>JAMPTR010000008.1:2902839-5805679 GCA_023703485.1 Diaporthe caulivora
ACAACAATGTTGTTCATGAGACGAGAACTCTTGTACTATTCCATTCTCTACCAATTAAGCTCTGATCTGGAGCCATAGCAGAATTCTTTCTCTAATTTAGAGCAAAAGTCTTCCTCCTCATCAAGCTTGCCCGTCTTCGCCTCGCCAGTAAGCCGCGGTACAGCCGGCCAGATCTCACACCCACCACCCTCTTCCTCTTTCTTCCGATGCTCGGTTACGTTCTTTCGAACCGTGGCTTGGAAGTGCAACGGGCCCTGTGTGTTAAGAGGTTAGTACCAGAACGTTGAATCACTACCCAAAAGATTTGCTCACCTTCTCCTTTTCAGGGTGGTATTCTCCGTTGACGTATATACCGGCATTGATATTCTTCTGAGAGCCGTCACAGAGGTCCTTGTCTTCCGCCAGAACTTGATGATAGAAAGCATTAATCTTGTCGAACTCTTCATCTGTAGCATTCTTGTGTCGGTAGACTTCATTCTCTACTTTGCTTGTTGTTGCTGTCACAGGTATCATACGCTGTATGTAGAACATGTTTTCGCTGCACCTCAATGTCAGTAAACTCCTTTAACTCTTCGCAATTGTCCCAGTGGTAGGCAACCTACGTGATTGTGACCGATGTACTTGGATAAAAGTACGTTATTGACCTTCGAAATTGCTTGGCCTCTTGGTCCTTGTTCACGATCTCGTGCTCGAGGATACCATCCCCATTCGGCTCAATGCGATATTGCGACACGTCCGAAACGCCAGCAATCAACGGGTGCGATGTAGGGCAGTGGTAGCACTCGTTGTAGTTCTCAATGAGCCCCTTCCAGTTGGCGTCGACGTGCATCTCCCACTCGTGATCGTAATCAAATTCGTCGGCGAAATCGAATTTGTTCATCCTCCCACTTTCATCAACACCATGGAGTTGACTTTCCCAGGTTACGCTGGGCGAAACTTCAGGATCAGTTGCCTCTAGATTGACCCATATAAACCCCGTCTTATCGACATGAACGTGGATAGGTAGTAAGCCATGTTGACTCTTGTCGAATCCTGCCACTGTATCGAAACGAGGGGCCTTTGCAAGGTTCCCCTTCAGACCATAGGACCAACCGTGGTATTTGCAGCTCAGAATACTGGCAGTACCACATTTATTTTCGATGACGGGGTATGCGCGGTGTCGGCAGATATTGTGGAAGCCGTTAATGGTGCCGCTGCGGTCACGAATAAGAAAGAAAGAGTAATTGGCGTGTGTCAATGAGACAAATTTCCCGGGTTCGACCAGGCGGAGCGAATGCGTGACCAGAATCCATCTTTGAGAAAATATCGCACGGCGCTCAAGCTGGTACATCGCCGGCGAGCGGTACCATGATGATGGCAGGCCTCTTGTTGGCTCGGCCTTGGTTGGCTCCCTTTGCTGAGAGATGCCTAGCAGCCGCCACATGATGAAGCAAAGGTAAGACCCTGATTGGGTAATCAAGAACAATAATGGTTTACAGTATAGGTCTCTAGCATGAGCCCTTTCACGGTCACTTTGCCCTGTTTTCCGCTTCACATACATGTAGGAAGGCTTGACGCTCTAACTATGGCAGACATGAACGTCACGATGATTGCCAAGCATTGCAGGCCCGGCCCTGGTTCGGCAGAGCTGCCGGAGTGATAGAGGTGGGATAAGAGTGGGGAAACTGTCGGCATGCTGGGGGGGGGGGTGCAGATAAGGAACTGGGCAGAGCTAGGTTTCCCTAAATGAGTGTTGGCCGGACACCTCCGCCCCGGATGACGGCCTAGCCTCGGAACTCGGAGAGTGGCTATAAGCGTAGAGGCGCTGTACCAAGGAGGTCTTGCCTGACGATCCAAAGGTTTTCCCCACCTTACGTGGATCCATTGACGTTCCACAGATCACGGTCTACCGAGTTGCACGACCGACTCACCTTGGCAGCATATCCATGAGAACTCCACCAACATCCCTCTACATTTGAGCAGCGTTGGCCATCCATAACATTCTGAACTTTGAGTGGCAAGGCATCTATTTGGATCCCAGCAACTTCACCATCCGGGATTGACTCTTGCGGGTGATACCATTTCTCCCAAGCATCAAAGCCTCTGACCGTGACAAAATGTCTAATGAAATCCCCCTTATTGATTTCTCTGGTACGACGCTACAAAGTCCAAAGCAAAGAGTCCTTGAACAGGGTGGCTGATATTATTACTCTGAGCAGACTTCTACTCACCTGATCCAATAATCAAGGCTAGAGTGGTTGATCAGATCCGCCAGAGCTGCTTATACAATGGCTTCTTCCAGATTAAGAATCACTCTGTGCCACTGAGCCAGCAGAGTGCGGTCATGAACAGCGCCAAGGAGTTCTTCTCTCTGGACCTGGAGGAAAAGCAGAAGGTGTCTAAGAACAATAACACCTGGAACCGCGGGTACGAGATGCTGAGGTCACAGATTTTGGAGGAGGGTACCCAGCCTGAGCTCAAAGAGGGTTTCTACATCGGCGATGATATCTCCCCTGACCACCCCTACTTCGTGAACAAGAAGCTCAACAGCGGCCCAAACCAGTGGCCAGCACCACTGGGCCACACGTTTCAAGAAACAACCATGGCATACTACAAGTCGACAGTTGCTTTGGCAGCTGATTTACTGAAGGCCCTAGCACTGTCCCTGGGCCTCGAGGAAGACTACTTTTCTGAATTCATGGACGGTGTTGTGGCAACAATGCGTTTGCTCCACTACCCAAGTCAACCAGCGGATGCAGATGAGAAATTGTCCCGTGGTATTGGAGCTCACACGGACTTCGGGGCCATCACTCTACTCTTACAAGATGAGGTGGATGGTCTGCAGGTCTGGGACAAGTGTTCGGAAAAATGGATTGATGTAAGTTTGCTCATTTGCTTGCATCTCGGTGTAATGTTCTTGGCTGACTCGTCATCTAGGTCGAACCTACGCAGGGAGCCTTTGTTGTCAACCTGGGCAACCTGATGTCGCGATGGACAAATGAGAAGTACAAGAGCAACGTTCATCGCGTCATCAACAAGTCTGGAAAGGAACGCTACTCTATCCCTTTATTCGTATCTGGTAACCCCGACTATTTGGTCGAGTGTATTCCGATCTGCAAGGCACAGGGTGAGCCAGCGAAATTCCCTCCTGTCACGGTCCAGGAAGCCGTATCTGCGGCCTACGCCGAGTCCTATGGCAGAGCTCAGCTTTTCAAGCAGGGCTTGGGGAAGGTAATTGGAAGTACACAGGCAAAAGCGCCATCTCCTGCAGCTAGTACGGCGATCACTGCGGCTTAAAGCTTGTTTTGTGAAGGTGTTATTGGGGCCGTGTTTTGTTTCGAGCAATCCTGTATCACAACACGAAATTGAATACGTATGAAACCACATCAGATCAGTCTATTGGTATTTCCAGTCCGTCGAACATATAACATTAGCTATGGCATGTGAAACGTTTTCTAATATATCCCGTGATACAACGATGTGCGATATTTTCGCTGTCTATTGCGGGAACTACCGGAAGAACTTCTTGTTCAGAGAGACATTTTATTTCAGCCAACATCCCAATTGGCGAGCACATGCTCAAGCGGAAATGATGGCACACTTAGAGCAGTGCATTCATAGGCCTATCATGGCCGGCCTCCCACTTTTGATTCCGGTCCTGCAGCTTGATCTTACCGCATGCGCAGTGACAGGCTGCCTATCACTAACTGACGCACTTGTCCTACTTTGGTCTCACAACCAGCCAATTACCACTTCAACCGCGATAGCTGTGCACGCAGACGGATGTCTATTGGATATAGTGACGGAGTACATATTAGTAAAGAGGAGCAGACGTTGCACCGAAACACGCTCAACATGAGCCAGACAAAGCGCTTTGTACACACGAGACAAGCAAGCTCTTCAAGTTTAAAGCAAGGAAAATGGTAGAGTCTACTGATCTTGAGAAAAAGGGTGCGGGCCTGGATGACACGTTGGCAGATAACCGCTCGGCAGCAGAGGGCCAAGTGCATCGAGCGGGAGGATTCAATACAGACCTAAACAGCGAGAGGAAATATGGTGAGTTGAATACAGTGTGTCTAGTCGCGGAGACTTAGATTGACAGTTGTTGCTAACATTCCGCTCCTGTCCGAAAGCTAGACCTTTGCCTGTTGCCATTCCTCAGCATGATGTACTTCTTTAATGCTATCGATCGAGTAAGTCATGCGAGGATCCGCAGGTGCAATGGCCGCCCCAATACTTACAGAGGACTCCTACAGAGTACCCTGGGAAATGCCGAAACAGATGGGATGGGTGACGACCTGCACTTCGTGGGGCAGCAGTACTTGTTGCTCCTCCTATTCTACATACCAAATGGTCTCTGTGATCTTCCTCTCAACATGTTGACGAAGCGTTTCTCCAGCAAGATCATGCTTCCTCTCCTCATGACCGGCTGGGGTGCAATGTCCAAGCTCCAAGCAGCTTGTACAGGCTTTGCTGGAGTCTTGGTTGTTCGTTTGATTTTAGCGTAAATATTCACTCCCAACCCGGTAAATACTTTGAGGAGCGGTTACTAATTTCAATACAGGGGCCTGGAAGCTGGTTTCTTCGCCGGTGCTGCGTTTTATCTCACGCTCTTTTATACTCGAGGCGAGCTAGGCTTTCGCATAGCACTGTTTTTCGGCAGCGCACTGCTTGCTGGAGCATTCTCTGGCCTGCTTGCATTTGGTGTGTTCCATATAAGAGAATCACACGTTAAAGGCTGGTGAATTTTACTACGAATCTTGAATAAAGGGAACCACAAAACCTGATGTTTTTTCTAATACAGTATGTGGCTCTTTATCATTTAAGGTGGAATGACGGTCATCATGGGGATCGTTGCATTCTTCTGGCTCCCAGCAACGCCCGCGACTGCTTGGTTCCTTACCGAGGAAGAAAAAGCCTTGGCAAGGATACGACAGCTGAGGGATGGTTCTGGCCAAGTCGGGGAGAATTTCACGCTCAAGGGCTGTTTTCGCAGCTGGAATGATCGCAAGCTTGCTGTGTGGTGCATCATCAGCTTCACTTATCCCGTGGCGTTTGCGACGACGGCGAACTTTTTGCCTTTGATCCTCAAACGGCTCGGATACAGTACCGTGATCACAAATCTCCTCACTGTACCGCCGAATATCGTCGGATTCTTGGTCCTCCTTGCCATGACGCGCAGCTCGGACAATAATCGCGAGCGTTCATTTCACATCATCGGCTCGTTGTTGCTCAGCCTATCCGGGCTGATCATACTGGCAGCAGTTCCATCGGAAACCGGCACCACAAACATGACAGTTGCATATTTTGCATGCATCCTTTTGTGTAGTGGTGCTTACATACCGAGTTGTCTCGTCCACAGCTGGCACAACAACAACAATCTCAGCGAGACATCTCATGCTGCGACAACAGGCCTGCTAGTTGGCCTTCGGAACTTGGGCGGCATATTATCAGGGGCCACCTTCCGGACTAACTATGCTCCACGTTATATTCTGACGCTCGGCGTAACCGCTGCGTGCAATGTGGTCTGTATTTGCTTCACTCTGGGCCTGGGCCTTTGGATGCGCAAAGATAATGCAAAGAAAGATCAAGAGCACGGAGTTGTCTTGGAGGTCGGAGACGTTGATACAAGAGAGGTCCGTGATCTAGGCACTGAAGAACCGAAGTGGAGATACTTCGTGTAGGATTGGGATGTATTGATAGACGCCCATTGTAATCTTTGACGGCTTGGTCGGGTCGGCGCCGTGCATCACCCAATACAGAAGCTTCACAGCTCAAGAATCATAAGTTTCAGTGTTCATCACGACGGATCACATATTTCGGTATCATCAAGAAATTTCGAAACATTCATTGAGACAACTATTTAGTCTGAAAATTAGGCCGCCTTCGACTTACTTTTCTGATACTTCCGCATCACCTCCTGTGCGTCTGCCGGCATCAGGGCGCCAGGTGCTGGTGTGTTCTTGCTCTTGAAATGGTCGCTCATCTTAACCCAGATATTAGCATCTTCAGAGTAAGTCGTATCGATGAGAATTGATACATACCTCAGCCATCGTCACCCATCTTACACCCTCATGTTTGTTGATGTGCTCGATGATGCGCTCATGCATGAGCAAGACATGTGGACGGCCCGACACGTCCGGGTGGATAGTCATTGGGAAGATGAATTCATCTGAGTAGTTGTTAGTGTATATCAAACCCAAAATTGACCCGTAAAGACTTGCCATATTCCCGGTAGAAGTAATCAAAGTGGTCTTTCCAGATATCCTCGACATCTCTGTCATCAGTCAGCGTTCCGTCTTATAACAGCTTTTGGAAACCGCAAATACCTCGGGTTCACCCATCCGTGTGAGTTGGCGCTGTTCTTGATAAACATCATAGGGGGCAAGTCATCAATGTACCAGGAACCAGGAATCTCAACGAGTCCAGTCTCTTGGCCTTTCTCCAGCGGCTTCATCCACTCTTCCGCTTTCTTCGTGTAATCAATCTTCGTCCAGGAATCCCCTGTGCGAAGCCAGTATGCCTGACAATCGTGGTGCGACATCGAGTGGTCATATTCAATGCCGTAACTCAGCATGAGCTCGGTCCCTTCCTTACTGGTCTCCCACCAGGGGGCAACAGAGCCACGGGGCGGCTTGCCACAGAAATCGGTAAGCATTTTCCAGGTCTTGTCTAGCACGTCTCTTTGCTGTTCGATGGTCATATCGCTGGGGTTCTCATGACTGTAGCCATGCAGGCCAATCTCGTGTCCTGCATCACGAACCATAGCGCAATCCTCTGGAAAGGTCTCCAATGAATGGCCAGGGATGAACCAAGACGCTTTAATGTTGTACTTCTCGAACAGCTTCAGGAGCCTACGAGTCCCAATCGTGCCAGCCCAGATCCCTGCGCCGAGTCAGAATTGTGGTTGAGTTTTGTCATCATCAGACTTACCTCGACTGATGTCGCTGGTGCTATCTTCGCCCCCGTAGGATCCCAGCCAACCTGCAACCGCGTCGATATCGACGCCATAGCTGTCACGAAATCAGCATATACAGTCCGGCTCCAGCAATGTCCACTTTGTAAGTGCTCACCAGACCAAAACCTCTTTCTTGCCCATGTTGACCGTGTGATCGTGATCTACCAGGTTTCTTTGTGATATGCAAGTCCTCAACGGATTGCGTGCGATAATGGTGAGTCTCACCAGCTGATGTACTTGTCCAGCGTTGGTTTGGTGATTGGTACACAAGGGGAATCAGCACGCGGCGCTTGTTCAAAGTGGGGTTCGCTTTCAATTGAACGAATTGGGACTTTCGCTAACACAGCCTTTCACCTAAGAGGGCCCAAGACACTGCATGATATGCCCGCCGCTGGGGCCAACCGGCACCAGTACCCGTAACGGCAAAACAACGAGTAGCAGATAGCGATGGACCGGCCAAACCCCGGGCCCGCATAGCCCACTGCAGGTAGGTAGTACTGGAGCTTCCCCTCCTTTTTCCCACTCTTGACATCTTGTGACCTGGGGGTTGAACCCCCTTTCCCATTTCACACCACTTATGGAAAGGCATTTCGAGCTACCTGTTATCTCATCCATTTTTTGGGCAGACCCCTACCGTGGCAGAAGCATAATTCTGTAAAGCGATGGCCTCAAGGAACGTAATATCAAATGGGTGTCACTCGCGACCACTGCACGCATTCCCGGATCGCTAACACACCTGGGCGTCGTCTGTTTCTGGAAAAGCTTAAATTTTGTAGATCTTCTGCGTCCTTGAGTAACGTCAATATTCTCAGCAGAGTATCGCCGCCAGCAGAGACGTGTTAAAGATTGCTCCACTCGCGAGAACCATGTCCAAGGTACGCACAATACTCACAGTACCAAATATACCTTGTACCTGGGGGATAGAACGTGGCCTAAGTAATAACCTCCTTGCGTACAGTTTTCATTGAAGGGAAGAGTCGCTCTGGTCACCGGAGGAGCCAGAGGCTGTGGTTTTGCATTTGCGCAGGGCCTAGCTGAAGCAGGCGCAGATGTGGCCATCTTCGATATCATCCCTCCTTCACCAGCCCTAGCCCAGCTCAACACAGACTATGGTGTTCGAACAAAGGCATACACGGTCGACGTGACGTCCATCACAAGCCTCAAAACCGCATTCGAAACATTCAAAGCAGACTTTGATGGAAGTCTTGATATCGTGGTTGCATGTGCAGGTGTCAACAAAAATGTTGAGCTCCTAGACACCACCGAGGAAGACTTCGACAGATTATTTGGAGTAAACTGCAAGGGTGTCTACTTCACTGCTCAGCTGGCAGCCAAACAGATGATCGAGAACGGTACGACGTGTGGTAGTATCATTCTTGTTGCCAGCATGGCTTCATATATCGCGATACGCTCCCAGCGCTCTAGTGCCTACTGCGGGACAAAGGGTGCGGTGAAGGCGATGGTCGCGCCAATGGCTGCGGAGATGAACAAGTATGGAATTCGGCTTAACTCAGTAAGCCCGGGTTTTGTCAAGACAGAGATGACAAGCCCCTTTCCCCATTTGTTGGAGAGCTGGAAAGATGAGATCATGCTTGGTCGGGTTGCAGAACCGGATGACATCAAGGGGGCATGCGTGTTCTTGGCTAGCGATGCCAGCAAGTATTGTACTGGGACAGACATCGTGGTGGACGGAGGTGTTACTAAATGGTGAACTCTGGGATTGGTTGAAAAGGAGAGCTATGACAGAATAACCAGAGTTCCTGAATCGACAGAGGTATATCAATACTACGGCTTACAGCCTCAACATAGTGCCCACCTTGTCCACCACCTGCCTGTTCATCCCGACTTGTCAACTGTACAATTTTATGCGCCAATCAAAAACTCAGTTTCAATTGCTGCAGCCAGAATAAAGTAGTCGAATAGATAGATAATCAATACGACCTGCAATCTACATGACCAATGCCCCCCCCCCACCCAATGCCGGTTTAAGTTCCTCTTGTCTAGGTTCAAGTACCATTGCTAGCTCTAATGAGATCGTCCACTACTTTCCCAATGCCAAGCACTTTCTCTTCCTCAAGTTTACGCCCGACTATTTGCAATCCAACAGGCAGCTTAAGCCTGGCCATCTCCTCTCGGTTGTCTTTCCACAAGCCCAAGCTCCACTCGTCCATCTCCCCTCGTGGTTTGAAGTCCCAAGGCGTCTTGACGTCTTCCTCACGCACTGTACCGGCAGGTATCACCAGTGCGCTATAGTCAAGGACATTCCAGATTTTCGTGTATCCAACCCACCTGCAACTCTTATGGGGCACAGCGGTGTGAGGCATCGGAGGCAAGAGGAGTGCATCGACCATCCTCCCATCGCTGGTACGTATGGAATTCCACTTCTCCAAGTACGCCTGCTGTAGAGCCCACTTGCGCAGGTTGAGCTGCCAGTACTGAAAGACCGAGATTGCTTTTCCCCGGTTTACCAGCTTTTCCACGTGTGGGATAAAAGGTTCGCCGCCCGCTGCGATTGCGGCGCGGATATCCTCACCACCATCTGCTGTGTAGAACTCGTCCAACACCTGGATGCACTCCGGGTGTAGGTCGGAATTCCAATCCACAATTCTATGTCCTGCGGATCGGAGAGATTCTACCGCCTTATCGAGCACGCGCGAAATGGGTGGGTGCGGCCGAGCTACCCCATCGTCGCGAAGCACGCCAATGACGAGCGGGCGAGAAATGATATCTCGATACGATTCTTGACGCCATGGGATAGGGGCGCATTTGGAATCAAGCTCCCAAGGTCTTGAGTCGATGAGGGACTTCATCGTGAGCTCGATTATGTCCAGATTGCGAGCCATCGGTCCGACCGAAGACGGAACATGCTCCTGGCCCTCAGTGGAAACGGGCACGCCGCTGTAAGGTAGTCTTGCGCTCTCAATGCGAAGGAATTAGCTGGGTATAAGACTTTTTGCTTCGTTGAAAGCTTCAGAATGGACTTACACTGGGCTTGAAACCATATATCCCCATCATGTGAGAAGGAATACGAATACTTCCTCCTATATCAGTTCCCATGCCGAGCATACTCGCACCACTGGCAAGTAGAACAGCCTCGCCCCCTGTAGATCCGCCGGGGGTGTAATCCCTGCTGTAAGGGTTGGTGGTCAAGCCCCAAAGCGGATTGTCCGTTTCGCACCACATGATGCTTTGTGGCAGGTTGGTCTTCGCCACGACAACTGCTCCCAGTGACTTCAACATTTTGACCACCGTGGCATCCTGCTTGGCGGGGTTGAATGACCTCCCCACATATCCCAGAGTTGTGTCGTAGCCTTTGATATTGAATTGGTCTTTCAAGGTCGTCACCAGACCATGCAGTGGCCCAATGGGAGAATGGAATTCGGCGAGATGCTTGTCCAGGTTTCGAGCGGTCCCTAAGGCGTCATCAAAGCAAACCTCGGTCAAGCTAAAACGGACAATTGGCAAATGACACGGCAGGCACGAGGGTCAACAAGATACGTACCAGTTTGTCTATAAGATGAGCGAACAGAACGTCTTAGCACTTTCGATTCCTACGTTCTGTATTGGACCGGGGACTACGAGCCCTTTGGGATTGAATAGCGTTGAAAGTGCGCTTACTGATTTGTGAATTGTGCAAGTCCTAGACCAAGATCTCAGTTTTCTTTACAATCTGACAAGCTTCGATACTGAGACATTTCCACTCACTGCTCGATTCGGTACTGGGTGACGTTTTCACAAGAGATCTTCGATCTTGCAATTTCATGAAGAGCCTCTGCATCATTGACAGGGTTTTGCACGTTACCATTGCAACCTAATGTCTCGGACTTCATATTCCCATCCGGGGCTTCAAACCGTGCAACTGCTTCCGCCTGGGCACGTTTCTTCTTAGCAACAACATCCTGCCAAGCCATCTTACTGATGTTACCACAGCAGTTGCTTTTTTCGCGTGTCGCAGATCTTGCTCTTTTTTTTTCCTTGTCCGAGAGAAAAATCTGTCATGGTAGAATGACTCTGCAAGACCGAATTGACAACGCCGGTCCCGAATATCCGGCCCGGGTGCGAAAGTCGATGGCAATCGTTAGAGATACCCCAGTACCCCCTGTGCCTGTGCTCTGTGTAGATAGTTTACGTAGTCTCGCCAGTGAGACCAACGCAAGCATCACGTAATTGCGTAGCGTCATGCACGACAGCGAAGTCCAGGAATGTTATTGGACACGCAGCTCCCCGTATCCCATTCGGGATTAGATCATGCTTATCTATCTTCACTGGACCCGATTACAACGTTGATGATTTGCGTCAACATCCAAAATGCACAACGCCGCCTGGCCGCCCACGGGACAAGGATGACGGCGTCGCTCAAAAGTGGGGATGTTGTGCAGCTCGAAGTCCGAGTGTTTTCCGCCGGCATGTACCGCATGCAGACAGGCGGGTGTTTGCAGAGCGCTTGGCTGCCCGTCAGGGATAGGGCAATCGTAGGACTCACGACATGCCGTGAGCTGATGAACGACTCGAATGGGCCGACCAGATACAAGTCTGGTCGAGCAGTAAGAACGCATCGCTCTGCTGTGAAGCCTCAGTCCTCGTTGCCTTCTTGCCCGCTTACTTGTAATGGGTTGGGTGTCAGGCCTAAGTCACTTACTCACAAGCATCGGGTTCAACATGGCTCTCAACAAGGCAAACAGGGAAGTGACTCGAGAAGACATGGCTGAATCAACAAAATGCGATGTTTGTGTGGTCGGTGCTGGACCTGCCGGCATCATGTTGGCGTAAGTCCTCTCGGAGCAAAACAACAAACGCCTGCTGACTGGTTGATTCAGAGCTCTTCTGGCGAGATTCGGCATTAAGGTCCAGATTCTGGATGAGAGGGCGGACCAGACGACAGTTGGGAGAGCCGACGGACTTCAGCCTAAGACGATAGAGACATTTCAGATGATGCGTCTTGGTGGTGAACTGCTTGACACAGGAGTCAAGGTCTTCGATATCTGCATGTGGCGATCCCAGGAGGATGACAGCGGAAAGACCGGCTTGCTCCGCGTAGGACGTGAGGTCCACTACCCTCCTGACGCTGTCGATGCTCTTCACCCGTTCATCCTGTTATGTCATCAAGGCATGGTGGAGGGCATGTTTGTTGATGATCTCCGGCAAAGTGGCTTTGAAGTCCGGCGTGGGTGCAGGTTCGAGACTTTTGGCTATGGACAGGGGGACGGAGGTTCCCCAATCCAAGTCACATACACCCACGATGGCTCGGAAAAGAGCCTACGATCCGACTATCTCGTCGGCTGCGATGGGGCTCGCTCACGGGTTCGCCAAGGTATTCCCGGAACATATGCAGAAGGAAACCCTCATGATTCCTACTGGGGCGTGCTGGATGGAGAACTCGAAACCGACTTCCCGGATATTTGGAGCAAGACCGTTGTTTACTCAGAACAACACGGGTCAGTCTTAATTATTCCCCGGGAGCGCAATTTGACACGGTTTTACATCGAAGTCAAGAATCAGCAGAACTCCATTGACGAGACCTTCGTCATGGACCAAGCCAGGAAGATCATGTCTCCGTACAAGCTGGAGTGGCTTTCAGTCGAGTGGTTCGGTAATTATCGCGTCACGCAACGAGTAGCAGCTCGCTTCTCTGACTCCACGGGCCAACCTCCGCGAGTGTTCATCGCCGGCGATGCCAGTCATACGCACAGCCCCAAGGCCGCCCAGGGGATGAACACCAGCATGCACGATTCGTGGAACCTAGGCTGGAAGCTGAATCTCGCCGTCCGCGGGCTCGCCAAAACGGAGAACCTGCTCGGCACCTATGAGGAGGAGAGGAAGAAGATCGCCCACGACCTGATCGATTTTGATTACGAGCACGCTAACAGCATCGCTGGCGGAGATGCCAAAGCTTTGGCTGAGAACTTCCGCACAAACATCGGCTTTATATCCGGCGCTGGAGTCGAGTACGGACGTAATATCCTCAACGACATCGGAGTTCCCGCCAAGGGCCTTGAAAATGGCCATGCGCTGCAAGGTGCGGCTCGCCCCGGCCGGAACCTGCCACCGGCCAAAGTAACTCGCTACATTGACGACAACCCTGTTGATATCCAGCTAGATATACCAATACTGGGCCAGTTCCGCGTTTTTGTCATTGTACCGGACATCATTGGAGCGTCTGGCTTCCTGAGCAGGTTCAGCGACTCCCTCCTAGCGGAGACATCGCTCGTCTCGCGGCTGTCAGCCGCGGCAAGTAGGTCATACCAGGAAGCGCCCAGGCCATCCAAGCCAAAAGACGTATACTACAGGCCGGAGAGATATACACCTTTGAGCCAGCTTTTCACTTATGCACTTATAAGTAAGTGTCCCATCTCACGCCGGCGCTGATATTTGCTGACCCCCACCTAGCAACGACTGAAAAGGGAAAATTTGAGCTCGCCTCCTTGCCACCTCTTTTACGCAGGGGCAAGTGGACTGTATACCTCGACAACGTCCCACAGCTTGACAGCCAAAGCCGGAGATGTACAGAAAAGTGGCTCGGAGATGTTGGAAATAATCAGGCGGCTATTGTCAACGTGCGGCCTGATGGATATGTCGGCTCTGTGACCAAGTTCAGCACAGTAGGGGAGGATGCAGGCATGGATGCGGCTCGTTCTCTGGATGCGTATTACGGTGCATTTCTGCAGGTGCCACGAGTTTAGATGGCTATCTTACGAATTCATACAGTATATCTTGACTTGCAGCCAACTACATCGGCCCTGCGTGGAATTGCAAGGTACTGTTCGAACTTCGGATTCCTAACGAGCATCGTGATATGTCTATAGAAAGCAGATGGGTCTCTGATTTTACCATCTGTTTCCGCAGAAGCAAGGTCCAAGTAGTGGAATCTGATGTAAGCCCAATCTCCACGCCAGAGAGGCCTTATCTGGACAAGTGACATAGCCCATGCAGATTTAGTGTTTTAGTGGACCGAGCGCAGGCAAATCATTCGTTATCGTAAATGGGGGAAAGCCCGATCTGTTAGGCGAAACCTTACGGGGGTGGGAAGTATAGTCCGCTTGGGGTTCATGCCATGCTGGGGAAGCTGAGACGAGACCCGACTTGTAGCAGCGCCCCCTAAGATTACCAAGTCGATAGCCAAGTGCTTAGATTGCAGCTATCTCATTGGCCAATCGTCGAGAACACTAAGTGCCGATTATCTGGGCGTCCCCAATGGCTTGTCATTGTAGCAGTCGCTTCTTAGTGATTACTCCTGCCAGAGTCTGAATCTGACGCTGTCGGCTTACCGCAATGAAGAGGTGGCTCCCAAGGGTTTTTCGATTTAACGGCCCCAACCTTTCGTTCAAGAATTCTGAGTTGAATCGAAATAATTTCCCGGATTTCCCAACGAATTGGACCCTTTGCTGGCTTGTATCTGACCATGGCATCCAAGAAGAGTGACGAGTCGAAAAGCAAGGAAGTGCTCACCAGGGAGCCTTCTGTCAGCCATGGCGAGCTCGATGTCGTCGACGACCAAGAAGTCTCCGACTTTTACGGCAGCTCGGTTAGCGACAGCTACAGGTTGAAATCAGAATTAGTGGCAAAGCATTTGGCCGAGATTGGGATGGGAAAGTAAGTCCGTAATGGCTCGTCAACCTCTTGTGTGGTGTCTAACGCGTGTGTGGCACAGATTCCAGTGGTACCTCTTCATAGTCAATGGCTTCGGCTGGGTCGTTGACAATTTCTGGAGCCAAGGAATAACGGCAGTGAGACCACCGGTCGCAAACGAATTCACCGACATCACATACCTTAGCTTCAGCTCCGTCGCTTACTACGTTGGCCTCATCATTGGTGCATCGTTCTGGGGCGTCACCGCGGATCTCATCGGCCGCAAGCCGGCCTTCAATGCCACGATCCTCATCGGCGGTGTATTTGCCTGCGCTGTGGCCGGGTCGCAGAACTTTGTCACATTCTGCTCGCTTTGGGCTGTCATTGGCACTGCTGCTGGTGGCAACGTGCCCGTTGACAGCATCATCTTCCTGGAATTCATCCCACAAGAGCGCCAGTGGTTGCTGACAAGCTTGTCGGCTTGGTGGAATCTTGGGCAAGTGATCGTCTCACTGGTGGCTTGGGTCTTCCTAGCCAACTATGCTTGCGAGAGCTCCGAAGCTCCCTGCCCTGCAAGGGATAACATGGGCTGGTACGTAGCTAATATCTCGGTGGCGCCTTTGGATCATCTTACTGACCGAAACTCAACAGGCGTTATGTCATGATCACACTCGGTGCTCTAGCAATCGCCTTTGCCCTCATCCGAATATTCGTCTTCAAGATGCCCGAGTCACCACGATACCTTTTGTCCAGAGGCCGTGACGCCGAGGCCGTCGAAGCTGTGAACTACGTCGCTCGATACAATGGAAAACCCGAGACATTGACGCTGGATGTGCTGAAGGCAATCGATGAAATACACCCTGAGCCAACAACCCCAGTCGAACAGAGTGAAAACACAACGGCAGCAGAAACGAAGGCGCCCCTTTCCTACAGACAGATCATCATGGACAACTTCAAGGACTACAGTACCCACAGCTACCGCAAGCTCTTCGCAGGTCGCAAGATGGCGCAGCACAGCTCGGTGATCTTCTTGATCTGGCTGACCATCGGCATCGCGTACCCGCTGTATTTCGCCTTTATTACGTCGTATCTGCAGACGAAGACGACTTACTCAGTCACGAACTCGCTCAACCACACATACATGGTCTACTGTATTGTCTCAGTTGTTGGTGTCGTCGGCCCGATAGCGGCAGGTTTCTCCGTTGAGACCCGCCTTGGACGTCGGTGGATGATGGCCATATCGGCTGTGCTGAGCGGCGTCTTCTTATTTGCATACACAAGTGTCGGAACAGAAGCGGCAGACATTGGCTTTCAGTGTGCCACTGCCATTCTTGGTAACTTCGGTGAGTTCAAAAACGTCCACAAAAACTACTCATCATCATTCCAGGCTGATTCCGAGCTTTGCAGAATATGCGATCATGTTTGCATTCACGCCAGAGTCATTCCCAGCGCCAGTCCGGGGGACTGGAACGGGCATTGCTGCAACACTTCTACGAATTGGTGGACTAGTAGCGTCTTTCATATCGACCTACTCTGGCTACTCAGTAGTACCAATCTACGCGAGCGCTGCGCTTTGGATTGTGGCAGGGTTTTTCTGCTTGGGCTTGCCATTCGAAACTCACGGCCATGCCTCCATCTGAGATCGTTCAACATGGGCATCTTTTGATTTCTGATAGTCGGCCATTTGCCAATTTTGAATTTTACGTAAGGAGCAGAATGAGATACAGGCTCTTTCGTTGGCTTTCATACCAAACTTGCTACCGATATTGCTTCGAACTTAAGGACTGCCATCAACATATCCTCACGACCTCACATAACAGACTGTTTGTAATTTTTTGTAGTCAACGTAAATTGTACTATTTCTACTGCCGTGAATTACCTCAATTTTAATGAATATCATCTACCGTTCTCCTCCGAGACTCAAACCCAGCACACCATGCAGTTCTGGCACTTACACGACGTAGACCCAATGCCTGGCATCTTGGCGTAGTTTTTTTGTTTTTTTAAAACTTGGGCTGTGGCTGACAGACGTCACTAAGTTTACGCTAAATTGTTTCAATACAGCAACCGGCGTGACGCTGTATTTCTCAGGGCTATAGTTCAGCTCTGCTGTCGATAGTCAATGCTATCGCCAGTGTCGTGTGAGTGGGTATGCACTGACTGCTGCCGCAGCCTCATCCCTGTCCTTGCTCCACCCCTGTTCTTCACCCCCATTTTCGAACATATACCTGCAGTGGAGAAGCCCTCCACTTCCATTTCCCGAGACATGGACGGCACAATATGGTGGCGGCAACACATCAGCGTGGCTCCCTGAAGGGGTCAATTGGCCTAGAATGGTGGAAGTACCACCCCGGGAGGTCACATCCACAAGGTAAGGCACGACGGTAAGGATATTTCAATGTCTATGTCCGGGAGGCGGTCTCTGCTGTCTAAAATTACACGCTCATCGTCCATACCACATTTGTCCACAGTCCTTCGACATCCTCCCATTCCGCCACAGCCCAACCACTTTCATCAGAAAACTATGGGATCCGCCTCACCAGCTGCACCTTTCGTTCCCCTTGGGAAGACATCCCTCTTCAAGCCTCTGGACTTGGGAAAATGGAATTTGCAACATCGAATCGTCCAGGTAAGTGCCTCTGTCCGATATTAAATTTACATGTTGCTGACCTTTTATGAACAAAGGCCCCCCTCACACGTATGAGGAATGAATTCTCATCCCGAGGAGTTTATATATCCGGGCCCAGAGTTGTCAAGTACTATTCAGACCGTTCAACTCCTGGCGGTCTTCAAATCACTGAGGCCACGGACATCTGTCTAAACGCCAGCGCGTACCCAGGATGCCCAGGGGTCTTCACCCAGGAGCAGCTTGAAGGGTGGCGGAAAGTCACCGACGCCGTGCACGCTAAAGGAGGCCTCATCGTGAGCCAGCTATGGCACACGGGACGTGCCTCGTCGACCGGCATGCGAGGGGGCACCCAATGCGTGTCATCTAGTGATAAACCGATGTCGGGTTCATACTTGGATGGAACCTCATGTGCTGAAAATCCACCTCGGCCCTTAACTGTGGATGAAATCCACGGATTGACTGCTGAGTGGGCAGCAGCTGCAAAGAGGGCTATCAATGAGGCTGGCTTCGACGGAGTCGAAATCCATGGTGCCAATGGGTATCTCTTAGATCAGTTCCTCCATGATAATGTCAACGAGAGGACCGATGAGTATGGAGGCTCCATCGAGAACCGCTCCAGGTTCGTCCTGGAAGTCATTCAAGCAGTCTGTGAAGCAATTGGGCCAGAGAAGGTCGGGATCCGCCTCTCGCCCTACAATTACTTCCAAGACACCCGAGACAGTGACCCCAACACGCATTGGGCTTTCCTGTGTGAGAAGATTGCTGCGCTCCCCGCGGGTCAACGACCTGCCTATGTCCACATGTGAGAGCTGCCAGCCTTGAATTTCACTATCGCAAAATGCGCTCTGCTGACCTCGCATGCAACAGAATCGAGCCTCGCTTCGACGAAGTTCTCGACGAGCAACAGAAGATGGAGTCTCTTGCCGAGTACACAGCTAGCACTGGATCGGAGGCCGCGCCTACCAAGAAGAACTCGTTGACCCCGCTCCGAGACATTCTGAAATCTGGTGGCATCAAGTTCTTAGCTGCAGGCAGCTTCAACCGCGACAATGCGGCCCCGAAGGTTGAGAGTGACGGCGCTGATCTCATCGTGTTTGGTCGACACTTCATCGCAAATCCTGATTTGGTCCACCGTTTGCGAGCTGGCCTGCCTTTGAACCCGTATGATAGGACAACTTTCTACGGTGCCGACCCACCCGAAAAGGGCTACACAGACTACCCGTTTTACGCGGACATCAAGAACTAGAAGCTTGCTTGGGGGAAAGAATTTGCGTCGGTTTTGGGAGGTTATTCACCACATGGCCGCGCGTCACCTTACAAAGAGATAGAAAAGAATTGATATTTCGAACTAGCGTGAACAATGTGCAGAAATTGCTGGCCTGAGCGAGGTTGCTTCGCTTACCGAGCGTCACATTGCTCGATCCGCTTCGGCCCAGCCTCACCAGGTCTACAGTACCTAGGTATCAGGCACGTGTCACGGGGATATTCTTCTCCACGATGTTTCCATCCGGGGCCTGGACGGCGAGCCTGCTGACGCCCAATCACAGGCTTGCAGAATACGTATTTAGATAGCCCGCAGACGCCAAACGCTCCCCGCAAATGGATTCAGGTAAAAGTTGGGGTAGATGGACCTCGGGACCGTGATCAGAGTCACAGTCGCCACAACCCCTACCAGAGGATCAATCACGCCGGGAAAAAAAAAATTAAAGCTTGAAATGAGGGCCCGGCTTGGGTCGCATCGGTGGTCAAAACACCGAGGCGAGTCCTCGCAGCAGTTCGCGTTGGCACCTCAGCGTCTTGATATGGTCTATAATATAGATGAGGATGCCAGGATGTCAGATTTTGACATAATTAGTTGTCACGGCCTTGAAATTCGCGTTCAAGGTTACGGCAGTCTCCCCAAAGATGTCGAGATTCGCAAGCTTCCTCGCATTCCTGTCCTTGACGGCGCAACATGTGGCAGCTGTGACTTTTGCCGTCCCCTCCCAGGTTGGCACCGGAGGCTATGCATACGCGCCACTCGATGCAGCTCCCGTGGGCATATCGTGAGTCTTCAAGCGCCTTCCACACTCAGAATGCGCCTCTGTGTAGCTAACAATTCAACTCAGGTTCGAGTTCTTTGCATTCCCTTCGTACTTCACCAATGTGACGGCCACAAACCAGTGCCTCTCGAACTGGAAATCCTTGACGGGTGTTTGGCCACCGATTCGTATCGGAGGAACCACTCAAGACCGGGCCCAGTATGACCCCAGCACGTCCGCATACGTGGTGTACACGGTCGCCAGCCCAGCGGACGCGCCCGCGAGCCTGACCTTCGGTTCGACCTTCATGACCTTGGCGAACACCTACGGCGGGTCGGTAGTCGTCGGCCTGAATCGTGGGAAAAACAACATCTCCAACACTATTGCTGCGGCAAAGGTTGCCGTTTCGGAAATGGGCAATTTGCTTGCCATCGAGCTGGGAAATGAGCCAGAGTGTCAGTTCGGAATGGCTTCTATCGTATGATACACTCAAAGAGCCCGTGACTGACCGTGAAACCTCCCCCAGACTATGCCGGTGCTGGCCAGCCGATCGCAGCAGGAGGCTGGAATCCTGCCATAGACGCTGCGTCGCAGAATCACTGGGACATCTTGGTGGGAAGCGCGATTGCAAAGACAAACATCATCCAGGCAGGCAACTCCAACTCGCTGCCGCCAACCTGGGGTGCAGAAGAGCTCATCGCAACAGAGAACGCGACCGTAAAGCAACACGTAAATAACTATGCCCACCACAACTATCCCGGAGGAAGCGTGACCAGCCTCATGAGCCACAGTAACATCGCGAGCAACCTTCACCTGTTTGACAAAGACATCGCTGCCGCGCTGGGCCAGGGCAAGCCCTACATATTTGGCGAGACGAACTCAGGTGAGTATTAATCCTACTCCGGCTGTTAATTAACTAATATACAAACTGATCACCGATTATCACCATAGTGTCTGGCGGAGGCGCCGCTGGCGTATCGCCGACCTTTGGCGCAGCCCTCTGGACGATGGACTACGCCCTGCGAGCAACCTACAGCAACATGTCGCGCACCTACTTCCACCACGGAACAGTAGGCAACTGCCAGTACTGCTTTTGGGGTCGCTACTCCATGGGCGCGCCATACTATGGCGCGACGGCAGCCGTGGCGCTCCTCGCCGGCGCGTCGCACCTGACGGCCCTCGACACGGGCTCGACCAACTACGCCGCCTACGCGACCTTTGACTCTGCGGGGCTGCCACTGAGGGCGATGCTCTACAACTCGGACTATTTCAACGGGACGGGCACCCGGTCCAGCCAGTCCTTTGTCCTGACGGGTCTCGCCGGCACTGCCGCCTCGTCGGTCAGGGCCAAGAGGCTAACGGCGCCCAGCGCGCTTTCCAGGCAGGACCAGGGCGGGAATCCGACGTTTGGGGGCCAGACGTATGCGAATGGGACATGTGTCGTTGGCGGGGCGGAGGCGTATGAGACAGTGGCTGTTTCGGGGGGCCAGGCGACGTTTACTATCAAGGCGAGTGAAGCGCTGTTGGTGTATCTCACATGAGCAGGCATCGTCGTCCGCACAGTCGTGAAGAATCATCCTGAGGAGATATATATCGGCTCCATGTACCGGCAGCTGTTTGGTGAAGTCGTGTGCCTGGAATCCGAGGAGGGAGGTGAAGCCATTGGAGAGGGAACGAGCCTTGCTGGCTCATTTCGCTGCATTAGCGGGCAGGTCTTGCACGACGACTTTAGTTGATTTCGTTTTTGATCTGGTCACAGTACTTTTTTTTCAAAAAAAAAAAAAAAAACAAGAAGCTTGGGGGGATTCCTTCATACACTCGTAAGCGTCGAATCTTAGATGTGGGAAAACCCGGGCCAGATTGATGGCGGCATCGCCAGTCGATCCTCCCAACCACCGTCTTCCATCACACGGATGACTCAAAACAGATTTCAAAGTCGGAACCACCAGATCTTGGTAGATTAGTTCACGAATCTCAGTCAGTTCTTGCACGATGACTCACGAAGGTGTGTAGCCAATGATATTGTGTCTACAGCGGAGCCGAAGATGGCACGGTGGGAACCAATATGATGAAGTAAGCGGTATTGGAACTGTCAGTCCACCCAGAACCAGGTATTTAACCACCTTCTTTCGCACTTGCAATTTTTAATTCCAGCCTCGTCAGGCAGAAGAGTCCAAACACACACTTTTCAAGCACTCGGCATGGATCCTGCCCCAGACTCATCGTTGTCGGTGTCTGCGACTGCCAGTCATGGGTCTGCATCAATGTCCCAGCGAGCTGGGGTCGTTACTGGCATTTCACGTCTCCCGGCTTCACCCCCGCGATCTCCAATACTGTCTGCGAATGACTCAACGCCTGTCTCTCCCATGAAACCAGCCCAGAACCAGGGCAGAATTAAGTATCGTCGCTTGTATTTGGATGAGTCTGGGTACGAAGACATCAAGAGATATGTACCCGGAGGCTACCATTCTGTGGACATTGGCGACGAGATTGCTCATTACGGTGCTCTTCACAAGCTGGGGCCCGGTGGCTTCGCGACCGTCTGGCTCGTTCAATCTAGCAAAGATGTCAGGTACTACGCCTTGAAGATTCTCTGCGCTGATTTCTCAAATGCGAACGCCAATGAAAGAGAAATCCTGGACTATCTTGGCCCGCATGATCGTCCGAGCGTTGTCAAGCTACTTCATTCTTTTGAGATCACCGGCCCTAACGGCGTGCACACTTGTCTCGTTCTCCCAGTTTGTGGCCCCAGCGTCTACAATTGGTCTATTGGAAGGTATGTTCGCTTTGTGATGAATTCTACTAGAACTTTCACCCCAGACGCACGTTTTATTATCTGTCAGCAGGTTGCGAATGGTGTTGCTTTTCTGCATGAACGCGGTGTCATCAACGCCGGTGAGACCACACATTACACCCCATGGCCCCTTGAGATAATGCTAAAAAGCCGGACGGCAGATCTCACTACTTCGAATATTGTATTCAGTGTTCCTAACATCCAATCCATGTCGCCAGATGAGGCTTGCCAATTACTGGGGCCCCTCGAAAAAGAGAAGTCGAAATTGCTTGACGGCTCTGATTCTCCTCATGGTCCCAAAAGAATTGTTAAGAATCCTGGCTTTTCGGGTTTCAATATTGGAATTTCGTCTGCCGCAGTCATGATCATAGAATTTGGGGAGTCATTTGTATTGGGCCGCCCCCGTCGCCGCACGGGTCTCGGCATTCAGATAACATCTTTTCCGCCTTAGGTCTGCTTTGGACACTCTCCCTCAGCTGGAAGCGATGTGTTGGAACTGGCCTGCCTGCTGTTCGACGTGATTCTTTGCCGGCCTCTATTTCCGATGTACTTCCCCATGTTTGAGATGCTCATTGGACACATAGTCCATTCGGTGGGCATTCTACCGCGAAGTTGGCAAGGGCACTTCGAGGTGGAAAAGTATGGAGACAGATCAGAGGGTACTTCCAACAAAGACTTCCAAGGCCCGTGGTATCGGTTCGACGAAACTCCCGAAGATGGAAAGAGTAGTTTGGAGAAAGAAGTGGCTAATGCTGCCGCGAGAGTGGGACTATCGACTGAGCAGCAGAGATTCATTGCGTCTCTGCTTGAGGATATGATGGTTCGCGAACCATAGAAGCGGCTTTCAGCTCGTGATACTTCACATCGCATAGAGTCTGCTCAGTCCTTGTTTGGAGAAGAAGTGGCTGAGCATCTAGAACTGGTTGAGGATGTCCCAGACGCACCACTGCCACCGCCACCACCGCCCCCGGAGAGTGATTCCGAGTAACGAGACGGAAGCAGTGCTGTTAGCTAGGTGGAAAGAGAAGTGATAAGGAGAGGTGTAGTGCTTTTCAACAAGTTCAAATTTCGCTCGCACTGTCCGGATAATGCGAGTCCACTTTACAGGACCCCTTATACTTGATCCTAACTGATCAAGTTGCAATGCAAGGGAAATGTGCGGCTACGCGATTACTCGTTGGACTAGGAGCTTCAGTGCTTGTTTTGAGATGTCAATGGTATTTTTCAATACGAAAACTGCTTGTACATATGTTCTGATATCAGAGCCGGGCTGCCTCCATACTCACAGCTTCAGGCCCTTCCCGCCGTGACCATTTCGAAGCAACGTCCCTCCACATATCGTAGGTCAAAAGCCATCTCGCAACGCCATGATATCGCCATGGGAATGGATCATCCCCTGTCTCTTGTGCTGTGGGTAGAACGGGGTTCTTCTCGCTTAACCATTGCTTGTCCAACTCACTAAATCGTTTGAACCTAGCATCACGATCCCGCTGTTCAACACCGTCTTCCAAATGGTAGATCCACTGATTATAGGTGCCCCTTCGTACTACCTCCTCAGTCCTCTCTCTCCTACAGGCCTCGTACACATCCAGTGCTTTCCTCTTTTCTGCTGACGATTTGCCTTTAAGGCGACCCAAGCAGAGCCCAAGCACACCAGCGTCCTCGAATGCCATTCCCGCACCACTGGCCAAGTACGGCAGGGTCGCGTGTACGGCATCCCCCAGCATTGTGAAGGTTCCTGACGGGTGTGACCACGTTGGCTCTAGACCAGGGCGGATCATCAAGCGCCATTTCAGCACCGAGTTGCACATTGACAATAGCTTGGGAATTCGAGTGTCCCAATCGGCAAAATGGGCTCGCATCTCCTCGATGTTTCCTTCTAGCGTGTTCGCCCCGGCTGGCATGTCGTCCGGCACCAGTAGAACCATATTGAAAAGGAGGGTCGGGTCCTCCCTGTATTCTAAGCCTGAGTTTGCCTTGCCTCGGAGGACATAGTTGACTGCGTGTTTTCCCGGCCCGACCCAGTAGTTCACCTGCGGCTCTTCCACAAATTCACGGAGCTCCGGATCCTTCCGCATCTCCTCGGTGTTTAGCATTAGTCGGTAGGCCAGATCACCCGTTGGGATAGGCGGATCCTCCCTGCCCAAGAATACCTCTCGCAAGGTTGAGTTGATACCGTCGGCACCGACGACAAGATCTCCCTCGAATCTCCTTCCGTCTGCACAAATTACCGTAGACGTTGATCCATCAGGGTGCACGGAGAGATCAGTCGCCCTGGCATGCGTGACCAGCTTTGCACCAAGCTGAACAGCCCTTTCGAGAAGGCACTTGTGGAGGTTTGTGCGATAGAAATCCCAGAAAGGGGCGCCCGTGGATGAGGCGTACGCAACATAGTCCATTTCGGACAGGTTGTTGCCCCTCCACCCGACGAAGTTGCACTGCGTGGGCTTTGTAGCGTATGGTTCGAGCGCGTTTTTCAGGCCCCAGGAGAACAGCACCCGTGCCGAGTTGGGTAACACCTGGATTCCCGCTCCGACCTCGCCAATCTCTGAAGCTGATTCTAGAATTGTCACGTCGTGTCCTGCCAGTAAGGTGGCGATGGCAGCTCCCAAGCCCCCTAGTCCTCCACCAACGATGATCACCTTTAGGAGTTCAGTATGCAGCTCTCCGAGGTGTACGTTCCGGGTACTCACATGTAGGTTTGATGATTCGTCTCGGCAAACCTTCTCCTGGACTGGAATAGCATCCCAAAACGTCATTGTGAATGAAGAGGGGGTTGGAGCAGTCTCGCGTCCGTGTAAAGTGATATTGTGGCCAGCACTGGTCTGGCAATTTCGATTACGTCGGTGATAATTCACGAATTGAGTTTCATTCGATCGTAGCCAGGCCCCGTTCTACCATCAGACAAGTGTTGTGGTTGGAACCAAGCGAATCTTTACATTGTCTCGCCGTCCTGGTCGGAACTTCGGCTCGACATGCGCCAATGAGGCTTCATTACCTAAACAAAATGCTGATGCACATGGGAGTTAGCCGAAGCATGTACAGATTCCTGTGTCACGACTAACGTAACCTGCCACAGCTCAAGTGGGGGAACTGCGCCATGCATCCCGATACGGATTGTGGTAAGCACTTGGGCAGAATGAGGCGCGATGCGGTAACACAAACATTTGCTATCACGGCAAAAGCGGCGCCCGGGCTTCTAGGTTATCTTCTCGGGCGATATCAAGTGGTCGTCGCCGGCACTCATTCTCATAGCGTACATTACTATCGAGACACGCATAAGCCTTGGCCGGAGGTGGGGTAAGACGCCCAAAGCATATCCGGGGAATGGAGAGTTAGGGTGGGGAGCTGATAAGGTGACACACGCAGGGCGAGCCGCAGAATTGGGTGCAAGTGCCTTGGCACAGGCAATAAGTACGAGGTCCTCCCCCATCTACGAAGTTGGCTGGGGAGAATTACTCACTTGCCATACCAATTTCCCCCAAGTTTTCTGCTGCCCACTCTCGGCAGACAGACGCCATTACCGGACATGGATAGGCCGAACAGGCAAGCCGCATCCGCGGCCGATCCGATCCATGTTGCAGCGGGCCCGAGTTCAGGGGATGGCGGAGGTAGGACGGCTGCTGCAAGGAAGCAGAGCCCAAAGAGATTCGAGTGCACGCACCCAGGATGTAACAAACGCTTCACGCGTCTGGAACATATGCAAAGACACGCTCTCAACCACTCCGGGGCAGGGGACTTCACCTGCTCTCGGTGTAGTGCTCACTTCAAGCGGCCAGATCTCTTAGGTGAGCCCCTGATCAACCCTGGCCAGCAGACCAGGCATCTTTTAGGAGAAGGTTGACCGCTGACTGTCATATAGACAGGCACATGAATCGTCACCGTCAGAGGGACGAGGAAGCTGGTGGACCCGGCTTTGGCACACTCGACACGCGCAAGCGCTCCTGGAAAGCCCCGGACGGATCGGTCGTCTCAAAACGACCTCGGCCTGCCGAGCCAGACGGCCCAGGCCCGTGGGCCGGCTCTGAGTTTGATGTAGGCATACAGGTTGTGTCACCACCTGTATCCGACGAGGGACGTTACATCCAAAATAATAATCATTACAATATCGTCACGGATATAGACGACGACTTCAGTGGCTCTATTGACGTCCTCGACAATTCTATTGGTGTTCCAACGACATCTGCGGCCACGTACTTCCCACAGGTCGGCTTGGGCTTCGCAGACGAACCAACAGTCACCAACGCAAGATCAGACCCCACATTGAGCAATGGACAACTGGAATATCACCCCATCTTCCAACCTGATACTGCCAGTTCTTTCAACATGCCATATACCACTGCACTGGATTACAACTGGCTGTTTAACATAGAGGCAGCCACTGCATCCGGCTTCGGACTGACCAGTGCGAGAGAAAGCTTTTCAGAGTCAACTCTTTTCAGTGACCCAGACCCCAGAGAGTCACACATGGCTCCAAACCAAAATGCTCAGAATCCAACGCCAGAGTCTCTAAGCAGCGCAACTTGGCAGAGCTGGCACGAAGATAGGCCTGGCGGAAGTGGTAGAGAGCCAGCCCAAGCACCTGCAGATGTGCCACTTTCTCCCGTACACAGGGAATCACGGCCTGCTCCATCCCAGTCAAGAACAGCGAGGCAGTCTGCTGTGCTGAATAGGCATGGCCCAGAAGCAGGCGCAGAGAGCCGGCCAAGGCAGCAGCATGTCACTGATCGAAGGGCCTCGAGCAGGCATGAGGTAGACCCTCGCCTTCAACGGCAGAAGCCACAGACCAGAACCATCCGCGAACGACCATTGGCAATGCTTCAAGACCCAACTGAAAAGCCAAGGATCGATCAAGAAGTCCTGAACAAAATACTTGCTGTCATTGAGGCTTCTGATCCAAAGATACCGGATTCGCCAACCGGCTCTTCAGTGCGGGACCACTCCCTCCTGTCACTTCAGTCAGTTCGAACGTGGCTGGACTTATTCTTCACACAATTCAATACCACATATCCGCTCATCCACATGCCCACCTTCAATGCTAGCACAACGGAGCCCCTATTATTGTTATCCATTTTGTTACTTGGAGCGACCTATTCAGACAAAGCCGCCCACCAGCTCGCTGTCTGCATTCATGACGTTATCCGGCCGAGCATTTTCGCACACGCCGGGTTTTCTGCCAGGCCAGAATTATGGACGCTACAAACGATCCTGCTGGTCGAATGCTTCGGGAAGTCGCGAGCTGGGCAGAAGCAGCATGACATGAGCCATCTTTTCCATGGTTTGTTAATCAACCTCATCCGCCGATCAGACTGTCAGGGCATCATGAAGACTCCCGGACCACAGGACAGTGTTTCGCTGGCTGATGCCTGGAAGCTGTGGGCAATTGCGGAGCAAAAGAAGAGGCTCGCACTTCTATGTTTCATGTGGGATACACAGCATGCAGTTCTGTTCTGCCAGAGCCTTTGCATGTCCGCGTTCGAACTGCGCTGCTCCCTGCCCTGTGCCCAGGCTGTCTGGGAAGCACCTGACGCAGAGTTATGGGCCAGAGCCTGGCCCACTGCTGCGCGCCAGACAACGTCACCGTCCTCGGACCCCGTTGGTCCACCCATGTTCCTTCCAGCTCTGAAGTTCTACCTGACCGGCCAGCCCGCCGGCACAGGTGCACAGAGTCTTGATGCACTCGGCCAAGTATTAGTTCTTCATGGCCTCATGTCCATTGCATGGGACATGCAAAGACGCGACCAGACCTCCCTGGGCGTCGTCTCAACCACAGGCCCTGCGTCGTGGAAGGACATATTAAGTAGGGCCTACGACCGCTGGAAAGTCGACTTTGACTCGTACTGCAACGACGCAGCGGTGGCTTCCACCGAGCCAGGCGAGGCTTCTGTCACGGAGTGGCCGGCCTTCGCCGCCGCGTACCGGGCCGTCTACCATGCTGCGCAGGCCCTCTTACATATGGACTTCCTGGACGTGCAGATATATGCCGGCGCGCGCCACATCCTAGGGAGACCGGTACAGCAACAAGACTATATCCGGTCGTCCCGGGTGGTCAAGCGCTGGGCGTCGAACAGTAGGGAGCGTGCCGCGACCGCGGCTTGGCATGGCGCGGGGATGCTCCATGACCTCATGACCAGCGACGGCAGCTCCAAGTCCAGTGGGTCGAGCAAGCCTACAATGGACTCGCCCCATCTGACGAGTCTTTTCCATGTCCCTTGGTGTCTCTATATGGCTACCCTGAGCTGCTGGGCTTTCCATCATGCGAAGTCAATGCGCAGAGGTCTACTGGAAGATGATGACCATTTCGATGTTGATGATGATAGTGATGGGAGTGACGAGATTGTATGGGATTCTAAGAAGGAGATGGATGATCTGGTCGCAGCCATGGCAGGCTCTGTGAGAGAGGTTGTAACCAGCCAGGGACGAAGACGGACGAATGGTCTGGTATGGGTTGTTGCGGATGCACTGTCCAAGGTCAGATGGGGAATCGTCCATGCCGGAGTTGTTGTTCTTCGGGGCCTTGTCCCAATGCGCTTGGTCAATCAGTACGAAGTCATGTAACTAGCTACGATACTAATGAGCATCTCGATTTACCGTATGGATGGGAGGGATAAGAATCAATTTTCTTTTGAAATCCGCGAGATTACTTCCCTGCCCTGCATTTCCCCTGCACCAACACCCACCATCGGCCAAGGTATGGCATTCCACGTGAGCTGCATGATCTCTCAGATTTCTCCTTTTTCAGACCCCAGCAATGTTTATAGATGACTTCATACTTCTCAGACACACAAATTGTCGCCAGATCGCCACGCACGCCTACCTTTGTCGTGGAAGATGTCCGCCTTCAACGGAGAAAACGCCCGTAATCTATTGTCACATCTTGTCGCACAATTGAGCGACCCGCCACATGGTTATGAAACATACAAAGGGCTCTATGACATTTATCCGACTGCTCGTCGCCCAGAACGCGATGTTGGCGCCGTTAGGTATCTGCTGTTCAGAAGCATGCGCACCGAGGTTTTTGAGATGTTCTCCGGCCCACATTTGAAACCAAAGACAGGAACGTGGGACACAACCGCCAAATTTCCTTGTCCAGCTGTGGAGGGCAACGATGATGAAAAAGGGCACAGTGAGCTGACTTGAATGAGAATCACAGCATACGATACGAGGCTGGCGACATTTCTAAACCTCAAAGGGGCGTCTACCTCCACATCATTGATGGTACGGATAACAAGTGGCGCCTGTTCTGCACGCTCCAGCCTGACACGCTGGCGCAGTGGCATAAATATGGCGCAAGCGCTGTTGATTTCAGGCCGTGGTTCGGGTTGAACCTCGGGTGCCCGCTCGATCATCGTGGACCCCTCAACTTTATCAACTGGAGGCATCCGCTGATAGAGGGCCGAGATCCGCTAGCTAAGGACTACGTGGTGGATGATTTGGATAAGAGACGTGAAGCGACTCCTCACGGGAGGCTGGCAATCTTGATGGGAGGTTTCTTTGTGTTTGTTTGTTTTGTTTGTTTGTGTGTTTAACGCCGTGAGGCGGCCTACATAGTAGGGCCAGCCTATACGCCTCCTTAGGGGCATTGGGCGGGCTGCGCTACATACAAGGTGGGATAGAGTAGAAGACCCCCTTTTCCCTCCCTCATAATTAATTAGACAGCCAATTCTAGCAGAATGCGAAGCGGCAGAAGCCATATCGGTCCATCCCTCGCCTCCCTATGCGAGCAGTGCCTTGTGTGGTCTGACCCGGCTATGCCGATGGCGCCGGAGCGCTCATTTCAAGGGTTCCCCCGGTTGTCGAGCTGCGAACAGCAGCTTGTAGAAGCGCCGAGACGCAGCGCTGCAGTGATAACTGCACCGTCAGAGGTGAATAAAAGAAAAGGTAATTGTGCACGGAAGTAGGGACGTCGCCCCTACCCCTCTGGCTCGGATTCGTCCAGCCATCCCTCCGTACCGTAGCCGCTTCCTCCCTCGTCGTCCTACCTAATCCCCTCCTCTTCCTCCCTTAGTTCTATTGACTCGTCCCTCTCCGTTCTCTCCTCGGGCACTTTTCCGGGTGGGCCAATTTCCGTATAGAACTTAGTCAGCCTGACAAACTCCCCGAAGGCCTCGGGGTGCTGCACTAAGTCCCTCAGGTACTGTCGTTTCTCCGCTGTTGTCTCGGGGCGGAGTCGTTGGCGGTCTGCAGGCCAGGGCCATTGCCGCCAACGCAGCCTGGTTCGAGGGCAGTGAACGAGGTGCTCAGGCGTCTTGAGGCAGCCGCAGCTGCAGTGCCTAACTGCTGTGTTGTACTGATATAGCGTGTGGTACCAGTCGAAGTCTCCGTGCCCATGCCGGAGGGCCAGGAACCAGTGAAGTTCTCTGCGCTCAAGAACGCTGAGCTCCTCGGGACAGTGGATCCTATAATCCAGCTCCCATGATCTGTATCGTTCTGAGAGCCTGTGCTGAGCCCGTTTCCAGTATTCCACGTAGCTCCGGCGTTTCTTGCTCCTCAGCTCCCTTTGGACTGCTGATAGCGTGGGGCTGGAGGCGTCTGGGTCGAGATCTGCCTTCTGGCCAAGCTTTGCAAGGCTGTCGGCTTCTTCGTTTCCCTCTATATTCATATGTCCCGGGCTCCATTTCACTTCCACGTTATGGCTAATTATAGCCTCGTGGAAGCGCAGGAAGGCCCATTGTGATGTATCTGAGGCCTTTCCCCGCAGGCCCCATATTACTGAGGTGTTATCTAAGCATACTGTAACCCGATCAGTTGCAGCGTTTGCTTCTTGTAGGGCTGCCTCCGACCCTCGGTAGGCCCCAACTACCTCAGCGTCGAACACCACCCCACTGTGGTGGATTGATCCGAGGCCCTGGGTAACTTTTTCTGCTCCTCGGTAGACGACATAGCCATAACCTATGCCGTCTTCTCCCTTGGACCCATCTGTAAATACAGTGATGTCCGTAGAGAGTCGGCAGAACCACCAGTCCTCAAACTCCTGTGCTGCCGCCTTCTTGCTCAGGCCCATTGTTGGATTTGTCCTAGATCCCGGCGTGTACCTAGGTGCGGCTAGGGCGGGTCGTGTTGAGAGCTTGGTTTCAAATTCCTGGGCCCCAAGCTGAATTTTCGTGAGTGGTGGGAAGGTCTGTCCTCCGCCCCGCCCCCGTCTTCAGGTGTATAGCGCCGTTCTGCTTGCTAGAGGGTGATGCTCATCTACTCTCTGGGTGCGTAGAGCAAATCGTAAGCGCTGCTCTTCGCAAGCGACCTCTGCACTTGGAATTCCCACGTCCCGGCACAGCGTGCGGCTGGGAGTGGTACGCCAGACTGGGAGAATGGCTCTCGCTGATGCGTCTATCACCCGCTGTACCCGGGTTACTAGTGGTCTTATGTTTGTTCGGGCCAGCTGTGACTTCTTCCATCGGCCAGGCCTGTGTGTGCCCGCATACCACACTTCCGCTCCATAGAGGGCTGTGGGTATTATGCAGGTTGTAAGGGCCTTCCGTAGTCCTAATGCTGGTGGGCCCGTAGTCGTGTTTGCTAGACTGTGCAGGTGGTTGGTGCAGCGAAGTGCTGTATTGCAGCGTTCGGAGAGGTGTCGTTGCCATGTGAGGCGTCTATCCAGCCATATCCCCAGCCACCGGACTGCTGGCTGCTTCTCCACTGAGTTAGCCATTATGTTGCCTTCCGCTAGTGGTATTGGGTGGATATAAAAGTCCTTCTTAACTCTGATGCCTGGGTTATAAGCCCTGCGTTTTCGAGAAAAGTGCTGGAGCTCACACTTCTCAGGGGCAAAGTATACTTTATTAGCATCCCCCCACTCCAGCACCCTTCGCACATCCTATTTTAGATGGAGGGCGTTTGCCTTTAGCTCTTTGCCTACCCGGAATATTAATAAGTTATCGGTATACCTAAATTGTAGGTGAGTATTCTGGTTGAGAAGCTCTGCTAAATAGAGCAGGTAGAGCACTGGAGACCATGGCGAGCCTTGTGGCGTACCGCAACGGACCTCCATTGGGTCTGTGACGGTGCCCTCTAGCCGTACGCGTATGCGCCTATGAGTGAGGAAGTGATCCACCAGACGTGAGAGCTGGGTGCCCCAGCCTTGCTTCCTTAGCCGTTCTAGCAGGCGTCGTTTCAGTAGCGCGTCAAACGCCCCCTGAACATCCATTGTTACCAGTGATGCGCAGATGCCTCGCGCAAATGCCCATTCCACCTCGTAGACGAATGAAGCTACCAAGTCTGTTACAGACCTTTTCGGGAGCGCCCCGGCTTGTTATGGGCTTACCAATCCAGTCTGTAGTACAGGCCACGCCATCCTCTTTGCTAAAAGGTGCTCCAGACCCTTTGCTAAGCAAGAGATTAGGGCAATGGGCCTCCATGATCTAAATGAGAGGTCTGTCTTCCCTACTTTTGGAAGCATAACCACCTCTGCCAGCCTCCACGCCTGAGGGAAGTACGCCTTCTTTAAGCACATGTTGAAAAGGGCCTGCACCTTATGCTGCAAAGAGTCCCAGCATGTAGTGGGAAGCCGAACCGTGGTGCGATCTACCCCTGGCGAGGTGTGCGTTACTCCAATATTGTGGGCTTCCACCTCCTCCAAGGTGGCTGGGTATGTACAGTTGAGATCTGGACTTGCTTCCGTGGCTTCCTACCCTTCTAGTGGGTCAAATTCCAGGTCGTCCTCTTCTGTCAAACGTTGTGTAATGCTCTCTGCGAGTGCTACAGCCTTGTCTCGCGTGTTTTCAATTACCCGGTCGCCGTGGATTAGTGGCGGGGCTTTTAGCCGTGGCCCTAGCTTGTGCCAGCCTATAACCTTATACAGGTCGGCGTCTGACTTGGCCTCCTCTATCCGTCTGCGCCAGTAGGCTCTTTTCGCTGCCCTGGTAGTTTTGTGGAAGTGTCTTCGGCCCGGGGAGTTCTGTAGAGCCGAGCCTCCGGTTTCCTGCAGCTCTTCTTTCCATTCTTTCCGGGCCTCCTTGCATTCTTCTGTCCACCATGGAGCAGAGCCTGCGCGTTGTCTGCCTGGTTCGCCAGCCGCCTTGATGCAGTCTAGCCAGAGCTCCTGAAATTGCTCAACTCAGTGTTCAATTTCCGTCTCTGGCGTACCGGCTGCTATGTCTAGACTTGGAAGTGAGGCCATGCGGCCTCTAATAAGTCCTGCAAATAGTGGAAGGTCTTCCGTAACGACTTTGTGATGTACCCATTCCTGGGGCTGCTGCCCCCGCCCAGGGATCATAGTAACCTGTGTAGCGTGATCTGAGCCGCAGTGTAAGTCCTCTCGGACTGTTGTAAGTATAAATGGGATATTGGAGAAAACCACATCTATTACGTGCTCCGCTCGGTGGGTGGGAGCTCCTGCCTGGCCGGTGTAGCTCATGCCTGTATCCCTTGCCCACTGAGCAATATGTCGAGCTCCGTCGCCCCTAGCCCTTACTCTTGGCTCCTACATCTCCTCTACTGCATTTACATCCCCACCAATTACGCAGTTAGAGGGTGGTACTAGGTTTGTAAGGTACCGCAGTACTGTGCTTGAGAGGGGTTGCCGGTAGAAGTTGAGGTGTGTGCGCCCATTGATGTCGAGCCACAGGAGGTCCCTCGACTTAACTGGGCGCCTCTGTTGTGCCCCTAGGCGCGCTGCCTTTCGCACGTATGTTATCACCCGTGGGCGCTCCTCCGGGGAGCTCCACGCGTCTATTGGAGCGTAGGACTCATATCCTGGGTGATTCTGTGTTCGAGTAGGGTATGAGACCCATGGTTCTTGTGCGTGGATGATATCCATGCCCGCCCGGAAGCACTGTTCGAGTAGTACTAGGTGTGCTGGGTGGGATCTACCGATATTATTACAGGTTACCAAAGTGTCCCGCTGTTTCGGCGGTGGCCGCGGCCGTTTCTGGCCATGTATCCTTGATGAGCCGCTGCTCAATCAAGGTGGGTGTCCATAGGGGTCGTTGAACGCTCGCCGAAGGCTTTATCGGCGGTGCGAACTAGGTTGTAGTCAGGACGTTCCTTGTTGCGGCGGGGCCTCGACGAGAGTACCGTGATCTCCGGTAGGGCTTCCTCCTCGTGCTCCGTTGGCAGGCTAGCGCCTGAATTCGAGCTGGAGCTGGTCTCCGACGGCGTGTGATGAGGAGCTGAGCCCGCAGTGCTGAGGCTTGGGCCCCTTTCACGGGCCGTGGGGCGGCCCGTCTGCGCCTGTCTGGTAGGCCGGGTTGCCGAGCCACCGTGTGCCTCGAGAGGCTCTGCCGTATCTGTCTCCATGGCATCGCATGGGGCCTGGGTATTAGCTTCCTTATAGCGTTTAGTACCCGCTCGGCGGATCTTCTGCAGCCGTCTCCTACTAGGCCATACAAGCACCCCCTCCACCCGCTTTGGCTCGGCTGGGCAGTTGTTGTACCCGGCCTGGAAGGGCCCATAGCAGTTAGCACAGCACTGTGCTTTCGTGCACTGCTCGTCCTCGTGCATGTCTGTCCTTTCGCCACAGTCGTTGCAGCGCGGAGCTCGCTTACAGTTATTACCGGTGCAGTAGCCCTGGCACCCCGGGTTGTGCAGCGTATCGCGAGGCTTCTTCTCCATTGGTCTAGCATAACTGCTTGTGTTAAATAGGCGGAAGGACCGCACTGGTACGAGGAAGGCCACCAGGAATGTGCCTCTCCCTGTGTGAACATCTGGGCCGTGTCGTGAACGCCAGAAGCGTACCGGCTTGTGGCCCGTCTGGGCTTCTGCCTCCTCAGCGAGCATGTCATCGGCGTTAACTAGGCTCCCATTAAGGCCTGTAAAGCTGAATGGGACGTCTGGTACCGCGTAGGTGTACCATTTTGTTGGTAGCGAGACTTCTTGAGCCCCACAGGCTCTGATAACCTCCTCCTTACCTGCTATAATCTTGTCTCGGATAGCTTTTGATGCTGGCTATGTAGCATATCCGGTTTCTGTATATGTTACTTCCGGGATGTCGGCGAGCCTAAGGCCAAGGCCTTGGCACAGCATAGTTCGAACCCGAAATGGCTGAGCCCTTGGGGTGTGATGAGTCTGTAGGCCTTCTGCCCCCTCAGTGCGGTCAACGTCTAGGGCTATCAGTACCCGTAGATCTTCCTTTGTAGCCCTTTCCGCAACGCTTGCTATGCTGCTTGACAAGCTACGTGCGGTGACTTTCGAGGCGCCGCTAGGGGCTGCTGAGCGCGCGATGCCCGCGTAGGACGGTGGTCCTCACGAGACACTCTTCTGGCTGGTAGAGGTCGGCTGCCGCGCCGAGGAGGTAGGCTGTGTGCTCTGGGCACGCATAGGCGCAACTAGCTGTCCGTTGCTCGCTGCAAAAATATTAGCGCTTAGGTGTTGAAGCGCGTCGTTTACCATGGACCGCGCCACGCGGCGGTGCTCCTCCTTTGCTACCCCCTTCCAGCTCGCAACGAAGCTGTCAAGGCAGGAGCCCATCGCCACCGCTACCTCCTTCTGGATGGAGGCTGAGCGGACGAGGTCCTCAAACTGGCCAGCTAGCATGTTGGCTACAGTGTTATCTTTCGTAGCAGTGCCCCTCCCTAGCCCAGTGGCTGGCGGCGGTGCCGTGACGGTGATCGTCTTGTGCCGCTTCGCGCGCTGCAGGTTCTGACCCGTTAGAGGGTCCGAAGGCCGCGTATGGGCCCCTTGATCGTCTTCGGGAGCCCGTATAGGGCTCGCCGGCGTCGTAGGAGGCTCTTCAGCCATCTTCTCGACGCGTTGCGAGAGAGGCGAGGTGTTGTTTTGCGAAATTTTAGCGCGTTTGTTAGGAAAATATATGCATAGTATATGGCCCACACTAACTAGTGGGGTGCCAAGAAAGTTGTTGACGAAGGATGTGTGGAGGTTTCTTTGTGGTTTTGGCGATAGCGTCGCTTGCCTCGGGACCCCGCAGACGATGGTAGAAACGACAGGTTGGTGCTATGGACTGGCCAGTTCGGTTCGTCGTGGGCTGTCAGTCGATTCGTCCAACAGGGAAGATTAGGCGTCGCAATGCGTCTAACACAAAACCTCGAGGGAATTGGAATTCACGTGCAACTACTTTCACCCAGGTAGACCGGACTGCCCATTATTAAAATTGAAAGTTCTACACACGAACCCTCAATCGATGGATTGATTTGAAGTCTATTCATTATATGCTGATTCCACCATCGTGGTCTGTATTTGATCTCAGCTCTTCAGTTACGTTTACCTCAAAATACCCAAATGAAAGCATGACACAACATGCATGTGGCCGCACCCGAAGACCTTTGTAACTGATCATTTCAGCCAAGACTGCTCATGGAATGGGATACTTTCTTCTACCGAAAACATTAATCTAAGTAGCTATGAATTGTCCGTATTTAGGTATCGGATGCGGCAGATGCAGATCAGTTGCAGAAATGTCGGGTAGTTCAGTGGAATGCGCTACGCCATGTTCCGCATGGCTGTCTTTGTCCACGCATCGCCGGAACGGGACGCCCGTAACTTTACACACGCCAATTTCCGCAATTCCTGTCCATATCGAAAATTACAACCTCAACCACAAAATTCGGTCTCAATCTGCCAATATGGCTTCAATTTTGAACTTCTTCATAAGATTATTTGAGAATTTCTCATATTTCGCTCATGAATCACCAGTGCGCGCCACAATATTTGTCGTTTTGTTCGGAAGCTTAGCATTTACAAAAACTTGGGCCAGTTGGCTTGCACGGCTCCAACAGCCAATACCACGCATTGACATGACTACCCGACAATCTGACTCTGATTTTGCAAGCGATTACGCCTGGATAGACGAACTGAGGAGTTCGTCCTCTGAAGCTGACAGTGTAGCCATAAGCACACCAATTCGACCGAGACGTGGGACGCCAGCAGTCCGAACGCCACCTTCCAGTCCACCCAGCGTTACCAATGCAACTGCGACACAGGATTTCAGCCTGACAAATCGAGGCTGCCGTGTTGACTCTTTCTTTCCGTCCACTAGTCCTCATCGACGAGCTAAGCCGGTGTTGCCCCGGTGTAGGCCTATCATCTCAGATGGGTACAGGAGCTGGGGAACAGACCAACTCCCACCTAAGGAACGAGCGGCTGCATTCCAGAAACCTCTGTAAATCGGTGTGACGTTGAGAAGGTGTTTCCGGCTCGTCAGCATGGTATGTCGCTGCACCCTTGTCTGCTCTTCCCCTTCTCAGTCTCCACTGGCGCTAATGTATGTATGTGCTTGCGACAGAAATACACACAACATACGGTGCGAACGGGCATGTTCGATCAGATATGAGCTCTCTATCTGTTGGGAGTCAAGATGCGCTGGACGCCCAAATCTTCAATGAGCAGGCCAGGGCACAAAGAGAGCATATCAGAGCCCAGGCAGCCCAGATGATAGCGGACACGAATCGCTGGAATGACAGGCTCAGAATAAAAATCAAGCGGAGTAACGATTAATACAGTGCTCAAGTGAATCGTGGTGATAAAGAGATGTGAAGCATGTATGAGGATATTCATGACCTAATTTGGACCATTTAACATTGACGAATAAAATCTGCGCGAACCCGTCCTCGTCCACGGGTAGGCGATGTTGTTTGGAAGAAATTGGCTCCACAGACGGCACTAGTTAGTTTGAAAGCCGAGGCGTAGTGAAGCACTGTCGACTGTCGCTTGGTTTGAGTTTAGTCACATGCACAAATGTCAGTATGGAGCAGTGCGTAGCAGCGGCTAAATTATGACTTGGACTTATCTGCAAAACTCATTTGACTTCTGGCTGAATGTAATCATCAAACCGTCTCAATCATTAGCGCATTACCCGACAGTCCAGCTGAGTGAACCACGGTATAGTTGGCAATGTGTATTGAGCTGTTCCTTCTTGTGGAATGAACTTCATGTATGCTTGCAAATGGCCCAACCCATCCTGCGTCTTTCCCGGTCCGATATATTTTGACATCGAATGTTTAGCAACTTATAGACCATTCGTTCGATATGGGGCTAGATTTATGACAATCAGGTTCAAGACTATTACAACAACACCATCCGTATCCGATGCCATTCAGCTGAGCAGAGAAAGAAGGTCACTGGGGTGTCATCACAGTAATATATGTGACCGAAAATATACAAGAGGTTCATTGGTATGGTCAGTTAACTAGAGGGTAGAGATATCTTTGTTTCGACTAAAAGATAGGAAATTAAAAGTCCCTTTCCTTACAGGTCACTTGGAACCTTGGAAGTCTTGCCCGCCGGGTCTCGCCTGCCAGCCACGCCTTGGCCCTCCCTCTCAGGCTTGGGGTCAAGCGGCTTGTCAAGTCCCAACCGATGGGAAGTGGTGTATGTAGCGATGCCGCCATCAGGGTCGGCCTCGGTGACAAGCTCCTTCCTGCGGGTGTCGACCAGAAGGCGGATGAGATCCGGCCGCATGTAGTGGCCGGCGAAATCGGCCAGCACCTTGGTCAGGTGCGTCTCGTTCAGGTCGATGTCGACGAACATCAGGCCATCGAAGTCCTTGTCAGGCTTGGCGTAAAGGCTACCGTCAGGGCGGTAGATGCGGGCGTGGCCGTTGTAAGTGCTGGGATCAGTCTCGGGCTCGACACCCTCGGGTGTAGTCTTCTTCAGACCCTCGACACTGAGGCGCTGGAAAGGAGCAAGGGTCCAGGTGCCGGTCTCGTAGGCGTAGGCGGGGGTGACGAAATCGGATGCGGTGTCGGCGTAGTTGGTCGCCGGGTCCGGGTAGACCTGGCGCTCGACGCCGGGGTAAACTGGCCAGGCGGCGATGTGAACTTGCTCACCCGCGGCCACGTTCAAAGACTTGAGGAAAGGGTTCATGTTCTCCCAGCAGTTGAGCTGGCCCAGCCTTCCGAGCTCTGTCTCCGTAACTGACTGGAAGGTGTCGCCGGAGCCATCACCGTAGACGAGCTTCTCGACGTGGGTGGGCTTGATCTTGCGACGGTGGTTGATGATGTTACCCTCTGGGTCGATGAGAGTCTGGGCGAGGTACAGAGTAGCGTGGTCGATCTCGGAGAAGCCAAGCGAGACGTAGATCTGGTTGTCGCGGGCTGCTCGGCGGATGCGACGCATCTCCTCCGAGTCGACTGGCAGAGAGTTCTCGCGGTACTTCTTCAGCATGGGAAGCGACTGGAGGTAGTTGACCTTCCACATCCAGTAAGGGTATCCCGGGATCCCTGCGAGTAGTTCAGCAGTTAATACCGGACTGAAGACTGCAGCTGGAAATGAGGGGACAGTGATATGATGTGCAGTTCCCACTCACAGACTTCAGGGAAAGCAACCAGCTTGCAGCCGGCCTGTCCAGCTTCGTTGATGAAGTTGACAGTCTTCTGCACACATGCCTCAAGGTTGAACCACTATCGTCTGTTAGCAATAGTGAAACCAGCCGATTTGGATGATTAAGGAAGACGTCTCACTCCTGGCTCTGAGGTAACGGCGGCGGCCTTGTACTTGGTGATAGGCATTTTCGATGTATAAGGTCGTTCCGAGGTGAACTGAAGCGATGTTTGCCTTGTGTAAAGCTTTCTTTGAGTGTGATTGCAAGATGAGGATGACTTCAACAAAACGAATGATCACAGCTCATCAGGATCTCATGTTTATATACACAGGCTCATACGGTCGTTCGCAAATATTGTGGGGGTTCGCAAACGTCATGGTCCCACGAGTTGAACTCCGCGTTGTTTGGTTCACCACTTGGGCAGCACACGCCGGGCTCTGGTATCGAAGAATCCCGAGCACAATTCTGCAACGTGAGAATCAGGGGCGAAATCGAAACGCTGCCTCCATGCATTACAAGTCTTTTCGGGACACAGGCTTCCGCTGTCATGCCACTCTGCATGGCGTTATGTCCCCATCAAGATATACCAGTAATTGATTGGGACATTTTTGTGGCCTGGGTAAAGCGATAATCCACACCTGCAGGTGTACGCCACCCACCCATTCTGTAATGGCCATTGGGGGCCACAGCACGTACCACGCATATCAAGGTTCGACAAAAAATTAGAATGGCTGGTCATCTCTGGAGCTTCAGCTAGACTGTGAGGTTTCGCCATTCTTGTGCTTCCTTTAGACTTGTGTCCTAACCTCTCTTCGCCTGGTCATTTGCTAGCACCGAGGAAACCAGCCACGCATGCACCAAATAAAATAGATTCCACAGTAATCACGGCTTCCGGGTCCGGCCGATGACGAAAATCATGCCACGAGGAGACCTTCTCGGACCGGTGCTGACTCGGCAAGTTCGGCCCCACGTCCGGTCTTTGTGTTCAAAGCCCGGCCGCTCGAGCCCGATCAAATGCCGTTTGTGCCCACATATTTACGTGTCGCTAGTGAGCCAGAAGTAGCTGCCAGAACCTTCTTCTTTGCATCAAATGACAACGCCCAGAGATAGGCATTGTTTTTTCTTGCGGTGGTCAACCAACTGGCGCGAGGCGTTACCCGCTGGGGCTGCCAGGGTGCCAACTGGGGTGCAGATGTGATCGCGCTCTGAAATGCAAGTAAGACAATGGAGGGTTGGCAATCGAGTGGCAAGCAATACGATCTCCACTGTGACAACCGTATTTGGACTGGGCCTTGAGAAAGACCGGTACACCATGCTGACACTGTCCAGCCAGGTCCTAATACACTTGTCTAAGCCTCCTCTCCTCGACTGGTTTTGACGGAGTCCATACCTCAACCAACACCGTACTGGATCGGCAAGACGCGGTGTACGCCCCCTCAATCTTCGTCTTCTTATGATTTACCCGGAAATGTATGCTGATACTTGGCTCGATTGGACGAGGAAAGGTGCGTTCAACAGAGTCACCTTATAAATGCAATACGAGTGCGTCTGAGCTTGACATACTGACGTCGAAAACTGGAATACATGTGGCCGACCGGCACGATGGGTACCTAAGTAGTATCTAGAACCATCACAACTCGTATTTTAAACGATGGCATCGAAAGCCATCAACACCGCGGTACGGCGGAATCATCACGCGGGACTGCCTGCCCGAATCTTCACAGGACACAGACGGGTTGTGAAGGTACAGGTGGTGTGGTCAGTCAAGGACGCACCACTGATACTAGCGCATTGATTATGCAACTAAGGATCAATATACATCCCAGATTGGCCTGGATAAGCACACTATAAAGTGGGCAACCTGCGGGTGAGGAATCATTGTGTGTGCTTGGAGGGGTCTGTTGCAGATGCCACTTCAGGGTGGAACCGAGGTCCTTATCACCAAATTTGCACAGTTTGCACACTGTCCTTGCGAGCCACTGGAGACCAGAGCCTGACTGCAACACCGGAGCCAAGGCAACTGAGTCCCAGCTCAGAGTACGTAAGCAATTATTTGACAAGCCCGTCTACTTGCTATAAATCACATGACTGATGTGTAACAAATGTACCTAAATACGTTCATTGCGAGTTGATCTTGTCTTCTTCCTCTCTCTACCTACCTAGGTTCTCTTCTGTGTGCCGCGCCCGCAGCTGTTGTGTTTTATCAATGTTCTCGTGGCGGTAATGCGCGAAATTGAGCGGTAGTCGATGGTAGCCGACTTGTGTTACACCATTGAGCCAATCCAAGGCAGTCTTCGCGGTACACTGCCCGTTATACGAGGTAACCAATGACATGATCGCCTTGAACAGAGTTTCAAGATCATGCGGTGTCAGTTGCTGCAGTAAACCGCTCTCGTGTTGAACAATTAATGAAATCACCGACTGATGCTTGTGTCATCAATCCAACGCCGGTCGGCTGCCCGCAATAACACTACGGCTCCTCCGCGAGGAGCGCAGTTGTTCTTCTCAGCCCGATGCGGACATTTGCCGCTCCTCACTGAGAAGAAGATTCCGCTCCCGGACCGGGCCTCTCCGCATCCAGCTGGGATCTATCAATTGGTACCGATTTGATCAGTCGCGTATCTACTAGAATAGTATGTCAGAGACGAGTATTAAGCGAACTGGATATTTGGGACCTCGAAGGTTGGCGTTGACCATTGCACTACACGGACGATAACAAGTCTCGCCGTCTCTCTGGAATTTGCGACCTTCCGCCATGCCTCGCACCAGGGCCAAGAGGATACTACGGAAATAACCACGAAATTCGGCCAGCCAAATTATAAAACTGTGCTCTGAATCCGCGGAAGTAGTCTTCTCCGTAATGCCATTTTTAGCTAGAGAGACTATTCACTTTTCGGAGTAGCTTCCTGTGGATTGAAGCCCATGACACGTGTGAAGACAAAGACCTTTGACACACGCCTCACGCGTCTGCATTCCAGTTTAGAGCCGCAAAGGTCTTGACGCATGCGGATTCCGATAAAGACTAAATTCCGTTATCGCTGGAGTCAATTGGGACTCGTATGTCTCATGCAGTTGCACATCACACCCCATAACACCCCTCATGCATACTCTACGGCAATTCAAAGGACCAGCCCACACTCCATAACAAAACATTATCATTTCTGTTGTGAATCCGCCCACACATGCATATCGAGTCCGACAAATCCAATTCGCACGAAGGTGATCTGAGCAAAACAGCATAATGTGCCGTCTATAACATCATTCCGGTTGCCTTTGGACACCGACGCTACTCCGGCCATGTCAGCAGGTGATGCCACAACGGACCAATTCGACTCACTCGCTCAGGTCGAGGCTAGGGAGGCAGTCATGTTCAAAGATGCTCCCTGTAATATTCGAACAGTCGTGAGCGTGCGGGAATGCCCGCTTGAATTTCAATCACGACTAGGATATCATGCCACTCTCTACCTTTCCCGTCAGAATGACAAGGAAAGGGAAATGGGATAAATAACAGGGTGGCGGAATTCTAAACCTTCTGGGGTCAGTTCGAATATCGATCCACGATATTGTATGAAAGACTGGTACTTCAAAGATCTCAGGACCTATGACGAAAGCAGCAGACGGCTGGCCGACTGCGTCAGGGCGATTTATGGAAAGGGCAATATTGCACGCAGAATTTCCGATCGAGTTGTGGATTCGCAGAAGAGGGATGAGCTGCGGGACGGAGGCAACGAAATCGTTTTTATTGAGACGATATATATTAAATGGCGTGATAACCCGAAGGATGATCGAAGCGAGGTGCGCCACTACTAGGTGTCGGTATACTGTGGTATTAATTACTGACATCGACGGTGATAGTATGCGGGCGGTGGCCTCGCCCCAATATACCTAAAAACTTATTATAGGCTTCTGGGTGGGAAGTTACTACCTGATTGGTTCTCGTTGAAGGGACCGGTGACATATTTATTGTTGCCACGCTTTCATCGCGAATCCCCGGTAAACGAATACACACGTAACCTACAGACTCAGAACAAATGGACAGACAGGCAGCTGGAAGAGGAAGTTAATCTAGTATTGACAGCGCTCTTTCAAAACGTGAATTACAAGTTTCAACCTTATATTACGGATGCTGAAGTTGGTGGGAAATATATAACAGTGTTGGGTCTCGCTGTGCAGCCGGAAGAGGCTATTTCGGAGCCAGCGACTGACCGCCTAGTCCGATTCAAGGCTGTTAGACCTGTTTAACGTGGCTCTATTGAATTTCCTTGGGGTATGAAGGGTTTCCACAATAAAGTCTGCCTGGAGAGAGCATGTCCACGAAGATCAGTCTTACCCAGGTAGTCAATGGCATGAGGCATGATGTAGGCAGGTCAGATGTGGAAAATACTTATATAATAATGGACCTGACAACTTATGAATGGCTGGCCACAAAAGTTCTTCTTGAGAAGTCTCCAACTCCTTTTACTCCCTGGAAAAAGCGCTTGAGGGATCGCAATACATCTTCATGTGGTTTAACTTTTGATGAGGACAGACCAGTTGCGATACTGGGTGTGACACATGCTGAGCAAGGCCATGAGAGCCCAGCCAGTGGCTATATCCGCGGGCTCTTACCTAGGCATTGGGCTGCCCACTGGGTACAAGACATCCATCGGCACCTGGGCAATTAGCATGGAAAGCTACCTACTCGGTTTTCCCAGAATATTCCACGCACCATCGTGATCGTCATTATCTGTTAATATCTCCGTTCAGTGGTGCTGGGCATGGGGCATTAAATGAAAGGTGTTTTATCGCAACCGGAAGGTATCAGCAGGGGCAACGATCTTCAGACTGAGGCCTAAGTATATAAGCGTGCGTCTAATCCAACCTTCTGATTCGTTTCGCAACAAGTATTGTCAGAAGTTTTAAGCATAAGCTTGGTTTAATGCCACCAAACCTCTCCCCTGAGGATATTCCAAGTCAGGGAGATGACTCAAAGACGCTGCAACGCTGACTTGGAAAGTCCGCCTCCCTTGAGGACTTTTATGAGACATTCAACCAGGATAAGGGAAATCTGATATGTATAAATCGAAGCTGAACTGTTTGATGTGTCAACTTAAGATACGTTTGATTGACCTGTTGCGCTCTTTATTTGGATCTAAGTTGATGTTTATCTTGCGTCTTGCTATTCCATCTTCACAATAACTATCGCAAAGCCATAGCTGAGCGAGTCTGGAATAGGCTTGCTGGCATTTGACTTACACGCGCGACTCCCACAGTCAGCAGGGGAAACGAAGACCACAGGACACATTGGCAGTCGGCAAAACCCCGGCACGTACTAGCTACATAAGCTCAGTTCGTCTCACCGTCTTAGACCTTCCCAATCTCACCTTTGCATCCTCTAGCACACACAAACCAACCGCCCAATATGGCAGCACTAGGTTTATCCGAGGTCGACTCTATCGAGATAAAAGTCATCGTCGACAATGAAGTCGACCCAATCTCGCCCGCCAACAACCCCGCCGTGCAGTACCCCGGCTACATGCAAGGCGTGCCGCTGGACAGGCTCCCGTCTGACGACGCCAGGAGCGGGGCTGTCGCCGAGCTGAAGATGGGAAATATTTGCTGCGGCGCCCACGGCCTGTCGCTCATGATCACTGCAAGGAAGGGCGACACGGCGCACACCATGTTGTTTGACACGGGCCCCGAGGAGTCAACCTGGGAGCGCAACGCCACCCGGATCCGTGCCAATATCGCCTCGATCGAGCACATACACTTGTCTCACTGGCATCGAGATCATTCAGGCGGGATACTCGAAGCTATACGCATGATCAACGCGTCTAAGATTGAGAGGGGGGTCAATATCAAGCCGCACAAGGTCGTCGTCGACCTGCATCCGGACAGGCCGGACTATAGGGGCATGATGACGCCTGACGGCACGATCGTCAGCCTGGAAGCTGATCCTACATTTGATGAAATTGAGGAGGCTGGTGGGGTCCTGGCCAAACACAGCGAGCTGCATCCTGTATTGGATGGTTTCTTCCTCACCTCTGGCGCCATCCCGCGCGTGAGTCCGTACGAGGTGGGGATCAGAGGGGGTATGAGGTTCAGAGAGACCGACAGCCAGTGGACGTCGGATGAGTCCATTTCGGACGAGCGTATGGTCATGTGCAACCTCAAGGCCAAAGGGCTGGTCGTGTTCACGGGCTGCAGCCACGCTGGTGTTATAAATGTCTCCAAGCATGCCATTGAGCTTGGACAGGGCTTGCCCCTGTACGCCGTTATCGGTGGCTTCCACTTATCTGACAATCACACGGAGAAGTTGGAGAAGTCGCTCGAAGACCTGAAAAGCCTTGCACCCAAGGTTCTCATGCCGGGTCACTGCACCGGGTACAAGTTCAAATTTCTGATCGAGCAGACTATGCCCAGCATCTTGGCTCCGTCTTTCTGTGGCAACACCTATACTTTGGCTTGAACATGGGGCTTAGAGGAAGGACTTTTCAGGTTCCGGTTCTGGGGATAAGAGTCGGCGTGGAGCCTTTATCGCATTCGGCAGCACATGGTTGGAAGTGTGGTGTTATTGCTATTGTGGCTTTGTTTCTTGATTGATCACGCCAGACCAGATTTGGCAGACAAAGGTGGACAAGACAGGACATACACACGCGGAAATGGCCTCACGGATCGCTTGATACTTTTGCTTACCAATGAACTCTTCAATTGGGATGGAATTCAACATATGCAGCCAGCCAGGCACGAGTGCGACATGTCTGGAAGTGTTTAAAATACGCAGGTGAAGACTCATGGATTACATATTCAAATCTAGACTTTCTCGGATAGAAGGTTGGAGCCATGGCCCGACACCAACCTATCAGGCCGTCGAAGTAAGACTGAATCCACCCAACGTCCCACTCCATCCGCTTCCTTCCCCTCCAAGCTTGCTGAGGGGGGCTTCGAATGCTATTTCTGCCCAGTGGAAGCTCAAACCGTTGTACCCAATTTGAGTCAGAAATTCTTCCTCGGGTCCAGCATTCAAAGACGCATATGTCCTGTTGCCTCGGGCGATGATGCTCAGGTCGACAGACTCGTTCAAGGGTAGTGAAGTGTTGAGCCGGAAATAGTTACCACCAGCGAAGAAAGTGATGTTTGGCGTGAGCAGGAGCGTGGAGTCACTACCAGTGAGCAGTGTTGCGTTTGTTGGGAGATCAAGGGACGCTATGGTCAAGTCTGAGAGAGTGAGCGTGTAGTTACGGCCCTTGGAGAACAGAGGTGTCACAGCTGAGCAAGAGGAAGAGATCTCGAGCAAGGATCCGCTCGATGCGCAGTCCGTCTCGATAGAGAAGCTGTTTGGAGACTTGTCTGTGAAGGAGGAGTTGCTCGCGAAGGTGTAGTTGAAGATCACATCGCCGTCAGAAGGAATGGCCCGGTCCAGATTCTGCCCAGGAATGGCAGGATGAAGGGAAGCAAAGGTGGCGCCGAAGTCTGCCTCCGACAGATTTCCACCCCACTGCTTGTCAGCCAAGGCAGGGATACCGTCGCGCCAGGCATAATATGCTTCGGTATACACTGATGTGTTGGCACCGTAGTCATTCCACATTGGAACGATTGACCCTAAAACAAAGGGGTTGGCCTCGGGTGGGTTGTTGGTTGCGTTACTCTGGTCGAAGACATAAGGGCGCCAATATGTCCGATCCGGAGGTGTCCCACAGAATGTCTTGGTCAGGTTGATGTGATTCAAGTATCCGCCTGCAGGAGCCCACTTATTGACAATGTAGTAGTCGTCATTCGAGTTCATCACTGAGTAATTATTCACGATATAGTCGTAGTATGGGTTGTCCTCGAAGTATTCCCAGTGCTGGATGGACACATTTTGATAGATGTTATTGTATGTCTCGTTGTAGACGGGTGGAAATGTACCCCAGATTCGAATGGATTTGCCCGATTCTCCGCCGATATAACCGGCCATGGCGTTCACGAAGGTATTGTAGTCTGTCGATGGCCCGGTGTATTCGTCTGCACCGATGGACACAACCTTGGTGTGGAACCAAGGAAGGAATTCGCCCCAGATTGTCTTCATAGTCGGGATTGTGTCCGGATGGCTGATGTTCAGCAGGCTCAAGTCACCAGAGTATCCCAATTCGGGCTTCCACTGAACGATCACTAACGCATGACCTGGGGCCTCGATCTCGGGGATAATTGTGACGCCGCGAGCAGCACAACTCGACTGCATCTCATCGAAGTCCTCCCGTGTGTAAGATTCGTTCCTGTATTTATTCAAGCCCGAGACAGCGTCAGAATCAGACCACAGCCTGAAACGGGCGTACAGCTCCAGGGACCGTTCTTCGGAGTAGATGGCGACATTGTTGTACAGGTTGTCACTCAGGTGGAAATGGAACGTGTTCTGCTTGAAGAAGGACATGTAGGAACACAACTCTGTGATGAACTCCTTTGGGTAGAAGTGGCGCGCAGCATCGAGCATCATGCCTCTGGTTGCCCAGCCGGGCGTATCTGTTCCGGAACCCAGCGGGAGAGAGCCATTGTTCAGCGTTGCTTGTTGTAGAATCGTGCGAGTTCCCCACCAAGCACCGAGCGGGCTCGCGCCAGTAATGGTGATAGCATCTGAGGTCACAGATAGCGAGTAACCTTCGGACGATGCGTCTCCTGATGCGTTTAGATAGACGTTCGGATCCCCTAGGGTCAGGAAGATGCTGCCCGCCGTGCTGTTGGTTCCATTGGTGACCGTGGCGTCGATGTTGAATATGGTCCCTAGGTCTTCGGCAAATGTTTGAGCGAAATCAAACAGGGTCGGCGGGATCAACGTAGCCATTGAATCGTCCACAGTGGATGCATATTGGGCATCCACCACGATGGAATTCACGCTGGCCAAATCGCAAGTTCCATCAGACACGCTATATGGCAATGTCGGTATCCCAAGACGATCGCCGGAAACCAATGCTACAAAAGCTGTTAGCACGCAGGACACAGCGCGTGTATCTCGATGCGGAGTATTTGACTGACATGTTGACCAAAGGCCCGCAAGGCCCGTCTTCAGAGTCGGAGCTTTCATTGCCACGTTGATTTTGTCTACCACCCACGACAAAGCCTTCTGCGAAGATGCGACGGTAAAGTACATCGCGTTGTCACCGTCATGGTGTCCGGGCGTCTGTTATTTATCCGTCGGCCCTGCCAACGCTCCCATGTCAAGATCCGGTAGCCATCAACGCGAAATCGTCATCAGGCATATTTTGCACCGACTCCGCATTCAAGAAGCGGTTCTGGGGTAACGTTACCGGTGATCTCGAACCTTGGAGTTGCCCAGAGAGAACCATGTGGGGAATGCTCCCCAAGGGTAGAATTTGTTCGCGACTTTCATCCGGGCGGGCACAACCTTGGAAGGACTGTTATCATGCAGGGCCTTGTCCGATACGAACGCGTAGGGTAGTACCTAAGAGCCCGAAGTAGTGTGGTACGTGGCCATGGTGCCATGCCTATCTCAACGTCCAATGACGCGAATCATTCCTGCCAGGGAGCGGCCCGTCGCCTGGAGCTTTCTTGCCCGAATGCAGACTTGGTGCCGGCGGTTAATCTCCGACCTTACTACGGTGAAGGGCCCCTAACCCTCTGGACGACTTGTTCCTTTTCAAGTTCACGTTTTTCGCGGCTTGTAAGTAATGTCCTGGCCCGGATCTAAACCAGATTTCGTGTATGAGCCAAAATGCCGGCAGCCGCCGAGATATGAGGCCAGCAATCCGTGCAAAGGACAGGCTAGCCGTTGTGAGGTGAGTACTTCAGGCGTCAGGGTGCAGGCAAGTCATAGAAAGAATCGGGCCGGACTTTGCTAGCAGTCCGTACCTTCATGCTTCACTGCATGCATCTATTGTCACAACGCTGCCACCGTTCCAGAATATTTTGGATCATCGTTGTGGCGCCCATGTGGCCCGTATGCATTCCGCCCCGTCAAGAAGGAACAATTGTGTTGCAGGCTTGCACTACTTAGCTATTGTAAAGGGCCGTGAGCGTAACCTATGAGCTTTGGTTTCGTTCCTAACCCAATTGATTACATGTTGTTTAAAACTTTATTGCTGGCTGACTTTGAGGGGAAGTATTCTAGTTACTAATGTGTTCGAGCACAGGGGTTGTTCTAGAAGCCGGTATCCCACTGTACTCCTCTAGGTAGCAGATACTTCACAAACAATGAACCGCTCTTTCTTCCGTTAGTCCTTACCCTTATACTCTGCAGAGGCGAGTCGATGGGTTGATTGACCAAATGCTGTGGTGCAACACCGTTTAGTCACGGAAAGCCTTCAGTCCACTTCCGGGAGTAATGCGCTCGATTTGCTGTTATCTACAATCTCATGCTCTCCTCGCCCAGACAAAGCCGAGGGTAATCTACATACGTTTGACAATTGTAAGTGTACTAGACACTATATGGGAGGATATAAGGGAATTCGTAATTCGTTGCGAGGCAGCGGACCACATCGCTACATCAAGCAGCGAGACAAGACCGGTGCCCACGCTCGCCACTGTTTTCACTGTGTGGAACAGTGGGACAGATCTTACAATCTGTGTATTCCATGCCGAGGGCGCGTTGCTTATGCGGCTCCGCCCAATGCTCCGAGGAGAGCGCCCTGAAAGTTCGTCAATTATCTCGACCACGCAAAAGATACACAACGTTCTGGATTCAACTTACGAGTCCACCAGCACCGCCAGCAGCACCTCCCGCACCTTGTGCTCCTCCGGCACCTCCGGCCGCTCCGCCGGTTAAGCCACCCAACAGGGCGCCCTGAATCGACAGACATTAGCAAGATTCTTGCGTGTTGGGCGTGTTGGGAGTGGAAGATGTTACTTACGAGGCCACCAGCACCACCAGCGGCGCCGCCTGCGCCTCCCGCACCTCCAGTAAGGCCGCCAAGAAGAGCAGCCAAACCACCAGCACCTCCCTGCTGTCCACCGGCGGCCGGGGTAGCGGGCGCGGCAGCGGGGGTCTTGGGAGTGGCACCGGCACCGCTTGCACCGGATGACTTGGGCGCAGCTCCGGAGGCAGTTCCTGAGCCGGCACCGGCCTTGGGCGCGGCGGTCGAGGTTCCGTTGCCAGCCTTCGCGGCGCCACCTGTCGCGCCACCTGTCGCACCACCGGTAGCGTTACCAGCACCTCCAGTTGCGCCACCTAAGTTGAGTCAGTTTCCGAAGCAAGTATCAAGTATTTAGGGGTGTATAACTCACCTGCAGCACCACCAGCAGAGAACGTCTGGATGGCAGAGTCAAGGGCAGTGTTGATCTGACCAAGAGACTGCTGGGCGATACCCTGGCCGATGGCGGGGATCTTGGACACGACGGCGTCACCAAGAGCGGCGGCGGCTGTCTTCTGGTCGGTCAGCTGGGTGGCGACGACGGATGAGACGCCAAGCTGGTCGAACACGGGCTTCTTGGCGATGAGACTCTGCACGGTCGTGTTGGCGGCGGTGGTGAGACCGGTGGCGGTCTGCTGCAGGGACAGAGCGTCCGTCAGGGAGAGGGCGTCGGTGCCCTGGATCTGTGTGGTGGCTGTCTTGATGGCGTCCTGTGCCTGCGTGCTCGCGCCGAGGATACCAGTCACACTGTTGGGGTCCTGGGCGTTGACGGCGTTGACGGCTGTTCCGAGCCCCTCAAGGGCTGTCTGGACTGTGCCGATGGCCTGCTGGACCGTTGCCAGGTCCCTCTTGTTCAGGGATGGTGCCGCGATGGCAGAGCCCGCAAGGAGCGTGGTGAGGAGTGTGAACTTCATAGTTGCTGTGAATTACTCGATATAAAGTCGCCTAGGCGGAATTGGCATCCAGTGCCTCGAAAATGAACGGGGGGTGAGGTGGTTAATATCTGCTGTCGAAGGAATGATGGACCGAGTACGAGAAGAAAAGAAAAGAAGCTCGAAGGGATGCCGTCAAGATAAATAGTCCCATCTCGAGGGGGGTTTTCTTTGGACGTTTTGAGTCGCAACGGACGGGCCTCCTTTTGACATCTTGGAAGCCGTGTTTCTCCCAACCTCTCCTAATTGGGAATAAACACAGCCACGCGAATATCTGCAAAACGACTAGGTTGCGATACGCGCAAACGACCCCTGCCGCTTGGTGTTCCCGGATGTGGAAGCGCGAAGGAAGTTTTCAAACTATGAATCAAGCTTGTCTGTCGAACTGCTGTGTTGGAAGATCGGTCGAAACGCGACCAGGTCTCGGTAGGGGTCAAGGCGGCTCCCCACGCCCCTCCAGCCATCGCGGCGGAGCCCAGGGCGATCGCTGGGGATCGTTTGGAGATCCTGGCAGTTGGCCTACCGCCAGCTTGCGATTGGTCCGCCATCTAATTCCCAACTTGCCTATATTGTCTGTCTTTCAACCTGTCAACTCACCTGGCCGCCCGCTCCAAGTGTTGGTTGCAGCCTTCCATTCCCCGACGCATTAGACGCATCAACTGCCAAGTAAGCCAATAGACTGTTCATCGCATTTGTAATTACTGAAATCGGTCGTCCCAGATTTGCGTTGACAGTTGACAGCCTCAAAGGAGGGCTGTCGACCGAGACCGAATTGCAGCAGATGAGAGTCGTCTCAAATCTGTGCTTCATGTGTTTCAATCACTAAGCCGCATCAGGAAACCCATGAGAAACACAGCGTCCAAGGCATTGCCCACTGCGCATGCCCCCTTCTACAAGCCATGCGAGGAATTTCTCAGCAAGCTTTGGTGATCAATCACCCAAGAATCTTGGGATCACATACCCAATTGGCCATCCCTCTTCGATATGTCCTAGAAGCTTCGTTCATCTGCTCCATCAGGCTTCCCAGTCCGCCTCGGCGCTCGGGTACGCTTGTTGAGGCCGACTAGGCACAATAAAAATAGCCTTCGCCAGGCCACTCAAGTCTTCTCATCCCGCTTCCGACCGTGCCTTGGGACGAAGAGAGTGGTGATAATATCGAACGCACATGCAAATGGGCAGATGCTTTCGGCCGAGGCCTTGACCTGCCAGCATATTAGGGTTCAGGGTCTCACCTCAGGTCTGCCGCACACACCAGGCTGGGAATCCTCGTCCCAGCCTTTCGCGTCTGGCATCTCGGCGTGGAGTCACTTGATCTTTCGACATGTCGTCTCATTCTGTGTTTCCATCTCCGCGAAAACCCCTCCTATTGGGGCTCTGCGACAGCATAGACCCGCATATCGTACGTCATGTCTCCAGTATATGTTTTTCGTTATGGTTAACGTCGATTAAACCTAATCGCCATGCTTGGTACTACGGTAGCAGAAACAGCCAAGATGTCGCAATAGTCTTTTTCGCACTGCCTCCCTCGCAACCTCACCTCCTGATTCGGGGCTCCCTAAGGCGTCAAGTTCTAGCTGCAGACAAGATGGTCCCAGGCGTTGCTCATAATGGCCAATACTATCATATTCATGATTGCGGAGAGAACCTGCTCGCCCGAAGCCCCGGGAGGATTCAGCCGCGTTTCAGGCATGCCTGCAAAAGTTTAAACGCGTATCCACATCGACATATTCAGACTGGCACAACGTCTTGCACCACACGATGTCTGCGTGCACCATGGTCTAACTATGATCCAGCAATTGGGTATTCATTAACAACGTGATGCTCCGGTACCACGTTCTTGTACTACTACTCCCTATTTGAAGGGGCTGTCAAATTTGTGTCGAGTCCGCCTTACCAGACAATGGATGAAGACCGGCAGATACCCCACGGACCCCGACTTTGCTGTTGTGATCTGCAATGAGATTCGTGCGTTGAAAAAGTCTAGCTGAGAAAATGATTCATTGCAAAGCCATAAGAATATTGAATTTCGATGAGAACCAGCAAGGCATGATGATTCGCGTTTGTTTTGCGCGCTAGCTCGAGATCTTCAAACTGATCGCAAAATTAGTTCCAAACGTATGGCAATTGCAGGAATCTAGGCTGCAGACGCAGATCACATCTACCGTGAAGACGTTTTGCAAGGTGCATCACCCGTGAACGCGATCTCCGCTGATCTGACACCATTTCCCTTGGTTGTGAGCAGGCTCATGATTCACATGCCAATGGAATGGCTAAAGCATCGGCTGGCCCCGAAATATGAAACCAGGGCCGAATGTCACACAGGCGAGCCCCTGGCGTTGCGGCCCCGGCAGACCGGGTCCCCGAACCAGATGGAAGGGCGCACCAGCGGCTTGCATCGATTTCCTATTACGGCGTAGCTCCTGGACAGCAGAACTGGGAGGCATCTTGTCTCAGCTCACTGTTGCATTATCCGCAGGGCAGCACCCGGAACAGTGGGTTGATACGTCCATGACTCAACTCGGACACTTACAATTGAACATGATGAGGTTATTCTCAGTGGACATGATCGCACCGGCGCGGACAGATACACCACCGTTGAAACGCGATTACAGAGTCTTCCGGCGGACCGTGATACCATAGTAGAGACCAGACACGAATTGTCCCCTCATTGCTACGAGACAGAATACAATTTCGTTGCTTCTTCTGATCGATTGTCCTCACCTCCAGAGAGAATGCATTGCTGAGGCTGGATTCTGTCATTCGATTTCTGGATACAGTAATTACAGTAGTCGCCTGTATGTAGCTTTGCAGCACATATCTGACACGATTAGAGTGAATGAAAACAGCCTGGCGTCTGTGACCTCCGCCTTTCGACTGGGCTTTCAGTCCAGTTTGTTCGCAGCGACTTGTACATGACCAGCCGAGGTCTCATGGCCAGCCTGGCTGCTGTTCAGCAGATGCCAACTCTGCCGTTCTTGTCTGACAAAAGATCCGCCTCAGCGCACTCTCTTCCCTTGTCTCCATTATGGCCCAGCCATTTACTTCTTGCCAAAAGGAACCGCGAGACTTATGTCATTTACGTAGTAGTTCCTCGGCTTAATCTTCCAGGGGCATACCAACGAGTGTTTCTTTGCCGCCTCCATCGCGTTGATGTGCAAATTCAAATCGACCACGTCATCCCATTCACCATCCTCCATGGCGAAGTTTTTCTTCATGGCATGCAGGGCGCAGTCTCTGTAAAACGTGCGAGAGAGTCCACCATCCTGAGCTGAACCGCTTCAGCCTCTATTTGGTACTACGTGAAGCATAGCCAGCTAACAAAGCACTGTGGCGAATACCGACATGGGAAATAGAAGGTCAAGTATCTGCTGCTGCGCAATACCACCGGCTCCGGTCGGAAAACAAGGGCAGGTACTCAAGAAGCTGTCTCCAAATAGGTGCCAAATAAGTTCAGAACAACGCAGGAATCTTTTGGAGGACTAGCTTACCAAAGTATTAGCAAACCAATCGAGCATCAACTTGCGGAGCAGAGTGGCCGCATCCCCCTCCGCCGTCTGACCCTGAGACTATTTTTCGTCAGGCCAGAGCAGACTGAAGGTGGCGCATATCTGGGCAAGTTCTCCCCTAAAGCGATTGTCGCATTCGAGGCAGTTGTCCATCTTGCCGATCAGGATGTCGATGGCGTGGTTTTGCAGCTTGGGCACGCCCATGACGTCGGCAATAGTCCAGAGGTTCACCAGGTCGGGCCACGACACGTAGTTTCCAGCACAACACGGACAGAGTGTTCCATGTGCAGGGAGAACAGTATCGCTGTACAACCATTTCAAAAATGAGCCAAGGTGGTGGAGGTGACAGAGGGCAGCGCCAAAATCTTGGTTTCACCATTGCCAGCGTCTTTGGTCAGCTCTGCGCGACAGAAAGTGGACTTTCCGATAAGGAGACAGCCGTGGACGAGGATGTACTACTTGCTGCTGGGGACCTTGATCTTCACAGCTCCCGCAAGGGGCCTGAAATGGTCAGTAAAAATCAGCTAGCAGCCGATTCTATCGCCGACGAGCACATAAGACAAGACCTGGGGAGTTCAGAAATGTTCGGCCTACCCAAAAGTGGCGGTGATCCCCTTCACCTCATCCCAGAGGCGCTCGTCGGCTGTCTCAAAGTCGTCCTTGGCATCCTCGCCGGCCGTGGAAATTTCACTTTGGCCACCAGTACTAGCGGGCGTCTCAGGCACAGCACAGAGCTCGGGTGACTGAGCGCTGAGCGTGCAGCTATCATTGTCATTCGCGGGAATACCAGCCTCAGGAGCATCGAGCGACTCGACTAGAAACTGAGTACCGAACGGATTTAGAACGCAAAAACTGGCCCTCCTACCAGCGGTGGACATGCCGAAAGGGCTGGGTGATGGCATACCGGTACTGGATGGTTAGCTATTGGGTGACCCGTCTTGTCAGCGTCCAGAACAAATCTTGCCTTATCAAAGTAAACCCTGCTCCGTACTCTAATAGCATATCAGTCCTCTAGCCCAGATGTCTCGTGCAAATCCATGCTTGAAATAGTCTTGGAATCCCTGAAGTGCTGTGCTTACCAGATATTCTCTCGTCGGACGCCGGTCTAGAAGCGTGTTGTCGAGGACTGAAAGTCTCATGGTTCAGCAGCATTTGCCATCTTCTGGGGAAGGAAGTGCATAAATATCTAACAGCACACTTGCTCACACGCCATTTGATGCCTGTATTAGTTGCCTGAAATGATATCATGTCGACGTGAAGGAAACGATGAAGCCTAAGGTTTTACCAGACACCCGACGATTTCAGTAACTGAAAGGGCTCATCCAACATCATTGCAGGAGACGAGACAAACCAATTTGGAAATTCCACTAGTCTGTGCTGACCTCTCCAGGCTTCCGACACTTGTGTATCATCTACGCAGTGGGCAGGTGAGGCAGGTGTCTTTGCAAGTGCAACTACAAACGGTTGGATTGTGAGACCGTTGGTCACAACCAGCACATTCTGCTCCCGAGAACGCGATTGATGGAACTTCTGATGCAAGACACTCAGCATTCGATGGCCTATGAAAGCTAGGTGTCTAATACTATGCAACTACTATTATTGGCGTTGTGTATGTTACTTCAAGCTGGGTCTTTGTGCATTTTGTACTGACTGCATGAAGGTACCGCCTGCAGCTCTTTTGATATAGCTGAAGCTGCTGCTTGTTGAGGTCCATGTATGTTACAGCGTAGAATCTCTCCCGGGGTCTGCCTCCAGTCTTTCCCAGTTGCCGACAAGATGCGACTATGAGCCAGTCACTAAGTAGTAAGGCGGCGGAATGGGGAGTGAGTGGACCGAGAGTGATGTGGCAGCGGTGAGGTGGACCGTTTTGGTGAGTCGTACGACATCATTTCAGAGGGCTTTCCAAGGCTGGGCACAGCAGAATCTTGTTGACCACACTGCTTGACTGCATGTGCAGTAGAGGCGGGGTAGTCTTGGCGGCCTCATATTCAACGTGTACGTCCAGGATTTTCTTTATGTATCAGTTTGAGCTCAATTCCACCTTTTGCCTCCCCCGCCCGGGGGCCGAGATACACTGCTCGGCAACTGTTCCAGCCAATTCAAAGGCGTTCTGGAGATTCCGACACACTGGACTATTATCGGGTAAAGTCTTCTACTTCAACTCGGCGCTATCAACCTGAACAACACCATGGACCCTCTGACAGCAATTGGACTGGCATCTAACGTCTTGTCGTTCATTTCCTTCGCATCGGCGCTCATACGAGGCATTGTCGAAGTTCAAGCATCTGCGGCAGGGGGCAGCGCAAATGTATCCCAGCTCGACGCAGTCTACGAGCGGTTGCACGACTTATTCGATGGGCTTGCTTCTCGCTCCGAGCACTACACTGTCGGCATCAACTCCCAGGACCATGTCACCCAGGTGTTAAGCTCGGTTCGAAGTCTTTCAGAAATATGTAAGCGCGACGGCATGAAGCTTTTGAGCACATCAGAAAGCTCAGGGCGAAGGATGACTCTAAAAGGAGTTGGGATAGCTTCCGTGTTGCCCTAAGAACAGTATAGGCCAAGACAACCATCGACGAGCTAGAAGAACGGCTCTCGAAGAATCAAGTGACTTTGACACTGCACATTTGCACACTAGCACAGTGAGCTCTGCCCTCAAGTTTCAGAGTCAAGCACAACATCTAAAAGTGTCTGCAGCTACTGTAGTCGAGCTCAGGCTCAGCAATTGGAAGCCTTGCAACAACGCAGTCTAGCGTTGCAATCAGACCATACACGGATAATTCTACTATAACGAGCAAACTGGAAGATCTGGACGCCAGCATCAGACTAGGTCTCGATTCTGCAAATGCCTGCACTCACCAGGAACCTGTCTTCACCCCGAATGATGTTGATGCTCTGCGGAAGGAACTGGAGTCGCTTTTCTTCTTGCAGAAAGGTGCAGAGAAGCAGCAATCTGTACTGAAGAGTCTCACCTTCAACAGAAGGCCAGTCAGACACACACAGATCTCTGAGGCCCACGGTGAGACTTTCAGATGGGCAGTCTGGGCGGCACGGGATGGAAATAATCCTGAGAGTGCAAGACTTGGCGACTGGCTCAAGAACGGCGATCGTATTTTCTGGGTCTCCGGCAAATCTGGATCTGGAAAGTCGATACTTATGAAGTACGTAGCTGATAACCATGGTACAGCCGCGCTCGTTAAGCAGTGGGCACACCTGTGTTGAGCGATTATCGCCAGCCACTACTTCTGGATCGCTGGAACAGAAATGCAGCAGTCTTAGCAGGGTCTTCTCTAGACTTTACTCTACGATATCTACCGTCAATATTCATCTTTAATCGACTCGACTTACAGCGAATAACCCGAAAGTTTATGGTCAGGTAGAAAGACTTTAGCAAGCTTTGATATCAATTGCGAGGAGCAACATAGAGTCTCTCAAATTTGTTTTCTTTATCGATGGTATGGATGAGTATAGGGGAGACTATGAAGATCGTTTGCAGTTATATAAGGCTTTTAACAACCTTGCAAAATCAAAGCATATCAAGATTTGCCTCGCCAGCCGACCTTAGGATATGTTCGAGGAGCAATTCGGGCTTAGTTCTAAGCTCTACATGCAAGATCTGACAAGCAATGATATACGGAAATAGCAATGATATACGGAAACTCGTGGCAAGTCGGCTTAAGAAGCACCTTAGATGGGGATAGTTATCAGTCAGTACAAACAAGCAATGGCTGATATCCGAGATTTCGGTGAGATCACAGGGCGTTTTCCTTTGGGCAGCCATTGTCACAAAACTGCTGAGGGAAGGACTCACCAACCGGGATTATTTCACTGATCTACGCCGTCGATTAGACAGCTTCCCAACGAAATTTGAACCTTTTTCCAAGGTAATACTAGAATCTGTTGAGCCGTTCTACCATAGCCATATGTTTATAACGGTGCAGATCGCAGAAACAGCAGGCTTAAGCCCTCTTAATTTTCTTGCTTACAGCTTTTATTACCGCGAATATGAGAACAAAGGACGCAAAGGATCTACTAATAGCAGAAATGGAGTGCAAAGGGATGCGGAGAGTCGAAGCAGATACATCCTGGCATCTTGATTGCAGGACGCGTGGACTACTGGAAGCGAGCTCCGCGGATGGGTCCGTTACGTTTATGTACCGCACCGCGCGGGATTTCTTGGAAACGCCCGAGATGCACAGTTTCTTGATTTCCAAGGCCGATAGATACCCTGGATTCCGGCCCCGCCTTAGTATAATCAAGGCTCGGGTCGCCATGATAAAGGTTGCGCCCAACTAAGATGTACCGGTAACCCGCCTGATCATGAAGAGCTTGGACTATGCCATAGACCCTGAGACTCAACCAGCGCATTTCACCCATCGGGGCCTACTCGATGAGCTCTGCCACAGTATACACTCAGGCGTGAGATTATGAGGCCTGAATTTCACTCAACAATTGATTTTACGTCGATTATTCAATTACCTTCATTACAAGATATCTTCTGACCCGGCGTTTCTGGCAGTCGCTGGGCCGCTGCCTATCCTCGCGCATATTTCGTTATATCCGGTTGAAGATATGTCATAGGAGGTTTGGAAAATTGAAGCCTTGTTCTTCTGCCTTTTGTTCAGATGTGGGATCGCCCAGAATGTTCAACGGCATGCAGCAAACCTTCCATCCGTCCCTCTGGAGGAAAGAATTATACCGCAGCTCCTTGATGCTAGGGTCAACCCTAACTTGGAGATCAAGGACCCCGCTTCCAGTTCTAGCAGATTCGCATGCGTGGTCTGTCTCAACTTCTGTTTCACCATACTTCGTCGGTCCCAGTTGCGTTACCTTGAAGCTCTGAAGGAGACCCTCCGTCTTAGCAACAGTGTTACTTTGAAGCAAACTTGCTGCGTCTTCATCGAAACATTTTCCAATGCCTCTAGGGATCAGCTAGTCCGATGGGACTTGCCATTCCTTCGCCGGGTTCATGACATGTTGCTAGCTAGTTTGGATGTATACGGCCAGGGACTTGCAGCGACTCAAAACTCGCTTCATGTTATGGCATCCACGGTGTTCCCACCTGACCATTACACATCTTCAGCCTCGAAGAACTCAGGATCCAATGAAAGACACAGCGAGGTAGCACCATGCTTCAGCCACCAGCATGAGTTGAAGCTAGTTATTCGCCATCAGCTTAGGACATTGTGTACGTTGTATGATGAATTAACAGAGTTCATAACTTCAGTGAAGCATACCAGTAAGGTGAGAAATGTGACATGAGTCTCCGTGACAATCTTATGCATCAAGCGACCGCATACTGACAGGAGAACATAGGTGCTCATGACCAACTCGAAACAACAAATCAAAGTCCGTATCGTCGTAAGCCACGGTGGAAGCCCGTCCAGCATTTCATCCATTGTGATCAGGAACCACTCCCAGAGAAATAGTAGGTCCCCATGTACGATGACATCTAGAGTTGTTGGCTCTCCTGCTACCCCTACCGATAGTCATTGTTGAGCAGATCCAGATAGCTGGAAACGTATGGTGCAGCCTGTGATAGACAGAGCGAGCTGGGGTTTCAATCCATGTACGGTAAGTTTGGCGCAATGCTAGGAACATACTATGCCCATATGGCGAACTTTGGGTTGTGTTATTGCTCTCAAAGTCCTGTAGCGGGGTAGAAGTGATCGCCTCAAGTCGAGACGGAGGTGGTTTGTGTTGATACATGGGTAGATCAGAGAAATCGTTTCGACTGTATGGTAAGCGACTTCGCCCCATCCTGGGCTACAGCTTTGGGTCGCGGGGTTTGCAGGGCGAGGGTAGGTTTGTGATAGCGGGAATGGGATGGGTACTTATGTATCAGGAGCAAGTTGCCGCCGGTTCAATTGGTGCCTGGAAGGCGGCATGGCGGATGTCACCGTATGTGGGTTTTCTTGAAATGTCCTGCTGTGCCACCGCGGGTATGCATGTGGCCAGAACGAGGCAAGAAAGTCGCTTCAGGTGCCAGGTCAGTTTAGAAAATGGCAGTAAGCGGAGCATCAACTTTCAAGTTTTGGTGAATTCAGGCTGCCAGGCAGCCAGATGTCTCATCTCGCTCGCGCAATAAGTCTCGTTTGATTGTCAAATCTCACTGCCATATGACGAATGCTAAGACTATTCTGCGACCTCAGCCCCCACCCCCTACCTTGCTTTCACCGCCTCCATTTGAGCTGCGTTGCTTATGGCGCGAGGAAGATATTTTTACGAAGATGAAATAGAAAGAAAGGCACATCAACTCACCTAGTATCAATCAGAAATACAATATTAGGCGCGCCGACTCCTCCGGTTGTCAAACCATCGTCACGTAGCATGATACAGGAGAATAGTTATCTCAATCCATAGTCAAAAGCTGCGGCAGGAGGTGGAATGCAGGCAGACAGACTAGGCCGTTATTTACTAAATAAAGTAGAATCGAATCCTTCCGCACGTACCGTGTCCAGAGGTTTCTGCTGTTCACCAGACGATACAGCCCAGCGCGGGAATTTAGGTTGATCAGATACAACAGGCTGAGATCAAGACATTATCATTCAAAGTATAATAGTAACGTAGTTAATAAAATAACAGATGGTTCTTTCATTTCTGGAACCCTCAAATGGGCAACTGGCTCCTCGAAATTGCGCCTATCTCTTAGGCTGCCCTTGGTCCGCCAGCAACGACGATAGCGTTGCTTCGGTGTCTCGCTGATTTTTCGTCGAGCCTAAATCAATGAACCCAGGGTCCCTCCCACCGTGGAAGCGCACCCACATGCGGCCGGCCTCGTCTTGTATCCTTCCCAGCTCAGGGGCTGCGCGGCCGTTGTTCCTCACAAACGTGGTGCTCCTATCAAGGGGTTCTCCGCCAGCATTCTGTACCGGCCCACCTGGGCCGTGGAGCCCAAAGAACATTAAAGGCAGGACGCTGCCTTTCCAAACGGGTTGGTCCGGGTCCGTGTAGTTCTTCACGATGATCCACAGCAGGAGGATCGCGCATATCAGGACGAGGATGATGGGGAGGGCAATCCAGCGCTGGTCAAAATATGTGCAAGTGCTGCTCTCGTAGACTAATCCTAGCGTCGATGAGCGCGTCAATGGGCCCCCTTGCTTGACGTCTGGACCACTTCCCGTCATGCGAAGCTTGTTTGTGATGGTGGTTGCGAAGTCGTCCATTGCGCCCTCGAGAGACTCGAAGGTCGCGTTCATCTGGCCCCACAGCGGCGAGAGCCACCACGAGTCGCCGCAATTGATGTGACCGGCCTGCGCGCTGTCATAAATGCAGTCCCCGGTGAATATGGAGCTGCTGATCTGGTTACTCATTGCCTGTGCGTATGTGCCGTCCATTTTATACAGGCAGGCGTTCGGCACGCTGGTGTTAGTGACCGAACCGTCCAATTGGCTGGTCAGCGTTATATTGGCCCACGTTCGGCCTGGGACGTGTGGCGCTGTTGACATGTTGTTCGGCATGTACCAAGTGCTAGCGTTCATAATGTGAGAGGCCAAAGTCGTGTTCGAGATGTCGGTGAAGTAGTCACCGTCGTCCAGGATACAAGGAGATCGGATGGCGGTATAGTTGGATGTGTAGCTATACCCAGTCGTCTCCTGCTTGTTGGGCAGGGCTGGTTGTGTGCGAACAATTTTCTCCGCGTATTTGCCTCCTGTGTAGGTTCCGTGGTATTCCTTCATACAGGGGTAAAAGATGCAAGATGTGGCAATGTAGTCGCCAAGACCATCAAAGTAATCACTGTCAGACTGCGATATCTTGTGGGGACAGTCGTAGAAGCCCGAATTTGGTCTTGGCGTGCATGGTGAAGTCGTGGACAACAGCATACTGACGTTGCTGATAGCCACGCTCGCTGCAGTGGCAAACTCCTCCGTGAAGGAATCGGATGCCCAGGTGAGATTACTGTAGCCTACCCACATGTACTGTCCGCCTGGACCGTAGTTGATGAAGGCCTCGTAATCCGGGATGGTAATATTGCCTCCCTTGTCAGGTCCACTGACGTATTTTGTAGTGTCAATACAGGCGCTGCAAAGACCTATACTCGCATGGGTTGTACCGGTTCCGTAATCCTCCCATGTGCAATTCGAGGTGGCGCAGGTAACCTCGACTTCGTTGTCCTTGCCATCGGGGTTCGTAAGCCCCCCGATCATGGCCCCTTTCATATCCATTTCGAGTTGGAACGTTCCGGCTCCAATTCGATAATATGATGACTTGCCTGGGGCGTAGTTTGCAGTCGGTATCTCGGCTCTTGCATTCGGAAGCAATGTTGGGCACATGGTGGTCTTTAATGCTTGTTGAGTGAACGGTCCCACTGCCAGACTTGCAATTGTTACCAGAGCAGCTCCCATTCCTAGCAATCCAGCAGAGGTAAATCCAAAGTTCCATAGCACCACAGCCAGCAACCGTAGACTGCCGAGGACCGACCGAGAGGCAGAGTCAAAGTCTTGCAGGTGATGCAGCGGTCGTGTGCGTTCCGTAAACCAAGTCCACTTGATCTGGCCGACAATTTCAGCAACGGCTGCCAGCATGGCTGCTCGCAGGAACGTAGACAACAAGTTGATCGCAGCGCTAAGATTAATATCGAATGGCCATTCGGGCATGGTTTTCTTGTCGTAATAGGCCAACAGGACGATGATCGCGGCCAATAGAAGTACTGCCACCACGATTGTGAGGATCTCGAGGAACCAATGTTGTAGGACTTCGGAGAGATGGCTTGGTGATCTTGCGTTCATCGGCCTGGGTGGCAGTTGGTTCCTGGGTTGGTGGTCTTCCTGGAATAACCAGGTCGGCGTCTGCGGGTCCGCTGTCGCTGTCGCTTCCACGGTCGGTGCTGCCTTCATTGGCCATTCCTCCACTTCCTTGTCTTTTGCGGCCATGATGTGAGAATTAATTGCGGTGCTGTCTTCGATGTCCAAGGAGTTTCGCGTGGTGGCTGCATTGGAAGACAACTCCCCGGAACGTGTCGTGGAGTCGCCCACCCGGTGTTGCTCCTGTAGCTCAATGCCTGGTGGTGCAGTCATGTTTAAAGACAGACAAGCGACGTCTGCAAAGAGACGAAAAGTTCGACCAGCATGAGGTTCGGGCTCAGAAGGATGGAAAGGGTTAACCCTGGCTCGCCCTTGTCAACAAATATCACAGGTCAAAAATACCCCGGCCACGAGCTAGCAATCAGGGGGGCAGCCCCAGGATTTGAACCCACTGTAGATCACCTTGTCTGAAATAACCTCAAACATCGCGGACTCCTTCAGACCAATGAGAATGTCAAAATTCCTGGGTCGTCTACCCGATTAGGGTTGACAGTATCCACTTCAGCCCTAAATGACTCGGTGCATAATTTCAAGCATTGCTGAACACGAGCTGCTAAAAGAGCGGGCCAAGGGCGATCGGAATCCGGCTTGAGGCCTCACATATAAACAAACCCTACTGCACACGTTTTCCTGGCTGCTGATCGTTGAACTTTGCATTGCAACTATGGACCACATAGTGACGGTGTGATGGTTTTGATGAGCACCGACCCACTACTCAGCTGTGGTTTTCAACAAAGATCGTCCCGCATGCATCGAAACGGGACACGTCGGAGTCCACGATGACCAACGAGTCGCGTTGCCACTAATTCTCGTGGCAAGTTGTGCTGGGCCCAAAGGACACGTCAGATGGAGCCAAATCCACAACGAGCGCTCACAATTCCAACTCGACGGATTCCCACCGGCCGTCGACAACATCCCGGATTTCCGTCTTGGGACGCAAATACGGCTGGATTTTCTGCCTCACCATCGTCCTTTGCTCGAATGCATACGCCATGCCGATGAGCTTCTCTTCGGAAAAGCTCTCGCCCAAGAAGCTGATGCCGAAAGGCAGGTTGGGTCCAAGCTGCACGAGGTTTCCAAATTCGTTCTTGATGACCGGCATGTCGTCTGGATATCGACCCATCGGCACAGCAACTGCTGGGGTACCCAGTATTGCTGGCGGGTATCCCGCGAAGTATGTTGGCAGTACTATGGCGTCAAGAGAGTGGTTCTTCATCGCGCCCAAAATACCGAGCGCTCCAGCCAACCTCAGGCCCAGTTTCCGGTTGAACCATACGTCTGGGTGAGTATTATTTCTGCCGTCCTCGAGCGCGAGATCGAATATGTAGGTGTCGCGGGCAGGGTACGCCTCGCGCGGATCATGGTGGGTGAAGCTCGCGACATGTTGCAATGATGTGATGTTGTATGGGTTTTTGTCGAGATACGAAAGGTACCGCGGGATACCTGTCAGGAGGTCCGCAACCAGGGAGCGTTGCATATATTTAAACTCCATGAGTTGCTTCCATCCCGGGAGCGAAATTCCATCCACTACCGTGGCGCCGGCAGAGCGAATGATGTTCAGAGAATCATTAAAGGCTGTCATCAAAGGAGGGACTGCCTCTTCGGGTACGCCCAATTCTTCCATGTCAATTACGCCACGCGTGACACCAATACGCTTGCCATGGAGCGCCGAAAGGTTGCAGGTCGAAATGTAATCAGGGAAGTCGTCGGTGCCAAATGGAATGGCCGAAGTGTAGTTATCGAATTCGTCTTTGCCAACAATAGCGCTGAGGAGAAACGCTGCATCCTTCACAGTCCGCGCCAGTGGTCCGACGGTATCCTGGTGCTCGGAGATTGGTATGACAAGATGTCGTGAAGTGAGTCCCACAGTGGGTTTGACTAAAACCACTTTCAATTAGTGATGGAGTTACCGCATATTATGGGCTTCAAGTAGCGAGAAACAAACCGCAGCAGGAACTGGATATTTTGTGTCTCAGGCCTCATGACCAAAGTCACTGAATCACTTACTTCCAACGACATTGCTGAAGGATGCCGGGCACTGTATCGAACCAGAGGTCTCTGTCCCCAGTGCGGCCCACGCCAGTCCCAGAGATGCTGCAACACCACTCCCAGCTGAAGAGCCGCACGGGTCCTGGTCTGGATGATAGGCACCCTTTGTTTGTCCGCCGTGCGCCGACCACCCGTTACTGCTATTCAAACTCCTCGCATCGGACCACTGGCTGAGATTGGACTTTCCAAGGATGATGGCCCCCGCTTTGCGCAGCTTTGCAGCAACAGTACTGTCGTGCGGCACTGTTGCCCCAAGAAGGGCGTAGGAGCCGGCCGTGTTGTTCATTTTGTCTGATGTGGCAATGTTGTTCTTGATAAGAACAGGTATGCCGTGTAAGGGACCGCGTATCTGGCCATCTTGGCGGGCTGCATCCAAGGTCGCAGCGATACTGAGAGCATCAGGATTGATTTCTGTAATCGCGTGGAGGACATTGTTCGTTTCTCTTATGCGGGCGATATATGCCTTGACAAGATCCACACTTGTGAAAGCGCCGTTATCGAGACCATTTGAAAGGTCTGTGAGAGTCGCGTCGATAAGCGGCGGGAATAGCGTGGCCTCCTGCGCGGAGAGGGGACCCCGCTGTGACGCCGCAAAAACTGATACAGCCAGGAGGCACAGGATCGCGGCGGCATGATGTAAAGTCCTGTTCATGATAGCAATGTGATGAAAGTCAGGATTCAGGTCTTCGTCACAGGCCAACTCGTTTCGAGGGTGTGTCGTCGATATGGGCTCCTGGGGTAGGTCTCCAGACGGGACCACACGGTGTGATGTTGTGCCGCTGCAGGCAGCTCTAGCGCTTACTGTCCAAGTGTGTGTTACATAACAGACCTAATAAGTACCTATGTAGTCCAATATCCAGTTCAATGTTTCGCAACGAAGCTGATGGATCGGCTTTCTTTAACGCATCTCGTCGCTCCAAACTTCAATCACTGCTTCCTGTGACAGCAATCCCATGTCCCGAAGATAGTGGAAGTAAAGGCCAAGTACTTCCCGGTGTTCTGGAGTCAGCTCGTACTCCAAACCCGAAAAATAGCCCTGCCAATAATCCAGTTCGCCGCCGAGTTTCTCCTGATACACATGGACCGCTACTAGCGGGGCTTCTCTGGACACAGTGACTAACGGACGTCGATATTTAAGCATGATTTAGTCACTCGTCTCAACAGAGCTACATAAGACTGCTGTACCTTGCGAAGGAATTCTACGCGATGGCTCCAACGATACAACGCGTACCACAAAACGGGTAGCCAGAGCGGCTGTTAGCTCGTGCCACGATGCAAAGCCGATGATAGAATATAAGAGTTCTAGCCTGTATCTGCAGCATTGATGTCAGCTATCTACTCATATATAAATGAGCCATCGGTCAAAGTCCTTAAGAAGGGGCAGCATCTGAGCGTACATCTATACTCGCAAACAAGCCATGTTGGCACAAGGGTAATAATGATACCCTGAATTACAGGCCAAATTTTAGTAGTCCCACAAACTGAGAGACACTGAGTGTAGTGGAACTCGTAAAATTGTTTGATAAGACAATTTACTAATCAGTGGCTTCAACGATCTCTGTCGCGTAGTTGTTTGACGAATAGCTCTCAGTGCCACGAGTGGCTCCTGGCTGGATCGCACTGCACGAAACAGTTTTAGGTGGAATTCGCGGCCCACTTGCCCCCTGGTGGTCAAGTCATGAATTTTTTATCCAAAATGGTTAATTACACCATGGTCTCAATAACCAACAAGCGTAGCAGTATTTTCAAGTCCATGGCCAAGATCGTCCCCGTATCGGCTCGGAATTTAAACATCAGCACCCCTGAATTATCGTCGGGACGAGCGCGGTGATTTGTCAAGCTGGGAGTGGAACACCACGAGTTTTTCAGTTCCGGATGAGATGATTCTCCGGCCTCGGTTCTACCTGAAGGCGACACTGTGTTGAGGTAACTAAATAAGCTTCCTTTTCATACTAGGCAGCGACAGGATAGTGCTACTCCAGTATCCCATGTACTCAAAGTAAATAGAAACGAACCCTCAGAACTCAATTGGCAGCGGCGTTTCCGTCAGCCTGAGCTGCATTATCAGCGCCTTTGCCCTGCTTTGCCTCTGCTTGGGCACCCTGATTAGCCGCAGCATTGGCTCCATGGGCTGCTTGACCTTTAGCCGCTTTCTTCGCCGCAGCAGCACCTCCTTGGGCAGCCTGGGCTTGGCCGCCTTGTATCGCAGCAGCATCCGCAGCCTGAGCGGCCTGGCCCTGTCCGCCCTTCTTAGCTGGAGCAGCGGCTCCCTGAGCTGCCTGGGCTTGACCGTCTTGCTTTGCAGCGGCCGCTCCGCCTTGGGCTGCCTGCCCTTGTCCCCCTTTCTTCGCGGCGGCCGCGGCACTGCCTTTAGCAGATTGGGCTTGTCCATTCTGCTTAGCAGCGGCATTTCCTCCCTGCGCGGCTTGACCTTGTCCGCCCTGTTTGGCGGCGGCGGCGTTGCCACCGCCTCCTGTGACGGCATCGACGTCAATACCGGCAGCTGTCAGGGTTGCAACATCATCTTTGTTGCCAGATGCCACGATAGCCTTTACGGCCTTCTCGAAGTCTGCGCCAGAGTCGGCCGCACCAGCTGTTGTATGTCGTGGTGAGTACAGGATTTTCCAAGTAAGAGGCGAGTCATTTAGACGTACCATCACCATTCTCAGTCAGTAACACAGCGGCATCCACCTTGGCAGCGGCGGTGATTCCCTATAGGATGAGTCAGTCTCGGCGTTGGCGGGTTCAAGTGCCTCTCGCAATTTCGATGCAGTTGTCCGGACTCACATCCGCGCCATTGTTGGCCTTTGCATTTACATCGTTGTCGGCCGCTGCTGCGGCGCCCGACGCTGCGGCTCCATTGTTTCCTTGTGCCTTGGCTTGACCTTGGCCTCCCTTGGTTTGGCCTTGTTGCTTTTGACCCTGGGCCTGGTTGGCTTGCCCAGCTTTGTTTTGGGGCAGGGCGACAGCGAAGGTTGCCAAGACGGTAACGAGAGCCAGGGAAAGCTTCATATTTGTTGTACTTTGATGTATGTGCTCTGTAAAACGAGAGACTGTTGTAGTGGAAGTTGTCACCAGGACGGGATGAGCACAGCTGGTAAGCAATTGTTAGTCGGTCAACGTATTACCTGATACTTAGCTGTACTTGCCTCTGAATGAATGGAAGAAGATGGGATTGTGGCTGATGTTCCTACAGAGTGCTGGCGAGCTCTAATCCGAATCGTCTTATATCTCATCCCCGGGCTCCTGCACCGGTCAGAAGGTACGTTGAGCCATACCCGATTGGCTTTCCTCCGAACACACACGAGACGACAACTCATGTAAGGTTCCTCGCTATTTGCTCTCAAGGGGTTCGGCATCGTGATGAAACCGTCCTGCCCGTGTCCGATCGCCAGGGGTTAGTTTGCCAAGACGCCACGAAGTGGCTGCGCTTAGCATCTCTGAAGCAAGGCTTCATTTTTTGAGGTGGTAAGCCCAGCCGAACAAGGTTAAGCTGAAGTCACCTTGGACAAAGCTTGGTTTGACAGATGACACAGGTACCCGGGCTCGGATTCAGATTTCATGCAAAACCATGCCCGCCGTTGGTCGTGTCTGGACCTTCAGGTCAGGCGCCCCGATGATACTATACCATTTGCCATATAGAGTACCAGGATGCTTTCGGCGCGCTCATTTGTCGGGAGCTTCTCCAGACTGGACTCATGCACCCCGCGACCCGCCAGCTACGGTTGTCAACATCTGCCGTTTTAAAGTAACCAAGATTCTGTATCAGGCCGGCGGGCTTGCCGAGCAGAAAGAATACCACCACTGTGCCCATTCTACAAGACCAAGTTTCAAGAAAGACGTCAAAATGCCACGATTGTGTTGTTCGGTATCACAGTCTTGGACCGGATGCCCCCTTCCAAGGTTGCTTTGGTTCATAGAGGGAATACGATTAGAGACTCATCAACACAAAAACCACCAGATGTCCGTTAACGTTGATCCGGCTGTACAATATAAATACAGCATGGCTCTAAAAGGTCCTGCCACGGATCAAGGGGGCAGAGGTGTGAAGGGGGAGGAAAGGAAACTTGGAGCCACACCTTAAACAATCTCTACCTGGAGGTCGAACGAGCTCTGGAGCCTCTTTCCTTCCGGACGTTAATAAACCCCCTCTTCCTTACTCTTTCCTTCTTTACTTCGTCTTTCTGCCCTCCTCCATTCTCTAGTGGTTGTTGGTTTCTTCTTTCTGATTCGTCCCGTCTTTTCTCGCCCCGGCTCAGTGGGCGGGGCTCCTCTGGTAGAGGTGCGAGCATTTCCCCTCCCTGTCCCAAAAGCTTCGCTGTCAGCTTGCTTTGACTCCACTCCCTCGCAATGCAAACCTCGTGCCTGTCCCGCCCCCGATTAAAATACAGCGAGCCCAATATCACACGCCCGTTCCATTTCGAAGCAGCATCCGCACTTTCGAAGCACATGACGAAGCCAGACGTGCTTGCGCGGATCTGTGTCATTTCGGTGGGTATGGGAATCCAGGCAGTCTTATCATCCTCGGCCAAGATACGAGCTTCATGATTGCGCTGTTGATATTGTTGGGCTTGTAATGCGTTGTAAAAGTTGATGCCGATATCTTTATTGGAGAAATTGTAGAACAAATCTAATACAAGGTCCTGGTCTTGAGCCAATGGAGCCATATTGTCTGTTTCAAAGATATGAGATGCAGGATTATTGCCATTACAGGCTGAAAGCGGGGCCTTAGAAGGAAATAAATTCCACAAAGCTAAGCCTGCTGCCTGTCAGCTCCGGCCTCGGTTATTGCTACAAAGGTTAGTAAGCAGACTGCAGCCACATCATTCTAAGATGACTTTAATTGGTCGCAAGTACATAAGATTGCGTATCAAGATGCTAGAAGCACATTAGCAGGTCCGAAAAATGGAAAATCGATTGTTGTGCAAGAAAGCGGGGTCACTCATCCGCATATTTGCAGCTCTTAGAGAATTTTTACGTGAACAAAGTAAGAAACCTCTTGTATAAAATGGTAATACGGTGCTATTGCCAAGCGAAAAACGATGAATAATTTTCACGGTCAATCTAATCCGAATGGTGATTATCCCGGGCCTACGGCAGAAGACCAAAGAGATCCGAGGCGGAATTCTGTGGAGCAGCATCGCCGGTCAATGGGACGACCTCATTCTCTTGAAGAAGAGCTAGATAATCATGCGCCGCTTGTTGATTATCGAAATGGTCAGAATACCGTATTTCTTCGCTCACACGCGCGTTTCGGCTAATGGTTCGGATTGTCAAATAGCCTCGCCAGGAAACCCGGCCGATATGAAGAAGCAGAGACTTGACGAACGGAGCGCAGCTCTCTTGGGACACTTCGAACGGGACATATTCCAGACCAGTCCTCCCTATGGGGATGACGAAGAAGAAAATGAGGAAGATGATGAGGGGGACGGCCAAGAAGCCGATGAAGAGGCCTGTCAGCCCTTGAAGAGGCAGCTCGACGTCAGTCTTGCGGGGTTGCAGCGGATGCGGATGCGGAAGCTCCAAATCGAGTTGATCAACAGGGTTATGACTATGCATTTTGAGGAGAAGGAGCCAGATGATTGGGAAAGCTTTCTCAAGGAGTACAGTAAGTCAGATTTGTGATAGTCGTGATCGGTCTTGTACCCCACCCGAGCAAGAAGACCGGCCTCGTGTAGATACTGAGGTACCCAAGCTAAACACAATCTCTTTGCCACAGTCTCAGCAGTACGTGACTATGACTATATTCAGACATGCAAAGGTCGCCGTCGAGACCCCTTCGTCATCTCTAGCTCGAGAGATCTCGAAGCCAGCTTTCTGAGGCTAGAACTTGAGTTCGTCGAGGAAGAAAGCCGAATAAAGAAAGGAGAATGGTCGAGCATTTACTTCCGCAAGCCCAAGTCTAAGGCTGTTATCACTCGCGGAACTCTCGGGAAGGAGGAAAACTTCCGTCAGACCATGGAGCGATTGGGGATGGCGATTCTAGGTGGTGCCTTTCTAATAGGTCCCATGTGGTTAATGGTACTGCGAAATCAGCTGTACACGACTTTGATCACAACGACGGCATTTGTGTTTGGATTCGGATTGACCATATCGCTTGTTCCTACGTTTGTGGATGGTGTTAGGGTATCAATGGAAGCTGTGCTGAGCGCGACTGCCGCCTACGCGGCGGTTCTTGTAGTCTTCGTTGGAACGACGGCGCCTACAAACGCGAGCGGTGGATAAGAGCGGTGGTCCAAGATAATATATTTCTATCACGACAAGAGCAGCGCGATAGTATGGTATAAGAATATTTACTCGATATGTGCGGTTTAGCGGAACGGGGCAATATCCAGAATAATGATCAAGATAATATCTGTGAAGAGAAACCCCAATCAGATCAGAAGGCAGAGTACGAAGGCCGCGCGATAGCTTCCCTGTCGGATTTCAGGCAATCTTTCCCATTCTCGCTCGGAAGGCATATCAAAGACAAAGAGAAACTATCAGAGTTCGGAAAAAATACTATAGTAACTAATACCAATTTTGTACTAACTATAGTAGTACTGTAATGGGATGAACCCTTGTCAACAGAACTCAGGGCCAGGGCCCTTCGTACGACCCACTGACCCACAGCACGATTCCCCACAGAACCTGCTAGCATCTACAAGAAGGACCAGCGAAGGACGACAACCAAGTATATAGATCAGCAGGAACCTGTACGATAGTCGAAGAGGAAGAGACTTCTCTCCCCAGAGAAGTGTTCTTGTTCATAGAGAAAATAGACGTTAGAGTGTGACACTCAGTCTAGACCCTTACAAGTACTAACTAAAGTTCATATTTTTAATACTAATTGTTTTAGTTAGTTAATATTTAGTTAGGATTAACTCTATTACGGATTTCAAATACTCTTAGTACCTAATTAGTAAATAAAATTTTATTTTTAGAAGCATTTTAAAAAAAAAATTAAAATAGCCCAAAATCTTTCTTTTTATTTTTTAATTTTTATTTTCTTTTACGTTTTTTAATTTTTTATTGTTTCATTTTTTGGTTGTTCAAAATGAAATAAATATTATATATTACATTGAGTAAACAATGTCACGGGGTGTGAGGAAAGGTCCAGGGAATCCGATTGAATTGATGTAGAGGACGAAAGACGAAGAAAGAGAGACGAAGGGTCCCCGCAGGGAGCCCTCGGGAAACGTGCCTAAATTGTCACGACAGCAGGCAGGTAGTCGGCAGGTGGGCGTTGAGCAGGCGGCACGGAAGTCATTATAGTTCTATTTGCTAAGGGCAGGTGTTATGAACCAACACGTTGGCACGCCAGGTACCCCTTTGGGGGGCCTAAGCAAATCAAAGACTAGATGCCACAACGCAACCCCGCAGGCACTTGATAGCGGGGCAAGCATAGCCTGCCAAGACTGGGGTTAGGGTTATGACTATGTAGCCTAGGAACATAGTCAACATATGGTACGCCTATGTTGACTAGGCACATAGGCAACATAGGGACTGAAGAGTCGGAACATATTAGGACGTGGTTATCACCACAATAGATAGCTTTCATAGAACAGAGTCTTCAGTCGTCAATCTAAGTATTCAGTCTCACAACTGGATAGCCTCACAGCTAGTGATCATTACCGCTTAAGAAGAGAACAGTGTCTTCGTATTACGAACAGTCAAGTATCACCTCTACGCCGCTCTGCTAACATAAACCCTACAGGTTACCTACTAGACCCTACAAAGGTTTGGTGTGATCATTACAGCAGGCTCTATCCTCAGTAGGCACAGGCTCTGTTGACAAGACGTAGCTCGAAGAGCTACGAAACAGGATTCAGGATAGTTTCCAGAGTTTTGTCAGAGCTAGCAGCTCACGTGATCAGACCCCAACCCTCTGGGTTGGGCGCACTAGGGGCTCAGTCCGCCCAGGGCCGTGACATAAATACGCGAAGTCCGATTTATGTAAGCCGGACACAGCCACCCTAGGCAATGCCCATCACAAATAAAAAAATTCAAAAATTGTTTTCTATTCTTTTATATAATATTTGTTTTTTTCATTTAATATAATGCAGATAATATTAAAAATATTATATAATAGACAAATGAATAATGATGGGAAATAAAATAGATTCGTGGCCCGCGAATTCCTAGTAATTCGCGGGGGATGACTATAAGTAGGAATTGACCGTGCATTCACGGTGAATTCACGGTAAAAGCACCGTGAATGTATCGTGAATTCACTGATGCACGGTGAATTCACCGTCAATTCACCGTGCTCTCTACCTATTGTGCATCAAATAAATAATTTTTTTTCGTTCTTTTTTATTTATTTTTTAAAAAAAAAGCAATTGAAAACAGGTTTCTTTAGTAATTAATTAGTATTTTTAGTTAGCTAGCATATACTAGGCTAGTTTTAGTCAAAGCAAATACTAAATTAGCTAACTAATTTCCGAACCCTGGTAACTATGCATTGCCTTCCTTCTGTATATTGCCAAACAATAATAGAGCACGAGCGCCCCAGTCACGGCTGACTTCGTGGGTTGTAAAATCCGAGGAATTCATGACGCGGCCTGCATGAGTCAAATGAATAGGGAACTGAGAAGAGAGCTAGAACAGCTCTGAAAAAGGGTGACAGGGAGCAAAATTCAGCTTTGATATTCAGTGCCATCTTAGCTGCACTTGATCAGCTCACAATGTCAAGACCAGCATAAGTACTCAACGAATATGAAACACCAAGCGCCTCTAATTATGGTTTGCAAACTTCGCTGTGTCGACACACGTTGGATGTTACGGATTGTTTGTATATGCAGCTGTATTGAACCCGAAATATATACACATCAATCTCTTGATGTTTCGCCCGCCGGAAAAGCCCTCCGGCAACTAGCGTCTCTTGACTTTTCGTCCCCCAAATTGAAGTCTAAAAAAAGTCGGCCAAAGCGGCCGCAAATCCCTTGGCGACCAATTTGTGAATAGCCTGTCCCGGGTGGTAGTTATCGTACCATACGGCGGATGTTCCGTCCGCGTTCGCAGCTGTGATGTCACTGTCAAGGCCGAAGGAAGTAGGGTCGTTAAAGACCTCCCAGAAGTAGGAGCTGGTATTAAACGTCTGAGCAGTGACACCGGTGTTGCTGGACTTGAACTCGTCCAGCTTAGTGGCGAGCTTGGAGTTGAATGAGTCTAGGTTGGATGTTAGAGACTTCACGGAGTCCTCGGACTGGTCGTTGAATGCTGGAGCCTTGTAGAAGGCTTGAGTGAAATAATTGTCAGTCTCAGCCTTCGCCATAGCGGAATTATCAATGGTCACTTCTGGGAAGGTGGACTTACGAGGGACTGTATTCAGCACGAAGTTTCTCGCACCATCCTTGTAAAGGTTTTGGAGCAGATCGAAGTACTTGGTCAGTGCCTCGTCAATGGGGCAGCTTTCGATCTGGGCAGACTGCCAGAAACATTGACCAATGTCGTTGATACCGATCCAAACGGCGACAAGCAGGTTCTCAGCCGTCCACGGCGCCTCGGTCGGGGCGGGGACCATGTTGTCCTCAAACTGGCCAACCTGCGCAATCAAGTCCGTGGTGACACCAGTGTTGATGATAGTGTTGGAAATATCAGCACCATAGTACGCGAAGTCATAAGTAAGGACTAGCGAGCTGTTGAGCTGCTCTGTCACCATGCCGACCCAGTTGAGACCGCCCGTGGTGGTGGAGCCACCGGACCCCATAGGGTTCGATGCCGTAGGGAAGCCGCCTTCGATGTAGAAGCCGGTTGATGAGTATGAGTCGCCACTGGAAGTGGGGCCATCGGTCAGAAAGGGGTCATTTCGGAAGGGACTCAGATGCACTCACAATACGGCAAAGTACTTGGTGCCATCGCCGGATGCTGATGGTGATGATGAAGCAGTAGCGGCGGTTGCGGCAGACACAGCGTTGACCGGGATATTGCTGGCGACCGAGGATGGGACGGTTGTAGGCGCCGTTGTCTCGGAGCCTGAGTCTGCCCTCGGAACACATGCAGCAGAGGCGGAAGAGAGGGCCAAAGCCAAAGCAGCAATCTGTCTGGTAGAGAACATTTTCGGTGATATTTTTCGTTGAATGATGAATAAAGAATGGATGGAATGGAAGCCGGTTCCGTGGGTATGAATTCAAGAACTGAACGAAAGAATCACTGACAAGCACTGCTGCATTTGAAACTAAACAAGATCTGTAGTAGAAACAAGAATGTAGAAAGAAATGAAACAAGTATTGGCCAAGAATTCCAGCATTTCAACAGGTGGAAAGGGGATTGCCGCTAGCAGGGGTAAAACGGTAGGCCATGTTCCGAATAGCAGCTCGGAGAAGAACGCCGAGCAACACGCGGCGACGAAATTAAAGGGGCCGATGTTGGCCCCGCATGAGCGTCAACCTGCGGCCGAAGCGACGGCCGCAATGACGCTATTCAGCATAAAGGGAATTCTTTCCCGAGCGAGGATTTTCATGCTGGCATGGCTCCATCGATATTTAAAGAACGCCCTGGGGTTGCAGGTGTTTGGAATGACGCCGTACGGTGTCGGATTAAGGTTTGCGGCTCTCTGGCTCAGCGGCGATCCTCCACGCCAACACTAACCAGGATTCCCTGCTAACGTACACCATGTCCATTGACTTCTTCTGCTTTTATATCTGATATATTCCATATCAAAGCATTTTCAATCGTATTTCTGAGTCGTCTTCGCAGCTACGGTGAGGGAGGCCATGACAATATGCAAGCGGAGATCATGGAAGGTTGTACAGACGATAGTGAGCGGCACACAGATTTTGGCTTCCTGCCCACTGATTCACCCTTACGTCTTCTCCATTGAACAGTGGTGGGTCTCAAATTTGACATATTTTGCTACAGAAAAATATCATCAATATCAACGTTTTTGCCGCTCAGACTTGCCATTTCGGGTTCGGCATCCTGTTAGTTACTGCGCATTTGTGACATTCCCCATTTCAATTTCGTCCAATTTGGTCGGGGTCGTTGAATCGACGGCCAAACTCTGGAAACCACGGGTGACGACCTTCTGCTCGAAACGACAATCGATTTGCTCAAAAGACAGATCTTTGGTGTCGGGCAACTCGATCCACATCACCCCAAAGCGGGGCAGAGGTAGCAAAGAGGATCCAACCCATAAGACCACCCAGATTACCTTCGCCAGGGTTGAACATGTATGGAACCACAATGTTCCATATTGTACTGTAGAAGTAGTTGAAAAAGAAGCCAATTCCCAGCATTTTGGCCCTGAGCCTAACACATGAGACCTCGGCGGCGACCGCAAGCGCTGGCCCGTTCGCAGGACCGATGCTGAGCCACACCATTTGTAAGGTGACGGCCACACACCACAGAGACGCCGACGACTGCTTCGGAACAGACGCGGCAACTCCCATGATGAAGAAAAGCACGGCTGCGAGACCGATGCCTGACAAGACAATAGAACGGCGACCAACACGTGCCATAGCCCAGAGTGTCAAGACGCTTGAAAAGATAGACATTGCAATTCCGACTTCGACCATCATGGCCGTATTGGTTGCTGACAGCCCAGCGAGAACCATGAAGTAGGGAAGAGTTGGAACACCGCTTTATATGATGACTGATCCATGATTGTGACGCGTCTGAGCGAGACCGAAGCGGCGATGAGATATCCGACACTACAAATCAATGCTTGTCAGTTTGTTCCACGGCGTGATTCGGTCAACGATGCTGGGATGAAGGGTAAAGGACGTACCAATGACAACGTATAGACTGCCAGGGCGATACCTCTGATTTTGGTCGGGGTAATCTCTGATATATATGTCTGACCAGAAGCAAGGGCCATCCCCAGACCGACACTGTTTATCATCTTTCCCAAAAGGAATTGGGGACTTGCAGTAGCAGTAAACACCACTGATACTCCAACGATCGATAGCAAGCCGGCGATGAACATTGTCCATCGACGGCCCAGTCGGTCGGAGACAGGTCCTGATATCCAAGCCCCGTGGCCTGTTGTGAGTTGAGGAATGGCGTTCCACAATGATTGCCAGTATGCTTGGATAAATTATTCTCCATTTCGAGGACTCCAAATTGTTCACTATGTAATAGGCAGACACGTTAGCATACAACGTTACGTGATACTGGCCCATGACCATTGGAGGCGCAACTCACACGAAAGGTTGCATATTCAGACAGAGTGTCAGAGTAATGTTGTCGAAGCCATACATCAAGGCGCCGATATTTCCGTACAAACCACAAAGGACAATGACCGGATTTCTCAGTAGAGTTTGGGCGACCCCGAGTGTATCTTCGTCAAATGCGAAGTTGCGTCCGTTATCACCTACACGAGGTGACTCCTGGCCTTCTTCGACATGTGCGATTTCCGATTTCTGCTCTGCAGAAAGACATTGCGGCGGATTTTCGGTACCCATTGTGAAAGTTGCAAGAATGATTTGATGTCTGGTCAAGTTGTTCGTTGGAAGTTACCTAGGTATTCAAAAGAAAGAGGGCAGACACCAGAAGAGGCTTGAGAGAACTTACCATCTACAACCTCGGGACATGATATAGCGAAGTGCTCCCCTTTCAAGGCACGTATTTACTACCCCAGCCTACCCCATGGGGAAGGCCTTGGTGCTGCAAGCCTGACCCCGGAATACCCGATCATTTGGTGCGAGAACACCCCTGCACCTGTAACCGGCTTATCCGCCGGTTTTCCCGAACGTAGCCTTACGCGTCCTTGCCGAGCATTGTCTCCATTGTCAATACGCCTGTTGATCAAAAGAGCCTGCAGCGATAGGTCTCAGAAACCTCAATCCTTCGCATTCATTCATCAAGCCCGAATCTACTGCCCAATATAGAAAAGATGCAAGATTCACCCTTTGTCCCGGACACTTCCAAATGGATATGGACACCGGGCTTTGACGACACAGCTGCCAAAGGACAATTTGTTTTGTTTCGTAAGGCTTTTGAGCTTGAAAAGACACCTACAGCTGAAGTGATACTGCACGTCTCTGCCGACACTCGTTATCGGTTATACCTGAACGGGAAAAGCATTGGCTTCGGGCCCGCCAAGAGCTATTTATCACGATGGTATTACGATACGTTCGACATAACGGCGCACCTTCAACAAGGCTCAAACATGTTGGAAGCTCGGGTTTTGCGTTTTTCGAGTTCTTATGATGGCTGGCAACTGGAAGGCTTTGATGATAGCGACTGGCCTGTCGCCATACCTGCCACACCACAAAGAAAAATGTCTCCTATGGTCGATCCCTGGCGGCTTTTCCCTAGAAGCATACCCTATTTGCCGGAGGTCAGAAGTCGATGTGATGGTGTGGTGAGATGTTCCGGCCCAGCATCGGAAGAGTCCTGGAGGCAGCTGCTTTCCGGGGACGCTGCTATCGGCGTCCGACCCAACTCAACACAGTGAGTTGAAATTGAGGCAGATCAGCTGACCACTGGATTCTTGGATCTTTGGATGAGTTCAAGTGAGACTCAGGGCGTAACACCAGCACCGAAAGTCGAAATACTTTGTTCCGAGTCTTACGAGAATTCAATGGAGGCATTTACGAGACGGGCCAAGGGCGACAGAACCGATTTCACGAACGGCGTACTGTACGGAATGAAAGATGCATATTCGCTTCACGCAGGATCTAACCATTACTCTCCATTCTGGTTCCGCACTTTCCGTTACATCCGCCTCACAATTATCACAACGGGATGCAACGCCCCCGTCAGGGTCAATTCCTTCAGCTACCGCTCGACACACTACCCGCTGGAGGTGCGCATCGAGATTGAGACATCAGATATGTTAACCCGCAAGTTGTGGGACATAAGCATCAACACGCTCCGAAATTGCATGCATGAGACATACGAGGACTGCCCCTTCTACGAACAAAATCAATTCGCTATGGACACGCGCAGTATGATCCTCTTCACTTACCTCCTCTCTCGTGACGATCGGCTAGCGCGCAAAGCGATGCAAGAATTCTACGCGACTAGACGCGAAGACTGCCTGATCGAGACCCATTCGCCGTGTCCGGGGCGATCCACCAACATACCCACATTCTCGCTTTTCTGGGTACTCATGGTGTGGGACACATGGTACACTTCGGCGACGAGGTGCTTGTGAGGAACTACGTCGGTGCCGTCGACGGCGTTCTGGACTATTTCCCCCAGCGCGTCAACCTGGAAACGGGCCTTGCTGGACAGTTTGATAATGACACATGGGCCTTCGTAGACTGGGCTGATGGGTGGGTGACACCTTCAAAGGGCTTTTGGGGCTTAGCCGTGCCGCCGGCGTACTACAAGACTGGGTCGGCGACCTACCACTCTCTTGTCTATGCATACGTCTTGTCCAAGGCAAGCGAGCTGTGTCGCTTCCTTGGCAGGCATGACACATCTCGAGAGTATGTGGAGAGACAGGAGCAACTTATTGGGGCTGTGAAGAGACACTGTTTCGATCAGGAGACCGGGTTCTTTCTTGATGGGCCCGGAACGATTGGGGAAGCTAGTCAGCATTGCCAGATCTTTGCAGTGTTGGCAGGATGTGTCACTGGTGAAGAAGCCAAAGTGCTGTTAAGGCGATCAATCATGCAGAGGGTGGAACATGGCCTGGTCAAGGCGAGCATCGCTCTAGGACTCTATGTCTTTAGAGCTGTCAGTCTCGCGGGAGTGTATGAGGAGTGTTGGTATACACTGATCCAGCCGTGGGAGAAGATGATTTCCGATAACTTAACGACCTGGGCTGAGAGCGAAAGCATGATGCGCAGTGACTGCCACGGGTGGAGCGCTACGCCGGTGTGGGAGATCGGCACAGAGATTCTTGGGGTCAAGATTAAGTGTCAGGAGTACATGGACCGTGTGACTATCCCGGGGAAGTAAAAGGCCAACAGATGGGAAAGCAAGCTACTGTCGAGGTTGTTCCGCGAAGGAGCCTCATTCGAGGCCATATCAGCGCCAAGGTTGTCGTGGGGGACGCAGACGATGACTTGGTGAGTATCAAAATAGAGTGAGTACAGAGATTCCCAAAAAGAAAATGAAAACAAAGAGAGAAGGCAAAGAGATAGATTCAAAGTGTATCACTTGTAGCTGATCTACACCACCCAATGTCCATTTGTCCATCTAGTAGTACCGGCGATTACACATGTAGACACACCTTTTACGAGTATATTAACTGTACTGGTGTGTTATATGCCTGGATTTTGTGGAAGTGGGAGCATGGGTGTATTTGTTTTAGGTGTCGGTGTTTTTGGCAACTGTTCTCGGTGTTTGGGCACGGGTATTGTGGGAGTGCTGGTCTTAGAAGTACTTATATCAATTGGACGCATAGCTTGCGGGAGTGAACTAGCTTACTAACAAGAAAAATCATTGGGGTGGCAAGGAATATGTCTGTGTTTGAGTCCTTTGCTCTGCAAGTCTCTCTCTTTTACTCAAGTGTGGTATAAAATGAAAGTCGCAAGTAGCTAGAACAGGACCAACGCTGTCAAATACAAAGTTAGCTAGACTCGCTATCCAAGCCTCGTAATAGTTATCTCGTCGCAGTGAAGAACGCAGCAAACTGCTGGCACAGGCGTCGAGAGCGATGCAAGTGCGAGTAGTTACCGAGTCAGGGCGATGGAACACCGGTTTGGGAACGTCCGGTTGTTTTCGCCTTGCCATATGCACAGATCATGAAGGAAATTTTCTATTTCACACAACCTCACTCATTCCGTTGCTATAATAAGAAAATAAACCGCTGGAGTCTTTATTCATGCATATGTATTTTGTGAGCCCAGCTATAGAGCCTGCGATACATATCCCCCTGCACTTGAATATTGTGATTCGAGAGTCGGTTATACCAGTCAATTAATGTGTGTGGAAATCAAGCAGGGAAAGAACATGAACCGAAGTGGTCCGCCGAATCCGATAGTAAATCTCTGGCCCTGACGTGATATCTACTGTGCTATGATATATGATCATTGCCCGCAGCAGTCACCTTGACGAGTATGGGAGGCTCAGACTAGTTGAGAAGTACCATCCACGAAGACTTTCCGGCTCGGTCTCTGCAGTGCGTTAGCTAACATGTCACTGGGCAGGGTTCAGATCGGCGAAGAGATTGGGGATGTCTGGCAACATACGGTATTCACGTGATGAGTAGAGGCAAATCTGCAACCCGGCCCCTTGGTACAATTAGAGCCGTACTTGCAGTGGTGCGCATAAGGGCACTCGGCGTTGATGCACCATGAAGTCTCAGAGCACTGGTTATTGCGGACCATGTGTCTCAAAACGAGAGCCTCCCCAGGGGGAGCACCACCCGTCCGTGCCGGTAATCGGTAAGCTGGTTGCAAGTCTCTGGGCCAAAGAAGTTGCACTGATTGCAGAACTTCAGGCCTCGGTTCTCATTCTGCAGCCGCGCGTTGAACTGCTCAAACATGGGGGGCGTCGCCTTGGGGAGCGCCTCGTCCACCCGCTCGTTCTGCCCGTTCACCAGGTAGTACTTCTTGGCGAAGCCATCCGAGGCCCGCTTCGCAGGCGTGATGTCGATCGTCTTGGAGGCCGGGAGGCCGTTCCTGGCTGAACTCGCCCACGACCCGGCCCCTGTTGTTGCGCTCATCACGGGCGTGGGGGCCCGGTTCTCAGTGGGTGAGAAGGGCGATGCTACACCACTAGCCCTGTTGAGTGGATCCTGAGTGGCCGGCGAGCTGCTGGACGGGTAGGACGACGGTGGGGGAGGGAAGTCCTCCGAGCGGAAGATCTCCGAGAGTTTGGTCATTCCAAACCCAAGCTCATGGTATTTTGGCCGGGTCCCATAGGTCTCAAGCAGCGTGATCTTGGGAGCGATTTGCTGGTTATGCTTGTAAGGGCTGAGGAACGTGACGTAGCCCTCATCGTGGCAGCCCGCAAAAAAGACATGTCGGCAGTGAGGAAGCACTACAATGAGGGTGTCAGTGTAAGTATAGCCCCCTTTTATCTCCAAGCAGGAGACATTTGAAAGGATTGTTTCGAGAAAAGATAGGTCGTGCCCACCACTTACTCATCTTGAATGTCTCGCGGAGTTTTGTATCCGTGATTTCTTTTAATTTCAAGTCCTTTCCACCACCAACATCAATAAAATTGAAATTGTAGTCAGCACCTCGGTTAAGTCCTATAGCGAATCGTCGGAAAGATTCTTTGAAGTTCACTCCGGAATAGTCCCGCTTCTGAGACAGATAGGCTTGGTATACGCTGGCGAGACCGTCTACGGCTGTGATATACCATACCACGATCTGCCAGTTGTCGGTGTTTTCGCCCGAATAAATTTCCTTGAGCTGCTTCTTGATACCATCTTTAATCTTCTGCGCGGCAAGTTCTCCGCCCTCGACCCCGTCTTTGATACTGTGAGAGGCTCGAGTCAGTACTACATGCCGCGGCGGTAAAGGGAATTGAGGAACGAAGGCAGCCGAGGCCACCGTGAGCGGAAGAGAGCCTACAAATTTTCATGAAATTTGGCGCCATCGCCATCAATGAAGACTCCAACTAACGAGTTTGAATCCTGAACAATATTGCGGCACAGTCAGCGACTTGAACAAAACATGGCGGCCCTCGACCAGCAACAACGATTCTCTTTCGCCACTTATAAATAGACACAGCTTGCAACCTTTTGCGGTGCATGCGTTCATGACTCGTCCATAATGACTGGGCCATTTGCGGATGCGCCATTGCAAATAGTTCGCAAACGCGCATGGTAACGTACCTGCTCATGCTTGATGGTATCAAGCTCCCCTTTCAGCTCCCTCATATTATGATTAAGAGATCGGTTGGCCAGCTTCAGGTCATTCATGTCGCTCGTGAGGTAATCGTGCTCCACGAGAAGATCTTTATACTTGGCCATGACAGCTTCAAACAGAGCTCTGCGGTCCTGATCGGCTTGGCGAAGCGCGTGAAGCCGCTCGGCATCAGCATCTTGTATCTGCTGCAGCTTGGCTAAATAGCCTTCATGGTCCTTCAAGGACGCCATTAAGGTTTGAGAGCTCTTTAAGCAGTGATTCGGTCGGTCGCACTGTAAGTATCTATGCAACGCGGACGGAGGTGACGTGTGAAGAAACTAGATAAGTAGTGGGGCGGTGAGGAACTCGAGGAGCAGAAATTTGCCTGCGCGCGGCAAGCACGCGTAGCGGTCTGGGAAGCGTGGTCACGTGCGCATGAACCACTAACACCGCGCTCAATGCTCAGCTCTAGATAAATGGTTGCCATGGTTACACTGCATGCATATTTTGACGGTTGACTGGCGAGCTCTTACATGACAAGTCAGATGGACTCAGCGGTTGAGGGGAAAGTGGAAGGCAATGCTGGGGTTGACCAACCAGCCAACGCCATGTGCCAGGCCTCGAACCCGGATGGCCAACAGTGGCGGGTACGAACGACTTGATCACAACGCCTCTTGTCTGCATCGGGGAATGATTTAAAAGAAAAAAGCAGTTTCTTGTGGTCTATGATCTGATAATGATGTATTGACAGAAAAAAGGGTTAGGGAACCTTGGAATGCAGCATCACGCCGCGACTGGATGTCCGGACAAGAATCCGTCCCGAGGGTTGCCAACTTCCGTGATGGCACTCTAGAAAGTATGCACTGCATATGATTGTCATATCGACCCGTATTCAGATTCATTCAAGAGTTGAAGACGGCCAAAATGGGTTGTATTTTGTATTTGAGGTAAGGACTGACTGTAAGAGAATAAAATAAAAAGTAAAAAGAAATGATGGATCCAGCCGAGCAAAGGAAATGAATCGCGGCGTCGGGGCCAGGCCAGACTTTGCGACAAACCGCCACAAGGACATTTAGCTTGTGAATGCCCTGATAAGTCCAAGTCCTACTGGTCTTGGGCTTGACCCTCTCCGACCTCCTTCCTCTACAGTTTCCCATTCACCGTCCACCTGCCTGATAGACATTCCGGTCTGGATCATCCTCATAGTCCTTTCTGCCGAGTCCTTGACCAGCTTCTCAGTCTCTTTGATAGCCTGTTCCAACGACAGGGGCGCATTCAAGATGCTCGTAAACGCCTCGATGCCCTCTTCATACACGGTGTCAGCCCCATCGCCGATGGTCCCGGCCAGCGCAATGACCTGGGCACCGTATTCACGGGCCCGTCGCGCAACCTCGACAGTCATCTTTCCTTTGGCGGACTGCGAGTCCAAGCTGCCTTCCGCGGTGAAGACAAAGTCCCAACGCTGGTCTAGGATGTCGTCAATATGGAAGTAGTCATTGATGGCTTCAGAGCGGGCGCGGAGATCGGCTCCTAGCAGCATGAGCCCGGCCCCCAGACCACCGGAAGCACCACTACCAGGGACATAGGAGATATCAGTGGCAAGTATGGGTTCAAGAGCAGCAGCTAGTCTGTCCAGGGCGTCCGACAGAATCTCGACCTGGACTTTGGTAGCGCCTTTCTGGGGTCCATAGATCCGTGCCACACCGTTCGGGCCGCAGAGGATGTTCTTGATGTTGCAGACTGCCTCAATCTTAACTGGGTCGGCTGCGCCGGGGTGTAGTCGTGGGTGGATGTCTTCGAGGGAGATGCTGGCCAGCTTAGACAGCGCCGCTCCGCCGCTGGCAGCCGGGAGTTCGTTTCCGTCTGCGTCGAGGAGCTTGACTCCGAGGGCCTGCAGCATGCCAGCTCCACCATCCGAAGTGCCAGAGTCGCCACAACCGATGACGATCCTTGACACACCTTTGTCAAGGGCAGCCCTCATCAGTTCACCAACGCCATAGGTCGTGGTTAGCGTTGGGTCCCGATGTGTTTTTGGGACAAGCCGGAGCCCAGCGGCAGCCGCCATATCCAAAACCGCTGTCTCCCTGTTATCTCCAGTGAGACCAAAGTGGCTCTGCAAAGGCTGGCCGATAGGTCCGGTGACGGTAGTTTCAATAATATCACCGCCCTGAGCAGCAATAAGGGCCTTGCAGAAGCCCTCGCCACCGTCATGGAGTGGGAGCTTGATAATGGTGGCAGTGTCCTCAGTGATGACACGCCGGATGCCATCCTCGATAGCTGCGGCAACATCTTCTGGCCCAAGGGCTTCTTTGAAACCGGATGGAGCGATAAGGATGCGAAGGTCCAGGGGGCGAGGGCTGCGGCTCCGCACCGGCGAGCGGCTGCCGCGGATGCTGCTTCCTGGAGAAAGACGGTTTGGTGGCGGAGAAAGGCTGGAAGGAGGAGAGTTTCTCGCGGGTGGCCTGCGAAGGTCGCTCGGCTTGCGAGTCCTGTTGCTGTTGAGAAGGGATGTCATTTTCAGATGTTGGGCAAGATCGAGGAAACTGTAGGCGAGTGGCAGAGAAAAGTGTGCAGAGTGTTACAATTCAGTGTTTCACTGCACTGTCTTCAATGCCTTGGATGGGAACGTCCAGATCGTCACCTTGGGCGTCCTCATCACGAGATTTTGTACTCGCGTGCCTGATTTCCCTTTCGGGCTGGATTTCTACCTAATGCCGCCAAAGGGACACTACAGCCCTATCTTGCAGCCCTGTCATACACAAATGCGCTGGCAGATGAGCTTGAAGATGGAGGCTCAGCCTTGACAGTCCATATTTTTAGCAGCAGAGAAAAAGCATTGGAACATTATTCACCGCCACCTTTCCACCAAGATCTACAATGGCTAAAGGGCTGTGAGACTGTCCGTCGCGTGCCCAGGTCACTCGCATGAGCTCCATCTCCCGAGCGTAATATGTCCGTGGTCGAATTGTCCCGATGGGAAAATGTCCTGTGGCGAGCCCAGTCCACTAACACGGCGACACTGCCGCCATTCGCACAAGCGGGAGTTATCTGATTGACTAGCGTGCTTTCATCGCCTTCTGTTCCAGGCTGAACAAGGTGACACTGGGATGGGCCCGCGCCTCACACTCAATCTAGCAGTCTTACTCCTGTGTGGCCGGGGCACACTTCTGGCACAGCATGGATGTTAATTTGACGTCAATGCCAAGTCCTTTAGCTTCACTTGATCATCCGGTTTCACGGGGGCTAGACAAGCCGCCAGTTTGTGGCATAGCCACTCACCGGTGAGCTTGTCTTTACTAAGTTTGGAACAGCCATACAGAAGCGCTGTTGGGGTCAAAATTATGGGGCGAGATAATTCCAGCCAACCTTCTCGGCGGCTCTTGGATCACTCTTGGACAACTTTATCTGCTTCCAAGGTCGGGGGCACATACCACAGCCTCGGGTTTGGGGGCTTTTGTGCATCTCCATGCAGATAGTCTGGATCAGGGCCCGAGTGCAACTCCCAGTGGTGTGAGTTGTCCCGCGGGTGGGAGCAGTTGTTACTGGCCGACATCACAAGGACCCTGCGGCCCTGCAAGGCATGGTGTCTTGACCTGCTCAAGTGCTGCGAAGTGTCACTTGGCCAACATGCAGCCACTCTGGGCGATTCATGGCCACTCACCGCCAGCTGTTCGTATACCGAAATAATGCCCGTCCATTCACCAGGGCTAGCAGGAGCGATCTGTGGCGGACTCTCTCAGCCCCCCGTGGCTGTCTTTGTAGGATAGACACTGTACTTGGAATACTTGTCCCGTAGCTCAATTCGTCGCCATTCAGAAGTTAGGGCGGCCTTGGTGCTCGGATAAAACCCTTTGTAACCCCACGATGCATTCTGTCGCATGCGAGTCAGAATCAGTACTGGGTCTCTCCCATAATCTGTGTACAGAACTCGTGCCACAATGCCTCTTCAGAAACACCGTTACCAGCAGACCGAACCAGCGGAAGGTGGTCTGCACCGGCTGAGTCGGTTGCAGACTTTCTCCTTTGAAACCCGCACGAACAGCACGCCTATAATCGGCCTTGACAGTGTACTTCAGTTAAACCATCGAAACAACTCAACCGAGTCTCTCGACTCTCTGTTAGAACGTCCGCTTGAAGAGGAAGAAGCCGAGGAGGCCGATGATGGCAACTCGAAGCAGGATCCTACCTTGGTGAGTGGCCGTCCCGGTGACCTTATCCCCTGGGCCCACCCCTTGCGATAGGGCAGCATCCGACAAGCCGCTAACACCAGTTCACTTACAGGTTACCTGGGACGGCCCATACGATATCGAGAATCCGCTGAATTGGTCTGCCAGTCGGAAGTGGACAGCAACGATCCTCGTCTCCTGCTTCACTTTTATTTCTCCCTTCTCGTCGACGATGGTCACGCCGGCCCTCAAAGATATAGGTGATCAATATGACATACCCGAAGGCTTCGGCAGGGCATTGGTTCTCTCGATCTTCCTCCTTGGCTTTGCACAGGGACCTTTCGTGCTTGCCCCTCTGTCGGAACTCTTTGGTCGTGTCAAGGTCCTGCAGTTGGCCAACCTGATATACTTGGTGTTCAACACCGTCTGTCCATTTGCAAAGACAAAGGAGCAACTGTACCTCTTCCGGTTCTTAAGCGGTATCGGTGGCAGTGCACCTCAGGCTGTGAGTTATGGACGCAAAGAATCTACACCAACTGGCTTAGCTGACACTAATTGTCACAGCTATGCAACGGTGTGCTGGCTGATTGTTGGCGCAAGGAAGAACGAGGCAAGGGACAAGCCATCTACGGCATGCTCACCTTCATCAGTCCAACGGTGGCACCCATCATGGGGGCATACGTGGTTGACAAGATCTACTGGGGCTGGATCTTCTGGATCACGTCCATATTTGACCTTCTGGTACAAGTCGCAGCGTACTTCTTCCTTCGTGAGACATACGCCCCAAAGATCTTGGGCGACAAGGCAAAGAAATTACGGAAAGTCACTGGCAACCCAGAGCTCAGGACAGAATACGACAACACCGACCGAAGCTATGCCAGTATTGTTAGGAGGCGACTTGTATTGCCATTCATTATGTTGTTCGCGCACCCAGCCATCCAGTTCCCCAGCCTGTACAGGGCCTTCCTCTATGGTATTATGTACCTGGTGTAAGTGACACCTTTCCTTGCTTGGAGTTGACCAAGACGAGCTCGCTACAATTACTGACAATGGTCAACTCAGCCTTTCTACTTACGAACAAGTGTGGGATGGTATCTATGACATGGACAAGGGCCCAGCAAGTCTGAACTATTTATCACTGGGTGCCGGCTTCATTGTCGGACTACAAATAAGCCATCCAGTAATGGACAAAGTAAGTCACATCATCATATGGCTTAGGCTGGGCTTTTGCTAACACAGAACAGTTGTACGCCTACTACCAACGCCGCTACAACACTACCGACGGCCTCCCAGAATGGCGCATCCCACCCATGATCATCGGCGGAATCCTCGCCCCTGCAGGGCTGTTCCTGTATGGCTGGTCCGCCCAGAACCAGCTCCACTGGGCGGTCCCCAACACGGGCTGCTTCCTCCTCGCCGTGGGGCTCATCATCGCCTTCCAGTCCGCGCAGGCGTACGTCACCGATGCCTACGACCACCGGTATGCCGCGTCCGCTGCGGCGGTAGGTGCTTTCATGCGCACGATGGCCGGGTTCGGGTTCCCGCTTTTCGCGCCGCGCATGTACGAGGTCATGGGATTGGGTTGGGGGAATACGTTTCTGGGGCTCCTGACAGTTTTCATTGGGATTGGCTCACCCGCTGTGCTATGGTTCTACGGGGAGAAGCTGAGGAAGTGGAGCACCAAGGGTTTGTGATGGCTTGTAAATACTTCTTGGGATTCTAGGTGCCCCCAAGCTTTTTTCTAAAAAAAAAAGCACTGTGACAGGATTAAGGACGAAACCAACTAGGTGCAGCAGAAATAGACATTTGATTGAAGTATTCACCTAATACGCCTGCCTTCCATAAAGATTTGTTTGGAATTATTCCACATAGGGCTTTACTGAATCGTTGCTAGGGAATCCGCCAGCTTGACTTTCGAACCTCTTGCATTCTCGCCCTTTGGCCACCGCTTGACCGTGAATATCACGAGATCTGTTTCTGCTTTCTTCGTGATCATCCTCGTCTTGTTTCTATTTTCAAAAAGAAGGCTGTGCCAGGCACAACAATACTGAACCGCCTCGCTCGTGTGACTTGGTGCCCAATCTGGCAGTCTGGTCCGATGCCAGATCAAGCCATCCCCCGGGCCGCTCACCTGCGCAACATCTGCGCCCGAAGACGGTCGAAGCCCGTCGGCTCGCCAGCCCGCAGGATCCCTAGGACCGCCTTGGCCGCATCTACTGCGACATGTGATACCCAATGGGCTTGGGCCAAGGCCAGCCTTGGTCCGAGCGGAGTGCTTCTCTCAGGTGGGTAGGGATCGTGGCCGGGGTCTCAGTTCCCCCCGTAGTTACCTAACCCGTAAGGCCTGGACCGCCATCCTTCCTCTGCCTTGTGGGGTCGGTTTCGATCTCAGTGCATCATGCTTTGTTCCCTTGAATCGACTTATGCAGGACGCTCGATAGCGCTGGTCTTCACGAAGGGGCTGGGCAAGGAAAGGCAGGGCAAAGCCTCGCGCACATGTGTGGGGGCCCGTGGAAAACTGACAGAGTCTTTCGAATTATCCAGAAAATGTTATTTCCCCCGCTTGGTGTCTGCATATCATTGGCTAACCGCTGGTGCTTCTCCTCAGGTTTACGATCTTGACACTGCCACCATTGTTGGAGCCATGCCCTCTCATAGTCTGCCACGTCGTGACTGACTCGTTGTTGGATGCCCGCTCCGCCGGCGACGAACTCACATCCTCATGATCGATTTCTGTTGCCCTCTAATTTTAGACCTCTGATACCTCACTGCTGGTGCCGAACGCCTCCGAGTCTATCAACGGAGCCGGGCTTTGATCGGCAACTGTCCGATCATGACGGGGAACGATCCAACATCTAATTTGAACGAAGAGGCCAAGAAGTGTCACCGTAAATGTTACAGTGGGGCGTAGTTGTGTGTGATTGCTTTGACAATGTCTGTGGCCTGGCAGGCTTGACGATGCCGGTGAATTGCGGGCGGTCAAGCATCGTGGCGAAGCGGGCAAGACAGCAACTGCTGAAAGCACACACGATCCAAATTCTGGGCGGCACGCTCGGATAGTAACTTCACATTGCTATCGAAGTAGCGAGAAGCACGCAGACAGTTGCTCGTAGTAAATCTTGACGAGAAATGTCTTGCCATTAGGTGTGACTTCTAGCTTGTTCTCTCACCTCCATCCAGCCGGCCTATATCATCTTTTCACGCATGGCACCTTCAACACTCACAGCGTCGCTGGCCTCGGCTTGAATATCCGAGCTGGGCGCTTGCGTTTGCCACTGTTGACTCTTCAAGGAATACTCTCAGAAATGGGTTATGGTAACAAGTAGTCGCGAAATGGGGTTCAAATGTCAGATAAGCTTGAGAGGGCTCCTTGAAGAGGTCACTGTCAAACTTCAAGCAAAGTCTCTTGCACTCTTGACTTAGATTGCTGCTCATTATCATCTAAGTTCCATCCACATGTATCAGCTATGTCGTCTCCGTCACATCTCATCAAGGGAGCGTCCTAGGTGCCACTCTCCATCCAATGAAAACAAGTATGTCATCATCTCGTCGCAGTCGTGACTCATCACCACCCCTCTCGCCAGTTACAATTGCCAATGGAGATACATCGATATAGTTCCATCGCGGCCAAGGAACCCGTCCTCGCCCACATCCTAGGAGAATCGGCAAACACCGACCGCACACTGAAGGGAGTCCCTGCGGGAATCCAAGGACCTCAAACAAAACAAAAGGAAACTCATACTCACGTTGAATCCTCCGGCGGTCCATAGTCGATCTTGCGCTGCCGGATCCACCTCATCAACATCCTCGACCCTTTGCCCCGGCTGCTGCCCCTGCTCTTCACAAACGTCAGCCCGGCCCTCATCTCCTCCTCGCCGATGTCCCTCGTGTGGATCATGACGCCGTGCCTGGTGGGGTACGAGCTGCCGGGCGCCGCCTCCCCTTCCTCCTCGTCGTGGTATTCCGGGTCCGTCGGTCGCAGGTTGAGCAGGTGCTCGGAGGCGCCCCAGAGGTTCTCGAGGTGCAGCTCGGCGAGGTGCGGCATGGACTGGAGGTGCTCTAGGATCGGCTCCCACGTGCCCCCGTTGACGTGTATCTCCCTGAGGTCGATGGATCTCAGTTCCCGGTGGGCCCGCAGGAAGCGCAGCATGGCGCTCGGCGTCGCCCAGATGCCGCGCAGGGTGAGGCGCCGGAGATCGGGGAGGCGCACGGTTTTGGAGATGTGGTCGAACACGGCGTTGTATGGCCAGGGACAGCCGTCCAAGGTGTTGTAGAAGCGGAGATCCAGGGACTCCAGGTTTGGGGTGTGCTGTAGGCACTGGCCCACGCCAGGGAAGTTGGACTTGGCCTTGGCCTGAGGGTTAGACGACCGTATCTTGACTGCGGGTAAATGCCTCATGGAGCCGTCGGTGCAGAACATTACATCACTCCTTCGAGCGATGTCGGTAGCAGTTGAAAAGCCGATAGTGAGGCGCTTGATATGAACGCCTGCGTGTTGGCGGAAGTCGGCGTTTGTGAGGCTCGTGTCAAGCTCGAGGAAAGCCTCGGACTGGGTCCTTGTCAGCCCCAGTCACAGCAGACGTACAAGAGATACAAGAGCAGGTGGAACGACTTCTTACTTGGACTTTTCCAAAACACTCATCGAAGATGGATAAAGTAGTGACTTCAACCTTGCTCGCGCTCATGGCAGATGTCACAAGCTTGAGCAGCCGGACACAGTCTGCCCACAGCACGTTCCAGTTCACACCGCGGCCATTCTCTACGGGGACCATCTTGTCGAGTTCCGGCCGGAGCACACGGGTCGTCAATTCCAGGACGTCGACCGAGCCGAGGGTTCCAAGGATAGTCGACAGCGACGCGGCGAGGTCGTCGCTGAACTCTCCACGCTGCTCATTGCGGCGGTTCATTATGTTATACAGCTGGCCTATCTTATCGAGGAGCTCCGTGCTATGGCTGACAGCAACAAACAAGGAGCTATTCCTTTTCAAGCTGTCGTGCATGCGCCGGATCTTGGCAATCAGGCAAGAAGGGTCGTAGAAGACGGCCACCACTGTGAGGCGCTTGATGGCGGGTTGGAGCACAGGGTGGTCGGTGATGTCGCGGAGGCGCCGAAGGCTCGCCGGTGTGAGGTCAGTCTCCTGGTCCCGATAGTAGATCAAGAAAGCCGGGCCCAGGCATTTCGCTGCGTGGATGGGAGACGTGAGGCGGAGATTCTTGATTGAGCCGAGGTCCAGGTGGGCGACGACCCGGTCGAAGAGCTCGTTTGGCAGTGCTCTCAACCGGTCGCATTCATCGGCCATGTCTGCTGTAGTCACTTCATTAAGGCGAGCAACGAAAGTAGCCGTGCTTGCATGTGGGGAGTATCGGACTGGTGTTGCGCGGATCAAGTGTCAAGGCGGGCCTTCTTTGGTGTTGTAAACTGAGGCGAAGAGTGCGGTGTGTGGGGCCTGGCGTCGTCGCACTCACTGTGGTTGAAATGGATGATAGAAACTGATTATGTGACCGGTTTTGGGACTTCTGGGGCCAGCCTCGAAGAGCCAGGTCATCTAGGAAGTCGGTTAGGTGGTGGTGTCGCGATGGGTTGCGAGGTGGAAGACGGCGCGGGGACTAGAGGGGTGGAGGGTCCTATGATGACTTGGCACGGGAACATGCATGCGTGCCGATTGTCGCTGATACTGACTTGGAAGTTATTGGCCCCGCGGCCGCTTGGCGCCATCTTGGTGCGCCGTGCATGTGAGAACAAATACAGTGAGATTTCGGCCATTTGATACCTCCGCTAGAAGACTTTTGGCCCTGCATTTGGAACTCTGAAGGTAGACTTTTGAGAACAAGCCCATTTCCTCCATTCTGTTAGTGATTGCACTGTCGTCCAGCTGTGCCACTAACATCTGAGGGGTCGCGAATGACGACGGGGCGTCACATCGTAACATTCCCGTTTTCATCGACAGTAACAGCAACAGCAACGTCCCTCATTCCTTGCGCAAGCCACAATTTCAAACCCACATTCTGACCGGAATTGCATCTACATTTGTTTTGTCACCGTACACCGCCATCGTACAGATTGAGCTGTTCGAAATTCCCTCGTTGGCCTTCGACCTCTGCCGAACCTAACAACGCCACGGTCGGCATGTACTCCACCAGCCGTCACTCATATTCCCCATCTCTCCCTCAAGCATAGTCTTTCTTTCTCTGCCCGACATACAGAGCCAGCCCATAATTCTCGGTAGTAAAGGTGATCTTACTCCCATTCGGAAAAAAGAAGAGGTCACCAGGTACGGCCTTGGTCTTCTGGCCCGTCTCGTCGCTGATGGTGAACTCGCCCTCGAGGATGATCTTCATCTCGTCGTAAGTGTACAGGTACTTGAGCTCCTTGCCCTTCTCGAGGCGGAAGATGCCTGACGACATGGGCTTGTCCGGGTTGACCTTCTCGGAGCTGAAGATGTCCTGCAGGTACACGTTGGGCTCGGCTAGGAGCTTGGGCTTGAAGTCCTTGGGCGCGTTCTTGTACACTGAGAAGGCGAGCGGCTTGCTGCTATCTGTAGTGGCCATCTTGATGTCGACTATTTGTGGTGATATTATTTAATGGCTGCGCATGATCATCAGTCTTCAACATTCCATCTGCAGGTCCGCTTGGTCGTTGTTGTTCACTTACATCGTACGCTTCTGATCTAAAGGCGGAAGCCTGTGGATACGCAGGTAGAATTAGTCTGTTCATGATATTGCCCAACAAAGAAGGGCGCGTACGCATTTAAGCTCCATAGACCTCCTCATCTGGGAGGGCCGTATGCAACATTCTGAACTAGCATGGCCGTTCTCGCCGCAGCTGTTTCCAGGACTCAGCGGGAGATAGCTACCACGTATGGCAGATGCCCGATAAACTTGCCTGGCCGGGCCTGCCAGCACGCCAGCTTCGAGCCTAGAGTTTTGGCTACGATGAGGGGAAAGCTTGGGGGGCGAGGGCGTTTCCGACAACGGCGATAACGAAAGGCTCTCGGCGATGTCACGGCATTCAAAGTTGGAGTTGATATGGTATGGCATTCACTCCATCTGCAAGCAGGGCGCTGTTGTGACACAGGTTTGGGAGATGGTCGATGTGTTGAAATACGCGATGCTGGCGAGGACAGGGTAGATAGATGGAGGTTGGAGGGGTCATGTCGAGGCAATGGTACATGTACCTAGGTAACCAGCTGTTGGCCCGAGCCACCCCCCCCCCGCAGAAGCGCCAAAAATAGCAGCAGCACGAGGGGAGCTCGTCCCCATTTTGAGCTACCCTGCTGAAGCTCTGTTGCGCGCGTGGGCCACTCCAACGTCGCATGCAGCGCGACGAGACTGATGATCGCGACGCCAATCGACCTGCTCGCGACGGCACAGGCCTATGCAGAAAGACATTCGACCAGGCCCGTGAAGCTGCCTTCTACGTGCCCTTTTTCGGTCTTTCACGTCTCCGGCATCACCTTCACGCGACACCCTCCCATCGTCGACCCTACTGTTCGACCCCAGCCGAACAATAAAGCCCGTGCCCCGTTGCACGGAGGCAGTGCTTAGGGACGGGCCTCAGGTAGAAGACTGAGAGCCACAGGAGGCATTGGGCTCAGAGGCTCCGCGAACGGTTGCCCTGCCGAGAAGACGGTCCGCTGGATCGCCCGCCGACCGGACCCTTGGGTCTGCGATCGGGGACCACCATTGTCGATTCTAGGAACGAGAAGAGTGCTCACCGGGAGCACCTCACCTGTTCCAAAATCCACCGCTATTTCAGCGTTATGCGCCGTCCGGCTTCCGCGAACATTGCGAAGGACGAGAAGACACTACAACAGCAAGGTCTGGACCTTTTCCGTCGTTTTATAGACCCACGACCTGGTGGTTGGTGTGCCCGAGGAAAAGAATATCATTGCATAAACAGAGAGTTCGGTCCTGGAAGAGTACGAGATGGAAGCACAAGGAGTGAGGTCTCAAACTCCACGTTGGCGAATGCTACCACCCGTCCCACAGAGGGACTCGGCTATTCGTCGCCTGCGTTGATGTCCAACAGTACCAGAGCCGCAATCTGCCAGATATCTTGTGTATTTCTCTCCCCTTTGTTGGGGCAAATAATCAGGCCTGCTCCTCCACGTGGACGAGTGTGAACCATGCTCCCGCATGTTCGGACCAAGGACCGTATATTGCCATACCAAGCGTTTCAATGTGCGCGGGCCCCAGCTGTCTTTTTCTTTGTAAATTGAATATTCAGGCATAAAGAACAGCAAGGAAATTCATCTCCATGTTGGCCTCAAACAGTAACGACCAGCTTCTTAGCAGACACCCCTTTCCTGCCCACCGCGAACGCATCGTTGATTTTATCCAGCCCATGCCCAATCACCTGTGGCTCCGGAGCAGGAACAAAGCTGCCCTCTGCAAGCGCCGCTGGCAGAAATCTTCCATACACTGCCTCAACTACGGGGCTATCGTACAAGTCAGATCCCCAGATGAACTCGACTTTGACACCCTTGAGGTTTTTCTTCACGATGGTTGAGATCCACGCATAACCTGCCCCAGCCAACCACGACGCCAGGTTTAGCGCCCCTGGCTTCGGCGGCGGGGGCCCGTTGAGAGACATCTGAGCGACGTACGCCTTGTCCGCGCCCTTGCACGCGCCCTTGCAGCATGCTGAGGTGATATCTATGCATGGCTTGATCGAGTCCGCACCGATCGCCACGGCCCCGGCACACCCCACCCCAATCTTCTGGGTGGCCTTAATGACGTCGAGGGCGCAGGCCGCATTGCGGTAGTCGAACACCTCGGCCGCCCCGAGAGAGCGGACATAGTCAAAGTTGTGCCTGCCCGCCGTAGCGACGACGGTATACCCAGCCCCAACCGCAAGCTGCACGCAGTTCATCCCGACGGCTGTGCTGGCGCCCCAGACCACGAGCACCTTGCCTGTCTTCTTCCCTCCCGCGACGGCGTAATTATCAACGGACGGCAGGTCCAGCCCCAGGTGCTTCTCGCAGAACAGCCCCGTCGCCGCGGTGCTCAGGCACACCGGCAGCACGCACGCCCTCTCGAACGACACCGAGTCCGGTATCCTCGCCACCACCCTCGTGTTAAGCACGACGTGCTCCTGGAACGCCCCCTCGCTGGACCCGGCGCTGATCTTGTCCAGGCCCAGCGCATGGCCCAGGACGCGGTCGCCGACCTTGAAGGACGAGGGGTCCACGCCCGGCCCGACCTCGACGATCTCCCCCGCGGCGTCTTCGCCCATCACGAAGGGGAGCTTGGCCCAGGGGAAGATCCAGCTGCCGAGGTCCTGCTTGGCCCAGTCGCAGTAGTTCACCCCTATGGCTCGGGATCGTATCACGACTTGGCCTGGTCCGGGTGGGGTGTACGGTGCCGACGAGACGGTCAGTGGTGACTTTGGCTCCATCAGCCACGCGGCTGTGTTTAATGGCGGCATTTTCGACTTTTCTTTGTAGAATATTCAAGGTATGAAAAGGATTGTTTAATGCTTAGAGCACTGGTTGGCCGATGAAAGAGCGCCTCCGAGCGGCCTAGATGGTAAAGTGGTTTTAAAAATGCTCTAAGTGAAGCTGCCGCAGATGAGAATTCGTGGATGCTGCGTGGCCCGGCAGATTTATATCTCGTTGCCGTGAGGTATGAAAACGCTTCCTAGATCCACAATACGATCCACGATCGTTTCAATGTAAGCATCATCAGGCACAATGCGGAATGATTGATTGTCTTAACTCTCCGGTCGCGACGACCTGGGTTCCTCAGTAAGCCCTACGCCGTATACAAATACGAACGGGGGTTAGCGCAGGTCTCGATTTGGACGTCAATCTCGCGGTGGTCCCAAACCCCTGCCCCAGTGAGGAAGGTGCCCACAACTAGTCCGGCGGCCCGGGGTAGTTGGATCAACAAACCTATGATTCCCGCTTGAATTGCTTCCCATGAAAGAATTCAAAGTGACCTCACAAAGTATACTAAGCCTTTGAACCTTTTCTCTGCACTGCATCACTTCGGCAGATGCAATGTCGGAACAGCTGCTCATGTCTCCAAATTTCTTGCCTGGCCATCAGCACCAATATCTCATCTGCAATTTGATCAATGTTGTTATATCGACAACAGTGGAGCCATGTGGATGTTACTAATACGTTGATAAGGCATCTAGTGACAGGCTGCCACCCTTGAAATGCTTTCCCCGCATGCGAATTCTGCATCTGCCAGCGGAGGACAATAATCAACCAACCTCAGAGGCCAGGGCAAATATGTCAACTGAATATATCTCTGAAATGGACACAGTATATCTGTGCTCTCGATGTTGTGTCCTTCATTTCAACGACAGAAGACTTGCGACAGACGAGTATCCGACATCAGTCGGCGGCCGCGTATACTTGGATCTTATCGCCGAGCCACCCGAACTTCCTTTTGATTACATGGCCAATGATTTACGAGGCCTCTCGCTCAATATATGATTTGCCACTAATGATGAGTTCCATTTTAGATCGTTGCTCGCGTTTGGATTACAAGGTTGTTGACTCACTGCCTGGCTTGCCGTATTTGGAACACAGTGCACTTCGAGGTTGCGGGTTCTGCTCTCTTTTGCGGCTCGAGATCCTGCGGGCTGATCACAACATCACTGGGTCTGTCGAGATCACTTTGACCTATCATTTGAGGCCTCACTCACTTGATTCAAGTGGTGGGCTAGTAGCTTTGCTGGCCAATGTCGCCCACCGCCCGGATGCTTCATGCGCACCATCAGCATCAAAGAATCCCAATGTACCCGACATTCATATAGTCTTTGCGATCGAAAGCGACGAAGGTGAGGTTGCTTGGAGGGCACTATGATCTAAAGGGCTTCTTTCACGCTGGTGATACTGACAAAGTCTATAGCAGCTGTGGTTTCGTGGCTCATGCTTCGAGGCTCATGCTTCGACCCTTGCACAAGGAGAACCCCTATGTGGGGAAAACAAACAGGTTATGAAGAATGAACTAGATAAATGTGTTCAGGAGTGCGACCACTACAAAGCAACTGAGTTCCTCCCATCCCGCCTTCTCTATCTGGGGTCTCAAGCAGGCCTCGATGCTATCCGCCTAGTTGATTCAATTCAGATATTCCCGGAAGACGAAAGCCTTGCCCCAAGATACGCAGCCCTGAGTTATTGCTGGGGTGCCTCACCTGCAACCGGCGATGGGCAACATGCGCGAACCACGGTGGAATCTCTGGAGGCCATGAAACGACATATCCATCCGCCAACTCTTCCTCGAGCTATTTTGGAACGCCATCAAAGTCTCCAAGGCTCTGTCAATTCGGTATCTATGGGTCGACGCATTATGCATAATTCAGAACCAGAATTCCGACTGGGAGAAAGAGAGCATGTCTATGACTCTGATATACAAGAATGCTTTTGTCACCATATGTACCCCGTCATCCAAATCCAGGAACGAGGGTTTCCTGGCACGGCAGCGCAACCACCTTGCAATTCCCTTCCAATCCCGGATAATACCAAGGATCAATGGTCATTAGAACCTAGTAGCGTCTGGCACATGCCAACATACAAGTCCCCGTTGGCCAGATTTGGATGTTGAAGGTACTTCCTGGAGCAGTCGAGGATGGACTATGCAAGAGTTGCAAATGTCCAACCGGGTCTTGATTTTTGGCAAATCCGTGATTCACTTTCGATGTCACCATTATGTGTCCTCCGAGAGTGGAAAAAGAGATGTAGACTGGGACGAGCCACCATTCATTCGGACGCTGGACTCTAGCAGCCCAGAGATGTCCCCCGGAAAGTATTATGCTATATGGTGGGCCATGCTGGAAAACTATGGAAAGAGACTGTTTACAGTAGCCGAGGATAGACTACCTGCAATCTCTGGGATGGCCAAGTGCATTGCAGATGGAACTGGTGACGAATATCTTGCCGGTCTATGGAAAAAGGAATTACCAGCTTCACTGACATGGCATGCGAATGTTCACCAGAATTTCAAGTATCACTTTGCGCTTGCAGACTTTCTCAGCATGTCACATTCTCCGAAGCCTTATATTGCACCATCGTGGAGTCCACTCCGCCTGGATGCAGGAGTCGTTCCTGACTTCGCGCCCTCCTTAGCGCATCATCAGCATTGGAACGAGTGCACTGTCGTCAATGAAAGCATCCAATGTGTTGGAGAGAATCCTTTTGGTCGAGTACGGAGTGGAAGAATCCGCGTCAGGGGTCCGACTACAACTGTCTCGTCAAAGCTCGCCCGGCTTCCTTGTGATCCCCCAACCAACATATGGTATGCTCTGGACAAAGGGGTTATCACGTACTACAAACTTGACTATGTCCCTCGAGAAACAACATGCAGCCAGGGGGAACTGTCAATTTTGTTAATTTTGAGCATGGAGGCAGACTACGAGTCATTGCACGTATTGACCCACGACAACTCGAGCAAAGAAGCGCGCCACTGTTTGACACATCACTTGCCTTCGCTTGTTGCTGGCAACGAAGGCTCTCTCGGCCTTCGTTCTACTGGTTTCGAAGTTCAAAAAGATCAAGATAGCGTCATGCCTAAAAGCGGAAGTGATTCATCACATTCAAGCAGGTCATCTGATGCTCAAAGCTCCATGTAAGTTGAGACACGAGTACACACACACCACAATCCCAAAAGCGAAGACAGCCCAGATAAAGCGAAGATCTGTGCACACTAGACATTTTACTGATTATGAGGACGAAAGGATTGAGAACATGGACGCCTCCGGCCTTCTGATTCACCGTCTCCCGGGAACCAATGATTACGTACGGGTGGCCGTGTGGCTATCTATGGTAGTGGATGGCGGCGGAAATGCGCTCTTCGAGGAAGTGTAGGAACGCGAGATCGACCTTGTATAGCATCAGCCAATGAGTGCCCTTGCCTCGCAGCGGCCACTTCTGTCATGTTACCAGGGTGAACAGGCCTCACTTGTCCCACGGCGTCGATAGGGACCTTGACTTTCAGGAGTATAAAAATCTCAAGTCGCCTGGACCGGCATGACGCGGACCAAGATGATGAGGATCAGGAGTTCGCCCAGCACACACATCAGGAACAGAAACGTCAGGCCGGGGCCACCGAGTGCCGACAGAACTGCTCGGGCCCAATCGAGATCCAGATGTGATGCTCTGTTGCGACTCCATGGCGCTGGTGACAAAGGTCATGGACAAATGGGTATTTGGGATTGACACCCGAAATTATGTCTCTTAATTCTGTGTCAGTCTTGTTCGTGTTATGCAATACCAACTCTATTTGTATTTGAAGAAATCGCGCATTCGCTGCCAAACCGAGCTGGACACTGGTAGCTCTATATCGCAACGAACCGTGACACCCATACCCACAGCACCAACTCTGGCGCCGGGAGTTGTAACACGCCCGATGGCGGTGGTTCTGCGACACTCGGGAACCCTGGAGGAGGACAGGATGGCGGCGGCTCGGGCGTGGTATATATCGGGTCGGAGGTCTGGGATCAGAGAAACCCAGAGGTTCGCTGCCAGCCGCCGTGCACTTTGATCTTGCCACCACGCTCACTGGCATCGCCGACCGTCATCACATTTCCTCCGTTCACAACATCGCTGAATGTTGCCTGGTCTATACCGGGAGGGACATGGACGAGTATTGTGCAGACAACGACACTGACGATCCCTCCCGTGACCACAAGGGAGATCGAGGTCTGGGCATATACCGTCTATGACACCAAAACCACGAGCGGCGTCTGGAGCACATTCGGGATAACGCCGAGTATTCGGCCACCCCCTTCATCATCACCAATGACCCCAATCCGTTGTCCAGTCCAGGCGTGTCGCATCCGAATGTGACGAGAACGATCACGCCACCCCCATGGCCGTTCACTTACACCGAGCCAGGGGCTACATGACCTACGGACACGGCCTACAGACACGGCGACCACCACAACCACAGATGACGACATCGTCGGCTGGTTTCCGACGCCCACATGGAAGCCCGGCCGACCCGGGCCCATCTGCCGTTTCGGCTGTGGCCGACCATGTGTGCTTCTCTGCCAAAAGCCGTGCCAGAACGACTGCGTCGACGGGGGACTAGACTTCAAGGACCCCATGAACCCCAAGCCTCCGCCATGACCGTCGCCCTCGTTCCCACCAGACCCACAGCCGACCAACAACCCCGTGCCTGCGCCGCCTGCGCCTCCGGACCCGAAGATGACGGACCCGCAGGACGAGGAGCTGGAGGACGACGACCAGGCATGCGTGCTCGAGTTCGGCCTCCCGCTGCCGACATGGCGACCGAACACCACGGGCATCACGGGCACGGGGGGCACGGGGGGCACAACGGGCACCAGCATCAGCCCGAAGCCGCCGGCGCCGACCAGCTCACCGGCGCCCCCGTCACACCCTCCCCGGCCCAACCGTGACACGGAGTCGGTGAACTGCTACGACGCCGGGGTGCTGGTGACGCGGGCGATGGCCATCGACGCGGTCAACGCCTTCCGCGACGCGTGGGAGGGGACGACGATGGACGCGTCCATGCCCGACACGCGACGCACCATTGACAACGGTGGCGGGTTCGGCGCGCACTGTGTCCTTGACGACCTGTGTTAAGCCACCATATACATCAGCGTGACGGTCAAGAACGAGTGCAGGTTCATCTTAGGTGGTAAGGGGGCCAACGAGGAATGTGGTAGGAATCTGAGGAGGGCCATAGACGAGTGTGACACGTCCAGCACGCAGCACAAGCGGGGCGGGACTGTGGAGGACAACTGTGCGACCTGGAGGTTTGACCCCAACGTTGAGTATGACCTGGTACCGGTATAGGATTTGTTTGGCCGCAGAAGTTTCCACGTAGTTTTCGACCGTGAAACTCAGTCACACTCGCTTAGCGTAATTGTTAGTCAAGATCGCTCAGGCCGTCGAGGTTGAAGCCATCTGTAGGAAGTTAGCACCTAGCAAATTGGTTTGATACCGCCAAGTACGGGGTTCTCTATCTAGCAGTGCAATGTTCGCAAATTCAAAAACATCAACATGCTCAGCTAACTTTTCTTATTTGCATTCAAGTCCTTGTTTCAAAAAAGCACCAATGAAAAGCCACAAATATATGCACTACGCCCAGAGATCTGCACCTCACCGAGAGGGAGTGCTTACATCATCATAGAGGGATATAAAAACTTATTTATTCAGTAGGACGCAGTGTAGGCCTCACTCTAGGCATGGTGAAGCTTTCTCTCTGGGTCTGGTGAAGCCTACCATGTGAGTGCAGATAGACTCCAGCTGCGACCGGGATGTTGGTTTTCATGGTGAGCGAAAGTGGCGCAGAACTTACTTGTCACGTGACTCTATTATGTTGAAGAATCCAGTCATGTTCGAACCTTTTCTGACATGGCAAGTAGTCTCGTCAGGTGTAAATTTGGCGATGGCAGATCCGCCCCTCGAATAAATGGTGTCACAGTTTGGCGTTGTTCCACCACCCATCCAAAACACTGTCTGGGCACAATCAACATTTGAATTTGCCAGCTCATTGACTAATCTGGACCCTGAGCCGTATCTTGATACTGATGCAACCATTTCTGTGGGACATTTAATATCAACCTACCTTATCTTATGGGCCTCCTGTTCTACATCCCGAAGTTAATAGCACGAATGCACAAATGCCACCTTCCGTGGCTGAGCTGCTTGTCAGAGCTTTCGACTGTTTCAACTGGTTTGGCTCGATGGCTGTAATTCTGTTTGAGCCAGGAGTGATTTCTTCTGCTCTATGTTGAACGAGACCAACCTGCTTCTCGCCGTATAACTGGTAGCCGGTGTAAGTTGGCCTTGCTACTCGCCTTGACGGTCTACGCACGGCTTGAAGCTGGTCTCAACTAGCCTCATCACAAGGCTATCGTTATTTTCTTAGTGGATATCGTATTTAAAACCTCCTGTTATCGGTTTAATACCGTATTTATTGTATAGCACTAGGTCTTTGGCCGTTTACAACTATTTAAAGGAACCGCCTCTAGGCTTTTCTTTTGGGTAAAGAGGGCTTTGACCGGATTAAGAACGAAACCAATTATGTCGTAGCGATTACTTTCACGTGTGAAGCCACTCATGCATGTAGGCTATACCAATGCCCAGCGCACGATACACTTGTTATCAGCGTCTTCTCGTTGTGGACAGTTTGGCCCACTGGAGCCGGCCATGTTTACCTCTATAGTCGCCGTTTTTGTTGGGCTGCTCCTAAGTAGGGAATTGGGAGAATGTGATCATTCTTAAATGACAAGAGTTGAGTCTAAAGTGAACTACGAGTTTACTTAGTCTTGTTTCTACCCCTAAGCAGAGGCTTCGCGAGCCGCCTATTACGACATAACCGCCAGCCCAACTCTTAACCAGGCTACACGCGAGGTATGTAGCTCGTATGCAGTATGGACCAATGTGAGGGGTACTATGGCACCCCCCTTAGTGGATCCCCCCATCAATGGATCACAAGCCACACACAAACACCCAAACTATCACAATGCACAACACCCTTGTTTCTTGTTTTTTTTTTTTTTTCAATTGGATCGTATATAATTTTGCTCGTGAGAAGCTCCTCAATCTGCATATCTAGTCGGCTTTTGAATATTCCGACCCGATCGTTTCTGAATCTCTGCCGGAAGCTCTGCCGGAATGTCATCCTCATCACTGACTCCATAAATATCCTCTTCTGGTTCATCTGCAGCCATCGCAGGCCCATTTTCTGGCTCTTATTGAGGCTTCAAACCTTCCTCAAGGTCTTCAACGCTTCCTCCCTTACTTAAAATCTCGTGGATCGCCATAAACTTCTTGTTGGGGTTCGGCACAGATCGTCTCTTCTTCGTGCCGGGCTGCGCCTCTTCTCGGGCCTTCATCTCAGCATTATCTTGCTCCAATACTGCAATTCGAGCTTGGAGTTGATCAAATTTGTCTGCAATTCGACGATACTTGTACATCTGTTGAGGATCTTCTTGTGACATTGCCATAATAAACTGGCGATTGACCGGCTCGTCTCGTGGCTCGGCGAGGGCTTCGGTATTGCGTTTCTCTTGATCTGGCTTGCATTCAGGGTGTTCTTTTGCCTTCTGACGATTGATGGGCCAGTTTCCAGTGTGCCTCCAGGCAGATTCGATAACCCTTTTCGTGACAGCCTTCCAGGCTGTATACAAACACCGGAGGCAGTTGATCTTCCCAATGGGGGCAGAATCGGTGATGGAATCGAGCTTCGCAATCTTCTTTGTATAGGCATCCTTGAGGATATTAAAATGATCATTATCGGCTGGCTGTAAGCCGTGGGACGTGTGTGCCGGAAGGTAACAACAATAGACGTTGAAGAAGCATTCCTCCATGAACTCGTCCTACATATAGATTAGACATTTTATCTATTGGAAGACCTATAGACTTACGGAAGTATGGCTCTTGTGGCCATCTAGAATAAGCAGAATTGCTTTGCTCTCGTCGTGATCTCTGAGGACGTTCATTTGGTGCAGAAATACATCCTCAAGCCACTCGACGGCAATGCCATTGCTAGTCCAGCCATTTTCCGATGTGAGCACTCGCCAATTGGCTATTTTCTTGAACTCCCGAATGACCCATTGGGCCTGGATCTCTTTTCACTTGAAAATGATGCCTGGGTCGAGATAAACACCCGAGGCGGTGATGGCGTCAATCAGAGTGACCCACAATCGGCTCCCATTGCCCTTCCGAAGCGCTTGCTTGGTTTCAGCACTGCCCAGCACGAGGCTATCGATTCCTAGCGTATGAGTCGTTAGAATGAATAGAAACACCATAGAATAGTTACAATAGATACCTTCACCTTCCATGATTCCTCCTTCATCGACATTGACAGTTAATTCTGGTGGCACCCAGCTAAATTGCTCACGATGGTCGAAATACTAGTCAACCGCTCGTGGCGTGAAGCCGTTGAATCGAGGGGCCTCTTGTGCCCTTCCGATTTCGGTGGGTATTTGAGGGTTTCGTGATTTGAAGCCCTTCATCCATTGTTTGCCCAGGGGCTCGGAACCACCATGATTCTTCAACGTAGACTCAACAATCTTGCGGACGACTGAGGCCGTAGGGGCATAGCCCAGTGATTCTTGCTTGAGTATCCATTCGACGAGCCTATTCTCTTCAATATTCGAGGGGCGTTGGGCAGGGTGGGTGGCCTCAGATTTGGGCAATGCCCCATTCGTACGGTTTACAAGTGATGTATAGGGGATTCCATGCAATTGGGCCGATTCACGCTTCGAGAAATGATTGTCTATTACGTCTAATATGGCATCAGCCATATCATCTTCCGTATAAGAAGGCATCGTGTGATTGGGTTGCAACGAGGAGATATAGAGGTGCCGGCGTGAAGAGGAATTTGAATTTTGGAGCTCCCGGGCATCATGAAGTGTGCGGGGTTCGGGACCAATTTGACTCCACTCCGATGCTTCAAAAGTAGATTGGCTACTATGGGTGTAAACACCATTGTAAATACTATATAATGCCAGAAACTGCATCTTGATAGCTTCAGAATTGACTATATTGGGTGTAGTGTGTGGCTCGTGATCCATTGAGGGGGGTGATCCACTAAGGGGGGTGCCATAGTTTTCATAGTTCGTCCCAGTAGTGAAGCACACACATCGTGTAGATGAGCAAGTGGCATATATAGCTATCCAGCGTTGCTTTCATCCACTTTTTAATCTACTCGACATTTTCAATATTACACACTCATCTACTATCAACTATCAATCTCGAGACTACTATCAAATCTCAAGGATGTCTCCCATCATAGCCACCACCCTTCATGCGCTCGCCGCAGCGAGCCCCATCGCCCACAACGCCGTTCTTTCCCAGGAGAACGTCGTGAGCTTGGCAACCATCCTGCCAAATGGCATCGCACCGGTCAATATGGCTCAAGTTACCAACCCAGCTGCCGAGGCCGAGAAGTGCAACCTCGGCCTCTACCTGAACTGCACCGACACCGGCGGTAAGGACTGCGCCATGCTGCTGAGGGAGTCGGACGATTGCAAGCTCGCCGAGCTGATCGGTAATGTGATCGGAAATCTCCCACCAAGTGTCAACGTCAATGCCCCTATTAGCGTCGTCGACAACGCCAACGTTGAACGAATTGACCCCGAGGCTAACGAGGCCCGGGACGCCTCCGCGCCGGCACACGCGCTGGAGCGTAGGCAGTCGCACAGGTGCCCAAACCACCGCGCCGGGTGGGCTGCGATGCCGCCGCGGGGTACGTGGTTCGCATTGTGTCTCGCTGACTGCTATGGCAGGTGTAAGGATGGGGGGAAATGGCCATGAGCTGATCCTGCACAATATGACCACACCGAACGCTGGGCAAGGCTCGGGAATAGCAGGAAAGGGGTGTGAAGCTCTTGTGTTGCTCCAAAACCATCTCGGTAGTGTGCATATCGAATAGTTAAGATTCTGAGATAACAAGAATCTCTATAGTTGTACTATTTGTTTATATGAATTTGAATACCTATTTTCTTCTATGCACATGCAGTACACCCGGTTGCAAACTAATGAATAAGCGAAACAGTGGAGGCAGCCCACCAATAGGATACGCTTTGTTTTTGAGTGCAGTGATTCGTATGGAACGAAACATATGGCATACACAGCACTAGTTACTGACTGTACTTGAAAGACCCGTTTCAGACTAGGAACACTTAACTTTGGATCAAGCATGCCTAATCAACGCTGCGCCACAGCATCTGTAATTTGGGTGCTTTATCTCGTAGCCGAAGTATATTGCCCAAGTGCAAGGTGCCGCGAATGGACACCATATTGCTGCCATGTCCCAGGCTCGTGGATATGTCCCTATACAGCCTCGCCCCTCAAAATCTCCCAAAAGATTATTGGGATCGTTTGGCCTGCGGGACAAATAAATCAACTTAATTTGAGTCAGTGCACTTTGTTAACACCTTAACGAGCGTGTTGACAGCCGAAGTTGAGAAGCCCTGGAGCCTGCCTCCGCGGAACAACTGCTTTGAACATCTATTATTATAAGCCTCTTTTTTGTTAAAAAAAATTAGATGCGTTTTCCAAAGAGTTTCATCCCGCAACCTGTCCTCAAGAAAGTGAGAGAAGGTTAAGTAAACCCCACCAGACAATTAGTCGCAGCAGACTGTTTAACTCGAGCAGGCTATCCACATCGCTCCCGCATGGATCTTTACTCGTTCGCTTGACTACACAAAGCTCAAACTATCTGGGTCGACTCTGACATTCCTTCCAATGAAAGATAAGATAATGTTCACCTTTGGTAATCTTGAGACTATCCCGCACCTCCCTCTTCAAGCTTAGCCAGGCGGCGGAGGATCGTCTCACGACATTCGCCTTGCATCGGCATGAGTCATTCTGAGTGACAGCTCGGCCGGGAGCGGTACCTCACTAGCAGATTTACCGGCAACCTCAGTGATTGCCTGCTATAGGTCTACAGCCCCTGCATGGCCTAGACCTTCAAATCCTCAGGACAACCTTGGTATCAGTCACTTTTACGTACGATCACGTTCGGTGCCTGAGTCACCGACGGGCTTGCATGGACTTTGTGATGCAGAAGCTTAACCATTTGGTCTTTGTGATGCCTCGAATTTCACCATGACAAAATTTCGTGTACATATAAAGCGGTGGAGATGTCGCTGCCCATAAGCAAAATGGTACCGTAGTGGCATACTCAAATTGACAAGTCTCGTTCGAAGCAGTCACTAATCATGGCAGACACACACGGGTATTCCCTGCTGAATTCATATAGAATGGGGGCTACGTCAACATCGTCCGGTATAGGCCACGGCGACAACATGACAGCTGACTCCAAAGTGATGGGTGCATCTGCACCTGGGTCGCCGGCGTTCGCGGGGAAGAGCAGCGCGGCAGCCTCGCAGAAGACTCTCCCCAACAGGTACTCCCCTGCTCCATTGTGCATTCGACGTCCCCAGATGAGCCCGTTCTCACCCAAACCAGGACCACCACCCAAAAAACAGCACCCCAAGAGGACGCTGATGAACAAGAGCCATCCCAAGACGCTGATTCCGCGGCAGACCGCGCCGAGGCAGACGACAACGCCACCGAGGCCAGCTTCACCCCAGCGCAGTGCCTCTTCTGCAACGCCTCTTCGCAGGACCTTGAGTCCAACCTCTCGCACATGAGCATGAGCCACTCCCTTTTCATACCGGGGGCCATCGACAACGGCGCGCTCGCCCTCGCGGTCGACCTGGAGAAATTGGTGCGGTACATGCACCTGGTGATCCACACGTACCACGAGTGCCTTTTCTGCCACACGCAGAGGCACAGCGCGCGCGCCGTGCAGCAGCACATGACGGGCAAGGGCCACTGCCGGGTGGACCTGGAGGACAAGGGGAGCGAGTTTCGGGATTTTTACGAGCCGCCCGCGGAGGAGGATGAGATCGATGGCGAGGAGGCACTTAGCTCCGAGGGTGACGAGGCAGAGGTGCGGCAGACGGGAAAACACACGGCCCCGCGGGTCCACGGGGGGAGCCTCCTCCTCTCCTCGGGCAAACTCCTATCGCACCGCACGGCGCCCGCCCCGAAACACCACCGGCCCCTCGCCGAGACGCAGAAGCCGACGCGGCGCGGCCTCCTCTCAGCCGACTCCGAGTCCCCACCAAGCGAGGACCGAACAAGCCCCTCGGAGCCAAGCCCAGAAGGGCAAGACACAGGGCAGGCCCTCACGAGGCCGGAGAGACGTGCCGAGGCCGCCGGCGGGGGCCGCTCGGCGCTGTCGCTCGCGCTGGGCCGGATGTCCCTCGGCGACCGCGCCGCGCTGGCGCACCTCCCCGCGGCGGAGCAGCGCGCCGTGGTGCTGCGGCAGCTCAAGACGCAAGACAGGGCGCATCGCGAGGGCCGCAAGTTCTGGAGTAAGGTCGAGACGCGCGGCAACAAGACCGCTAAGAGGTGAATTTTCTGAGCTAACGATGCGCCCCACCGTGCGTGGGGGAAAACAGGCAGGATGGAACACAAGAACAATAGCGTGCTGATGAAGCACTTCGTCTCGGACGTGCCTGGGCCGAAGCTGGGCTAAGGGTGAGGGGGCGTGGGTCGATCGATAGCGTCTTTTGGTGAGAGGGGAGGGGGGTAGCGAGGACACTTCGGCACGTTCTCGATGAAGCCATGAGGAATTGAGCCTGGCCGGAGACTTGGCACCTGTCTTGAGCAGAATTTAAAGGGGGAAAGAAAGGCGGTCTATAGCGCTGGCGTGGACATCCTAATGATAGTTAATAACGAACTCAGAGTGACCGAATGCGTCGTAAGGCGTACCGAAGCTAGAACACGATCCAGAACTCGAGCCCAACGAAGTCACAGCCAAGATGTAATGGCTGCTCACATGTATTTCTCCTGTTCGAAGTAGCTCTCACAGTTATCGCCTATGCCAAACACGTGGTACCGACAGGCGTCAAGGCTCGGACAGCTGCAGTCCGGGATGTCAGCCAAAGCGTGTCCCCCGATCAGATGCGTCACCGGGGCAGCCCCAACAATAAGGGACACAAACTTACTGGACGGCCTCGACGCCAAAGAAGACATGCCACAGGTGCTCCATCAGCCGGCCCGAGTTGGTGCTCGGCAGCGGCGCCTCGACAAGCCACGCCCTCAGCGCGACCCACCACTCCCTCCCCCTGCGCAGCACCCTCCCCCTGCTGACCGCAAACTGCGCACAGCACGGCGCGGCCAGCCTCGGCGGCACGGCGCCCTCGAGGCCCGGGAACCGCGCCGGCTCGAGGAACTTCTCCAGCAGGGTGACGAGGTGGTCGCGCCGCGACATGAGCGGCAGGGCAGCCATGTCGGCCGCGGGCTCGCCGCCCTCGAGGAACACGACGTTCTCGCAGCCGGAGAGGCAGCGGGCCGAGGCGTAGCCGGCCTTGAGGACGTACTCGGCGCGCAGGCGGGAGACCTCGTCGGCGCTGGTGAGCTTCTGGTGCCAGGCAGTAGGGTGGCCGTGGTGGAAGAAGATGACGTCCGGGAGGGAGTCGTAGTTATCGATTATGTAGGTCAGGTAGACCATGGCCTCGTTGCCGTTGCGGGAGGGGACGCTGAGGGATGGGCTCAGCGGCGCGTCGACGCGGTAGTGGTGGATGGTCCAGTTTTGGGAGGCGGGGATGTCGGAGAGCCATGATGTGTCGTCCTTTGTGGTGGAGGCGACGACGAGGGCCTTGGATATGGTGCCAGGCTGGTGGTGCTGGGGGTTGCTCTGGCCGGGTGCTGTGCTCAGTGAGGGAGGAGTGTGCGTTTCTGAGCGTCCAAAAAGAAGCTTGGCTATGAAGGTGAGCAGTAAAGCAAAGGCAAAGGGGTATATGAGCAGGGAGAAGGCAGCACGAAGCTGCCGCTTCCGGTAGACGCCCATGTCACGAGCTTGGGTTTGGAGATGTGTGTGTGTGTGTGTGTATGCGTGTAAAAGGCACGATATCTGCTCACTCAACACGCCGCTCATCCAGCAGCCCTGAGGTCGACGGCATGGCATTGAATGAAAATGCCAAGGTTGAAATGAAGGGCGTCAAGATGGGTCGAGAAGCTGAATAGGTTAAGCTTTGACGGCGTGGGTTGAGACGAAATCTGTGTCAGGTTGTGTGCATCAGGGAGGTCTAAGTCGACCCCGTATATCCACCACAGCCAACCACCACATGCATTGTTGCTGCATCGCAGCCATGATAGGTGATCTTGAGTCGACATCCTGCAGTTGAATTGACGAAATACCAGAACATAATCAGGTCATGGCTATGCAAGTATAAGATATCAAGACACCAGACGGAGCAAAGGCCACATCAGATACAAGTAGAGACGCCATCCTCACAGATAGGAAACAGTAATTGACTGGCTGTGATTGGTGCTGAGACAGGACGTCGCGGCTGAAATGAAGAAACAAGATGAGATTGTGCGTTGCATCCCAACGCGTGTGCACTGTGTGCATTTAATTCAATCGTTCAAGGTCGGGGCCGGTGCAGCCCGACTGCGACGTCGAGCTTCCCGAGTTACCCCGCGACGCGAGCCCACCTCGCTCGACTTTACAGCGGGTATACGGGAAAAGCAGAGCTCTGAGGGCCGAAATTCTGGGGGTCCGACGGGAAGGCCCACGGAAGGCCCACCACCTGGGCAAGCTTGGGCGAGGTGCAGGTCGCCCTGGTCGCCCATCATCCGAGGTTCTAAGTCCACACGTTACGTAGTCTCGTAGTCTGCGTACTGTGCAGTGGCCTACTCCGACGCAACCATCACGCGACAACAAGCACCACAGCTCCAACTTCTCTCCAAACCACTACCGAGCTTGGCTGTCTATTCATTCCGTTCCCTTCCCTTCCCTCTCTAATTACCCTATCTAGTCTTGAAGAGCAGACAGCCAGCCAGCCAACGGTCACAATGGGGATAATCAAAAAGACCTTCTACACGACCGTCCTCACGGGCACCGCCTTCGTCGGCTACGTCGCCGGCTCCACCTCCATCATCCGCCCGCTGCCCCGCGACGACCCCCTCTGGACCTCCAACATCTACAACCGCTTCAACGTGAAAAACAACCCCTCCACCCAGGACGTCTGCATCAAGCGCATACCAATATCCAAAATCCGACCCGAGCTGCTGGAGAACGAGGGCGCATTAGCCCTCGAGTTCACCCGAGGAGTCTGGGCCGGCTGGGGTGAGCTTCCCCGTCTTTGCCTTCCTATCCCCTGCCCTTCGTGACATTTATTTCCTCCTCTCCTACTGCTGTGATCATGTATGTACCTACATGGCCTAGCCCAGCACATGCTGACCGCAAAAACACCCCCAACCCAGGCTACCGATCCCAACGCCGCATCCTCGCAAACAAGTACCAGGCCGAGACCCCAGACCACCTCTGGTCCCCCCGCGACCTGGCCACCTCGACCTACGAGCCGGGCACCCGCATAACCGACCACTTCGAGGTCGTCGAGAAGACCCCCTCCGCCATCACCGTGCGCTGCGGCGACAGCCCCGTGCGCAACCCTGGCCCGCGGGAGAGCGACGGCCTCTTCGTCATGTACGCCGAGGTCGACAAGGAGAGGGGCGAGGTCGAGCTGGGCCTCAAGAGCTGCTTCTTCGACTCCAAGAACAAGCACGACGGCATCCTGGGGCCTATGCCAAAGTACATGGAGTTGGCGCACCAGTGGTACTCACGGCTGTGGATGGTCAGCGCGAGCAGGTGGGTCACCAAGGGATTCTTGTGATCGGGAGGTTCCGCGGGGTAGGGGAAGGCAACGAGAGGCGGGAGGATAGAAGGGCTGGCCGGGTCTCGGCGTGGAGTGATGCCACGAGGCGTGTCTGTCTATGCAGACAATGGGCATTTCGGATCGGGCGCAGGCGGTTTTCTTGGTGGCGGGTTGGTCGCCGAGGATCTGAAAATCATTATGCCTGAGACAAAGAGCTTTCTCAGGGGTGGTATGGAGGTTGGCTCATGGTGCCGGCCATGTTAATCAGGGATCGAAGCGTTCATGTTGCGCAGCGAGGAGCGATGCTGCCGTCCAAAAAATATGAATATTCTCCGTTCAAGTTCGAGGTCGGCGCCACCAATTATAAAATGTTTCCAGCCAGCCAGCCAGCCAGCCAGCGAGTCAGTGAGTCAGCAAGTCAGCAAGTAAGCAAATTCGTCCATGCGATGCATATTCGGACCAAAATTTTGGCGACCCTCTGCAATTCTCATCACACAGGCGAGAACATGCAACCCACCCCGTAAGCCTCATCATACATACATACATATCATCATCGGCGATGCGGGACCGTCGGCAGCCGAGTGGACATCGGGAGGCCAGCCCTCGACTGGCCCCGCCCCGGGACTGCTCTCCGCAGCGGCAGCATGTGTGTACCGGGCCGGGAACAGCAATAACGGGAAACGATCATCCCTGGGCATGGCGGCCGCGCAGCAGTAACACAGATTGGGGGAAAGGCCGAATGACCATTCCATCCCATTGCGGGGGCTCGTGCTCATGGCTTGCATTAGGCCCCTTGTGGCATGTCCAGCCGGTGTTTTAGTTTCGCATCTCCCCCCCCCTCCCCCCAAGACTAACAAGCCAAAAGACATCGAAATCGGCGACGAGGATGAGGAGGAGGGGGGAGCGCGTGGGTGCACGCGTGGGGCAGATCTCCGATAAGCAAAATGTCCCGCCCGAGCAAGGCGGGCAGACCCTCTTTTGGTGCGGCTTTCTCCCTTTAGCATCCAAATCTGGAATCTGAGTTTCTGCCGGTGGTCATCAGGAGGACGGGTCATCAAGCTGCGCATTTGATATTGCACTAAACTATATCTTGCCGGTTTGTCGCCATATCATCTTCCATCTCTCGTCTCCTCCACGCCTTCATTGATGGTATCTGGGGATCCCTTCATCACTCCGGAATACTTTCTCACCTGCTTGACGGCATTCTTGGTTTCCTTTGCACTTACCTGGGTGCTCTTAACCCCTGCCCTGCCATCTGACAAGCCTCACCACTTCACCCGGATTATCAACATGACGGCCAACGACGCCACCGTCTCTGCGGCCTCGGAGCCGGCGGGCCTCAACCAGGCCAAGACTTCCTCCGCCGCCACCAACGGCGCCGCGAAGAAGTCAACCCCTGCACATCCTCTAGGCCCTCTCACCGCAAGTGAGATCTCCCAATCGTCAGATCTGATCATATCACAATGGCCAGAGGGGACAAAGTTCCAGTTCAAGGTCGTCACACTCCTGGAGCCGTCAAAGGCCGAACTGGCTCCGTACCTGCAGGCCGAGAGGGCCGGCCGGCCAGTCAAGCCCATTGATCGAAAGAGTCAGGTCGTATACTACCTGCGGAACACTGTAAGCACACCCAAGGCAATCACGATGATGCATTCGCGTCAATGTTCACGGCCCTGACTTGCGTGTAGGACAAACTCCACGAAGCTGTCGTCAACCTCAGCGCGTCCAAGGTCGAGAGCAACGTCCGGCTCGGCCCGTTCATCCACGCTCCCGGCGATGGGGAGGAGATCATCGCCATTGAGAAGGCCATGCTCGCAGACCCTGGTGTGCAGGCTGAGTTGGAGAAGCTGAAGCTGCCGGAAGGCAGTGTTGTCGTCTCCGACCCCTGTAAGCAGCTTTCGGATACCACCTTGACTTCCGCCAAGAAGCAACCTCTCCCATCTGTACTTCTACCTTCCTGATAGCTGACTCTTGGCTAATGCAGGGATTTATGGGTCTGACGGCGTCCATGAGGGACTCTTCTCCGACCACAAGCGGGTCAAGCAATGTTTCTTGTACATGCGGGACCCCCAAAACACCAAAGAGGAGGATGGCTGCCACTACGCGTTCCCACTTCCAGTCTCCCCTGTCGTCGACACCGTCGATTACAAGGTCATCCGGATCGACATTTTGCCCACTGGCAAGGATTCCACCGTGAAGCCGCTCGAGGCATGGAAGGGGCCCGTCCCACCGAATGAGTACATCCCCGAGGCACAGCCCAATGGGCTTCGGACCGACCTGAAGCCACTCCGGGTGGTCCAGCCAGAAGGAGCAAGTTTCACAGTCGAGGAATTCAGCGCAGACGGACTGGGTAAGGTGATCAAGTGGCAGAAGTGGGAGTTCAAGGTCGGCTTCAACCAGCGCGAGGGAATGGTCCTGTACGATGTGCACTACGACGGCCACCCCCTGTTCTACCGCCTCTCGCTTTCAGACATGGCCATCCCCTACGCGGATCCTCGACACCCCTTCCACAAGAAGCAGGCCTTCGACCTGGGAGACGTCGGCGCAGGCATCATGGCCAACAACCTCAGCCTGGGGTGCGACTGCCTAGGCTCCATCTACTACATATCCGGCGTCCTGGCCGACACCGAAGGAAAGCCGCAGGACTACCCCAACGTCGTCTGCATCCACGAGCAGGACGCCGGGCTGCTTTGGAAGCACACCAACTACCGCACCAACCGCGCCGTCGCGGTCCGGAACCGCGAGCTGGTTCTGCAAACCATCCTGACGGTCAGCAACTACGAGTACATCCTCGCCTGGAACTTGAGCCTCGCGGGGGACATCACCTACGAGGTCCGCGCGACTGGCATACTGTCCACCCAGCCCGTCGACCTCGAGCTCACCAAGGAGCCGCACCCCTACGGCACGGTCGTGCACCCGGGCGTGCTCGCCGCGTACCACCAGCACTTCTTCTCCCTCCGCGTGGACCCCATGATCGCGGGGCCCGACAACCAACAGGTGGTCTACGAGGAAGCGCACGCGATCCCGCGGGACCCCAAGGAGAACCCCCACGGGGTGGGCTACACCGTGATGCGGACGCCCATCACCCGCTCAGGCGGCTACGACCTCGACACCTCGCGCAACCGCACCTTCAAGCTCGTCAACGCGGGCGTGAAAAACGCCGTCAATGGCGCCCCCGTCGCCTACAAGCTGCATATCCCGCCCATGCAGCCCATGCTCGCCGACAGCGAGAGCTACCACCACCGGCGCGCCGAGTTCGCCGACCATAGCGTCTACGTGACGCGCTACGCCGAAGATGAGCTCTTTGCCGGCGGGTACTACACGAACCAGTCGCGCGGGGGCGCCGGCGTGCGCGCGTGGGCCGGGCGCGGCGACGAGCTCGCCCCTGCTGCGGCAAGTGAGGGCGGCCCCGTGGTCTGGGTGCAGTTTGGGATCAACCACATCCCCCGCGTCGAGGACTTTCCCGTCATGCCGATGGAGATGATCAAGGTCACCATGAGGCCTGTCAATTTCTTCGATCGCAACCCGGCGCTGGACGTGCCGCCTAGCCGGCAGGAGGTCAACTGCAGCGTCGGGCTGAATGGGGTCGTGGATGGGGTGGCTGAGTTGAAGGTTGGGGAGGACGGCAAGACGTGTTGCCAGTAAAGCCGCCGTGACCAGGGGTGGAGCGGGTTTGATGATCGTTTTCTGCAGTGTCTTAGGTTGGACTTTCTCTTACGGAGTCTGCGGCGTTTCAGTGTTTGGACTCGCTAAAGCCGCTGTGCTTGATGGCATGCTTCTTGTTTTGCCACTTGGTCCCGAGTGAACCTCTACCAGCCTTAGCCTTGACCCGTGGTTCTATTTAACTTACTCTCAGTCTACTTCCAGCTGACGAATATGAGACTGTTCACGATGGTTGGCTCTAGAATTATTCGAGCGATACAATGTCACCGAGGGCGGCAAATAGCGAGGCTTTGCTATGAAATCATTGAAGTTAATTCTTTAGGTATCATCCCGTCCCCATCCTGCCAGTCCCAACGTGTCCGACATGCATTCCACCACCTGCTGAACGAACGCGTTGCTCTATAAGCAAAAGCGAAAGTGAAAGAATTCGAATGCTAAAACCAGCCCGCGCTCTAAAAGCCCTAGATGAGGCTGCAACAAAAAACAGGCTCTTTGATTTTCCCTTGTGTCCTAATGTTCCCCGCACGTGCGGCCACCATACAGTAATTCAAATCCGTGATGGATCTCTTTTAGCGGTATATAGAGTATCTTCATTTGTTCCCTTTACTTCCTCATGTCCTCCCTGCTGACCGAGGTAGAATAACGATCGCGTCCCACCTCGTGGCGCAGCTCGTGGGCGCCGCTGCCCGTCCTCTCGGCGGCCTGCCCCGCGCGGAGCTGGCGGAAGGCCACGAACGAGATGCCGAATGCGTAAGCCGATAGGATGCTGATATTCGAAAGTCTCAAGTTAGCGTTCCATAATGAAACAGCATAAAAAGGTGTGTTGGTTATGTGGTGCAAAGCCTTACCTCAACGAGATAGATATGCCCACGACCACCCAGCTGAGCGTGCAGCCTATGGCCTCGCAGCGGTTTATGTTGGCCTGGATCAGGAGGAACACCACGGCCGCCCAGAAGATGATTTCGAGGCCGTTGATTATCGAGTAGGCCTTGAGGCTCCGCCACCTGCGCAGGCGCTGGATGTGATCGGTCAGGAGCTGGTAGAAGATGAAGTTCATGGATTTTGCGGACTATAAGGTCGAAATACCATCAAGTCAGTCTGTGTAATTTGCGCCGGTGGGAGTCCTGCGATGTGAGGAAAACGACAGCTTGTGGTGCCCAAACTTACAAATCCAAGTGCTATCGTGTTGGCCCTGGTCTTGGTGGTGACCCCCGGCAGGAAGAGCCGCGCGGTGGAGATTGCGCACACCGCGATGATGAGGGTGAGCTCAACAATGTGCAGCGGAAGCTTGAAGCGGTAGTCGAGGAGACCCATTTTCGGCGGTTTTGCTTATTCTGTGTTGATTCTGGAAGGGAAGACGGAAGTAGCCAATAATGCTGCTTGAGAGCTGGGGCGAATTGAATATGCAAAAATCACAGGACAACAGAAATTGTCTATAAAAGTACTAGCGACGAGAGAAGATATGAGAGCTGATAATGACGATGAAATTCAGATCTGTTGATGAAGCCGTGGATTTCACATTCATCTTATAGACCGTAACTACGTAGCTATTCTACGTCCTACGAAGTCGCTCTCGTACATCTGGTCCGAGGGCTTTACGACGGTGGGAAGCTCGGAACGAAGCGAGAGCCATAGCCTCGACTCGATCTATCCGAGTATGATAAGCCACAGCCCTATGCGCCCCGCCTGTAGGGTGGCTTCTGTCGAACCCTGCACGGTGGTAAAAAAGGGTAGTCAGTGCTCTGTGAACCTAGAACGTGCGTTAGGGGGCGCGGTGGGTGTAGGTACGAATACGGGAGCGATGGCCATAATTAGCCCAAAAGGCCCACGGGCTTACGGCTGGGACCCGAGCACGCGGGACCCCTGGGCCGATCATTAACAGCTTCCATGCCCTGGTAGCCCCCAGCCAGTAGAAGAATGAAGCGTCGCCAGCCCTTGGTCCGGTAGATCGAGCTAGCAGCCGGTTACTTTCCTGACAAAGCTTAAAAAAATTGACGCTTTTCCTTTTCAGAGGTCGATGGTCGTCCGCAATGGCTGCTGTTGGGTATCGGTGTCTTGGCGTGACGAACGGCTGAGACCGCTCATTCCACCGTGAGTGACTATCTCAATAATAACCGGTGGGAGCTTTCGCCGGGGTAACAGAACCCTCCCGCAAAAAGTCTCCACGACAAATTTCTATTAATACACTGACGCTTGCTCTGCTGCATGTCGGCTGTGTCGTTCTTTGAACTGCTATGGTTCGTCATTGGAGCTTACATCCAAGATACCACATCTCGTTCGGTCATCTCTAATATTGACGGGATGACGGCTGTCAAAAGAATCCGCAACAGAACCTCTGCCTTGCAACTTTATATCCCCATGACCCTTCAATTTCTTCCACGCCAAGTGCCAATTAGCGTGCTTCACGGCTGCAACATACCCGGCGCTGAGGTAGCGTGCACGACAGGATCCCGCCCCGGGGTCGGTGGGGCGGTCGAAGCACCGCTGGGACGGTGATCGACACTGATGTCCTCCATCTGAATAACATGGTCCTGGTCTTCGTTGTCCGCGCCGCCCCTTCCAATCGGCCTTGGAGAGCGCGAGTGGAGCCGGCTACGGGATGACACCGAATCGTCCGCGGCACCGGCAGTGTTGCGATTCAGCCGGGTCGCCGTCGCCCCAGAGCCAGAAGAGTTGTCGCCATTGGTTCCTGGGGTATCGTCGTCCTCGTTGTTGGAGGAGAACTTGCTGTGCCTCTTGATGCGCTTCTGCCTGGCTGCTTTCACGTCCGCCTTCATCTGCGTCACGCGCTCCTCGACGCTGCGCACCAGGTCCCTGCTCTTCAAGTCGAGGCTTAGGTACACCCTGTCGTACAGGCCGGATTTGATTACAGTGAGCGTGATGAGATACTTGTAGATGAGCCAGATGACCGTGCGGACATAGTCGCTGAATGCGATGACGAGCACGCAGCTGATTATGCCGGTGGATATCGGAACTGTCATTTGAGTTTAGTCTAATCCGCAAAACGTTGAATGGACTCGGAGTGCGGAATTTACACATTAATTGGAACTGGCTGCGCATGGTCATTGGTATTCCATCATCCCCTGTCTCCTTGTTGTTCATCCCAAAGATGCTTGCAATGAAACCCAGTGGGAGCTGTTTCGGTTGGTTTAGTGACATTTTACCCTGTTCTTATTCAAGGGAAATATACATACGAAAATGATCGTCATGACTGTGAAGATAACAATCGCTCGGCCTTGCCTCATGGTCTCTTCTGCTTGCTTGGTGGATTGCCAAGTCTGGAAGACAGAAGCCTGCTGCTGCTTAAGATTGAGAAGGTGGTCAAGCTGTGATAGAATTGTGTGAGCGGCTATTTCAGTTTGAAAGAGCAGAGCTGGAATGCCCCCCCCCCCCCCAAAAGACCTACACTTGTTGACGTGCTTTCCGCACTCTTTCTCAAACCCTCGAGCTCCCCGATCTGATCGTCGACGTCGCTTATCAACTCGTCCGCGTTGTTTACGAACCAGAAATAGTCCGACTCCCGTTTCTTTTTATCTTCGTCTTTGGAGTCACTGATGGGAGAACTAGGCAGCTTGTCCTTCCATGCCCCTGACGGATCCAGTATGTGCATCACTTCCTTCTTGAACTTCTTGATCACATCCCTCTGCTGATTGCTGATATATATCATGATATCGAGTTCGTCTATTATGTCTTTGATCTCTCGTTGGAGCTTGCCTTCCTTGTTGATATTCAGCAGCGGGATGACGAAGTCGCTTAGGTTCGCTGGGAGATGGCCGGGCCTGGCGTACTTTCCAAGCTTGCCAGTCCATTCCCAAAGATGCTCGAAGCTGATTGTCTGCTTATTATTCTAGATGACCACAGTCAGTGCTTATTGAGGATAGGAGGTTGAAAAGGGCAAGTCTCACGACGTTGCCAATCGACTCAGAGAATATGTCCATCACCTGAGGTTGGCGGTCCTGGAGCAGACGTAAGTTTGGAAGAATGAGCTGAGTGCCATAAATTGATTTTACTCACCTGAGTCTTAGTCCGGTCGAAGAAAGTATTTGAACATTCATCAAGGATGATCAAGGCCACATCGAACACGGTTTTGATGTGGTCTTTGCGGAGGCTCTTCATCCTCGAACGAATGGATTTGTGGACGGCGGAAGCATCTTGCTTGTTCACGCCGTAGCGCTTCGGAAAACATGTTATTATCGTCTGTTCGTCGAGGATCCACATCCACAACTGATCAACCATCACCACTCGAGAGACTTTCCGGATATGGTCTCGGCAATGTGGGCACCTGTTGCCAATAAGCTCTTCGAGGCTGCGCCGTGTTGGGTCGTCTTGACCAGTTTGGTTGGCCGGCCTGGCAGAATTGTTTCTCTCTTCGCAGTCCCACTCAAACTCAACATTCTCGCTTGTCTCCCTCTTGAAAGTATTCAATCCCCACTTGGGCTTGTCAGATCGCTTTTTAGGTTTCAGCTTATGACGGAGATCGCGGTCAACTGTCGTCCCACGATAGACAACCTGGTCTCGATCTCTCAACTTCGTTGTTTTCAGTGTCCAATAGTACGCCTGGTCCAGAGTACGGCGTGGATGTAGGGGAGGGTCCTCGTGAAGATATTTCTGGATGAACATCCTGTCCCGGTAGTTTGCCATGGCTTCGTAGAGAGCTGCAGCGTCATATAGTACCTGCCCGATTTCTGTTCTGGCAATGATCCTGCCCTTCTCCTTTCTGAATGGAGACGATGCGCCAGCGCCCTCTTTCCGATGGTGCAGCCACCGTAACCAAAGTGCGGTGCTGGCTCGGCGGGCAGGGCTGTGGGAACGACCTGCGTCGTTCGGCCAGTTCACATCGTTCCCTTTCTTGCCTAAACGGGGAATAGTAAGGTCTCCACGGTCATTCTGTCTTTGCCTTTTCTGCTCGCCCTCATTCGTCTGCTTCATCTCTCTGTGCCGTGCGGAATCGAGGTCAAGTGCCTGAGATAGTTTCTCCCTCTGTCTATCAGTCTCCCAATGCAAGTACGGCATCTGAATTGTAGCGTATAAGTATCACTATACCAGTCGCCTTTTTATTCCTGTTACGTGCTCATCATGAGAGGAGGACTCACAAATAGTGCGACATTTTTAGGAGCAGCTTCAACATGCTCAGGATCTGCACTGAATTAGAACATTGACCTTCTGGTTTATAAAGCGACTGACAACAGTAGGTATCCATGGCGTTTGAGTAAGCAACGGTGAAAACTGAGGCCTTACCAGATGAGACTGTCTCGCACAGTGGCCGGAGATGACGAGCGTGGACGGAAGCCGACCGACCACCGTGTTGCTGCCCTTTCCAGAACTGTGGTCGGAGAATAGCAGACGCCTTGGTCCTTTCCTTGTCTGAGTCATCTCTGAAGATACCATCATACTCGAGGTCCCCTTCGGAAAAGTACCGCGGAATAGCTTTCTGGCCGGGAGTCAATAATAGTGTGACCCAAACTCCTGTGGGTGAGTTACATACCTCAATCCACTGTAAGGCTATGAGTCAACTACATCCTCAGGCGAATGAAAAGCATGATAGACGTGGTTGAACTGGGCGAAACTCACTTTCATGTTGTTGGCTGGGAAATGGAAGTAATTAATGCTTCCTTTTGGATGCGAATCCTTGGCCAACGGGTTTGAACGTAGCTCCTTATCCAATATATGAGACACAGGAATCTTGTGGTTCGGAAAATGGCCGCTGAATAGAGGGTCTTTAAGGTCTTCCACTGCTTGTGATTTCACGTATCGGATCAAGTGTACATTCAAGTCTCGATCGGGGTCATACCCAGGCCTTGCAGATAGAGGGTTTGCTGGATCTCTCTGCATCCTGTCGTTGGGTCGATTTTTGGTGAACCTCCACTCTCGTACTGCCTTGATGCCATTTGGACCTGTGTATTCTTGGCAATTCCTCCATCTCGCTACGCTTCCTTCCAGGTTCAAATGTAGCGAAGTTTCGTCCTTGTCGTGCCTTAGCACATGGCGAAGGTATTGGATACGGCGTACTTCAGATTCGACCTGTTTCTGCTGCTCTTCGTCCAGCTCGTTGAGGTAGTAGTCTTCTCTCTCGCAAAATTCAAGGCAGCCGAGGTAGTGCAGGATGAAGTCTCTGACTCCCCTTTCTCCATGTTTCTCGGCACTAAGGCATGTAGGCGTGATGTCGTGGTCACCCATATTGTGTCAAACTTGATGCTGTGAACGGTAGAGCGATCGGAATAATGCCAACAACTACGGAGGGACTCGATACAGGGCGGAGATGTACCCAATATTTATTAGTGTTCTGTACGCATACACGGTCCGCTCAGATTCGAGGACTAAAATAACCCAGCCACAGGCGCCAACCCCCGTGCAGGATTCCGAGGTCAGCGCCCACCTGAGGACTAGGCAAATGAGGCTCTTTTGCACACACATAGATACACACACACTAATTCGCAGAGGAAAATTCATTGATGGTGTGCTTTACTCATAAAATTTTAGTCAGCGGGGTCATCATTGGTGAATTCGGGCGACACCCTTCGGGCCATTTCGCCTCTGCGTCAGCACTGAGGGCGCCACAAAAAAAGCCGACGAATGATCTTGACTCCACAAGACGGGATGGGGGGATCAAGTGCAGGACAAAACGCTCAGTTCGCCTCAACTTGCAGCCCTAACGGCTGTGTTCTGCAGATTTGGGAATCCTGAATTACCAGGTGAGCAGTCATTTTCACTAAGCTTATGGTGGCTTCAAAAGGCCTTTTTACATATTTTAGGTGAAGACGCAAGGCTGTAGGGTCTGTGGAACAATCACGGGCACACCGATGATCGAGATGACTGCCAATGATGGTGTGGTAAGCGCATGCTTAGTTGTGAAATTCGAGGGTATAAGGAACCCCATTTGAAACTGACAGCTTACAGCGAGGTTTGGCTGTAGACAGCTTGAAAGTCTACCATGTAATAGTGACGGCCCTACGACCAGCCATGGCTATGTAGAGTCACTAGGATTCCACAGCTGTTTTGGAACCTGTAGATACCTTTCGCGGGACAACGGCATGGCCATATTGCAGCGGCTGCGTCTCGTGACAGGGTAATAGAACGGCGATCTAGGCGCGCTCTGTAATAACAAGACTGTATAAGATACACTGATTCACTAGAAGCGGTTCTAAAGAATTGTGTCATTTTGGCCTCCTGCGCTATATTTTAGCGTCGTTGGTGGGCCGTCTCAGGCTCTACTGAGGTGAATGATTCTATTCCGTCATGTGGTCGAATTAGACTTCACAGGCCACAAGCTTGACGTAGTTAATACGAACCATGGAACCTACCAGGGGGAAGAGGGTCTTCTGATCACATGACGCCAATATGCCCACCATATAGCAGAATAATTTTAATATAAATTAGTAATTTAATATTATATAAAATACTTCATATTGTATTATATTACCATATAAATATTATAATAATAAAAATAATGTAACATAAAATGTGGGTATAAGCCGTATCGTGGGTGCGACGCACGCTGAGGGAGGTGTACGGTAGATAGCCAAACTGATGACGGTCCGTCCGCCAGCTGTGTCCCAGCTGGCAACGCACAGATCACTGCAGCCAAACCATAGCTGCGATGGGAAGGCCGAGGCCTTCGGCTACCCCTTCCCCTCGAACAACAACGAACCAACAAAGAGATGAATACAACCGTACCCAGCAACACTCGTGTGCACACATGAAAGACCGACCAACATAAAAGTAAATATAATGTGTTATAATATATTATTATCAAAAATTTCATATTGTTCTTTAAAAAAATATATCACTTGTTTAATTATTTATCAGTGTCAAAATTCTCATGTTACAAAAGTACATTTAAAATAATATTAAATAATAAATAAACCTTTCAATATATTAATATATTAAATATTTTACTTTTTTGAAAAAAATAATAATGAGCCGTTTTATAATATTTGAATATTAAAGTTTGAATAAACATTAAGTTAATTTTAAATTAATACAACTTTATTATAATAATTTGCAACGTGGTTTATCAGTGAGTGGGACGTTTTTGCTATCTCCGCCAACTTTAGCCAACCCTAACACCCGTTTAGGCCCAAACAATTAATAAAAGTTGGCACTAATTAGTGCCAATCGCTTTGAATTACGTTTTTCTAATTAATTTTGTTAATTTAGAGTGGTTAGCGTGGTTGCAGTGCTGGTCTAAATAGGCTGACTTTTAGTGGGAAATACGCACTTTGCACCAAATAATACAAACTTCGTCTTTAAAACGGCGGTCCGCCGCGGACCACTAATATACGTAGATTTGTACTAATTGGTGCCAACTAGGCTGGTTCTGATATAATACAGTCAGAATCCGATTAATCAGACCCTTCCTCCTCTTCTCACACGTTCTTGCATTATGTCCGGTCTCGCCGCAGTTCCCACAGCGTCGTTTGCTCGGTCCGCCGCGGACCTCCTCCTCAGCGCCACCAGCTATTTCAGCAGCTGGCCACTTCCCCTTTTATTTATCATCTATTATTACTTAAGAATCCTCAACACTAAGTGCCCCTCCAAGCTGCACTCGGGTCCTTTTAGCCCTCCGGCGTTTAGCGAGTACTGTGTTGGCCTTTTCAAGAGTGCGAACCCGATCCTTCAAAAAAATAAGCTCGTTCGCCATCACTCACGCACCCTTTGCCATCTGGTCAATATCCTCCATAATTAATATAAGGGAGCTGCCCTGATGGGCGGATATTCTGTTTTTAATAAAAGTCGATTGCTTGATAGTTTGTTGAGCATTGGAGGGTGTTTGAGAGTCCCATTGCTAGGGAGAAACAGGGACAAATAGCACTAAAGTTCTAACGTGAACATTAAACTTAGAAATAACAGAACCGGGGTCCCAAGGCACTATTTCAGCTCCTCTAAATACAGCCTGAACATTGTCCTTTGTAATGGTCTTGTCGTAAGCTGCCTTGAACGCGATGAAGAACTCGGTTTTAGTAATATGGTTAGTAAAAGCCCGAATAAAGTCGCTGATTTCCCGGCTGTACGCACGCTTTAGAGCCGAATGTAACCCGATATTTAATAACTGGATTAAATGAGAAGAATACGGCGGCATAGTCACAGGGATAATGTTGTTTTCTTTGCAGTATTAGTTGAACTCGACTGATATATAGCTCGTATAGCTATCCACAATCAACATCCGGTACATACCCTTTGTCCGTTGTTTAGTATGTTTGTTGAAATGCTGGATCTATTCTAAGCCAGTCTTATTATCTGCCCACCCATTCAGAGTAAGCTTGATCACCTAGGATGAGGGAAACCCGACTCTGTAGTCCAGCTTGCAAGGTGATAAGGCGCCCTGAACAATAACGAAGCGCGGGATAGACCAGCCCATCGCATTAATACATTTAATGGCTGTCGCCCATTCCCGGTTGCCAGTCTGAATAGATTAAGCCTTTCCATGCTTATCGACGCGTATAAACACCATTAACGCGGTGATCATGCCCATCATAAAGCCGGCCTCGTCAAAGTCATAGAGGTTCTCATTGTAATGATCACACCAAACCTTTGTAGGGTTTAGTAGGTAACCTGTAGGGTTTATGTTATCAGAGCGGCGTAGAGGTGATACTTGACTGTTCGTAATACGAAGACACTGTTCTTCTTCCTTGAACGGGAATGATCACTAGCTGTGAGGCTATCCAGTTGTGAGACTGAATACTTAGATTGACGACTGAAGAGTCTGTTCTATGAAAGCTATCTCCTGTGGTGATGACCATGTCCTTATATGTTCCGACTCTTCATCCGTCCTTGATGATGGACCGTATGGACCGCTCGTCGATTTGTGCGGTCCACCCTGTAGTCGACTAGACCGCTCGTCGGTCCTATCGGTCCACCCTGGTCAGTGGGTCCCTGGCCCTAATCCTAACCTTTGGCATGCTTTGCTGAATTCGCCAGCAAGTGCCTGCGGGGTTGCATCGTGGCATCTGATTCTGTTTGCCTGGGCTATCAAAATGGGTCCCTTGGGTGCCAACGTGTTGGTTCATAACAATCATCCGGGATCCCATACTTAGCAATTATATTGCGAAAGAGCCTAAACCAGTTCCCAATAACCTCTGGATCTTCGCAGAGAGCCGTTTAATAGTTGTAGGGACGATTAAACTTAGTCTTCAGGCTGGGTTGCATATTCCCGAAATGTCGAGCCCAGCGCTTGCCCACAGGCTTGTCATCTCGCGATGCCAGCAGGAGGTTCGCCATATCTTCCACACCAGAAAGTCGTAAGGGAAGTCCTCGGACATCTTGATTAATGATGTATTGGATAAGCGTTTGCTCTTCGATTGGGTGAAGTTTATGGGAATTAACGCGTGATTCTTTACGACAGCGTTGTTGATTCATCCTGCGATGCAGTGTAGGTTTGGGGATATTAAAGATCTTAGCAGCTTGACTTATAGATATAGGTTTTGCGTCGGGGGGGGGGGGTTTCTTCATTTTTAATATCTTTTTTTTTCTTTTTTATTTTAGATTTCTGAATAGCCTGGATAGTTAAGAGTATTTTGCCCTCATGTGATGTAGGGTACATGTTGTTGTTGTTGTTGATTTTTAATGTGTTGAATATGTAAATAGGGTGGTTAGTGCGAAATTGAGGCGAAAATGAGACGCGACTAGCACCAAGAAAAAGTGGTCCCACCAAAACCTTAATAATCACTAGCCCCTCTGCACCTACCCCAATTACTCTAAATTCATAAAATCATCTAGAAATCGGCAATCGAGTATAGTCGGCACCAATTGGTGCTAATTTTTATTAATTATTTGGCCCTGGGGGGTGGCTGGGGCTGGCTGAAGTTGGTGAAAATAGCAAAAATGTCCCACTCACTGATACGTCCCACTCACTGATAAACCACGTTAATGGAAATTGATTATTTTCTGCTTTACTAAAATAAATACATGTTTTTATTTTATTCATATAATCTAATTACTAATATAAGTAATTCATTTTTATACGCCCCATCAGTCCTAAGGAGACGGGGAACTAATCAAATAAATCTTTTCGTTTCCTTAGTACTTGTAAGGGTCTAGACTGAGTGTCACAGTCTAACGTCTATTTTCTCTATGAACAAGAAGACTTCTCTGTGGAGAGAAGTCTTTCCCCTTTGTCTAACGTACAGTTTCCTGCTGATCTATATACTTGGTTGTTGTCCTTCGCTGGTTCTTCTTGTAGATGCTAGCAGGTTCTGTGGGGAATCGTGCTGTGGGTCAGTGGGTCGTACGAAGGGCCCTGAGTTCTGTTGACAAGGGTCCACCCTATTACAGTACTGATATTGAATCACATTTGTTTTATGATACAATGCCCCAGATAGTTTATTATTTTGCAAATTCTTAACTACAATGAATATATTCTTTTATTCCGATTCTATGGATGGCTGTCTTTAAAGACTGTTCTACTGAACCCTATTGTTAACATCGGAGATTATGAATTTTTGCCCCAAAGCAGGATTCCGAGGTAGGGTGCTGGGGTTTTTTCTCTTTTTTTTCCCCGCCTATTCTACGAGTTCCCCTTTCTCGCATCAGGGACTCTCATTTGGGGCTCTAGTTGAATGTGCCCCCTGATCTATTTAGCCGGTCCATTATCAACGCCCGCTGCGATTTCTGCATCATTTGGAGTTGGTTAGTTTTGAACCGGTCGTCTCCCAAGGTTCGAACTTGCAGGTGGGATTTGAGCCAGGAGCATTCACGCTGGGAATAAATAAGGTATGGTGAAATGTTCCCCGAATTCAAGACCGCCATGGCACTGTGAAAATAAGCGAGCGACAGACAAACACCCAGGACATGCGGCAGACGCTCCGCACATAAGCTTCGCACCGTTTTCCCGCCTGCCCCAGCTTCGCAAGTTACGGTCAGCCTGCCATCTCGAGCAGCAGTGGCGCATCATACACATCCGGACAACATCCACATAGCTGCACTCAAGAGAAAAAAGGCCAAAGCCCCACACCATGACCAAAAAAATAGCATCGCAATTTCTAATGCAGGGCTCTGTCCGAGCTACCTATCAACAAAACATGGAAAAGAAAAAAACGCCGCCCTTCCGAAGAAGCCAAAAGTGCACGATTGGCCGCAAAAAGTCAGAACCCGAACGCCGTTACCATCCGAGACCCAAATTCTCGCTATTGACTCCTTCTTTGGCTGTTGCCTCTGGGGATCGATTGTTGTTATTGTTGAGTTTTATGTCGCGATAGGAAGAGAGAGCGATGTGATGTCCATGCCTGTTCAGACGGCCATTTCCGTCTCACCCCGAATTGATGCCACCCGCTGTGGCGATATTGACACAATAGAGAGAGGCCTGTGCCTCCAGAAAACCCGTGGAGATGTCCACAGGAGGACGATTTGGGACGGCTGAGTCCCAATGACAGCTTTGTATATGGAGCCGTATGTGAAGCTCATTAGCGGCGAGAGGACCGCAGCGCTGGAGTTGCTCGTTTTCGATGTTATCGTCCGATCCAGTAATTTTCGCCCGTGTTTTCCACCAGCCGGAGACTTCATAGACGGCAATTCTCGTTCCTCCACTTCAGTTTCATCCCCTTTCGACGGCGGTGACCACATTCTCATGGCTCTTAGAAAATGCTCAGCCGGTCTCCGATACCGCCAAAACTCCCAGTCTTCACCCAGCCACCGTGCCAGGCTGAACCGCACCAGAATCACCCCCTCCTCCCCCCAACCTTAGTTAGGGAACGCCCTCGCGGCAGTCGAGAAGCGGCGCAGCAGGTCGGGCAGCTGGCCGCGCTGCAGGGTGGCGAGGGCCTCTCGAACCTCCTCGAGGGGGATCTTCTCGCGCTTAGTCTCCTGGATCCAGTAGCGGAAGGAGCCGAGGTTGGCCTGCAGGGCGGTCCCGAGCTCCATGCACCGCTCCATGCGGTTGTGCTCCGTGTGCATGCGCGTGTAGTGCGTAACTATCTTGCTGACGTCGCGGAGGGGCCAGGACGACGGCTCGGACGGCTGCTTGGGCGCCGGGTGCTGCAGGTACTTCTGTGAGGTGCACAGCGTGCACATCCAGTGGCCCAGTCGCTGGTACTGGCTCCCTCCCGGGCCCGTCTCGTCGATGGTGCCTCCCGGGGTCGTGCGCGGGCCCGTCGGGGTGGAGGAGCTGGCCTGCGCCTGCGCGCTGCCGGCGGTGGCGGCGGCGGCGGAGATGGACGGGACCGACGGGGTCGACGGGGTCGGGGCCGCAAGTACGCTGGGGGGCCTCGCCGCCATGTTGATGCTGTCCGCCGACGGGGTTGGCTTGTAGGCCAGGCCGTTCTCAGCGATGGTCTCATCATTAGTGGTGTCGCCGCTGTGAGCGGCATTGCCTGCGCCAGCATCGATAGACATCTTGGCGTCATCGTCAGCGGGGCTGCCAAGAGGCGAGCCGACCTCGACGCGAGGGCGCTTGGCCAGGGGGCCAGACTCGGTCTTGTCGCCGTTTGCTACATCATCATGGCTGGTCAGCTCGAATTGATGACCATCCGCGCAGATAACATCGAAAGTAGCATCACCGCCGTGAGAACTCAAAATTTCAAAACATTGAAAACAAGAGGTGCACGATGCGCCAGCACCAGACTTACGAGTTGCCACGGTGATCTCGTTGGGCAGAATGCTTCGCTTCGCACCTGCACTGGCCAAAGCAGCAGCCTTCTGGGCGTTGTTGGTCGGGGGCTGAGGTCCGGGAGTCGAGGCCGGGCCGATGGAGTCGCGGGCGCGGTTCTTTGATCCGAGGGGGCGACCTGGGCCGCGGCGCTCCTGGGGAGGCTCGGAGTTCATGAAGAAGGCGTGCTGGGAAGGATTCGGGGCGATGTAGGGCTGGCCGCCGTAGATGGCCGGGTTGGGGCCGAAGCGGTAGTTGTGAACCTCGGCCTCGCGCATGTGGATGCGGTGGTTGACCTGACGCAGCTGGTGTCCGAGGTCCAACAGGCGCAGCTGATATGTTCGAGCCTCGGCGGGCGTGACGCCGACGCCGACGCTGGCATAGCCGACCTGGTGGCGGGTCCACTCCGTATCGTACTGCAGGGCGGCGCGGTCCTCCTTAAGCTGGCGCAACATGAGCTCGTTGAGGTCCACGGGCGCGGCCTCGAAGTCGAAGCTGGGGCGAGGCGGCAGGCGAGAGACGGCGGGAGTGCCGTTCGCAGAGCCATTGATGACTGCGGCTACGTCGCCATTACCAACCATGTCGGCGTCGCCATCCCCGTCACCGTGGATGGCGCTGGTCATCCTGCGACCGAACTTGGATGAGATCTGAGATGCAGTGTCAGTTAAGAGTGGGTCTGATGAGCAGATGCGACTCGGGAGATGAAATGTGGATGTGGCGTGACGCAAATATTAGCTGGTGCGAGGGACGGATTGGATGCACGTCACATGCAATCTTTAGGCCCCTTTTGGAGTGATGCACATGCAAACGGGATATCAAGACGACTCGACTCACCTCACCCTGGAACGTCTCGGCAAATTCATGATCCGCAAGGAGTTTCGTAATGATGGGCTGCTGGGCCTCGTCGCTGGCGGCGACAGACGACGGAGGTTGACGTCGAGGAGGCATGCTGGGCTGTCGCAGCTTGGTCTGGCCAGAGCTTCAATAGGGATGCAGGAAAGAAGAACAACTTGTCCCTCAAGTTGACGAGCGGAACAGGAAAAGAATAGATGGAATAAGTGACGAGGCGGCAGATGATGTACAGTTGGCCAAGAAAGGCAGGATGGACAAAGTGCAGGTGCACTCAAAAGGGGAAAAATTAATGGGGGAAAAAGGGGGGTTGATGCAAGTCTGTGGTTTTTGTGTTCTCAGCTCCTGACCCGGTGAATACTTTGGTGCTCGCGCTAAGTAGAAGACGGGCAGGCAGTAGCTTGAAAGTCAATGTGAAATCGCTGGCGACGGATGATTTGGTGAATAGTTTTAGTGAGTTGGATGTAAACACACAATTGAACCAGGATGTGCATGTGCCAGACCTGGGGTGAATGAGGGTGGGATGAATGGGGTGTGTGGTTGTTTTGTTTGATGGTGGTTTTTTTTTTTTTGATGATGGTGGGGGAGGGAATTCGGAAAGAAAAGAAAAGAAAAAAGTTTTTCTTTCTCTGATTTTCCCTGGCTGGCGGCGGGAGTTGATTTCTTGGCCCCCCTGCCAGCTTCCTCGGTCCGGGGTCGTGCTTTCTTTCTTCCTTATTTGGCCCAGACCAGAAAAGACCAAGTCAAATGGCTGGGCTGCCACAACCACTGCTGATTGATTGCTTGGTATGCTTTTTGCACTGGCGCCGGTCTTGCCCCACTTTTCAAGTTCCTCAACGTGCAAAGTTTCTCCCTGTCATTACCGGTACTGTACCGGCTTGGACCTGTCCTACCTGTATTGACTGTATTGTAAGTGAAGACGTCGATGGAAATCCCGACTCCGCTGCAGCTCCACTAGCTGGGAAAATTTGAGAGGAAACAGCAGGGCCGCTGCCAATTTATTTATTCCCCCTATCTTCCTTGGTGAAAAGGTTGTTTGTGTCCAGGTCGAACTCGTATGAGTGACTGGCCCATTACGAACGAAATCCAATTGACGTGACTGAGCCAAATTGGAAAACAAGCCCGCGGAAAACAAAATTCAGATGCAGCTTCTATACGTCAATCGCGATGGTCTCAGTTGAGAGACGGCCGCGACGGAGATGCAGCGGTAACTCGGGGGTGCGACTAGCACGGCGGACAAGAAAATTGGGGGGCCTTCGGATTTTGGCGAGGGCCCAGAATTTTTTACTCGTGTGAGACATCAACTTTAAAATCGCGCTGCTGCTTCGGGATTATTAGTTCATCTTAGCCGACGATTTCTGGTGCCCCCTCAAAATCCTCTCCCAAAGCTTAGTCAAGCGGAGATCTCCATTGGGCAGAATCTACATGGGGTTGAAAAGAACGAAAAGACACCAAAGTCAATTGAAAACTCCAAGCCAAAAGACTGAATTGGTTTAGAACCGAAATCTATTGAGCTGCAAATTACTATTACAGCGATGGAAAATGATCACTCAATCGGTGGATGTTGGTTGGAAACCCTGCAACAAAAGCCCCTCAGGGATTGTAATACCCTGCCGGAAATTAATATGGAGGTTTGGCCAAAGGTATCAGTATATGGAGATGCAGTTGTCGATATCATCACGCCAAACACGTCTCAAGGGGGTCAGCGATGAATCAATCCTGTGTGTGTATACGTGCCCCATGCACGGTCTGGATTGACCAGACTATGTCATCTTGTAATAATAACAACTAGGAGGCCAAGGGCTGCTTTCGCTTCGAATCATCCGTCAACATATCGGTTTACCTTATTTGGAAGACAGGTAATCGGGAATCGTTTCTAAGAATATCAAAAACTGTGCTCGTGAGGGTGTCAATATCTCTGGATACCTCGATGGCCACTCAGGCTCGGACCTCCCCTTACTCTGACTTGACAGAAGTCCGCCAAAATCTCATAATATCACAATTTGGGTACTGCTATATTTTGTGCGCGATTGATCCGCAACTCAGATCCTACATTTTGGTATCCCAGCATGTAGTTGATACATCTCTGCACCTAAGGCATGGCCGCCTCACATGACCAGCATTCTCACTAGATAATTAAGCTATCCTCTGCAGCATCCCACACCATCGCGACAATCTTTTGGCCGGGCACACAACCTTAGATTTCTTCCTTGCGAGCGTGTCCGCTATTACTCCTAGAATGGTGAAGCAGAATCCTGCTGTTATCCAGATGTAGCTTGGATCGGGACTAAATGTGTCTTGTTGCAAACTAGTTCACCGTAAACCATAAAAGGAGATCTAACTAGTCAATGCGATGAACATGTTTAGTTAGGCTTCAGAAACTTAATAAGTTCGCCATTTATTGAAGCACCGTAATGCACCTTATCAAGGCAAACTGCTGTTCTCATACCCGAGCATGTCACTGTGGGTACCAGTTCGTTCTTGGGTGGCCAAGGATATTCGTGTACAAGTCTCCAAGAACTACAGATGGTATTGTTTCTCATTGCATCCACCACAAGATACAACATTGAATAGAGCATACGCTCTGACAGAGCCCTGTGATTTGAGAGCTTGCAATGCGAGGATGAAATAGAGTAGTACAAGATAATCCGAACGGAAATGGGAGAGAGGAATATTTTCGGAAAATTACGCTGAAAGCAATAATAGAATGGGGGAAATCAAGAGTGGCTCGAATTTAAGCGGATGGGAAATGAATGTGCCATACTACATACACCCGAGAACAATATCTACAGTTGAAATCACAGCTGCTTTTCAGAACTCTTATCGCATTTCCAATTCTCGACCACTTAATCAAAATTGAAGCTGGTACGAACTAGCCTCGTCATGAGGCCGCCACTACTTTCTTAGTGACTATCATGTTCTCAACCTACTATTATCAGTATTGTTTTCATCATCTAGTGTAGCGGCGCGGCTATGTAAGCTACAATGTGTTCTCTACGAGTCTTCCTAGAGAGGTCTAGCATTTTGATACTATGCTAAAGTGTAGCGGCGTAGGCGTGGTCTTAAAATTTTCCAACGACCCAAAAAGCGCTTGTAAGAACGGTTATGGTGCGAATCTTTCGTCCGCCGGGAAGGTTCATGTTAATTTATATAGTTCGTGACTGATTTTGCGTAACCTATTTGATCGGTACCTCGTAGGGCCAGCGAGTTCCAAACCATGGCTTTCGAATTATCCCCTTCCCTAACTAAATGTTTTGGTCCCAGTTCTTAGACGAACTAACTGGCAGAAAAAACGGAGGTATTTAATAACATGGTAATGCAAGCTATACTACATAATAATTCTAGCAATTTATTCCTATGCTATAGTACAGTAGCGTGGGCGCTGTCTTATCTAGCGCTAGATCATCAAGGACTTATAACTATATAAAGAGCCCGCCTATAGCGCTTATTTCTTTGAAGAGGAAGAAACAAAAAAATTATTATAATTATCTATAGAATAAAGTCTAACTTAGTTTAATTACTTTAAAGTACCTCGCGAAACTCAAAGTTATGGAAGCAATTGGTTTCGATATAATCGAATTACATAGTCTTTATAAAGAGTTGCAAGCGGTCCCTTCATAGTGTCGTAACCGCCGAAAGACCCAGCGTTTGATTGTACACATAATGCCAATAGCAAGAGGTCCAAAGTTTACCTCACGAAACTGAACCAATCTCCACTCCTCCGAGTCGAGCGTCAAGTATCAACGTAGATATACGGAATTCTCTGCACTTTAGGGACATCAACTCATCGCTCATATTCATAGGGGCTGGCCATGTCTCAAAGTCAGCTGGCGATCAACCTCGTGTTAGGAAATCCGGCTCTTGTAGGCAGCCCTTTACAGCCGCCCTCAGGCTTTTTCTTAAGAGTACTGTGACCGAATTTAGACCAGAACCAACTTAATAGCCAATTCTTGTGGTCCTTTCACTGTCCACGTCTACGAAACACAATACCTCAATCCATCGTACCGGCAGCCTTCAGTCAAAGCCACCAATTCATGTCATTTAGATAACCATCCCCACGTGCGTGAGTCTACTAGGAAAGCTATAGGTCTTCGTCAGCCTAGTTCTACAGGATCTTTTGAAATAGAATTGATTGCTCTGGTATAGCACCGAACCAGTTCAGTTGCGCCTTAATGCGACATCAACCCATCAGACGGCAGATCATGGCCAACAATCTAATCTGATGCCACCTGATCTGGGGTCATCAGACCATACGCGAAGGCGGCATGTGATCAGTCGAGTAAATCCGGCGTCCTCTGGCAAGGAGGGCAATAAAACTTCGGCCGCGACCATAGCCTCGGGCTTTACTGTTCTGGCGTGCGAACACAGTTCCGCCGTGTACCTTCTAGTTAGACTAAATGAAATCTCTCAGTGCTAGTGTCTGCGGATATGGTCTAACTTTAAACCCGAGCCCTTGGGCCTTCGTTAGCAGCATTTGCGGTGGTCCCGCGATACGAGTCGCACTGTTCATAGTGGGCTGCAACTTATTGCCTAAAATGTAAGCTCGGTGGCGACATTTCGGTTCTTGGAGTGTAGAAAAGATGGCATCTAATGAGAGTATCTGTTCGTCTCTGATTACCAGGCGCGAATGTAATTAGCATTAGGGCTAAATATTCCTTAGGACCTTCTTAATATTAATTAAGTGACTGATTCTACGAAACCTGATAAGCTTTCAGGCTATCGCTCTGTAGCCCATTGCTCACATGACGCTCTGCATACGTTCAATGGCAAACTCAACTCGTACACGTGCTGTTTTACCCTCGTACTCGTCTCTTCTCCTGACTTGCGACAACATTGGACATCACAGGCTACATTTGAGCTGCGGGCCGAGCCGGCCTCTCATCTCCCTTGCGATGATGGGGCCCATGGATGTGGTAAGTTTCTCTTGGCCGATAATGCCTTGATTGAAGGTGTAGTAAAGACGCAAGACGTTCCGAATTTTTGGTCTTGTGTCACCTTTCATCTTCCTATTGGGATGAACAATCCTGCGAGCGCACAGAATCAGTGGGGCCTTTTCTGATAACACGTGGCTCCGTCTAAATGCGTGATCGGGAACTGGGCATTTTGAGGAGTCTCGCTCGAGTCCTCCATTAATCGGGCTGGCAAGACCCTTAGATGGTGTCGCCTCTGAAAACAGGTTCAGAAAGTGAGGTCTCCTCACCTTCTCACGATGTGCGACTTCCGAAGAATCCCCCACTTGCTGAGGCTTCTGAGAAATTTATATATAGTCTTGCTGGCATGTCAAGCCCTAAGAACTATGTCTGCAAGTATCGACGCGTGTTGCAGCCTAGGAGTGGTATCACGCTTTAAGCATTTTGTAGACTATCCAATGATGACATATGGAAAGTGCCATCAAAACGACCTGGACAGCTATATGTAATATTTCAAGTAGCTAGGTGGTGTTGGCAGGATCCTACAGCGTATGCAAGAATGCACCACCGCATAATTGTCTGTGGTGGCATTCCGGCTTCTCAAAATAGACTCGAGCTGGCTGGCATTACAATTGCAGATGGACCACAAGTCAACCGACCTTAAGGTTGCGGCTCCGTCCAAGAGCACACCCCAACTTCTCGAGCTTTCCCGTTAGGATTACTTCACAAGGAAACATTGGAGCGACATTGAGATCTAGTCATTGTCCCCGTGTACTATTCCCCTCCAGCGGTGGGTTGTCAGCTGGCGAATCTGCACGTGAGGCATGGCAATGCGAGGCCGCGTAACCGTCAGGAGGGTCAATGTCTGCGGACCGAATTACGGGAAGCTCGGAGGATATCGAAACTTCGGCCATCTGTGGGAAGAATGGACGGGCCGCGGAGTGCATGACTCCAGGTTATCCGAGTGCTCCGTTTAAGAAGCTCGATGTACTCCACCCATGCTGAAATCAAAAAAAAAAGAAGAGTCGGTATGAAAATGCCATGCAGGCGCTGGCTTCGGGATATCCAGCGCCGAGGGATATATTTTATAGGCGACGCGATGGGCGTGAAGGTGAGATAATGACGCAGTCGAGCGCGGACCGAGGCATCGATTATCAGAGTCGACCATTCGAGTGTTGATCAAGTCGAGTAAGCGATGAGAAATCGTGGAACTTGTCCGATATACGGCGTGGAGAAGGTGGCTAGCCCAATCGGTCCGAACGACAGAGACACCGCCCTGATTTCGAGAATTGGTCTCTGATGCAGATAGACCCAGATACGCGGGCCTGCCTGTGGACACGTGCACGGAAGTCACGGCGAATTAAACGTTTATCGGTCAACCGCCTCGCCCATATTACCGGGAGAAGGGCCACCTGATATGTGCGAAGCCCGGCTCACCACAGGCGACATAGTCCAAGCACGTGCTGGCTTTCCGGGCTGCCGGGCGGGCATGAGATCGCGATGGTAATCGATCTCGGTGGCACCTCGGTGCGGACGTGTTCGCGGCCGGCCAGCATGAGAAGGACATGCCGACGATCCTTTCCTGCGTTCCCGTTGTATCTGCAAGTGCGCCCGGGAAACGGGCCGAATTGGATCTACAGTGCCTGGGGAGGTGGGTTCCGGTCTCCAGTTTGAATTTCGCGGGGCCCCAATCCGGGGAAGGGAACAACGCTGCGTAATGAGCAAAGCAAGAGACGTGTCTTCAACTATGGGGTCTCTTTTCGAAACTGGGCACTGACATTGACTGGACAGAATGGCAGGCTGACAGCAAGTGACTGACACGATCGGCACGGCAGCCACTTACGATGCGATGGTGTACCGTGGGAGGGCGGATGACGATGACTATGCGGGTTGCGGGATGACGTCGCCCGCCCCGTTTTGCCCACGTCCGGCCGATCCGACCAACGAGGTGTTTTACTGCCGCCCAGGACGCGGGAGGGCAGGGCGTTCTGCCAAGCAGGGAACATGAGCCGCACAGAGCCGCAAGCAGAGTCGTCCTTCGCCGTGGAGGGCGAGCGCATGCCCAATTAGATACCCAGGCAGCTCGAGCTCCTGCACGGTCAGATGGTCAGAAATGACAAAAGAATTTCGCCTGAAAGAACGGCACTCCCGATCTGTCGATGTCATGTTCGTCTGGGCATGCGAAAACGTGCGTGCCGAATCCGCGTGCGTGCGTGCGACCAACAATTTTTTCTTAACCCCGTGGGCAGGATTTCCATGGTGGAACTGGTGTTGGAACCTTCCCCATTGCCTTCCCCATATATCCACATCTGCAACCCCGTGGAGGAAGTGGTTTTCAATTATGGAGAAGTTTTGAACTAAATGTGCACTCGTGCTGCGCAACACCGTCCCATATTCGGCCCTTTGTCAACTTGACGGCCATAAAACCTCCTCAAGCCCTTCGAGACACAGCTTGAAGACTCATTATATATATTATATCTACTAATACGCCTCCACTCACCCAAATCTATAGAGTGTCTGACGGGATTTCCTTTTCCACGCATGCACTGCAGCTCGAACTTGTCACTTGAAGCCCGGCCCCCGAGATGTTGAGCCTAAGCGGCAAGGTCACATTTGACCATGTCAACCCCAACTCCGAAACGGCCACTGATGCTCGACAAGAGCTTGCCCATCTCGACTACTCCCCCCTAAAGCGAGTATCGCATCGCACTCTGTGTATGGGCCTCCTTGTGTCTATGGGCGGCCTAATCTTTGGGTATGCATTCCTGTCCTCCTCCCGAGCCTGTTATGAAATGTTTCACCCCACAGTCACTGACATGAGAGGGTAATACAGATACGACACTGGCCAGATATCGGGATTCCAAGAAATGCCCGACTTCCTACAGCGCTTCGGCGAGCCCCAGGGTGATGGCACTTACGCATTCAGCACTGTCCGTTCTGGCCTGATCGTAGGCTTGCTATCGATCGGCACCCTGGTCGGTGCCCTCGTCGCTGCTCCCTTCGCGGACAAGTTCGGCCGTAGGCTATCCATCTCTTTTTGGAGCGTGATTGTCGCCGTCGGCTTCGTGATTCAGGTCGCAGCCAGCACCTCGTGGGAGCAGTTCATGGTCGGCCGGCTGGTGGCCGGGTTCGGCGTCGGCGCGCTCAGCCTGCTCGTGCCCATGTTCCAGGCCGAGACAGCACCGCCGTGGATCCGGGGCGCTCTGGTGTGCACGTACCAACTGTTTATCACCCTGGGCATCTTCCTCGCCGCGTGTTTCAACTACGGCACGTACGAGCACCAGCGGGACAACTCGGGCTCGTGGCGCATCGTCGTCGGCCTCGGCTGGATCTGGACCCTCATCCTCGGCGTGGGCATCTTTGGCTTCAAGGAGACGCCGCGATACGTCTACCGTCAGGGCCGCACTGCCGAGGCCAAGGAGACGTTGAGGCGCGTGTATGACGCCCCCGATAACCACTATGCCATCTTTGTGCAGATGGAGGAGCTTGAGCACAAGTTCCGAGCTGAGATGCAGCAGAAGGGGACCGGCCCAATCGCCGGCATAGTTGAGATGTTCAAAGCACCCAGGATGGCGTACCGGATTGCGCTTGGGATCATGCTGCAGATGTTCCAGCAGCTGACTGGTGCTAACTACTTCTTCTACTACGGAACGGTATGTGCACATGCTCATGCACACGATGGGCGTCGTCGCAACTGTTACGCTGTGTAAACTAAAGTTGCCCTGCAGACTATTTTCAACTCGGTCCAGATCTCGTCCTTCGTGACCCAGCTCATCCTCAACGGCATTAACTTTGGAGTCACGTTCATTGGTCTGTACCTCGTTGAACACTACGGCCGGCGAAAGTGTCTCATAGCAGGCGCCATTTGGATGTTTGTCTTCTTCTTGATCTTTGCCTCGGTGGGCCACTTCGTTCTTGACGTCGCCGAGCCAGCCAACACTCCCGAGGCCGGAATCGCCCTCATCGTCATGGCGTGTCTGTTCATCCTAGGCTATGCGACAACCTGGGGCCCTATGGTTTGGACGCTCATCGCAGAGATCTACCCATCCAAGTACCGCGCAAAGGGTATGGCGCTGGCGACGGCGAGCAACTGGACCTGGAACTTCCTCATCGCCTTCTTCACGCCCTTCATCACAGCGGACATCGACTTTGCGCTGGGCTACGTCTTTGCCGGCTGCAACCTCGTCGCGGGAATACTTGTGTACTTCTTCGTCATCGAGGGCCAGGGCAGGACGCTCGAGGAGATAGACACCATGTACCTAGAGCGCGTCGACCCGCGGAAGTCGGCCAAGTGGATTCCACCTCCGGCCGAGGAGATTGCCAGAATCAGGAGGGAGGCTGGCCTGGCTGAGGATGTGCCCATCGACGGCGACAAGGAGAAGGGAAGCAGCGACGGCGGCGTTTTGCCGACCGGTCCAAAGGTCAGGGACGAGCACGCTGAGAACGTGTAGAGGGTCGTCTCATTATTGTATCAAGGAGCAACTTTGCAGCACAGACGGGCTGGTGGAGGTTGTCAGGGGGTGGTCACACCCGGAAGGGGTGGCCCCTGCGACGGCACTCCGGATACTGCGCAAGGTCAAAATTCAAATGAATTGAATGTTGTAGTAGAAAGCAAACATGATATTACCACATCCCTTCCCACATGAGTGCCACCAAGCTGCACAGCTCAAACACGAACGCAAACAGGCTGCCCCACAGGGTAACCCGCCCGCACAGCATCGCTTCACAATAATAAGCAGCCCAGGACGAAGTCAGCTCTGGCCGTCGCGCAAGGAGGTTTCGCCCACGTGGTAACTACACGTGCACCCGTTAAAACGTCGAAACATGAGTTGTGACACAGACCTCCCCTTTTCCCCATTGGCGGGCAGCGTGCCAGGCACAGGTGGGGACTGCGCGCCATTAGTGTAGCAGCGATAATTGCTGCACCCTGCTCACGACGTGACTGACTTGCCTCATTCACTCGGCGCGGTCTCCACGTCGACCGTGACGGATGGGCTGATCGCCGTATTCTCCTTCCCTGCCCGCCCAACCCAGCCCCGTCGCCGAGCTGCCTCTCTCTCTATTTCTGCTTACCTCGGGCCGCCGAGTCAGGATCCCAGGTCCAGCAGCAGGGAAATCCGGGCAGCGGCATATTACGCGAGCATGGCGTCCTGCCCGGGTGACCACCCGATAAAGTGGGCAGATAAGGTTGGGAGAATATCGCAGTGGGCAGAGGCCGGACATTTCTCACCAATTTGAGACCCGGCCCCTCCACCCGCGGTGGGCTGGGGCACGGGCTATCAGTTCGCTTGAGGCTGCAACTCTCCACAGGTTTCTTCTTGTTGATTATACACTACAGCCGCTGCGGCAAATGCCTCGTGCGGGTGAGCACGGCGGTCCAAGCGTCCCTTGCTGCAGTCCCACCAGCCCACAACAACGGATGGGCAATCACTCATCGGATGTTGCCATTTTGAGTTCGAACCGTGCGTGCGTGCGCCCTCCCCCACCCCTCTTCGACAGCTCGGCATTCAAATATAAGCATGACCAAGTGTCTGGGTCCTACATAGGGCCCGCCCTGGGCTGTTTGTGTTGGCTGTTCTTAGCTACTATGTTATTACCATCTTGGTGGTCATTTGCTTAAGCATTCATTGCTTCTGCTGAATGTTGAACATTTTGCGAATATGTTTGTTCATGAAAGCCTGGGCCATGATGCCTTGGGGGCCGCCAACGACCACAGCAGCCGGGCATGGTCTGTGATGACCGTAAACATCCTGTTCATATGCCTCGTCGCAATTGTTGCGTCATTGAGAGCTTTCACGAGGTATTCAATAACGAGGAAACTGCATCTCGAGGATTGTAAGTGGAATGACGTATTGGAGTTCCCAATCTCAGAAACTGATACTTACTTGCTTGATAGATCTCATGGTAGCTTCCGCCTTGTGGTTCTTCTCGTTCTGCGCCGTAAACCTCGCCGCGGTGCCCATCGGCTTTGGACAGCACATCTGGGACCTGCCCGGCGAAACAAAGGAAGACCAGTTCGCAGTCGCCACCCGTGTTCAGAAATTGAATTACCTCGCCCTCATCTTGCTCTCGCCATCCATCGTTCTCGCCAAGATCTCGGTCATCGCCACCCTCCTACGCATCTTCCCTCAGCCGATGAAGTACCTCCGACTGTTCCTGTTCGGCACGGCCGGCCTCGTTGTTCTCTGCTGCACCTGCCAGGCCTTTCTTGTTATCTTCCAGTGCTCGCCGGTGCAGTTCAGCTGGGTGCTTGGGGGTCCAGAGGAAGGGAAATGCTATGGCCTTCAGCCGGTCGTGCTTACGCTGGGAATCGTGAACGTGGTCACAGACTTTGTTATCTGCCTCACTCCCATTCCGTATTTCCTGAGGTTGAAGATGCCGGCAGCTCAGAAGGCCTGTCTTTGTGCGCTGTTCCTCAGCGGATTGATGTAAGTCATCTCCTCCGCCTATGAGAATCCTTGGACAGGACAATTCGCTGATTCTCTCAACAGTGCCTGTGTTTTCAGCATTGTCAGAGTCATCTCCCTAAGAGGGCTGGCGGATGATATCGATGTCACTTGTGAGTCAATTTGGCACCTCCGCTGTGAGACTCGCTAACAAGACGGCTGCTTCTAGTCGCCTCCGTCTCATACTACAATTGGTCTGTTGTCGAGACAGCTTTCATCATCATCACTGGCTCTGTCCCGGCGCTTCGGCCGTTGCTTCAAACCATTTTGCCCGAATTTTTCAAGTCAAACAACTTCCCTTCATTATTCACATCGTATCGCAGGAGCACTTGGAAGCCTGTCGGCTCATCCGCATCGACCAGAGGCATGATTACCGTCACCAAGGAGTACGAGGTCGTGGAAATCGCAAAGTCAGGCGTGCATGCTGTGTGAGACACTATTTTGTTGTTTAATATACCCAAATTTACCACATCAGTTGATTGCTTTAGATGCTTATATTGTATGTTCATATCTGTCAAAGCCTTTCCGGCAGAATTGTTTTTCTTTCCTCTTAAGAAATACGGCCATGTGAATGTCCTCCGAACGACCATGAAATCCAACATGAATGGTTACAGTAAATACATGCTTGGTAGATACAGCAGATGAGCCGCTCTGTTATGCTGGAATACTTCAGAGCTTCGGCCGGACTTCGTGGATACTAGGAGATTGTCGGAGAATTATTTCCTGGCCACTGCGTCATGATTCGACGTCATTCTGGCGCTTTTCCGAATCGTGGGGTCCACGGCCTATTTGCCGCTGCTGGACAATGCATGTGATGTATCACAGGCTGAATTGAGCGCCCACATGTCAGACCCTTGCGGTATGATAATAGCAATGCCAGTATTAGGACAGCCAGGCTTTCCTATACATCAAAGAGGCCCCCGATGTGAGACTTCTTGCTTGTTCATACATGCTTACATGACAGCCGGGTCATGCCTGGCGCCTGCGCCGATCCATCATCTCCAACCTCCAGGAAACATGAGTAGCGTTCGGACGATGCTGCTTATCGGCGTTTCACAAGCGCGTCTGCACAAGCGCAGGAGGCTGGAAGGATTGACTCGGGTTCCCATCGTTTAATGAATACGTGGGTGCCGAGAGAGCCGCCAAGGAAATGCAGGTACTGACTCTCAACAGCCCCATATCTTGATAATATGGACCCACGTAGTAGGCGGGGTGGACGGGAGTATGGAGAATGGCGACCCATGATGAGACGGTGGAAGATCGCTGGGATATTGAAGATCAATCTACACAATGCAATGAGCTTCTTCATGAGAGGCTTTTGTGCACGGAACTCTGCTGGCTCTTGGTGTGGACCAAGGAGGTGGCGATTGCGTTCCGGGGCCAGTCAAGTACTTATGGTCTTCGGGTTACACATAACCTCCGTCTGGGAGGGATCCTGGCAAACTGAGGACAGTAAGGGTCGTGGCGGCAAATCGAACGGGAATAAAACCTTGAGTCAAAGCCATCGAAAATATTGAGAAGCTGAGAAAATAAGATTGTGAAAATGACCAAGTCCCTTCCGATCATCTCAAGGAAGCCAAGCTCGCTCTGTCTCCTTCGAGGAGCGGAGTCGGCCGAAAGGCATTGGTCCGTTGGCATGACTGGAAACAGGTCCGCCCCCGTTCAGTCTGTCGAAAGTTGCCATGTTCAACTACGAATCCAAACTCGACTGTGCCTCCGGAGCAATCGAAAAAGCCCCGGTGCCTTCCCCCAGTTATTCTCCGATCAGGGTGTCATTACCTTCGTCTGCAGCATTTCTTGGCGGATAATTCAATGTTACATGTGAAGTAGACTGTAGTTAGAACAACCAGACTTTTATTTGTAAGTACAACTCTTCAGGAATTATATGAAGGATATGAGACCGAACCCACCATATCCGGCCTCTGCTCTGCAAGCCACAATTACGTGGTCCCGCATCCCTATGGACGTTTTCAGGAGCCATACACCGAAGATATGAGCCCTCGCCCTTACAAGCCTGCAGATTCCAGTGCTTGAGCACGCCTTCTGCCCGACGGCCAATCTCGATGTTCTCCTCGCTCCAGCCATGTGGCTTCTCGATCTGGACCAAGCCAAGCTTGACTTTTTTGATGGCGTAGTCGGTAGCGTTGTGGTACCGAGACCGCTGGTGGTGCTTGCGGCAGTATTGTTCCCAAACTCCGTAGGGAATGCATTTGGTCCAAAGCTTGTTGCGGCCAAAGATGTGGGAAGTGGCCTTTCGGGGCCAGGATTCTTTAGTGGTACAACAATTTGACGGGAGTTGGCCCCGGTAGCCCATGGCCAGTCGCACCACGCGTGCACAGAAGGCTTACTGCTGGAGACTTCAACAGCCTCTTGCGCCACGCTGATCATCGCCAAGACTCAATCATCATTCTCAGGCTGGTCCTCCATCTCGACGGCGGCCTTCTCCTCCGGCTTCTTCTTGCTGGCCCGCATTGTCTCCTCCCAAACCACGTTGAACACCTCCTGCAGCTTGTCCGCTGCCTTGTAGACCTCGGAGCCGTCCTCGTTGAACAGCCTGGCAGCGTCGACAATTTTCATGAAGTCCTTCTTGAATTGTTTCGCCGTCTTGTACTTGCCATCCTCCACTGCAGCAAAAGAGTCAGCTGTCAAGCAACCAAGAATGAAGATCAATTCGAACAAACTGGGAAAGGGGCCGTGGTATTCCCATAGCTTTGAGACATTCGCCTCAAGAAATAGATACATATTCTCACGGGGTTGAGCTTCATATCCGCAATCCACTTACTGTTCTCTTTTATGGTTGACAGGTCCATAGGCTCCTCGACGATGCTGCGGTAGTGAGGGAGGTTCAACGCGACTGGTCCACCGGGTCCAGGAACCAGGTGTTGCAGCCGGCGTACTTGTCGCTGAGCAGCTCGTTGACGGCCCGGTAGCAGTGCCTGAGTTCGGATTCCTGCCTCCGCTTGAACATGTCATGGTTGAACTTGGCGCCAGTGCTGTCCCCGGCCGACTGTTGCCGCTCGAGGTTGTCGAGCAGCCTCTGGACGCGGTCGGGGAACTCGTCGAGCTCCACCTGGGTGACGTTTCGGCAGGTTCTTCTGTGTTGAGAGCAACGGGCGCAGGGCCACTCGTTGTCGCAAGTGCGCCGGAACTTGAAGCAGTAGTAGCACCGTGGGAAGCCCTCCGGGAGGGCGGCCGTGGTGGAGGAAGTCTGTGCTTCATAGCCTCCAGAGTCTGTGTGACATGTGAGCCTTGTTTACAAAAGGGTGATGGAATTTGGGACCAGAGAGGAGCTTACCAGCCGCGGAAGGAACTTCGCCGTCAGCTACGTCGGGCACATCGGTCGGGCTGTTAGGTGACACACCCATTGTCTTGTCGGCAGCAGTAAGGTCAGCCATCGTGCAGATTCGTTGCTTAAAGAGAGAACGTTCAGCAGCGCAGATACGATGGTCGCTTGCGGTAAGATAGAAGACGGCAGCGAAAGGGCACAGTTGTCATCGTGGAGTGATGAATGATGACGGCGACGAAACGGACGCGGTCAGGAGACTGAGTGGGGGAAGAAACAACAGCTTGGTCTTGGAACGCAGTCACGGCGATTTCATTGCGGAACATTCTATTCGCTGATTCAGCGACGCGTGCAGCTATGGCCCAGCAGGCCCACGGCGAATGAAGGCAGCGTCGACCCTTGGGCCCGGCCCGTTGGGGCAATTTCCCAGATATTGAGCATCATATGGATTCTGAGGTCACTTAATTCCATCCCAGGCTCTTTCGATGGAAGTTTTATCTCACCTTATACACGTGTTAGAGATATGAGCCACTTGTATCAAGGTTCATATGTGCAAGCAGGCGTCCTAATTCAAACAGAGACAGATGAATGTTGTGCGCAGGAGGGTCCTTCGCTGAACCCACCCTCACGCGTGATGCCCATATGATTTTGTGTAGCTGAAACGAACATGATCTGGTCTCCCTTATAGTTGGTTCCTTGCTATTTGTCCATTTACTGTTATATTGGCCACCCTTTGTGCAGTTTTCAACGTTGCCTGATAATAACAAATGCTTCCTTCCAAAACTTCATTCTTTTTCTCTAGCTCTTTGCCTAGTCTCAAAGTCACAAGCGAGGTTACTTCGTCTTGGCCGCCTCTAGGGGAACACCAGGCTTAGAAGCGCTGATTGAGAAGTATCTCCAACAGTGCTGACCCCAGAAACCTCCAAACCCGGCAACGGTGCTGGTGAAGTATTTCTCGATGCAGAGGATCTTGCAACGGTATAGCAGCCATCCAGCAGAATAGACGCAAAATCGGTCGGACGTTTTCCGAGTAATCCTGGACAGTAGTATCCACAAAGCCAATCTCCTTCAAGGTTTCTTGAGGTTGTCCCTCATGAGGCCGAGAGGCATGGCATCCTGCTTGGAGACCAGTTCTACACCTTCGCGAAACTGATTATCATCCATGGCCTGAGAGATATTGACCGTCTCGTATTCATGCCCTACCAGCTGGCCACCAGGCTTCAGGATCCGGTAGAAGCCGCGGAGGACAGTCTCCAGGTCTGTTGCGTGAACGAGGGTGTTCATCGTGTAGATACCGTCAAAAGAGGCATCAGGGATCCACTCGAGATTGTGCTAATCAGCCCTCCGCACGGAAACCTGACCATCCGGCAGTCCAGAACGCCCGTTGTTTCTGCGCGCCTTCTCGACGTGGTGCTCAACGACATCCAAGAAAGTCACGCGGAGTCCACGCCGTGCCATGAAGATTGCGGCGTGTCCCACGCCACAGCCCGCGTCCAGTACGGACGCTCCGTCTGATAGTTTGAATAATTCAAACATCTTCTGTTCCATCCTACGAAGAGAATATGAGATGGGAAAGGGCCACCAGGTGTCATTTTCCCTGGAAGTAGCTAGTTAGCATTTTACTTCTTGTTATTTTCTATTACTGTAAATGCTCTTCTTCACGGCTCCGCGGAGGAAGTAGAAAGTAGAGCAACGGAACACAAATATATGAGCACGAAAGTATAGGATGGTCAGTGTGGGTAGTAGTTCCTGGAACTCGGAAGGTGGGACAAAGAGAGTATCCTACCAGTAACCAAAATGGCGAGTGCCGCCGAGTACAAACCTGTAGCCGATGCGCAACTCGAGCGACTGGTAATAGGTCTGAAGCTCAGGGTTGCTGTTGATGAGAGGTCTCATGTTTTCGTCGCGGTATGAAACGGCCATGTTGAGGATGATGATGCTCGGTGATGATTTGGAATGGGTGGTAAGTGAGATTAAATCAATAAATGCTAAGCAAGGGAGCAAGCCGTGGGGCGTTCCATCGGAAGAGGCTGAATGCGGACATCTGGATTGGCCCTTTGTGAACCAACCCCTACCCAGGCACCATCGTGCGCCACAAAAGTACTGACTTGAGTACTTAAATAGGTAGGTAGGTTCGAAGCCCCGTGCTTTACGCTGCAAATCTCCGTATTGGCTTTCAGTCTTGAACTTCGAGTCATAGTGACTTGCCTTGGTTGATTTGCACCTTGATGTCTTGGACTCCTTATGAGTAACCAAGACAGAAAGCGGTTTGAGAGTGCGAGTCTATGCCACTCATGCCCACTGGGACTATTTTCCTGTATGGAGATACTACGAACACGTGGGCTTTTCAGCCTCCTTCCTATGTGGTAAAACTTTCTCTTTTAATTTTGACTGCTCATCTCTCATTTGCTTGTATGTTGAAACGCACCTGGCAGGGAGGGACGCTTAAATATGGAATCCTTGGGGTCATTCCCTGATGAATAGGTCTCCTATCATCCCGGGTGATATCACAGACCCACTCGGTCTTCCAAATAATTCGAAGATCCCAAGCCAGTGGTGTCTCATTGAGAGTCTAGCTGGTTATGTTGATATAAACTGCTGAAATACCGATTAAAACAGCCTCAGGGCTTTTTGGTCTTTATAATCTCCTCTAAAAACCAAACTGAAGAGCGTCTCAAATAATATGGATCACAAAATTCGACGAAGGAGACAGCATCATCAACCGGCAGCAAAGCAGGTATCGGCGACCCATGTGGTCACCAACCACGACGCAGGTCCATGGGACGGGAAGATATCGATGCAGCTGCAGAGAGGGATACCGGCTTCATCGAAATTGGCCCCCGTTGCTTGCAGCTAGCGACTGCATGCCATTGACTTCCATGTCGTCAACTTCGTGGCGTTGAACATTCGATACCAGGGCGCGGCACCTGACTCCACAGTCGCCATACATCATGCATGAGTCTAGCATCGCTGCAGTTTGCTTCAGCCAGGGTCGGGGCAGCCGTCCACGTCCCTACTGGCCAATGGTGCGTCAATGATGGATGGGATGCTGCTGGAGGTGGGCCCCGCCAACCGTTCCAGTATGCATTGCCACCCACACTCACCAGGAACTGGCAAATAATCAGCGCGGAGCCGATCATCTTAACCGGGTTACTGGGCGGAGGCACATCCGTGATCGCCTGGGGGGCACACGATGGACCATTGGATTTTTTCGTCTGGGATTGGCTATCGACGAAGCAGCCCACGCCGTCTCCTGTACTTGAGCGAAAAGTACCGGTACTCCCAGATCTCCTGTCCGGGCGGGAAGAGGCGACGGCAACCTACATGAGGGCCCAACCCTCCACTCGCCACCGAGTATATGCGTTTGCAATACAGAACGGCCCAAGCACCGATCGCACTAAAGGAAACAGACGAACAGCTGCGGATATCCGATGCTTTGGTTGCATGGATCTCACCGAGCCAGTAAACACTGGGGCCTTTCATGATGGGAGCCCCACCACAGTCGAGTGAGCGTTGTAACCCATGAGCAGTGAAGACACGATTAGGAATCCGCTCTTGAAACCTGATGCCAGAAAGGCGCTGCTAGTTGGAGCTTCCAAGACTTAAATGTGGTTGCGCAGGGTGCTGTCAACTGAGCAAACCCGCAGACACATGCAACAATTGCAGCGTAGGGTGGTCTGGGTCCCGAAGGAAAAGCAGATGTATCCAAATGGAGATGAACTTGTGCATGATCTTGCATATCTGCAGTTTGTACCAACCGATTCTGCAGTCTCTTACACCTACCACCTGACCCTGCCCCGGCTTCCGTGCTCCCACCTGTTCACACCGCAGCCACGCAACATGAAACTCTCTATGTGTACACCCCACAGTGACATCTCTCCGTTTGGAGAATCCCAAAGGCTAGTGTACAAGGAGACAAATTTCTGGCATGAGTTTCGTGGAACCTTTTCCTGGGTTGGCTGGACGGGGCTCCACTTGAAGTGATTGCTTCACCATCGAGTGCTTTTTCAATTCTCTGAGGTGGTGCCTGCAAGCTCATGTGCTCCTTGCATCGACAGGGCTGTCCTTCGTTCGGTGAAGTATTGGCGGAAAGGTACTCCAAAGAACATCCATTGTAATAAGCTAATGTTGATATGTGAGAATATTTCTTGACAAGTGATATACCTCCTTTCCCGTCCCGTGCAACAAGGCCCTTGTAGGCAAGATGGGCATACCATCATGCTTCTTATCTTAGGTCTTACCGAAGTAGACATGGCAGCGTCAAGGCGACGCAGATTATTCTTCCATTTTGGGATCCTCGAATTTCGTTCCTGCGGGATATCCTCGCCTTGGCCACGCCACCATCAGTCCTCACTGTTCAGAATGTGAGGTATTGGGGGAGTGAACGACGCCCCGTCCACATCATTTCTAACAAGCAGAGTCTTTGAGTTTTCTGAGCAGAGTTTACTAAATGCGAATTCCATTCTCGACCGGTTGACTCTCCCTTATGAAGACTTTCCCCCCCACCCCCCGTAAGTGTCATTCAAGGAGCTGGTCACAACGACATCGTCACATAACCTGCGCCCTGCTCTGCTCTTTTCTCCCATCCAAATTGCCAAAGATAGTATCTTTCAGAGACATTCGTGCACGCCACCGTCTGAAGCCTCACCTTGCCACCTTAGCTCAGGTGTGCTTCACCGTGGGACCTCCGTCCCCGCCCTACGTTGAGACCTAGCCCTCTCCGCAACCCCAAGCCATCTGGCTCTTCCTTACAGTTCGTCGGCCCTGCTCGGCAGCTTGCCTTGAACCCGCATACGGAACCAGATATTCAGACCGCCTCTCCTGGAGAACCAGTAGCATTTCCCTTGAAGCAGAAACCCGTCCCCCACGTCGCAGCCTTGGCTGCTGCGGCCTTGACGACAGCGATAATCCCATCTTTTGGGAACACCTCCAGCCTACCCACTGTCAGAAACAAGAGATTGGAGCATCTCAAGCGCAACAAGCTGGTTAGGCAGAAATCATCCAAACCACGACGACAACGTATATTGCACAGCATCAGCGGTGAGCAATACTCAAAATCCACTCGCGCAACGTCACCACGGAGTCAATCTCGGCGACGGCGAACAGCAAAGGCTCCCGGTGCTTTTGACCCCACGAGAGCGAGAGCACCAAACACATCAGGCGCAGTGCTCAAGTCACCAAGATGTTTATCAGAGACACGGGCCCCGTCGGGGTGCTTCCAACCCAGGACCAACGCTTCTGGTGCCCATCCTCAGACATTGCCTTTGGTTTTGACCTCGCAACCCCCAGCTTGTTCCTTAAGCAGAACCACCAGAATCTGAATGTTGTGTCAGGAAAACAGGCAGCTTTCTGTGCCGGCCTCAAGAACATGGCGACTGGTAACATCTCAAATCATCAAACCAACTTCAATTCGCAGAGACCTATGCCTCAGCAAGTCCAGTTTCGGCCCGGCGAGTTCGATCAATCCATGGTATGGTTTCAGAACGTGAGACCCCTCTGTTTTGTTTTCACTTCAACTCTTTGCTCCATGTCTCGGAGATACGTGGACACTGACCTCGAGTTCCTTGCAGATGGCCGACCCCAACGAAGCGTTCCATGCACAACCTGGAATTGGCCATCCCGCCGCTCCCGACAACTTCACGTTGGCCCAAACCCAAGGCTCTCAACAAGTCCCGCTGCAGTCCTCGAAAAGGAGCAAGCACCGCAAGACCAACGCACCCAGTCACACTACCCAGAGATCAAGCTCTGTTGGGTTCAAAACAGAGCTGGGTACAAATCCTTGGAACGCCACGACGAACTCTACCAACGTCAACCAAAGCTTCTCCCATTCGATCAATGTTCAAGGCCCCCAGAACTGGCCGCACGTCCCGAATTTCAGCAATGGGTACATCGACCCGTTCAACTACCCAGACCTTCTAGCAGATATTCTCCCGACCTATGGCAATACCCAGCCTGTCGCTCCGTCATTCGGACTTGGTCCGGGACTCGGCGGAATACCCAATGTCGGAAGCTCTTCGTCGTCGAGCTGTCGAGTCAACAGCAGCTCGCCTAACACGGTCTTTGGAAGTTTCTCATCGTCCATTGGACCAGCAGACTTCATGGACATGGATGTGGCCGAAGAGTGCTTTCACAGCCCATCTGCCTTCCCGACTGATGTCTCGGTCCCTCAAGCCCCCGGCGCCATACCCCAGGCCATCTTTTCCCAGCCTGCAGCACCGAATTATGGCAGGATCCCCGGGTTCGTCATCCCCGAGGGTGAGACCGTTTCTCCCAAGATGCTGCACATCAAGAAAGAGCCTGGCCTGCCTAGCTCGTCGTCCTCTGAGTCACTGCCAAACCCCTTCCATATGGACAGTGATTCAGAGGCGGCGTCAACTACTTCTGGTCGTCACCAGGAAGTCGTCTCATCTTTCCCTCAGCAATCACACCAGTCGGGCTCCAAGCTGAACGCTTCCGGTCGGAAGCAGCTGCCGGACAAGGCGCCTCACCCCAAGACCACTGTACCCAGCAATGGACCAAAGCGACGCCATGGAAGCGAGACGGCTGGTGATAAGGCACCAGCCCCCAGCTCGAAGAAGTCTAAGTCAAGGACCAAGGTCTTACCCTCAGCAAAGCCCCAGCCAAAGACCCAGTCCCAGCCTGCTACCCATGATCACCACCATCACCACCATCACCACCACATCAGCACAGGTCAGTCGAATCAACAACCCAAGGACAAGCACAGCAAGACAAGCATCATAGCATCATCATCCAAGGCTGCATCCAGTTCGGGTACTAAGAACGCCGCCGCCGAGCAATCCTTTGCCACGCCCCGCTCTGAGCAGGATGAGTTCCTCGTGCAGAGCAAGCTGGCGGGCATGACGTACAAGGAGATCCGCAAGAACGGCGGATTCATCGAGGCGGAGTCCACCCTGAGGGGCCGCTTCCGGACCTTGACCAAGCCCAAGGAGGCACGGGTGCGCAAGCCTGAGTTTAAGGAGATTGACGTAAGTATTGTTTTTCCGTGTTCCTTGATATGCTTTATCTCTGTAACTTCCTATTATTGTGCAGCCTATCGCTAACCTTGTAATTATAACGATGCAGGATAAGCTCCTCAAGCAGGCTGTGCTCAAGTTCACCAAGAACGTCGACGAGATCACCCGCGACAATGTTCCCTGGAAGCTGGTGGCTGAGTACATGGATAAGAATGGCGGCTCTTATCTCTTTGGCTACACCACCGTCCGGAAGAGGTGGGAGTACCTGATGGCCACCAGCGATGAGCAGGTCAAGAAGGACAGGCAGGCCAGCCGTGAGTCAACGTGAGTCAGTGCAAGTTGATGGAAGCTTTTGGTTGGGTCTAGTCAGGTGTGCCCGGGCTTTTACACACCCTCAACAATTTTGAGTGCACATTCATCCAAATTTTGGGCGAGGCGAGGATGCTTGATGCACTTCAAGTTTGATTGCAGCTCTTCATAGTCAGCAACATTGAAAGTCACTGCGCCTCTGTGAATGCAGGGGCCCTCTAGATACTCTAGTTACAGATTAATCAAGTGGCCTTTTCCTTTTGACAGTGCAGCTCTCAATCCTTTGCCATCAAGTCTGCCTTCCATGGAAATCATCAAGCAGCTCTCTAGGTCCCATTTGATGATGACCATGTCTGATCACATGACCTTGGATTGAAGGAAAGTGTGACTGGAGGGCCATTGAATCGAACCCTTTCTAGCTTTTACCACTCAATTTTACCATTGTCAATAACCTTCCTGATACTCTCTGCCTTTCTGAATCCTTGAGGTTCACCCACAAGATTTTGACACGCTGCTGCCGGGTAGCTATGGCACACCTGGCAGTGAATGACACCACCTGCCTCTTCATACGAATCTGGGAGGTCAGGATTTTTAAAAGAATGGCAACATGTATATGTTGTAAGGATAAGACTGGGGCGGGGGTGGATCTATGTGATGTTGAGTTAGCGACTTTGAAAACCACAAGACAACCACTGGCATTGGAAATATTGAAACCGGTGCACCAGGACGCCATGAAAAACCCACCGTCGGAGCCCAAATGATTGCAAGTAAGGCAGAAAAGTCTTCTTCACGCCCACACGGCGGGCTGAATAATAAGACTTGGGGATATCTTTGCGAAGCTACTTACAAGGCGGTGGGGGAGTCCTGTCACGATTGTCTGGCTCATTTCCTCCCCAGCGTGTGCCCTGTGATGCATTACTCTCGAGATGCTGGGAGATCAGCCGCTCGGGGTTCCTGCGGGAGGCTGTGTTGTCATGGCCATAGACGTGGCCCAGTTCAAGCGCCGGGTCATCGCTCCGGTCCGGTTCTGACCTTCTCACCACTAGGCATACCAAGGCCACGAATATCAAAATACCTCCCAGAATGCCTGCCGTGATTCCGATTTTGCTACCGTTAGATATTCGGGGTGCGTTACCCTCGTATGGGATGCTGTAGTTGGTTGAAGCATGGATGGCGTGGTCAGCAATAGCTTGAGTGCTGTGGTTGAAGTGCTGGACGATTGGGGACACAACGTCCCGTGTGAAGTTGATCGGAGCCATGGCCTCAATGATGAAGTATTTGGATTCCTGGGTTCTCAAAATATCTTCAGGAGGTGGGTGCAGGCAGTTGGTGGGTGGTTAAGTTGGAGAAGTGATGAAAAAGAAGACAAGGAGTCGAGGTTGGTGTGTTACATTTATCCAATTCTTTCTACGAAGAATTGTTCAATTTGAGATGCAAGGACGATATATTAGACAACATTTGAAGTTCTGGAGAGGCCACATGATGCCCCTTCAATCGATTCGCTGATAAACCGGCAGAGACTAAGCTCTCCATACGTGTCCGCATTGTGTTGCCCGTGGGCCTTTTCTTCGCTAGCGGGCACTAGCCAGAAGGCGGTTCAGTTCCTTGGTTGCCTACATAACTAAAATGTAGATTAAGAGCTCCCGGTGTTCAAACCAATTCTGCACTATAGCAATAATCCCAATTCTTTGCTTAGCCTAGATAGATCCAGGGCCCTATGATATCCTTCATTCCGGCCCGTAGAATCACTATTAAGTCACAAACACCCCATCCCAGGTATAACGGTGACCAAAAACCTATCATTGTTTTCCTTCTTATACTAATTATAATTTAACTTGATTCTCCCTAAAAACCTTTTCAACATTTTTCTTTTTAATTAGTTCATTGAATTATTCAAATTTTAAATTTATTTAACTGAATAAACATAAATCTCATATTTTAAAGAAATAATAGTAAATACGTAAAAGCTTTTAAGAATTAATAATTTATTAAAATTTTAGTTTTTCGAAAATCCTTTTACATAATTGTAAATTTATAAATTATATTTAAAAATGTCATTATCTTATTAAATAGATATTAATTAAATATATTAACTTAAATTTATGTATATTGATATTTATAATCTTTATAATAATAGTAATTTGAGTCATTGTTGGTCGGTCTTTCATGTGTGCACACGAGGGTGTTGCTGGGTAGGGTTGTGTTCGTCTCTTTTGAGGTTGTTGTTGTTGAGAGGGAAGGTGTAGCCGAGTGTTATGAACCAACACGTTGGCACGCCAGGTGTCACGATAGCGGGCAGGTAGTTGGCAGGTGGACGTTGAGCAGGCGGCACGGAAGTCGTTGTAGTTTCTATTTGCTACGGGCAGGCTCTATCCTCAGTAGGCACAGGCTCTGTTGACAAGATGTAGCTCTTCGAGCTACGAAACAGGATTCAGGATAGGTTCCAGAGTTTTGTCAGAGCTAGCAGCTCACGTGATCAGACCCCAACCCTCTGGGTTGGGCGCCCTAGGGGCTATGTCCGCCCAGGCATGAACAGCACAGGTATTCAACTAGCTAAAACGAGGGTCATTCTGCTTCTCTACCCAATACGCGTGAAACAGATCCTTCCTTCGATTAGTGTCATTTCTGATATGTGATGCTCACCCAAAGTCGCCACTCTGCTGATACTAGTAATTTTCCTCTCGTACTTCCCAAAACAACCTATATACCGTTATAGTATTATATATCTCAAGATCTTCGCCTAGGGGAGAACAACTTGTAAAATCTTAAATTATAAATTATAGTCCAAGGTGGAATGGGGTTTGCTAAAACCTTTATTTAACTGTTTTAGCAGTGGTAGTGTGGGTCTGTGGCTTATATGGCATGGCAAATCGCGTGGTAGGGCTGGAGTACTGAAAGAGTATTTGCTAACAGAGCCAAGATTCCCGACTGACTTAGGCCGGTCTATCCAACTATGCTCGATTTTCTTTCTTTTTTTCCTATATTGTAAGAGAAAAACATGGCAGCTTTTTCACCCATTTGTCCCACACATATAATTTAAATGCAACGAAGCAACTCGGCTATACTGAAAATCTATTTTAGGGACACCAGCTATAGGGTGCCCCAAGAAGGCAAGGCAAGAGATGACAAAGATGCATATACGGACAGCTTCTGAAAAATCCAATTATCCCACCACATTGCTTATTTAAAGGCAGTAACCGCTAAGAAACTTCCCCAAATAAGATAATTTAACATCTTATTACTATATTCTAAAGCACGCTAGTTTATTATAACAATAAAGATATCAAGACTATTATACCTTAGATATGATCAGGCAAGTCCAATTCTATAAGAGATGGAATTAACTGCTCAGCACGCCAAGTGTCCAAGGTTTTAATGGACGAAGAGGTGTCAGGATGCTCCGTTCCTAGTACTTCACAGCGGATTTGGACACACGACTCCATCAAGTCGATAGCATCAGTGGCCCGTTTTTGAAAGTACCAGGTGAAAGCTAGGTTGCCATGCTGGTGAGTGTGTCAGGATGGGCAGGCCCGAGTTTCTCCTTGCTCATCTCCATCACTTCCACCTCCAGCTTCTCGGCCTCTTCCCAACGGCCTTGGTTCCGATATGTTGATGCTAGGTTTGCCATGCAGTTGAGCGTGGAGGGATGGGCAGGCCCGAGTTTCTGCTTGCGAGTCTCCATCACTTCCACAAACAGCTTCTCAGCCTCTTTCCACCGGCCTTGGTTCCCAAATGTTGATGCAAGATTGGCCATACTGGTGAGCGTGTCGGGATGGGCAGGCCCGAGTTTCTGCTTGCGACTCTCCATCACTTCCACCTCCAGCTTCTCAGCCTCTTTCCACCGGCCTTGGTTCCAAAATGTTGATGCAAGATTGGCCATACTGGTGAGCGTGTCAGGATGGGCAGGCCCGAGTTTCTGCTTGCGACTCTCCATCACTTCCACCTCCAGCTTCTCAGCCTCTTCCCAACGGCCTTGGTTCCGATATGTTGATGCTAGGTTTGCCATGCTGGTGAGCGTGGAGGGATGGGCAGGCCCGAGTTTCTGCTTGCGACTCTCCATCACTTCCACAAACAGCTTCTCAGCCTCTTTCCACCGGCCTTGGTTCCCAAATGTTGATGCAAGATTGGCCATACTGGTGAGCGTGTCGGGATGGGCAGGCCCGAGTTTCTGCTTGCGAGTCTCCATCACTTCCACAAACAGCTTCTCAGCCTCTTTCCACCGGCCTTGGTTCCCAAATGTTGATGCAAGATTGGCCATACTGGTGAGCGTGTCAGGATGGGCAGGCCCGAGTTTCTGCTTGCGACTCTCCATCACTTCCACCTCCAGCTTCTCAGCCTCTTTCCACCGGCCTTGGTTCCAAAATGTTGATGCAAGATTGGCCATACTGGTGAGCGTGTCAGGATGGGCAGGCCCGAGTTTCTGCTTGCGACTCTCCATCACTTCCACAAACAGCTTCTCAGCCTCTTTCCAACGGCCTTGGTTCCGATATGTTGATGCTAGGTTTACCATGCTGGTGAGCGTGGAGGGATGGGCAGGCCCGAGTTTCTGCTTGCGAGTCTCCATCACTTCCACAAACAGCTTCTCCGCCTCCCCCCATTGTCCTTCATCGTAGTATACTCTGCTGAGCGTCGTCCCAACAAAATCTTCATCGTTCTTCAAATTCTTGCCCTCCCAAACATAATCCTCTTTTACGCTCGGTAGGTGCACAATTAAGTGCCGACGGAACTCTGGCCGTTCCTGCTCCTCCGTGACCTGACAACACGCCGCAAGAATAAACACCATGTAGTACCATCGGCACAGTGGACTCGGGTCAATCTGCCTTGCCCGCCACTGCACTAGGCTATGCATTCTCACCCCAGCCCATTTCCCTTCCACTCGCTGCAATAGGCTATAGCGAACCAGTAGATCGCGGCCCAGTCGGTATCGAAAACTGTCCCATTCACATTCGCGGACTGGTAAGTATTGCTGGAGATAAGCTGGTATTCCTTTGCCAGCTTCCTTGCCTAGCTTAGCGTCAACTCTTCCCATTCCAAGACTTGCCAAGCGGAACATCTCGTCCTGGACAATGCTGCCTTTAAAATGCGCAAGAAACATAAGCAGCATATCAGGCTGCATTTCTGCATACTCCTTCTTGATCTTCTGTAGTGTTGTATCCCATACTGTCCACACCGTCTTATCTGTTGGTCGCAAGCCTCGAAAGTCATTCGTACGTAGAAGCGAGTCGCGGTGTCTGTCATAGTCTTTGAGGTATTGCGATAAAGATTGTTCATGTGTAAGGCCATTGAGGACATTGTTGCCGATATATGCACCTGCGAGGTCAATGGCAAGCGCTAGATTTCCAAGCTTTTGTGCAACCTCGTCGCATTTATGCCGGATGTTCTCGGAAGCAGACCCTGCATCTACCTGAAGGAATCGTAGAAGAAGTGCTGATCCTTCCGGTGGCGACATGATGTCAACTCGAATTTGCTCGCAACCCCCTTGGACCAAGTGTACGCTTTGATCGTCTCGGCTGGTAATGATGATGCTTCCTTGCTTCCCTTTCGGCATTATCTTCTGGATTCCCCAGCTCACATCATCGGCATTGTCCACAATTACCAGCCATTCATCGTACGCCTCCGTCCTATCGTGAAGCCATCGGAGTACTGCCAGCACTTCTGGGTCGTCAAGAACCGATTTCTCTTTGTTGCCGCGCTGCTCCGGTAGCCCAAGCTCCGCAGCACATCTTTTGAAACTTGATCGCACTGCCTCCTCGTCGGTGGCATCGATCCAGAAGATGGGATTGTATCGTTCTTTATTCTTCTCGGCATAGTGTAGTGCCAGCTGGGACTTGCCGACACCGCCTAGTCCGTGAAGCACGACCGCATGTGGAACGCTTGCTTTGTTATGTCGAGTTCGGAGCTGCTGTTCTAGCTCGCTTGAAAGTTTAACCCGCTCAGTATAGGTATATACCGTCTCAAGCGGGACGGTATAGTGATGCTTCGATGATCGAGCTGAAGATTTCGTCACTTCAACAAGCTTCCGAAGTATGATCTTATAACTTGGGTCTTCTTTTGATCCAAACTTGTTCAGGCCATAATGGTCGACCGGTAGGCCAATGTTTTGAATCTTTTGTCCTTCATAAGTGGCAGATGACTCATTGACACACTAAATCATTTATTAGGAATATTCTATCTAGATGACAGGTCCACTTACAAATCGCTCCCATTGAATGAACCATAATCGAAAAATCCGTGTTGGCCGTTGCTCGTAAAAGTTGATTAACCGCAAGTCGTCTGGACCAATGCTCATAAATGTCTTATTCAAGTCGAGCAATGAAGTGGAATCGTAACCCAGGTTATCTAGGATCAACGGGTTCGACCCAAGCGGCTGGAGAGCTTGCGCTGCTAGCCAGCCCCATGCGCCGAACTTGGATCCGCGATGTGGCGTGCCTAAGAAGAGAATTGCCTTTGTGTATTTGGCGATGTGGTCAGGATCTCGACTCGCGTGGGCCTGAATCATTGCCTGCCGCAGTTAGCCTCATCATTCTGGAGACCTGTTTTTCCACCTACCTGCTTGATTACTAGACCCCCATAGCTGTGCCCTACGAAGATCAAATTTCGGCTGCGCTCCTAGGATCGAGGTTGTTAGTAATATTCTAGTATCATATCCATCGCCAATGCTTACTGCTTCGGACACGCGGATCTCCCCATTGATGTGATCAAGGAGCTCAGCCCCGAGACTCGTCAGCCTTGTATATACTGCATCCCTCTTCCAATATGAGTCGTAGTTGTAGAAGAAGATGCGAATATTCTTCCTGATCTCCGAAGGAAGATCGTCGGGAAGGAAGTCGCTGACCCAGTTCACGAACTTTTTGGTATTCAGCACTGCTTCGGGCATATCGATAGTCGCCGCATCGGTCGTCTTATGTTCCATCGCCTGCCATGTGGTGTCAGGGTTGGATCCCAGGCCGTGGATGAAGATGATGCTACTGTCTGTTAATAATCTCTCTTTGTGGTATGGGCCGGATTGTGCCTACTCAACCCCATCAGCCCGCGTCAGCGGACTGTTGGCGCCCACTGGGACGAGCTCGAATCTCGATCTTGGTGCTTGATTAGGGTTGAGCCGGGTTGGAATCCTTTTCGTGAAGTGGTTGTAGAGGACTGCTGTAGAGAGCAAGAGGATGAGCAGATAGGCGGCTGCGGCGTAGTCCATTGCTGCGGGGCTCGATTCTCGGTGAGTGTCAGCTCGCCTCGGGGATAATGGGTGCGTCTTGCAACAAGGGAGGTATAAGGTATACAGCGGAGATAGATTTCGTAGTCAGTCATCTACTAGCGCATCAATACCCGAGATGCTACAATGTTTAGGTAGGTGTGAATGTTGCGCTGCCTTGTCCTCGAATTTGCGGCTGATGTCAGCCGATCTGCAGGCGGTTAGCGTATTTGCGACCTGAGGTTGACAAACCCACCGCAGTCGGACGGCCCCGCTGATGGTTGCAGCAGGGCACAAAATTTTCCTTAGCGAGAAGTTGAGGTACTATAACACAGCATCAATAGTTTGGATTATTAATGGACACCTTTGCATGTCCTCTTGCGAGTTGACATCATTCCGGCAGGTCTCGGAAAGAATCCTATCGCGAAGCGCCAACAGCGGCAGGATCGAAAAGCAGAGCCATCTCGTCACAAAAGTAGCCTCGCACCTCATTCATCGCCTATAACTAATTGTTTTGGTATTCCCTATCGCCTTAATTCACATCACGAGTCCTACATAGAGTCCCGAATTCTATATTTCTTTTTAAGGACTTCTTTATAAATTAAATGCATAGTCGGCTAGTAACATAGCTGAACCTCTTCAGGGTTAGCCTCTGATCAGAGCCAAGTTATCACATATATCCAGTTTGTGGCAAATTCCAATGCAAAATGAGTGTTTATCTAGACTACATAACGACGGACTGTGGTTGCCTGGGGCAAAAAAAGCAATTGTAAGACGGTAATGACTGTCCTTTCATGTTCAACTGATCGGCTGAATCTCCTCGTTGTCCTGCTGTTGTTGTTGCTGGTTCCTCTCACAACCCTAACCCAGTCAGTTGAGCCTCCTCCGCGTTCTCGGCTTCTCTTCGACTTGGTCTTCACCCTCCCACATCTCCTCATGGTTTCGCTTCTTCGAGGTATCATTTGCCCGTACGCTTGGTGCGTCAGAGCCAGAGCCCTGTTCTCCACTGTGGTTGCCTATCCCGATTATAAAGTTATCAAAGTTGCCGCTGTTAAGACCGTAGCCACCATATCCCTGGGAAGGGTCATTTTCCCAACCCAAATTGGAGACTTGAAATGTCTGAGAAGCTTGAAGACGTTTGGTTATCCTCGCTCGAGGATACGGAGAACACATCGCTTGGTGATATGCTGGTTTGGACGACGCCCACTTCAGTAGGGTTCTCAGTCATGATTTCTTCTTGGATAAGCGGTGGTGAAAGACCGAGAGGTGAAAGACCAGAGTCTGGGGACCCTAGACCCAAGGAACCAATGTTGACTCGCCCCGGGACTAGCTTCATACAGACAACGAAGGCTTTCATAAAAAGCTTCGTGCGTCTGGGGCGACCACCATTATCATACCGATTCTTCTCGTCAATGATAGCGTCCCAGACCTGTAGGATAGCCATAATATGCTGTCTGACTTCGAATAATTCGTCAACACTACCATCGAGATGGTGCTGGTATGCTGTCTCAATGTCAGGTCCGACACGGAGACTCTTGGTGAACGAGATCTCGTCTGGCTCAAGGACGCTCAACACCTCCGAATCCATCGTTCAAAGCCCGGTTCTATAGAAGTTTCCAACCCGGACGATTTTCTGAATGCTGGAAGACATCGTGTGTTAAAATTTATGGCGTTGGGATTTGTGGCGTTGAGATTTGTGGCGTTGGGATTTGTGGCGTTAGGATTTGTGGCAGTGGGATTTGTGGCAGTCTGGCTGCAAGATACTGGAGAATTGCTGTTTCTCAAGACTGATTGAAAGGCTGGCTGGAGCAGTCTTTTAATTCCAATAATGTGATGCCCTGTCATGCTTGGTCTCCCGGCTTGTGTGGCCCGTCAGAAACCTGGTGTGCGGACGAAAGCGCTGCATCCCGGATTGTGGAACAGGTCCACACAATCACAGTACCTAGGTACGAGAAGCCTCACTTGCCAAAAGAGACCAAGTCATCAATCTCGCTTTTGCAAGCGGGCAGACTTTTCTTCGCTAGCCTTGAGCTCATCGTCAGCCCCGCCTCCGGCCCCTATCTCCAACGAGGGGTCCAGCCGTCTTGGAGCATTCGGACGATACTCCGACTCAGAAAAGTAAACAGGCCGATCTACTTTTGAATGTTTAATAACTGATTGTCGCACATTATAGGTAGAACCTGTGTCACCACATGCTATAAGATTGATCAGTTTGAGAAGCCCTTCTGGGCAAGAACGATCATAGTAGCCATAATTGTCCTCCCTGGAGCTCGTGTATCTTGGCCAATAATAGCATCGATGAAATTTTTTTCATTATCAGAATAGAAACATTTCGAGAATTTCGAGTCGATCGGTGGCTCTTCTTTAGGCGGCGAGTATACACACCAAATGAGGAGAAAGTTCTGTGGAGACTTGTCAGCAAACAAATACAAAAGACCTATGACTTACATTACCGCTGTCCAGATCTCGTAAAGCCTTTAATTCTGGACTGACCCAGTCCCACCCCGTCTCGTTTTCCAGGATCCATAATACAGATACTTTCCCCGTCACGTCTCGAAACAGTGGAGCAGGCATTTGAGACGTCTCGTCTTTTGCCTTGAGGTCATGTCGGCGACGCTCCGCAAGACTCAGGGCCGACGAAAGGACTGCCGCAATGCCAGTTCCTTTGGCGATGAGAACCACTGTCTCATAGCGGCCGAGGCTGAGATCATATCCGTATGGGCCGTCGAGATAAAATTACAAGATGGCGCCGCTTTGAAGGACTGGCAGTAATATCACAGGCAGCTGTCGATGACAGCTGGATGCATGAGTCCAGGTCAGCCCAGTATCCATACAATGTTTACGACAATCAATCCCACAAATCGCGTCGCAAAAATTAACTCTGCAGGGGAGAATGCCCTGAATTCCTCAAATTTCGCCCCATAAGGGGACGCGAAGTTCTATTTACACATTTTTGGGGTTGTCCACGCCCCCCCCCCTCCTAACATCTGTCCTACTTCTCGCCCTCTTCCATCTCGTCTGCATTCTGGACGTGGCGCAGTCGCGACTGCTCGAAACAGACGGAGGTCTTCTTGGGATGCGGGGACGAGAATGTCTCATCCAGGAAATACGAGTCGTACGCGTTCTCGTAGTAGAGTCCCTGATCAAACTTGTAAATCAGGCAGGCGCCGCGGGACAGGTCTGATGGCGCGGCGTACTCGATCTCCTCCTCATCCGCCTCCTCGTCTTCGGTCATGTCCTCGTCGGCAGGCCCGGGCTTCTAGCCCTCGCCCTCCACCTCCGGGATCGTGCCGAGCTGGGGGCCGTCCTTTGCGGCCTCGCATGCGTCGTTCGCGCTGCCGTAGCCATTATCATCATCTTCATACTCCTCGTCGTCCTCCTCGTCTTCTCCGTTGATGAACTGCGGTGCCATCTCTTTCGGCAGACAGTGGAAGCAGTCGCGGTATAGGACGTACTTCGTGCCGATCGAGTCCGTCACGATCTTGAGCACCTGGTTATAGTGCTCTCCATCGCAGAAAGAATGCACCCAGACCATGGCCTCGGCCCGTGTAGAAGGGGGGCTGATTCCGCTCTCATCTTTCGATGTCGACTCGTAGTCTGTCTCCATCCTCTCTCCTCGTGGCTCAGGCTCAGCCTGCATGGCCCATGCTATCTGATCATCAAATGTAATGGCTCCTTCCAGCTCAATAGGAGGTTCACCGACGTCTGCGGCCACGTACGGTGTGGTAAGGCCCTCCTCTCGGATCTTTTCCGGGGCCACAAAGTCGCTGCTGCGACGGTTCTGAGGGTCTCCAGGATCGATGAGCTCGCAGTAGTGCTGGTACTCATGTATGAGCTCGGTGTTAGCCCTGTCATGAGAAGGGTCGGTGATGGCTTTTCCATCGGCAAGGTTGGATTGGTCGACGCCGTCATCGAGATGGGTGCTGATGCTGGTAGCCCATGATGACCGTCGACTGGAAGTCAGGCTAGCGGACAGACTCGAGGTAGACTGGCCGGGTGTTGTAGACAATTGAGGGGAAATACGTCCCTCGTCTTCCGCGCCAGGATTGTCTTTCTTCAAGATGGTAAGATCATGAGTTCCGGGAGCGGCAATCTTGCTGCTCAATGCCCAGTTGGATGGGACTCGGCTCTCCGAGATCAGAGGGCGGGCGTTTAAGTCGGAGATAGCGTACGCTTGCAAGAACTCAGGGGTGCCATTGAAGATGTCGGTAATATCGTCGAATTGATCCGAGAGCAGGTGGCTTGGGATCATGGCACTGAATGGGGTGATTTGCTCCCCGTCGCTGGGACAGGAACGGGGAACGACTGACGGAAATGCTTTCTCGTACGTAGGAGAAAGGAGGCGGCCGGCGCAGTGGCCGATGTCCTTGAACCCAGTGATGATTGGGTGAAGAGTGCGCATTGCTGTCTCCAAATTGAAGTCCTCAAGAAGCGAGGGGACTTTTTCAGTTGGGCGATCAATCTGGTACTTGCCGATCAGGCTGGTGATGCCCTCGCTCTTGGGCGTAGCCTCGGCAACGAAAAGGATCTGATCAAAGAAGGTGTGAAAGGGGTCCATCGCGCCGTTCGCCTGGAGGCATGCGACAAGGATCTCCGAGTGGCTTCGCTGAACTGACTGATGAGGTATCGTAGCTAGGGATGATGGGGCAACAATGTTGGATCGCTCCACAAGCGTGGTTGCTGTGGCGATTGGCATCGTGGCCATGGGCATGGTGGGAAGCCATGCTGTGAATTTGAGAGTGTTTGGTAGCTTGAAGCCCAACATGGTCGTGTAGCCGACTCGAGGCAGCTCGAAAAGCGTCTTCAAGTTCATGGTAATGTCGACGTCTTGTTGGGTATGGGTAGTTGCGATGCGACTTTGGTCAATGCCTCTGTGGGAGAGTGGAAGGTCGAAATGGGTGTGCAGGACTGTGTGCTTTGAGAGCCACGTGCAGCGACCGTACGTATGATGAGCAGGAGAGACTTCCTTCCTTGTGAAAGCTCTGAGATGAGTTTGGGAGGTTGATCTCTTCAAGTACGAGGTGTTCATTCGCAGCAAGGCTGGATTGAGTGCAGGTGCAGGGGCAGTTGCTTGAGTGCGATGTTCGCAAGAGGGGATGGATGGTCAAATGATGAAATTCGCTTCAGTGGGATTACGGTTGGGTGGGGTTCAGATTGGATGCTATGTATCGAGGTACTTGATTCAGGTTCACGTGTGGTTGTGATGCACTTGGGTGAATGGATTCCAGTGACTGGTTGCTAGGGCGATTGAGGTGGTGATGGGTTGCGTGCCTGTGGTTGCGCCAGAGATGGGCAGTGAGGTGACAGTTTTTACCTACCAGCTCTCAGCTCCTAAATGACCCTGCAGCATTGCAGCACTGCAGCACTTATTTACCGTCAGGGCAGAAGCTTTGAAGCATGTCGTCGTCCATTAGTGTCATGTTTTCCCTGACTGACGAGGCCTATGGCACTTCACCTGTTAACTAACGTATTCCGAGTATGTTTCTCGTACCGGCACACATTCACCCCTTGATTTGTGTAAGTAAACAGCGGCTCCCTCATGGAATTCTCATTCTAGATTTGTACTTTCAATGGCACCAACCTGCACAGCCAACAATAAGGGCAAATACTACGTGGATTGATCCCATCTGGCGCCACATTCAGAGACCACTGCTTCAAGGGACAAGAGTTGATCTACCTCCCTCCTCCTGGTGCTCTTTCCTTAAGGTCTGCTCCTGGTACGACACCAGGATGCTATATTTATTATGACTACCACGATATCAAGGTCACATGCTTGCCAGCTTACTAGGATCCTGCCTACCTCAGTACTTAAGTAGGTAACTGAGGCGACGTCTCGTGCGACCTTGGAAACAGTTCATGCACTACGCAAGCGCATTGTGACCCAGAGTCTCACATAACCTCCATTGAAATCAAAATGTCGCTAGATCACGCTATTGGATCTCTCTCCGTGGACAAGATTTTGAGTCTCTCATGGCCTCATCTCACCATGGCAGGACTCTTTACCAACGCTTTGCCCTCACTGGAAGTTCAAACACTTGTTCTCACATCATGGTGGCATTTGTGTGCTTGAATCTTGTTCTCCGATCGAGACTCTCACGAATTGCAATTAAGGTCCACCTCTGCAATTTTCAAGATTGGACGACGGAACGTAATTCTTACTGGATATGTGTCAACATTAATAGTACGAGGTACTTCATACTTATATTGGGTGCTCCTTGGACTTCCGGTTTCTACTTTTAATGTGACAATGCAAGGGAGGCATTCCGATGAGTCTGGATCCTGAACAGTTCCGGAACGTGGAGGATTCAAGCTTGAGTAAAAGGAGGTGCATGCGGTTCCCCGTGATCTGACGTCGCAGCAACGATTCCGAGCAGTTCGGCTGCAGATATGGTCAGCCAATAAAATGACCGGGCAACAGTGAATAAGCCAACCGGCTCGGGTTGCACTCCCATTGGCATGAGATGCTAACACTAGCGCTTACAACCATCGGAGGCGTCGTATCTTCTCATTACAATAAAGCCTTCGAATCCCTCCCGTGCATTCCCACTTTGGTTTGCATCCGTGCATGTTCAGTTCGATTTCTATAGAACGAGTCCCCTCGAGCAAAGATGACCGGTCAAGGCGTAGTCGACTCGGAGCGGGCCAGCACGCGTGATCCAGCACGTCTCTGCGTGAGTCTTCCCCCGGAAGTCCCGGACCCAGTCCTACGAAGAAATTATTCTGAGCTGTATATCAGTGCCTGGCTCTTGCATCCTCCTTGGGAGACGCCAAGCTGGCTTACCCAGACAGCCCAGCATACGACGCATCGCTGGGATCATACCATTCAGCACAGCAAGGGGGTATCCGCCCGGCTTGTATCATATCTCCACAGACTACCCAAGATGTCTCCGAAGCAGTCAAGATCCTGTCAAAGCACACACCCGACGGTCAGTCTAAATTTGCTATCAGATCCGGTGGGCACTCAAGCTGCTTGTGTGCCTCCAATATTGCCGGGGGCGTGACATTGGACCTGCGGGGCCTGAACGGTGTTGATGTCGTCGACGGTGGTAAAACGGTCCAGGTCGGATCTGGCGCTTTATGGGAAGCCGTTTACCGGAAGCTCGACCCCCTGGGGCGCAGCGTCGCAGGTGGCCGCGTGGCTGGCGTCGGTGTTGCCGGACTGACCCTCGGAGGCGGTATCTCTCATCTTTCACCCCAGCACGGGTGGACTTGCGACACAGTTCGAAACTTCGAAGTCGTGCTGGGCGACGGATCGATCGTCAATGCGAACGACGAGGAGAACAAAGATTTGTTCTTTGCGCTCCGTGGCGGGGGCAACAGCTTCGGTATCGTCACCCGAATCGACTTGGAAACCTATGAGCAGGGCCTTCTCTGGCACGCCTCCTTGTTGTGTGATTCGTCTGCCCTTGAGAGCAACATCAAGGAATTTGTAAGGCTGAGCACAGGCAATAACTACGACGAAAAAGCTTCATTCATGTTGTCGCTCGCTTATATCGGCTCAATGCGCCTCTCCGCGATCGCCAACACGCTCATCTATGTCGATGCCGTGGAGAACCCTCCATTTTACCAGAACCTCCTGGAGCTACCTGCCCTGCAAGTCAAAACGGGACTCAAAGACATGACAACCCTGTCTGTAGAAACCGAAGCTATGGTCGCCAAGGGTGCTCGTTTGCTCTACCGCACCCAGACTGTCATCTCGACCGAAGACGTGCTTCACGCTGCACATCGGCTGTGGAACGAGGCGGCTTCCGCCGTCCGGGATGTAGCGGGAATCTCATGGGTCTTGTGTTTTGATCCCCTCCCTCCTTCATTGTATGCACCCCACGCGACCTCTAACGCTATGGGCCTGACTGGCCGGGGTGGCAACACGCTGCTCGTGTTGCAGCTGGATGTCAGATGGAGCGAGGCGGCTGATGATGGGCTTGTTGAGTCCACTGCCAAATGGCTATTTGATAATGTAAGCCACTCTATTCTATACGCCCTATTCATCCCTCTTTCGCCGTGCTGCTCGATACTGACTTCTGATTGCCGCATACATAGATCAAGGATGAGGCACAAAGGCTTGGCGCACATGACCCCTTTGTCTATCTCAACTATGCAGGACTGGACCAGGACCCAATGGCCACTTATGGCGCGGATAATGTAGAGAGGCTGAGAGCAATCCGGAGTCGAGTAGACCCGGGTGCCCTGTTCACTAAGCAGGTGCCAGGGGGCCACAAACTGCCCGAGAAGTAGTCATATATGATGCAAACCTTTACTTACTCAATCACCATTTCTCTTTCATAACTATAATTCTCAATTGTGTGCGCCATGGGACGAGAGAAGTAATTCTATTTGTCTCCCATGTCAATACAGACCATTATCAATAAGGCCAGAACTGCGGCCGAAGAACATGTGGCAAACGTTTACGTTGAAACAAGTATGTTCTGGTTGATTTTGGAGTCTGGATAGTTGCATCATGTGCTCACTAATTTCTGCTTCTTACTCCGATCTGACTTTGAAGTTCGCAATTAGAGCTCATGCTACTCAATTGTTCCATATTGACTCACAATCTCTAGGCATGGCGCTCTTTTCCATTTCCGGATCCTGAAACGTTAGGTATCTGTCGCTTGTGCCAAGCCCACGGGATTACTCAGGGCAATGCCGGGATGAGTTGTCATGGGGAACATCCCGTAAGTGAGGGCTGAGTGGCTGCTCCCTGGCAGGCTTCATCGGGCATCAAGGCAGTTGGACACTCCTTTCAGTAGATTCCGCGGGGAGCTGACTACCGCACTTGTACGCGAAAGGTTTGCGGCCAGGGTAAGTGCTTGGGGGAGCTCTTCGTGGGTGACAATGGTTCTGGTTCCATGAGATGTGAATTTAATCACTCGGACGTGTTCAGCTCATTAACTGGTGAATTAATTGGTCAATTACCGATCCGTGGTACTCGTTTCCTTTCGAGAGCCCCAAAATTGTAGTCACGTAAAGAGCGACATGTAACCACCTGCCCCTGAATTTTCCTTGGTGACAAAGGTAAATCAATACTCAATCGCCAACGCCAATAGATATTTGGCGCATAACTCTTCCAAATACCCATTTCGCATGCAACGAGTCGGCAGGATGCCTCTTCTTGGGCGGCCCGTCCCCTCAACGCTCAATGGCGCCGGATAAAAGGTGTGCTTTCGGTCTAGATAATACTCTTCTGTGCCCCGTGTCTACGGGACGCTAACCAAGTATTGATCCGGCTCGGTGCGGGATCCGGTCACAGGGTCCAACATCGCGTCCCATGTGCTCCCGGATAAGCCTTACTACGTACTGGTGAACCCGCCGGTAGGGTTGTATTCCGCAGGGGTCTCTGCTAAGACGGGGTTCAGACGTGGCGTGTGACCAGGAGAACACTGCAAGACCTCCTGGATGCATTGTTGACATAGCGGCCAAACTGTTTTAGCCTGTATGGTTTTGAACTTTCATTCGTCATGTTCAAGAAACCGCTGGTGGGTTGTAATAGGACGCCCGCTGTGTCCGTGATAGATTTTAAATTCACGTCAGTCTCTCGGGGGCAACTTCACAACGTCGTAATCATGCTTTCGGGAGGAGATCCAAGCACGGGGAGCGCGGGCTCAGCATAGGGGCTGATCTGAAACGGCCGTCCCATCGACGAATGATCTGCAGCCACAATGCTACATATATCATAAAATCACAACCATAACATGATATCCTGTTGTTTTAAAAGTGGTCCTGCATTTGTGATTGTCACTGCTTATGATCTACACTTATCCGGACAGGTGCCATCTGCCAGTGACAAGACCCTTGGCGAGTGTCGCAGACGGATCTTGCATGAACGAGAATCCGGGCTCGGAGATCTGGTCTCGATCTGCCCCAGACGACTCTCTCATCGGCTCAGGGAGCTCGGACCCGGGGCAGCCAGCCCCCAATGTAATGTCCCAGTCAAAGGTGCCTGGTGGCACATCTCCTTCAGGATATATCACAATATCACCCCGCCTATCGTACCTAGGAGTGTGGCCCTTGGGTGATGTTCTCCTGCATGAACGCTGCCAAAGAAAACGAGAGCCAGCCAAGACACCCCATGAGATCCTAAACAAATTAAATCAGTTCTGGTTGAACCCAAAGCCATTGAACAGCTTACAATGTATTGGGTACACTTGCTCGTTTACCTGGGGGCAGTCTCTGCTGCTTCGCCCGAAAACCACAAGCGAGACCTGGCCTCGATCCAGTCCTCGCTGGACGCCATCAATGTCGGACTCCAGAGAGTCGACACAGCCATCCTGGGACTCACCAAGGGCACGGGTGCCTCCCTCCTAGAGCTCGGCATGCAATCCGTCCCACTGCTCCAGAACGCAAGCGCCCAGATCCGGCAGTCCCAACCGCTGAGCCTCGAGGACTCGCTCAACCTAGCCACGACGACCGCCGCGCTGCGCCAGAACACGAACCTCACCATCAACGACCTCATCTCGCAGAAGCCCCTGCTAGACCAGGCCGGGTCCTCCGCCCTCGTGGCGGCGGGCCTGCAGCAGCAGCGGGACGCGAGCAATGACCTGGCCGTCGCGCTCGCCAGCAAGGTCGCGCCCGACACGCCCAACGTCGTCCCGGCCCTGAATGAGCTTTCTGGTATCTTTGAGCGCGCCATCGCCGTGTTCAGCGGCGCGGACCGCGGTGCCGCATCCCAGCTGCCCCCAGCTCCGACTTTGACGGCGGCACCCTCCGGCGACCTGGCGCCTGTCACTCTCCCTGCCCCCACTCCACCGGCGTCCGGTGCGATGGCGCAGCTCGTGACTGGGATGGGGACAATCGGTCCTGATGGGTCGTGCAGCTGCGCGGCTGAGTGCCCGGCTGGGTCGCTCGGTGGTGCGATGGTCATGAGATATGTCTAGGATAGTGGCTGGGCATGTATGATGTCGCCGAGGCAGCGGGTGTTAATAACAACTATTGTTGTGGAGGCAAATTGTAGAAAGCCAATGTAACTGTCAGGGCACTTGTCCAGGGGAAATGGCGCAAAGGGGTTCGGTCTTCGAGACCTTGGAGTATGCTTCATGCTGTGGGTGTTGGTTGTAGAACTGGGTGCAAACTGTGAAAAGGATCGATGTGCCGCGTGTGCAAGCACGAGAATGATATACTTGCACTTCCATCCGAGACTTTATTCACAGCTGATGGGTCAAACTAGTTTGTGCAAGCCCTGGTCATAGCAGCGAATTAAACGACAATCAATGGCTCGGCCCCCACCTCGTGACCGCTGTCAATTCGGAGGCACAAAGAAAACACTGACACCGCTCTGAGGCTGTCGCTCAAGTCAGCAGGCAGCATTGGTGTCCACGTAAATGTTCCAAAATGTACGCGTGGGGAAGCGAAAACGGGATGGAGTAATTCAGTCGACGACCTTAAGACGATGCTACTATAGTGTCAAAGCTGTCGTCATCCCGTGAAATGTGGTATGAAAAAATTCGATAGTTCCCATGCGATTGGCCCATGAGATTGCCTTCGCACCTCGACCTGGATTATCCATGTACCTGGTGCAAAGCACCAGCCTCGGTTCACATGCGGAAGCTTTGAATATACATTCACTTGACGGCCTGCATGCAACCTTCTGTGTTTTAAAATGTGTTGACTGTTTCTGCTCATCTCCCCACCTATCCAAATTTTGAGCTGAAATAGAAGAGAAGATAATGGCAGACCCGAGAGATTCCGCCAGCAAGGCGGCAATACCGCTAGAGCTACTCAAAGTCGAAGCTGCATTCGTGAAGCGTGCGGTTACCTCTTCATCCGGGAAGCGGTCAAAGGGACATGGCGCTCCTAGCTACAAACGCGATGTTATGTATGCAGCAAGTAAGCATCATCTGAAATGCCTTCTCACTTTCTTTGGGACGGCCATCCCAATCAATACTGTTCCAACCAACAAGAAAAGGATGAGGTTGGCCAGGAACCTATTGGTCATACGAGACCAACAAGAGATAGTGAACTGATAAGATGCTGATTGCGGACTACAAATACCACAGTGAGAGAGCTTCTGGGCGGACTAAGCACGCAGCAGATACAAGCCTTGGTTCCAACAACAGATAAGGTGTATGAAAGAGTGGCGAAATGGAAACATCAGAAGGTCAAGAGCGTAAGCTTGGGTTCGGGCGCTCAGGGGCACTGGATTGGCCCAGAACAGGCCAACCACGTCATGCTGTACTTCCATGGTATGATCCGCCGGCTAAAATGATGCCATGACATTGCTGACTGGGCCTCAGGCGGTGGCTTCTATGGGCCAGCAACGATGGGTCATCTGCGATATCAATTCACACTGCAACGCGAGATGGCCAAATGCGGCCATGACTTCTCCATCTTCTCCCTCACCTACACGCTCTCCCCTAACGCTACACACCCGACACAGCTCAAACAGGCTGCACTGGCCCTCAACTACCTCCTGGTTGACGAGCACCGCGATCCATCATCAATACTTCTCGGCGGAGATTCGGCTGGCGGGAACCTGGCTGCCGCATTATTGCAGCACATTGCTCGTCCGCATACTCAAGTCCCACCAGTGACGCTCTCGAGGCCGTTGCACGCCGCTCTCCTAACTTCGCCGTGGATATCATTCCAGCTCACTGAGGCATCCCTCTCGACTAACGCTGAGTCGGACTACCTGACACCAAGAGCCTTGAGACGGGCATCCAACGCGTATATACCGCCAGGGGGCGAACATGACCATTATTCACAGCCTGTAACTGCTCCGGTTGAGTGGTGGGCGGATATCGCCCGCAGCGTGGTGGACAAGATGATGATTTGGGGAGGCGGCAGTGAGGTCCTGATCGATGGGATTCGGAATTTTGCCACTACTGTCAAGAATGGATTCTCCGAGGCAGACTTGGAGAGAGTGAGCCGTGATGAGCAGAAAGGGACTGAAAGGTTTACCTTTGTTGTGACGCCTAAGCATTCGCATGAGGAAATGATTATTGATGAGGTTTTCTTCAGGAGTAAGAAGGGCGAAGGGGCAGAAGTTATTGAACGGTGGCTATCTGGTGTTCTGAAGCTTTTGTAAATCACCAAATGTTCTATTGTGAGCAATCTCATTCAAGAATCCTTTCTAAATATACAATTGCATCCTAAAACCAATTAAACCTATAAAGCAGCCAAATATTCTATTAACAGTTGCCTCACGCCTTCTTCCTGCCCTTAGGCATACGAACCAGCCAGTACAGGAAAAGAGCGCCGATAATGTTGACAACGATGTAAACCATCCCAATGCCGAAATCGCGCCAGCGGTTGTCAAAGTTGGAGCTGATGGAGGTGAGGAAGGAATTTGTGTTGGCAACAGAACAGAAGGAGCAATCGCTCGTTGCCTCAGGGCTCTCGAGATAGCCTCCCATCTGGCTAATATAGCCCTCCATGAAGGTCCTGCAAGTTTGGTTGTCTGGCGGGTTGAAATGGACATACTCGTTCGAAGAGCAGGTCACAGCAGTGTTGGCCAGGCCCGTGGATAAGATGGCTGACATCAGGTACGTGAATGGCGAGACCCTGTACATGAAAATCCAGAAACCAGGCATTGTGTCGGGACCGGCCAGTACGCCACAGAACAATAGACACATCAGGAAGAGAACGTTGGCGAGGTTGCCACCCATCTCGGCCGTGTCTGTGATTGCGATGCAGGCATTGGCGAAGGTGCAGGTAAAGATGAGGAACTGCCAGAATAGGAGCCACATCAACGCTCCCCGCTCAGTCCTCTGGCTCGGGTCACCGTTGCTGTCGAATCCAACGGGGTAGTACACGCAGACGAACATGAAGACCGACATCAATGTGTTCCAGGGGATCTCGGTGACGATTTGCGAGAGCATAAAGACCTTCCAGCTGTACGTTTTGGAAGGGCGTTCTCGGACCTCGTAGAGTGAGCGCTGGATGACAAAGTGCGGCATCTGTTGCTGCACCAATTGGCCAAAAATGGACAGAATCTGAAAGATAGCGAACATCTGGTTCTGCAAGCCTTGTATAGTCAGGGGCGCATTGAGGAAGACCAGGCCAATGAAAAGGGCAACAGAGCAGCAAAGGATGAACTTGGCGTAGATGTATGAGGGCGTTCGCCAGTATTGCTGGAAGACCCGGTAGGTGACGATCAGGAACTGGTTCCATAGAGGAGCGGCGAATTCGCGGTATGTGCCGTTGGCATCTTCGTCAGAAGAGAGGTTGCCCTCGGATTTCAACCGCTCGAGCTCGTCTTGAACAGCTTGATACTCGGGACTCGACTTCCACGCCTGGGGCCAATCAACTTCTGATGATGTTCCCGGCGCTGCTCCGATGGCAGACAACATCCACTCGGCCGGGTTCTCGCCGGGAGGGCATTTCGGTGCTCCATTCCTCTCAAAGTAGGACGTAAGAGTCTGGGAGTTCTCGCCGATATCGCCAAAGTAGACAGTTCGGCCACCCTTTGCCAGGAACAGCAAACGGTCGAAGCGCTGAAACAACATGGCTGACGGTTGGTGGATAGTACACAAGATCGACTGACCGGACTTCGAAAGCTTTTCGAGGAGATCCAAAATTGCCCATGAAGTCTGGGAATCCAAGCCGGACGTCGGTTCATCGACGAAGAGAAGCAGCGGCGGCTTCGCAGCCAGTTCGACACCAATCGAGAGCCGTTTCCGCTGCTCAACATTAAGACCCTCACCGAGCACACCCACCACAGCGTCGGCATATTCTCGCATGTCCAACAGCTCAATAACTTTATCCACATAGGCGAGCTTCTCGGCCTTGGGAGTGCTGGCTGGCTGGCGGAGTAATGCACTGAAATTCAATGCCTCACGGACAGTGCTGGTCTCAAGGTGCAAGTCTTGCTGTTGAACGTAGCCTGTCTTGCGCTGAAACGACGCATCGCGAATTTTACCGTCAACCAACATCTCTCCGGTGATGACACCTACAGAGACACGATCCGCGAGGACGTCAAGTAGAGTCGTTTTTCCAGCTCCCGAGACGCCCATAAGTGCTGTGAGTGTTCCGGGCTTGACCCATCCGTCGACGCGGTCGAGAATTCTCCTTGTCTCAGTCTTGATCTTGACATCATAGCAGACCTTGCTCCAGTGGAAGACGCTGGTGGATGCCTCAATCGCGCCCAAGTCGGTAGAGGAGTCATCGTGCTTTTCAAGAATAGTAATGGGCCCAGAAGCAGAGGCTTCGACATCACTCTTCGCCTTGGCGGGGGCAGTTACGCCACGACGGAAGACAAGAACCTCGCCCCTTGACTTCTTGGCAGCGATGTACTCGGTGGCCACAAGGTAAAGCATGTGTAGAGCGACAACGAAGGCGATCAGAATTCCGATGTTGCGCCACTTGTGGGAGTTGAAGTACTTGTACTGGGAGTTGATGTACGCGTCGCCGTTGACGGCGGAATTGCCAGCGACGGCGCCTACCGTTGAACATACTCTGTTGGCGAGTGTGACGTTTTCGTAGCCATTGATGGCCGGGCTGGGTACAAATGCATCGCACTCATAGTTACGGTTGTGGAACTCGTTAATCATGAGCTGTCACGAATTAGCTTCCTCCTTATACAACGCACAGAAGAGATAAAAGTCTCCACTCACTGCCTCAAATCCATATGCGACGGGGTCCAAGTAGTTGATCCATCTGCACCAGCCAAGCATATAGTCAACAGGAATGACGAAACCAGTAAAGATGACAAGGGCAAGGATCAATATCGAGGCTGGTACCATGGCTTGGGACAGGGTACGTGACAATGAGGCACTGTGTCATGTTAGTTGTTGTCCCCAACACAAAAGCTCACAAGGACTTACATCGATCTAAACAGACCCGACATAGACAAGACCATCAGAAAGGTGGTCAAAAGGAAGAAAAAGAAATTCCCAGGCTCTCTATTCAAGTTGGTCATGAAGTAGATAATCAGATCGTAGAAGATAGTGTTCATGATCTTATACGGCATATCCACCAGAACAGATGAGAATGCCTCAGCTGAAGCATGGTAAAAGGCGTACCGCCTTTGTTTCTCAACGATCGGTCGTTGGGCGTATTGGGTGAGAATTTCGAGAGCGCTAGAGAAGGCGTTTGCTAGAATAGCAACGAAAAGGACCGCAGACCGACCGTAGAAGGATGAGGTTGTTTCCGGGAGGTTGTAGAACAGTGACGACATGATAAGAGCAGTGGCCATGTTGCTGAACAGTGAGAACACCGTTAGGCTAGGGTCGCCTCGCAAGAGTTTGAAGCCCCGCCAAAGGCACAATTTGACTTGTTGCCAGTATGAGAGAATAAATGGAGACTTGAGACGCTGGTTTTTGGCCTGGACCGACTGCTTCTGGTTTCGAAAGGCCTCCGCATCGGTGCCGCCTAGAGGATGATCGACCTTGTACTGTTCGATTTGCACCTTCAAGGCCTGGGCTTCGGTGCTGGCCTCCCAGCACGCGGCAAATTCATCAGGGGTTCTCGGGACACGGTTTTCCCAGCCGGGGCGGACCACGCGTTCACTCGGCGCTGTCATTGAGGTCAAAAAGTCCGGCGTTGTTTGGCGCGATGGACACTCGAATCCAAGATTTATAAAGTATTGTCTGGCATCAGTTGTGCGCCCGAAGAAGATCTGTCGACCCTCATAGAGGACAAGGACCTTGTCGAACAAGTCATAGGCGGTTTGAGGTGCCTGGTAAATAGACACAGCACAGGTCTGCCGAAATAAGTCTGACTGTAAACGAAGCGTTTTGCAGAATTCAACAGCGTTGGCAGAATCGAGGCCTCGAGTAGAATTATCCCAGCACTGCAAAGGGGCGTTCGACAACGTAGCCTCCGCAATGGTTACCCGCTTGCGTTCTCCACCTGAAACGCCACGGATGTAGTTGTCACCAACCCGGGTATTCACCGTGTGGCTGATACCGTACATAGCCATGACAACGTCACGGAGATGGTCACAGTATTGTTCGGCCGTGACTCCAGGGGGGAGGCTCCGGGGACAGCGTGCCCGGGAAGCAAATGTGAGGGTGTCACCCACGGAGAGCTGAGGGTAGTGAACGTCGACTTCGGCTGTATATATGGCGTCGCCTGCATGGTGGTCGTGCAGTTCTTTGGCCGAGATGCCTTGGTAGTTGAAGTAGGCGCGGTCATCAGTGTAGATGCCGTTCATCTCACCAGCGATGGACTTGAGGAAGGTGGAGCAGCCAGAACCGGGAGGACCCAAGACGACGAGCATTTCTCCCGCCTCGACCACGCCGTTGAAGTCTCGAAGAATGTCAATACGACGCTCTGATCCTTTCTTCGAGAAGACCTTTCGAGTGAGGCCAGGGAGCTCGAGCCAGACATTGCCAACGTCTTTTTGGTAGTCCGTTTCTTGGCCGTACCCAAAGACATTCAGGTTTTGGTAGCAGAAACCAGTAGTTCGATAGCCCGAACCGTGTTCATTGGTAACATTGGAGATTGCCTTCGCCCAGGTACGCGCGCTGAACTTTTTTCCATTGGGGTTGAGCGGCGAGTCGGGGTCATCGCTGCCGAAAAGGGCAGTGTGGTAACCGTCGACATTGACTGTAGAGTGACGTGTGTATTCTCGAGCCAGCTCTTGCACAATAGAATGACGGCGGTCTAGTTCCGTGTCGTTACCATCGTCGTCCTGTACTGATGAGGATGTGTCCTCGTCTTGTGCTGAAAACGACCTGCTGCCTTCAGCAGGTCCTGTGCCCAGAGAGGTGGTGACTCCCTCATGGTCGACGAAGGTGCGCTGGCTGTAGGCGGGTGACTCGTCCCCGTTTTTTTTGTATGGTGTACTCATGATTTCGTTCGGGATTATTAATGTTTATTAAAGATATTCGGAAACGTCTGGCTGATGCGGCGGCCGCACATGAAGCTTGCTAACCTGCGAATGGGGACATTCTGGTCAGCTTCTTTCCTTGTAACTTTGAGGATCACTTGTCCCGGTCAAGGCTTACCATTTGGCATCAACCTCGTCTTCGCTTGACTATTTCCAAGTAACTGTCGAGCCCCAGTTCATTATGTCCAATGAATAACTGAGAATAAAATGCGAGTTCCCAGGTAGACTGTTTGATCACTGTGACCCAGAAAATGGAACATGCAGAACAATTCTACTCAGACCATAATCAGTATAAATACCTGCGTGCGGTATGCTTACATATCTCAGTATTTCGACGGGATGCCATGCACCCGACATACACACACTTCGTGATGCCACGAAGTCCGAGGGGGATCAGGACTTATCCGGTCCAATCATTCGGGCCCTGGGATATCTGACATCTCGGCGCCGGGCACTGCCGAGGACTTCCGTGCCCACATCATGGCAAAATTTCGCACATTATCCCCAATGGACAAGACGGATTGGATAAGCAATCCTATGCGAATCGGAGTCGGCGTGTGCGTGAGGGTGTCCGTCGGAAGGCACGGCGATCCTTGGCGGTGATCATTATCATCTAGTGCATTAGGTCAATGATGTTAAGCTTAAACCCTGCTGCTGTGGGTCAGCAGCATCGGGGCCCTCGAGGACACCGGGAACGCGTATTTTTTTCCGAGAAGTCCCAATGCCCCCCTCAATCCCCAAATCCCAACCTACCTAGCATATTCCGTTGGCCTTAAATACGGTTCCTCCCACGCTTTTGTTTGGAAAGTTACAACATGAAAAGTCTTTTACAATGAATGTTGTCTTCTTCTTGCACTACATCCCCCCCCCAAAAAAAAAAAATAGAAGTGAACTATTTTGCTACAGCGACTAGATTAGTTTGCTAGTATTTGTCGTTCATGGACAATCACGAATTGGCCAACCACCTTGCTTCAGGTTGATTCGCATCAAAGGGTTCCTGGGCTTGATTCAGTGAGCAGTCGCACTGTGATTTTGGTGGCTGGCGCACCTTTTGAAGCTTACAAGGTAGCCAGGAAATTTGGTTCGGCTTTACAATATTAAGAATTGTGAGAGAGTTTTAGGTGCATTGTCCCATAGCCATGCCACTGAAGAAAAAGGCACTCGGAATCGGCCGTGTTGACGGGCCTAAAGTACCTTCACACCACTTCTTTTGTGCCCCATCCATTATTCAGGCACAGTGAAACGGGGCAACTCATAGCAGCCAGGCTGCTGGACATGGCTTGCCACAGCAGATTGGTCTCACTATGGCAAAATAGCTCACCACGGCGAAATAACCATAGCGAAACAGACCAAGTGTAATAATAAGCCCAAGCAACTTTTATAGGAAACAAATGTTTCTTACACTTAATTGGCTAATATATAGTGTAACCTTCAGCACGTTGCACAAGCTTTCAAACAGCAGGGGCCACATGGAGTTGTCCGGCACCAGGCCAGGTCTTTGATTCGTTATAGGCAAGATAGCCAGCTACCCTAGGAGGATTGATTGGTTAAAATGAATAAGCAGTGCTAAGGCAAGTTGGGCTGTACCAGATCCAGGCCTTGAATGATCGCTTGCTTCCTCTGAGAGATCAAAAGTCGATTATTTCCAGGGGCAGTGGCGAAATAGAGGTAGTTGCGCATCCTCTCGCCCGAGAGTAACGTGTTCCCATCGTCGGTAAGGACTAGCATTTCTCTGAATCATGTCGTGAGCGGTATATAGTGCGTCATTTGCTGTCCAGAGGCGTTCTTCCTGACTTCGGGCTTCACAATTGGGATGTCCATGAATACATTTTCGATATCCCCCCCACCGGTGGCGGAAGCGACTGTGCCAGGTTGTGGGACCATTCCGGGGGCTTTGAGAGCGTTCCAATCAGACCGATGTATACTCTGTGCATTGGAGCCAGTATCGTTGAGAGTTGGTGCTCTCCTGATCACTTTCTCGTCACCCCCATCAGAGGCCCTACACCTGAACTCGACTATGATCTTCAGTGTTCATGTCAGCCCAGCTTGTGATGGGTCTAAGAAATTCGCATAAGCCTTCACTTGTGGATTTGGTTATCTTACATCGTGCCCATAAGGCGCCAACGGAGACTTGTCGCAATACGCGTACTGGGCCAGCTGTGCCCGGTTGCTCTGAGCAGGTGGCGGAGTTGGCTTCGCACCTGCCATCATCTGAGCGTTCCAGCACTGATTACGAGGCATGGTTAGTAAGTTCTCGCACCATTTCAGTAACAGTTAGGAAACATCGGTCCACATACGTAGTAATGATGCTTAACTTTCGGATCCTGCTTCTGCCTCTTTTCAAGTTCTTTATCATAATCATCGACTGTGCCAAGACCTGCCTTGCCGCCGATGGCGTAAAGGACAGGCTTCCTCCCGTTGGGAAGACGTCCATTCTGGACGGCATTTAGCATGCTTGCCGCATTTTTCTCTTGTCCAGGTACCTTCTGCAGGGCGGTTAGAGTACTGATCAAGTGGTCCTTCACTCGAGCGGCGTGCGATGCTTGAGCTGATTTCTGCATGACTGCAATGTATGATATGGTCGATGCTGAAGAGAGTTTAATTGATGTTGTTGTACGACGAGAAGTATTTAGGAAAGAAGTGTGTGGATTTGAAAGCACCCGAGATGCGAACTATGCAAGATGGAGATGAATGCGCCTGAAAGTGTGTCAGTCGGTTGGTTTTGATGTTGCTGCATAATGAGAACTGTTTAGGTGGGAAATGGATGGATTTGGAATTATCTGAGTTGATTGGCATCGTGTTTAGATGGTACAGATTGCCTTGCTATATAGAGAGCCGGCAACCAAGACTGGCAATGCCTCCTCACCCAATGAACTCTTTGCCGCCCCAGAAGGCTAAAGAGATGGTCGCCCGACCGCCCAACAGACAGATTATCGTCGGAGGAGGCCATTAATTGACCTCGTGTTCCAAATTTGCACCCGAAGCTGGTCTGTTTCCCAGCGTGAACTAATTATAGGCATTAAACGGCACAGCACTGGTGCCCTTTTTCCCGCACCGTTTTCTCCCTCATCTTCTTTCATATGTATCCTGAGGAGACCTCGAGTGCTGGAAGATATATGAGAGTATAGGCGAATACTTAGATGTGAAAACTTGATTGCAACGTCTGTAATGTTCCCCAATGGACGTTCAAAGTACAACAGCTGCAGCATGATGGCTTCAGACTGTTTAATGCTTAGGTACCTTGGATAACAGGTGACGGACAGTTGCCGAGGTGGCACAGCAACATTACTGTGCCAGACATGGGCCCACCTGTGCCACGTTGTGCCACATACCGGCAGCGGCGCTACAGTGCACAGCCCCAAAGGCTAATTTTAGCAAACGCCCCGCTTGTCTCTGCTTTGAATAATGGCAACTTCAACACCTCTATCCTGAGTACATCTCTCGTTCTGACACTCAACGACACTTCCTTTTCTTCACCTCTTCTTATACAATACACACATCAGTCACCCACTTCAGCCAAAAATGACCAACGAACAGAGCAACACATCACAGAGCGATAAGGCCAATCACATTATTGACAGAGTTGCAACTCTATCTGTTACTTCGCCTAAGGTGGCGTTAAAAAACGGTAGCAAAGATTCTGCTGACTCACCCTTGTCATTGCCCCAAGAGATAGGAAATTCAGCTTCAGTCTCTACCATACAATCACCACCCTTTCGAACCGCTATGGAATACACGAGAAGGCAGGATCGCAGGGTATAGACGTATGATTGAGAAGAATCATCGTCCAGACCATCATACCAATTTTGAAGCACTTATCCACTATTATGAGGAGGGAGGCAAAATCCCTGAAGGAGATGAAGAGGTTTGGGCAGTTGAAGGCGAGGCCTCCTTTGGTATTAGGGACTATAGAGATAACGACCAGATGCCAAAGGGGTGGTCGTGTAAGCTTAGGTATTGTGATGTAAGCTAATTCTGCCTTTGCTGATGTTGGTTCTGAGCTTCCCTGATTCCCTTTTATATTATCTAGTTACTCACTCCTCTTTCTCTCTTAGACCTCGAAGTACTATCAAATCCACTATATCCCTCAGCCTAACGACTATATGGTTTATGACGTGGAAGGGAGAGTTATTCTAGAATAAGATCGATGTTATTAATTGTTCCCTAGTTAACTGTCTCACTTTTAATCATGAAAGCCATAGAGTTACATATCGTGAAGTTTTAGGTTCACATACTAAATAGGAGAGAGAGTGACTAGCTGATCTACCACCTATGTATTTACTGTAATCAGTCATAAGCTCGAGTCCTCGGCCAAGCCTAACTACTAAGTAGTCAAACCCAAGTACACCGTGACCAATCCTCAGGCAGTAATAACGCAGAGTCAAAACCAGGCAACCAGTCACACCTCTTTCGAGGCCGTGCTAGCCACACATCCCGACCAGTCATCACTCTTTCCATTGGAACTAGTCATGCCCCTCCCGTTGCAGCTATAGATACTCAAGTACTGGTCATCGTCCTCGCCAAGGGGAATTGTTAAGCAGTACCAGATTCATAACTAATTTCAACCACTTTTTTATAACCAGGAAACTGGTCAACCAAACCCCTCCTAATACCAGTCAACATACAGTTTAGCTCCCCAGATAAACGCCACATACTAATATCACAGCACATTACCTCCAGATATTATAGCTACCACTAGCATAAATTTAATAGCAGGGAACAATCATGTACATAATTTTCCTCTTAACCAAGAGACTAGGACATTATACTGGTCTTAAGTGCATCCCCGGCATAATAGCACAATCCAAATTGGTCAGAGAGCCAAGCAGCTAGTAGCTGCCAGCTACCGTCAACAAGACAGGCGCTGCAAGGCGGAGATAGTCTCAATACGTATAAAGGCACCCAGCTTGCCACTGCGGCGCTATCCCCTCAGGAGATATAATGCACACAACTACTTAGTACCTCATCACTATCCCGGCAATTAGGAATGGTACCGCCGGGCTCGCCGACCAGGTACCACTATAGACCTACAAGGTTCCCGATGCGGCACGGCAGACATGAGCCAATCCCAAAAATGGCAGCGCGGACCGCATCACAGGCATTACACCCGGGGATTAATGCAGTCACTCTCATCAATTGGATTAACCCTAGGTACCTTTCAACCACATTAATCTGCGAACAGTCACTATGTATCCATCTCAGAGCAGTTTTACCGAATGCTCCTCATCTCTACAATATGTTATAATGTATTGTCTCTGACGCTTCGTGCCTAGATACTGAATGACTCCGGAGGAAAAAACCTAAACGGAAGCTTGTCTGCATAATACCTAGCTAGGTGTGATGATACTGTTATATAAGGCTATATTGAACTCTCCAGGCGGTTCTAGAGAATTCTGGCATTTTGCTCTCTGCCATAGTGTAGCGATATGGCGCCGGATTACATTACCTAGGTACTGACGAACTGGTTGAGGCAATTTGAAAGCGCCGCTAAAGCAGCCCAGAAATAAGGCTTAGTAATTCCAGCAGAGGAGCGGCAGGAGCAACAAGGCAGTGCCAGCGATGTAGATCCGGAGGGGTTCGTCCGAGTGAGCAAGCGGACTGGGAATCTTGGGAGCCCTGGGTAATGCTGGGTAGTGGCGGGTAGCGCCGGGAAGACCCGGCCAATCAGAGGGCTTTTGTCTACTTTGGAACAACAAAGGTCCCGTACCGAATTCTTCAACCCATTCTTCAAACCATACTTGATACTTGACTAGCGGCGCCTGAGCTTCTTGGTGTCTATCTTGCCAAATCAAATATCTTCTCTGCGTAGCCTTTGTGCAACCTTGCAATCCTCTGTACATATTTGTGGCAATAATAACTTTACGGTCTACTATAATCATCAGAGAAACTGCTAGGAAGATGAACGTTCAGACGCCACATCGGGTAAAGCACCAGGAGATATTTGCATTGGTTTGCCCCGGCTCAAAACCTGTAAGCTACGGGGGGGGATTGATCCGCCCACACCCCTCAGCATGGTTTGTGGCCTCATGTAGTAGCTTACTGGATTCAACTCCATGGAATTGTGCAGAAATACTTTGTGCTCAATGCTGCGGCCAGTATGAGACATGGTAAGAACACAAGCACGAATGAAGCGCAAACTGCCATGGGGTGTCATCTCCTCAGAATCAAGATGAGTCATATTAGTGTGGCTGCCACTTGTGCCTAATGATGGATGTTGACACGGTGAGCCGTCTGTCTCAGATTCGGAACAAGGCCGGATGGTGGGGTGACACGATTGCGACTCTGAGGGCCGCAGGTAGCATTCTGGATGACGGGTTGAGCCGTGGGCTGACATGCACATGTGGTGGCGAGCGTATATCCTTCAGACACATGCAGTAAGATTATGAGACCTCGGTAGCGTGGTCATTCCCTAATCATGTTACCATCGGAGGGGGGCCTGTGAAATCTATCTGCCGAGGTATGCAGGCAAGAGAGGTCATTTGTTTCGCCCCCAACGTTGGCGTCTCCCGGCGGATGGTGAGAAACACCGAGCACGACAACATGTACCCTCATGTTCCAAAGCAGACCTCGAGTCACAAAGACAAATGCATATCTCATGCGGATCCGCCTGCTTGAACGATTGGGGGTGGATGAGTCATTTTGCATTGGGCGGTTCCAACTCCAGAGATACGATGCACGGCAAAATTAGATTACAACCGCCGGTCGTAGGGCTGCAGTTGGAAACTTTTGCAACGGGCTGCATTATCGGGATGTTCGTAGCAGAAGTTTATCCTCCTGTCTCCACAAATTTCTTGGTTTCCAAGGTTCTGGGTGGAGGTTGCCTTGTAGTCCGGGCACAGGCTCGACTTCTCCTCCTTATTCCCAGAACAATTTCTTCCACAGACACTGGCGGCTGGATTTATCTTATGAGGGGGACAATAAGCGCAAACTATCAGGAACGCGTGTCAATGGGTTCGAAATCAATGAGTTCCGAAAATATTACATCCAATGTTGCTAATGTTATGGGAAACTTCTTCTTTTCCCGAGGGATAGCGAACTTGGAAACGTGCGAGCTACTTTCGGTGTGCGAGGAGAAGAGTAGAATGTACTCTGCCACTATTTTGTAATGCTGGGGAATGTATGTAACGGCTTATACAACAGTCAAAGGCAGGTGTCACAGCTTATTTGCCGACTCGCGGGCACTGGGAAGTTATGAAATACTCCAGATAGGCAATGTTGGAAGGCAGCATTTCGGGCCCGTCGGAGGCCCGGTGAAGACACCGTAGTATCGGCGAGAGGCACCGTAGTATCGGCGAGAGGCACCGCAGCACCGCTTAGGCCCATACGGCGCCCAAGTCAGGACTGAGCCTCGCTCAGGCTAGCGTGCATCGAGATCCATGAGGGATGGGCAGGTTAGGTTATAAGATAGGTGGCTAGACGCACTGGAATCACAATGTAGTTAGGCATCACAACATTGCACAGAATATTCAGATCCTGATCTGCCCCAAGCAACCATTTTGCCTAGCATGTTCCCCAGAGACTGTTAACATTATTATAACGTTATATTATAATATTTAATTTATTTAAAATAACGTTAACATAGTTCACAAGTCAGCTGGTTGGATCAGTCGGCCGGTCAGTCTTTTTACATACAAAAAACGTCCGTGCCAGCCCTGTCTACTCCTCTAAATTAGGCCTAATTTGGATGCAAATTTCAGTATCGATAGATATGTATATAACTAAGCTAAATTTTGGGATTCAGAAATTTCAGGATTTTCTGATTTTAGCTATATCGGAAAACAAAATTACAGGGGTGTCAACGACCCTGACAAGAATAGGAACAACGGTTGGTTCATATGCAGAACCAAACCCCACAAGAAGGCCAGCACACCGGCCAAACGAGAAAGGCGCAGAACAGGATCCTGCACGGTCACGTGACCACGGGTTACCTAAGCAGGATCAGGGAGATCAAGTCCTGAGCCAACTGATCTGGGATCAGTCGGATCAGACTCTGAGCCAAACGCTCCAACAACGGATCATAAGGATCAGACCCTGAGCCTCGTGAGCCTCACTGAAGAGATGGACTATAAAGACACGCTCATTACCAGTAGATAGCATTAGGATAGGACAGCTCTTCAGCAGTCAATCTAAGTATTCACCCCGAATAGCTCTCACCAGCTAGTGATCATTGTACAGAACCTCAGAATATTGCTCAACACCCAACTCGCTACGCATTCCGAACATAAACCCTTGATACTTGGTTTAGAGGACTCGGAAAGCCTTGATCATTACAAGGGGCCTAAATAAGCTTTTTCTTAATAACTCTTTTAAAAGATTTCTAAGATTCCTGAAAAGAATAACATAGTTTAATATATTTTTAGAAATAAGCCTACAAAACTTTATCCAAATTGGGTCTACCTTGAAGGAGTAGATAGGGTTTGCAAGGACAAATTTGTATGTAAAGAAATTGACCGGGCATGTGATCCGACCGGCTGACTGGTGAGCCACGTTAATTATAATATGTAAAAAAATAAAAAAAACTTTAAAATTAAAAATTAATTTAAGCTTATAATTATTATATTTTAAATTAGGTGTAATGAAATTATATTTAATTAAAGGATATAAAAATAAGCCCCTTAGAAAGGTGCCCGGAAGCGTTATATATAGGCGGGTCTATTATGGACCCTCTCCTTCATAATACGGCTTTATGAGGTTCCCATGTAGTTGGTATATTTCCACAAATAGCTCGGAGACCATCTTTGAGCATCAGGTAAAGAAGCAGGTGCAATGTGTTTGCCTTCATAAGTCGCGATACCACCTAAGACAAGCACATGCGACCATATCTACAAGAAAATATGGGATCCCGTCCGCTCTCCCTTAATCAAGCTTGTAAGAGCTGGAGTAGTAGTTGGGTCGGTGACGACCAGCGAATGCCCGGTGTTGCATGTTTTTTTATTTTGCTTCATTTTCAGTGTGGACGTTGTGGTTGACCCACAAGTGGATTTATGGCGACTCGCGGGGATATAGAAATATTAGCTGTTGGCAGTGTTTTGTTGTCTATACCATGATGCAGGAAGTGTATGCCCAGGTAACTGTATAGGTGAGAGATCGGCTGGAAGCTTAAGTTCTCCGGTGAATGGGAGGGGATGAAAGCGTTTGACAGCAGGTTAATTACGACCGTTTGCCCCAGTTTAATGACTACTTACGACGCCGCTACCACGAACAAGCACAGACACACGCGCGCCTGCGTCCCGCGAAATTAAGGTGAAATATGGTTCATTAGCTGTCTTTGACTGAAAATCATTTCCGAATACTCTGGCTTGGTACACCGCGAAGATCCATGATACTTTCTGAAAAACCAGGCGGCTCATTTCAATGATGAGCGCCGGGAACGTATACGGCAACGATGCGCCTTGCAAATGTGTGGGGCTTGTATTTGAAGCGGTCGTGCTGTGAATTCCCATAATGCAGAATAGGCGAGGGCTCACTTTTCCACCTGTGAATACCTGCTATTCACCATCGCAGGGATGTTCTGATGAGACGTTTGTACAAAGAGTGCCTATTACTAAGCCTTTCTGGTTTCTCTCCTAATTGTATGCCTGAATGATACTGGATCTAGGATTATGGGAACTATAACGGCCATCAGGCATAGTCTCGTTGAGAGTATACATGGGGGTTTTCCGGCTTACGCGCCTGGATAAGACAACACCATCCGCTCCCGGCGGCGTCAAGTCCACGATGAACTCTGAAGAAACTCATCTGGGTGGTTTAGCTAGGCTGCCAAATCACGGGGTTCGCGAACAAAGGTTTGTGGCAGCACTAGCAGTCGTCAGCCCACTGGCTATCGACGAACGTCCATCGTCCCACCACTATGCGCCCTGGGTATATGATCTGTTGTTGCCTGGGAGGGCCCGGCCACATTGAAATTGTTCTGATCTCATCCGTGGTTACCTAGTTTGGGCCTTCCTCTTGGAAGGTGATCTCGATTAGCCTCGTCTGTGCGGCTGTCAGGAGACTTTCTCTGTTTTTCTTGGCTACAGACCATTGTATTCTCAACCAGATCCGATTAGCATTTAATATTATCTACTCCTCGATACTGAGTTTTTGCGGCTGTATGAAGGTACCGCCTCAAGCTCTTTTATAAAGAGTATGCCATCGGATCCCAAGAACGAAACTATGCAGAACAAGTATCCGAGGAAAGCTTCGTTTCTGTATCCACCATCCCATATTTATCCAGGAAGGTGACTTCTGCATAGGTGTGTTATTGTCCAATGTACACATTCGCGTGAAGCATAGAGATGATATTCAAGCGCGCTTGTAGATTATGACTCTCTGTTGTGGCAATCAAGTAGTCTTCGCCTTGCCAATAGTGAAGTGTTTTCTGACAAATGTGGAGGATCTCTTCTGCAAGATCGAGCTACAGCAGACGGTCAAATTTGGATAGACTACAACCTCGAGTGCTATGCGGCTCTTTCACTCGAGTGCCAGGTAAGGTGAATATACGCTTATTTCCCTTCAGTCACAAAAAAGTATATTCGCTTCTTCTTGGTGCTCTTCATTTGCTTGGAATTCTGTAGGTGCAGGAAAGTTTCAGCAACGCAGAGTCTGATAAGCCCACCGAATATATTGATATTGACCCAGTGAGGCAGCAGGTGACCAGTAGCATAACAAGTCTGTGACGGTACCTCTGGTGAGGGGTTTCCTTGGACATCGCCATGATAAACTGACGATCGACTGGATCGTCATCCAACAATTCTGCGGCTTCGGCATTCCTTTTTCCACGATCTGGTTGACATTCTGGGTGATTCAATGCTTTCTGTCGACTGCCTGGCCAATTCCTAGTATGACGCCATGACGCCATGCCGACTTAATCGTCTTCTCGGTCACAATCTTCCGAACCTTCGATCAACATCGAAGGAAGTTGATCTTCCCAACAGGGGCAGAATCCGCGATGGAGTCGAGTTTGTTGATCTTCTTTCGATAGGCAGCTTTGAGGACATTAAAATGACCATTATCTGCCGGCTGCAACCCGTGAGACGTATGCGCTGGGAGGAAGCAGAGATAAATGTTGGCAAAGAAGCACTCCTCCATGAACTCATCCTATGCAATAATAGTCAGCACCAACAGCCTTCTGCAGTCAAACCACGTAAATAAATACCGAGGTATGGCTCTTGTGGCCGTCGAGAATAAACAGAATCGCTCTGCCATCATCATTGCCTCTGATGGCATTCATCTGGGGCAAGAAGACATCCTTCAACCAGTGGACGGCGATATCGTTGCTCGTCCAGCCATTATCCGAGCAAATATACTTCCAGTCACATATCTTCTTGAACTCTCGAAGAAACCACTGGGCTTGCAGCTCTTTGCCTTTGAAAATAATACCTGGATCGAGGTATTGACCAGCAGCGGTGATGGCGTCGATTATAGTAACCCAAGACCGAATTGCCACCGTTTTTGATGAGGACTTGCTTAGTCTCTTTGGTTCCCAGGACGAGAAAATAGTTTCCTTGATATATCAGCAATGAATAGAGGTTTTGAGACCCTCACTACTAACCTTGGCCTTCCATGATTCCTCCTTCATAAACATTGACGGTCAACTCCGGTTCTACCCAGCTGAACTGCTCACGATGGTCAAAATACTAGTTGACCGCCTTTGGCGTAAAGTCGCCGAATCGCTCGGCTTCTTGCTTCCTCCCAATCTTCGTATGTATTTTGTCACCATGTCGCTTTTTAAAGCCGTCCATCCAGTTCTTCCCGAGAGGCTTGGAATCGCCTTTTCTTTTGAGTATGGCCTCAACAACTTTCCGAACGACTGAGGCCGTAGAAACATAGCCAAGATATTCTTGCTTGACTATCCAGTCAACTAGGCTATTCTCTTCAATTGCGGATAGGCGAGAGGCGGGCTGAATACTCTCAGACTTCGAGACAATGCCACTCATTCGATATTGGAGTGTAGAGAAGGGTACAGCATACTTTTCAGCAGATTTGTGGATAGAGACACCATTTTCCATAACATCGTATATGGAATCAGCCATATCCTCTACCGTATATGAAGGCATTGTGTGGATGGGCTACAATGAAGAGGCGAATAGGCTGGTGGTCTAGAGAGAATTGTATTTTGCTTAGATTCGGCTTACGAGGGACTCATTTGTGTGCGGGGTTCGGAGTCTAGATTACCTACCTCCAAAGCCCTCAAAACAATATTCCCTACAACAGACGTAATTGCCTAATTGAATAATCTACAACCATCAAATCGCCATGTGGATAGCATCAAATTTGACTGAATTGGTTGCAAGTAAAGTGGGTGGGTTTGTGTGGTGATGGTGACCGAGTGGTGGGGGTGACCGGGTACCATACCACCCGGGCTACCCGTACACCCCCGCCACTCGTGCACTGTCACCACACAAACACAAGAACTTTACTCACATCCAATTCAGCCACGATTGAGGTAATTTCCATATAGACTTGATAGTGCAGAGTATCAATTGAGGCGATCACGCTTATAGAAGTCAACTGCAAATTGGGGGTTTCGGAGCGGGATTAATTAGACTCCGAACCCCGCACAGATATGCAGCCCTTGTGACTTGAACCTAACAATTTTCGTCATACCGGACAGCCCAAATCCTCTGATTGCGATCCAACGACGATATGCCTGAATATACCGAAGAGAATATGGCTGATGCCATATTCGACGTCGTCGATAATGGTCTATCTAAGTGCAAATCGGCGTCGAAGCATAGTGTACCTCTGATGACACTATGTGACCGTATGAATGGCATTACTTCGAAGTCTGAGACGACCTAGCCAAACCAACGGCTATCTGAAATAAAGGAGAACAGACTGGTTGACTGGATCATCAAGCAAGACTCTTTGGGTTATGCTCCGAGTGCACTAGTTGTTCGGAAGATTGTCAAAGGTATCCTCAAGAAGAACGGCGATCTCGAGCCCCTGGGCAAGCACTGGATGGATGGCTTCAAAAAGCGACACAACGATCGAATTCACACCAAAATCGGGAGGAAACAAGAATCCGAGTGATTTGATGGCTTCACTCCCAAGACGGTCAGCTAGTATTTCGACCAGAGGGAGCAGTTTAGCTGGGTTGAGCCAGATCTAACGGTCAACGTTGATGAAGGAGGGATTATGGAAGGTCAAGGTAAGTGAATAAGCCGTATTGACTGACGATGTTTATTACAATTGACTAAATATTCTCAGGGGTCGATTATCTTGTACTTGGGACCAAGGGAACAAAGCAAGTCCTCGTCAAAACGGCGGCAGTCGCTCCTGGGTGACTATAATCGATGCCATCACCGCTGCGGGTAAATATCTCGCCCGGGCGTCATCTTCAAGGGCAAAGACCTTCAAGCCCAGTGGTTTCTTCGAGAGTTCAAGAATATTTGCCCATGGCACTATATTTGCTCAGAGAATGGCTGGACGAGCAATGAAATCGCCGTTGCTTGGTTGAAGGATGTTTTCCTTCCCCAGATGAATACCCTCCGAAACGATGATGATAGCAGGGCAATTCTGTTTATCTGGACGGCCATAACAGCCATACCTCAGTAAATAATCTCCGTTTGACGACAGTAGACTCATTTACTAACTATCGTGGCTTAGGACGAGTTCATGGAAGAGTGCTTCTTCGGCAACGTTTATCTCTGTTTCCTCCCAGCACATACTTCGCACGGGCTGCAGCCTCCAGATAACGGTCATTTCGTTGTCCTCAAAGCGGCGTATAGGAGTGAAGTCAGCAAATTGGACTCTATCACCGACTCAGCACCCGCAGGGAAGATCAACTTCCTACGATGTTCAGCCAACGCCCGTAGGGCAGTGAGCGAGAAGACGATCAAGTCGGCTTGGCATCATACTAGGAATTGGCCAGTCAGTCGTCGGAAAGCGTTGAATCACCCGGAAATTCAACCGGAACGCGAGAAACGGGATGCCGAAGCCACGGCATATGAAGACGACGACCCAATCGATCGTCAGTTTATAATGGCGATGTCCAAGGAAACCCCTCACCAGAGGTACAAGTTCAGGCGGCTGGCAGATGAATTCGACCATCTTCAAGCCAAAATTACACTCCTCGAGCAACAAAATGCCGAAATGAGGGCTCGTCACGAAGCCTCAATTAGTACGAAGAAGAGGCGCTCTGTGCCTAATTCAAACAAGAAGTTCATGACTATTCATGATATTCTAAGCAAAGGAGGTACCCTCGAAGACTTGGAGGAGGGAATCAAGCCACCAGAAGAGGCGAAAAAAGGGCTCAAAGCAACAAGAAACCATCGTTGTTGAAGCAGAGGAGGTTATTTACGGAGTCAGTGGTGATGAAGAAGATGCAGAGAATGAGGACATTCCTGTAGAGGTTCAGACCACATCTGGCAGTGTGGTCAAAGACCAAGTGGATATGGCGATTGAGCGTCTTCTCAAAATCAGAATAATATACGAATTGCTTCTCAATACCATCAATTGACTATGCTACGCATCGTGAAAGTTGAGGACTTTTGGTGTGGTGGGTGTACGAGTGGTGGGGGTGCACGGGTAGCCCGGGTGGTATAGTAGTGTGGGTGATATGATAGGAAAGTAGAATAAAGGTGTAGGCAAGTAGAATATAGGTGTAGGAAGTAGAATATGAGTAGGATTTCACCCCTTATACACTATGCATGCTCAAACAAATCAAAACGATGGTGCTCTAGCTAAGTTCTCCGCTGGCTGCGAGCCTTTGGCATGTAATTTTCAGGGTCTTGCTGGCACCGTACACAATACCGTTACGCGCGTCCAGATTGCCAAAAAAATGTCGTCATTATCTTTCCCGCCTAGAACAATTCAAAACCAGCATCCAGAAATGCATTTCCTGTTGGCAGCATTGGCCGCCCTTGCATTGGGTAGGGCCAGAACAGTGAGTTTCCCAACGAGTCTCCGGAAGTCGCCGGTGCGGAGCTTGCTGGCGACGGCGCGATCGGCAACGGCACCGAGTTGCCCCAAGTTGTCGGAAAGTCATTTTCGTTCAAGTTGACGGCGAAAGATTCAGAACTGTCGGTGGTGGACTGTGAGTTGCTTCTATTAGAGTATGCCTGGTTGGCATCCAGGTATCGGCTCCACTGGCTGTTGGTATCTATGTTATATCTGGAGCCTAATAGATAGTCCGAAGACATCGAGCTCGAAGTGCTGGCCGATACTGACCCGTCAGGTATTTCAGAGGTGTATAAGGCGTCGCTTACACCAGAGAGAGTCAATAGATTGGTGAGGTTTGTGTCCGTGCTGGAGAGATGGCTCGACGACGGGATTCCATCGAATTCTGAGGAAAGCTGGCTGCTCAGCCAGTTTGCTATGGCCTCGGCAGACTGGCCGTTTCGCAGTCGGCATAAGGCCTCCTTCCATCTCCTGCTGTGCGAGAGGGTATTGATGATCAATTCGTTTGAGGCTTGCTGGCGGCGCAGCTGCTCGATTGTGTTGCGGAGATTCATCTTCGACTGACGCATAGGGACCTTATAGTTGCACTCAACGTCATGTTTGCTGCATCGGCGACATGGTTGTTGGCCGTCGCACTATAGAATGGTAAACAGTTAGATTGGGATACTTGGGTAGTTCACGTCACTCAACTTTGTCGAGGTAAGGTTGGCTTGCATAGAATGACAAGAGTGTAGTAGTTATTAACTAACTTTTGCGCGCTTCTCCCGACATTCTGTACAGGCATGTGGGGTGACCACGCGCCGGCCTCTTTGCCTCTTCTTACAGCCAGACGCTCCCAATGGGGAGGTCGCAGAGGAAGCGTTGGAAGTGCCGGCGGAGCGATTCGATGCTGAGGTTGTTGAGGCGCTCGTGGATTGTGTTGTGGAGACAGGGGTTGAACTGAGATCGTGCTGGTCAGATGAGGGCGTGTTCCCATCTTTGGATCGAGGGAAATTCTGTTCTGTGAAATAGTCCATTATGGGGGCGCTGACTTCTGTCTTTGATGCTGCGAGAAAAAAATGCAGGAGTGGGTAGTGGATAGCAGGCCGAGGAGGTGAAAGGGTGGTTTGGTGGACGGCCGCTTTGTGGCTGAGTGGCTCGACGGGATATCAAGTAGTGCTGCGATGCGATGGCGCGCAATCAATGTCTGGAGACGTCAGAATAGAGCAAGACCCTGCGTGTCGGAACTGATGGCGCAGTCTCCCACAACTTCCAGAAGCTGCCTGGCTCCTCTTTTATGGCCGACATGTCTACTGTTGCAAGTTCTGTATCTACGCCGGCCAAAGTGAAATGAAGACACAAAACCAAGGATATCCCATGGCGGACCCTTGCAAACCGGCCTTTTCGCACTGTCTGAGGGAAGAGGGGTGCCCGGCTACCGGGCTTTAGGGTTGCAGAGGCGTGAGGGTAGCAACAACGTGAGCGCGATAAGCTCGGGTCCAGTCTTCAGCAGGGGATTTGCGACAGTAGGATTCTGGCATTCCATTCGTGTAGGAGGATTTCCTCAATGTGAGGATGGGATTTGGTCAACGGCATGGATGGCCGCTCAATGAAGCACACGTACCCGGACGGAATGAAGAATCCGGGCTTGCTTTGATACAACATATTAGCTTCAGCAAGGTGGCTCTGAAGTTACTTTTGTTCCTGCTCGCAGGGCAATAAGCCGGGAATGACTTGAAGCTTCTGACAGCGCAAAAGAGTTGAGACGATGCTCTTGGTTTGTGTGGATTTCCGAGCGACTGTCAAGTGCCCATGCCCCTACGGGCTATAGCCAATCAAATGACACGATTTGGAGTTAGTCAGCCAGAGGGCCGACTACTACACCAACCGTCAGGGCGACGAGATTAGCGATAGCTTCTTCCTTCTCGATAAGCAGAAATCAGAACCCGTACCCAAACACGTACGGTCTGCTTCAACCCATTTGCACGTGCAAAGATCCCTTGACCCTCGCCGTCAGGGCCGTACCAACAGTTTGAGTTGGGCAATAACCCGGGAATAATTCACTTTGAGCTGAGCGACGCCAAGCGAACATTATAGTTGTTCTAGACCTTGGTCATCCTACCTGAGAGCCTGACTGCCCTAGTTACCCATGATGCATGAGGTACCCCACGATGCATGGCGAGGCGGGCCGCTGCGGCCCCGGGGGCCCTCAGCGAGTTTGTAGCGAATAAGCTCGTGGGAGATTGAAGTGCGACGATGGCTTACAGGGCGGCTAAAGCTCCGCACAGTCCTGAAGTGGTCTGATGTCAAAGAAACAACAGAGTAGAGTGGTCGTTGTCAGCACTGGTTCCGTCACCAGACCAGCATACCATACTAGTGAAGAGCAATGAAAAGCCAGTACTCCAACAAATCAGCTACAGTTTCGTCAGTCAATCGTTATTCGAGTTTCGCGGGCTCCGTGACAGTATGGCAGCGTAATTCTCTGTTCATAGATTATTCTAGACGAATATTATAGCCACGTCGACACGGATGAGCACGAATGCTGCTAGCTGGACCCATGCAACGACTTCTGTGACGGTCATGTGGCTCTGGGGAGAAATACTCCAAGGCAATGTTGTCAGGGGCACCTCGTCATGCTGAATTCCATGTTGGAAAATTCATGGCGAGAACAGAACCACATTGATCACTGCAGCACCATCTATCAACCATATCACATTGAGGTTGTGCAAAGAACCATTCCGCTGACGGGCTGTTTCTAAGGGCTATACTCGCATCGTTGAGGCGGCTCAAAGGGCAGCTATGCAGGGTCCCAGTTTGCGTGCATCGCGTCGGCACTCCATCGAATCAATTGTCACATTCCAAGAGAACTTGTCCTGGTCACCAACTTCCTCTAGACATCAGCCTCATAGTTATGAAAACCTGTGGTGAAGCTGAAGTTTATGGTTTTGTATGACGGTCTCGTGACGGTCGGGAGGCTGGATGGGTGTGTATTTCCGTGGAGGACCCTCCGCGAAAGTGGTGGTTGGCCAGCGTCATGCGACGTGCCCGCCCCAGATCCGACCCCAGATCCGACCACTGATCCGGCTGCAGAGCCGGCCGCAGAGCCCGCGCCAGACCCCGCTACAGATCCCGCCCATGTGCACCTTCCTTCAACGTCTAATCTCATATAGGTTGGGGGTAGATATACTGGTATACGAACGCAGATGTGAGGTTGGCGGGATTGGGATGTGGGCCGGATCGGCCGGTGGGTGGGATTAGGGCTCTGCAACAGGCATGTCAGTTATGCGAGAGTTTTTCACACGCCCGGTGTGTCTGTAGAAGGACCGATGTGTACAGATGTTGCCATAGCCATGATCACCTGAGCAATCTGTGTCCAACAAAGTGGGTAGTGGAGCTCTTATTGTGATTGGCCTGCGACAACTATGACATTCTGCAATACCATAGTCGCCTTGGACTCCTTGTTGTGTTACATTAAGTGAAGTGTCCTTCACAAACCACGGCTCATCCATTCCGGATCTGCAATCTCTTTTGCGAGAAGTCTCGACCATCTCAGAGTTCTCAAAATTAGTAGCATTTAAGTGAGATCTAGGCAGAATAATCTAAACACAACGTCAAGCAGACATATAGGATCGCGTCAAGAGCTGCACGCACCGTTGACTCCAGGTCTCATACACAAAGCCAACATGCCTAGTCTTCTTGACCTAAGTTGGAGACATTTATCTCAAGTTACCTGGCTTCTGTTCCATTAAGATAATTACCTATCTCGATTCGCGCTGTTGACATGGGTTGCAACTTGACGCTGTAAACACGTGCCAAGGCCTTAGAGTGCGACGGGGCCAACTTTCCAAAATCCCTCGCCACCCAAGTCAGCCCTGTTTTCCGAAGCCATGTCACCCACGACTTGGTCAGATGAATCTTCATGAGCACTGGCAACGAATAGATCCCTGCCAAATATTCGCTCCTGCTTGTTAAATACGTCTCAGGTGATGGTCGAATTTGTTGCCGTGAAGATGAAGCAACTGTCCGTCATGGTCCCAGACTGATTCTCATTTCATCGCCGTCTCATTGATCCCTTTCCAATCCGAACTCTTTTGATCAGATTCCATGATCTTACATACTGAAACAAAAGTTCACATGGGCATTCTCCTTCCCAAATCTCCCCATCCATCAATGGTCGTCAAGTCTAAGATCTCTCAAGCACCCAGGTAGTTTTATTCTCGATGTGCCATCAACTGAATTCGATAAATAGTGAATATGCCACACAATCGCGGTGAAACGTGGAATTATGGCCAAGAAGGAATTTTTTAAATTTGGAACTTATTCAGGCCAATACTGCTCGCTCAAGGTCACCTCCAATTCTCTTTGCCATGACCGGTTGGCCAACAGCATCACAAAGACAGTTCCATCCACAAATTTCACAGTGATCGACGAAGATGGAAGGAAATGCCAAGATAAAAGAGCTATTGATTGATAGTGAATACAATGACCGGGAAGACTCCAGCACGGGCGCGAATATTAGGAACGGTGTGGATGACAACATGTTCTTCCAGCGCACCCCATTAAGTGTCAACCCACCCCACCCACGGACATCTCTCATCACTTTAGCCCTTCGATCAACGCATCATCATGGCGCCACGCCTCAGAGTGGACATACTGTCCCGACCCCGCTTTTCATTGACGTACAGCGTGTTAAAAGCTCACCGGGCGGTTCCGATGAAGCACATATACCGACAAGGCAAGAGCCCAGTGGAGCTCGCAGGCAGTCTCCCAATGATGTATCCCGCTTGTCAGCACAGCCTATCCTGCTCATCAGCGACGGAGCCAACGAACCTGTCGTCCTTTCTCCAAGAAAGACACGCCGCAACATGATAGCCCATGAGTTCACTGACTCGTTGTGCCGCCACCTCCTTATGGAGAGAAAACAAAATACCTCGACCGCCAATACCGTGCTCAAGCATCGCCATACAGGCGATGATGTGACGAATTTAGTCGAACACCCGCAACAACACCCCATAGCTAAAGATAATGGCGACATTGATGCTTGCAGCTGGGTCCAGGACTTCGGTTGGGAGGCCTTCGCTAGATACCACACCAAGGGCTGGTAGCTGAACACCGGTTCCGTCTTTGCAGTCAATATTCTGCAAATTTGATACCATTCAGCAGTGGCATCGCGAGAGGTCAGGTTACAGCGTGCTTCAATTACGTACAACCAAATACTCACAGCGTCTATCAGGCCAAGGCACTCCGAACCGATCCTCCCAGTATCCAGCTGCAAGATCCCTGGTCACCAGGAGTCGCAGCAAATTTATATTTAACCAGACCTGTGCGACTTCTGTGGGAGCCAAATACACCTCAGTGTTCACTTCAGTTCACTACAGTTAGAATCACCTAGTTACAGCGTGACCGCAGACCATCATACATGGCCTAAGTAGCCGGTTAAGCAGTGACTGATAGGAATGTAAAGGGGGGGGGTGCCGATTTTCGGCTGGACTTTCCGTGAGCTTGCTTTCCTGGTGATTGACATGCGTCCATAATGCGCAGGAGTCTCAAATATGATCGATGTCCTGAACTTGTTCTTAGAACGTATTTAGGTCTCAGTCTAGATGAGGGAATCAAATGGTGCTGGAGGCGGCCTGTATGGCATTCTCAGCGTACCGCAAAGGTCTCAAAAGATAGCAAAAATAGAGTTCATTGACAGCTTGTTGAAAGAATCTTCCCAGTGATTACCGTTCACATTCAGGTACAACTGGTACCGGCTGACTTATTTCCAGGGTTAAATTATGCATCGTCCTTTTTAGTCGATGTCAATCATGCTCTCATAATGTGCTCATGATGATTAGCTTGCTCTGCTGCTAACCTTGTCAAGTCTTTATCAATGGCAAAATGTGAAAAACAGCGTATTGTGTAGCTATTTTTTGCATTCTGGTGGAATTACGGTCTGCAGATCTTGGAGGGGCCTTCGAGGTTGCTGGCTCAATTTCCCCATCGCTGTTTCGCAGATGGATCGGCACCGTTCATCGCCGGTGGGTTCTTGCCGTCAACCAAAGTACAAGCACACGCCGGTCTAAAAGTCCTTGGCCCCCTTGTTTGTCACCCATGCACTTCTGAATCACACCCGTAGCATGCACTCTCAATCCGCTCAATTTGTTCCAAGTAGCGTCAAATAGCCCGGGGCAGGAAACGGCCCAATGGGACTCAAGCAGTTGGTGACACACTCAGCTCCTGTAATCATTTTTCCACTCATTATCTATAGGTACTTGCTCCCCATGTATCCGTCTAGACTACTCGGGAAAAAAAATGACACGTGGGGATTTACGCTGTCAACCAGAAGCTGAAGTTGGACTAGCGTCGAAGTAACTCGTTGAAGTCACTATCCTCATCCATGTCGAATCGAGTCCGCCCCAATTCGGGCCCGCAACAGCTACGGTTTCGCAGGTGAACGCAGGGTAGTAAGGACCTAGGAACCAATAGCACACTGGCTGCCAAGCATGATCGCACTGAACCATTATGGGCATAGCAAGAAGGCCCTGAGGATCCGCGAATTGCTCTGCATCCACGTAGTCGAAAATTTGTCAAACGCCAAAGGTTTGGTAGGCTGTGGTGGTGGACTGGTTATCGCGACCGTTACAGGAGTCACGCTGCGATACCCGCCATCCGCTAGTGTGGGCCAGTATGTATTGTCAGTCGACCACTCTATGAGAGCAGTTGGAAAAGCCCTAAACTTGACGATTAGTAATGAGTGACACCAAAAACGAAGAAGCAAAGGACCACATACAGAGTGGTAGTAGTCTCAGGCCCCTCAAGAATGTGAATTCGAGTACCGGCAGCATTGGTGGGCGGCGGTCTCCACCCTGGAGGCAAGCTGGTAGTCACTTTCGTGGAGTTGAGAATGCTGTCGACAATCGTTACCACGGTAGCTGTCATGGTAGTTGTTACCTGGAAGTTCAACAGGTATCCTGGAAACAAGCCGACACCTTCATCCTCTCTTGCCCAGCCAAGAAATGTGATATACCCAGAATCAATGGAGCAATTACTGTCAATGATGTCAGAGAAGTTTGACTGGACCCGACCCACGTGAGTAAAATCAAATGTGTTGGATGTAGCTCAACCACTGAAATCTCAACGGGAACTGTCAAACTACTTAGGTAGCCAGAACTGCCCAACAACCTTGGCCCGCTTGATTTATTGGGCTGTGTAGATAATTCTCGGGGCTCTCATACCTTGAAGAATGGTAGTCAACGCTACCCACAAAATATTTCTGGAGACCATGCCAGCCATTCTCTGGTTCGTGATCAAACAGTCCGATATAAGTAAGAAGCGCTGATTTGGGTCGGGTTATATTTGAGGCAATGAATTAATGTTGAGCTGGAAATGGAGATTCATATTGAATCCAGTTGGATACCTAGGTGACTATATACTCCCCAGGTGGGAGTCTCTGGCCAGATGTTGAATGCCTACTAGGTAGATATACCACATCTGCCTTGCCATCTAAGGGCAAATTCACTACTTCCACATATAACAATTTATATTATTAAGTAAAACATATAAATAATTCTTTACAATTTTGATTTTCTTTAATATTTTATTAAATAACTTTTAATACTCTAAAACCAAATTATAATATTTACTTATTTTAACCTTTTTATATATTATACGTTATATTGAAATAATGTTAAATAACTATTTCTTTTTTCATTAATTTAAAAGATTTATGCATTGTTTTAAAATTATCTTTTACTTCTATAAGATATTAAATATGTTGGAATATCACTCGGCATGGACCGTACGCTGATACTCACGGCTTGGTCAGATGACTAAGCCAGCCCCTGGGCGGTAGGCATGCTTATCGTGCCCATCGCACCTCAAAGGCTCCCTTTCCTATTAGTTAACAACAACAAGTAATCAGCACCGAATCCAGCCCATCATTTACGCGATACCCGTACGTACGTACAGAAAGCCCATTCAACAAAATATCTATTAAATAATTTTATAAGAAAGAAATTATTAAAACCGGTATTCTTTAATATTCTTTTCAAATTTAAATCAAATTTAATATGAAATTGCTTCATTAATAAATTAATAATTAAAAATATTTTAAAGAAATATTATATTAAAATTAAAAAAAATTGAGATAATAATTATCCAAGAATTGTTTTTATTTTCAATTTAGATTGATAATTTATATGTTGGAAGGCAGCACTTCGGGCCCGTCGGAGGCCCAGTGATGACACCGTAATATCGGCTAAAAGGCACCGCAGCACCGCTCGGGCCCATGTGTCGCACAACTCAGGGTTGAGCCTTGCTCAGGCTAGCGTGCATCGAGATCCATAGGAATGGGCAGGTTAGGTTATAAGGCAGGTGGCTAGACGCACTGGAATCACAATGTAGTTAGGCATCATCATCAACAACATAGCACAGAATGTTCAGATCCTGATCTGCCCCAAGCAACCATTTGCCTAGCATCTTCCTCAGAGACTCTCGACATTATGATACAATTTAAAGCTAAAAGAAAAGCTTTATTAAATATTATATTTTTAATCAATTAATAGAATAATACTAATTTTCTAATAATAATTTAAAAGTATAAAAATAATATAGAAATTTAGATATTATAATACTAAGCTTGGTTGTTTATAATGATTCTTCACACGTCCCACTAAAGTACGGCATGGTGTATATCAGCCGTTTTAGTGCCTGTAGTGCAACTTGCTAGTAATTGGGCCTGTTGGGAATCTGCAGGCTACAGACAAAGCGCCAATAACTCAGCAAAGAACAGAGCTGCTGAAAATACCATGTTGGCAAAAATAAGTTGGTCACTGCACAGCCTTGGAAGCCACCCCCACTATGACCCTGATACAGCAGATACAATGCCCTCCTGGTTGCCTCATTCTGCCGATCAGGTAGTAAGCCTACCAAGCCACCCGCCAACTCAATGCTCTCAAGCTTACACTTCGCAGACATTACTTCCGACAAGTATTTAGCTCTTTGAAGCCCAATTGTGATGAGTAGCGTGCATCTACAAATGTCTCCTCAAAGTCTTCCCTGAACGATCAACTTATCTCCTTTCAAGTCTCTTCTAGTCAAGAAATTCAGCCTTACTGTTGGCAGGCGCTTGTTAAGGAAGCTTATGATCTCGTGGTCTCTTCGTAGAGCACTCGGGAAGGTGTGTGTGTGTGTGTGTGTGTGAGTCGTGCGGATGAGAAGCACGGAAGGCTTCGCCGGGACTCAACATTTTATAAACGAGACCAGCGTGCTTCTCGCCGTATAATTGTTCGCCGGTCTATAATCTACACACTGCTTCAACTAATCTCAAATAGCCTTATTATAAAGCTGTTACTATTTTTTTTTTAATATTTGTTGTGTTTAAATCTATTGTTATTAACACTGTATTTATATCTAGCGCTGGGTTTTAGAGCGGTCATGATTATTTAAAGGAACCACCCCCAGGCTCTTCTTTTAAAAAAAGAAAACACTGTAACCGAAGTGAAAACGAGACCAACTAGCCAAGAAAACTTTCTAATCAATTATTTTGTTCTAAAATCCATGGCTGATTGCAACACCAAATTTCAAGAGCCTCTTGATCATCCAGACGTTATCACTCAAGCAGATAGTTCGCCCCCGACGCAACAATTGTCTTTTACAAATTCCATGCCCTCTAATGGACTTAAGCGGTCAGGCTCTGAGATCAGTTAGACTGGTAACAAGACCAGCTCCAGCTCGGGATCCAGCTTAGGTTTAGTTCCAACGATAAGGCGACAGAACTGGATACTTCTCCTTTCAATGGTCGCCCAGCCCACGACGAAGACGTGCCGAATTTAACGTCAAGTGTTCCTGACGATGCGAAGACAATGCCACCCGTAGGCATTCCTCCGCTCCTACTGGCAGATGAGACGACCACGCTACCCGCATCAAAGGAGAAGAGTAGCAGCGCAAGGCTTGAAAGACTGAAAAGAACGTCAACACCTATCGGGCTATGTGTTCTGGCCATGTGTCTCTTAGCGACTGCTATAACCTACGTCCAAGCAACATATGCAGCCGAGAACAAATCAAGCAAAAGCCGTCCATTTAGTGGATTACTTAGGATGATGTCAGCTCACACCTATGCAGTGACAGCAGGAGTCGGACCTTTCAACGGATCACCAGTGCAGCCTTTCACAGAATTTCTCCACTCCTTGGCTCTAACTTATCAACTCACAACTCTCCCTTATACATATTTGCCGCTGCATACACCCTTGCACTGAACCCCTTGGTAACTGTGGTTACTGAGAGAAATGGATGTACCGGTAAACTCTGTATGTCTTACATACTCTCAGGCGGATTAAAATTCGTGGTGCCCTGGGTGCCCCAGGTTCATACCGATCACTCGATGGTGAAGGTTAAGCATGTGCCTTCCATACAAGTTGACTTCACTGGTCCTGCCATGGATGCATTTGAAGACACAGATTGTGATGTCTTTGAGTCCGGAGTGAGGATTGGCATTCGGTTATGCTTGTCACCAGTACCATCCCACCCCGGGGCGATCCGGGCTGGTAAGTTACCTCCCAGGGATAGCTGGAATTCTGCTGATCAATTCCATACAGGAATGTTGTTATGTTCAGGAGGCATAGATAACAGCAAATGCAATGGACACCACACAGCACCGAACATGACTAGCAATGTTTCATTCAACACTCTTCAGATATCACTTGTTGCAGCAAGATCAAATTACAGCATTGTCAAGATTTTGGCTAGCAATTAGTTTGCTTACCGAGCAGGAAGAGCTGCAGCATGGGAAAGTCGTCCAGATTACGATGTGATCTAGCACAGTACGTAAACCGCCATATGTCTACATACATACACTTTGTCACTAAAGGCGACTTAGCAACTGGTACCAGTGGTAGACCTAGATCTGGCAGCATACAGAGACTGGCTGAGATGGCTGCTCAACTACACAGCTGCAGATCTCCCACCTCCGTCCTCGATTGCTCAAAGCTTCTGGAGTTCTCAACCACAGCTCCAGGATCCATCCACTTGGGAATATTGTGCCAAAACTTCCAGAGCATTCTGGTCTTCCCCTTTTGGCTTTCCAAGTCCAACAGTGGGCGTAACCTCGAGTCACATGCCAATACGACAGTTTCATCACTGCCACCAGAATTCTACACGGAAGCATCCATTGTGGATCCGTACTCAAAGATCCAAGTCCAGCCTGCAAATCCAGCCTGCAAATCCAGCCTGCGATGTTTGCTCTGTTCTTGGTGCTTCCAATCCCATCTTTGGTGTTTGTCGGAGGGGTGGTGGGGCGGACTTGGGTAAGCTCGACGATTCCTCTCAAGACCTTTTCTTTCCCATTGTTCGACATTGCCATTAGAGCAAATGTGCATAGTGATATCGAGGGGGAGAAACTGGTTGATTTGGACGACTCGGAGATTGTGAACTTGATGAGGGATGCCAAAGCTGTTGGGCAGTCGGAAGTTTGAAATCTTGCTAGATTCGCTTTTGAGCTCTCACTGAATTCACGTCATTGCCGTTGAAGGATGGCAAGGAAACGACTCATCGATGATGTTCGAAAGATAAAGACAAACTTTTGATTTAATGAGTTCTCACAAAGTCCTGGTCGCGATGGGCTTCCAATTCTCAATTCCTCTCTCCGTTGGCACAAGCCACACTACGCCGCCTTCCCAGCCTCCCAAGTCGTGAGACCCCTCCCCAAGCACAACGCCAGATTCCTTGACGGCGGCCTCGATCTTCTTCAAAGTCGCCTCATTAATTTTCAGGTCACCACTGCAGCTAATGGTCAACGAGCGTCCACCCAAGATAAGGCCTTGCGCCGGAACCCGGGGGACGGGAGGAAGATACGAAGGCGGTGGAACTTACTACATCAAACTAACATGAGGACCAAAAGCCTTCTTCCATTCCACAAGCCAAGACTGGGTCTTGGGCCCAACCTCGTCCTCGCCCTCAACACCGCGGGCCCGAGCTATAGCAGCAACATCTCTCGCGCCGTCAAAGTCGCACTTGATGTAGCATCGCCGGTAGTAGAAATCCTGCGTCTTGACGCCCTCAAAGCGCACCGCCACTTGAGATGGGGCAGGGAACGGTATGCTGTCCAGCCATTTCTGGGGCTGGTCACCGTAGATACTGGGGTCGATTCCGGACGTCAGTGTCAGGTGCAGGGAGAAGACCGGAGGGCGCGGGGACGCGTCCGGGAATTGAGCGGGGAGGGTGCTCTCGATGAGCTTAGTGATGACGCCATAAAGAGGGTGAGTAGGTGGTGGCGTCAGCCAAAGTGAGGAGCCCGGCATCTCGTTATGATGTTTTCTGCTGAGGTCGATGTCCTGGTTGTGTCGGGAGTCAACACACCTTGAGATGACAGTGACGTTGGACAGTGACTCTGGGCGTGCTGTTCAAGTTCATTCTTAGGGTTTAACCCGCGGCTTTCTCATCCCGAGAGGAATGTCCGTCACTCACTCACATTTTTCAAATGTTCACCCCCCGGCTTCTCCAAGCACTCATCGAATGGTGGGGTTGCGAAGGATTTCGAAATCATTCCGTGAAAGCGCAGCCGTTGAGCACACTACTAATATGAGCTCACATCGGTAACAACTGACAAGACAGCCCTATTTGCCACGTGTGCACTCATCGGGGTTGAGCGAAGATGGCACCACGCCCAGACGTGGACAGCATGGACAAGCCACAGAGAAACAGAACTGGATAGAATATGGTATCACTCGAATAGAAGACATTATCAACGCTCTTCGTCAGTCATTAGCCGCAATCGGACAACATGAGAAGCTTTTAAACCATAGTCCGTCTCCGGTCAGACCTCCCTTTCCTCCCTCTCCTACGCCACCACACCTTGATCTTCTTCCGCAGTGCCGTATTAAACCCGTACGTGAGGGCGTTCGCAAGTCCGACAAACTGGCTGCTCGACTGCAGCGCCGCCAGGACCCTGCTCTGAGAGGTATTGCCCGTCGCCTCCATGAACCGGTTGACCAGCCCCGGGATCCACAGGAGCACGTACATGATGGGGTACGCGTTGAGCAGCAGCATGCGCTTTATCTCGCGCTCCATCTGCCGCGTCTGCCGCCGCTGCGGGAACTCGCTCTCCGTCGTGGCCGTCGCGTCGAACTTGCCGCCGTTCAGGGCCGGGGGCGGCGCCTTGCGGTTGGGGGTCGTCTTCATCGTAGGTGGCTGCTTCTGCTTCCGGCGCTGTGTCTCCTCCTCGATGATGCGGTCGTGAATGTCGTTGTAGTCGTCGTCCGAGTCCGATACGGAGCAGACTGAGCTGGGCCTGCTCCGGCGCGGCGACCTCTTTCGGCCTCCGGGGGTGAGCTCTTCCTCCTGTCCGTCATCCTCGTTGGTCCTCACGTACGCCGCTTCGGGCGCGGACATCTCCCACTGGTCGTCCAGCACCCTTGATATTCTCGACTTGCTGACGGTTGACAGCTCCGTGTCCTGCTGCGATTCCTCCTGCCCGCCCTCGTCGCCCATTCTGTTGAAGCCCTTGCGCCGGCGCAGCGAGCGCTCCGTAGCGCCGCTTAGGTCGGTCATGGTGGTGCTAACCATGGATCGGAAGTGCCGGTTCATGTACCACCACACGAAGATGTAGATGCCCGCGGTGAAAAATATGATGGCGATTCTCCAACCGTGCGTCAGCGCGTACCGCAGTCCGGTCTGGGAGCTAATGATCCAGCACCAGTTGCCGCTCACGGGGCCCATCTTGCCCATGGATGTCGCTATCGTTGCCGTGACCAAGGGTACAACCCACACTGACACGCAGATGACCACCTTGCGCCATGTCGAGGCATTAGGCATGTATGTCGTCCGGGTGATGGTGAGTAGGGTGACGAGGGCGATGACGAGGATGGAGAAATCCGAGGCTTGCACGGACAATTGGCCTATGAAGCCGTTTATGGTACACGCCGTGCCCGGATAAAGTGCATGGTCGCGTAGATATATTATACCTGATATTGTGTTGTTCAGTGTATTTACAAACTCTGTACAGCATGTCAGCGTCCACCACTTGTTACCATATCCAGCCAACCGAAGCGGGTCGGATAGAAGATCACTGGTAAGCGAATGAGTCTGAAGGCAAGGGCACGTACCAGCCAGTGCGAGGTTGAAAACCAGAGCATGGCGAAAAGAGCGTTGCTCGTGGCGATAATAGGCATATGAGGCCAAGACGCAAGTTGTGGCTATGAATGAGATGAGGCTGCCCGAGAAAGTGATTGAGGCCACGAGCCTATCGAAGTCTTGCCGCGGATCCATCGTGATGTGTACCGGTACAACGGGTTCGGGTGGTGTCGATGAAAGAGTGAGCGGTAGCGGCGGTCACGCCAGGTGAAGCACCCGACCCAGCCGGACTGGACTGGACACTGCCAAAGAAAGTGATTGACCCTCCACCAAGGTGGATCTCGGGGTCGTTGTCCACAAGGCGTCGTAGTCAGGGGTCTCGGGTCATGAAATTCGTGCCATCAATAATTTTTATCGTGGGCAGGACGCTTTTGGTCGGGTGGTGATGATTTCGACTCGCGAACGAATTCGGGAAAGCAAAAAGAGAGTGGCAGCAGAGAAGAGAGACAGCTTCTGCTCAATTACCCATGGAGCCAAGCAGGGCGCAGCGGAACCCATGCCCTGGATAGAGTGGACCGACTTGTCGCCCATCAAGGACTCCGAGAATATTATACAGAGGGCTTCCCGCAGCATGTAAATATCACGACTGACTCGTGGCCCGTACAATGATGATTTCAGGGGTTGGCGCGGGCTCCCACGTCGATCCCTGATCCGCAAATGACCCGACCGGGTCCAGTAGCTTGGATTGGTGAGGGCCAAGTCCTGGGACGTCTATTTCTGGCCTGCTCTGAAAAATTGACGTTCATGCGGACCGGAAGAAGCGCGCGGGCGGCTCTTCGACACTGCAACAAGAGGCCTGAGCATCCGGACACGGGGCTTTTCGGGGGGGGGGGGCCAAGCACAAATCCCTACAGCTGCCGAGCGTCCATCCCAAGTGTGCCTGAACCGATCGTTTGGGAAGCTTATCTACTTAGATCCTACCGTAGGGCGTGTACTACCGTACCGCGCATAGCCGCAGCTGAGGGCGGCCTAACTGCGGCTGCCGTCGCCAACCTTACATTAGCCTAGTTTGACGAGCTTGCCGAGTTTCGGCGGGCTTGACATGATCCGGGGGAAGTTCCACTCCGGGGGTCCACATGTCGCTTTCCTTGGTTTCAGGATCCACGGGGCCTCGAGGCGAGGGGAAGACAAGCTTCACAAAGTTTCAATCCGTCTTTCCGAGTCGCTGAGCCGAGGTAGCAAGGAAATCGAATAACAAAGTCAGCAGCTGCCCTGTTGGTTACCGCCGTTGTAGACGTTGGAAGCGCTTGGCCATGGGAGGGTGACGTGCATGTGCAGCGTACTAGTCATACTCTTTCGCACACCTTGCCTGTCATGATGCAAAGAGGTTTCCGGCATCTTGGATGAAATTGGGCACTCGGACGCCGTAAGGCTGCCACCGCTCGAACATGATTCGGAAGGCTATTCTAAGGCCTCAGTCAGTGGCAGTGTGCATCCTGATACCGGCGGCTTTGCTCTTGCAACCTGCAGGCGGTCTCATCAATGCCATGGCAGACTCACCACTGGACACCTGAAGACGGTAAACAAAGTCCACACGCTTGCGCGAGTCGTTGATCAACATCGGGCTTTCGGACTCAAAACATGCCCCTGTCGTACCATCGCCTGAGGTAACCTGTGCGGACTACATGTCAGCCACGTGAGGTCAAATGAAACATAGAATTTACCAACTCTATCTGACAGTACTAATCTCATTTTGTGAACTTGTCCAGCCTGGCTTACAGCCTTACATCTGGCTACGTGAAAATGCCCAAAACAGGCTTAGCAAGAGTCTCCAAATTTAATATTCAAGTTGCATTCATAACCTCGCTAAGAACTTACATTTTGGTACAGGCTAGAACAAGTTTGGTTCAACGGTGATTTCCTTATAGCAAACGGCTAGAGTCTTTGACACAGAATTAACTCGCATTTCATCATGACACCGACTCTGGCAGTTCACTAGCAGGCTCCTGAAACGAGCTGAGCCCCCCAGGGAAAGTTAAAGCTAGGTCCCGTCTGAGGCTACTCCTGCCCGAGCCACGGCGTCGTGGAAGTTCATCAGAAGTCTACAAACAAGCCATAATGTTCCCATACCGTGGTCAAACATTTCCGTAGAAGCGTCGCTCGAGCTTTGTAGTTTCACGAGCCAGTTGATACAGCCAAGCCTGAATATCAGCCATGACGCCCTCCCCGAGAGCCACGTCGAAGAGACAGTCCTGCCAGTTACCCGCAACACGGAGCGTCTCGCCCGCGACGGTCATGGGAGAGATGTTGATCGCGGGCAGCTGCCATCTCGGTGATCAGCGAGAATTGTGCCCTCCGGATCGCCCACAGGTGGCCATCGCCAGCTGGCGCCGCATAGCTTTCGGTGCCGTCGATCTTTGGTGGCATCACGTCCAGGACGCTGATGCCCGAGATCCACCACGAGTGCACCCTGGGCCTGCGGGCGGCATTAGCCAAGTGCTGCTTCCAGTCTCCTATGAACCTCATAACCCCAGTCATGTCGTTCTTGAGCCCCAGCTCGAGTCTGCGTTCTATCTGCCTGCGTACTCTGGCGGCGGCCGACCAGATTGTGCCCACGAGTTCGACAGGCAAGGCGGGAGATTTTTCTGCTTGTCCCACTGGTGCAGATGTGGTATTCCTGTCGGCAGGGCGAGAGAGCCCCGAGCGTATGCGGGCTACAAGCTCGGTCTCAAACTCATGATTGAGGAAAGTCACAAAGTTCCCCACGGTACGATGGGGCTGTAGCCAAGGGTACCCAGGTGGTCCTTCGCCTATGTATCGCCGCATACCCACGGTGGTTCCGCTCGCGAAGGCGGGTGCGACCTCGTCACCCAGACGGGAGGCCCAGGAGGTGAGCACGAGCGCGTGGAGGAGCGCGGTCAGGGTGGTCTTTTGCCGGCGACATGCAGAGGACATTCTCCAGCGTAGCGGCTTCGAGGGTAAAGGCGCGGACCTGTGTCTTAAACAAGCCGGGGCCACTCTGGATTGGTGCCCAGTTTGCCAGGGACGGCTTTGCCGTGAGTGCCGTCGACCAACATTCGTACCACAAGGTTTTGATCAGAAATGAAAGGGTGAGAGGGAGCTTGCAGACTTGCTCAACAGGTGGTGGTAACTTCGGAGGTGAATCTGGGAGTGCCACTACCGACAGGCCGTCCGGTCCTTTCTGTGCGTCACCGCGCTGGGTTGCCGTGCTAAGGCTCTTCAGGAGGCTTCCGTGGAATATCTTGCCGCTCATTCCGTCGCAATGTGGATGGTTCCAAGTGAAAATGATCTCGACGAACTCGGTGGTTCGCGGGTGTATGATGACAATTCTCCGTCCTAGTCGACATCCAAGGTCACTGTACGTGGCATCGACCTCGTCCGCGATAGCGCCTTGTAAAACACTCTCGAGATCCGCTTCAGACAACGAAGCGCCATGTGACGTGCTCTCGCAGGTCAAGAGATTCCAGCTGCACCCAGGTAGGGCTCTTGGAATCTGCACCGGCAATAGCGACTCGAAGAACACCATGTTCGAGAACCGTATCGACGATTGCGCGTTCAACGACTTGCACCAGCTCATTTTGCCGCTCGGGGCTAGAAAGTCTCCTGGGAATTTTTATCGGCATGATGCAGAGGTGCCACGGTACTGGTCGAGCAAGTACATAGCTAGCTGGTATTTCTCACTGCGCAGATCAGCTTATGTTATTCGCAGTGAAGATGGGTATCGAGGACCACGGACTTGTTGCCAAGTTTGCGCAGCAGATTGGACTCTGCGTTATGTCTCATGCGCTCTTGCCTGGTGTCTGACATCGAATAGCTTTCCGAAGCCGCAAAGGGTTGAGGCCGGTAAAGAACCTGGAATGTTTGGGCGACATCTCTGAATTAAGTTTACGGTGCCAGTAGCCTACATATCGTGCACATGTGATATGTCATACGAGTCTACTGAAGGAGCTGGTCAGATTTATCTTGGCCTACAGAAACCAACAGAAACCAACAAGAAACTGTGGGTCAATAACTACTGGCCAGGCCTTCATGCACCTATGCACGCTCTTTCTTTTCGAGTTACAGACTAGTCCTTCTTGAATGAAGATTGATATCTCCTATCACCTGCCAAAAGTCACCTGCGCAAAGCGCCCCGCCCCCTCCGACCCTCATAGCTCGAGTTCCCATGCATTTAGACTGAATCGCCATTCCATAAAGTTTGAGCGTGGAGGGAATCACCTACATAATTGTCTTTGATCTAGTCACGGTCTGATATTAAGACTTTCGGCAGAAAATGGTGGCTTCTGGGCCAGCACTAGTTTGCAGAAGTAGATTGAATGGCCGCGGTTGAAAGCAATGCATGGGGAAATGATTGCCTATAACCCACTCGTATACCTACTGTCTCTAGTCCCCCAAGGATAAGTATTCTCTTCCTGCTCAGTAGATGAACTCGAAGAATACACATAGTTTATACGAGGCGAGAACACCTCCCACTATTGTTACTGAATTACGCCTCGGGGCACACTCTGAAGATTCAGACCTCTCCGGCGCTTCGTCACGTCACCAGTGGGGTTTTGCAGACAACTCTTTAAAAGCTCAGTAATCCATACACATAGTCTATAATTATATTTGTTGTCGCTCTCGATGTGACGGTACGGCTCTTATATACTGCTAGTGCTATTCCCAAGAAATTGGAAATCCGGTCTTTTGGCCGAATGGCAGAACACTGGCATTACCAACATTCCCTCCAAAAAAACGTGAAAACTAGATATGCGATATTGATATTGGTGAGCCTCTGTTGCGGCACGTGTATGGCCTCTCTCATCGTGTGTTGCGTGCAGTTAGACTTGCCAGGTCTTGCACAATGAACAGCATCCATGACCCTTTAGATGTCCTCGCCCTTACGGTAGTCCAATGGTGGGATACAAATCCTTTCAATGGGATGTCCAACTGGTGTACGGTCTACTCACGAAAGGGAAAAAAGTATGAAACACCAACTCAGCACACCATGCCATCTGAATGAGATTTCCCTTCACGTAGTTGAGGCCTCCCAATGAATACTCTTTGCCCATTTCATCTAACGTTGCGCGCTGTATCAGATGGATTACAATAGCAGAGGAGCTGAGAAATGAATCGAGCTAATTACTACGGCGTGAGGTGTCAGACACATGGTTAGATCAAGCCCAGTGGAGAGTTTGCACGTTCTCCCATCGAGACCATAGTTATATCTCTGTCGGTGGAAGCAATGGGCGCACTGAGGCCTTGCGTGGCTCCAAGTAGCGCTGGTGCTATGGGAAAGCTGGGCGGAATATACCGGCACGCTTGAGAATTTTCAGTCTGGGCATGCGCCAGGCCCAATGCGTAACTGACTAGACGGGCCGGGCCACACCTGACTGGCCTGGTTGGGTCATGACAAAGTGATTGGTGGAGGATGAGCAAGATCCTCTTCGAGGCTATGTTCATCTACAAATGCCAAATGTTGTCTTGGGGCCAAGGTCTGCTTCGTTACGGGTATATGATGATTTGCCCGTTGTTGGTGAGAGCTGGTGAGCAGACAAGAACCTCGATATAGACCGTTGGGACCAGGGAAACCGAATGCAAGATCCAAAACCAACGGTTGACAGCTGGTGGGTCAGTGGGGGCGGCTCTTTGTGTCTTATCGATAAACAGGGTGCATGGGGACATGGGGGCGGAATGCCCAAAGTACCGTAGTACCTGGATCTGCCAAGTTGCGAGTCTCGGCAAAATCTTGACAAGTCAGGGAGCCGTGTGAAGGCATGGCTTTAGTGACAAATAGCCATATGAATCGAAAGTAGCTGAGCCAAATACAATTATTAATCTAGCACCAAAACGCTGCTCAACATCTCCCATTTGAGCTGGGGAGTTTGATACGTCAAGTCGTTGCTTGGCTGTTGAAAATTGGACATCAAGTACTGGTACATGGCCCAGCCCAACGAGACCATCCACCACTGACAGCAAAATTACGTAGCCAAGTACAAGGCGGCGGAAGGAAAGCTCCAGCCTCTGTCTCTCGGCTTCTCTGCGCCTCAAGCATCCTGCTGCCAACTTCTATTCTAGAACCATCACCGTCACACCTCGCCCTACCAACCAAACCGAACCGAACCAAACCTCTCTCCTCTCCTGCTCCGGCCAAAGCACACCCTCCTCTGCCCACCTTCTTCTTGAGGCATTATTCCCCTCAGCCATCTTAGCATACCATATCTGGTCCACCTCTTGTCACCCAATCCAGTCCACCTTGTGTCACCCAAGGCCCGGCACACCCCGCCGCCATCGACTGACTCTGCCCTCCTCCTGCCGGCCCAAGGGAAGAAAGCCAGCACCATCAAGGTCTGGCCCCTGATATAAGAACGAATCGTCGCCCCGAAAGTCACCCGAGCCTTGTGGGATCCCCCGCACAAGGCCAATCAAGAAAGAAAATAGCTGGATAGCTGCGCTTTCTCGACCGCAATAGCGCCAGCTTACACCGTCACACCTTCAGCATGCCGGGCGACGATTCCAACGCAAATGGCAACAGCCGCCTCCGCATCGTGTCGAACCGTCTGCCCCTGACCATCAAGCGCAGCGAAGATGGCCAGTACAACTTCTCCATGTCCTCTGGAGGACTTGTTACAGGCCTCAGCGGTCTGTCCAAGACCATGACCTACGAGTGGTACGGATGGCCTGGTTTGCAGGTCCCCGAGAACGAGACTAGCCATATGAATGATATGCTCAAGAAGGAGTGCAATGCCCACCCGGTCTTCGTCGACGACGACCTCGCAGACAAGCACTACAATGGTTTCTCCAGTACGCTCCCCGACTGGCCCTGTCCTCCGTCTCGCAACACTGCAACATGGATGCTGACAGCCGTGTTTCACAGACGAGATCCTTTGGCCTCTCTTCCATTACCACCCCGGTGAGATCACCTTCGACGAGTCCGCCTGGGCCGCCTACCACGAAGTCAACCAGCTTTTCGCCAAGACCGTTGTCGCCGATGTCCAGGACAACGACATGATCTGGGTCCACGACTACCACCTCATGCTCCTCCCCCAGATGCTCCGCGAGCTGATCGGCGACACCAAGAAGAACGTCAAGATCGGCTTCTTCCTCCACACTCCATTCCCCTCTTCCGAGGTCTACCGAATCATTCCCGTTCGCGAGGCCTTGCTGTACGGCATCCTCCATTGTGACTTGATCGGGTTCCACACCTACGACTATGCGCGGCACTTCTTGTCATCGTGCAGCCGTATTCTGTCCGCGACGACAACACCTAACGGTGTCGACTTCAACGGGAAGTTCGTGACCGTCGGCGCGTTCCCCATCGGCATTGACCCCGAGAAGTTTGTCGAGGGCCTCAAGAAGCAAAAGGTTCAGGAGCGCATTGCTGCATTGGAGCGCAAGTTCGAGGGCGTCAAGCTCATTGTCGGCGTTGACAGGCTGGATTATATCAAGGGCGTGCCTCAGAAGCTTCACGCGCTGGAGGTCTTCCTGACGGAGCACCCCGAGTGGATCGGCAAGATCGTCCTGGTGCAGGTCGCAGTGCCCTCTCGGCAGGACGTCGAGGAGTACCAGAACCTCCGCGCGGTGGTGAACGAGCTCGTCGGCCGCATCAACGGCCGGTTCGGCACCATCGAGTTTATGCCCATCCACTTCCTGCACCAGAGCGTCAGCTTCGAGGAGCTGACCGCCCTCTACGCCGTCTCGGACGCCTGCTTCGTCACCTCGACGCGGGACGGCATGAACCTGGTCTCGTACGAGTACATCGCCACGCAGCGTGAGCGCCACGGCGTCATGATCCTGTCCGAGTTCACGGGCGCCGCGCAGTCGTTGTCCGGCTCGCTCATCGTCAACCCCTGGAACACCGAGGACATGGCCAACGCGATCCACGACGCCGTGACCATGTCGGCCGAGCAGCGCGAGGTCAACTACAAGAAGCTCGAGAAGTACGTCTTCAAGTACACGTCCGCCTGGTGGGGCAAGCAGTTCGTCACCGAGATGAAGCGCCTCGACGCCACCGTCGGCAAGGGCCAGGGCGGCATCCCCGTCGGCAACGGCCCGCCCAAGATCCCCCTCAAGGAGAAGGTCGTCGACAAGGTCAAGGGCGCCGTGGACGCCGTCACCGGCGGCGCTGTCGACGAGAACGGCGCCGAGACTGCTGAGAAGCCCTCGTCCTAGAGACACGCGCAGAAATTTAAGTTTTGGGCATCCGGATTTAGACATAGATCACGCCGGGGGATGGCAAAGACGGTGACTGTCATGGGGGTTGGAATGTGACCCTCGGAACAAGCGTGGATACATATACGATGGCACTCCGACCGCTTTAGAAGAAAGTCTGGCAGATTGGTTGGATTGATAACCACACCCACCCACCGCCCTTCCCTACATTGACCACGACAAGACTTTCTGGTCATTAGTTAACTTATAGCATTTGGGGTTGGAGTTTTCGGAAACAGGCACAATACAGGCGTTTTCCTTCCGTGTCCCATCTGCTGCTGCTGCCGGTGACATGAAGCTTCCAAATCTCCGGTCACTCGTCGCCATAGCACCATAGCATTCTCCCAAACAAGCATTATTTGAGCGTTTGGTATTCCAGCAGTCTACGGTATCTATCTAGCCTGGATTCCCCCGCAACACTCACAGACGACGACGACGACCCGTCATCATTCAACCGCCCAACACAGACACACACCCACGCATACGCAAGTCAGACGAAGCACAAAAAAAGACACAAGAGAGCAAGAGAGCGTGGCAAGCATAGTCAAGGGGGCCTGAAACCACCTTCATTTTCGTGCACGCGCGCGCACTCGCATGGAGGAGGTATCTAAGCAGCACATCACAAGAAAAAAAATTGACAGAGAAAAAGAAGAACGAAAAGCGGAAAAAGACAAGAATTTGAGCAGTAGCCAGGCAAATTTAGGGCGGAGCAAAGGAGAAGAAAACAGAAACATAAAAGAAAATCTTCGGTCCAAGCTGGGCGAAGCAAGCCGTATTCATGTAGAAAAAACGCCAGAAGCTGTGGGGGGGAACATCAAATCAGATAAGCCACGCCAGTTTGCTGCCCGTCCCTGATCCTTGCCAGATCCTTTGGTTTCCGCGGTACACCAACCACCATCCTACTCCACATACGGGAGACAACAATGGTCACCCCACAGTGACACTATTTCTCTTCCTACAGGGCCACCGTTCCCCCAACAAAATCACCACAAGACCAATGGCTGGTATCTAGTAAGGCGAGTTGACAATATCCTTCCTCTTCAGCCGGTCGACAGCGCCACCCCTCCTAGGCGTAGAGTACGCCCCAGCACCGCTGCGCCTGATGCTCGGGCCGGCGATGCTCTCGCGCGTCGGCCGCTTAAGCTTGTCCTTCTGCAGCATGTTGACCTCGTTGGGCAGCGCGTAGATGACGTTGCGGTCGCTGCCGAACCGGAAGTCGTCCGCCTTGACCGTGTCCGCGTACCGCTTGATCTTGTACGGCGCCTTCTGGCCCTTTAGGATGCTCTTGAGGTTCCACTCGATCACGTACGGGCCCGTCGCCGAGATGATGGACGTCTCCTCCGAGTTCTGGCCCGCGTTGAACTTAGCCGGCGTGAATGACACTCCCTTGCCGGTCTCGTACGCAAACTGGGCGACATGCTCGGGTGTGAGGGCAAGGCGGCGGGGTTGCGGTTTTGAGTCGGCCGCAAAAGACTTCTCAAATCCGAGCTTGCCTTCGTTCTTGCCGGACTTCTGCATCGCGTCGATGAGGAGCAGGTACGTACGGCACGTTGCCAGTACCCAGTGGCCGTCGGCGGAGACGTCGAGTCCGATGATGGGCTCGCCGAGGGCGGGGATATGCGTCTTGGCATTGATGCCTAGACGATCGAAGAGGCGGATGTCACCCTTGTTGGAGGCCACGGCAATATGGCCCTTCTCCGTAGTTGCGACTGACGAGAAGTCATTCTTGGACACATATTGCTTCAGTTGCGAGTCAACGAGCTTGTTGCCCGACAAACGGGGATCGACTCGGTACAGGGCGTTGCGGCTGATACCGAGGAAGGTAGGCTCGGATGTCATCTGTGCGAACTTGTTCTCCGGAGCAAAGGTGATAGCGTCGATGTCGTCGTGAACCTTCCACTCGTCAACGACCTTTCCGTACTCGAGATCCATGCGGTAGAGCTTGTTGGGATCGGTGTCGTTCTGCAAGATCATGTTGTTGTCTTCATTGTGAAGCATCACCTTCTTGGGCGTGAAGAGCTTACCACCAGGAGTCTCAACCTTGGAGATGTTGGTGCTGAACTCCAGCTTGTTGTTAGGCGTGTGCTTGAAGACACCGATTTTGGAGCCGCGGACAACAAATGACCGGTCATGCTTGTACCCGACAGCGATGGCCTTGTTGGTCTCCTTATCGTTCGGCCTGACAGCGACGTCGTCCTCATCCTCATCGCTATCGTAGTGCTCGCTCCGGGGACTGTCATCATCCTCCCCCTCCTCCTCTTCCTCCTCATTATGCTCCTCCTCCTCGGACTCGGCATCTTGAGCTTCAGCATCCTCCATCGCGAGGTCGGCAAAGGCATCCGTGACGTAGTCACGCTCTGTCTCCTTGACCTTGGTCCACTTGATCTCGTTCAGCTGTTCCCATAGTGCCCGAAGCAGGCCCTCCTGGAAGCGCTCCAGTTGAGTTTGGTCCTTAAATCGCAGCAACCACGAGTAGGCAGAGCCATCGTCGGAGAACTGGTTGAAAATGAAGGACAGGAATTCGAAGTTGAACACAGGGTTGATGTCGGCAACGACAGGAATGCCAAGCCAGCTGCGGTCCTTGCCCTTCACATCGAGCCAGTATTTCCAATTTCCAGTTTCAGTCACCGTTGCAGTAACAGAGGCATCTTGGAGAACGAAGGCGCCAGATGGGAAATCGAAGAAGTGGAGCTCCGCGGACTCGGCAGCCAGCAACTCGGTCGGCTCTGGCGCGGCCTCGAACTTGGGAGGGCCCGTGCTCCTGGCCTTGAGAGGCGTCTCGGGGAGTTGGTGCTCGTCTTCGGCCAGCTGCTTGTCCCTCTTGGCGCCGATATTGGTAGTAGTCGGGCGCTTGTTCAGAGACATCTGGTCGACAGAATCGATGGATCGGCCCAGCGTGGGGCTATGGAGGGGACTCGCTTGGGGGATGAGCTGATCGTCGAACTCGAACTGCTGCAGATCTTCGTCGGAGGCGGTTGTGAAGGGCTTGCGGTACTTGCGTTCGTACTGGCACTGCTTGGCCACGAGCTCGAACTGGTCGATTTGTTGGCCACCAGAGGCCGGGTCGCACACAAACTCAAAGACGTCACCGGCGTCACCGCTGAGATCCTTCCAGCACAGGACCTTCTCGGTGGAGGTCTCTCTATTCTTGACTCGGAAGTGGATAGCCTCGTCGAGGAGGAAGGTCTTTTCGTCGCGGTCGGAGGCAAGGGCGTCGATCTCGGCGTCTTCACCTTCTTCCTCGGCCAAAAGCTCGGCCTCGCCTTCCTCGAAGACTCGCTGGACGACTAGCTGGTATTGAAAGTCCTGGCCAGTCCGTCGGATGCGGGCAGAAGCATCCTTGAAGATGAGCTCGGAGTAGCCCTTGGGTGAGAGGGGTCGGACGAGGTAGAGTTGGCCCTGGGGGAGCTCGATCATGGACTCTTGGCCACCGGCGCCGAAGATGAGTTTGCTGACTGGGGAATAGGTTAGTTGGCTCTGTTAGGTTGCAGAAATGCAGGGTTGGGCATAACAGGTGGTCGGGATTTGGGCCTCTGGCTGATGGGTGACCAAGAGGCGATGATGTGACGGCGGGGTGCTACTGGTGTTTATGCAGATTGGCGGGGCAACAAGTGGCGGCAGGGCAAAGACTTACCATTTCGCAGGACGAACATCTTGACGGGTCAGCGAAGGTCAAGATGGATGAGAAAAGTGGATCGCAACGTCTGTTGTGGTCAGGTTCAGGCCGACGATGCGAGAAAAGGTGGGAAAATGTGCTTGCTGGAGAGGTTGCGAGAGGTGGGAATGAGGAGGGCTTCACAAGCCATGTCACCGCAACTGGTAGATAGTTTCGATGGATACAGTACGGATAGAAGACAATCAGCCTGGACCTGTGAAGGGCAAGGCAGGCGACAGGCTAGGGGCCCCAGTTAGTGGTTGCTGCGTCATCCTAAGCGAGGTGGAATGGAACTTGGCTTAGGCCGCTCGGAGGCCTGAGCTCGCCACATTGACGCACGGACGTTCATCACGCTAGGCCGCGAAAAGCAAGGCGTACAGCCTAGGGCGCATCTGATCTGACATGCTACCTGCAGATGCACCTTTCACTTGCCCTACAGGTGTGTACCCGCGTTCCTGTCTACGACATGCATGTGCGTAAACCCCGACTACACATCCTGGCGACCTCCTTCAATGCTTGGGGATCAGATATACCATCTTAGAGAGCATTACCGGTAACCCGTCGCTTCGGCGGGTACAACTGCTGCTTGGTGGAATAACTTACGTATCCAGTGTAGGAATCCCGGCTTGAGCCAACGTAAGTACAGTTCACGACGTAGACGCGCACCCGGTATAATTATGTCCAGTCAAGAGGCACGCTTGGAACTTCCAGCGGACGATCCCCTGGCCATTTCCATATCAACTGCCATCAATGAGGGTGACACCCCAGCCCTCAGCACCCTCCTCTCCCAGAACCCCAACCTAGCAACAGCCCTCATCACCTCTCCCGGTCCAGACGGCCTAACCGAGGCGCGATCCCTCCTACACATAGCAACCGACTGGCCAGGCCACTTTCCCAACGTCGGCAAGACCATCCACCTTCTCGCCTCCGCCGGGGCAGACGTCTCCGCGCCCTTCCGACGAGGAAGAGGGTCAGAAAAGGCGGAGACCCCGCCGCCCCACGAGGAAACCCCCCTGCACTGGGCCGCCAGCACCGACGACGTCACGGCCCTGGACGCCCTCCTCGCTGAGGGCGCAGCCATCGAGGCCCCCAGGTCCGTGCTAGGCGGGGGCCCACCGCTAGCAAACGCAGTGGGGTTCAGGCAGTGGCGCGCGGCCGAGAGGCTCGTCGAGCGCGGGGCAGCAGTGACGCTTGCGCAGGCGGCGGGGATGGGGATGGCGGAGCGGGTCGAGGCCATGCTGTTGCAGTTGCGGAGTGACGAGGGCACCGCGGCGGGCGAGGAGGATGACGACGTCTCAGGGGCGTTCTGGTGTGCTTGCCATGGTGGGCGGTTGGATGTGGCTAAACTGTTGGCCCGGCACGGGGCGGATGTCAATTGGAGACCGCCTTGGGATGGGAGCATGAGGCCGCTTGATGCTGCCAGTGAGGAGAGTGCTGAGGAGCTTGTACGGTGGTTGCGGGAGCAGGGTGCAGTGACGGGTCGTGGGGACGGCGGCACTTCTGAAGATGAGAAAGAATCTGCGGAATAGCACGATGCTACCCTCGTGAACATCTTGTAATCCCTGACGACAAAGAATCATATCCTGTGTCCTCGTGCGCAGTGGTGAGGCGGTGCCGGAGTGTGTGATGAGCATGCTAATATTTTCGTCGTCGTTCACCTGTCGTCTGGGTCCCAGCAGCCTTGCAGCAACCAATCGAGTTACTTAGCCAGTTCGAAACTAACCTGTTCAACAAGAATGATCCCATCTAATCTAACGCACTTTCGGAAGTGTGTAATGTACCCCATTGACGCGGGGGGTAGGTATGTATTATTTTGTGGCTACATATAGCCGCCTGCGGATGAAGGTGCTGCGCGGTTAACAAAACTTCAATGGTTCTAAGTAATACTGTTGTCATCCAATTTCGTACGTGAATGAGAAAACCGAGCATGCAGTTTTGGATACTTTAATGTCCACGGATGGATGAACTCAGCCTGCGCTCTCTTCCACAAGAAAGCGCCTGGGTGATGACCCTTCAGAAAGAAGGAGAGGTAAAGAAAGATCATTTACGAAGAACATATCGCTTATTGGTGCTCCTTACCCCGGCTAGTAATGCTCAGACCCAGATGGTGGCCTAACGTATACATGACAGCTCCTCTCCTTCGCAATACCAATGCCCTCCTCCTTAGGGATCCCACATCCGTCGTCTCCCGAAGTTTCCCAAGCCAGCAAAAGCCATGGCGATGGCCCGACGTACCAAAAATGATCCCAAATACTCCTAACGTAAGCCCGTGATGATCAGCCCGAGGAGCACCTAGAGTTCCTCAGCGGCTGAGTGCGACCCCTCAGACTTGGCCTCGGTCTCCTTCCCCGCAACCACGACGACAGTCTCGTCGGCCTCCATGCTCTCCGTCTCCTTCTGCTCGGTCAACGCGTGGCCCGTGCTCAGCCCCAGGGCGTCGTCCACGATCAGCCTGGCCACGTTCTTGCCCATCAGAGCGTTCGTTTCCATCGTAGAGATGAAACCCTCCATGCCAGACGTGTAGTAGACCCCGTTGCCGACGATCGGGTCCTGGAACGTCACCCGCGGTAGGGCCCTGGGGTAGGAGCGGAAGACGTGCTTGTAGACCCACGAGACGGGCTCCACGACAACCGTGTCGTCGTCTGCGGCGGGCGTGGCCGCAGGCGCCGCACCAGTGAGCGTCTCCGGGACCTCAACACCCAGGACGGAAGAGAGGAACTCGGAGGTGACCTCCATGGGCGAGAAAATCTTGTAAAGATACTCCGTATTGCCCGTAGATGGGTTTGTGACGGAACGAAGCGTGCTGATGGAGAAGATTCCCGTTTTGCCTGCGCCCTCGAGACCGGAGCTGCCATCCGCAGCCTTGGCGAAGGCAGTGAGGACGCTCGTGGGGATCTCAGCACCGGCCTTGAGGCCAAGGTAGTCTGCGCTGAGCTTGAACGGAGAGGCGAACAGAGTGACGTGCAGCTTCACGTAAGGGACCTCGTCGATGGCCGTCTGCAGGACGTCGTCGGAGGCCTTGATGTCGCTGAACTGGTAAGGTGTGGCAAGGACAACGTTGTCAAAGGCAACGCCCGCTGAGCCTCCATTGACCAAGTACTTGGGCTTCGCCGCCCCCGGCTTAGTTCCTGCAGATATGGAAGAGACAGACGTGTTCAAGCTGACATGGGCCCCTGACTTTGCAACCATACGGTCGAAAATTTGCCAGTTGCCGCCGACAACGGCTTTGGCTCCCTCGGGGGCCATGGAAACCATAGTGTCAAGTCCATGGATCGAGTCAAGGTTGGATGCATAGTTAACCCTCGTAGCCGCCTCGACGATATCATGAGAGAACGCAGCCGAAACGCCGTTGTCAGCCAGGAACTGCTCGCCCGTGGCACCAGTGACCTTGGTCAGGTCCAACTCAAAGGCGCGCGTACTCAGTGACCTGAAAGGGAAGTACGGCTCCTCATACAGCTTGAGGAACGTAGCCACAGTCGACTGCATGAGCTTCTGCGCCTTGTACGGTGACGTGCCGTACTTCCAGAGCAGCTTGGCGGTGTCCCACCACCACGAGTTGCTAGCGGCGAAATCAAACACGAACTGGTCGCCGTCCCAGATGACTGTGAAGCGATCGGCATCGCTGCCAGGGTCCTTGAGTTCCAAGTCCAAGTCACGGGTGGCATTCCAAAGGATCTGGTTGACTTCGACAAAGATACTGGCGCCGACTTCGACGGGCTCGGATACTAAGCCGTAGGCATCAACCGTCAGAGTTCGGCCGCCGATGTGGTCCGTCTTCTCGAAGATAGTGATATTGAGGTCAACACCAGCATCGGACGCATATTTTGACAAGTGGTATGCGGCGGAAGAGCCGGCAGCACCCGCGCCTGTAGATGGGGTCAGTACTGAGAGCAAGATGGAGATGCATCATACCCATAGATCTAGCCGTATTGTTGGGGTATCGTGTTGGACGTGAACATGTCCACAAAGCAGGTTTATTTTACGGTCATTGTGGACAAAGCAGGCGGTGTCGAGCTGGATAATACACTGACCTATGATGGCAACCTGTCTCACATTGCTTGCCAGGTCGTCGATTAAGACAGACTGCGACGGGTCCGTGTTATCAACGCCGGGCGAGGCAAGCAACCCCGGAACGGCGGCTTTCAAACTGTCGAGCCACTTCATTATCGATCAGGATCAGATCGAGATGTCAAGATTTCTGAGATCGACGTGGTGGGTGCAGATGAGATCGGATGGAGCTGAGCTCGGGTCTATGCCGTGTCAACCACGAGCCGTGAGAGCGAAGCCGAGCAACGGTCCGAAGTAAACAATAGAAACAATGCGAGGTGACAATTATGACTGAAGTTCAAGCATGACGCCGTCGCGTACAAATACAATTGCGTATACAGCGTCCCCACACTTGATCGAGAATGATGGAGAGAGAACCAGTACTTGATGAGAATGAACGGGTCGTGGGGGGAGAAGTCGTAGGCAACATTTCCAAACACTTGTCATCGTCTCATGCAGCCCTGTGGATGGCAGGTACCTTGCATTGTGCGGCCAATCGGGTGGGACACGAGGTACCTCACATCCTGGAAAGCTCCTGACACCGCCTGCCTGGTCCAAGCTCTCTTTCCACGCCTGTCGGGTTCCTGTCCAGGACTGCCAGGTTGCCCCACGTCCCCTGCCCCCTTTGCCGGCAGCGTCTCCTAGCGGCAGAGGCCAAAAATTCTAGAAGGTGGACGCGGAGTGGCAGAGACAGCAAACAGCTTGCAGCTTCATCACATCGCGGCGGCCTGAGAGAAGACGACTGCACCTCCTTAGCTCTCTTCACACCAACCCCCGGGAACATCTCACCAACAGCCAAGCCAGCCAGCCTTCTCGATTTCATCCTGTCAAGATGTCGGCGGCCCAGCTCCTCAACCCAAAGGCCGAGTCAAGAGTACGGAGCTCCCTGTTGTCGAACCCCTCCAGGTCCTCTGCTAACGGGCATATGTGTATAGCGGCGGGGCGAAGCTCTCAAGGTCAACATCAGTGCCGGTGAGGGTCTGCAAGATGTCCTCAAGTCCAACCTGGGGCCTCTGGGCACGATAAAGATGTACATGCCCTCTTCTACTCCTCTACGCCTCTCCTTTCTCGCCACCGCGCAATTCCAACTGACCATCAACGCGTCGAATGCAGGCTCGTGGATGGCGCCGGTCAAATCAAGCTCACCAAAGATGGCAACGTCCTCCTCCGTGAGATGCAGATCCAAAACCCTACTGCCGTCATGATTGCCCGCGCTGCCACCGCCCAGGACGACATCTGCGGCGACGGTACCACCTCGGTCGTTCTGCTCGTCGGCGAGCTCCTCAAGCAAGCAAACCGATACATCAGCGAGGGCCTGCACCCCCGTATCATCACCGACGGTTTCGAGATAGCGAAGACGGAGGCCCTGAAGTTCCTGGACTCGTTCAAGCTCTCCAAGGAGGTGGACCGCGAGCTTCTCCTCAACGTGGCGCGGACGTCCCTGGCGACGAAGCTGAACGCCACGCTGGCAAACAAGCTGACGCCTGACATTGTGGACGCTGTCCTGGCCATTTACGAATCCGGCGCCAAGCCCGATCTCCACATGGTGGAGATCATGAAGATGCAGCACCGCACCGCAAGCGACACCCAGCTGATCAAGGGACTGGCGCTGGACCACGGTGCACGGCACCCAGACATGCCCAAGAGGGTGGAGAACGCATATATCCTGACGCTGAACGTCAGCTTGGAGTACGAGAAGACCGAGATCAACTCGAGCTTCTTCTATTCGAGCGCCGACCAGCGTGACAAGCTCGTCGATTCCGAGCGCCGATTCGTGGACGCCAAGCTGAAGAAGATTGTGGAGCTGAAGAAGGAGGTGTGCGGAAACGACCCCAAGAAGAACTTCGTCATTATCAACCAGAAGGGTATCGACCCTCTCTCGCTGGACGTCCTGGCAAAGAACGGTATCCTGGCTCTTCGACGTGCCAAGAGGAGGAACATGGAGAGGTTACAGCTCATCTGCGGTGGTGTCTCACAGAACAGTGTCGATGACCTGTCGCCCGACGTGCTGGGCTGGGCTGGCCAGGTCTACGAGCAACAGCTGGGCGAGGAGAAGTACACTTTCATCGAGGATGTCAAGGACCCCAAGTCAGTCACGCTACTCATCAAGGGCCCCAACGCGCACACCATCACCCAGGTTACGGATGCTGTCCGCGATGGCCTGAGGAGCGTGTACAACATGATCGTCGACAAGAGCGTTGTGCCTGGCGGTGGTGCTTTCCAGGTCGCTTGTGCGGCCCACCTGAAGAGCGACGCATTCGCGAAGACGGTCAAGGGCAAGGCCAAGTGGGGTGTTGAGGCATTTGCCGACGCCCTGCTCATTATTCCCAAGACTCTGGCGGCGAACGCCGGCCACGATGTTCAGGATGCTTGTAAGTACACTAAATGATCTCACGCAGCTGTACCGTCAACTGACCATGATTTGCAGTGGCTTCATTGCAGGACGAGCACCGCGACGGTGCGATCGTCGGCTTGGACCTTTCTACCGGAGAGCCGATGGACCCGACCCTCGAGGGTGTCTTCGATTCCTTCCGCGTGCTGAGGAATTGCGTCGCTTCTAGCGCTGGCATCGCCTCGAACCTGCTACTCTGTGACGAGCTGCTGAAGGCCAGGCAAATGGGACGCCAAGGTGGCCCTGGGCCGGGCATGGACGGACCTGGTGACAGCATGTAAAGCGAGAAGGTAGATTGTACGTCAAGAGATGATACCATTGTAGAGGCAAGGCGTTTATAATGTCCATATCAGAAATGGCGGTGGTATAGACTCGTCGTTACCTTGCGTTCTCTCGTCGTGTTCCATGTAAGTTGGGACAAGACACAATGCAAGCTTGAATGATCACTCTTACAAGCCCATCCGGAGCAATTCAGTAAATCCGGACTCAAACGTTGGGCTTTGTGCACGTCAGGTATTTCTTTCTCGTGATGTCTCGAATGTTGCACATGCTTATCAGGACTGATAAGAGGCCCCACTTTAAAGTTGTTGTGACCTGCGAGGTCCAGAGAAATTTCCAACCCCGCCATCGGGGGCAGCAGAGACAACTCCCTCTGTAATGCAAGACACAATGGCACCCTACGACAGTGACGACTCCCTCGACGAAGATCAGGACTACACAGAGACCAATGTCCTCCTGGGATATGCATCCAAAGATGCAGACGACGACACAATAAGCCGTCTGGGCGGCAGACCAGTGAGCCCGCCCCTCTCTCCTCGGAAGAAACACGCATAAACAGGACCGCAGAAAGCTGATAGGAACTTTCCTAGGATTGGCTCGAACCCTCAAAACCACCGTCCTCGTCCCTCGCCCGCTGCAAGGTCTGCAATGACCTTATGGTGGTTCTCCTCCAGCTGAACGCCGAGCTGAACGAGCGATTCCCAGGCCACGAGAGGCGGCTGTACGTCTTCTCGTGCAGGCGCAAGTCATGCCGGCGCAAGGAAGGGAGCATACGCGCCCTGAGGGGTGTGCGTATCTCGGCTGATGCGGCCGCGAAGGCCAGGGAGCGCAAGGAGAAGGAGCAGCGGGACAAGGAAGAGAGGGAGAAGGCAGCTGCGGAGAGGAAGGAGAAGGAAAAGGGTCTGGGCGAGGCGCTGTTCGGCGTCCAAGGGAAAGGAGCTTTTGGAGCTGGTGGTGCGGCTAATCCATTCTCCTCGGGTGGCGGCTCCGGAGGCGCGAAGCCCTTCGCGAAGCCCGCTGTGAACCCATTCAGCACAGCGAGCAGCGAGCCGACACAAGCACAACAACCACAGCCTGAGCCCGAACCCGAGTCGACATCATCATCCAAATACTCCACAAAGGACCTCCCCAAGACGTTCGCCGAGACACTCTCCCTCAACAACCCCCAAGCACCCGAGAAACGCGGGCCTCCTCCGCCGCCGGAGCCATGGCCCCCCGAGGCGGAGCAGCCGAAGCCCTACCCGCTCAGCTACCTCGCCGACGCCGACTACGAGACGCTTGACCCGACGCCGGCGCCCAAGGACATCCCGACAACCAGCATGGAGATCGACGACGGCAGCGCGGGCGCATCCGGCGGCGGCGGCAAGGAGGACAAGGACGTCTTCGAGAGCACCATCGACAGCACGTTCCAGAAGTTCGCGGACCGCCTCGCGCAGAACCCAGACCAGTGCATCCGCTACGAATTCGGCGGGCAGCCGCTGCTGTTCAGCAAGACGGACGCGGTGGGCCGCAGGTTTCACGACGGCGCGGGCGGCAGCGGGAGCGGGCGCATCACGCCGTGCGAGAACTGCCGCTGCGAGAGGGCCTTCGAGGTCCAGCTCGTTCCGGGCGCGATCGCCGAGCTGGAGAGCGAGGAGGAGGGGCTTGAGGGGATGGACTGGGGTACTGTCATCGTGGGCACGTGTGCTACCGACTGTGTGCCGGTGGGCACGGCGGATGGGGAGGCTGGGTATTTGGAGGAGTGGGCTGGGGTGCAGTGGGAGGAGCTGACACAGAGGAGGTAGAGGCTGGATAGATTTATGCTATATGCCCTTTCAAATATTATGATGTCAGGAGACTATTGGGTGAAAGGCAGCAACAGACCACGGCATGGAATCTCATGATGGCCACTAACGAGTCGAGCCGAGGAGACGACCTCTGTATGGCTCCGGTATTCTCACCATGGAAGGCGCGCTACACGAACTCTGCATGGGAACAAGTCTTCCGAAAAGGTGTATAGAAATCTAAACCATCCAAAATTTGTTTGACTCCCTCAGTTCCAACTGCAGAAGGAAAAGTAGGAAAAAATTACATTCATCACCGTTTAAGGGGCCCCGCGTCACCCAACTTCGGAAAGAAGGCCATGCTTCCTTGTACTTGTCGTACAGTCCTGTGCGACCTCGCATTTATCCGGAACAGATAGCTCATCCGTTGCGTACACTACTCCTTGTAGCCTAAGGGTGCCTGCTCTGGGGAAGAGAGGGTTTTGTTCGGAGCTCCAGTGCTTGTGGAAATCTGACGCTGATCTTGTCGCTTCTTCTGGAGATGTTTCGTGAATTTTTTCAAAGGTCGCACTTTCTCTGGCGGATTTGTCAAATAATTCATCAGGCTGGATTCGGGGGCAACACTATCGGGTGCAGCATTGCCGTGTGACATGTGGCTGATGCCTTGATGTAAAAGTTCTAAGAATTCATATGGTTAGTAATCTTGGAAAGCATCGCGTAGCTATTATGAATCTTGACAGACGTACCACCTAGAAGGGTCAGAGTATCCCACGCGTAGAAGCATAGGATCTGGAGTATCCAGAATGGGAAAAAGATAGGTACCATCAAGAACCCAAGGAGTATGCGAGCAATCTTCGTGAAGTATTCTTGGGTTTTGCACCATTCACCATCCGCCTGCGAAACTGACTCGGTGACAGCTTCTTTGGCAGGTATCTGAGGAACTGTAGGTTCCTCCGAGTCGACTCCATCTTGGCCTGTAGTTCTCTCAGAATCATCATTTGTGATTCCGGGAGCATCAGCTCGATCCGAGGTTTTCGCGCCATGGAAATCATGATGCGACCATCCGAGGGCGCGACATGCAGCTACGATGCTTCTGGACGGCAACTCGATGAAAATATAGCCTGTCCAGAACAATAGATCCCAGGAGATCTGATCTTCTGAGGAAGGTCTGCGGTGAAGCTGGTTGGTATCAATAGGATTGGCCGCCATCTCTTTCATCTCTTTTTCTGCCGATTTGCGTCGGGCGAGTACTAGCACACTGGATTCTCTCGCCTCTTTAGTGAGATCCTTGAAACTGGTCGAAACGTTCTCCACGACACTAGACAGGCTTTTAGTGTTCATCAATGCAGATACCGTGATAGCCAACGCAATTATTGAAGTGAGCACCATGTTGACTGCGACCGTCTGTTCCGGGGGACCACTCATGCTGAAGACGCTTGCCGCAAATCCGAGGGGCAAGAACACTACAGTTACGTAGGTGAACATGGCTATGTTTTGCTCATTGCGGAAGCTCAGATCCTCTCGAACTTTGTCAAGGCGATTAGAACATAAGTCCTGCAATGACTTCGTTGCTTCACAAAGCTGTTGCAGCTCATTCAATCGAGTCTTGATCTCACGACGGATTTCAAGGATGGAGGCTCGATACTTGCTTTCGTCCTTTGAGGTCCAGCGTGGCTTCAATTTCCCTCTGTCATCCTCCCTTGCCTCCCATTGATGGATCTTGTCTTGAGAGGATATGAGGTCGGCATGCAGCTCCTGGACGTGCGGTTCAAGATCCTGCCAATCAGCGCTCCACGATAGATATTCTTTGGTGGTGCGAATCGAGGACGGAAAGAATCCTGATTTCCGATCGGCACCTAGGCATGTGTACACCTCTTCCAGTATCTCTTCAGCACTTCTGGTCATGTTCTCGAGGATATCAGCCAGGCATCTTTGTTCAAGGACTTTTCGCTGAGAATACTCTCGCTTGCTGATGATTGGAGGAGTCCTCATTTGATGCTTTGGGTCTCTGAGACTAGAGTCAAGCACGAAGCACGTCCAGTGACGGTCAAAAAAGTCCCCACTGAATCGAAAACTCGCCGATGCTCGCATAACTTGCTTTGAAATGCGTCCTGGGAATGGTTTCCTTTGGGGCGGAGCAATTCCATGCCGCAGATCATAGTTTTCATCATCTTTAAGCAGCTGGTAATAGCTCAGGTGAAATTCCGATTCCCAGTAGTTTCGAATCATGCTGCAATGGTCGTAGGTGAACTTTGCGTAACGAGAGTGTCTTCGGAAAAAGTCTTTCAGGTTTAACCTTTCAGACTCTTCGGTTTTGACATAGCAGAGTAACGCAACCTGTTTTGGAAGCATTTCGAAAGTAAGCAAACGTTTCTTTGCATTTTGTGCGGTCCTGTCCCAATTGAGAATTTCCTCTGGGTCCCGATCGGAGGGGCTCGGCCACCAACTGGGTTTGTACTCCTTGCGCTTTCCTTCGTCGCGCTTGGAACTCCCAACATCAACAATGCAATATCGAAGATCACGTTTGGTTTGACTGTTCACATAAGTCAGAAGAGTGCCAGTGCTGAAGTTATATGTGAGGTTCAGCTTACGCGTCCAATTCGAATTGCCCACTTTTGTCCTCTTGCGGGTTCAAGTTATTCTTCAGTTCTTCTAGGCCCTCATCTTCGCTTTGAAGTTCCCCAGGCTTGTTGAAAAAGTCCGGATACTTATATAGCCATTCATCGTCAAGCTTTACGATGTTGCTGGAGTCGATGAGTTTATCGAAGGGCACAGCTTTCCTCATGGCCACTTTGGGATCCCGATGGACCTCATGGTATCCCAAATCCCGGATTTTTGATTTGCTTGAGAGAATTTTCTCGAGGTGCCGAAGCAGTTTGTGCTGCTCGTCTTCGCGTTGGTCCAAACCAAACTCGGACGGAATTGATTCTCTTCGTGGGAGAATTCCAGGCCCAGAAGTCAGGTCGGAATCTGGAGTCTCCAATAATGGCAGGCGGTAGGCAGCTTCTATACGGTCCCTGTTCTTAAGGAGAATGTATGGGATCTCGAAGCACGCATGGTAGTACGATTCCATGTCTTCCTCCCGAACGTACGGTGCTGCCACCGGCTCGTTCGTCAGTTTCTCCATTCGACCGGGGAAAAGGCCATTGGGGCTGGAGCTGCGGAAAAGGGTGTCCGTGGCTTCTCGGACCATTGTGTTAGGTGGAGCGCTGCTGATGCTGAGCTCTTGGGTAGCCAACACAATATTTAGGGCGTAGCGCAAGGTCTTTGCCCATGTTGTATCCCGGTATTCAGTGTGGTACATCTGGTATCGGACTGTGGTCTTCCATAGCTCCTTTGACACACTGTCACTCTCAAAGAAATCGTAAAGTTCTTCATAGTGAAGTGCCGTGTCTCGGGAATGCAACATGAACCTGGACTCCCGAATAGAACGAGTTGTGGCGAGCATACATCTTTTCACAACTGTGTTTTCTGTCGTAAATCGTCGTGAAACTTCGCGCCGAACGACATTGGACGAAAATAAGTCGCGCAGACATTTGATCCTCCCTTCATTCTTACCGGCCTTGTTAACCATGTCGTCCCAGGCGGCGTGGTTGTCCGTTTCAAGTGTTTTCAGTGTCCGCCAAATCCAGACGTGCGTGTCCAATCGGTATATGTTGATGCCCTCCTCCTGGGAGTGAGGCCAAGCATATTTCTTCCGCTTGTCCGAGTCTTGCATTTCCATAAGCAAGGCAGGTGCCCAATCACTCTTCAAGCCAGCCGCGCACTGATTTCCTTTCTCGCTGTCCGCCAATAGTTCCACGCAGTCCGCTGCCTTGAGAATCTGGAAGGCCGTATCGAGGAAACTCTTTTCTGCGACCCAAGAACTGCTCGACTGTGGCTTGTTCATTGGCTTGCCCGTCACCCAGTAGTTGGCCTCAAACTGCTGACTACCGTTATACTGCTGGATAGAACGTAGCCATTTGAGATGGCCGAGGCAAGTGTCCCTGATTCGACGGTGAAGAAAATGATTCTGGTATTCTTTGGCATCGCGGCATACTTTGTAATATTCCACCAAGAAGCGAAACGCGAAACTGAAGGAAACACATGTTAGTCCTCAACCTATTTTGAGTCATCATACAAAGGATCACTGACAAGCTAGCCGACCAGCATATTCTGTGCCCGGACATGTCGCCGCACGTCAGTGCGACTGCGTTCACACCATCTAAAGCATCCAGAGTTGCACCGGAAGTTGAATCGTTGTTCTTTTTTGGTGGCATTTGCACGGCACATACCGAGAGTATGTGCTCCAGATTCCGCTGGACTGCGAAATTCAAATGATTGTGGGGCGAATCAGGAAGATTTCGTAGCGGACTATTGCCAGGAGTACCGAATGGGTGGGCTGATAAACCCCTGTGCGGTTCAAAGCAATCTTCGGTGCCCTTCTGTTTGTCATTCAATGATGCGGCGTCCGCAGAGGGTTGAGCGACACCGAGAAGACCTTTCTCTCTCACACCTTGCACAGGATGCATTGAAGGTGTCGGCGCGCTTTGAGCTGAACGCTGAGATGCCTTTGGTGGGCGAACAGACCGAATAGACTTCATGACGGACCATGGGATGACGTGGTCTTCCCAATCCGTCTCATTCCTCGGGAGGAGACTTATTTTGTAGGCTGTGATTACTTCAACAACATATACTTCAGTGTTCCCCACTTTGAAACTCTTCATGTTGGCGGTCAATGGAAGCTGCTTTGGAGATGGGGTATGTTCAAATTTTTGGACTTTCCCATCAATAGCCACAGAGCACGTCACGGAGACCCCACATGAAGCCCCTTGCTCGGGTTCGGGATGAGGCGGTTCGTGCTCTTGGTGCGCTTGTTCTTCTTGCGGCACCTTGCAGGCGCTGCCGCTCGCCATGCGGTCTTGATCCGGTGAATCGTCGTCGGACGGGTGGCCGGAATGCTCTTCCGCGGTTCGTCGCTCATGACCGATTTCTGGAAACTTATGCGCACAGATCCAGCCGTAACCTCCTGGCCCCGGTCTGCTGTCATGATCTGCGGTCTCGTCCAAGTTGAAACGAAGTTGTGGATCCAGGTGATCCAGATCCCTGATGAGCATCGATTTAGAGAATTCCGCAGAAAGTGGAAAGTCCTTGCTGTCATTCTCCAGGATGCACTGCTGTAGAATTGTCCCCTGATGCACCATCCATTGTATCGTCAATCGCAAATTTGGAAATTTTCGGAAAGTTCCTGGTGAATATTCGTGACGGGGCCATCTCCATTGCGTCCACTTTAATTCAGGCTTGGCATTGTCTTCGAAGGCGAGGCCCGGGAACCTGAGCCCGTAGACCCCTGCCTCGTCGCTTGAGTTTATAGGGCGATTAAGGAGTGATAAATTCTCGAGCTGGGACGCCCTGTAACAGACGAAGTACGGTCTCCAGACGTGCGAATGGTCCGCAGAAAACATGCCGGAACTACCTGCACCGAGGAAACTGCTTAACTGCAGCAATTGGCCAAAGGCGCCGACAGTTGCAGTGGTGCCGGAATCACCAAATGATGCATGACATTTCCTGTTGGGTGCATTCTTCCAGCTGTCGCCATCGCTGTCTCCAACCTCTGAGGCCGGATGGGAATAGGCGTTGCTCTTGTTGTCGGGGTTGTCTTCCACAGGTCGAGCGTTAGTTACCTGGTATAAGGCAGTGTGCGTTCAGACTTGGGTTATACTCACGACCAACGAGAGACAGCAATTCCTCTTCGTTCACAGGAACTCCGTTCCAGACTAGAGGTTTCATTCTCCGAGGTCCCGGCTTCGGATCATACTGAGAACTCGGGCTCGATGGCGGAGTTGATGGATTCTCTGAGATTGGAGACGCCATTGCTGATAAATACTGAGATAAAGAGACGAGTACGTGTCTCCTCTGGTAAAACTTTCCAAAAATGAGATTCGCATGAGGACAAATTTCTACTTGGAATGAAGGCATAAGTCGATTTAAAAAATGGCACGCGGTAGAAGGCAAAGTGCATCATATTAGCTAATTACTTGGATCAAAAGACTCCTTCGCATTCGGCTGTAGCCCATTACGTGGTGTGCTACAGCAGTATTCGTTATGTGGTGGAGTGGGCCACTTGTGGTCTGTCGTTGCGGCTGGCAGCAAAAGCAAAGCATGGTGGAACTACCATCAGCCTGATGACTTTGACCAATTGACTTTCGCATCCAATAATCCCCAAAGAAGAAGCTCGAGCATTTTTCATATGCATATGCACGGCAAATAACGCCCTCGCCCCACATCGGTGTGGTGACTCCGGCATTTGAGTCGGAAAAAGGCGGTTAAGGATAGAGCTGAAAATGCAGAAATGTTAATCACTCGCAACTGAGGACCATTTCAGGTAAAGACATGCATCGTGAGATCTGACCCACTCTGGTAGGACCCATCCAGGTGAACTGGAAGAATCCAGAGGCGACCAGTCTTAGATGCCTGGCGGTTATAGTGCAACAGACCATGACACGCCTCAGCCATTGCATCGGAAAATGGCCGAAGGGTGTGACATGGAATTTTCAGCTGGCCTGGGCGATTTCAGCTTCTCCGAAGGGATTCATCTGATTCGAGTGTTCGAGGCTGACAGAACAGATCAAGTGAACATTACTTTAAAATAAGCAATATTCTAAGATGCCTGTCACGTGATTTTAGGCACAAGGATTTTCTCAGTCTCACATGGTAGACAATTCTGAAAATATTATTCGACGTAAGGCAGTTCTGTGAGGCTGGGAAGTAACCAGCTCTCTAGGTACATCTCGGATTGTTGCACTCCATTCCGTCCTGTTGGACTTCTCCTTGCAGCTGCGCCTACCAGTAGTTCATCCTCTAGACCCCATCAAGGCTGATTGCTGTCAGGATGAAGAATAAAGTAGCCGACGATCGGTGCAACTCACATGTTTCTTGCCACTACTTTAACAGCGCGATTCGCCTCAGTGTCATAAGCCGGGTCGGTCACGATATAGTTCTCGATAACCGCAGTGCCATCACGGAGAGCCGCAACCTGTTCTTCTGTGCACGTACTCGGGTCAAGCACGTAGCAGAAGTCCTCATACTGAAGAGGCACCTCACTCTTGATGTCGAAGGTGTCTGCCGGCCCCACCGTACCATACGGAGTATTCGCCGCCGTGTCGACCTCGCCGGTTGCAATATCGCGGTTGAAAAGAGCTCGGTTGAAGATACGATATGCAGATTCAGGCTGGTAGGAAGGCGTGGCGTGACAGGCCTGGTAGACCCTGATGAACGAGAGGTTGCCGTACTGTCTTACCTGGCCGCCCTCGTAGGTGCTGTTGGTCACGAGGGGTTGGTAGCCTGATGCAGCGAAGTTCTCCTGGTCTACCCACGGAATGGCCAAAGAGACTTGCTCGCCGCCGATCCAATTGCATGCGAAGTCTCGATCGCCGTACATCAGTGATACCTTGATTCCATTCTCCAGAAGATAAGCAACGTCCTCGATCCAGCCTGGACGAGGATAATCACCGATCCCGCGGAAGGCCGAAGAGGATGCGGATGAGCTTCCGCTGAAGTTCAAGGGAACTCCGAGGGCCGATTGGACCCAGGGCTGGTTCAGGTATCCCGGGGTGAACGGAGGTGGGAACAACGTGGGGTCGATCTGTGTCACATCGTAGTAATCGCGACCGGAAATTTCGAGGTAGGGATCCCGGACGTTGTTAGTGCAGTATGTCTCTGCGTCCTCGCAAATATCGTTGACGGTGGCGTTGATGCCCGTGTTCTCTGGGTCGTAGATAGCCGAGACCTCACGGCAGGCGTCGATGCGGTCACGACAGCCACCTTCGCGATAAAATGCGTCCACCATTCCTTCATACACTGTCTCGTTGACTGTCTCGATTCCATACGTGTTGTTGAAGGCCATCTCAGGGTATGAGGGCCACTGAACCCGACGGTCAATGCAGCCGTTGACGATAAGCAGCGTGTCGAGGTTCAAGATGTACTTTTCCCCATCGGTGCCGTCCCAGGTGCCGTTCTCAATCTTCTCGTTTTGTTCCTGGAAGTAGGCTGCGAATGCTGGTCCATAACGGCCACCATAAGACTGAGTAGCAATGCTGATAAGGCCGTCGTTGGGGTGGTAGCCGGGGAACTCTTGGAACCACACCTGGGAGAAATGCCAAAGTGCGATCGCGGCATTACGGCTGCCCCAGCTGGTAGAATTTCGGTCGCCACTTGCGTAGGTGCCTGTCTGGAACGTGGCATTTTGCTCCGGTATTGGGTCGGAAGCATTGAGCGTCTGGACTCCACCAAACAGATTTCTAGTGATGTTTCGCAGGGAGTCGTAGGAAAATCCGACTTGCACAGGCTGGTCAATGTACAGCATGTTCACTAGATACAATTGTTAGCCAAGGTTCAGGGTCACTGGATTATAAACATGGATTTTGTACCTACCGTTGTCGTTCCACGACCAGTCTCTGAGAGTTGTGGAATTAGAATCCTCGTTGATGTAGCAAGGGCCATTCTCATTGAAGAGACCGGGCATTGAAGAGCTGCCTGGGCCGCCGTTCATCCAAATTGACAAGGGCGCATTCTCGGGGTCGGTCTTTGCTTCAAAGAACCAGAAAAATGTGTTGATTTCGTAATCTTGCTCTTGGCCAACGCCCTCGAGAGTCCCGGTCGGGAGATGGATGTACCCGGCATATGACTTGACACCCTCAGTTGTCTCACATAGGCCAGGCTGGGTCTGTTAGACTTATACTCTCTCATTAGTGGACGTCATCTTGCGGGCATACCTCTTTGTAGCTAATTGTGATACTCTCGTCGAATTTCGAATTGAGTACTGTTACTCCCTCAGGCGCTGGAGGGAACTGACCCAACGAAGGCCCGATAAGAGCTGCTGCAGAGGCCCACACCAACAGAGACGGAGGGGAGAGCATCTTGTAATCAAGCTCGTGTGCAGCAATAATGAATACAAATCCTAAGAAGTGTTTGCGCAAAGGAAGCAGCAGAGCCCCCTCTCGCACCGGCGAGGCGATTCACGACACCGACACTTCCATTATCTTCAACTTACGATAGTCCCCGCTCTCGTAGCATCGGACCTTCCTTCTTGGGCGCTTGGTATACATCATTCACTGCCAGTGCCACTGCCGGACACCGCTGCTCGTAGACGCTTATGTAAACTGCAGGAGAGTTGCATCGCCAAGGTGATCGCCACCAGCCTGCCCTGCCTGCCAGCACGACGGCTTTGATCAGTAGCTGACTCCGGACGCTAGTGCGGATTCGATACTTTCGGGAGCCGGAGGTGGCCAAGACGGCAAGCTGTGAAGCCAACTGTGCCAGCTAGACTACTACAGTCAAGCGCCACAGGGTAATATGTCTAGTGTCTGACGGGAAATTCCAAGCCGGGAATAACATCAACTCATCCAGGTTCTATCACAATATTGCCCTGGCATGGTCTCGACCATGAGATTCACCAATCTTGGCGAGGGTCTGGAAGCAAGCCTTGGAAAGTGTCTCGGTTCAATTTTCGATCACACTCTAGCTGCTCGAGGTCACTGTGACTATTATATCTTAGAGATGAACACCATCTATTTGACAACAGTCCAAATGCGGCTTGGGTTTTGGTTTCTGGTACCGAATATAACACAGCTTTACTGCTTTATTGACGGTTGCGTATCGGCGCAGTTCTTAAGTTCAATGTCGACGGCGAGGCAGGCTTTCAGACTCTCCTTGAGACACGAATTTGATATCACATTTGCTGGAGTTCAAGGAGTTTAGTAAATATTGGGCCATACATGGGTCTTCCGTAAACATCACGGCTGATGTCTCGCCGTCCTGGCGGTCTTGGCTCCTGGGCACAGACCCAAAGTCACAACTTCGTCGCTCCCACGGCTCGAGACTCCGTGATAATGGGACCAATTTGGGTCAACGGTCATCTCGGGGGATGGCGAGATGTCTCACGGAATCAGTATAAAACTGTTGAATAATTCCCATCTTTGAAATGATTCTTACACGACGACCAGACAAGCGAATAACTACCTGTAGTCAGAGAGTATCCAGGATCCCACCTAATTATTGTCTTTATTATCGTTCACTTACACACAATCAAGCAATATGAAGGTCCTCATCCCCATCCTGACCGCCTCCCTGGCAAGCGCCCACACCATCTTCTCCTCCCTCGAAGTCGGCGGCGTGAACCAGGGCGTAGGCAACGGCGTCCGCGTGCCCTCGTACAACGGCCCCGTCGAAGATGTCACCTCCAACTCGATAGCCTGCAACGGGCCACCAAACCCAACAACCCCAACCTCCAAGGTCATCACCGTCCAGGCCGGCTCCACCGTGACCGCCCTCTGGCGCTACATGCTCAGCACCACCGGCTCGAGCCCGGCCGACGTCATGGATAGCTCGCACAAGGGCCCCACGATCGCGTACCTCAAGAAGGTGTCCGACGCGACCACCGACACGGGCGTTGGAGGCGGGTGGTTCAAGATCCAGCAGGATGGCCTGAGTAACGGCGTCTGGGGTACCGAGAAGGTCATCAACGGCCAGGGGAAGCACCAGATCCAGATCCCCGCGTGCATCGCCCCCGGGCAGTACCTCCTCCGCGCCGAGATGATCGCCCTGCACGGCGCCGGCAACTACCCAGGTGCTCAGTTCTACACCGAGTGCGCGCAGATCAACGTCGTTGGCGGCACGGGCGCCAAGACGCCTTCCAACACCGTCAGCTTCCCTGGCGCTTACAAGGTAGGTGGTGGTCGTTGATATTGTTCATCGTGTTCCTGCTTCATCCTCTGTGTACTTGAATATGAGCTGACCATCTATTAACAGGGAACTGACCCTGGTGTCAAAGTCAACATCGTAAGTAGCCCCTCCGACTAACTTAGAATGTTGAAAAGTGCTAACACGTCGACGCAGTACTACCCACCTCTCACCTCATACACGATTCCCGGCCCTGATGTTTTCACCTGCTAGTTTAACAACCTACGTAGGCCGATGAGAACGGGCATTGTTGGGAACGAGACATAAGGCTCTTGGCCGTTGGGCCCAAATTCTCAAATTCTCCTGTATCAACTTCTTTATACACACGTACATAGTCAGCATAACTACCGGAAGACGGCATAGAACCTACACATTTGAACCTACTATCTTGTGCGAATGCTCTTGCCGAAAATCCCGTATCAAGGGCTGGAAGCTGATTGATTCCCCTAGCGCCTTGCCGTGGGTGGTACTTGCCTTCCACTCGGAAGCCCAGTCAAGCTTCTCACAAGATAGAAAGCGACTTTCAGGCGGAGAAGAGCCAGGCGGGGCCAGTCTCAGTAGGCTCGCTGCCCCAGTCCTTGATCGTACAGTAAACATGTGGTACTTGATGAATAGAACAACCTTGACGGGTTGATATTCCCGTTTATTCCACCAGCCACCATTTTAGGAGCAGCATGCTCAATACATATCCAAGACACATTGGGATTGTTCGCACGAATGATGGCAGGCGTAATATGGGTGGATTGACAAAGAGGCCTCGTCTACCTAATTCTGTATATTCCGCTTAGTCGCCGGCCACGCAAGCATAACGAAGGTTACACTGCGTGCCAAGGTATTGTCGTTGAGCTGACCGGTCTGGTAAGCTGTCAAGCGCCTGGCATAGATGTGACGTAGGGAATGCCGCTCGCCCATCGCGACAGTATGTGACAGACTCTGTGCCTCGCTGTTTGTTGTGACCGGCTGACAGCAAAGCATCCAAGTCTATGCAACGACAGTCCATATCGTGATGCTAGAAACTTTGGACATGCTAGTCGAGGCTTGATGGGATGGCGAGATCTTCGCGGATGGCATGGCATACCACAACGTCGTGGCTCTCGTCGAGTTTGGTGCCGGGATCGAGAAATTCGAGGCTGCTGGCTTGAGTCGAGGTGAAGCTGGGCGGGTTTTTGGTTAATATGTCCATTTCCAGATAGGCGAGTGGTGGATGGGAGACGAGAGGTTGCAAGCAATGATGGAGGCAATTATAGACTTTTTATTCCTCAGCTCGGCGAACGCCCGGCTACCCAAATCATCGATCAGGCCATATTCGGGGCCCGAGAGTATCCCGCCGTCCCTAACGCCAATGTGCTAAATGCAACCATGCCACGGTCCGAAAGCCCATCTCTTTCCTGCCCATCAGGGGCAGAAGCTTTCCCATTGGGTCGACCAACTCGTTGCGCGACAAGTCTATGCGACCTCCTCCCATGACCTCCGGATGATGCGCGCGAACATGTCGACGTTGACGTCCTCCCTGATCTCGGCCTTCTTGGCCTCGTTGTCTGCGTTCTTGGGGACGAGCACCTTGTCGCCGTCGACCTTCCAGCCGCACGTGTCGGTGACATACTTCTGGACGGCGTCCTTGCCCTCGAGGCCGAGCCAGCCCTCCAGAATGTCGACCTGCACTTCCCTAAAAGCTTCGCTGACAATCTGGGCGATCTGGACTCGGATGGTGTCCTCGAAGCCCTCGATGTCGGTGGTCAGGTCGGCATACAGGTCGTCCGAGTCGAGGGTGGCCCAGAAGCGGCTGAAGGACGCGCCCTGGAGGTGTGCATTGAGGGCGCGGAGCTTGGTGACCGCCTCGGACAGCTCTGTGCCGGGGGCGAGGGATGAGGGGGCGAGGAGGTGCAGGGCGAGGTTGAACTGTGGTGAGGGGAAGGCGGTCATGGCCTTGACGAGGATATTTGTGATGACCTCATCCTTAATGCGGTCGGGGTTTAGTTGGTACCTGCTCGGATGGAGAGACGGTGTATTAGCCAACAGTATGTCCTGAGGTATATGTGTGTGTCCGTCAAGGTAGTCCTCAGTGTGCAAGATGTAGGATGTTCAGATATTATTCAGGGTGACTTCATGCGCCGCGGCCGCGTGGACCGCAGGACAGTCAGGTAATAGGAAACGTGATTAAATTTGGATCGTCACAATACACAAGCAGCACGTATGGGATGGTAAAGGAGGGGTTATGGTCAACGTACAGCTTCAGCAGGACCCTGTTCGAGTTGCCATCGCAAAATCGCTGCTCGCATTGCTGCTGGAGGTAGTTCTCGAGGGCGCCGACAGCCTCTGGGTTGTACCGCTCCAGACCATTGATAATCTGGTTGATGTCCTGCGGCCTCTCCTGGGGGTCCTCGGTGTTGCTCATGGTGGGCAACGGTGTGTGTAGGGCGTTGCTGGGAGGCGAGGACAAGGGATGTGCGTGTATGTTGGGTGAGGTTCGAGAGTCCAGTTGTCGTTGTCTATCTTTCCGCTCGGGCTGCCCCACCATCAAAGATTGAACCTTCGCGCGCCAGGGCTCAAGGTAAGAGGACGTCTGACTCCAGGCCTGGTGTGTGAAGCGCTAAGCCTAGAACGGATTGGCGACCGGTAGACGGAAGAAGTCAGCAACCGCTCGGGCCAATTAGTGCGTCTAGGCTGGCGAGACCCGACAAGGCGCAGTGACATCACCAGTCCCAAAGTATCGCCTTTGTAAGTTGCGAACGACCTTGACTTGAAGACTTGTGATGGATGTCGTGCAATTTCTAGGTGTACGTCCAGCAAAACATTAAGAAATTAGAGCTCTCGTGCGTAAAGGGTATTTGCATCCCACCTATTCACCTACCACATCGCCCACGAAAAGCATCACGTCTGGGCCAACCACCCAAGCCTGCTGGCGAACACCTCTTATGAGCGGGTCAAACTCTACACATTGAACCTGCGACATGGTTGACTGACATTTCCCCTGGGCCTGCAAACACAGAAAAAATGCTGGGTGTATGCAACAGAACACAACTAAAGCGTCGCTCCCCTGGAAGTGCTCGTCATGGCTAGCCCGGCAAAGAAGCGGAAGCTGAACAGCGACGGCAAGCAGCCTTCCAAAGGCCTGGAATATTTCTTTGCAAAACAGAAGCAGAATGCTCCAGACCCAAATCCGGGGAAGCCGGACGAGCAAGTCGGAACGCCCAATGAACATGAGCTAACGGACGAGGAGCTGGCCAGAAAGCTACAGGCCCAGTGGGCCGAAGAGGATGCTCAAGCTGGACGATCCAATGATGAGAGGGCAAGGTCAGAGCCTGAGATCAACCAGGGTTTCGAGCAGCCCAAACCACACGGTAATGGAGCAGAGCCACCTGAGGCTCCAGGAACACCGAGAAGTGCACCACCATCGGCTTTTAAGCAGATGGGCAAGAACACATTGTCACTACAGTCCATGGCGGATGCAGAGGAAACCGTCTCGGCGACGATACCCCTTGATGAGAGCCCACTAACATTCGAGCCGGCCAAGTACATACCTGACTTGCAAAAAGCATGGGCCGCAGAAGGCGGCAATGCATCCTATGCTCTGCTCACCAGATGTTTCGTGTTGGTGGGAGGGACGACGAAGCGGATAAAGATAGTCGACACGCTGGTCAACTGCGTCCGCCTGCTCATCGAAGCCGACCCTGCTAGCCTCCTGCCCGCGGTCTGGCTCGCTACCAACTCTATATCACCACCGTACATCTCACTGGAGCTTGGTCTGGGCGGGTCCGCAATCTCCAAGGCCCTCAAGCAGGTCTGTGGCCTGGACGGCCGGGCTCTCAAGACGATATACGACAAGTACGGTGACCCCGGAGACGTGGCGTTCGAGGCCAAGAAGAAGCAGAGCTTTACCTTGCGCAAGCCTAAGCCACTGACAATCAGGGCCGTGTACGACTCTCTGGTCAAGATCGCCAACAGTTCCGGCCAGGGTAGTGTTGAGCAGAAGCAGAGGATCGTGGACCGCCTCCTGCAAGATGCGAGGGGTGGCGAGGAGAGCAGGTATATCGTGCGAACGCTGTGCCAGCACCTCCGCATTGGCGCAGTCAAGACGACGATGCTGATCGCATTGTCTCGTGCCTTTCTGCTGTCCCGGCCACCCGGCGCTGACTTTCCCGTCAGAGGCCAGAAAGAGCTGGCCGCAATGAAAAAGGAGGAGCTGACGGAGACGTACGCAAAGGCGGAGGAGATTGTGAAGGCTTGCTTCGCCCGGCGGCCCAACTACAACGACCTCGTTCCTATCATGCTCGAGGTTGGAGTGTGCGAAGAACTCCTCATCCGATGCGGCCTGACAATACACATCCCTTTACGACCCATGCTGGGCAGCATCACACGAGACCTGGCTGAGATGCTGACCAAGCTGGACGGGCGCGAGTTTGCCTGCGAATTCAAGTACGACGGCCAGCGGGCGCAGATCCACTGCGACGAGAAGGGCAATGTGACGATCTTCTCCCGCCACCTGGAGCTCATGACCGACAAGTACCCCGACCTCGTGGCGCTCATGCCCAAGGTCCGCGGCGACGGCGTCGAGAGCTTCATCATGGAGGGCGAGGTAGTTGCTATTGACCAGCAGAACGGAGAGCTCAAGACGTTCCAGACGCTGTCGAACAGGGCGAGGAAAGACGTACAGATCGGCAGCGTCACGATTGATGTGTGCATGTACGCCTTTGATTTGATGTACCTCAACGGGCAGCCGCTTCTCGACCGACCGTTTAGGGAGCGGAGAGAGCTCCTGCGGTCGCTGTTCACAGAAGTGCGACATCACTTCACCTGGGTTAAAAGCATCGATGCTACATCTCAGGATCCGGAGACCGTATCGGACTTCTTCAAACAGGCCACAGATATTAAGTGCGAAGGCATCATGGTCAAGATCCTCGACAACCTGCCCGACCTCGCCTACGAGGGCGATGACCCAGGCGAGGCCGGAGCGGAGGCTGCCAAACCGCCACCGCCAGCACCCACAAAAGCGAAGAAGGCAAAGAAGGGCAAGGGCAAGGCGGAAGAGACGGAGGGCCCAGAAGAAAAGAAGAAAACCCGCCGCAAGCCCCTCCTCGCGACCTACGAGCCCGACAAGCGCCTCGACTCGTGGCTCAAGGTCAAAAAGGACTACGGCACCACCTTCGACACGCTGGACCTCGTCCCCGTGGCGGGCTGGCACGGGCAGGGCAGGAAGCACAAGTGGTGGTCCCCGATCCTGCTGGCGTGCCGCAACGACCAGACGGGGAGCCTCGAGGTGGTGACCAAGTGCATCTCCGGGTTCACGGACGCCTTCTACAAGGCCAACAAGGAGTTCTACGACGACGGCAGCGGCGAGGGCGAAGGCGGCGAGGGACCCGGCGAGCGCAGGAACACGCACGCGCGGCAGCCCGGATTCGTCGAGTACTCTGGCCCGCAGCCGGACGTGTGGTTCGAGCCGCAGGAGGTGTGGGAGATGGCGTTTGCCGACATCACGCTGAGCCCCGTGTACACGGCGGCGATCGGCCTGGTCAGCGAGGACAGGGGGCTGAGCATGCGGTTCCCGCGGTTCCTGAGGAAAAGGGAGGATAAAGGGATCGAGGAGGCGAGCACGAGCGAGTTCCTCGCTGGGCTGTACAGGAACCAGGGCGAGAGGACAGCTGCAGCTGCTGGTGCTGCGCCGGTGCGGGAGGACGTTGCGGGCGATGATGGTCCGGACGACGAGGTTGGTCTGGATGAGATGTGATTAATTCATCGCGGTGCGCGAGGGTAATGCTATGTATGCTACACGCAAACCTTCGTCCCCGGGGCTAGAGGCAATAAATTGCATGCAATCTGCCAAAATCATAGAACTCAAAGCCCTCAATTTTCCATCTCTCCCTCCACTCCACTACTCCTTCCAAGCCTTGTACACAATGCGCGCCCCGTACGTCTGCCCTTTCTTGAGCAGCGTCTGGTCCTTCCACTCGGGAACGTTGAGCGCGTTGACATAGCGGCTGGGCTCGACGCAGAAGCCGGCGCGCTCCCCCCTCGCGGGCGCGCCGCCCACGGCGGGCACGTCGATGTACTTGCCCGTGTAGAACTGGAAGGCGGGCTCGGTGCTGTAGACCTCGAGGTGGATGCCCGTGGCCGGGTGGTGGGCCGCGACGAGCCTCGTGAGGGGCCGGGAGCGGGTGTCGATGGGCACGGAGGAGGCGGCTGCGGAGGAGTCGTCGAGGACGAAGCAGTCGTCGACGTCGGGCTCGGCGGGGCCGAGGGTGAAGGGCTTCTTGCCCTCAAACTTGGGGTAGGCGGATGGCTTGGTCGTGGTGGGGATTCCGTTGTCGTCGAGGGGGAGGTACGAGTTTGTCGCCAGCTCGACCTGGGTGCCCTCGATGGAGGGGCCGCCTGAGAGGTTGAAGTAGCTGTTGGAAGCAGACGTGTTAGAGATAGACTTGGCAGGGCAGTGAGTAGAAGGGGGTTGGTGTGTGTGTATCACTCACGAGTGGTTTGTCATGTTGATGACAGTCTCGTCTGCGCCGTCCACAAGAGTGGCCTCGTACTCCATGCCCAGCACAGTGGCGCCCTTGTCGTCCTTGCCAGCAGTATACACCACCGACGCATCAACGGTGCCCGGGAACCCCTGGTCCCCATCCGGCGAGCGCAGGCTGAACCTGACACTCTCGCCGCCCTCCTTGAACCTGCCAAACCCGGGCGCGGCCTCGTCCCTCGTGCCGACGGGCTTAGGCCCGTCCCAGACCTTCTTGCCCCAGCCCTTATCACCGCCGTGCAGGTTGTTGGGCCCGTCGTTGGCCTGCAGCTTGTAGGTGTTGCCGCCGTTGAGCGAGTCGATGGTGGCGCTGGCGATGCGGTTGGCGACGCGGCCGATGGTGGCGCCAAAGTGTGGGCTGTTGTGGGCCTCGTAGTGCTCCTGGGCCGGGAAGCCCTGCACGATGTTGACGCCGCCGACGTGCAGGGACTGCAGGATGGCGCCGAGGGGGAGGAAGGAGATGTCGTCTGTTGCCATGGCTGCTGCTGCTGGTGCTGCTTGGTGCTACTATTTTGACGATCTTCGGGTGTGGGTGTTAAGAGAGAGTGTTCTTCCTATGCTTCGCTCTCTGTGTTGTGGCCTACCTGTTATGCCTTGAAATATTGCACGCAGTACGAGTGACGATACACGAGGAGGGGCAGGCAGGCAAACAACAACAAGAGGGCGAAGCTGCAGCTAAGCTATATAGCAACAGGGAGTTCGGTAGCTCGTGAGGCGCAATCCACCGTGATTGGAGCGCAAGGGGGCCATGATGGGAAATCATCCGCTCGCCATTACGGGAAGGGCCACGCCAGAATTCAGGCTATTCTGTCGGCTGGCTGGGTCGATTGAGTGATTTCATGCTGGACGGGCTTGGTCCACGCCCTGGCCTTGGATGGGATGGATGCTCCGCAGCAGTGTCTCTTCCTCGGCCGGTGACGAGCTCCAGCGGCGTGAGTTGGTGGGGCTCGTGGGGTGACGGGCCTGACGAGGGGCGAGCGGCTGCGCGGGGTAAAGTCCACCGGGTTGGCGTCACAGCAGCTCCGGGCCGATTAAACAAAATGATGGATCCATCATCTCCCTCCCGCGTGTCCACTCTCCGGTTTGCCTTCCTGCTTCAGCGTCTCGCCTCGATTCAATTCACTTCCAACTGATCAGATTAGAAATGGCTGGAGGACTAGGCACCAGGTCTCATGCCATACTGAATTAGAAGCCGCGTACTTGGCCCATGCGCAATATCTCGCATTCGGATGCTGCCAAGGCATTTCAATTACTTCCTCTTGGCTTTCCCCGGAAACAGCTCCGCGTATCCCACGCGCCGTCAGTCACTGCAACATAGATTTAACAGTCCTGTTCATTATCCTGGCTATCATCCGCGACTTCATTATCACCATATATTTGTCTGAGGGACTGTGATACTTGTACCTGATTAGTAAATATCTGCTATCCTTATATGGATGTGAGCCGGCGGAACTAGTTCCTGGTCAACCAAAGAACCAGGCTGTCTCTTTACTACAAGCAACAGTGTAAGCACTTGGATTCCTGCAATATACTCTGTGGAACCGGGCAGTACAGATATTGTTTCATGATGTCACGTCGGTGTGGCCGGCAATGCTAAGGTCGACAGCGCCAGAGGCCAAGGATCATGTGGTGATACGCTGCAAAATCGACTCAGCTGTCACTGATTCTTCAGAAGATCTCGCACCATTCAATCTTAATCCATTGGATTCATAGCCGGTATTTCCCATGAGTCTCTTCCTCATCGTTGCTGCTGGGCGCCTCGGACCTGAGCTTAATATGCGCCGCGGCCGCAGGTGCCGTTCACACGTAGCGGCAGGCGCGTCTGGAGGACTCTGCCCAGAAGCCAAAAGCCATAGCTGGATATGAAGCTATGGGCGGGCCTGGGAAGCAGACGTGGGACGGAGTCACCCGAGTGACCGTGTGGCTACAAAAAATGTTCTACAGAAGAGATTTCCTGCCCAGCTTTGATGCTCACCTCCACCTTGAGGGCCAACATGACAATGGGAACATACCATGGCAACCCTCTTGAGCTCATGTTGTTGCCTTGGAAGGTAGCACGAGATGTGAGACGGTTTCTGCGCAAGAGGCCGCCAAGCAGCGCGATAGAAGCCTGTTCGGAGTCCGGCTGGCCAGGATACTGGCTAAGTGCAGTTCAATTTGCTCGTATTGCTGCTTGTCCTGGTGTCTCGAAGACAATGAGAGACACATCATCTGGCTGCGTTTCTTACGATGAAGGATCAATCCCGGCCAATAGACGAGCCTCTGCTGCGTTCTCAATAAGCAAGGCTTCACCGCGAGCAGCGTGAGATAGAGAAGAGAGAAGTAGTCTCTGACCATTTCTCGAGTATATATAGAGCCCAAGTTCACCCTTCGATTTACTGTTCCCATTGACTAAAAGGAACACGCCCTTCAGCCTTCGAGCTCATCCCGCACACTGAACCAGCATCATCAGGAACAACTTGCATTTTGAAAGCTTTTGACCATTTATCTTCATTAACCTCCTACCAGCTTCCGCACCATCGCTATGAAGGCAACCGCGTTCCTTGTTTGCTTGCGTGTTGTGGCCCAAATGGTAATTAAGACCTTCCTCCAAACTTAGTACACTGAGACAAAGACATCCGGCTAACTGCGGCAGGGTCAGCTGCTCTTATGATTCTGCCATATTCTGGTGCAAATATGGGAGTGTATTCCACCTCTGGAGACAAGGATGCGGCTTACAATTTTCCCCTACGAAGAACTCAGTCGCCTTCGCCCTCCCGAGCTTCCATATCATATCCGATGGTGCCTACGATGTCAGACAGGCATGCTACACCACGGACTCGAACGCAAACACAATAACCTCTGGCCAGGTGTTTTTCGATGGTAACTGGAATGTGATGGTGCGGGGGGCTTCTTGTTGAGCGTGCTCAGGTGGTACTCGATTAACCGACTAGCTTTCCCCGTGCAGTTGGTGCCTTTTCTTACATCTCGGGAGAGGTATGTAGAGCGCTGTGGCTCATTAGGATATGCCGGGCAGAGTTTGGATTTGGCCGAATCCAGCTCGCCGTTACATAACTCAACCAGAATGGTCAGACCACAATGTGTCAGTCCTCAACGAACAACTACAAGCTCGAATTTCAACATTTCGAGTATGAGCCTAAACAATTAAATGAGTATTGGCGCACTCCCATCGAAATGGACTTAGCTCAAAATTAAACTCTTTTCTCTTCCAGCAGAGAACTAATTGTCTTCGTCCACTAAGTTAGTCTCGCGCATTGAATTCTTTGCCGTCCCGCTGGATGGTCCAAGAGATGGCAGCCCTGCCGCCCAACACACAAATTATCGTCGGAGCGGGCCACCTTGCACTGAATTGGGCTGTTTCTCAGCGTAAACTAACTAATTGTAAGCACTGAACGGCGCAGCAAGGGTTTCGTTTCTCAATTGTATTTTCTCCGTCTTTTTCCATAGTGACCTAGGTATGTATCCAGCGGACCCCGGAGGAAGATATTTGAGAATGCATGCTAAGATCTGAATTCAGAATGTTATTAAGTCAGCGGCATGATCGGGTAAGCGGCATGACAAGTCAGCGGGCATGATAAGTCAGCGGGATAAAATTCAGAAGCATAATAAAGGCCCACCGAATATTGTCCAACAAGGAGACAGAAGAAGATAAATGGTGCCTGGACTGACCGAGGAAGCTTCCTATTACGTATCATTTAGACTCCCGTCCCCAGGAATAGAAGGACAGTCCTGAATCACGACTCTTCAATCAGGGCCCGTTTCCGCCGACAGAAAGCTCCTGACTAAGTACCCAGCATGGGAAGGAGTAAGTATTCTGCACAGAAATCACCGTCGTCCTCAAGAACCTTCGATTCGGTTGCATCAATTAGTATCTCCCTTTTGAATTTGAGACTTTTGAAAAATGCACTGGAACCGTCTGCAATCCAGGAATAATTCGATGTAGCTGGAAAGATTTTCGAGTACTCTCAAGGCACCTGACGAGAGGTTGATTTTGGAGGCTCCCGAAAGACGTGAATTTCTGTTCAACATATATGAGGATTGAGTTGAGTGGGGTCCCAAAAGAAGATGCTGTCCGGGCTCTGTTTCCACCTGCGGAGCTATGCATGACAGCAGATGTGGATTACGCCCTTTGTCTTTGCGTCAGCCTCGCCGCTCCGAGGTGTTAATCTTCTGGTATAAGTAGGTGGCCGGATCGTTCTCATGCCTCTTCATTCCACAACCAGTCTTCAACGACCATCGTTATTTCTCCATTCCCTCAGTTACTTGCACCGATCATATATCATGCCCATCAACCGCATTGCTGTCTTTGGCCATCGCGGGCTATTCAGCTCCACCATCGCCGCTGCACTTGTCGCGTCCGACGCGCCTGTTACCATCCTGTACCGTCCTGAATCGGACGCTTCCAATTTCCCCGCGAGCGTCCCGACCATCAAGGTGGATCCTTTCGATGAGGATGCATTGGTCGCGGCACTGCAAGATATTGACATTGTGATGTAAGTGTGAAAAGACGCCTTCCTATATCGGACGGGAGATGAGCTGAGAAACCGCCAGCTCTCTGGTAGGGGATAAGGGCGTCGACGCGGAGCAAGGCTTTGTCCGGGCTATTCCCCAAACCAAGGTCCAGCTGTTCATACCGTCAGATCTCGGTCTTCGCTACGGCGAAGAAGGGATGCTGATCCCTCTCTTGAAGGAGAAGGAGGATGTCCAAGAGGCTGCTAGGCAGGCGGGCATCCCGTTGACTGTTGTTCTCATCGGAAACTTTGCAGTTTACCCACGGCTCTATATGAGTTCTTTACCAATTACCTGCAATGCTGCCGTTATTGCTGACCATATGTGATGATCTAGTGCGATGGGCATCGACGTAAAGGGAAACAGGCTCCTCCACACTGGTAATTCGGCCAAGGAGAAGGCAATCATGAGGTAAGTTTCGATCCCGAGTCAACCTGAGCGGCAACGTTGCGCATACCAACTAACCAAATTTTGCAATACAGCACGGCAGACTACGTCGCAGCTGCGTACGTCTCCATTTTCACCGGCAAACCCATTCCCGAAATCAGCGACCGAGCCATCGGGGTGATCGAGCTCGCCCCCACGGGCGAAGAGATAGCCGAAGCACTCCGGAAGAAACATGGCGAGAAGCCTCAGATCTTCACTCAAAGCGCCGAAAAAGCCACCGCAGCCTTCCACACTCACCGCACCTCCGGGCATCCAGTTCTCTCCCATCTTTCTGCAGCGTGGTTTTACCGCAAGATTTGGGGCACAGGCGAATTGACGAGTATGCTCGGCTCTGACATTTGGGATATTCCTGGGTACCAGAAGGCTACCTTGGATGATCGCATTGTTGGAGGAAAGGTCAATCCCTATCGAGACCTGTCTCAGTATCTGCCATACCTTGAAGAGGCCATGTTCCGATGAACTATCCTGTGTCCGGCATGGGCCCCGGTGGTGACATTCACTCTGTCTGAGCGCACCCTAATTGGCCTCAACCATGTACGGTAAAAAGCATCACGCAATATCTGAAGGATTTTATTGAGTAACTATTCTTATGATGGCTAGCCACAGTGACCTGCTGGTCAGATAACCTCCCCCTCCTTATGCTCAGTCCAGCTGCTGGGCTCAATATGTTGGCCAAGAAGGACTTCAAAGTTTGAGTAGAACTTCACCCGTCTAAATAACAGCAGATACCCAAACTTTAAGTGACTGTCTCTCTTTGACAGATGGACTTCACCATGGTTCTGCAATACTCGATGCATTGTGCGTGGAAATATTCCTTGTAAAGGATGAGGATGATCGCATGGGAGAACACTGAAAACTTTGCTTGAGTGACTTGTCACTTCGGGGCTAACGATGGATTTGATCGAAAAGACACGACTTGAGCGCTCTTTCCAGAGTTTAGTGATTAGTTACAGCTTGGTCTGATGGTCTAGAGTTGGAACGCAAGATGAAAGCTGAGGCTGGCTTACCATGCGGCCTGACACATGCAGGAAAGTTCTGTCAAGACGGTATTGCGATTTACATCGCATACAATATAAGCATAACTTTAATCCACCTAATGGCAGGAGGGAACCTGCACATGTGTGAGACCCACAAAACGAAATACAAGTCACGGCTAAATTGTCCTCATCCGTAGTGGACCACTGGAGCAGTCTGGCCTGTTTCAAGTGCCACTTCCTTCAGCTGTCCAGAACATGACTAAACTATGATGAATAAGCGATGACATACATGTAGTCGATGTATATGCAATAGGGGTAACTTTTATGCCCCATACCATTATACACTGTTTGAATAGGTCGGAATGTTGTGCCTTGACAACAAAAGAAGTTCTGGGGCGTGAGTCGGGGAAATATGAATTCGAAGGACTCGCCGATGTGGAACTGCCAGGAACAGGTTCCGATGCCTCCTGTATCACTTGTAAAGAGATGCGCATGTTCTTGCCCAGCCAACGCCAAGCAACAGAGCTTTCGACAAGTCATAGTATCACTCCTTCTCTGAAGCTGTCAGCAAAGCTTCGCTCGTTTTCGTTCAGCGCCTCAGACAATCCAAAATGCAACTCCCAACCTTCGCACTTCTTGCCAGCATCAGGGCCGCGGCGGTTTCTGCTCAGGAGTGCAGCTACGAGTACGCCAACTACCATTCCGTCTGCAACCAGGGCGACAATCTGTTCTGCACTGGCAACATGAACGCTTGCCCTCGGGGCAAGACGGACACCTTCGACGACACTGCCACCAAGGCCAATGAGGAGGCATGTGCTGGTCTCAGTGCCGGTGACAGCTGCATCCAGACCATTGCATGTTGCTAGAAGATGGCTGCTCGAGTAAGTGGCTGATCCATTTTATTCCTTAGCTTGTAGAGTACTGACTTGAGCGATGCCGGCTACCTATGTACGTGGTACATACAGCCTTTCAACGCATGTAAAGACTTCCGCGAATTGGTGTCAGTGAAGACATTACTATTTATTTTGGACAATGAAACGAGTTAAAGACTTAATAAATATAAAGCACAATCACCAAAACAAATATTAACTACCGTGTACTCCAAGTTCTTGTTGCCGAACTTGCCAACCAGCGGTGGATGACTCCACGTAGTACTCCACTCTGCATTAAACCCACAAAAAGATAAAAAACATACAACACCGGGTATTCGCTGGTCGTCACCGACCCAACTACTAATCCAGCGGTTACCAGCTTGTCTATGGGAGAGCAGACGGGATCCCGAATTTTCTGGTACCTATGGTCGTATGTACTGGTATATTGTTGTGAATTTCCTATATAGACGATATTGTTAGTCTTTGAATATTCGCCACCTCATCGCTTTTGTCACAAAAATCGGTTTTGAATTTGCAATGACCCCGACTAAACCTCATCTGCGCGTAAAAGCCTTTCCATGCCTGCATTCCCAAAAGACAATTGATGGCAGTATGATTTATGGCTTAGTCAATTCGCGATAATTGTTCACTCGGAACAAAGCACAACTTGAGAGCCTCCAGACTATGGCTCCGTGCCATATGACCATCCGAAAGCAGGCGAGATGAGTCTGTCACTAGGAGCAAGGTAGGCAGTCTCAGCCATAGAAGAGAGAAGTTACCTGAGCCTTGTGCACGTACTTTCTGCTTTTCTTTCAAGGCAACTTACACGGCACCATCTGCCTCACACTGGCGATAGTTCACTAATCTACGGCGTGCTGCTCGTGAATTGGTTTGGAGCCGCGACTCGGTGTCTGTGGTTGGCACGCCGTTGCCAGAACCGAGTTGGGCATTGTCAGTGGGAAACACCAGAGAAAAAGGGATGCGATTTAGGTTGACACTTCTGTCTGTGTTTCAATTTCACAGTAGCTGGAATTGAGTGACTTGGCATGTTGCAGCGATCCTCGTGAGTTTCTCGATTTCCAATTGCAATACATTGAGAGTGAAATGTGATGGAATATCTTTGTCCCCAGTCGCACGGTGACTCAAGCCTTCTGGTAGTGACCTTTCATTTCAGCCAGGGCATTTTAAGAACCTAGGAGCTCGCCATGAAACCGACCATCCCTTTTCATGGCCGTCGTGGGGTGGGCCGAAGAACCTTTGTGCCCCTAGTGGTGAACTCTGCGGATTCTATGGTCGGACTGTCAGAGACTTTCTTTGGGCTCAACTTCAGTTTTCTCCTCCCGTGATCAATAGACAGAACCTGTCAATGGAGGAGCCGCTATGTGATCGCTTTTGCAGTCGCAGACTCAATTCAATTTCCTGGCTGTGGTCACAATTCTCACCCGGCAAACTGGATTCAGCTTACGGTAAGATGTCAAACCACACTCTTCATATGCTTTATACTTGCTTCTGTATACGGGTGCTCATTGACGTAGCTTGTTATGGGATAGAACTGTTAGGCAGACTTCAGACATGCCAACAAAATAAAGAGAAACAGGTTCATGATATGCAGCGCACATGAGCGATGACCAACTTTTCTCAAAGGAGGGATGGCTGGCTAGTCATGCTAGACCTAACGTGCACAAAGAATCAACTACGACGGAATTCCTGCAGATTAGATAGACCCCGAAGCAACAACTAAGGCATGCGAAAGTTTCAGAAGTATTCATCTCTTTGATTTGTCCAATTTTCTGAGATGAAACCAGAAGGGATCAGAGATGTTGATATCCAAGGAAGACCCTGACGTGAATTTCCCAGGAACACTTCACTGGCCGTGGGACATTGTTCAGTGGATAATATCATGCCTTGTTTCTGCGATTCATTTGAATGAGCCAAGGGGAGATGAATGGAAGGAAAAGGGTGCTGGTCCATACTCATGTTGAAAGATTCGGTGCTGTACTTCACTGGCTTAGCACACCGGGGACATATCATTTTTGTTTGAATACTTTAACCCCATTTCAAATTGTTAATAATGTGACGGGTGAGCTTCGAAGTGAGTGACAAGGGCGACCCTTCCTAGGTCTGGTCCCCCCCACCGCCGTTACTAAGGGACGGGGGCTCCAAGTTAAAGCTGTTGCGATTCTCACTAACCTCGGACTTTTTGATACTAGCCGTACACATTCCAACATGGCTAGATCACGTGGCCGCAAGCAGAAGCAGAAGCAGGAGCAGGGTGAGGGCCACCAGTGCCAGCTCGCGGCGAGTACCACCTACTCTGAGCTCCTGGCCACGACAATTCCAGCCAACAGCAGCCAGAATGCTGACAAGGTGGCTCAAACCCTTGGAATCGTTCAAAACGGTAAGCGAGACCATTCTGGAGATTTCACAGTCACTGATCTACAGTCACTGACAAACAAACAGTCTCTTACCCTTCTTCGAATCCTGAGCGCGATGTCACGTCAGATGAAGCTGACGGCGACAACGAGGGGGAGCTCGCAGACAAACTAAAAAGTAAGTCATATCCCACTCTTTCAACCTCGAATCTCGCTACTAACCACATCTGCATCAGGTACTGTGATCTACCACGCCGCCATCAAACCATCCACAAGCACATTTACGACCAAAATGGCTGCCCACAGCAAGGAGGCCGACACTGGCAACAACGGTACGTTTGCATGCCCCCATGTCTCAGGATGTTACTCACACTGGCCCGCAGCCAGGCAGAAGACCAAGGCTGGCGACAAGATGGACGAGAGCGACAAGAAGAAGGGCAAGAATCCTTGTAAGTCGAACTTTGCGTCTCATCACTCCAGCACCCTCCACAGTCTTCTGACTGGTATCACGCAGCCGTTGCCACCACCATCAAAGCCAGTGAGAACCGCAACTGCGCCGTCAACATCTGGAACCTCCCCGACGGCGCCACTGAGTCCATGGTCCTCGAGGCCATCACCGACCACAAGCCCATCGGCAAGATCTACGCCTGCGACGTCTACGTCATCCCAGGCCCCAACAACGTCCCTCCCGCCATGGCCGTCGCGACCGTCCGTTTTATGCGCTACGAGTCTGCCACCCGTCTCGTCCAGATCGGCATCGACCCCAGCAAGGGCATCTACGTCAGGGGAAAAAGGGCCAAGGTCGCGCTCCACCACCGCCACCACCCTTCCTACCTCAAAGAGGGCGTCAGCCGCGTCGTCTTCTTCCGCGGCCCGCCCGAAATCGTCAACCCCGTCGCGCTGCGCAAGCTGTGGGGCATCAAGGAGCAGACTGAACGCTTGATCATCGGGAAGGTGGAGAAGGACCTGTGTGAGATTGAGTGGCGCTTCTGCTCGTACGCTTACAATGCGGAGCCCGCCTTCTGTGTCTTTGAGGATATCTACGGAAAGCGCGAGAACTGCTCGGTGTGGTACGGAGTTGATCCCTGCGCCTAGGATGAGGACATCAGTACCTAGGTAATGGTGCAACGATACCCTAGATCAGACTGATTGCAGGCCAGTGGCTTAGGAGTCAGGGGTCGAGATTCTTAGAGTTATGGACCTGGATTTCATCAATTTCTGATTCAACTGATGTTTTCATACGTGTGAAGTTTTCACTCGAGCTAATTTCAACGTTAGTAACGCCTCGCAGCACCGCATGTCTGGGAGGTTGGAAAAGTCTGGCCATGGCAGCTCTCCCCACTTGGCAATTTGAGTTGATTGATGCTGTTCAATTACAGATATCTACTAAGTCGTGTAAACCTTCCGGTATGAAAGGCAAGGCGGCTAGTAGTACATTTTGCTGACGAAACGCTGCCCTGATCGATCCATTGATCCATGGGTTGTATTCGGCAGCCGTTTCATGGTTTCCTTTGCCACCCCACAGGACAGATTTCCACATTCCGAAGGCTTCTGAGACTCGTGTCTCTGAATACAGGCTTGTGATAGTCGCCCTACGCGTGCTAACGTACGAAAGTCCAGCGTATTAATCAAGGGAGCAGTTTTTCCCAAGAGAGTAAAGGTCTCCAATGACATTTTGCACGGTATATCCATGGCATTCGCCCGACCCATTGGGAGCTGTGCATACTTGCGCCTCAGGCGCTGACGGGACTCGATGCCTCATGCGGAATCCCATTGCTTCAAGTCGCTGAATGGCTCTCCGGTCTTCTCCACGCCGACATCTGAGAGAATCACTGTTCGAAAAGAACAGCCAGACACATAAATGGGGGGGGGGGGGCCTGGTGTATGAAAAGTTCATAAGTAATAGTCGGGTGCCACTTACTGACCCTTAATGGCCTCACCAACCTGGAGGAGAAGCCTATCATCCCCATTCGATAACGCCAGAATGATTGCAGCCATTTTTTGGGGCAGCTGGCTCTCATCCGACCACAGCGCAGGACCATACAGCTTCAACAGTGATGGATTACCGGCTTCCCGGACCGCATGGAGCATGCTCCAGGTGGCGCGCTGAAATACCAGGTACGGAAAGGCCATCGTCAACGACTCGGCGTGGAGGATACAGGACAGGTCCTCAACGAGCATGTCTATCAGGGCGACCGCTGCCGTGGGGACCGGTCTCTTCACCGCCGCCTCAGCTGTAATGTTTCTCTGCCTCTCGCACTTCTTTTTCGGGTCTGTGGTCATATATACCTTCGAACTGTCGCCCCACATACGCTCGACCGTCTTGTATCGGCTGCGAGAGATGATCATCTCCACATGCTCGGGCTTCCGAGCTCCCCCGACAGTGTTGAAAACGTAGCGGTCCTGAAACATGTGCAACACTGGCGCACAATCCTTCTTGACAAAGCGGAATCCAGCCTTGGACATCAGATCTTTCGGCATCACCTTGCGACGGTCCTTAGATTTGGTATAGATTCTGGCGCTGGCGCCAAGCTGGAGACAGAGCACCTTGAAGTAGTCGCTCCGGTTGCAGGGAAGTTTAGAGCCGACAAAGAAGCTCTCTTTGCCGAGAAGTGCAATCACCGTGGGAAGGTCCTCCCAGAGCGGTGTGGGAACGTCCTCTTCCGGCACGAGAAGCCCTTCCTGCCATAGAGCGTTGTAGAGGTGCATTGTAAGGACGGCACTTCCCCAGGCGCTGAGCAAGGCAATACCCAGAACGTATGTCCTGGCACGGAAATGATACAACATCAGGCCCGACATCACAGGAGAGTATCGTAAAAACCGATGTTTATGCGACTTCGCAAGTGCACCCGGATGGTTGATCTCTGCCTGGGCATTGGTTTCATGTACAGTGTCGTTCAGAATCCACTGAAACACTGCATGTTAGCATTCATGATAAGAAATCTTCCACCTAGCTGTCTTCAGAAATCGGGTTGTAGCACTTACATTGTTCATTTGCCTTCGAATTTCATCGACTGACTCAATAACGAAGTCCCTTGTCTTGCCGCTGACCGCAGCATAGAAGTCCAGGTGTTGCCTAAGATCTTCGTCCATGAGACCAACCTGAGCCAGGCACTGCTTCTGCGGCGTGTAAACGTGGCTGCGTAGGACGTGGTGAATGTCGAGGAATATTTGGACCGCAAAGACGAGGTACATTGGGATTTCCCGGGTCTGGTCCACATGGTTCATTCCGCGGATAATCTCGTCATGAACAAGAAAATCGGGGTAAGCACGAACAACCATCACGACATCGGTGGAGTATTCCATTAGCAGAGCTTTGTCCTGTTCGTACTTCTCTCGAATGGTGAGTCTGATCCATTCCAGCGTCGGGTCGTGGGTCGCACACTCGATGTTGCGTAATGAAGGCCTGGTGTCCTGGCCTGGAAAGCCCATGTCGTCTCGGACGGACCAGAGCAACATGAAGGAGATCGCATAAGTATCATTGGCGACCTCATATGTATCATACGCGGAATCTCCAGTGACCAAGATATCGTCCTGTATGGTTTGTGATCATCAAGTCGACGGCAAGCTGCCAGAAATGATACCACTGCGTTCTTATGGCGAGTGTGGTATCACAGCCAACAGTAAAAACGTAGTGTCTACGCAGTGAAAAAACTTCGATTTTCCCCTGCCTGTGATGTTCAAGTAAAGAGAAAAAGGAGACTTACAGGAACAAAGGCCTTCCCATGGTACTGGTAAAGGTAATAATCCCATCCGACTTTATTCACCCCTCCGTGAGCTTCAAAGCGTGGCTCCATCTCTTCTGTCAGGTTCCGTGCCAGATCCAAAGCCGTATCATGGCGACAGCAGTGGCTGAGAGTTCGGCATGCTTATCACGGTAGTTGAGCCAGAGGCACCGTACTTGACGCCGGATGACCTCCAGGTCTTCCAACATGAGACAATAGGCGAACCTACCTCGTCCTCATCATCCAAGGATTCGGCGACGTATGTGGTCATGTCACCCGCAACGGCTGCTGGTCTCTCAATGTCTTGGAGCGTTCAGGAACTCCTCCGTAGGCTCGTGGACTGTCAAGCCTGCAAATCTACCACCCACTTCCCCTATGGGATCTCGAGAGGCATCATGACTGGCTGCACCCCGATGAGAAGGTGGCGTCCGTGGCTTGAGAACCTCTGATCTTTTCAAGAACGCTCACAAAATGGCAATGTTTGGAATCTTCCGAGGCGTCGGTCGGTTTGTCATGTCCAGCCAATCGACTGCGGAACCCGGATCGCATGGCAATGAAACGGTTGAGTGTCTTAGTGTATGCCGCCGGAACGGAAATCGGGGGCTTCTGCGATGCTGCCAGAAACTCAGCAAGAGGGACGAAGTCCTTGATGGCGATGGTATAGTCGGGGCAGGACGAGCCAGAAGAGGAGTCGTGGGCCTGCGTCAAAGCAGCGGCTTTGGCCTGCTTTCTAGCTTTGCCTTTGAGACGTTTGGACCACTCCAGACCGTTTGCGTCTGGACAGATTGCATCTGGACCGTTTGCATGCGAAGAGCCTCGCAGTCGGTCGGCAGGGTAGCCGTATGACTTTGCAGTAGAAGCGAGCCATGAAGCCACAGCATTCGTGTCTTCTTTATACCGCCTGTAGATGCTGGCGAGGTTGTCAGGTAGCACGGCGACAGGTCGAAGGGAAGATTGACCAAGGCGCAGACAAGTTCGGTGATCTTCAAGTGCAGTGGCGTGCCGGCATGACGAATAGCCACTTAGTCGAGTTGTAGGGTTGTGCAAAGCGGATAGGGGAAGTGGACGGGCAAAGTGGATGGAGGAGCGGATGAACAAAGTTGATGGAAGGGACAGACGAAGTCGACAGATGGTGCCTGGGAGCGCACAGAAGAAGCGGATGCGCAGATGTGGACGGTAGATCAATGCCCCATGGGTTTCCCAGTCAAAATCAAGGGGGAGGGGGGCCGGACTCAGGTGAGGTAAAGATTAACCCAAGATCTGTTTGCTCCATGGATTACATGAGTCTCAGTTCTATAAAAGTAAACGATAGCTTGAGCAGTCACTACAATTGTCCATCATCTCTCTACCGAAATAAAGCCCATGTAACTACCTAGGTACCCATGATCACAGGTCACGGCAAAGATCGAAAACAAGGGTTTATAACTGATTCAAGTATTCCGTTCAGATTAAAGATTCCAGGCCGGATATCAAGCCTACCGAGGTAAACAGAATGGGCTTCAGATGTGCCAGGAACCATAGTTGGTAAAAGATTGGGAATGATCTTGTTCGTAAAGTGCACTCACTGTGTTTGAAGAACCTGAGGTAGTGGTAACATACAGTTGATTGAGCTCTGGGAGAGCAAGAAAGCAGATCGGCTCCTTGTGCTTGGACATGGTGCTGCTTCTGGAGAACATTTCCATCATGGATTCGTGCCACCACGGTGTCTCTTATGAACATATCAATTTTTTGTGCAGTCAGTCAGTGGAACATGATCTATTCAAAGTTTGCTGAAGCTGATTGGCTTTTGATTGGAGCGATATCAGATATACACCATTAGGCAAACAGAGGATACACAGGCACATTGCGAAAGACCCAGTCCATGCATCCGCACCAGATTCATACATTTAACTAACAAGCTTGTTTATCCCTGGGTATTTTAGTAGATACAAAGTCTTATGTGCATATTATGTACCTGAATCGGGTATTTTGCCTTGCCTGGTTGACATTTGTGACTGCTGACAGCTATGGTATGAGCACGATGTAGGATCTAGGAATAATCTTGTTGGCATCGGCGAGAATAGCTAAGTTATTGTTCCCACGTACTCTGAGACTCACTATCTATATCAGAGTGCTTTACCATCTTTTGCCTAAACCGGGACAAGGAATTGCGGCCAGAGGTGATTTGGTGATGAGATGAAAAGAAAGATACATCGTGACAGCCATGATTCTCCAAGGTTGGATGTAAGATGGAGGGAATAGATGGCAACACAGCGCATTGAGGCTCTGCCAAAATTGGACGTAGAGGGCTTCTCGCCAATACATGATGAGCAAGTAGACTATATCCTCCTCCTTGCGTATGTAAACTCTTCATTCATTCCAAGTATTGCTTAAAACCGCGCTGAAGCCCCACTCCGTGCTGACCGTGCTGACGCTCTACTGTGGGGTGGTAGGGACTATCGAGCTAGAGAACCAGTTCGATGCAACTGCGTAATCCGAATCGGCCTTACATAGTTCCTGAATTCGGTCTTACGGGTCCCACTGTCCAGGGTGCGGCAGTAGCTTGCATGGCAATGCGAGCCGTCACAATCATACCATACCATGCCTGCATTCGATGCTTTGTCTTCATCTCCCGCTTCATGTCTTCTCCCCTTCCTCTGAGTGTGGGATCTCACAGTATGAGCAGATACTCCAGCAGATAATTCACCCTTCAGACACCTTAAGCTAACTCCGAAGCCACATGAAGCGTGCGATACATGCATAACAACGAGTATCTTTCAATATCGAGAAAGTCTTCTCGAAATGTGCAAGCTATTGCAAGTCATCCTTTGGACCTTCGCAGGGCTTACCGCTGTCCAAACTGACGATGGGATTCTTGAGTACATCAGGGCCAATACGAACCAAATATGGCACCCGGTATCGACGGCGGCGATGGGCAGGAAGGAGAACGTTGCGTCGGGGGGTGCCATAATTGACAGCCGTGGGCGTGTGTTTGGTGTCCAACGGTTGAGGGTAGCTGACGCCAGTGAATTTCCCTTTGCTCTGCCTGGGCATCCTCAGGCTGCTGTATATGCACTGGCAGAGAAGATTGCAGATGACATTATTACGGGTCGGTGATGCCCACCTTTCCCAAGGCCGCCCATATCAACTTTACATGGGTCTCCATCTCAAATATTTTCTATCGGCAAAGTTTCCTTGTATACTGGAATATTTATCAATCCTGCGTACAAAGGTTCTGATGTTGCGTTTTCTGGAAAAAATCTGGATGTTGCTTAACTCTCAAATGAGATGTTGGATGTCAAGCCCTCCCTGCTTTTGACGTTTTGTTTGAAGCCAATCATTGGTTGTTGAGGGCCAAATGGTATGGCCAAGTGCTATGTAAAACAAAAGTCTCTACGGGCACATGATGTGTATTGCTACCTAAACAAATTGGCAGCAGCATGTACTGGTCGTTGTGGGCAAACCCGAGCCAGCAAATCACTGATTCATTTCCAAGTATCTCTGTTGGTACGTACCCAGCACACTAGAACACAGCATGAAAGGGAAGTAAATACGATTGCTAGTCTAGCTTAATCTGGGCATAATCAGGTTCATGGACTTGTCGGCTTATCAAGCCCGAGCGAGGCCTGTGTTCACTCTACCAAGGTGAATGCCATGGTCGAAGGTGCTTCACTTTGTAGATCTGTGCTCTGTAAATATTCACCAAGATGCAGACCCAAAGGCAGATAGCAGACTTGCTGATTGAACCTTTGTCGGTTTCATATTTTTATAAATAACCAGCTCTGCCCCCAGCTCTTTCATCTTTCTCACTTACCTACCACCCATCTCCCTGGGCGTTCCGACTGTGATCACCCGGGTTATTCCTTCTACACTTCCCCTGGCCTTCTTCGATTTTCCAAAAATACTATCGAACCACTCTCGGTCTCATCATTCCCTACGGGTCAGTACCTATCACAAGCAAAGTCGACGCAACTGTCCCTCAACCCCGACTTACAAAAGCCCTGACCAAAGCAGCCATCAAAGGCCCAACAGAACCTTATCGATAGGTTTATGTCCTCATTTCTGGGGAATCTGTGAGTATATTCACCCTAGGTTCTGTCCCCCCTCCGAGGTCTCAGTTTGGATCATAAACCTGAGACACAAGTAACACTCCCAATGATTACGACCTTGGGGTTTTTAATTGTGCCTTTCGTGGAAGAGGACCAACAATTCTGAAGATTTTCTGAAAATTTTCTTGAGTTTTCATCAGTATTGGCGTAATTTTTGCTTTCGAGATGGAGTCCGCCGATATTATGTCCCAGAACTTGGACTTCCCGACCAGCCAGCCGGACGAAACGGTGCAGACTGGACAAACCCAGCCCATCAAAGCGATGAAAAACAACTCCTACCTTCTGAAACTACCAATCGAGCTCCGACTGATGATATGGGCTTACCTGCTCCCAGAGCCCAAGGTGCTCCTCGCTAAGAAACAGGATGTAACTACGGAGAAGGACTAGCAGAGCAGCAAGACCACCAGCACGCAGTTTCATCTTGAGCACCACTCTGGGCGATCAAAGACCAATACACCACTACTCTCGAAGATTTGTCAGGATCCAAGAGCATTTCTGTTCAACCACGGCGGTTTCGTGTTTGGAAAGGCAGGAGAAGGCGGAGTTTGGTGGAACGCAAAGGCAGACATGCTGGTGATCAATTCCAGCTGGGAAGGCAGCGACTTCGTGACCGAGTGGGACGGCATGAATGGGCTCCATAACGTCAAGCGTATTGCCCTAGACACAACCCAGGATTTTGACCTCGCCTACCGAGTCCCCTACCGGAGGGCGGACGTGTCCGCACCTCGCGAGACACGCCGGCCACTGGCCATAGATCTCGCCTTCCGGAGCCACTTTAGGGGCTGCGGGCCCACAGATCACTTCATCCTGCGACTCTTCACCGACTTAGACCACATCACGCTCCGCTTCCCGGAGCTCAATGATCCAGGCCGCTGCCGTCGCACGCCAGACCACTCCCATCTGACAGGAGCAGGATGCCTGGCCCACCCGACAAAGCTCTTTTCCGATGGAGCGATTGAGAAGAAGGCCGACATCAACCTGCAACTGCATGGCGCAGCGGGCTTGGATGCGTCAATACGGTCAATGAACAGGTGTCGGCAGCTGTGGATGGAGGTAAACAGCCTCAATACACTCATTCCATTCCACCGGGGTGGAAGATTCCCTTTCCCCCACGCATGGGCCCGGCAGCAAGGCTGCCACCTTGGCGACGACGGACCGGTTGGAGTTACACGGAGTCTGGTTTCCTGCGGGGAGATGATAGAGGATTGGGAGCTGGCGATCTGAGGAACACGGAAAGACCAAGCCGGTGTGAAGTGTCGTGAGTCAGGAGGGAAATAGACTGAGACTAGCAATACGGTCTCTCAGGGACCAAAGACAACTCTACAGCAATAATACCTATATCCACCTTGATTCATGATCCCATACTGAGCTTTCCCAGGTCATGTGCGAGGAGCCATGGAGTTACCTAGATATGTCGTTCAAGTTGTTGGTGCTCATGCGAATGGTGCATCAAAGTGGTGTCATATTCGAGTAGAACTTAATCGTGCACAACACCACAAAGCTGGTCCAAACAGCGGTGATATCCAGCCTCTGAGGAAATTCGGCTTCTCAACCCAATACAGACTATGGCCAAAGCTATGGAGTCAGCTCAGCTTGCAATCAGACTTACAGGCGGGCCCAAGGCTCGCCGAAACTCTGGTTGGCTATCAGATACCTAGGTACTAAGTTATACACCTCACTTGGGCAAATGCCAGTAAGCTTGAATGTTGACCCCGCTTTATGTAGGTGAGATTCCCGCCACATGGTGTCCTACGAACTGTTCTACCCAGTTCAAAAGACCAACTCGAAGTCGCTCGTGTTTCGGTTCTTCACTTGCGCACTACTGGCCCCTGACAACCTCAAATTGATCTCATCTCAATCGTCACTGACCAAAGATGGCACCCTGGCTTGAAAGAGACTGTAGACGGCCAGATATTGATGAACGATACTCCAACATGCCTCAGTTGTGGGTCATTATTCGTCCAAAGTGATGATGAGGCTCGAAAGCAACTTTGCAGGCAGACTGCGATGATGGATAGAGCCTCATCTTTCCTCAACCTCGATTGGCCATCTTCGGTCACCTTTTCCAGCCCAGACGAGGTCACGGATCCCGAACTTGAAAGGATTCTGCTAAATCTCGATCGATACGCCGAAGTTTCTCACCTAGACACGACTTTCGAAATGACGCCGTCTGAGTTTGAGGCATTCATGGAAGAACACACTTCTACAGCAACAGCAGTCGAGCAAAGCGCCGCACCGGATAGCTCGCAGAATGCATGGTCTGTCCAAAGTGGAACACTCAGAGACGAATACGGATTGCAGATCTCCTCAGGATTCACATTTAAACGCCCCTTCAGCAAAGACCAAGTCGGATGCAATAAGCAATACTGGTGTTTGTTACCCGTTGATAGGCATAGACGAAATTCGTCTCCTTCATCTGGACTCCTATGACACCATTCCACAACCTTTGCATGGCTTTCTGAGGCCAACCAGATTGTCGCAGCGTCCTGACTACGTCGCATTATCGTACACATGGGCAGATGAGCACGGTGATAGAACCTTGTGCGACAGAATTTTCCTCGGAAATGCATGGGATCCTTCCCAATCACGAGCAACTGCGCCGCGGCCCTTCGCCGGTTACGGTGGAAAGGGGTAACACGCGTCCTTTGGGTAGACGCAATATGAATTGACCAGTCCAATACTGGCGAAAGATCTCATCAAGTTTCAATGATGAGAGATATTTTTTCCCGGGCCGAGTCAGTGGCGATATACTTGGGCGGGGCCAGGGAACAAGACGTCAACACCCTGGCGGGCAGACTTCTGCAGAGGCTGTCCGATGAGCGATTTCGTGCGGGGAGGCCAGTAACGGAAAGTTGGGATGGTCGTTCTGACTACCAAAGTATTCACTACCTTTTTAGACAATCATAGTGGTCCCGCATCTGGGTAATCCAAGAGATATTGTTGGCCAGGAAAGGCGAAATCATTCTGGGAAAGGCCAGCATACCTTTGCGCGAATTCATCGAGTACTTCATGAATCAGCTTTACCGAGCTCTTCAACCCGAGCTGCCTTGATGGATAGTATCTGGGTGGATCCCACTCTGGTGACGTGGACGCGTTTTCCGACCTCTTGGAGAAAACCTTGAGCTGCGGAGCTTCAGATGAAAGGGATATGGTCTTTGCACTCTTAGGACTTCTGCAGGGCGCCCGAATTGAAGGTCTGGTGGCTGATTATTCAAAGACCATGAAAGACATTTATACTGGTCTTGCTGCCTACTTTCTGATACCTCATGGCCAGTGCGGACTTCTCAAAGCGGCTGCGACTATGGCTCGTTCTGTGGATAGGACACTAGGTTCAAGAGGTCCAAGGTCCAGGGTCCCACGGCACATAATTCCAGAGACCGATATTCAAGGGCTTGAAGAGCCAGAGCAGAATGAATATTTATGGTAACCCTAATTGGCATCATGGATACCATTCGTGAATTCTTTAAATCCGCATCAAGGCAAGCCTTTCCATGACAGGGGGGCTCCCACGTTAGATGGATGGCGGCGAATACTCGAACTGAAGGGCAAGGTGCCAACCTCTAACGAATTATCGCTTGACGGAACTACGGCTGATGAGTTTGGAGACACCTGAGACGCCATTAAATACGTACAAAATATTTGGAAAGCATGGTACGCTGCTCACCCGAGCATTTCCCATCGTTGAACTCGAAGCTTCTTCCACGGGACCCGCGCCGCAACATGCCGCCTTCGTTTCAAGGCGCACATATTCTAATGGGCAGATCTATGACCTCACAGCCACTGGAGATTCTTTGAGATGGCAGATATTTGTACACGCCAATAGTGCCTGGGTTTCTGGACCTGATGAATGGGTCATCGAGGCTCCGGGCTGCGACGCCCTCCTACATATCAGGCCTTCCGGGCGAGTACCTGGTACATATAAAATTAACTCGCTATCATCGGTGGCTTTAGTCAGGATGTATCACATACAATCTAATCAAGAATCCATGCCGGAGGATGAGAGTACAGACCTGTTGGGCTTGACGTCTGAAATTAGGCCCAACTCTTTTTAGATTTCTGGTCTAGTACGCCATCGATGAGTTCGGAAAGCCGCGAGGAACACGTTATCGACGATTCACTCCCCTACACCTTGAACGCAGATGAGGACTACATATTCTGGATGCCGCTTATTTCATGTGATCTACAACACCTACTCTTCCTCAGGCAATGGGAACCAATCGTAAAGATGGACGTCTTGGTGGGCCCACGCCAGGCAGATCCGGGTGATTCGATGAACGACCTATCGCCAGAGATTTTAGAGAAATATGGACAGTGGTTGGAACTCAAACCCACACCTAACTCGGGTGATGGTCTGCAATACGACGGTTTCGACTCCGTCGTGAGAGCCGTATCGCTCTACCTGGAAAGGTAGGACAATCAGGATCTTTGGTCCAGAATACACGATATAGTGGTCGGGATTCCCTGGCAAGCCAAGCTGCAGGGGCTTGCGGACATCAAAGCGGCTGTTTGGCAGTACCTTACCGTGAGGGATTGGTCCAGAGCCAGCCACGGCGGATTACCCTGGAACGCCACACGCTGGGAGCACAGGCGAGTTCGAAAGATTTTGACGATGTTTCTCACCGGCTCCCAGGATGTCCCCTTCAGGTTCATGAAGTGGTGCTGTCGTCTGGGAGCTTCATGTCGATGGATACATGCTCATTGCGGCAGGACAGCATAGAAAATACACCGGGATCTTGGAGTATGGATAGAATTCGAACGGAAGAAGCTGAGATTTTCAAGGAGTGGATCAGAGTGGAATCATGCTGGGAGTTTTTAGAGAGATCCAAAAATGATGTTAATGTGCTGCGATGCAAGTTTGATCAACTGCGTGCTCTGAAGCCGCTTTGCAGGAGAGAACAACGGGACTTCTTGATATGCTAGCTCGAGAGCGAAGTTCGTACATCCTTCGTCACTAGACTCTGGAATTGATCGAGATCAGTTGACCTGTGTACTTACTCTCCAGTATTCATTCCTAATGGAAAGTTCTCTCCTGATATCATGATACGGCTTCTCTGCGGTACTCACCCTAACGACCCGCCATCAAGACGCTGTGGCTTGTCTGCTCAAGGATCTACTCTCTGAGGTCGCCAGTCGGACCCCTTCTCTAGAGCAAACGGGAATGATTGACGCCTTGGAGCCACTATTTGAGGTTATTGTGGAAATCGATGAATCAGCCATATTTAGGCATTTGAGAAAATTGAGGACGAGGTTGAGATCAACCTAAGTAGGGTGGAGTCTCATCTGGAAACCATGTGGCACTCACTGCCCACATGCTACGAGATCAGAGAAAAGTTCGCCCAGCGCCAGCTCCTGAGAAACTTGTACAGGAGATGTGAGATTCGCAGTTTCTCATATACTGAGATGCTGCGTCTCCTTTCTCGGCCATTCAAGCGTTCGACATAGCCTGGTTGATAGACCAATATCAAGCGGAAAGGGGTACGCACCCCCATAAACGATTCAAATCGTGGTCTGCTGTTTATGCATTCATGCACATGGTTTGACTGCATGTGCAGAATGTGTTTTGTAAATGCCAGTCACCAGCCCAGAAGGGCTATGGAGACACAAAACGTGTCCTGCAATGGTGTCTCCCGCGAGTCCACGGGCAACGAAAAGATGACGAGAAGGGGAATAATCTGTGTATGTAATTTTCTAAGGCTTCACCGCCGGTCTGCCTGGCTGGAGGTCATCGACAGGGATATGATGCCAGAACTCAACCGTCTACATGTACCGCCCCTACTAGTGCAAGGAGTCCATGCCGGTAGACGAGGTCAGGTCTATAACGCAAAGGGCAAGAATCTTCTCGGATATTGACTGTTTGTATTCTTTGAGTTCCTCTACTACGCCGGAACGGCAATAGAGGTCCTGATAAGATAAGAAAGTGGGTATAAATTATAAATAGTCGATTTTATGATGCATTAATTTGAACAGTGACTACGTAATCATTTCATACTAAGAAGTCTTAGTATTGGACCGTGGCTAGATAGTCGTCAAGCTTGACACCGTTGAGGTTGAAGCCATGTCAACCTAGTTTAGCACCGTCGAGCATCTTCTCGGATATAGTTCACGACTGCAAAACAAAGAAAAAATAAGTATTTGTAGTGAGTGCTATTTGAGAATTGGAGAGAAACGAAGAAAAACCCCCGCTCCCACATAAACTATTACCGGTCAAAATAACTTTCTCGTCCTCACCATGATACCGAGGCCTGAGAGAATAGACCTCTTCTTAAGGCCAGGAAACTTTTATGCCTTCGGAGAAATCTGTTTGAACAATATTCATCTCTTTCAGCGACCGTGCCGGCTCAGTGTTCTTGCCCATGATGATGTTATGGAGGGCCACCCCGCTAACCATCGAGGAGGCGTTGTAGCCCTGAAGCCAACCGCCCTTATACCCCGACATGCGCGCCCTGACGTTCTCGACCCGGACGTCCCTAACGGGCCCGACGCCCCGCCCGGTGTTCTGCACATATACACTGAGCCAGGCCGCCTGGCCATGGGCATTGCCATGCAGGCCCTCGATATCCATGTTTCGGAAGGTGATGCGCCCCGCCGCCGCAGAACCGAACTTGTGGTCAATGCCCATGCCAACGGCAGCGGTATATACGACGCTGTTCTGGAAAGTGACGGTGTCCTGATCCTGCCATACGCCTTGCCCTATCTTGTAGCCGTAGCAGTCGGACCAGCCCAGACAGTCGTCGAAAAAGACGTTGCTGAGGGGCCTCGGCGGAAAAGGGTACGGCACCGTCGTACCTGTCTTATATGGCCAGGTCTTGGCGGAGAAGTTGTCGTCCTTGGATATTGCTATGGCCCGTATAACTCTCACCTTGCTAGACTCAACTGCGTCGAACCCGTCGTCTTGGGTGACGTCGAAGCGATTGAGGATCTTCAGATTTGTGAAGGTGACCTCGTCGGATTGTATAGGCGTGACGGCCCAGAAAGAGCTGTCTCGCACCAGGATGCCGTCGCAATTAAAATTCCTGGTGCCAACGGGGACCAAAAGGTCCGCCAAGAACTTGTTCTGGCGAGTGTTGAAACCGTTGCCATCAATGGTCCCGCGGCCAAAGACCTTGATATCAGTCGAGTCAAACTCAGTCTGGATCCACCACGTGCCCTGCATGTTGAGATCCGACTTGGTGAAGAGGGCCTTGTAGTCTGCCGGATTTCCCGTGAAGCGCAAAACCGAACCACCAGCGAGATACAATGACGTGTGGTTCCGGAGAAGGAGGTTGCCGATTGTATAAAGGCCTGGAGGCACATAGACAATGTTTCCAGTGCCTTTGGCGGCCTCATCCATCGCCGCTTGAATCCCATCTGTAACAGTTCGTCCACTCTTGTCTGCGCCATATTTGAGCACATTATAGACGCCTGGGCCTTCCGGCTTGGGTACGTCCTTCTCAGCGGGGTCCGCCACGATCACAAATTCCTTCTTATCGTCGATTTTCACAATGAGGTAATGCGCCTTTTTGACAGAAAACACAAGGGTGTCACCATCCACCTTGGCCTCGATAGGCAGCTTTCGCGGCGTGATACTGTACGATTTGATAGGTTGGTTGTCCAATTTGCGAATGCGGAACTCGGTCGGTTTGCCTTCGTCCATGCTAAGCTGTACGTAGTCGTAACGGGCATAGCTGACCGTATATATGTCTGTGCCGTTGACCATCAAGCCGAAGTGTGCTGATTTCTCGTATATCGATGGGCGTTCATATCTGATGACCTCACCACTGACCGTGGCGATCGCAAATGATGCCACGGCGATGATTGTCCTGAAAAGCATGTCTGGGCGTGGTGGAAAATCGGGAAGAAATACACCAATCGATCCTGAGGAATCAGTTTAGAAGACCTTGAATATTCATTTCATCGCCACGTTGAAGGTCAACCTTTATAAAAGCGGTGCATGTTACTTGAGCGCGTTTGGCTTTGCACCAAACGTTGTTATTTTCCGAAGGTGCCTAGGTCTGTCAGCCCACATTGGGGGCAGAAGGATCCAGGATTATAGCCTTTTAATGATTTATGCGTCTGAGGATTGATGAGTTCCACCCTCCCATCCTATTTCCCTCCGAGCTAAGCTGGTTCAGTGGCTGAGCAAACGGCTGCCAAGAGTGTCAAGCACACTGCCACCAATTTACGATGCAAGCTGATCCTTTTTGTCTAGGCAGTCAGGGCAGTGCACTGTGCTGCCTGAAGAGGGGTTCTTGTCCTGAATACTTCACAGACCGGATATATAATTGGAAGCCGCCTGCGTAGGGCTGAGGTGACATGAGTATCGGGCATGCGATTGTCTTTTCTATTGCACATTTGGAGTCTAGAGGAAATACCAAGATACGTCAGATGAGCTAGTGTAACGAGTTCACTTTATGGATGGCCATCTGGGCATGCTCCAAACTAGATGACACAAGAAAAGTAGCGATTAACCCAGCAGTCTCTGTAGCAACCTCCTCTTCCCAACGCAAGTGGCTCTCCAGATGTCAAGTAACCAACTCCAGCCGGGAGTGCAAGCTAACCAGCCGGCCTAGGCAACTAAGCCGAGGGTGCTGTGACAGCCTCCATGCATGACTTCATTGCGAATTAAATACATTCAGAGTTAATCAATAACGCTCCATTCAAAAGTTGTTTTTGATAAAGTCACTGATAGTGTATCGCGTCACCACCGGGGTGAAATTGATCAGGCAAAAAATGCTAAAACAGCCAGACAAATAAAATACAAAACTGCGGCGGCGACCAGCCACCTTTTGACCGCAAATGATAAGTAGTGTGTCCTGACGCAATACTAAGTAACGTTCGTTCACGGGGTGTGTACGTACACATACTTGGAACATCGTATAATGGACAGAATATAACCCTCGACCAAGAAAACCCGCTACCCTGCACTTCGGTGCCCGGTCTGCCATCGACAACTCCACTTCCGGGTAGTTCGTGCAGCAGGTCAGTCGTCAGCATTTCGCAAGGCTGCTGAGTCTCTTGCTGCACAAGTGGCTTCGGCGGCTGTGCAGGTTGCAGACCAGGTGCACAATCGAGCTCTTGGCATTGACGATGAACGTCGGTGCGCCTTCCTCTCTTCTTCCTCACGCCTAGAAAGATCCCAACTGCGATAGCAACAAGCCCAAAAACAATTCCCACGACTATCCCAGCGATGGCACCGCCGGATACGCTCCCTCCAGAGTCAGTGCTTGACATGGTCGGTGGCAAGCGGCTACTCGTTTGCGTTGGAATGACAGCGGTCAGATCCTCAACCTGCCAATTGATTGTATTCTGTAATCTGTGGTGAGATACTCAGATGTAAAAATACGGAGGTAATCCCAGCTTAGAGGATGATGGGATCAGGTCGAGTATTCTCACTAGATTTACGTACAACGGAGCCATCGCAGATAGGAAAGTGACATGGACGTGGTTGGGACTGGTCCCATGAATTTCGACATAGTAATGGGAAAACCTTACGAGAATGTTCCAGAGATGACTGCATCCGTGGTAGCTCCACAGGGAGCCACGTTGAAAGTTGTTGAGGTAGCCAGAAGGAGGCATGTCTGCATTGGTCCGACCGTGTTGCTTGCTCCGACATTTACGTATGTGTAGGAGCAGACGTATCCGCAGCTGCGATGGAAGCAGATGGTCAGAACCCTCATCTTTGCCGTCTCGGATAAGACTTACCTTGGACAGCATCCGGCAGCTGTTTCACCTGTAGTCAAGGGGAACTGCAAAGCCCAACCAGATACAGGCTATCCATATGTAGCGACGCAAGCAGTTGTATATCCAGAGGGACATAATGTACCGGGCGAGTAGAAACCCCAGCCGTTTAGAAACTGAGAGTCAGGGGGTATGGGTGCATTGGCAGTTCTTGACGGCCAACAGTCAGTAGCGTCCCAAGATCCGCCGTGATCAAAAAAGGTGACCCCTTGGTATCCTTGATACCACGGTGGTATCGTCCCAAAAACCCTCAGGGAGAAGCAGCTTCCGGGTGGGGTCCACGATTCGGTGAGATATCCAAGGACAGGGCGTGTTGATTGGGACATTGCGTCTAATCCAGCGATATACTATCACGGCAATGTTCCTGGGTGCCGAGAGAGGTAAAGAAATGGATAACAATTGGGCCATGGGAGCGAGGGAAGGGGGGTTTTGATCACCAATTGCAAGTTTCAGGATTGCCAACTGAAGTGCGACGTTTCCTCACTGCCAGTACATTTACATCAGCGAATCTAATCTTGAGTATAATCAAACAATAATATATAAATTCGTAACACGAGCCACTAAGCTCATGTGCTGAAGCCTGCCTGGCTGTCGCGCGCCTTGATGGTGAGCGAATCAATTGTCTCCCGATGCGACGAGGTTTGACAGATAAGCACCTGGGTAGGCATCCGAGGCCCACAGTCTCGCGTAACCAAGCAATAATTCCAGGTTTGTGACATTGAACGCTTTATGAACAATGTATTCTGCTTAAATGACCTCAGATTATCAACTAGTTCCAGCCCGCAATCATTGGCGGCAGAGCTTGTCGAAGTGCAAGTATTCCCAATCTCCCAAATAAGAGGCCCGATCGAGCTGTGTGTGCAATCATGTAGCCATAATATGAACAAGTAATTTCCTTCCACCACGTTTCTTTACGGCAGAACTCTCATTCGGGGTCCCTGTGTTTGAGTAATTACCCAGACACAACCTGGCCACCTAGGGAAGGCTTTTGCCAACTTCTCACTCGAGCTGGATGAATGCCTTTTAAAAGTTGTACAGAGCCACAGGCACCCCCGTGGACCTCAATGTCCGCAGCAAAGATGTCTCGAGCACTTGCACCTAGTGGACGGCGATCTGTTGATCTGCTCCGCTATAGACATCCTGCATTGGTCAGTATCGCGTCTATTGAAGGCTTCCAGACTCATGTGTTACTTTTGATTTTCCACTCCACTCAAAACTCATGGCTATAGAAACTATGAAAACATTAAAATTGAAAAAAACAAGCGGACATCATTTCTTAGAGTTGATATTGCGACTTTCAGATGGGTTGGTCCACCGATATGCAATGTGCAGACTGCGTTTAGCCTCTCGTCACATGCTTATGGTTTGGAATAACTTTTGACACATACTCATAGAAAGATGCCCTCTAACCAACCCAGGATTTCGGCAACGCTGTGGAAAATCTGTACGGGTGGCGCATAACGCGGTCCCCACGCAGAAAAGGCTGCACAGAGTCACGCTTTTCTCTGCGGGATCTGCAGTCAATCTGACGGAAGGTGAGCGCGTGACAGTTTACATGACCAGGGGGAGATGCTTTCATTGAGCACATAGCCAGGTCCAATGGGGAAAGAACTTAAATCATTGCACATCAAATAAGCTGTGTGGCTGTACGCTAGCTCATCCTTGGTGCTTGGTACTCACCCCTCGGCCTTCAAATTAAGGTGCTCAGCTGAGACAAAGCCCCCTACCATGGGTAATCACTCTTCAGAAGGTTGTTACACATGAGGTTCGAAGTAAGGTTTATGCAGAAATAGGGGGGTGATCAGTAATACATTAAGTAGGTTTGGCTCAAGGCTAGCAGAATCTTGGCAAACTCAAACCATGGCAACACAATTGTCTCCGCGTATTTCAGGGAAGACAACAAAGTACTTGGGTGACCCGAACACAACTACCAGATTTCTTTCCCTTTTTCTCTCTACCTACTACACTCCTTCAAATTTTAGATCGTCGGTCATGCGTTCACTCAACATCGCTTTTCTGGCATGGCTTGCCGTTGGCTCGAATGGGCAGCAGATGCCGTCCGGGCTTCTAGGGTTCAATTCGGGCGCCACGAAAGATACCAATGCCGCTAAAGTTCAGTCTGACTTTGAAGACGAATTTACGACAGCCCAGGATCTCCGAGGGTCTCCCGGGCTGTTCAACAGCGTGCGCCTGTACACCATGATCCAGGCTGGCACCGAGACCGACCCAATTTCAGCTTTCCCTGCAGCCATTGCGACAAACACCTCGATGCTCCTCGGAATATGGTGTTCTGGGACGGAAACAATCCAGAATGAGCTCAATGCAATGCAACGCGCTATTGACCAGTACGGTCAACAGTTTGCCGACCTCGTTGTCGCTATCTCGGTTGGGAGCGAGGACCTTTACCGTCTCTCGGAGTCAGGGATAGCAAACGAGGCCGGACTTGGTCAGGGGCCAGACACAATGGTGCGATTCATCCGTGATGTCCGCGAGGCTATCAATGGTACAATCCTCAGTGGCAAGCCCGTTGGCCATGTCGACTCGTGGAGTGCCCTCGCGAACGAAAGCAACAGCGCCGTCATCGACGAGATCGACTGGCTCGGCACCGACCTCTACCCTTACTACGAGCGCGACAAGGGCAACGAGTTCAGCAACTCCACCACCATCTTCGATTACATCTACGAAACCTCGCTCAATGCCTCTCGTGGGAAACCAGTCTGGGTGACTGAGACAGGATACCCGGCGTCGGGCCCGACCTTTGGGCAGGCGGTCGCCAGTGTTTCCAATGCGGGACAGTACTGGCAGGACATTGGATGTGACAGACTTTTCGGAAGGGTGAATACCTGGTGGTACACTTTGAGGGACTCGAATCCCGCAAACAAGGAGAAGTTTGCCATCACAGATAATCTCAGAAGCACGGCCAAGTTCAATCTCACTTGCGATCCTGGTAGCGAGGCCCCTTCTGCCATTAATCTCGAGTCTAAGGCGCCGTCTGCCTATCCTAGCTTGATGATTTCCCTCCCTTCTGCGTTTGCTCTTGGTCTTCTGTTCATTTGAGACACACTTGATGGCCTTATTGTGTAGATTCCCCGAGGAGTGGGACCAGGGTGCCTGGGATACACGGCTTGTCTATCAGGAAGAAGGATAAGGTAGGTGGGAAGGTCTGGTAAAGTTCACGGAGTCATTTCGGTACATGCTGTACGCCATAAATATAATAAATCTGACATTGATCCTCATGTACATCGTAATCTTGATGGGAGCTGATATCGTAACTGAAATGTTTATTGATACCTAGGAGAACTTGGATGCGTATCAGGAACGCAGTCCAAAGCGAAAAGCCCTCCATACTAACGAAATTACTCCAGCGCCTCAGGTGTCCCATCCCCTTCTTCGTAGACTCATGGTGGAGGTTACAGTTGCAGTGACCGTACTTCTGGGGGGATTGGGTAAGAACCATCAGAACTGCATGTGACTCCGCCTTCATGGCGCACGAAACTTGATTTACATGCCTCCACTAAGTCTATTGAATGACTTCCCGAACAAGAGAAAATGCTTCTCATAGCAAGTTCCATCACTGAGAGACCGCCTATTCCCATGCCGCGATCGACCACTTCTTGTATAGCGTCGTCCACCAACAAGTCGTAGTCATCGTTGATGTCGTGGAGCTCTTGGCCGCCATATAGCTGGTTGTTGTCACAACGCTGACCGTCATGCGGATCTTTGGTTGGGGTCACTGTAACGCTCGTTGTATCAGTTGTAGTAAACGACGAAATTTTTGTGATTTCGACAGTGACATTAGAGATTTCTGTTTCGGTCTGAATGTTGGTCTGGGTTACGGGCGGCAAGGTCTGGGTCGAGGCTGGTAAGGTCTGGGTTCTTGTTGAGGCCTTACCGGGTATGCTTGTTGTGGTGGTAACTATGGAAGTGAAGATGGTCCCATTATTGGGACCCTGGGCTGATTTAGAGTTGCTGACGGCATAGAGTGCCACGAATATTACAGCTAGAAGACCAAAGAGAATACACAGGACTGAACATATCCAAGTGTACCATTTGTATTTCCTATAGTTCTTCTTGGTTCGTTCGTGTTCCCTTACTTCCAATTGCTTTTGTTCGCCCTGTTCAACCTGTGGGGTCTGTGGGGGGTGATTGAAATCTTTCAAAGGGATGTTGTCATAATTATCCACATTTTCGTTTCGCGATGGTAAGCTGTACATTGAACTCATGTTGCTTTTTGATATTGCTGCGAATGGACGATGTCGCTAGAGACGGTTGTTGCTGTTGCTGCAAATGGGATGATATCGGGAATTGTAGCATAGCGTGGAATGGGTGTCGGAACGAGGCGTTTAAATAGTAATCAGATAGAAAAAAGATAGACGACTCCCCAGTGACTGGACATGGTGGCCAGTCACTTATGAAGTGAGTCACCTAATACTTCGTGGGCAGCCAGTCACTCAGGTGGTACCGTGATTTGCAAGTCTGGCACACGAATCACTCCCAATCTGCAGCAGAAAATGGTCTGCCTGAAATGCTTGCTCCAAAAAGCTCCACGCACGGCATCGTGATGCAAAGACAAATTTCTTTGCCATGAGCATTGCCCGAAAGTGCTACATGGCCTCTATGCATACTTACTGTGTGACCTTGACCCGGGTCGAAGGCCACAAGTGCAGATTATCGTTTGGAACCCGGCCGGAGACAATGTGAGGCTATGTCCGAATACCATTTATTGCCTGAAGCTGCAGGATCTGGACTACTGTGTCTTGGAAGTCAACTTGCTCCCTGCCAGATTCAAAATCCAAAGGGTGATCTTGATCAAGGCGCGCTGAACGTGGTGGTTGTCAGCGGCTGTGGGCAATAATTTGGTGACATAAAATAATGTTTTTTCTTTCTTTGTGTTTCATTTTTTCTTTTCAAAAAGAGATGGCCAATCCTATAGAGTTGAAGTATGTATAAATCCTCCAGGACAGTTTTCAGGCTTAACATTAATAGCATCGCACATACACAATTAACAAACGCACCACTCAACTTGAAAACGAAAATAAGAACCGTACATTTCAGGTAATCTATGGAAGACCCGGTGCTACTGGGGAGAAAATATGGGACCGCCTTCCGATCTACATATCTCCCTCATCCATATCCGAATCATCCATATCCGAATCCCCTTCTCCCGAATCATCCTCGTCTGTATCCAGGTCCAGCAAACAGCAGGCTGAATCCCTAAAATCTGAATCATCCACGTCCTCTAGGTAAGTCCCATCGGCCACAGACTTTCCACTGTATGCCATATTATGCAGTCTCATCCGAGATCTGGCTTCTTGAGCGTGATGTGTAGAAGCTGCCATGCACTGTCTCAGAAGCCTCTCCCACTCAGAGTCGTAAAACCCCTCGTTATGAAAAGTGCATACATACTCCCACCATAGGGGAAAGTAACCACTAAGGTCCCATGAAGTGATACCAGTCACCTTTCCATCTTTGACAATGATGTTACTAAGTGAGAGGTTGACATGCGTGAACGTGTATGGTGCACCAGGCGACAACTGTTGACGTATGTTGCGTTTCCAACGATCGTAAATCGGTTTTCCATTGGTAAACTCTCCCAAGTTACTGCATATATCGGCCCACATCTTATCCCAGAGCTCTCCGTCGGTTTAAAAGGTCCGACCGGGTCGTAAGCTGTTGCGTCTGGAAACAACCAGTAGGAGGAAAGCTTCTCACTCGGATCGAGATGTGCATCCTGTCACTTTGCAGCTTCCGAAGTTGAGATACATATTCGGCGGTCTCCTGTGCAAACCCTTGCTTCTGCTGCTTTGAAAGGGTAGTCCACACTTCCTTAAGAGGAACACCATCAATTCTGTCGATGATATTCATTGTGGCACCATCTCCCCCGTTGGTGCAGAGCAATACCGCGGGAACAGGGATGGTGGTAGATCTTCGAAGCAAGTCCGTCACTCTGTGCGCCAGATTCATGTTGTCCTCACATTGGCACTGCCCCTGATTCTCCGCAGACCAGACGCAGGCCTGGCGAGGTTCCTGAAGGTTCTCCGAGCTGGCCATTGTGTCCTCGTGTATGTGTTTGACAAGACCTCGTGATTTACTGATACGAGATGTGATAAGATGTGTTCAGGGATCCTGATGGAGTGTGATGTCTTCCGATTTCATTGCTTGGGTCTTTTCCTCTTCCAAATATATATAGTTGACGATAGTAACCGGACACATTATACTGCTTTTAAAGATTTATTCACTGAGAACAAGGACAAATCCAACTGAGCCCGAAGATTGGAATTGTTGGCAAATAATCTTGGTTTCATTGTTCATCCCAAGAAGCCCTTTGTTGAACAGCAGTGTGTTTGACACTTAAGTAATGCATGGTGGCACAATGGGACACTCCGATTTCTGCATCCACAATGGTTCCACATTGATCAAAAGAGCACTTTCTTTTACCTTCAATTTCTTGTAAGCTGGCTTGCTACTAGACATGTATTGCATAATTCAACTAAAGCACATTTCTTCATGGTTACTCCTGAAAAACGCATTTTTTTTTAATTATGGTTAGAGGATGACTACATCTTGGCTATGCATAGTTTTATTTGCCAACCACTCATGCTTCTAGTACTCAAGTCTCATGCAATGCTGCCGGACTGATGCTCAAATCAGAACATAAAGTTGTCTGCTACTCTTCTCTATGTTTCTAAATTTTCCCCTTCGTATGACTCTGCTCCTTCCAACTCCGTTCGGCCAAAACAATGAAGTTGACGTGATTGCTAAGCGCAATCAGGTTCTGGTGCTGGTCTAAGATGATGACTTCCAAGTCTAGCCTACCATTCTGAACCACCTTGGCCGATGACCGGACAAAGAGCCACTCCGCCCACTCCTCCGGCAACGCCCGCTTTACGTCAAGATTCAGCGACAGCGTCGGATACCATAAGATCTCATCGAACCGGAACGGCGTCTGCTCCTCGTCGTGGCGGGGCCGCCACTTCTCGACAACCATAGGACACGCATCCGCGACGTACCCGAGGCTTTGGTTCGTAAACTCCTGGCTGGCCTTGAGGTGCAGCCGCAGGTCCACCACACCGCGCCGGGTGCCCTCGCGTGGGGAGTAATGCTCGAGGTTGTTGTGCGCGTGGACGAACGAGGTGAAGCGTGCGTTGAGGTGGTCCTCCCTCTGGACCCAGTGGGGGTCACGGTCCAGTGGGAGGAGGTTGAAGTCGACGGGCTTGGGCGGGGGCGTCACAGACCACCCAGTAGCGAGCGTGAGGCCCTTTTCGAGGTTTAGGCGGGTGTTGGTGACGTAGGCGAGCACGTTCTTGCGCGAATTGGCGGTCAACCACGGAGCCACCGGCTGGATATCGTGTTGGTAGAGGGTGACATGTAATGTGGACATGGTCCGGCCGAGCTTCACCTCCTCAATGACGAGGACCGCAGGCCCGACTTCCGTGCGGTTGTTATATTCATAGCGAGCGGAAATAATGTCTGGCTGCCCCCGCCCTGAGAGGTGGAGCGATGCCGCGCGCAGGATCACGGAGGCCACATACCCGCCGTTAGGGACTGTGCCGCGCGTTAATCAGGTTCGCACTTAAAAGACTGGAGGGCACCAACCTGAGCCTACGCACCAGGCTGATACTAGATTCGCATCATACTCATGGGAATCCAGTCTGGTTATCTTTGTTGCTTCAGCGAACGGTACTAGCTCCTCAGACGCGGGAGACACCATGTCCGAAGGGAGTGAGGGGCTGGCGTGCTGCTCTGAAGTCGGAATAGGAAAAGGATTAAATCGGCCCACCAGTTCAAGTTCTTTGAGTTGTTCCTGGCGGGACCCATACGCTGTCGACCTCTAGGCCATGGGTAATAACCTCGCGAGGGAGATGTCCGTGAGTTGGAGGCGTCAGCCGTAGGCTTTCGTCAATGCAAGCTCTGAGATATGGAAGTTGCGCGAGTGTATCGCCGGGCTCGTAGCGAACAGCTTGGTCCCCAGGGAAGGCATTTCGCACCTCTTCTTGTAACCTCGCAAGAGTTTCAGGCCGATTGACTAGATAATGAATGGTAGCTGCCAGGGCACCTGATGTCGATTGGGACCCCGCTACCATGAGCAGCACGCTCTCACAGGCTAGATCTCCAATGCTGTATGCTTGCCCGGTCTCCGGATCTCTACCATTGAGTACATGGTGGAACATGTCGCTGTCCACTGTTATACCTGCTCTTGCTCTTCGCTCTTTCAGGGCGCTGAGACAATAATCGCAAAATCTCCTGTTGTTCTGGTAGGGTCGACCTCCAATGTAGGGTCCAAGGCGTGTCTTGAAAAGGACATAGCGAAGGAGGTGAGTGAGGGGATGGTAGCCAAGCGCGTACCAGTATCCCGTGGCCTGCGGCACCAGCTTTGTGATATGTCTGCCCTCCGGCGATTTCAACAGTCCAAAGGGTTTGGAGAAGCAAATTTCGCCAAGAATATCAAATATCAGGTATTCGCTCCACCTCCCAAGGTCAACCGCTCCTCCGGTGCTGTTCGCTTCCTGCTCGAGCTGACTGAACCACGTTCCAACAGTCTTGTTGACGGTCGGTTCGTATTCCTTCAAGGTTTTCTCTGAAAATGCATGTGACAACAAACGCCGCTTGACACCATGCCTTGCTTTATCCCTGGCAGTTAATGTGCTCTCAAAGCCTCCAGCTGAGTCTCGAACGCATTGGTACCAGTCCGACTTGATGACGTTGGCCTTGCGAGTCTTGTAGATTGAATCTATCGCTGACACGGTATTGAAAGATAACGAGTTGGGGGTAAAACGGACGACGGGACCATATTTGGCGTGGAGACCACGAAGCCAGGTATGCCGGTTTCCCTTTGCGGCATGGTACCAGTTTAGCCAGGCACTCAATCTGGTGAGTATGTGTCCTGGTTGGCTTGCAAGTGGATGGAGGTACAATCGATAGATCAAGAAGCTGAGGGCCTTGAGAAGTAGTTCAGCAGGACTCCCAATAGTCTTATGGTACAGTAAGGTACCAAGTTCGACAAAGACATCACGACTCGACTCACAGGGAGAATAACCAAGGTGAAAAGTCCAACCGGGAGAGCGTCGATGAAGTCGACATTGACAAGGGAATAATACTGTATCAGCAGCGAGCTCATTCTCGTTATCGGCGTCCGTCAATAGCTGCGAATGCCGGGTTGTGCCTTGAGATTCGTACCAAGATACGAGCAAGTGGGATGCCGTTAACACAGCTCTTGGGGTTCTAATGAATGAAGGCGCCTACCTAGGTACCTAGGTAGCCAATCCAGCGCGATCCTTATCGTTGACCGGGGGTTACTTTAGGCTAATACGACGTAGCTGACAGTCCGAGGTCACAATGCTTGCAGAGAACGAATAAGGCCAATCTACTGCGTGTGCGGAGTAGTGGAGAATTGCTCACTGCATAAATGTTGCATTTTAGGTCCATCCAGGTAGGGTTTGTGCCCGGCTTCCGGATGACTCGGGAACGCAACACGCTAGCTTCAATGCATTTTCCACCAGCAAGAATCACCTAGACCTTTATTTTCAGGAAGTAATTATTACTCTTCTTTAATAAAATTATGAAAGAATTTAAAGAAAGCTTTAACATTGAGGGTTAAATTCTGTATAAGAATTTAAACTTTTTATTAATAATATTAATAATTTTCAAATATTAATTTCCTTTATTATTATTTTGACGTATTTTATGTAACTATATCATATTGAAATAAAGAAAATGATGGTTGTAAGTTAAAAATTCATAGGCGTAGTAAATTTATAACTTATTATTTAGTATAATTAGTTTCAAAGCGGGAACCGGGCTTAACTTATAACAACATCTTTTGCAAGAATCCATTTTCCCTCAGAAAGTCCGTCAATTCACTGACCCATCAATCCCAGCTGGGCCTCACCGCCAGCCGTCGAACGTCTATGGCGCCAATCCCACCACTTTCCAACCTGCCGCCAGGCACCACCACACAACCCACGACAGTCCACCGCCTGACTTCATGCACGACCACGCCCTTCGCAACTGTGATCCAGCGCTTCCGCACCCTCGTCCCGCAAGTCGACCTGAAACATCTCAGGTCACAAACAAGCGCTGAGGGGGTGAGGAAAGTCATCGAGTCCACACTCGAACAATCGGATGCGCATTTTGAGGGATATCAAAAACAATTTGTCTTGTTTTATGAACTGAATCATTCCCACTGGATCCGCCACTTCTCCTCAGAGCCTGATGCATCCATCTCATCTTCTCACGCTGTTGCAGAGTTACCGGAAGACCCGCCGATAGAAACTGCGTTGCATCAGGGACGCGGTTTGATACGTTTTATCTTTGGGAACCCGCTGATTGCCGTCGATATTTTAAGAGGCGATGTTGAGGCGGGTCTTCATGTCCCGGTTGAGTGTATGTTTGTTGAGACGGCGGAAAAGAACGTTGGGCCCACAAAGATGGTCGTAATGATGCCAGGCGGCCTAATCACCAGAGACAGGAATGAGGAGAGAAGTGAAGAGCACGGGGAGGCATTGAGGCTGAAAGTGGCGGAGTTGGAAGCGAAGATATTGAAGTTGGTTGAAGAGGTCATGAAATAAAAATAGCATTGGAGATGAGGGCTCTCGAAGTTGCTCGGAATGAGTCGGGTCTAGACTGGCTGCCAGAGGCTACGACTTCTAGGGGAAGCGCAAGTCGGACTTGATTTGTTTGGTGAAAGGATTTTTGATAGAGTCCGAGTTTGTATCTCAGAATGTTGATGCTGTCCATCGGCATTCCATGATTCAATTATTGCGCCAATGGCTAACCGCGTGCGTGCCGTACTGCATCTCGTCATGTAGCCTCCGTCTTGTTCTCGCTACCTTGACTGAACAGCCTCGCCTCTCGTTGCTTATATTCCGGGCCTGGACTAACACCCTTTCTGTACCACAATGCTCTATTCTCGACTTCCTCCTCTTCTTCCAGCTTTCCTTCGCCCCTCAGCCCAAACTTGACATCCTTCTCATTGTCTGTCTCCACCCACTGACAGTGTGTGAAAGCCAGCTTCAAATCGCTGTATCCAAATGCACCTTTACCATGGTAATGATTACCTAGTAGTGGAGTTATAGCTTTGGTCGCGATCGGTGAATAATAATGCGGGATCTTTGAAAACAGACGATGCGTAACATGGTCGCTGCTGATATGGTGGAAGAAATGGGTGCCAATGAAACCAAAGTCTCTGTCTATTGTTGCCATGGCACCGCGTATGAATGTCCAGGAATCGCTAGTGTACTTTGGGACTGAGGGGTGGGTGTGATGCAAATATGTGATCATGACAATCCAATGGTTGACCCATATCCACGGCACTACGTAGACCCAGAAAACGGTCTCGAAGGAGCCGAGGTGGAGATAGAGGTGATAGATCCCAGTAATGGTGGCAAGACAGCCAATGTCGCTCAAAATAATGGAAAATACTTCAGAAGACCGGAAAAGGGCGCCCCACGGGTCGAAGTGAGAGTGACGCCAGGCGCTCATATTCGTCTTTATCACGGCGGAAGGAGGGCAATTGATATTTGAGATGATGTACCAGTTCCAGCCAATCAACTGTTGTAGCAAGATTCTCAGGAACAACACCACCGGAGCATCCTCACCCACTTCATCGATGAACTCTGCGGCGGCCCCGATCTTGCGGGCATACTCGTTGCGTAGCGGAGGAACGTAGTTGAGATCCTTGTCGATGTGGTTGGCGTAAATGTGATGTCGGCGATGGGTCGACTTCCATGAGAAGTAGGGTGCAAGGAGAAACGAATGCAGGATGAACCCGACTCCGTCGTTGAGGGTGGATGAGTTGCTGAAACCGGAATGGCCAGCATCATGGGCTAAGACCCAAAGGCCTGTCCAGACTATGCCTTGACAGAAACCGTAGATGATGACGACAAGGTAGTAAAGAGGGGATGAAACGACGGCGTGAAGGTTGAGAAGCCTGTGAAGTGCGACAAGAAGGGTGGCCGAATAAATTAAGTCCCGTATTAGATAGAAGAACGACCAGAAAGGATTAGGGTTGAAGCAGTAGTCGGGAATCGCATCTCGAAGCTCTCGGGTGCCCACTCTTTTGCTCACATACTGTACCAAATTCTCAGCTCATACTGTGTGAGTCTAAGGATTTGATGACTTACGCCGCCCTCAACCAGCTGGGATGGGTGAGGCTCATGCTTCGTTTGGAATCCCGTCCTCTCTGTCTCCATTGCAGATAGTGATGGGTTGGTGCTGATATGGAAAAGAATCGCGAAACGTAGTAGCCTGTAGCTCTCTCTCTCTCTCTCTTTCTTTCAAACAGAATGATATTCTAATCGGAGTGAGAACGAAACCATAGGCCCAGATTTTATGGCGCTGCCGTTGTAAGCGCTTGCTCATTTTATAATTGAAATACATAAGCACAGTACATAGTATTGCACCTGGCCCACATCTAAACCCACATGTTATGAACCAACACGTTGGCACGCCAGGTACCCCTTTGGGGGGCCTAAGCAAATCAAAGACTAGATGCCACAACGCAACCCCGCAGGCACTTGATAGCGGGGCAAGCATAGCCTGCCAAGACTGGGGTTAGGGTTATGACAATGTAGCCTAGGAACATAGTCAACATATGGAACGCCTATGTTGACTAGGCACATAGGCAACATAGGGACTGAAGAGTCGGAACATATAAGGACGTGGTTATCACCACAATAGATAGCTTTCATAGAACAGACTCTTCAGTCGTCAATCTAAGTATTCAGTCTCACAAATGGATAGCCTCACAGCTAGTGATCATTACCGCTTAAGAGAACAGTGTCTTCGTATTACGAACAGTCAAGTATCACCTCTACGCCGCTCTGCTAACATAAACCCTACATATTACCTACTAGACCCTACAAAGGTTTGGTGTGATCATTACACCACACCCTCGCCCTCCTTCTTTACTACCACTATTACTAAAATGATTCTTTTAAATCTCATTACTATATTATTCTAATAACACTCATTGATTATTAGTACAAAATTCCTATTTATTTTGAATTTAAATTTCATACAAATTTTAAGAACAATAAGATTTTCAATGATTTTATTATATAGTTATATAATTATGTTTATATTGTATTTAATCTTCATTTTATATTTAAATACCAAGTGTATTGAAGTTTTTATAATTTATAGTAATATTCAGTACCAAGAAACACTATAACACTTACAAGTAATAATATTTATGCATATAAATGTGAATTTAATTTTCAATAGTAGCTGAGAATGGTGGCGGGCTCTGATTTTCGGTGGGCACGTTGTGCACTTTCTGGCCGGATCAAGTCGGACGTGCATTATTGCCACAGAAGGACGAGATTCCCCGTTTGTGTAACCTTCTTATCATGCGGGTTGCGTCTACGCCGCCATTCCTTCAGTCTTGTTCCCGCGCCAGCGTCGAATTTAGGATCCGGTTAAAGACACACCCGAGGTGGTTGCTGCTAAGAAACGTTACGGGCAGATACGCGTGTTCAATGCTGCATCGGGTAATGCAATGGTCTACATATTTGCCTGCAAGGGTTCTGACTCATGGTCACGCGTATCTTCTAATGCACAAACCCAATCTAACATATGTCGTGCTCCGACGGCCCAGGCCGCCTTGTACGCCATTGATAGCACCGACGGCCAGCTCTCCAGCACAGACTTTCGATTCGGGATGACTGTGTTGGGCATTTTTTTCTGCTTGATAATTAGAGTTCAGCACCGAATACGGAGTAGTCCTTGACTTCACTGACATACCGGTCTCGCCGCCTTAGCATAATGCTTGCACTCATGCAAGACATTACTGGGTTTTAAGCATTGATAATACAAGCCTAATACATCGCGCAAAGCTTATAAGATTTTTGATATAAACGTTATATGATATTAATATTTTAATACTCCTTTCATTTTTATATTTTCATTACTTTTCTAATTAATATTACATACTAATATATTATAAATATTTTATAATAACGTGGTTTACCAGGTGGTGAGCCATATCAGGTCATGAGCCACTTTTGCTATTTCCGCCAACTTTAACCAACCATAGCCCCCCCCTAAGGATAAATAATTAATAAAAGTTAGCACCAATTGGTGCCGACTATGCTTGGTTACTTATTTTTGATTAATTTTATTAATTTAAAGGAGTTAGGGTGCGTGCAGGGGGGCTGGCAATCATAAGGTTTTGGTGGGACTACCTTTTCTTGGTGCTAGTCGCGTCTCTAATTTTCGCGTCAGTCTCGCACTAACCACTATATTTAAATATTCAACGCGTCAGAAATCAACAACAAAAACATGTATCCTATATCCCAAGAGGGCAAAATACTCCTAGTCATTCAGGCTATCCAGAAATCTAAAAAGAGCGATAAGAAACCTATGAGTATACGCGAAGCTGCAAAGATCTTCAACATCTCTCGCGCAACACTCCAACGCAGAATGAACAATCAACCAACACGTCAAGAATCACGCGTCGATAAACATAAACTTGATGCAATTGAAGAGCGAACGCTTGTCCAATATGTTATTGATTAAGATATACGAGGATTTCCCTTACGACTCTCTGGGTTAGAAGATATGGCGAACCTCTTACTGACGTCGCGAGATGGCAAGCTAGTGGGTAAGCACTGGGCTCGACGCTTTGTGGATATGCAACCTAGCCTGAAAACTAGGTTTGATCGTCCCTACGATTATCAGAGGGCTCTTTGTGAAGATCCAGAGATTATTGGGAACTGGTTTAGGCTCCTCCGCAATATGATGGCTAAGTACCGGATTATTAACGAGAACCTCTACAACTGCGACGAGATCGGCTTTATGATGGGCATAATTACTGCGTTAATGGTTATTACACGCTCCGACAAGGTTGGAAAGCCTAAATCTATTCAGCCTGGCAACCGGGAATGGGCAACAGCTATTGAATGTATCAATGCAAGCGGCTGGAGTATCCCGCCGTTTGTCATCGTTCAGGGCGCCTACCACCTTGCAAGCTGGACCACAGAGTCAGGTTTCCCCCCCTTCTGGGTGATTACACCTACTCTGAATGGATGGACCGATAATAAGACTGGCCTTGAGTGGATTCAGCACTTCAATAAGCATACGAAACCCAAGAGAGAGGCGGATTACCGGATGTTGATACTTGATGGCCACGAGAGCCATATGTCCGCCGAATTCAACCACTACTACAAGGAGAATAAGATTATCCCTATCAGTATGCCTCCGCACTCTTCTCATTTGGTCCAGCCACTGGATATTGCGTTATTTCGGCCTCTAAAGCACGCATATGGCAAGGAAATTAACGACTTTGTCCGGGCTTCTATTAACCACATCACCAAAAGCGAGTTCTTCATCGCGTTCAAGGCAGCCCACGACAAGACTTTTACGGAGGACAACATCAAGGCTGCATTTAGGGGAGCTGGAGTAGTGCCTTGGGACCCGGATTCTGTTATTTCTAAGCTTGATGTCCGCATCAGAACTCCAGTGCTATCCGTCCCTGTTTCTCCCCAGCAATGGGAGTCTCAAACACCCTCTAATGCACAACAAACCATTAAGCAATCAGCTTACATCAAAGGCAGGATCTCCACCCATCAGGGTAGCTCCCCTATACCAATTATAGAGGCTGTTCACCAGCTATCCAAGGGTTCACAGGCAATGGCACACAAGATCATAATTATGGAGGATCGGATCCGTATACTTGAGAAGGCTAATATAGCACTCGCTAAACGCCGGAGAGCCAAAAGAACGCGAGTACAGCTTGGAGGGGCACTTAGTATTGAGGAATCCCAATTAATAATTGATGAAAAGGAAAAGGGGAAGCGGCCAGCTGCTCAAATAGCTGGTGGCGCGGAGGAGGAGGTCCGCGGCGGACCGAGCAAACGACGCTGTGGCAACTGCGGCGAGACTGGGCACAATACAAGAACGTGTGAAAAGGAGGAAGAAGGGTCTAGTGGATCGGATTCTAACTATATTATAGCAAATCCAGCGTAGTTGGCACTAGTTGGTGCTAATATATGTGTATTGGTGGTCCGCGGCGGACCGCGATTTTAAAGGCGAAGTTGGCACCATTTGGTGCAAAGTGTGTATTTCCCACCAAAAGTCAGCCTGTTTGGACCAGCACTACAACCACGCCAACCACTTAAAATTGACAAAGTCAATTAGAAATAAGCAATTCGGACCAATTAGCACTAATTGGTGCCAATTTTTAATTGACTTGCTTGCACCAATATAGTACTAGGGTTGGCTGAAGTTGGCGGAAATAGCAAAAGTGGCTCACGACCTGATATGGCTCACCACCTGGTAAACCACGTTAGTAACATTTCTAAATTTAAAATTTAAACAAATGTTAAGTAATATTGGAATATGACTTTTATAATAGTTCTAGTAATAACTTAAACGTTTTCGTATGAATTTGGCCTCTTGAAAAGTCTTAGCGTATCAGCTCCAGGTTGATCACTCCTGTTAGGCGATGTCCTCGAGTTTCGATTTCAGGCATGGTATACCTACCTCTTCGACTCCGTCGCCGGCAAACATCTGGATCACTTACTGAGCTCATTCTATTCCCGACGGATCCGCCTCTGCCTGCTAGTGCATGACGGAACTGATTGACTGCCAAGGTCACAAAAGAAACATGTATCCAGACGTGTTTGGTCCCCTACGTCTCACTCTTTTAACGACTGCTGCCACGGTAAGCTGATTCATGTGGAGAGCACTGAAATTAAGCCAATACACCTTCTACCACAGCAAAAACAGCATCACACTGAGGGGTGATGATGGACGGCAGAGGACCTTTGCAGACCTCTGCAAATCCGTAGCATCGCCATGTCGTCTTAGCCCCTTCCTCCTCAATGGGCACCTCCAAACAGCCGCGAACTTGTCTTCTCGCCGCTCTGCTCTAATATCATACAGACGCCACACCTTCGAGCAGGAAGATATCAGGTACCCTGGAAGCTTCGCTGTGGACTTTGTTGCCAATGATGCAGAACCAAAACATCCAGATTCCAGACCCAGAGAATTTCAATGCCTCTCATCAGCCGACTGCGTCCCTTTCCTTATCATCATCCACGGTCTTGCAGGCGGCTCCTCTGAGCCCTACGTTGTTGACCTCCTCTTGTCCCTGAAACGCCAGCCCAGTGGCAATTCTCTTCAAGATTGGGAAACCTGTCTGCTCATCTCCCGGGGTTGCTCCGGTCATAAGCTCACCAGCAAGCTCTTGTACTCCGCCGCGTCAACATACGACCTTTGCCAACTCATTTTCTGGCTCTCCCGAACATTTCCCAATCGCCCCCTATACGCAGTCGGGTTCTCATTAGGCGCCAGCATCCTTACAAAATACCTCGGCGAGCAAGGCGCTTCGTGTCCCCTGCGTGCCGCGATCTCGATCTCAAATCCTTTCGACCTCCACACCGGCAACGTTCTCTTACGGCGGTCCTTGATCGGTCGCTTCTACCTCCGCGCTCTTGGCTCATCGCTCAAAGCACTGTTCCTCAAGCACGTCTCAACTCTCGCTCAACAAAGCGATCAGTATCGATGAAGTCCACAAAGCGAGGTATCTACACGAATTTGACAAAGCAGTGCAATTGAAGATGTGAGGATATTCAACTGTCTGGTCGTACTATAGAGGTACCTCAAGCGTTGATTCTCTTCTCGATATCAGAACCCCGTATTTCGCGGTTTGTTCAGAAGACGACCCGATCGCTGTTATTGATGCTGTGCCAAAGGAGGAGTTCGAGGCCTCGGAATATGCTGTGCTATGCATTACGGAGAGAAGTGGCCACCTAGGCTGGTTTGAATTAGGAGGGCAGAGATGGATAGTAGGAGTTATAAAAGCGTTCCTACAGGAGATGCAATAAATTCCATTGCCTTTGAACCTCTACTACACTTCAACTTCAAGACTTCAGTGCTTCTATATCGGATTTCGCCAGCTTTCAAGCCAGGAACCGGCGTAAAGTCTATCGAAAATGAGGCTGGGACTGCACGGAAAGTGACCAGGACGACTGCAATGTGGTTTCTTGATGGAACCATCGTGGTGCGAGGCACCTAGGTCCCGCACCCAGGTCCTATGCGACCAATCTTCAACCCTCAAATGCTGCGTACGGCAGCAACGCCGACTTGTAGTTATCGGCTCTTTCGCTACCAGCCTTGCATCGACAGTGTATCCCATCGCGTATGGGTGACGCACACGCTATGATTCTGTTGTTCTCAACGCATCTTCGAACATCCAAATTTCATCAAAAATATGATCTTACCGCAACTCTGTATTTATACGTGGCGCATTTCAGATATTCCCCTCGGTACAAAATTCACCAAGTCTCTACAAAGGGATCGTGCAAATGATTTTGTTACCTCTGGTCATTATGTGCGGTTTTACGTGTAGCTATTATGCTGACGTCACGTCGATCTTGGGATCCATGAAGTGTCGCTATTCCATGCTGATTTCTTGAACTTCCCAAGTTCTTTCAACCATGATACCGAATTCTCCTAGAAAATCAGCAGCTCCTGCAGCCATGGGCATCTCTTTCTTTCTCCTTCGAAACGACGTGATCATGGTCTTTGTAACACCTTCGTTTGCTGTCAGGGCTATCGGCGGATCATGAATGCCTGCATTCGACGCCTGTGCACCTTTCTTCCTAGAAAATAGCTTGAAGATGTTGTCCCGAGAGGCGCTGACTGTTGATTCGCCCTGACCGACCGAGTCCACATCGCTCCCTAACCTCTGATGGGGCATCTTTCGCGTCCGGATTTGCAAGATCCCTCCAGACACAGAGTCTCTCTCCTTCCCGGTCAAACTCCTCGACAATAAAGTTCTCACGTTGCGATCTCGTAGGTGTCGAATTGTAGCCAGAGATGCCGCAATGACTCCGACGCCAATCTCAGCGATTGTCCAGCACGCAGTGCTCGTGTAACCTTTCGGCGGCGGATGACTGAGGCTCGAGATGCGACCGGCGGAGATTGTGGGTACACTGAAAGCCTACTTAGCCTCGGTACAAAAATGGGAAGAGGGTGGGAAAACTTACATTGCACCAATCCCAAGTATGCCAAACACAACCCATAATTGACGCCCGTGTAGCTTCAAACTCAAGATAGTCGGAAACGGTAGGAACAGGACGATCACATCTGTCAAAATTGTCCCTGATGAGTTGATATAGGTTGACACGAAGCTTGGCAAACACTTGATATGGTTGATGCCGTGATTCCAGTTGGCCTCGATAGGGAGGCAGACAAAGACCGCGAGCATGATTTGCGCGATACTCCAGGCTCCTACGATAAGGATTGCCACCGTATAGATGGCCCTCATCACGTAGACATTCTGGAAAATGTAATAGAACTGAAACAGGAATGTCATCTTCAACGATGCCATGGCGATATTGTAGGTGATCATGTTAGCGTAAGCAATCTGTCTGTCTAGTTAGATAACTGTGATTTCAGTGGGAGTTGAGCGAAATACCCTCGCACCATCGGTATCCTCGAACATTGAGTTCATGCTTGGGAGATATTTTAACACAAAGACACTCTGCATAATATGCACGGTAACCACCGCGACCTATAATGACATGTCAACAAACCCGAGTCATTGTGAGCGAATTTTAGGTGCATACCATTGCAATCACTGCCCAAACATCATCAATCCTGCCCCTTCGTGTGATGAACTTGTGCGTGTATAGTCTGGTGACGACAGATGCCACTGTGAGAATAGTCACAATCGTCCCAAATGCAACGGTTGCCCGCGCCTGGCTGGGGCTATAGATGAAATCCTCTTGAGTGCCCGGCGCAGGCATACCCGGAGGTGGGCCAATTGTCGTTGTCGGAGCCGCAGCAGACGGCAAAGGCGCGGTGGCCATCTTGTCGTTGTAGGAGACACATCAGGTGCTATTCAGGGGCCCAAGACCAAATTCGTGGGACTCTTGTTTATACATGTAGTCAGACGACGAGGTTCTCGGCTGTTGCCCAATAAAAGTGGATACGAGACTCGGAGGCTTGTGTCAGAGATGAATATTGGGTCACTTGTCGCGTGAAACGCTGGTTAGCACCTGCGGCAGTGCACCCAAAATGGGCTCGCTACGCAGCGGTCAAAATGATTGTCCAATGTGCTTGGGGGATTTAAGCCCCTGCATACTACCCGGCAGTTCAAATTGCAGGGCTTAAAATGTGTTTTTTATCACACCTTCCCTTAAGCACCATTGACGCCGGAGTCTCCCGCCGGTAGCGGGTCTTTATCTACTGATTAAGGTAATATGTCCGGTCCTGACTCCGCACAAGCGCAAGAGTCAGCACCTCTTTTACACCAGTCAGCTTGCGATCAGTGGCGAGACTCACAACCATTTTCAATAAGTGCTTAGTCTACGGATGGTGAAACATTGGGGTGACCAAGCCTATAGTAATTCTGATGTTTTGGTCAGCAAAATTCGGCAATTGGACTTCTGGAAGAGGACAGACAGCGCTTTGGAAATTTTCAAGCAATGGATATAATCACAAGCTCAGTTCGAGTTTCCGCTCCGCGGCCTCATTGAGAAGACCTATGACAAGGCCAAGCACAGTATCGGATTACCCTTTAAGTGAAGGAACCATATTCTCAGAAGCAGCAAGCAACTACGGAAAAGAAGACCAAGTTACATTGTTTCCAATGAATAATGCTCCTTGAATTCCGAAACCATTTTGAAGGGATGAGGTGTTCAATCTCGAGTCAGAACTAAATTGAAGCCTGATCCAACATTCAGACTGTGCTGAATCCTGTGCAATCAGGTAGACTTGGGTAGGTGAACATCGGCGAAGGATATTGATGACTGGCAATGATCATGAACATCATGACCCTAGAGCCATGCAACTTTGCTATAGTTATTTGAACGAACTTGCTCCGTCTGAACCAAGCCTTCACGCTGCCACTGACACGATGCGAATGCTTCCGTTATCCAGTGTAGACGAGAGGTATGTGGATCTCCCCCTGGAAACCGACACAACCCTATATGCTGCTGTCACCTCACACTATTTAATATCCACACCCGACTACGTTCCTCGTGCATACTGGCACTCAAATGTATAATAGACACTTACTAAGTACTGCGCTTTGGCTAAAGCTGATTATTAAGCACATTTTATAGTCTTATGGCGGAGTGATGGATGTAGTGGTCCAACCATTCTCTGTAGTTGTGGGTGCAAGCAGCTGCTTCACGCAGCACATGACATGAACTATGATGAAATTATCTACCAAGCTCCCAGGCTCCTAGATACCAAGTATACCATCTGTTCATCCGAAGGCGGCTATGAAATACACGATTCAGTCAAGGTCCAAGGTAAATTGGTTATTGTTGTCAAACCCCACTGATCAGTCACTTGGCCACTCAAATCGATCATCTTGAGCGATGCAGCATTCGCTTTTCATCCTGCAAGCTTGACTATTGTACGCGGGGAACATTAAATGGTGGGACAAACAATCTCAGAGTGACTCTGGCCTGCTCACCACATTTATCCGGATTCTCAACGGCTTTGATCAATGGCGGGTATACCGGGGCCGGCTGCGTCCTCCAAGCGTAAGTAGCCTCACAACATGTTTGGCTAGGAGATATTCCATATGAAGTAATGTATGGTAGATCCTCACGCTAGAAACCCACACACCATCTTTGGTCTAAGATACCGTAGCATCACAAAGCATTACGTGAGTAATGTCACACAGTTCAGACTGTCCGCGTGATCCGGGTTACCGCTCCAAGCACGAGACCTAGGTACTAAAGAACACCGATTGGCAATTGGCCAGTATCGTCATATCAGAAGGCGTAACTAAGTTTTCAGTCACCGTGGTATATTTGGAAGCTCTATCCATGGGTCTTGCCCTCAACTCTAAACCCGGGTTGCTAAAGAGCCAAGGCGGCACCCTGGAAAGCTTGAAACGTGGACCCTCTTTTTACTCCGACTTCATCCTCAGCCGCTGCGCTGCAATGTTCAACCTCATTCTCCGCGGGGCCTCGTATAGATGTAGATGCCTTGATACACATCAAATTCTCGACGATGCAGCACATCAAGCTACACTAACAAGACAGTCATAGCGTCTTTCCTTGACAGATGTGTTGGCAATAATAGCGGACGGTGCCAGTTGGATTGGAGAAGCTCGGTGTGGTCCGAGGCGGGCCGAATAGCACACGGAATGGAACTCAAGATACGGTGTCATGGAGCAGCGATCGACAAATTGGATTGCTACCTCGAGCCTCCATGAACCGCATGATGCAAAGCCGACCGCCGTTGCGGTTTGGGGAAGCTCGTCTAAACACGACGCCTTCCGCCCAGTACCATGGCTGGCCCAGCTACAAGTGGGCACCATGGGCTGACTTTTGTCCTCCAATGGCGCGCGGGGGCTGCCCCTTTCGTCGTGACGATCCCTGCCTCCGCCGGTTCATGTTAATGAAACTTTGTTTCCAGTACTTATGGGGCATGCCCACAGACACCGATAAATACGCCAGCAGGCTCGTCGATTCAAGAGCTCGGGCGCCTAGTAGTTCATCGCATCTCTCGGAGCTTTTCAGATCTTGAAAAAGCAGATCCCGCCCCTGTGTTGCTTCGACTCGCCAGGCTCTGTCACATACACCAAGCGCGAGGAGGGTCTTCCCGCAAGCATCAACCATGATCTCCAACCTTTTCGTCGCCTTATTGGCCGGCCTCGCTGCCGCGTCGCCATCAACACCGCTCTACGAGCGCGAGCTGCAGAAGAGGGCCACCACCCTCATCCCGGAGACATGCTTCAGTTCCACACAGGCATTTGAGTCCTACTTCAACTACAACTACCCGTGGGGCGACACGCACAACGGCGCGGCGCTCATGTCCAAGGCGCAGGTCAGCATCATCCACAACGCGTACCTGGAGCTCAAGTCGGACTACACCGGCCCCCAGTCTGGCAACAGCAAGCTCAAGTACAACAGCGGCACTGTCTACGCCAAGCAGAAGTTTACGGTGCAGAAGGGGGGAGGCCTCGACTTCAAGGCCAACTTTGTTGCGCCCGTTGCTAAGGGCACCTGGCCTGCGTTCTGGCTCAACGGCGCCAACAGCTGGCCCCCGGAGATCGACCTGGCGGAGTGGAAGGGGACAGGCAAGATCAGTTTCAACACCTTGTAAGTCCACAACTCTTACAAATACTGACATTTGAGCCTTTATCCGAGATATGCTGACACCAAGGTAAATAGCAACACGAGCTCACAGGTCAAGGCTACCGACGTGACCTACCCGTCACCCACGACCGCGTGGCGGACGATCCTCGCTGAGCTGCGGGCCGAGTCGGACGGCACCACGGTCAAGATCAACTTCTACATGGACGGCAAGCTGATCACCACCCAGTATGGGGCAAAGATGGTCGGTGCGCCATTCAACCTCATCATTGACTACCAGATGGAGGGCAGCAGTGGTTCCCCGGGCCCCCAGGACACGACCTATTTCTTGACACAGTACCTGAGCGTCACGAGCTACAACCCTTGAGGCTTTTTGGATCCGGGGTGAATGGTCTCTCTGATGCTTAACCTTCATGTATATATAATAACTGTGCCTATGCCTCTACGGTACATTTGATAGCAAGACTACTGATTGTTGCATTTGCTAAACTAGCTATACGCTATGATTCGCTTACAGTGCATTGATGATCAGATCAGCCGCTGCACACCTAAAGAGCAAACCCACCACACCATGGTTTGACGACCATGATGACGTCTTAGTGACTGGTTGTTTGACACCATCCTGGTTGAAGTGACGTTCAGGTTCCCTCTCTTCCCTCACAGGCATGGATCGCGATTTCAATGTCAGCCCCGTATTGAAAACGCTGGCGAAGAGAAACAGGTTCGAGGACAACTGGTTGATTCGACTTTTGTTTTCTGGCACAAATAGACCATTCTGCCGCAGGTCAATTTGAGAATGACCTCCCAAGCAGTGTGAACGATGCCCTAATTGGTACATCGGGAAACTACTGGGCCATATGCTGCCAGTACGGGTTGGCGTCCCAAAAGCCTTGAATGTACTGCTAGCACCTCCATGCCAGTCTTCCAAATGCACAAAGAGATAGTTCCAAGCATCATATGGCATCGCTCGAAGGTCGTATCCATCAGGTTCCGAGATTACTGTCCAGCGCTGCGTGGACCTTAGCAGGTCTATAACCTGGCCCCATGTGCCGTCAGAAAGGTAGCAAAGGTGCAAGCCGATGGAGACCGTATGGCGCTCGAGCGGTGCCAGGAGGGAGGACAGCCTGGTGAAGATAAACATGACCACGCTGAGCCTGATGCTGGCGAGGTTACGAATCCGGGCCCCCGGCGGGAGCTCGACGCCCCGAAGCGTCAGGTGTCGCAGCGATTCCGCCGGGAGGCAGTTGAAGAGTACCGATCTCCAAGGCGACGCACCCACGCCGTCTTCAGTAACAAGGCTCATGTAGGCGAAACTCCGCAGGGCCCTCGTGGCAACCTGGAGCCTGGCCGGTTGCGGCCACGTGAGTTGTGCTGCCGGGCGCGGGATCCTGGTGAAGTCTATGACAAGGTCTGAGACGCGTATCCGGTCGTCCGCGAAGAATACAATGAAGTAAGGTACCATCCACCCAATGCCCCGGAGTCCATTGGGGTTACGGCGCTCTAGTTCTAACTACGGGGAAGGTTGGGGCCGCGAGATAACGGCGAGCAGGTTGGAAGTCGTCGCTGCGGACACCGATTGACGATGGTTCCAATAGAAGTTCATTGCGGTCTGTGATGACTATTCCCAGAGACCGTTTGCTTCTCATGAGCGCATCGGCAACCTTGCGAATGAATCGATGTTTTTTCATCCTTCGCTCGTCCCTGTACCGCCGCTTATATTCCTCGAATCCAGGGCTTACTGCATTGAGAAGTGTCAGGACAGCGCTAGGAAAGCCCTCCACCCAGATCTCGTGATACTGGGTTGCGAGTGTGGCCACTTCTGGGTCCATCCCGTCCCGGTAGTACAGAAAGTTGCCGCTCAACTTCTCCATGTAGTTCCATACGCTTCGTTGCAAAGACGGGTCGTAGGCCGGCAGCCGGATCCTCAACAACTCCATCCCTTTCGCAATCTGGGGATGGCGCATTATTTCTAGAATTCGGAGAGCTGAGGGCATGTTGAGATCCACCCCGACGAATCTGACGAGAAGCTCCGAGCTGATCCGTACGAAGTCCCGGCATGTAAGGCAGATATTCTGGATGCCACGAGTACCCTGGTCGTAACGGGCCCATTCTTCGATATTATGACTGCTGCATTGGTCAAGAGGGATTGGAGAGTCATGGACTGCTCGGAATATTCGCAGGAGAAGCTCTTCTGGCAGCGTTGCCAGCTTGGATTGGAGATAATCGATCTTCCCCGTACTTTGCTCGTTCATCTTCCAGAAAGCCGCGACTTTCGCCGAGATGTATTGTACCACTCTTCCTATAGGTAGCAACGACGGAAGTGTGGGGCGGAAGCCAATGCTTGAGTAAGAAATTTCCAGGAGGCGAATCTCGATGCGCAGTAGTGATAATGAATGTTTAGACCAGCGGTATTGGTGTTGCTTGAGATTGGAAGACAATCACGGAACATGATAGCTCGATTGGAAGAGACATCAGTACACCCAAGGCGGCGAGAAAACTGGCCAATTGATGCAATGCGACTTGTTGATACGGAGACGGTGACCATCATTGTCGGCTAGCGTAGCAGGGAGGGTTGTAAGAAGAAGGCTTCCATATGGCATTTGGGTTCCTGTGCCATGCTGGACTCGGATACAATACTCGAGAGTTTGCCTGCGCCGAGCGGAAGCTCAATCGCGATGTCAAGCAGTAGTCAAAACCTTTTAACTCTGGTACCGTTGTAGCAAATGCCCAAGGCTGAGGGGCGGTCGCACTGTCCCATGAAATGCCACAACTTGGTACTTAGACTAGACCTCACTACACACCTATGTAGGGATGCTAAGCCACCTAGACAGAAACCATAATTGCGGCCGCAGGCACAAATGGTTTCCAGCTTCCTCGACCACGAATTTAGTGTTCTTTTGTGCCATCGGCTGAAGCCTCGTCGAGGTGGGTGACAGTGACTTGCCTTTAATGTGGTGACAATGTACGGAAATTGTCACGACGCCACACGTTCATTCTAGTAGATGATACAACGTCCTGAGACAGTCACGAATTCAAAAATTGCTAGTCAATTGTACCCGAAGAAAGCAGGGTCCATGCCACTTTGCTGACTTATGGTAGAAGATCTTACACGAGATGGGTTGACGGCATTTGTACCACCACCAGCGACCCAAAGGCATTGACCCAAATCGAGACATTTACATCGACTGGTTTCGTTCTGAACCCGATGATATACGCAACACCGATTTGAGCATACGAGCTAGCAACAAGCGCAGCATGGATTACGCCGCGCAAAGCCGGTGAGGACTTAGCAGACATAGGTGTTTCTCAACGTTATCCAATAGCATTGACGGTTATCCGAGCGGCCCAATCTATATATGGGGGTAGCCCTCTCGACCCCCCCCCCCAGCCTCCACAGACGGCCCGATATACATATATATATATACCTACGACTGTACACAGGCTGCACGATTGACTGACTGACTGACTGACTGACTGACTGACTGACTGACTGACTGACTGACTGACTGACTGACTGACTGACTGACTGACTGGCCGACTGACACGACAGGCCGAAACCAGACCCACACGAAGCGAAATGAAGCGAAACAAGCAGGTGGGTGTTCTTCTCTTCTTCTTGCTCACCCCACAGACGGGATATACGCACACAAAGCAAATACAAAAGTCGGGGGTGTGTTTTGGCAAGAAAAATGGGCAATGAAGCCTGCTCCATCTTATTTATAACAAAGAAAAAAAGACATCAGACAAAAAGGAACACCAACGCCATGCGATGCATGCAGATTAAAACGCAATACTGATCAAAAACGTGGTCGATTCGGTGGGTCGTTCTTTTTTTTGGTGGGGGGGGGGGGTTTGTTGTGTCGTCGTCGAACCCCTAGGCCGTCGCATGCAACCGTCCGTCTCCCAATTCCCATGCTGGATCCCTCCCGTCTCATCCCGGCAAAGCCCCGAAAGCTTCATCGTTCCACCGGTGCAACCCTCCGCCGCCCCGGCCCAATTGGCCCTTAACCCTCGGTCAGGACCTCAAAGATGCCCACACTCGGCACCTCCTTCTCCACGCGCCCTAGAACGAGCCTGCTGGGCGGCGCCGCGGGCTCCTTGAGCATCTGCTCCATGGACGTCTCAGCAGACGGCCGGGAAGGCCGTGGTGCAGCAAAGGACGAGAATCCTGTTGTAGTTGCTGGTGGCGACGAGGGGCCGTCGAAAAAGTACTGCGACAGGCGCTCGGCGAGGGCGTCCGGGGTGGGGATGTTGGCGGGCGAGAGGAACTGCGGCCTGCTGATGCGGCGGAAGGCGCGCGGCTTGAAGGCGTTGGCGGTGGCGGCCGGGTCGCCGGTGGATGTCCGGGGCCGGGGCAGGTCGTGTACTGAGTCCTTGGTCGCGAGACTGGGCAGGGGCATGGTGCTGATGCGGCTGAAGTCGGCGCGCTGTGGTGAGTTTTGTTGCTGCTGCGAGGACGAGAGCGGGCTGACCGGGCGGGTCTCTTTGTTGGGTTTCTGCTGCTGCTGCGGCGTTTGAGGCTCAGCGGAGGAGGAGCCATCGAAGCCGAAGCTGAAGCCGCCAAACTCGTGCAGCGACGGCCGTGACTCGCGCTCCCGGCCGCTGTTGCTGTCGCGCTCCTCCTCCTCCTCTCCGCCGTCATGCCGCCGAGGCGGGCTGGCCGGCCTCTTGGGCAGCGGGAGGGACTCGATCTCGTGCTGCTGCTGCCTCCCGGACCTCTCCATGGGTAGTATGGGCGTCGTGACGGTGCGCCTGGGGCTGAGGGGGCTCTCGTTGTGGCTCCCCGGGGGGCTGAGGGGCGGGCTCGAGGGCGGGCTGGCGGTCAGGGGCGGGCTGATGGGCTCCGTCATGTTCCTGCCCAGGTGGCCGTACGGCGTGGAGACGACGCGCATGCTCTGGCGCCACTGCGAGCCGCTGACGGGCCTGGGCTTCTGGCGCGGCCAGTCGACGGGCTCGTGGGGGGAGTTGACGAAGGACGGGGTTGGGCGGAGGACCTTCTGGGCGGCGCGGGCGCGGCGCTGCTCCTCGAAGTACTCGACGCCCTTGGACACGGGCACATTGGTGTCGGTGGTGCTGTTGAGCTCATCCAGCAGGTTGTGCAGCTGGTCCTCGTCGAGGCCCTCGACCAGGTCGAAGATGTGCTCGACCGACGAGCGGGACCGGACGCGTGTCGTGGGAGGCATTGTGGGCGGTGGTGGTGGTGGTGTTGGTCGAGCCTCGCGCGTGGTGGGCTGGCTGGCTGTGTCTGGCCGGTCTGTATGTGCTGTGTTATGTTATGTTTTTGTTGACTTTTGTTTTACTTGTCGTGATCCCTTCGCCTTGGTGCATGTGACTCGCGTCTGGTCGTCGTCTGGTCTCGATCGAATTTGACGGAGTGGAGGACGACCACGATTCAGGGGTAAACGTAAGGAAAGGAGCGTAGGGGTTGGCCAAAAAAAGGCGAGCAAGGGAGTGTACAGAATGAAGAGATGCGACACGGTTTGATTCAGAAGACGAATGTGAGGGAAAAAAAAAAGGAGTGTGGTTTTACTGCTATTGCGTATGCAGAAAATGGGAATGTTGGCTCATGACATCGGGGATGCGAGCATCAGATTCAATGTGCGTTGATGGTCGTCGGGCCAGGTCAAGTCACGGCATGAGTTGGTGGTGTTGGTGGTGGTGTTGGTGTGCAGCACGACGGAAGGTGGTGGTGCATGTGTGTGGTGTGTGCATAGGACGGGGTGGGAGAGGGAAGACCCGGTGGTGTGAAACCGTGGAAAGCTGGAAGCTGGGAAGGATTGATTGATTGATTGAGTGATCGCATTGGAAGGATGAATTCAGAATTCAGGGGGGGGGGGGGCCGCCCTCAGCGTGGGCCCCCAGCTCACAATGCAATCAAATTCTCGAAATCCATCCGGCCATCCATCCATCCATCCTCGCTCACTAGAATCAATCAATCACTAGCCAGACAGCTTGTTGACGAGACGGGTTAATAATTATCTTCATGCTTCGCTTAATATTAGTGGTGCTATCCTAGCCTGGGCCCAAGCTTTTCTTCTTTTCTCTAACTATCACACTTGCACTTGTTTTTTCTCACTCTCACATGCACAGAACTACTCTGTGCTCTCTCGCTCACAAACCGTCCTCTGCCACCGTCTTCTACCTCGCTCGCTCGCACGGTTTCAGGTTAATCAAAACCAGATCCAGGGTCGGGCTCAGCCCAATTTCGGCCCACGGTGCAGCCCGCCCAAGAAGACCACGGGCTGGCTGGGCTGGTGGCCCACCCCCATTTTTATTTCGTTCCCGAAATGGCAGACCCCTGACGATCGGTCCATGTCCTGCCCTGGGCTGCCCAGTCACGGCTCGGCTTGAGACAGGCGATCTGCGCCCAGCTGCCCCAATTCCAGAGTTTAAACTCGCAGCTGAGATGTCGAGCGACGCTGGGTTGCCGATTCACATGACATTTCTTATTGTTCTCTAGCTGGGCATGTGAGTGAGTATGTTTGTTCGTGCGAAAAGTCTACTTGAAGCCTTGTCTACCTAGTCCGCTATCTATCTAGCCTCTTGACAACGCACTCGATGTCGTCCAACAGCCCACGCCAGGATCTCGATGTCCTCGGCACGAGATTACCCATCACGCCAGAACAGGCCTGCACCCCTTCGGAATCTCGCTTGCACGAGACCACCGATCGCTTCTGCTTCATCTTCCCGCCACCGCGTCCCTGTGCTTCACCTACAAGTAGTTGAAATAGGTACACGCATATCAAGTTCTGCGCATAACTTACTGTGCATCTAAAAACAGTGGCCGGTCTGAAATGGTTTGGGTCCGGCTGTCATGTTATTTCAGGAGTTCAGGGGTCGACCCGGTCCCCTCCCCTCCAGAGCCAAGGCCGGCCTCCGCACCTGTCTCGGCCCCCAGCACACGACATGCAGTCGGGCCAGGCGAGCCACACACAACGATCCAACGCCCCGGATTCGCCTGATCTCACCTTGCATCTCGTACCTGCATCTGACGTGCAGAGCCTGCCGTTCAAGACCACCCACCCCTTTGATGGATGGCGTCTTCTGCAGTGGTGGTGACAGCCAGGCACACAGGCACAATTTGCTTCTGATCGGCAGCGTCGAGCCACACGCAACGGCCCACATGCCGTGTGCCCTGGGCGCAGGAACCACAGCGTTCGGAGGATTTCTCTGCTGATCTATCTACCAGAGAGATCTCGCCCGATCTATGTGCCTGAGAATGGCGTGTGCCCGCCCGGCTCTTTCTTCGATTCACTCTTACAGGCGTGGAATGCTGCTGCTCGCTTCTAGAGCCTCGGGCGGGTGTGACGGACTTCCCATCCGTGCCTGCTTAGCTCGATGTGACGTACTCTAGCTGAAGGGGCGGTGATCTCCGCGCAATATGCCGGTCCACATAAAACCTGCCTACCCAAGGGGACGACTCCCGGCAATTCCTGGCTGCTCGTCCAAAAAGGGCCCGTCGTCGTCGGCTCCTTGGTAAGCGACAAATACGTGAGCACGTTCCGATGCAGGTGGTGCAATTGTTGGCTGAGCGAAAAAACAATAAACGAAAAAAAAAATAAGCGAAACTGAATACCTCTGACTGTATTCGCCTGGCTTAGTCGAGCTCGCCTGCCATCTCGCGTCCCGAGTCAGGTAGATCTCGAGCTTAGGGCTTAGCGATGCCTCCGGCCCAAGAGCTTCTTTTTTAGCCTATGTCACTGTTGCGACTTGATTTGCAGTAGTTAGTAGTAGTAGTAGTAGTAGTAGTAGTAGTAGTAGGGCTTAGTGACATTCCTATAGCTAGCTACCAATTGTCCGTGCTACTATAGATCGGTGTTCATCGTGGATCGGCACTGTATTTGTCTGAAGTGAATAGCTTATTAGCTAATGCCATTTCCTGAGCGTTGACTGTGCCTGACTTCTTCCAACAGTGCTCTTACGCTAACTGTCAGATGGCGCCAAAGCACACCGACTCGCTGTAACATGCAGGCTGAGCACGCTTGATAGATAGTCGCATATCTATCGCCAAGATGAATGTAGGTTTGCACCTCGAGAACCGCCCCGGAAGCTCTGCAGCAGTAGCACGGACCCAGAGTTCCGCTACCTAGGTACTGAGAGCAACCCCCTCCACCACCAAGGTAGCCGGCAGCGTCGACTGCTGACGACGGACGGGACCCTTTGAGTTATGGCGAGGTGGGTTGGTATAATGCCTTGATGCCGGCATGTGGTCCGTGGCTCAAGGGGAAGGTTTGAGATCAGTGGCTCATATTATACAACAGCACTAGAGGACTCTGAGAGCAGCGCCTTCAGCGAGTTCTTCGCTTCCTGCGGCTGGCGGTCTTCTGGGGGGGGGGGGAGATGACGCGGCGCACGAGACTTGCGCCCGTCTCCTGGTCGGAGCTGGCAGTCTTGTTTTCGGCAGGGCGTTGGCCAGAGGGTGATATGCTCTTCCTCCAGGACCTGGGCAGCCGCCGCTGAGTGGGCTTCGAATTCGACCCCGGGCTGGCGGCTTGATCGCTTGTTCTCGGACTGGCTGCCTCTGTTCCAGCCGGAGTATTCACCGGGGACACGCTGCTCATCCGTGGCCTTGCTCCCCGCCGCTGACTTGACTTCCAACTTGATGCCAGACTGGCCGCTTCATCCATTTCTGTGAATATAACCTTGATCTCGTCTCGAGCCTTTGTGAAGGAAACACTCTTCACATGGGACCGTGGAGTGCGCAGCTGAGTAATTTTTGGAATTGACGCTGGACTTACCACTTGACCCTCTGCGTCCGTACTCGCAGCCTGGTCTTCAGCTGGAATATCCAGAGAGAAGATGTTCTTCATCCGGGCCCTTGATGTGCGTTGTTGATTTAGCTTTGTAGTCGACACCGTTGCGGCGGCTTGGTCCTTTATTTCTGTGCCGCCAGATCCTACACCAAGTTTGGCATTCTGCCGCAGCTTGACTTTGCCCCGGAATCTTGGGGACAGTCTCCGAGAAGGCGTGATATTGGTGGCAGGAACCGGCTCTGTCGCAGAGCTTTCAAGGTCGGCATCGACGGCCTCTGTTTCAGAGGGGACGTCGAGGGAGAAGATGCTCCTCGACCCAGTGTACCTTGGAGGCTGTGGTTGAGAGGTGTTGAGACGGCGACGTTCAGCACCACTCTTCATGTCACCTTCGACCGCCCCCCGGTCAATGCTGCCAGGTCCCCATATGCTTCTCATGCAGGGCCCCTGGTCCCATGGAGCTTCTTCTCCTGCAGTGACGTCGCAAGATTGCGCACATTTCTTCCGGTGCTATGTCGACTCTGGCTGACGAGCAGTCAGGGTAGAGGAGTAGTAGGGGCGGGAACGCAAGAGCCGCTGTCGACGAAGAGTCCTGGGAGGGGCCCGAGGTATCTGGGGTAGTGCGATTGGGGGCTTTTCCTGACCCAGACGCATCACGGTCTCCCATGACGGCATCCACTGCCATTTCACCATCTCCCTGCTGGCTTCTTTGCTCCCTTCCTCCGTTGTCCAGGCCTTCAGTAACCGATACAGCTGACTGAGCCTCCCGTACTATCGCGCTGCTCGTTTCGCGGCATCAATGATATACCTGGTGAAGCGCAATCGGGCTTCACGGTTCTTTTCTCTTATGTCAGAATACAGGATCGGCTCTACGCTTTCTTTGACGTCCCGAAAAGTGGCACGCAGCAGATCCCGCGCGGAATTTCCGAAGAGCTCTGAGCTCGACGTGTGCTGTGGTTCGGCGAAGACGTTGACCCATCGACTGCCTGAAGCTCCACACCCCGGCCGTGGGACCACCAGTCATAGTCACTGGTCACCTCGTCGTCTTTGTGACCAATATGGATGCCCCTGTAGAACAGGCCTCGAGACCATAATTTCTCGTTGTTGATGGCCAGCGACATGACTGATCTCCATGGGTCGATAGATTGTCTCGCGGTACGGTGCCATCGGCCGCTTCTTGGGCATTAGCGTCTTGTTTCCAGCATGACAAGGATACATCAGGAGGCGCCGGATTCAAAGCTCGACGACCCATCATTGGGGGCATGACTTACAGGCAAATAATAATACTGATAGATGGTATATCATGAAAAGGGTCTTGCCCATAGCCTGACTGTTTTTACATGCGTTGTCAGTGCCACTGCGAACAGTATGGGCTCTCAACTTTACCTTTTGTCCCATTTTCCACCGAGCGACCAAATTTCGCATCATTCGGATCTCATGCTTGAAGTGCGGGTCCGTGGCAATATTGATCGGCGCGTCCTTGGGATACAGGATGGCGAGACCCGTATTATCATTGGTCGTGGTGATATCTGGGCCGCATCAGCAATGTTGTACCAGGCACAGGCTGCATTATCATCGCGGGAAGTATTTGAGAGACAGATAATAAGCTTATCAGAGACGATGGAATCCATACGTACGGTAGCCCCCATGCAAGTCGAACGGTAGCCCAATTTTTGATATTTTGAACCTCTGCCTTTCGCCGATTATCGTTTTGAAGTATACCCGGTTATCAAACTCCTGCAAATACTCTTCGTGATGTGAGTATGTTTCGTACTTGGCGCAATGTGAGGCTTTGGTTGACGGTCAGGTGGGGTTGTGAGACTTACTTGTGGCAGAAGTAGGAGCACCAAGTGTCGAGCGACGCTCCATGGGCACGATTTCATGGGTCGGCCCGCTGGAAACCACAAATTTAGATTCTATCCACAGCATTGCTTCCCGGAACTTTTCGTCGAGTCTCAATCTGTGTTGGAATTCTCTTCGTTTCAGTTGAGTGACGTTCGCGTCAGCATCATTACGAGGGAGAGCATTGAATAGAACACTACATGTGGGTTTCTGAGCGACTGTCAAGTGCCCATGCCCGAACGGGCTATAGCCAATCAAAGGGCACGGTTTGGAGTTAGTCAGCCAGAGGGCCGACTACTACACCAACCATCAGGGCAACGAGATTAGCGATAGCTTCTTCCTCCTCTCTCAGCAGAAATCAGAACCCGTACCCAAACAGGTACGGTCTGCTTCAACCTATTTGCACGTGCAAAGAACCCTTCCCTTGCCGTCAGGGCCGTACCAACACTACATGCGTTAAGTGAGTGCGGCGACTGGCAGATTGACACGAGCTGTGAATCAGAGCTCTCAATTTAAATCCCGTGACTCTTTCCTCATTGTGCCGGGAGGTAGGGTCCCAGTAGATAGTCTGGGTTTCCAAGGCTGCCAACAGTTCGGCTCTTACTGCATCGTGCGCCTCGCCTCTCTTCTCCGCATGCACTGCCATCTGCTCGGCGACAGAAGCAGCAATTTTGGCCTTCTCCTTGACAAAGGCTGCTTTCCGGATGGGCCATTGTTCAACATGTGATCCCTTCGCAAGTGATGCAATGTCTTGGAGCTTATCGGCCCAGCGGGCGACCCGTTTGGAAGTCCGGGCTACTTTGCGGGACTTTTCTAGCGACTCAATGTGCAAAGCGTTAGCAACTATCTCCGGAGCCCAATACGAAAAATGAGTCGAGCCTTCAGAGCCGTCCAGAACGAAGTCACCGAAGACCTTTCCTTGGGCTTCGGCTGACTCAACATCCCTGGCCTCTCTTTTGACTTTAAGTCGTTTGACGAGCTCTGCGTTGCTGCGGACCGAGGTCTTGCTAAGCTGGAGTCTTCTCTGGCGTCTTCGGGCGACCCGCCCAAGTGCTAAGTCCGGGGTTTTGGCATGAGCCTCTGCGAGCTGTCTGGCGCGGATCTGTCTTGCTTGGAAGGCATTTTTCGCCGTGGCGAGGCCCGGAGACACCGAATGCGGCTCGCCCCCCCCCCTCCCCCCCGGGGAGGTTGCTCGGATGAGAATGAAGGCTCCGGCTGGAATATCCTGACAAGCGCTGGCCGGCCCAAGGGCTACCAAATGCACCGACTAATAGAGCCGAATGGGGGTTCCTTTGCCATGCCGTGCGGGTGCGGTAGCAACGGCTCAGTCGAGCTGGTGAGGACCAGGCCAGGCTTGGTCCGAGGTTGAGGTTGTTTTCAGTTGCACCAAGCCGCGATGGCAATGAAGACAGTCTCATGTCAGACGCCCGGTCCAAAAGCGAACATGAACTTGGGGTCGACTAGTTGAGCCGAGGGGGAGGAGAGGCGTGGAGCTCGAGTGCAAAATTCATACCCCGATCAGGGTCGAGCCGACGTGAAATGGGATGATGAATGAGTTTGATGTTGGGGGATGCCGGCATGACTTATGTAAGCACGCAGTACATGCATCCATCCTCATGCAGTGTAGTTTACTTGCAGCCACATGCTCGAACCACAGACAAGTGCCTAGCAGACTGTGTACTCCGTATGCAATGAATAGTTGGGCCAGTTTTCAACCTAGGAAGAGTCTCTCATTTTGGTGGAATGAAAGAAGAAATATCAGACTCGAAGCTTGACATTTTCTTCAAGCACCAACTATAGCTCGTTGTTCAAGACCTCGGGACACACGCTCTGCTGCAAAACCCTGACCCTGGGAAGGCCGTCCCACCCCCCCACTTTCATACCCCCGGACCCGACAGCCTCGACTACGGTCTTGCCCCTTGGTCTAGATCCGGACTAAGAGAAAGGCTAACCGCATCGGTAAGTCCTTACTCACGATCCAGGCCCAAGTCAGGGTCCTCCGCGGCTTCATGACAGCAAAAATTCGAGGATTTCGATACACGGCCTTGGCTGACCCGGCCCCGACAAACATAAACCACATCATCCAAAATGGCGACGCTTCAGACAGACGCTCATCATCGCGGGTCTGTACCGTGACCACCAGCCACATTCGCTTGTTCTTCTCTTCGTACAGGCTGACAATCATATCTTCTTGGCTCTGCCCCTTCAGTAATACGGATCCAGCCAGATAAGCCGCCCGCCAGTCTCGTCCGTCACCGCCTCCTCCACTCCTTCTATCCTTACCGTCCTTCTCGTTTCCAGCCGAATCTCGGACCGAGTTCAGATGAGAGCATCCGGCGCACTGCTGCCTCCCACGAGCAGCCTCCCTAGGCTGCGATGCTCTTCCCCGGACGACTTGACCCTGGACAGCATCGACCGCGCCTTGCATGATCTCCGCGACATCTACTGCCCTCTGCCTCGAGCCTCGGCCTTCAGGAAGCCGTCGCTTATTCCCAGCCCAAGCGAACGCCTGCCGAGCCCCGACATCATAACACTCGCCACGAGTAGCGGTGTGTCGACGCCCCAGCCCGTCGATTCAGGTTACGCCTCCGGTGACGAACAAGAGCCCGACTCGCGCAATGCCGTCACCGACCAGGACCATGTCGCAGAACTCCGCCAGGACCCGTACGAGCGCCAGTTCGCCGTCCGCTGGCTGACCACTCTGATCTCGCGCGCCGCCGAGCTGCTGCCCTACGCCGACGAGGACGCCCAGCAGAGGCTCGTGGACGACGCTTCGTATATACTGGCCTCGTTTAGCAGCGCGACGGACGCGGAAGAGGACGAGGGCGCTGGCGAGATCGAGAGGGAGTTCTGCTTCGCGCGGGCGGGCGGTGGCGGCGACAATATCGAGGTGCGACTGACGGACGGCACGCCGGCCACGGGGGCGGACCACACGGACGTGGGCCTGCAGAGCTGGGGCGCGTCCATTGTCGTCTCGGACATGATGTGCTCGTCGCCGGAGAGGTTCGGCCTGACCGTCGAGAAGCTGGGTCGGGAGCCGCGCATCGTGGAGCTGGGCGCCGGGACGGGGCTGGTGGGTATCACCATGGCCAAGCTGCTGCCTGGGCTCGACGTGCCTGACGCGACGGTCGTCGCCACAGACTACCACCCCGCTGTGCTTGGGAATCTGCATAATAATGCTGTCGCAAATTTCCCTGGATGCGACAAGTTGCCCGTCGAGACCTGCTTGCTTGACTGGTCCAGTCCATGTTTCGACCCTCCTCTTCACCTGCCTGCGGATATGCTCATCGCGACAGATGTAGTATACGCCCCGGAGCACGCGACCTGGTTGCGCGACTGCGCGGCGAAGCTGCTTGCGCCGGACGGTGTCTTCTGGCTTATTGCGTCGGTCAGGCCGAATGGCCGGTTCGAGGGCGTCACCGATACGGTCGAGGCATCCTTTGCAGACGTCAAGGATTGTCCCAGGTCAGATGACGGGAAGATGGTGCTTCGGGTTTTGGAAAAGGAGAGGCTCGAGAAGAGAAAGGGCGTCGGGCGGGGAGACGAGGTTGGATACAAGGTGTTCCGGATCGGCTGGCAGGAGCTGGAATAGGGACGAAAGGAGACTTCACGACGAAACGATTAGATGGAAAGCGATAGAGGTAGACATGATGGATACCCTAAATTATTAGACTCGCATCATAGAATAGAGGATGGTTAGATCCGGTGTAGAAGGCAAAGAGCTGCTTAGACTAGACTAGAAATCCAAGTTGGAATGAGGTCGCGTGTGCTCTTTGGTTGGTGGTCTGATTCTCCTCCATCTTGGCACGCCGCCTCCCCAAAACTCGAATGTTCCTCATCCCCTCACCGAACCCTGATGCGATGCCCTCCAATGCAACCTTCACACCATAAGACCTAGGTACCAAGACCACCAAACCAAACAAGCATTCGGTATACATTCTTCTTTAAACCCACTTTTATACTAGCGTCTGTTCCTATGACTGCTTGTCTCCGTTTGCACGCAAGATGCGAGCTATCGGCCTTGCACCTTTCTGAATATAAGTACGAGTTTCTAGTCTAAATTGCTCAGCAGGTATGTCACCTACACGTGTGCGATTTGGATGGAAACGCTGTCTGCACCACATTGAACGTCAGATGGCAAAAGAATCAACTGAGGAGCATGGACTTTCCATCTACATTCATGCATCCAAGACATAAAGGACCTCCGGTCATTGAGAGGTCAACCTGATGTTTGTAACTGCCCTAACGCCATTATTTTCCTTGAACATAATGCTTGGTCAGCAATAGGGACATCCTCGCCGACCGAGTAAGTTCGGGAGCATGCAACAATATGTTAGGCCTGTACAAAACATGCCCAAGCGTGTCTCCTGTATATTAAGCTTCCAACGAGATGCCTGACCCAGGTTATACAGGATGGGGAACGAAATTATGTTCTCAGTTCTTTGCCTCTTCATTAGCTGAGTCTTACCATAAGCGCTGGCTAAATGACGCCGCAGCTGTCATTCAATGAGTCTAGCCGAAGACTCCATCGTTCGCTGGCTCAAACTTGACGTGCGGTCGAGCCTTGGCATACTCTGGCACGTCGACCAGATTGTCGTCGTTGAGGCCTTCTAGAATTGGAACCGACATCCCCAGCTGATAAGAGGGAAAAAAAGAAAGTCAGTATATTTGAACCATGCACATGGGATATTCGACCAAGAACAACTCACCGCAAACATCCTCAGCTTCACCGCGTGCACCATCGTCGCCACCCCAGAAGCGGCCCTGAACCGCACAACCGCCCATCCGAGAGGTGGCAGATCATGGACGACGGCCAGGCCGGCATTGTCGAGGTTCAACTGCCCTAACCCTGCACGGACGGCCTCGGCAACAGTCGCGTACGGGAACGACGCGTCCCTGGCCGCCCCGAGGACCCAGTGAGGCTCGCCGTGCTTGTACAGCGGGATCGTCTCGTTGAGAGTATTCTCGATGATCAGATCCACAACCGCCCCCGCGGGGACACCGCCGATCACGGGCTTCTCAAATTCTTGGGCTGCTGCTGACTCGGCGCCGTGGGCAAAGTTGAACAGCACGGGGGTCATGGACGCGCGGAACAGCTGCCATGGCTTCTCGTTGAGGAAGTACTCGGGCACGTGCGCCTCCGTCTTGGACTTTTGCTCGCCGGCGGTGAGGCGGAATGTCAGGTCCGCGGCGGCTTGGTCCTTTTTCCTCCACGACTGCTTTGACGCTGCCGCCGGCACTGGGGAGGGAGGGTAGGGAGGAAGGTAGTTGGCCTCGACCTCCTTGCAATGCGGGCGCACAGTCGAGTCCTTGAGGAGGCACACTTCTTCCTCGGACGGCTTCGCCTCGGGAAGTGTCATGGGCTGGCCATAGATTGGCTGGCGTTTTCCCTGATGGCACGTGAAGGGAAAATGTCAGACAGAGATTGGTGTGACGGCGTGCATAGGAGATGAAACTGGAAAGGAGTGGGTGGAGACACTCACAGGGTAGCGCAGGATGGCATAGCCTTGCAGGTTCTGTAAGACGCTGGTGGACGATATCCTAACCGCGTATTCTTCGGCAGCAGAGTCTGTCTTCACGAGCACGGTGATTCTGCCAGCGCTTGGGATGTATGCAACCTAATCGGGCAATCATTTCGTGTCAGTCACATCTTCCAGCTGGCCCAGATTCCGGGTCCATGGATGCGGCGTGGGTGGATGGGCCAACAACACAATTTGCATAGGGGACCTTGTCTCGGCAATACTGACATGAGTAGTGTATGGCTCCACAAAGCCGCCGTCGTTGGCGACCACAACCATCTCGTGGCCATCAATGGCAACCTTGACAGAATGCTCGAACCCCGGATTGATGAGATTAAGCATGAGGTACTGCTGACCACCCGTTTCGATAATCTGGAGGCAAGTAGAGTTCATGTCAGGGCACGTGTCGGGGCCAAGACTTCAGAAGTGCACGACGTAAAACTTACCTCATAGTCGGCATTGCTTGGCGAGCACTGCTCATCGGGCAGGGCCTCGGGCTGAATGCAACCTTTTACATCTAGATCCCGTCCATTGAGCTTCTCGAAGCCCGGCTGTCGACAATGGACTCGACCCTTCCCTGTCACATGAGTCAGATTGTTAGCCAGCCGGACAGATGACTTCGCTGACTCAAAGAGACACGATGCCATACCATTGACAATGAGAGAGTCATAGCAGTAGAACTCAGAGCCTTCCGCTCTCATCCGCAGCATCTTCCAGCCCGTATCACGGTGCTGGTGATTTTTGATAGCCAAGTGTTGAACATTGCGCTCGGCCTCTTCAATTTGACGAAGCTCGAGAGGATCCGATGTGATGAGGTGGTAAGGACGCTTTCGTGAGGGGCTTGGTGCCACATAGGCGAGGCCGTACAATCCCTAGCCAAACGGGTTAGGCTATATGTCATCAAGTCGTGCTAACGTTGCCACAGGGTACTCACATCGACAGAGCCGGCTGTTGTGTGCTCGGCATACCAATTCAACCCCCACCTGCCAGTAGTATCGTGAACCGTGGAGTAGTTACCTCTAGGCAGAGTTGGGTACTATTTGAGGCTGGCTTAGTAGATGTCTTCGGATGATAGGAAAGAGACGGGCCGGGCCTTACCTGGTCCAATCCTGCGGTCCCATCGTTCCAGGGCCCATATCTATAACAGGGATTTAGTATCATAAGTTGTTTTGTATCTTTATGAGCTGGCTTCCTTACTTGGTAGATTGCTGGTATGCCATGCCAGACCTGGGCAGCCGGAGTTAGAAAGCAAGTAATAAATGATTCAACATTTCGAGTATCGTAAGATTAAATGCGTACCAGTGAATGGAGGATTGCGCGTAAAGATCATTCTGGACGTGCAACTCGACAATATCGCCTTCCTCAGCGTAAAATGTTGGGCAAGGCGTCTGTCCATTGCATACGAGCATTGGACGCCATCGTCCTCCATCTGTAGGACGTGCCAGATTCAGTTAGACAAACAACGGATATTGACATTGGGGGTGGAGAATGTTTCGAACCTGGGTTCATCCAGCGTGTACCCATCTGTAGGTTGTATGAGCGGACAAGCTGTTGTCCTGAACCAGCTTTACCACTTTTGATAAGTGGAGCAGACAGTCGAGCGGGAATTCCATGGTACCAGAGTTCGAATACCGGCAGTATGGTTACAATCAAGAACACATGCAATTTGTTGATTGCAATGAAACGTTTTTGAGCGCCTAGTGCGGCACAAGGTTGCGAGTCCAAGTTGGACTTCAAAGGATCTTTGGAAGCCATCTCTCTTACTCGTGAAGGAATCTGAGGCAGTCCAGGCCGGCGAAGAGGGGCGAGTCTCCGGGAACTCGAGCAGAAGCCATGGCTGTTTTTGTAACGGGGACCACGGGGTATTCCAGGGAGTCACGACTAGACCATGAAACCCCGTTGATCCTGGCTGATCTCTTACCCCAGGTCAGTGAAAATCCCGACGGCCTTGAGGCGACGACTCCGCAGTCTAGTCATTTTGGGTACTGCCACTGAAAGGTGGATCCCAGAAAGTCAAGGCGGGCCTACTCTCCCACGGCGTACTTTGCTTCTTTCAACGACAGCTGGTCTAGGGGAGTTATCCGGCCCAGCCCGCTTGGGCGATTTGAAAACAGTATCTACCAGAACAACTGCATACATACTACGTATGTCAAGGCTTCCCGCCAACGAGGAAGGCTGCAAAGATTCCATGCGTGACGCCACAGTCGCTAGCTCGGACCGCTTGACCAGATTTTATATAGGTTACTTGAAACCTGGCTCAGTCACGGCCTAGAGCATCGGTAATTTTAGGGCTGATCGAGTGCTCAGCTACGACTTATCTACCGGGATTGGGTGTGAAAATAAGGTTCGGCTATGTAGGCCGCATGTGGGCCCCATGGGATACTAGCAAGTCATGAACTCATGAAAGGCTGAGAGCCCTCACAGTCTGATCGCTGCTGCAAGCCCGCCCATTTCTCTTTCCTTGAATTTCCGAACATCTCAGACATGGCAAACATGGCTAGAAAAGAATGCGCTCTCGTTTTCCTGGTCCCATTGCTATTCTCAGCAGTGCAATGCCAGGTAACATGGTCCTATAACTTCACGATCACGAATCAATGGTTTGCCGGGGATGGGCATGGCAGACCTGTATTTGCCATTAATGGCCAGTCTCCAGGTCCCTTGATTGAGGCGGATGAAGGCGATGAGATAGAGGTCTTCCTGGACAACCAGCTCGCTTTCGAGACAACTATGCACTGGTAAGTTCCAACCTGTGTTCCTAGATTTCATAATCAATGCTGACAAGCTTGCTATACCTACACAGGCATGGTATCTACCAGATAGATAGACCTTGGAACGATGGCGTTCCAGGTGTGACACAATACTCCATCCAGCCCAGGGACAATTATACCTACCGCTTCACTGTCCAGCAGCAATATGGAACGTATTTTTATCACGGCCATTTCGGACCAGCATTCGCGGATGGGATGCGTGGCCCCATATGGATCCGCCCTGCAGCATGGCGGCCCCGTCCCTACGGGCTCATATCATCTTCAGAACACGACATTGAGGGTATGATGAAGGCGGAAAAGAGCCCTCACCATGTCGTTATCAGCGACTGGAACGCCGAGCCAATGGACATCCTCCTCATGATGTACAGAGACACTGGCATTGTGCCATGGTGTAGCAACTCCATCATTCTGAACGACAAGAGCAGGACCTTCTGCCACCCTCCGGAGCTCATCGAGTCGGTTGGTGGGCCAGGAAGGAACTCCTTGGGCTGCAAGATGCAGCCCAATCAGGACTTTTACGCCAACGAGCAGACCTGCGAGGAAACCTTCACGCCACTTGAGGTGTTTCAAGCAGCGAAGGGCCATGAGTGGATCTGGATCAACTTCATTCATTCGGGTGCACACCACGAGCTGCAAATCAGTGTTGATGAACACGAATTCTACGTCATTGCTGCCGACGGGGAGTTCGTCCACCCACAGAAGGTTCATGCGGCAAATTGCAACCTTGGCGAGCGCATCAGGTCAGTAAAAATTGTGAAGCCGCCCGGAAGGCGTGATGGACTGACACATTCTCTAGCATTTTGGTCCGACTGGATCAAAAGCCAGGCGACTATGCCATTCGGGTCACGTCTCTGCGTGCCGAGCAGATCATCCAAGGAATTGGGATCCTGAGATATGCCAGGGATCATTCAGGATCAGATGCAGTTACATCCGGTATTGATGCTGCTCCAGACACCAGGCCATGGGTTTATCTCAACGGTAGCTTTGTCGACTCCTCCCTGGTTGCCATGGATGAGACCAAGCTCAGGCCTTATCCTGCACGTCATCCTCCAGCAAAATCAGACAGCACCCTCAAGTTCTTTGTCAACATGACTGGCACCAGCTCCTGGGCTCTCAACATCGGTCCTCACCAGGCCTTCCGCCAACAGCTCCCACCACTGCTGTGGGATGACGACTCCCGCGGGGAGACTACATACAGCGAGGGTTCCCTCCGCAATGGCTCAGTCGTCGACATTGTTTTTGAGAATGGAGCCAACGTCACCACGCAGCATCCGTTTCACAAGCACAATAACAAGGCCTTCATAATCGGGAGCGGAACAGGCGGGTTCCCCTGGGCGAGTGTTGACGAGGCCATCCGATTCGGCGGACAGGCGGCAAACTTCAACCTTGAAAACCCTCCACTTCGAGACGGGTGCCGTTTGGGCAATCAGACGAGCGACTGGACCGTGATACGATACGACATCGCCTTCCCAGCGGCCAGCATGTTGCATTGCCACATGATTCATCATTTCGGGGTAAGTGCGGCAGAATGACCTCCTTCGCCTCCCTCGCCTCCCTCGCGCAACGCCGGTCGGATGCCGAGACTAGGGTTCCTATCTTGCTAACTCAGTGCACCCTAGGCCGGGCAGCAGGTCGTGCTCTTGGAAGGTGTAGAATCCATGGCCAAGATCCCTGCTGAAGTTAAAGACCGGGTCCACGCGGAGTTCATGCCCCCTTTGAGCTACGGTCCCTTGGATTGAATCAAATCCCGTAGACGATCACATAATCGAGGGTGATGTCAGCCGCATGCACGGTTCGTAAGTCTAGTCATGTAATATTGGCGGTGTAGGGTGACGCTGGCGGCAAGGAACGAAAACTTTAAAATAGTCGAGCTAGGTTTCACACGAGGCAGATACGTATAGTCGGCAAAGTCTTGATGCATAGTTTGTGGCACACGGTTCCTGATTGGACAGAGGAGGGGTGGAAGAGTTCTTTGCCACCTTCCATTGAGGTTCCACACTTACTAGTCGTGTTTACACATGGACCTGGGTAACTAGCGCGGTGGGTTCCGCAAATACATGCAGACCAGCCTCACAATGGAGCCTGAATCTGGGGTATACCGCCCTTCTGCAAGGCTGGTTTCCAGTAAGCTTTGGAAAGGCCGCGATGGGCATTCAGTAGCTCCCACAAGGGAATTGAGAATATTTCAAGAGCCAGAGCACGACTGAGGATTTGCCGCCGAGTCAAAGCACCTGAAGTATTCATCTGACCCCATTTCTAATGCCAGCGAATAGCAACTGCAGGTGACATATTCCCAACTCGACGACTGAAAACACCTAGGTGGCGCAATTGAAAATAGCTAATGCAAGGCTCATGTGCATTGGGTTCCATTCAAATGGTACCGTAACTTTGTATATGCGGCACTTGTTGCCTTGACATCGACTCTTGTTTGAACTACACCGCTAGTCATTTATATTCTCGCGATACAAGCTGTGGTTACATCCCTTGGACAAGTTGGAAGACGCACTGCGATTTGGGACTTGCCATGCCGGTCCTTATCCGGTGACGTCGCTACCCAGAAATGTTTCCCTGCCCAGAAGTGGATTCCGCCCAGGTGATAAGGGCCACAGCGTACACTGCTTGAAACATTGGATCCAAAGGTTAATTGGTGACCCATGCCTCCTCGCCATGTGGGATCCACGATCATCGGTACCATTTACTGCATTTCCTTGCTTTGCCAGTGATGGTGAAGCCATTGAACTTTCTCGGGCCGATCCCAATTGGTGCGCAGCTGACGTCCGTCCCAATACAACATCGTTTCTGTTGGCTGCCTGTTGTCTCCACCTTCATGCATGTCAACCCTTCTAGCCCTACTCCCACGCGTGTGCGCACGGGGCACGTCCTCTTGATGTTGTGCTTTGTGGAATCGGTCTCAGGCTCGAGATCGCAATGCAATGCCGCTGCGGCCATGTTCTGCCAATTCTATCTGCCCATCCTCATCGCGCAGGTACTTCGCCTCGTATCGGTATAGGCCACTTCCAGATGCGTCACAGAGCCCGGGGTCTGGGAGCTTCATCCGGCTCCTGGAGGTGAGGACGGCCGATTGTGGGGCTGGTGGCCCCGGCAGTGAAATATGCTACTCGCTGAGGATATTCCAACTGTCTCGAGCGCCTGAGTTCCAAGCCCTGTCTTACACCTGGGGCAGCCCCTTAACGCCATTTTCGACGGTCCGAAACCGAGATTTGACGGTCCGAAACCAAGATTCGACGAAGCCTTTGCTCTCGCAACGCGACGGCTCTCAGCAAGGATGCACAAGTCCAACCCCGCACATTCTGGTTGGCTCGCTCCCTCTGGCAGTCACGCCAAACCTTCTCGCGGCCCTGCAGATGCTTGCATCAAGATCCTCATTCAGACCAGAAAGCAGTGGCCTGAGTCCAAAAACCCCTCCACTCTTCCGAGGCCTGCCCTTGAAGTCCCAGTACTTCTGGATCGACGCAATATGCGTCAACCAGTCCAATGTCTTGGAACGAAATGCTCAGGTTTCCATCATGGCGGACGTATTTCGTGCGGCGCAGGACGTGACTGTCTGGTTGGGCCTCGAGGACCTGTTCACCGCCGACGCGCTCGCGGCCATCGAGGCCATCTCACCTCTCATGGCGCTGACGGCCTCAAACTCCTCGCCTGAGGCCAAGCGAGCTTGGAACAATATTGGTTATACAGACTTCTTCGACGACGGCTGGTACTCGAGAACTGCCGAGTCTATCGGGTTGAGAGGCAGCATTACCCACCACCAATGGCTGGGTCTGCTAGCGCTGCTCACCGGCCCTGGTTCCAGCGCGCCTGGGTCGTGCGGGAGCTGGCTCTTGCGAGACAGGCTACCGTCGTTTGTGGCGAGCGGATGGTCCACTGGAACAGGCTCGCCGCGGCGCTCACCTTTGTACACGCCAAGAGGTGGTACCATCACCTCAACACCGAGAAGCTGCGGCACGTCACAAGCCTCCCCGATGACCCTGGCGTGTATTCCGAGTTCCTGACCTCAAGGACCGAGTCCCCACTGGAACATTGTCGCTAATGCGTACGAGGAAGATTCTCAGGCTCAACGCTCTCGGTCCCCTGTCGCCAAAGGCGATGTTAAGAAGCGGGACTCTCCCCGCCCCTGACCACCCCTGGGAACCCGACCGGGCACTGTCTCACTAGATCGGCTCATGCACGTCCACTGTGACAAGCTCGCCACTGACCCCAGAGATAAGGTGTACGCCTTCGTCGGCCTTGCAGATACGAAGACGTGGAACGGTGGGGAACCCGCAACATCCGTCAGGCCAGATTACGATCTTCCCGTCCAGGTTGTCTACACGCGCCTGATGACACAGGTGTTCCTCGCTCAGGGGGATCTGCACATGCTCTCCCATGTCCAGGACCCAAGCCTGACCAGCGTGGAGGGCCTCCCGAGCTGGGTGCCCGATTTCAACGTCCAGCTGGTGCCGTACCCACTGAGGCTCCGTGGGGCCGTGTTTTGGTCAGCATGTGGAAACGCACAATGGCAGCCTCCGTCGAGTGACGGGGAGCTGGAGCAAGGCATACTTCGTGTCCAGGGCTCAAGAATAGGTGTGGTCGAAGAGACTGCGCTATTGCAGAGCGAGGCAGAATGTTCTGCAGAGTACTGAGCCAGCATTGTGAGCCTGGCGCTAGGTCTGAGCGAACAGTATCCTCAGCTTCCAAGTTGGACAGCGGCTGGAGCAAAGCCCCAGTCATGCCTTGAGGCTCTATGGCGCACGTTGATGACAAACATTTACTCAAGGCAACACCCAGCCCCAGAACATTGATGTGACTTGTTTGTGGAGTTTATCTTGAATCTACAGATAAGACACACCCTCGCCCCTTGGTCCGACGTCGACTTCATGCCCCACCAGAGTCATACTCATGCCGACAACGCCCAGCCCCGCTGGCACGAACTCTTGAGGTCAGAGCCAGATGGCCTTGCCTCATACAAGAAGCATATGTCGACCATCATAGAGAACATTTTCCAGGGGATCTACTCGCCGATGAACCTGGCAGAGCTCCAACACGACTTCGATATCGCCAGTGGCAGCTCGAGGAGAGTTTCAGGACGGACAATGGGCTTCTTGGCACAGGGATGAAGTCAGTCGAGAAAGGTGACGAAGTCTGGATCCTGGCCGGCTCCAAACTGTCAGTAATCGTTCAAATGCAACTTTGTATCAATGATGTGGATTATGAACAACTTCGCTACTCACTTTGATGTACCTATGCTGTCGGCCCTCTGCTATTTGTGTCCTTGCGTGGTTGTTGTTTCTCTTTTCGAAGCAAAGCTCGAGTTCAACCCGGGTTTGCTACTTGGGTAGCAAGAAGAGATAATATACATCGATATGTTCGAAAACAAGAACTAACGTGTTCATTGGTGAGAACCAAAGTGAGTCAGTCAACTTGTCTCTGTCACTGCCTTGTCACTGCTTCCGCTGAAAGTTCCGTGGAGTGATGAGAAACGTATTACATTCGAGATTCTCTCAGTCATCGCTCTGTGTCTTCAATAATATAATACATGTCTGATTTTCCTGATCCCGGTCTTTGCTCCCATTGTCTCTACATCTCCTCAAATGACCACGACAAATCTACCACGTCCAGCACATGACGCTATCGTTGCCCTTGAATCATCACGGCAGCATCGAGACCAATTCCCTGTAGTGAAGAAAGATGAGGCAACGACAAACAAGACGGATGCTCTCACCTGAAAGAACGGATAATACACTGCCACATCTCGTGGACATTTTCAGATTAAAGGGCGTATTCAATAGCTTGCAGCATGTCCCGCAAGGATGCGGGTCTCTGGCTCCTGGCCATGGAGCACTTGAGGGACCGTCTACAAGCTGAGTTTTTGGCAGCTAGTTGGATGCCTATATTTCTGTTGTTCGTCCTTTCTTTGTGGAACACCTGGCGTAGGAAGTTGGGGAACGTAGGAGAATTGGGAAAAGAAGACAAGTTGTTCCATTATTCTGGGCTGGCTCCACGCGCCCTTGGCGGTATGCTGCACTGAGCCTTTTGTCAAGGTCAGATGTTCTCAGCATGGCGGGTCTCGGGGGTGATGTCTACAAGTATAACTAGAGAGGATGTGGATATTACATATTGAGTCACGGTACATGACCTGTCGGAGGATGTTAATCTCATGCTTTCGGATGACGGGAATCACGGTCCTGCCGTGAGTCACTGTCCAGCCGTGAATCACTGTCCTGTCGTGAATCATGTCGTCGTAGTCCTCATCGCTCGGCCACTCGTCACAGCCCTCCATGAAGCTGCGGATACAGGCGAGGAAGAAGTGCATGTACTGTGAGTGCATTACATGCCCAAAGTGAATCACCCACCCCGAAAACACCTTGCTCAGCCATGGATGTAGGATCATAGCCCGTGGCCTCACGTGTGGAAAGGGTGCGGGCACGGGGGGCTGCGTACGAGCCGGTGTTGGGGTGAGGTTGCGGAGCCCTGGTGCGCAGATACGTTGAGAGATAGGTCGAATCTGCCAGCCGCTCGCTGCGGGTCAAGACAGGAAGGGTGATATTATCCGGCATCATGTATTTAAGTCGTCTCTAAAGATATACAGCCAATATTCCAGAAATAGGGCAAGCGCAGGCATAGGCGCAGCTGCAGCTAGGCAGTGAGACCGACTTTACTTTCAGTGTTGAGCCAGGACAGATAGATGGTTGGAGTGTGGACGGTAGTACTGCCAGAAGCAATTGGGACGGCTTGGGCGACGAGTTTCCATCCCAGGATTTAATAAACCATTAAGACAATCTGGGACGCGGGGCTGTAATATGAGCAACTGATCAAACAAGTCTGCACCGTCACCTGAATTACAAACGTCTGATATAAGGCGGAGTGGATGTCAGCACTTAAGAATCGCGTACTTGGCACTGAAATGCCATCAACACTTCTTCCTGGACTTCCGTCTCGCTCATACTGTTGCTGACATTCATTTCCAGTTGAATCTCGTCGGAAATGGCATCGCAGAAATTCTTTCAAGATATGCCGGTCTTCCCGGATGACATACCCACTGCGTACATGAGCACCGTACCGTTGACAAGGCTCAAAAGCGGCGATGAAACAGTCGCGAAAAGCCTCCTGGGTGCTTGTCAAGACCTGGGCTTCTTCCTCCTCGACCTGAGTGGTGACACGCTGGGGGAGAAATTGATCGAAGAGATCGACCAGCTCTTCGTGCTGGGCAAAGAAGTCATGGATCTCCCGACGGCGGTTAAAGATAAATATCTGCATGATGCCCCCAGAAGCTTTCTTGGGTAGGGATTGTCCATATTTGCTTGGTCCACTAAATCTGAAGCCCCCTGACATACCCAAGGTTCAAACCACGAGGCGGTGTTAAAACCGAGACCAATGAACCAGACCGATTCGAGTGGTTCAACCTAGGCCAGGACGGCCTGATGGGCAATTCGGCCCTGCAGCCGCTCCCACCGCTCATCCACTCCCACCTGGCCCTCTTCACCTCGTTCATGAAGCACGGCCAGAGCATCGTCGCCGCAATCAGCTCCGCCATCGCGGCCCAGTTGGGCCTGCTGCCCGACACCTTCACCTCCCTGCAGGAACCGACCAGGCCCTCCGGCATCGTCGTGCGCCTCATCAAGGCCTTCGCCAGCCCGGATCCGGAGGACCTCCGCACCAGCATGATCCATCACACTGACTTTGGGTCCATCACACTGCTCGCGAACGTCCTTGGCGGCTTGCAGATCCTGGTCCCCGGCAAGTCGCCGGTGGATGAGTCTGCCTGGCTGTGGGTGCGGCCGCGCCCGGGCTGTCTGGTCGTGAACCTGGGCGACGCGATGGTCCAGTGGACGGGCGGTCTGTTGCGCAGCAATGTTCATCGCATCAGGTATGCGCCGGGCGCACAGCGCTTCCGTGACCGGCTCAGCCTTGCTCTCCTTGTCAGGCCTGAACGCAATGCGAGCATGAGGCGGCTGGTTGGCAAGGAGAAGGAGGAGGATAGTGATGATGAAGACAGTCAAATGACTGCTTGGGAATGGGAAGTCAAAAAGACCATGTCATATGCCAGCGGCAAAGCCGCCATGCAGAGCAAGGGAGGAAGACACACTGGTGACAGATACTTAAATTGGGAACATCACGTGCTTTCACTGCTACCATAAAGATTGAGTTTCATAATATCTGGAGTGCCCTCGCCAGCGGTTTGTTTCCTAAATGCATTGTATATATGCCATGTACTCTGCGAGTGTTAGTTGAGCTGATAGCGTTCTCATCTGGCTATATTCAATTGACCCAGTCGCATTCTGTTCCTATGAAAAGAAGAGTACACAAAACACACAGCCGCTGTTTTGAGAAGATCATAAGCTCTCCTGAGTGTAGGCTTAAAACGCAATCAGTGTATGTCCATTAACTTTAACTCCTACCCTGTGTATCGATAAGATTGCCAAACTCCAAGAGAAAATAATCCGCATAAACCAGACCATGATTAGCTGTCTTCTGAAACGCCTCCGGATTGTTGTTCGCCGTGGCATGCCGTAAGATAGCATCGAAGCTGCTCTCCCTGATCGGGATATACAAATCTCCAGTGCCAGGGTGAAAATCTCCAAAGTGGCAGAGTCTCGATCAAGACAGAGATCCAGCATCTGTTTAACGATTTTAAGGGCGCCATCGAAGAATCGGAGTCGGTCGGTAAGTTTTGCGGACTTCATAATATAGTTGGGCGGCAACGATTGTTCAGAGAACAGGATTTTGTGTAGATGAAGCAAGCCCACGGCCGCGATCATAGCTGCAGACGAATCGCGCAAGGGTTCGTCGGTAAAGCTGTCTGGAGCATCGAAATCCCATGGCGGTACGTACGGATGGTGATGTTTGCCTTCATATTCTACCAGCCTGCGTAAAAACAATTCAGCGCACCCTATTGCCGTATCGAGGAAGACAGGGTCTCTGGTCCAGGTGAAGACCTTGACGAAACCGAGGATCGACCATGCCTGACCTCTGCAGTTGCATCTAGGATCAGCGGCAATTCTGAGGAAGATGGTCCAATAAAATTCGACTGACCTGCTCCACGTTGAGTTATCTGCGTAACCCTGTGCTGTGAATTTTGCCTTAACCTCTTCCGATTTTGGATCGAAGTTGACCACGTGAAACGTTGAGAAGTCTTCTCTCACATGGTTCAACCGCAACACGTGTGCATGGGATATTGCCATATTAGTAAGGCTTTCGTTTTTAGAATGATGGCCTATAAAGAAGAGGAGATCCAAGTCTGTGAGGTGAATTAGACATGGCTCGGACGTGACTAGGCATCCATCATGGAGTCACAACCACCTATGTGAAAGGTCTACTTACTGCATACACTGTCAATAATGACCAGGAAGTTGTCTTCGAGACTTGTGTAATTGTATCGCTTATTGACGGCCTGGTTCCAGCTGCGGATACCTCCGAGCTCTGGGTTGTAACGAGAAGCGAGGCTGTGTGCCCCTTTTTGCAGGATCTGAAAGCTTCGTGTGGAACCGAAAAGTTCCCAGTCTTTCTGAAACGACGGTTGGAGTATGAACCCGATATCATGAGTGTCGGTCCGCGCACTCATCCACTCAATGCCCTCTGACCAGATTCGGGAGAAGTTGCGAACGGAATTGAGGGTCTTCTCTTGATATTCTTGCGGTATTTCGCTGTATTTTGGAAACTTCAATAGCCTCTCCAGAACGAGATAGATGCTACCGGGGAAAAATCCGCACGTCCAAAACTTTTCTTGGTAGACGTAACGACCAGTGTTGTTCCCGTGCTGAGGTACAAAGTCCGGGAACCGTGATCTTGTGTGCGTCGCCTGTAGCGCTTCATCAGCAGATGTAATTGTGGAAGAGTTTTCTTGACTGACTGTGTCGCCCTCTGCTCTCTGCGTTACTTGCATTATCTTAGCGATGATATTTTCCTGGTAGAGTTGTGAGACATTATATCGAGATACAATAGCCTCAAACGCTGTTTCATTAGGCTGGATAACAGGTCCCATGACAACAGGGTTAGGGGTCGAAATGCCTGCGTGGCAAAAGGGTACAAGAAGAAATGTAGCAAGTATAACCAACAGCATTTTACTACAGACGAAGAAAAATGCGCATCGTGATGCCAAACCTGCGTATACGTCAGAGAGTAGATGCCAGATTCAATGGAGCAACAGTTTGGTCCAAAAAGATGGGATGAGGAGCGCAGAACACTATTTCAATGAGTGTCACGAGGCAGTCGAGAGTGTCTTGTGGGGATCCCAATATGCGTGGAACACGAGAGCCAAGCACTTAGTGGTTCATGACGCAAGAAGGCGATCGGGAATGACTGCCCCATGTCTTACTTTTTCTGCTTACTGCTACGAGCATGCGTACTCCCAGCCAATTATCTCGTCCAGTGGCCCACAAAATCCGGATATGGTTGTATGCACAACATAGGACCTGAACAAGCGGCGAGCAATCGGATCCTTCTCTCTTACACCGGCTTGCTCACCGAGATCCCTGTGTAAATCAGTCGCCACCGATCAGAAATCACACATGGCTCTCAAGCACCGCCTCATGTGGATAAATCACGGCCTACTGCATGGTATAAAAACAGTTCAAACACCATGACGAGCCGCAGAGTGGCAATTGTGCAGGAAAGCAATTGACGAAGTATAAGGCTGCAGGGCAGACAGCGAATATAGATATGAATGGAAATTCGCATCGGGAAGCACAACAGGTGCAATTCAGTATATTTTAAATTTCACTTCTTCAATTTCATACTCCTGATCCAGTTTTGCATGATCTTCCATCGCCAATAATTGCATTATCGAAGCTCCAAACGGTTGTACAGCTTACGATACTTCATTCGCGACACCAATGCCAGGGCCGGACCAGAACGCAGCTCAGGCAGCTTGGCTAACTGCCAAAGAAGAATTCCCTGACTTGGCCAATTCGAAGGACACCTCGATCCTCACTTGCAGCACTGTCGGTGATGCACTCAGCGCAGTGGATGCTGTCGAAAACGCACATACCAAAGCCCAGAACGATTCGATCATCAACAAGATGCTTAGCACTCCTTTGCAAATCATCCTCAGGCTTGGCCCAGCTCTGAATGTATTCTGCCAAATCTATCACTTGATCCTCTGCCCTATATGGGGCTTTCTGCGACGTATGTGCATTGTGCGTCTAAATAGATCCACATCTGATTATGCTGAAAGACTAATATATGTATCAGGTTCTGACAACTGGCCTTGAGTTCTTCGCCGCTGTTGCCTCGGCATTAGCACGTGTTACTGAGCATCTGCCACTAACTTGTGCATATGCAGAATTGTATCCAGATTCCAGTTCTTTGAACGCTATTCTTGTGCGAACGTTTTCAAATCTCATCAAACTGTTCTTACAAACCACACGAGCTATGAAGAATTCAGATGCGCGTCAGTGTCAAGGGACCGGAACGCCATTGAAGAAGCATGTAAAATCCCAAGGTCAGTATTTGTTCAATGTTCCAGTCTTGCGTTATTGACCTTTTGATCAGTGCTCCGAACACTTCGAAGATCGAGTCGAAGTCTGAAAATTAATTTAAATATACACCTGGAGGAGAACATAAACATGTGCGTGAAGCAATTTGAACAATATTCTGCCTCAATCGAAGCGGAGACACGGCTCCTGTTGTACCAGCAGAGTCTTAAAGGTTGGGAAAAGAATCAACAACCTTTCATCCGACGTCCAACTTTTAAAGATGCGTTCGCCTGCCTATGTCACGGTGTCTTATATCAAACTGCAGGGCTAATACACACGCAAGGTCACATTACCAGAGAATCCGAAGAGTTCAAACGTTCATTCCTAGGTTGGCTAGCCGCAGAAGCACTCACTTACGAAGAACTGAGCCGAGCAATATCTTATCAAATTCCAGGGACTTGTGAATGGATTCAATATAGCGATGTGTACAATGAATTTACAAGTTCTGATAATGGCTGTATGTTCTGGTTGAACGGTAAGCCAGGAAGTGGGGTGTGTTTTCTCACTGCCCTCTGGCCTTGAATAGGCTAAAAAAGGGGCTTTCAGAAAACAATCATGTTTGCGAACATAGTCAGGGGGCATCTATCACCATCATTACAGTCCTATGGCCATGCCACAGCTGTCCAGGCACGATACTATCTGTTCAACAACAAAACAGGAATTCGGTCCTCCAATTGCTTTCTAGCGCTACTGAAGGGCCTAGTTCAACAAGAATACGCGGTTAGGCAGTTTGCGCCTGAATTCGTTACTGCGTTGAAAGCAGCCATGGCATCTCGCATACATCAGCACGCAACTGAAGCAGAGCTGTGCAAAATCATTTCCCAATTTCTTCAGCCTGGAAATACACTGTCTACATCATGATTGATGCGCTGGATGAAGCCCAGGATCCAATCAAAATTATAAGTTGGCTCCAAGATGTGACAAATGCTAAGGCGCCGAATAAAGTCATCAAAGCCTTGATAACAAGTAGCTGTGAACGAAATCTGGAGAGCCGCTTACGGAGCGCTGCCTTGTGTCAGCCCATGGACCCAGGACTAGTCGATCGAGATATTCGCTTGTGCATCCCAAGATGCGTTCGGGACGTGATCTCGAAGGATGCTATTACGGATCCTGTCAAAATTGATTTGATTCAGCGTGCTCTCACCAAGGATACGAACGGATTGTTCCTTTGAATACGAATGTTGACGGACTACCTTAATTTTCTTCCATCTGTTGGTGAGGTGATGAGAAGCCTTGACCACTTCCCGGAGAACCTTAGAGCTGTACATGCAGATTTTAGACCAGCTCGCTACTACGTTATCAACCAACAGTTCCCGTCAGCAGACAGCTTCGAAGGTTCTTAAATGGCTCTGTTTCACCAAGTCTAGCCTGAGTCTCGCCGCACTGGGGGAGGGGTAGCGATGGCACCGGGAGATACCACGTTTTCCTGCGACAAAATACCGGGCCGATTAGAAACCTTGCTTAGGGAACTCTTAGGCTGCGTCCTTGAAATCGTTCCAGGGGCCCAGGGACCGACCATACAATTCGTCCACCTGAGTGTGAAAGATTTTTTCCCTCCACGATGAGGTCCGCAAACAAGCTTCAAGTATCTTATTACCCTATTTCCCTGACACCAAGCAATCGCATGCCACCATCGCGGGGAAACTCCTACAGTATCTCAAGTTTCCATCACGCTTAGCGATCAGCGCTGATGGGATGGCGCTTAGCACGCACGATGCATTACTACCTTATGCTGCAATGCATTGCGTGTTCCACTTTCGTATCTCAGCAGAGCACGGGAATGAGCTTTTACCAGACTTGGAAGCACTTGTCAAGTCAAAAGAAGGATTTGAGTCGTTGGAAACCGCAAATTCCATGATCGAAGACGAGGGCGCCTTGCTAGTCGTCTTCCAATCTCACCTGACATCCTGGAATCAGGAATTCGGAACTTTTAAGGAATCAAGCTGGCTTGAAGAAGTTGTTTCACGCATACTTCATTCCTCCTGTTCAGCAACTGATCAGCGATCTTTACCATTTGTGGACCGCACCTACCGGTTGGCCTCGTTCCTTGGAGCCTCTGGAAAGATAGACGAAGCGGCAAAGTTCGCCCGAGAATGTCAACTGGTTCTGCAGGAAACACCAAACCTCGACCATGAGAGAAGTCGTCTCCTGGAATGGCGCATTACTTCCATGCTTGGGATTCTGTCAGTCTTCCGTGGTCGTCCTATCGAAGCACTGGTTCTTTACGAGGAGCTGCCGCGGCGTGATCTAGGGGAAACAACAAACATATGCAAGGTCAAAACCCGGATCTTAGAACCTACCGCATTAATCGAGCGCGGAATTGGTGAACTGAACAAATCAGAGGCTGACTTTGAGCCGGGATGTGATAGATGGACTGCTCTTGTGGGCCAGAAGACATGAATACTGTGCGGGCGCAGGAGATTCTGGCGATTGTCTATGACATGCAAGGTCGTCTAGATGCTGCCCAAGAGCTTCTGCATGCAATTTTGGAAACATTTGAGCGCCTTTTGGGTGATATCCATCCTTACACGCTCCAGACAGAACCTGACATAGCTTCGGTTCACGGGTACCAGGGTAATTACGCAATGGCCGAGGCGGCATACACACACTGCCGGAACAAACGTAGCAATACAATAGGGAAGAAGAACCCGAGGACTCTGACAACAATGCACAATCTGACGCTGGTGTAAGAGGCACAAGGTCGATACCAGATAGCCAAGACTGTCAACGAACAGGTTCTCAAGCTTCAGAGAGAAATCTTGGGAGAGTTGCACAGCGATACTGGGCGAGCATACAACAGTATGGCCAGCCTGCACATTGCGTTCGGCGATTATGAAACCGCATCCTACTGTGTGGCAAGGGCTTTGGATAACAAACAGGCCACACTCAAGACGCGAGATGAGCTGCGTTATACACATCCCAGCATCATACTCACGCAAAACGTAGAAGCGGGCTTGAACTTCCACAAAGGTCTATTGCACCGATCGTTAGATCAGTGCAACAGAATTATCACGGCCTTGTCTCAAGCACTCACAGTCATGGTAAAGAAGGAAAGTCGAGAGCGGCATCCTTCTTTGCTTTCAACCTACTACAACAAAGCTCTTGTCTGTTGTGCTATGTCTGAATACTCACAGGCAAAGAGGCTTTTCCTGAAATCATATGATGGCCGTGTAGAGGCACTGGGAGAGGGTCATATTCTCACCACCCGAAGTCTTGCAAACCTTGCCTGAGCAACAGTGCAGGAAGGCCAAATGGATCCCAGGGCTCTGCGAGAAGCGAAGACACTCTATGAGCAAGCATTAAAGGCGGCCTTTTCGCTGCTATCATTCACATCTGGGGCTCAGTACGGTGCTGATTGCTTGGACAGGGCCATATTGTTGCACAATGAGTGCCAAGTGGATCAAGCGCTCCGCCCTGAAGAAGGGCCTGGGAAATTGAAGGCGACATTAGGCGCGGTCATTGATTCAATGACACAGCAGGATTTCTCGATGTTTGAAGCCAATTCCAACGCATATAACGTGGGAAAGGTTAAAGAAAGAAGATATGATACTGGATGACAGGTGGGAGCGACATCAGGATATTCGATAATGGGAAACATCAGTCTAAGGATCAAAGTTTAGGAGTCAAGTTCTGATGTTCCAAAGTGAATTTGTTCGACCTGACCATATCTTTTGCGGTATCGTGACATTTTGTACTGAATTAACCATCACATGGAAAGTGTAAAGCTCGAAGGAACAGTGGAGCGCGAGAACTCCATCCATTCGCATCCACTAATCTGTGTCCACATATAAATCAGGTATCACCGACCTTGGAGCATCGAGGGCCGGCCTCAATTAGAAGAAGCACGGCGGAGATGCACGTGTAGCCATCGGCGCTCGTGTCTACAACGCAGCACTGAGACATCGAGTCCCCTTGCATGCGAAAGCTCTCGACCGTAGGAGTGACCGGTCACACCCAGCAATTGGAAATCCCACCGCCAGCTGTCACACATCGGCTTTACTCAAGTCCCTGTACAATTCGAACAATGTTTCGAGTAGAAATTGGTGGACACAGGTGAGCCGAAGAGACACACCGGCTCGAGCGGCACCAGGACGAGTACACAACACAACTGGTCAAAGAAGCAAGACGAAGTCTGTCATGCCTGCAATCCGAACGACTGTTGACGGGACTGTGGCAAACAAAAACAGCAACACGAGTAACGCGTCAGGGCCGAACCGCGCCGCGATCGATATGGCCCCCTTTAACACGGCCCGGTAGCGAGAATTCCCACAAGAAGCCCAGCCCTGCCGCCTATGACGAGGGCAAAGGCCTAGTAGACGCAGGCCACATATATCCCAGCTAAACAATACTATACCGTTGAAAAAAAAAAAAAAAAAAATCAAGCTGAACAGAGGTAACCCAAAAGACAAAAGAACTATTCCTATGACCAAATACCAAGGGCGGTCAGCAAGTTGGCAAGGTAGCGTAAGAAAAGGAAATTTGGGTTGAGCTCAACATGACGTTTAGAAAAGTGGGTGAGTGTGGCACCGTCAGATCGGCCCAAGGTCTGCTTGTGTGGCTTCGGATGATTTCCACGAAGCTTAACTGGACCTTAGCCAGCCTCGGTAGCGCTGTTGGCAGGTGGGTCCGCCACTCGCACGGCACAGAACCCCTGCCGACAGCTCCGGCTGGGCGCCCCGTGCCTGGGAATACCACGTCCGATGTCGTCATCCCAATCTCCTTTCTTTTTGGAGGAGAGGTTGAGGTGGCTGGATGGCAAGTTGAATGCAAGTTTCAACAGTCAGTCGTACACTACTACGTAAACAGTGGGCTCTCCAATGGATCGCCAGAGAAGGGGGCCTGGCCGGACCTTTGACATCAGACTGGTACCACACAGCCTAGCCATGTCTGTCCTCCTTTCACCGATAACATGTGTGCCTTGATCTTGCAAACGGGCCTGTGCTAGGATCACCCGGTTGGAGAACAAAGCTTGACCTGCAAGCTACAAAAATGCCCCGTCCTCCTCCTCCCGGCCACTTCTCAGGAAAGGTCGACAGGCACGGCTCAGCTCAAAAGCTCCAGCTAAGCTCCCAGCTCTCTCTCTCCCGCCCGCACATCTAGCTACTAAACTCCCGCTCCGAGCCAGCAGCTCCTCCGCACTCAACAATGCATGCGGCCTCCAACCTGCTGGGAGGGGGAGCAGCCCTCCTCCTGCTCCCGCTCGCCCGAGCCGGCGTGCCCCTGTTCAGCGACTACCACTTCAACCCGCTCGAGCACCTGGGCGGCGTGGCCCCCTACTTCGAGCCCCTCGACCCGGAGATCGAGCCCGCCGCGCCCCAGGGCTGCTCGCCCGTCCGCGCCGCCTACCTGGTGCGCCACGCCGCCATCTACGCCAACGACTTTGACTACGAGGAGTACATGGAGCCCTTCATCTCCAAGTTCCAGAACATGACCTCCATCGACTGGTCCAGGATCCCCGACCTCAGCTTCCTCAGCAGGTGGTCGCCCCCCATCAGCGAAGCCGAGAGCGAGCTGCTCACCCGCGTCGGCAAGCTCGAGGCCACCGAGCTGGGCGCCAGCATGTCCTTCCGCTACCCGAACCTCAGGCTGCCCAAGAAGATCTGGACCAGCTCTGCCGAGCGGACGTACGAGTCGGCCAAGGCCCTGATCCGCGGCTTCGAGCCCGCCGGAAAGGACGACACCATCAGCCTGGTGTCCGTGTACGAGAGCAAGGAGGGTGGCGCCGACAACCTGACCCCCTACAAGGCGTGCCCCGCGTACAGCTCCAGCGCGGGTAGCGACCAGAGCAGCGTGTACCTGAAGAAGTTCACCAAGCCCATCATGGCGAGGCTCAACGCCGCCGCCCCGGAGTTCAACTTCACCTCCGAGGACGTGTACGGAATGATGCAGCTGTGCGGGTACGAGTCCGTCATCCGGGGCAGCTCGCGGTTCTGCGACCTCGACCTGTTCAGCCCAGATGACTGGCTGGGGTGGGAATACACGGCGGACATCCACTACCATTACAATACAGGGTATGGCAACGACGCCAGCGGTGCCATCGGCCTGCCGTGGGTGAACACCACGGCCGCACTGCTGATGGCGGAGCCTGGCAGTGAGGACGTACAGGACCTTTACGTCAGCTTTACCCACCGTGAGCTGCCTCCGACCGTGCTGGTAGCCATGGGCCTGTTCAACAACTCGGCGTTCGGAGGCTCCGAGGCCACGGTCAATGACACCATGCCCCTGGAGAGGATCAACCACCGCCGCGCCTGGAAGAGCAGCCACGTCCTGCCGTTCATGACCAACATCGCCGTCGAGAGGCTCAACTGCACTGGCAGCTACGGCTATCATGACGGTGACTACTACCGCGTGCTGGTCAACAACTCGCCGCAGCCGCTGCCCGACTGTGACGACGGTCCCGGAACCACCTGCTCCGGGTCGACCTTCGAGACTTGGGTGCAGGACCGGGTGGACAAGTTCGGTGGCTTCTCAGAGAAGTGCGGCACCGCGTCCAGTTACGACAACTCGACGGATGCGGTGACCTTCTACTCTGACAAGTCCGAGAACGGGACATTCGTCGGGAAGAGGAACCTGTATGACCAGGAGTAAAAGATACCCAGGAGTTGCGACTGTACATACCATATTCGAGTAATAATGATTAACTTTAACGAGAAGCGGTGTAGTTCGACAAGAACCTAGATCCAAGTGAACGAGTATTAGTTCAGTATTAGTTCAAACAATGACTGAGTGACTTATTGCAGCCTCAGTTACACGACATCCGGCGTCCAAGGAGCGACGACGGTCAAAAGGTCGCGCCTCAATCGAACCAGTATTGACTTGTGTGAGCGGAGCAAATTCGTGGTTTCATTTGAAACCCGTGTCTTCTTGTCTCAAGCGCTGATGATTTGCGAGTCAGAGGCGGATTGGTGATGCGACGTGGCTGGGATCTACCAGATCCTCGCCACAAGTGGTAGCTACCAATTTTTATGGCCGTGCTAGAGGTGCGTTGGTGGTCCGGCGAATATGGAATTTGATGAGTGTTGAGTTCGGGGCAGGGCCTGGTTCACTATCGACAAAGCCAGCCATACAGTTGCTGAGCAGTGGTGTCGTTGTGCTCCATGGCAGGTATGTTCAGTAGTAAAGAAAGGCGTTGGGCGTGCCGGGCCCATCTTGTGCAGGATGGAAAAGAACCAGTGACAATGATGGACCAGAGACCACATTTAGCAATGGTGACGATGGCGAGTTCTTAGCCCAACAATGAAGCTGGCCCAACCTTCGATCTGTTCAGCACGACGCGTTGAATTGGGCTTGCATGCCTGCACGTGTGCGGTGCCCGGATCCTCGTCTCGGAAGGCTTGCAATCGGCGGTTGGCGCAGCGCCTCGACAATCCACACGCCGTTCCGAAACTACAACCCGAGCTCGCGCCAAGGCACGTCTCTTGACTTTCCGGTCAAGATTTTCGCCGTGTGGGTCGATGGTTTGTCGATTGCTGCGTCTGGGATCTAGAATTGGGCTTCCAGATCGCGCATCTCGGTGGGTTTTCGACGACAACATGTGGAGGACGCCGGGCGATCTCCGAGTTCCGCCGCGTAGGAGGCCGCAGCCCGGGGGGCCCTCCGCCGCGATAGGGCCGAGGAATGACGACCACGGCCGGGGGCGGTATGCACTGCAGTCGCGCGAGGCTGGCAGTGTGGTTGGCCTGGTGATGAGTTTCCTGTTTGTGTAGGCGTAAAGTCTCCACCGCGACGAGTGGTCGCGTGGGTGTTGTGGGGACGAGCGATTCCTACGACCAAGGGTTGTCGGTTGTGGCCTGCATGGATCACGCTGTGCTCTTTGGGAAGGCTGCCGCGGTTGCCCGAGTCGTCCAAGTCTTGACCAGCAGGTTTTCGACATTCACTCCGAGCATTGTTGGCCTGAGAGTGACTCAAAAGGATCTCCAGCCATGTGACGAGGCAGAATGGCGATATCCACTGGATACAGACTCGATTGAATTGAGCAGTATCAGATTTCAGGTTCAGGGTCCGGTTAATCGGGTATTTTGGCGTCGGGAAGATGGTTCAACCGGGGGTGGACCTGTAGCAGTTCGTGGTGCTGTGACGTCAGCTCTTCGGTCCCGATCTGATGCCGATGCCTGCCTGCACTTGGCTGCACTTGCCTGCGCTTGGAGTCGAGGTTTTGGGCAGGACGGATGGGAAGGCAGGGAAGAGGATTAAAGAAAAAAAATAATGATATGGCGCGTGGCATGTGCTGGAGAAGGAAGATGAGACAAGACGATCGACAATCAATTCTGGAGATACCCACAAAAGACGCCAGCAGTCCAGACAGTAGAGATGCTTGCATGCTTGTATGCTCGTATGCTTGTATGTGCATTCAGCCTCCAGCCAATCTTCGGTGGCCAGAACATTTCATGACGGGCAGTGATACAATGCAACATATCTGTCAGTTGGATCGTCACAGCAGACAGAATTGGCTTTCCCATTTGCATGAATGGAAAACAATTCAGGAACCTGCATGTGCTCAGACTTGTTTCTTGCAGGTCAACACGTTGCAAGACATGCACGTGGTCGCCATGTTGGGCTCCTACACTCTCTGATACGCCTCTCCGTTTGGGCTTTTCCATTGATCTAACGTCAACTTGTAAGCTCTCATCAGTAGCCAGCCAGCCGTATTCACACAGAGAGAGAGAGACAGGTGTTTCAGAAGATGATATTGCTACAGACCTGGTGTCGTCAATTCTCAGCACCAAGAGAGAGAAATGCATGACTCAGGCCCGCTCTTGGTCAGACTGCAGACTGCCGGACATGACGTCGCTTTTCCCCGTGTCTCTCCATTTCTCCCCATCTTCTCCCCCAGCTTTATCCAACCCCGGACCCGTTTCAATGGGCAGATGAGAAAGGCGGGCAGACGGACATTCTCCACATCTGGGCATCAGTAATATCTTACCACTAATAACTTGTGGTGGTAGCAGTCGTCTGAGTCTAATCCCCCCAGCCCCCAGTCCAGTCCTAATCTTCTTCCCCAGACATTCGCCAAGGTTGCACCCCTCCTCGAGGTCAGACAGTCGCTTGCTCTCCCGGATTGCCCTTTCTGGCAACCCGCCAGTCCATCTCGCTCTCCTCCGACCACTCACGTCCGTTCCGCCTGCAGGTACATCACTCTTGTACCACTCTTGTGCCTCACCCGACATTTTGGTTTTTTTTTCGGCTTCGCTTGTCTGTGCAGAGTTCGCCCGACATACTGGTTATAAATCCTCACTTCGCCCTTGCACCGCGTCTGGTCTCAAAACCCATCCAGCCATCAGCCTCGGCAGCATCACCTTGTCTGCAGGCATTTGACCCTTTCCTTATTCCGCTTCACACTTTGCTTCCCTCTTATGGAAACCCGAAGCTTAGCATCAACTTCGACGACAACCTTAGTTTGATTCGTGGTGCTGACACAGGCACTCCGGCCCAATAGCCATCCTGGTTTCCCGTCGCCTCCCCCGGTTCTCCGACTACATACCCCAGATATTCAAAGCATATACTCTGCAGGGGCAGGATAAACAGTAGACCGGACATGCTCACCCTGCTCATCATATAACATACAGCCTCGCCTCCTTCACCACGCCTATCGCTACCCCAGGCGTCAGTTCGCATCAACACCCGGGAAAGCAACATCTTGCATCGTGAGATCTGCAAGCAACGCAAATCCCGTCCTTGCCTCTCTCAAACCACCACACAACACATCTTCGCCATGAAGAAATTCCTCGGCCTCAGGGGCAAAGCCCTGAACTATGCTGTCGGTATTATTGCCGGCTGCGACTTCCTGCTCTTCGGTTATGGTACGACCCTCCAAGATCACTGCAAGGACTACCAGGAATTCATGCTGACCTCATTCCAGATCAAGGTGTCATGGGTGGCATATTGACCCTGCCCGTCTTCCTCGCCCAGTTTCCCCAGATCGACCCGGCTGCAGGCCCGGACTCTGCCACCCGCGCCACCCACCAGGGCATCGCCGTCGCCTCCTACAACCTGGGCTGCTTCCTCGGCGCTCTCATCACCATCTTCATCAGCAACCCCCTCGGCCGCAAGAGGATGATCGTCCTCGGCACCGCAGTCATGACCGTCGGTGCCATCCTCCAGACCTCGGCCTTCACCCTCGACCACTTCATCGTCGGCAGGATCATCACCGGCATTGGCAACGGCGGCAACACGTCAACCGTCCCCACCTGGCAGTCTGAGACCTCCCATGCCCACAAGCGCGGGAAGCTGGTCATGGTCGAGGGCGCTCTTATCACTTGTGGCGTCATGTTGTCCTACTGGATCGATCTGGGCTTGTCCTTCGCCCCCGGCTCCGTCGCTTGGCGATTCCCCTTGGCGTTCCAGCTCGTCTTCTGCATCTTCATCCTCGCTTTCATCTGGCCAATGCCCGAGTCCCCCCGCTGGCTCATCCTCAAGGGCCGCGAGGACGAGGCCCGCGAGGTCCTGGCTGCCCTGAACGACGTTGACGTCAACGACAGGATAGTCCACAACGAGTTCAACGAGATCAAGGACACGGTCCTCGAGATGTCAAAGGGCACCTTCGCCGACCTCTTCACCATGGACAAGAACCGCAACCTGCACCGCACCCTGCTCGCCTACATCAACCAGATGTTCCAGCAGATCTCGGGCATCAACCTCATCACCTACTACGCCGCCGTCATCTACAGCAACCTGGGCATGTCCGACTTCATGTCGCGCCTGCTGGCCGCCCTCAACGGCACAGAGTACTTCCTCGCCTCGTGGCCCGCCGTGTTCCTCGTCGAGCGCGTTGGCCGCCGCAAGCTCATGCTCTTCGGCGCCGCGGGCCAGGCCGCCACCATGGCCATCCTGGCGGGCGTCAACTCGCGCTTCGAGGGCCAGGGCGACACCGCCGCGGGAATAGCGGGCATCGTCTTCCTCTTCGTCTTCAACACCTTCTTCGCCGTCGGCTGGCTCGGCATGACCTGGCTGTACCCGGCCGAGATCGTGCCCCTTCGCATCCGGGCGCCAGCGAACGCGCTCTCGACGTCGGCCAACTGGATTTTCAATTTTATGGTCGTCATGATCACCCCTGTGGCGTTCGATACCATCGGCTACCAGACTTACATCATCTTCGCGGTGATTAATGCGTTCATGGTCCCCTCGGTGTACTTCTTCTACCCGGAGACGGCGTACCGCAGCCTCGAGGAGATGGACAGCATCTTCCACAAGGTCACACCAGGAATCAAGGGCGTCTTCGAGGTCGTGCACCAGGCCAAGGTTGAGCCCAGGCGGTACGGCAAGAATGGGCAGCTGCTGGTTGATTACTCGGATACCGAGGAGGGCCGCGCGCATGGTCACGGGGTGCGGAGGGGCAGCGATGAGAAGGGTGGCGTGGCACATGGAGATAATGGGTCGTCGGAGCTGGGGGCCGGGAATGGGGTTTCGGTGCAGCATGATGAGGAGAAGCATGTGTAGTGTGGGTTTGGTGTGGTGATACGTTCACATGCTGTGCGGTTTAATGGGCCCGTTGGGGTCCGTCAAAAGATACCCTAATCTTGTTGGATACAGATCGAAGTGATAGAGCCCGTGATGGCTTTGGGACGAGTACAATTTAATATCCGCTCGAAGATTTCAAAAGCAAGCCTGTTTCAGTCTGATAAGTGGATTGTCATCATCATTGCAGTGTGATACACAACTGTTCAACAATGCTGTTTGTTTTCGGCAAGTGTCTTCAACGCGACCATGAATTTCCTCTGCAGTACTCCTGGTAGTCACCAGCATTCACACTAAATGATCCGATCTCGCGGCAGTGGAGCAAAGGAATGGCTTCCTCTTCCTCCTCTTCGAGAAAATCTTTCCCTCTCTGAAGGGGCCGCCCACATTGCCAAAACTGGTCTGATAGCCAGTACCGGCGTGCCGAAGGAAAGCGGCGTTCCACAACATGAAATCGTGTGTAACCTACTTGGGAGCTTTTCAGATCGATACAAAATTGGCATGGTGGAGGGCGAGGTGGTTTGGGGGCCGTTTCCTTGAACAAGTCATCATTCTTTTACCCCGCCCAAGATAGTAGATAGCTTCTACCAACGTTCTTCACTCTGCTTGGTATCGACGGTATTCACGCTACAAGACGTCGTCGGACACGCGCAGGATCGTTTCGGAGACTGACAGTAGAAAACGCTCCAATGAACTGTCTCAATTGTCTGGTCTTGCAGGGCTTCCATCGGCGTGCAAAGTCTGTATTGGTATCTGGGACTGCCTGACGAAATCACCCACCTTCGTGCCAGACCTTCGCGACTTTGGAACTTTCGAAGACCTTCTGTTGTCTGGATGTCCAGGACACACACCCTTGATTCAGACCTTCCAGTCACGCTGTGCGCAAGCCGGTTCCCGAAGCCGCTACACAGTGCTATTGGACACATTGGACCGCAGCACCATCTTTATGTGGACACTCACCTCCGAAAGCTCTTACTTTTCGATGGTTCACAATCCATCTGTCGTAGGCCACACTGGAGCGGCCCGATTAATAAATCCAGACTGGGCGAACCTTGCAATGGCTAAAGAATGGAAGCAGCGATGTGTTTCTAAGCACAGAAAATCCTGTAACGACTCGATGGGCGTCAGATACCAGAGCCTTGCGTGGCTTATAGACGTCCAGGAGAATTTTGTCGTCCCAGGAAAGTACTGCAGATCTTTTGTTGCCCTAAGTTACGTATGGGGCAAGCATTGCTGGGTGAAAGTAGACGCGAATACTTCGGCCATGTTGCAACAACCTGGCGCTCTTGTCGACGATCCTAACATTACCGCAGAGCTGGCCCCTATAGTGCATCATGCCATGCATTTGAAATCTGTTCTCGAGGAGCGTTATTTATTGATAGATTCACTTTGCATCATCCAAGGCGGTAAAGACATCCACGAACAGCTAAATCACATGGGTAGCTTTTATGCCAGTGCAGTTGTTGCAATCATTGCCGCCGACGGAGACTCCAGAACGGGAATATCAGGCCTTGAGGGTGTTTCAGGGCCTCGGAAACTGGTTCATCAAGTCATTCCCTTCGGGAATGAGCGACTGGTAGCTAGGCACGATCGTGATCGGCAAGGAATCCCCGAACCGGAATACGACCGCCGTGGCTGGACATACCAGGAGTACAATTTGTCCAGAACACGATTGATCGTCCGCAGAAAGAGGCTCCACTGGGAATGTAGGCGCCATAAAATATACGAAGATAGTGTATTCGATGACCTCTCGGCGGGGATGAGAGTCTCGGGCGATATCGTGAAAGGCTTTCCAAACCTCACATCTCTAGGGAGTATGATGATTGACTATAACTCGCGAAAGTTCAGCTATGAAGAAGATGCACTCGCCGGAATTTTTGGACTTCTATCCATTTGCAGTCGTACATTCACGGGTGGATTCCTTTGCGGCTTGCCTGAAATGTTCTTCGACCGCGCGCTGGGGTGGTGTCTATGTCTAGGTGATGTTGATCTCCGACGGCGAGTATCCTCTGGAAAAGACCAGTAAAATCGAGCCATGGATAGATCAATAGCTTTATTGCCATCTCGGTCATTGCTCGGATGGGAGGGCAAGGTATGGTTCGCGTCCGGTTCTGGATCAGGGGCAGAAGCAATGAAATTCGGAGACTATCACAAGGAAATTGAAGAAACCTTTCCCACCACGACTTGATACACATCCACAAACGCTCATGGAGGAGCTTGGCGGCGGATCAGATCTTCGTGGTATGAGAATCGGGATACGCTTTACAAGGACTTCACAAGGCGTTTACCTCCGGGCTGGTCTCGCCTGGAATTTGACCTTGAGTCACGCATCCTGAATGTCCGGTTAGAAAAAAGAAGAAAGCAACCATTATCCCCTGCTGGATGTGGTTGGACAGCCATTTTTCAGTATGAAAGGTCCCCATTCTGGCAATGGTATTACCCATTTCCGGTAGCGGATTTCGCGAATGCAACGCAGGCCATGCCCCAGCAGACTCAATATCTCTTTTTCAAGACGCAAAGCACGCGGCTGTTCGCATCTTTATTTCAGGATGGAAAGCTGATCGTTGGGATAGAAACGTTTTGCAGCTGCATTTGGCTCCACACGGGGACAAGATAGGTGAGCTCAACGCACACAATCGTGCGCTAGTGGAAGGCCTTTTTCCTGCCGGTGAAGCCGGCCTTGACACTCCTATACAGGTTCGCGCGTCGGCTCTTTTATTGAAGTCGTTATGATCCATCAGACATGCAGACGTCGAATTGAGAAGAGTACAAGTGATGCTCACTTGGAAGTGTCCAACACTGGCAACGTCATAAATGAATATGTATACGCAGTCCTCTGGATTGAATGGCAGGATGGAATCGCTTACAGGAAAGGCGTTGGTCTGGTGAATAATGAAATTTGGGAGGGTTCAAACCCGAAAGACATTTATTTGGTTTTCGGGTAAGATTTTTGGCTGGTATTCATTTCTTATTTTCCTTAAAAGGTGGCGGGATTCGTCAATTGGGGACAGAGTAGCACCTCACTGGGTTTCCTTTATTATTTGAGAAATCGAATATTCGTACAACCAAAACCGGATGCCACATAACCTTTCCTGACTTAAAAGCGTTACAACCGATCAGAACCTCCTATGTGGCCTGGCCATTACCTTCGGCATTTGGCGGTCGGTTCTATCTGGGTTCTGCTCGTGATATAGTCGTCTGAATCTAAACTGGTAAGTTACGCTGATTTCGAGGAAATCAAAAGCAAATCCTCAAGAGTGGAATAATCAAGTAGTGTTCAAGACATGTCATCCTCAATTTAATCTGTGTCTCCAATGCCATGGCTTTCCTACTATGCCTCTCGACAACACTTGACATCGGACCACAGACACCCGCAACCTGATGTTTCATTGTCGCTTATGGCTCACTGTGCCTGATTCGCAGCATATTTCCCTTCGACCCAGCAGAGCTACTCCACTGGCAGTACACAACCAACTCAACACACACCTCCCAACACCAAAAGCCACCCAACATTTGAAGTCACCACAGGCATCACCACTCCTCATCAATAACCGTAAGGTTCTCATACCCCCTCTCCACAACCTCGGTATCCACAACAAGAACCGCAACAAACTTTGCCACCATCTCCCTGCTGTCATTCTCCGAAACAGTATGGTGACAACCCGGCATCTCCACGAAGCCCTCCCCGACGCCGTATACCTTCGGTGGATCCCCATTCATCCCGCTCAGAATGAGGCCCTCGGTCACACGCGCCACGACGGTCGCGCCTGAGTGCCGGTGAGGAGGGGTGAAACCACCTGGTAAGTAGGTTACCTCGAGGCCGACGATGGATTTACCGAGGGCGTTGGGGAGGGGGTGGTCGTAGAGGAGCTTGACTGTTTCACGGGGTCGAGGGCTGGAGGGGGGCGTTTACAATTTAGTGTACGTATTGGTTGAGGGAGATGCCTGAAATCTCACTCACAGGGCTTTACGATGTTCGGATTTCATTTTGATCTCTGTGGACATTTTCTCTTGCCTTGTTATCTTCTAGACCTGGTTGCGGGACAAGCAACTCTCGTTTGGAGAGACTGGTTATAAGAATGAGTGGTAAAATCTTTGGCATTGATAGATACTGGTGCAAGAATAAGGACAGAGGAAAACACAAGATAAAATATAATCAAGATCATTAATCTCACCTGCCGCCTGGGGTTCTACGCATCGGACGGCAGACAACGGGGTCGAGCTGGCTCCGAGTCGGCAAAGGCCGAAGGCGACAGCGGATACCCGGCCTCGGGCGGGTATCCGGGTCACCAGTCCCATCGCCGGCGTCTGACGTGACACAGTCGCCTACCACTTCAACCCAGTGGATGTACCCACCTGAAATGCCGTTTTCGAGAATGTCACTGTCGTACGGAATTCCGTGTTCATCTCTATGCTGATCCATGCAGTGGAGCACATTTCTCATCGCAGCCTGGTGAAACGGATTGCCGAGGCTCGCGAACAACAGCGACAGCAGGGCATTATAAGAGCTTCCGAGATGGTTGCCGTCCACATGTTCCTGGCAATCCATCGCATACAATTTTCGTATCATCGTACACTCTCACATATCTCATAGGGTCAGTGTCACATTCACAACAGCGCTCAGAATGAAGGCCGTTCAAATTCTTGGCGATGCCTCATCCCCTAACGTTATTGTCAACCGCACCATGACAGAGCTTGTACCTCGAGGGGACGCAGTGCTCGTAAAGGTCCACGCTGCCGGGATCACAGGAGACGAGGTCCTCTGGCCCGAGCTCTACAGTACCGCTACCCGGGTACCAGGCCACGAGATATCGGGCACCATCTCCGCCACCGGGTCCAATTACCATGGAAATTTGAAAGTCGGCCAAGAGGTCTTTGCGTTTATCGCAGCGGACCGAGGCGAGGGCCAGGCGGAATATGTCATCTGCCTCGCCGACGAAGTCGCCCTGAAGCCGGCCTCGTTGGCTCACGAGGAGGCTGCAGCTTTACCGATTCCGTTCCTGACGGCATGGGAGGCAATTGTCGACCATGGGAATGCCAAACCTGGTATGAAAGTGCTCATCACAGGAGCTTCCGGCGCTGTTGGTTCGGTGACTGTGCAGCTTGCCACCAACCTGACCAGGTGTCGTGTAACTGCTCTGGCCTCGTCCCGCAACCACGAGAACCTGAAGAGGCTTGGAGCGAGCGAAGTGGTCGATTACAATGATCCTGGCTGGGAGAAACAGATAAAGGAGGTGGATCTGGTATTCGATACAGTTGGTGGAAAAATTCTGGACAAGACTTGGGAGACCGTCAGCATGGACGGGACAATCATCACTGTAGGGGATCCGCCGCCACCGTGGGCATTTGAACGATGTGAAGCTGCTGAGTCCGCGGGGCTTCCTGGCGTGCGTTATAAGCACTTTATCGTGCTGCCAAGTTCTGAGAGGTTGGCTAAGCTGTCAGGAATGCTGGGGGATGGCCTCATGGAAGCGCTGGCAGTACAGTCATTTCCAGTCGACGAGGCGGAACAGGCATGGGCACGCGCTCAAACGAGAAATCGGGGATCGAAGGTGGTGGTTAGATTTGTCTAGCTGCACATTCACAAATGGGAGCATTACTTGAACGGGTCATGAATGGACCGATTCATTGTACCAATGATCAGGTGAAAGTCGTTGAGCACTTGCATATTGCGGCCTGTTCGAAATCAATGATATAGGAAATTAGAGCCCATCACCCATCCATTGCTCGAGTTCTGGGCCGAGATCGCTCAGGTTATACCAACCACAAATATCTTCCACCGAGCCCAATGAGCCCAAAACGCTACTTTCCATACCAGGGATTTCTGCACCAGATTCTAGACTACCACGACTTTCACCGCCCGAAAGACTAGACACACCAGTCGAACTAGCTGTACTACTGCCCTCGGCGCTCTTCGAGCTGCCTAGTACCAGCACGTGGCGAGCAATGGTCTGTATCTCCCGCACGTTGCCTGCGGTCCTCGGCCAAAATTCGCCCAGATTCTTGAGACAGCCAATAGTCATCCGGATTTGATCCCTGGCAACCGCAAGCTTCTGACCGCTCAGCTGGAAAGCACAGGCTGAGAGCAGGGCTAGCGTCCCTTCGCTGACCATGCAAGTGACAAATGGAGTGTGGTGAAACGGCCGAGCCGGCAGCGCCAGGAGCCGTATTTGTGCCTCGACAGACCGCAGCACTCGTATTGTGTGTACATTGATGAGATCCGGTCTAGGATTGTCGACTGGTGGACCTCTAGCGCAGCTTGAGACGTCTTCAACCGGATTGAATTTGAGATCAGACAAGGGCCTGTGCAAGCCGATTGTGGCTCTGGACATGCTGTCAGCATTTGTCCTCCATTTAAGTGACGCATATTTGAGAAGTTTATGGGTACGTTCTTACACGTGAATAATAAGATTCGCCTGAAACATAAGCTCATCAATGTCACCGGCATTCGTCATGACCTGCTTGCGGTCTTTGGGCAATAGCAGAGACCATCCGTCAATTATGGAGTCGGCCGACTGTATAATTTCAGCCGAATCCTCCTTAGCCGCAACCTGGGGTGAGATGGATATCGCCAATGCCGCACACCGGACGGCACTGACCAAGTACGCGAACGAAGAGAATGAGGTTCCTTCCTCGGCAAATTCTCGGCAGTCGAAGTCTGCAAGTGTCTTCGGAACAGGGATTTGCTAAGGGTAAATCAGCTTCATGATCACACGCAAAAGAGCCAAGGCAGATTATGGTGCGTACCTCTAATTCGTACTCCCGCTCATCGCATGGAAGATCGACTGTAGCCTCGATATCGACCGTGGCAAAGTTCATGGTTCCCAATGTCCCTGCGTAGTATGCGTCCACGATATACAGCATCCACCACGTCCGTCTCCAGGATTCTGTTAATACAGGGTCTCCGGCACCATGGTCGCCCGCAAATTCTTGACAGAACATCTTCAGGTCGACGGCGAGTTTGACCGCAGCTCGTATCTCCCGGTTGGCTTCAGCCTTGTGATTGTGCCAGAACAGGACAATGGAGTATAACAGGCGGCACTGAACGGCTACGGGGTGCGTTGGCGATGTTTGCAGAATGCATGCCTCTGTGTAGTCCTTCAAATGGGTAGACAATTCTTTGGTGGTGTATATATGCCCAACCAGGCGCATGACAGCGATGAGAGGTGCAAAGTCAAGTTGATTTTTTGGATCCTTATGTAGCCGTATTAAGCTGTTCCGTGGCAATAGGAACGGGTGGAATTTGTGGAAGTTCCTGTAATAGGAGGTGATTAGAGCATCTGAATCGATGTCTTCGATATGCACTTCAGGTCCTGAAAAAGATATCGAGACACCGGATACGTTGCCATCACTGCGCCCATCTAGTACGGCGAGGTCGGGGTGGACGTCTGGTGTTGGGTCACGATCTGACGGAACAGCGGCCGCTGTCTGCGGAGTTGAGATACGCGTGGAGTCCGAAGCAGTGATATTGCCTGCCAGAGCAAGTCTTCTACGCCTCTCAGCTAGAGCCGCCCGATCCAGCCCACCGCGGCGCGACGGGGCATATTGGCACTGTCTCGCGACCTCGAGGCACCGGTTGCATTGCGGCCGCGTGGCATCGCATTTGAGGTGCCGTGAACGGCATGGAAGACACGCCAAAGAGGAGCGCGTTGCTCCGCGGGCTTGGGATGTTGCTGTGCTGGTAGTATTCATGGGTGTTGAATCGAGGTTGAGCTGGGGACGGGATAAGCTTGGATGGAGGTTCATCCTTACTCTCCAAGTAAGGGGAAGGCGGAACGTGCCGGATAGGCTATTCGGGTATCCGATGCGGCGTCGCGGGGACCCGGTGTTACTACAAGCACGCCCACGCCACGAGCACAAGCTCATAGTGCATGCACCTATTTTACGCGCCGCCTATAACATTTAGACATTCAAGGCGATTTTGCGTACTAAGCGACCCCCATCGAAATCCCGATGCGCCACAAACGAACGCAGATGGGTTTTAACGGTGCCACCAGGCTGTGATGACAGCAGTAAGCTCGCTATGCGCGTAAGGAAAGTGAATAAATAGCCAGATAGATCCAACATATTTTCTTCGCGTTCCATACTCGACGCAGTCAAACAACTCTCAAACAATCAACAAGACGTTTGAACGTACTTTTCTTATTTCTCAGTCCCCTTACAATAATGCCGAGCCAAATTGTGGTCATTGGCGCTGGCTTTGCTGGTTTATGGAGCGCTCTTTCTGCAAAACGTCTCATCAACTTCAGGAATCAGGAGGGGAAGGTCAAAGTCCTGGTCATCGCTCCCGAACCATATTTGGTACTCCGTCCAAGATTATATGAAGCCAACGCTGCCGGCATGACGCATCACCTTGGTGAACTATTCAATTCCACTGGCATCGAGTTCTTTCAGGGAAAGGTCGAGACGATTGACACTAAAAATCACACTGTTCAAGCCAGGTCAACAGCAGGTGACGAATCATCTACTTCTATCAGCTATGAACGTCTCATTCTAGCAGCTGGGAGTTCGGTCAAACAACCTCGCAGTGTTGCCGGGCTTCGTGAGTTCGCATTCGACATCGATGCTCTAGACTCAGCCACTAGACTTGAAAAGCATCTCAACGGCCTGCCATCACTCCCGGAAAGCCCTGCTCGCGACACAATTGTAGTTTGCGGGGCTGGTTTCACGGGCATCGAACTGGCAGCTGAATTGCCAAAGCGCCTTCTTGGTCGCATCACCAAACCTCGCATCATCATGGTCGAGAGCGCGGGTGCACTTGGTCCCGGGCTTGGACCTGGCCCGCGACCCGTCATTACTGAAGCCTTGAGGGAACTGAAAGTGGAAGTCAGAACAGGCACTGCGATGTCATCCGTTGATGCCGAAGGCTTAACATTCTCATCCGGCGAGCGCATCGAAGCCAAGACTACAATCTGGACGGCAGGCGTGGTGGCAACACCCCTCACCCAGCAGATTGATGGGGCCAAGGATCCTTCAAACCGCCTTCTTGTCGACCGGTACCTTCGCACCCTATCAACAGAGCATGTATACGCCACCGGTGATGCCGCTCAGGCCCTCGCAGATGAAGCCGGCCATCACGCACTGATGTCGTGCCAGCATGCCCTCCAACTCGGCCGTGTCTCTGGTCACAATGCCGCGGCAGAGCTACTTGGCGAGCCTCTGGTGGAGTACTCTCAGGCCGCCTACGCTTGCTGTCTTGACCTCGGTCCATGGGGTGCGGTGATTGGTCAGGGGTGGGAGAGGGAGGTGAGCTTCACAGGGAGTCAAGCCAAAAAGGTCAAAGAGCACATCAACAGGAAGTTGATATATCCCCCTGACAATGCCACCGAGGCTCTGAATTTGGCAAACCCTATCGGACCCGATTCAGATGAATTATTGAAGCATGTACTGGAAGTTATCGGATAAGGTAGTCCCAAGAATAGAGTGGCAGGCGGCACTTGTCAACACCAACCAACCGCTACGCGATCAAAACCCACCCCCCCCCCACTCATTTTCTTTGTAAAAGCTGGCAGAAAAGCCAGAACAGGCAGGAATTAAAACGCTACTAAAGAATACACAGTGCAGCATACTCGCTATGATCATGTCCGCGAATATACAACCTATCATTCAGTGCCTCTACGTTTTGCAGCTCTCATTGAAATTGAATCCTTGTTTATACTCCCGGAACCTTTGGGACCGAAGCCTCCGCGACTGGTCGGTGCCATATAACAGTTCATGGTTTACCCTTCTCCGATTGCACCGAGCCTAAGAGGTGTGACATCGCTACTAAGGGCAAGTCTTGCGATTCGGATCGCAACCATGATTCAACACCAAGAAATTTCAGCTGATGGCAGCTTCAGTGAACAGACGTTTTTCCCTACTGAGACAACGGACTGCGTGGAGAGGGTGTGATGAAGAGGCTGGTTCCGCCATACACTTAACTTAGCCTGCCGTCAATTCAGGTACATCGTCGATATTCAGTTTCATGTTGAAAGCCGTGTGGCTATGATTGGTCAATGTTGAATGTTTTCAGCTGCGCCAGTTCCTGCTAAGCCAAGGCCGTGACGCGGTCCCCTTACGTACGGCTCTCGGCAGAGGCAGTGCTAGCACGTTGTGACAGCTGTGATCGACATCAACACCAGGAACTTGGAAGAACTGCTCCAAAAGATTACATACAAGTGCAGTGGGGATAAAATACTTGAAGTAGAACTGCCAGTGAAAAGGAAAAATAGTCCTGCCAATACGGTCTGTATTTTGAGTCTCATATGTACAGAACCGACTTTCTTTGTCCAGGGCCCTAATCCTTACTGTATCGTACTGACCGATTCCAATCACTATGAGCGACTCAGATTTCAACAGGCCTGTGGCGGTCATAACCGGCGCGGCCGGCAGTCTTGGACGAGCCATAGCCCAAGAGTTTGCCCTCGAGGGCCGATCTCTGATCTTGTGCGATCTGAAATCTGTCGACGCGGCCATGCACTCCGTCCGGAACCTCCTGTCTACCCGCTCCATCACCGCCGTGACCGGCGATATCACGAGGGCAGACTTCCCCGCCCAGATCAAAGCTGCCCTCGGCGGACGCAAGATCTCGGCTCTCGTCCACACTGCCGGCGTCTCCCCGGCCGTCAAAGACGGCAAACGCATCTTCGACGTCAACTTCACCGCGACCCGCCGCCTCGTCGAGACTCTCGCGCCCGAGATGCAGCAGCCGGGTGGAATCGTGATACTCGTGGCGTCGATGGGGGGCAAGTTGGCGCAGAACTCTGCGGTGGACCTCGCTGTAAAGCGGCACCTCAAGGGAGCGCGATCCCCGACGCTGTGGGCGCTGAAGCGGTGGCCGTACACGGCGTACTCGGTGTCTAAGCGCGGTGTGCAGATTTATGCCAGGAATATGGCGCGGCCGCTGGCTCAGCCCTCGGCGACCGGCCCTGGGGGCATTCGCATCGTCACTGTGTCACCGGGGGTGATTGACACGGACATGACTCTCCACTATGCATCCCGACCAAACCTTTCCGCACTCATTGGGTCCGGTCCCATGGAGAGAATGGGCAGACCGGAGGAGGTTGTTCCCGTCATCAAGTTCTTGGCCTCAGAAGGCGCAAGCTATATCACTGGTGTCGACGTTCTAGTCGACGGTGGCATTGTAGCATCTAGGAGGCGGGCTTTGAAGAATACAGCCAAGGTTGTGATGAAGGAGAGACGTGAGAAGAAGAAGGCCCTCAAGAAGTATGAAAAGGAGGAGAAGTTGAAGAGGTTGGATACCAAAGGCAAGGCCAAGCAGCCTCCAATGTACAAAGAGATTGAAGAATAATGTGTCCCTTAATATCGTAGCATATAATAATACTAATTGGTGGAAATTAATTCTATGAGTTCGATTTTAGAGTGAAAGTAAAAGGGGAAGTACGTGATGAGTAGGCGCACGTATGCAAGTGCTAGGATTCTCTCGAAGGTTTGCTGCGTCGTCAGCTGGAGACCGCCGTATCTGAATTTGCAAATTCTGGGAGTAAGTCTTTCAAATTCTCAGCAATAGAGCCGTGGCTACGCTTAAATAGCTACTAAAGCATTATGGGTATGAATAAATAGAACCCTCAGGAGCATATGCTTCGTCACTTGCCCATTGGGTTTGTATTCAGTGAGCCCAGTCCTCCTTGATCAGTTCAGCTCCCTTCTCAGCAATCATGTATACAGCGGCCAGAATATTGACATCCGGCAGGATCGGCATGACGCTGCAGTCAATGACCCTCAACGAATCCACGCCGTAGACCCTCAGACGCGAGTCGACTACTCCGCCATCCTCCAAAGGCAGCATCTGCACGGTGCCGGATGCATGCCAGTTCGGGAACGTGTTGGCCTTGACATACTCGAAGATGGCATCTTCGTCGTCGTCGGAGACGTTCTCCACGCCTGGGCTGACCTCGCCGTTGTTGGGCCCAACGGTGTACTGTGACAGTTCCGGATGAGCCAGAATTCTGCGCAGGTCGCGGAATGACTCGATGGCGACGGCACGGTCTGTTCCAGTCTCATCGGTGTAGTACTTAAGGTCAAAGTTAGTGCCTGCGTCATACCAAATTTGGATTGGATCTGCGAAACTTACGTTGGGGTTGATGACGGGCGGGTCGGACATGGAACTTGACCTCAGAGTGACATTTCCGCGCGACAACTGCACCATTGAGCTCGCGGTGAGTGAAATGTACGATTCACCGTCCTGAGGCGTGTAGAAGGGCGTTGGGATCCAAGGATACCATACGCTCTCGTAGAGGTACTCGATGTGGTTCTGGTTCGCGAGGTTGCGAGCGATGATTTCGGTCAAGTTGAGAGCTTCAATCTCTTCTTCAGAGAATTTCTTGAAGCCATTTGTAATACCGGATGGGGCGGTATATGGCCCGGACAAATTTGCGAAGTACTGGGTTTGGGCCTCTTGAAGATTCTCCACAGTTGCCGACATCTCTGTAGTAGAAGACTCAGGGCGCGCAGTGGCCATGATGCTGAACACGCTGTGGTCATTGAGACTAAAGGGGTGTTAGTGTAGATTCTTCACGAAGTCCTGTTGACAAGACTCACTTGCGCCCAACGTTCTCATTCGCGAGCAAAGGTGTGATTCCGAAAGCCTCCAGTTCTGACTGTGGCCCAATACCCTGTGACCAACCGGATAATTAGTTCAAGGCTTGGGTAAATATAGTCAGTTTCTACGTACCGAAAGCATCAACAGTTGAGGAGAATGGAAAGCACCCAAGCTCAGGATGACCTCTTTAGCCGCGCTGACTTGGTGGATTAGGCCGGTGTTCTGGTCCACAAAGACAACACCATTTGCGGTTGGGGTATCACCCTCTGTATCAAATACAAGTTCTGACACCGGGGCGTTGAAAAGAACATCCAGATTAGACCGGTTTTGGGCCTGCCTGTAGAAGCTGTCGAAGCTGGAACTGCGGCGCAGCCTGTTGTCTAGTGTGCCCAAGCCCTGCTTAACTCCTGTTGCATTACCGGTGTTGAGTTCGTTCACAATAGGGACGTTTACTGCTTCTAGTGCGCGCATGAATCCGACGTTTGAGTCTGGAACGTAGCCTTGGTAACTAAGCTGGAGGGGGCCATCGCCATAAGCTTCGGCCTCATAGGTCTGGAAGGTCTGATCAAACCCGTTGGCCTGGGCATATTCGGCATTCTCTGGCTCGTTCAGATGTGTGCTCTGAATATCTTTGTTAGTTTGGAGACTTTAGGGAGGATAATGTAGAATTAACATGAGTGTATAGAATTCAAAGGACACAGATATTAGGGGAGCCGATGAGCCGCCTAGGAACTTCATTGCGCCAAGGGGCCTGATTGATAAGACGTACCTTGATGAAAAGAGGATAAACATCATCCCATCCCCATCCTGGGTTACCCAAAGTGACCCAGTCATCGTAGACGCTTGCACTTCCTCGGGCATAATACAGACCATTAGTCGAACTAGATCCGCCGCCGGCCTTGCCACCTGTGTTCAGCTCAGCTTTTGAATATCGCATCCTCAGAATGCGATAACTCACGTAGATACTGCAACTGCCGGCCTTCTAGCCCAGTCTGCGGGACAGTGACAAAGTTCCAGTCAATCGTGCTTCCTATCACTTGGATTAGTCATAATTGAATAGGCCCGCGGAATAATTGAGCTTGCCTTTGAGGAACTGATTTCCTCCAGGGGTGGAATAAGCAGCAACAATGGTTGGTTCTTGACCGGCTTCCAGAACAAGGACGCGTTGATCACCGGACTCTGTCAGTCGGTTCGCGAGTACGAGCCCGGCTGTACCACCTGTTGATATTTCGCAATCAGTAACACGCAAGGGGGAAAAAAGCACACAGCGGTTTGAGTAAGACGTGACACGGCACCTACCTCCGCAGACGACGAAGTCATACTCGTCTTCGATCGTTTGTCTTGTTATGAGGGGAATTGGTTTTGCTGCCGCATTCTCGACGGCCAGGAGCAACGTCTGAACGAGGACGACGCTTTTGAAGAAAGCCATCTTGGACTATGAACGAATGGATACAAGTTTTGGTCCTGCAAGGATATCAACCACCGATCCCTTCTTACTTTGTCACTTGGATCAGACGAGGTGACACACGATGACGGGCGAGTCTCCAGCTTGGGACGAAGACTTAGTTCATCCATTCAGTCGCTTGCCGAGAACGATCAAGGCTTATATGAGATTCTCGACGGAGCCAAATGCTTGGGCCGTTAGCATTTCCCCACCGGAAGCAATGACTGATAGAAGGTGCCATAATATTATGCCAAGGTCCATCGGCGGATTCGCTGGGCGACATTGGCAAGGCTCAGCATCGCAAGTCACTCCACTCCGGAGAGCAGACAACTGGTTAGCAGCTCTTGTCCCACCCCCCATGACTTGGATATATTGTGCCCGAGGCATACTAGCTAGCTCTCCAAGACGTCAGCACGCATGCAGGAGGATTCCTCAGGGCCGGGTCAAAAACACATAAAGCGGCTTATTCGGCAAGATGCGGGATAAACCAGCCTCGCTCTTTGTCCATATGTCTCGCCTCCCAGGCTGACTGAGAACATCCAGCGCTCGGATCTGTGGTCTCGGGTCCGCCGGGGGCTTTTGAACTGATCTACATAGAGTAGACAAGCCTCAGTCTACACGCGTCTGACACACATGCTGTTATTGGGTTTCTCCATCCTTAGTCAATCTAAGTTTTTCAGCCCCCGAAAGCGAGCCTCTTGGCTCACCGCGTGATTTCTCACCCCGCAGTCAGACGGAATCCTGGGGATGGGGGCGGCCCCGGATTTGAGTCCTTAGCAGCGCCGCCTCTTTCATCAGCCAAGGAAACCTTGGCTCAACTAGCAGAGCCTGCTATGTAAAAAGAAGGGCCGGAGTCAACAGCCCCTCTTCTTGTGTGCCTTGTCCACACCAAAGAAACTAATTAGGATTCTAGGTTTAGTTTGCGGCTATACCCTTGGCATAACGCTTTGCTCACAATTTAGTGCGTACGTAAACCACCCGCTCACCGATCAGATTATTCATCGATCGATCAGATAGTTCTACGAATCACATGTACAACGTTCATGAAGCTATAGAAGTGCTTGGTCCCGGTGATGCCAAGGTTCCTGAGGGACACTTCTCTTCGATGACTTTCTTCTAATTTTATCAGAGTACCTTGATGATCGGCGATTGCTCGATGGTGCATATCACAACCTAATGCTATGTAGATGTTTGCAACGCATGGTTTCAAGCAAGTCTGAACTTGAGATTTCAGGCATCAAGGGGCCGTAGAAGGCATGTCTTCCAGTTCAGAGTCAGTCATAGAAACAAGACTTTGGCAACGCCGAATTTCAGCATTGTCATATGTTCGGAATTGTAGGATTTTTCAGCCAGCCGCTGCGCCAGCCGTTAAAAAGCAAAACATGTACGCTGTATATAATGACATGGATGATGAGTGGAACAACAAATGAAAAGAGAGGCTATAGTCAGGAAAGCCCTCTACGTCTAATGAGCGCGTGACCCTCGACCAGGATTCTTCCTAGGCGTGGCCATGAGGTCCTGGCCCATCCGTACAACTCTCCCCAGCTCGCTCTTCATAGTATCGATAGCGGCCTTCGCCTTGGCCTTCTCCGAGTCAACGCGGTCACCCAGCGCCGCATTTTCGACGCGCAGGCCTTGCACCGTCTCGTGGGCCGCACGCAGGGCCTCGTTGACACGGCTGATCTCTAGCCTTAGCTCCGAAACCCCCGAGTCCCGCATGATCAGGTCGACGCCGTGCCTCTGCGACATGGAGAACACCTCCTCCTTGTGCTTGGCCCGCAGCGCCTCGAGCTGATCCTTCAGCTCCGAGGTCTGCTCCAGCGCCAGACCCAACTTCTCCTCCAGCATCGTGATGGCAAAGTCCTTCTCCTTGACCGCCTCGGCCCACTCCTCCGCGTCGGCCACGTTCTGCTCCCCGGCGGCCCGCAGGTCCTTGTTGGCCGTGTCGAGGTCGCCGTCAAGCCGCTGCACGAGCCCCTCCAGCTCCGAAACGTCGCGTGTGTACGACTTGACCGCGCCCTGGAGCCGCTGCACGCCGACCTCGAGCTCCCTGATGAGCGCGTCCTTCCTCCCGGCCTCGCCCGCCAGCGCATCCCGCTCCGCCCTGGCCGCGTCCATGGCCTCGGCCCGCGCGCTGAGCTGCTTACGCAGCGAGAGCTCCAGCACGTGGTACTCGTCGATGGCGTCCTCGCACTCGAGGGTCCGCTTCGCGAGCTCCCGCAGCCGCGTGAGCAGGAGGTCCAGCACCGAGGCGCCCGCCGCCGTGAGGGGCAGGGCGATCTCCCCCGGGGTGAGGTACTCGAGCTCCAGGCGCGCCGTGCGGAAGGCCGACGAGAGCGAGAGCACGACCTCGGAGGCGTCGCCGCCGGGGAACCCGAGCTCGCCTAGCGACTCGTTCAGCCCGTCCAGCGCCGCTGTGCGGTCCGAGAGGGCCTGCAGGAGGTTGTTGAGCTGCACCTCGACCTTGACGGCCGGGGAGCGTGAGTCCATGATGAGCGCCGCGGCCGAGCCGTCTTTGGGCGCGAAGGGGGAGAGCTTCTCGGTTAGGCGGGACGTCATGGACTCGTACGTCTCGAGCGTGCTGGTGAGCTTGGCGATTTCGAGCTGGAGCGACGCGAGCTCGTCCTCTAGCTCCTCCCTTTCGGCGGCCGTGAACGATGTCTGTACTGCGGCTTGTGACGTGGGAGTGACGGGCTGCCGCCTGCTGGGAGTTATTGGACCTAGGTTCGGACTGGTCGACGGCGGAGTGGGGAACGAGTTCCTCACATTCGAAGACGAACGTCGGGAAGGCGTGCTGCACGCGAGCTCTGCCATGGTCCTGTCGCCGAACTCCTCGTCATCGTCATCGTCGTCATCGACGTCGAGCTCCATGTCTGAGTACTCGCTGAAGAAAAGATCGCGGACCTGTATTGCCCAGTCCACGCGGGTGGTGTTGTAGTCGATAGTGTCCTCGGTTTCGTTTGACGAGTCAGGGCTCTTGAGGACCCGCTTGAGCTGGGATACCTGCCTCTTCAGCTCATCGATGCTCTCCTGGATCTCATCGTCCTCTTGGCCGACTACCGTAGCGCCGGACAGACGGCGGATCTCAGCGTCCTTGGCAGCGACTTCAGACCTCAGGGCAGCAATCTCGTCGCTGGTCTGCTGTGCCTTCCTTCGTCTCTCGGCAGTTATGATGTTGATCTCCTCGCTGAGGCCATTGCGCCTGATCCGTCGCTTGACACGGCCATCCAGGACTTGACGTAGAGGGAGAAAGGTGACCTCGCCACTATGTCGCGTGTCGATGGTAGAGTCGAATGCCTCTGGACGTTCTTGTGTGACCGGGCCAGAGTGACGACGCCGTTTGGTCCCGGAGCCAGGCTCGAGTGTTGTCCGACGTATGTGCGGTGTCAGACCAGTCGAGGCAGAGATATGTTCTTCATCGACCTGTGCATCGTGGTCAGAAGAAGGCCCCGGATCCGAAAAGCGGACTCTCTTCTTGGCTCCACGGCTCGGAGTAGAGACGGACGGGGATTTCGGCCGTTGTATTTCTTGGGGCTGGATGTGCGAGACGGCACTACTCCGACGCGTCCGCCGCAGTGCAATGGGGAGGTCCTCGACCATGGCAGACATGGCGAGCTCGCTCAGTCGCGTTATACACGGCTGCACTCAGGCGCGGTGTGATTTATGATACGTTACTGCACGTGTAGATACAGATGATACGGTAAAGAAAGCAGTACAGTAGCAGCATGCAGTGTCATCCGGCGCAGCTCGGCTGGCTTGAGTGTGGAGTGGGAGGATCCTGGGCGTTGACGGCGGGCCTGATCCTTGGGATGCAGCATTCAAATACCTGGGATAGCCAGGATGTACTGATTTGCGATCGGGATCGTGCTGCTGCAAGATAAACGCGTGTCGAGCTGGACTCCATTTGTTGTGATCAAAATATTTACTTACTGCTGATTATAGTCTAGCGTGGCCCACTTCCTACACCCGAGCCCCGCAGAACCGGACCCGGGCCCACTGATTCGAGTTGAGACGCGAACTTCCCCGCAGCACCAGAGTCTGGCTTCAGGACTGTCACCGTGTCAGTGTCCCTGACAATTCTCCTTTTCACAGGTGTGCGACCTACATGTTACCTTCTTCTGTACGGTTTCATATGTGGCTTCCCAGTAACCTTTCGAAAATATTCGCGGACCGAAATGTGTGGGCTGAAACTCATCAGATCTCGCGTCGGTGTTGCGTGGTCTTCCTCTAGTTATTCACAATATTCAGCCACTACTTCACAACTGTAGTATGACTTCTTCCATACTTTAGAATACACTATCTATGGCCACTTCATTTTGAAGGAACGACAGATCTGCAGCACTCTGCAGGTTCCACGCCTTTCCTTCCGTACCTGTCTCAGTCGAGCTCTCTTCGTACGTCATCAATCTCTGCAAGATCTGTGCGCCCCACTGAGACCCTGCTCATGTTGTTCAAGTTAAACGTCGAGGCTTTCCTGTTTGTTTTGAAATTGGCCCGGCAGCTGGCCGATTGATGAAGAATTATTCGTGACCTTTCCAGATGAAGCCTGCGCCACATGAACGGTTGCGCATCACCTCAGAGCTCTTGGTTTCCATGGCTTCAATGAAACGGTTTAGTTCAAATAAGGAGTAATAGGTATTGGAGGCGCCGTGTTCTGAAAACATGGCTTCTGGGACACAGCGTCACTGGCTTGAGCCTCGCCACAGTTGATAGAATCCTGCCGCCGGCCCGCCGGCCGCTGATCACGGTGGCCCGTCCGGGGCTCCCCCTCAAGGCCCAAACTGCAGCCCTCTTCCACATTCTTCTTCGCTTGTTCCATTTCGGCCAGGAACCGAACCGATGCAACCGCATCAACGTTGCCCCTTTTTGGCCCTCCTCTTGCCGCTCTCGTTCTTTTTTATCGTGTTCCAAACATCAGACTCAGAGGCTCCGATTCGTGTAGTTCCAACGTGTTTACATGTCGTTGTCATGCTCGCTTCCTCACACCATGAACTCGCCAAGGCTGTTATATTCGACGCCTATGCCAGATGCCAATGTCCAAGACCTGGGGTTGCGTTGTGGCTTGCTCGCACACGAGTCCCCGTCCTCTTAACCCCTTTGCGGAAATCTCCTGCCAATATTCATCCGTTCCCCCAATAGCCGCCTGCCACATTCCATCGCAACCACTGCAGACCAAGGATTCGGATGGCGTACTCCGATTATTCTGGGCAACCATAATCAAATTTCAATAGGCAGAGTAGTAGACTCAGGAGGTTCCAGGAAAACTGCGCCTGCTGCTGCACCGTATATACATACCATGTATGCGTACTCAACATTTGAAATCACCGTCTGCAAGGGAACATTGAAGCTTTTGCCCATATCCAAGAAATACGTCCAGGTGAATACCCACGAGCGAACAAGACTATTACCCCTGTTTCGGTGTTGGACTTTGGACGGAAAAGCGGCATATATCATGGCAAGATAGCTGACAGCAAAAATCGTCTAAATGGAGGAGTGTGGCCTGTCAAATGGTCCTTCCCGTCCTTCGTACAATTATCAACATGCCTTGGCCTTGCAACGTGGCTTCGGATGTCTTGGTTATCTTGGCAGTTGAGGCCTGAATCTCGCCGGATTAATCTCTAGGACCAGCTTCTGAGCATCTCACCAACGTTGTGATGATGATGCGCAACGCATCTGGGGAAATTTCTCCCTCCTATGGAAACAACTTCTCCTGAATGTGGACCTGCTGAGCCCGTAGCACGTTCCAACAAAATGTAGCCAGCACCGAGTGCTTGCGCCGTGATATTAACACGGCTTTGCGTCTTCTCAAACCCTTTTCTTACACAGGGCACCTCTGACCGAGTTGACGTGGTACCCTCTCGGACTCAGAAAACACTGTCACGACCACGTAGCTACGCTGGCAAGGGCTTCAACATGTCAAATCAGACAAGCTCCCGCCGCCCAGACTCGAGGCCAAACATACTAGCCAATGGCGGAGGTAAACGTAAAACCAAACCATACCAGCCCTGCGGCGCGGAACTGCTCCTAAAAAATCTAGACCACGAACCCGGAGAGCCGGAAGCCGGGCGGGGCGGGGGCACTCCGACCCGTGGGCCACTGCTGCGCCTCCAGAGGCTTACCAACCCGGTCGGGCTGAATGACTTGCTCGTCTCCACATCTTGAAAAGTATATCTGAGGATCTTATAACCTGTCCGTATCGATTTGAAGGGCCTCTAAGTGTGGATGGACCCATCCACACAATACCCTTTTTGTTGCACGATATCAGGTATTCTTCCTGCTCGGCTCCACATCTTTGTCATATTCTGGCGTGGAATGACGGGCGATCACTCTCAATGATCTGCAACCCTATACGCTCGTCTAACCAGGATATTTCGGTCAGACATAGTGCTCGGGGCGATCTCCCATAATGTCTCAATTTACCTGGGATCGATCACGGGCCGACCTCAGATGAACATGTCATATACTCGCCTTCCTTTGACGTACAGAAGCCTCGAAGGCAGTAGGTTCCAGGCTTATCCACGTTCATGTTAGATGCAGGTCTTGGGTCACATTCCTGCAGGATACGTGCATCCTATGGACCCCTTTTCAAAGCAAGATGGCATCAGGGAAGTCCGCCGTAGGTAGTCAGGCATACCTGGATAACCTCTGCTAGTCAGCGTTTTCCTTGACTCTCATTGGCATCGTCAACATCCCAGCTAGCGCGGACTTGACTCCGCGAGGGCCACCAGAGCAGCTTGCCGCACCAGAGCTGGCTCGGAACATCCCGCACTGCAGCATAAGGGTCTCGGTCGTGCCCGTCATGGTTTAGAGCCCGTAGGTTTGCCGCATTCACGATGATGTGTACAGCTCTGTACGGTACAACTGGTCACGTCAGCCAATTCATGCAAGAACCACGATATAACGTGATAAATGACTTGCCAGTCCACACGAAGGTTCTTCATTTTCCCTGATCGCTGCCAGGATGATGCTTCTGCCCCCAATTGTCGGGACTTGCTAGCACGCAGTGCTTTTAGTGGGATTTCAAGTCGGCGCTTAGGTCCCTTGGCTGAATCAGGGCTCGGCCGTTTGAGGAAGAAGCTTGTTTTGCCTGGTCCGATCTCCGTCCGTGTCTCGCTGAGGGCTGGAGAGTGTCACTTGGGCCTTCCGTCCTAGGTCTCTTGGGGGCCTGTTGGGCCATCTCGTGTCCTGGTGATCGGCCCAATCAAGTGGGATCGTTATTGGCATTTTATCGGACAAGACAAAGCGTTACGGTGTCTAGAGAGTCTCATCTTTCATGGGTAGAGAATTTCCCGAAGAACTAACTTAACTGTCACTAAGGCGACACAACGGGGCCGTGTGCTGTCAACCCAACATCAATCACTTTCGCTGTGGGTCTGGATGCTGCTCTGCGTTCTGCAGCAAGATGGCTTGACAGTTCGATGCACCGAAGGCTCGTGGCAGCGCCAGAAACCGCCAGGCGTGTCCCAATCCCTCCTGAGCCTACTGTTTCGGTTGCGAGATGGTTTCGCCGAGGCTTGGCTGTGCGGGTTGTGGTGGTCTCCTGTCAGCCCAACGTGCCGCGGGGAATTCTGGGCCAAGCAGTGTTTTGCAGGGGCAGCCCGTGGAAGATATGAAGCACAAGCTGCCCTGGTTGTTGCAGCAGCTCGTCGATCTCCCTGGTAGAAAGACAAAACAAAACTGATTTGTGTAATTCTTTCGGCAGCATAATACCCGAGACCATGCACCTCTGGCAACACTAGTCTTTATTCACCTGCTGCTTGAAACGCCGTTTCTTCAGACTTCATTCATATTTGACTAATACCGCCGCTTACCATCATAGTTGTCTCAAACGAAACCTTTTTACGGGATCTACGGCGACAGCATTGCTGCACACTTACACATGGCTGTACCGTTGTTCTCTACGCATAATACCCAACGGTGACCATAGGCAAGCTCCCGGCTGCGGACGAAGGCTCATCTCCAGTCAGGATGGCTGTGGAGTCATTACGGCGAGGTCGTGGGTTCCACAAGCGACGCCATAGGCTAAACGTCGCCCGGGAGGAACTCGCGAATGCGGCCAAGTTGGTCGTTAGGGACATCGTTGAGCCTCCATTGGTACGCCGGCAAGGGAAAGGCAAGGGGGGAGATGGCAAAGGAGGTGAGTGATCGATGTTCATTCCATTCAGGTCGCGCAGGAGGAATAACCATGGTGGAAGATGGCAAAGGCAAAAGCAACGACACTGGTGGCAAGGGAAAAGCTACTCCCGATGTCCCCTCCGCCCCCCCAGTGGCTGCTCCCTCCGCTCCCCCAGTGGCTGCTGAGCCTTTGCCGACGCAGGCTGCGCCGTCGAACCCAATCGTTCTTAATCCTGGTACTCCCGGAGAGACGATCGTGCCGCCGCTAAACCCTCCATCAACAGTTGCACCGCCTCTACCGCCGCCGCCTCCGCCGGGAGTGACGAGCTCGAGCACCTCATCGACGTCGAGCAGTCTCACGACCTCGACAGCGGTGACTTCGGTACAGACAACGCAGACCAGTGTACAGACCCAGACAACCGTGGTCACAACAGCACAGACCTCAACAGAGGTATCAACCCAAGTGACGACCATCGTGAGTTCATACACAGACCATCTCGACCTCCCCGGTCGGCAGTTCCTCAGATGACCATGACCCTAACGTCCTCCATGATCACATCTCCTATTGCTCCTCTTCCGACTCTACAGACGAGCCTCTCCTCGGCCGTCTCAACTAGTGCTCCGTTTGTTGCCACTACTCCGTATCAAGCCGCACCATCCAGCACCACCACCTCACCAGCTTCCTCTCGAGCACCCGCTATTGCGCCCGGAACAATAGCGGGCATCGTGGGTACGCACAGCTCCGACCCTGCCTGGCTATTGCCATGGCGTGGAACAGGCTGACAATGACACAGTCGGGATCCTCTCCTTTTTCTTCATAGTTCTGGGAGCAGTCTGTCTCTGCTCCCGCCGCACGAGGCGGCGTCTTCTAACTCCGGTGACTAGGCGTCTCACCAACAGCACCCTTCTCAACAGCAGGTCCCGCGGTGCCGAGTCGACCGGCATGCGGTCCGGGCGAGGCGCGGGCGACATGCACAAGTCGCTCATGTCTGAGGCGGAGTCAATGGCGTACACCACGAGCCCACGGGACGTCAAGCCACCGCAGATGGCCATGGTAGAGCCCAGTCAGGGCCTATCGCAGCACCCCGTCTTCATGGGGCCCGCGGCCTACTCGTCTAGGCCCAACTCGTGGCGTACATGGCGGCCCAGCGCCACGTTCGCGCAGGGGCTTGAACCCGTCCCGGACGACATGCAGCTCCCGCCGCCGCCGCCGCCCGCGCTGATGGCAAGGTACTCTGCGTTCCCGCCGAGGGGTTCTGGTATAAGTACGGGGGAGGACAGCAGTATGCCAGAATATAGCGCGTGGCCCCCGACTGCGTCAAATGCCGACCTCACGGCGCTCACTCCTGCGCCAAGTCAGCAACAGCGATCACCCAACCTCGGGCCGGGATACGTGATGGCCACGGGACCGGAACTTATGCAGAGCAGGGGCTACTTTAGTCAGCAACAAGCGGGAATGGTGGACGGGCAACACGCCTCGTCCGTGACGTACTCGGAGACGCCGCTGGCTACGCCAAGGACGCCGTTGGTCGTGGAAGGTGAGCAACTGGCCCCGCTGGCCTCCAGCCAAGAGGCCCCACCGGTTGACAATTGTGATTACGACAGCGGAGATGGCGGACACGCCGGAACAACTAGAGCAAGAAGCGACGATATCTGGCGGAGCCAGCGCCGACTCACCAGCAGCGCCGACGACAACGGAGGAGGACGAGACGGCGGACCCATCGGCGAGCTCGAGGGCGGCATTCAAGAAGCGCAGCTGGGCCGGGAGGCTGGAGCGGGTGGCGGCCATGGCGGCGGCGCGCAAAGGGTCGAGGCGGAGCCACCGCGCGAGCAAGGCGAGCAGGAGGAGCAAGGCCACCAGCAGGGCCAGCAGGGCCAGCGTGGCGAGCAAGTTCTCGAGGAAGTCACGGCGGTCCAAGGGCAGCAGCCAGAGCTGAGTGCCAGCGGTCTGCGGCGGTCTAACTTCTCCCGCGCCCCGTCGTCCTGGGATGGGGACGAGTCGGGGTCATCTGACGCCGGGTTCTCGTGGTCCGAGGCGGCGAGCGAGCCGTACACGGCTGCCGTCGCGAGTGACGGCTTTGGGCTGTCTATTATCGGGGCGAGGCATGGCTCCAGGTCAACCAGGACTAGAGAGGACATAGCTCCCGAGGCTTCTACTGGACCCGGTGGCGATATATAAGATGTATTGTGGTGAAGAAAAAAGATACCCCTCCTGGTTGGAGCCACAGGAAGAAAGAGGCTGGGAGCTGGTACCCCAGGACTCATTACTTAGCCCATCTAGTGCTAAATCTTAATCCGTGACCTGACGGCACGAGATTAATCACCTCCTCTGATGAGACTTGACTAAACATATATGCTTGAAGGTGACTGAATATGGTCAATGGTCATTAGATCGTGGTCCATCTTCAAATGCCTCAATGAGAATACCGGTACGAGCCTCCTTCCAATTCGCAGAACTGGCTTGACAGGACTCCACATTAAAATCCAAGCGTCTGATTTGCCCTTCGTATGACTTCCTTCTCTCCTCTGCTGCCATCTGCGGGCTCTGGGATCGGCTCAAGTCCCACTGATGCGAGCCCATCGGTGTTGGCAATTGACCTGAGGAACTCTTCTGTTGGTCTGTCGACATGTTCTGACTCGCCCTTGCCGCCAGGGAAATCGGGAGCTGGTGTTCCACGACGCCAGGCGTCTCGCATGTCACTGACGTACTTGGCGTTGATCTCGGTGATTGGGCAGACTGGTATATATAGAACGCTAGAGTCACCCTTTCCCTGGTGTTCAGAGTCCACCGCATGAATGGCTGGGATTTGTTAGAAAAGATCCAACTTGAGACAAGAAGGTCGCGGAGGTGGCCGCAGATGAAGGACAGAAGGAATCCGGTGCTTGCCAAAGAGAAAGTGGGAATGCATTCGGGTACCACGTCAAGAAGACACGTTTCGAGGAATGGGGGAGGCTTACAATCACAATGCCAGACGACAAAGTCACCAGGATTCACCCGCGGAACATGCACCATCGTCCGGTCCAACTCCAGATGTGGGTGCATAGCCAGCTTGGGGAACTCCATACCGTACCCAGGAGTAGCACCAGGTATCTCACTCGTCATCTGATCACCAGCCGTGAACTCCCAGTTCTCAGGCGCCAGGAACGCCAGCCTCTCGGCGCTTCCCCCCTTAGCGACCTCAAGGTCGACCGTCCTCCGCGGCCTGAAGAACGCCCTGAGTAGCATATACGCTGTCGCGAGCTTCAACAGCGGGTTGAATAGTATGGTGCCCTCCTTGGGTCCGACGGTGCTCATGCTCAGCCACCCCTGGTACATCCGGAACGCGCTGCATGCCCCGAGGCCGTTATACAGGTTGTTGATGGCGTTGACACGCGGGCTGCCATCCCAGGGGTCGTACCGGGTCTCCCAGTCGCCTTCGAACACAGCGTCATATACGCCCCCCTTGCCGAAACCCTCGCGCATCCACCGCTCCACGCTGCCGCCGTCGATGTGCGGGCCCAGGGAGAAGACCGCGTCGCCGGGCTGGCGGATGCGCAACCGGTCGGCGTAGGCTAGAGGCAGGGATATGGATATGAGCGAGCCGGGGTCCGAAAGTGACCACGTCGACTGCATCAGAGCTTTTTGGACTTTTATGAAGTTGGGATTTGTGCGGCCGTGTAGCTGTGGGGCTGACCAGTATAGTTCCCAGACTTGCGGGCCATTTTGTGGAAAGCCTGATTGTAGTGTAAGCCAGGGCCGCATATAAAATAGCTTCTGCCTGCTGAAATCGACGTTCCCGGCTCTTCCGGGTCGATATCATTGTGGATTGCGGGATGCGAAAACTAACCTTTTGTCTGGGGGTTTTTGCGGATATACTCTTCAAGGTCGAACTTGTACTGGCGTGCTTCATCTTGTGGCACAACACCCCGGATGACCGCGGCACCGCGCTTTTTGATCGCATCTTTGTTCCTAGCGAAATCATCTTCGAGGTTGTCAAAGTGAATCTCTGGGATCACCTTTGAGCCCAGCTCGGCAATTACATCGTTCTCGATTTCCAACCGCTGAAGCAGTCTGTGCCAACTGGCTTTGATCTTCTCTTCCCGGCCCTCGACCAATGATAATTTGAGCTGGCGGAACTGATCTGGGAGCGGTTCGTCTTTGATGCCGGCCAAGGAAGCGAACGAATCTGATATGTCACCTTCTCGCTTATCCTGACTCGCAGTCGCCATGGCCGCCATGTTGACGCAGCGCCTCTGGGAGGCAGCGAATGTCAACGGACGGCCGGCTCGTTTGATTGCTAACTGAAGCATACTGAGAAATAGGTGAAAGTGACCGCGCAGTGTTATAATATTCAATCGCGTTCAAAGCAAGAGTTGTTTGGGGAAATTCACGTCGGGATTTCTACATATGGCCCGCGGATCTGAGGGGATTATAAAGAGGCCGCACTTTATGAATCTGACCGGTATTGCCTCTTTCAGGAGCACCGCTGGGGTCATGAGAATCGAGCCACTCATCCCAGTGATCCCCGATCAGGAGTTTGTGGGTGACTTCTTGAATCAACTCGATGATAAACTTGTCATAAACCCTCGTAGCACGGATGCAGGTACACGGTGGTGAAACGGATCCCGCCAGTTGGGCCTTTGCGCACATGCCCGCCTCGCTTAATGAGAATGACCACGATGGTGCAGGGAACTGGGTAACGTCATTGCTAGGACCGAGCCCATATACGGTCTGTGGGCTGGGATAAACTCTAACCCAGACCCCAATTCATCTCACCAGCTCCGCCGGATGCCCGGGGAAGTGGGGGGTAATCGTGTGGAGTCAGTCCAGTAGATACATATGTACTTGAGTACCTGCGGCTCCCACAAAAAGGACAGAACTCTTGAGATGAGGGACCCACTTCGGGATTTCTTGAACAGGATGTGCTCCGACTTCATGCCCTCGTGAGACCTCACCGCCGTAGCCCAAACTGCAAGGCCTTGACACGACGGCAAAAGCAACCTTGAACAGGAGCCAGCCTTTTGTCTTCTTCCACCCCGAGCCTGTGTCTCAAGTCAGGGCCACAGGTAAACGTGGCGTCAGACTCCTGGGAAGACGGAACGCCCTGTTCAGGAAAAGCCGCCGCAAATCCCGCAGGTTGCCGCCTCAATTTTCGGGCACACTCCGAACCAACTAACAGGCCCTGAGGCTAAACTGCGCATCCGCCGAATTTGTCTACTCCGATCGGATTCTCCCTTCTCAGCCAGCCATGGCTGAGCCCCCACAGAAACGACCCGTCAAGTTCGTCGCCTCGGACGAAGATGGCATGCCAGTGAAACGGCGTCAGGTCCAGCAAGCCTGCGAAGCATGTCGCAAAAGAAAGGTAGGACATAGATGCACACCCAAGATGTCACTCTGTGATGTCACTGCAGTCACTGCAGCCCTCCTGCCCTCCTTTCTAATATGACGAGCGTTGGCGGCCTGCACAAGCACCCGAGGTTCCATATTATGATCCTTGAGTCGCTTCACAAGACTGACTGGGGCATGATAACAGAAACGCTGCTCTCACGTGTCAGATACGCCAGGGCCGCGGTTCTTTGCCGATGCGTCTCATCAAAAAAGCATCTATGCTCACCTCCAGTCTGACCCGCAGCAGCCCGAGGGCTCCGGAGGGTCACACCGTTCAGTGACCCTTCCAAACTCCCCCGGGTCGCCAGAGCAGACCCCAGGGGCCTCCTCGGCACGCGAGGTTGCCTCGCAGCTCATTGAGCTGTCCGCATCCCGGTTCGTGGGGGACCTGAGCCCCGAGAGCATCTTCATCGAGGCGGCAAGCAAGAACGCCAGGGACCCGTCCCGGCGTAACCCATCTGATATCGGCACATGGCTGCCAGCCCGGCGGACTCATGATGAGACAGATGCCAGGCGGGAGCAATCGGCCTCTACACAGGGAAATGAGCCCGCGGGGTCAAATCGTGCGGAAGATGGCCCAATATTGCTGCGCACTTTGTCGGGAAGGGTGGCTTCCTCGCCTGACAGCCCGGGACACCGTGTCGATGGTCCCCAACTCCAGTATGTGCCCGACGCCTTCCAATCATTGTATTATCGCGTTTCTCTATTGCCCTTGTGAAATGTAGACTTTCATTGGGTGTGCACTCCTGAGAAGTCAAACGAGGAAAGCCACTTCATGATAGTGTGACAACCCATTTGTCCCATCAAGTCCCAGTAGGAACTGGTATTTCACGTCGTCGATTTCGTACATTTTTATGATAGCTGCATTAAAAGAGAAACCGCCCCTGACTCGCTCGTCTGAGCATTTTCCTGCAGCCTCACTGTGCCTGGGCTACAGTTGGGATGCGGAGGGGCAGCCGAGGGACACCCAAGCGGATTCCCCAGCCGACGAGCCTTCATGAAATGGATGCGCCTGCGGTGTTTTTAAGTTGAGGGAATTTTCAAAGCTAATCGTGCCGATAATAGTGGTGCAGCTGGGACCAGGAAGACACCAAAGAAACCTACAGTATACCCGCCTGACGAGGATTACGAACACATCTGTGCCGTTTATCTGGAACGAATCCAACCAATGTGGCCTATAGTCAAAGTGGCCGATGTACATGCGACTCGCAAACCAAAATGCATCAAAGATGTTATCCTGAGACAGGTTTGTGGCGCCCTTTGTCATGTTGGCAGTTGCAAATGTAACTGGTCGATGTGATCAATCCCATTCCTCGGTGCAATCAGTCTCGTGGACTTACTTGTTGGAGCGTGTTCTGCTGAGCGTTTTGCCTTCCTCGGTTCCTATGCATCAAGCTTTGAGCCTCATTTCACACACGAATTACGCTAACAAGAAATTAAAGGCCATCTCTCTAGCAACATGCGTCGATCCCGCTGCATCGGAGTATTTGCGCCTCGAACCCGGCGGCCCGATTCTATCTTTCTCGGATTACCAACGCCCACTGTCCAAGTCCGTGCTCTCAGCCCTAGATGAACAGGTTCTCGTCGACAAAACGGACCACATCCGAACCCTCTTCCTCGTATTCTTCTACCAGCCGGCGCGTGCAGCAGAGCTGGACATGCCATCCCTAGTCTTTAGCCAGGCTATGCACTACGCGGTCAGCATCGGAATACACCTGGTGGGCTCCGGTGCGCAAGACGAGCGAAGTAAAGAGGCCGAGTCCCTGTTTTGCGCCCTCTGGGCCCTCGACAGGATGAACGCGGCATTCCATGGCCGCCCGTGCCTTTTGCATGAGCGGGACACCGACCGTGACTTGGACGAGTGCATAGCCGCTCAAGAAGAACCGGGCTTCAGGCTTTTATTGAATGTTGTCAAAATGCTGGACAAGGTCATTGACCTCTATCGTCCTACCAGTAAAGGGGACGAAACAGTCGTGCTGCCGGTTTTCGAGAGTATGATCATGGATGCCGGGGCAGACAAGGCCGCTCCATTTATACATTGTAAGTCATATCCCCAGTCTCAAGGTGGTGGTAGCTTCTGTGATGGTTACGGACAGCCTTCTCGTAGCAAAACTCATGGATCTCAGTCGGGCTGACATCGGACCTATTTGGTGATCAGCCAGCATAGAAACGTTCTACCACGCAGTTTCCGTCCTCTCGTGCCGACAACCGCCCAGCTCCTTTGCCCCATCGGCTCCGGATCAAGCACACCTCCCACACCCAAACATCAATGCCCGCAGATCATTATCCGCGGACCGCATAGTCGACGCCGTGTCCTTTGCACTGAAATTTCCAGCTTCGCCGGACAGAATCTCCGTCGTGCCATTCGTGCCGTACGCTCTCGCTCTCTCGCTCTCCGTCTCGTACCGGAAGATGCGCTACTCCAAGATCCCACTGTACCGGCTGAGGGGGAAGACCCGGTTCAAAGAGGTCGTCGCCCTGCTCAAGAAGCTAGGCGAGACCTTCACATGCGCCCGCGTCAATGCCGGACTGGGCGAGGCCATCCTGCAGGAAATGGACAAAACGGCAAAGGGGCTCGTCGAATCAGGCGCCGCAGTGGTCGCCAACACCACCGCCACCCCGAATAGCGCCACCCCGAGCTCTACTGACGCAAGACCTGCGAGCCGCAGGGCGTTGCCGGCTGAGGTGACTCTCGGTAGCAAGAGGAACGTCTACGTTAGGGAGGCTGACCGGCAAGAGCGCGGGAGTATCGCCCCGACGCCGAGGCCGATCCAGGCGGGCCAGAGCCCCTTGCAACAACTACCTATTCCGAATATGCAGCAGGGTCCCGGAAGGCCCTCGCCTGCGCCGGTGACCACGACGCTCAGTCAGGGCGCTATTATGGCTTTGCAGCCTGGTACGTCCCAGCCAACACCTGCTACGGCCTTGGCCGATATGCTGGATGTCGATATATTTGGCCACTTTGATCCTGGCTTCGACTTGAATACGGTTGATGCTGCGTTGTCCGCCAATTTGGACATGGGGTTTCCTCAGATGTGGACTACGCCGTGGCCCAACTGGCCAAGCTGAGGAATGGCCCTTGTAGCCAGAAGTCTCTCCGGCCTGCTTGCAGCAGGTACAAATAGGGGGCGGGGTGCACAAATGTCGAAATAAAGTTGGGCAGCTTGCTGTTGTCAATCCTTCAGCTCATAGCTGTTATCGATTTAGTATCATTTAATTGAAATTGCATTGGCTACCTCATGCCAGGCGCCTCAAACTGTGAAGCCTTTTCCATCCCGAATCACTGAATGCACATACATATCTATACCTAAATATAGCCAGCGGTTCTTCAGGGACACTTTCGACCAGTCTGATCGTGGTTTGCGCCCAGAGAAGCCCGAGGATGGAGCAACAGCACTGGAATGGCCGACTAGTTACCCACTACGATCGGGACGGGGGCGGCCTTTTGTAGGTCTTTTGTGCAGCCGTTCATGCAGAATCATTTCAGATCCCCCAAGTGTCTGCACAGCCAGCGCTGCTCATAGATACTGGACCTAACAAGGCCGGGACTTACGGTTAGCCAGCTATCCTCTATTATGCTTCCTGACACCTGAGACTTTTCGGATCCAGAAGTGGAGAGAAAACTCCGATGTGTTCGCGAATGGGCGTTTCTGCCGATAGGCCGCTTCACGTCGCCCGTCATTATCATTGGGAATTCTCGCCGCCAAGGATTTTCTTCTGCATACTATTCAATTTTGGGCTGTGATGAGTGAGCATGCCGGTCGAGGCCGTCAGCTGGACACAGTTTGGCAGCCCATCATTGGCAAATTGTGGTTATCGTGCCTAGATGCAGCTGGATCTCTGTGACCAGTAAAAGATGGGAGAAAAAGCCACCGGAGACTTCCTGGACAGTACCGATAGCTATTTGACCGAAATATGCCCTCATGTGAGAGCGTCACCTGAATGTGCCGCAGCCATCACTGTTTGTTCGCGCCACATGCATGTATGTGGTTCGGAGACCAAGATGAACGCGGCCCGAGATCGTTCATGATTTGAGTTACCGCTTCAGTCTCTAGTTCTATGCAGCTGAATACAGAAGAGTCTCATATTCACCCATGCTCCTTGGTGTACTGCGCCGATCGGCGGATGCGGCTGAGCTGAGCATTCGCCATGAAATGTGCAGTGTACCACACCTTGCGTTCACATTGTGCCTTACTGAAATTGTTAGCTGCGTTTCAATTTCCGATCATCTCGATCCAGCTCACTGGGATCGAGAAGACTCGAATTTCTTGTGACAGTGACTTTACGTGAGATGCAGGGCTGAAATGGCACCCACAAAAGGGCAATAGAAATTTTTGTTTGCTGGCTATGATGACCGCATACAATCATGGGACTTCTTCCGTTGGTATAAATAGTCTCGGCGAGGTTTCTTGCAGAATCAGTCAGGCCATTCACCGGGTCTGCCCCTTGCCTTCTGAAGTATTCTATAAATATCTACCTCCGGCAAAAATTCATCCCAGACTTCATATGCGTTTACGCAGCAACGAGCAGAGGACGGCGTGTACCTTGAAAAGTGCTAATTACGCACCCGAGACGTTCTGAGCTGTTCTTCAGATATCATCCATCTCCATCAAGTTACTTACATTCTTTACTGCCATAATGGCGTACAACATTTTGCGCAGTGGCGGCTCTCCTCTCCAGGCCAAGCAAGCCTTTAAGCCGGCACAGATCAATCTGACGCAGCCCTTGTTGTCTGATCCAATAAGATCTATCCCAGAGCTTATCGAGTACAATGCGATAGTCAACCAGGATGCGCTCTATTGTGTGCAAGTGCTCAAGCCAGAGGGCGAGGCAAGAAAGAAAGCTTCGCAGGTCACTATGCGCCAACTCTGAGATGTCATCTGGTGCTGTTCCTGTTATTTACGAGACTCGCTCCTCGGCCTGAACGATTCGGGCACAAGCAACAACTGCCAGTCCCATGTCAAGCCGGACCCGGTCGCCTTGCTCCTGGAGAGTGGCATAGGCCTCCTGATACACCTATTTTCTCTCCTGTCCCTGGGAGTGCCGACGATTCTGATCTCTCCCCGTCTCAGTCCCAGCTCTATCCAGCATCTGCTCACGACCTCAGAGCGCAGACAGTAATCACATCTCCTCGGCATGTCGCCAAGGTGAAAGCAGCTTTTGAGACAAGACTAGAGTATGGCAGAGGCGGTACGAAAATCGACGTTGCAAGGCCTTTCGAGTACTACTTGCAGGCAACAGAAGAAAGGGCTATCCAACTCGACACCACGATATGTGAGCCGCGGCATTTCCTGGGCGAGTGGGACCGTAATGTGATCATCCTCCATACTTCAGGGACCACCGGTCTTCCGAAACCTATCCATCAGCCTCACAAGATGTTGCTCGGGTATGCTTGCTGCCACCGCCCAAGTGAGACTGAAGAAGTTCAAGGACTAAATTTGTCCATGCTTCCGCTGTATCATGTACGTTTTCCTGGGTCACCGGCAGTGGAAATCATATCAAGCAGTTCATTGACGCTGAAGTACGACAGGGATTCGGCTTGGTTGTTGCTTGTCTGTCGCTCGGCACCGGAAAGCCCATTCTCCTACCACCACCCCACGAGGTTCCGACCGCAAGGTCCTCGGTGGGACTATTGCAAGCATATGAAGCCAGGTCTTTCACCACGGTACCCTATATACTGGAGGACATCTCAAAGCTCCCCATCGACGCAGGCATGGCGCGTCTCATGAATTTGCAATATGTTGCATGTGGCGGAGGACCCCTCAATTTAGCCGTCGGAGACTACTTGGTTGAGAAAGGAGTAAAGCTTCTAAATCACTTCGGATCCACCGAGACCGGCCCCTTAGCCCCTTCATGGTCCCATCAGTGGGTTATAATTGGAAGTATTGGCCTCTGAGGAGCGACTTGGACATAAGCATTGGGCTCACTGGCAGTGACCACATCAGCGGACAACAACTTCATCAGCTTTCGGTCACACTTTTCGGGTGGAGTGAGCCGTTCATACTCCAGGACAGTTTCGAAAAGGATAATCAGTCCCCAGTCCCGGCATTTCGTGCTGTTGGTCGGCAGGACGACCTGATTGTCCTGGTCAACGGATTGAAAGTGCAACCAAAGATTCTCGAATCAACTGTGTCTAGCAGCAGTCTTTTCAATGCTGCGCTGGCTTTCAGAGACGGAGAGTTCGAGATTGGATTGCTTGTTGAGCCGGCGGGACCATTCAAAAAAACGACCGGGAGCTGAAGTTAGCCATATGGCCTTTCGTTCAACAGGCTTGTCAGAAAATGGACAGCCATGCTCGGATTTCCTCCATAGAAAGTATCGTGGTCCTTCGGCCCGGGGAAACCCTTCCAAGGTCCGACAAAGGCTCTGTTCTGCGAAAAGAAGCATATAGTCAGTATGCCAAAGAGATCCGCCGGATCTACAGCAGCGAAGATGCTGAGGCATGCTTACCGTCAGCCTCAAAACCCAAGTCAGGCCGCCTCGAGGATATGATAGCTTCTATTATCGAAGAAGAGCTGCGAACTGTCCATTCACTAGGATATGACGACGACTTCTTTAAATTGGGTGTCAGCTCGCTGCAGGTTGTCCGCATTCAGCGGGGAATTATTAGCATTGTGGGAGAAGGCCAACACCTCTTGCCCAAAGTGAAAATCACAGCCGACTTTGTCTACAGGCACACTAGTATCAACCAGCTCTGCGCAGCCCTAAAGAAAGGTGTACCTACCTCCACCGACGGAGAGGATACCCTGATCGATGAGTACGTTTCACGCTTCAGCCTGACGCAAAAGGAAGGCAAAAGTATCATACTTCTCACAGGAAGCTTAGGTAGCCTTGGATCTTACCTCCTAGCGCACCTGGCTTCTCTTCCGCGAGTGGCTGAAATCATCTGCCTCATCCGCAGCTCCGGCGAGTCTCATATAGGGACCAGCTCCTCGATCGAGACGCAGATCGAAGCCGTGGAGAATAAAGGCGCCACAATTGCATCAGAGTTCCGGAGAAAAGTTTCCGTCGTCAAAGGCGACCCTACTTTGGCAGGATTCGGGCTGGCGACCGATATCTACGAAGGGTTGTGCAGCAGGGTCACCCAAATCACGCACGCAGCCTGGCCTATGGACTTCCAGAGGCCCCTCGAGTCTTTTGCAAGTAAGTTCAGGTTTCTCCAAAACCTCCTGCAGCTGGCCCGGGATATCCATGCCAGGCGGCCAGTGGTAAATCCAAGATTGCTCTTTGTGTCTTCAATTGCAACCGTAGGGGAGTACCCTACAGTCCATGGCGACCACATCGTACCCGAACAGGTCATAATAGACCCGCGTTGCACGAGCAGTCTCGGCTATGGCAAGGCCAAGCTCGTCTGTGAGCGCATCCTCGCCAAGGCCGCGGATGACTGGTCATCCGAGATGGAGGTGAGCTATGTCAGGACAGGACAGCTCTCTGGGTCTGAGATTAGTGGATACTGGAATGCGAAGGAGCATTTCCCTGCGCTGATTAAAATGTCTCACGAGGCTGGGGTGTTTCCGCGATTAGAGGGGTCAGTATCTTCGTCGTATCTGTTAAGTCTTGGTGACCGGACTAACAATAGGCTCTACAGACACTTTCATGGCTACCAGTCAATGTGGCTGCATCAGTCATGACCGAGCTGCTTCTGCGTCCAAGTCCAGTGGACCTGGTTTACCACGTGGAAAATCTGCGCGACAAGATTGGTCGGCTACCATGACCACAATCGCCAAGGAGCTTGGGCATTCGCCATCTTGTTTTGTCGAATTTGAAGAGTGGGCAAAGCTCGTGGGCCGCAAGACTTGTGCGCAGCCGGAACTGGGAACTGACATCTTGATGGATTTCATAGTGAAGGACTTCCAACGTATGTCATCTGGCAGAATCGTTCTGGATACATCGAGAGCACTAAAAGTTTCCCAGACCTTGCGAAATGCAGACTGTGTCTCAGACAAAAAGACTACTAAATACGTCGAATTCTGGAAGAAGTCTGGCCTGCTTCTTTAGGCACCGTACAGTATGAGCCGGAAGGAGTGACTGCGAGCGGTGAGATCTCTCGCAGCACAGCTTGAACGGCCCATGGTCTCGTAGATAAATTGAGATCGGACTGCGCATAATGCATGGACATTTTTATTCGAGTGGGAATCCCGCACCCTCAGAAATGGGTGATGTACACGGCAGGTAGCTGCTGGTTTCGTTCTTAATTCGATCACGGTACTCGTGTTTTTTCTTCTTCCTTTTTTTCCCTTTTGTTTTTCAAAAGAAAGAAAGAAAGAAAAGAGGGGGGGGGGAGACGGCAGATACTTATATCACAGACACGAAAGGCTCCCTGCCCTGAGTCGGGTCTCAGGTCTCACCATTCCAACTTCCGAGGTCGTACCCAATGCAGATGATTGAAGCCACCAGATTACGTACCTGAGCTGTCAGGGCTATCTGATTCGCTTTGTAAACATCATCCGCAGTAAGTGAAAATCGCTTCTGTGCTGTGGGACAGCTGTCCCGTGTGCAAGGGTGCCTTTCTTTCTGTCCTTGTTGGGCAGGCAATCCCAGTCCGACGATAATGCCATTTCTTCTGCTCATTGCGCAATAGCCCAAGGAACCAAAGAGGTTGGCCATATGCTTCGGGCCGTGCCGAACCCCCACTCCTTTAACTTCTGTAGTGCGTTGATGGGGCAGCTAACTCACCACCAAATGTTGGATTAAACTCACAGGAATCCAGGTTTGACGATAGCCTCATTCTCCCAAGTATAATCTCACGAAGTCCTCATGTTTGGGCCATTCTGTCCTCCTGTGCGCCTTGCCTTTCCATCACTACTTCTGATTTGTGATGACCGGCACATAATTGTACCGCCGGGCCGTGTTGAACACTGTCACATGTCGAATTTGTCAGCGATTGAAATGTGATTGGTGACGGACCGGCTGTTATGAGCCAGTACCCCAGTATAACCGGCCTGTATTACTAAACAGAATGACCCAGAAAATAGCGGCAGTGAAGACCCGAACGGCACTAGGAGAGTCTCACCTTGGGGACCTTCCGTCCATTTGTTCTGAACAGGTCGCTGCATGAACGATTGTGAAACAGACCCTTGGCTTATAAGAACGAAGAATGCTCGTCGAGATTGACTTCGGTACTAGATTTCTACCATTTTCCCATCTCCAACTGGTTCTGGTCTTACCTGTTTCTTCTCACTTGGCCGCCAAACAATTACCCCACGCAAACTCCAAGATTGCCTTCCGTCCGCAGACCTCAACTCAAGATGGCCAGCTTCTCCTTCTACGACGCTTACGTTCCTTTTCTAATCAACGCCCTCGAGTCTCTTGAAGCCATCCTCAGAAAGGCCGAGACTCATGGCAAGGAGAACAAAATTGACGTCAACGCCGAATATGCCACAGCAAGGCTTTACCAGGACATGCTGCCTCTGACCTTCCAAGTTCAGACTGTCTCGAATCTGATCAAGTCATTCACCGAGAGATTGGCCGGTGTCAAGGCCGAAATATGGGCTGATGATGAGACCACTTTCGAACAGCTCCATGCCCGGGTTAGCAAGACTCAGGAGTTGATCAAAGGTGTGAAGCCGGAAGACGTCAACGGCAAAGAAACCGAACTGGTTCAGGCGTAAGTCAGGGACCAGTGTTGCGACTCTAAGCACGAGGTACTAATTCACAAACAGAAAGGTGGCGTCCAATCTTTTCGAGACACCAGGTTTGGCCTACGTAACCGCCATGATCATCCCGAACGTATTCTTCCACCTGCAGGCAGCCTACTCCATCCTGCGAATGAAGGGGGTGCCTCTTTCCAAGAGGGACTATCTCTTCGCCTTCCTATCCAAGGCCCCGAACTCGCCGTTTGTACAGAAGTAAAATCGGCGCGCCAGGAGTGGCTATATCACTGCCTTGGCCCAATGAAGCCATCAATTCTACCTAGGTAGAGAGAAAGCAGAATAAATTTCAATGTGAGAAATCTCTGGACGTAGGACCTACTTGGCTAGTTTTATGCGGTGACATGTGAAAAAAGTCATTCAATTTGTAATCTAGAGACCTAAGTGTTCCACAAGTGACGTCTCAACAAACACCACGGAATCCGTTGGCTTGACAAGACGTAGTATGTGCTGGTCTGGCCTGATGAGCAGACCACCTCCAGAGCTCAGATTGCCCTCGGCAGCGAAAATGTGTTTTTGTCTCTCGTACATAAATTCGAAGTCGTGATTAGCGGCAGCAAGGACTACGGTGACTCCGTAGGTCTTCAATCCGGCTTCGATAACCTGGAAGCGCTCAGCCCATTGATCTCGTGAGCCGACAAGTAGCGTGAAAGAATCATACGGACATAGATCTAATGTTGAATACTGTCGCGATCGGATTTCTTGCTCCGAAAATTCCTTGATATACGAGGTGTCGACGGGTGGCAGAGCCGAAGGCCTTTTGATCCTGATCCACGCATGTGGAAGCCGAGCTCCTGGTACAAACTTGGGGGTATAGTGTGAAGCATGATCCGGGGCTTCTTTCTTCCCGTATACGTATCCAATATGTATCTCAAGCTGGAGCGGTGTCAGCAAGCAACGCCTAAGTACCGGGTGTCTGCACTCACATTGTCAAAATGCTCCCTCTGTCCCTCTACTTCATTCGCGATCATCTGTTGTTTCCCAGGGTCATGGATGCTCCGCGACAAGTTTTCCCTCGCTTCTTGCACATCATTGATCCCAGCCGTGCCCAGGGCTTTCAAGAATGAGAAAATTTGCTTCCCATTCTTGACGCTCTGCGCTGCATTGACGACAGCTACGGGGTGGCGTTCCTCGGCGTAGGTCTCAAGGAGTCTAGGCCGTGCCCAACCTTGGAGTACAGCCGCAATCTTGTACGCGATGTTGTGCACGTCTGCCAGCCCGGAATTGAGTCCGAGCCCTCCCGTCGGCGGAAACGAGTGTGCCGCATCACCACAAAGAAAAATATTGCCGACTTGGTACTGCTTTGCGACCTTCCTGCTCAGGACCCATGGTCTATAGCTGAGTACATCGAACGGCACGTCGTCCCGTCCAATCGCCGCCCTGACAGTCTCTCGTGCAATTTCCTCATTCCAGCCCGCCAGCGGAAGTCTTTCCGAATCGAAATTGCTGATTAGGACTTGGTTACCCGACAAGTCGTAAGCGATGATAAAACCCGAGCAGGCTGGATCGGTGATCCAGTGCAGCATACCAACTCGCTTGCCAACTACTGGCCGCAGGTCTGCATTGAAGTGGATGGTCATCATCGTTTCGTCTGTGAGATCTCGTTATCATTACGTCCACTGGTAGAACCGTATGGTGAGAAGAGGAAGATGAAAGGTCCTCTTTCTTATCCAAGTTACTAAAGAAGAACTGGACAATCCATTCAATAGTGTCTTACAGCTGTCTTCTCCCTCGCTCTCAATGCACAGCCACTTTCGGACTTGGCTCTTCGCACCGTCGCAGCCCAACACGTAGTTCGATCGGATTTGATAGGTAGCACGTGTAATTCTCTCTTCAACAGTAGTGATGACTTCATTGCCGACCTGAATGTTGTAAATTCCGTTGCGATTGTGCGTAACATTTTGAATAGGTGTAAATGGGCCAGATTGGTGGGACTCACCTGCTCGCAGGACTCGAAAGAAACACTTTTTCTAATTGTAACATTGGGATGTTCTCTTAACAGGTCTGAGATGAAAGCTTCGAACTGTGGTTGAGGAATATTATGGATCATCTGAAAGAAAATACCAATTTTAGACAGGCACAATCCACGGCAAAGGGCAAGAACATGGGCATATGATATCACTAGCCATTTACCTCTGGTGTATCTTCGAGGACTTTAGAATCCATTCTCTCGTATGGGAGGACACCAATCTTCTCTCCACTCAGGTTCGTCAGGAAGTTCACCCAATAAGCATCATCGCGCGATGTCCCGATCTGACGGAGCGCCTTCGTATCAAGCCCGAATTGTCTGCAGAGCTCAAAGCTTCTTGGGCATATAGCGTGGGCTTTGGGAGCAGCCAGTCGCGTAGGATACTTTTCAATAACAAGACATTGTACTGCAAATCCTGTCAGAATTTCGAGTGTTTGATGCGGAGTCCAACGTCCAGGCCAATAGCCCTCAACTCGCACACACTAACCTCCGAGCTTCGAGAGCAGATACGCGGCAAGTAGACCACTAGCCCCACCGCCAACTATGAGCACAGGAACGTCTGTGGGTGCTTGAATTGCATTTTGAGAGCTCATCTTTTCGCGGAGTCATTCTATGAGGGCCGAATTCAAGAGTGACGTGAGGAAGACAGGATGTTGGAGTCGCCGCAACAAGTTCTCACCATTCTGTTTCATATGGATCTGGCCCCAAGTTCACCATGTGAGACCGAGAGGAGGCTAGGATAGCATCGGTAAAGATGCCGAGGCTTCCCAGCCGCTCAGGAACACTGTTCTTGGCACCTCGGAATCTTCACATGAACATGCGTTACGAACTCCGTAAATCCGACATACATGGGCAATGGCCCGGCCCAGCCCACCTTTCAGATTCGATCAAGCTTTTGATCGATTGATTTCTGCCAACATTTGATTAAAATTCTATGCTGAGTTTCTTGGTTCTACCTCAAAAAGCCGTGGCCGCCTCCATCACTTCCTTAATAATGCAAAAGCCCCAAGCTGTTGTTTCCAGGTGTCCCCGAGAAACTAAAGATAAAGTTCCAAAGCTAGCTAGCCCAGTGGTGTTGTATGATGAGTCTATCAGAGTGCTTCGGCACGTTAAAATGACCCTAAGAGCCTCACAAGTTATCGCAGGTGCTTTACGGATAATCGCGGAATCTTGCTACCCCACAGGACGTCATTTCATAGTAGCCTGCCCCAGATTGATCTCAAAGGCTGTACCGGAAAGACATATTTTGTGTGTCGGTCAAGTCTAAGAGACCTTTGTCGACCTTCTGACGATAGTGTTGCCCAGTGGAATCTGTTCTCTCGACGTAGCCGTGATTCTCCACGGGACTATCGGCCTGCGAGGCATCTCGTCGATGATTCTCTGTGTTAAGTACCCAACGGATGCTAAACAACAAAATAAAGTTGCAGACGTAAGATGCCTAAAGTAGAGGCGTTAAGACACTGTGGCCCATAGAGTTTTGGTGGACAAATCAAGGGTCTTACAAGGCAAATGCTGTAGGGTACATAGTTCCTTGGTTTATACTGAGCTCTCCAGAACAGCGTGCATAGCGTCTGGCCGAGAGAGTACCCAATCAGGAAGACTGCATTGACAGCAAGTTTCTAAGAATCGAAGTCAGCTTCAGGTCCGTCTTCTGGGGAAAATTTTGGTTTTATCATTCTTTAGATTGACCTTGAGAAGGTGCATTTACCTTTGTGTGGCCCGAAGAGGTGACCGTCACCCAACCGACAATCATGGCCCACGATGGTGCTCCTCCAAAACACATCAGATAATAAGCGCAAAGAAGCCCGATTCGATTACTCCATGGAAGACTCATGAGCAGGACGACGGCTAACACCGAGGGAACGAAGAAGCCAATGGCAATCCAACATCTAGCATTCTGAAAGAAATGCTTAGGTCAGAAAAGTTGCACTCACTTTTATGCTTGCATTAGTGTTGACAGATACTTGAAACACTCACAGGATACCGACGCAGAATAATTGTCGCAAGCGTGGTTGATACAATCTGAGCGGCACCCGCAGGGATATTGAGTGCCGTGGTCTGCAGAGTTGTGAACCCGAAAGACTGGATGATCAAGCTATACTGAGAGCCAGTACCATTCTGAAGATTCCTGTGGTGCGTTTTGAGTCAGCTCTGATGGAAGATCACTCAAAGCAAGATTCTGTCTGTCCGACCACGAGTTGCGAACGGCAGCGAGCGTAGAGGTCCGTCGCGGCCTTTAGACTTACGAGATTGCAGCAAGGAGGAAGAAGAGCCACGTCTTGCTATCCTTCATCGCCTCAACAACTTGTTCGCGCTTCCAAACCTTGGTCTCGGTGCCACTCTGATTTGACTGAATGCGTTGCACCACTTTGACCTTCTCATCCGCGGTGAGGAACCGGGCTTCCATTGGGCTGTCCGGGAAGAACCACCAGAACAACGAGCCAATAAGCAGCGAAAGACCCGTGTAGATGATCAAAAGGAGCTGCCACTGGGCAGGTTTCTTCGTGGGGCTCGAGTGCGCAACGCCGTATGCTAAGAATCCAGAAACTATGGTTGCGAACCCGTTGCATTGAATTGTCCACCCAATGCGTTGCCCAATCTCGGTACGGTTGTAAAACATGCTTGTGGCTACCATGACACCATTGGTCATGCAGCCCTCCGATGCCCCTAACAAGAATCGGAGAATGACTTCCATTTTCATGATAATGTTAGACAACCACATCTCTCATCAAGTCGGTAAGAAGGTATTGAAGCGTCACTCACAAAGACCTCCAAAGTTGGTACACAAACACTGCAGCCCGAGCAACAAGGCCCACAGAAGAATATTTGCTGCGAGGTACTTGCCGACAGGGAACCTTTGTAATGCCCACGAGTGTGGATAGGCCCAGATAATGTAGCCTATTGTATTATAATATTAATAATCAGAAGATATTTGCTGAAAAAGCAGGTCTGACAAAAGCTCACCAATGTAGAAAGCGGATCCGAGTGTATTAAACTCGTCAGCTGTAAGATGATTGTCTTTGATGAGTCCTAAGATTGATGATGCACCTATGGTAGTTCTACGCATCATGGCGATTCGTCAATAAGGCCAGACTTAAATGTTTTCATTGGCGCCACTCACTTGTCCAAGTACTGGACTGCCACACATATTGAGTCAGCAAATGTAGTATCGGAGTCATTCCCGAAAATCTAATTTCAGGACACTCACGAATGTATACTGCGAACAGCAATGACAAAACAATGCGGTCGATTTTGTTCCGAATTCTTCGCGCCTCAGCTGGGGTCACGGGCTCATCATCACGGCCGGCCACCAGGTCCACCGCTTCATCAACCCCCTTGCCCATGTAAGAATCTCAGGCCAACGGCAGACATATCATTGTTTGGGCAGGAGACTCACATTCTCGTATTGCTCCACCAGCTCATCGGTTTGAGGTACCACTGGGGATTTGGTCGTCATGTTGCAGGTTGTCGTATCGATCTTGATCTGCCATAGAACTCAACGACACGGGGATCTTGAAAGCGACATATCATCTTCGGAGCTGGCTTTTGGCTACTTTTGAACAATTCTGGCGGGTCTGCGTGTCCACGTGTTTATTGCAGCCCCAGACCTTCCGATACCCGGCCTGCCCAGGAGATATTGACATGCAATTTTAGGAATTAAATGTACGGATTAAGCTTAAGATGCAACACAGATTTATGAAGAATTTCAGCCATTGGCCATGCATGCATGAAGGGGGTGTCACTGCAGCTACTGTGCTGCCAAAAGGCTTGGCATCGATGAGACTAAGGCAGGTGGGCTGGGTGTAGTGAGGGGACTTTACTCAGCGATGATACCCACTGTGAGCTTATCTGTGTCATTCTGTCCTAACTTGAACGCCAAGTTATCTACATGTTCCTCCTATGTTCACAGACGCCTGGCCGATCGATTGTCTCAGTCTTACCAAAATCCTTCCTTCGACGAGATCGCCATGTCTTCTAGTACGAGTTTCGACACAGCAACCCTGCCTGTGGTTTTCACATACGTGCTAACGAATGTCGACAAATTCTCTATATTAACAGGAGGTGTAGCTACCTATTTGATAATACTTGTAATTTACAGGCTGTATCTGAACCCATCGGCCAAGTTTCCTGGGCCACGGCTGGCGGCTTTAAGTTACTGGTATGAGTTCTATTACGACGTCTGGCCTCATGAGGGACAGTATACTTGGAAGATTCGCCAGCTTCACGAGCAATATGGTATGTATCACCAGTGTGGCAAGATGAGTGGCTGATGTTTGTGCTACAAACCCAGTTTTCGTGGCCGTTTTTCTGACTGGAAGTTTAAGGTCCCTTTGTCCGCATCAACCCTTGCGAAGTCCATTGCAACGACCCTGACTTCTTCAACGTCCTATATGTGAGCTCAGCCAAGAGGAAGACGGATAAGTGGATCTGGGCTGTTCGACAGTCGTAAGCTTCTTCTGAACGAAGTCAGAGCAACGAGTTACACTGACCAAAAGCTAGATGGACGCGCAAGTCATCATTCAAAACCCTCCACCATGATCTGCACAAGCGAAGAAGGAGCCAAGTGGCGCCATTCTTCTCGAGATCTTCGATAAGGAGACTGGAGCCTCTCATCGTGAACCAGATCAACAAGCTCTGCTCGAGGCTCGAGGCGAAGTCGCAGTCGCTCCCGGAACCGAGGAAAGTCGTGAATCTGACGCACACCTTTATGGCGCTCACTGGCGATATCATCTCCAAGGTGTGCTTCGGACACCCCACGGGCTTCCTAGACCTCGATGACTTGGGCAGAGACTGGTACGAAGGGCGAGTCATCGGCAGCCGCTCTAATCACCTGCTCCGACAATTCCCGTGGCTCTCCTTTCTGCCACTGGGTTGGGTTTCAAGGGGACAGTCAAGGACAGCGGCGAGCCTACAGTATGCTCAGCAGAAGCAAAAAGAGATCCATCAGCGGGTTACGAAGCTAGTAGAAGAGTATACTGCGCAGACCGCCGATAAACAGGTGTCCAGAGGCCCAGAAGATGAGGATTTGCCTGCGACTGTATTCGCGTCCATGCTCGATGCCGACGTTCCGCGCTCCGAGAAATCGGCCTCGCGACTTACCGAAGAAGCCTTCACCTTGACCGGCGCTGGGACGATGACCACCGCGAACGCCCTCAACTCCATCGCTTACTACGTTCTCAGCCGGCCCGAGTGCCTCGACTGCCTCAGGGACGAGCTGCACGCGGCGTTCCCGGACCCTTCGGCGATCCGCTCGACCGCTGACCTCGAAAGGCTTCCTTATCTGACGGCTTGCGTCACGGAGGGTCTCAGGCTGAGCAAGGGCCCACCACACCGGTTCGCCCGAGTCTCTCCTGAAGAGGATTACAAGTACCGCCGCGCCGAGGGCCATGCCGAGACAATCCCGCGCGGCGTCCCTGTCGGGATGTCGTTCATCGACATCCTGGAAGACGAGGAAATATTCCCAGACCCTCACGCGTTCGTACCGGAGCGCTGGCTGCCCTCCACGTCTGGCCCAGATCAAGCGCAAGCGGCTGCTGGCGAAGCCGGCGGCGACGAGGCGACTAAAGATACAGCAGCGCGCCGTCGGCGATGGGCCATTTCTACAGTGTTTGGTGGAGGGTCGCGCATGTGTATAGGCCTCCATCTCGCGTGGTCAGAGATGTACCTGGGCATTGCCATCCTCGTGTCTCGATTTGGTGACCGCATGGAACTGCATGATGTTGATTTTGACCGGGATATCAAGATAACTATAGATGGCTTTGATGCCTTTCCTGGGCGAGGGCACAAGGGACTAAGAGTGATGATGCTGCCGGAATAGGTAGTACATATGTACAAGAGGTGATGTGGATCAAGCAAATTGTCCCATGCTAGGCCCTAAGGCAAAGTTTTGTCAAGGGGTAATGAACGAATATGTCATGAGATTTTCACACACTCGCGTGCGGGATCAGATATTGCTCGAGCTTTGCTTTATGTCAAGGTCTGGGGAAACGACCTGTATGATCTTGGACACGGCGTTCGTCCAATACCTGACGACCAACCTCAGCTTCTATTGTTAAAGGTGGCGGTTGTGTGGGGCTGTGAAGCAGAAGGTTTGCGGAGCCTGAGGCCCAGATACTATGGTGTCCAACGACAACTATTAAGATCAGGTATCCTGGCTTGTAGCCCGATTAATTGTATGATGCTCTTTCCGCTTTGACTTCATATATCGCATTTGACTTCCCGTCATCAGTTTCCGTGAAGGGCCCAACCAAGGCACGAGTATAACTATCCACATCCACCAGCCGCCCAGGATGCCGCACCCCCGCCTCGAGCACCTCGTCCTCCTGGTACTCCATCCCGCCCTTCCCATAGGCCGAGTACCGCGGCACCTGCATCTCGATGTCCTCCCCGCGGCTCCCCTGCCTGCCCCTGTACTGGTCCATCCTGCCCTCGTCGTCCTTCCAGTTCCGGCGGTGGGGCTCGGGCGAGACCCGGTACGTGCTCTCGACCCTAAACTCCTTGGTGATGAAGATCTCCTGGATCTTGCGCGTGACGACGGGCCAGAACACGGGAATCGAGGCGAGGATGCAAGAGAGCCTGTTCTCTGTCTCACCGAGGACGAAGATGCGAGGGAACTCGAACGTGATGTCGTCGGCCATCCCTTGCTCGCTCAGGACTTGGTTGGAGGCGAGGCGCAGGCCGGCTATCACATTAATGCTGTTGGATGTGTGTGTCAGCTTCAGCGTACCCTTTAACCTCTGGTCGTTGGGACCGTTGGTGGCGAGCATCCATCCACTTACATTATGCCGAGACCGAACAGGGCTAAGAGACCAATCTTGGTTTTCCGCTGCGTATCACTTCGGAAGAGGAGGGGGATCGGGAGGATGAATATCATAATATCTAGCGCCATGTTGAGTATATTAGCCAGGAGCACCGTGAGGTACACCTGACTGTCGTCTCTGGATGCATATCTATGGTCCGGGTAAGCAGGTGTCTCCGAATGGGATCCCAGAAAGTGCGGGGGCTCACCCGTAGTAGATTGCATTTATATCCCGGCGCCAGAAGCCCTCTACGGGGATACACGGAAACCAGCCGATGAACCCGAACGCGATGCCGTAGGCGCCGGTGATGACGACAAGGCCGATACAAAGCCGCCGGAGTAGGGGGTCCACAAAGGTCCGGAGGTACTGCAGAAGTAGTGATACCTTGACCAGCGAGTTGCTTACGTTGAAGGAGGCGTTTGAGAGGTAAAATAACTTTTTTTCGGATTATATTTAGCCAAAGTCGTAACTCGGAATCCCGAAGATCATATGTTCTTATTTGCTTACCAAAAAGATAGTATTTAGATCCCCTTGAGGGAGCTCATAGATATGATGGCCCATGCCATAGTTGGTTGCTGAAAATAAATGAGCTGATGGCCCAAAAGCACTTATTAACTCTAAACAAATAAGTGAATGCGTACCTGTAGCCAGGCTGACACCGCTCAAGGACCCCATGACCTTTAGATGCCTTGACGTCAGCACACGATGGCCACGAAGTCATACAGAATCGGCATGTGACAGCAGCCGCAGAAGTACGTACCAGCGCGAGGGCGATGATGAAGTCATCCCACCCGGGGGCCCTTATTACCCGGAACCGCGTATAAAGCCTGAGGCCCACGGCGGCCCACGCCAGGACCTGATGTGCGCCCTCCCCGTCAGTGCCAGCCTCAACGTGGAGGGTGAATAATCAGTTGCACACATACCATGAATGAGACCAGCAAGCCGATGAAGTCAGACTTGCGGTTCGGCCACGACAACCCGTCATCGGAATAGGCACGATGGCCGGGGGCCGGGGCCGGGGCCGGAGCCAGGGAGGTTTGGTTGCCTGCTAAACCTGCCATATGGAAACGACCGTCGAGGCAGTCGTAAACAGACTCAACAACACTACATCTCCGGTAATACGGAGAAGAAAGTGATTGCAGACACAGTGTGTCCGGGTACTTGCCCCGGTGGGGGAGGGGGGGACGTCGGGCAATATACTCTAAATCTGGAGGGGCCTCCAGTTCACACCGACCGTCCGGAAACACCTCTTACGGATCAAGACTAACAAGGGGACTCCCGTAATGTGAGGCAGCTTCCAGAAACAAGGGCTCCGAAGGAGGGAAGAAGAAAGATCGATCATGGTCCCATAACAGGGCTTGGAAACCATCACTCAAGCTCAACGGGATAGTCGCATTCACAACGGTGGTCAGCCCAGTTTCCCTCCAAGGACCGGCAAATGACTCGAAGTGAAGTCCTGGGACAATATGGTTTGAAGTAACAGCATCTGATGTGATCACCAAAACGCACTTCGAAAGCTTAAACGGCGGCGCCCTGACTCGTCCCCGGTGGCTGGCTTGCTGGCTGGCCATAGTATACACCACGCTTTGGGGGTTGGCGAACGAGGAAAATAAGCTTTTTTCAGCCCCAGGGAAGCCGCGGACTATCTTTCATGGGCCTTCAAATACGCCCAGCAACAGAATCAGCACCACCCAGCGCCCGCAGGGTGCCGCATGGCAATGAAACGGGAAGTTCCCAGCTGCTGGATGGCCTGGCTGGGATCTCGGGTAATAATCGGACTAGTTTCATATCCAGGGACGATCTTATTTTACTATGTCCGCAAGGAGAAGGTCGGGAGAGACTGGTTGGCACGTCGAGTTTCAAGTGGTCGTCGGATATGGGTTGCCTGCTGGCTTGTGATGAGCTGAATTTATTTCAACGGCAATGTTGCAGCAGAGCAAAGACGTAACATCCGTACCCGTGACAGCCACATAGGTATGCACGCATGCCCGCCGCTTTGCACGGTCCTGTAATAGGAAGAGTGCACGGCTCACAGGGAGTCAGATCTCCGATCCGCACTTTGGGGTTCATAGAAAGGAAGTGAGTGACAATGGGTATTATTATAAACACTTGGCAGCTCGTGGTCCGAACCAGAGAGCCCAACGCTTTATGCAGTATCAAGCCATACGGCAAAGGACATTCCCTCTGGGAGGACTGCCGCGCAGACTTGGTGCTGAGTAGGGGACTCAAGCGTCAGAGATTCCTCAGAGCTGTCAAAATAAAAGATTCGACACTACCGGGCTCTTGGGAGTCCGCACAACCGTCGGCCAGGGTTCTCCACGAGCCCGTGGCGCGCGGGAATGACATCTCTCCTCGCCATGCACTGAAACCTCAGAAACAAAACACACAAGGGTATATGTAACCCAAGACGCCGGGGAATTCAGCTGTTGCATCAGGGCCAACCGAAGGCCATTGGGATGGCATGACACGGGTGGGCGCGTCTGTGAGTTGGAGAATCCGGCAAGTGGGAGGGAACACGGCTTTGCGCTTTTGCATTTGCATCTGCATTTGCACAGACTCTTCCCGTTGGAGGGGGCGGGTTTTTGAGGCAGAACCACCTCCGCATGGCAGATATCTCGTCAACGTCCACAGCTGCAACCCTGTTACTCGAGGAGGAGTCCAAATCCACCCTTCAACGGGCCCGGGACCTATAAAAGGGCCGTCACAAAAGAAACGCCGGCGCTATGCATGAAGAAACCGTTATTGACACACGGGGAAGACCGTCGCGAGACTCGTTCGGGCACCGGATTTATCTCCTCCAGTTAACTTTCTACTACCTCTCTGCGTCTCTCAATTCGACAAAGCCATCCTGCATCGGCGCCATGCCAATATTGACCAGTTACTTACGTGCGCTCCGCCCTTCACAAGAACCGTAATGCTGGAACATGCGGATGCGAAATGTTTGGATCGAGTGACCATGGCCTGAGCCATGAGCGGCCTGTCATACATGAAAGCCAAGACTCCTCGGCCCATGTAGAAAGCCCCAGAATTGCGAACTGCCGACGTCAAGGAACGTAAACTTTCCCATGCCGGCCTGAAAAGAAAGCCGAGATGGGCTCGTCCAACACCACGTCGACAGCAGTGCTGGAACCGAACATGAGACAAGTGTGGAGTCCTTAGCCAACGGTAATCTGGACACCGAACGTGCAGGTCAGCGACTACCCGTGGCCTTTTACCGCTCTAAAGGTTCTGCCTTGTGTCTCGTACAGGTGAGACGTGAGTGTTTGTCTCCATGTGGACACTCGATGACCCTCGTCATGCCATTGTGCAATATTATATCTTTGAGGGCTGACGTAGGTCTTCAATGTGAAAGTCTAACTGGTTCGAGTGGTAGACATGGCCACCGGGGTGCTTAGCGTCGGTGTACAGACCGTTGATGCTGTGCTGGTGGAAGGTGGAGGACTGTGTGCAGTGCAGGATGTGGTCGAGCCCCGGAGGATTCGTCAATCGGAAGATGCCGTAGCTATGTGGATGTTAGCCGAGATCCGAGTACACAATTGCACATTCAAGGTGGTTCAAGCGGGGAGCGCAGGGTGGAACCAAGGCTTACGAAGGTTCGGACCGTGGGGCGCAAACGATTGCGATACTCTCCGGCATCATGACCTGGTAGCCCGATTGGGTATGCAGGTCTCTTGAGCTCATGAAGCACGTCTGAGTCGGGTGAGTGTGTATCCACCCAAAGACCATGAGATCTTCTCTCATGCAGAACTCAATCACGTCTTCCTCGTTGTCCGTCTCGCAGGTGTCGGAGGTGCACGTCTGCTTTGGTATCACGAGACAGCTGACGAAGAGAGCGTTGTTGACTGATGTGCCGCACAGTATGCCGCACATCTCGAGGCTCTTCCGAGTGTTTGGTGCGGCAATACGGAGGAAGTCTTCGCGCAACCTGTCCGGCAGGAAAATGGGTCGAATAGGAGTTCCGTTTTCCAGGTAGGCTGCGGGCCTGAAGGTGTAGCGCTCCTTGCGCTCCATCGACTTTGGCGGCAGCTTGGGAGGCTGCAGCTGGTGGGTCGGCGGTGGTGTGTTGTACGCCGCCGAGTCAAACGATTCGACAGGGTCCTTATCTGGCCGCGGAGGCGCTGACTGTTGTTCGTGGTAGGACTGGTTGGAAAGCTCCTTTGCTGGCCGGGGAGGTGGCCGGAGAGGACGACGGTTGTATGTGTCGCCGATAGAGGACTCGTACTGGGGCACTGAGGATCTCGAGATGGCAGGGTATTGGTAGGATGGCCGTCGGTCATACGTGCCGCTCATTCGCGATGCGTAGGAGGGTAGTTGGGGTTGCTCGCTGCTGTCCAGGGTGAGTGGGCGGGCCGCCTGGTCAGTCTGATCCAGTCTCCGGCGCGCAGCATCCATGTTGCGCCTGATATCATCGCCATCATCGCGGATGCCGCCGCTTCCGTCTCGCGGGGCAGGAACGTCCCAGTCATCCCAGAGCCCGGCGCCCCGTCGTGCCTGCTCTTCCTCTTCCGAGATTCCAGCTTGGCGGGTTGCCTTACGAGCCGCATCTCGCCGTTTGATTTCTCGCTGGGCCAGGTCGACTGCCAGATCTTGATGCTCCCCTGCGTCCAATATCTTCGCCCTGACCTTTGGGTTCCACGACAGCGCCGGGTCCCTTGCGGCCTGTCTCTCGTAGGGAGACTTCTCGCCCTCGAGCTGAACTGACTCGTCACGCTGGCTCGCATGTATCTTGACCCACTCGTCGTGGGCTTCGGTTATCTGGGGCTTCAGCGCGGTCAAGGTGTTGAGAACCTTGGGCAACCCGGCAGCGAGGGGTTTGAGTCCCCGTCGGCCTTCTGGTGTCTTGGCCTCTGGATGGGTGGGCAAGTGCTCTAGGACGAGGGTGGAGTATCGGAGAAGGAGGAGATACGCCTGGCTCATGTTGCCTTCGCGGGTATACATATAGCCCTGTGAGCGGCAGGTCATTAGCAAGGAAAGAACGACGGTGCTGGGAGGAACTTGTCCTACCTGACGGAGGAGGGTATCGGCGGCGCGCAGCCATTGTTTCAGGGCGACGCCGCCGTTGAACTCGAACTTCCTGGCCTCGACATCGATCTCCTTGACACTGAGCGGCCGGTCCGGCAGGGTCCAAGTGGTATTCATGTTGGGCGACGTGGATGGGCTATGCAATCAAACCGGCTGGCAACGCAATGGGGTTGGCTGGGCGATCACTGCAGGGCGGCGGCGTATGTCATAGTGCGAAAGGAAGCGGAGGTAATGGCCGGGGCTGAACGAGAGGGAAGACAGAATCAAGAGATGCGAGGCAGTACAGGAAGGGAGTCAGTCAGTCAGTCTAGAGCCAGACCGTCTCTGGCTGCAGACTGGCAGTCTTGGGACACGCAAGTGGACCAGCATCAGCAGGAAGGAGAAGGAGAGCAGGACAGAATACAATAGGTAGTGTTGTCGCTGTGGTTGTCGTTGTGGTTGTCGTTAATCGTTGGCGTGTTTCGGTGGTGGTTGTCAGTTAATTAATTTCTGGGTCGGCTCGTGTTGCAGATCAGGCGCCCACGCGTGGGTGCGCCGCCGAGAGCTTGCTTGCGTGCGTACGTAGTCCGGGTAGTCCAGGTGGTGGTCCAGGTGTGAGTAGCTCGGCCTGGGAGCCCCGCGATTGATCATCGGCCTTGCTTTGCCGTCGGGGAATATCTTGGCGGGGCATTTGACGAGCCCGCCTGGCCGGTGCGCTTATCTGATAACGAGATGCTGAGGTAAGCCTTTTGTTCAGGAGGCTGAACGGGCAAGATTTGATAGATCAAACAACAATCCATTTGTTGAACTTTTGCATGTATCCCAGATTTTGTCGGATGTGTTCGTATAAAGGCACTTCCATGGGTTATGGCTCAGACAGATGGACTTTGATGAACACATCGTCCCGTTTTGATCGCCGCTCATTAATCTGACTTCAACTCCCGCCACTCTCCAAGCATTCTTGAACTGCTTGTTCTTGGTTGACGGAGAATTACTTTCCCATGGGCAAATGCGCACCCGCCGCAAATCATATCGTAACACAAGTAGACTTGCATTGGCCTCTTTGAATGGCCCCGATATTACATGAGCAAATAGAAAAGAACAGAAAAAGACACTGGAAATTGGCACCCGTGAAAATGGATGGTACACCTGTATATCACTAGCATCACAGGTAGTTACATTCAACAGGGAAAATTTGCACGCTGGGAGGCTTAATGGACTGCAAATATAATCCGCATACTCGTCGATGATTTACACGTTGGAGCCAGGCGTAGACAGAAGAGCTATAGGCATGGGTGTTGTAACTGTAGGTGTTGGGGTGCTGTGGGTGTCTGGTGTACGGTGAAAGGACTTTTCACCTCGCTTCTCGTCTTGTGCGGATGCGAATATCTGATTCCAGAAAGAGAACAAAAAAGGGAAGGAGAGAAAAAAATCAAAAATACCAAGAGCGAGACAACATGAAAGTACGTCATCTGTGGTGACCTCAGATGGAGACACAAAAGCTTACTTGGGGATATCGGGAAGTCGAGAATTATCGAGTGGACCTGATATTGAAACAAGAATTAAACGGCCCGGATCAGGGCCAGCAGAGATTGCAAATAATTCTCGCCATATCTCCCCCCTGCGCATGTGGTGATAGTTGTGATGAGGCAAACACGTTGGCTGGCGGTTGAGGACTTGTCCAACGTTCCAGGCCCGGACTGGTGCGCTCATCTCCGACGGGCGGGAGAAACCGGGACGCGAGTCCCCTTGCAATGTGCGGCCGTGGGCACAGCGCCGGGAGCGCCTGGGCCACATCGTCCAACATCTGTAACCCCCGAACAGCCAATTCTGACGCTCACTGGGCTGATCTCCCAACTCCTCACACGTACGCAGTGATACGGATTTCTGCTTGCTGTCTTGGATTCGCCCTCGCTGACTCTCCCACTACCCGTGCTGTGCTGTGCTTTGCCTCGATTGCGCCCCCACGCACCCAGGCAAGGGATTGCAAGTGCAATCTCAGCCAGCCCTTTTTTCCTGCACGCCGTAGTCTTCCGATCCTGCCTGTCATGCCACGCCATCTTGAGGCTCGTCCCGTGTCGGAACATGGCCGCCTATTTCCGTGTGTGAGGGTGCCACTGTTGACCCTGCTAATGGACGAGGCTGCAAGGCTGGCACAGAGTTTTTGGCCGTACGATATAAAGATGCCCATCCCTCGAGTGATGAGTGTCAGTATCCTCGAAGGCTGCTCACCATAGAAAACTTGCTTGCTATACACATCATATTCATTCCATTGTCATACACACAAGACACTCTTGATATATCAAGGTCAAGACGCATTCAACCCAGGACTAGAGAAAAGGCGAAACAACTTACACAATCATAAACATGGGTATCTCAAATCAAAACTTCAACGCCATTCTCGATGCCAAGTGCCGAGGTATGCACACACACTCTCTCTCACCCAACCCACAACCCCTGTGTAACAACACATTCTAATAACCCAATCCAGAAACCATAGAAACCTCATACCCCCTCTTCGTCATCCACCACAACCACGTCACCACCATCCCGGACGAGACCATCTTCCACCTCTGCCGCTGCATCTTTGCCTCGGCCCTGCAAAAGCTCCCCGTGCAGAACCAGGACGCCGTGGGGTTCATGTGCCTGCGCAAGATGCTCAGCGCCGTCTTCGACGAGGACCACCGCGCCTTCGTCCTCGACGACCCTGACCCCCGGCTTCTGGCTACCATGGACGCCGACGCCAAGGCCTGCATCTTCGCCCAGGCCGTCGCCGGGCTCGTCTACCTCCTGCGCAAGGTCGCCACCTGCAGCTGCACGCTGTCCCCGCAGGTCTTCGAGGCGAAGCTGGCGCGGTTCGCGGCCAGCGAGGAGCGGAAGGTCATGCTCGATGCTATCGAGAAGAGCCCCGTGTGGTCGAACTGCTTCGAGAAGGCGCACATCGGCAACATGATCATGGACGCCGTCAACGGCAAGCCCGTCGCGGGGGCCGATGTCGTTGCTGCCACTGCCAATGACAAGAAGCGGAGTACCGAGGTGTCTGTCGTCGAGGTCACACCCGGGCAGGACACGAAGCAGCTGTACGATGATGGCCCGCACCTGCAGAGGAATTTCGGTGTGCCGGATGTCTTCCAGATCATGGTTCTGAACTAGACTGAGGGGGAGTCACTGCATGAGCGAGCATGGGCGAGAACCAGGGTCCGCGGCTGGGGCAGCGATAGATGGCATATAAGCGGGTTGGAAAACAGGCGCGCCAGCATGCATTGGTGTTCAGGAAATGGGGGCGCCTCTTTTTGTGGGATTCCAGCGCATGGCGCCTCATAATCTCCTACTCGTGTGCATAGCGTTGGTCTTTTTTGGAAAGGGTATTGGCATCGGCGTTTGGACCTGGCATTTGGTAATCTTTAGATGGAATTCAATGCCCCTCTGATGAACAAGATCCATTCAGCTCCTTTAAATTTTTCGATCTAGCCACATGCGTGACACTTGTATAGGTCGTCCCGTCCCGGAAAACACGGGCAGTTTCCGTCCTGTGAGTTACGACAGGTAGACGGATCCGCGCGAGACCACGCCTCCATGAGCCTTGCTCGACTGCCAGCCAGCTCCCCATCTCACACGCCAGCACACTCACATCCTCACTCACTCACCCGCCGCCTTCACGCCTTCGCCGCGCCGGCGGCAGCAGCAGCAGGGGTGTTGCCGCCAGCAGCACCCTGCTGCTGTGCGGTGGTCTGGATCCTGATTATGTCACCCTTGACGCGCTCGAGCTTCTCCTGGCTCTCCTTGATCAGGCCCTCCTGGCGGACGATCTCCTTGTTGATGAACTCGAGGCGGCCGTCGACGGTGGCCTCGGCCTCGAGCTTGTCCTGCTTGAGCAGGGCGGGTCCTACGAGCTTGTAGATGACCTCGCCTTCCTTCAGCTTGGCGAACTCGCTCTTAACACCGCTGTTCTCCTGCTTCTGCGCCTCGAGCTTCTGCCGCGACGACACGGTGGTCTGCAGCTCTGTTGGGTGGTGGGTGTTAGCAGTATGTTCGTGGCCTTAGCTGACGATGACGACAGTGATCATGTCTGTGGGCCATGTGTGTGCATGGGAAGTGAGCGTGCATGTGAGCTTACCTGTTTGGAGCTTGGTGAACTCCTCGGAGAGGGCCTGGAGCTTGGCCTGTGCCTCTGCCATTTTGGGAGGGATATGTATGAGATACGTGGGTGGGATTGCGGGACGCAGGCCGGCTAGGTCAAGTGGCCGTTGAGGGTGAGAATGCGGCTCAGGGGTCAAGGCAGGGTAAGTTTCGGACCAGTGCCCCGGATGGGTTGATGAGTGATGAGTTTTGCGATCTTTGATCTTATCTGGTGGGATCCTTGGCAGGCGTTTAAAGTGGTGTTGTGCCGACAATTGCGCTGTTGTCTCCTCATGGAATGGGGTAGAAGAAAAAAAAAGGACAAAATTTCTATACAAATTGATTCCCAATACGTCTTGTCCTTTCAGAGTGCTGGTAAAGTATCAGTATATATTCATGCAATCTGCTGGAGTCGGGATGCTGGCATGGTTTGACCTACTGCCTGCCAACGCACCTGGGTACCTAAAGTATGTATGTTTAACATTCAGCAGCTAGACCTTGATTTGTTTATTGTGCCTTAATTGTCCATGTCTCAGCTGTCTGAACGGTGCAGATCTGGTGCACATAGGCTTTGTGTTTACGTTTGTAGGCTCCTACTGTTATGGAGCCCCCCCAAAAATGCCCCCCGTCTGAGCAGGTAACGTCACTTGCCAAACTCCAGCATGGGCCCAGGCTGGGCGGGCGCCTGCTGCGGCCTGCGGGCTGCATCTGTCTATCTTGCCCTCTCGGCCCTTCAACCCCGCCAATCCAAAAAGAATGGCGTGCCAAGGCCAGCAAGACTCCAGCTCGAAACGTCCACTCGTCCCAGGCCACACTCAGCACCTGCTAAGGTAGTCAGTCTACTCACTCAAGCATCTCGGCAACCTCCTCAACTGATCGTCGACCCTCCCTCCCTGTCTACCTGTTTGTTAGAGAGATAACAACACCCCACGCCGACTGCGATCGCGACTGCGACCTGTGCCATCACGAGCCCACGGCTCTTGACTGTGAAATCCTGTCTGCAAGGCTTGTGGTGCTCGACGATCATCACCCAGCGGGGCCACTATCAGTAGTTGCTGCTGCTGCTGCTGCTCCTCCTCAACCACCTCCACCAACGTCTCGGTCTCGTCCTCGAGTCGACATCCACACACACACACACGCCCTCCTGCGAGCAGCGGCGACGACCGCCACACTAAAAAGCACCACACACCTCGCCCATCATGTCCAACACCGACTTCCTCGGTCGCGCAATCGACCAGGTGCGCAAGGCCATCGAGGCCGACAACGCCGCCCAGTACGACAAGGCCTACCAGATGTACTACCAGTCGCTGGAGCTGTTCATGCTCGCCCTGAAGTGGGAGAAGAACCCCAAGTCCAAGGAGATGATCCGCACCAAGACGGCCGAGTACATGGACCGCGCCGAGAAGCTCAAGGCCCACCTGTCCGATGCCGACGCGAAGCGCAAGAAGCCGGGCCTCGTCGGCGCCAACGGCTCCTCCACCGCCGGCACTGCTAAGGGCAAGGAGAACGGCGAGGACGGTGCCCCCATCGACGAGGACAGTAAGAAGCTGCGCAACGCCCTCGCGGGTGCCATCCTGCAGGACAGGCCCAACGTCAAGTGGGAGGACGTCGCCGGTCTCGAGGGCGCCAAGGAGGCCCTCAAGGAGGCCGTGCTGCTGCCAATAAAGTTCCCACAGATGTTCCAGGGCAACAGGAAGCCCTGGAAGGGCATCCTGCTGTACGGGCCCCCCGGAACCGGAAAGAGTTACCTGGCAAAGGCCCTGGCCACCGAGGCGAAGAGCACCTTCTTCAGCGTGAGCAGTTCGGATCTGGTGAGCAAGTGGATGGGGGAGTCAGAAAGGTATGTTTAGACCACCCCATACCGCACTGGCATATACGGCAAGACACGGGAATAGAGAGAGAGAGACGCAGAACATCTCGGATGTGAGCCCAATCCGCTAACACAATCCGCCGCGGGACAGGCTCGTCAAGCAACTCTTCAACATGGCCCGCGAGAATAAGCCCTCCATCATCTTCATCGACGAGGTCGACGCCCTCTGCGGGCCCCGAGGCGAGGGCGAGTCGGAGGCGTCGAGGCGCATAAAGACCGAGATGCTGGTGCAGATGGACGGCGTCGGCAAGGATTCGACGGGCGTGCTCGTGCTGGGGGCCACCAACATCCCCTGGCAGCTGGACGCCGCCATCCGCCGCCGTTTCCAGCGCCGCGTGCACATCTCGCTGCCCGACACAGCCGCCAGGACCACCATGTTCAAGATCGCCGTCGGCGACACCAAGACGAGCCTCAAGCCCGAGGACTACAGGGAGCTGGCCAAGCTGAGCGAGGGGTACTCGGGCAGTGATATCGCCGTCGCCGTCCAGGATGCCCTGATGCAGCCCGTGCGCAAGATCCAGCAGGCGACACATTTCAAGAAGGTACGTGTCTGATGGGTCCGGGGGCCGTTGAAATTCGTTTTTGTTCCCCACGTTGGCTAACCATGGCATGGCAAACTACAGGTCGAACTCGACGGCCAAGCGAGGGTGACGCCCTGCTCACCGGGCGAGCCCGACGCGATCGAGATGACGTGGGAGCAGGTCGACACGGACCAGCTGCTCGAGCCCATCGTCGACTTCAAAGACTTTGTGAAGTCGGTCAAGTCGTCGCGGCCGACGGTGTCGCAGGAGGACCTCAAGAGGAACTCGGAATGGACACACGAGTTTGGTAGCGAGGGCTCATAGTCCTGTCTGCCGGGGCAGGATTGGAAAGTCAAATGGGAAACACATACCCGGAAGGACTGCCTCGAGGCTCACCTACGAGACGCGGAGGTCATTCCATGTGGGTGAGGCATCAGTGAGGCAAGGGCACATAAAGTAACGTCGAGACAGGGGCAAAGCAGCAGGTGAACGGTTGAGCCAAGATGGGTGTGGCCTGGGCTTGAACGGGTGATACCACATAAGTGCTAAACAGATGGTAGGGCCGTATGGCGGTGGTGATGTCGATATCAAATTTACTGAGAAGCAAGAAAACGAAGCAAACAAGCAAGCAAGCAAGCAGACGGGCGTCGCGGCGTTAGAATCTTCTTCTCTTGATAATCAAAGCATAGGCACAGGTCCTGGGCGCGCGGAGGGGTGGTTGGATGGGCGCTGTGGGGGCGGGCGGACGGGTTCGATACATTTATGATCACAGGGACTGAACGGAAATAAAAGTGAGAAGCAGTCTTATAAAAATCCAACAATAATCAAAGCCTACTACTGGACAAAGAAGGAGGGTATCATGAACTGTACGCAGCAAAAACTGCCCAGGTTGGTGGCTCGGCATTGGACTTTTTCACTGATACTTTTGAATGAATTTTATTTCTCTGCCAGAACTACCACAACTACACGGGTATGCTGTTTTGAGGATTGATCATTCGATTGATTTGATTGATTGTACAACAGGATATGTCAACCCGCCCAGTCAGTCAGCCAGTCAGTCAGTCGGTGTGGGCCAAAACGGCCATGATCGAAGGGGATGCAAAAGCACCGAACCAAAAACACGAGATGCGAAAAAAGAGAAAAAAGATGGATCCCTGAACTCCGATGCCGATTTTCTCCCTCGCGCCCTTTGCAACTCCGAGACGAACCCCAAGGAACAGATGAATAGGATGGGGGATGGAAAATCCCCCCGTTCGAGCCCCCCAGTTCGATCTCTCAAGAGCCCCCAGTGCCGCCAGACTTATTCTTCTTCTGGATGGACCCGAGAAGCTTTACACGAGCCCTCGCCCTCTCCTGGCCCCTCTTGAGCCGGTTGAGGAGGCGCTTCTGGGCGTCCAGGATCTTGTCGTGCGTGAAGTTGTGGGTGAGGACGGGCAGTTTGTCGGCCTTCTCCTTCTTGGCCTTCTTCGCCTTCTTTGCTGGCTGTTCCTGCTTCTGCACCTGTTCATCGGCAGCTTTCACAGTGCCGCCAGCTCCAGAGACGGGCGGGCCGTCGGGAGAATCATCGACTCTGCGCCTTCTCTTCTGCCCACGAGGTTTGCGGACTGGGATCTCAGGAGAGCTTTTGGGGGTGACAAGAGGCTTATTATCAAGAGATGAAGCACCCTAGGCCTCGACCTTCTTGTCCTTCTTCTTCTTCTTCTCCTTCTTGTCACCATCAGCCTCGCTCTTCCTCTTCTTCTTGTCCTTCTTGTCGGACTTTTCTGATGGCTCGTCAACGTCCATGGCCTCGCTCTTGCGCTTCTTGTCTTTCTTGTCCTTCTTGGATTTCTTGCCCTCCTGGCCCTCCTCCTGTGCAGGGTGAGCATCGATCATCTCGGTGTCAATGGCAAGATCGTCGTTGCCGTCTCCCAGAATGGCCTTCATGGCGTTGCTCATTGCCTCCTCGTTCTTGATGGGCTTCTTGCCGGTGGCGTAGAACTCCAAACGGTCCTCAAGCTGTTGCCGCAGGACTTCGCCGAAACGCGCCGAGGGGTGCTCTGAGAAATTGTCGATACGGGATGCCATACTGCACTTGTTGGCCAAGTATCTGCTGATGCGACCCTTGACACGGGGACCGGCACGTGCGATAAACGACGACTGGTAGATGAGACCGTACTTAGGGGTAGCACCCTTGGTCTTCAGGGCGCGGAAAAGGGCCTTCTCGGCACCGAGGATCTGGAGAGTGGAGGCAGGGTACTTGGCAAGGTTGGTGAGCGAGCCGGCGTGCGAGATAAGACGGGCGGCGACGGGTGTTCCGAGGATGGTCTGCAGGTTGGGAGCGACCTGGCCCATCTTGGCGTCCAGGGAGTTGGAAAGCGATTTCCGGTAGTCAGCCATCTTGGCGACAGACTCGGCGAAGGACTTGACCATGATCATATCGGACTCGGTGATATCGAGACCCATGGAGATCTTGGCGGCGTTGATGATGTCCTGCGCCTTCTCACCATCGTCATCAATAACAGCGGCCAGCTCGTGCAGCTTGTCGTCACTCAGCGTCTTCTTGTTGCCGATGGCGAGGACCAGCTTGGCATAGGTGCCATTGTCGGAGACGATCTTGACCAGCTCTGGGAAGTGCCAGCCGTACCACTCGCGGACGCGCATGGAGCCCTGGTTGATGCCCTTGTCGAGCGCATCGAGGGTCGCAATGGCCTGGATGATGTGGTTGTCGTTCTTGTGCACGCTGAACTTCACCTTGGCGCGCGAGTAGGCGTGACCCATACCGAGCTGAGCACGGCCCAGGTCACCATCCTGCAGGCCCTTGAGCAGCTTCTCGGCGTGGACCCTGATGCCGCGGAGGAGGTCGGCGACGACCTCGGAGGTCTCGCTCGTCTCGCACTCGACACCCTTGAAGGTGGAGCTGATCTCACCGGCAAGCTTCCTGTCCTGGACACCGAGGACGATCTTGGACTTGTTTCCGCTGGTCTGGGGAAGGTTCAATTCGAGGATGGACTTGAGGTAGTCGGGCATGATACCCTCAGAGATGAGGTTGACATTTTCAAGGGTCTCGGCGGCATTTCTATTATTTGCTTGTCAGCGACGAGGTCCTACGGGCTGGTGCATTGGTCTTCGGTCGCGGGTGGGAGTGCCCTACCGGTATGGGGTGAAGTTGACGAGCTTCACATGTTTGCTAAAGGTCGCGAGGTTCTGCAGCGAGTTCTGCACCTCCTTGAGCTGCAGACCAACGCTGTCGGCCTGGTTCACGACCTGGAAGACGGCATAACCAGCCGCCGACTCGTACAGCAAGTAATTGATGGTGGCCATCTTTGTGGGGAGGATCTGGCAAGACGGCTGTGGCAGTAGTGCTGCTGCTGCTACTGCTGCTGACAGAGTGTGGGTGTCGTTGCTTAAAACGGCCGGCAGCTCGAAGATATTTTTTCCTCGACGATCTGAAATTTCTCTGGCCGCAATTGGAGCTGCACCAAAGCTGGCTGCCGCACGCACCGGCGCATGGTGGGACATCCCTGTCCGCGCTACTCGAACTAGCGGCTCCCCACATCGGGCGCAGCTGTTAGCCACGACTGCAGCTGGCAAGCAGCTGTCAGCTTCTCATGGCTTGTCAGGTACGAAGGTACGCAGTTACGAGAGGACCCCGGCTGGCACGGCTTCTGCAAGTGTCGTCATGTCCCGAACGCCCGCCCCATCGAGGCTGGCGCTCCAGTGCAAGGCGGCTCAGCCACTCCATCCTCCATGTACATAGACCACTTCTCCCCCACGGCCTGTACTATGGTAAACGTTTCAACATCCGAGCTTGACTGGAGCAAGGGTCCCTCTTGATTCGTTTTATCCGTGGTGCATCAACAACGATTTCTGGCTTTCAACCCCGCAATGTTCGGCAAGCTCAAGGAGAAGGTGAAGCATGGTATGTTTCCTGGCGGGTCTTCTCCAGTTTGTCTGATATATTGTCACATCATTCGCTGTCGCGGCAGCTGCCCTCTTTCGCAGTGGATTGTTGGCGTTACATCTGAGGCCCGCCAACGGCCTGTCCTCCCCTAGTTTGACACTCGCCTTCGTGATCATCCCCGGTCACATTAATCGAATCAAAGCCGTCCTTGTGCTCCCAAGATCACCAGACATCGCCCCCATCTGCCATGTTTCTAGCCGCCGCCCCTCCTTGCTAGCTACGCCACAGTACCTGCATAACATATATCCGTACCCGTTCATACGTACCCACGAGGCAGTGACCTGTTGTACTCCCTTTCACCATGCCTGATAGAGGCCGCCTGCTATCCATTACATCCGTCTTCCTCCTCTTTATAAGCGTCGTCCTCTTCATCCACGCCCAGCAGATCCCTCTCCTTCAACACAATATTCAGGAATTTGACAACTCTTACTCCCAAGGCCTCAACACACCACACCTACAATCCTCAAACGACACAATGGGCGGAGGACCAGTCACAAAAGGCTACCGAAGCGTGGCATACTTCGTCAACTGGGCCATTTATGGCCGCAAGCACTTCCCCTGGGAGCTGCCAGTCGAGAACCTCACTCATGTCCTCTACGCATTTGCCAACGTGCGGCCCGATTCGGGTGAAGTGTAAGCTTGCATTGGCCCTCGGAGATTGACAAAAAAGGCTGACATATCCAATAGCTACCTGACAGACAGCTGGGCAGACAGTGAGATCCACTGGGACGGTGACAAGTGGGAGGATGGCCACAAGCTGTACGGCTGCCTCAAGCAACTCAACCTTCTCAAGCGCCGCAACCGCAACCTGAAGATACTCCTGTCCATCGGCGGCTGGACCTACTCCTCCAACTTCAGACAGCCAGCATCCACATCCCAGGGCCGGGCCAACTTTGCCCGGACAGCCGTCAACCTGTTGAAGAACTACGGCTTTGACGGGCTCGACATCGACTGGGAGTACCCGCAGAATGCATCCGAGGCCTCCGACTGGGTGTCCCTGCTCAAGGCGTGCCGCGAGGAGATGGACGCCTACGCCCGGACGCTCCCGCCAGAGCCTGGCCACGGCGGGCCCCACCACTTCGAGCTCACGGTAGCCTGCCCCGCGGGCGCTCAGAACTACGAGAAGCTCGACCTCCGCGGCATGGACCGCTACCTGGACTTCTGGAACCTGATGGCGTACGACTACGCCGGGTCGTGGGACCAGACCGCGGGCCACCAAGCGAACCTGTACCCGAACCGGGCACACCCCAACACGACGCCCTTCAGCACCGCCAAGGCGCTGGAGTACTACACGCGGCACGTGCACCCGTCCAAGATCGTGGTGGGGATGCCGCTGTACGGGCGGGCCTTCGAGAACACGGACGGCGTGGGCAAGCCCTACAGCGGCATCGGCGAGGGCAGCTGGGAGCGCGGCGTCTACGACTTCAAGGCGCTGCCGCTGCCGGGTGCCCGCGAGTTCTACGACCACGACAGCGGCGCCAGCTACAGCTACGACCCGGCCCGCAGGATGATGGTCAGCTACGACACGGTCCCCATGGCCAGGGACAAGGCCGTCTACATCAAGAACCACAGCCTCGGCGGCGGCATGTGGTGGGAGAGCTCGGGGGACCGGAAGGGCAGGGAGAGCCTGATCGGCAACGTCGTCGACGCTCTTGGCGGGCCGAACGCGCTCAGGAGGGACCCCAACCAGCTCGAGTGCCCACAGAGCGAGTGGGAGAATCTGCGGAATGGGTTTAGGGAGTGAGGGTCGAGTTAAAATACCACTCGCCGCCCCTGCAGCCTTACCAGAATGTTTAGAACACCGTCGCATGCCTGCATGTATATAGCCAGCATTGTTACAGCCAGCAAAGCATTTTCTTGAATCATATTACAACCCGTGTTCCTTGTCTTCAGTGGTTTCCTCCCACGATGTGCCCAGTTGGCCTTGTGCATCTGCATCATTAGAAAGCCCGGAATGACCTATCCAAGCATTGTATTATTATGGCATCGAAAGTTTAGGTCCCCAAGGAGAAGTGTACTGCGGACTTGTCCCAGATTCAATGGAAGCGGATGGGTTTAAAATGTTGCGTGCTCGTTCTCGTTACATAGTAGTCCTAATGTCCCAGACGCGGAGCAAAGCCTCGACAAGGTCCAGGATTTACCTGACAAATGAGAAGCCGCAAGACAGCAGACTATCAAAATTCTAGCAGGACAAGTCTACGAATAAACAGAAACATCGTGGCGCGGCATGTCAAAATAACAGGAGGGAAACGTGTAAGAATAGATGTTGTTTGTCGTGACCTTCATTTTAGAATTTTTCCCATTCCGCCAGCCGGTTGACGAGTGCTAGATGTATCTGTAACAACATCCGAGGTGCTTCGTACCAGCACCGGAGACCCTTGAATGCGCAGGTGCAAGCTTTTCCCCGTCCCTTGACCTATTGAACCCGTTGCTCCGTCCGTCCATGAAACCGAAAGACACCGTTTATGAGGACTTCTCAAAGACGTAGGTGAGGTGGCAGCGACCGCAGTACTGACGGTCCTTGTGGGCAGCCATGAAGACACCGGCACCGCACTAGACGACAATAGTGGTTAGTAATCGGACAGCTGTCAAGAGACAGTGCGGTGGAAGAGCTTACAGTGTCGGCAGGGCACTCGCGTCGGAGGCGCTCGATCTTGCCATCGCTGTCGACCTTGTAGTACTTGAGGACGGCCAGCTTGGTCTTCTTGCGCTTGTGCTTGATCTTCTTGGGGGTGGTGTAGACCTTCTTCTTCCTCTTCTTACCACCACCACGCAGGCGCAGCACGAGATGGAGGGTGGACTCCTTCTGGATGTTGTAGTCGGAGAGGGTGCGGCCGTCCTCGAGCTGCTTGCCGGCGAAGATCAGACGTTGCTGGTCTGGGGGGATGCCCTCCTTGTCCTGGATCTTGGACTTGACATTGTCGATGGTGTCGGAAGACTCCACCTCGAGGGTGATAGTCTTGCCCGTGAGGGTCTTCACGAAGATCTGCATGATGGGCTGTCCTACTGGCAGGAAGGAGGAAGGGTTAGAAAAAAGTCACGGCTGAGGCAGGCTGGATTTAAGAAGTGCAGGCTTGGGGTGTGGGAATTTTGTGATGTGGGGCGGACGATAAGGGGACTCCTCCAGTGGGCAAAGAGAGAGCGACCGATAGAGACACAGAGACGTACAGCAGGGCAAGTGAATGGCCCTGTCGCTGGTCTCTTGCGCCTGGTTCTCTCAATTCCCAGCTGGGAGAGGGAAGCGCAGAAAAAAAACGAAAAAATGTTGTGGTGGCGATCAACCATCGCGAGCGACGAGATGAAGACCACCGGGTATCATTGAAAGAAGCAGACAAGACGAGGGAGTCGAAGGTGCAGTGACAACATGATGGATCATGATGGGGGAAAGGAAGCCGCGATGCCGTCGAGCAACAACATCATCGTGTTTCGAGACGTACCTAGGGTATTATCCCGTCATAAGCCAGTCCCGTGAAGATGTTCGTTGATGGAGAAGGGGAGGGAAGAAGTTCGCAAAAGGCGCCCAGCGACCTGAAGTATGAGATTTTTGGGCGGGTTTGGGGCCACAGCAGGCTCAGTTTCTGCGCTACACTGCGGGCGGCCGAACGCCGAGTCTCAGCCAATCACCAGCCGACAATGTGGGGCAACGCACGTGACGTCTAGGGCATTACGGACGTGCTAACAGCGACCCACCCGCTTCGACTGCAGGATCTGTTAAGTCCCAGCATTTCTGGTTGTGGTCCACCGTTTCTGGCCTGGGGGAGGGGACTGCCCGCTGCAGCGAAGGAAACCACCATTAAATTTCCAGACGTCGCATTTTCAGACTTTCTCTCTCTCCCCCTTCAACGACCAACACTTACGATCTTCGTCAGCCAAAGTCGTCAAGATGCCTAAGAAGGTATGGTTCACCAACCTCAATCCATCCACCACCTCCCGAGCATTCAATGCAGGTCGTCATGATGGCTTGGAGAGCCTGATGCCACAGACGGAGCGTCCTCGTTGTCATGCCTGGACGCCCGCTCTGTCGCGTCCGCTCCCCACCCTCACTGGCCCACCGACATGAATCCCGCTCGGTGAACCACAGCCCGCAACCGCTGACCTGTCACGCCTCCCAACAGAGAAAGAACAACGGCCGCAACAAGAAGGGCCGCGGCCACGTCAAGCCAATTCGATGCTCCAACTGCTCGCGATGCACGCCCAAGGACAAGGCCATCAAGAGATTCACCATCCGCAACATGGTTGAGTCTGCTGCTATTCGTATGTCAAGACAATTGGACTGTGCCTGCTTATGCCTCAGCGCAACAATATCCACACAACTCCTCTCTGTCGCCCGCGTCCAGCTTGCTAATAAATGTCTTCAACAGGTGACATCTCTGACGCCTCGGTCTTCGCCGAGTACACCGTCCCCAAGATGTACCTCAAGCTGCAGTACTGCGTCTCTTGTGCCATTCACGGCAAGATCGTTCGGTACGTTTGTCCTGCATGGAGGACAACTGTGTCTGGTTTGGTGTCACGGCGGCCCTCTGCGCAAGCCGTGTATCTGCCAGACACAGGCGGCTGAGAAGAACCTTGGCGGCAAATGGACTCCATCACCAACCTCCCCCGTTCCGACCGGAGAACAGACATGCTGACACGAACACCAATAGTGTCCGCTCTCGTGAGGGTCGTCGCAACCGTGCTCCTCCCCCACGTGTCCGATACAACAAGGACGGCAAGAAGATCACTCCTACCCAGGGTGCCAAGACTTCATAGGAGAAGTCTCAGCAGGCCACTGGTGTCTAGTAGTTGATTTCTCTCTTCCGCCCGCATCCCACAAAAGAATCATGTGAGGGTCAAGGGACATGGGTTTCTGGCATGGAGAAAGGCACTTGCACGACTTGCATGAAATGAATGTCACGACGGTATGGTTGAAACGGCGTCTGGGGCCGCTCTCCTCGATAGGCAGCGAGCGGCGTTAGGTTCAGATTCCCGTAGCTTCCGTCAAAATCAATGACACTTTGCCCGTGTGGGCGAAAAGAGCACTGCTGCCGTCATTCTGGCATACTGAACTTGATAGCGTACTTGTCGAAACAAATTCCTATCCTTGTATCCACCCATCCTCCCCTGGATCTCGAATGAGAGCTCCTCAAGTTATCACTCCGACCATTCTTGCAGCCTCGGTGTCTTCAACCGATGTCTTGAGGCTCAGGGCCCGCAGGCTGCACACTGACGCTGCCCACCCTTGAGCGTCTTGTAACAACTGCTTCGATGTTCCTCGACTTGGCACATCATTAGGACGCCGAGTTGGTCGCGAAGAAATCTCATTCTCATACTGTGAGTTGCTTTTCTCACATGAATAGTTCGAGGATTACGCTTGACAGCGCGGGCATCCGTGGAACAACGAGGTTGTAGCCTAGCACACAGGGCTGCGTTCCGTTGTGGACCTGTTCGTGGTCGTCTTAGTTCAGATGCAATGTCTCTTGGACGACTAATGGTATGAATCTGGGAATTATCCTCACGACTGATAGAAACTGAACATAAAAAGTCGACCTGCCCGGCTTATAGCAGATGGTGCAATGTGCGAGCATCAAGACGCTGGTAGCCATACTTTTAGCATCCTTCATGACTTCAAATGATTATCTCAGAATATATAGATAATCGCATTAATTACATTACACTCTTATACACTACGTGGCTCGAAATAAGGCAGTAAAGCGTCCTATCAAATTATTCTTCTCCTATGATAGATTCCCCTTGGCTGCTGCCTTCGTCGCCTTGAACGACCCTTGGACGTGTGTCCCTCTGCCGGCTCCAGGTTGCCTTTCGCAGGGCCATTAAGACATAGACCCAACGGTGAGAATCGGCTGCCGTGAATCGGGCAGTCAAACGACTTCTCGGCCTGGTTCCAGCAGACAACACCCTTCATGTGCGGGCACAGAGCGCTCATCTTGGTCACGTTTCCCTGATCGTCCCGGAAGACCGCCATGGGCTTCTTGGTCCTTGGGTTCAGCACGCCGCCCGTGCCCGGGGCGAGGTCCTCGATGTCGCTGATGTCCGACTGCAGGAAGCGCTTGTACTGCATGTTGATCTGGATCTCGTGCGCGATCATGGACGGCGCCGACTTGAGGATGCTGCCCAGGCGCTTGGGCGAGTACAGCTTCGCCACTGCGGCCCAGTCCACCGGCCTCCCCGTCCGTTCGAGCTCGTCCACGGCGTCCTGCTCCGCCGGCTCCGGCGCGATCTCGTTGGCGAGCAGCCGCCCCGCGATGACACCGTGCGTGAGCCCGTTGCCCGAGTCTCCCGTCACGATGTAGATGTTGTCGCACCCTTGGTTCTTCCCGATGTAGGCCATGTGGTCGACGGGCTCGAAGATCTGCCCGCTCCACTTGTAGTCGGCCTTGATGCACTGCGGGAACCGCTCGCGAGCCCATTCCTCGAGCTCCTCGAAGCGGGGCGTGGTGTCGTCCTGGCCGACCTTGTGGTCGCTGCCACCGACGATGAGGTAGTCGAACTTGTCGTCGCACTTGGTGACCCGGACGTAAACGTACGGGTCCGCGGTGTCGTACAGAAGCAGTCCTCGACTGAGCCCTTGGGAATGCGCATCGCGACGCAGTAGGTCCGGCTGGACTCCATCTGGGCGATGACGCTGAGCTTCTGCAGCGGCACGCACGTCGCCTCGACGGCGTTCTCGCACCGGATGTGGAAGCCAGCCTCTGTCTCGATATGCACCTCTTTGGTGCTGCGCACCTCGAAGCCCTCCTCCTCAATGAGAATGGCACGCGTACCAGTGTAGCAACGGAAGTTGTCCTGCTTCTTCAGCCACGCCAGCAGGCCGTTCAGGTACTTGGTCGGGTGGAAAGTGGCCTGGTCCTCCACAACCAGGGCATCACGCTGTTCATACTTCCCATCCCAGCCCCGAATGCCGACACCCTCGCGGAAGTATGCCTTTAGCCCCAGTCTTTCCTCCATTTCCGCCTCATCGCTCAGCTCCTTGACGTCCCTGGAGTGCTCCAGCGGCTGCAACCTCCTGTCAAACTGCGACACGCGGTACCCGGGCACCTCGCGGTAGTCACAGTCGATGCCCAGCTCTCTCGAGATCTGTCTGACCCGCTTGATCGCCCAGTCGTGGCTGTCCGCCGCAGCCTGCGCGCCATTGAGGCCGTGCTTCCTTGCAATGTCCACATACCCATCGTCCAGCGCGCTCGCGAGGTGGCCTGAGGTGCGACCTGACTCTCCCGAGAGTACCTCACGGGCCTCCACGAGGACGACCTCGTGATTTCGGGACACAAGCTCGTAGGCGGTAGAGAGACCTGAGATTCCTGCGCCGATAATACATGTCTCGATCCTGAGGTTCTCGGCGAGGGGCCCGAATGTTAGCCGTTCCGAGTAAGGGGAATCGTGGACCCAGACCGAGTCTGTGATGCCCGAGGTGCGATTGTATTGGGACTGGCCTGCCATGGCGGTTGCGGTTGCAAGCTGACTATTACTGCGAGTACCTGCGACACGATAACCGGCAGTTCCAAAGGTTGGTCGGGTCTTGTTGGTAGTTCTTGATGGAATTTTAGCTGCGCACCGAATCAGGGACTGGGCACCTCGCAATGACATCGCAGAACAAAGATTTTCACGGAGCTGCTTTCTGAGGACCTAACCTTGCCAGTGAGCATTGAAAGCAAGCGAGATATTTGTCCATGTGAGTTTCATTAACGACCGAGTGATGTGAATGGGAGCAATGTCTGGGCAGTTCGGCCGCCCAACCAGCTTTTGGTATTTGAAATACATCGACGACGGTCATAACTGGAGCATTTTCATTCTCTTTAGATTTTGACTAGTCATCACGACGGCACATATCAGTCATCGAACCTCGAAGGTCATAGCTGTGCTACTGCGCATCTTGGTATGTCTGGCGACGCGGCTGATATGTCGACAACATCTCGTCATAACTCCATCAGCAACCCCTCCCCCACGGAGAGAAAGTCCCGGGTCTTCAACACGAAGGAAAGCTAACTTTGTGGAACGCGGTAGTCTGCCTGCTCATTTCTCGGGCTTTGGTGCCTTCACGTTGGTAATTAAATACGGAGTACTTGGCGTTTCCTGGACTGGACAAAGTAGTATAGATCAATGGACCGCTTTGCCCGCGCCAAGAATTATACTCATCGAATCAGATTTGAGCTACGAATATTGCAGCCACTCCTCGTTTCAAAGATACAATGCAATATGACTAAATACCTTAACTGGAAACTTCTTGAATAACCAATTAGAGTTAAGCTTGAACCGTCGATGTTTGAGGGGTGCACCAGAAACGCAGAGAACCTCAACATTCGCTCTCATCATTAATATTGATGCACTCCTACTTACACCCCACTTGGAAAAGTATATTCCCTACATTTCCCTTTCGGCAATTCCTAATATCTAGCGTTTTGTACTTCTCGCTACCATTGTGGGTCAGTGCCACAAAGTGTAACTAATGTGCAAGTCGCCATTCTCCCTTCCCTCAAGTGCTGGCCACCTGGCTTTAAGCGGACAGCCTTCGGAAATCCTGTTCCAATTTCGTGGCGAATCACGTAGTAAATCATGCACAATCCACAGCTTGGTACCCAGTCGAGCAGAACCAAATTCGCCGAAGCCGATCCTCCATCAGAGGGTTCGTAACTTCAAATGTTCTCAGTTCTTGGCCTTCTTCCTAGGTCGAAGTTCCATCGCATACATGCGAAAAAAGTCATCAGGATCCGTCGGATGGACACCAGTAACATCGTGGAAGGCAGTGGTGGCAATGTCTTGACGAGCCAGGTCAGTTACACGCTCATAGATGAGATATCTGAATTCTCTTACAATTGGTCTTTCCCTCGCGGACAAGGCTGTAGTATTCCAGGATGTATTCCACCTCGGAGGGATCGAGGTCGGATTGTGACTTCAAGACGCGCTTCGCCTCAGTCCTTTTGGAAGCTTTAGCATTTATCACCTGAACATGCAGATAGGAGATTCGGACTCACTCGCTGATTTCATCGTACTCCATTGTCTGGCCCAGTGCCTTGGAAGCAGCCTCTGCCAGCTCATTTCCGGCGCAGAGCAAGGGGCCGGTGACGGCCATCATCTGGCCCCGGTGGCGGTCATCAAAGCCATGCTTTCCCTTGCCAGCCAGAACATGAGCCGCGACGTGAGCAACATCCTGCGAATATTGTGAGCTCATTTTCCATTGCTGGGCCGAGGCAGACTTGTTTGTGTACTTACACCAAGAGCAACAGGAGCGAACTTGTGGTTCTGGCCAATAGGCAGTGGCAGAATACCTTCACTCTGAGCCTGCTGGGAGTAGAGGAGAAGATTCTCGGCGTAGAAGCCCGCCCTGCTTGGATATCAGTCCCTGATGTTTGACGTCTATTCTCGCGCATCACTCACCGGATTACGCAGGGCGAGTGCCCAAAGGGGACACTCGGGTCCCCCTTAGCAGAGAGCACGGCGCTCTCAATCTCGATGAACTCGCGCAGGCGCGGCTGCTTCTCCTTGGTGGCGTAGTCTGCCCCGGCGGAGCTGATCAGCAGCACGTTGGAGACGCCGGCCTTCTTGGCCGCGTTGGTGAGCTCCATCGAGAGGTCGAACTTGTCCTCATGCGCAGGAGGGACCAGGCAGATCGTGTCGCAGCCGATCTTCTTCAGGTCCCGCACCAGAGACCGCTCCCGGCCGGGCACATGCTCGACAATCTTCGCCCCGAGCTTCTCGAGCTCCGCCACTTTGGGTGCCGAGGGCTTCAGGGTCAGGCCAGTCAGTGAGCTGATGCTCTTGCTTTCAGTGGGATATAATGTGTCAGCACACAGACTTGACACATGGAAAGTTGTGAGCCACACACTTAAACTTTCCCTCCCTGAGAAGGAGCTCCGCGATGAGGAAACCAGTTTGCCCGTCCACTGCAGTAATGCAGACATTGCGAGTTGTGGAAGTCATGATGCCGGATATGTAATCTGCAGAGAAGGCAAGTTGAGTGTTGGAGGATCAGTTGTCAAAATTTCACAATGGAGGATGAACGGTAATCGTGACAGGTGGTACCGGTATGGTGCACAAGATGATGGGGTCGTGGGAAACGGAATCACGTCCGAAGACTTCATTGAAAAAATAGTTCCCATGCTTGTAGGGACAAGGCAATCAGGGAGCTTTAGCTCCTACGGTCTTGGGTCGTCATAGCCTCATTTCTGGCTGCCTTCGTCACAGTGACAGTTGGCAAACGGCCTCAGAAGAGGGGAACAGGAATCATTACTCAAAATTGTCTGGAATTGGCCTAGACTGGCTACACAAGACATTTCCCAGGGGTAGCTGCAGCCATGCGTATAATTGAGGGCTGGATGACGTATACTTGAGCGAAACAATCATCATCTGGATTGCTTCTCCCTCAACAACTGCGCTACATATTGATTAATTACAGCCAATTCATTTTGTAACTGTTTATCACGCCTAGACGGTGGACACCATGTTTTCTGACCTCTGGCATCCGGCTGATGTGTACGCTTCTCGGGAGGTTAGAGAGTGCCAGGTCCCGCAGGGCCACAAGTACATATGTATTGACTTGGCAAATTCTCCGTAATGGCAGCACATGCATCCAAATTGATGAGACCGCAAGTCTACCCAGAAATGGCTAAAAAGAAGTAAAGCGACCAGGAGGGCACACTAGTGAGGACAGCTAGGATGTAAACGAGCCGGCTACCATACCGGTATCGTGCTTGGGTGGGGCGTATAGTGCATCACTATAACCAATCATAGCGTAATATAGCTATTTTTGAATCTCTGAATTATCTTCTTATTTTATAGTTATCGCTATAAGGCTTTTCTCATTGTAACAATTTATTTGATATACATAATTAAACGGAAAAGAATTCTTAGAAATTGAAAATAAACTTTAAGTTATAAAAACAGTTACGGAATAAAATTGATTTCTAAGCAGACTTAATTTTAAAAGGGAGGCTTTTTTTATTAAGAAGATACCCTCCTAATTCTAATATAACAGGTCTCTTCCTTCAGAGTACTTCGGGGCCCCGTATGGCTGAAAAAGAATCCCTCTTTTTCCCTTCCCGTTGGGGTTGATTTGAATTCTGGCCCTCTCTGCCTCTGATTCTGATTTGATTCTGATTCTGATTCTAATCTAATCTAATCCGATTCTGATTCTCATGAATTTGAAGTTGAAGGGAAGGGAAGGGAAGGTAAGGGAAGGTAAGGTGTTGAAGGGAAGGAAGAGACCTCCCCTTCCCGTGGTACGTACTGCCCGTGGTATGTACCCCCCTGCCTTCTCAACGACCATTTTTTCGCTCCGAAATCATTTTTCCTCCATAACCATTTCCATTTGAAAGATATTTAAGAGTTATTTGATAGCTTAGAAAGAGAAGTATATAAATATTCTGAAATAATTCATATATTCTGAAACGACTAAAGGATATCTTTAAAGAAAAGGTATTCCAATAGCAAATGGGAGGTCATAATGACCCTCTTGACGTCCCACCCAAGCACGGCATGGTAGACACCGATGAAGCAGAGTTGATGGCTTAATACAAGGAGACATAGTAAGGTTCAATATAATGGTAATGAGGCGTGGGTCGAGAACCAGCTAGATATTCTGGTTCAAAACACTTGGGAGGTTGGTAATCGAACCTAGCCTGCTCTTTGGATACCTACTTAGAAAGGTATTAATCTCCACAATATTTTATCACACCGAATTCCATTATACAGCTACAGATATTGACTGATTCCGTCTATTCATACTCCGCATGCTCTCTTTATTCTATGATTCCTACTGTCTTCCTTTCAATTTCCTCCTTCTTAGTTGAACCTAGACCCCAGTGGTCTGCTGGCTACCTGGTTCCAAGGCTGTGAAAAACCAAGCATCCTGAGTCCATCTACTTGAGACGGAAATGCGGTCAGTACTTCCAATTTCTCGCCTCCAGGCGAAAAGCAGTAAAGTCGGAAAATCCAGGCCGGCCTGGTATCTGCTACCACGGAAGCGGGTGTATGTTGGGCTCAAGGAGACACGTCATTAGGTTCAACCATCCTAGGTGGTATCGTCGTTGGGCCTATGTTGGCGGCTCCGGGGGAGACACGGCTGCAGTTCGCAGGGTGCCACACAACTGTTCTGAATTGGATGACCTGGTTGAGCAACAAACGACCGATCCATCAAGTACATTCCGCTCCAATGTCACGTATCGTCGCCGGAGAGCAGTACCGTGTCGATTGCTGCGATGCGAGGGCTCCGAGTTTTCTGGTGTCGGGCAGGGGTTTAGACGGTTTGGTGATATGCTGTGGCTGAATTGCGATCTTGGATCATTGCATTCCCCAGATCTAGTGCAGCGGTCCGTGTTTCCCGTCATGCATGAGAGTTGCGACGGGATGATGCAATTCTTCAACTGCCGGGGCATCATCGTCATTTTTGCAGGGTCTCATCCAATTGGTGTCCACCTGAATCATTATGCTTGGTCGTATTAAGTCGTCCCGCTTACGATAGTCCGGTCTTTCATTGACATTGAGCCCTGTGGATTCCGTGGAGAAGAACGACTGCCGTCCTACTGATTCTAGAGGTAAGCCCGATCTTTCCAAGCACGTCTCTTGACATCTGAATTGATGACAGGTGGCCCCGGACTTGCCCCCAATCTTCAATTATGCCACCTTCCTACGCCTGCAAATGGCCATCTTCACATGTCGCAGCCGAGAAGCGATGAGGACCGTGTGAATGCTTCTGGATTGTCGTCGGCATAAAGAGACATCAGTCGACACCAGTCGAGACTATGGCCCATTTCACGGAAGCTTGCTCGGGGAAAGCTGCCACCGCTGGGGGAGATGAATCAAGTACTATGGTCTTTGAAAGGAAAGAATCATCTGAAGCCAGTCTCGAGAACTACCGGCGGTCTGATTGTGGCAAGATCGTCCCCAGAAACCAGGGCCGTGAGCGATCCGCCTACTAAGGCGTGTATCCGCCTACCAAGGCGTGTATCCGCCTACTAAGGCGTGTTTCAACTACCCATGCAGCACATCCAAACAAAATACGCTCCGCAGACTTCTCTCTTGGGAAGTCCATTCGCCCGTTGAGCCGTTTGTCTGGTTCGCTAACGACATGTGGCGCTTTCGGAGTTTCGGAGCATCGAAGTTGACAACGACGCTTGCGGCCATCACAGAACCCCGAACCACTCGCATTTCCGTCTAGACTATGTTTTTCTGGGAGTTCTATCTCCGTCTCACAGTCGAATTTGCGTGGTTCCGTAGCTGCTGATGACTTCAGACATTCACCCAAGACGACCCAGTTTTCAGTATTTGGCCCTCACCGGACTAAACACGCCGAGAAAGGTGGAAGTGTTTGGTCATGCCAAGCGGGATTCGGATTTTGCTTTGTTGAATGCCACAAGATCCAATCGCAGACAGAGATGCATACCGAGGTCATGAGTGAGGGCTTGAGAAGCCTCTGAGTCTGTCCCCAGCGGAGCTACACCGATAGGCCGGTCTTAAACATTCCTAGCATTGTGGGAAAATGGTGATCCCCTCGAGTGCTCTCTCCCGGTGTCCACTTGATTGCCGTGGGATTTCAGGTAAAATTTCTCAACTGTGTTTCTTTTTTCCGTGCTCTAGTTTTGCTTCCCTTGCTCTATGTCCTTGTTTTAATTTCTGGCACCAGCCATGTGAATATTGTGTTTCCCTGGAGCTTATAAGGCAATTCAACTCATAACCAGATCGAGATCACCCGGTTCCACTGGAGGCCTCATGGAGACGAATGAATGCAAAATAATTCGGCAGTACTCCGTACGCGTCACACAAGTTTGAGTAAGAGATTGCGAGGCTAAGTGAGCAATGTCACCCTGATCCAGCCCTCAGCCATCCAACAACCAAGTGAGCAAATGACACATCCTAGGCTCGGCTTCTGGAGCTGTCTAGACCTGGCGATACAAGGGAGGTGAGGCGGGTTATGGTAGACAGATGCCGATCATATTCTACCGCTACACAGCCTTTCAAGTTGGGCTATTTCTGTATTATGATTTGGCCTCGGTACCAATACTTCCCCTGCCGCCTCCACATACTGAGATTGCGATCTGCATGCCCAGGTATTATTAGCCCTGCCCTTTTTTTTTATTATCTAGGTAGCGCACTGAGAGTCGAAGTGGGTCTACATTGGCTGTGAAAGCACGTTGCCGCCTTGTAAGTCTATTTTGACAAAGACACACCGATTTACGTACAGTGACGCTATTCCACAGGTAGCAATTTGTGCTTCGTCAGACGGGCCATAGGAACCCCCGCCGGCGCCGATCGTCCTGAGTTATTTGGCTAGACTACTAAACGTAAACTGCATCGAGACCCCATAAGGACAGCTTCAGACTTGGATGAACACGACCCAACTATTTGTTGTGGCGGCCTGAGGGGAGCGGATGCACCCGGCGATCTCTGGGATACAACGTGCTGAGACACCGTCTGGACCGTCACGAGCAGCCCATTGAGCACAGTCTTGTTTCCAAAGCACCGAATGAGTGGTAATTTCAGATTCTACCACCGTCTTCGATGCATGTCTGACGGGATGGGATCAGCAGCGCATCTCCCGAACAAGATGGCGCAATGCGATGCCCAACGGTGGTTCGGACGCCCGCCTCGCATCTCCGCCGCCCTTTAGTCAACGGTTGTATTGCAAGGGTCTATGGGGCACTGTGCAGTGTCACCATACGCCGACAAATCGCAACAGGTCGAGCGTAGCAGCGGAGTCATTCACACGTGTGATATGTCTGTGTCAGTATGCGGGACCCCTCAGGCGGCATCTGAACACCTAGGCAGCCAGTCCAGTCGTCCAATCCCGCCCGCCAGCCGCACGGCTTCGTCTAAAGGCGTCAGCTACGGAAAATAAAATGCTTGGCGGCCGTTGGACTCGTCCTCTCATGTTGGGACCCTTCTGCCACTGAAAGGGGGCGGGCGAGGCCCAGCACACTTCACACCGGCGGGAATAGAGTTCGCAGCTGGGACATGATGGTCTCGGCTCTGCACATGCACATGCACATGCAGGGGTTCCGGACCCGTCCAGAGCCGTCACAACCGACATTTAAATTCTCGGCGAGTTTTGATCCTGGGTTTGGATTTAGAAGCGACGGGACGAAAGAGTAATTCGAAGCAGGTCAGATCGAGAGGCGTGGGAGGAGGCAAGCAGCAAGTCATGAACCGCTCAGAAGCATCTGTGCATATGCATGTACTTCTAAGTTGTGTCTACGAACTGTCAGACTACTGCCACACCAGGACTCGGTCCCTCTGTCAAATGCAAATAGTGTGCAGTCGTGGTGGATCATAACAGAGGCTAACCACCATGGCCCGCCCCGCCCCTATCAAATAGACTCCCGTTAATATATGGACATGCCGGCAATAGAGAGCCATGCGAAGCGGTCTCTAGCGAGAAACTCTAGCACGGTAACAGGCACTTGAGAGCCAAGGGTGGGCATGAAGCCCCAGGATTCAGTACATGCCTCCGGCTACGCCTTACCTGTCGGGTAATTTTGCCTAGCCGCTATCGCAATTTTCTGATATCGAAATATGCGGCATATTCATCATCATAATAAGGATCTTCCCATGTTGCAGGCGCCCCCCGCGGGCTGACCCCAGACGGCGGGAAGAGCCCCCTAGTGTGGAAACAAGGTTCAGCCAGGGGAGGGGGGGTGGCAACCGGTGTACGCGTACCTGTCTTTGAACGATGTCATGCTCCGTGTTTCCCTGGCTGGACTAGCCCGCCCAGAGCAGCGGTTGAGGCTTGTGGCAAGTTAAGCCCAGGCCGCGCCGGTTGTCCAAGGGCAAAAGACGGGGAGCTGTGTCGGATAGCGCAGTGCGGCCTGTTTGATCTCCAACCAAACAATATTCGCGCTAGTTTCCAAGAACCGGCCGACGGGTACAATGTGAGCGCATCGACGAGTGGTAAGGCTCATCGTACCTCGCAGTCCGAGGGTCGCCGTTCGCTGGATGCCCCCTGCAAGGCCACGGCGAAGATCAGCGTATGATGGGCGAACAGACGGTGCCGGCCTCAGTCTCGCGCTTATGCAAGGGCTTGTTCATGGTGCGAACAGGGCCGCAAAATTGACTGACTGATCTATAGTTTCCGAAGGGGCCGGGACCATGAGTCCATGAATAGGCGAGCGTCAGAACCGTTTCCACTCTTGTCCTTGTGCGTGCGTGTTGGAAATATCTTGGGACCATCTCGATTGCCCATGCAAGCCATTCACTGGGCGAGATTTCGCTACCAGGAAGTCAGGATGTTAATTTACCCTGCAGGCTCATTAAGCTGCGAGCCCAAACCATGCCACCGGATAGCTGACTGCAGATCCTAATATGACGCCGCGTAAGTCTCGAGCATCAACTTTGAGCCCCCAGCAAGATTTGCGCGCTCAGAGCATGGGATATTATGGAATTCCCATTGAGCGACATATAGTTCCAACATGCAAAATTAACGAAGGGGGTGATGTGGGAGCAGCTGAGCCTATTGCTCCGGGAAGGGTTCGCACGTTCACGTCCGCGGGCCTGGGCTCTAACTAAGTGTCTGTGCCCTGTCACCGCATAGACGCCGAGATCAAGCGCCAGACCGACCACAAACGAGCGATATCCTGCAACTGCTACACCCAAACCAGGCTTTGTGACCCGGCGTTCGCAGACCGTTGGAGGGTAGGTATCTCGGCGCCGAATTCGGGGGCGAACAGACTGGTCCAGACGAGGCGCCTGGGGGAAGGAACTCGAGTCGACGAGTAGGATGTCGACTCGTTGTAGCCCATGAGGTGCCCGTCTTCTTGGCTGTGACGAATAAGTTGGTATGCGCCTCAAGTGCCCGTGGTGCCCGTCGACGGTGACATCGGAGGCTTGCTCTTAGCCGCAGTAGGTGTGGACAAGGGGCCCTCACAGGGAAAGCGTTGGGCAGCCCCACGTTTGACAGTGGTTTGAGAGGTCCGAATAAGCTTTGGCAGGGATCCATTATTTCCTGACCAACCCTATTCTGCGGGCCGGGTTCATGGAGCCGCACAAACGCCTGAAATTTCTTCTCATTTCTGCGGCGGGGCTCAGCTCCAGGGTCTTGGGAGGAAGCCCGAGCCTGAAGCATGAAGCCAGAAGCCTGCGCTTTGAGGGCCTCCGCCTGACATGACAGCACGGACACGCCCGCTTCGTCCAAACCTCCAGGGCGACCAAGTCGTGGGCTCATCTGATGCCGCGCAACTTCGTCGAGCCCTGCGGAGAGGGAAAGGCCTTGCGATCGAGCTGAGGAGCTGAACGAACATGCTCGCGCCCTCGACTCCGGACATCCCTGGGGGCCGAGCCTTAGCCAGCCTCTCGGATTCATCGCTCGTTCGCTTGTTGAACTCTTCGGGTCGTCAGCACGTCAACTCGTCGCGCAGAGCCCAGCATGTCCGTGCCTGGAAGGGAGGAGATCGAGGCGGCCAAGCTACGCAGCCAAGGCTTCTGGGCCTTACAGCCCTGCCTTTCCAGCTCAACGTCTCCCCCACGCCGAGGTCAGCTATCCACAACTGCCAGAGCGGGTCATGGCGCCTGTGGGTCGCCTCGTATGCAAACCACATGGGTGGTGGAGTCAAGGGTCCCGATGAGGAAGCTGTCTTCTCTCGATGGTGGCCGTGACGAGTCGATCAAGGACCCATTCAAGCTATCGCCCCTCCTCGGGCGGAGTCATGCAACTGGCCGAAGCGGCAGAGGGCAGTTAGCACTGGGCGAGTGGTGATGGGTGTGAGAAACAAACTGCCGCATGCACCGCCCGCTGTAGGGGACTGCTGCTATAGCCTACCTATAGCACATGTCGAAACAAATAGTGGACCGCGGAGGAGACCCACGGATAAGAGTCAGGCAGAGCATAAGAAAGCATGGGATGATGACAAACTGGACAGACGAAAGCCGTCCGGCAATAACCTTTCGTGCTTCGCCAGCACGAGGAGGATTTGACATCCACGAGGCACGAAGAAAGCTTCGGCCCGCCAACTTTGTCTTCACAGCGAGCAATGAGCCGGGCAGAAAATAACCGAAAATTAAGCATATTTTTTACACCTCAGGAATTGTCATGTTAGCTCGCGCGCGGGCGAGCACACGGCGTGAACAGCGACGAGGGGGGAAAGGTTTGATGACGACCATCTCCGTCGGCTAGCCAGCGCCCACTCTGAATCCGACATCATCGCCCTCTGGAGGGGCTATGAAACCGCAAACAACATACTTTGCCTATGCAGTCCGCACTTATCACCACGCGATAGGCCGGTGAGGGCCCTGGCCAGCCTTGAGGAGCGAGGTTGCACCTGTTTCAGGACCCCTGGTGCCCAAAACTCAATAAGGTCTACCCCTGGAGCCCGCCCAGGCCGACATGTCCGTCCATTGTCAAATGAACTGTCTTGGCCCAGAAGAAAAACGAAAACGAAACTTTATTCCAGTAGCCTATTCCTTCTTGGGCGGCTAGTGCAAGGCACCTTTGCTGCCTCTGATGGCTGGTGTAAGCGACAGTGTCCGACTTGGACGTCTGAGAGCATACATCCCTCTATAATGCTACTTACTCTGCGGCCTGCCTCACTTCATCTCACCTGGGCGTTCGAATCCGAGTGTGACTATACCGAGATACTGGCAGAAAGCGATCACTAGCTTTCGGGTCGATGCTGCCGACTCGACAAGGTTCTACTAGCCACGGCCTGCCTGCAAGTCATCGTCTTGCTTAAAATGGGGTAAAAACCCAACATATTCTCCCTGGTCTATTCCGCCCTACCTCTTTTCCGGTATCAACAACGCAGCGAATGACCACAGGCGCGTGATTTCCATACATATACCCGGTGGTCCTCACCACTCGACTGTCCGGAACCAGCAGCAGCCTCATCGAAGGCGAGTACACGAAGCCCAGCATGGCCAAGGAAGTCGAGATGACCAACACGGAGCGGGCTCTCTTCGACTGGGAGTCCGCCGCCGACAGCATCAATAAGGAATCCATCGCAGACCAACCTTCGCAGGCGGAGACAAACTCATCCACTCATTTAAAGCGTCAGTCCATGGACATCGCTGGCAGTGTCTTCCTCATCGGTTCCGACGGCCGCCTGCTGAGCCTGCCCATCCCGAGCGAGTCGCCCGCCGACCCCCTCAACTTTGAGCGTCGCCGGCGGCTGTTCATCTACGCGACATTGTTGATCCACTCGTCTATTTGCATGTTCGCCATCCAGTCGCCAGGAAACCTGTACAAGGCCTTCCTCCACAGCTTCACTAAAGAGGTATGGCACATGATCGAGCAGATATCGGGTCCCCCAATGGCAGCTAACGAGATGCTAGGATATGGCACCCTTCTCAGTCGAGACACTCTCCGGAAGCCCGACTCTGATGATGGGACTGAGCTTCTTTTTCTGGATTCCCATGTCGGTATCCTTCGGCAGGAGGCCACTTATCATCCTGTCAGCCGTGATGATGTCCGTTGGAAGTCTGTGGGCTGGCTTCACCAGTGATTATCACCAACTCCTGGGGGCAATATGCATCATGGGTCTCGCCGGTGGAGCTACACTGAGCACCGTATGTCGTCTCCTATATCACGTACAGTTGATTGATACTGACCCCACTCATAGACCATCCTCCAATTCATCGACCTGACATTCATTCATGAACGCCCCCTCGCCATCGCCACCTTCTGGTGCGGTGGTGGAGCCTTGCCACTGATGGTACTCGCAAACCTGCCACTCATGGTTGACGTCGGCAAGGACTACCACAGCGTCTACAGGGGACTCGCCATCCCGAGCGTAATCCTGCTCGTCGTGATATTCTTCTTTGTCCCCGAAACCTACTTCCTCCGCCCCCCGGTCGCCTTCGACGGCCGTGTCCTCGTCCAGTCGGGCACCGAGAAGGTCAGGATGTACGAGGAGTGGTGGGACGTCCCGGGCGGCGACAACAGGTCCATCCAGGCCATGGAGAACGGCCTGCCCAGCCTCAACGACCTGCCCGTGCACACCTGGCGGGTGACCCCGCTCCGCATCTGGAATTGCTCCGTCTGCGAGCCACGGGCGGCCCTCGCCAGCTTCATCCAGATCTTCCTCTGCGTGGCGAACCCGCTCGTCTTCTGGGTGACCCTCCTCAACTCCATCAACTTCGGCGGCATGATGTCCATCGGCGTCGGTTTCCCCGTCCGCATGGCAGATGACCCCTACAACCTCCCGCCCTCGGCCGTCTCCCGCGTCAACTTCTCCGCCGCCACGGGCAGCCTCCTCGCCCTGCCCGCTACGTACTTCATGCTCAACAACGTCATGAAGCGCCTCACCCTCCGCAACAAGGGCATCCGTCACGCCGAGTTCTACCTCCCCGCATTCATCCTCCCCGTCGTCAGCGGCGCCGTGAGCGTATTCATCTACGGCTTCGCCGCCCGCGACAACTGGCACCCGGCCGCGTACCACGTCGCCTACGGCCTCAACGCCTTCAGCTACGCGTCGGGGAGCGTCGTCAACACCATCTGGGTCGTCGAGTCCCTCCCGCAGTGGGCCGCGGCCGGCATCGCCGTCGTGGGCGGCGTCAGCTACGTCGCCAGCTACGGCATCACTGCCGCCCTGCCCATGTGGAACACAGCCGCGGGCTTCGTGGCTGTGAACTCGGCCATCGGCGTCGCACTGCTCAGCGTTGGCCTGTTCGCCATCCCGATCGCGTTCTGGGGAAAGAGCGTGCGGCAGTTTATTAATGGGCGGTTCTCTGCCTACGAGGGCGGGGCCCTGAGGCCGCAGTGAAGTGAGTGAGTGCGGAAGAGGGAGCGAAACAACTACGATACAGGCGTAGATGGGAGACCGAATCGTGTCTGCCCTACATAAAGATGAATAGGATCACTGAAAGGAGGCCAGGTTTATGTCTCAACACAATTTGTCAACTGGAATTTTAAGCGATGAAGAGCCTGGCTAGGTGACTCCTGTGGTGTTGGGGCTCGGAGGATGACACTGATTTCCTATGTAATACCTATCTACCTACAACTAACAACATTAAGCGCTACAGCAGGATCTGTATTGCTGTGCCTGGTACTTAATTGTTAACTACTATTCTCATCAAACCTTTGACTCGTGCGTAACGTGTGATCGTGGTCCAAGCGCACGGGTTTCTGTGTCATAAGTGATCGCTGGCCCTCGTACATCTATAGGCTTGAACTCAGCTTCCAGGTACTGTCCTTATGAAGAAATGAGTCAAGCAAAATGATACCTCCCCTCCACCCTGACGACGCTTCAAGGGATTTGTGGAGCATTGCGGCAAGCACGGAAGACAATATCGTTTTCATCCAAGTTGGCCTGAGGTGGATCAACCTCTAGCATGACAATTTGTTTTGGGGCTCAAAAAGCCGTCGTTCACTGGGGTGAGGTTGTTGAATGGCCCGCATAAGCCCTTGCCGAGATGCCACACGGGTACCTGCATGGGTCATCGGTGAGGCTGAGCTGAGACGTACCCAGATCTTCAACGTCATGCCATGCATGGGTCAGCCTGCAGGCCATGTACCGGCAACGTGGATTGGCATGAGGAATTGTGTAATCTCACCCGCAAGAAATGAAGTCTCATCGGAGCATCCATCGCTCATGGCATTGCTCCAACTAAATGGGGTTACCCAGGCCTCAATCATGCACCTAGCATGAATATTTGTCACACATATGTGGTATATTGATTTTCTATACATATCATTATGGTTACTCGTAAGAGTGGAACTACGAGGTCTGGGCTTGAGGGGAGCTTTTAGGAGTGGGTGTTATGAGAGTGGGTGCTGTGGGTGTGGGTGCTGTGGGAATGGGTGCTCTGGGAGTGGGTGTTGTCGGAGTTGGTATTGGTTGTGGGTGCTTGAGTTCCTGCTTGGTTTCCCGAAGTACTGGTCTATCATCCGAGCTTACAGGTGCAGATTTGTGTCTTCTTCATTTTCGAGTGGTGCTCATAAATAGCTGAGGGCCGAACTTTGTCGGCATTATGCCTTGTGGATCGAGACTTGTAGTGGCCAGCAGGCTCCTCTTGTCACGGCACTATACAACTGGCAGGTTGATGAGCAGGAAGAAATTCCAATAGGACATCTGCATAAAGGCAAGCCTTAATAGACCCGAGGAAGATGTCAAGTAGTCCTCAATGTCCAGTGTTGAGGCTTGTATACCACAACCAGTTTGAAACGGTTGGCGGGCGGCCCACGAGAGGAGACATGCATGTGGGCATCTGCGTAGCCTCATCATGTGCACGGCTGTTCTGAGGGTAGGACCATCTTCCAATCAATACCACTCAATGCATAACGAAAGAGAGTGTGTATATGGTAATGTACGCTATCGAGAGTGTCGTAGATTCGTTTCAAGGAGCCAACGAGCAGCTGGCGTAGCTTGCATAACCGATAATGGGAGAGCCGAACAGGGCATGGGCTAGAGGTAACTCCACACTCAGAACTTACCCGTCTATTTAGGCTGCCATTTTCTCTGAAATGACATCGAAGCAGTACGGGAGGATGGTGTCTAGTGGTACATGCTTGCTGCTGACATTACACTTGATGGGCTAGCCGAGGATTCAGTTCGGCTCGGCAAAGTGCTGTGCCCACTCGTGAGGGAACACCGAGTTCCATTTTTTTGTCTATTTGATTCCATAGCCAGAGACTTCAGGTTTCATGGTCTAGAGGGTTTTCTTTTCTCACGGAGCTGGCCTTTTTATCAGAGCACGACCAAAATGAGTAGATCCCCGGTGGTGTAAACTGGCAGCAAACGGCCGTGGTAAACGGCGTGCTGAACACTTGGGCAGTCACATGAGAGACCTCAGCGCATGCTCTTTGCAAACAAACAAGCAGCAGGGTAACCCAAGCTGGCATGTAACTTTCCAAGGGTGTGGACTGTCAAGCTCTGCACCTCATTCCAGGCATCTTCAGCGGTCTACAGGTGGCAGGCCACAAGACTTCGGAAACCGTCCGTCCATCGACCTGCCGCCAATCTCACCAGCCACAAAACACCTTGGTCAATTCCACCCACCTTCTAACCCTGTTTTTTTCTTGAGAAGTCATTTGTAACTCTTCAATATACGAGGCCGTGGTGCGAACCCTTTCGCTTCCCACTGCCAAAATGGAGGTCGACTCGATTGATGGATCCTTGCTCCACTTCCAACCCGCAGAGATGGACATGATCGACAGGACCCTTCGCCTCACCGGCCTCAAGTTCCGCCAGGGCAGGCGCTTGATCGGAAGAAATAATGGGGAGTTGATTATCGTCCTTGGAGCGTTCGACCTTGTCCGCAAATGTGTTTGCAGCCAACTCCGGGTCGTCGAGCACCTCCGCCTCTTCTACGAGGCCACTCTCACCGTTTGCAAAGACCGGCCTCAAATACTCGAATTTGACAGCAGTTTCCTCTCCGAAACAGCGCACAAGCACATTTCGGAGACTCATCCCAACATTGCAAAATTCCTGTCCCCCTCTACCCTTCATGAGGCCATCGACATCTAGGAGTTCGCTTTCCAGCGTAGTGGACTGAGGGCGCCCAACTCAATCCCCAACAACTCCAGCCTTACGTAGGCCACCGGTCCAGGCCAGTACGATACCGACCACCCTGGCAGGGGAGGCGAGACCTTTAATGGCGCTCAACTGCTGGATCCGTCCGAGTATATTGAGCAAAAGAGTGCCCGCATCAAGCTGGAGAATCTTGTCAGACAGTGGATGATCGTCCGCCGCGAGATGCGACTCAAACAAGCCGCAGCCCCTAAGATCACCGCTATCACTCCCAATTCAATACAGAAGCCCGGCGAGACCAACAAGGAATACATCCTGCATCTTCAGAAGCACTGTCAGAGTGTCCAAGAGAACTATCAGCAGGAATGCCAGAGCATTCAGCAGGACGCTCTGCGGGAGCATCAAGAACTCGTCGGAAAGCAAGATTTGTTGGAAAAGAAGATCGGAAGGGACAAGAACTTGATAGACGAGCTGTGCGAAGATTACGACAAGTTGTTCGGTCGGCACAGTGAGCTGGAGCAGTATGCTGCGACAATGGACCGAGCGCAGGCTCAACGCTCCGGGGAAATCCAGCGACTCCAGGCTAAGCACGCTGAGAGCACCAAGCGAATTCAGATCCAGCAAGTCGCAGAGATTCAGCGACTTCAGGCCCAGCACGCCGATGAGATTCAGCGACTTAAGGCTCAGCGCGCTGATGATATCCATGGATTGCGCCTCCAACACAACCAAATTCAGACCCAGCAAAACATCCAATTTATCAGAATGCAGGGTACCATCGATAGCCTCAACGACGAGGTAGTAGCCCTAAGGCGGCGACTGGGGCTCGATGAAAACCACAGCCCGTCCTTCGTCGAGCGATCTGAGTAGCGTGGACGTTTCCTTTGAGGGTGTAGTGGATCCAATGGATCCAACAGCTCCTAGCCTAGCAGGGCTGTTCTTAGGCGGTCCCGCTTGCTCCGAGGACAGTGTTTGGGTGCGTAGAAAGAGCCTGCTGTCGTGGAGGAGAGCAAGCGTCGAGAAGGAAGTTCGGCTGGTCCGTGATGAGAATCGGCCATTCTCAGGGAAACAATATGTTTTCGGCTTTCGTAAGAAGGCTGAAATGGCAACACGGCCTTGGATGCATGAAGTATCGAAAGGTACCACTGGGAATTGGAAGGTGGCCGTCATGTTTGACGGATATTGAAGGCCCAGCCTCCAGATGTTGTGGCGTCATGCCAGCTCAGTGGAGACGGTTTCGCTGGAGACTCAGTCTACAGAGTGTAGACCTGTTAGAGATGAACATGAGATCTGAAGGTACAGTGATCCACTCTATGACCAGACGTCAACATATGGACAGCAGACGCCTTGCAATGAGACTCTTTTGGCTTCTATTCTGTATTTTTCCTGTCATTCTACCTTGCCGGTACACGGCCTGCAGCTGCTGACCCCGTGGCATGACGTTCAAGACCTGAAATGTACGGCTAGTAGTCATGCTACGGGAATAAAGGCCTAGGTAACCTTAACTAGCTGGAGCAATGCCATGTGTGACGGATTCTCTGGTGGGCTTTCCTTTCTTCCCGGCAAGATGAATGTTGCTGGCTGGCCCAACCTCAGCTCATCGTTGTTCGGCGCCTCTGCATCGTCTTTGACGCCCTCCTCAACGTGCACAGGGATCACCTCGCTCTTGACACCAACGGCGACACGTTCTACGTGGCTGCGATCGACAGCGTCGCAAAGAAGCGCCCCAGCATGTCGAAACTCCTCTCCTCCGAGTACCTTCGCCACGTCGTCGAAATCTATCTCAAGGCGTTTCAGTGCGGCGGACTCAGGCCCGTCTGGCCACACGCCAACGACAAGAAGAGGAAGGTTGCACAGAGAGCGGAATCATCAACCACGGCGCATAGGCCAGCGCCCTCGATGTGTTGGCTGCGCGTGGGGTCGCGCTCAGAGGTCGCCACCGGCGCCGAGCCGCTGTTGGAGCTCGTTGATAGTGGCCTGCATGCGGTCGCGTTCCTCCTTCATGCAGTCGAGCTCCTCCTTCATACGGTCACGCTCCACCTCCAAGTCGTCGATGAGTTCTTCCTTGTCTGCAATGTCTTCATCCTGCTCACGGAACCGCTCACGGCTCTGCGCGATGCTGTGGCTGATCGATTCGTCCACCACGTGTTTGTAGTAGTCCTTGTCGTCGCGGAGCTTCCTGAATTCGTGCTCGACGCGAATCATGTACGTGTGGGTGGTCTCGTCGGGCCTCTGCTGTGGGATGACGGGGTCTACGAGCCTAGGGGGTTCGGCCTGGTGTTGTGTCGCTTCTTGCCGTGGATCACCATCCAAATATTGACGAGCTTCTCCAACTTGACTCGGTCTTTGACGGGCTCGACGGGCTCCAGGAGCTCAGTGGTCTCCTCCACGCTGTCCAGGACAGGCTGCTCACCGGGTCTGGGGATATTGCGTCGGTCCAGAACACGCAGCTCCTCCCGCATGAAATCCTTCCCGGACATCTTGATGACCTTCCATCCACTGCGGGAAAATGCCTTGCGATAACCCTCGATAGCTTGACGGATGGAATTGGGAGTGAGCCATCTAGTCATGTTGCGATGTTTGTCTCAGATCTCGAGTAGTACAGCTTCGTAGAACCGTTGAGTGTTGATGTTGCAAAAGGGACTGTTCTTCGCAACATAAATGGCAGCCTCATAAAGGATGCAGAGACGTTGGACGATCAGGAGCTGCTTGCCAGCGTGGTGGCGCTCAGTATCGATCGCTCCGAGAGGCAGCAGTAGGTCGACGTTCTTCTTGCCGATGACGCGGTTATTTCCGAGAAACTTGAGGCGAGGAAGACGGAGGGCCTTGTCGACAATGTTTCTCTCGGTGGGGTCCGATAAGAAAACCAGTTTGTTGGTAGGTTGCGAGCTGTGTTCCTGCAAGACTGCACATGGGTCACTGGACGGTGACGACCTTCGAGAAGAGCAGCAACCACCATTCGTAAGTTGCAAAACTCTGCGTGCTACTGCAAACCCTGGTTGGGGGGGGGGGGTGGACGTGTCTGGCGTCGCGGGGGGACGTGTCTGGCAAAACAATCGGGGGCATACCGGTACTGTCCTCTTCGATGCTGGAGATTTCTCTCATATGACCATGACAACGTGAGTCAGTAATTGAGACACCGAGGTCAGTTCAAGCCAAGAAATCAGGGTGTTGTCGGCAGGGAGTGGCAATGTGAGACGAGGCAGGGTGATGGACTGGTATGGAATGAGGTCGTGGTTGAGCTCGAAGCAAGTGGAGTCCGTTCCCATAAGGTGAAAGAAACCAATAACAGGATTCGCTATTGAGCAAATGCTTCCAAAGTGACCTAGAACCAAATTCCACGTAAAGTTTCAATAAAGGCTGTCATCAGAGGTAGGTAGTGTACCAGCAAAACGCCAGGCACACCACAATTGAACTTGAGCACACCAAAGGGCATTGCTTGCTTACTGCCTTGGGCCCTGCTGGATGGAATCATGTGAAATCAGCAGGAAAACGTCTAGGGCTTCTGAAAATATGTTGAGGCAAAGAACCAAAAAAAAAAAAAAAAAAAAAGGCAGCGGTGAGCCGTCCCATCCGATTCAAGAAGGGTACCACCAGAGGAAACAGGCATTAACATGATTTATGTGAGAATGACACCTACACAATATACCACTCCACCATCTCTCCTTGCTGACTGTTGTGTTACGTGATACTGGCAGCCTAAGCAGGGGGTTCAATTTGTATGCTTTCATGTTTTTTCGTGTTCTATCTTCTATATATCATGCAGGTATTACATTCTGGCATGTACACGATGCTTCCCAAGCTTCAGAGCACGCCGGCCACAACCGCCATGATGCCCGTGTAGACCGCAACACTGAGGAACAAATCCTTGCTGTAAGCCCCCGCGGCGCGGGCGCCCACGCTGCCAGACTGCACAACCGACCCGGCGACGGACATGCCCACGAGGATCACGACGATAAGGCGGCCCAAGAGCCCCGGAATGGTCGAGAACGTCAGGATCGGCAGCAGCACCGCCACGGCCAAGGCGATAGCCACGTGAAGCACCACCGGCGAGGCCGACGCCGCATCCTTCTCCCCAGCTCTGCTCATGATGTTGATAGGCGATGGGCGATCAACCTTGATCGTCGGGAGCGCACCAGGGCCAGCATCCGCCTTGCCCCCCACAGGCGGCGTGCCCGACCTGGGCGTGAAGCTCCGTGGCGTGACCGCCTCGGAGCTCGACCGCGGCCGCGACCGCGACCCCCGTGGGCTGTGCAGCGGCGCCGAGCCCAGGCCCGAGGAGGAGAGGAAGCTCGGGCTGTGGCTGACGCTGCTGCTCCCACGCAGATGGCCGCGGTTGGTTCGCCACGAGTTGCCGTGCATGGTTCCCGGGATGGGGACCGGGGAGGGGGGCTCTGGGTCGGCTAACTCACCCTGGGCGGTAGTGGAAGACGACGGCGCGGGGATAGGGGCGGGCACGGTTGTGGTTGCTGCGTTTGCCGCGTCGGCGGCATCGAGCGTTGACTTGAGGGCTTGGTAGTAGTGTTGGTCGCGAGCCGCTACCACGGCTGCCGCCATGGCGCCGCTGACGGATGGGCTGGGGGTGCGGCTTGAAGGTGGTGATGACCTGGTCGGTGGTGCCAGGGTGACGAGGTCGTCGGTGGAGTCGAGGAAGCGGGCTTCGACTTCGGTGACTGGTTGGTGGGTTGAGAGGTAACGGCGGTATTCGTTGACGTCGGATGGTGATGGGGAGGGGATGTCTCGCGTGGCTGTAAAGGACGACATCGCATGGTCTGCAAATGGGTCGTTAGGATCTTGAAGCGAAAGGTACGCCTTCCAGCCTATGTTGTACTCACTGTATTGGCCAAGCTTCGACCCGATCTTGGCCAGGATCTCAGTCTTGTGCGACTGGAGCTCTCCCCCAGCCAAGGCCTCAGCTCGCCTACTGGCTGGCAGGATACGATTTTGGAGCCTCCTCGTCTGTGTGTCGGCTGTGTCCAGCCTGTGCAATTGCTCCTCCAACTCGCTCAGCTCATCCTGCAGGTGAAGTAGAAGCCGATGGTTCATGGCCTTGAACCTGCGATATATTGGCTGAATGGTGGGCTCCGGCTCTAACAGGCTGTTCCGGTACGCGATGTTGCTGGCACTGCTGTGCCTCCTCGGGACGTGCCCACGGGGCGTGGCGGTGGAGGACGAGCTGGCAGAGCCTGGGTGACTTCGCGGCCCTGACTCCGACGACGCAGATATGCGCGACGCGAGCAGCTCGTAGCCTGACAGCGGCAGCTTCTCGGCCCGTGGGAGGTGCTTTGGGTGGCCCTGGTTGGGCACCCTTGGCGTCAAGACACTGACGGGGATGTGTGGCAGGTTAGCCGTCCCTCGGGGCATCTCAGGCGTGCCATACCGGTCGACGTCGAAGAGGCTGCTGCGACGCTTGCCAGCGGCGTGCATGCTGTTTTCCACGAAGTTAAGGAGAGGGGCGACTGGGGTCTCATCGCCGTCCACGCTCCTCTCCGGGCTGGAGCTCCGTTCGGTGTCCGTTGTCCTCTCGGAGGACAGGTCGCTATATGGGCTGCCTGATGTGGATGACGATGAGGACGTAGCACTTTGGGCGCTCGGCGATACCTTGCCATCATGGTTGGTGCCACTCCACGACGCGGCCTCTGCCATGCTTTTCTCCGCGACAGCCACTGCCACTGGCGGGGCATCCTGGTCTAATGTATCGAGAAAGTTTGGGATGGAGGGCTTTGCCTCCTCGGCCCTGGCGCCATGCTGAGCTGCTGAAGCCTGTGACTCTGTTACCTTCCCGGCCAAAGATGTCCTCTTGGGTGTTGAGTCGTCACTGCTGGAGCTTCCACTGGCATTGGCCTTGACCACTGGTGGTGGCAGCCCTGAGAATCCGGGTTGGAACGACATCCGCTCCCGCTTCAGCTGCTTCGCCGGCCTGTGTGATGCAGAGCTTCGGCGGTCGAGGTCCGAGGCGCTTGAGCCGACGTGGTCTTCCTCGAAGCCGTGCCAGGCGAAGTCGGCCGAGGCACGACGGTGCGTGTCGGGCCTCACAACGGGGATCCCACTGCTCCTCCGCCGGTCTCTGCTCCTCGGGCGAGGCTTGAGTAGAGGGTGCAGCTGTGGTGAACCGGTCTGGTGCCTCCTTATCGGCAAGTCGTCCTTGATCGAGGGCAGCCAGCTGTTCCCGGAGGCTGTCTGCTCAAGGCCACGATGGTCCTCGGCCGCCTTCTGCTCTCGTCGCTGGCCATTGAGCGCTTGGTCTGCGTCCCGGGCCTCAGGAACCGTCTCGACAGTGGGCATGGCACGGGCGGGCGACATGATATTGGACATCCGGGCCAAACTATCAAAGTAGCTGCCGCGGAGGTTGTTGTAGTGGATGTGAGACGGGTAGCTCTTGGGAACATACGATAAAATGTGATAATCTGCCGACAAGCGCATACATAATCTGGGATGACTTTGTCAAATAACCGCCGAGCCCGTTGTCTTGGCAAAGTGTAGTCGAGGGTTCTTTCAATGCGGCCACGGCTCATTCTAAAGTTGGGTCGGCGGAAGGTCCGAAAGGCAATCGGGCAGCGTTGTGGTTTGAGGATGCAGGCAAAAGGCGAACCCGCTGCCGCCACAGCCTGGAACTCGAAACCCGCGAGAGCGGGAAGCCAGAGATAGCGCTGGAGATCATCTCGGCGCGCCTTGATAGTGGTCTGATTTTTTGTTCATTAGTGTTTGAGAAGTCCCGCGGGGGAGGCCAAGAGACGGACCAGCAAGGGGGGATAGCTTTTGCTGCCTCGTCCGGGTCTGACTGACAAAACGTCGACTAGCCTGTTCACCTATCCGGACACTCTTGGCACACACGCCCACGCACATAAAGACACAACAACCATACAAGTGTGTGCTTGAGCCAGGTAACGTTACCCAGTCTCGTGTGCCCCGTTCGAGGTAGCATGGCATCATGCGGCACGCAACAACTCCAGCTCGGTGTCTCTGTCTGCTTCACCCCCTTTTCGTGCCTGGGAATCGGCATTTTGAGTTGGGGCTGGCCCGCAAAACGTGGGTTGTGGATGTGCGTGTGAGCGTGAGTGTGCTGCGAGGAGCAGAGTGTTTCAGGACGGTAGGGCAGTTTGGGCCAAGTACCACGGTTACCTTATCCAGTAGAGCCGCAGCTCGTGTCACGCCTCCAGCAAAGAACTGGCCCCACATCCACATGCCTGGCCCCTGAGTTTTCTGAAATCCGGGGGACGCAAGGTCAGCATCAGGGGACCCCCCTTGAAACCACGCTGCCCCCCAAGGAACGTCCGTGGCCTTGCCGGGAATGCGGCTCCACGCCACAATAATAACTGCAAAGGGACCACCACCATTCTGTGAGCTCGTGCTGCGGTGAGGCGTAATCCATTCTCTCGGCAGTGGCTTGCGGAGCCGTGGTTGAAGAATCCAGCATTGTTTGACGAGCACCAGGCCCACAGGCCCAGCTTCTACCAAGACGTCAAAAATAGCGACTGAACCGCTTGCCGGGTAAACAGCCCCCCAGGATCAGCGCGATCAACAGTCGCTTACTGGATGGAGCCGGCTTCTGAGGCGAGGGTACGCATGGATACAATGCATCGTCAAACTTTCGACCGGATAAAGCTAGATGCTTTGTCGACGTGCATGCTGTCATGTGAGCCAAAATCAACGTTCGAGGCTACTTCGGTACCAGTCTGCTCCTTGATGCACCGCGTTTAGTTGATGATGACGACAGCGCCACAACGGCACTTGTACTGTTTCTATCCGGCGCATCAATCCTCAAGATGCCCGGCTGTCGCGTAAATATCCGACGAGAGCATATCATTGGATGACGCTAGGCGCAATAGCCGTTCAGACGCACGTCTCAGTGTCACCCAAGTGCCGTAGCCACAGTGGCGGACGACCGAGCATGGGCGCGCACAAGTTCGCATCTCGCCGAGGACATGCGCTAAAGGCCTTGGGACTGAAATGGTCTCTCAACGCATGGCCTGAAATGCATTGGCCACTCAGATGACCGCCAACAGCCGAATACAGTTGCGCAACGAATTCACGTTTTTCGGCTCTTGCGACCCGGACTCATCCTGCCCCAAAGGGTGTTCTTCATCCCGGCTGTGCTCTCGAGTGGCACTCCTCTTCCCAGTTGGCGGCTGCACGCTCCTCGCATTTTGGCTTGCCGCACAGCGACTTGGATTCAATCAGTCGTCCCTCAACCCGGTCACAAACATCAATGCCTCGGACCACAGCGCGGGGGCAAGGTTTGTAGGAGGAGAATGCAGCCTTCACAGCCCTGCAAGATGGACAAATTGTTTTCACTCGATCCTCTGAACCTGTGGTATCGCGTTAGAGTTGTCAGGGATCTTCGCACTAGTTAGATGGTTGAAATCTCTTACACATTTGTGTATATAGTTCGACACTTCTTGACCACCGATGCGAAGCAGTACTTGATTATACATCATAAAAGAATTTATTCAGCCCAGGTGCCCCAACAGAAGGTGCTCAACTTGTCGACTCCGTACCGTGGGAACAAAGACAGCATACGCTGTTCATGTTGACATATCTCAGTACGACCCAACAGGCCTGGCATACAAAGGATCATAGGACAAAGCCATCATCGCAATCCCAACTGGTTCGGGTCACGGGAGCGAATCTAATTCCGACTTAGCGCGGGCGAAGGTCGCGTCGGAGACAAAAGAGAGTCTGCTGTCGAACCTTTGGTGCAGTGTCGAGTGTCGCAGACCTTCCGTCTGTCAGTCAATCAGTGATCGAGTGGTACTCATCGAAAAGACCATGAGAACTGCCTGCACTCGAGCTCACACGTGAAGACCGCGGTCCGTGTCACAACGCAACTCTAGGAAGAACCACACTCAAATGTAGTATTATTGGGCCTCGCTGGGGACAGCTTTCCCCCGGCCCGGCGCAAACTCGAACTTTGCTCTCCACCGCTCCTCCTGCTTGAAAATGGAGATACACTCGAGCGCGGAGGGCGCCCCGTACACCGGATCAGCGCCACCTTCGAGAAGAGCCTTTCGCAACTACGTCAGCAACAATCCCTCCATCTAGGACACAACTAAACCCAAAGGAAGCATTCTTCCTGTCGACTGACCTCAATGACGTCATCCTCCTTCTTGAAGACAGCACCTGCCAGTGGACTTTGCCGGCGGTCATTCAGCCTGTTGGGGTCTGCCCCATGCTGCACGAGGAACCTGACGAGGTCGGCGTGGCCGTGATATGCGGCCAGCATGAGCTGCGCTCTCTCTGTCAGCTTCTTGCATGCACACACACACACGTAACAGCACACGGCATCTCGGCCGGCAGGGTCACCGGTCGAAGGCGGCCGGCCCCGCACGCGACCCTCACAAGCTTCTCTGATACCATATGATTACGGGGTAAAGAAACAGGCAGAGCAAACCAATGTGTCCCCTTTCTCGTTGGTAAGGTTGGGTGGCAATCCGGCAGAGACGGCCTGCGTGAGGAGCTCCTTGTCGCCCTGCCTGGCTGCGTTGTACATGCGCGATGCCAGCTCGATGGCCTCTGGCGGCAGTGAAGATGCGGAGGACGGGCCGGGCCCAGCATTGTTCTGGCCGTCACTCATGCTGCTGATTTCCCTGCGGTGCGATGTATGCTTGATGCGGTGCGAAAATTGAAGTCATTGACAACTTGATGCCATCAGCAGGTGGATACTAGTGAATGCCAGCCGGTAGACAGCTGCTGCCAGCTGCATCTACTCAGCTTCCTTACAAATGCGAGTTATTTCTATTGTTCCTTTCACCACAACCTTGAGAGTCTCAATGCAACTTGGACTTCTTGCATTTTTGACTTCATGGCATTCTGAATGCCAGAAGAAGATCCATGCAGGAGCATGGATAGGCGGGGTTGGCGCTGACACCCTCCCCTCTCCTCCCTCGCAGCACTCAGAGCACTCATAAGACGCAGGTAAGCATACCTAATCTATCAGCCCATTGAGAGCAAGGGGGACTCTAGATGCAGTCAGCATTTTACTTCTCGTTGATGTCCACGGACCAGCACCCGATGCCACGCGTCCATGAGTACTCTGCCAGCACATCTGTAACCTTTCAATGCAAGTGTCGCTCGACGGAGTATACGTGGCAGCAGTGAATGCAAAACACGACGTTCAAACGCGTGAAAAGGAAGTATATTTGTGATGTCTTCCAAGGACTGTACGGGCAGAAATGCATGCAGTGGCCTGTCGGGCAGCAGCAGGCATGTGCATTACCACCTGCTTACGCGCCCGGGCGCTGAGAATCGTTGAAGATAATCAGGATCATCCTGTAATACCCAGATTCAACTCACCTCATAAAATTCAACCGACGGCGGACGAGCAGACGAGCCACCCTGTAACAACTCACTCTCCGGATCACACCTCGCAGCCAAGCACCTTCGTGCAATCACAATGCATGCCAAGATACGCCCAAAGTCTTGTTCGGACTCCATACTCGGACTAGACGCTTCCGATCCCTGCACCGAGCCAGTTGAAAGAGCAACTCTCAGAACTTTTTCTTTGAGCTTCAGCACGAGCTTGCCAATGGTAGCATCTCAGATAACGACACCGTGGAGATGGCAAATCTTTTCGGGCTGGGCGAAAATGGTCTTCAAGGTCAAATAGCATGCGGAAGACACTCTTGAGATTCTTTCAAAGAGCAGAAATGACAGTCCCCAACCACCTTCACAACAAAACCACAGAGTATAGGCCCTAATTAAACTGCACATCCCAATATGAACTCAACCGAAGACAAGCCGGCTGTGGCCGAACATCATGTTGCAGTTGACATATGTTCAGATCAAAATGAATCCTCCCATCTGAGCGGACAGTCTGCCGAGGGGACAGGTGTGAATGTCGACTACTCTGGGGCGTCCCCGAAGACTGACCCTACAGAGATCAAGCTGGTCCGCAAACTCGACATGATAATCATGGTGAGTACGGACCTTTCCACAAGAAGGGGAAAGTACTAATACCCAACAGCCCGTCGTCTGGGTCCTGGTTTTCCTCAACTTCTTCACCCGGCAGTCCCTCAGCGTCGCCCGGCTCGACGGCTTTGAGCGGGAGCTGGGCATCTCAAGCACGGAATTCTCATTCGCCATATCCATTCACTATACCAGCTATCTCCTGGTCCAGGTCCCCTCAAACATGCTCCTGACCAAGGTTCCACCGCCAATTTACTTGTCCCTGACCATGGGTCTGATGGCGGTTGGCACCGCTCTCACCTCAGTAGTGCACGATGGGCGCAGCCTTCTCATCCAGCGCTTTTTCCTGGGCCTGATCGCGGCTCCTATTTATCCGGGTTGCATTTACGTCATCTCACTGTTCTACAAGCGCAAGGAGCTGGCCGCCCGTGTCACTCTTGTTTACACGGCCAGTATCTTCGCCACGGGCATGAACGGACTCCTTGCTGCTCCTATCTTCCGCGCCATGCGCGGCGTTCTCGGTCTTAGTGGCTGGCGTTGGCTCTATATAATCTTCGGCGCCATTTCAGTCGTTGTTTCGGCGCTGTCGTTCTTCATTCTGCCAGACGAGCCCCTCAAGACAAAGTGGCTCACATCTGCAGAGCGCCGTCTAGCCCACGACAGGGTCGCCGCGGATACGGTCGAGCTCAAGGAGAAGGGGAGCATGGTCCAAGGGCTCAAGGAAGCCATGAGTGACCGCAGGGTCTGGCTGTTCTTGGTCATCCAGCACGTCAATGCCTTTGCGGGTAGCATCCGGATCTTCCTGCCTACGCTGCTTGAAACGTTAGGTAAGAACCACCTGCGAGACGCTCTTCGTGCCATCCAAAGCTAAGACACCCATCCGACACAGGCTTTAGCCAGTTCACGACCCTCGTGATGACCTTCCCTCCGTACCTGGTCTCCTGCATGACGGCGATGGGCGTGTCCATCTCGTCCGGGCACTTCAACGAGCGCACGTGGCACCTGACGTCTCTCAAGACGCTGGCAGCCATGGGGTTCGCCCTCGCGGCTGCTACGCTGAACCCATCAGTGCGGTACTTCGCCGCCTACGTCTTCATCATCGGCACGTGGGGCGGCACCTCTATCACGCAGTCGTGGATCGCCAGCACGTGCGCGCAGACCAAGGAGAAGAGGGCTGTTGCTATAGGCCTCGGGAATATGTCTGCTGCCTCGACGTTGATTTGGACTCCGGTGAGCCACTGAATTCTTTTTCCAAGGCTTTCGAGTCCTTCACGCAGTGTATCGCTGATTCGAATGCCCTTGACATTAGTATCTTTGGCCTGAAACATCGGCTCCGAGGTATGCACTGCCGCTGATCACCTGCTCCTCGGGGGCTGTGGTCTCCATAATGCTGTTCTGGCTTATGAGGTGGGATCTGAGGCGGCAGAATAAGAGGATTCGCGAGACCGATTTGACAAGTCGATTGTTCTATGCATATTGACTTTGCAATCTCGACATTCCACCACTTTCAACAACTTCTAGGTATTGAATCACTACTATATACTATAAGTGGAGAGCTATCCCGTAAGCATCACACAAGTACGCTTCAAGGGCAAAAGAAATCAAATCACCGAAACTCGCTTTTCGCTCACGTCCAAGATTTCCTGACACCATAATAAATGTACGTTCAGCTTCAAACGAAAATCAAGCAGAATAGAGCAATCTCCCGCTGCTTATGTGGCCTTTTCCTCCACCCAATTTTGCCGTACTGATCTCACCACGAACGATAGCGTGGATGTTTTGCCCGCCCGAATAGCAAAATATTTCTCCGTTAGAAAAGTCTCAGGATTTGGTAGACCTAAGTCCATCAAATGCATACATCCAGGATGTGAAGTCAAAAGTCTATTCACACATTTCACTGGGTATCGTAACAAGCCTCCCAAGCCTGCACATGTGTTCAACTGATTACTGAGAGGTAAGTGCCTAAGAGCGCTCAGCAGGGGCAGAACGAGCGCTCAAAATTAAATGATAGGACACATTTAGAGGGTGAGGATACTGCCATTGTGGCTTCATATACTAGTGTATACACCATCAATAACAGTTCATCAGACCACCCGACACATACAGAAGGAACTGAAGGTTGTCGACAGCCGGTATCACAAGAGCGGTGAGTGCTCCACCTTGCAGAAAGCAGACGTACTTTATCCCTATTCACCCCTTCGTCGCTTTCTAGTTCTAAGTGACCGCTCAGTGTACGCAGAATTCCAGTTCGTCTCGTTTTGCGATTTCTTCGACAAGATCCTCATCAAACAGTTCCCCCTTCTCCATGACCCCATCAAAAATAGCCGTTCCCACCATTTTGTAATGCTGAGCCCTATCAGGCAGGGGCATCGAATCTGGTCTTAAGACTATCGAAAGTCTCATATCAGGAGGTATTACTACTATATCCCCATCCTTGACGCCGCCCACACTTATTCCAAAGCAGCCATCGTCGGTAATTAGCAACTCTTTTCCCTTGGGATCTTCTATCGTGCCTCGGAACATGTGCCAACTCAAATTATCAGTGCTTTCTAGTGTGGTATCAGCACCAAAATTGAAGGTTGGCAAGGCATCGATTATCTCCTTTGTTGGAAGTTCAGAAGTCCCTTGGGAGTGGGCAACGAGGGGGTGTTTGGGGCTTCCTCTGATGGCAGACTCTGCAAGTCATTGGAACTTAGCTTTTGGATCGCCGAATCACTCTCATTAATTCTGCATCTCGCGATCCCAGACATACATAGGCGGAACGGATCTACGTCGAGAATTATCTTTCATGTCTCGTTGTGAAAGACACCGAAATGCATCCGGGAAAACCCTCGACCTCAAGTCATCCTCAATAAACGAAAGCCCGGAACGGAACTACGTCGTCAGTACCTACAAGTCTCTAGGAGCAGTCTTCCGAGGGGGTGGAAAGGGCGGTGGCCAGCAATTCTGTGGGCCGTACTATGACAACAGCGTGTCCCATCACTATCTCCCTCAGTGGGCTCAGAAGAAGAGGGCGATGATTATCTGCTCCATCATTGGCCTTCTCTCTGTCTTAGGAATCATCGCCACTCCCATCGCTTTAATGACGGAAAGAAAAGGTGGAGATAAGCAGGAAGGCTCTGTACAATCCTCAAGGTAATGCTATCATTTTCCTCATCGTCCAGATATGCTTACAATTCTAATTGATCCGAGTACACAGGCAACCCACTACTGCACCCTCCTCATCTGAAGGCACAAGGCTCTGCACCGACACATCTCCAACCCGCCTCGCGAGCACAACTGCAGATCTTACCACGTCTACGGCAAACGGCGCAACCCCTACCACTTCCATTACACCAGCAGCATCGGCAGCACCCGCCCCGACCTCGATGGACAAAGTATCAGCTAGCCTACTGGTGACCGCCGTGCCCATCACGGAAACGAGCAAAACACTTACCACATGCTTACAAGACTGTAAGAACGCATGCCATTGGGGCTGTCCAGGGGATCCGTGTGCGGACTACAGCAGCTGTGCAGACCCGTGGCCCTGTATCTCCGTTAGTGGCTCAGATGCTGGGACGTGTGCTTCCATGGGTTGGGTGACGGGCTAGGACAACTCCTCTTTGTGCGCTGTGTTCGATACCTGCATGACGGGGTGGGCGTACTCGGGCACCGTGACTTTTGCCACTCGGCTGTGTCGCCCAGCCTACTGGCGGGTCGACATGCCAATCACAAGACGGCTCTTTTCCTTTGTCCTTTCGCAAGAAAAATATAGACAGATCTACGCATTGTATTCGGCGCCAGGCGACCGGGCGAACATAGGAATCAGCTACGTGTAATAGAAGGTCTTCCAAGCAAACAAGGTTTTAAGGTTAACTTTGCCATCGCGTGGGTCGTCCCGCTCAGGGGCGGCATCGTTAGGGCTCGGCCCAGCGCGGCGTGGCGAGGCCGTAGACCACCAAGCCCTTGGCACACAGCCTGCTCTGTTAAATGGGGCTATACCAGTAACGGCACTGCCCTCCGGCTGTTCTGCCCCTATATTACGCACGGCAAAGCTCGAGATCGCATCGGTCGAGTGTGGGGGGAGAGTGGGCCAGGAACATGGTCAAACACCGCGGGGTTTTGGCTACCAGCGCTGTTGGCCATATAGATAGTGGCCCCCTTAATACGAAATCCTCGTGTTGATGTGCTGCTAAGAAAAATGCCAACCGTGGGAAGTGGAGACCGCATGAACACAAATAGCATCATCATGGAGCGACAATCCTCACCGCGCTGGGATGACACCTGCCACTTCGGCCTACCCGCCCCGAGATGGACCCACACCCAACGTCGTGCTGCAATTATGGGATGAACACCTCTCGCCCTATATAGCAGTGCTGCTGGCCACGGCACGGGGGTGGTTGTTCTTTTTGCGTCCATCGGCTCTCGTCGCTGAACATCACTCGCTTTTTGGTTCCCGGACACCTTCCGCTCGCTTGTGAAGAATGTCGGCAGCACTGCTCTCGCTGGCTCTCTTGCCAGGTGCCCTCGCGGCGGTGCTTGAACTTCCCATATGGCTGAAGAACGGTTACGTAAGTCTCTCTCCCAGGTGCCATCAATTGAGTATGGACACGCGCTGACGAGTGGTGCAGTCGGTGGTTGACGTGGAGATTGGAACGCCCCCTGTCACCCACACCCTGTTGTTCGACAGTGGAAGCTCGACGACCTGGATGGTTGCCGCAGAGTGCGTTGGGACAGCGCTCTGCCCCAACAACAGCAAATTCAACCGCACTGGTTACAACGAGACGACGTCGTCCACAGCCAACGCCACAGGCGCGTACGGATCGATCGAGTACCTGGGAGGTGTGGTAGCTGGTGTCGGAATGGAGGACGTCTTCACGTTCCCTGCGGCCCCCGAGACCACGTGGACGCAGACCTTCCTCGAGGCCTTCCAGTCCTCCTGGTTCAACATCCCCGCCGACGGGTTCCTTGGCCTGGCCTTCAGCACCATCTCGGACGCGAACACGACGACCTTGGTGGAGACCCTTCTTTGGTCGGGCCAGCTCGACGAGCCACGTTTCGGGCTCTACTACGGTGTGGAGCTGGAGAGCACCGGCGACAGCGCCGGCGAAGGTAGGCTCACGTTAGGCGGCTCGCACGAGGACACGTACGTCGACGGAGAACTGGTCTGGACCGACCTGTCGCTGCCCGACGAGCGCGCCCAGCTGTGGCGCGTCGACATGCTGTACGCCGTGGGCACGACGCCCAACAAGACGCAGTCGACGGTGACGCTGTCGGGCGCATGGGGAGTGTTCGACACCGGGGCCGGGCGGATCTCGGTGCCGGACCCGCTGGTGGAGGAGATCTACGCCAGCATCGGGATGAACTGGACGGCCATCATCGGCGGCGAGCACATCCCGCTGTGCACCGAGTTCACGGACGAGTGGTCGGTCGAGTTCAACATCGGCAACAGCGCCGCCCCCAGCACACTCGTGCTGACGGGTAGCATGCTCAAGAAGCCCGGGTTCGCGACGGGCGAGGACAAGTACTGCTGGCCACCGTTCGACAACAGCGGGTCCGACGGCCTGTTCCTGTTTGGGAGCGACTTCCTGCAGATGCACTACACGGTGCACGACTTTGGCGGGTTCGAGCCGTCGGCGTACAAGGCGAGGATCGGGTTTGGTGCGTTGAAGGACGAGTATCGACCCGAGCACATCTGAGGACCTCTCTGGGCGGCGCCATGCCAGGCTACCTGTGTAAATTTGCTAGGTAGCGGAAAAGGGGGAACGACCAAACCGTCGAAGAGCTTGTACGAAGTCTGCGTCTGCAATTTGTGTGTGTTGATGTTATGCTGTCGGCGTGTCCGTGAAATATGCAAGCGTGAGACATTCTTCAACACGCAACTTGAAAGTGGTAGCCACGGTTGGGCAGCCAGGGGAAAGACCTGCCATGTACCAGGATTCTGCAATCGCCAACACAACGCAAACTAATGTCGAGTCCAGCTTCGAAACAACGACACAAAGAAGACCTCAGCTATGGCAAGATCTTTTGCTCCTGGCTCATATTATATTTCTGGAAAGGCGGTATGCGTCTCGACCTGTATGCTTCCCATCTGCATCCAGAGAGTCATCCAGAGCTCCAAACATCTTCGACCGTACACACGGCCATCCGTCACACACAATACCATGGATCCAAATCCGAATCGCCTTCGCCCTCGACTTCGTCGCATTCCACATTTCCAACATACGACTGGAATGCCCTTCCAGCTATCGGCCCAGGCGACCTACCACAGCTTCAGCGACCCACCGCCCATGCATCTACCGCCGCCGATACCTCCAGCAAGCTCATTGCCCACCACATACTACGACTCGGACGACGTTCATCATCACGAATCACCGTACAGCGCGACACCCAGCTTTTGGGATACGAACATGGTCCATTACGCTCCTGGTGCTGAGCATCTGCAGCCAAGCTACGACGACTCTCGGTATTCACTACCGCCCTCGCAGAACATGGGCTACCAACTGCAAAATAAGTGAGATTCTTCCCTCGTTTCATTCACTATTCCTGTCAGGGTTCATCCTAAGACCCTTCAGTCGCAACTCTGCCTACGAAGCAAACCCTTTGTACTCGTGGCAGGACCCGCCTCCGCAGCACCAGCCTTTGTACAGTGAGGAGCGACCACCGATCGAGCGTCACAAGGAAGAACCCCGCGGAAGGAAGCGGCATTCAAGATCAGAGAGCAGGCGCGTACAGAGCAGAGACCGAATAGAAGGCGAAGCGAACCACCCCCTCGAACCCTCGACACCGAAGCAAGGGTTTCCTAGGGCCGCCTCGCGAAGGCGCCAAAGTAGGCCTCCGCCCGAAATGAACCCACAGTCAGCCAAGCGCATGTCTCGAGACTTGTCGAGCTCCCGCAGAAAGTACGGTAGCATCGACCAGGCTGATCCGGAGGACCGCCCACTCGACGGCACTGATCGGATGGGCTCGCCTCATGGTCCTGGAACACACGAACACAGTCAGGCTTCGAGGCCCAGCACACCGCCAGCCAAAGGCTCCCAGCGCCGCTCGACCGCTAGAAAGCACAAGACAAGACACTCGATGCACGAAAGGCGACCACCTCAAGTCACGTATCCGCAAACGCCGCGCCGCGCCAAACGGGCACTGTCTCGCAGTCGTAGTGTGCAGCCAGGCCGCACTGTGCAGAATGTCCCCCCACCAGACGATGTCCCCCAAGACCGTCCGTCTTCGAAGTCAGACCTGTCGGACCTCGGTGGCAATCTGGAGATATCTCGGATGAACGGGCTGCTTGACATATGGGACTCTATGGCGAACCCGAACTGGGAGGAACAGACGTTTGCGTTGTGCGACCTGCGACATTGCCGCCGCTGTGGAAAGTACTACGGACCGATGAGGACCCTCCGACATCATTGTCGTCGACGAGACAGACCCTGAGAGCCACGACCGAACATTTCATCTACAGGGATCCCTGTCACTCTGGGAGTCTAAGCACATCGCGTCGCTTGTCGGTCGGCATTAGTGGTCTCATGAGAAGATGATAGATGGTGTCTAGTGCCGTATAGCGGCTTTAATCCGTCGATAATATCAGCTGACTGTCCGCGGTGAAGCATACGTGGATACCTTAGACTTTCTGCCCTCAAGTATTCTCTTCCGGTTTTTCGGTGCAAGGTACTTCCAAGGCAAAGTCCTGGCTGTAAACGGGCAAGAGCTGAATAGGAACCAGTATTGGCTTAACGAGCGACATCCGCGTTGCCATACTTTTCGAGATCCAGAAGAGCCGGGCTGGACGCCAAACTGCCCAAATACGGGCTTATCTTTCCAGACGTGTCTTCTGGTTTCTCTGCTCATTTACAAAAGATATTCCTCCTGATGGCTTTTTCTGCATTTCAGTCTTTTTTCCCTCTTTCTCCCCCCCCCCCCCACCCTCCCTCTCTTTTCCCACCTCCAACATACTGGGATGCGTCCGCCCGGCCAGGGAGCAGTTCCCGTGAAGTCCACTGCCTTCGACGACAGCACACCAGCTAAATTGCACTTTCTTCAATGATTTATGATTGATTTCGACCCTACTTTTGTTTTCTTCGCTATCACTTTCTGTGAAAATGTCCTCGTCTCTCTCTCTGTGTGCCGACTTACAGAATTAACATTGTGTCAATAAGCTAATGGACTTCAATGAAATTCCGATTGCGGAGGGCACTGAAGAGGTCTTGTCAAGAGCGCTCGAAGTGCACAACCGGTCGGGAGACCAGGCTTCCGACCCAGTTTCGAGCGACAGACCTTTCGAAAAAGCCCCGCCTGAAATCTGGGTTCAAATTGCGGAAGAGCTCACCAACCAGATTCATGCGACTGAAGCATGGATCTGCGTACCACGTAAGGTGCAAATGGTTCCAATTCTTCAAAAACGTTGTTCTCCGATACCTGTATCCAAGGTCTACCGTCCTGCACGTGTCGGCCGATCCTGCAAACTGGACCACGGAGGCGAAGTAGACGATGATTTGTAGCGTCGAAGAAGTTTTGTGATCTTCGTGCAGCATTGATATTGATGGCCCGGGTGGTAGCCACGAACCCGTCTTCAACCATTGTAAGTGAATCAGGACTAGTGACCCATGCCATGATCGATGCCCAGGACCACGAGAGTGCATATCTCACTCCAAGATCAGTTCGATCTTTCCCAGGCCCGTTCCTGCCAGGGATTGGGACTTGCCACCAGACCAAAGATAGGAGAAGGTCATCTACCCACATGCCGGCCCAGTAGTGCGATGGATCAATGCGCATGGCTAAGCAGAATCTCTTCGAAATTGCTGATATGGCCAGGAGGCGATCTTACCTGAAGGTTAGAGAAGTAGAAGAATAATCATCTACGAGTCCGCACCACCGTCTTTTTACCTGCCGTAAATCAAGAATCGTCGGGTTTATACCGGGTCTCTTGATCATTGGCGGGTTGTAGATGCTGTTCTCTGGTTCAGCAGTTACTGGTCCCCCAGGCAAAATCTCCGATGCTTCAAGAGACCAGCATTCCCAGAACACCTGCTCCTGGGTGAAATAGACAATGCGTGGGGAGAGTGCTCGTTCCTGGAATACCCATCCACGCAGTTTCAAAGGCTTTTCCCACGCGAGTAGGTGGGTTTTTTTCGACGAAAGTGCACAGGGACATATTCTCCGGAGTCCCCGGGACTTTCTTTGTTGTTATGCAGGGATTGAAGGTCAAAGGATTTCGAGAGAAGTCCAATCCCTTGGAAGCATGTGCTTCAGAAGCCGAGATGTTCAGCTTGGCGTTGAAATAAATATCATCCATCCGCATAATATCACGCTTCTTTTCTACTTTATCGTCCTGCATTAAGCAAAGCACATCTATCCAGATGTAGCGAAAACCTAGGCACCTGGCGACATGGATTGCGTGTTGAAACACTGCGGTTCCTGCACATTTTAATAAATGCGCAGATATATCGTCGAGTGTACAAAGGACACTTCCCTTAGACAGCAAGACAGCAGGAGTGGTTCCCCATCTATGACTAAGTGTGAGGTATTCAGTGTATGGTGACAGTGACGTTGTTGAGACGATGCGAACACCGCTGGAGTTGCTTAGACGGTGTTGGTCGAACTCCACCTGTTCCATCGCTGGAGACCGTCGAATTTGATTTCCCCCGGCTGCACAGACGTCTATCAACCTCAGTGGAAGTCTCCTTGGTCGTTGCGGCTTGGGACAGGTGTCGTGACATGATGTGCAGGCATTGAGCCAGGATTGTATGCGGCTCAGTGATTCTATGGACCATGTCTGCTGTGATTTGGTGACCTGAATATTTCCAGTCCCAGCTTAATTATACGTCAGCATTCATCTTCGCAAGCTTGGGTCGTATCTCACGTTCGTCGATGCGTAGGTTTTCTGGGAAAGGCTCTCCACGTTGTTTGTCTTTCGTCAAAACATACAGTCTTATTTTCACAGAAGGAGTAGTATATGACTCCTCATAAACACGGAACACCTTGAAGTATAATAATTCTGCTGCAGACTCCAAGGGCTCAGATAGCCAAGGAATCTGAGTGTGAAGGAGCGTACACATGTGACAATTTGAAGAAGCCACGTTGGTAAGCAGTTGTGACTGGTACTGTTTGTCATGATGGATTGAAATTTCCTCGTCGTTGGACATTCGAAGAATATTTGCGGGCATGCTGGACCATAATGATACATTTATCGCATGTGGTGTGAAGTTCCAGTTGTTGCATGCTGACATTAAAAATGAGAGAATAGAAATCACTTCGAGTGTTGGGGAGTCATAACAGAATATGTGCGGGAGTAAAGCCGTGGATATCTCGACAAAAAGGCAAGACGGCACGCAGGAGGCAGCCCACGAGAAAAGCCCCGCAAAGAGCCTTGCTGACTGGATGTGGCTTGTGTGACTCTGGTGGCGAGTCTAGAGCACCTCGAAACGCATTTTGAATACACTCACTTCAGAAGAGTGATTACAAAACCTCCGGCTATATTTTCCGTGGGCATCAAACAGGCAGCTACATGTACAAGGACATGCACACTGCCGGCCTGCCCGGTTTGCGTTTTTGATACGCAAAGCCAAGGCCATTGGGCCAAATGACTTCAGCACATCCCTACAAACAAGGCAGTCTGCTCTAATAACCCAAATTCATTGCGGAGGTTTGTGTTCAAAGACAGCTGACGTAAATGCCAGCGTTATCAAGCAAACACTCACTATTCTTGGTTGTGCAAGGCATGGAAAGATGACACCCGTACATCAAATATCTACCGCAGCCAAGAAGCTAGGCGAGCTTCTTAGCGACACCTGCCCGAAGTGGGAAGGGCACTGCCGATCAACAGGTCCGGATCTGGCATTGCGCGATCTATGCAAATATTGTGTTGATAGCTCGGTGAAAGCGATGATTCACATATAAAGCGGATTGCTTGCCGCTTGAGCTGCCGGAATGGCCCGTTCCGAGTATCGTCAAATTAAGCATTCTTACCGGCCTGAACCCACCAACCCGTCAAGATGAAGATCACCTCCGCCCTCCTCCGCCTCACTACCGCAGCGATGGGCCTCCTCGCTAGCACCGCCCAAACACAAAACTCATCCACCATCGGGCCCGAGAAAGGCTCCCTAGTCGTAGTGGGTGGAGGCTCCCTCAGCGACAACATCTATCAGCGCGTCATAGACCTTGCAGGCGGCCCCGGCCCCGCCTCATCCATCGTGGTGATCCCCACGGCCGACGGCGCCGAGTCCTACGATCGGGACGCCGCCGGTGCAGCAGCCTTCCGGCGCTTGGGGGCGGGCAACGTCACGGTGCTACACACGTACGATCCAGCCGTCGCGGACTCGGAGGAGTTCGTCGCGCCGCTCTTGGCGGCGACAGGGGTGTGGTTCGGCGGGGGCCGGCAGTGGCGGCTCGTGGACGCGTACGCGGGGACGAGATCCGAAGCTGAGTTCCAAGCCGTCCTTGACCGCGGCGGGGTCATTGGGGGAAGCAGTGCCGGGGCGAGCATCCAGGGGAGTTTCCTTGCCAGGGGGGACACGGCGAACAATCAGATTATGGTTGGGGATCACCAGGTTGGGTTTGGGTATCTGAAGGAGACGGCTATCGACCAGCACGTACTGGTGAGGAACCGCGTGTTCGACATTTTCGATATACTCAAGGTCAGGCCTGAGCTGCTTGGCTTCGGCATCGACGAGAACACGGCACTGGTGGTCTCTGGGAATGATGCTGAGGTCATTGGGGCGAGCTACATTGCTGTCTACGACGGAGGCTTCTGGTCGAGGGAGGGGAGCGAGCTGAAGAACCTTCCTGACTCGTCATCTATATTTTACTACTTGAGGAACGGCGATCGGTATGATCTTGGGGCGCGAAAAGTAATGGAGTCTACTGAGTGAGTGACGGGTCACTGCTCGACGTACAGATGTTCTCGACATAGTCAGGCCTAATAAAAATGTGCCACCCAAGATTCTTTCTAGTCTTCTCCCTTAAATCCACACACTTATATTTCAAACGTTTTCCAACCTGTTTTCGGGGAGCATTTCGTGAGAAGCATGGCGCCATCCTCTAGTGAGTGGCGAGTGGTGCATTACAGTTGCGGGACAAGAAAAGCCAAGATTTCTCGAGAACCGATGTGGCAGGTACATATGTGCGCTGACGGCTACAATATTGCTTCCCCTCATGTTATCGATGATTAATCTTTCGACTCGGCTAATTAAGGTACGCAGGGAAGAAGGCGGGCCTTTTTTTGTGTGGATATAATTGAGTCAATCCGCCCTGCGCAGAGGAATTAGTTAAGACCGAGGCCCGTTCCTTGGTGACCACGCTCAAGCTGATACTCCGCCCTCACAATGCGTTTCTCAAACCTCCTTTGGGCGTGTTCTGGCCTTGGCTCCATTGCCTTGGGCCATGCACAAGCCTCAAAAGGGCAATATGACGGACACCAGGTGCTTCGCGTCAAGACGGGCGGACGGCCTAATGCGGTCCTGAAGAGGCTTGCCAGCATATCTTTGGAGCCGTGGAAAGAGGATACCGCGGGAAACCACTTCGATGTTGTCCTCCCACCCGAGAAATTGGCCGAATTCGAGGGCCTCAAACTCAGGAGCACCGTCCTCCATGCGGATCTTGGGAGATCCATCGCCGCGGAGTCCGCTTCCCCAAGCACGTGGAAGAGACAGGTCGATGACCTCTCGTGGTATGATACATATCATCCATATGTGGAACATATTCAGTACTTTGAGGACCTCCAGGCGGCGTTTCCCGATAATTCCGAACTGATCTCTTCTGGAACCTCCTACGAAGGCCGGGACCTCTTCGGCATTCACTTGTGGGGTAACGCTGGCCCAGGAAAGCCTGCGGTTCTCTACCATGGTACTGTGCATGCTCGGGAATGGATCACAACCTTGGTGAGAAGCCTTCATATCTACACAATGGATGATTGGCTGACGTGGCCCACATAGACCGTGGAATATCTCACGCTGCAGCTTATCAACGGCTACAAAGCGGGCGACAACGAGACCTTGGCTGTTCTGGACAACTTTGATTTCTATATCATCCCGATAGTCAACCCTGACGGTAGGCTGACTATTTCTTGCCATTGAACAAGCACACGTCAAGCTCACATGCTGCAGGATTCGTCTATTCTCAGACAACCAACCGACTATGGCGCAAGAATCGCCAGCCAGGCCCAGCAAATTCGACCTGCGTAGGACGCGACATCAACAGGAACTGGGAGTTCGCTTGGAACCCGACGAGCGGCGGCGCCTCACCCGACCCGTGCGGACAGACGTACGGCGGGGAGGCACCGTCGGACTCGCCCGAGAATAAGGGACTCGACGGTCTGGTGCGGGAACTGCGGGACACTGTCGGCATCAGGCTTTACATTGACTGGCACAGCTACGGACAGTACTTCCTGTTTCCCTTCGGCTACAACGAGACCCGATACGCACCGCAGCTAGGCAAGTGGAGCAGAACGGGCTCGCTGATGAGCGAGGAGATCCGCGACAGCTCGAACCGGAGGACGACTTTCACGTTTGGGCCCGGCGGTGCGATCCTGTACCGGTCTGTGGGCAACTCGCGCGATCATGTGTATGCTGTCGGAGGGGCCGAGTTCTCGTGGACGATCGAGCTGCCCGACACTGGGGAGTTTGGCTTTGTGCTGCCCCCGGAGCAGATCCGGCCGACTGTCGAGGAGCAGTGGGCTGGACAGCAAGTACTGTACAGTCTTCTCGATGAAGTCTTCTTCGATGATGAAGGCCCTGCGTGAAGAACTTGGCCGGGTCAAGGAGAACGAAGGCAGAGCGAGCACATGTCGAAGTCTAACACTGGAGCAATAGATCAATCGCTATGTTCTGCGGGCCATACACCGTGGAATCTCAAAACAAGTGATTTTGTTCCCACCACGAGGAAACTGCCGTTTGATATACCAAATGCGGTCGCCTCTCTGGTCCAGTTCATGCATTTCTGTGTTTCACCCCTTCTAATATACAATTCAAGGTAAGCCTCTAGTCATATATTCATACCAAATATTGAATTTTCATGCGAAATTTAGGTATTATGAACGCCATGCTGGAATCAACCCGGGAATCTTAGGTATCTCGTGGTCCTGCTGCTGAATTCAGACTCAACGCTCGACTCTCTGAATCTGCAACCATGCCTATTCTGTTACATCTCACGACTTTTTCCCTGCGGCTCATACCATAACTAAGCTTTGGAGTTCCAATCCGTCAATGCGTTACTTCCAAGCTTGTCCTTGATAATTTTTTCGCTCAAATCCCAGAGAGCTTGGCCGAGTGCAGGATCGGAAGCCTGTGCGCTCTCCTTGCCGGGCTGGCCAGGGTCGCTGAAATACCAGCCATTCTGGTTCTTCTCTTCGATCTCGGCAGCCGTGAGAGCCCAGAGAGCGCTGTACGCTCCCTGCTCCACGTCACGTCCGATCGTAAGCATCGCCCAGGACAGGAGCTTGCCTGTAATGCCTGGGTATGCGTCCTTCCACTGCTGCTGCATCGCTGTGTTGACCTGTTAAGTGACATAATTAGCCTCAAAACGGATTATAAATTGTCTCAGTGTGTCATCGAATGGAAAACAGGCCACTTACTGCTCCAGGGTGGACTGAAAGGGCGTAGATGTTATCATTGTTTTCCTTGATGACCTTGCCGGCAAGGCCATACTTGGCGAACAAGATCATAGCAAGCTTCGTCCGGCCGTAGACCTCGGTCGAGCCGGTGCTTTTATCGTTGATTTCCTCCAGACTCGCAAAGTGGACGTTACTTGGCGCCGTGCGGTGCATCTCACTCGCCTCGAAGACGACTCTAGGCGCCGGCGTGTTGGGCTGCTTACTGGTCTTGCGGAGGAGTGCCCAGAGCAGGTTGCATACATAGTAATGACCGAGGAAGTTGACGCCGAAATGCCTGTCGATCCCGTCGGCGTCTTCGCCGGGCTGGTTTACGTTGATGCCGGCCGAGAGAACGAGGAAGTCAAGACGGTCGAGGGACTCACGGAGCCCGGTGAACACCTCCTTGACCTGTTTCAGAGAGCCCATGTCGCACTCCTTCCAGTCGACATCCGCACCGGGTGTTTCTTCCTTGATGACCTTGATGGCGTTTTGTCCTTGCTCCTCGCTCCGGTTCACCATGATCACCTTGGCGCCCGCATGTGCAAGCGCCCGTGAGATTTCGTAGCCGATACCCAACGCGCCTCCGGTAACGACGGCGACACGTCCCTGAAGGTTCTCAGGGTGGACAGGAGTTGGGCCCAGTCCAGTGGTCTTCTGTAGAATCGACTGCATCTTTTTAACAATCTAGTTATTTGGCTCTCAAAGAGTTCGAGGCTGCTTAATGTCTAGGTATGATGGTATTCGGAGTAAAGTGCAAGTGATGTAGATGACATTGCCAATTGGGCCGAAGTAGTTGTTGCAAACATACTGCAATGACCATCGATCGACTTTATATATTGCCTGTCCGCCACCATCTGATACTATCCACAAGGGTCTCACCGTTGCGTCATCGCTATGGCCAGCAGTGCGGCAAAGCTTCTAATGACGAAGCAGTCGTAGTGTGGTTTGCACCCAAGCACGCATTCATGACATCACATTCATGAAGTGCTGCTTTTGAACAGCACTCAACCCCCCTCCATACATATGAGTAGCATGCTGCCAGGGCCTATAGAAAATCATCCAGACGTTCGGTGCTACTTTAGGCCCGCTTTTATCTCGAACTCATGCAACACTACTTCTACGGTGATTCCGATGGAACCTCCCGGGAACCTCGCCACTTAAATGGGTCTGCTAATTACTGTGTTTTATCTTATTCATCGGGCCCTGTGCAAATCTTCGTCAAGGGAATTGTCTTTCTCCGTACATGGAGAAGTTTGGTACCAAGATGATATTTATCTCCAGGCCTTCATATTATCAGGTGGTTCACTTTCTTAGACGTCAGTCGCGATCAACAGTTAATTAAATCAATACTATATAAATGTACAGCAGGCACTTGGTAATTCCCTGTGAAATCGTGGATGATCACAAAGTGAATACTGAGTCGGGCTGGTATACCAAAAGGCCAAACAAATATTCATCGGGCTTAGAGGTTGGTAAACCAACGTTGTATCATGCTACATCAAGGTCAGCTATGATACCCTACAGGTTGAGGCACAGAATCACCGCTCAGAACAAAAAGTTTTGATGCCAATGCGTGACTCGCGATCCGGAATTTGGCCTTGATTACATGCTATTTCTTGGGTGACGTTAGACCCCTAAACTTGAGCCATGAGCAATCTATCATTATTCGTCATATAAATGGTGGATCCCGTATGGAGATATTCTTAAGAGACGTGATTAAGTAATGTCGTGCCCCGGAAAGTCTTTGGAAATAAGCTGTTCCGCTGACATTATGTGCCCCCTTTAGCACAAAGCGAAAGCTCCCCGGCCAAGTCTCACCATGACCTCCAGCCCCGTGAAATCGCCTCCTCGTAGGGCTCTCTGAGCTGTTCATCCTTCAGCAGCAGCATGTCATACATCTTGCCCTGCACCGTACCAGACCCGTCGTACTCCTCCGGGTCTGGGCAAACAGGCACCCTCTGCGTCGCCGTCTCTGCAACAATTTCCAGCGACTCGTCCAGCTTCTGGCCGCCGGCGCTATCCAGCTCGATCTCCTCGGGTGTGCTCGCGGGGCGCCACTGCACGAAGCACAGGTCATCACCCTCGGGCCAGTCCGGCTCATCGCAGATGAACAGGACGTCATGGTGGCATATGGATGGCGGGCGCAGGTACGACGGCACCAGTCCCGGGAGCCTCTGCCTCCCGCCTGACGCGACCTCGCTGCTGTTGCTGCCGCGCCAGCCGATCGGGTTACGGAGGGCCTCGGTCTGTTCGGTGTAGAGCCCCCTGACGGTCCTCTCGGCCTCGTAGTGCTTCTTGCAGTGCTCCACGGTGGCCCACGGCGCGAAGTAGACGTCCAGGCGGTAGGCGTTGGTCTCGGGCGCGTAGCTGGACTCGCACAGGGCCCTGAGGAGGTCCGCGGCGTCGAAGAGGTCCGGCGAGGCGGTGTCCGGGCACGTGACGTAGATGGCGAAGCTGTAGAGCGGCGGCAGGGGCTGGTCTGAGGGCGCCCAGAAGACCATGAGGGAGACGTTGTTGGCGTGGTCGCGGAAGGGGATCTCGTGGATCTTTATGCACCGACTCATCTTCTTCTCTGGCGGCCGGATGCCATTGACGACTTGGGGCGGGTGAGGGAGCACATGAAAAATGCGAGGGGAAGCAGGGGGCAATGGCACAGCTGAGATCAGACCTGTCATTGTCTGTTCCTTAAGTAGATAGGCTGAGCTGATGTTCGCTTAGGCCGTGCAGCTGGAGCTGCAACCGAGCCTGCACGTGACTTCCAAGGCTCTTTACCTCCCTTGGTCTCCCGTACGTCGAGGTAACACCGCAGGATCTACATGCGGCGGGTCTGCTCCTTGCCAATGGGACAAAGAGTTGTTGGGAATGTTCCGCTCGAGGGTCCTCGAACAGGATAGAGACTTTCTTCTTCCCGGCCTTCAGAAGGTAATATTTGCGGGCTGCGGGCCGCCTCTCCTCCATACTGTATTTGGTGGACTCCAGCCACTTGCATCCCGCTTCTCCAAATCCCGGGTGCTCCCTTGGGTAGGTTATTAGGCACAGAAATGGTAATAATTATATATCAGGTCAGCGTCGACGGCTTAGTTGCCGCTGCTGTTGCTGCTCTATTTGCCATAACCTCTCCACCACGTTCATCTCGGCTCTGTGATAGTGAGATAAGTTTTAAACCGGTTCCCCCACGTTCGAGGTCTCACAACGCTGGATTGTTGGCGGCTTGGGCCTAGGCCCCTCAAGTGCTCCTCTTCCCCACATAAGATTATCAGATGTACCGCGGAACAGGTTTCTGCCTCTAGTTCCCGTCTTGCGTCCACGGTTGGCTTAAACACAAAATGTAATCCGTGTTGTGATGGTAGCCGACAAATGGCAAACGTTCTGGATCAATTTCGACTCTCATTACGCGGAAGATCGGTCCCATTGCATCAACACGTCAGCGCAATGGTCCCCGGGGGACCTGCTGCATAGCTACCTTGGTCTCTTTCCCAGCTCTGTACTTTCTGCTTACTATCCTTCATGCTGGTACAACGCATCGCCAAGTGTCGAATTCATCCGACAGAATAGAGAGTTCCCCACAGACATTGAGGTAGAGCCCCGCAGGATCGGCGTGAGTGGCGTTGTCAAACTTGTTTCCATTTCTAGCAAAGCGGAAGTCAGCTGTCCCATATTTGATCACATTCATGGCGATCTTGGCAAGAGGACATTAAAATATCCCTAGACAGAAACAGAAATTGCATAATGCCGGTTGCATTCACTTCGCCAAAAAAAATTGCTTCAGACCAGGCATCGTGAGTTCCATGAATACGAAATGCCAGTAAATTGTGCCATCCAAATTGGCCTCAAGAATATCCTTGCTTTCGTTTCCGAGCCAGCTCTTCCACTCACGATCCGTAACCTCTTCCCTCTCACGCTAATTGTCACAAAGCTGCGAGGCGAATTCCGACTCCACTGCGGAATACGGTGCTGTCCAGGTATATTGTGCGCCTGTATTTGCACTCTAGCTGACCTATAGTAGTGATTTATCATCAAGCGATTAAATGAACATTGTAATAGAGAGCAAGAAATACGGACACGGTTTCGCGCGAATATTCGCTGATTCATCTCGGCACATTCCTAACTTCTCGCCGGCGCTTGTGTCTTGATGAGAGGAGGCTTGCGATAACGCGACTCAGGATACAGAAAATTTGTGTATAATCTCACAATGGCAGACATATAAGCTCTCGCCAACCAACCGGCGCCATGGCTTTTAGCGCTTCTGGACCGCAACCGACCTTTCGCGGCTCAGTATCACAAAGTCTACAGTCCGGTTCGCCAGGGGCAAGTGGATACCCTTCGACGGGTGAATGCATATATCAGTGGCCGCATGAGAACAAAAATGGCGGACCTGACGGCGCTCGCATCTAGACGCCGATGGAGCCTTGCACCTCTTGGCTGAGCACTATTGAGTCAAAGTACGACGACCTTGTTGTGACGACCTGAAGAGATCTCTTGATGTTCCTCCTTCGGGGGAAAGTACGTCCACTCTTGCTACCTATTACTTGGCTCTATTTCTTCTGAACATTCAACCTATCCTTTTCAATACTACGTACCGCTGGCCATGGTTCCGTGCGAAGGCCCTATCGTCAAGTCAGCAAGGCTGCTGGCCGGTTCGTCTGGAACAAGTCAGCGACCAGAAGCCTGGATTGCGTCGACATCTCCTAGCCCAGGAGTCGAGTTCTCGCCATGGTGCAAGTGAGGCTGGTTCGTTTGACAACAGTTCGGCTCGCGCAGAATGGCCGGCAACAGCCCGAGCTCACTGCCCAGGTGGTCAGCTCCATGACCGTCTCGTGCATCTTCGACTACCTGCTGGACCCAATTCCTTACCAAGCGACTACAGCCCGCAAGAAAAGTATCAGCTATAAGAGATGGAAGATGGGAGAAACCGTCATTACCAAAAATCATTATTAAACAGAGCCTGGAGACTGATGCTGGTTTCACATCGTGTCAGACTGGGCTGATGATGGTTGAGTCCCAGGCACTAGTTCTGGTTGCCAGCATCTGTGCAAAGACTTAGCTTCTAAGAGAGTTATCCAGACTCTCTGATGGCGCAGATAGGCGTCATGAAGCGCTGTTGGAATGACGTTTGAGAAGAGCCGCGGGGCGTCTGCAATTTGGCATGAGACCTAGCCAACCTCAACCTACATTCCACACACTCAGTCCAAATACTTTCATTGTGTGGCCACGGACAGCGAGCATCATTACGGGAGCGACCACATATTTCAGACGTCGAGGTATCCGGCTCACATGCCAATCACAATCCGCGTTGGTCAAAATCCGTCAACAGGCTGATACGCCGCAGCTCTGGTAGAACAGCTTGTGCGTCAATGAAAAGCGGTGTAATAAGCTACATAGATGACTTGACGCAATAGGTGGACGTATGGCTTTGACGAATCGACTGATATCACAATTTACACTACAATCTCATTCGTACCTGACCTCTCAGCCACTGTGTACCCAGAATAGTGTGCGCCCACATGGAAGTTAGGACAGAAAGTAAGACTCGCCTGAGGCTGTTTGTGTGGAGTGCTCACCACCGTATGTGTTTGTGAGGGAGAAAGGGATGGGCAGGCGCTCGAGCAGCTCTATTGATCCTCAGGTAGCCACACCGGAACCCCGTGCCAGTGCACCTGCCTATGAGGCCTCGGCTCTGTAGCAATACGCCATAATGCCGCACAGGACATCTTTACTTTTACGCCCCCTTCGGTCTTCTCCATAGTTACATGGAGCCTCCCGAGGCGTCGATCCTCGACCCGATGCTACAGCATGTCGGTCTAATGGTACCAAGTAAGGCTGGGAACAACTGCCTGGCTTTCCGTCGGAGGAGAGGAAAGGAGCAACTCCTGGACCCAGACCCGAATGGTGCGAACTTGAGCGAGATTTCCCCATTCGAGGATGTGGCCTCGCGTCGTACTGCTGGGGTGGCTTTATTAGCGTTGCACTGTGGCTGGCCAGGCTCGGTGATGTGGCTGTAATTGTTCGCGAAGGTGTCAGAGTTGGTTGTTCATAACAACATGGACACTGCTTATTACTAAAAGTTATTTGTGCCCCCAATCAGCCGCGAAAAGTCTGGTCTCGGCTCATCGTGATCGGGAATCTCGGGTCGCGTGGGTCACGGGTCAAGACGGCGGGAGGAGCCCGAAGCGGCCGTCCCAAGGGAACAGTCGGCGCAGGCCGACAACTGGGGGAATTCCAAAAGGGGGATGCGGGTGATTGGCTGAGACTGGCCAGTGTCTGGGAGTCTTGCGCGATGTAGCCCTGCTCGGGCAGCTTTGGGGACTGGGGTGAAACAAGAGCGGCCGTGGGGCTGGGCGAGGCACCGGGCGCACCGAGAAAAGATGGGACGAGACGCGGACGCACTGAACGGACTGAACCATGGACGTGGGACTGTCCGACCAACAAGACGAGGTCAGAAAGGATGGGATTCTGGATTATGGGTCAGACAACCCGGGGAGGGCAACCTAAAGTCGACAGACTTTGAGTTCTGGTTAAACCTTGGGGATACTACGTGGGTATCGAAATTTGTGCAACGTTATCCAAGTTGCTGCGAGATAGCTCGACCGACTGCCAGAAAGTGCCAAGGCGAGATCGAATTCTCCGGCCTCCGAACCTGGGGTAGAACTGCAGTTTTGAATGGCTGGGTGGTGATTGTTTGGGAGGACAGTGGGGGCCCAGATGCCAGGTTGGGAACATAGCCGTCGGTAGTGACGGTCCTTTCCCCTTCCCCGGATATATGAAAGGCGGCGCGGGGGTGAAGGACGGAGGGATGGAGACCTTGTGATGAGGATGCGGAGGCGCAGAGGCGGATGCATAATAAGCAGGACTATGGACGGAGTACGGAGTACGTAGACAAGCAACAAGGTAGAGCAGAAAACGTAGGTGCGGGAGAGGTACGCACTCGCCCCACCCCCGCTTCTTCAAATCTCCACCTTTTCCCCTTTCGCCTTGGGAGGAGGAGTTTTTAAGGTTCAATTGGGAGCGAGTACCAAGGTGCTTTTACCAAGGTACTTTGAAACGGTCGGGCCCTTCCCGCCGTGACCTCCCATGACCGTCCGTTCACCCCCCCAGGTTCTCGGGCTTCGCTGCGTCTGGCGTCTCTGCTCAATGAACGGGGCATTATTATTGCCGGGCTCACAGGCATATTCTTTTTATTTGTAAACTAGTTGGTGCGGTTCGTCCTGGATTCGACTGGATGGGAACGGACTGGCCTGAACCGGGCCCCTGGGATGTGGATTCAAGCTGCTTACGTATGCACCGCACCCGCAGCTGTCGACATCCACCCTCTCCGTCCATTGGAAACCAGATCTCAGGCCCGACTCTCAAAGGCCGAACCCTCGATCCCAAGTTGACCTCGCCATACACTGCACCACTCTTGTAACTGTCGTCCCACACCAATAAGCCACGCCGCGGCAAAGCTTCCGATTCAGCTTGGTCCGACTTCAAGGCGCACACACACGCGCAGCTTGATTCGATTCGAGTCATTCTCGACTCGACCCGGTTCGACTCAAAGTCGACACAGGCCTATTGTCCAAGGCTTGACCTGGCATGGCCCGGCCCAATTGACGACTATTGGACTGTTACACAGTGGCCCAGAGCGGCAGACGGATTTGACGCGTCCGCCATACGTGCGTGTATGTGTGTGTAAGGGCTCCAACCAGTGTGCCTGTCTGTCTGCTGTCTGTCTTTCTATCCGTCTACCCGAGGTTGTGCCAACGAATCCACAGCCCAAGTCACCCGCTGCTGGAGCTGCGTTCTACTCAGCCTCATGTCCCATCTACACTGTATCTATCTATCTATCTACCCGACATTTGTTTGTGTTTCAGACAAAGCCCAATCCTCCTCCTGCTGGGCTCGATGACCAGGCAGGATAGACTGCCCGAGCCTTAGCCAGGCGAAGCTGCTTGCCTGCTCTGTCCTGCCCAGCCTCTGCGTCTACATCCCTGAAACTTTTCTCGATTCGTCTTCCCCATCACTACTCATCAACTTCGCCTCGCCTCGGCCCTCACTTCTCCACCCCGGGCCTCGTTATCGGACGCACCAGATCCACTCCCACGCCCCAATGGATCGCCCCAAGGCTTCAGCCGACTCCGTCACTGTCAAGCCGGAGAAGCACTCCCCTCCTACAAGCTCCACCAGCGCCAACGCCAACGGCAAGTCGTCCGCCCGCACTCCGGACCTCTCTCTGGTCACGGCCCTCTCTCCGAGCCAGAGCCAGAATGGCCAGTCCAACGGGCCACAGAGTGCCTCTCCACAGAATGAGCAACGCGCTTCCAAGATAGCCGCCTGCCTGTCATGCCGCAGGAGCAAGGTGCGCTGCGAGAAGGGCGTCGACCCCGTCCGCTGCCGTCGCTGCGCACAGACCGGCTCCGAATGTGTCCGCCCGACCTTCAACGTCGGGAGGAGGAAAGGTGTCAAGAAGTGAGCCATGCCAAGTCCACCCCAGCTACCTAAGCAACTATTAAGACCCACCCCCAAAATACCGATGCTGACCATCACCTCAGCAAACGTAAGGGCCTCGAGAAGGCCCTGTTCCAAGTCGAGGAGGCAATCCGGAGGGCGGGGCCCGGCGTGCAAGGCGCCGACGCAGGCAAGGCTATCAATGAGCTCAAGGCCATGATAGCAGCTGGCCAGGGTGCCCAACTGAACGGCTCCGGAGACAGCAACAAGCGGCCTCGTCTCAGTACCGCAGCCTCTAGCGAGCTACAGGACTCCTCGTCCGAGGAGGAGGAAAGTCCCAGACCGCGCAAGAACTCTCATCGCCGCCGCACGTCGACCTTCTCTCACCACCCGGTGAAGCCCGAGGAGCGGCTTGCTGTCGACGATGCCGAGAACCCACTGCAGCTGCTAGCCAGGGCCTCCAATCTGCACTTATCCCCCGTTTCTAGTCACAGCCAGTCGCCCGGGACTGCGGCCTCCCAGGCCCCAGTGAGCGTCGTCGTCGAGGAGAATGACCCTGAAATGAGATACGTCGAGAGCTTCTTCGGGACAGTCCACTTCAATGTCGACCGAGGCGAAGGCTATGACCCAATCGAATTGGGCCTGGTGACCGAAGACGAGGCAGAGAGGCTCTTTGAATTGTGAGTGACGATCCTTGGACATACCCGGAAAAGTGGCCGCTGCTGAAAACTATCCACTCTCCAGCTTCCATAGGAACCTTGCGCACACGCGCTGGGGCCTAGATCCCGTCATCTACACCGTATCCTGGGTACGGTCTCGTTCCTCGTTCCTCTTCACGTCCATCATGGCTGCCGCTGCGCTCTTCATCGAGTCTGCCGGCGCCCTATCGAAACGATTATCCAATCACTGCAGGTGGCTTACGAATAAGGTCATCGAAAAACGGCACAGATCCACAGAAATTGTCCTGGCTTTCATGATCAACGTTCCCTGGATGGGTCCAGGCGTACACAGCACCGACGACGAGACGTGCTGGTACGTTTCTTTGGCAACAACCATTGCCATAGACTTACAGAACTCCAAGGTGTCCATGCCGATGGACGCTTTCAAGAACGGTGTTTCCGGAGACCTGGCGAGACAGGACTGCATGGACCCGGAACTTGCCCTGAGACTGGGCGGGTTCAAGACCGTCGATCCAAATTCGGAGCTCGGGCGGAGGCTCGTACGGCGAAGGGAACGGTGTTGGATTGCCCTCTTTGTTCTTGAGCGAGGAATGTGTCTGGCACGAGGGCGACCTTCCACTCTCCCAATGACACCACTAATCAGGAAATGTGACCGATGGCACATATCTGATATAGCGGACCCCATGGATGGGCACCTGGTATCGATGGCCGTATTACGGAGGGATTTGGATGACCTGTTTGCCACCATCAGGTCCTTATGCGACGGAGCCAAAAGTGGAATGACCGACGGATCCCTAATTGCTCAGTCGTGAGTAGTCTCCGAACACAGGACCGACTCTTGACCTTTCAATTGACTTTCTATCACAGAATACAGAGCACCGTCGACAAATTCTTTGAGCAGTGGCACCTTGAGTGGGGTATGACTCTGGCCGGCACAGGACCTCGTGAGTCTTCCTTGTCGCAACGTCTGTCGATTCTCGCTGACTTTATAGAGCACCGTCTGCCTCCCTATGTGGAGGTTCTCGTAACGCACACCCGTCTTTCCATTTACAGCAGTGTCATAAACCACCCTACCGCACCACTCGAAGTGCGCCATTTTTTCAGGACGGCCGGCCTGTCAGCAGCGCTGAACGTGATGCGCGCGGCTGTGCAGGGTGAGTCCCAGCTTTTCTCGATGCCGAACAACACAGCCATAATGGTGTCATTCGCAGCCTGCTTCGCCCTGAAGCTGAGCACGCAAATGTCCGGAGGAAACAGCAACAGCGTCCTGGCGCCAAGCGTGAGGACGCTGATAGAGGAGACGGCCGACATGATGGAGAAGATCGGAAACATTACAAAGCACCGGCAGGGTATGGGGCGACTCTACGGAAGGTACCTGAGGCTCCTAGTCAAGAAGGAAGCCAGTGCTGTAGAGACCGCAGGCCCTTCACGGCACGGGCAGGGTACACCACGGCCGGCGGCAGCGTATACAGAAACTGCGCGGCAAGCAGCGGGCAGCGTCGGATTCTCGCACCAGTCCCACCCACGCACGGGGTCCGGGGCCAGCATCAGCCAGAGCGGCGGGTTCGCCATCCCGCAGCCGCCATCGGCGGGCCTGACCGCGGGGTACGACACGCCGGGCTGGTCGTCGCACCCGTCAGACCTGTTCCAGTTCTCGGCCATGAGCGACGACCAGATCGTGGAGGCGCTCAACCGGACCGGGGGCGAGTTCGACCCGGGCGGGTTCGGCAGCGGCATGGGCGGAGTCGGGGCCAACGGCGGCGGGAGCGGGTTTACGTGGGAGGACGCGACCAACTTCGATTATATGCTGAGCTGGAATAACCTGCCGGACTATGGGCTATAACAGGGCGCTCGGTAGTGCATGTGGGTAACTGTACAAAGGAGCTGTCGGGGGATGGAAGATCCGCCCTTGCTGTTGGGCTGCTCGACATTGCTCGAGCAGGGGACATACCTGTATGAAATTTTGCATACCAGATGGAGTATATACTCAACACCGCATTTGTGCTCGGATGAACAGGGTTTGAATGGAATGCTGTCCAGAGACAATACCGCCCGCAAAACGCGAACGAAGACGAATTCTATACTGCCCAAACGCCACGACCAATGAAAGCATGCACATATGCACGCGTGGATGCGAGATAGAACATGTAAAAGCCGCCTCACACGAGAAAACCACAAGGAAAAATAGACAGGCCTAGACCTAGATCTCCTGGGGCGGCGCGCGGATGGCCCTCCAGTTCACCAGGTCCTGGAGCTTCTCCATGAAGACGAAGGTTAAGATGGTGTGCGGGCTGTCCCTTCGGTTAGTCTCTCTCAACGAAGCAGCCCGTTTCAGTCCGGGGGGAGGCAGGCAGGTTGGACTTGTCACTCACGTCAGGCGCAACCAGGCGGGCGTCCAGCCCTTCATGAAGAAGAGCGGGCCCTCGTTGCGCAGGCCCTGGGTCGTTATCTGGAGGAGGCTCTACATTGTTTTTATCTCTTGTCAGCCTAGGTTACCAGCCCGCTCGTGTCCCTTTCCCCATGCGAACGTGTCAACGGTGGGGCAAGAGAGGTCAAAAGACACAATGGATAGAGGCTTGAAGGGGGCAGGGGTGGGTTTGCTGGGTGAAACTCACCGACGCGCCGGAGCCGGACTTGCTGGCGGCCTGGACGCGGCTCTTGAGCACGTCCGCGGGCGCGCATATCGTCGTGGCGACTGTTCCGGCAACAAGGCTGGACAGCATGTGCGTCTTGACGTCGTCCTGCAGAGATGTGTTTGCCAGTAGGGCGCGCTTAGCGGCGGTGTACCTAGCATAAGAAAGCGAGCGTCAGCCAGGAAGCTATCTCCCAACTCTTCCTCCAACCGGATGGAATCCCGCCGCTCCGCTCCCGGAAGATTCCAGTTGGGGTTCACCTCATGGAGATGCATCGTGACAAAAGAACAGAGGGTCGACCTACGGCGCAATCTGCCCAACATTCATAAGCACGCTCCTCACGACCGTCGGCCCCAGCCCCCTCGCAAAGGTTCCCACGCCCTCATCCCTCGCGATGCGCCACAAACCCCTTAACGAATCAGGGTAATTCGCCCTCTCCGCGGCCGGCCTCGCGCCGTCGGCGCACATGCGCACGAGGATGACCTCGGCCGGGTTGCCGATGACGCCCGCGAGCCCACCCGCCAGGGCCGCGGCGCCGATGGTGGCCCAGGAGGACAGCTGGCCGTTGGCGGAGCGGGACTTGAGGTGCTGGGCGAGGATGCTGTAGAGGCCGAAGCGCGCGGTGGAGTAGGTTGACTGGCGGAGGATGGAGGCTGAGAGGCCTGTCCAGAGGGAGGGGATTCCTGGTTGGGTGTTAGCTCATGAAATTCTTGGTGGAGGAAGGGTAATGGGGTGGAATAGGGAGCGGAAAGAGAGAAGGCTGGCTTACCGTCTCGGAGGGCGAATGTGGATAGGGTTTTGAGCATAGGGGCTCGGGTGTGCATTACTTGCATCCGACTTTGGTTCACATGTCAGCATCTTGGTGTTGCTTGGGCTTGTTGTGATGGAACATGTGCTTACTATTTTGTCTGGTCCAGTGGATGTGCTGTGAGAAGCTATCGTCAGTTGGGGCCCACCGCACTGGTACCCTTGGCACTGGTGGTGACGACTCACTGAAGCACACGGCCATCGAGGCAGCCGCACCTCTGGACGCCCATCCGATTAGCACATGCCATTCAGATCGGCTGCAGGTGTAAACTTACCCCAACCACCATGGTTGCTTCTGCTTTTCTCTCTGTGATTTGCTCATGGTTTTCCTTGATTCACTCTCACGATGGCTTCAGTATAGGTCACAGGTCGTGACATTTCATGACAACGACTCGGCTCAAGACAGGTCAAATCCTGGACAAGGGAGATAGCGTTATTACTGGCACTCATTTCCAACGGCTACATGTTCCTTGACAGTCTACGTCAGGCACCCGGCCCCATGTCTTACAAGCCCCCCCAGTCGGTTCTCACAAGTAGATACAGAGGAAACAAGGGCCGGATGGTCCAACTCGCCCGAGACCCGGCCCGACGTTGTCTCGGCCGTGTGTGGAGCCTGCACCAGCTCCGCGGCTTTTCCGGCCGGCTGTTTTTCTGCCCGCCGCAGCCTTTCATGGGCCAATTCCAGGGTCGAGACCCTCCAACAGCTGCAGCAAGCACATGGCAGAGGAACCCCACCAACCACCAACACCCTCGTTTTGCCGTTGTCGCTGCCGGTTCGGCCCAACGGCGAAGCGACGAGGCGGTGATGCAAACCGTGGCCCCGGACGCCAGAACATCGTGCCATTTCTCGGCCCCTGTCTTGGCTTGGGGCTCAATTGACCTGTTTCCCTGGTGCTTTTCCGTGATCCTGCGCTCACACTTTTATTATACATCTTTTGGTCAAGTAGCCTACTAGACTACCTCGCTAAACTACTCTCAAGAAGCCGAGCCTGTCTGACAAGCTCCGATCGCAAACCCAATTGAAGAACGGCTGCGTCTCTGAGACTCACAGCATCTGCCGAGACTGAGACAACTTCAACACCAGAGATCCGAAAGCACACGACACACACGACACACACGCACCCACCCAATATACACGCGCACACCCGCAGCACACCATGTCGAAGCTCTCGCCAGCGCTCAAGGAGCTCGTCAATGCCCCGTTCTCCCGCCCGGGCCCGGCAAAGGCCCCCGTCGGCATCTCCAAGATCTACGAGCGCATCGCCAGCGAGGCGCACTCCAAGAACCTGGGCCCAAGGCCCTGGATCGTCCTTTCTGTACGACCTCTCCGCCTCCTTTCCCCAGTTCTACCTTCCGCGACGATACTAACAAATGCCCCTTTCACCCAAAAAAAAACAGTCTGCAGCAACATTCACCCTCAACTCCCCAGACTCCCTAGCCGCCCTGCACCAAACCGCCTCCAACCCCTCCGCAAAGACCTACAAGCCCCTCGCGCCCGTCCCCGCAGCCGAGCTCATCCGCGAGGTCGGCCTCAAGTGCATCTCCTTCAACGGCATCCCCCGCTCCATAAACTCCCTCGGCGCCTTCCGCGCCTCCCTGCCGCGGGACGTCCAGTCCCAACTCGAGACCCGCCCCTCGCGCCTCATCACGCCCGAGAACCTCGCCCAGCGCCGCATGGCCGGCCTCGCGCTGTGGAAGTCCGTCTACGACCCCTTCGACGAGAAGCTGACCGCCCGCCTCGCCGACTCGCACCCGGACCTGCCGGTGCACATCCACGGGAGCCACTATGCGCCCCTGCTGTCGAACCCGGAGGGCGTGGAAAGGGGGGGCCTCGCGGACGTGGGGAGGGTCCTGACGAGCCTTGTCGCCATCGCGTGCCTGCGCGCGCAGACGGGCGTGGGCCCGCAGGTGCTGTCGCATGTGTTTGGGCTGCGCAAGGCGGTGGACCAGGGCCTGCATGTGCGCGAGGCCGAGAGCGATGCCGAGAGGGACGGGATCGAGTGGCTTGCTGGGGATGAGGGCGGGGAGTGGCTGCTGAAGAGCGTCGATGAGGTTGTCGAGGCTATTGGGAACAACTTTGCAGCAAAGCTGTAGACTTCTGACTTCTTCCGGGGTTGGATGGATAGATCACTTGTAGATAGAGCGCTTTTAAGAATACAGTTGCATCTGCATATTGTTTTGTCTCAGTGGGCTTTGATCCCGGTGGTATTGTGTACATGATTCAATTCGTTCTATATGCACTTGACCTATGCACAGTAAATACGCCAACTCCAAGCAAAATAATCAAAAAAAAAAAAAAAAAAAAAAGCAAATACACTATCTACAAAGAACCTGTCGCAAATAGGCCGCACTCGTTACAGTTGCTCTGCTTCTACTATTGTCCTACTCCATGACCTGCAGGTCATCAGCCACGACAAACTTGGCGTCCGTCTTAGCCCTGACCTCCTCGACCTCAACACCGGGGGCGATCTCGGTAAGCGTCAGCTCGCCCGCCTCGCGGTCGACCTGGAAGACGCACAGGTCCGTGATGATGGTGCTGACGACGTTGGCGCCCGTGAGGGGCAGGGTGCACAGCTGGACGATCTTGGAGGACCCGTCCTTGGCGACGTGCTCGGTGGCGACGACGATCTTGGTCTTGTCCGGGTTCGACACGAGGTCCATGGCCCCGCCCATGCCCTTGAACACCTTGCCCGGGATCATGAAGTTGGCCAGGTCGCCCGACGCCGACACCTGCAGCGCGCCCAGGATCGACACGTCCACGTGCCCGCCGCGGATCATGGTGAAGGACTCGGACGAGTCGAAGGTTGCTGCGCCGGGGAGGAGGGTTACCGTCTCCTTGCCTGCGTTGATAATGTCTCTGGATGGAGTGGTCGCTGGTTAGTATCTTGCGCCGATTGGGAAAGGACTGTGGGGATTGTTCGAAGGGGTAACTTACGGGTCAACCTCATCCTTGGTTGGGTAGGGCCCCATGCCTAGGATACCGTTCTCGCTCTGCAGCCAGACCTTGCGGCCCTCGGGCACGAAGCTAGGCGCCAGCGTCGGCAGGCCCACGCCCAGGTTGACGTAGAAGCCGTCCTTGAGCTCCTTGGCCGCGCGCCGCGCGATGCGGTTGCGCTTCTCCTGCGCGGGGCTCACAGCCGCAGCACCACCGTCACCAGAGCCGCCCTCCTCCTCGCGCAGCTTGAGGATGTCAATCTGCTTCTCCGCCGTGGCGGGGACGATGCGGTCGACAAAGATGCCGGGCAGGTCGACGTCGTTGGGGTCGATCTCGCCCGTCTCGACGATGTGCTCGGCCTCGACGATGGTAAGGCGCGCCGCCTTGGCCATGATGGGCCCGAAGGCCTTGGTCGTGTAGCGGAAGACGCAGTTGCCGGCCTTGTCGGCCTTCCAGGCCCGCAGGATCGCCACGTCGCCGGGGAGGGCCGTCTCCATGAGGTACGTCTTGCCGTTGAAGATGCGCGTCTCGCGGGGGCGCCCGCCCTCGAGGACCTTGCCTGAGGGGGAGAGCCGCACGGGGATCTTGCCGTCCTGGAGGAGGGAGTCTGACAGGAGTTCGTGTCAGATTACAGCTTCAAACGCGCCGAAATTGGAAATTGTTCCACCACAATGACTGGTTCACTTACGAGCGCCAGTGGCAGTAAAGAACGCCGGGATGCCAGCGCCCGCGCTGCGGATCCTCTCAGCCAGTGTGCCCTGGGGGCACAGCTCGATGGCGATGTCGCCAGTCAGGTACTTCTTCTCGAGCACCTTGTTGCTTCCCAGGTAGCTGAGGACGAGGCGATTCACCTGCCCCTCCTTTGTTAGCACCGACAGGCCGCCCTTGCCCTCGACGCCGGCGTTGTTGGACACGGCCGTCAGCGAGTGCAGGTTGTCCTTGCCACGACGGTGCAGGGCGGTGATGAGCGTCTCGGCCACACCGCAGAGCCCAAAGCCAGAGGACAGGATAGTCGTCCCGGACTTGACATCGGCCACGGCGGCGTCCGCGTCGCGGAACAGCTTGGACCCGCCGTGCGTGGGCGCCGGCGCCTTGCTGTCTGGGGGCCTGGGGTGGACCGAGCGGCGGGCTGTCGAGGACGAGAAGAGGCGGCGCGAGGAGGACAATGAAGCGAGGGCGTCTGTGCCATTGTTCCTCCTCAGGAAGTTATGGCGGCCGAGACATAATGGCGCCGCTGTTGCTGCTGCCGCTGCTTGTCTTTGTGGTTGCGCAGAGGCGAGGAGGGACGGCATGGAGCGCCGGAGTTGGCGTGTTGTCGCGGCCATGTCTGATGGTGTTGCTGGTGATATTTCCGGTCAATTGACTAAAAATGACGAAACACAGAAAAGGAGAGAGCGGTCACAAGTCAACAAAATAAATGGGCGAGTAGTGTCTGGCCCGTCCCGGTTATGGTGGCTGTATGGGGTCGGGCGGCATTCGGCTTCTCCATCTTCATGACGCCGGAACAGCCCGTTGACCAGATGTATCAATCGACCGTCACTGAGGCCGAGCCTCGGCGTTACCCTGACGTCAACCCGGTCGGGCTGCAGAACAAGCACCGCTCAAGGCCAGGGTAAGGGTCAGGGGTTACGTAAGGTCTGCCTGTTTGTTCTCTTGTTGGTGCCGGTCTCGACAGTGTGAGTACCTCCCACCTCGCTTGCTTCAAGGTTCTTGGTTTTTATGACCACAGAAAAGTCAGGCCAAGCAGAAGCATGAGACATGCAGTAAAACTGACTCGGAAAATGAGAGAAAATGCCGGAAAATTGCATGTGTTTATCAGACATATGGGTTCAATGTTTGTCAGCCTGGAGTCTACGTACATTGATCAGTTTATTGCCCTTCGCCACAGTGTCTCTCATAAGGGCTGGCTCTGCCTGTATTCTCTGCTTCTGATTTTGGTATCGCCTACATCGCTTCCTAATTGTCTAACAACAGGCGAGTCAAGTAACACATACGGTGAACGTCCGTGTCCAAAGGGCTAGTCCTACTAGAATCCCGATCCCCTGGTCCTGGATCAGGTTTAGTAACCCGAAATGGTTTAGACACGGAAAAGGGTCAACGGCACGCACACTGTGCCCCCCTCACGAGAAAGCACTACTGACAAATGCCGGATAAGCAATTTCTTATCAATATGAATGGATAGCCAACAGGCCAGCTGCGAGAGACCTGCACTGATCGTGGTAAGATGGCTGTGCTTTTGGTGTTTTCTTTGAGCAACAGCCGCTGTGCAGTGGACATATAACCACCTAATCTACTAATGTGCTCTCCTTTCTTGGGCTTGGGGAGGAGCGGGGCAATATTTTATACATCGACTCTGAACAGCAAAACCCCCTCCGTTCCAGACAAGACGGGCTGCCTGCAGTGCCTAGATATAACGTATCAACCAAGAACACCACCAGTTGGCAGGAATTAACCGTGATGATTTCAAGATTTGGACAGCTTCCGAGTGCCAAGGTCAGAGTGCATGCTCTCAGCTGCAGTCGACCAGGAACTTCTCCGCTCGTTCTTGGCTCGGCACTGGCAAACCTGCCACCTACTTGCCATTTTCTTGATAAAGTGGAAGGTGAGGCGATAACGCACAGCGGAGAGGGATGCCAAGGGGATGGTGGAAGCGACAATGAGACCATAGCAGTGCTGTGCAGATCTTGGAAATAGACGCGCCAAGCGCGTCACCTTCCACAGCTGGTCACGGCTCTAACGCTGAGATTACCTTTATGTAGTGCCAAGAATTAATGATGAGAAGACTATATAATTCAATACCATACCTGCTCGTGACAGACCCGTGCCAATGAAATTGGGGTTAAAGACTTGAAGATGCTCCGGAAAATATTCGCGGCGGCCCTGCTGCTTGGGTCGACTTTGGTCGCTGCCCAGGCCGGCGACGCTGCTACGTCCGAACTGTTCCACCCGAAAAGGTATATCGTTGAGTTCTCCAATGCTGGCTTCGCCAAGTTCAGGAAGCGAGATGGAAGTCGTGTAAGGGGAAAACCAATAATCAGTAGCGACAGAGTCTCATATTACTAGGACACGGATGAGTTCATGCGTATACTCCAAGATGAAGGTGGCGATGTGGAGCCGGTCTTCAGTTTCACATCCAACCTCTTCCACAGAGCATCCTTCAATCTAAACAATGCTACCGGGGATGATGTCGCCGCAATCCAAGCTCTTCCTGAAGTGGAGAAGATCTGGGCAGCAGCATACTTCACCCTGGGTGCCGAACCCGAAGACTTTCTCCACGACTCTAGCTCGCTAGCCACCTGGGACCCCCATGGCCAAACAAATGTCACACAAATTCAAGCACTAGGTAACCTAGGCGAAGGGGTGGTGGTTGCTGTCGTTGTAAGTGATTTGTTCCCTGGTTTGTTCTTCTGACTGGAGTTTAGGAGCTATGGGCCATTATCCAAGAAGCCCGTGCTCCGGAGCCACGGGCCCCGAGCCTTTATGTCACTAAGAGCCGCAATTAATGACGTCCCTGGCATGCAGGACAGCGGAATCGACTACACGCACCCAGCACTTGGTGGTGGCTTTGGCCCCGGCTTCAAGGTTGACGGCGGCTGGGATTTCACTAGCAACTCGGCAGACCCGAAGGATTGTCTTGGCCATGGAACTCACGTTGCAGGAATCATTGGCGCCGATGACCGTTTCATCAAAGGTGTGGCACCCAAGGCTACTCTGCGGGCCTACAAGGTATTTACCTGCGTCGACGGCACCACGGATGATATGGCCATCGCGGCTTTTCTCCGCGCACACGAGGAGGGTGCGCGCGCCAAGGTTTATCTTCATCCAAGTATATTTGGATTATGTGGAAAGACTCTCCGGTCCACTGACCCAGTTTCTCTTGACCTCAGGTCCTTTTTTCACCACGAACTTCGGCAACCATTTTGGTGGCCTCACTGTCCGGAGTGTGGAGCACGATACGCTCATTGCACATCCGGTCACAGCTTATTCATCCAGTGGCGAATCCAGGACCTTTGTAAGCCCTAATTTACCCAAAACCCATGTTCCTCAAACAAAATGGACTGATATTGTCTTGTCATTCTCAGGTTTATGTCAGCAGTGAGAGCCAGCCCTTCAACCTTACTGGCAACGTTTCTGCCAGTTGGCGTCCGGAAGGCACACGGCAATACCGGGCATGTTTCATTCCTGAGGCTGCACCGACTATCCCTAACGAGAATTTGATAGTCCTGCCGTCAGTACACCACACCCCCATTATATTTATTAATTCAGCTGACGCCCCTCAGACGGAGCTCCGTCTGCGGCTGGCAAAATCATGATAACAAGCTCAATAGCAAGGTCGATTGGGTGTTCTGGTATAATTTTGAAGGCGCCCAGTATGAATTACCTACCCGGATCATGTACGATCGGGCCGTTCAACCAGTGGGCTGTAAATGGGCCTGTTGCACTCTCCACTCTCCCGGTCGATGGAAGCATGACTGACAATTAGGTATAGCCGCCTTGATCAGCTATGAAGATGGCGATTGGCTTGTGAGCCAACATGAGGTTGGAAATGAAATTACCTATGTCTTCAACTTGACGAGTGGCCCCGTCGTTGCCGAACGTCCAAGCTGGGCGGGCGAAAGGCTAAACAACTTCAGTTCGGGGGGACCAACTATCGACGCCCGGACAAAGCCAGAAGTGGTCACGCCAGGTGAGTGTCATCCCACTGCTTTCTACGTGTCTTGTGCGTAGTGCTCATTTAATGACGACAGGCGGCTCAATTTATAGTACTTACCCGGGCGGCGGCTGGGTTGCGTTCTCCGGAACAAGCATGGCTTCACCTTATTTATGTGCCATGTCTATTATGATTGACAAACTATCATACTAATTCATGTCTAAAGGCTGCTGGGCTTGCGGCCCTGTTTCTCAATGCCCATTTAACTCGCGCCACAAGAGATAACGCGGCTGCTTTTGCACGCCGTCGCATCATTGCTGGTGCGAGCTCAATCAAGCGGCCAGACGAATCGGGTATACCTGCGTAAGAGATCAGTTCCTAGCTGTTTTGTGGGATCTTCAGAGTATAATTTTCTAGCCATACTGACCTCATGCTTTATGACAAGGTCTATTAGTCAACAAGGCGCTGGATTCGTCAATGCAATCAAGCAGTGTTGCACTCAACTACCTTCAATCCCTCATACATAAACCTCAACGACACCGACAATTTTCAATCCACACAGAAAGTCGATATTACGAATAGCGGAGACGAGTCGGTGACTTATCAACTCACTCACCGCACCGAGCCAACCTACTTCACCAGAAATGCTGATGCAGGCAACATTGAGCCCTCGCCGGCTCATTCTACTGACCCGGCTGATCTCGCTGCTGTTCAGCTCTCCACAGAAGAGTTCACGGTGGGCCCAGGGGAGACTGTCAGCGTCAAGTTACCTTTGCGGAGCCCTTGGCCAGTGACGCCAACCAATTACCTGTCTATGGAGGTGGTATTGATATCTCTGGAAGCAACGACGAGAGGCTCAGTGTCTCTTACATGGGTAAGATGCCGTTGCTTGCAAATGAGTTGGGGTATTGTGCTGACTTTATATGTACTTCAGGCATCAAAGGGTCACTCAAGAACACGCCGCACTGGGGTGGCGATTCGCGACCATTCTTAAACCCCGATGGCCAGGCGATGACCGAAGGTGGCACCTATTCCTTCGCAGACTCGAATGTTCCATACGGTACATTTGCGATGGTGTGGTCGACCAGAGAGTTCAGTTTTGATGTAAGTAATTTCTCTATGTCCTTCTATCAGTTCACTTCACCGTAAAGAACTGACATTGAGTCATTTAGTTTGTTGGCCGAGACTGGACCCCCGATATTTGAACGTGGCCGCTTGTTCCGGGAGAGAATAACTTCTTCGGCAGCTTCCGCACCGACGGTGACGGGAACGACTTCGTCGATGCGAACTTCCCCGTCCGGCAGTTCCCACGACTTGCATGGCAGTTCTTCGCCAGGCCCACCGGCACGTTCGCGCACGGCGAGCAGCTTGCCGACGGCGAGTACAGATATCTCAGGAGGTCGCTGGAGACGTTCGGTGACCCCAACAAGGTCGATGACTGGCAGTGGGACCTGTCGTCTCCCTTCACAGTGCGGCGAGCAGCGTAAGCACCCGTGAGGATTGCGGGGAAGTGGGCCCTGGTGTGTGGGCTTTCCGGGGGAAAGCTTGTCAGCGTCAAGCTTCCTGGGGTGTTGGGTCGAGTTGGGATAGGATGCTTGGCCCCCGCCTTTCCCCTTCACTCGGGTACTCGATATCTCGGGTACTCAATAGCATGAGGCGTCCCAGTGGCCGGCTGATGTCTCGCTTCACTGCAACCATGCGCCCGCCACGTCTTCCTTGTGCTCGGTCTAATTTCTGTGGTTGCGCGTCGATCGTCTAGTCTATTTATCTTAATCTTGGCCTTGCTGTTCTTGCAACAAAAATTTTGCCCTGAACTTTTTACTTCCAGGGCCGAGTTGCGATTCTCGTTTGTAACATTCCGCCATTTGTTGTCAGTCAGATCAAGATGAAGTCCTCTTCCATAGCAGATGTCGACGTCGACAACGACGTCGAAAAGCCCTCTGACGCCGTCATCGAGGACTCCCGCATTCACCACGAGCACCACGCCCACATGACCAGGAATATCCTCTTCAAGACTGATACACGCGTTCTGCCCATCCTCGCCTTGCTTTTCCTGTGCTCATTCCTCGACAGGACAAATGTCGGCAACGCTAAGATCATTGGTCTCGAGGCGGACCTCAACATCTCCAATCTGCAGTACAACCAGGGCCTGGCAGTCTTCTATGCAACTTACATAGCGAGGTGAGTCTCTGATTGGCACGCGATATTGCCTACATCCGCCTGCATATCATGCTGTCATACAGCACCATCGTGAGATCGCAGCCAAGATCGAGTGAGCTATCATGTTTTACACGAACATGGGTTTGAACAAGTAAACTGACCACGTGCCACATTATAGCGAGCTCCCCTCGAACCTGATCCTCAAGCGACTGACACCCCGTGTCTGGCTAGCCGCCCTGGCCTGCGCCTGGGGCACGGTGACGATGTGCCTCGGCTTCGTGCGCAACTACGGCTCCTTCGTCGCCGTCCGCGCCATCCTGGGCGCCACCGAGGGCGGTCTTCTCCCCGGTATGGTCCTTTACCTGTCAGGTCTATATACGCGCGGGGAGATGGCCCTGCGCATAGGCATATTCTACACCGCCGCCTCGCTGTCGGGTGCTTTCGGCGGTCTGCTCGCCCGCGGACTGTCTGCCATCGGGCCTCGCGGGGGACTGGAAGGGTGGAGGTGGATATTTATCATCGAGGGATTGCTCACTGTTGTGTGCGGAGCGATTTCGTACTTTTTCCTCGCTACGAATCTGCACACTGCGTCATTCCTCACCCCGGAGGAGCGCGAGTTTGCTGCCAAGCGACTGTCGGGGGAGCTTGACAACGGAGAGAGGTTCAAGTAAGTTGCAGGCCCTACTACTTGTATTACCTCGTGAAACATGTGCTCATTGCTGTGAGATACAATGCTAAGCGATGTATGGCAGCCCCAATCTTGAAAGAGAAGAGAAGTTCAGATGGTCCGAGGTCAAGAGAGGGGTCTTCAATATCCAGGTCTGGCTTACTGCCACTGCCTACTTTGCCATCCTCTCCGGGCTTTACTCCTTCGGTCTCTTCCTGCCTACCATCATCAATGACATGCATATCACTTCGGACGCAAACCAGACACAGCTCTGGTCCGTCATCCCCTATGCCGTCGCCACGCCAGTAACAGGTAAGCCATACATCCTTTACCTACCACCGTTTGTATCTTAAATTTTACAACAAATGCTGACTTGCACCTCTCCGCTCGAAACACCTAGTCTTCATCGCCTTCCTATCTGATCGCCTTAAGCTGCGCGGCACAATTATGCTCTTCACTCTGCCCATCGCCATCGCGGGCTATGCGGTTATCGCCAATATAGCTTCGGCCCACGCCCGCTTCGGTATGACCTGCCTAATGGCTATCGGAATGTACGCCAGTGTTCCGTGCGTGCTGGTATGGAACTCCAACAATTCGGCCGGCCACTATAAACGTGCCACAACGTCGGCCCTGCAGCTGGCCATTGCAAACGCTGGGGGTTTTGTCGCCAGTGAGACCTCCGTCACCGCGGTTCTTTCTTCTTTTCTCATTCATTAGACTTTCCGCTTAAGATGTCGGACATCACGTATTGACGCCTTCTTTCCAATCTAGCCTTCATTTACCCAAAAGAACAGGGCCCGCTGTATCACCAGGGTCACTCAGTCATCCTCGGCCTCTTGTGCTACGCGTGGGTCGCCGTCCTGGCGAACGTGCTCTATTGCAGGAAGGTGAACAGGGACAAGCAAGCTGGCAAGTACGCTGAGTTTCAGGGGAGTGGCGACGACAGAGACCCACAATTTGTGATGATATTGTAAAAGCACGAGCGTACTTGTGATCTCGGCGCGCTAAGTTGGACGTTTGTTACATAATACTTGTCAGTACTGGCTCGCTGACATGAGATCTGCTAACCATGGATTTGATCTCACGCAATGTCACTTCCTTTCGTTAAGAATAATTATGTTGCCAGCGCTATCATCTTTATGCTTCTAATCTGCCGGTACTTCTCTGTACCCAATATTGGTCCCGAAGATGAACACTTTCGTGTCTGTCGAATCTTCGGACCAGATTCTCCTGAAGGTTATGGGTGTCTACTTGAGTAATTTACAACATACGATTATACTGAAGTCTCAACCACTATCCACCTGCCTCGGGCAGTGGGCTAAAGCTGTTCAACTTTTGCCCAAGGTACCTAGACCGTGACTATTCTTCTTTCCCCAACGGCTAACCATCCCGATATTTGCCCACTTCCCGCAGCTACTGACTCCGCGGAGTCCATTAGATCCCAGCACATGGACAAAGATTCCTGCAGGCACGGAGTTCTATAAATGCGTAGACGATGACTGGTGTGCGGGACGTTGCAGTCCTGTCCCTGCGGGACATCTCGCGCGGCTGTAACGTCGAAGCGGGGAACTACTACTAGCCAAGCAGGCTTTTCGGTGCTCGAGGCTGTCCGCGGACACGAATGTTGCTCGGTTGATTGGGCAATTGCTTGTGATGAGGATGCCTGGGATAACGACACAGGCCTGGATTGAAGAAGAATTGTGCAGTTTGAAGTATTGCATGCGATATTCCACAAGCCTGGTACGTCGATGTCCAAATCTGTCTCCTCGCCAGAATTGACTGTGGACTGTGTGCTGAATTGAGGTTGGGACACTACGACCTTGCATCTGGGCACGTGGTATGCTTATTTCTGCGCGACAGAGTTCATCGACCCCTCTCAAGTCCCGAGTGCCCAGTCCATGGTGATGTCTGGGGTCTATTCGGAAAGCATGCGCAATGTGATGCTGTCGTCGCCAGACATCGTCTGCCTCGTTTCAATGTGTCTCAATTTCCATCTTGGCTAGTAACGTAAAGTAGCACTCATATAAATGAAGGACCAGAGAACGCGAAAGCTACCTGTCCACCGGCTTCGTGATGCCCGCTTGAGTCTTTCTCCATTGAAGCCATGACTTAAACAGGTGGTATCAACGAGCTCCGAACTCTGACCCCGCCTTCCGGAGGCATTTCCAGAACGGGATATACACCTAGATAGGTGGCATCGTCAAGCCCGCCTCGAAGCCAATGTCTTGGTCACAAGTCGGCATGAACTGCACCATGCCTCAACGACTCGACCGTGCGGCGGTCATGAACACTGCAAAGTCTCTACGGCTTCAGACCTTCTGGAGATCCGCGGGCGCCGTTCTGAGGGGATGAAATGGACCGGAGATATCTATAAATTCGAGTTGATGTCTTGATATCCGAACAAGCGACCGCAAAAATCTAAAAAGTCCATCTCTCATCAAAAGCAAACAACCAAACCAGGTAATCTCAACAAAGCCAAAGCCAGCAACATGCAGTTCTCCAAGATTGTCATGACCAGCCTCCTGGGCCTTGCCCTGGGCAGTCCAGTCGACAGGCGCACGCCCGCCCAGATCGAGGCTGATATCGCTACCGTCAGCTCAGACCTGACCTCCTTCAACACTGCCATCAACGCCTTCACGGGCTCCCTTATCCAGGCCCTCTCCCTGCTGACCAGCTACAACACCCTGTCCTCGGCTATCGACACCGCTACCGCCCAGGTTACTTCCACCGGTGCCCTGAGCGCCACCGCCTCGGCTACCATCTACGCCGACGTGCAGAGCCTTACTGCCCAGATCACCGATACCCTGGGCGATGCCACCGCCAAGGTACAGCCTCGGAAACTGAAATTGGTTTTGTTGATGTGACTTTGGCAAGCTGATTCTATCTCCAATGTAGCAATCCGTCGTCGCTTCGTCAGGATATACTAGCGCTGTCTGCTCGGCCTTGTCTACGCTTTCTGTGAGCTTCCCTCGATTGGGGCTGTTTCCCACCTTAGTGGGTTTGAGGAAATTCTAACGTGTTGTAGTCCGATGCGGATGCGTTTTATACTGCCCTCGAAGGCACCAGTGAGTTGCTTTGCAAGAGTTTTGGTTAAGCCAGTACTCACCGCTGATGCCTCATAGTTGCTTCTACTTACGCGAGCCAAGTCGACGCTCTTCAGGCTACTGTGGCCTCTGGATTCACGAGCACTATTTCTACCTACGGATGTTAAACGTGAACATTTTGGTTGAAGCTTTTATGGGAACGAGCCACGTTATAATGCTCATCAATGAGTGTTGAGAGTTCACGCCGAATTCCAACCTTGTTACTACGCAGTCCACTGTAAATATGCCCATAATCTTCCAGCACATCCTTCAATTGGTTGAATCTCGAGTGGCTCGATATTGTATTTCGATTGATTGGGGACGCAAATGTGAGCTGGAAGCAACTCTGGATTGTAAATAACTGTGAACTGGTAATGACTATGGAACCGGAAGAGTTGTGACTTGAGAATGAATTGGAATTACACCTTTTGCATCTGGGGCGCCATCCATACAATGCACTACTTCTTTTTGCGTTTATCCATGAGAGCCTTGAATTTGGGGAATTCCTTGAAGTTAGCATTGGTGATCTCATCCTCGTCCACATCCGCTTCAGCAGGAGTATCTCCTTTAGGGATAGGCCTGATGTTGCGGCCCTCATCATCCTTACTTTCAGTCTCGGACTCGCTGCGGCTGTCGCTCTCTGTATCTGTCACAACTGGGGGCGCAGCGCGAGAAGAAGACGCCTTTGGCAGCGGTGTCATCGACGAAGGCCCTGTGAAATCGGCCTCTGGAGAGTGATCGTTTCGCCATCTGTCTCGGATGGCAATCTCATCGTCCCCCCCTTGCGGAGTCCTCCTCAGGTAACGATCGAATTCTTTTGACCCTTCGGCTACAGTCTCGAAGTGTTTTCGTCCAAACACAGGTATTGGGTGATCGCCTTGCAGATGGGCGGCCTCAGGTTCCACAAGCGCGATGGCGGTTTGGCATGCAATACGTATTTGCCTTGCGAAGGGTCAAAAGAATGCGTGGAAATACAATGAAATAAGCAAGATGGACTGACCTTCCATTCCAAATATTGTAACCCTCCCTCTGGAGTCGTCGATAGTGGCGACCCGCGAACTTCAGGATTTCCTTCTGCTTAGTCTTGAACTGTGTGACTCCCCGTTTTTTGGCGCTGCTCTAGGCTTTGGTAACATTCAGACAGGAAAGGACAAACAGACTTTCCGGAGTAACACGATGCTGACAATTTTTTATCGCCACCATCTTCTAAATCCCACTATAGGGCGGCAGAGGTGTAGTAGGACACGACTGATCTATTAGTAGTTAGTTCAGTTCTTAATCCGGTCACAGTGCTTTTTTTTAATTAAAAAATATGCCTGGGGGCGGTTCCTTCATTAGATCTACAAAAGTTTGCAAATGTGCTAATGAGTGTAAGCCTTCCCTGATGTGATTCGCACACGTTGCCGGGGTGCTCACACCAGGTGAGGAGAAAGGTCTCACGAAGTAGCACAGCTGCGTATGCAGCTTCCCACTGCATAACCCCGAAGGCTGCTGGTTGATTCGAGGCACCCAACTCGACAGCCTGCCCATAAGAGCACGTCATTGTTGGCAATAATGCCCCATAGTTTCTTGATACAGTTTTTTGCCAACCCCGAGCAGGTGATACAAATGGATTCACAAAACCTCGAACGAGAGGAGTTCATTATGCGCCGTCCGCGCGCACCCGCAACGCATGCTGCAGCCTTCACCGAAAGGAACTACGGTGCGCTCGGTGCCCCGGCACATGTACACATAGAAAGCCTCGACCGCTTTGGTTCTGTTGCGGAAGCTCAGAAACAGAACCATATCAAGTCAGAATATTCCGACTGTCCCAAGTTGCCCTTGTGTCACCGAAGTGAGTCTAACAAATGTTTAATCAATCCGCAGTGTCGAAAAATGGAGGGAAGCCGACGGAGAGGTCAGCCAGCTATTAGATCTCATAGCTCATGTACGCGAGAAGATGAACAAGAAGAATCCCAGCAGCCACCGGCAGCGGATTAGCCAGAACTTGCGAGATTGTACCTGGGAGCAAGTCATGGGAGAAGTTCAGTCACTGGAAATACAATGGTCAACGAGCCCTACAAAGTCATCAAAGATGATGAGACAACTAAAAAGCTGGGAAAGAATTCTGACGTGTTCAAGTCCTGGCTTGAGTTACTACCGTCAGGTGATTATAGTTCAAGGTGAACAAGTGCTGTTGCCCATCTCGGGCTAGTGGATGGCGACCAGGGTTCGGAAAAAACACTATAGTAACTAATACTAAGGTAATACTAACTATAGTATGAATTTTAAATATTATTAGTAACTAATTAGTAACTAATTTTCTAGTTTTAGATTTTTGTTTTAAAAATTTCTTTCATTTCTTTCTTTTTTTAGTAACTATTTAGTACTTTTAAGTTAATTAATATATACTAGGCTAGTTCTAATTAAAAAATACTAACCAAAATAGTTAGTCAGTACTAGTCAAAGTGAATACTAAACTAACTAATTTCCGAACCCTGATGGCGGCTAATTTCACACCAAGCATATGCGGTGTTTTCAGAATTGCGGTCGGGGTACGTTGAAATTCCCTACAGCTCCTCTTTTGAATGAAACATTTGCCTGGCGTCAGTCCACAAGACATGTGAGCCACTGACAACATATAGGCTGCTAGCGCCTTCTCAAAAGTCGAAGCCGTAATCATGGAAACATTAACTGAAATCCCCGAAATAAAAATGCAGCTTTTTATACATAAGAAATCGGCTACTATATATTTATTATTTTTGTAAATATTGTTTTTATTTCAAATAAATGTAATATTATGTTGGAAGGCACCACTTCGGGTCTGTCAGGGCTCAGGCTAAGACGCCTCAGCAAGGGATGAGCAGCCCTGACTATGGCAAGGGATAAGCTGTGAGCACTGTCATCCAGAGGAAATGGGCAGGCTATATAATACGTGACCAGACGCGCTGCAATCACAATGATTAGTTAGGCATCGAAACATAGTACAGAATGTTCAGGTCCTAATCTGCCCACTAGCAATCTTTTGCCCAGCATCTTCCCCAAAGACTCCTGACATATTATTATAAGGTTTTCCTTTTAAATTAAGAATTTTTTAAGTACAAGAAATTTTAATTTAAATATTAAGTTTTGTAAATATAATTCTTTTTAAAAAGGATTTCTCGTTATTTTGTTAAATCAAATCAAATTAAATTATATACATAAAAAATAGCAATAAAACGAATTTAAGTACTTTTTTATAATATCTTATTTTAAAATATATGTTTTTGTTGATTGGGCTCTCTGCACGTACGTGTCACGGCCAGCATGAGATGCAGCATGAGAGCTGGGTCTATTGGCGCTATCAACGAAAAGCGGAGAGCGTCGCTCGCGCGATCCCTGGACTGCATAAGAATCTCGTCGCGACTGTGGGGCTAAGGGTTAGGGTCCTTGTGACGGTCAGGGAGCTTGCCTGACTGTGGCTGTCGTTAAAATTGATTTTAAAAAATTCCTTTTTTAATTAAATTTCTAAGTATTAATAATGAAGAGTAATTTGAAAGTTTTTTAGATCTAATTTAAAAAAAGTGAAAGTAATTACAAACAAGAAATTAAGATATTTTTACAACATTTAAATGTTTTCATATTAAATTCAAGTAATTCCTTTTTAAATTATGTTACGACCCTGGGCGGACTGGACCCCTGGGGCGCCCAACCCGGAGAGTTGAGGTCTGATTACGTAAGCTGCTAGCTCTGATAAAAACTCTGGAACCTATCCTGAATCCTGTTTCATAGCTCTTCGAGTTACGCCTTATCAATACAGCCGGTGCCTATAGAGGACAGAGCTTATACGTAGTAAAAATATACTGTCTGTCGCCTGCTTAACATCCACCTGCCCGAACCTGCCCGCTTGCTACCCTGATACTACGTAGCTCCCTCCCTTGGACGTTGACAACAATGTTCAACCGCCCGCAACCGCCTCTGGGCACCGACTCCCCAGAGGAACTGGCTAGTCACGTCGCTGAGCACGCCCCCGACTAGATGTTGTACCTGCGCAACCTTAACCAGTATACATCTACGTTCGAAGAACAGGTATCTTCCTCCCAAGCCGAACTCCTAACCCGGAACACCACGATCGCTACCCTCCATACTGATATATCTAAATAAGAGGAGATGATCATTTATTAAAAAACCCTATACCACCGCGCCTAATCTGAGAACAAGCAGCTGGAAAAGGAGAATGAACGTCTCTTAAACGCCATTACCTCTGCTATATAAACTCCTATCACTAAACCCGTTCCTGCTAGTCTTTGTATTAATTGTGCCGCAGATGCTGCACCGGGAGCAACTCTGCTTACTCTTTCCACAATTGCCGGCTCTGCCATCCTCAGCGAGAAACTACTTAACCCAAAGGAGTTTGACGGATCTTGTTATAATCTTCCCTGCTACTGCTTGCTTAACTTATGTTGCTAGATGTCTTACCAGAAAGCTTTTGAGTTGATCTTGCTTAAGACTTATACGGCGTCCCTTAATTCGTAAACTACTCTAACCTGCTTAAATACCTGGAAGAAGCCTTTGGAGATCCAGACCATGTTTAGAACTCCCAAAACAAATTGTACCAACTGAAACAGTATGGCTAGAATTTTAATACGTATTTCGCTGAGTTCCAACGCCCTGGATGGAGAAATGCCGAGTACTGCCCTTATGCCACTGCTATTCCAAGGGATCTCTAACGAGCTCCAAAATATACTCCTGCATAACCCTGCTGCTTCCAACGAGTTCAGACCTGATACCCGCCACCTTCAGTCCTTAGATAACCGTTATTATTAGCACCAATAGCAAGTCTCTCGCTACAAACATGCTTCTACACCTAGCCAAACCCCCCCAGAAGACATATGCCTTAGCTATGAAACCCCCTGCCGCCTCTGCTCTGAAATCGCCTACTTCTCAGTTCCCCGCCAGTAATCCTATGGACGTAAGCTTTCAACGCTATAGCAATGGCTGCAAGGAACGCTGTAATGTTACCGCTGCAGCTCAGCCGATTACTTTGTGACCCAGTGCCCCCTGCTGGATAACCGCCCGCTCCATATACAGAGCTTCCGCCCCGCTTACCTAACTTCTCAGTTGCCCGCTCGTTCGCCAGTTCATTCCAGCTCCCGTTCGCTCACCCGCGGGCGGAGCAACTCCCCCATACAGAGCTCGGTAAATAGTGCGAGCTTGAAATAAGTCGCCCTCAGGCTCCTAAGGAGCATACCCTCCATATCTATGTTACCGCCGTTACTAGATTAATTATTAAAGATAAGCAGAACTAATACTCGAATATGCTGATACTACTTCTACACCTACCTATAGGAGAGAAATTAAGTACCTAATTACGCTTCAACCGATACTGGAGCTGAGGGAAAGGCTTCCATCGATTAGGAATGGGCTAAGAGTCATGGAATCCCCCTAATATCTCTAAAGAAACTATTTAATTTAGAAGTGATTCATGAGAAGACCTCTGAGGAAATTGTTTCTTATTATGCCCAGGTCCCCTGCCGTATTAATAACTATTCTCAGGAGGCCATAATAATGGTCGCAATACAACTGGCTTATTATCCTGTTATTTGTGACGACAGCCACAGTCAGGCAAGCTCCCTGACCGTCACAAGGACCCTAACCCTTAGCCCCACAGTCGCGACGAGATTCTTATGCAGTCCAGGGATCGCGCGAGCGACGCTCTCCGCTTTTCTCCTTTCCTTGTAGCTTAGAATATTCGTTGATAGCGCCAATAGACCCAGCTCTCATGCTGTATCTCATGCTGGCCGTAACATTATTCTGGGAATGCCCTGCCTTAAATAGCACGATCTGACTTTTCGCTTCGCCTCTTATATAATTACTGTAAGGATCTAGACTGAGTGTCACACTCTAATGTCTGTTTTCTTTATGAACAAGAAGACTTTTCTGGGGAGAGAAGTCTTTCTCCTTTGACTAACAAACAGGTCCCTGCTGATCTATATACTTGGTTGTCGTCCTTCGCTGGTTCTTCTTGTAGATGCTAGCAGGTTCTGTGGGGAATCGTGCTGTGGGTCAGTAGGTCGTACGAAGGGCCTTGGCCCTGAGTTCTGTTGACAAGGGTCCATCCCATTACAATTACATTTAATAGCGAATACTGCTGCACTAATTATAATGTACCAGGAAAGCCTGCGAAATCCAGAGCCCTTCAATATATTCCAAAGATTACCTATACTTATCGACCCTTATCCTATCCCGATACTCTGAAAAAATACGAATCCTACCAAATATCCCTAAAGGCTGCCGCCGCTTAGGCGTAAAAGAGTGTTTACTGCCTGTTTGTAATATCCCTGGAATAGATTGATAAGATCCTGGAAATCAGATCAGCTTCTCCGTCTGCTAAAGAGCTTGCGCCGCTTAAGGTTCTGCTGGAGGAACTTAAAGACTTTTTAGATATATTTTCACCTAAAGAGGCTAAGAGGTTACCACCGCACCGCCCTTATAATCATTATATCCACTCCCGTTTAGCGCGCTATACTTTATATCCCGATATAAGTTGATAGGCTTAAGAGAATGGTTAGATAAAAACTTATAAAAGGGATTTATCTAATTAAATGCCTTTTATATTAGCTTACCAATCCTATTTATATCCAAACCTGGGAGAGGGTGCAATGATCACACTAAAACTTTGCATGGTTTAATAGGTAACCTGTAGGGTTTATGTTAGCAGAGCGGCGTAGAGGTGATACTTGATTGTTCGTAATACGAAGACACTGTTCTTCTTCTTAAGCGGTAATGATTACCAGCTGTGAGGCTATCCAGTTGTGAGACTGAATACTTAGATTGACGACTGAAGAGTCTGTTCTATGAAAGCTATCTATTGTGGTAATGACCTTGTCCTTATATGTTCCGACTCTTCAGTCCCTATGTTGCCTATGTGCCTAGTCAACATAGGCGTACCATATGTTGGCTATGTCCCTAGGCTACCTAGTCATAACCCTAACCCTAGTCTTGGCAGACCATGCTGACTTCGCACCAAATAGTGCCAACTTCACATGTAAAATCGCGGTCCGCTGCAGACTACCAATACACGTATACCGTATTGGTACTAATTGGTACCAACTAGGCTGGATTTGCTATAATATAGTCAGAATCTGATTGATCAGACCCTTCTTCCTCTTTCTGATACGTTTTTGTATTATGCCCAGTTTCGCCGCAGTTCTCACAGCGTTGTTTGCTCGGTCCGCCGCGGACCTCCTCCTCAGTGCTACCAGCCATTTTAGCAGCTAGCCGCTTCACCTTTTCCTTTTCTCTGCTCGAAAGCTGTGAAGACATCAAACGCAGAATGGATCGCATCAAGAACGATGCCAATATTTGCGTGCAAAGACGCATAGTTGAGATGAACTGGGGGATTCACCTCCAAAGCGGCATCTTGAGCGGTTCGCATGAGAAAATAGACAACGCTGTCGCTATCATGAAAAATGTGTACAGACTACTCCTTAGTTCTGAAGTCCAAATCCTTCCCATCCATGAACATCTAGGTCGGTCTTACCTAGCGCATCAGAACGATGGAGAGCAGAATAGCCACACGTTGACGTCTACGTGATCAGATTATACTCCCAAGGATATGCAAGCAGCCAAGAACAAAAGCGCAGTGGAGGAAGGCCGTAAAGATATGCGGGGCCCATTCGCGAAATTTAAACCCTGTATATATCACACTATTAATTCCTGATTACCAAGGCGACCTGGAACGAGCGAAAGGCTTGCTAGAACGACTGGGATATACCCCGATGTTGTCTTGACAGACACCGAAACGTGTTTGGGTCTTGGAGCCGCTCTGGATGAAAATGGCAAGACCGGAGCGGCCACTCTCATCGAAGACCCTACATTCAAAACCTTCCTGACGGAAAGACTGTCATCCAGTGCCCTTCTCGTCAACGGAAACGAAGACCTATCTGGTGCAGAAGGCGTCTCGCCTCTCAGCCTCGTGGCAGCCAGACTCGCCCAGATATCGGAGCACAATGCGACCACCCAGAGTCTCAATCTGAGATACTTTTGTGCCGAGCACAGCCCCTATGGTGCGGAGCATCAAGCTTTGTCCCCCGCCGAGATCATGATGGCCAACCTCACAGGCCAGCTCGTCAGCCACATTTTTAGCCGGTCCATTGAGATAGACCTCTCCTTTTTGTCGTCAGGGAACTGGGAAGACCTCAGAGGTCTCAATCTCAAGGTGATGTGCAACGCATTCTTCAAGCTCGTTGAGCAGTTGTCACCAAAGACGATTCTTCTCTGCACTCTCGACGAGGTCGCCCTGTACGAAACAGGTACGCCAAAGCACGGCACAGATTCACTCATCCGAAGACTAGTCCGGCTAGCAGAGGCAAGCGATGGGATCATTTTCAAGCTGTTGGTAACTTGTCGGGGTCGTAACTTGGGCATCGGCCAGTACTTTACGGGAAATACGCTGAATCTGGAAGAAGATATCGAAGCGGACGACTCGTCAACTTGGCGGATTGCCAATATTTCTCATGTTTAAAGCCATTGATTACGGCCCTTAAATATTGTGACGTTAAATAATATTGGCATTGAAGGAGGCAAGGATGTTTGTATTCAGATTGCAAGCTGCTCTTTGAGTTAGAAAAGCATCGAGCCATAGTGGACTATCAACGGCATGATGGCCTGGGATGTCCCAGGCATTTTCTTAACCCTGATGTGCTCTATGCGGTTTACTTATGATCACCTACTGGATCATGCAAAGAAAGGCGGCGACTTCCAGAGCATCCAGAGATGGGGGCAGTGCCGTGTCTTGGAGCGGCGTAAGGGCGACGTAAATCATACATATATGTACGAATGCGAAGTCTCTACGAATTGGCTTTCCATGCGCGTTGACCGAATTATTATTGGCGAAGCACGCTACAGGATTACAAATCAAAGTACAAGGACGCATGTGATTCAAGCAGGGCCATATCGTAACTCGTTACCACCTGAGCAGTTATATGAGGCCTTCTGATATGTACCTGCCTCCGCTGCTCTAGCCTGAATTTAGCCCTACGCATGGTGGCTCCTACATCAATCACGACCGATCTCGATAGGAGCTCATATCGGGGCCTTTCCCCAGTCTCTCTTACATCTCATTCTGACGCCGTCTTGTTCAATCTTCCTTTGCTTCCATCAAAGGTGCCATTAATATGGATCGAAACGCAGCTTGGCTTCCTGGCATATTCCTTTGAACCGACTTCATGAGGGAATGTGGTGCTTTGACCATACATAATCATGAAGCGGTTGACTGAGATGTTGACTTGGAGCTTCTACAGCGTCTTGTTAGCAACAAAGGTGACCTGAAAGTTCGTCAAGGATATAGCTGACTGACCTCCAAGCCTGTGAGCCAGCCACGCCGCCCGCAATGGCAGCCGCCACAACGACCAAAAAGAATGCTATCACGATAAAAGTCGGCCTCGAGCACCCGCAGATCCTGCGGGTCTTCTCCTCGGGCTGCTCGGCGAGCTCAACATCTGGTTTGATGCTCGACACCCGCTCTGGGCGTGGCTTGCGGTACCAGGCCGAATTCTGATCAGGCGAGTTCTCCCCGTCGACATCCCTGACGTGGTCGTCGTCATCACTCAGGAGGGAGTCGATGTGCGGCTGGGCCCGCATGTCTACCAGTCGGTGGGGTCCGTCAGGTTTCCGGTGCCATGAGGACTGGGGTTGCTCGTCAAAGTCTTTGACTAGGGCGGTGTCCATTTTCTCTTGAGCTTAATATTGATTCGGTTTTCTATGTCTAATTCCGGGTTGGACGCAGCGGTGGAGTCGAAAGAATAGGCGATTTTGAGATCTAGACTGGTCCAGGGTCAGAATATGGTTCGACTCCCTCTGCACCCGGGCGTGATGTATTCACGCCCGTGCTTGAGCCTCGTGGCGACTTTCTGAACATACGATGCACCACCTGCGTAGGGGTATCTCAGCATCAACCGGCTGGGAGGATCGTTTTGCGAACAGCGCATAAGACTGATCGAACTCGAAACAGAGCTAGACTTGCCAGCTGGCTTCCACTACGTGCGAGAGAAAGGTGACGATCGAAAAGTCATCCTTACTACTTCTGCCTGTCCCCCAGACGCAAGTCCCAATATGCGGGAAGAGGAGGCACGGGAGGCTCATCATACTTGGCGCAGCATGAAACAGACACGGAGTGCGAAAGCAGGAGAGGGATTGCATGTGGCACAGAGGGAAAAGATCAGCACGATGGCTGGCTGCATCGGAAGCGCAGCTCGAGCCTGCCTGTTGGTGGAAGTAAGCCGTGACACTGCCTGCGGTGGCTGCAGTCGTGGATTGCTTCTGTGGTCGGTTGGGAAACTGGTGCGCCGTGGACCATGTGCTGCAGGTAAGACAGGCGACGCCATGGGGCACAGAGCGCACCGCCATTTTGCTGGTTGCACATGGCCGTGGCTCAGCGGTCACGGCAGGATGGCTTGGGGAACGTCAATTGGCTCGGCATTTGCTTTGTTGGGGGCCGCAGTCAGAGACCTGCATGAGCTTTGGTCGGCGGCGAAGCCTTGGGTGATTGGTTGTGATTTTCTGTGCCGAGGGGCACACAAGCGCCCTGGACCGCTGCAGTCGCTGGGCAACTCAGAGCTACATGAATTTGAGGTTGAGTTGTGATTATGTTTATACGTTCATGGCCATGTGGCTACATAATGGCGTCTTGTATGCGTCCCCCAGTCTAAAAGCCAGATGCACCCGTTCAAATGAAGCCGCCTTCTTCCTAGTAAATGCAAAAAGGGGTGAACTATGCCGTAATAGATCCTCAAGGTATCATTGGTCATGGAATCATAACCGACCACATCTCATCCATCGTACATGCATGGCAAGGTCTCAGATCTTTGCCAGCTTCATTCCAACCTGCACCCACCTCGCAGCAACGTAGACACATGCCGAACAAGCCATGGCCACGCCGCAGAACAATTGAAGACCCAGGTAGTCGCCGTTTTGGCGGGCCACAATCGCGCCAGCGATGGGGGAGCCGGTCAAGGAGCCGAAACTCATGGCGACAAACGCGATGCCATTCCTGTTGCCGATCTGCCGGATGTCTGAGATCTGCGCGATCAGGGACGGGCTGATCGAGATGACACCACCAGAGGCAAAGCCGAAGAGAATGGCAAAGACGATGAGAGCTGCTGACGAGCTCTTGGACGGGATCCAGGCAGCGAGTGTCACGACTGCCGACAGCGTAGAGATGAAGATGACCGTGTTGTAGCGGCCGACCTTGTCCGCGACGATGCCTGGGATGATTCGACCAAAGATACTGTTGTGACACGTTAGCACTCGGGGCATCATCAGTTGTAGAAGTAATAGGTTCTTTCTCACCTGACAGCATTGATTATTGGCAGGAGGTATTCGACCAGAGTCGGATCCATGCCGGCTTGCTTCGCCTGGAGGATGACATAGTTGAAAGGGATAAACATTCCCCAGAAGAAAAGGAAATTTCCAGCCAGTGTCAGCGCGAACGCTGGCTCTTTGAAACCGGCCAGGTAGTCTGAGATGACCAATGGCTTCGGATTGGGAGGCAGCCTAGTCTTGATGGTCACACAGCTTATGGCGAGCAAGCCGAGGTAGGCGAAGGCAACCGCGCGCATGGTCCACGGGAAGCCGATCTGGGGGATAAGCTTCTGGATCATGATGGGCATGACAACACCGCCGACCGAGCTGCCTGAAACCATGATCCCGAGCGCAGCCGCCCTCTTCTTGAAGAACCAGGAGAAGACGCTCGTCATGCAGGAGTTGAAAACAGCGGACGCGGCGATGGCGGAGCAGACGCCCTGCGCGAGGAAGAACTGCCAGTACTCGGAGCAGAGGCTCGTCATCATCAGGCCGAAGACGTACATCACCGTGCCGATGATGAGCATCCAGCGCGGGCCGTAGACGTCGAAGACCCGTCCAAAGATTAAGCCGAAGAAGACCATTCCCCAGACTTCCATTGACGTGATCCAAGATACCGTGCTGGCCGAGTAATTGGAAAGAGGCCCGCTCACGTAGTACTCCTGGAATACGCCGATGCAGTTGATGAAACCGAAGGTAGAAAACAAGCCGCACCAGCCACCGAAGACAACCATCCACGCCTTGAGGCCACCGTCGGGAAAGTCGCTGGGGTGGAAACCTGAACCGGGCGGTGGTCCGGCTGCATTCTTCTCGCCGGCCTCTCTTTGCTCCTTCTCGGCCTCTTCGATCTCTGCCTCAGCGACATTCCTCGGTTCGCCGCCGATATTTGCGTTTGTCTGGCTATTCTTCGATTGGATTCGATCTAGCGATGGCTTTCTGGATTGGTACGGGGTCATGTCGGCCTGTCTCTTCTTGGGGTCATCGAGGTCTCTCGACGAGTCCGAATGAGCGCTGACAGTGTCAGACATGTTGAAGCTGCCTTGGACTTTGAATGACTCCCTGGTAGTTTGTGTGACTTAGACGTTGAGGCTTGGCTTTGGAGGCCAAGTGTTTGAGCGCGGCGACCTATTATTGGATTAAGCTTGAGCCTCCAAGGCGGCAGTGACAGGCCAATCACGAATGCATGTGAGGACGAGGATATTGATTGTGTTTGTGAGAAAACGCAGTTGGGTGCAATGTTATCCTCGAGACCACTTTCGGTTTCTGTACTGGACACATTTAACAATGATAGGGCAGGATGGAGAAGATTTTTAATGGATCGCCTGGAAAAGGATTGATAGTGGGATGGGTGTGTGGAAATTGTCCCGTCTCAGGCCCAACCCCAGCTCGGTCGGAGCTACGAGCCGGCATTTTCGAAGGAATGACCGAGTTTCCAGGGCGACGTAGGATGCAGCCCCCATATTGCGGAATCGAGGGGTTCTGGTTCCAGCCCTGTCAAGGCCAAAACATTGGGCCGATGCCGATCTAAACAATAAGATATGCCCCTACTCAAAATCGGTAAGCAAGCGCCTGGTGTCAAGCTACTAAAGCAGTCTTGATGACAGAATCCGGAGATAAATGTCGTAGAGCCGCAAACGAAACCGCCGGAATGTGGGACACCGGCTTGCAGCATTCAGCGCTGGCAGGGCTCTGCCAGTCCTATGCGACAAGACGAACCACTTCGTGGCACAGACTGCACCGAACCGAGCAGCGACAACAACAGATAGTAGATCAAAAAGAGCGAGCAGCCATGCGTGGTGCATCCATGCTGGGCGGGTGACACAAGTAAGCACGGGTTACTGTCGCTCACCCCTTCTCTGCTTAGGAATACCACAACACGGAGCGAAGCTAGCACCGAACAAAAGATCGGGCCAAAAGCGCGCCGTCTTGGTCGGAGGTCGTGTGGAACGCGAGAAGCGAAGCCAAGCGCCACGCCGCTCTTCCACATGGCCCTTGTCGTCGGCAGCCAATGACTCGGGACGAGCCAGCGCGCTGGACTCGGACAAATACGACGAAAGGAATCCCTTTTGGGGGGACCGACTCGGAAAGGCCAGCTCGGAGATTCGAGCTGATGCCAAGCCAAGTTATCAGATAATCAGATAAATTGTGCCGCTGTTTTAGTCAGCCAGGTCAGCAGATTTTCCCTCCAAGGCATTAATTCAGCTCCCTAATATAACAGTCCCACTTTACTTTATTGTATTCTTTTTTACTTCATAGATTTAAGTTAAGTTGATATTATGATGAATTCTATAACGTGGTTCACCATTGAGTGGCGGATACCAGTAAGTGGCGGATTCTCATCACTACTCTAACGTGCGGTAACGCTAGGCGCAATAGTCACTGAGGGTCTTGGGAAGAGAGTATGATATTAGGGGTACTGTAGGTGCAAGACTGATTCTTGTCCCTCTTCCAGCCGGTTCGTAGGCGGGCCGGCTAGCCCCCTTTATAGGCTGTACCGGCCACCCAGTGCTGGCTGGCTTCGGGACATTACAAATGTACCCTCCCCGGAAAGGCACGCCCCATTTATAGGCTGTACCGGCTACTCAGTGCCGGTTGGCTTCGGGACATTACAACTACTACTAACTTTAGCCAACCCTAGCACCCACCAGAAGGCCAAAAGATTAAGAAAGGCTGGCACCAATTGGTGCCAACTGGTCCTAATTGCTTATTTTTAATTAATTTGGTCAATTTAGAGTGTTTGTGGTAGCTGCAATACCAGTCTGAAGTAGCTGACTTTTGGTGGGAAAATTGGCTTCCCCACCAAAATAGAGCATTTCAGCCATGTGAGATCAGCCTCAATCTACACCTGTCAGATTATCTATTTGGGCGGTCCGCGGCGGTCCGCTAGAAAATATGCTATTTTTTACTCGGAATCTAACTAACTAGACCCTTCTACATCTTTCTCACAAGTTTTTGCATAATGCCCAGTCTGCCACAGTTGCCACATCGTTGTTTAGTTGGTCCGCTGCGGACCGCCTCCTCGCCATCACCAGCCATTTCATCAGCTAACCGCTTCCCCTTTTTTTTTTTCTTTTTTTTTTTTTCGATTATCACTTGAGAGTTCTCAACACTAAGTGCTCCTCTAAGCTGAACTCAACTTCTTTTAGCCCTCCGGCGCTTAGCGAGCCCAATATTAGCCTTCTCAAGGGTACGGACCCGATCATTCAAAAGAGTAATCTGATGCGCCATTGCTTGTACGCCCTTTGTAAACTTCTCAACTGCCTAGATAATTGGTGTAGGGGAGCTGCCTTGATAGTTAGAGATCTTGCTCTTAATGAAACTTGATTGCTGGACAGTCTGGTGGGCATTTAAGTGTTTATGATTCCCATTTTGATAGTGATACAGGGAGTAATTGCACCGGAGTTTGTAAGTAAACATCTAGCTTAGAAATAACAGAATCTGGGTCCCATGGAGAAACACCAGCCCCTCTGAACCCAGCTTTCATAATTTCTTCCGTAAAGACCTTATCATAGGCTGCCTTAAACGCAATAAAGAACTCAGACTTAGTAATGTAGTTAATTGAGGCCCGGATGAAGAAATTGATCTCATCACTATATGCACGTTTTAATAGTAAGAATAATGCAACGTCCAATGGCTAGAGTAGATGAGATGAGTGTGGTGGCATGCTAGGTAATCGGGATAATGTTGTTCTCCTTGCAGTGGTACTCAAACCCCGCTAAAACATAGCTTTCGTATCCATCTAGAACAAGCATCCGATATTTGCCCTTAATCCGCTTGATTGTATGCTTGTTAAAGTGCCGAATCCATTCTAGACCAGTTTTGTTATCTGTCTACCTATTCGGGGTAAGCTTGATAATCCAGCTTAGTAGGAAGCCTGACTCTGTTATCCAGTTAACAAGGTGGTAAGCGCCTTGGACAATCACGAACGACGGGATATACCAGCCCTTCACATTAATGCATTCGATAGTTATTACCTATTCTTGGTTTCCAAGCTATACAGATTTAGCCTTTCCATATTGATCAGAACGTGTAACAACCAGGGTTGAGGTTATCTGGCCCATCATAAAGCCAGTCTCTTCGAAGTTGTAGAGGTCATCGTCCAGGACCCTATACTTAGTCATTATGTTACGGAGCAGCTGGAACCAATTCCCAATAACCTCCGGATCTTCACAAAGGGCCCTGTGGTAGTCGTAAGGCCGATTAAACCTGGGTTTCAAGCTTGGTTGTACATCCACGAAGCATCGTGTCCAGTTCTTGCCGACCAGCTTGCCATCACGCGATGCCAGTAGGAGGTTGGCCATATCTTCCACACTAGAAAGTCGCATTGGAAATCCTCGTACATCTTACTCAATAACATATCGGACAAGTGTTTGCTCTTCAATTGGGTTAAGTTTATATTTCTTGACGTGTAATCCTCGTGAAAGCGCTGTTTGTTCATCCTGCGGCGTGATTGTTGTTTCGAGAACGTCAAAGATTTTAGCAGCTTGAGTTATAAGTAGTGGTTTAATGCGATTTTTTTTTGGGATTTCTAAATAGCCTAAATAGCCAGAATGATTTAGTCTTCTTTAGATGAAGAATACATTAGTAGTTGTTGATTTTTAAGGTGTTAAGTGTTTTAGTAGGTGGAATGATGCGAAATTAATGCGAAAACTGGGGACGCGATCTGCACTAAAAACAACCCACCCGCCAAAACTTTAAGTTTTTAGGCTGGCACTGCAATACCACCGCACCTCCAAACTAACCAAATCGATTGAAAATAAGCAATTGGGACCAGTGGGCACCAATTGGTGCCAACGTTTCTTAATCTTTTGGCCCTTGGTGGGTGCTAGGGTTGGCTAAAGTTAGTAGTAGTGATGAAAATCCGCCACTTACTGATATCCGCCACTCACTGGTGAACCACGTTATGTTTAACTCTTAATAATTTAGTTCAAAACATAAGTCTAGCTGTTGGCGGTTCATTGATTCTGGAGGCCTGTTACGGGGTTGAAACCTCTGAAGGCATTATGATTATATGATTTGAGGCAGCTGGCCTGGCTGGAGCAGGCGAGTGTATCAGCGGATCCCGCTCTGATCGCCGGCGTCTGGTGAATTAACTCGAAAATAGATAAACATGACATAATCTTGAAATCAAGAGACCTAGAGCTTGAATGAAGTTTGGGGGGGGGGGAGGTGGGGGCTAATGCGGACAATAAAGAGCCTGCCTTCTTACTTTTCGTCACATTTTGTTCTTTGGTGACAGAACCACTCAATCCGCCCGGCTCAGGATTCAACCTCAAAGTTCAATAGCAGCTATCAAAGGGGCCATAGGGTGTGTAGAGTATACTCAGCTACCAACCCTCACTTCAGCTGTCATCCTTGTACACCAGGTATGCCCCTGTAGAGTAACGCGGCTTCTTTGACATTCGCCTTTGAGACAGGAGTGGCAGTGCATTATTTTTGAGACTAACAGAGAGGGCCGATGTAGTACGCGAGCCCCGTATTGCACCTACACTGCAATTTGGCTTCCCCCCTGATCGAGTTCGCAGGCTTTGCGAATGATCTTTGAGACTTTCTATATGTTGTCCGGAGGTGGAGCCACTGCGAGGTGGAATGTCTTAAGCAGGTTGTAGAAACAGGCCGTTTTGTTTTGGCCACTTTCACCAATTCGCATCTGGCCTGCCATCCATCTACCGAATAGTGTGGTCTCTTTCAGGATGCCTCTTATCGGGGCATATGTCACTCGATCTGGCTCCAGCTTGACAATCACACGCCAGACCTTCTATAGCGTGAAGGAATGAGCTTGCAAATTGTAGCTCCCGCATCTTCAAGACCATGAAGTGGCTGAGCAATTATTGGGATACAACTAGATGGGATGACTCAAGATTACCGGCTCACCTTGGGCTTTGTGCATGGATGGCACCAAACAAGGCAGCATACACACACCCAGGTATGGCTGAGATGAGCCAAAGTATAGTTCTTAGGATTAAAACGGGGATGGTCCAATGTTTGCATATTCTGATTGACTTGTTGCCTCTCGTGATAGAACCACATGCGATGATGTGATAGGGCGTTTCTGAGAGAAGCTCATTTTGTCAGGAAGGCCGTAATGTTGTCAAACAAAGGCTATAGTGAAGCCTCAGGGGCTGCTGCAGAAAACGCGACCGGTCATCGCCGACCATCAGATCCTACAAATCAGATCTTCAAAATGTAGCTATCAAAGATATTTCAGGCACCTTTGTTTACTTTCAAATTGCACTCCAGCTGTTTGTGTCTTGTTCTTGTACTCACAACAGAGATTTTTTTTCATATGAAAGAATTCAAGTCTCTTGTGGGTGACAAGGTACACGCTGCATTCGCATTCTCTGATCATAACGTATGGAGACACCGACCTTCACATGTAAGTTGTTAAAATCGCCGTGTAGTCCAGCTTATACGGACTTGAAATGACCCACTGAATCCCTTATCAAACAACTTGAAATTCCCAACCACCGCTTTCAAATGTGAGTGCATTCGAGTTGTCTACGAACTTGGGATGTCTTCTGCTGACATCTTTTCTCATCCCTACACAGCTGGACTTAGACACGATGATATGCCCCTCCCGCGACTGCAGCTTTAATAATATCCCCAGGGCAAAAATCTACGAAATATGCAACAGAGAATTGCCACAGTATGTGGTCATTTCTGTGGATGGGAGCGCAAGTGATGATACAGTGCCGACAAGTCCACCTGCGCAGTGCTCAAAGGAAACGGACACAGATAATGAAGCACTAGTGGAGAAATCCTCCGGAAGGGACTAGATACAGCATTGGTTTGCCTTATGGCTTGAGGGCCGAGATTCTGAGGAATTTGGAAACCATACATCTTTGCTGCAGCCCTAGGAGGAGCTTGTTTGGCTGCGACAATAAGGGATCAGACTGTCGAAAGGAAGCTAGAGGAGCATATCATTCATAGTAGACAACATCAAATGCGCACGGGGCATGGTAACACTGTTACAAAATTCAAGTATATGTGTGAAACGTCGTGATTCCTTTTGCAGTCTGGGGAGAATGACTACCTAGGTACTGCATTGGTCGTAGGTCTAAAGACTGACCGTTTGTATGCCGCACATAATTGACGAATCTGCTGCCTGCGCGCTCACTGGCTCGTAAATAACTAGCAACCTCGTTATATCTCCACCTCAGCCAACTTGTTATCCAGAGGTTTCCTCGAGCCATTCCAAAATGCGTGCAATTTTGTCCTTGTCAGGACACTTACGACCCATCTCAAGACGCAAGCCCAAATACGTGGAGAACCAAATCCACCCATCCTGGAACTCCTCCAATTTTGGATGTAGTATGATTCTGAATTCACGAGTCGGAATTTCCGAGTCCATCTCATAATATTTGCCAGCCGCTGCATATTCAAACCAGCACGGGAGATAGGCAACTTCTACCCAGTCATTAATACTGACAACCTTCATATCTTTAATGATGATTCGTGAGTCATGAATCAACCCATAGGTAAAGGTGTAAGGTTCTGGAGATGGCATGCGTTTTGCCTAGGGCGTCTATAGCCTTACTCGGAAGTCCATGCTCCCTTAACGCCTTGGCCATGGCCTCCCACAATTCTTCTCCTATGTCGAAAGGGCCGAATGGGTTTCTAGGCTTCGCAAATAAGTCGTTGTTGTATACAGATGCCCCCTGAGCAGCTTTAATTCGGCTGCTTCAAAGCTCTCGAAGCTCTCAAAGCTCCTTCAAGTAATTAGCCGTTTGTTGTGAGATATCATCTCGCTCAGTGGCGGATAAAGTTGGCCATAGTTCTTCAAGGGTCCTCCCAGGTGCTTTGTCTTCGATGGTAATGATCTTCTCTCTGCCTTCCCCCACGAGTCTATGATCTTGGGGATTGGGATAGTAGTTGCCTTTTCGAGAAAGGTATGAGTTGCCGATACCAAAGATGCCGGCCCACTCTTTTGGTCTTTCAGGAAATATCGGGAACCTAGATGCCAATTGCCTTGATATGGAAAACGGGGCTGACTCCGATCTCCCCATTTGGGCTGTCGGGATCACTGTGGTTGATCGTCCAATCCGTCGGTGGCTTCGAGGTGATGGGTTTGTGCGACTCGGGGAGGGGTTCGCTGAGGTCGAACTGGTCCATGATCCACATAGCGGCGGCGTGGGACCACGAGTGAGCATTATGGCGGTGGAGAACACAAGCTGCGTGTCGCAGTAGTCCAGCTGAGTTACAGAGTGACAGATAATCCTTCCAATTGTCGTGATCTGTTCGACATCACCACAGAGGTCTTGGCAGGGAGATTCACCCTAGAACAAGATTAAGCTGCTGAGTCAGCTCGCGGTCGCCAGGCTGACGGCAACGAGAGGCAGGGAGACTAGTTGGGCCAGTCGAGGGGCATATTGAACTAGAGACTCAGGAATATTGCTATGAGCATTCAAGGCTGACATTCAATCCTCTCAATCCACAGGGCATCTTTTGAAAAATGTATATCATTGCATTTAACAAGGTTGTTACTGGTCTAAGGCACGAATACCAAGCCGCTGTTGTTGGCGGACAAGTCGAAGCCGTTCTGCATGGCTCCGATGTTGGATTCTGCCTTCTTTGATAACAGGTCTAATAGGAACGAGATTGCCTTGTTGGATGCAAACCTTGGAAGCAAAGATTTGTCTTGGAATGAGACGTCGGTCAAAGTTTGTGACACCAATTCAATCAACCGCATGAGAAATGTGTGCCGCCATCCAACGCATGGCAAAATCTACAGGTATGGCATGAAAAGCGCCTGCCCTGTCCGTTTTGTTCCCGGAGCCTGGCAGGTCGCCGACCCGGGCAGCCAGGATGTTCCCAAGCCTTGCCCATCGCCGCCTACATGCCGACATCCACGATTTTGTATTTCCCCATTTAGAAAGATTCTTGTCCGTGCGGAATGACAGCTTGTTAAAGCCTATTTACTCGTGTCTTGTTAATTCTGGTGAAATAGAGGTTACTGGCTAGGACGTCTCGGTCCCGGCAGCAGGCCGATCAGCAGCTGATCAAATGTACCTGCTACACACTCACTCTACACCATCACAAATCAGCAACTTCCACACCTGTTGGAGCCGAGAATCTGGTAGCGATGACATCAAGTCACCTGACTCAAAAACGCTGTATCTATTACAGATCGTCCATTCGGGGAGGAGGGTTGGGGACCCTGCTGCAGCTTGGCAGACGAGTGCTTACTCCTGGCTCTGCTTATTAACAGCCTCATCACAAGGACACGGACGACCGCCGACACACAACACATATGGATGGATTCAAAGTGACCAGTGAGCACACCTTAGTCTGTCCCAAAACCATTGTATTCACAGATTGGGGACTACCTTGCCCTGCCACACCAGCAACCGGCATTGCTCCGAGTCAACGTACCGATGAAGACTGACCACCATCCTTCCCTTGCTCCTAGGCCTTGCCTTGTTACTGTCTGTGCTGTGCTCTGACGGTAACTGCGGGAACCTTCCTAGCATTGCTAATGCTTAGCAAGCCGCCCCTGTTGCAGTGGGGTTCCATTTCGGCCAGGGATACTCGTAAGTCTGGTCCGTCTCTAGCTGTCTCTCCATCCTTCGGATGCTAGACGCCCATATTTCGGCCCCTTGTCTCTTTTGTCTTTCTTTGAGTACGTAAGTAGCAGAGAAAAATTGCTAATAAACGCAAACACCCGCTTGGCAGGACATCTGTCGCGCGCTTCCCCGATGGCTCCGTCGTCAGCCTGGCAAAGGTCCCGGCAGACGACGAGTACACGGCGCTCATGGAATGCATGGTCCGGGAGCCTGGCCCGTCGAATCAGCTAGACCCGTTTGAGGGTCTATGGGCGCATTTAAGGTGGACTCTCGGGAGGTCGTCAAGCAGGGTCGCCACGGTTTTGGCGAGAATGGCTGCCGCACTCAAAGCCGAGTCTGAGGCTGCCCTCGGCGGCCTTGCCATTGTTTCCGCTGCCGTCACGGTCCCGTGGATGGCGGCATGGGACGGCCAAATCCCCTCCAAAAGCATCATTGATGAGGTCCTGATGCTGGTGGGTATTGAGCCTGTGTCATGGAAGGTCGGTCATCCCCCGTATGTGGGCGAAACCAACAGCCTCCTTGCCACGAGTCAACGCTGGTTATGTCCGGACGTCCTCTTTTGTGTTGTCTACCCGGGCAGTACCAGGCAAAGGGCGGTCGCCTTTATCATCAGGTACGTTGGGTCTAAAGCGGCCATGTGCTGTGCAATAATCAGATGCTTAACTATATCCTCAGCAGCTTCACGAACCAATCTCTCCACACGTCATTTCAGACTACAAGGATGAGTTGTTTTTCCTCTCTCGCGGGTGGCAACTGTCTCAGTACCATCTACCCCAGATACGAACTTGGCAAGTTAGCAGAGTCGAAGCAATCTTTTGACTTCTGGACTCAGTTCGCGAACGTATTCTAGAACAGGTTGCCGAGCACGCAAGGACATTTTTCATATTTGCTGACCTCCCGTTTCTCGTGCTCGCTGCCGGGGAGGCAGCCGCCGAGTCGGGCTTTAAAGATGTCCTGCAGGAGGTGGTCAAGAGCATCCCGCGCGTCCGCATCGCCAGTGGCGGAGAGCAGGCGGATAGGGTAAGGCGGCGAGGGGGTACGGAACAGCGACCGGGGGTAGAGCTCATCGTTCCGAATGATCCCACGTTTGCTGCTGCGAGAGGCGCAGCGATCTGGATGTCGATGAGGCTCGATGGGTCTCATTGTGCCGGATGGTGCGCTACTAATCCAGGAGAGTGCATTTCGCAACACGAAATGCATGATGAGTTGTGAGTCTGGATCAGGTAGCACCACTTGTTGGATCTGTAAAATACGCGAAATTTCCTCTTGAGTTAAGACAGGGCTAGAAAGGCATGATTACTCCCAGCATGGTACGCCGTTTCCTTTTCCTTTTGGTATGTCGCTGCATCTGGGATTTCTGAATACCTAGGTAGGCTATGTTTCATATGAGATATGACATACACAGGAGTGATGGAAGGAAGATTATACCCAGGCAGCAAACTTAGCTATCGGGACTCTCTTCCATTCCACACCTATATCAGAAATTGGCAGTGACAAGGCTTTCCAACCAACCTTGGAATACAAGCTGTCTGTGCTCCTTATATTGTGCCTCAGTCAAAATTGATAAAATCTGTGGAACAGCCATGTTGTGAGCACAGTCTGTTAGGTTATTAAGACCTGTTATTATTGCACAGCTTGAAGCTCTGGATATCACTACGAATACGTAGTTGCTGCGGCGCTTATTCGTCGGCATCGTTCTCCTGTTCAGGCGGCACAATTCCCTTTTGTACCTAGGTAGTAGTGAACTCGCTGGCCCGTTTGACTAATCATGTTCACAAATTTGGTGGTTTGTGAATATAATTATCAGTTTCACATACTGCCAGGTCGGCAGTGTGACCAGATTCGAATCTGATTGTTTATTTGTAGTCGTGTTGGTACATCTGAATTATGGTGAGTTGGAGCATTTGCTTCTATGTCTGGGCAAGGCTACTACGCCTTCAATGCGTCGCTCACTATCCGACAAAGTCATTTAGATCTTTGCTGTCCTCGAACCGAGCCTTCCCATCCTTGCCCACCGTAGCCATGTGCATGGTCAAGGGCTTCTCGCTTGATGATCCTGTCGTGCTTGCGGCGGTAACCGTCTCGGCACCGACCGCCTGCTTCTGCTGCTTAGCAGCTGCCTCGACCGCCTTTGGCACCAGGCCAGCCTCGGCGTCTGCAATCTCATTGACCTGCTCCCTCGTCAGCACGTCACTGACTCTCACGCCTCGGCTAGACATCAGTATTGTGGTCGGGCCTTTGAACTGCAGGAAGAGCCGGTCGCCGAAGATGGATCTCCTGGCTGTTGTCCGCAAACTGTACAGCACCCTAGCCATGAACTTGTAGAACCCTGTCTCTTTTGTGTCTTTCCAGAACTTGGCCCACCCCTTTGGAACAAGGCTCTCGGGCAGTGACGGGATCTGTAACGTCCAGGAAGAGCTCTTGAATCGGAAGGGCAGCGGGGCGTTCCTGTCCACGCTGTACGCAACGACATGGCTGGGATGTACCACCAGCTCCTCGCCCTGACCCAGAGTGACCTGATATATTTGACCCGGCGCAGCCAAAGCGACTAGGCCTCTGCCTGTGATATGATGGTTCCCCCAGTGTGTAGGTGCCAGACCGCGCTGGATTCGAGGTGTGATGCTCAAGGTGTGGCCTGTCCAGGCGAGGAGGGCATTCCGCTGGGCAACCTGCCAGTCCGTGGTGCCGTCCAGGTGCAGGATTGAGAAAGTAGTGTTGGGCGACTTGGTACCGATTAGAGCTGTGACGGGAGAGGTGGCGGTTATTCGCTGGTAGAGGAATGGCATGGCGAGGAGGGCGTGGCGGAAGGGCGAGAGGAGTCGGAGTGTCGAATGTGTCTGGCGGAGAGCAGTTCGGTCAGCCAAGTGAAGCACTCAGGGGCATTCCGGATATTCTCACATTTTCCGCTTTGCCTGCTACTGTCACTAGCGTGCCTCTTCTCGTGTAGAGTTTTTGGGAGGCTGACAGGGTGACAGAGAGGAGGGAGTAGGGAGAGCCGAGCACTTCAAACCGAGCATCTGTTTACGGTCCACGTCAGTCAGTATACTGCTGGACTACTTGGTCCCGGAAGTCAAACGAACCTGCTGGGTCTCTTGCCTCAACCGCTGCGCCGAATGCATCGCTTCCCAAGCGCGGGGACTCTGTCGCTGGCGATGCGCTGAGCTGGATCGCGCGGCACTGCAGGCAGATCCAGGAAGACCGTACCTTTCTCAGGGGCGGTGCTGCCCTCAGCAAGGGCAATTGACCACGCATCGTAGAGGTGTGGGCTGCTCGGTGGCAGCGGTATTAGAGAAGGAGTGTCTGACGTGGGAAGCGTACGAGTCGGCTCGGCCGCATCGTCAAAATTCGGACGTGCCTATACGGAGTACTCTGGATTATGACGGAAGAGCAGCGGAAGGACGCACGGGCCACCAAAAACCAGGCCACACCGGAGCAGACCAGAGCTGGGAGCTTGAAGTAGCTTGGAGTGGGTGCAGGGATGAGGTCGAGGCGGCCGTTGCCGCGACAACCAAAACCTTCCACAATACTGTGCTCTTCCACACAGGACAGGGGACCCAGCCAACCTGTGCCTGTCTTGCTTGCTCGACGCTTGAAGCTCCTCAGCCCCCCGGCACCTTTGTACAGTACGGAGAAGGGGAAAAGGGTCCTTTCAATCGTGTGGATAGGTGTCAATTGGATTTATTGATTTCCATTTCCTTGCCCTACCCCCGCCTGCACCACGGCCATCATGTCTGTCAGGGTCGTCGCAAGGATACGACCATTGCTGGAGGGCGAGGCCGAGAAGGACGTGATTGTCCGCGCAGACACCAAGGATGGCAGCAAGAAGCCGAACGTCATCAAAATACCAAACCCCAAGAACGAGTCGGAGGATTTCAACTTCTCCTTCAGCGGTGTCTACGACCAGTCAGCTACGCAGGAGGCCTTGTTTACCGCCGAAGGCACGTCGACTTTCGTCCCATGCGCGCCGATATCGAAACTACTAACAGCCGCTCTTCGACAGTTTCACCCCACATGAAAGCCCTTTTCCAAGGCCTCGATGTCACCATCTTCGCGTACGGGGTTACAGGCACGGGCAAAACCCACACGATGCGAGGAGGGCTGAAGCTGGCAGACAGAGGCCTCATCCCCCGACTTCTCAGCAACGTCTTCCGTCGAGGAAAGAAGGCCACCAAGGACACCGATGGTACCACCACGGTCGACATCAAAATTTCATACTACGAGATCTACAATGACAAGGTCTTTGATCTCCTCCAGCCACCGGAGACGCGCACGCCTTCTGGGCTGCCCCTGCGCGAGGCAAATGGCAAGACGATCGTCGTGGGTCTCTCGGAGCAGCCGTGTGAGGATCTGAAGGACTTCGAGAAGCTCTACATTGAGGCGAACAACAACCGTATCACGGCAGCTACGAAGCTCAATGCCCACAGCAGTCGAAGCCACGCGATCCTGCGCGTTAAGGTCTCTCAGACAACGGGCGACCAGGTCCTCGAGAGCACAGTGTCAATGATAGACCTGGCAGGGTCAGAAGACAACCGCCGGACTGAAAATAACCGCGAGCGCCTGGTCGAATCTGCCGCGATCAACAAATCCCTCTTTGTGCTCTCACAGTGCGTCGACGCCATCTCCCGTGGTGATAAACGAATTCCATACCGCGAGTCCAAGATGACCAGGATCCTGTCCCTCGGGCAGAACAACGGGATCACGGTCATGATATTGAACCTCGCACCAATGCGAAGTTATCACCTGGACACCCTCAGCAGCCTGAATGTCAGCTCACGTGCCAAGAGGATTGAGGTCCGGGAGATCGAGAATGAAATTGTCTTCAAGCAGGCACCACGGTCTATGACCTTGAGTGGGACAGGTATTCAGCGACAACCTCTGAGACCCCTGACGAATGCGCACAATGTCCACGCGGGCGCGGTGGCAAAGGAAAAGGCAGAGAAGGCGAAGGGCGTGGAGAAGCCTGCGAAGGCGTTCAGTGTCTTCGTGGATCGCAAAACCACAGCGGCTCGTCCTGTCACAGCGATGCTGTCTTCCGAGACGAGGAATGCACTCTCCAGTAAACGCAAATCTGACGCCGTTGATGCACCCACCAGGCCATCGAAAATGGTCCGTCCGTCTGCCCTGGCACGGCCTCAACAGACTTCATCCTCGCAGACCATGACCATGTCTGCCGCACAAATTGAGGACATGGTCGAGCGGAAAGTGCAGGAGATCCTCGCTGCAAAGATCGCAGCCGAGTCTCGGCAGCAGGAAGAGCATCCCGCTCCTGCCGTTCAACCACCTTCAGCTGATATCAGTGAAGCCGTGCAACGAAGACTTGATGCCCTCGAGCGTCGCATCGAAGATACGCAAGGAGAGGCGGTCGGTGGCAAATCCGAGGGCATGAGGCTTCTACTCCAAGCGAGGAAGCTCAAAGAGCAGGGTGATGATGCGGGCACACTGGCATGCTACGAGTCCGCACTGCGTTACTTCCCAAGCCAACCGAAGCTTCTGGGCAAGATTGAGAAGTTGAAGGCAAAGATTTCAGCAAAGAACGGAAAAGTCGAGGGTGACAAGCAGAGCCAGGACGAGCCAAAGCCCAAGAGCAGGAAGAGGATTGCAAAGCCCCAGTTCGGCGAAGAGAATGACGGAGATGATTCCGCTGGAGACGCAGGGGCCGACGCCGACGAAAGCTATGTCGACAGTGCCCCTACCCGCTCGCAGCCTAGCTCCAAAGTCCCTCACGAGCCAAACCTCCTAGCCAGCCTACCAGCTGACGACCCCCGCACGCACCAGCTCCTCGATATCGTTAACTCCCGCGATGTGAACCTGATCAAGGGCCTCCGGGGTTTTGGCACAAAGAAGGCCCAGAGCCTGGTCACGCGCCTAAATGGCATCGACTACGGTGGCACCCGCGCCGACCAGTTCAGGGTCGACTCGCTGATGCAGCTGAGCGGGGTCTTCGGCATGGGCGAGAAGGTCGTGGAGAAGGCATGGGAGGGTCTTGCGGGTGTGTCCCAGGGTGTGTGCTGAGTAGGTCTCCGGCGCCAGGTAAAAAGTGGTTCGTTTGTGGTTCAATATTGCTGCTGTATTGAAAGAATGCGCGCGGAATAGCGGTGCCGCCGTGGTTATTCTGTACGACAGGTGGGTTGTTACTCTATTGTTTTTGCCTGTCCTGCATGGCGAGGCGTTATGGAAGGTGTTACAGGGGAGCATTGCTAGTCATTCCTAGTACCGTTGAAGAACTCAAGACAGCTTCTAATACCTTTGCGCCTTGCTGTGAGGTCGCGACGTGGGTAGACATCGTCACGCCTGCGTTGTTGGGGCATTGTTTGACTCGCTGGTTCGCATGCTTAAGCAGCCTTGCGCACTGAGACGAGGCTAGCAGATAGCTTGCTGCTTGGGCAGACTCTCGAAAGCATTGGACCTACCCTACAATTTCCGGGACGATGCTGCAGGTCTCCATGTGCCTGTCAACTCATGCCCATCATGTAGACCAGGGAGACATCTTTTCGCTTGTACTCGGACATTTGACTCCACCTGATAGCAACTCAGGTAGCCGAGGCTTTCGGCTATCTGCTCTGATACACACCGGGCATGCTGGCATATGCGCTGTCGCATTTGCTAGGCGCGGAGCCATGTTCCTAATATCGCAGAATAGCAGGCGCCGCGTTGATGCAAAGTAAACCACCATGAACGAGTGACATGTCTACTCATCTCGATCTCTAGAGATTCCGTTGAACACGCTTGTAAACGTGTAATTTGACTGTTCCTTCGTAATATTTGTTCTTCATAATTCCACTTCCCACCGACGTAACGACCAACGCGTTGTGCCGCTTGAGGGACGACTACAAGAAGTCCTAGGTACCACTCAAACATGCCGTAGAATGCTTGCCACTCTTTCTAGCTGAAACGAGACGAACCGGCGCGACTCTACTGCCATATCATGCGAGTGCTACGGGGGACGGACTGAATATGGCCTCAACTTCTAGCCAAACCAAGCACGGGTACTAAGATTGTTAGCTTCCAATCAACAGCCGGCAGCTGCGGAGCTTCTTCACCATAGATATTTATTTGAAAGATTTAATACCCTGTCTAATGGCCTCCGGCGAGTGTCGTAATGTCCCCGCTCCACCTCACTCATAACGTGTGCCAAACGAGTTTTTGGTGCTGGTTCCCACTCTCCGTTACTGCCCCTGAAACGATTATAGCGTCGCTGATCACCTGTCCACGTCTCATCGCCAGCGATGGCGTCCAAATTACCGTCCATCTTCAAAACCAACAGCCGCGCAACGGCCAGCTCAAGCAATGGCACCATCAGCGCAGCGCCAGCCGGCGAGCAGGCGGCCGACGACGGCAACAACGCCAACAACACGGGCCTCAAGGAGCAGATCTCGACGCGGCAGTTCATCTTCATGGCGCTCGGAGGCTCCATCGGCGCCGGCCTCTTCATAGCCTCGTCAAAGGGCCTGCAGCAGGGTGGGCCGGGCGGGCTCTTCTTCGCCTTCGCCTTCGTTGGCGTCGCCGTCTGGCTGACCATGTGCGCGCTGGGCGAGCTGTCGGCCAGCTTCCCCGTGCAGGGCTCCTTCTACGACTTCTCGGTGCGCTTCATCTCGCCCAGCTGGGGGTTCGCGATGGGGTGGAACTACAACGTGAATTTCATGCTCATCGTGCCCTTTGAGGTTACAGTTATCATACTCATCCAGAGGTACTGGGGCGATGCGGTCCCGGGCGTCGCGCTCGTGCCGGTCTTTGTCGTGGGGTTGTTTGCCGTGCATTTCTTTGGTGCGAAGACGTATGCTGAGGTCGAACGCGCTCTGGGAATTGCGAAGATAGTCGTCTTGGTGATGTTTACGATTACTGGTGTGGTCATTGCCGGTGGTGGGACTCGTGAAGCAGATGTGCGTGGCTTCGAGAATTGGCAAAAGTAAGTCTTTCGTTGCGGCTACTGGAACGGCATCTGGAATCCTTTCGCACATAAACTGACCTGATGGCCTTGATTTAGTGGACAAGCTTTCCTCAACGGCGGAGCTGGATTCATATCTGTGTTCGTTGCTGCAGGCATGGCATATGGTGGCACAGAAATGCTCGGCCTCGCCGCGGCAGAGTGCAAGCAGCCCCGAAGGGTCATGCCTCTGGCATCGATGCTTGTTGTCGGTCGTCTTATAATCTGCTATCTCATACCACTGTTTGTGGTAGGGCTCATCCTGAAGCCTTCAACGTTCAGCGAGCCGGAGTTCGCCAAGCTGCACGCTGTCTCGCCATTTGTCGCTGCCGTCCAACAGGCAGGCATCAAGGTACTCCCACACGTTATCAATGCCTTCCTCATCGCTGCTGTGTTTAGCATGGGCAGCTCTGCCTTTTTCGCCTCCTCGCGGAGCTTGACGGCGATTTGCAAGCAGGGCATGGGACCCAAGATCTTCGCAAGGACGACCAAAGGCGGTCTGCCGAGGAACTCCATCATTGCTGTTTTGGTGGTGTCGCAGCTGGCTTGGATCACCGCCGCTCCTGATGGGTCTTATATCTTCGAATGGCTTCTTGCCTTGGCCTCGACGAGCAATTTCTTCACGGTAAATTCAATCTCCATATGGGACCCCTATTGTGTTGATTGGAACGAATCTGGAATGTGGACTAATAGTTATTTACAGTGGTTGAGCATCTGCGTCTGTCATATACGCCTTCATCAAGCCATGAAACGGCAAGGCCGCAGCACAAATGAGCTTGAGTGGAAATCCCCCACCGACGTCTGGGGCAGCTACCTAGCCGCTGTAATCATTGTGTGTTGCATGGTCTGTCTTGTGATCAACGCCGCCTTGCCGCCTGTCATGCCGAGTTCGCGGCCTGCTATTGAAACCGCATTTCACAACATCATAGGTTTCATTGTGGTATTTATATGCTGGATTGGGCATTTGTTGATCGCAGCACCAAGGAAAAATGTCTCTTGGAGGGAGAGATTTCTGATTCCCCTTGACCAGCTTACGCTGCCGGAGCTGGACGCTGGAGTGGCGCCGCCTGGGAGTGTTGAGAAGAGCAGCAAGGGTGTTTCACAGGCTTGATGTGGAGCCATATTTAACAAGTATAAACGTACATAAACACAAAACTAAAAACTGCAGGAGAGGGACCACCTGCCGAGCAATCAGATATCTCTAATATACGTACGAGGTAATATTACTAACTTACCGACTCTCGAACACTGCGTGCATCCTCTTCAAGCCTTGTCACAATAGTGTCCAGCCGGCGTAGGGCTTGCTTGCGGCTACAGTTGCATTCCATTGCCAAGTTTCGGTCCTCGTGCATGTCCTCCCAAACCTGTGCTTGGTTTTGGTACACTCGCTTGATCATTTTGAGCTCGTTGAGTGCGTCATCGACGTGCAACAACGAAGTGGTTGCCGTTTTGAAGGCATCCAGAAACCTGCTGTCAGACTTGCCAAGGTCGTTCCGAAAGCTCTTGTAACACCGGTCGATATCTCGAGACTATAAACGGTATTGCTTCAGCATGGAAGTTAATTCAACCCAAAGGCCTTATCACAATCGATAACTTACTATTCTTGAAATCTCGCCGGAGAATGCGTCCTGGTATGTGAGCTGCCGCCCAAACAACGAGAACGTGGGCTGATATTCCAAACTTGCTGCTACAATCCCATGCAGCAGCTCGACTGGGTTCACGTCTACTTTCTGCATTTCCACCCGTGATCTGACATATTCTGAGGCAGAGTGGAGGTTGGAAGAGTCCCATCGGGCAGGCAAAGCGCTGATTAGAACATCTGTGAGGGTCAGCGGTGATGCCTGGTATATCGTGACTATCAGAGAGCCCGAAATGATGCAGTGCGCATAGTGATACTTACTGTCAATCTTCCACAGCCGCAGCTGTGGGACAACAAGAATGTGTTGTCGAGCGAGATGTGGCCTGGTGTATGACTCTCCAAACTCATCCGAAACGTGCGTAGTTTCCCTGCTACTGCTCCCCATCCCCCAATCCGAAAGTAGTTTCAGGAACTTTCTCAACCGTATTAGTATCCTTGAAGCTTCTATGGTGGGTCTATCATTCAACAATCTCAGGTAGGGGTCGCGCTTCGCCTGTTGATGGTGAATGAAGCGCGACAGGACCTGCTCGGCATTGACAATTTGCAAATCTGCGTCAGTAAGGTCACTGTGAGAATAGTGGTCCAGGCTTCGGGATCGCTGAACTTTGAATTCGGAATGGAGAGACATTATCATGTCAATGTGTGCTTTCTCCCTGGGAGTGAGCTCTGGGTTCTCGTAGAAATCGGTCGTCTTTACATCAGCTAATTGCCCATCATCACTGGGGGCAAAAGCGGGGCGACTTGTGATGAATCCGGGTCTCATCATGTCAATGTCTATCAACGGTACCTTCCAGATAAACATTGTAAGCATTTGAACGCGGCCCATAATGCGTGTCAAGGGGTTCTTCTGGACTTACTACTATCGCACTGACATTGTACTGCCGACTTTCATCCTCCGCTGCTCCGCCACTGAAACCAAAGACTGTTGAATGCGTTTCAGGGGGGTCCGAAGTCATGCCCTTGGAACACGTTAAATATTCCAAACCTTAATCTTGACTCTGGCCTGTGGGCTTGTTACCTTATCTGTGACGACAGGGAGGGTCGAAACCTTGACACCGTGCTCGCGATAGACCTCCCCGTGGTATCCCACGGCCACACTCTTTTGATCGAAAGTGTCGTCAATGAAGGTCAAAATATCAGTGCCTTCAGTATGGAGGGATTTGTGAGAATACATCAATCTGCAAAAGTCCTGCAGAGCAATTTCGGTCAGTTATTCGGCCTACACACCTTTGGGACAGGGGATTGACCAACTTCAACCCACCGACGCTGTCGTTTGAGGTCAGCATTGATTTTAATACTATCGAAAGACTTCAGCCAAGCATCCAGATTTAATATTACTGACATTTGAGCCGAGAAGTGGACCCATTTGGTTGCTCGCTTCCGCCCGAATGTATTCCAGTGGTGGTCTTCTAGAAAACATTCTTGTTGGTTACGCGAGGCCGGCCTCAACTGCCATTCTTCTTCGTTGCAACGATTTTCCGCAGAACCAGACAAAAGAGTTTGGTATATCCTGTACACCGGTTGAATGTCTGGGAATGTTCTCTGCCTTTTGTGGCTGAAACCCGTGGTCTGAACGTGGGGTGAATTCTCGGTTCTTGGCCACTCCCACATAACGTAGACACCGCTCCCATGGCGCTTCAACAGGCTCTCCTGAGGGTATGTAAGGGGGTTTGGAACCAATGATATTTTCCTCCATCGAAAATGCCGGATCAAGTCAACGATCTCAATCTTGTTTGCCACAGCAGCAGCATCCCTGCCGATGATATAGTCATCCCCAAAGGCCCATTGGGCACTGTCATCTGGGCCAACCAAGCCCTTGCAGGTAATGCGTGGATTTGCGCCGTGCTCAAGGAGGTCTAGCACTGCTTTGAAATTTCCTCCCCGGGACGCCAAATGCAATGCAGTTGTGCCCTTGTCTGGGACCTGCCTGTTGACATCCATACCGGTTCGCAGTAGCTCGCGTACGATCGGCCCCCCTGAAGCCGAATTACTAGCGATGTGCAATGGTGTCCAGCCATCCACGTCTGCAAAGTCCGCATCAATATGTTCAATTGAAATTAGGATGAGTGCGACTTCAACGTGTTCTTTCCGGCAAGCGATGTGCAATGGCGTTTGACGGCTTTCATCCCGTGAGTTGACATAGATCAGTGGAGCACCTATAAGGTGCTGGACAACCTGGACGTAACCCTTCTCGCACGCCAGGTGCAGGGGTGTCCGGAGTTTTCCGTCCTGTGCGTTCACATGGATCCCCAGGATGGTGATGAGATATTTGACGACATCAACACTGCCCACGCGGGCAGCTATATGTAGCACCGTCTCCCCGTTTACGGCCTGCGCGTTGATGTCCCTGCCTAACGATCTAGGGGCGAGCTTTTTGAAGGTTTCAAAGTCCCATTTCGCGGCTGCAATATGCAGAAAGCTTTCGCCATTGTTGTTGCGCAGTTGCCCATCCAGATTTGTGTTTTTTAGTAGGAGCTGGGCTAACTTTTCCTCTCCTTGTCGCCGGTCCAGGGCACAATGCAACGCTGTGTTTCCGTCAAGGTTTTGCACATTGGCATCTAGACCATTCTCTAGGAGCAGACGGAGCAGACCGGCAACAGCGATGTCTTTCGCCAGATGAAGGGCAGTATTGCCTTCCGAATCTGTCATATTGGCATCCAAGTCGGGTTGTGCTAGGAACAGCGTCAAGGCTGTGATATTTCCAACTTCGGAGGCGAGGTGAATCGGACCCTTCCCCTGAGGAGTCTTGAGATTTATGGCTTCATTTGAACATAGATGACGCAGAATCTCTTCGTTGTAGTCCTCGGTCTCATCTGGATATCACGGGCTTAGCGGCAGCACCGGGCGTTCCGCCGCATAATGCACAGGAAGATAACCAGACGCGTCTTTCGCTTGGGTTTCAATCCCAGCTACCTCGAGAAGCTGTTTCGTTGAGGCTGGGCTTCCTTTTTGGACTGCTAAATGAAGGGGAGTCCTGGAGTCAGATTCATCGCGGATGTTGGCATCTATGTGTGGTGACTGCAGCAGCGCAGCCATCACAGCAACGTTGCCTTCGTGGCATGCAATGTGGAGTCCAGTGAGCCCATCCCGGTTTTTCAAATTGACGTCGACATCTGGCCTTTTCAAGATGACTTTCAACAGCTCCAGCTGGTCATGACGGCATGCAGCATGCAGTATCCCCATGCCGTCGAACAGTTCGTTGACATCGATGCCTAGGTTTCTCTCTAGCAACCTCCCAGCCTCTCTAATCAGCTTCACTAAGGAGAGGTCACCGTACCCCCATACTGATTTGCGCTCAAGCCTGCTAATCAATGACCGCAGCTTTGACAAGATCATGCCGTCTTCCGAAGCTAAAAAGCCGTGGTCAGCGAGACTTGGTGCCGCTTCATCAATGGGAGACTCCTGCACAGTATGGACTGATGCCCAATCATCAATGGAACACTCCTGCACAGTTTGGACTGATGCCGCAGAATGGCGGGGCGAATTCGATACTTGAATGGGTGATATGTGACCTTCTTCAGTCCACAGGAAATTGTCTTCGCCATTCGCATCTTGGTCAAGATGGAGAAATATTCCATGTCCCGTGGGGAAAGCACTGTCCTTTTCGTCTGGAGCTGGCCAATCTGCATCAGCGACAAGGGAGGTATTCTGTGGATCGTCCATTCTTGGATATCTGCCACAATGGATCGCTCGCGAGGAAAGGATAAAAGGTTCATACAAGAGGTTGTATGGCTGGCGGGACTGAAAAAGACGACGTGACGGCTGGATTGAAATCGTCTACCTGTGAGCATCCACGGTCGCCGAAATGAGGCGCAGCCGATGCCAATCTGTGCTCACTATGAGGTTCCACTGCATAGCATAGAATCCACCTGCAGGTGGCTTGCAGGGCTGCCAAATAGCAGGACCGCAAGCTGACGCCCCCGCAGGAAAATCCTGATGACACCAAGCAGGGGGGCTGGGAAGAGGGGGGGGCGCGGTTGCGAGGACTTACCGTATCGGAAGAGTAAAGACGGTCAGACGCGATCAGGCGTAAATCTGCCAGTCCGCTGGGGGCATATACAGTCGACGAATACATAAGAGCAGGGGCGAGCGCGTTCTAATTCCCAGCGCGGTGATCTTCCCGAGGCAGAGCGCAGCGCGATTCTGCAGCATCATCTCTCCATCCAAAACACTTCAGCGTGACTGGGAACGCAAAAGGATGCGAGTATGTAGACCGTGGAAGCTTGAATTGAATCGGTATCAGGTGTATTGTTGTGTGATTCATTGACAGATTCAAAGGCAAGTTGCCCTCTACGAATAGTTGTATTGTTGTGGTGCACCTAAGTCCCGGTCCGTCATTCCCCCTGCTGTAGCCAGCCCCATGCCAAAGGCTTCGGGCTTGGATATTATCCTTTTGACCTGGGCACGCATTTCATATACACTTTTTCTGAAGGACGACCAGCTCCCACACGATCAAACATAAGAGGTGGGAGTTGATTGTCCGTCGCCCTCCCCTGGACATCGCATAGGGAGATGTCGTAGACAGCTAAGAACAGAACGGTTGGTACCACAATATTCAGTTTCGCAAACTGCAAGCCATTAGCAAGTAATATCATTATGGTTTCGAGGGGTTACTCGTACCCTCATAGCCGCTACAAGAGTCAATCAGGTTAGTACGGGTTGAGGGCCCTGGAGTTTATGTCGAGGACACTTACGGCATGGATGGTTCCCTGATCCCCACCCAAGAAATCCATGAGGAGTTTCTGTCCCTTCGGCTCTGACCTTATCATGTCGACTTGGGTCCCATTCGTGAGGGTCTTTGTAAATCTGCGGATCCATGTGAACATCCTGCGCAGCGTAGACCTAGAATCAGACCAACATTAGAAAAAGTTTAAGCCGAGAATTCAAGTCCCGCATCTAGTTGTTACGTACCGCGAGGCCATTCGGGGGGATAAACGATCCAGTGTTCCCAACCGGGACCTTTTTGCCACCGATGTTCTTCCTCACGATTGTCCCCGACATAGTGAAACGCATCGTCTCCTTCATAGCCAGCTCAAGGAGCGGAAACTCTGCTTCCCAGCATTCAAGCGAGAGTCTGTGCAGGATATCAACGACGCTGTCGTCTGGCCGCAGTCTGTGGTTCTGGATGGCCGCATCGACTTCTGCCCTCAGCTTTTCCATCCAGGTTGGGCTCTGAGCCAGGTAGCACAAGTTCCACGAAGCATTGATGCTCGTATTGAAGACACCGGCGAGAATCCCGCCAATAATTGCCTACACAGCACCAGAATATCAGTTGACGCTATTTGTCTAGTGCAAGGAGGACAAAGACCTACCAGGGCAATGACAGGGTCGCTGATCTCTTGCTCCATCATCAGCTGCATCGCATCCTGCTCCACTCTGCCACTTTTGCGTCTCTCAGAGACGTAACCTTGAATCAACCAGTGCAGTCTGGAGTACCCCCAAAGGCGCCTCAGCTTGGAAGGCGTGGGCAATAATGGGAACCAGATATCGAACAGGGAGCTCTCCTCGAGTGGCTTGTACACCTCTCTCGTCTTGACGACAAGGTCAGGGCTGTTGGCAATGTCGTGCGTCCCTGACATGCGATGCGTGAGCCGATATATGAGAGTACCCATTGTGTCGACTGGCTCAATAATACCCGCGGAACCTATGCTTTGGACACACTCATCACTGTCGTTGACGAGATGATGTAGATTGCGTGTCATGTGGTCATCGTACGTGCATTGCTTGTAGACGAGCATAGCAGTACGGGAAACGCTGCTCGTCAGTCCATCGACGTTCAGAAAGCTTCCAAACAGGACAAGAAATCTTTGAACAGTTTAGCCGCTATCACAGTACTTCCAAGCTCAGACAAAGTAACTTAACTTACCCGGCAAGAGAATCAAGCCCTCTGGAAGTGAGGTAGGTAGTCCGCGCTGCCTCGCCAGAAATTGCGATAACGTGGTTCGACCCGTACCAGAAGCTGAACTGTCCGTCTAGGCTCTTGTCTCTTCCGAGCCGGAGGTAGTCCGCCCTGGATCTCCAGAATTTGGGCGCCTTCCAGCTCAAATATCCCTTGGAAAATTCTGGCGCATCGCCAGGTGGGTTTATACGGTAGAGAAGCGGTCTCGCAGCCAGCAAGACCAGGGCAGTCGCTACGGCGGCCAGCAGGTTGTTGGCCTGGTCTGGCACTGCCGCTAGGCTGCTCAATAGTATAGCCATACCCAGCAAGTCTTGCGTGTCTATTAGTCGACGACTTTACGCGTGAAAGAAAACGAAGTAGAGTGCAACACACAGGAAAGCAATGAGCTAACAGTTCGGGGATGGTTGAAATAATAAGCAGAAATCGGGCAGATATCTCTTTTCGGAATGTGGACTCGATAGAACAATGCACATTGGTTAAGCCCATGTTTGACGAATTGAACCATGTCAGCTTTACCATTCCTATTGCGTGCTATGCGGCTTACGGCTGCATCATCCGCCTATCACAGACCCACACGAGGCGCCAGGTTTGAGCACCATGATACTGTCAGGACTACATCTAGTGTAATGACGGCCCGGGGCGCCTTGAACGTCGAGAACGGTGTTGCGGGTGGCTGTCAATGATGTGAAGTGGTAATGTCCTCGCTCGCATGTTCCTTAGTTTGGGACGAGATATACAATCAGAGAACAAGCACTGCCCACTGAAATGCGAGACTGGTTGCAGGCCCGCACACATACTCACCTACCAACACATTCAAGTTGTGTGTGTACAAGAAGGGCCCACCAGCCAGCACTGGGCCAGTAGCTGTAGCAGCTGGGGGCTGTCAGCTCGGGCTCACGGCTGCAAGAAGATCAGCAATACAGGTGGACGAGAGCGAGGCCGAGGAGTATCGGCGGGCCGTCGCGCGCGGGATGGTCGAGATACGATGCCTACGGGTCAGCCATCTTCCTCACGCATGTGGGAGTCAAGTAAGGGCTCCGTGCTGCCTGGTCAAGCAAGCAGTCAAGCCGGTGTGGCACACTCGCGCCAGAGCTAGAATTTTGCGCATTCGGGGCGCGCATATATAGTAGAGAGGGAAGCAAGAGGATCCACCCAGCAACACCACACTGATGATGCCCAGAAAAAGAAATTCCTCACTCGTCCCCGACGGGCTCATTCTTCTTCTTCTTGAGCCCGACCATCTGCAGCACCTCGTTCCAGAACCCCTCGGGCTGCGTCTTGAGCGAGTCCTCGTATGCGTCGATGACGGGCCTGTCCCACACCAGGTCCGCCTCCTCGGGCCGCACGACCTTGGTCCTCCTCAGCACCTTCCAGGCCGTGTAGGTTATGGCGGCGACGAACACCATGAGGTAGTAGCTGAAGAAGGTGCCCGTGTCCCAGTTGCCCGGCAGGAAGGTCTCGTAGCCGTAGCACGAGACTGTGAAGACCTCGCCGACCAGGCCGATCCACGCGCTGTAGGGCTGAAACCAGCCCTTGTAGGGGAGGCTGTCGCGGTCGACGCCCTGGACGCTGAGTGCGCGGTAAAAGAAGATGTAGGTCACGCACATGACGATGTAGTCGATGATCTGTGCTGCCTGGGTTAGGTTGGCCAGCCACTGGACAGCCTGTGCGGTGCCGTTGGAGATGGCGAGGAAAGAGAGGAACGGGAAGACCATGGTGACGGCGAAGCACCACACCGGGATGCCGGACCGCGTGCACTTGGACAGGAAGCGGGGCGCCTGCCCCTCCAGTGACAATCCGTAGAGCGACCGCATGGCACAGTACACGTATGCATTCCCGGCCGAGAAAATGCTGGTGACCAAAAGAGCGTTGACGACATCCGGCAGCACGGCGACCTGCATGTTACGCATGGCGATCACGTACGGGCTGGCCGCTGCCGTTCCGGCGCCGTCGCCTGCGTTCAGGGTGGGGTCGTTATACGGCAGGATGATGCCGACGCAGAGAGCCCCGCCGATAAAAAAGAGGCCGAACCTCCAGTAGACTGTCTTGAAGGCCTGCTTCAGGTAAGTCCGCGGCCGCTGCGCCTCGCCAGCAACCATGGCCAGGTACTCAGGGCCAACAATGGTGAAGGCCGCAGACCAGAAGGCGCCGAGGAAACCCTGGAACCGCCCCAGCGAGCCCGTGTGGATATGCTCAGCGAAGGAGCCAGGATCCGCCCAGTACCGAAAGCCGAAGGCGTCGTGCTGGGGGTTTCCTCCGCACATGGTGACGAAAGTGAAACAAAAGACGATGATTATGAGCAGGAATTTGCCGCTCGACAGCCAGAACTCGGCCTCGCCGTAGAACTTGACGGCAAAAATGTTGATGATGGCGTACAAGACGATGCAGGCGGCGCATACGGCTGCCACCGGTATATCATCCCGCCAGAAGGTCAGCACGAGGTTGATGGCGGAGATCTCAAAGGGGATCATGGTGGCTTCGTATAGGAAGAAATTCCAGCCCGTCATGAAACCGAAAGCCTCGTCGACCCACTTGCCAGCAAAGCGAATAAATGAACCTAGGGGTAAATGTTAGTTGGTGCGACCCTGTTTGTGATATGTGATGGTGGAACATTGGAAGTGGGCTGCATACCAGAAACGGGCATGTAAACTGCCATCTCGGCCATGCAGTTGTTAACCAACCCCAGCAGGGCCGAATACAGAGCAAATGCGATGAGAAGTGAGCCTGGTCCGCCATCCATCAAGCCATTGCCAATGGAGACAAACAGTGCCGTTCCGATAGAGCCTCCAATGGCGATCATCTGGATCTGGCGATTGCCGAGATGGCGCTGCAAGGCATCTGTGTTGCCCCGGGCCTCGACGACGCCGACAGTCTCGGCATAGGGCCCGGCGCTGGATTTCTCGTCGCCGTGAGCTGGCGGGGGCTCTGTTTCCGCGGCCATTGGTGGCAGAGATATTTCCGGGAGGCGTGTAAGAGTGCAGACGTGGTGGAAAAGTCCGGGCCAAGGCGAGACAAGGCAGGGCAAGGCAAAAGGCATGGGGGGACAAGTCAAAGCAGATCAAACCAGATCGGATCTTGCAGATGTAAGGGAGGGAGGGGTAAAAGAAACTCGAAGGGTTCAGCTGGGGAGAGACATGGCGGCCAAGTGAGGGCGTTCATCAGTGGCATCAGTAAGACAAGTACCAACTAAGTAAAAACTCAGCTGCAGGGAGTGGCGCCGACAGGGTGGATCCATACTGACCAGGAGAAGCATGCATATTTCACTCGAGGCACGCAATTTGGGATCTGATCTGCAATGCAAGAAAATGGCTCTTGCTGACGGGGCCCGAGAATCATGACGAGCAAGAAACGCTGGATTGTTGGAAAAACGGAAATTGCAAGCGGACGGACGGGGCGACTCGACGGCGCCGGGGGCGACGGCGACCAACGGTGGCCAACGGTTCGACGGCAGGCCTCCTCTGGACGGTGGGCTAGGCGGGGTCCCATGTGCTGCTACTCGAGCTAGCCTGCAGGTATGCAGGCGAGAGAGCGGGGTGAGGACCCTAGGGAGGCACGCTAGTAGTACTTTGTACCGCACTCGGTACCGCACATACAGCACAGATAAGCTCATGCGGAGAGATAAGCAATTAGCGAACCAGGGGTCGGGCAGCGGCACCAAGCTGGCGTCAGCAGACTCGGCCTGCATCCGCTCGAGCTTGTCCATACCCTTGTTAGCTGCGAGGTTATCTGAGAAGTGTCATTCCATTCCCAATTGCTGTGCATACAGATATTCTACAGCCCAAAATCTAGGCCGTCTACCGTCCTCTGAATTGCGGTTTTTTCTGTTTGGTTTTCTGTGCAAGATCTTCATATTGACCACGCAGACTCCAAATCATCTGAATGTGTTGGAAAGCCTTAAATTCTTGTCCACCATTTCCTCCTTGCCTTCACCGGTTTGTTTCCAGTTTGCCAACCAAGTCACCCACAGGACATCAGATGCAGAAACCAATACTATCGATTTTATTCATGGCTTTGGAAAAAAGCTAGGGGCCTCTTGAGTATATTTTCTATATTTCTATATTCGAATCCGGAAATCGAATTATTGTTCACACTCCGTGGGCTGCGTTTGTCTTTACAATTTCGTTTACTTTCCACATTACTAATGTTTGCCCCAAACTGTATAATAAGGAACTACTTTACTTAGCCTCTATTTAGTCCTTTAGTTTCATTTTCTTACTAGTATCATACGACATGTCCACCACCCTTAGTTAGAGGTACCTTGTGCACCTCAACACTCGTTTGGTTCTCTACTGTAATGGGATGAACCCTTGTCAACAGAACTCAGGGCCAGGGCCCTTCGTACGACCCACTGACCCACAGCACGATTCCCCACAGAACCTGCTAGCATCTACAAGGACTAGCGAAGGACGACAACCAAGTATATAGATCAGCAGGAACCTGTACGTTAGTCAAAAGGGAAAGACTCCTCTCCCCAGAGAAGTCTTCTTGTTCATAGAGAAAATAGACGTTAGAGTGTGACACTCAGTCTAGACCTTTACATCTACCTATCAGCGGCATCAACTACCGGTACAGCTTAGCCACCGGGCGAAGCCAGAGCGAGGAAATAACAGGCCATGGTGGACTTAATGACTAAAATATTGACTTAGGTGGCTGAAGCACAAAACTAAGTGTATTCTCGTAATTTAAAGTAACTGGGATTGTTATCGCTACGTCAAACAGAAAGAAAGATAACGGAAATCTTGTTAACTATCTTCCACTGAAGCACCAAGAGTTTCCCCAAAGAGTTCACGGGCCTATCCGAAGAATTCGTCAGGTTGCCTCACTGGATTCTAGCATAGCCGGTGAAGTTGGGCTACTGTGAACCAAGGTATGCGCCCGCATCTCACACCATAACGGCACTACGGAATACAAGTTCAATACTTCCGCTCCCGAGTACAAGAACCCGAATTCGTCGACTTCGAGACGGTCACTTTGAAGGCTTCATGCCACTTCCCACTTTAGCGGCATATCCACACCCCAAGCCCCTGCCCCCACGCGAGTTGGTGAAGATATCACGATACAGGTCCGCGATGTCACTGGAGCTCAGCTTGTTCCATGTGACTACTAGCGGCCCAGTACGTGATGCTGACAGGCAACGTGGCTCGCTTCGAAAGCGATAGGCCGTCCACCGTCTCAGCCTCAAACATCATAAGGGCCTCCAGCAAGCCTGACGATGTCTTCTCCCAGCTGGCTCGCGACCAAGCTCTGTGGTTGCGCATGCTCGCCAAGCTGGTCTGCTGCACCACCGTCTACGGCTCCTACACGGCCATCTATGTCAAAATTGTGCCCGAGGTCGTTGCCGGATAGGCCTTTTAGTCAAATCTATGGCGTGAGTTCGGAAAATGTACAAGACTCGAGAACTCAACTAATAGTGTTTGGCTCCCTATTCACTCTATTGGGGTCTTTGTTTCCTCTACGTCCCCGTTCGACCCAACATAAGCTGCTCGAGAGAGATGGTGGAACTGTTGGCACAGCCAATTTCTGGGACTGGTGTGAGGAACAAGTCAAGGAGAACCTTTGATGGCACGGTGCCTGTGACGGTCAGCACCTAACCGGTTGTGACATTTCCGGATCAGGCAGAGCGCTCCTTTTCCACTTCCAATCTCCTTTGGCAGGCATCCTCGCAGGTGTTACTAATAACGCGGAATCTTGGTCTTCGGTATGACGGAGCACAAAACGTATTTGTGACCTCCCCACCAAGCGTTCTTTCACCTGTGGACCGCCAGCCCCAGCGATACAAGCACCTGATAGTTTTCGTGAGCATGCCAAAGTGGGGCAGGTGGCGAACCTGAGCCACCAGTTGGGCCGAAATCCCGCCTAAAAGGATGAGAGGCGAAATTCACACGTTTGAATCTTTGTCCATAACCCGCGTGTGGTCCTTGTGATTGTTGGGCAGGCTCTTGCTGAGTTTGCCAACCATCGAAGACGGAAAGCACACTCCCGCACGACGCTGGACGAGCCCGGATATTGGCCTCGGACTTCGTAGGCCGGTAGGCCAACGGCTAGGAGCGCAAAAGGTGGAGCTTCGAAAATCAAGGAGATGGTGAACCGCTTGGGGCAAGGCTGAGTTGTTCGAGCGCTGTGGGTCCAGAGATCCGACATTTGGGCAGTATTGACTGCTTCTTCCAAGATCTCTTCATTGTTGAGATCACGATAATTCGGTCTCAATCTGCGGAATTTCTGACGGAACGGCGAGCAACACTTGGGCTCATGTATCTCTTCATTTTCGGAGAATTCTGCAAAGCTTATGCTACTAGTAGTATCTTCAGGGTGTTTCAATTAATTCTGCATGTTGTATCCCGAAGTCTGTTCGGCAAGCGAGCCGGTGTGCAATCGTGTACCTTTTAATCAATTTCTCTTGGCAATCCAATCTCGTGGTTTTCATATAGGAAACTCTTATTAATAGCGTCCTCAACTTGGTCTCGTCGAATGAAGCACTGTAAATTCGTTACGCAATATAAGGGATTTCCAAAGAACACAAGAGGATTTGCAAGGCGGTTTATCCAAAGCCACGTATTCAGTCAATCAGATGAGATATCATACTTTCTTTGTACATGCTCTGTCTCAAATCACGTATCTGTATTGCAAGCCTTTGTATTCCTGGACCTCTATTGGATTCAGTAATGTCCGGCCAACCATGAGGTACCATGTGAGGGAATTGGTGGGCCAAGTGAGGAGCCGCACCTACGGTCATCCGAACCTTGGGACCTAGCTACTCCAACTCCAGATACCTTCGGCTCTTCGGCGACGACATTTCCGGGCCGACATTTAATACAAATTCCTCAAAGTCGTTCCGGGGTACCTCAAGTGCTAGCCACATTTTGTAGCGTGATTATCAGCAATTCCCCGCCCGACCACCATCACTCATCTTCGACATGTTCTACGAACCAGGTAAAACAGACCACGGGCTGGACCACGACCCTTTCAAGGTTTGCCTCAGAGTTTCTTCGCAGCGCGTTCGAGTACAACTGGAAGACTTTGCTGACCAAGCCAAAGGCCTGCGTTGTTCCGAGGCCCATCGGATGGATTAGCACCATCTCGCCAGACGGCGTGCATAATCTGGCGCCTTACTCACAGTTCAATAATCTCACATTTGACCCGCCATACGTCATGTTCTCCGCCAACCAGACGCCGTCCCAGCGGCGCAAGGACACGGTGGCCAACGTTGAGGCCACGGGACGTTTCGCATGGAACCTGGCGACATGGGACCTCCGCGAGGCTGTGAGTGCGACGGCCGAGCAGGTCCCGGCTGACGTTGACGAGTTCGACCGGGCCGGCTTGGTGAAGGAATTCACCACGGCCCTGCAGGACCCGCAGGTACCGATGGTCAAGGCCAGCCCGGTCAAGTTCGAGTGCGTCTACCACACAACGCTTAGGCTGCCCGGTAATCCCCCAATGGGCAGTGCCGACGTGGTCATTGGGCGCGTAGTGGCCGTCCACATTGCCGATCATGTGATGACGGATGGGATCCTCGACGTACGGAAGACGCAGCCTATCGCCCGTTGCGGGTACTATCAGTATGCAGTCATTAGGGAGACGTTCGAGATGATAATTCTCAGCAGCGAGGGATGGAGCGAGGACGTACTGGGCGGATTGGAGGGATCTGCCAAGAAAAACAAAGCGATCGGCGATCGGATGCGGGAAAAGCAGGAAGACGGATATGTGTAGACCACGGTGTAGCCAGTATCACAGGCTTTCACAGTCTGCTCACAAAATACTACTATATAACTTCAGCATAATCCAGTGAGTATGTGAACATTTGTACCTAGCTAGGTACCCTTGCTGAATTTGACCCTGAACTGAAATAAGCAAACTGCGGGCCTTTCCTCGGCGATAGACGGTCATCCTCCCTTGTGACTGCACAATTCAGGGATGACCAACTCCAACGCCCAGCGCATTCGACTGAATACGTGGCCTCCAGACACGGCTCAGGACCCCGTATATTGCAAAAGTAGTTCTTCAAAAAGTGTGATTCATTGATGCGGCTGGACCATCCGGTCTCCGCCCGGCACAGGCTTTTGTCGGTGAGCAAGCCTGCGTTTGTTGGTCAACAGCGATTGGCAAGGTTTTGGCAGCAAGTCACGTCCTGTTGGTGCCTCAAGACTGCCTGACGCATGCAGTCAAGCAAGCCTTGAATACACCGCAGGACTATAAAAACGCAGGACGGCGGACGACCTTGATCTGCTTTTTCCACCGTCCAAGAAATCATAAGCAACTAAATCTCACCGTCTCATCAAAGAAGCAAATTTGACGAATACCTGACAAAAACCACATCCCCAAAAGACTTACCATTATCTATCAGGACACCCGCAGACCCTGTTCTTTCCTTGATTCAGAGTATATCCAGCAACATGGCAACCGAGGTTACAGGACCAGCAGTTTTTAGCGGCTCTAACGAGACCGCTGACCTTACTTCCCCTGCCATCGAGTTTGGCGCGGCGGAGAAGTCCGAGGTCAAGACTGCCCTCGAGACTTTCAAGTCATACCAGCACAACGTGTACGATGTCAACGCCGCCATGTTCCCTCTTCCTACCCTTGGGAGTCGTCTCAATGCTATCGCCGAGAATCTCCACAAAGGCTCGGGATTCTCCCTTCTCCGTGGCTTCAACACTGGCGAGTACACAGACGAGGATAATTTGATCATCTTCCTCGGCCTTGCCAGCTACGTTGGACCGCAGCGCGGTAAGTGCGGCCCTGCTTTAGGCGTTTGACGCTTTAATATCGGAAGCTGACGGTTAATACAGGCGCCCAGAACAAGGATCGCGTCATGGTCCAGCACATCACCTCCGCCAAGGAATGGGAGGAGGTAAGAGCACAAAGTCTTCTAAAATCACCGGGCACAATATACTCACTCTCATCTTTAGGTACCCCTGGAGCAGCGCCATGGGATTCACACCAACGTGGCTCTCCCGTTCCACGCCGACATGGGCTGCGAGATCCTGGTCCTTTTCTACCGGCAGGTCGCTGCCTCCGGAGGAGCTACATCGGTCGCCTCAACAGCGGCCATCTATAACGATCTGCTGAAGCAGCCCGAGATTCTCCAGACGCTTGAGGCTGCCGATTGGTCTATTCAACTCAGCCAGACGAAGAAAATTTTCGAAGAGATGCCTCTGCTGGCTTACCACGACGGACATGTTATCAGTAAGGGCTACGTATTTGCCACTCTTCACTACCAAACTTGTACTTGACTGACAGTCTCTCAGTTTCAGGGGATCCTGGCCGTCTTGGCCTCGACCTCGCAACGGGCAAGAAGCCCACCGAGGGCTGTAGACTCAATGAAGCACAGCTGAAGGCCCTTGAGGTGCTCAACGGGTTGGCCGAGAAGCACGCCGTCCCCATCCCGGCTCAGGCCGGTGACATCCTATTCATCAACAACTTGGGTGTGCTTCACAAGCGAGACTCTTATGTTGATGCCGACGCGGAGGATGCGCAGGCGGGAGAAGACGACAACAAACGGCGCTGGCTGATGCGGCTGTGGCTCCGGAACGAGAGCATGAGCTGGAAAATCCCGCAGGCGATGAAGTCGCCCTGGGAGTCGGTCTACGGAAAGCGGCTTCGCCGTCTCATCCAGGAGAAGTATTACCCGGTGCCCGAGCCGATTTACAAGATTGCCGCGTACACCTCTGGTACTGCTGCTTGGCTCATTGAGGATGACGAGGCTTAGGTCGGTGGTTCTATTTTGGAGCTGGCTGGTATTGGATGGGCAACGATGATGCCTTTTTGGAGACTTGTTTTTGGATGCATTCCGGGGTGAACCTACTTAGGTACCTAGGTAGCATAACACATTCGTTTGCTTTGGGCCGGCTGTGAAAGGCTCCCATAGTGCGTTGATTTGGAAAAGTATCGGCCTAGAATCAATTTGATCCATTCTTTTTATTTCATTAGTCATTTCTGATTATGATATCTTGAATATTGTCTTTGCCTCACCATCATTCTACCCTACTATTCCCCTTGGAAAGTTACAAAGAACCTGGGTGTGCTGTCGAGGAACGGCGGCTTGGGTAGAATGAAAGTAGATGCAGGGAAAATGACCCTACACTAACCATGAATTGTCTCCCAACGCTTACACGCCAACTCACAATAGGTCTTGGCCTACCGCAGAAACAAGTTGTTTGGATACAGTGACAGGTGGCATCCAGCTCATTCACCGAAGGGCGTGAACTTCTCCAGGTATGTCTCGGCGTGCTCCATCTCTCCCTCCAGTACCATCCTGTGATTATCACTCCTGATTCGGATTACGCATTCAAAAGGCTGAGGCCGAATATTGAAACCCTCCGTATACTTGAATGTGTCATAAGTGCGACCCGGGACTGGCTTGATATCGTACGCCCAAAGTAACTTAGCCAAGGCGATATATAGTGAGTTTGTAGCCAGATTTGCACCGGGGCATATTCGGCGGCCCCAGCCAAATGATGAGTGCCCGCTCTTGGAGGGGTGGGCCTTCCCACCAAGCTCAAGGTCGTGTTTCTCGCCTGTGTGGATGGTCGCCGTGGAAGCCTCCAGCTGCCTGGCTCTCGCGGTGATTTTGGCATCCAGGAACCGCAACGGGTTGAAGTGATGGGGATTCGGGTAGTACTGTTCGTTGAGGTTGATAGCCCACGAGTTGCCCAGGACCGTTGTCCCGGCTGGGATGAAGTAACCTTCGTAGTGGTCATCCTCCGTCGACGCGTGAGGCGTGCCACCTAATACGGCAACTGGTCTCCACCGAAGGACTTCCTTGACTAGCGCCCTGATGTAAGGTAGATTCGCCTCGTCCTCGAAGGTCGGCGTCCGATCCGAGCCAATTACAGCGTCCAGTTCCGCGTGGGCAGCATCGAGTGTTTCTGGGTGGGTGATCAGGGCCAAGAAAGCCGTGCACAATGTTGATGCCGTGGTGTCTGAGCCCGCACCGAACAGTGACGCCGGGACGAAAGAGAAGTCCCGATCTGATAGGGGGATATTTTCTGTTTCCCGCATCTCCAGCAATATCTTGCACAGAGAGTCTGGCAGCTTCTCCTTTGAGGATTCCTTCTCAGCTTTGGCGATATCTCCCCTCACCACATCGACCAGATCCATATTCGCCGCAGCCTCCCTCTGTCCGTGCTTCTTGATATCCCTTTTCCAAGGCGCAAGAATGTCAGGCACGTATTTGAGCGCTGGAATAGTCTCAACAAGATACCTGCCAGGCACGTTCAGTGAAGCAGAGTAATGCATGAACTCGAATCGCTGACCGATCACCTTGGCATTCAGCGAATCGATCCGGTGCCCGTATGCCACGCAGAACACCACGCTCGAGGTGAACGTCTCAATGAGCTTGACGTAGTCTTCCGGGCGGCTCAGGAGCCCGTATGCGAGCCGAGACGCCTCGGCCTCCTGAACCGGCTTGTATAGGCGCAAGGCCTTGGGCGTGAGAGCGAGGTGCAGCAGTCTGCGGCGGACGCTCCACTCCTTCCCGTAAGGCTTCACGAGAATGCTGGCACCATCCCAGAGAAGCTCGCCCATGGCCACCATGCGAGGACGGCTGGAGTACTTGCTGCTTCTGGTCTCCATGAGTTCCGTCGCAATGGTCGGGTCTGAGATGATGACGGTGGGCCGGCGGCCGATCCAGATGGTGTAGATGGGGCCGTACTTCTTCGACCATTCTTGGAACTGCACCCAAGGCTTTGACTGGGGAAGCTGCAGCTTGTTGCCTATGAAGGGAAGAGGAGTAGGGCCTGGTGGCATGCGGAACCAGGTCACAGCATCATAGAGGAGGGTGGCTGCTGGCAGTGCGATCAGGAGCGAGAGCCAGACGTAGAGTGGCCATGTCGATGGGTGTACAGAAATATCTGCCATTTTGCTTCAATCCCGCTCACTGTTCGAATGATCAGAGGAGTCTCTATTCCTGCGAATTGGCGAGTCCGGTGCAGTCGACAGCCAGGGGACAGCGTCGAGAGGGCCGGATGGGGTGAACACCGCCCTATATCAATTCTGACGAGACACGACGTCTGCGGAGGATCGACAGCCCGCTGAACCAGTGCTGGGGCTTGATGAACTAGCTACTGGTTAAGGAGAGTCCGGAGTAGCTTCGTCCACCTGACACAGCATCCCCCAGCCCTCGGCACTTATGAGCCCGTACTCGCTGCTTAAACTGGGGAAAAGCTTTCCCCGCAAAGCCCCCACACCGCAAGCCCACGACACCCGGCGGTAAAACTCCGGGTGGCCTCCGACGTCAAACAGCTTCACCATTTCATGTGGGAGAACCCAAAACATGCTATTTCGTGTCAAAGTGACTTTTCTGGACCAGATCAATAGCAAAAAGAGATCTCATACCTTGGACCTTGCCACTCAGTGTTTAGGGTACATCGTAGCGGGTTATATTGCTGTCCGTGTGTAAGGGTTCAGCCCGGATCGTGACAATGTTTCGTCTCCATAAGTGGTCTGCCCGAGTGACATGACCGCACTCAAGAGCACTGATGTTGTGATCATGGCTCCTCCGAGTACGTAAACTTCCCAACCTCAAGATTGCTTATCACACGCATGGTGTCTGAGGCCGGCCCAAGGAGATTATGTTGACATCCTTTTTGCAGGTTGTGCCAGGCCGAAGTAGACAAGATTGGAAACTATCAATCAGGAATTCGGGTTTCCTCGAATAAGGGGAGGAGGTGACGCAAAGCATGACCGCCAGGAATGGCGTTGGAATCATACGAGCATCAAGGAATGAGGCAAAGACTTACCCCGCATTATTAAATAGAGCTAAACAAGCAGCCGAAGCAGGTCGCTAAGAAGAGCGTAAAAATGCAGTTTTAATCGCGCTGGCAACGGCAAATTACAAATCTTTCCAAACAGGTTGCGGAAGCCATGATTTAGTAGTCGATGAATAATGATGGAATGTTCGAGGTTAGAGGCTTTCTGTCTCAAATACATCGAAGCTCACTCAGGAGACTGCTTCTCGCTTCCGATGCCTCATATATAATCATGGTGATCACATAGCTGCCAGATATCGAGTATCAGAACTGATGGCAGGGTAAATGGTTCAATCTCACGCTCCTTAATCCTGACAAGCATAACCAGCTGTCATGGCTGTTCCTCCAATTTACCAGGATCTACCTTGGCCAGCGTAAGCAATCCCTCAAACTGCTTTTCGTACTGGTGGCTCTCGCTCAAGCCATTTGCACAAGTGTCGTGTAACTCAACACCACATTTCAGCTGATTGAGCGGCGGCCGACACGGCTGATGAAGCATGGGGCAGCCATACAAGGATACCCCTCTTCTTCGAAGTCCAGTCACTTGGTCCCAGATCAAACTCCTTCTTTCCGATTATTCCATCGAACGCCCTCGAGACTATTTGCAGGCAGCGACAATGCGGTTTGTTTGGCTTCCAGAGACTGCAGGTATTCTAGCGTCGGTCGCTTCACTTTATGTTCTCTCAGTACTTTTGACCATCTATGATGGACAGCCTGTGTTTGATTAGAAAGGCATCACACTAAACTCTGTGGTGTCTGTTCTTTCTACGGCATCTAAGGCAGCCCTGTTACATACAATCTCGGAGCTCATCAGCCAGTGGAAATGGATTCTCTTCAATAGAAATAGTCATCCATTGCTTGATTTTGAGAGAATAGATGCTGCTAGCAGAGGCCCATTGGGAAGCTTAGTGCTGATGCTCAAGTGGAAATCTATGTAAGACATTCCTACATAAGGACTCGGAGATTCAATATCATATTTTGACACCAGCAGTGGATTTCTTTTCTTAGGCGCCTTGGGTATACTGCTGAGTATTGCGGCCGACCCATTCACCCAACAACTTATTCAATATGAACAGCGCGTGATCTACACCGAGGACACGAACACAACAGTAAATAGAGCAGGACGCTTTAAACGGCACTAGCATCTATACAGTCTCCACCATATTATCTTCGGGTGAGACTCACTAATCGCCAAATGAAGAACGAAAGTTTGAGGTGATGGTCGCTGACATGAGAAGACTACTTCAACGCAACCACCAACACTACTGACGGTGTGCGCCCTTATATGGATTCGGTTATGGTCGACACAGATCTTTCCATGCAATCAGCCATCATGTACGGCCTCGATCAGCCGATCCACAATGTCCTGCAACAAGGTACCTTTAATTGTCCTACTGGAAATTGCCCATGGCCTCCGTTCGAGTCTCTTGGGGTCTGTAGCAGCTGCACCGACCTCACGGGCAATCATCAGCGTATTCAAACAGACACTATCCAAGGCTCGTATCTAAAGAAGGATAATAGAACACTACCCACTTACCTTATGAATGGCACCGCGTTTCGGCTTTCCAGTGGTCTGTATCTCGATAACGAGAATGGTTTTAGGCCCTTTCTATTCAAGTCGAGGGGTGATTTTGATGCAGTAATGATGGCGACACTTGGAACAGCCAAGGCATCTGAGACAAGCACGCCAGGGCTGGACACCTTGATCTGGTCAATGTCGATGATACGTGCTGATCCAAATGCAGAAGAAAACACAGCGTGGCCATTCTTTCCAGTGTCTGCAATGGAGTGTGCCCTGTATTACTGCGTTAAGAGTTATAACATCACGGTATCAAGCGGCACCCTTCGAGAGGACAGCCAACAAGTCACAGAAGTTACACGAGCCAAAGATTCGTGGCTTTCTGAGGAAGGATATGCAAGCCTGATAGATAAATCGCAGATCAACAGCATAGCTTTCGACAAAATACTCTCGCCCATCCGTCGCTCGGACCTAATGCTCTGCTCAAAGGCATCTGGTGCCCGTTTCAACATCACACCAGCCGCGGTCAACAGCATTAGCTACTATTTCCAGTCAACATTCGCTTCGGAACTGTATCCTACAAAGATAGTGGAGACGCCACCTGTATTTGGGACGCTGAACGGATATCATATGAAATCGACACAACTCGAATACGAGCCAAGCGTTATGCAGGCTCTGTTCTCAAGCCGGGATTTGAACGCGACCTTTGCAGCACTGGCAGCGAGCATGAGCAATGCATTGCGTACCAGGGCAGAGGGAATTTTTGATGATATTTCGATCATTGTGACTGGTAAGAAGGGGGAGTTAATTACGTACTACCGAATTGCTTGGCCCTGGATCTGTCTTCACTGTTTCATTGTTGCAGTGGGTACAGTATTCCTAGGCATCACGATACTTGAAAACCGACAATATGGCCGAATGGTCCCCTTGTGGAAATCGAGTAGCCTCGCCATTGCTGGCCATGGGAAGTATGTGACGGATGCTTTGTCTGGCATGAACACGTTGGAGGACATATGGAGCAAGGCAAGAGTTTCCTATGTCATGTTTTCTGACAGGGGAGATGCGGCAAGCCCATCTCAAGAGCTGCATCATTTGGACTTTCAGTGGGATATCTCGCCGCAACAAAGTGATTCAAGAAATTTAATGCACGGGTCAAACTTTAGGAATAAATTTGGCTTTACACATTATGGTGCGACACGAAAGTTATGCGAGTAATTTGGGTCCAGGAAGTTAGTCCAAGATGTTCACTCCCACTCGGAGGGGTTTAGTGCATTATCTAGTCGCTGCAGTGCAACAGACATATTATTTTATGGCGTTTACCGCCGAATACGTAGAAGCAGGAGGAATAAGTCAATCCGAGATGGGTTTGTGTGAGATAAATCTTGGGAGAGGCTCAAAATCTGAATGCTGCGTGAGTTAAGTCTTGGTCTAAAGCCGTTTCGCATGACTGCCTTGCACCAAACACGACTTATCTACATAGGTACGCTACTGTACCAGCTTTCTCACAAGATGCATCACCGTTGGACCCCGGATGCATGATTTCACATATGTAAAGATCTGAAATTTCAAATCTGATAACTGTTCAAGTACAAAATTCCCAATAAACAATGAACCCTACAGATATTCCCAAGTGGTATCCATCCAAACAATCTCCAAAGAACAAACCGAGTATTTTGTATATCCCGGAAATACAACTCGCCATTTCCATAATTCTACACGCGACCCAGCTCACTGAAGATGCCAAGAACTGGGAACCGCCACAAAAGAAAACTGGTATCAAAAGAGCGTATCATCCGTCACAAAACAAGAGACCAAGGCACCTACACAGGCCCAGCCTCCAACATACACTACGTCCGTGTCATCTCTCTCTATACCCATCTAGAAAGCTTGTCCCATAACCGGCTCCTGCAGCATAGTCCCATCCGGCCCGGTAACGATCTCAAACTCCTGCGCCTTTCCGCTGACGCCGGCGAGGCTGAAAGTAGGACCCATACTGACCTTCATGATGGTCGCCGACGCCGGCGGCTGGGGCGGTGACGACCTAGACGACGATGCGGCGGAGCCGGAGCTGTCAGACGTGTTCTGCCGGCGCGGGGCGCGCGGCGGCGCAACCGTGACAGTCTTGACCTGCCCCGTCCTGACGCGCCGGAGGGCAGCAGGGACAGAGGGCAGGGACTTCTCCTTCTTCGCGGCGCTGGCCTCGTCGCCGGCCTTGGAGGAGGCCGACTGCGCGGCGGCGGCCCGGGCTTGGAACTGGGTCTCCGCCTGGGCTTTGGCGTCGGCCTGAGCCTGCGCCTGCGCCTGAGCCTGCACCTGGAGCTGGTAGGCCTGCGCCTTGGACTCGGCGGCGAACATCCTCTCGAAGGCGGCTGCTGCTATCTCCTCGTCGTCAGCATCGTTGGGGAACAGCCTCAGCACGGGCGGCTTGTTGTTGTGCGTGCGGGGCGTCCTTGGCCGTGGTCGGTCCTCGACTAGACCTTCTCCCTTAGCAATGGAGACGGCGTTTAGGGTCGCGGATCCCTTTATTGGCGGGAAGGGAATGAGTCGCTGCTTAAAGGGCTCGACGGTGGTATCGGCCTGACCAATACCGAGACTGTCTTTCTGTAGGACGGGAGGGCTGATTGTGGGCCGCCACACCGAGGGAGAGTCGGACCTGTCACTGCTTGACCCGCCCGTAGGCCGGCGACGCATCCTCCTGCCGCGCTCAGGTGAGTCACTAGCAGCTGTCGAGCGAGACCCGTTGCGGTCAATCCCGATGCTCCTCAGCGCTGCGTTCGTCAGGCTGTCTGCCATGCTCTCCTGCGGCGGAGATCGTGTCGCGCTCGCCTGCCTCTGAGGCCTGTGGCCTGTCTTGACAACAGCCCTGCTCGCATAAGATGAAGCGGTTGTGATAGAAGCATTTGAGGGCTGCCGAGATGGCTGGCTTGGGCGGCTCGTTCCATTGCTAGAGGCCGACGATGCGGATCCCGAGCGGAAGCGCTCAGCCGTAGGCGGCCTTGCCTCCATAGCAACGGCATTGGCTGCCCTTGCTTTCTCTCTGATAGAGTCCAGCTCCCGACGGCTACCGTTCCCCGGAGGAGTAGTCCGCAGAGCGCCGTCCATCTGGATCTGTGGAGGCGACCGGCTGGAGTCCCGACTGGAAGGTGGTGTGAGGGTAGCAGGTTGCGGGATAGGGAGCGGCTTTGGAAGGTTCCCCTCCCGTGAAGGAGGGATATAGGTAGTTGCCGGGAGTGTGTAGTCACCGCCTGATGACTCGCCGGGCTTGGGGCCTCTGGACTTGGTAATGGTGGACTCAGTGGCTGCCCGTTGGAACTGCATGCGGGTCGTCTTGAGCGGGGGCGGGACCACACCAGATGGCAAGTCGTCTTGAGCCATGTGGTGTTTTGGGAGACGCGAGTACTTCCCCGTGACGGCGTCGTAGTGTGGCGCAGGAAGGACGGAACGGCGTGAATGAGCAATCTCGAGCAGAGGTTGATCATAGACCACGGGTATCTCTGCACACATGGGGCACGGCAGAGACACCCAGAACTTGCCGGACTGGTCTGCCGTTGAGGCTTCCTCTTGTTCATCAGGAGAGCACCAGTTCTTTAGATTGGCTTTGGCGCTACATTTCTCACGACGGATGAGATAGTGCCTCTCTGGCTCATCGCAGCGGTCGTAGCCGAGGTAGGTGAACTTGCACATTCCTGATTGTCTTCAAGAGGGCAGAGTTTGGTTGAGGAGGGGCTGGTAGGAAACGACTGAGGTTGGGAATCAAACTCTTTTGATACTGCTGGAGGGCTGAGTGGACCGTCTCTCCGCAGTGAAGTCTTGACACGGGGCATTGGGAGAAAATGGGTGAAGGAAAGAATGTTTCGGTGGCTCAAGTGGTCTACTGTTGTTGTCATGGAGATGTTTCTCGTGCTTGACTATTATACTCTTGAGAAACACTTGCCTCTCGACACCCTTGCAGATCAAACCAATCGGCGGATAGGGCGTGGCTAGCGAGCGGGCTTGGCCTATCTGGCGAGCACGCAAGTGTCACCGATGCGGTCGCCGATGGGTGTCAAGTGGAGAATCAAACCACGCGTGGGCATAAGCTGCGGCCTTGGGCAGGTGTTTGACACATCGTGTCCAGCAGAAACAATGGGAGAGGAAGTCAGACTTGTCCAACCTACTGTTTCCACCGACAGGCCCGTTCGGGATATGAGAGTGGATATATGAGACCAGAAACAAGTACTCGGCCTCGTAGCTCAAACAGCTAATGCCGGAAGCAGCGGCCGGTTTTCACGAGCAGAGGAGAAAGCATTGGACACCAGGCACCGAAAAGCTGCTGGTCTGTTGCCGGGAACCACGGCGCCCGGGCTGTTCATATGGTCGAGTTCAGTCAGTACCGGTTGGAAGCTCTCGGTTGTAGACCGCAGAGAACGTGAGCAGTCGTTTCAGAGCAGGTGGGCAGGGCTGCTTCGAGCCAGCATGTATGACGAGGTGGTCTGGACACGGCCAAGGGCGTGTCAGCCCCTGCACTAACAGGGGCTCATGAGCATTTGCGGCGCGGCTGTTAGTGGCCGGCCTCCGGTGACCGCACCGTTCCCAGACCCGACCTGGCCTCTTCACAGGCTCGAAACTCCACTGCCAGTGGAATGTCCCAAATTCGGGCAGTTATTATTAGAATGCTGCCTTGCAGTGATGATGAACTTTTTCGGAAATCGAGTTCTGCTTTTTATGATCAGTATCGCCCCGGAGATCTTGGTTTGATCGTTCGCGAAGATGAGTGATCCGTCAATGTATGAAAGGGGGCTTACGAGCCTCACTCAATTTGCCCAGAATAATTGTCGAGCGAAATAATCTCCTTCCGAACCGTTTCGATTTCATCAGACAGCCGGGCCAGGTTCAGCGAAAATGGCAATGGAACGCCCAGCCATGGTCGCATGGTTCCCGGACGCAACAGCGGAGTCCCTGCCTCCAATGATGCTCGAGACTGATCCTCGGCTTTCGTGTGAGCATCTTGAAGAGCAATCCACCTCCGTTGTCGCAAATTCCAGTCAATGCCCGGTGTACAAGTACAGCAACACCCTGGCATACAAGCCGGTCTGCAGGAAGCGAGAGACGAAGCTGATGGTGGTTGCCGGTGAACTCACACTCCCAGTCATCAGCAAGGTCGGGGTGGTTGATGACATGAGCGCACAATGGTATCAGAAGGGTGCGTTGATGGAGCTGGGGTATCCCATTGACGTGACCAGAATTCTTCCAGCCGAGCGCGTCTCGATTGCGAAACACATGATGATACTGGTGACCGCTTTGCATCGCAAGGGAATCCTGCATGGCAATATCAAGCCGGACAACTTCGTCAAGCAGCCCGGAAGCGACACACTGAAGCTGGTGGATTTCTCCTCAGCGCGAATGATAGACGACAGCGACTTGAACACTTGGCCTGGAGAGGCACCGTTAGCTGAGTACACATCGCCGAACCGGTCCTTCGAGGATGAGGCATCGACGGCCTTCGACGACTACTATGCTTTAGCCGTCTCGATATGGTCTGTCTTTGCTGGGGAGCGCCCCATGGCTGGTCTGTTCAACTCCAACGAGGGGCATACCCCCGACGTCAGCAAGATCACCGATGACGAGCTGTTTTGCAGCGTGGTCGACGTCCTAGAAGAGGGCGGCCTGAAGTTGGATACCCCAGTGACCTTGGCTCGGCGCAACTCCATGAGCATCGATCCCAGTAACCGCAGCGTTTCGTTTCCATTGAGCCTATTTGGTGCGGACCTTGAAGATCTGGATGACCACAACGGCGTCAAATCGAAACCTCGGTTTTGTCCCCATTGTTTCGAGATAGCTATGTCGAATGCCGATAAGATCATCGGCAAGGCCCCCAAGGCTGCTCCCGACTACCCAGAGTTCTGCCACCTGCGGAAGCCCACACACGACGTGGGGGCTGCAAGTGACTATGCCTTGCAGTGGCTCGAGGGCCAAGAAATCGGAGACGAAGTCGACAATCCGTCATATGTCGAGGACATGCCGAGACCACACTCTGGCGAAATTCACCTCAGAAACAAGTCGCCCCCACGCAATTCGAATTTGCGCGTGAACACAAATACCAACCAAGATGTCGAAAACCCTCTGTGGTCAGCGGTGAGTGCTGCCACGGTCACGGCTGCTGATCAAGCCTGCGGACGGGATCGATCGAGCACGGTGCGCGGCCCCTTTCCTGTTGCGCCTTCGGCATCAGATGAAGGATATGAGTCGCTGGGGTGGGCAAGCAGCGGGGCAAACGAGCTCCAGCCCAAGCAGCGCTCGCGAGGCTTGAGCTTCCAGAGAACCATGAGCGCCTGGTCAGAATCGTCCGTAGGCTCAACAGCCGATGACGACAGCGAATCGAGGGGTAACGGAGACACCGAAGATTCACGATCCAACTGCTCATCGCCGCCACTCACACCGATGCCACTCAACCTCAAGCGGCTGCAGGTCACGTCGAGCTTTGAGAGTGTGACTCTGTCTGAGGCGGAGGGGGGCCGAAACGCAGAAGGCCAGTGATACGGCCATAATACGTAGGCAGGCTGTGTCGGGTACAGCATGAAACGGAAAGGCCGGCGAAGAATGTAATAATCTGGGGCGCGTTTGGCGTTGATCATGGAAAAAGAGGGGAGAACCGCACTGCTAGAACTCGGAGTCTTGCTCGGAAATTGTAGACATGTGGTGCCGAGACCACATTCAGACCAGCAACATCGTCCTTGACTCGTCGTGAGAAATGCTGAATCGCAACCGTCTCAAGTAGGTGCAGTGAACATGAGAAGAGAGCGGCCAAAGTTGATGGGGCAGTGGTCGATTCCACATGGGATCCCAAATATAGGTCAGGCCGGACCACCGGCGGGCTGCAGTCGCGGCCTGGCCGGTTCCGCGGCCTTCAGCACGAATTGGCTGGGCTGACGGGAACCAGATGGCACAGCCCGAGAGCGGGTAACAAATCCGGCTCCGATGGTGGCCTTTCGGGGCACGGCATGCAGAATGCCGGCTCTTTTCCGGAGCCTCAGTCATCAGGGCAGTAGCTTTGTGCGGGTACGTGAGAAACTGGCGTGGAAGTCTGGAGCGAGTTGTGTAGTGCGTTGGTGCAACAGGCTTGAACTCACAGTTGAACAGACGCCAAGACGCCACGACGATGCCAAATTCAGCACTGCGCTGGCTCGACTGTGACTCGGTACGGTCACCCCCGGCCACGCGTGTTGCCGGAGGACACCCATCGCCAGGTCAACAAAAGACATCCTAGCGCCACAACTCAACCGCCACTCATTGAGCCACAAATTAACGTTGTCGGCTTGCGCATCTGTGCAGGTTGCGTCGGACGATACGTCGCAGTTTGTTGTTGCTAGGAGAGTTGGATGAGGGGCGGTACCTGGGATGTGGGTTCTGCTGTCGGGCGAGGGGCTCGGGGGCTTGAGCACAAGGGGCCAATTGCTAGGGCTGAAGCATTCAGGGGGTTAAAAACGCAGCACGGGACGTCCTCAAGCTTGGTACGCCTCAGAATGAACCTCAAAAGCTTTTCGCCGAAGGAGTCGGTCACGGAGAAGCAGGAAAATGATGGCCTTATTAAGTTATATTTATATAGGTACCAAAATCCCATGATCGGCTGAAACTCGGCCGGCTTCGATCCCAGCAAACGAAGAAATACGCCCTGCAAGGGCCCTGTTCCACCTGTAATAAGATATTCGAGAACTCCACTGTTAACCGTGTCGCTTGGAGAATGAGTCCCTCTAGCACTTGGCCACAACATCCTGGCCAGCTGTCGTCGCGTCTGCCACCGCCGTCTTCGCATCGCCAACGGCTGCGTCAGAACTGTTAAACAAGGGTCAGCCACATAGTCCAATTGATATTCCCACTCAAAAGCACCGTCGATCGTTGACTTACTCGTCGGCAGCAGACAATGCATCGTCCATAGCCGTCAGCCCAGCCTCAACTGCGTCACGGCTGTCTGCCGGCGCCGCGGATCCGCTCAGGAGTGACGAGGCGATTTGTCCAATGCCGTCATTGGCCTGGTCCAGACCCGCTTGTGCTGCTGTTTGCACGTCTGTGTCTTGAATCTGGGAGATGGCATCTCCCGCATCGCCAAGTGCGCCAAGGATTTGAAACCTCGCGACGTTGCACCCAATGCCGCCCAGTTGACGCTCGACTACCGATGCTGATGCGGTGATGGCGAAGAGAGTCGCGATGATGACACGGAAGGCGTACATATTGAACGATTTGTTCGAGTTTTAATTCGTGGTAGAAATAAAGAGACAACTCTATTGTCGTGGAAATTAAAGTCGTTGGATATTAAGACGATATGAGACACCAGGTCTGAAGAATGGACGGCAATAACAGATGGCAGGTCTAAGTGCTGAAGTCTGATGGCTGGATGAACCAGAAGCAAACCAGACGACACACGAGAGACAGCTGCCATCTTTATGTCAAAATCAGCCCGACTCTGGATGACAGTTCTCAACGGGCGGCTGGGTAGCATTTCAGTGGCTAAGCAGTATCATGAGCCCAAGTTGAAACGCCCAGCATCCCGGCAACTTCGCGACCTAGCGCCGATCACGACTCTCACCCTGCGGTTTACTCCACGCAGATCAGACACACCAGAATACCTTGACTGCCTCTCTCCGTTTTCTGATTCCCAAGAGGGAAGGAGTGCGATTGGAGCGTCACCCTCCGCTGAGGATCCGGATATCTACGGATCCTCGCGTGATCTGCATGCTGGGCCTGTCTCGGAGGTTTACGCTGCAAGTAAGCTTCATCGCCTTCGTCCCGCTGACTCGTTTCTTGGTTACCAAACGGCCCCTTGACCAGTTGCAGGGAGTGTTAGTGCGAACATCCTGAAAACGTGTGGAGGGGATTCACGGTATGATCTACAGCCTGAGCGACATGGGGCAATGAGTACGGCGTTGTACCGAATTTGGATACTGATGCGAACACTGATATTCCCAAGCTGTAGATCTGCCCCCATAACCGCAAATGATGGTCGGTGCCGGTTTGATTCAATTAAGAGGGGCATGATATTCAGAATCAGGTTCCTGTCTTAAGTGAGCCTAAGCTGTCCCCGTGCCTACCTACAAACACCCGTCGGCCACATTACACTTACTCTCGCGTGTTTCAGAGCTTAGCCATGATGCTCAGTATCTATTTCTGGATTTCAGCAAGCCAAAGGGAACCAACGACAACATACATGACCTTCTCATAAAATGAAAGTCGTGAATGACAAATAGTTCCTGAACTGATTACGTTTCTCGTGAGAAGAGGGCTGGCATCTCATAATAGCGAGCCCGGCCGTCTTCATCGACCAAACCTCGATATCTCCCAGTACCTGAGGATGGGGGATGAAACAATGGTAAAGCCCATACCAACCCAGACCCCGACATCAGACATATTTGCAAGCTTGGCCAGCGCTCCTATATACCACGTCTGATACATACCCAGGACGGCACCTAGCCAACCAAGAAGAAATGCTGTACAGGAGGCTATACCAACAGGCATGCAGCCTCGGTACAATCTGGCCAGTCGTATCGGAAACTGCACCGGAAAATGTATCGCTCCATCAGGACGATTAGGACCATAAATTCAATCCAGTACCCCATCAGCGCAAGGAAGTTGGACAAGATCGCGTAAAGGCTATTCCTCCCAGCGAGTCCCAATACCAGCTGTATGATGATAAAAACGCAGCCCCAGATCCACCTGGGGATCTCTTGGAAAGCTCGACCAAGAGCTTGAGCACACATTGTAGCAGCTAATTAAAGGATGCATGTTAGAACCAACAGAGGAGAAGGCGGTACGAATTGGCTGGTCAACCTACAATATGTCCCGGGAACGCTGTTACTGATAAGCCCCAGTGTCACTATCACGGCGCAGAACTTCCCACATCCATGCAGCGGCTGGAACGCCGCCTCTACCAAAGCTCCGGTGGATGTATCAAAGGCGATGGCCCAAAGAGTATTCGTCAGGATGCCGCTACCTAGTCCAATCCTATATCAGATGTCAGTAAGTACTCTGTATTGCTGTGTCTCGGACTGACGGGTAACACAGTCAGTTGTGGTATATAGTACCCGATCATGAACACCAGACTGAATGGCAGCCATAGGCTAACATTGGTTAACAGAGCAGCCTTGAGGGGCGAAGTCGCCTCCTGATAATAGACGAAGAAGTCCGACGCAGCTGCCGACCATGAATTCGGCACATAGAGACACATGGAGAGAAATGAGAGTCTGTTAGCAGCCACGGTAGCCGAGTCTCCCTCCGAGACAGAAGAGACGTCGAACTCCGGCCCGGCGCAGCCAATGAGCACGAACAACACCAGGAGCTGTGGGATCCAGGCAAATCCCTCATACTGTTGAAACGGCTTCATTCCAAAAAGCATGATGGCCCAGCAGACCAGGCTCACGATAACGATGCCGACTGCAAAAGTCATGGTTCCACCGCTGACGGCTGACAGGATTTGTCCACCGAATATTCCATCTGTTTGAGTTAGTCAGTGAAGAGTTCAGCGAATGTTCCATCCGCAGATTTCCTCGGCAGTCGACCAGGGGACCTCGGGACTCTAGGTTAACACAACGACCCGCTTGCCCCAGCAGTACCAGGCTTTGCCTTTGTAGCACAGGTGACGATGCCGTATACCAAAGTTTCTCTCGCATGCAAGTACCAGGTTTGCATACCTTAGTAGAGTGTAGGTGGAGAAAATGGGTACTGACCAGCCAATACCGCAGTAGCCTACCATAAGCACAATATTCAAAACAGTCGGCAATTTAGCAGACCACCACCCAAAGAAATATCTCAAAACAACCACTGAACGGAAACATTGTTAGCTAGTATTTCAAGTTTGAATTTTCAGAAAGGACTGCGGACGTACTTGTACGATGACCCGGCCTTGGGCCCCAGATAGCCATAAAGGCCGTGGACAGGCTTCCCAGGAACGCCCCAAACACAGCGCACATGGCGCTGTCGAGGAAGCCGAGTTGGAACAACAAAGGACCATAAAGCCCGGCGATGAGATTGTTACACGAGATGTTGGCGCTGAACCACAGCAGAGCGATCTGCACATCGCTGGCGGTCGATGGCAGCTGGCGCTTGTCGGGCGGGACGCGCGCGATACCACGGGCCTCAAAAGCAGACAGCGCCTCGAGGCGGTCGTTGAGATGTTTGAGCCTCGAGAACAGCTCACTGGGGGATGCTGTCTTTTCGGAGGACCCGCCTTGAAATTCTGGTGTTTCTGAGTGCTGGCCAGGGACTTTGGCCAATGCGACATTTGCCGAGCTGTCCGCAACATCGACATTTTCATGTGTCTTCTCCATTGTCTATGCAGGTATTGTTCTGATACTTGATGGGGATACTTTGTCTTTGGACTGCGGGAAAGTTCATGTGCAGCAGCATGAGAAAGGCCCCAGTACCCTCGTCGTGTAAGCTTGTGGGCGTTACCCTATTTGTGGCAAGAGGCGTGCTTACTGAGGGGATCTGCGACGCTGCAGGAGAGACAGCCTAAGATAGGACACATCCCCGCCCCCGAAGGCCGCCGGTGATTTTGTGCATTGTAACCATAGATAGATAAGAGCGAAGCAGAAGTGTGGCTTCGACCCGGGCACGGCAGATCTTCTCCGTCTCACTCGCATTTACCACTCCTCTCGTGATGTCATCTTCAAAAGCCACGGCAGAAGACTTCTGCAAACATCGCTTCGACTTCCTTGTTGTCGGTGGTGGTACCGCTGGCCTGACAGTTGCAGCTCGCCTCTCAGAGGATTCGTCTCTTCAGGTTGGAGTACTGGAGGCTGGGCCGGATGTTCAGGGCAATGAAAATGTGGATGTCCCAGGATGGTATGGCACCACCCTGGGAACCGATTTGGATTGGCAGTTCGAAACAACGCCGCAGCCCGGCTTAGGGGGACGTACCTTGCCTTGGCCCAGGGGTAAAGCGCTCGGAGGCACAAGCCTGTTGAACTTCATGACCTGGAATCGTGCAAGCAAGCAAGACTACGATGCCTGGGAAAAGCTCGGCTGCAAAGGATGGGGCTGGGATAGTATTTTGTAAGCCATCGCCTGCTGCACTTTCTTATGACAATTCCATAAGTGGCTAAGTAACGGCGGTAACGACGTCAGGCCATTTTTCAAGAAGTCTGAGAAGTTCCATGCCCCAAGTGAGCAGACTCAATTGGCCAACAAGACTTATTTCGATCCTCATGGATTCGGCATCACGGGTCCTGTCGACGTTTCGTATTCGAGAGAATACTCAGCTTCGCACCAATACTGGCATGACACACTCGAGAATCTAGGAATTCCCAACAACAGATCGCACATGATGGGATCAAATGTAGGCTCGTGGACGAATCTGGCATCCGTCAAAGCCCAGACCTGCACTCGGGCGTCTTCTGCGACAGCTTATTCTCAGCCCAACAGACAACGAACAAATCTTATCTTACTTACTGAGGCTTTCGTCCAAAAGCTAATCCTTCAGCAAGATAACGGGTCATGGGCGGCCAAGGGTGTACAATTCGTTCATGAAAGTCATCCCATGTCGGTGCACGTGTCAAAAGAAGTCATTCTCTGCGCTGGCACCGTTCAATCGCCTCAAATACTCGAGCTCAGTGGTATCGGCAAACCAGACGTCCTCAGAAGTGCTGGGATAGAGCCATTTATTCCGAGCCACTTTGTTGGAGAGAATCTCCAAGACCACATCATGGCTGCTTCGATATACGAAGTCGACTCCAATTTGCCCAATCCCGATGACCTGAAGACAGATCCTAGTGCAGCCGCAGTTGCTCACGATGAGTTCACGTCGAATTGCAGTGGACCGCTGACAATTCTCCCAAACTCTATTTGTTACCTCAGCTTACGGGAAATTATGCCAGAGGAGGCCTTTCGGAGATTGGAAGCCAAGACCAACAGCATTCAAGATGACTTTCCAGAGCGGGACGACATCCGGAGAGCAAGATACGATCCAGCGTCGGCAAAACTGGGTCAAATGGAGTACATTTTCGATCTGGGAAACTGGAACCCCTACTTTAACCCACACCATTCATCCGCAGGCAAGAAGTACGCTACGATGCTACAGATACTGCAGTACCCCTTCTCGAGAGGCAGTATCCATGTCCGATCTGCCGACCCAATTGACAAGCCAGCCATTGATCCACGGTATTATCGAGACACTGGTGGGAACTTAGACTTGGAAGTAATGGTTCAATGCGCCAAATTTGCCGAGAAAGTTACACAAACCCATCCACTCGCGAGCATAGTCCATGGCCGTGTTGTCCCGCCTGTAACGGCGAGAGAAGACGACGAGCTGAGGAATTGGCTCGTGAAAGAAACTATCACTGACTGGTATGTTTTCTCGCGGGTATCGTGTTGCATTTAGTGTGACCTTCGGACTGACAGCTGAAATTTCAGGCACCCCATCGGAACATGCGGCATGGGCGGATATCGGGGTATCGCAGGGGGGGTGGTTGATGAGAGACTGAGGGTATATGGTGTAGAGGGGCTTCGTGTCATCGATGCTAGCATCATGCCGCTACAGATCAGTGCACACCTCCAAGCTACGGTCTATGCTATCGCGGAAAAGGGTGCACGTATGATATTGGAAGATTGGCAGTAATAGTCTTTCGATTCTGTTCTTTCTGCCCTGTTGGCGGATTCATGGAATGCAAACACCTTTTTATACGCTAATTGTGGCACAGTATTGTCACAGTTGATCTGATGTATTAATGTTTACGTTGGTTCTGAGCGATCCGAAATAGCTAAGTCCTGGTCAACATAGAGAGTGCTATAGGCCCAGCATTCAGATAGCACTCCCGCCGGAACCGACGAGGAATATTTATCAGTGTGTTGCTTGGACAATTTACCTGGATACCCTTGGTTTCTGAACCCCAAGTGTCTTGTCTCGAGATGAACACGTCGAATCTGAGGCACCTCGTCGGCTACTACGCCGACCTGCCCGAAGCCGCTAGACTTGGAGTTATATGGTAGCTGTCGGTGTATCTCCGTATTGCGTTCGAGACGGGCCGCTAGAGGATTTTATGACGTTCCGAGTAATATTTTTGGACTACTGCAAATTAAGTTTGCATTTAAGCTTAATAGTGTCGATCAATTCAGCCGCGAGCCGACTGGTGTCGGAGAGGCTAGATCAGTCTGCCAAGGGCCCAGCTGCAGCTACGATAGCCTCATTGCAACGGCAATTTACTTAAGTACCACTTCTGGGCCGAATGGAGGGTCGATATCTAATGCAACTGGGTGACTTTCTCTTGAGAATGGGAAACGAAGCAACAGTAACGCCACGATCACTATGCTTGTAGAAGACTGCGTTCCGGGCATCAAGATACAGGATAGTGTCTGGACGCTTTCCGCGTTAGTTAAGAACATACTGGTAGCAACGCAAAGTCATATTTGGAGGTTCGTACTACGATTTAGAATGAATTCTGATTTAAAGTGGGAGCCCATTCACATAAATTGCCTCCCTCCCCACTACCAATCCGGAATACTCAATGCTACCAGTCGCCACCATTTGACCATCACTGGCATCCATTTCGTTAGGCACTCCAACTCCAATCATCCAGAATGCAACTGAAACTTCTCCCTGTGTTTTGCTCCCTTGTCATGTAAGATGGTTGGCTCTTCTCTCTCTATAATGTCTATTCTTCTTTGGTAGTTGAGTACTAATATGAGAGCAGTGGCATTACTGCCCTTAATGTCAAGAGAGATGCAGCACCCACTTCAGCAACGACTTGCTCCGATGTCACGAAAACTGTGACTGCTATTGCAACAATCTCGTAAGCCAGATTTTCCCTGAAGGACCCTTCGATGCTTGGCTGATCCCAGCGCAGGTATGGCACTACCAAGACTACCACAGTCACGGTCATCAAGACCGAGACAAATGCGGTGACAACGACTGTCACCGCCAAAGGCCCGGAGACCACAATTACGAAGACTGAAAGCTACACTGTCACCACCGTCAAGCCCGGTCCAACCCAGACCGTCTCGTACACCGTGACAACAACCGGTCCCGGAACTACTGCCACTGTTACCAAGACAGAGAGCTATACTTTGACAACAACCAAGCCAGGCCCGACCTGTGCTACCCCAAAGCCGAACTGTCCTACATTGACCAGCACTGCGACCTACTGCAAGAGTTGCTTGGTTCCAGATTGCACGACTACCTCCTATCTCACCAAGTCAGCTGGATGCGACGTCCTGCCTACTGAGACTGTCAGCTTCCCGTGCGAGAACCCGGACTCATGTAACAAGATTGGTTGCAAGACGGTGTACTCGATTCAAACACAGACAGCCTAGGATTGTGAGTGCACTGCAGGTTTCCCATAGTTGGGAAAGGGTGGCAATGAAATGGCGGATATGGGAAACATCAAATCAGTAGCAGCAATAGATGCATCGAAACTCATGCATGACTGGGATTGATTTTCCCACATGGCCGTAGCTTGTCGACGTCTTTTTGATCGATGTTGCTCCAGATACTTCGGACACTGTTAGATCGCTACCTTAGTTTCAGGGATTCCTTGTTCACGCCAGGAATCCGGGCCACGCAGACCGAGTTGACGGAGAACAATTTCTCCAGGCGATTCGTCAGCCCAGGCTTGACCGCAGAACACCACGACGGGACTCGGAAATTAACACGGCTGGGTGCGGCGAAAATCGACTCACTAAATTGCGCATTGCCCGGGTTCGGACCCAAGCCACCGGAACGAAGGTCCTTCCCGTTACATCCTAGCACAGAACGCTGCGTGCTGCAAGTAAGCTCTGTGTGGGATCACACTAACGGATAGGAGCAGTAGGAGCAGCTCCAGAATGGCCGGACCTTTTGGTCATCCGGGACCACTTTGCAGGATTCCTTCGCGTTTCGGTTTTTGGCAGCCTAGGTGGGGGGGCTTCTCGCTGCGCCGCAACCCACCCATTGCGTGATGCAACCTTCATCGTTGGTTTTCTCTTTCTCAGACTACGACTCTTCACGCAGGCGCTGGTCTCTGATTTCCTCAGCACTTGAATCTCACATTTTTTGGTCAAGAGCTACATACTTACAAAACGCGTCAAATTGAGCCATGCCTATCGCCCGCCAAGAAACTGGACTGAGCCTTTCCCGAGCTGGAACAACCCCCGGTGGACTTACTGTGTGGAAGGGCAGCTGTCATTGTGGAAGGAACAGATTTGAACTGAAATCGCCGAAGATTGAAACGGGGATAAGTTGTAACTGCCGTCTCTGTCACAAGTCTGGTTACTTGTGGGCTTTTCCAGAGGCTGGGGATATCAAATACACCAAGGGTGACGATGAGACTCTAGCTGGTTACGAGACTGAGGCACTGAGTCACGAGGTTCGCGATAACCTCACCCTAAACATTATTCCGACAGTGTTACTTGTATGGAAACCCCAGAACTGATATTTCGGCACAGTTTTGTAATTACTGTGGCACAGGCCTCTACGGAACACACAAAGCTGGCCCACTCGAGGGCCAACCAGGCATCAATGTGAGAAACTGTCATCAATCTATCATGCGCATGTCTTATTAACAAAGATTTAGATTCGGGCAATTCCTGACGTGAATCCTTTCGACCTAACGACTCAGCAAGCACAGTAAGCTTCAAATTAAGCCCTTATTCCTTAAGTCACCGCTGAGTTTACTAACACTATGGGCTCTCAAGAACTGCCTCGGTCGTGGCAGAAACATCAACAGAGCTCTTCGAAGAACTAGACAAGAACCCTCCACCAGCGCAGCTGGAAGGTGACAACATCAGGCTGTACAACGGCTCTTGCGCATGCGGCGCTGTCTCTTTCTCGGTCAAGACGCCTCCATTGACCGAGGTGGAAATCAAAGAGGACAACTGCAGCATATGCCGACGCAGGGCCGCTGCCAGCATCTATCCGGATCGAGATCAAGTGACCCTAATCGGGAAGGAGAACACGACCACGTATGCCTTTGGCAGGAAGTTCAACCAGGCACCGTTCTGCAAGACGTGCGGTGTCGCGTGCTACGGAGTCCCTGTGGGGCCGCCACAGGAGGTTGTTGATAAGTTGCCTGGGGCTAAGAGAAAATACGTCGAGAAACTGAGGCGGATCCAGCCTCTATATGTGAGGGCGATGGATGGAGTGGAGTGGGATCAGATACATGTCCAGCAAAGCGATGAGGGAACAGAGGGGTATGAGCTGCCGGATGAGTGAGAGAATTCTGTCGGGTCTTTCCAGATATCTTGAATACATGAGCAATATTCAGAGAAGGTTGATATTTACAAAGAGCCTGTAAACACGCATATACCATCTCTATCACTCATGGTGTGTTCTTGACTCGTAGGCCAGCTCGTTCATGAGCTTTTCTCCCTTATATAACCTTTCCAGGTTGTCCGCTAGGATCCCCTTGATCCGTCCAAGCTGATGCATCGACAACCAGCTGACGTGAGGCGTGATCATACAGTTCTTGGCCTTCCACAGGGGATGCTCAGCAGGCAGCGGCTCAGGGTCGGTGACGTCCAGCGCGGCGCCCCGGATGAGGCCCGTCTTAAGAGCCTGGATCAACGCGTCCTGGTCGACTATGGGACCGCGCGCAACGTTGACCACGAACGTCTTCCGCTTGCTCAATATCCTGAACTGCTCCTCACCCAGCAGCTTTTCGCTCAGCTTGGTCAGTGGCAGTGATATGATGAGCAAGTCATAGCCTTTGGAGAGAAAGTCGTTCAGGGCGTCCTTGGTCTTTCCGTGAAACCATTTCGAGGGCAGCTCGCCTTTAGCGTCACCCATTTCGGAGATGTTGAAGCCGCGGTGCGCGCGAGACTCAACCGTTGGTCGTTCGTTGGCTGTGAAGGCGTACAGCTCCATGCCCAAAGCGCAGCAGAGGCGTCCGACTTGACGTCCGATGGACCCATATCCTAGAACTCCTCTTGAAGGGGACTTTAGTGAACGTGTTGTATGCTAGGGGGCCATGTCCAGATAGATATTATTTGCTTACACTCGGAGGCCAACTGAATCTTCGATCTGACGGGTAAAGTTGGGCTGCCAACTGCATTCCTTTTGGAATTGATCAAATGCGGGAAAGAAATGTTGGAACCTTATCCAAGCCCCGATGACCCATTCGGCGATCTGTGGGCTTTTGAAGGAATGGATGTCAGTATTCCCGCTGAAACGTTTCTGCAAAGTTCTTGAGTAGCTTGACTCACGCCGTAGAGCCACTGGTTGTCGCAAACTTCACGCCACTGTCCAGGAACTTTGGGTGTTTTGCCCAGAGGTCGGAGCCAGCACTGGTCAGCTGCACATATCGCACGTTCGGGATCAATTCCGCTGGGACAGGCTCGTATGTGAACAGGATCGTGACGTCCTTGAAAATCTCGGTATCAAGGTCCACAAGCTTCCTGATAGAGCCGTCAGAGTTACGAGTGTTCTCCCATCGAACTTGCATTTTTCCGGGGATTCTCTGGAAAAGATTCTGTTCCCACTGCTCGTCGCGCTCGGTGGCCGTCAGAATGAGCAGCACATCATCGGAGGCCATGGTGCTGTGTCGGCACTGGTCGATAGGGACAAGCTGGCTGTAGTGTAGAAACTCGTTTTGGACGCCTCTCATAGATTGGTTGCGATCTGGATGAAATAAGGTTGAGTCTTGTGCGAAGTAGGTCGGAAGGAGGCTCTACTTCTTCTACCTTGAGTGACGATGTTGCATGGATTTGTGCAGAGGAGGAAGCGTCCACGTGGCGGCCTGCCCGGGCGCGAGCGGATCTCTTTGAGTGGAAACTAAGGTGAATGCGCAGCTGAGCATGGAAGAGCTCGGAGCTGTGTGAGAATAATTGACTTGCTGGACAGGCGTCACCGGCAGTAGATTGACGTCGCCCTTAGTCAGTTCTTGAGTCGCTACGAGACAGGTCCTCCCCACAACTGTGCGGAAGCGGCGACTCGAGCGGCCCAACATCGGACTCGGTTGCTGCCGACCGGAGTGGGCGATAAGGTGCCAGGACCCCCCCGCCGGCCCGGCGCACCACATGCTGTGTAATATTCGGCTTCCGCCTTGACCGTCTCAGCTTGCAGATACCGTACTGACCAAGGAGATAGCGTTGTTTTTATTTCTACAGGAGGTCTCCCAGGAAATTATTCCTCATTCAATGTGTCTCTCTTTTTTCCTGGCGTTCCAAGTAAATTAATTGTAAGCGACATGCACGTGAGGATCACACCGTCTTTGTCATCAACCTTGAGTTCCACACCTATCTGCCTCACCACTTATTCTTTTCTTATTTCTCCTCGGCTAGTTTCGGTCACGAAATCTCTCGAACACGATCATCATATACTCTTCACAAAGATAAATGACACCGGCCTACGTATTGGTGGATCGAAAGATGCCGACAGGCAGGACATCCAATTGGCCCATTGGCTGAGTTGCGATCACTTTATAGACTATATTCATTGATAGGATGGAATACGGGCTTCTAGTACGATATGTTGTTTGAACGAGAGACTCATTAAATTAAAAACAAGAAGCGAAGCATTCTTCACCGCCACCGGGCCTACAAGTACGCGACAGTCATCGCTTGATAGGAAGCCACCAAGTCTCAGGCCTCCCAGGCAAAAGACTGACGGCATTTGAATCAGGCTTTCGCCAGCATGCCACCCATAGGAAGTGCAGGAATCCCTGTAAGAATGATGATAATTAGTATGCCGAATTCGACGATACAGGATGACAGACAAGCGTGAGAACAGGTGAGAAGTAGACTTACATCCATCGACTGGCTCCTTGGCCTGCTGGGGCTTGGTACAGGCGTTGTATTTATCAGCAGCCTGGGCCTTGAGGCCAGCCGCAGGGCAGTCTCGGTTCAAGTTGCAGTTGTTATCCATGGCCTTTTGGAGGGAGTCACCCTCCCATCCGAAGACGTAGTCACCGTGAGCAGCCGCGCCACTATAGGAAATGATCGATTAGCAGCCAGCCTTGGGCTTTGAGCAAGTTCAAAGCATAGTGTACCACTCACCCAATTCCCATACTGTACGTGAAGGGGTTAGAGCCGTCCGTTGGCCAAATACTGCGATCCTTCTGGAACATTGTGACGTTCCACATAAGCTCGTACATGATTTGAGGGAGCTTAACCGGGTGTGAGGATGGGCAGGAACCGCCTCCGCTTGCTCCGTTGCCGCTGTAAGCCACATGATCTTGGTGGTTCGGGCTGTCGAGGTTCTTTCCATCCCAGCATCTAAGACAGCGCACGTCAGATCGTCGAAATAGACATGCAGATGTATATGTATAACGCTCCAATTGCAGTTTGGAAGGGGGTTGTCAATCCCACTTACGCAGGGAAGATGATGGTCTGTCGGATCATCTGGCAATTTGAGCCCGATGGAATCTCGACGGTGTCAGAGCCAGTGCATGGCGCGCCGCCGACAAATTGGTCCTCGTTCGGCGAGGTCCAGCAACGATGGCAGATGTTTCCCGAGCTGACTTTGCTTGGGTTCGTATTGGCCGCATTGCCAGCGAGCATACGGAAACCCTGTATGCCTTGTTCAGGTACTCAGTCAATGAGGATGGATTAGGCATTGTGCTGACCTTCTTGAAAGCTGTTGTCTTTCCACTGGGGATGTAGTAGACGTCCAGACCACCGTTGTTGATCAGCTTGCCCTGAGGGCCACCGTTGCCTGTCTGGGGCACTCGGTGGTAGCTCCCATTCCGTGCCTTGAAGAACAGAACCGAAGTCCAGTAGTTGCTCTTGTCCTGAATAAAACTGCAGCTGGTGCAGCTTGACTGCTGGGCTGGGTCGTTGTTGGGATCCATAGTCACGTTGAATGCATTGCCGCCCACGATCTGGTGCAGGTGAGGAGTGAAGACCATCCCTGGGTTCACCAGCGGGTCCACACGGTCAACGACAAGCTGTGAGCAGGCGAACCGCAACATGTTCTGGGCTACGGCCTGCTGGCCGGCCAGCAGTGCGGTGACTGCAAGGCTGAAAGGCTTCATGTTCGATGACGCGGGTAAAAATTCAGCTGAGAGGACAACTAAGGTGTGCGCTCGTGGAATTGCAAGAGATGAAACAGGCCAGGTGGGAAAATGGCTGTAATGATCGGCTCTTGAGACTAGGGTGACTTTGTTGGTCGGAGTTCTGTCCTTCAGTAGCAGTTATAGTCTCTCGACCATTATCACAGTCATGGCACACGATGATCAGGCTCAAAGTGCCGGCAGTTCATGGTCGAGATCGACATTGCACGGTAACTCTCTCTCCGGTAATAATATCTATTCATCCTCTCAACTGCCCGACCTGGATGCATCTACCAGATTTCACTCGTCGGCTCTACCTTGGCACCCAAATCGAGTTCAATCACAAGTCTCCAAGGGCCGGTTGTGGAAAGCGGGCGTGACATCTCTTCAATATAGACGGCCGGTTAAAAGCAGCCACAGACATAGGAACCTAAACTGTTCGCCTTCAGGCACGAATCGGTTTCAACATTTGGCACCCGGCATGCATGCTTCCCCACAACGTTACGTCCATTTGTCCCGTAATTTGTCAAAATGAAAAGGCCAGCCCGGCTCGAATAGATTGATGATTCTCTTGGATCCGGGTGAATGGAGCCACGATTGGTACCTCGACCAGTTCTTCGGCTCTTGTACCGACAACAGGACTCGGGCTGTAAGTGTGAGTCGCGAGAATTACAGAGATCGCATAACTTATGTAGGCACATCCTCGAGCTCCTTGACGAACCTGTTGCCGGCTAGTATTTACTCCGTTATCAGTAGTTACCGGAACCACTTGACAAATCCAGGCCTATACATCCTAAATTTGGAAGATGGCACATTTCGAATCCTTTGGTCGTTATCGAATTCCGTTCAAAGGATGGGGAGCCTGTGCGTCTAGGTAATCGAAATATCATGCTTGCGGTTGATCCTTCTCAGATTGTGCTGCGGCCGTAGGATTCTCAGTCTGCGCAAGGATTCCCCCAGGCCGGCCCCAATTTGGCCTGTAGTGCTGGATCGTAACGAAACAGCCCTAGGGCCCCTGCCCGCGGGCCTCCAGGAGCATGCACTAGCCGAAGTCTGCTGAACCCAAATAGAGAATAAGAAGCCTTGACGATGGCTGATTAGCCACTCACGCCGTCGAGACCCCAAGGTGTGGATAATGAGAACGGCCGCGGGATTGCAGTAATGAAACAATATCGTGGCTTCGCCAGACTCCGAGGATCGAGTTGACCTTGGCTTCAATCACGGTCGTATCTTGCCCCCAGGAGCTCGCTTCCTGTCGAAAAGAGGACTATTGTGAACTTTTGGCCGGATACGTATGTATATAGTCTTTACTCATCACTGTCCTCGAGGGTCGAAATGAAAGATCCTCCATCAATTCCAAAAGCATCGGAAATTTTCCAAACTTACCAAACACATTTTATTCTATTACACTCAGTCTAGCCAGCAGCGATCCCCGGCGTCATGGCTCCAAACGTAATCAAAACAGGCAGTCTGAGCCTTATTTCGAACTACAAGCCCGAGGAGTTCACGGCAGCTCCAAAACTCATCGAGAAATCGGCCAACGTTAAACAGGCGAAGAAGGGTGGGTTTGTTTACTTGAAAATCGGTGTAAGTCGCGATGAAGTCTTTGGCCGGTGCATAGACTGACAACAGAGTAGTGGGTCAAGGAAACGAATTCGAAGTCCCCTAAGCCAATTGCTGCGAAAGAAGCACTCGGCATCATCGAGGCCATCATTAACGAGTACGAGAATCTGCCGAGAGACCGGCTGGGCAAGAGGATCAGCCTCAACGCCAAGGAGTCCAGCGTTCCCGGCATGACGAAACGAGAAGGCTGGATCGCATTTCCAGTGAAGGGGGAGCTCCAGGAGGCCAGGGCCGCTGCAAACTGTTTCACACGTAGGTTATCTATGGATATCGTCCGTCTCTACATGGCGGGTCGAGCTGACTGCGCAGCAGAGATGCTGAGGAGGAGGGTCGGCACTGCCGTAGAGGTTAAAGGGAACAACTTCTATGGGCCACTTGAGGTCCTGTGCCCCGTCAAGAGTGACATCGAGTGATTTGGAGTTACTCGGCATGGCATGTTGTCACACGATTTCATCATCAATGAGCGAGTACTGGTCACTCAACCGATGCGCAGGTAGATGGGGGCTTCGGAGTATCCTGTGTTGCACAGCACCCGGCGTGGCAACGCAAAGATGTATTTATCCTGAATTAAAAGCATACCCGGAAACCTCTGTCCACGGCATGTGTCCATTGATACCTGTTCTGGGGTTGCAGGTGGGCAGTGCTCTATGGCACACTGTACACCTTCAGCGGAAGATCTTGTCCCGGGATGACTTCCAAAAAAGACGTGCGCTCAAGCTTCTATTTATAACTCACAAACTCTATATTTACCGGTATAGAGACTGGGCTCCTTTCCCCTGTCTGACTCTCCAGTACACAGGTGGCGTGCATAAGGTTAGAGTGCCTGACAGCACAAACATGGTTTGTAAACTGTGCGCCAGCTCTTGCCGTGCGTTCATTTGGAACAGATAGATACATGTAGATGGGCAGCGCCAAAAAGATACAGCTTAATTTCATCTGAAGCTTGCATGTGGCGGCAACAGTTGCTGCAAAATTTGTACCGCCTTGTTGGGACTGTGCGGTCACGGAGCAGCGTCACCAAACAAATGCCATGTCGGCAGGAAGGATGCATAAGCCAGACTGGTCATTCAGCTGGAAATCTAAACTTTCGCTCGTCTGAACCGTGCACCAATGACGAAGATCAGGTACAAAATGATCGACTTGAGGAGAGAAAACCATGTGCCTCTTTCGAACTCGCCCATAAGTCTGCTCCAGAGATACGTCTTCTCTGCATTTCCCAGTCTGCTAGTGATACTTGACCTCGCCACACTTTGGAAAGTTCTAAGCAATGGCTGGCAGCTTGATCCGTAGCATTTCCTGCGTAAGGGCGATAGGCCGCGAGCGCGTCCCCCACGAGCAACACGTGGCCTCCACAGAAGCTCGCTCTGCCACACAGGGCGTCCCTCACTTTCGTAACTATGCCGTGACGGAAACCACCTCGGCAAAGGGAGAAGCCATGCGTCCAATGAGAGGTTCACGGAGCCTGTCCCAGGTATGAGGGTCGACACTGCCTTGCGGGACAGTGCGCTGGTATCGGCGGCCGTAAGCACTCGTGAAGACGGCTTGCTCGTCGGCGCTTCCTTCAGCCAGATTCTGGTAAAGCACCCACTTAATGAGCTGGCTTTCGTGGGAAAATTCGCCTTCATTTGTAGGTATCACGTAGCAAGTCATGTAGCAATTTTGACCCAAGAAGTCGAAAGACACTTGGTCGGTGAAGAACTCGGATGTCGGTGTGGAGAGTGCTTTCCGTGGGACGCCGCCTCGCCAGGCGACAATAGCCGGCTTACTTTTCTGGCCGTTTCATGAGTGAACGAACCAACTTCCGGATGATAGAGTGGATACCATCTGCGCCAATGACGAGATCAGAGGTGCTTACTGACTATATTTTGCCCGTGTTCACCGCAATAAAATTGAGCGTGACGCAATTGTGTGAGTACCACAGGCTGATGACGCGCTTCCCAGTCAGATACGCAGCAGATCCGTCTCCAGCCCCCGGGCTTGGAGGGCTGGGACACGCCTTGGAGGCATATCCATCGGAATTGGCACGCAGTATCCGGTACATGAAGAGCCAGTTGATCCAGTACATGTTGGTACCCGTGTCAACATCGACGAGGTTTTTGTGCTAGCGGACAGAGAAGGAGGTTGCCTTGCTCTGAAGTGACAGATGGAGGCCAGTCCGATCATGTTGGCGAAGACACTCAACGACGTTCTCACCGACTCGGGTGCCAGCATTATGGCTGCTCAGTTCTGATGCACAGTTTTGCTCGAGGATTGTGACATTCATCCCTTGTCGCTTGAGATGCACTCCGTGAATCAACCCGCTCAAGGAGCCACCAACCTTAGTCATTTCGTGAGAAACAGCACCATGAGAAGATGAAGGCGGTGGGCCTCTTGGGTACTCACTATGATGACTGTATTCTCTTTCCACATTGTCAACCCAGCGAGGGATATATCCTGGTTCCAAGGACAATTCCGTTGGGATAGAAGGAAGCCAAGTCCATGTAATACAGTGTTTCTATCCAAAATAAATAACTCATGATTGTCCTTTCTAGAGAAGGAGCTATATGGTCCTTTTATGTCCGACCTAGTCGTCCAAACCGAATTGGATGGAGATCTTGGCCACCACAGCCACAGCCGCTCTTTCATTAGTCATGAAACTGTTGTTCGTTCGCGTGGCGGGCAGCATGCTTGAGTATAACGGCTGAGAGCCAATAGATCTGTCCGGAACAGCGGTAGGTACGAAGTGGCTGGGATTGGAGATTCACTCTGAGACATTCGCTCTTTTCTTTCTTTGTCTGATGTGCTTCTGTTGCCTGTCATGAAACTGGGGCCTGGGCTCTACAAACAAAGCACTTCTATCTTGGAAAAATAGAGGAGGGGAACTTGACAAATCAAGCGACAAATCAAGCGTGTTTCTAATTGTAGGTCTGATCAAAAGTCACGGCAGTTCTTGCATCACAGTGTATCTCTTTGAAACGATTCCATGATCGCTTTCGCAACATACTCACCGCTCTGATAAGCACCCATGACGGTGCCGATGCCTTTGGCCGGCGCCGCGTGCTCCCCAGCAAACCACACTCCTCTTTCTTTCCCTAAGCCCTCTCTCAGTACCTGTAAATCATTGGCACCGTCCTCCTGTCCAGCTGGAAAGTTGGTGAAAGACCCGAACCCAGCAAATTCGTCATGCTGCCAGTCGGTGGCCAGAAACCTTACGGGCCTGCAGTCTGCAGACTCTCTGCTGAAGTTTGGCAGGCGAGAATAGTACGGCCGAAAATGTGAGGCCAGGATCTTCTCGAACTCAGGTGACTCCTGAATTTTGCCTTTGATGAGATTGGATATGTGGCGCCCCCACTCGCCATACATGAAGAACATGATGACAGGTTCTATGTAAGGTTCCGGAAGACCCGAGTAAGAAATGATCTCTTGCCGCCACTTGTGGATTCGTCTCTGCCGCATAGTCTGGCCGAAGGAATAGGGACTCGATCGGAAATCTGCCTTGGCCAGCGTCCCGGTCAACGTCATCCCAAAAAGCCTTCGGGAAGCGGATGAAGATCTTTTCAAGGTTTCCGTACCCAATACTGTCGATGGCTTGATACAGTCGCGGTGGAAGCTCCGGGGAGAAGACATGACGATTTCGTTTCAGCCATCCTAGAGGTGTGGTGAGGAAGACTTGGTCGAAAACCTCTGAATGACCGTCTCTCGTTGTCACCCGTACTGGCTTGCTTCAGGTTCTTTGTTCGAGACTTTTAACATGCTCTACGCAAACAACTTCGGAATTCAGACGTAAGTCAGCACCTGGTGTTGCGGATTTGGCCATATTCTCCACTATACTTTTGAATGTTGGCGCGACGAATAAGTTGTCTGACGCTGATTAGTGACCGACTCCATTTGACGCGGAGTAGTCTTCCACTGCTTACCTCCATCAATGCCTTCATCGAGCCACAAATTCTTCAGACTCTGAGTTCCATAGTCCGCGCCCATAAGTGCCCCCCACATCTCGACGACGGATGCAAGCAGCAGCTCGTCCGAGGAACGTTGCTCCAGCTTCGCATCCACGAAACCCTTCAACGTCGCCTCTGGTGGAATGTCAGAGTAGTGCGTTCTGCTGTACTCGGTTGCCTCGTTGATTATCGCCCAGAACTCCTCATATAGATTCTTTGCCACTCTATTGTCCATGTAGCGACCTGCCGTGTCGAACATGGAGTACACAGCACAACAGGCAGACGTTGCTGTTCTCGACTTCATTGCCAATTCAACGAAAGGGTTGTCATCGCTACCGTGGATCCAGCTGGCTCCGATATCTACTGGCCGTCCCAGCAAGTTGACTGGTGGACACGTCCGCCGATTCGGGACCTTGCCTCGAGAATGGTCACCTCAAACCCCTCGGAGGCGAGCAGGCTTGCAGCTCTGAGACCACTGATTCCCGCTCCAACAACGCATACGCAGCCCCGCGTGGCCTTCTCTTTTCTCGACATGGAGTAATTTATTTCGCTTGACTCTTGCCTCAGCGTGCGAGATCGGACGCGAGCTGTCGTACTCGTGCTGATAAATCTGGTTCTTCCAGGCATAGCTCGTTGGTGCGGTCAAAGGTGTTGGGATGTAACCCTGAAGCAAGCCCCCCTCCTTTTTTTTTTCTTCTTGCATGTAATGGCCCCAGGGTTGTCGTGCAGAGCACCTCTTTGTCTGGGTTGAGACCTCTCTTTCGACTGCAACTATGGGACAAGAGGGAAGGGAAACAAAGATGAAGCGCTGGCCTCATGTTTTCAACACAGAGCATTGCTGCTTGCAATGATGATGTTTATTTCAAAGCACAATTTGCATTGTCTATATGGGAAGTCATGATACAAAAAGCGACTGTGTCCAATGCCAACGCACGTATCATAGGCACGAAGCTTCCGCCCAAGGCCCTGTCACCTCCCAGGCAAAACCGAAGGCTTCTCCGACGCGTCTAGAGTGACGTATTCCACCAGCCTGTTGGTCACCCTCTCGCACCAGGGGTCCACATACGCCATCCAAAAGCTCGCGACCGCGTACAGCATGGGCAGCCACACGAACTGCCACATGATGAGCACCAGGTTTCCCGGGTACCCCAGCCTCGTGATCTCCATCTCGCCCTTGTCGTTCTCGTGGTCTGGCGGCGCCGACACGCCGTACAGCATCCACACCAGCGTCGTCTTCATCAGCGGGCCGTGCAGCAGGTACACGGCGAAGCTCATGCGCCCCAGGAACAGCAGGTGCCTCCCGCTCAGGAGCTTCTGCAGCGCCGGGCTGAGCAGCACGCCCAGGGTGATGAACTCGAGGCCGATGCCGCTCGCGAAGCGGGGGAAGTCTGGGTTCTCGGGAAGGATGGGACGCATGAGGTCCAGGAGGACGCGTGACCACGTCATCCACTCCGCGTGCCCTTCAGGGAAGGAGGCGAAGGTGAGGCCGGTGAAGACGAGGATCCCGGAGAGGATCTTGCTGAGGCGGGGGCGGTCGAAGATGAACTGTGTTGTGGAGGGGTGGTTCTGCAGGTCTGCGATGAATGCGCCCCAAAAGAACTGCATCCCGAAGGCGGCTGGGAGAAAAGCGGCAGAGTCAGTCTTGAGTTCGCATCGGATGACAGATGATGAAGACGCCGCAAGCTGGGTTTTTAAAAGACTTACAATCGCTCGCGCAGTAGAAGTAAACCCACAGCCCAAAACTTGCCATGCTCCGATACCTCGGCTTCATGTACGCTGTGGCCACCATAAACGAGTAAACCCACATGCTCCCCTTAAGCAAGGGCAGCAAGGTCCACTGGCTGTTATCATAATCGTTCGTCGACCTAGTCCACGTCGTGACGATGCAGTAAATCAAATTCCCCAGCGCCTCACCAAGGTACTCGATCCTCCTTGGCGACTGCACGTCGATCCACCAGCTATCCTGGTGCTTAGCCACGGCATACAGGCCCATCTCGGCCATCAGCCACGAGACGGCCGTCGCCGCCGCCGCGGGGAGCACGAGCCTCGGGATGCGCCGCAGCGCCGACTTGCTGACGGAGGCGAAGGCGGTCTCCTGCTGGCCCTGGCGACAGAGCTTGATGGGCTTGAGCGCGCACACATAGCCCGTCACGAAGGCGAAGATGGTGACGCCGATGCGGCCCTGGACCAGGATCCGGAGGAACGGCAGCTGCATGATGCGCGGGGCAACGCCCTCGGCCGAGGTCGCGCCGAAGAGCTCGCCGTCCCAGGCGCGCGCGAGGTGGGTCATCACCACGAGGGCGGAGGCGATGCCGCGGAGGCCCTGTGAGATGTAGCGTTTTAGCAAAGCGAAGTTATGGGATCGCGACACGACGGACTGCATGTGTAACGCAGTGGGATCCGCTCATCCGTTGCTCGCGGCTGGACGGCCCCATGCCGCTCGGTGTCGGCGGACTCCATTTTGAAAAAAGAAGTGACGGAAGGATTTTATGCTCACATCAACCCATTTGACGTTGCCCTCCTTTCCAATGGCCATCGTTGATCTCTACGTTGCATGGGCAACTAAGCAAGTAACAAGGGTCTGAGGCCTGGGTTTTGTCCGGTCGAGCTGAAGACGTACCAAGTAAAGGGTAGGTTTTGTTCGTAGAGAACGAGGGTGTAATCCAATTCTGATATCCCCACGCGTTCACTGCGGGACCGTGGTTGACAAACAAAATATGCTTCGGGACGTGCGACCCCCACCGTCAGAGATGTCGAGCTTATTAGGAACAGCAGGTCGAAGTGGTAGAACCTAAAGGCACCCCCGTCTGTAGTGTCACCGTATCGGTGAGTACAAGTACAGCGAGTGTGCGGCGAAGGGCAAATGGTAGCTTTGCGTGTCATGCGGGCTGTGCCACAGAGTGGCAGGGGACTTGACGAGGGAGAGAAAGTACGGGCTTGGCAGGAGGAAAAGAAAATGACAAGGCAAGAGAAACATTGTGATAGTAAGAGAAAGAGGATGGCGATCCCCGATCTCACGTCCGACGTCCACAAGGCAATCCGACCCGAATGAGAAGTTGGTGCTGCACTCTGCAAGGGGCGGTTGGCTCGTCATGTGGTTCTGGCCGTCAGATCCGGCACCAGAGACCGAGTACTCCAGACCTCCAGCAAAGTGGAAACGTGCCGACCAGCCACGCCAGTGATACTCACGGACTGTCCATAAGATGATTTCTGCCTCTGGTAGCTGGGGTCTGTTAGGGCAATTCATGGCTCAGTCTGATTCACGCAAAATGTCACAAGGCCGTTTTCCCAAGGATTGGGAAACGCCCAATTACTACGACGTTTCCAGAGAAGCGATCCCAGGCAGCGGGCCTCAGTTCTTCAAGATTGGCTCGCGGGCCGTTGTGGCTTTCCGGCTTATTAGAGGCTGGGCAAAGGTAACGGCTTCGTGCCATCCCGCACCTCAGGAGTGCTTGTCTGCTATCCATTTGTGTGCTTTTCTCGCTGATCGATCACCAAGACGCCACCTCTGGACACGAGGGGCGAGCACCACGATTCTCACCAACGCCATTCCTTAATGCGTTCTGGCGTTGTCCGTAGTTGCAACCTGGTGTGCCGAAGTGCCGCGTAGGACCAAGATCTCGCTTCCCGTCTGGGGATGGTTACGGCGATCATGCGGGTGGCCGGAGGCTTTGCCGGGCTTGACTGGTCAAGCCTCAACCACAGGGGAGAGGAACCAGCACGCGCAGCTCGCCCTAGACGGCTAGAGGGAACCGACTCAACGGCTGCCGTGGCGCCCTCGACACGTTTCCCTCGCCCGTCCCGCCAACCTTTTCACTCATGGCACTTGTATTTGGGAGATGACGGGGGTTCCTACACTGCAGCTCAAGAATAACGTAGTGGGGGCGCCAGAGAGATTAGCTTGGCGCGCTGAATCCTTCAGCCAGCACTACCCGGCAACGGAATTCACCTTTGGACGAAGTTAGTCTGGCGAAATTTAGCATCGTGACGGGGTGATCCAAGATTGATGATATGTCAAATCGCAGGTTCTGACAAGGCAACCATGGCAGAGAGAATGCTGAAGCTTGGCACAGGGAGGAATCGCACGTGAGGAAATGCGGCAAAGAGCATTCAAAAGGGAGGGGGGGGATTAATGTGCCGACGCCCCCACCACCCAGCCTCAACACGCTTCCCATCTGACCTTGAAAAATCGCAGTGAGACAGGAGAGCGTCAGCAAGGCCGGGAGAGCAAATGGTCAAATTTGCGGAAATGCCACCAGCCCACCTCACCTGCCATCTGGCAAGGGCGTCGATACCACGGTGCCGGGACGGGGGACGCCACGCCCCGGCTGTGAGGTATTGGTTTGATATACCGCTCGGAATACAGAGCTGGATCAAGGATGGATCTCGCCTTGTGCTCCACCTTGCCGTGCGGACGGATGATAGGAAGGGGATGTGTGGTGAGACATGGGGAACATGCACTGAGACATCTGGGGGAAGGGGCAACGCCCTTGGATTCACAGTCTTTTCATTTCTTGGTCCGCTTTGACACGGACACGGGTATCTGTACAAGTGTGACAAAGAAGCCTCGTTGTTGGGGTTCTTTCGAAAATCGTCTGGTAATCTTACCTTAGCAAGAACTCGAACGTGTCGTCTTCCGGCTCCTCGTCATCGTCACCCATCGAATTCTCCTCATCCTCTACCAAAGAATCACCGCCAACGCTCGGAGCAGTATTCAGTGCTTTAGTCTTGTCTTGATTCTTGGCAGCTGTGTTGGCAATTGCCTGTTTCTGGGCCCCGAAAGCTGCAAGCCGCCGGAGATCCGACTTATCGCCCCTCAGACGGTCAAAAGGACTTTGGTAATTGGCGAGTTTTGATGACGGGTCAATCAAGTCGCTAACATCTTCCTCGTCGAACCCTGTCGTGTTACGTGCGTGTACCACAGGGTTCCTGGCGCGCGAGAACTCGGGCGAGTCGGTGTATCGCTCGAAGAAAGCATTCTTCTCGGTGACAGCAGGTTGGTGACTGTCAGATCGCATGCAAAAAGCAATTGCAGCAGGGGCCGAGGAGGTTTGCACCTGCCTGTCCATCGACTCAGTCCTGGGCCTCTTAGGCGGACTGTCTTGTCTCTCCTTCGACCTTTCATGCTGCTGTCTCTGCTGCTGCGTCGTCTTTTGGGCGTTGGCATCAGTGTGTGCCCTCTTGTAGAGCTCCTAACCCTCCTCAAAGAACACCCGCTTCGTGCCCCGTAGCCTCTCGTCTTCCATCTGTTCCAATTGTTGGTCCAATTCCATTAGATCCAAGACCTCTTGCTCAATGTCCCGCTCTTCGGCGTCCAACTCATAGCCTGCGTCGGCAGCTGCATCTAGCTCGTCCATAAACTCGAGACCCATATTACCTGGTCGATATGGGGTCTCTGTATGCTCAGGTTGGTAGTCGATTGGCTCTGTCTCGAAAGTGTCTTGGGATTGGTCGAAACCTCGGCTCAGCGGGTTGGCCGAAGGTGGTTGAGCGCCATCACGGCCGCTGCGTATGCTGAGGTCGAACTTCTGAAGACGCATCGCATTCCAGCTAGGATTTTCATGTACAATGATGGCATTAACCGGTTCTGGTGTTCCATTTGCGGGGAGGAGGCGCTTCAAGTTCTTGGCTGGGAAACGTAGTGGCGCTGTGTCTACGTCTTGCAAGTCGTGAACAACGACCAGTCTGCTCTCGCCGCGCACGATCACCTCAATCGGGAGACCAGTGCTCTCCTGCGTAGGGGCGTCTGTGTCGTCAAGATTTTGAGATAATTGTCGCCGCTGGAACTTTGGGGTTGCAACGACACCAGAGCACCGCTCGCCTAGCAGCCCGGTATTGAGTTCCACCAGGCGTACCATCCGCGAGGGCTGCGCTCCGCTGAAGAGATTGACGCCGCCGCCAGCCCTGCGGCGAACTTGAGCATCCCAGAATTTCGCGACAATGGGAATGACGCAAACAATGTTGTCGGATCCACCCATCCATAGAACGGCACTCTCCTCCGCATGTCCCGATCCTCGGGTGCTCGGCAGTGCGACAACTTCAACGCCACCCTTGACGGCAGCAAGTCGTTCTGGGCCTCCATTCATCATGGAAACAAGGGAGTCTCGGCGTCCGACCGAGTTGAAGTCATTGGCTCCGAACGACGTCTTCTGCGAGCCTGGGTTGCGCAAGGGACTTATCCCCTCGAGGTGTCCTGAAGCACAGAAAGCCGTCAGAGCGGCTCCGCGCAAGCCGGTGTTTTGTTTCAAAAACATAGAGCCTCCTGCGTCGTTACCAAGGGGTCCACCCGCTTCGATATCCCATATACCCCACTGACCGTCCGCTAGAAGAGTTAAGATCGCCCTGCCATGCGATATCCACTGGGCACCGACGACGGGTTTCCTCGAGCAGGGTGAAGTAGTTGCGCGAGCGAAAGGGGGGTAGAGAGATAGCAGCCACGAGCCATGGGACGGCCATGGACCTTCTGAGATGTCATCTTGAGGGATTGAAGGGATAGAGTAGTCGTACACTCGGACGGCGTGCGGAGATGCTACGGTAAGGAGTTGGCTTGAGTGAAGAGGGTTGAAGGCGATACTTGTAAGGGGACTCGGCAAATATTCGGTCTGGAATGGTTCAGTGGCAGGACTGTCCGACGTAGTCTTGAGAGGAACGTCCCACAGGCGCAGAGTGCCCGAAGCATCCTTGCCATGAACAGCAACGATGGCACGACCGACAGAACCACCCAGGCTAGCAGGCGGTTTGTTGCGATCAGAGTTGTTCGTTCGGCGAGGTAGAACTGTTATGGCAATCCCATCTGGAGTTTTGCTCTGGCCGCCAAGCTGTATTAGAGTCTCGCCCCACTTGCCCTGACCCACGGCGCCAGCGAGCAGGTCAGATCGCAGGTCTTCCCTTGCTATGCTGTCGTGCGAGGGCGGTGTCAAGGGGAGCGTAATCATATCGACAGATCCCTTTGCAGATGTCACGGCAAACACCATAGTCTCGGCAAGGACGTCAGCTTCGCTCGGCTGCTCTCCCGGGATGCGCGGCGCGATGGGCGGGACAGCGATATGAAGGATGTCTGCGCCAAAGGCAAGATCCAAGGACTGGATGACTTCTGGGTATCCGGTGGTCTCGTCGACATTCTCATCTTCGAACTCTGGCTTGTCAATGAATGCAGCTGGTGCAGAAGTGTCGTCGTCGTCCGAGTCGATGATCATGACACCATCATCGGCAGATACCCCAGCACCATTTGTCTTGTTGCCCGAGGTCGGCTTCGAGGACTGAGGTTTGGCAGGCTTGAGCCGGCGACCACCGCGCCATACTACGGTGACTCCGTTTTCGTGAGCGTAAAGAAGGACGGTGGACCCTTGTGGGGAGAGGACGGGATATGTCTTCACATCGTGAAGTCGTCGGTTCAGGGAGTAACTAAACGAGCACGGTCAGCCAGGCAAGTCGCTCGCGGAGGGATCGTTGGGTCTCCCTACGTGTACTGTGTGTTCTGGGCGGTCTGCCGCACCCGTGGCTTGAGCTGAGCCATCATCGTGCGGAGTGTTTGTCGGTGGTGTTGTTATGGCTGGCAGACGGTGCAGTGACAGGAGCGATGGGGACTCGAGTCGATGGAAGAAGGGCGTTGGCCGAGGGAGGCGCCCGCAGAAACAAGCTCTGGAGGGTCTTCCGCAGTTTCGAGGGTGGGTCAAAGGCTCATGTCGAGGTTGAGTGAGACCAGTCAATAACAAAGACCAGGACAGTCCCTCGGTGTGGTCGCTGCAGGCATGAACCAGGCTGGTATGCTGGGCTGGCTCGCTCGCTGGCTGGCTGGCTGGCTGGCTGGCTGAAGTGGGAAAACTTTGGAAGCGCGCCAGCTTCAAGCTCGACGCGACGGTAGCTTCATTTGTGGCCCGTGCTCCCTGCTGCTCCCTACCCGCAGATCAGATTACATAACGTGGCGCCAGCCAGACTCAACGCCAAAAATACCCGCATTGTTGACGTTGCCGTATCGATACGTTCCAGACAGCGAACCGTAAACGGTCAAGAACTGCGCATTCTCAACCTCGCAGATTTGGTAATATGCGTGTGCCTGGTCTCTATCTTGATCGGACTCCAGCTTGCTAATATGCGTGTGCCTGGTCTCTATCTTGATCGGACTCCAGCTTGCTGAACTGCCCAGACGAGGATAGCCAAGACCAATGACCCATTGACGGCCGTGCAGGCACGCCATCTCCATCCAACGATGAAAGGAAGTCAAACGCATGCTTCAGTAAGATACGTAATTATGCCCAAGTAAGAGACCCACATTCAGTCTGATGTGGCCTGTCTGGTCTCATGGGAATTGTTCCGTTCTATGTTAACCTTGGTAAAGGTCAACAATTGGTGGTATACATGATCACATTGCCAAATTCGATGACTCGATGACAGGTGCGACAGCATATAGGAACTAACACGGATTTCTATTCTTTCGTGTGCTTGAACCCGAAGGGCCATCCCACCTCAGAAGCGCCCTCGTCCGGCCATATAGCTTACAGTCCGCCAGAACTGGGTGGTGGATTCACTACAGCCGAGAAGTTGAAAGCAGGATTATCGCGCCCTCCACCCGCCGCCCAGATTGAAGCATACGAAGCATAAGTGTTCCAGTTCGAGCTCGTGTTGATACCCAACTCATGCCACGCGAAAAGCCCAGCCGATAGATCGGTGCCCAGCATGGCATAGTTGAGGAACGGGTCATATGCCGATGAGGCCGAGTAGCCAGTATACATGTCGGCCAGATTGGTTGTCACTCGGATCCGATTCTGGTTGTACGGCGCCAGCTTCTCAATGGCGTCCCTCAGGTCCTGGTCGAAGAAGAACTGCGACAGGTGTGACACCTTGCCACCAGTGTACGTGCCATTTGGCAGAACCTGGGAGCCAACGTGAGCGATGATATGCTGGTGCGTGGCGCGCCCCTCGTAGTGGCCCGGGAAGTTGGTATCGAAGCGGACGACACCATCCACGTCTGTCTTCTGCACGCCGCGGAGCCAGGTGGTTTTAAGCCCTCCTTGGGTGCGGGCGCTCACGCCGCTATACTTTCCCGTGCTGTTGCAGGACCAGATGTCGATAAGCACATCCGCCGGCTCGCAGGTATTGATGTCGATGAATTGCATCTCAAGGTGCATCGGGACTCCTGGAATGCCTTCACTGACGTTTTGCCGAACTGGACCGCACTGGATTAGCACTTGGGAAGATATAAAGACCACTCAGATGCACCAAGGGAATAGACAGGGCTCTTTTTCTTTTTCAAATACAACAATTCCTCGCGGAGCTGTAACCCCGCTCCCGGACAACGAGACAAGGAACCTCTGACACCCCACGGAGGGGAAATAACGCCTTTCCCGGTGATGTTGAGGAGATTTGGGGGCTGCTTACTGATTTCTTGTGACACAAAGTACGGTCCGTTCGCATTGTCAGGGGCAAGAATGCAAGACGCATTTGCGCCGAAAATCTCCTTGGCCGGGGTCGACGGATTGTACGCCACAAGGCCAGTCTTGTTGTGCTCTACCTCGCTCCACTTTCGGAAGTCGGCGGCAGTGCGACGGTGTAAGAAAGGGGCTGCAATACCTCTGTCAGTATTCTGCATGTCTACAGAGAAGATCTTTGGGGACTAACTATCAGTCAGGCCTCGTTCCTTGCGCAGCCGCTCGAAAGTGGCTACTCGCCGGGCGATGGCTTGCTCCCTGCGTGCCTTCACCTTGGGGTTGTCCGCGCATGCTTGCAGGGCTCGTGAGTTTACCTCGGCGACGACATGGTGTCTTGCCATCTCCTCCACGTCCGCACGCTTATCGAACAACTCTTCGGGATGCGCTGAAACAAACTTTGCCATCAAGCTGGCGGCCAAGGCCACCAATACAGTCGTGGGAAGCATCATAGCTTCAATCAGCGTTGTGCTGAAAGCCGTCCCAGTGGGTTGTACAGGGCTTGGAGAATACAGCTGACTGCCATTACGAAAGGCGAAGACGGCCTGCTGGGACAACTGCTCATATATATCACATATCCCGGTATGGTGGTTGAACAATCTCGAAATCGTTTATAGGGTCATTTCCGGATAATCTCTAGCCAGGGTTGTTCCGTTGCTCACACCCGTACTAACCTCGCAAATGTAGATCCATGGGTGCTGTCTGCAAGAGGCCGAGACTGCCAGATGGAGAAGCGGAGTTCTCAAATGAGACATGAATTGTCTAATACCTTGGTTCCTAATGGCTGACCAGCGTCTTGGCGGGCTTGTGTAGAACCAGAAAACACCATCAAGTTGTCGTGCATTGGGTTGGAGTCCAATATCAGGTTCCCCTCACACAGCGCCCCAGCTCGGCGAAATTGCTACCCAAGCTTATAGCATAATGGTCTCAGTATTTTAGATGGATGAATTGCTCACCCAGTGTTTTCATCTGCATGTATCTTGAGATAGACGACTTGAGCTCCGTCACCAGGATTTGTGCTTCTTCGGGAACATCGCGGTAGATCATCTGCGAAGAGCGGGGCTATGTCATTGTTGTTATTTTCATTAATTGAGTATGTTGGGCTCCTGCAGCTGGTCAGCAGACACTCAATTATTGGGGTGTGCTTATCACTGGGAGGATGCTGGCGGTTCCTTTGATGAAGGCAATCATCTTGGGCTTGGCCTGCTTCCAGCAAGCGGCCTCATCAAATAGTAAGCATTGGTAGCTTCGATCACACCTCTGCAGTGTTGTTTTTCGCTTTTGGCATTCAAGACAATCAAAAAAATTCAGGTCTCAGTGGAGTAGAACTGACGAAGAGGGCTGGGCCCAGCAACTAGCAAGAATCGACCTGTCTTGGCCTGCATATGTATAATTCTGGTATCATATTTCCGCATTATGTTGAAAACTGCTGTGTGGCTCTTCAAAGAACCTGACTAAAGCAAATTTAACGCTGTCTATTGTCTGATATCATCCATCTGTCTCACCGATTCTCATTACAGACCACCGAAACGCCATCGCAACATTGAAAGCAACCCATCTCATGTATTTCGCAAAGTATGACACTTGAAAGCGTAGGTGAATGTTCTAGTACGGCTCCCCGGCCCGCCCATAGCTGGCACGCGCATTGTACGGTGGTCCAGCCATGGCAACTTCGGCATCCGAGACCTCAGCACTCGGGCTCGGCTTGCCTGGGGCGTACTTCCGCGAATACAACAGTATAGCAGGGTCGATGGGGACGAACACGGCGACGGCGACGACCATGGGGGCAGCATCCAGGCCGAAGAAGTAGGCCTCATGGGTGATGAGGTGACCCCTCCAGCCCTCGGCGAGCTCGATCGTCCGGTAGATGCTTCGGACGTAGATCATGATGAAGCTGATTAGGATGGCAATCAGAACCAGCTTGAGCGCCTTGGTGACGGCGCCGCGGAGCCCGGCCCGCCTGCTCGCGATGCGCCGGTAAAAGTCACCTAGGAGCACGCCGAAGAGCGTCATGGTAGCGAGCTGGAAGGCGATGCCGCCCACCATTATGTTCGAGCCGCGGTCCTGCTGCTCGTCTGTGTCGGCCATGGATGCCATGGCACCACCCACTGCCTGGATGACGAGTGAGACCACGTCGGCTGTGCAGAAGATGATTGTGTACCACTTCGCGGACAGGATGGAAGAAGCCCGGCCCAGGTCGCGGATGAGCTTGCCTAGGAGTACGTAGAGCGCGGCGCTGAAGAAGACGGGGGCGATGATGAGGGTCACTATCTGTGATAGAAAAGCATCCCTGTTGTATGGGCACCTAGCAGCCCAGGCCCTGGAGGCCCAGCCTATCAATTCGGCTGGGACGCATTTCGTGTAAGTAACAATCGTATGCAATATAATTAGAAGTAATGGTACGAACTGAGGGCCCCCAACGCGAGCAGGATAGATGTCGCTTTTCGTAGTTGGATCGATCGAAACGTGTGGTAGAAGAATGGCAGAGCAAACAAGACGCTGAGAACGATGCCTCCAGGAAAAGAGGGCACGTAGCCATAATTCGGCTCGAGAAGATCTGTGTAAGCGTAGCAGCCCGATTGTATCTCTCTGTTGAGCTCTTCGATCTCAGGCTGGGTCAAATTGGCGAACAGAGGCGGCGTCGACGACATTTTTGCAGTGCTCGAAGAAACCAGTTCGTCAAGGGACAGACCGATATCCCTTCACAGGGCCGTCAAGCGAATTGCAGGATTTCAGGGGCTATAAGTGGAGTTTGATGTCTGCTGCTTGAGTGTATGAATAATAGGTATAGGCGTCAGCAAAAAGGTCGTACAAAAACATCAGCATTCTCCGAACGAAGGATGTTCGTAAATTTATATGTCTACTTTCGTATCCAGGCAAGTTTGCAGCTGAAATTCGACGTCCGATGCTGACGAGTAGGAAGAGGTGAGCCAAGTAGGCTGAGCAAAGCCACTGGCACACCAGACTTGTTCCTCCGCTGCCACGGGAAGGGGCAAGCCCCAGCTAGGATGCAATCCTGAGGATCTGATCCATCCTCGACTGATCCACGACAGGCACCCGTGCTCATTTCCATTGGCTGTGAGGATTATTAATTAGCGATTGCCCCAGAAACCATAGCTTAGACGCGCGAAGATCAAAGTGTGGCTTGCTTTGTTCTGCCTTGTCCTTACGAGACATGGCTCTTACGAGATAAGTGGGTCCGGTCCGAACGTCTTCTTTCTTGCGCGAAGGATTGAGAGTCGCGTCGAAGGGTGATTACGTGTTGTGGCTTGGGCTGACGCCCTACGACTGGGGTTGAACCGAACTCTGTCGACAAAGACAACACAGACGCTCATTCTATCATAGCGGGATCGGAATTCGGATACGGACAGCAGCATCAGGGATCCAGGGTATGAGATGAATACTGTTGAGAATCTGCTCTGTGCGGCGGAGTCGGGACAATTCTCTTGAGTGACCTACCTCCCTGCCTCCCGGTATGATCCTTCAATCTGTCAGACCCATAATTAGACGCATAAGCAGACAAGCTGTAGACTTAGCTACAGAATATATGCATCATATTTCACCCGACAGTGGGTAAAATTTGCCCGCCACACGAAGTCGCGCTGGTCTACTAGTCCGCGTCAACTGTTGTATTCAATTTAGGCCTAAGTAAACCAATTTACGGCTGTATGAAGGAACCGCCATCAGGCTTTTTTTTTTTTTGAAAAATGCAAAACAGAAAAAAGATCACTGTGACAGGATTAAAAATGAAACCAAGTAAACCAAAGGACATTATCCTCCAGAACTTGGATGTCCAATACTCGGCACACATAGAAAAGCCAGGTGCATCTCAGTTGCAACACTACCTTATTGATAACACATTCTTGCCTGATCACCTGCCGAGTCTCTTCCATCAATTTTGATCACGACATCATTTCACTGCCTTCCAAGCTTTCCGCGATCCTGCCAAGTCTCCGTGAACAATCTTCAAGAGGCAGGTCCTTCCGCGAGCACGTCTGGAACCTCACCGCCAATAGGTGCGTAGAACCCAAACTTTCCGAATGGGTCATACTTGGTCTTGAGGCGTCTCAGCCTCCACAGCCGCCAATCCTCGTAGCCATACAGCGCCTCGAGGCTCTCATCTCCGTGTGCATAATTCACGTACGCGTGGAGAGGCTGCCCGCTGCCATCAAGCAAGGCACGCCTCATCTTCCCCCGAAGTCAGCCGCGATATTGTCCAAGGTGGCATTGCCCAGCTGGTAGTACATCGCCGGGCTAGCCAGGATCTGATTGAAGCGGTCTGGGTACGCCGTCTCGCCAGCAGGAACAGCCCCGACCGCCCTGGTCGAGTACGCCTCGAGCAGGACGAAGGAGCTGCGCAGTTCTGGAGGGAGGGTCCCGTAGACGTCCAATGCCGCCCGCAGACCTGCTATGTTCCACTTTGTCAGCGAGACCCCAAACAGCATGGAGCTGCTTGACCCCTTTTCGCACGCCGGCGTGCCGTATGCTGCGCCTGCCACGGCATTCATACCCGTGATGTCTGTGGTGCCAGCTTTGATACTTACTGGGAGCAAGGCGCGGACGCGGTCTGTGTACACCGGTGGAACGGTCCCTCGACCTTGCCAGATGAGCCAGAACACAATGATTGGCTTTTGGCCACGAATCCGGTCAGTATGAGTTGTCTAGAACCACACATTCCACTCAAGTCGGACAGGGTAAGCGCTCACATTATCAGGGTCAACGTCAGGGCGAAATTCGAAATGCCCATAATGTGAAAGCTCCACCGGCCGCGGCGACGCGGCATCATCCTTCAGCAGCCCGTTCGCCCACCCGAACAGCGCCTCCAGCTTGTCCTGCTTGAACACGTACTCCTCGTAAGCCCATAGCCGGCCCTGGCCCGGCTCGACGTCAAAGATTCGGTACTGGACCGAAGTGACGACGCCGAAGTTGTGGCCCGCGCCGCGGAGCGCCCAGAACAGATCACCGTTGAGTGTGGGAGAAGCAGTCACGGCGGTCCCGTCGGCGAGCACGACGCGGGCCGAGAGGATGTTATCAGTGAGTAGGCCGTGTTGCCCCTGAAGCCAGCCGTGGCCCCCCCCGAGCATGGGGGAGATGATCCCCGCGCAGTCGCATGCCGTGGCAACTATGAACCACAGTCATTGATCAGCATATCACTGGGGTATAAGGACAAGACACAGAGACACAGAGGCAACGGCGCTCTACACATACCGGCCTGTTTGCCTTTCGCCCACAAAGCTGCGATCATCTCGCCGGACTGCGTCCCTCCGCCGATAGTAGCTCTCCTTCCATCCTCCGACAAATGGACGTACGCCATTCCGCGCATGGAGATACCGATCCCGTTCCTGACGTTTCCAAGATCCCAAGTCTCGCCATGACCACCCGTTATGGCGAGGAAAGGCCGGTTGGACGCGTCGGCATACATGATCTTGATTGCACAGTCAGCGATTGCTAAACACCCATAACAAAAACACGACAGAAAGAGTATGGGAATACCGTGTTGCGAACATCCTGTTCTGTGACGACCCTGACCAAGGCGTCGAGATGAGGCTTCTTGGCAGCAAGAGTGATGGTTCCGTTCAGAAAGCCTTGCGAGCCTGGTAAGTAGATATCTGCGTCGCCTGACAGCAGCGGCCTCAGGGGACCAAAAGCTGTGTCCAGTGGGCCGTGCATTTCTCCCAGAGGCCACACCAGCGCCACAAAAAGAACCTGGGTTAGTATGCATAGTGTCGTCGTCGTCGTTTTCGTCGTTTTCGTCGTTTTCATGCTGGTGCTAAGCATGTGTCTGGTCAAGCCGTGTCATGGAGCGATGAGCGAGCCAGCTAAGATGACATGACAACATTGGGGCATCGAGGAGCGCCAGAAGGCCCCAGGCTCTTATCATCAGGGAGTTGGGTCTCACAAGCCGCTGCAAAGCCCCTCCCGACTTCCCAAATCAAGCCGGCCCTGCATTGCAACTCCGGGCGGGATCTCGCCTGCAGATAGATAACCTGCAGATAGATAACTGCTGGCGGCGGCGGCACCATCATCAGGCTGTAATTGTCATGCTTGCATGCAGTGGCAGTGTGCTAGACTTTATCTCTCGCCAGTGAGAGTGCTGCCACCGCGCTGCACCGCTACCCTGCCAATCTGCTCGGGACTCGGTCTGCAGTTGGCGCCATGTTGTGAACCCTCGTGCATGTGAAGGGTAAATGGCGGGGTAAAAGCCTGAGGCGTGTGTTACCCACGATATCAGTAAATACGAACAAATAGATACGTGCTTGCAGGAGAACAAGTCACTTGCAGCCGTGGACTGTGAAGATCGGCGATGGGAAGTTGGACACCAGGTTGGTTGATGTTTTGTTTTCATTCCGTTGGTAAACCCTTCACCGAGCAATGCAATGCCGCAAAACAAAAGTACTAAAAATACAGTTGATCAGGATGCTTCCCTCTCCTGGTGTGGCGGGTCCCCGACTTGGTCATTGGGTCGTCACCAAAAGTGTCGGAACGTCCTCTTCCCTCCAGGCTCCTCGCCCAAGCATTTATAGCTCGTTGGCCTTCTTCTTTGCCTCACCCTTCAACTCAGCAGCCTTGCCCTTAGCTTGGCCGGCTGCCTGGTTGGCGTCACCCTTGAGCTCCTGTGCCTTGCCAACGGCCTCGCCCTTCAGCTCGGCGGCCTTGCCCTTGACGTCGCCCTCGGTGGTGTTGGCGGCAACTTCCTTGACCTTGTCCTTGGCAGCAGCTGTTGTCCCGTTGGTCAGCCTTCGAGCTTCTCACATGTTGCTCCGACGTAATCTGTTCATGCATGTCTACTTACTACCCAGCTCGATGCCGTCGACGAGCTTGTCGGACACAACGCGGTCCACCTTCTTCAGGCCATCCTTGGCGGCATCAACGGGATTCTTTTGCAGCTGCACCGTGGTGGAGAAGGTTGCTCGTGGGACGGTGGATGTGAAGTTGGGAGAGCGTGCGGCCGTGCGGGAGATGGTGGCCATGCGGCGGAAGGTCATCTCGGTGAGGAAAGACATTGTGGTTTGCTGCGAAATGTGTGTCTTGAGTTCTGATGCTGCCGGACAACTTGCTGAGGACGAAGGCGGAGTCGTCAAGATATTAGGGTTAGATTAAGGTATCGAATTGAGAAATCTGTTTGTATGGCAAGTTCCAATAGGGAATCGAATTGTGAACAGCAGGTTGTGTGAAGTTAAGAGGGAAAGGGAGGACAGACAACTATCACAAGGGAGTGATGAGGAATGATGTCATGCTCACGATGACGCTTGAGGCTAGAACCACCTGCACTACAGCACTCCAGCACGCCAGCATGACGTCTACAAGTGGTTGGACCTCGATCCGTAACGCAAAATCAGACAGAAAAGGTAGATGATCGCCAAAAAATGCTGCAGCAGATCAGCTGCTAAAGGAGTTCCATCAAGGTCTAGGACGTCGTTGTCCTCCGTGCATCCGGCACTGAAGGGCAGCTCCGCTGTTCCGTCCGCTCCTAGCCACCACAGTACAGCCGATTCTGTGATGCAGCTACGGGAATACCCAGAAGATGGATTCATGTTACCACGGACTTGTGTCCAACATGTCTTGCCCCGGCTAAAAAAACCAGCTCACTCCAGGCGAGCTCCAAAGCCCAGCTGCGCTCACAGCAAGTTGAGGGGCACCGGCTGATGTTGTCGTACAGGGGACTCGGACCGTGCATACTCCACCTTTAGACGCCATCAGTAATTGCTGAACTGAGACCTGGCCATGGCAACATTCAGCCGGCCACGGAGCTTGTCACGATAAAGGTCCGCCTTCCCGAGGTCCTTGTTGGGAATATACCGCGCCACGCACCATGCTCCTCTCACAGAAGCCGCAAGCCAGGGCCAATATCGTCTTATACCTTCGCGAAGTAGTACAACACAATACCAGTGCCATTGCCGTGACTTATTGGGAAATGAAAGCGCTGTTCCACCTCTCATTATACCGGCTCAAGCACCGATGGCAGGAAACATGGGGATATGCAAGCACACTGGAGCTAGGGTAGAGCACCATCAATGTCGCCCCAAGAGTCATTCAACAGGCTCATCTAGGTGTGTTTGCTTGAGGCCTTACAGGACGACGCCTCTATATCTGACGAATACTGGAGGGGCGGGGGAGGGGGGGCGGAGGTGGCTTTGACGGCCGATAGGTGTACACGAAGCGGCGAGCAGCCGCCGGGGCCGGGCATCCAGCACCTGTGGATGTTGCTACCGAAGCATAACCGCGTTCTGCTGGTCCGCACAGTACAAGTGTACGAGTGTCACCAGGTCAGCAGAACCTCTATTGAGGTCCAAGACCCCCAGGCTAGGGCGTGGGGTGGAGGTTCTCGCCGCGCCGTTCCTGTGCGCAGCCCAAGTGGACTCGGGCCCCCGGGTGCTGAGAGAGGCCACGGCGGCGGCGTGTGCGTGTTTGGAGCCGATCTTCGTAGCCAAACCGGAGGCTGAGTGCCCAGGTGATGCGCGGCGGCCCCTGGTCGTGGGTATTGTGCCTGTCAGGAACGGTCACGCATGGCTCCGACGAGCTGGACTCTTTGAAGTGCTGGAGCCGGTCAGAAGAGTCCTCAGGATTCTGGGTTGCGGGCATGCCGTAGCTCTCATCTTTTAAGAGCCAGGCGGCACGGCACGTAAGACGATGCGGGCTCCAGACGGATGGACACATTCACTTGCACTCATACTGCCACCAACTACTTCAACAACCCAGTTGCCCCTGATTCCCAGCGTTGTGGCTCAACGGCCACGGCGTCTGGTAAAACATCAAATGTAATCCATAGTCGCCGTTCAACTCAGGCTGTCTCTACGGAAGAAAAGTAAGGGGAGGAGTACGCTCAATGCGGTAGGAAACTCCCCACCTAAGTACGTTGGCACTGATCAATTTGAACGTTGCACATGGTGCCCAACTTTCCCCCCCCTCTTTTGCCCATCATTCTTTTGGCACTTTCTGCCAGGAGGACTGACACTTTATCCGGCCCTGGCAAAATGAGTCTCTCTGATAGCGATCTTTTGGTTGCGACGTCTTGATACCGCCTGGCGATCGTAATGTGACAATCTTGCCTCCGGACGGCGTGATCATCACGGGTTCCTCCTTAACCGGGCAAAATATTCTTCCCAGCTGAATCAGAAAAACCAGTTGGCTGCCTCTTTGGTCATGGATGGGCGGGTAACGAGTACATGCGTCCTCAAGAGTCAAAATTATCTTTATGCTCAAGCACAAAGACTCAAGCTCTGTTGAGTACTGTGTTCAAATTACGGCATCATCTGCATCGTACTAAATGAGGAGAAAATATACGTCCACATTAGAAAGTCGCTCAGGGCCTTGCAAGGCCTGACTCGATGAACTTACACGCATACGATTGTTGAACGAAGGAAGAGCAGAGGATGGAATACAGAGTGTTCTGTGATCAACTCCGAGTCTCTGAGTTATTCAAGAGAATTGAGACAAGTATCAGTTTCGAGTCGCCTCCAACATTTACTACGACCACGAGATCACATATATTTTCTTGAAGGCACTTGCAGCAATATCTGTCGTAGCAATGGACATAGCCGGCAAGATGAGAAGCGGCGCTGACATTCACCGCAAGTATGTCCTCCAGAATTCAAGGCGATATTTCTTCACCCCCGATGTCAATTCTGGGCTTGCTTTTCAGACATGATTTAACATGTGGCAACCCAGGAGCAGGAAACGATCCATAGTCGTCCACAACGAATACGTGTGATATGAATGGTCATGCACCATTCTCAGGCTGCGAGAACAACTAGGCTGGCAGCATCTAGGACGATATGTACAGTCCGTGGACCCGTGTGGGCCGCATCATGCTGCTACTACGTACGGTAGCTCACATCTTTTTAGGAAATTCGACAAGCCGTAAAGTCATGCCCACATGCACTTTGACTCTTACTCAAAGCACCCTCACCTGCCCTTGAAGATCGGCTTCCTCTTCTCCGCAAACGCCTTCAACGCCTCGTTCCTGTCCTCCGTCTTAACGACCCTCTCATACATCGCATTCTCCACCTCCTCGTGCGGCCTCTGCACGGCCTGCAGCGCCGCCCTCGTCGCAACGGGCCCGCCCTCGCAGATCTCCGTGGCAAGCCTAACCGCCTCGCTTAGGACGTCGCGCCTCGCCACCGACAGGATCTGGTCAGCGGCGGCCTTGTCCCCATGCTTGAGCTTCTCCACGTCATCCTCGCTCTCGGGGACCACCTCGACCAGGCGGTCCGCGATGCCCAGGAAGTAGGCCTCGGGCGCGGAGACGCGCCTGCCGGTCAGGATGAGGTCCCTAGCGCGGCCGATGCCGATGAGCGCGGGCAGGCGGTGCGTCCCGCCCGCGCCGGGGATGATTCCCAACCTCGTCTCGGGGAGGCCGATGACGGCGTTGGAGGAGAGGACGCGGAAGTGCGTAGACAGGGCTAGTTCGAGGCCGCCGCCGAGGGCAAGGGAGCTGATGGCCGAGATGGTCGGGATGGGGAGGGCGGAGATGTTGGTGAAGGTCGAGCGGAGGAGGGCGAGGAAGGCGTCCGTCCTGAACGGGTTGGGATGTCTTGTCAGCCGACAGCAGCCACATACGAACGAAACGAGCACACGACTGGCAGGAACCCCGCCCAGCCTGGCAAGGCGTCTGGCAAGGGTTGCGCCCCTCTGCCCCGGGTTTCAGACAGGATGAAGCCCCTCTCGCACGGGAGACACGTACTCCTCTTGTGTGAAGCCCCTCCTCTCCTTGAGGTCCGCGCCGGCGCAGAACGAGCTGTCGACCGCGCTGGCAAGGATCAGTGCCCTCGTGGGGCCCTTGTCGTCCTGGCCCGCCGCGCCGCCGAAGCGCCTGTTCCAGCTCTTGGAGGCGAGCTCCTCGCCCGTCGACGCGTCATACTGGGCGTGCACGTCGTCGACCTCGCCGCGCAGGGTGGCCAGCAGGGCCCTGGAGATGGCGTTGCGCGCCGCGGGGCGGTTCAGCTCGAGGACCCGGATGTGGCCCGTGTTGGGCGCCGGCAGGTTGGTGACGCGGACCAGGGGCGCCTCGCTCGCTGCGGTGGAGTAGCAGCACCTGCGGGAGGAGCGGGCGGCGGGGAGGGCCTGGAACGGCCTCTGCGCGAGGATGGCTCTCGGGCGGGGAGGCATTGTATGGTGTTCCTTGTCTTGCGGGCCCTTTGGTGGTGGAAGTTCAAGAGAGGAGGAATTGGTACTCTGAAGCTCCAGTCTGCACCGAGGGCCTCGACGGCGACACCCCAAAAGGCTCACGATGACGTCTGGCTGAACGCGGCTACCAGCGGGCTACTTGAGTCTACCCCGAACCCTCAATTGGGTGCCTCGGTACTATCAGACTTGGAGACATTACTGTCGGGGGAAGATTGGGGGGGGGGGTGTCTATTGTCCAGCACTTAACCCAGGCCTAACCCTGAAAGGTTCCAGAACACAATGAATTGAGCATTGCTTGTTCCGAATGCAGATAAGCTTATACAGACTCGCTCGTCCTTTGCCAACGTGGAAAACCGCCCCAAGAGAGCTTGAATCATGGAATCGCCTGGCAGCGGAAGCCCTCTCCGTCTGTAGAAATGAACTCCGGCGGCCTCCAGCAACAGGCTGAACTTGGCCCAGCTTGGTTCGAGTGCCCACTCTATCACCTGCGCAGCTGACTGCCCGGCTGTGGATAGCGATAGCCATGGATTGGGTCAAGTGGCCCCCACCGCAGAGGTTTCATGTTGACATTCCATCACAAACCACGAGGGGGTTTACCGAGAGCGATCGTCATGGGGAGAGGGGGCGTGGGTGTCAACGTCAAAACGTCAAAACGCCGACCGTTCAGCTAACCCAGCTCTTTTTCTCTTCTTGCCCCGGCCGTCAGGTTGTGGACAGGCAATTGCTACGCCGAACCGGGAGCGGACGTGGGAGTCCATTTTGAATTCTCCGACGACAATAAACTCTAAAAATGAACGCACACACACGGCGAGTCGAATGCGGATTCCACCCTCTCCGTTGTCCAACACGAGGCCAAATCTCCGTCCTTTCCCCCGCGATTGCCAAGGTCCGGGACACCGCCCTGCCAGCCTGCAAAAGGCGTGTGGGTGGAACCCCCGATCTCGCGGCAAGTGGAGCGACAAAGCCACTCGCTTTTCGCTTGGCCGGCAGGTTGGTCGGGGCACCCGCGAAGGAAGCGGGACTTGTGGTCTTGTGATGGAAGATCTGGACTCTCCTGCTGCGGGCTCGCTTGATGCAGTTGCCAAGTCACTTGACTATGAGGAGCATAGAGTGGGATAATGCTGGCGAGACAGAAGAGACAGGCGAGAGTGAGCTGTCTGAATTGCTCTGATTTCGTTGCACGACGCAGACCGCACCGCAGCCCGAGCTGTTCTGTCTAGACTCAGGTCCGTCTGGACTAAAAGTGCAGCGGCACACAGGATTCCAGATTTTACCCTCGCAGTCGTTGCGAGCCAGCCACCGTTACCTCCGTATTCCCATTGACACCTTGATGCTGCTCAGCAGGACGTCCAAAGCTTGGTACTCGGGCTTTTTGCCCTTTTCCTTTTGTTACTGTTCCTGAAATTTTGGTCAGGATATAAAAAGCAATCGCCAACCGTGCACAGCTGGATCGGTGACATGGTGCGCCGCGTGGTGCTGGGGCCCAAATTGGCACAGGAATACAGGCCGTTTTCCCAGGGGCAGCACCATGATGCGTCTACGTACGGCTGCGGCACGCACTGTACGCTACTGACGAGAATGCCCACGCGGCAGCTGTAGTCTAGTAGGGCTGCGAGATACCCAATCCTCCCGGCCGCTCGGGTAGCCGAACACGGGGCTCAGGTACCCACAAGAAACAAAGACTATTGACGGGAGAAGAAAAAGTGTGTACCATTCACTGATTCACGAGAGCCATGATAGATGGCCGTGCAGGGTTGCTTACCTGCTGCCATACTGAGAGACAAGAGGTGTTCCTGGTTCCCGAGCCAGCCGTTGGAGGAAAACACACGATTAAGCTCACGACATCCAGGAACCGCAAGTCGTCTTTTGTGCTTGGCTATCCCGGACGCAATTGTTCATCAAACCTTGTTGATGAACTCCTTTTTGTTGTTCCGTCGCGGAGAAAAAAAAAGAAGGTTGGGTCTAGCGCTGGGCCCCGCGAGGCCGTGATGGCCGCCCATCACGGTCGCAGATGCAGCGACCGGGCAGCCGGGGCCCAAGTGCCAGCAGAGTGACTTGTTCCTCCCCAGGCCTGTCAGGCCGGCGTGGTCTACAAACAGTACGATTGCTCGCCGGGCTGGTGCAGGCCGCCCTTGACAGGAGGCCCGGCCGCGGCCGTGATCCGTGATCCGCGATCCCGTATTATTGCTGCAGTTTTGTGTGTATTTCGGGGAATTCGAGGGAGCAGGCCTCGAGTCCCTTTTTTTTTTTTTTACTTCCTTTTTTTGCTTTCCCCGCGGACACGACCAACACAGTGAGAAAAACAATGACTGGATGGACCGTATTGCAAGGCTTGGGCTCAAATAGGGGGCGTACCAACTGGGCAGACGCACTGTATCGGACACCTTGTAATTGTTCCGTCCAGTGCGTCGGGGTTAAGAAATGACGTGGCTCGCAAGTTTGTGGCTGTGTCCAATGTCGTCTCGAAGCGATATTGCGCTGATTTATGCCTTCAAGCTTCCAAAACCCAAGCCTGGCCGAGCTGGGGTTATGAGCCTCATCGAGGTCCCTGGCGGTCCAGAACGAAGGATTTTTCTCCCTAATGCAATCAATCGATCAATCTTCCGGTCGCTCTTATCCGTGTGGTCAGTACGAGGTGGTCGTGTTCGTTGTTGGGAGGATTGGCAGATGGCTAGCTAATGGTTGGTGGTATTTTGGCAGCCAGTGACCATCCGGCCTCCCGGCCACGCACGCAGCGCCAAAACACGCCATCAAGCGCCATCTGTACAAGTCAGCACGGCATGATCTGCTAGACTACTGCACGTTCTTGTCGGCTGCAAGTCGCTTGTGTGCCTCGTATCGGCAGCGGGCGTGAATTACCTCACCCTCCCTCCCGGTGTGCCCCTTAGTCCCCTGATACCCTAGTCCCTTGCTCTGCCGAAGGCCCAGGACCAGGACCAGGAGCAATGCATCGATCTTGGACGGCTCAAACGAGGCTGCGACCACGGCATGCGACGTGTTGTACCCTGTTTGGGATTTCCTTTGACCGATGACGACGGCGAAGCTCCAACTTCCATGCTGCCGTTTCCATTTTCGGTCACGAGAGCGTCCTTAGCAGCAAAGGCACGGCAGTCATCGTGGTGGTGAGCTGATCAGTCAGTCGATCATATGGGGAAACGAAACATGCGAGTGAGGGCGAGGCGACAGTCTGAACGACAGCAGCCATTCCCGACTCATTGGTGGAGTGAAACGAGACGGCAGGCCGGCCAGACGGACGCTCGCACCACGGGAGAGGATGTTACGGCGAGATAAGCTGCGCGCGAGCACGGGTGTCCGGTACGCTAGAGATGGATAGCTGCATGGCCGTAGTTACGCAGACACATTGTCCAACAAGTGACTGGAAGCCGAGCGACCTCGAAGCTTACTTTTGGTGTCGAGCTGTATTAAACTGTATTAGAGCTGCGTCTGAGGGTGACAAGGCGCGTCTCACGGATAGTCATCACGAAACAGCCCATCACACACTCTTGTCCAGAGGGTGAGGAGCGGGAAGGCTATTTCGACTAGCTCCTGGCGTCTGTCTAGCTGCTGTGTCTGGCTGTCTGTCTCTGCCGGACCGTCTTTCAGCACCTACCACCGTCCAACCCGTCGGGGACCGGCGCCAGGGACGGACGGAGTGAGCACGCTGCTGGCCTCGCTTGGCCATGTGCTAGCCGCCTCGCGGAATGCAACTGTCAATCAGCAAGCCCCAGCCCAGAGCTGCACGACCAGCTGGCAGAGTCAAGGCGGGAAGGTGGGGAATATTGTATCGCAGTAGTCAATAGACAAAACTCTATATGCATTGCACAACGCGTCAGGTCACTTCACTCCACAGGCAGGTAAGAGGGGGATGAAGGGGGGTCGTGCCACCCAATCTCGAGAGTAATTCTTGGAGGTGGTCAGGGTTTGATGAGGACAAATCTTGGGACTTTGGGAGCAGGGTACGGAGTACAGTGGGAGAGTAGGTACTTCCAAAGGCTGTTGTTATTCAGCAATAGGCCGTCAGGCGGCGGGTGGCACGGCATGCTAACGGGACCCTATCGCTCAGACTGGACTCGCCGATGCCAAAGTATATTTTAGACGGCCCTGGCGGGCTTGGATGTTGAAAAAGGGGGCGGCGAGAAAGAGAGAGAGCGAGCCAGTGTCAGTGTCAGTGTCAATTGGACCCGAGTATTGTGCAATATCCTGGGAAATATGCAGCAGGACCGACGGGATGACGGGGGTTCGGGGGGTGTGAGAAAACGTTGACGTCCAAAACTTACCCGAACCGGGCAAGCTCTCGCCGGGTAGCGTTTCCAGTGCTGACCAATGACCACGGTTTGCCCCTGGAGCTAAATTTGTGCCAGCCTGTCCCATTGGTCAAGGCGTCCCCTTGATCTCCACTCCAGACGTGCAAACGAAGGGTACCCACTCTATCAGGAACAAAAGAGAGAGGGAGACAGAGGGACAAGGTCACAATGCAGTAACGAAAAGACCAGACGGTGACCTCAGAAGTCGAAGTCCGCCCAGCAAGAGAAGGACAGAGGAGAGTGAATTGGCAGACACAACAGGTGACAGGGCGACAAGGTGCAGCATTAGCCAGTCAAAGCCCACCGTTTCGTTCCGTACAACCAGATCAGCCAGGCCGGTCCCATCGTAATCTCCCCTTTGTCCTCCTAGTGGCTCGTTAGCACATCTTGGAACGGCAGGGGGTAGAGTCGGCAACAGAGGGAAGAAGGGACGACTGGACTGGGCAGAGGAGCAAGAGAGCAGGAAAGAGGAGAGAGAGGAAACGAGAGGAGACAAGGCAAGTCTCACCATCCTGTCCCTGTCTCTCCCTCTTTCCTCCCTCGCACACACCCACACACTCTTCTCACACGCCCACCCAAGCACCCCAGCACCCACGCATCCACGCACCCACGCACCCACGAACCCACGCACCCACGAAGGCTCACACCCAAGCCAGCCCAGTCCAACCCAACCCTCAACCCTGCTTGCTTGGAAACCAACCCCCAGCCTGCTCATGCTTCGTGCTTGTGCCGAGCCCACCGCCCACCGCCCATTCCCTTCCCTTCCCACTCTGCTGCTCTGCTCTGCTCTGCTCTGCTCTGATCTGATCTGATCCGTCCAGTCCATTTTCATCACTCTCTTTTTTTGTCTCTTTTGATCAATTCTTCCATCTCGTCATTCCCCCCAACCCACTCATTCAACAGACGCAGACACAGACAGTCAATCATTCCCTCCACGGCCACCCTGCAGCGCCAAACAGCACAATACACGTCAAGGGAATAGCCTCGAGAGCACGAGAGCTGCGACCGTGACCGCGACCGTGAACGTCACACAACGCCAGCAGAGTCACTCGTTTCTCGCTCCAGTGCGCTTCCTGTGTCTTGTTTCCTAGTTTCAGATCCAGGCCTGGCTTTTTTCCTCCTTCCCTACTGCCTCCTACTGTACCAATACGGACACCGACCACTTCAGCCGGCCTCCCTTTCCTGACCTGACATTCGCCCCCTACCTTGCGACCTCGACGTTCTATTTCCTTCCGAATTCCACACCAGGCCGGCCTCACCCGTCGACCACCAACGCGGCTCATCCCTCGCTCTGCAGCGGCCTATCCCTTTCACCACCAACTCCAGAGAAAGGCCCTATTTCCGCCAGGGACTCATCAATGTCATCTCCGCTCTAAAACCCAAGGGAGACTGCAGGATATACTAAATTCAGGAAGTGGCATAGTGTGAACCGAGAGGGCTCACAAAGGAAACAAGACTCTGGGATCTCGCCCTCGATTGTCCCAGCCTTTGTTCGAACGACTGTCTATTCTTACTCGCCTGCCAATCGGGTAGCCGACGGAGACCTCGTGGCCATCCTTTCGACTCCACGAACAAAGCCTCGCTTCCCCTGAGGCTGACCGTTGAATCGACCATTGACGTCGTCTTTACCGACGAACCCGTCGTGACCGAAAGGCCGCAACATCACTTTTGCACCAATCTGTCGGGTTTTCTTTTTCGTCCTCAGTCTCAGGTTTCTACCTCGCCAACAAACACCAACCTTTAACCACAATTTCACACGCAAAATGAAGACAACAACAATCCTCGCAGCGGCAATCGCCACTGCATTGCCAGCATTCGCAGCCACCCCAACATCCTCACAACTCGAAGAGCCCTCAGCGGCACCAACGCTCGGAGCCCAGATCGTCCAGGGCTGCTTCAACTCATGGGGAAATCTCCTCTTCAACTCGACGCCAAACTTCAACACAAAGAGTGCGTGTGCCTACGATCTTTGCTTTGCGGGTGGCTTCAAGGTCGCCGCAACGATGGGCGGAAATGAGTGCTACTGCGGTAACGAGTACCCGCCGGAAAACTCGCTCGTCGACGACTCCAAGTGTGACGTGCCATGCCCCGGCTACGACCTTCAGGCATGTGGTGGCATCGACTTTTACACAGTTTACAACACTGGTGTCAGCCTCTCCGTCAAACATTCCGCAGAGAACGACACATCCTCTGCTTCGGGATCTGCCACCCCAAGTGTCGTCGCATCCTCCACCGTCGTCTCAGGCGGTCAGACTAGCGTCGTGTACGTGACCTCGACACCAACAGGCGAACCAGAAGAGGGCAAGAGCTCAAATATGGGAGGAATCATTGCTGGCATCGTTGTGGGTGTCGTGGTTCTCGCAGCGGCACTGGGTGGGCTTTGGTTCTACATGCGACAGAAGAGGAACCGAGAGATCGAGGAAGAGCACCGTCGCAACGCTGCCGTCAATGCCTTCATGGGCGGAAAACCACCCGGCAGCAGTGGCGGTTACTCCATGGAGACCGACACCCGTCTGGACCCCGTTATGGCCCAGCGGAGGATGAGCAGTGGCAGCATCGCCGACAACCAAGATTACTCGCGACGAATCCTACGGGTATGTTTTACGTTCTCGATGATCCCCTTTGCTTGTGCTAACGACTTCAATAGGTTACCAACGCGTGATGACGTTCCCCATTTACGACGAACGATTATTGCCTGTACTCTACTATTCCATTGGCATCTTTCGGCGTTTGGTAAATTGCTCTCATGTCACCGGTCAATCAACCACGCGACGAACCCTTCGGCGTTTCACGTTGGCGCAAGGAATGCAACCTATTTGAGGTCACGAACAGGGCGTGGCACATTTCTCCCATGCACCCGTTGCCGCTTCCTGCGCCGTCCCCTCCCTCGCCAATCTTTCGGCACTTCTTCGGTATGCCTCTGGCACGTCTCGCTCCTGAGCCCCGGCCTAACGACGACGATCCTGTCAAGATTACCACTTTTTTCGTCACTACGATTACCTTTGTGATACCACTATTTTGGAGACGGGGTGGAGGCGTGGATACGGAGTATTCAGCCACCCCCTAAAAACAGGGCTTGTCCCGAGACAAGGCAACCCTGATGCATCTATATTTATTACTTGTCTGGGCGGCTGGCTTTGGGAAATTGGGAGCGAAGGGACGTTAGATCGGGTACCAATAAACCCAGACTGAGCGGGTACAGGCTGGCCGCTCGCTTGTCGGTTTGCGAGGAAGCGGCTGTAAAGTGCACATATGTGGCCCAGGATGGGGGAGAAACTGCGTCTGTCTTGAGTGAGTGCCGGATGTTCTACGTGGATCTATTGCTTCAGGCCACCAAAGATGCGTCCATCTCAACACCCGAATGTATCAGTCGTCAACCTGTGCCGAGGAAACACCTTGGAGTGTCCGAGACAGGTAATTGATGGATAGACATAACTTTTTCATTTCTTTTCAGACAATTCTATCTTCATCCACAAGACGGAAGGTGACTGTTTTGTTCCTGGGTGGATACACCCACCCCAATGAGAGCTTGACCAAGCCTTACTCAAGCAGGGCAGGGCAGCTTCGAGCACATGGGTCGGCCACTGATTTCTCACACCGTCTTTAAAAGACCTCGACTTTGAATCCTCTCGTCACCCAAACCTGTCTTGTACTCACATGTCTCACGTCTAATCTCGCAGCTGAGCGGCGTCACACGATCGGCCCCGGGGGCTGGCGCCTTGCTCCGTCGCCGCTAGTACGTGATACCTCGACCGGCTCCGGTCGCACACCGTCGGTAATTGTTTCCTCCTTGGCGGAAAACTGCGGTGTGGTGCCTGTCTGGTCGATGGGAGGAGGCTCCGGGTAGCTGTGAGGTAAAGGTTGGGGGAGTAGGGACTGTTGGGGCATCTGTGATGGGCTGCGATCTGAGTTCGCTGAGGACGATTGAGGAGGTATGGGCTCCTGGCGTGGGCCGTCTGGGTCATCACAGCTCTCCGTGCTTGGTGCCAGGTAGAGGAGGGTGGCCTGCGATGGGATCGTGTGGAGAAACTGGTCTTGAATCCTCGAATCCGATTCCCTAGGGCCCATCAAGGTGAATCTGAACCGGGGGCCACGGGAGGTCATTGTGCTCGGGCATCGACTTCCTGGCAGCCGAAGAGCGCGGGGCGAAGGGGTCGTCTCCCTGGCCTGACCGAGTTGCTTCGGGCGAGATGCCGGAGCCTTGACCACCGTCGAGGCGGAGGCCTTTTCCCGGCCGTGTCGGCTGGGACGCCATCTTTTGGGATGCCATCTTCGCCACGCCGGAGAGACATGTCTGCGCAGGCTGCCAGGCGAGAGTCCCGCCCGCTCTGTCCCGCCCGGCTTGGGACCTTCTGTCAGGCCGGCACCTTTAGGCGCATTTCGCATCCGCACGGCTGGCTCGACCTATAAGGCCTATGGTCCCGTCCGGCTGGCCCTTTGACATTGGCTCCTGGCTTGGACGGCACTCGCCGCTGGGCAGGTGAGATGAGACGAAGCCCAGAGAAAGTAGGAGAGCTAGGAAGGCAATGGTGCTGATGGGGTTAGACGGGCATCAGCCCGAGAACCCCACGACCGAGTCCTGGTGTATTCACCGCCCAGATCCCTCAAGCTCCGAAGGATCAGGCATTAGAACACAGTTGTCTTCCCTGAAGACATTGAATCAGATCTTTTTCAAATTAAATGTACAATAACATTCACCACACGCAAGGAATCATGCGGGAGGTGCCCAAGTGACAACTCTGTTCCTAGACACGTCCAATTATGCATATGCACGACATCTAAACTAAACGATAATGACCGGCACATAATATCAGTGACAGCTTGGCAACTTTCAGATGAAGGTTTGCTCCCTCGTATCGACGGAGGTGATTGGTCTCGTAGTCATCCCGCACCACCTCATATTGTCACTTCTCGTCCAACTTGACACTCGGCCGACAGGCAGGAGGTCGCCCACCTGGTCAACACAGACTCCACCATTGAAGTTGGGCAAGCGAGAAAGCGGGCCGCCATGCACATGGCGAGTTCAACCTTGCACAGCGAGGTGTTATTTTTGGCGTAGAATTACGGTCGTTTGCTCGTTAAAGAGACTCGGCGCGCATCCCGCTCTCGCGTGTGACCCGACGGTCGGCAATGCCCGCGATTTGGCGACATCACACACACCCGCGGTGTTGCAAACCTTCTCGATACGGGTGCAGCTCGCCTCGATAGTACCGGCTGCCGGGTGACTGGGAGGTATTCAGGCCACTCGGCTCGTGATGGTGCGTTATGCCCATAGTGTGAGGGAATATCTGCGCCAAGCGATCCTTAACAGTGAACTTCATTACAATCATATGTGCATATTTCCCAGTCAATATCTGAATTGAATAGTCTGAAACTAATTATTACTAATTATTGATATTCTGTCTATCATGTCGTTGGGTAAGTGAAGTTGACACCGTTGAAGTCTCGGAGACAGGCCGGATCTCATCGGCTGTGCCAGTGGTGGCCAGACGTTATTGTGACAGGTTACACTGACTCTTTGGTGTCTTGGGGGTTTTAGATGTCAAGAGATCCTCCGCTGAGGTACAAAACATTTCTACCTTGCGTACTTCTCATGAGCGAGATTCTGTGGACTGAAGATGGCATCTACATTCTGCGGAGAATGCAAATGCTTCTGCGCATAGCTCGAACAAGGCGAGGATACCTAGGTATTCTATACGCCCTGCAGAGATATCACACTTCAGCAGGGCGTTTTGGGCTAACCAAAAGGATAAAAAGCCCCCCCATCAGCGCAGGTAGCCAGCCGAGGATGACTTGGGGGTGTTCAATATCATCAAGCGCGCCGAGACCGTGATCCAGGCCAATTCGAGGTGAGCACGGCGATTGTGCACCCTGATCTAGTGGCATGGGGCCACAAGACGAGACTGGGGGCTTGGGAGGACGGGCCAACCGATTGGGCCAACGTGGGATTTGACAGGCAAACCTGCAGACCGTTGTGTCTCGGGTGGCAGCATGTACCTCGCCAACGGTTCGCTTGAGGGGCGAGCATCTCCGTTTACCAACGACTCCATCACTATATCACGATTTGATGAAAGCCAAAGATGTAGAAATTGACGTGGACTTTCTGCAAGTATAAGAACTCAAGTTGTTTCCGGAACGCCTTGGTTTTGAAAGGAAGCAAGAAGCACCAAGTTTCCTCATCCTCAACTCAGAGTTGCCTCTCACCACTTACCTGGAAGCGTATGAGCCAAAATTCCACGAAAGGATCTCGTCAAAGCCAGAAAGAAGACTCCAGAGCTTGCTCATCCTCTCACAATGCAATTCGTCTCCAAGGTCGTCCTGACCCTTGCTGTCATCAGCAACGCCATGCTCGCAGTCGCTCTCCCGAGCCCTGTCCCACAAATCTTGCAAGGGGATCCGAGCAAAGCACCAACCCCACCCCAAGGCATTGTTTCTATGAAATTTGAGTGAAAAGGGTCACAATCAAGAGTCTTTTTTAAGAGCCTTTGTACGTGAGTCGCCCTAAGCCCGCCTCTCTTGCCTTTCTTTGGTGACGATAAGCGTACACACGTGCTCACTATTCATAGGGATAAGTTGGTGTATTTGTGCCTAAAGGGGGATATGATGGTATGCAGAGTCCTGAGATTGGCTTCTATTCAGAGTGCTCTGGGAATTTTACGCAGGCCACTGGGACGGAAGATGCGCAAATACGTTTTTGTTAGCTGTAGCCATCGGCTCGCCTGCATTTCGAGAGATTGTAAGGTACCTTCTATTTCAGAGAGAGTGTTGAGCATTGCCTTGAATTCACGAAACCTGTACCACAGAGATTGTATAGATCTACCCATTGTCAAGTTGTGCCAACCAGCTCTTGTAGACTTGCCTGAAAACTCCAACATGTTCGACACGAGGTGTATTATCAAGCACACAGACCATATCAAAGAAAAAGTGGTACCCTCTTGCGATACCTCTCGAGTGCATACGTAGCTTGTATGTCCTGACTGCTGCCAACTGTTATGTCAGTGGCGATTGAAAGGATCGCTCAGCAGCCATCTCCACGGCTGAGAAGGTCATCATAGTACGTTTCTATACACAACACTCATGCATGCTAGAATAAAGCGAGTCTGCTGGGGAAAGCAGCAAATAATATAGGCTCAAAAGAGAGATGGCTAAGAGGGTGCCAATGAATTGCTTCTATGTACTGGAAACTCATGTATGCCGTTATTAAGTGTGAGAACTAAATAGAATCTGGCGAATAATTCTATTGAGGAAGTCTTACATCTCAAGTCACTGCCCATACTAGTTAGATAAGAGCGTCCTTTAAAGCTCTGACATCTCGCTTCTCTTTGCTCTAGTTAGTCTAGCTGTGTAGGGTCTCGTCTCATGTGGGCTCTGGATTGCTTTTCTGCTGGAGGAATTGTTTTGCACCGGTGACGGTCAGACTTCATGTAACATCTAGTACGCATTATGGAAAGTTTCGCCCTCTGCCTTTTGCCCGCCCTATCGTCCGCTCAGTTTTGGAGTGTTTGCTGACAGATTGTAGTAAGAATGCATCGTCCGGTGCCTAAATCCTGTAGCACACAAGAACACTGCCATGTGGATGACGTCGAGCCCCCACGTTACACGGCAACACAGCCTTCATCGATCAAGAGGACTATAAGGTCAGCAGCGCTCCCTAGAGTGGGCTGGCTCATTTTGTTTTCGTTTATTCCGCCAAAGCCACTGAGTTTAGGAAGGTTAATCGCCCGTGAAAAGAAAGGCTCGGAATGTCTTTCCTCAGATCGGGCAACGGTCAATTGTTCACATCTGTCCACTTCTTGATGGTTGCTGGTCTAACCTTTGGCTCAGTCACAGCTGTGGAACACCATGTTTTCGCCACCAAAATCAACGGGCGTGCCGTCCAGAACAACGACCAACAGGTCTGGTACAGTCCAATCGTCACTGGGCTTGCCTTTATGACTAGATCTTTCCTGGCAGTCGCAGCTGGGTTTGCTTACACGCAGGTCCTGTGGCACACTTTGGGATCCAAATGTTCACTTTGGCTGGAATAGACGCGGCATTTTCTGGTGTCAAAGATCTTTGGAGCTTTCTCAACTGGGAATTGTGGCCACATGGTCTGTCCCTGGTCGTCATGGCAATGGTTGTGTGGTAAGCCCAGACAGTTGATCCCACTGAGCTGTCAATTACAAGAAGTTATTGATAGCCTCGTAGGGTCATTCCTATCATCGCTATATTCACACCTGGAACTCTGGTTATTCTGTTGAGTTCAATATACAATGTCACCATCGTGGAGCGTCCGATATCTAACCTGGATTACTCTGCAATTCGACAACTCGGCCAACTCGGTTCCTACTCTCTCTGGACTTTCATGGGCCCATCTAGCGAAATCTCCCGCCTGATGGCCACTGTAACATCTCAAGGCTCTATTATCAATCCTCCAGCGCCATATTTGAATTGCTCTTACGGTCTTGAATTCTATGCTTCATCCCTCTCCTGCAGCTCAGCTACATCTACCAACACAATAAGAGTAGCCGAGCTTATCGATCCATCAGGCATGGAAAATCAAAAGCAATTCGTCAGCTTCGTGCCGATGGCCGGATACCCAAGTATGGGCAACAACGAGACCGATGCAGCACTTCATGGCCTCCGGCATGTCCTTAATGAAGAAACACTTGTAGCTAAAGGCTCAATGGGTTTCGATGAGGTGTCTGAGGACCATGGAAGAATATACGTTGTCGTAAACGACAAGTCTGGTATCAGTTCCGGGGGAAGGGCCTACAAAACAATCGAGTGCGGTCTATATAATACGTCCTACAACGTGGAGTTCACCTTTAGGAAAGGCCAGCCGAACCTGACCATCCTCAGTTCCACGCGCCTCAACGGCGTAGCCGCCCGTTCCGCGTTTGCCATGTGCGATTCTGTAACCAGGCGCAGCGAGCTGTCGATCTGCTCGCCGGAAGCAGTACCGCACATTGCCTTGTTGACCGCCCTCGGCCAGCAGCTTCATAGCTATCTTGAACAGTCAATCGGGCCCTATGTTTGGCCTCACCAGACGCAAGTCGCCAAGACTGTACTTATGGACACCAAAGAGATGATGCAGACTCGATCCTACATGAACGAGAATCAAGTAGACACACCACCGACCGATGCCAAGGGAATGTCCGAAGCACTTGAGGAAATATTCGCCAATGCCACACTCAGTCTATTCAGCAGAAAGTCATTTTTGTACGTATGGAACATGTGCCATTGCGTCCCGCGGGAGATAACCTAATGAAATGGTTGAATAGGCAAAATGAAACAGGGGCGGCGATTGTGCCGGTAACGGTGTTCACACCTCAGAACGCTTTTGTCTACCGCCCGCGGAATTTCCTAATTTCGTACATCAGCGGAGTGACGGCCACTGCAGTTTGCGTGGCGGTGGGTTTCGTCTGCATCTCGAAAGCCTCGTCAGACACTTTCGGCACGACTTTCCCCACAATCACGAGGATGACACGGAATCTAGAGCTAGACAACTCGTACCTCCAGCTGAAACTACTGGTGCTGAGCCCCTGAGTAAAGAACTCGGTGCAATCAAGTTGCGATTTGTCCGTGGAAAGACGCCGCTATCACGGCACCAAAGTGATATGGAGGGTGGTGCTGATGTGGACACGAGCACTACCTGTGGGCGCGATTGGAGTGGTTTTGCTATTGCTGAAGACACCCAAGATGAGGAATTGGCTGTGGAAATGGGCAGGGGCCCGAAATCACCCCCCTTCCGACATCGATGTTGATTCTCTGCTAATGCCGAGCGAATTATAAGTTGGCATGGTTTGTACGCTGGCACATCTATCATTGTCAATCCAGGCTTAGGAAAGGAGCTTCGGGTATCATTGTGGGGGTAAAGGCATCCAAAATTGTTTTTCGAGACCTTGTACTATTGATCTCATAATCACTAATTCCAACTATTTATAAGTGAAGCAAGTTCCTAGATATATATCCTCACGCTGGTAGCGCTGCAAGACTCATAGTTTTGTTCTTTGTCATGTCCTGATCAGGAAGCCGTTTTACTGCCGGACATTTGGAAACTAAAGTTGTAAAGAATGTCATGTTGCCAACTGTTCTCTGTTCGAATTTCCCAAGCATTGGCAGACGTGCAAAGGTATTGACTCTAAGGGCACTGGTGTGTGCCCTACACAAACAGAGCAGAAATGTGCCCGACACTGGGCGACAAGTTGAGGGCTTTCAGAGCAAAGCATAAGTCTTGTTCAGTTTCACCCCATCTACAGCAATAAGTAATAGTCTTTGAAATTCTGCGTCTTACCTGGACCGAGGTCTCTGTTCAAGTTCGGAAGCTGGCTCAGTTTTCCCGTCAAGGGTCAGTATAGACAATAAGAGACTGGATGGTGCCAACTGCCAGTAGAAGAAGGCCTGATGAGTTTGTAACCTGCCATCTCACAATTCTGTTCACAAATTTGATATCCAGGATCACTTAAAAGAATCAACAGACATAATCGTGTGAAATATAGACATAAGGCCAAACCCCTAAACTCCAGAACATAATAAAGGCTCTATCACTATCTTGCATCTATATATGGGTTCACAGCACCCGGGCTTTCTAATATCAGTGCCCGTAACCGGCATAATTATGGTCTCGTCGTTTTATTACTTTTGTTCGCTGCAATGCTGGCAGCGTGAAACACTGCGAAAAGCGTTCATTGCTTCGGCGCAGCTCCTATGGAAGCATTAAATACTCTTCTATACTATCAGATCATCGTCATACGAATCATTAGGGCACAATTTCCTCGCGTAGGATTATTACCAGCCTCGAAACACTTCAAATAGAGCCCGAGAGCTGCAACGGTAGTCCAGCTGATTCTCATTCTTCTTCGAGTATACGCGACTACTTGCACAATCAAAATTAGAGGAGGTTTCGCCCTATTATTCATCGGTCTCGTCTCGCAAGGCCAGTTGAGAATTTGGCAATCTTGCCCTCGTTCCTGCCGAGAGGCAGACTCCAGTCATAACTTTTGTCAGCGGAGGTTGAAGTACCCCAGCATGAGGTGACATTTCGTCCGAAGACTTCAGGCCATTCGAAGACACCCCTTGAAGCGTTAAGGGTCCAGCGATGCCGCCGGCCCATCTGCGAAATTTCTAAAACCCACGTTTCTGGGGAACAGTGATATCAGGGCTCGAAGCTTCGTGATTGGTGCCAGATGACTGGGACACGCTCCATATGTTTTCAGTTTCCGCGAGGAGTTCATTCTGAGGTAAACGGCGCCGACAGAATGGAAAGCCAATTTAGCAGTGGTGCTTGCGCGCGAGAGTATACCCTAGGGCGCCGGCGCCGTTGGCCGCCAAGTTTCACAAACGGCTCTGCTTCACGTCTGAGACGCAAAGCCACAATGTTTCTCAATGCTGCCACAATAGAGTTGTGAACCAGGGTCCATTTGTGCTTCAAGAACGATTATCTTGGCCTCTCCCTACGAACTTTTTGGGCTCTTATGCGTGAACTACAGCGTGGAATGTCGCTTTCGAAGCCCACGAAGTGAGCAGCTGGTAGCTGTCCTTGGGTGGTGCTCTCTGGGTTCTCCCGGCTCCGAGACGCCCTCTACCGGATCCTTGGCGCTTTCTCCGCACCCTTCATATGACCCTCATTTCCAAAATGAGTGCTTCGGACAAGCTTACTGGATAGGCTTGGTGTTCTTTAATTTGACGCCTGTGGCAAGTGCCCGCCTTTTCAGGCCACATAGATTTATTCGCCCAGGCAGTCTGATGTTGGTACATGGCGCTGGGAGATAGCCGTCCGATTGAATTTGGGACCGTGGGATGGCGGGCTATGATTACCTGGCGCGGGTGCGCCAATCAGACCTCCGGGGCCGATAAATAATCAGGGAAACATCCCGGGTTGGGAGGCCATAGCCATTGGACACGGGCCATAGTTTGAGTTTCACCTCATGACGTCGAATGGTACGGCACATCCTCAATGCCACCAACTGTCACTTGCTGCTGCCTCGGAAGAGAGACGAGAGCATGACGAAAGCCCGACGTGGTCTGCGTGGTCCTTCGAGGCCCGGGGGATTCGATCTTGCATCCAAATGCACCGCACTTGTTCTGCACATCTCCGAGCTGCATTAGCCTAGTGTGTAAATTGGATTGGTTTGGGACCGCACGCGTTTGTGCGACAGTTCATCCAGTCCAGCGAGCAGAGTCGCAACGCGGCGGCGGGGAGAGCGGAGTTGCATGTGCACGTCAAAACATAACTCCCACTGAATACTGTGTCTGCGATGCCCATATGATCGTCATGAATCTCCCAATTGTAGGGGTAATTGCCCTGCAAGCTGCTCGGAATCTGTGCGCAGCGATCTCCCGGGAGTCGACATTCGCGTGCGCGGATCTAATTACCGCTCGCTTGTCACTGGCTGATAATTCTCTTCTTGCGCTGGTTGCCTTGTTGCCTTGTTGCCTGGTTGCCCGTTTGCCCGTTTGTCTGGTTGCCTATTTGCCTGCTTGCTGTTTGCTTGTTTGCCTGTTTGCCTGTTTGCCTGTTTGCCTTTCTCATAACGTACAGCGTCAAAAGTACGCGAGACGAGGAAATGTCAGTGGTCGTCTCGCTAAATCTAACCAAATGCAGACAAGTGTTCTCAACCTCAACGACGACACTGACAGCTGATATGGGAGGCTCAGGGAGACTGGTGGACGCGAGATAGTCTGCATATTTGCTGAATCTACCCCGATTCGCAGCTATCATTGGTATGTGTACCTTTTCCGGCCAGAAACTTGCTGGGGAAGGTGATGTATGCCACGAGAATAATTAATATGATATCCCGGTTGTTAATGTTTACACAGTATCTAAGGGCTCCGTAGCTGCTAGTGACGAAGCAGTCGGCGCTTGTTGCTGCGTAACATTGAGTGTGCGAGTCTGGATGCGAACGGGCCGGTGTACCGGACTGTTCTCTGACAAACCGTGGAGACATACCAAACACAGAATGCGTTAAGGATTCATGGACAAGCGAGTCCCGGCAAAGAAAATGCGCAGCTGGCAGGTAGGTACAGTACTACATGGTGACACACTCGGAATAGCGAATCGCGATGCGGAGGTCCAGACATGGGTTGTCGAACCAGCTGGAGCATCACCCAAACCTTTCTGTTTCACAAACTTCGCTTGTCTTCTCTCTTAGTTTCTCCCATCCTTCCTTCGAGAAAATAGGGCCGACCGGAGCTCAACTGGTGTATTGATGGCAGCTGCTCGTGTCTCTGAAGCCATCTCGTGAAGTCGTTTACACCTTCGTCTGGGACAGCGCGCCAAGCGACTATTGACAGCCCGTCAAGACAGCGCGGAGGGCCGAGGACGCCGTTGAATACGAACTTTTGGAGGCACGCGACTCCAAAGTCCTCAGCCCTAGTTGGTGGAGGTGGTGTTGGAGGATTTGGCGGTCATTGGGCAGGCAGGCAGGCGCTTCGGGCGACGAAAAGCCCACGACATTTCTCCGCATCCCACGTGCATGTGAGAGAGGTCAAAGGCAGCAGTGCCAGCCGAGGCGAAGGTGAGGTGGTGAGTGAGGTGGCAAGCTCCAATGCGTTGTTTTTCTGTGGTCTGCCCTAGAATGTGACGATAGAAACCTGCCCCGAGTCACGGTTCGGCCTACTCCCCTCGTCGCTTGAGCTACCGGATTGGTCCCAAGTGCGAACATCATGTCAGCCCGGACCGGCATAGCTGGGCGGATCTTTACCCCTTCGAGAGGGGTTCGCCGAGGGAGGGTTGAACAAGGCCAGCATGGGCCTCGATAGCTAGCGCCAAGGCCGGCAGGGACCAGGGGCAAAAGGCCCTGATCGTGGGCTGGCTCGCCTGGGCAATCTGGGGAAATAAGACTGCCAGAAGTTCAGAACGCGGGGGAGCAGAGGAGGTGGAGATGATGGAGGAGTGGGCGCAATACACTAGGTGGTGTGGTGGTGGTGGCTGTGAGATAATACCGAGCTCTCCACACCACGACTTACACCCATCCGCCCATGTGAAAGCTCTTGCTTGATGCGGTCGTCGAGGTGTTGTCGGCTCTCGCCCTCAAGCCAATCCCAGCCACACCAGACCTGAGGAGGCCCCGTCGGTGCTGCCGTCTGTTTGCGGGGGAACACCAGAGGCCAATTACACTTCTAGGTTGCAACGCTGTATGTGCTCGAGTGTGCACACAGATACCATGCACGAGGCGTCCATCCCGCCGTGGATGGTTACCGGGGCACACCTGGCAGAGGTGGGTGATCAGTCCATCGACCCCAACCACTTACATCAGTGCCCAAATTTCCCTCTTCTTCACCGTCACACCCGCCCTCCAGACGAGAAAATCCTTGCTCCATACCACAGGCACCGCCAGATTGCGCTGGACCCTCGTTTGTTTTCCTGCTCTTTTGCCTTCAGGCTATCTGTCCATCACCATCATCTTAGCATCTCGGGACGACTCTGCACTCGACGATCCCGTCTGACATCCAAAGGAGGACGAGTCTGGGCTCACGCAATATCCAAAAAGCCTAATCAGTAAACTCCACATACACGTCCAAAGATGAGGCTGGGTTCGTTATACGCGCTCGCTCTTCTCTGCTGCGGAGTCGCCGTCGCGCAAGACTGCATCAACGTCGCCCTGACCGCAATTCCCGGCTGCGCTCAAAACTGCATCCTCAACGGCGCGCCGTCGATAGGGTGCCAGGGAACCGACTTCAGCTGCCAATGCGCGCAGTCAGCGGCGTTGTACGCTGCCGTCGAGGGTTGTGTGTCGTCGGCATGTCCGTCTGCCAGCTACCAGGCTGTCATTGATGGGTCCGAAGAAGGTATGCGGCTCAGGATCTCTGTTCTCCCGCGCTCGTCCCGGCTTTTGCCTGCTTGATGTCGCATTCCCCATTATCCAGAAGCAGATTCACTAACACCATCGCAGTTTGTGGATGCGCAGCGCCAGCAGGAGGAGCACAGGCGGCGGCAGGGACAGCAAGCGTGTCAGGCATCGGGGGGAGCGCTCCAGCATCGAATACTGCCACCGCGACAGTCGCACCAACGGCGACCTCGGCGGCAGGCGGCTCGTCGGGTAGCAGCACTGGGGCAGGATCAGGCGCGACTGGAGCACCGAATCCTGGGAGTGGCAACACCTGGACCGGCTACTCGAGTGTATCGCCCATCGCCACCGCCTCGGTGATCGCTGGCGCGGCACAGGCGACGCCGGTGATGAACGTCATCAAGTACGTCGTGCCCGTGGCGATGATGGGCGCCGCCGTGCTGTAGGGGGAAGGGCTTCTGTTGAAGAAGAGGTTTACCCGACGGACGTGTGGAAAAACCACCAGAGGGCGGACAGCCGGCGATCTTAGCCACGCGACTTGTGGACGGGCACACATTCCCGCCCGAGGAAGAAAGATGATACCATTCTAGAAGCGGTGTGAGATCTTTAGACGACTCTCGAGTTCGGCTCTCGAGAATCACACACCTCCCATATAACCCGACTAATTGCCCACACGTCATCGCCGCACCCTGTCGACACCTGATAATCAGAGCCACCCAACCAACGGACGCCAGCAAGGCCTCAGGAGGCTTCGCCTTCCCTACCTGAAGGTTGGGTGTGGACCAAGGAGTTTTGCAAGGCATGGAAACAGGAAGAACAGGAACAGTAGGAGGAGGGAGTACGCTTTTCGTATCCCGGCTGAAACAGCTCCGTGGTGCATACGGGGATGGCTTTCCGGGACCGAAGGTGTCGACGGCGAAGGGTGCGGTTAACGATGTGTGTGGGGCAACGCCTTTCCTTGAATGGGGGATTACATTCAAGACTTGAACGAGATGTACATAGGCTCGGTACTAATCATAATCATTGATGTCAGACAGGCATCAGAAATAATGTGAAAGTTGGTGACTCGAGGTAGCTTGCCTGTGCCTAGTCTCAACCTATGCCTCCCCGTTTCGAGTACTTCCGTGATGCTGTACCTTGTATCGACGTTTGATCGAAGTAAGTACCCTGAGCAGCAAGACTTGGTTGGAGCACCGAGGTGGTGGTAGCTTAGGCAGTCAAGCAAACAGTGGCTGCGTCGTGGTCAGCTCAGAGGGCAGGCCGACTGGCCCGCAATACAAGCCAGATATTTGTTTTAGTTGCAAAAGTGGCTGGGAAGTCGAGTGACTGCCTCTTTTCACCAGACCACTGGCGAGGGCTTCCCAAGCTGTACCAAAGCTGCACCCAAGCCTGGACTCCACAACTGCCATCCTTCCTTTCCTCGAAACAAACAACCAAGCGCAAAACTCACCAAGCGCAGCACCTCCTCAGCACCGAAGTGCTCTGCCCAAGATGCCGACCAGCGAGTCCTCAGAGTCAGAGGTAGATGAGGCCACACGCATCGTGCAGCATGCCAGGCTGAAAACAAGGTTCTTAAACAAAGACATCGAGGTCCGCCACACCACGCGAAACCACGCGGCCGGAGGATCTTTACTTCGAGAGTATCGGGAGAACAAAAAGTACATCGGATACGGCGGCTTTGGCTCCGTCAATGTGCAGACATGCACCAACGTTGAAGTGCTCTGGGACGATAGCAACTTTGAAGACGAGGGTGATGACGGAGGTGCCGCTGACAAGATTGGCTCTTTGACAGCTGTCAAGACACTTTCGAAATCTCGAGATCAACAACCTAGGCTTTCTAGAGAGTTTCTGCGCGAGCTTTATGCTCTTTTCTCCTTCACTGGGCCCGAGGTACGATTAACCGCCATCCCTTCCTCCACATTGACGACAAGCAGTGCAGTCAATACAGGAGAACAGTAACTAAAGTCCAGCATAGCATGAGTACCACTTCGTCAAGACGTATGGGTGGTAGGAAAGCAAGAGTTCTGTGTACTTCGCCATGGATTACCTTGCCTTGGGCGACCTGCAGTGCCATTTGGCAGACCGAGGCCCCTTGGAGGAGCTCGACGTCAAATTCATCAGCAGGCAGGTATTACGTGGCCTCAAATTCATGCACGAGAAAGATTTTTTTCCACCGGAACCTGAAGCCTTCGAACCCTCTCATCAAACAAATGCCTCCACACCGGCCATGGTGGGTGGGTCAAGATCTCCGACTTTGGCTTCAGCAAGAAGATCGAGAAATCTCGGACATTGTCATACCACTCTTTGTAGAACTCTCAGCTTCATGGCTCCTGAGATTTTAGGATTCACCATGCCTGGATACAGTCTGCCTCAGCTCGACATGTGGAAGGCGGTCGACATTTGGGCCTTCGGAGAGACACTGTACAGACTTCTAACAGGAGTGTCAATTTTTGCGGACAACATCCAGCATCTGAGCGAGTATTTTCGAGACGAAAAGAACTTTCTCCGGAAAGCTTTGAAGAGAAACAACATCGCATCTGATGGAATTGAGTTTGTTCGCCGTTTCATGGCCCCATGTCCAACCGGTCGACCGTCAGCAACTGAGGCTCTTGAGCCGGATGGATGGCCGATGACTCGTTGCAAGAACGGCTACAGAAACATTACCACCAGAGGTACCCACAAGCTTACATGTAAGGGCAAACAGCCACCATTCATCCTGTTCACTCTCAACGGAGAACACCTTATTGCTATTGAAGCCGAACGAATTCTCGTCTGCGATATTGAGTCGAACGCTGTATCCATCGGTACGTTCCTGATTACAACGTGCAATTCTGTCACGCATCAATCCACCCGGATGGAACGTACCTTTGCGTTACTCAAGTAAGACCACAAGCTGCTTTGGTCTTTGAAGCTATCGATCTTGAAAATGACTTCCTCATCGATGACGATCTCGACGAATATGGACGCCATCCGACCATGTCCGCCTTCTCTCCAGACAGTGAAACACTTGTCATGGCCCGCAATGACCTCTTGTCCCAGATTGGCATCGAACGTGACTGGGAAGCTACGAACCGATACTGTGTAGCCGCACACCCCAACACCAACAGATCCAGATGCGAAAACAGGATCGAGGCCTTGCAGTTCACAAAGGATGGGTCGAAACTTATAGTGGCTTCTCATACTCAAGTCATCATAATGGACACGACGACCGATTTCTGGTTCAAGCAGCAGGTGATCGACCACCCCTGCACCGCCAGCTGCCTTGACGTCTCCCCAGCTGGCAATATGGTGGCATGCGGATCCGCAGTCGGCGAGCTCTTGCTCTGGACATCCGACATGGGTTGCTGGGTTAGATGATGGATACCTCTGGGCGGCCCAGGCGCCGTAGCCAAGGAGGTGGAGAATGTCCGCTTCTCCGACAGTGGAACCTCAATTACTTTCAACTTCCATGAACGTTGTCGAGTGAACATGTGCAGGTCTGTCCATATTGACTGGCTCTCTTTTACACGCGACTTGAGATACCACCCTGGGCGGCGTATGGGACATAGCCTCACATACTCCAATGGCAGGCGAGGCCTCGGCGCCACTGCACTCGGGGGCGATAAGGGAGCGCGGGTTGTCTTCTGGGAGTATGAGTTGTGATCGGGCGGTGGAAATGTCTCATGGCACACGAGTCCACTGGGTTTCTTCATTGTCAGGAAGTGTACCGACTGTACCCAGATACACCCTGGCGCGAGCTGACATGTGCTCATGCGAATCGGAAGCATCAGATGGCAAACGCATACCTACTTGGCAAAGCCAAACTGAGGCATGGGTGGACCGCGCCTTGATGGAAGTTCTGTCTCATACAATGAAGAAATTTGTTTCTCCCTCAAGGCTCTTTAAAATTGTACTTGTTGGAATTCTTTCTCGCTAGCTCGCCGGTATTAGTTTAAGAACAGAACGTCTACCTCGGCAGGGCTTATCCAGTCGCGGCCACGGAATTTTACTTGTACATGGCCGTGGCTCAAGGCCACTTCGAGGATTCTCTTGGCCATGTACATGTGCACAGGTGACGAGGCGTGTCCTAGAGCAGGGGAGACCAGACGAATGCGTGTATTACGGTCCTTTCGGGGGATATCATCGAAGCAGCCGTAGATACGTTGAATTCCTGGAAATACTGGTCGGAAGAGAATGACAGTACCCTTGTGTGGCAGTTCGTAATCTGAAAAGCTGCCCGGACGGGGCGAAGGCATGATCGCGAGGTGTTTGATGTCGAAATTCAGACCTGTAAATGGGTAAGCGTCACGCTTGAGCCAAAGCACCTCTCAGGTGTCATACTGACTCTCAGGGGCCAGAAGGAACTTTTAACTACTTTGCTTGACATAACAGACACATATGACATGTTTGTCAGGATTGAAGCGGACGACGCCAAATCCACCCATAAAGGGCACGATGATGCCATGAAGTTGTTTGAGGCACTCGGCCCTCACCCACTTTCTGGTAAGAAGAGGGCTTCGAATTTTCTTGCTGACCTCAGATTCCTATGTTTTGGGGACAGTGAATTCGTTTGGGGCGGCTGAGGGAGGGGGTTACAAGAGGCTCGAAACGTAAGTAACAGCTCGTCTCAAGCATTGGTGGGTGCGGTGCAGCGCCGACTGTAAGATTGAAGATGAAAGCCACGGGTGTATTGATGATCTCGCGTATCATTCGGACTATAAGCTCTGTTGGCAGCTTTTGATCCATGTTGGGATCCATGTTGGGAAAGGTAGCTGAGTATCAAGACAGATGTTGGTCCTTGTTCGAACTGGTCGTGGAGATGGGGAGGCTTGTGAAGGGATGTGAATGGAATCATGGCTGAGCTGAATTCATCCACTCCTTTGACGGGGTTCTAAGGGTGGATTCTTAGATGGAAAGCTTGACCCAAAGCATAATGCACCACCTGGCCATGTATGCGTCATGGGTGTAGGCAAAAACCCGATCTCGAGAGGCAGCTGCCCTCCTGGTCCAGGCCGAGGCTATTAGCGAGGCAGGTTTACATCTTCCGACAATGGTTGGGTCTTCAACCCATGTCTATTTCGTTCGCTCCTGGTAAGAATTCATTCTATCCCCTAGTCTGGGTATTCTTTTGGGTCTTTGAGTGAATATTAATGCGTTGACAATAAGGCATCCCCCAAAGCTGGCACTGGACTCTGCTGTCCCAGTATATCAGCTCTTGTCCAGAGAGCAACACACATGTGGTCTGGCAAAACTTCCCTCCCTTGAACCAGCCAAACCCAAACCGTATCAACACCAACAACACTTAGCCCTGGGAGCTCTTAGGAAACCGTAACGGTGATCCCAGCATTTCGGATATACCAGCAGAGGATGAATGCCAGAACACCACCGAGGTCGGCAAGTCTTGGACGCCAGCCATTAGCCACGACCATTACGACCTAATTAACTTTCGTGGCCTTCGGGGTCCTGTTCACATGGGACGAGCCCGGCCAAGTGGTAGGCCCTGACAACAGTTATATTACCTCCACCGCCGCCAGTGAGCCCAAATTCGTTGCATGGCTCGGGAAAGTCAACGATAGCTACACTCCGCTTGAAATCACCGGGAAGAACGAGGGAAAGACTTATCAGCCCTCGGTTGAGACCTTCGAGACGGATTCTGCACCAAATGGCACGGCGTTCGTGGCTCTTACCGACACCGACTTGTTCGTCACTCCGTTCAACTTGAGCCTTACAAACCCACATGTTAGGGCTCTTGGTCTATACCAGGCCGGCTAAAGGCCCGAATGCGAGAGGATTAGAGAGTTGCCATCTTCTTGTCTATTGAGGCAATACGGATATCCATGGCTTGCTGTGATGTGTGGAACTGTTGGTGTTTGCTGGCGGCAGTGGATGTAATGTATTCTATTCATATCGGCCAATAGATGTGTTATTTTTATAAAGAAAGAGATTCGCAGAGTACGAAGTGAAGGTACAGAGGTACCATACATTCAGGGTGCACTATCTATAGCCAATTTACACCAACACGCAGAAACATACCTAGGTACGCCTTACAAGATCCAGACCTACATTCCCAGCCCTACACACCACTTCCATAGCCAACCTGTATATACCAACCTAAATATATATTACCTACCTACCCAGGGAGTCACTAGTACCTGGTTGGAAGATTTAATTTGGGTGGCAGGGAATATTGATACACTGGGAGCTGTATGTACCTTTGTACCCTCCGTGCTGTACCTTGCAATGCCCCCTCCTGACTTCTATCTTACCCTGTATTATTTTAAGGTATGATGAACGGGAGAGAATCTGTGATGGGCTGCCTCAGTATACAATCCGTGACCCTATCGCACAACATTGAACTGCTCTAAGAGGAACTCTGGAAACACAGAGTTCATAGCAGCCTTTAGATGGTTGAGTGACCATTGAACAGAGCCAGAATTTGACTACAACACGGCATCATTCATCTTAGCGCCACTTGTCAGAAGATACTGAATAGGAGTCTACTCAAATCTCTCTCCATCCAGCATTGGTTGATGGCTGTTCATGCATCGATCCTTGGAAAGGTGGTTCATCAAGTGAGCTACGCTTCCTAATCAGCTTTTATACTTTTAGTAAGCGTATTAGAAGACTGTTTTGCACTGAGAAAGTCATTAGCTGATGGCAAAGCAATGTATTGTGCTCTCGTGTCAATCCCCTATGACTCCACCACTTCTATGCCTGAAGAGTCCGAATTATTGAGAATGTCGGAAGACAAGTACGCTTAGTGTGATTGTACCGACCCTTGGTACGAATGCTAAGCACAATTTGTAAACAACCTCTCTCGAGCTTCCTTGAGGATGATGACGAATTGTAGAAGGACCAGCCGCCTCTCCCTCCCCCCTTGCCCCAAAAAAGAATACAGCCCTTCCTACTCGAAGTTTCACTCCTGACCCTGGGTCGCAAACAATGACGCTAGCAGTTGCTCTCAAAATCAAGTCAGAGCCAACAATTCTAGCTCAGGAGTATTTGTCCATTCATGGGCAAGATAGCTCTGCGGTACCGCATCGATCCTGTTCAGGAGTTCGTCGAGAGTCCTCCTGGCCATGTATGAAAAGACTGGAGCAACGGTGTGTGCCGGGTCCAGGGCAGGACATGCCAGTGAGAGGGGCTCTGAAGAGTTCTCTCGGGGCATATCAATGAGTGCGCCGTAGATACGTCGAATGCTGTTGAAGGCCAGTCGGAAGAAAATAAGATCTTGCTTGTTGGTGAAATCGCCCTCATCCACGAAAGCGAGGTTTTTGATGGGAAAGTCGACCTCGATCAACTGGTGCTGGGTCTGCCGGGCCCAATAACTCGCCCGGGGTGGAACAGGGCCGAAAATTCGCCAGACCTGATGGAGGCAGTCATCGACCTTGTTGAGACAAATAATGTGTTTGTCGGGGTTGAAGCGGACGATAGCATGTCTGCTTACGGTGGGCACCTGAATGCCATGCAGGTTTCGGAGGCACTCAGCCCTGAAATCCTTGTTGGTGAGAAGAAGGTTCCGGATGGTCTTGCTGACTTCAGACTCGTATGTACCGCGGTGGTCGCCTGTAGGTGGGCTGACAACAGGTCGAAAACGGATGTGGCAGCCCCGTGGGACGAGTGGTGGGTACAGCAGTTCGCCAATCTCAACGTCGAAGATGAAGGCTGCAGGCGTGTCGATGACCTGGTGAATGATGTTACTCATGACCTCAATTGGAAGAAGGCGTGGCATGTTGGCGGTGGTACTCAGGCAGACCTCGTTGGTCATCTGAGCTGCTGCAGGAGATGGGAGACATGGAAGGGACGGAAAGAGAACCGAAAACCAGGAAGACCATTCGCTTGCCCACCAAAGTTCGAATTGAGGAGTTATATACCGAGGTAGGAAAGCCTATGATTGAGAAGGTGTGTGTTCACTTGGCAGTGACTGGCCCAGTCACAGGGGTCCAGTCACAGGCTGTGTAACCACAACACGCCCTCCTATTCAAACCTTCGCCCAGGGTCCTCAGGGCCCCTTCAGGGCCCCTTCTTTTCCTTATCTTTTAGAATCACGCCCTCTCAATCTGTAATGACATACTCGAGCTCAGCTGCGATGTCCCTGAACCCTGTCGTGACATTAACCAAGGCATGGCGTACCATTTGGCGGTGAATGTTTTGGGCAATAACCTGATATGGTTTCGCACAGGAGCATTGTATTCACCTGGTTTGGATCACAATATATGCGTCAACCGTACGTGACGAACGTCGCGTCAAGGGTAGGCAATTTTCTGCTCACGATCTTTTTGGCAGTAGCCATAGTTACAATTTAACAGCATCGCCAGTTCACAGCGTTTTAATGGAGTGACTTTCTACCTTTCTAGTATCGTACACGGGAAGAAGGAAATTTTCAGAGCACAAAATGGAATTACAGATGTAGATATATATATGATGTGTATGTGTGTTGGTGTGTCTACATATGTGCTAATTGCTACACCTACTGCTTACTCAGAGGCTTCATTAGTCAAAAACCAGAATTATTCGCAGGTTGGATAGTTTTACTGACCATGTCCTTATATTGGAAATGGCATCGTGATTGGACAAGACTGCCAGATCGAGGTTGTCCCAACGGATTGATATGTACTCTCCGTACTTGGCAAGGCCTTGTATTGATCATGTTTGAAGACAGTAATGTAGCAGTAGAATGGCCATGGGAGGTTCCAAGCCCGGAGATAACAACATGCCTTGGATGTCCATGTAAAGTGAGGGGAGCTGAACTGAGCTCCAGCCCTGATATGCAGTCATCTTCCAAGGCTGAAGGACCCTCGCCCCGTTCTTCCGAGTTCTGTTTCTTCTCCTACACTACAATAGAAGAAATGTAGTTTCTGTAGATCTTTGTCCGTACTTGTGTCAGAACTTGGCGTGAGTCCTCGTAATTATTGAATCTTACTTGGATTTCTCAGTCGTACATTAATCGTATCATCCCGCACGCAGCCAAGCAGTGTGACAGTACCACGGTACTGACTGGCAGGTGAGGTACCCTGTGGTCCGGGGTAGGACGGCTCATTTAGGCCACACGCACTAGCGGAAGAAGACATTGAAGGAACCGCCTTGACGTCGTATTTAGCCGGATTCTTCCACGCCCAACGCAGCGCTCCCACTGGCTCACCGCCGGCCGCTTCTCCTTTCGTCGGTTTGATGACCCGAAATCCAGGACCCAGTATGGGGTTCTGGCAGTGCCAAGCAGGCCAGCTGCCGCCAAGGCGCCGGTAATTGCACCGCATTCATTGATGGGCGCGGCTTCTCACTCGCTGGGTCGCACTCCGGGATTGGTAACCCCGCATGCTGGAGGATTATTCCCCGGATTGTTGGTGATATATCCTTTCGTAGCGTGGTGTCCCAGAAACGCGGGCCACGAGGTCAGCCGCGGGGCCTAAATCAAATTGTTTGCAGATATAATTCATATATCAGAGCTACGCTTCCTTCGATATGCTACGTCGCACGCTTCAGGTTCAGCCTGCATAGTCCTTATAACTGGACTCACCGGCCGACAGCATACGAACTGGCTCACTAAAGCCCACATAGAGGACATTCTGATAAGACGGTGCGCAACTCCAATATGGCTATCGGCTCAGCGACGACAGCCGAGAAGGGGAAGTCGGACCCCATCCTCACCCGGCTCGCCAACGAGGATAAGAAACTCTGGTTCAAGAAGCCGAACCTGCGATACCTCTATTTCATGCTCTTCCCAACATGTATGGGAATCGAGTTGACATCCGGTTTTGACTCTCAAATGATCAATGCCCTTCAGATCGTACCACCCTGGAGGGAATATTTTGGGAACCCGCAGGGCTCACTGAAGGGCATCATCGCGGCCGCTTACTCCCTGGGAGCTATTCTATCCCTACCTTTCATCCCGATGGTCAATGAGAGGTTTGGTAGACGAGGCTCGATTCTCGGTGGCTCGCTCGTGATGGTAGTTGGCGCACTCATCCAGGGATTCTCACAGCACGTTGGCATGTACATCGTCGCCCGAATGATCCTCGGTTTCGGAATCCCAACGTGTATTGTGTCTGGGTCATCTCTAATCGGCGAGCTGGCTTATCCCAAGGAACGACCTGTGCTTACCTCCTTGTTCAATGTCGCCTATTTCGTCGGCCAGATCACAGCGGCAGCCATTTGCTTCGGAACAAACAGCATACCGAATGACTGGTCGTGGCGGATACCCTCGCTACTCCAGATCTGCCCCTCCGTCCTGCAGATAGCATTCGTACTGTAAGCAAAAGTCCACCGCACTCCGTGCAAGCAACAGAGACTTACCACATGCATTGATCAGCTTCCTTCCCGAATCTCCTCGCTGGCTCATAACAAAGGACCGAGCCGAAGAGGCGCAAGCAATCCTGATCAAGTACCATGCCGAGGGCGACGCGGACTCGGAATTCGTCAAGGCGGAAATGGCCCAGATCCACACGACACTCTCGCTCGAGGTCGAAGCCTCGAAGAAGTCCTGGGCAGACTTATTCGCAACCTCCGGGATGCGTCGCCGCCTGCTCATTACCTGCATGCTGGGTCTTTTTACACAGTGGTCCGGGAACACACTCATCAGCTACTACCTCGGCGACCTTCTCGAAATGATTGGCATGACCAACTCGACGGACGTGCAGAAGATTAACGTGTCAATCGCTTGCTGGAGCATGGTCTGCGCAACCGTCGTGGCCTTACTCGTTGTCAAGATCCGCAGGCGGGTCATGTATTTGATGTGTACCATCAGTTTGTTGCTGTGCTATATTGCCTGGACCATCTCTATGCAGAAAGCACAGACGGCAGCTGAGGCTGGAACACCGAATGGCTCGGCGAATATTGCCACGCTGTTTTTTATCTATGCTTACAGTCCTTGCTACAACATGGGATACAACGCTTTGACATACAGTAAGTCTGCCCTGGGCCAGTTGCAAAGCTTTATAGGAGAATACTGATTTTGGAACCAAGCGTACATGGTAGAGGTCTGGCCCTACGCGGAACGGTCCCGTGGTATTTCTGTTTTCCAGCTCTTCGGCCGCTTGGCTGGCTTCTTCACGACTTTCGTCAACCCCATTGGACTCGAAAATGTGGGATGGCGGTATCTCATCTCGTACTGCTGCTGGCTTGCATTCGAGGTTGCATTTGTCTACTTCATGTTCCCCGAGACATTCGGGCGTACTCTTGAGGAACTTGCTTTCAGTAAGTCACCATGGTCTCAAACAACTCACTTGGGGATGAATTCTTTATTAATTCATATACAGTGTTCGAGGACAAGAAACTAGCGGACGAGGCGGTTAAGGCGACAGAGAAGGCAATTGCTCATCATGATGAGGATAAGGCGGGAAGGATTTCAGTGACTGAGAAGTTGGACACCAAGACTTGATGCTGAGGCGAAACGGTCAACAGGCCCACAGGTTTCCAACAAAGGCAGAGGAGAACAATTTATTGGTCACAATAGTAACCAGCCAGTACTGACTGTCAATATTGCTCGGTATTTCTTTGTGGGAGCCAAAGCATATTTGCATTGTGTGGGACCGTAATGGCTAAGCAGAATTACAACATCTGGATGTCGTAAATAAAGGTTGCTTGCATCTCCGTGAATCATGCTGTGCATCATTCATTAATGTAGTTCCTCTACTTATCTCGTGTCATCTTCCACATACGAGCATCCACCGTAACTGATATACGGGCAAATCAATGCGTGGAGGCTGGAAAATGGGCTGATGTATCATGTACAATCGGCAAGATGGTTGTGGCGCCTGGCTCTCCCCGAAGAGAGACGATACCAGTATGATCACATGGTTAAGGATAAGTGAACGTAGGCGATGATTGGATTTAAGCAGTAACTGGGTATAAATACGCTCTTGCGCATTGCGCCGGAGCTAGCATGAAACCGAAGCTAGGGAATGAAAGTATTGTTCGACCTCGCAAACGACCATCCCGAAGACAATCAACCGTAGCTTATGTCCTTGACGTTCCTCTCATCTCCATCACATAGCTTGTAATAGCTTCCAGAAATAGAATAGTGCACCTTTTCCTGAGAGAGGTGGAATTGATAACTAAGCTTGCAAATTTTCTGTGCGATAAGAGACTGAAGCCTTGACATCAATTTCGCTCTGCTCGTCCGACTCGGTTGTGTTGGTCAGATTCAGCCTCTTCGGCATGTGCGTTGAATTGCCCTTCCTAAATGGACATTCGCTGCCCTTGCTATCCAACGTGCTAAGGAAGACGGACCATCCTATGGGGATCAGTCTCACCAGTGGGCGAAGGGCGAGGAGAGAGCTGGTAAAAATGGATAGTCCATGCTCTACTATAGACCATATCATGGCTTGGTACCCTCTAGCGATGTAGCCGATATGTGCTGGAGAGTGAGAGCCATCGTAAGTGGTTTTGAGTTTCATTGCAGCGGCGGCGGCGGCACTGTAGGTGCAGTCGAGGTTCTTGTCAGTTCTCAGCCTTATATAGAAGGGAGGCATCATGGAATTGCCCATTCAAGCAATGCAATAACTTACAGAAGCCCAATTCTGAATAAACCAGTAATGCTCCATTTCAAACCCCCACTAATTTGGACGTTCCATAAGATAAAGACGGGCAGGATGACATGAAACACGTCGTAAATGATGTAAAGAGACTCTTGAGAGTAAGTAATCTCGTCGCACGTTGATGTGTCAAGAGTACCTTGATACGGACTCCCTGGCATGCAAGCCAAAGAAAGCGAGAGTGTGGTGACGATTGTCCAGACAGAGCAAGTGACGATGTCTGCAACAATTTTAGTGCGAATGAGTGGGCGACTATCGAGGCGATAGAGGACGAGGGCAAGGCTGATCTTGACAGTGCCGGAGATGATGAAAGACGTCACACTCATAGCAAAGTAATACTGGGAGTCACTTTAGTATGGGAAAGGAAAGTGAAAACATTCAAAATATTTATAGCGCTACTTACCATGTTGGCTTTCGTCTGGTCATACCATGTCTTTTCATCTGTGGCATACATTCCGTAGTGCAATGAGCATAATGAAAATCCAATCAAGAGAAGCATTTCAGTCTATAGCTCGCTTGAAATCAGCTGATGAAACCTTGGACTCTTGGTCTGAGCATGTGGTAAGAGCTGTTAGGGACTTACATGTATGAAGATAACGGCGATATCATCCCAGCCAAATGCTCCTTTCGTAATTTTGGTGCGTACGAACACGCGGAGACCGATGATGATTGTATTGAGTATCGTGAATAGTACGAACACTCCAACCAACTCGTCATGCCAGCCCATAGTAAACTTCGATCAACAAACAAACAGTATAGTCTGTCGTACGAAGGAAGGCTACTAGTGTATGAAAGCCAGATGCGTGACAACTGCAATTTGTTTGTGCAAATTGTCCTCATAGCTTGACTGTATTTAAAAGTCCGGGGACCTGGTGCGCAAATTATGAGAGCAGGCTCAGGGGGCTGATAATAAGGAAAATCTTCTGACTGACTGACTTACATAACTAGGTAGGCAGTCTCCCTCCGATGACTAAATTTAATCTCCCATCCAAACCACAATTTTGTACTACCAAGTGATGCCAAAGTGCTACCACAATACTACTCATGAAGGATACGAGTGCAGATGCATTTTCATGGGAAGGTACAAAGAGGGCACACCTTCTATCCAATGAGAGCTTTGTCGAGGGACTCATTGCCGCACAAGCAGCTTTGTGGACGGTAACAGATGCCTCGACACGCTCAGCCCGGATATTGGCTGTCAGCAGTAATTAACCCATGCGAATTGCCATTGGTTGGTATCGAATAGCCCTAGTAGCCAGAAAACGCGTACTCTGTCAACTTGCTGCACCTTCACGACCGTAGAAGACTCTCAGGCGGTCGGAGCGAGATCGGAGAAGCCAGCCCGCACGGGATGTATAAAGATAACGAGAGACAACGCCCACAACACCAGTCCAAGTATGCGGAAAGGTTCGTAGCCACTGAAGTATAGTTTCCCATTCAAACTTAGTATTGCGCCAGGCGCTCACGTCCAGTGGCCATTTCCGAGCCTTGCCATTATTCATTGGGGAGACGGGTAAGTCGTTGGAATCCCTTAATACAGCATAAAAGACCTTGCAACAAATGAAATATACAGTCTGTCTCTACGAAATAGCTGAAAAAAGCTTTCTTCTTATCAGAAAAGATGAATTACAGTCTGCAGCAGACAAGAACGACTTGTGATGGTGTCTACACGAGGGCCTCTCGGACTGCATCTCGGACTGCATCTCGCCCCCAATTTGGTGGAATGCTGGTGAGGCGCAGGCGCCTCAGCGTGGCTGTTGGTGTTGCGATATGCTGTACACAGGCACTAGATATTTGCGGATCAAATGGATGCACACCTCGCCAGCATGCAGTCCAACCACTCCAGCCGCACCCGAATCAGCGCTGAATGTCACTTTCCCCGGCCCCAGAGCCGATGAGCCGGCATGATATTCCGTTGCCAGGTCTCCAAGTGATGTTATCGCCGATCGTTCTCCTCTTACCGAGATGCAAAATATTCTAAATATTGTTATCGCTTCATGAGTTTGCCATCCACGGACCTCTGTCCGTTGGTGCAGAGCACCTTTGTAACCCTCGAGGGCCACTGCTTCAAGCCTGCAGATAAACAGTAGTGTCACTGCAGTCGAAGCAGTTCCATTTTGTATAAAAGCTATTGCTGGGGACCCGCGAAAGAAGGCGATGGATGGCTCAATTCAAATTTAGGTGGGTCGACAAGACCGGGAGACGGCCCAACGTCTTGTTCTAGGGGTCGTTTCGAGCCTCACGGCTTCGGGAAACCGAGAACTCGGGTTTTGGACGACATCAGCGCGTGAATTCAAAACTGACTATGATTTGAGCCGGTAATTGAGAGATATACGTGCGACGGTGGCTTCAAGGATGCCGTGTTTGTATCGTCGCCACTACAAGCTTGATATAACAGTCATGGAACCCACTCATTTCGTGACAGGACCAGAATCGGCAGTAATTTCTTGATTCCAGCAGATGCTCAAAAACTTCAAGTTCTCCTTTGAGGGGTGACATCCATCTGCCTACTCAGAATGGGCGGGAGATTCCCTTGCACCGCACAATCCATCGTCGGCAACCAGTCAACCCGCGAACATTTATCCAGTACAAGTTAACGAGAGCAAACGGCGCCCTCGAAAATATTCGCCGAGATTCTGTATCCAAATTGCGGCGATTTCTTGACACCACCCAGGTATGACTCACTCTGTCCGTAGATGAAGCTGGCGATGTCCGTCGAGTCCCCCGCTCCGCCGATTCCGCTCTCGGAGAATGGCGTCTGATTCCGCCTCATTGTTTACCCGGACTTGTGGCGATAGCATTGTCAGACCTCCCAGCACGGGTTGATGCCGATTTCTTATACTCTCTCCAGTACATCAACTGAAGCGCCAGCTTGATTTGTTTAATCGTTGATAACTTGTTGTGCGCCGGCAAAATGACAGACGTCCAGGGAGACGCCCCTCAGGCCATTGCGCCAACAGACCAGGAGCGAGCTGCTGGCGTCTACTCGCCCCGGAATCTCCAGCGGGTACTTTCCGGACTGCATTGTGATGGAATGGTGGTTTTGAGAGGGGTGATAGACCGCAGCCATGTTGATGCACTGAACCAGGCCATGTGTAACGAGGTGGAAGAGAAGATCGCTGACCCTACCCAAACCTTCAACCACAATGTAAAATGTGAGGCGCTTGTCCCATTCATTTGCAATACGGTAGAGCGGGGCTAATAGAATACGCGTATCCAGCAAACTTCTTACAAAGACCGCCGGTGACAAAGCCAGACTTACTACATGAGGATGTCTACTTCAACTCCTTCCTACTACAAGTCGCCAGCGCGTGAGTCCCTCCCACAACGCCCCCAGCATGATGCGACGAAACCGGGCTCACCAGAAGTCCACAAACAGATACCTCGGCCACCAGCCCATCTGGAACTGGCTCACCGCCAACATCGCCCTGGCCAACACGGCGGGGATGCGCCAGGCCGAGCACAAGGACTCCATGTTCGACCACCCGCAGTGCCCCTACTACATCATCGCCAACGTGCCCCTGTGCGACTTCTCCGTCGCCAACGGTGCGACCGAGTTCTGGCTCGGGTCGCACGCCGCCACCACCCTCGAGGACCAGCAGCCCGTCACGGACGCGACGCGCGCCACCTGGAACCCCAAGACGCCCGCGGACCGCATCCCCTGGATCGCCGAGGGGCCAAAGGAGGCGCGGAGGGCTGTGAGGCCGCCCGTGCAGCCCGAGGTGGTGAGGGGGGATATCATGATTCGGGACCTGAGGACGTGGCACGCTGGGATGCCGAACCATAGTGATAGGCATCGGATCATGCTTGGGTTGGGATACCAGGTGAGTTGCATTGGACGGGGCCATCCAGGTTTACTGGCAGCTCTAAAAGCAAACGTCTGATGTCTGATGATATGCTAGAGCCCTTTCCATCCGAACTACAAGCAGCGCATGCACCTCCCCGAAGCACAGCAGGAATTCTTCATAGGTCGTTCAGGAGGCAGAGTCGAGGTGAGGGCTAATTTCCATGACGACGAGGAGTTTGAGAAGACCAAGGCAGACTCGGTTTTCGATCTTCGGCCTCAGCACGGCAAAGATGAGTAGGGGGAGGCTTTAGGCATGGGACATGCCGTTCATGGACGGCTGGTGATATTGTGAAAAGGTAATGGCAGGTGCTTTCTGATCTGTGGACGGCTGAATCCCAATTCCTTTCGCTACCAGATTCGCGTGTTCGGTGGAGATCCTCCCCAATGCTCCCTGAATTGCGATGGGCCAGCCACTCCATAGATTTGAGTTTCTGAGTCGGTCTTTGTTTGGACATGTGCGCTACAGCATGACTTGCAAGCCCATTCTTGACGGCGCTGATCAATGCTCTGTCATGAAGCGGGGTGTTTGAGTCGCCCGTGGTATGAGACGGGCGCGTAGAGTAAACTTATTACCTTGGTAATTACAACTTTTTATTGCCGAGGTCCTAACCTGGCGGTCCCCGAGGGCCGAAAGCGCCTCAATCACACACCGCACGGCCGACCAGCATCAACCGCCCTTGATGAGACAGGCACAGCCCCCCCACGTGTCCAGTACCTGCGTCGGTCCCCACAGCATAAGCTCGTTCTGTTAATCTGAACCTTACCGGTTTCTCAATCCTGGTTTTTGACTTCAACACTACGGGGTCGGCCAAGTCACAACTTGATTGTCGTGCCCTGACTAAGACATCCATTGGGAGGAGAGGCCCCCAAAAAGGGAGGGAACAGACTGGATGATAGATCTCCCGCAGCGCCATGGCCCGGCGCGCGCTGGTGGCCTATATGTGCTCCTAGTACGGCCTATATGTCTCTGTGTCCATCCTTTATTTAGCTGGCGTTGCGGGGACATCCGTGGCAGCCACGACGCCTCCGGGCTTGGCCTGGCGATCCCGCTTTTGGAATGTGAGGCAACGGCGGCTCACCTTGGAAGCAGCTAGTGAGGAAGAGCCTTGGCTAAACGGCTCCTCGGAGGAACAATCGGGCACTTTGCTCATGAGTGTCTTGTCAGGATTTCAGAGGCGCAGACGGCTGCAAATTGATTTGCCCTTGATGTTGGAACGCATCAAGTGAACGTAGATCACAACAAGGCATTGGGACTTATCCTTTTGCAAGCACCCATGCGATTCCAGCTTGCAGTTGCCTCGAATATCGTGATGCACAAGAACAATGACGGCTGATTTATGGCCCATGCGAAAATCTGGTGGTCATTTCCGAAGCTGCCATCTACCTAGTAACATGCTTACTGAGGCCGAAGACCTGTAGCCGCGATTGTGTGCTAGTAGCAAAGTGACGGAGTTTTTCAACTGCATTCATCCCTCAGAAAGAGATGTGCGCCCCAGCCTTGCATTTAGCACCAGTCCTTGTTGACCAACGTTTGCCAGTTGCCCCCAAACATTTGGAACCCGTTCAGAACCCCGTATTCACCATCATTGTGGATGAAGCAGCAGTCGGTAATCAGATCCTGGGCGCCGTCTGCGATGCGGCCGTACGTGTCAAGCACCAGCCCCTCGGTGTTCTAGCAAGTAGGCAATGGTCAGTGTTGTAAGCTCAAGTGGACAAAAGGGGGGGGGGGAAGGGCCAGGAGTTATCCATGGATTTATTACGTTGTTGCACCACCAGATGGCTGAGTTGTAGGAGCAGCTCACGCGACCGCAGCTGAACTGGGACTGTATTAGCAAACAGAGAGGCAAGCGAGATTGACTGAAGCCGGGTTGGGACATACTGGGCCTGGGCCTTGACCTGGGGTACCCTTGACCGTGCGCAAGTACTCTGCGCCATACCTGATGCGGAGGCCCGAGGCGAATTCTGAATATATGTTGCACCGGTAGCCAACAGGATCATACATGCCAGGGGAGTCATCAGAGCTGTACAAGGCACTCGAGCGGTGAGGAAGAGGGGCCTCGACAGCTTTGTTGATGGTCTTGTTGACCGCAGCGAAGCCCTCAGGGTCCACGGTCGCGAGGTGGCTGGCTACGTCCTGGATGGTACCAATGACGGTGTCGTTGCGGTTAGGGGTGATGGGAACGATCCACTCTAGGTCGACGATGTCGAAGTCGGCAAAGGGATCGCCCAGGCCGACATCACGACCAGTGGCAGCCTTGTGAAGCGAAAGTCAGCGGCGACCTTTGACCACGAGACACGTTGTGGTTGTGCTGCACAAGTGGAGGCACTTACGGCTTGGGAGAGCATGATGCCCATCAGGGCAGACAGAAGAAGCGTGATATACTTCATGATGGCAGGTGGTGCTGCTTTGCGCTGCTTGTCCGGTGAGGTTGACGAGAGTGTCTAGCTAAATCCAAGCCGAAGAGTTGTGAGAGGTGGGAGGTTTGTGGACAAACTCTGAGTGGAGGAGGTTGAAGTCGAAAGGACCACTGCTGAACCAAGAAAGAGCAGGAGCAAGCCAGAATGGGTGTGTTATCTAGCGCTAAAATCCCCTACGCAGTTGGCAGTCAATGTGAGGCAGTAACTGTGACTGCCACAGTCCCAGCATTCACTGGAGCTGGCGGTCAGTTGTTGAGCACCGCAGCCTGACCTGTTTGCAAAGTGTGAGGCGGGCAGCAAAGGGCAGCAAAGGGCATCAAATCCACCTTGCACTTCCCTCTGCCCAAACGACTAGATGAGAGCTTCTAATCGAGACTGAAGACAAACAAGCATAGTTGAGGTGGCATTTATCTAGAGCAATAGTCTAAGCCCTTTGCACCTTTCTGCTCATCCAAGATGCAACATTTGATAACTACAAACTTAGGGAACTGGCTGCAGATACAATACAAACGAGTCCCAACTGTAAATCAGACGCTTTCGTTCGGACAGAAAAGAATCTCGTCTCCAGCTACAGAAGGGGGAAACATTTCTCTGAGACTCAAGAGACAGCCAGCCCACAAATGAAGACACTTTATTCTTGTGTCCTTTTGTTGGACAAGCCCTGGTATGCTCACTACCCAGGAAGTCTGTGTGGATCAGACTCAAGATGCTTGATACTTTGGACTGCTGCATGACACAACTCCCATGCAAACAGTCATTTTAAACAGTGGATAATTGGTGCTCACTCCAGGGCACAGGCCCACCCTTGAAAGTCTTTCCATAATTTTTTGCAGCACCCTGAGTTTTACTTGCCCGCTCATTGATCCTACCTAGCAAGGCTCCCACGCCCGGAGAATCTCATTGACTGAACCACCAAGCGCCTTTATTACAAAGTAGAGATGCGATTCGTATGCCCAATGTGGAAGGTGAAACCGGTATTGGTTCAATACTACAAGTTAAGTTCATTAGTTGAGCACCTGGCTCGCTCCCACCTTGAGACTTCCTCACGTGTTTGGTTTGAGATCTGGCTTCCGTTTCTTGTTTCTACAGTACTCGGGCACGGAGCCTCCGTTGGTGCATGGAAACTTTGCAATATTGTCGGCCAAACCGTCACGTGGTTCCCATAATTTCATAATCCCCCTGGACTCGTCAGGTTTCTTGTTGGAGCTGGGATAAGTGCAGTTGTCACAAGAGACAGCTGACAGAGACGTCGATCACCAGTCCGGCTGCTAGACACGACCCTGGCGGAGATTGGCGAAACTTTTGGGTTTGGTGAAACGCCATAGAGTTCGTTCAAATCGAAACTAGTCAATGCGCCCTTCAGGTTTCTAGAATAAGTTTAAGTTAACCATCAGATGATAATAGGCCCTGTGATGTCGGCAGGGGCTGCGGCCTGGCAAGGGTTCGTTGGTGGCGTGTGTGTTAACATGTAGACATATGCTATTGGGAAAACTCCACGGCGGGATATCGTCAAGCCGGGTGGGACTGGAGAGACAGATAGAGTAGTCGAGCTCGGGGATTGTCGTGGCCCAAGCCCCGGGGACCATCGAAACTCTGTTTTCTAGAGTGCCAAGGGGGTTGCGGTGGAGCATTTATATGGGGACGCGATGACGACGGGGCAGAAGCGAGGGTGGCTTGACAGCAGCGCACATTTTCTGGTGCTCCTCGGGGCGGTGCATGTGGCTGTCGCAAGAGACACACCACTCGCATGCGAATATGCGGTGCGATATAGACTAGCAAAGCCCCCCTAAGCAGGTGGCAGCGCCGGTGCCCAGAAATAAAGGGCGCCCCCTCAGCCCGAAAATGTCTGTTCTTTTTGTGGCCTGGCCTGAGAGCAAATATATGAGATCATGTCGCGGCCCGCACGCCATCCATCAATGCGCATGCAACCAACAACCTAAGAGCCGATTGAGCGGACAGCGCCAACTTTGACAAGACCAAGGCGACCACGTGGAGGCCGCGTGAGAGGGTGAGAGCCAATGTACCATGATCGTAGGCATCGAGGATTGGCATTCTAGTTGAACACTAGACTACACCGGCTGCCAGGTCTGGGTTGTCTGAGAGGAGAGGCGAGGGGAGAGGGGGGGGGCTTTACTATGTAAAGTCCGACTAAGACAGAGGCGGCGGCCGAGTCAAGGATAGAAACCCATGCAAGTCAGGGGCCTGGCCTGTTGGATACTGTGGGCTCTGCCCCTAAGATCAGCCTAGCTTGGCCTGCATGTAAAAGCGCCGGGGCCGAGATCCAAGCAGTTTTTAAATTAATTCGGGACCAACTCCTCATCAGATGGGGCAGACGAGGGCGGGCATGGAGGCGAATATCGACCCCGTTGCCCTGTCGGGCATGGGCATCCCGTGAGGGGTTGCATTGAGAGTGTCCCTGGCTCTGGTCGACGGTCCCCTATTGCGACCAACTCTTGGTCCATGACACCTTCAACCAACACACTGCCCGAATGCCTGACTGCCTGCCATGCCCTCCTTTCCATCCATCCCTAGTGTACATAGTATAGTCCCTGCCAGCACGGTATGTCTCAACATGGGGGCGCGCGCGTCGGCTCATCGGCAGGGGCTCACATTGGACTGAAGTCAAGAAGCCGCTTCTAAGCCGCTTCTATTCCCGCCCACCGTAGTGCGTGTGTAGATGGAAGATGGCTTGGCGGGACTTATAGATCGAACGGTTCTCGAATTGGAATATCCCCCCCCCCCCCGCATTCCAGCGCGTCCATCCTCAACCACGGTACGCAGAGAGGCTGCTCATTAGCTGCCGACGCTCCGGATCCGCGCCAGGGATTTGCAAGGGCCGTCGACAAGGTGCCTCGGCCACGTTCCTCATCGAGGGTTCTCCCTTCCCTGAGTCGCGCTACCAGTGGAGGGAGTGTGGGCCATCGTCACCAACGGCCATATTATAATAAAAGCCGGCCCGGGCCACACGTTGGGCTTTGCTTCCTTTTTGTTCGATCACACCTCACGTCTCTTGTTCCGTGAATCGTCTGTCCTTCGCTTGGGGTCTTGTCAAACCTTTTGTCATTCTTTACATACTGCTTGTTCACCATGCGTCTATCCGCCCAGTTCACCGCTGCTCTCATCCTGGCAGTGGCCAACGCTGCCCCTTTCTACGGCATCCATGTGAGGCAGAGTGAGCTCCTCGACAGCTACGACTATGTGATCGCGGGAGGAGGTGCTGCCGGCCTGACAGTGGCAAACAGGCTCTCCGAGGACAGTGGTGAGCACGAAACCTCAAAATTCTCTTGATGACGGTGTCTCGGGCAGATAATTAACCGAGTATTTAGCCGTTTCCGTCCTGGTCATTGAGGCTGGCGAGTTGTTAGTTCATCCCTCCCGATATTAGAGGACCCGATGCCCTGAGCCGTTGATGCTACGGGACGCCACCGGACACTAGTACTGACCAGATCTTGTAGCGACGCAAATGAGGACGTTTTCACCGTTCCTGGTCTGGCTGGGGGGGCGATTGGCACAAAGTACGACTGGAACACAACATACACGCCAAACCCGGCTCTGGGGAACCGCTCGGTTTCCATCCCCCAGGGAAAGATCGTTGGGGGTGGCACCAAGCTGAACCGCATGGTCTTTGACCGCGGATCAAAGTCAGACTTCGACCGGTGGGCCGCGCTGGGAAACCCTGGGTGGGACTATGATGGCCTCTTCCCCTACTTCAAGAAGGTGGGCAGACCGACGATCACCCTTTAAATTCTGCATATCGGATGCTAACAGCTATGCAGCAAGAGTTCTTCTCACCACCCAGTGCAGAGATCGTTCAGGAATGGGGCGTTGAGTTTGAGCCAGAATCTCATGGCGACTCAGGCAACATCAACGTCACCTACTCACCTTTCTTCTGGCCTCTGACCCGTACGTTATTCTTTTTTCTGCCTGCTATTTTCTATCCCAAAACTGGTGCTGACTTACCGCAGGTAACATCATCGATGCTACCAAGGAGCTGGGCATCACGATCCCCAAGGACCAGGCTTCTGGGTCACCTATCGGAGGCTACTTCTGCCCTCACAACATCGACCTGACCAACGTCACCAGGTCCTCAGCCCGGGAGGCCTACTACACCACTGCCGAGGCGAGGACAAACCTGCACATCATCACCAGCCAGCACGTCACCAAGCTGGTCACAGGCAGCAACTCGACCGGCTATGGAGCACCATCGGCGGTGACGGTCACAGGTGTTGAGGTAAGTTGAGACCGGAAATGAACAAAGTGACAATGCATCTAACACCACCTCAGTACGCCGCATCAGCCGACGCAGCCAAATCGACAGTTGGCGTCAACAAGGAGGCCATCCTGGCCGCGGGAGCCTTCTTCACCCCCCAGATCCTGCAGGTCTCCGGCATTGGCGACAGCAAGCTGCACAGCGAGATCGGCGTCGAGACCGTCATCGAACTCCCCGCCGTGGGCCACAATCTCGAGGACCACGTCCTGCTGACCACCGTCGCCACCGTCACCACCGACGAGATCACCTCCTCCGACCTGACCAGCAACACCACCTTCGCCGCCGAGGCCCTGGCCGAGTACCGCGACCAGAAGACGGGGCCCTACACCTCCCCGACTGGCGACTTCTTGCTCTTCCTGCCCCTGACCACCTACACCAACGCCTCGTCGCTCATCGCCTCCGCCGCCGCCTCCCAGGACGGCACCCAGTACCTCCCCGCCGACACGCCCGCCGAGGTCGCCCTAGGCTACAAGAAGCAGCAGGCCATCCTGGCCGAGAAGCTGACGTCCAACGACTCGGCCGTGCTCGAGCTGATCTGGGACGCCGGCGTGCTCGTTCTGGGCCTGCAGCACCCCTTCTCCCGCGGCAGCGTCAAGGCCTCGTCCGCGAGCGTCTTCGACCTCCCCGTCACCAGCGCGGGCCAGCTCGCCAACCCGGTCGACCTGCAGCTCCTCGTCGAGGCCGTCAAGTTCAGCCGCGTCGTCCGCAACACCCAGGCCATCCAGGCCCTGCAGCCCTTCGAGGTCCTCCCCGGCGCCAATGTCACCAGCGACGCAGACATCGAGGCTTTCGTCCGCCAGAACGCAGCCACCCTGTTCCACCCGGTCGGCAGCTGCAAGCTCGGGCCCCGTGAGGAGGGCGGCGTCGTCGGCACCGACCTCAAGGTCTACGGCGCTGCCAACCTGCGCGTCGTTGACTCGAGCGTCATCCCCCTGCTCCCCGCTACGCACATCATGACGACCGTTTTTGGCGTTGCTGAGAAGGTAAGCACACCCACCTCGCCTAACCTAGTTATGTAGGCCAACATGCTAATTACTTCATAGGCTGCCGACATCATCAAGGGTGTTACGGCTTAACGGCCCGGGTGGTTTGCCTCTGAATGATTTCATGTCACGCACTGATGATTGTGGATACTTTGCTTTCTGGACTTGGTCCTGCTTCAAGTACATGTGATGCGTTATCTGTACATACCTAGCGCTTTCGTTTCAACATAGAATCTCACACTGGACTTCTTGACACACACACAGACACACACACACACATGAAGTGAACAGGGCCAAAAGTGACCTAACTGCCATCTTCATCATAGTTACTGCCTGCCCTCTGCTCAGGCGCAACTCAGCCGTTGCGTGTCCTTGGTCACTCTGCATAAATTCTTCTCCTTTACAGACAACAATACAGCATTGCAATTATTTTACCCTTTGCACGCTGTATCACTGTGGCAGCGCGGGACGGGTGTAGAGCGTTTGGAGGGCAGCTGGCGGCCTGCGGGCAAAAACGTTCGATCGGAAGCTGGCGTGGTGTTGGTAATATGATGGGTCAGGGCAGTGAATGAACTCAAAGGTTTCATCACAGCTTTTGCAATCTCGGAATAACTTGAACATGTGAATCACTACTATGCATATTACCCATGCCACTCTTATTGCTAACATCTTTTACCATTTCTAGTTCTGTAGTTGACGTCCACGTTTATATCTAGAAAACACGGATAACCAAATCGATGCCCTCTTACTGATGAACGGGTTCAGAATCCAACTTTGAAACGCATCTAGCTATATCATGTCGCAACATCCCAACAAAGAGCATCATGATGAGGCCTCGGGGTCTACAAGGGGAGGATAACATGACTGGCGAGCTTGGGAGAGCAGCGCAGCAGATGCTGCCTTGGGAGCAATAACCTACGTCAAGAAGCAAGACGAGTAAGCATCATACTGCATTCATGCAAGTTCTTGAGTAAGCACTTCCGTTACTGACCATCATGGGTTGGGGTCCAGGTCAAACCCTGACAACAGAAATGCGGATAATCTGCCCCTACATTCATCCTCCAAGCAGGATATCGGATTTCGCAACATGGCATCCGGCCCAAGTCCACAAGAGCAAGCACAAAATGTGAACAACCAGAGCAAGGATGAGGATACGAAATAAACAGGCTACATACATCGAAAGCACTAAGCAAAAGAGCCAGATAACATACTGGTAATAAAGAGGTAGCAATTCATACCTATCTCTTAAAACTCTTACCATAAACAGATATTTATTATACATAATTTTAAATAATATTATTAAAGTAATAAATATATATAACGTGGTTCACCACCCAGCGAGTGATACCACCTAGCGAGCGGTTTTTGGAGAAACCACCAACTTTAATCAACCCCAGCACCCACCCAGGGTGGAATGGTCAATTAAAATTGGCACCAATTGGTGCCAACTGCTTTAAATTACTTATTTTCAATTGATTTCGTGAATTTGGAGGTGTTTGCGTGGTTGCAGTGCTAGTCTAAAGTGGCCGACTTTTGGTAGGAAAATCAGCTTCCCCATCAAAATGGAGCATTTGAGCCATGCAAGATCAACCTCAATCTACACTAGCTAGACCAACTATTTGGGCGGACCGCTACGGACAGCTTGAAAATGTACTATTATTTACTCAGAATCTGAATGATTAGACCTTTTTACATCTTTCTTACAAGTACTTGCATTATGCCCAGTCTCACCGCAGTTGCCACATCGTCGTTTAGTCGGTCCGTTACGGACCGCCTCCTCATTATTACCAGCCATTTTACCAGCTGGCTACTTCCCCTTTTAGTTTTCTTTAAGTATTGTCTGAGACTTCTTAATATTAAATGCTTCTCTAAGCTACACCCAACTTCTTTCAGCCGTCCGGCGCTTAGCGAGCCCGATATTAGCCTTCTTAGAGTACGAACCTGATTATTTAAAAGAGTGATTTAATGCGTTGTTACTTATGCGCCTTTTATAAACTTCTTAATTGCTGAGATAATTAGTATAGAGGAACTTCCCTGACAAGCTGAGATCTTACTTTTAATAGAACTCGATTACTGGATAGTTTGATAAGCATTAGAAGGTGTTTTTAATTCCCATTTTGATGGTGATATAGGGAGTGATTATATTGAAGTTTGTAGGCGTATATTTAGCTTGGAAATAAACCATTGCGCCTAGCGTTGCCGCACATTACACTTTGGATCTTTGCAGAGGGCCCTCTGATAGTTATAAGGCTGATCAAATCTGGTTTTTAAGCTCAGTTGTGCATTTATAAAGCGTTATGACCATTTAGCACCGACAGGCTTGTTATTACGCAATACTAAAAGGAGATTAGCTACATTTTCTACATTAGAAAGCCGTATTAGAAATCCTCGTGCATTTTACTTAATAATATATTGGATAAGCGTTTGGCTTTTAATTTAGTTAAGTTTATGGTTGTGGAGGTGTAATTCTTCGTAACGTGGTTGGTTATTCATCCTGTCGGATATCGTACTGTGTGAAACGTTGAAAATCTGTGCAGCTTGTTGTGCACTTAAGGTTTCTTTTGATTTTTTGGAATTCTGGATTGCCTGAAGTACTAGAGTAATTTTCTCCTCTTTAAGTAAGGTTTTCCTCAGTTTGTACGTGCATGGGGCAAAATGCACCAACACGATGATAGGTGTGGTTCGAACCAGCCACAGTCTCTACCACAAGTCCACAAACACTCTTTGATTAGCAACATCCACTTGGAAACTGCAAAGAACTATTAGTTTGGAAGACAGCAAGAACTTTTCAACATATTTCGCTTTATCAGTTTCCTCCACATTCTGGTTGCTCGATCTATCAGCGGGCTTATCGGGGTCGAAGTCTTTGGAGTCGAAATGGATTTGGCAAAGTTTTGTGCCTCCACCAACCACCAAATCCCAGCCAAAGTCGTGGTTGAGATGCATTCTTCCCTATTGATTGCAAAGGTCAACAGTTTGGCAGCGCATTTGCAATCGGCAATTCAGCAAAGCACCGAACGGGATTTGTCCAGCCAAGTCCACGGTTGTTCGCAGGTCCTTGATTTCCGAAATGCATTGCGAGTCGGGGTCCGGGGTGAAAAGAAGGTAGGTTGCAGAGTGACCGATGCAGGTCCACGATGGGACAATACAGAGACCAGCGGTTAGCTCTTCGTCACCATGGAACTGCCAACTGCGCGGTGTAGATTTGTCGCGTCGCCTGCGGAGTCTCGCCTACAGCAGACTGTAGTGGAGTGAACCGAGCCAGTGTCCCGCCAAGGACATGTCGCCAATTTGCCGGTGGAACATGGACGCCAGGCCTGAAATTGCTGGTAGCAAGTCAGTAGGACGCGTAAGATATTGGCTGAGACTATAGGACCTGAGGACTCGGTGCCAGTTGTCGTAAGCCAAGTGCTTCGAGTACTCGAGTCCTGGTTGGTACATTTTTGAAGCGTGAAAATACCGGTTCGGAATCTCGCATATGGTCCCGGACGTGTTTTTCATGTGGTATTCGCTTGGGCAAGCAAAATGGAGATTTGAGGGTGCGAAGACAATCTTGGCGTTAGACAGTATTCTTTCCTGGAAAACCCAACCCCTGGTCGCCCATGGAGTGTAGCCGATATCGTAGTACCGCTCGGCAAACAGCCACAAAGACTCTCCTCCCAAGACTTGTCGAAGGCAGAAAAAGCCTCGGATGCGGTGATCTCGAGCAGATTGGAATGGTAGCCGGATGGGTCTTCGCACCCGCGACGTCCAAAAACCCTTCAGTGCAGGACTTCGAAGCAGCAGCACACAGAGTCACCTCGGCGCAACCGTATATCCTATCCATTTGACGGCATTGTCGCTCCCAGTCTGATGGATCTTGCGGGTCCTGCATGATGCACAGGGCGTCCATCCAGAGATATGGAATGTCCAAGGCCTGGGTAATTTGTTTCGCGTCGCGCAGCACAGCTGTTATTTCCTCGGCGCTAATGCCAGACCGCCTGCGCTAGAGAGTCTCTTGAGCCAACATCACCTGCGTTTTTGCGTGTTCAGGTGGCCCCCAGCAGTAGCTCAACGCTGCATATCTCGGCGCGGCACCAAGCTCATGGCACAAGACCAGACGTGCATCTTTTCCCGCTACGTCAATGAGACGGTCAGGGCAATACACTCGTTCAGGCTTCCCGTGATGATGATACTTGCAATTCGTATGCTGTGATCGTAGCCAAGCAATAGATCCGCTATCAGAGTGCGACAGTGCAGACCGTAGGCCAAGCCATTCTTGCACTTGTGATCCTAAGGCTTATTGAATCAAAGTGTCAGTATGTGCTTTGCACGCGGTTTGCACGTGGCCGAGTATGTCTTCAAGTTACAGACGTCCGCCTCCACATGGAATTGTATGACGCCGGGTTTCCATTTTTTAGGGCCAAGGGACTCTAGGATGCAATTCAGTTTATCACGCCCGAAAGCTATCTTTTGGCTTTTGCGATGAACCAAGGAGTATTCGATATGTGTTTTTACATCTAGTAGGGGAAATTCTGGGTAAGCTTTATTCAGGAAACCATCCTCCGCCCACGAATACTTCGTGTCGCTTGATAGGATAGCCTCCCGCAGAAATCCACACAACTCGCATCCATTCATCCAGGAAAAATTTAGAATTGGCAGAAGAGGAAGATTATCATGAACCTCTCATCCTGCTATGACTGCCTGTTCAAGCTCGTATAAGCCTTTCGTGCCAAGGGCTTCGAACCCGAGACCAGCCGAATCTGTGTAATCGTTCATGTCTAGGATCGAACCATTCTCTTCGATTTCTGATCGGCCGAGATCCATCAAAGTGGTGTCATTCAACAGGGCCATACTTTGGCATAAGCTGCAGAGCTGAATAGTGTGGTTGCTCATAGTGGAGTCCTTCAGGGAAGCACACATAGGCTGGGTGGAATATAGGCAGGATAGGATGTGGAATGGATGGTAGGGGATTTCGTGTCGAAAAGAAGAGGTTCCGCTTTTTCACTTGCGATTTGCTCGTAGTTGGTAACACTGTGATACACCAATAGGGCTATATTTAGTTTCAGAAGCGCTTCCACAACGCCCCAGTTGATATGAATTCTTACACTGCAGCTGTTTAGTTCGTCTACCTAGGTACTTGGAAATGTGCTGGGATAACTGATTTTATGGTTGTTCCGCAACGACTGGGGTGTGATACAGGTGCGACCGGCAGTTCTTCTCATGTTCAACAACGCCAATTAAGCCAATACAGTCAACGTGAGCCTGACGGCTGTCCTTCGTCAACATTGTGTACCATGTTGGTCTACATGCTGTCGTGTTGGCTTCTCGACCACAGAGACTCAAATCTTCCACGCCAGTCGCTTTTGCTGCTTCCACCTGTGAAACTTGTTACAGTTACGATTAAGTAACTCAAATGTTATGCAGATAATAGCCACGAACTGAACTCGCCCATGCTCCGTGATGCTAAGGACACATGAGAGATGGTACTCTCAAGTCTCACATAAGATTCGAAATAGAATTCTGATTAAGACTTCATCTTGCTAAGACAAGAAAAAGGAAAGGAAGTTTCCTTGCAATAGTTGAACATTGAAGAGTTTAGGGCCTTAGTATGGCATCAGAGACATGAGCTTTCTTTTGCTCGATATGTATTATCTGCTCTTGGATCCCTGTCTTCGATCACCGTTTCTTTCACTCCCAGCGAAGACACTGTGTGTACCCTCTGTAGCTATACAGCATTGGTGGGCCGTACAAATGAAATTGAACATCTTTCTGTAGCTCGAAGACTCCTTGCGTCTCTGGGCGGGGCAAGTCCGGTCGTCGACTGATGAGGCTCATGTGCTTGCTGGCCAAGGCGAAATGGTCAGGGCCAGATTTGGTGGAATACTGACAGCTGCCGAGAAGGACATCGTGCAACTACACGACCTCAAGAGAGCTAAGGAAGTGTGCGTGGCGCCAATCGCGGAGATGATTGGTGCTGGGTGATATGGCTCAGATATCACGCCACTGACCTAATGTTTAATTTCAACGATTAGAGATACTTCAAATGATACACTTTGAAATAGGGTATCCCTTTTCAAGGGCTTATCAGTCTACGGGAAGGCCGTAAAGAGTTTTATCGCGATCATCTGGCTCACTTGGAGACTGTCAGGGGCTGTGGTACCGGTACTATATCGTGACACACCTAGTATTATGATTTCACTCACCACTTTATAAACTGGAGAACGCTTCTCTCGCGTCTCGAAGGAGCAGCAAAGGCTCGAGAAGAGAATGAATAGCAATCAAGTTCAGTTGCACCCTTAGTTTGGAATATGAGGATGCGGCGTCCCATCCTGCGCCTCAAGAGTTTCAACGTACCGTAGCCCGGAATGTGACACGCGGCGCTTAGGACCACCCTGTCCGAGGCAAACTAGTATTGGAGCCGCAGCACTTGCGATGCAGTCTCGTATGACCTTGCGATCTTTGTGCCATTCAGCTATTGGCGCACTCTCCCAGCCATCAATCACGGTTCTGAAAGATTCGACGCCCCGTCGATACTGTGTCTGGCCGCCCGGAATGCTTGAGAACCATAGCAACAGAGTCCAGAAGCCGTGTATCCATGTCTGGTGACCCGACCAAGTTCACCCTGACCGGCAACCACTACCTCCCCGTGATCCTGGACTCGTATGGGATCTCTTCAAGCCTTCAAGATTGGCGACAGGTATACCTCGTCGGTGGCCGACTGGTATCCCAGGAACTCGGTCCTCTCGTTCCGATAAGGGGGTTCTACGATCGAGATGAGCAGGACCATGAGAGTCCTGCTCCCTCGGGACAGGAATAGGGTGTCGAGGAGCCACTTCCGGTACACCTCGAGCTTCTTGAGGCCTTGCTCGTGCTGTTCGGGCGTCACCGCGGCGCCGGAGTCCAATCGTTGTTTAACGAAGGGGATGACGTAGGGCTCGTGGCCGAAGCGGCCCTTGTATTCGTCCTGCTAGCCGCTCGTCAGGTGGTAGTAGTAGCAGTAATAAGTGTGGGTAATCACATCCTTGAGGTACTCCTCAATATCCGGATCCGCACCGTCGGGTGGAGACTGCCGCCAAGAGTCTTGTAGGGATACTTTGGCCACGGAGCACCCAAAGCAAGCCACGAGGTCCTCCACATATCCGTCAATCAGCTCCAGCTGTGACTTCACGCCGGTGGGAAGATAGTCGAGCGGATAGACGACCTCCGTGGGCCCTTCTGGGCTCTCCAAACTTGCCTCAGTAAGCCAACGAGAGGAGACAGTCTTTAGGACACTGGGGTTTCTCGCAAATACAACAGGCGTATCAAACCACGGAAAGGTCTTCACTATCCCATCCAGGGACACAATAGAGTCATGGCTCGGACGGAACTGGAGAACTCCATTGACAAGTGCAGGCCGGCGACCATCCCCCGAGGTATCCGTCCCGATGGCGCAGTCGAGCCAGTCATACGCCGCCACAGCGACCGCGCTGCCATTGCTAGCCCCTGCGGGTGACTGGTACCCGTCACCGCGGGGGTCGAAGGCCGTCTGGAAATCGACGGCGTCCATGGGCTCCTCGCGCGCGGTCATGGAGCTTAGCTTGGTTAGTCCGACGAAGTGGTGTCCATGGTGTGTGAGGGTTTGTATAATTTGTGCGGTAGAGGTTGCGGACTTTGACAGCCGGTAGTAAGCCGTATTACACAGTGAGGTCTTCAGTCTGTGCAGGGAGAAGACGTCTTCAACTGCGATCTGCAGAGGTGGATTTGCTCGGCTTGCGTTGGTGGTCAGATGAGACGACACTGCGATGACTAGGGTATCGTAATCTTCGCCGGCGACATGCAGCGGCTTGAAAAGGCGAGGGGCAGAGCATGTAAGCTCTTGCTTCTCGTTTTGGTCGGCTACAACGACTGGCGAGGGAGCTGCTTCAACGCATTCACGTCTCTGCCTCGGATGCAATCCCGTCAGGAACACTTTCTGCTGATCATTGTGCAAAGGGCAGATGGGGTGAAGTCTCCCTTCGTGCATGAGGTAGAATCCCGGGATCAAGTGAACGTCCAAAACCCAAAGCCAGGTACTCCCGGGCTGGATGAGGTAATCTTCAGCGTCATCTGCTAAGTTTGCTCCCAGCTTCTTGAGTGATCAGCAGGCCAAACAGGAAAGCCTTGTTGAACACGTCGTCGGTCGCCTCGGCCCTCTTGATGAAATCCTCGAGCCACCTCTTGTCGATTTTGCCATTGATGCCGGATCCATCGATGACTGTGACAAATGTGTCTACGCTGTGTAAGTGCCAACTTCGAGTGTGTAGTCGCCACAAGAGCGCTGCGTTCTCACAACATCAGTACGAGCGTGCTTCCACTATCCTCGTGGGTAGGGTCGCAGATGGAAAACACTCACGTCATGAAGGGAAAGGGCTACATAGCGGCGCCCGCCGATGCCGAAGAGATGATCGTCAATGACAAGTCTGGGAGGATCTGGTGCGCCCCACCGAAGAAAGATTCTTAGGTTTCTGAGCGGAGGCATGGCCAAGTTGGTCTTTGTGAGATGATGTCTTGATCATGTAAAACGATAAGGTTATGATGAATCGGTCAGGGACGCTTACTGAGTCCGCAAATCCGGGAGTTGATCCTAGATTTGGCCAAGAAGACACGGCCATGTAGATTCTGGCTTTCAGTTCCCGGTTCGGAGCCGAGTCACACCTTTCTGGAAAGTCTGATGTTGACCCTTTGATGACTCGACGTCTGAAGGTTTGCTGTGTGAGTGAAAGAGGCTTATGAGCGGGGTCTTGTGTTGGTTGCGACGTTCATTCGGGTATGACGTTAGCCCTGGTTGGCCCAAATGCTCTACCTAGTAGCCAGGCCCCCCTTCTACATGTTCTAAGCATTTTAATACTGAGGTTATCCGGACACCGTGTCAGACATTGGCCGCTGCTGCGAATGGGTTCGAGAAAATACCAGCTTGAGTGCAGGTAGTCCACCGCGAAGTGCGAAGAAGTCAGAGATAGGTGCCGACTCATCTAGGTATATATCCACATTTGAGAAGGTCAAAGGAAAGGCCAGACCACGCCTAGGAAGAGGAATGGCGGCAGACCTGGTTCAGCACGCAAAATGACCCTCAAACTGCATCACGTCTTCCATTCAGGCGTTCTCTTTTCCGTCCAGGCACTTATCCCTTCCTTTGCATCCTCACTGTGAGCATGTGTCGTCATGACATTCCCCGCCCACTGCGCAGCAGCCCTGAAATCGTCCATTGGCTCTCGCGGTCCTGAATGGCTGTGAATTGCCAATTGCGCCCAGTAAGCCCACTTCCCAAAGGCCTGAGGCTGGCCCGCAGTCTCCTCGGCCAGCCTCCGCACCACCTCCTCCACCCTCGCCTCAAACGCAGCCGCCGCCGTATCAGTAGACTCGGCGTGTTCCGGCACGGGGACGACGTCCAGCACGCCGGCGCCCAGCTCGCTGGCAGTGATGGTCTCCCCCGTGGCGAACAGACGGTACGCCAGGGCCGGGGGCAGGCGCCGGGACACGAAAGTCGCGGGGCTGGTGCACGGCAGGCCGATGCGCATCCCGGGAAGCTGGAACTTGGTGCTCCCTAGGGCGATGGGGAAGTCGGCGGCCATGGCGAGCTGGAACCCGGCGGCGGTGGCGAGGCCCTGGACGGCACAGACGACGGGGGCGGGCGACTGGCGGATGAGGCCCATGACCTCGGCGCAGAGCGCAAAGATCCGCCTGACCTGCTCGGGCGGCGCGCTCTGCAGCTCCCTGAGGTCGTGGCCGGCGCAGAAGATGGGGCCCTGGCTGCGCAGCACGAGCACGTTGGGCAGGCCACTGCGAGCTTGGCGCCACGATTCACTGTCTGTGAGCCACCTTCCGGCACCCTTGATATCTCGTGTCACTTGTTTTAGTCCCGGGTTGAAGGGTGGTAAGAGGAGCAGGCGGCCCGTGTCGGGCGAGGTGAGGTGGCGACGAAGCTGGTCGCGGACGTTCTGCAGGACGGAGAGGCTGAGTGCGTTACCCTTCTTGGGGTTATCGAGATAGATGTAGGCCGCTTTGGCCGGAAGCTTCGGGAACTTCATCTCCAGTACTGTCAGGAGGAATGCAAGTTGATCCTTGACGAGTCTTTCTACCAGAATGTTTGTTGATGTTTCTCAGCATCGAGGTTATGATCTTGAGGCTCTTCACAGCCCTAACCCTCCTAACGACACCAAGTATTTCTCTGGGCCAAAACACGTTTCCGTGTTTGTCAAGCAGTTCTGCATGTCACTCTGTGATTTCATGACCATGAGAAAGTTTCCATGTATTGATTCAGGTGCAGTAGTGAAATTACTGGACTGGATCCCATAAAAGAAAGCGTTACGCTGAGAAAGAGGTTCTAGTGAACCTGCATCCCTGGCAGTCCGCTGCAGACCAGAAAAGAAGCGCCGTTGAATAAATTCCACCGACTGGACATGGTCCCCATGCACGTCACAGTAATATGACCGTTTGGAATGCATGTAATGAACTTGGAAGCACAAAGTCAGCGTACCTACCTAGGCACCTAGGTAGGTAATGAATGGACTGTGTGCTGAGCTCAATTCTCTCCGGTCGGGGCTCTGGATCGTTGGGACTGTTGAGAAGTCTCATTCAAGGTGATTTCCCACCTGAATACCTACGAGGTGAGTATTGACCTGGGTTGCTGCTGGGTTGAACTACCTAAATTAGAAGACCAGTTGACCACCACCATTGCATCGTGGACCCTCACCAGCTCACCCTTCCTTATCACCACAAAAACGTCCATAATTCAGTCGCTGCATCTTATGTCTCATAAAACACCCAAAGTTACTGCCAAACTCGGGTTACCTGGGCTTTTTCTTTTCCCTTTCAGTTGTGGCCGCAAAACCTACTTCGTCATTCATCTCGGACCATCTCAGAACACAACCTCTCAACAGCTGCCATCATCTCTCTCACTTGTACTCAAATCATGACATTCAGCAAGATGTCCATGACTCAGAATCACGGATCTTTGGACACTCTTGGCAGCACCTCGCGGTCCAAGGATATCAGAGAGGCAAGACAAATACCTTGAGGAAGACTCGACCCAATCACAGCTGACAAGACTACCCAGCAGGTTGAACCTGTCGCGTCGATCAGTAATACAGCGGACAACAGAGTTGAATCTGAATCCCCTTCGGAACTTCATGCACGACTCAACCGACCATTGCGAAACTACCCTCTGGATTCAGACCACGAATCTGTGAAGCAAGCGGCGTGTGACGATATCTACGAGCTGGACCACTTTGTTGAGCTTCGAAAGCCTGTGGGCCCACACAAGGTAAGTAAGGCGAAGCTGTTCCGAAAAATCTGCCTGGTCCTCGCGGTCGACTCCGACGATGCACATACAGAAGAAGAGCAAGCTCTCCACGAGATTAGAATGAAGCAGAGTTTGAGGAAGAGAATCTTGATCAACACAAACAAGTCCTTTCCCCATTGCCGCTTCGATCAGTCCGTATACGTTACAATGGCGCGGAAAGAAAACATAGCACCTCTGACTTGCCGGTGGTTCATGCGTGTCTTTCACACCAATGCGGCCCAAAGACGGGCTGGGATCATCCAGACTCAGGCTTTCCAGCATTTTTCGGAGCGCCAGAGCCACAAAATCAAAAGACGAAACCTTGGTGTCGACAAGGACCGTGCTTGTGAATGGCACAGTGAGACAATTGCCGGCGGATCAACATCTGTGCAGCCGGGCTTAGGAGGCGATGAGAGCGAGGAAAGAGAAGTAGTGCACTTCCGAAGATACTCATTCGCTGAGAATGCCGCCGGCGCTGGTGGCGCGTCTCGAGTAGCTGCAATGGCCGGCTTCAAAGTCGTCCTGGCCACAGAAGCTGACCCTGACGCATGCAGAATGTACCGGATGAATTTCCCCGGTGTTTAACTTGAACAAATCAAGGTTAAAAATTTAGCCAAACAGGGTTTGCAAAGAGCAGTCGATGTGCTTCACACCTCTTCATCAGCTCTAAGCGCTTCGAGCTACGACGTTAGCACCGCCAAGAAAATATGTAGAGATTCACTCAACAAGCTCAATCCGAGATTCGTATCCGTCGGGCAGCCCGCTGCAGTTATAAGGGAGCGAAAAGCATTCTTCTTTAGAGCTATTGCCGGCAGCTTCACCGAAGCAGGCTACTCAGTCCAGTAGAATATGGTCCCCATGGTCGAATATGGTCTTCCACAGATACACACGAATCTTCTCATGATCGGTGCGGGCCCTGGTGAGACATCACCATCATGGCCTCCAGATACTCATAGTTTGCATCCCATTGGAGATCAGCAGGCTTACCTCACAGATAGGGAAGCCATCCGCCGCCTCAATCCTGTGCTCCATTCTATACACACTCCAGATTCTACCAACGAGTTGATTTGGCCAAGACGAGACGTGGAAAAGCCAATACCCGGAGCAATCAACACTCAGGGTTCTACGTATCATCATCCAGGCGGCAAGCGGCGTTTCACCCTGCGGCAAATTGCTTGTCTTCAAGGCTTCCCGACATACCACCGCTTTGAGGGGTCCTGGTGGTCCTCAACGAAGACATATATTGGCGAGGCAATTCCTCCATCGGTTGCAATAGCATTCTACCAGCTCATCAGATAGCACATGGAGGAGTTGGATGGCGTTACATCTGAAATTATTGAACTGGAAGCCCCAATCATGGAGCACTCTGAATCGTCACAAGGGTCCATGCTTAGTCCAAGGCTAAGGGATACAGGAATTGAAGAAGCATCGGAAGTCCTTCTCGATAAACCCACGTTGGATGGGACCACAGATTGCGTCAGCAATGAACAGATTGTCGATGCCCCAGACGGACCGGGGACTGAACCAAATGTTTCTCTCCCATCTCCAAGCCACGAGGTCTCTCCAGGAGCTCAGCAGCATACGGGATCGAGGCCATCCACCGCACCAGTAACGCCGTCCCTTTTGACGACCCCTACAGAAAGAAACCTTGTGGCTGGGAAGACCCCAGACACCATCCTCCAGAGACGTCAGAGAGCCCTTTTTGAGGAGTCAGTGAGCGACTGTGATGATGTCGATGGCGCTCCACGGACGTCCCAATCACCAAGCAAGCGTCTGCGTGTTCTGTCTCCCAGAGGCGGCGGGACTTATCCTTCCAACCTTGATGGCAACTTGTCTCTTTCACAGCTGGCACGCAGCGCAAGCAGCCACGAACAGACCCATCAGGGGACACCAATTTCAGAGACGCCGGTAGGTAGTGTGGCACATAGCGAGATGCTTGCAAACATGACGCAGGACCTCTAGGAGCTGGTCCGTCAATACAGCAACAGCTCTGATGATAAAGACTAAGAGTGTGTCAGGGCTGAGAGTGTCGATAGGTCCTCTCGAAATGTTTCCGATGAAAAAAAACAGGATTTGCGAAACCTGTACTGAGAAAGGTAAGACTGTGTTGTGCTGTGCAGACTTTCTAAAGGTATTTACCACGACTACTGTGCTGAGAAGTGAAACAGGGATGTACAGATGACTGGAGAATATCTTGAGCGTGTGAAAATTGGAGCAGAGATGATGATCATGACCGTACGGCATGGTCAAGATTCCAAGGTTGTTTGTAGTTGAAGGGCCTCACGGTGAAGAGCGCATGCTCTGTGGATGGGTGGAGGAAAACAAGCTTATCGTAACAGGAATTGAATGGTTACGATTATCGCAATCAGATTTGTGTAATCTACTCGGGGCAATGGTGTGACACCACTACGTGTAAGCATTAAAGCAGCTCGAAACCGCTCAACACGCAAGCATTGACGAGGGCAAACTGAGATCTCGAGAGGATCAAGATCACGCTTTGAACGGCATCGAAGCTTGAAGACTGTCCAGCAATAATTGAAAGTGACTCATCCTGTCATGCAGACCGCGTGTTTCTTGCTCATTCACCACTCCAGCAATGTCGTTCTGCTGTATTTTGGCCTGATGACGTCCCTGAGGCACTTCTTCGGAGGGGCCCTTCCCGCCGAGCTTCCGGTGCTCACGGGCGCATCCTCCTGCTTGGTCTTTGGTGCCATCTTGCGAGTGCGCTTGGGTGCATCCTTCTCAGTCTCTCTGGGGGGTGTCTTCTGAAAGATATTTCTGACCGTGATGTATGTCTTCGCCCTCTCAGCTGCCGCTTCCTTCTCAGCGTTCTGAAGAGCAGCAATCTTTTCGGCATCCTTTGCAGTACCCACGTAGGTTGACTGCGGCCTGACCTTCTTCGGAGTCGTCTTTGCGCCCACGCTGGTGGCCTTCTCGCGGCCGGTGGTCTTCTGAGGTTTCTTTGCCACGGTCTTTTGAGAGGCGACTGGAGTGGGCTTCTCAATCTTCTTCTCCATGGCATCATCCTTGGCCGCCTTCGCCTTGAGCCTCTCGTCCGCCTTTGCCTTCGTCCTCGCAGCCTTCATCTCCCTGAGGTACTTGAGCTCCTCGACGGTCTTCTCGGCGCTTTTCTGCTTGGCCAGCTCCTTCTGCGCGAGGATCTCGGTGCTCGTCAGGCCCTGTTTCGCCTCGGTCTCCTTCTTAGCTAGCTCGGCCTTGAAGGCGCGCTCGTTTGCGCAGGGGAACGACTCGGCGAGGAACTTGAGGTTGCGTCGGTATCGCATCTTGCGGGTTCGGCGGAGGGAATCGAGGGCAGGGCGGTTTCGGGCAAGTCGGAAGACTATGTAATCGGGGTCGGTCTCGTAGACGTGTTGGAGTCGAGAGTCGCTGTCGCCGGTGGGCTGGGGGGTGAAGGTGGGAGAGGTCGGGCCACACTTGGCAAGCTGGCGGAGGCTCTGGCCCTGAGACTCGTACTCTGACATTTTGTGAGAGTGCTCCATGGCTTTCTCAAAATGCTGGAAGTTCTGGTAGGTGACCTCGGATGTCGAAGGCATCCACTTGCCATTGAGGAAGGCGTTGTTCGCAGCCATGGCTGTGATCATGAAGATTCAAAAGGGGAGAGACCAGTTGAGCGGTGTACAGATTGAGAAGAGGCTCAATTGGGCTTGAGATTTTGAAGAAGATCGTAGGTCTGTCGATGTGTCGATCGACAGTTGAAGGAAAGTTTTGAAGCTTGGACTGATGTTTAAGTAGTTGCGTAAACCACAATGGGTTGACCTTTATTGAATATTTCCTCGCATCCGATCTTCTGCGCTCACAAGGAACCAATAGAATCAGAGCTTTCCAAGCCTGTTGTTTGCGATTCGTATATTTTCATTGGCCGATGTACTTTGCCCTCCATTCTTCCTCCGACAGACCCAAGCTTTCCAGCACTTTTTGCAAAAGCTTTCAGTAAACTGGAAGCTCTTCTGGTAATTGAGCTACGGTATCATGTTGAAGCCCTGAGTTGCTTGCGTCCTTCTCCAAGTGTCCCCAGGAGGCTAAAGCCTGAATGTTGTTCTCATGTCGATGATGTTGTTTTCGCTAGCGCCGATTGCGTCGCTGGGGCCCAATACCTGCACGACGTTCTACTGCACGGTATTCTGCGGACCTCCCGATGTCATTCAATGATTTTTCGGCTCTTTCTCTGTCTCTTTGGCATTAGGTCGGGGTGGAGCGAGTTTTCTTTCCATCCAAGCAGTTTTGCTTCAGAAGTAACAGGGAAGCACACATACACCCTTGAGTTTCTAGCTCTTTCTCCCCATTTGCTTGGTGATCGCGCCGTGAAACTGGAAAGACCTCCGATGCTGTTCAGAGGGCTTTTGTTGCGAAATTTCATATTGAGAGCGAAAGGACCTCAGCGTCAAACATCGAGTGGAGCTTGAGGCTGTGAGGTCGGGTAAGAGAGGCGCTCACAGGTTGACGCACCGTTTCTGCAAGCAAAGTCGCGATTTCATCAGTTTTATGGAATTTTAGTGTTCTTAAATGCCCAGATAGCAAGTCAGAGATGGTCGAAGGCCTCAAGTCGCGTCAGGGGGAGCAGGCAGCGTACTTTGGTCGAGCAAGAGCAACCTTTGGTTGAGAATGACTCAAGATGTGGTCCTGGACAAGCAGTGAAAAGAACCCACGGTTGAGATGATATCAGTTTACAGTCTCGGCATGCAGGGAAATAGTGATGGCAATGTGTCAAGGGACCAAGTCACAGTTTCCCAGATACTGAGTATGACCTCGTCCGCCCAGAGTCCAAAAAAATGCAGTGAGAAGAGAGCCAAGCTAGAGTTAACTACCTAGGAATTCAGGAAGCCATGCTTGCTTGTTGATGCCATCAAATTTTCTATACAGTATCCAAACATGAACAAAGAAAGGCCTTCCGAGTCTCACATGAGCTCTCTACCCCCAGTTAGAACTGGTGGATCTGATCCTTCTGGTACCCAAGCTTCTCCAAAACGCCACCGCCCTTGGGTCCCCATCCCTTCTTGCCCAGCAAAGCCTCCTCCATCGCAGGCGGGCCACACACCATAACCTTGGTGTTCTTCTCCGAAGCCGGGGCCGCGACCTCCCTCAGGAGGGCCTCAGTGACATACCCCTTCCTGAACCGACCATCGCCGCTCTCGCCCTTGAGACCGCTGACCGCATACACAGCTTTGAACTGACCCGGGTGGCTCGCCTCGTACTTCTTGAACTCCTCGTTGAGGAGCACGTCCTCCTCACCGTTCACTCCAAACACGAGCGTGATCCGCGTCCTGTCCTCCGGGTTGTCCAGGATGCCCTGCACGAGCTGGTAGATCGGGGTGATGCCCGCGCCGCCGGCGATGAGCGTCACCGAGTCGTGCTTGTTGGGCGTCCACTTGTAGCCCGGGATGCACACGGCGAACATGACCGAGTCGCCGGGACTCAAGGAGTGCAGGTGCGTGGACTGCTTGCCCTGTGGGTAGCGCTTCACGAGGAAGTCCATGTGGCCGGGCGTGTCTGCCGGTGTGACGGGCGTGTATGGCCGGAGGACGGGGAGGTAGCTGCCATTTGGGAAGGCAAACGTGAGCAGCGCAGCTGTTTCGGTGTTAGTGTATGCTCGTGTCACAAGCTTGCAAACCAATTCGTTCGAGCTCACATGTGAGCGGAAGCCCGCTGACGGCGTTCGCATCAGGCAGTGCAAACCGCAGTCTCTTGGTGTTGTGGTTGACATCTTCGGATTTCTCCAGTGTGAGCCTGGTGAATGAGGGCCCTGGTCGTGGGAATATCTTTTTTGGCTCCCCGGAATCAGCTTCTGCCTTTCTCATGAGTTGTGAGAGAACTGCTCCTCCAATTCCAGCGACCGCCAAGCCCTTGAACACCGTAGGGCCATAAGCGCTGACAAGTTCTTGTGTTGCCATCTTGCCGCTGGGTGCTGGCCGTAGCCGTTGAGAAAACAGGCGAAATGAGTTCATGATGGGTTACAATCAATGTCCCAATCGCTGCTTTATGGTGCGCATCTGAGTGGTTTACGGTGCTCGAATCGGGGTGACGTTGACGTTCCAGCCGCGACGCGCTTATGTATGTCTTGGGGATGTCCGTAAAAGTCCGCATTGGTCCGGTGCAACTGGGGGCCTGTCAGATCGCATCAGACCACTGACGGGCCCGATCGTGGCGCAAGGCGGAGGAATGCCGACTCGGCCATCCTTCGGGACCGAGCGGTGCCGAGCTCGACCAGCTGAAATGCACAACGCAGGGTGCAATGTTTGGTTTGAATGCCTCCGGTGAACAGTGCATAGCATGGGAAAGTTCGTTGATATACGTGCCTCACAGCAGTAGACAATAGCAATCCATTCTTGCTCGTGTGCCTATGAAGGGACTAACTGACTAGCATCAACTCTTCCGATGACCACACCTCCCGGGGAAAAGAAAGCCTGCATTCACGACCACAGTGAGCATGAGGTATCCACATGAAGCTGATTTTACCTAGCAAGTTAAGACCATCACCAATCATCCGGCGCTCCATGATGCGTTCGATAATATGCTTATTAGCGAGCGTGCCGACCCGTTGTGCAAGGCAGTGCATCTATTCCCCGTCGGTGGCAACAAATCCCAGCTGGGTAGGGTTGAGTTGGAATTGCGCGGCCCAAGAAAGGTATGTGCTTGCTCTCCGTCAGGAGGGAATATTTACCTAAAGCAACAATTAGAAAAGACTCCGAGATTTGTAAATTCATAATCTTTACATACCTCGATGGAAGTTGCAGACACCGAACGCGTTGCCATATTCTGTGTAAGACTTTCTGTAGTACATGCATTGATGGACGACTTGGCCTTCCCCCAGAATGAAACGCTCGCTGGGTGGCTCTGATTTCGGCAACTCTTTCTTCCAATGTGGAGAATCATCCAAGGAGGACTTCCGCACCAGTTCATCCGATGGCGACGGCTGGACACCCGAGAATGAACGTCCGCTGGTCGAGGGAGCGGATTGGGGCTTGCGCGGAAGGCTTTGCGGCTCAAGAAGAAATTCTTTTGGAGGCGCCCGCAACTGTCGTTCTTCTGGGGCTGCTTGATGTGGCCGCGAAGGAAGCTTCAGGCTGATATGTTCCTTGTCTGTGACTTTATCGCCAGTTGAATTACTCGTCTTCTGAGGCTGCTCACGTCGAGGAGGACGGTCACCTGGTGGTTGCTCTGAGCGATGGTCACTACCCAGTGCTGCAGCTGGGCCCTCACAACGTCGACGATGCTTGACAAGCTCTAACGCAGATTGGACTACTAGATCGCATTTTGGGCATTTTCGACCATGTGATGGCCCCTGTCGCTCCTGTGGGTGGTTCTGCTTGGCCTTCTTGTTGAGAGGGGCGCCGCTGCTTGAATTAGGAGCTTGGCCATGATGGGAGTCCTCCGCTGTACGCTCTGACGCCTTTCTCTTGTGCCCAAAACCGTAAAGAATGAAGTCAATCCCAGCGATCTAGTCCCGTGCCTTGGGCGCGGACTGTGTGCTTGACTGAGCATCATCAATGCGGACACCACCATTTCTCACACCAGTTTGATTGGTCTTTTCGCTGGAACCACCCTGAAATGAGCCGGCGCCCTGAGCAGGTGCTTCCTCTTGAAGCTTGGGTGCGACGATGTCGTTGTCTGAGCTGTCGTGGTCAGGAGTGTTGTGTTCAGAAGTCTCATGCGTGGTCCGGGCTGTCATCGTTGGGGTCATCCGAATTTGGGACACCTGTCGTTGAATATCACGTCGCCGGACTGGCCGATAGCACTGGCCCTCATTCTCGGACTAATTGACGAGATCGATGACATTGGGGCTCTCTTGCTTGATTTCTGGCTTCGAGCGGTCGCCCCTTGGGTTGTCATCGGCGAGCGGTTCTTTCTTCTTCCTCTTCGGTAATTGCGGACTGTTGTCTTCCACATCACTCTCGACGTTGCGCTTTTCTTTCCACTTCAGCTTGGACTTGGACTTCTTCTTTTTTCGGGCGGGCTGTTCCTCGGGAGACTGTTTATCCATTTCGTCTTGCCTGGCGCTCCGATGGTCTTCTGGGATGGCGGGAGGCACCTCCTCCTCGTCCCGATGATCATCATCGCGTTGTTTCTTTTTCGATTTCGATTTCTTGTGAGCAGATATAGGCTTGGCCTCCTCATCGTTAGCGGGCTCTGGCTGCTCGTACACGATTGTAGGAGCAGGGATGTGATGTTTGATTGCATCCTTAAGTGCTCGTGCGATCGTGCTCTGCCTGACGTCGCATTTCATGATCATGTACCTCAGAGCGCGCTTGGCCTGATCCTCCGAGGCACGATCAACCCGTTCGGTCAGGCTGACCTTGTCGTTGATATTCATCTTGTCGCATCAGGCGTTGAGCAAAACCTTATTTCGTTGGCTTGGTCGTACGCGTCACGACGTGTGTCGATGGAGGACTGCAGGCGTTGCAGCTGACGCCGCCGCAGTGAACGTAGTAACAGAGGCTTGGAAGAAAAGTAGATTTGATAAAATCAAACGTGGGCGACGACGCTGATGGAAGGATGCCAGGACAGTTTCTGGGTGATTTGCCTGTCCGTGGTGTTTGCAGTAGATGCGCGCCGGTGTTGAGAATGGTGGCGCGTGTCCTGAAGGCAAGCTTTCTCAGTGATTGGTGTCGGCCGGTGCTGTAAGGTGCTGTTCGGTGAGCTTTGGCTACTGGAAGGAGAAGCTCCCCTCAGGATACTGGTAACAAGCAGAAGCTAGACTGGCAATTGCCAGTGGGGAAGCTTGGGCATGCTCGAAAGCTCACCCCCCCCCCCCCAAAAAAAAGGTTAGGTGGGTAGACAGACCACAGGCTGGGAATGCAGGAACCCGCAGACGAGGGAAAGAGCCGAGATCTCAATCGAGCTCAAGTCGAGCTCAGAATTCATCAATTCTCTCTGGGCAAAGTATTGCGGTCTTCTCTGGCTGGGCTGTTACTGCTGCCCAGGTGCCATGATATTAGCTTCTCTAATGGTCTGACGTACGGAGCCCCGGCCCAGGGAGCTTACGTTGAGTCTGAACAGATGATTAGACTCAAATTAGAAGCCTCGGACTCCTTCAATCAAGACGTCATCTCAAATTCAAACATCCAAGCAGATGGAGTGTCACTCTTGAAGGGAATACCATGGCCGTCGTTGAGAGTTTCCTCACGGAGGCTCTCATGAGGACTATGTGTAGAAGGTTTCTCTAAGAAAATTAAGATTCCTCCTTTGGATGTGTGTACAAAATGGCTTCTACGGTCTACAACTACAGTTATTATTCCTCCAGAAACCTACAGAAAGAGCGTCGGACCAGGAAGCTGGAGGTAGGATGTTGGTAGGGCTCCATTTACATAACTATGGGACTTTAAAGACAAAGGAAACACTCAAACGGAGTCTTAATCTCACATTAGATGACCCCAGCTAACTACCAACCTTTTTGGGACATGCAGGATCATTCTTTGGAATGGGCACAGAGAACTGCGTCTTCAATACCTAGTGACACCGACAGGATGAGGCTGCTGAGACGTGATTACCAAAGAATATGAAACTTTGAATCGCTGCTAAAGCAACCTTATTATGTCAGATGTGTGCTTCAGCTCAGACGGTTGAGTCTGACGGCCACGTAATACAGGCCGGCCGGATCGAGGCCACCCTGAGATTACAGAGGAGGATGCGAAACACCACATTTAATCCGGCCAATACAGCGGCCACTTTACGGTTCGTCAGAATTAATAGGTGTGTCTCCGCTTGTGCGAGTCTCCTACGTATTTCACGTTTGATCGAGTGCACGAGGCCTGGTAAGGTTCTAATCCTCCCAGGCTGCGGAGACATGAACATGCGCAGATCATCCGAGACCACAGGCCCGGTGAGAGTTACAGATTCCGGCAAGACATCATTCATGCCTTGCACAACACGAGACCCTTGAAAATCATGATTCAACTATTAAAGCAAATCCATGCTCTGCCAAGACATTGCAGGTCTTCCGCTCCGTCAAGTAGCTCCGCCTGAACTTGTAAGTCTTTGCATGCAGCTTGCTTCGTCACCACTCATATCTAGCTTCATTACGTTCAGCAAACCACAGCCACGCAATGCCAAGCCGACTGGAACACCTCATCAAAAGGCTGAATGATCTTGAAGATGACATCAGGCGTGAGAAGAAGGAGTACGACAGGTGTAGAGACCGGTATGACAAGATGAGAAGCTGGGAAATACTGGAGGACCTCAGAAGACAGTAAGTACCGCCATGGGTAATTGACTCAAGGGATCGAGGCCATGCGTCACTAACATAGAGACCCTTTCAGGTTCTCAGAGTACCAAAGCGAGCATGACCAGCTCCAACGAGCACGGTCCGACGCGCAAGAAGAGTGTCAGTTTTTCCCGTGCATCTTCCAAGGCCCGAATATATCGAGCCACCTCTGAAAAGGCAATACGGAATGCTGATGCTCTCCATACATATTCAGTGCGCCAAAACCAACGACCTCCGCAGAAGCAGCATCAACAACACCATCCCCAAAGACACCCGGCCGCCCCGCATCACCCGCAGCAGCGAAGCCAGCAACAGGCGCCACCTCCGCCACAGCACAGGACGGCCTATCCTCATCGGCCGGCTCCTCAGCAGAGACCCGGCTACCCGCCACAGAACAATTACGCCCCTAACGGCCACACAGCAGGCCGGCCTCGCGGCGGCGGACAGCAGCGAACCGCGCCCCCTCGGCCCCGTCCGAGAACTGAGACCATAGCTTACGAAGTCGAGGAGCCCGACGGGACGAAATACGTTGAGAGGGGGATAATCCGAGACTATGATCCTGCGCGGGACAAAGTGCGAGGGACTTCGTGATAACTGGCCATAATCACGCCTGCGGGAGCAGCTTTGTACAGAATATTACAATAATTATTCCACACTCATCTGGACTCATATGCTATGAAGAAACAGTTTCATTGTGTCCAGGTGCCCAGGTGCCCTGCCACGTTCCACACCCATTCTTTCTCAAAGCTCCAGGCCTCGGAAAACCCTTGGCCGCTGCTCGCCGGTGAGCAGCCCCTGATTGAGACCACAAGTAATTGACGAGGCGCTGACACATCGATTGATCCTTTCATCCTTACCTTGTCTTCCTTCGTCGACAAATTTTCTTACCATTTTCTGAACAAGTATTCTTTTCACAGCCATAAATTATATGGAAACGTTGTTTACAGATTTGTTCTCGTATGTGGCCTCCCTCCTGGAACTCAGCCAGCGGAGTGGTTGCACTGCTTGCAACCCTCGTCCTTGCGCTTCCTTCGGCAGCAGTCCCAGACACGCGACGCGCCACGCGGAAGGATATGGAACTTGAACCTCGGGTGATCGGAATTGACGAGCTGGCCCGGAAAACAAAAGAATAGACGTCAGAACATGTCCTGGTGAACAAGCGAAAAGATGATTCGTACCTGTGTGCCGGAGGCACTGCCTTGCCGTGTTCTTCGTCTCGCTATAAAGCGCATTGCACCGAATGCACCTGGGCTGGCTCGGAGCATGGAATACGTTCACGTTGAGGGTGACTTTGGAGTTGGCTGGGATGTTCAAGGACGACATGTCGATGCCGGTAGAGGGAAGTCCGTTGACGGCAGGCACGGCTGTCGGATCAATGTTGTCCTGGGGTTGAGAGGAGGACGAAGCTGCAGGTGCTTGGCCGGAAATGACGGTTTGAGTTTAGGACATGTTCTCGTGTGCGTTCACTGGTCTATTGTAGGGCCGCGAGCTGGAGGATCGGCGGCCGGCTATGGTGAACTTCTCATCACAATCCGAAGCTTCGTTAGCTGGAATCTCGGAATTGGCGGCGTTTGCTTGAGCAATAGGTACTTCTGGTGTTGACGTGGAAGACGCGGTCTTGACAGGTGGATGCTTTGGGTTGTCTCGTCCGGTTGTAGAGGGCATCGGTGCTCCGCCAAACCCAGAAGTTGCTCGAAAGGCGGCGGCCGCGGCTGCAAGACCGTTGCCGTGCTGGCAACCCTGAGCATAGTCAAACATCCTCAGCTCTTCGGCCGAGAACTTCCTGTAAGGTTCTTGGATGGGGATGTTCTGCAAAGAGTTGTACGGTATGTGGTACCGTTGGGCTCCTTCTGTAAAGGGGGGTGGGGGAGAAAGGCGGAAGAACTCTCGGCGACATGCTGGTGCAGACGGATGAGACAATTGGCTGAACAAAGGTAGAAGGTTGGTTTAGAAAGGAGAGGTCTGTGAACTCCATTCCCAATGACTCCAATGAAGCAGTGGCCTCGGAAGTTTTGGGATTTTTGCTTGAAGGCTGAGCGACATTACCATCATCCTGCTCGCGCTTCCCATTCGCCGCCATCTGGGCCCTTGAGCGCGCAACGAGCGCTTGTTTGAGATGATGCGCCTCAAGGAGGGAGGCGAACTTCGCACCTACTTTAGGGCCATTGTACTTGGCCAAGCAGTCGAAAACAAGTCGCCTCGAACCAGCCGTGAGGCCGCGCCACTTCTCGTCGACCGAGGCCATCGTGGTTGGTTTTGGTGCGGTCGAGAAAGTTGAGGATAGGCGATGGAAATTCGACAGAGCAGCTAGTCGATGAGAATGAAACTTGGGTGAAGGAGGAGTTGACAGAAAGGAGGCGGGGTTGGTTGGAAGTAAGCGTCGACAACGAAATGAGAAAGAGGGTATGGTAGGTAGAAGGAACGTTTGAAAAGGCAAGGATCGTCGCGAGAGCCTGTGGTTTCTGTAAACTCCAACAAGGATGAGTTATCCGTATGCTGATGCAGACAGATGGGAAAGAAACGTGATGGTCTAATTCTGAGGTTTGCTTGACAGTGGAAGCATCGGTAAGCTGCCCAGGCAGGTTCACAAGAGGCATGAAATCTGGGGAAAAAGGTTGTCGTAATGACAAAGGGTCACTGTTGCAATTCTAGTGGCAGCTATCTAAGCTAGCAGCCTATAGCTCTAAGAAACCAACAGGATCTGCTGAGGCTCTACGCCCCAAACATCTCACGGTCGTGTATCTTCTGCTTGACGCTCCAGTACTGGTCCCACCACGGCTTCTCCCCCTTCTTCCTGTTTGGCGGCAGCCTCAAGTGGATGGTATGCTTCTCCCCCTTGGACTCAGCCTTCTGCTTCTTCTGCACATGGTTACGGACCTCATAATGATCAAACATGGACACAGCCTCGATCATGTACGCCGTCGCCACCCGCTGGTCCTTAATGAGGAATAGGTTCTCCGCATTCTTCAGGTCAGCCGCATTGCTGAAGTTGTGAGAGCCTGTGTACACGCGCGCGTTGGGCTTGTCGAAGTCGATGACCACGAACTTGTGGTGCATCCTCGCCCCCGACCCGCCGGCGGACTCGTTGTCGAAGCTCTCCGGGTACGCCACGGGCGGGTTGCCATCGCTGGTCTGCAGCTCCAGCTCGTCGACGGACTTGTCCGACAGGCCGTACACCATGATGCCCTTCTCCGCCGTCTTCTTGACGATGGCGTCCCTTATGACACCTGGCGTCTGGTAAAGGAAGGCGAGCGAGTAGAAGAGGCTCGACTGGGCATTGGCGATGTCCGCTGCGATGCCGTCCAGGGTACCGGCCTTGGAGCTGTGAGGCGAGAAAGTCACCTGTGCGTCTATGCTTCCGAGGCCAAGATCTGTCCATTGCGCTGACTCGGTATTGTAGAATCCGTCTGTATCATTGGGGTGCTCCCAGTAATTCTCGAACGCTTTGTTGAACACCTCCACCGGTCCGCTTCCCTCGAGGGCAATGAGGTTGTTATTTTGGACGTAAAGGCCCCTCCACGAGAAGTTGGTCGAACCACCGATGGCGATCTGAGTCTTCTTCCCGTCTACAATTATGACCTTATTGTGGTGCAGACCACCCATGTGCTGGCGCTGGACGTTGTTCTTGCCGGCAGACTTCTCCAGCATCACAGCTGCTTTTGTCTCGGCGTCACCCGGCTCCTTGTGTGGGTCAGAGTCATCAATGATGATCTTGACCCGTTTCCCGAGCTTCTTCAGCCGGAGCACAATTTCTGGGTTGTTCAAGTCATACGCGAGCACGCGCACCTGGGCGGTCTCGTCCTCGATGGCCGAATCAAGCGCGCCGAGCAGGACCTCACGAGCCTCGAATCCCATCCACGACAGCGCCTTCTCCTGTAGCTCTGGGTCTTTGGGCCTGAATTCGAGGCCATCGTCGGCTTTGACGGGAAGAATGGTTCCCACACCGCCATCCTCGCCGAACTTCTTGACAAACGCCTTGGAGGAGACGAAGCCTCGGGTGAATGCAATGTTCATCTTGCCGGGATACGTCTGCGCCATGATCTGGATCTTGACCTCCTGCTTCTCTCCATAGATCAACTCGTGGTTATCTTCATCGCCCTTCATGAAGACAGGGGTAATGCGGTAGCGGAAGTGCCCGGGCACATCGACCGTGTAGGGGAAATGGACCCATCGAAACCTCTGGATCGGCGACCGCTTGCTCGAGCGCACCTCAAAGCCGGACTCCTTCGACTCCCCGGGGAAAGTGAGGAAGTTCGGGATCTCCCGCCACTCGGTCGACTGCGGCTCCAGGTACTCTATGACGAAGCCGACAAAGTCGTCCGGGGGCGTGCCGCTCTTCCAGTTCATGGCAAGCATACACATACCTTCGCCGCGGTAAACCGTAAAAGTGAACGGGGCCTTCGAGTTCTGACCTTTGACGACGAAATCGGGAGGCACCTCGTTCTTGGCTGGGGTGATAGTATGCTTGCGAAGAGGGAGAGGACCGGGACCTGGCTTCTTGTGGTACTCGGGGCTTCCGGCTGAAACCGTTGCAGGTCGCTTCTTGGACTTCCTTGGTGGTGTGCTCGCCCCACTGACAGGCTCATCATCTTCATCACTCTTGTCCGCTGCCGTCTTCTTGGACTTTCTCGCCGGCGTGGTCTTCCGGCTCGAACGCTCATCGTTCTTGTCATTCTTGTCCGCCAGAGTCTCGTAGTCCAAATCCTCATCTGCGGACTCGTCATACTCCTCATACTCTTCGTCATCCTCTGGGGTCCACTCCTTGTCCTCCTCACGCCTGGTGCGAGGCTTGGGCTTCTTGGGTTCGGTGGTTTTGGATGGCTTTGGGGTCGCCTTCTTTGCAGGCCTTGCTTGTTCCAGCTCCTCGCTCAGCAGCTGCTCATTCACCATCTCCTGAACCTCGAGCTCTTCATCTTCGAGCTCCTCGTCCGTGGGCTTCCACGTCTCATCCTCTGGGCGCTTCGTCCGCTTAGTCACCTTCTTGCGCTGAGGCGTTGGAGACTTCTTCGGTGTAGCTTGGGATGACTTTTTAGGTGTGCCTTGATTTTCATCTTTGGGCCCATCGCCCATGAGCTCCTGTTCGAGGAACTCATCATTGGCCTGTATATGGGCATCTTCCTCTGTCGGTCTCCAAGTGCCATCTTCGTCTCCAGTTCGCCTGCCTTTTGCCATCTTGGATTTTATGGAGTCTGCAGTGCAGCGTATAAGTGGACGGAGGCAGCAGGACATCTGGAATTCAAGGGACAAGTGTCCAAGGTCTTGTAATAAATAGCAAGGTGTTAAAAAACGTTATGATATCAGGCCCGAGTCTCCGCTGGGGCAGGTTTGATCAAGATTTCTGGGTGTATTCTCCAGAAAAACGCCTGACACGTCACCGCCTCCAGTTCTGGGGCACTCCGAAACCAGATCCACTGCTTGTCGTGATACCCACAGGTCCCCACAAGTACTTATTCAGAGCCACAACAGGGGGTGTCTGTAGTGCGCTGCTGGGCTCGTGCGTTGTGGCTGGTGAGCAACAGGCTTTACGGAATGTGACTCTGGGCATCCGTGTGAGAAAGACGAGACTGGGATTGCTCTCTACGTGCCTCTTCAACGCAAAATATTTACAATGCCGGATTTTGGAAACTCGGATGGTGCTGAATTGGTAAATCCACAGTACAGGGGTATGAGCACCTGACTTGCGCAGGGCAGTGATACGACCGATTGCTCACGGTCTCTCGTTTATGTCTGGTCAGAATTCATACGAAGTCATACAATAATGTATACCCCCCCCCCAGGGCTTTGATCTTTGGCCACAAGGGGGTATTGACATTCTGTGGTCACCATATCACAAGCAACCGGGGATCTCAATGAAAGAGACATAAATGGCCTGGCAGGCGTACTTGGTGCATTGTATTGGTTAGTAAAAGAGTGCCTATTGTGCATTGTCACCCCTATTTCCGAGCCGTGCGCCTCTTTCAACCCCCTGTAGGGCGGAGAAGCAGCCAAGCTTGTACCGGTCACCCAGTCCCTTTCGATGACATTCCCCATCCAAATGAGGCAATACGAGGGAACTTACACCTGTGCAACTCCCGCTGCCAATCAGGAATGGATATGCCGTGGAGGGAATTTCAGAGAACCGATCGATAGTTATAGCGGCGTTGCTCAATGGTGCGTCTAGGCAGGAATCTTTCTGAGGGATGAATTGGTCGTCATGGGCTTGTGATTGCGAAGGTTGTGCTGTTTGTACAGTAATACAGGTGAGAAGAATCTTGTTGATTTGGTGTCGATAGCAGTGTAGTTTTCTTTTGGCTTTGCAACCTTAGGTATGGAAGGCAGTATCGAGGAATAATCGAGTTGATTGGGCGCGAGCAGAGCTGGTAGGATCCTAAGGCTGAGCGGCGAGGTGTGCCTCGTGTGATGACGCTGGAAAAGGATCTCCAATGGTGAAACCCTTCGTTGTAGAAAATTTCGGAAGAATAGCGAAATGGCAAATAATGTGGTGGAAAGAGAAAGTGACGAGAGCCGTCAGGTAGTAGAGATCGGTAGGCGAGCAGCCTTTGCGGTGGAAGAACACTCTTCAATATGAGGTGAGAAAGGTTGATTTCTCTGTTTCCGTTCCCACTAGATTCGTCCTAGTACATGTGCTTCTTTCAAGGAAAATGGTGGACCACAACATTGGCGCTTGTGTCATTTGAGACGTGGTCTCGCGGGAAGCGCTTGGCCGTGGGGTTGAAGTGATCTGTTGGCGTATCGAAAAAGTATGTTGTCTAAAATTTGGTTGGCGTATTGATATTGGGGCGTCGAAGTTGAGGCAATCCAACTTATGCAGGGTGGGCTGGCAGATGCAAAGCTTTTCAGGAAGACCTGGGATTACGTGAAAGGAGGCAGCAGAGGTTTTGTTTTGGGTGAGCGAGACTTAAAGCGAATGAGAATGTAAAGCTTGTAAGGCCAAATGATGAAGGTGGGGGGCCGCCCAGGTTTTGACAAATGTGCTATCAAGACCAAGGTGTTGCCCTTTGTTTGTGAGTAGTGATGTAAGGTTTGCAGAATATTGCATTCCTCAATTTGAAACCTACAAACAGAATGCTTACATTCACTGAAAGTGTCAGCTGGTGATAACATGGGCATTGACTCAATTCTACCTCTGATCTACAGCAACGCATGCCACGCGGAGCAAATTTGAAAGAGGACAAGGCCTCCGAATGCCTGGACCCGAAACAAATACTGATGCCCTTCGCCTGTCTTCCTTTCCGGGCTTGAACAATGAAGCAAAACATACCCTTCCCTGAACACTTTTCGAACTAACAGAACTGCCCACCTCCACCAATGACAGACGATCCGACGGATGCTCCAATTATGCAAAGCTGCTCCATGGCATGGCGTTGGTTTGAGGAAATGGAAAGGCACTAATATCATTGTTTAGTCAATGTCGCTTGAGTCCTCTGGCTCGTGGAACTCGGGATGACAGCCCGCCGCATCGGGTCTCCGGCGGCAACAGTTCCATGCCCGACCTGTCACACGAACTCCGTAATTGCGTTCAGCCCAAAGCAGATTGTTCCCGTAGTTGATTACTCGTCCTGTGAATTGTAAGCATATGTCAGAAAGTCAGCGATCGTGCTAGTTGGAGACCGCGTACCAGTGTGGTAACCGCAGGGAGGCCTGCCATTTTCATCAAGCACATTGTCCTTCTCGAGGTAATACTCTTCGCAACAATAGCATAGAATCCATTCTGGCTCTGGCTCTGGCTCTGGTGGCGGTTTCGGCTTTGGCGCTGGAACTGGTGCTGGCGCCTGGGCCGGGACAGGGGCTGGGGCCGGGGCAGGGGCTGGCTTCGGCTCCGGCGCTGGCGGGACTTCCGGAGCTTTGTTCATGCAGTAATGGTTGATTGTGACATGTCCGTCGCGAATCAGGCGCCTGGTCTCAAGTTTCTCAAACTCGAGGTCGTCAAGATCGGGGCTGGGTGTTGCAGCCGCTTGAGCTCGTTGCTGGTCATGGCGTCCATCATCGGTACGGCTTTCGATGTTGGAAATGTCTGCTAAGGTTCGACTGGGTGGGACTGATGCTCGAGACTGCTCAGCAGCTTCTTGGACCTGTCAAAGGTCAGCTTATGCCGGTGTCGGTCGCGTAGTACACGAGTTGTTGCCACTCACGCCCGTTTCAGCCTCTGCCGACGCGGCGCGAGACTCCAGCAGGAATTCTCTGTTCAGCTTGGCAGTCTTGCTGTCGGGGAAGTGGATCAGCGCGTTGTAGTCGCTCAGAGATCTCTCGCTGATCGCTCGCACTGTTAACTCAATTATTGCGAGCGCGTGTGGATCGAAGTTCTCCTCGTCGATGACGAAGCAGCGGAGGATACTACGCGCCTGGTCGACTTCAAGATTATCGACCAGATTCAGCGCCTCGTCCACCACGCGGTCGCGTGCTTCCTGGCCAATGTCGATGGCAGACATGTTTTAGGTGTGTTTCATGCTGATAATGCAAAAATAAAGATGCTTTATGTTGTTGTAAGAATGAGAAATGAACCATTCGGCAAATGGAAATGGTGATCTAACTTTCTTGAGGCGGTTGCCGGTGCAGCCCTCGAGGAAGGCAGTGGTAGGTGTGAGAAGATGGCATGAAAACGGTCGGGGCATCCAATGGTAAGTCGGTCAATTCCAAGCCTGAAAATTTTCAGTCTTCAGAATCCGAAGAGATTGCTTGAGCAATAATCCAGTTCCAAGCTTTGCACAAGCTGGGGCAGACAGGTCTCACCAGACCAAGGGTCAGCCAGTCTGGCGCAGCTTCCAAATCTGACGTGAACAAAGCCTCGCTGCGAACCGGTGACCAGTGCTAACAGCATGCCATCTTTTTGGCAAGGAATGATATTTCGCAAACTTTTCATTCTCATGATATCTATCTCACATTTCCTCGGACAACCGAGATGTGCTCTTTGACACGTAAGAGACTTTTTGCCTGTTTTAGAACCAGGTTGACCCAGTGCAGCCGATCCACCACTCAATATCAAAATTTAGAGAAAAGGTTTCAAGAGGTGCCTAAAGCTCGCGTTATTGTCGATCCCTAACTAATCATCCAGGCAGATCGCAAGGCATATAGCCAGGGACCAATGGTCAACATGCCAAGCTGCCATATTCTGATCCGCTCCTTAATTCTGCCTTGACTTTTACACTGGCAGCACCTTCTCGTGTTTCGCGTGAGTGCACCCAGGAGTTTGAGGCAACTGGTTACAACATGTCCAGAGGGGGAACAGTGGCTGTTGGCTTCCATCTGGCTGCGCCCCTGGAAGTGAGAGGCCAAGGTTCCTGAAATAAGTGATCACGAATCAGTTCTGTGCCTCTGGCGATCCTAGCACCCGGAACTGCTCGAGCTCGAGACCGAATGGTCAGCAGCAGTTGACATGCCTGGATGATACTGGCAAAGCTTTTCGAATGCCTGTTTTGGTACTTGGTGAACCTATGTCCGCAATTCTTGCAGAGATTCCCCTTCTCCGTGTTCACCGGCTGAGCGGGCTCTTCATCTTGCTGTTGCTCTTCTTCTAGTTTCATCTTCAACTGCGGTGGATTCGGAACTTCAAGCTCCAGCATGTCCATCTCCGGCTCCTGTTGCTGAGGCTCTTTGGAGGGTTTCTGCACGTGGTTCTCTGCATTATGCGCCTGCTGAGGGTATTGCTGTAAATTCTGAGGATGCTGGGACTGCTGCTGGGCGTGCTGATGCTGTTGAGCACCGGGCTCTGGCACGGAGGTTGGAGGCTCCTTCATTCGCTGGCGTTTTGGAGTAGAAAAAATGTCTAGGCGATCTCCAGGAGAAAGGTCGAAGTCAATAAAAGACGAAAGAGCCTCTGAGTATTGTTGGTCTTCATTTGTGTCGAAGGCGCGCTTCAGAGGCACCACGGCTTGCTAGAGCGCGGGAGACGGGGCATCGTTGTAGGAGTGGTAATGCAGGGTTATATGCCCTCGGTTGATGGTTGAAAGCCCTTTGATCTCCGGCGTGACACCTACGGGAGGCTTGATGTTGTTGGATACACTGTTGGTAGGGGAAGGCGCAGACTCTTGAGGTTTGAACAAGACCACCTGCTTGGTGGACTGTTCGGCCCCGCCATTACTGTTTTTGGAGCCCTTCCGAAAGGTTGTGGAAACATGCTGCAACAGCACGCGTTAGGACTTTTTACGACACATCGGGGAACCAGAGCATCAGAGCTTACGCCAGGGTAGCTTGCAAATGACTTCTCCCAGTGGGAAGCTGCATCCAAGCTGGTACCGCATGTGAGCGACGCGTTAACGCCTTCGCGCGGCACCTTGTTCAAAGTGCCATTGACGACACAAGCGACGTGAGAGCATTGTGCATCGTTGCAAACGGCATCGTCAGTCGCGAGGTGGCGCAAAACAGACCGAACTTGGTCATCCGTCAGCCTGTCGATTTGGAACAAAGCATTCGCAACCTCGCTCGAGCGAGGCGACGACTCGTACATCGTGGTCGTCATTGATGAGAAGGTTGCCTTATGCGAGGTCTGTAAACAGGTGGAGGATGGGGAGGAAGTTAAAGGCTTGCACGCCGATGCGTGCTGGAAATGTTCGACTGGCGCTGGGGGAAGCGATGCAGGGTCGAAAGCGCATGAAAGGGATAGGAAAGAAGAAGGATAAAGGTAAGCCTCGGTGGCACAAGTTGGGATGGGGCGAGGTTACGGACTGCGATGCGAGACTGCAATTTGCCCGAAGAAATACTGGGGGCCAAGCAGGGAGGCACACAGAGTTGAGGGAAAGGTGCAAGTTTTGGTTCGAGCTCCAGACACAGAATATGGGTTCCCCCGGTGAATTATTGAGGCCAGGTTCTTTCACTGGGAGGCTTAGGAGTTCTGATACCTGAGCAACTTCACTTGAGATCCAGACACCAAACACGTGAGCAAGTCAGGAGGAGTCACGGGCGGATCTACCGGAGACGGCATGAGGGCTCGGGCTGTGCATTCGCGGCGGTGCTCGGCAGGCATGATTGAGTTGGATTTTGAGTAGCTAGGCTTGATGTACGCATCAAGGAAATCAAAAATACTGGCACACTGTATTAAAGGCAGCAACACGATGTGTTCGATGCAGTAAGGCCTAGATGCCGAGCCTCTCACTCCAGGTATGTCAGAGGTTGTAAGTAAGTTATGACAAGTGAAAAACTCATGACAGAACACCGCAGTTGTGTAAACCTTGTATTTGAGTTGCAGTATTCGGCATCCTGGCCGGGACGAATTCTTTGAGGGCGCTGCTCTTCAATGTGGAACCGGCAGCGGCTGTCTAGAAATACGCAGGTTGAAGCCCAACAATTCGCAATCAGAGCCTCGATTATAAGGGAATGGTCTTGGCTTCCGCAGCCCAAACTCCCCTCTCCAAGACTCTCGGCGGCTTTGATGGTACACAGGTTTGCAACCAGGTGATTCAGGATCTAAAGCACGATCCCATAATTGGCCCTTCGAGTTTGTCTTCTTTTGACAGCAGGTGCATATTTGGCCTACTTTGCCAATGGGTAGTGGCCATCCTCTTCATCTCCATAAATAAAAATCGTTCAAGGGATAAGTATAGGTCGCTTAAGGACTTACCTGGATGATATGAGCACGGAGATGAGTCGTCAGCCTGGACACGGTTTTCCTTTTCCGTGAAGAGACGATCGCACAAGCGGCATCTTGTCTTTTCCATCGCGGAATGGTAGCCAAAGGCGCATCCGGGAATTTTGACCACCCCAGACTCAAACTCAGCCTCGTTCATTCCACCACGAACACAGCAAGTCCAACTATAGCAGTTTGTATGTCCTTTGCGTACGTTCAAGTCAATTTCTCCTAACGGGCGTGTCCTTTAACTGATCGTAATGAAATCAACATGCCTGAAATATTACTCACCTGGGTGGTGGGAAAAGGGGCCAATCTCATTATCGAGCTCGCGCACATTCTCGTCATCGCTGAAGTAGAGCCTACAGAACTTGCATTACATCTTCTTCATATCCTCAAAGGCTTTGCTCATGTGCGGAAGAGCCGGCTCTTCGTCATGCACCCCATCCTGGTCAGTCCACAGTAGATGCATTCACAACGCGTTCACGTAGGCATTATCGAACCTTGTGTACGGCTCTACCACATTTGCTTGGCATATTTCCCTGGGTGTCCTTAGCACTTTCGAGGTGAAGGATACTTTCCTGAGTCGAGTAGGTACGAAGCCGGGAGCCAATGGTGGATGGAGGGCACGGGGGAAGCCTACATTGTTCACGTATCCCGCGAAGAATCCAGCGGGCTTCGGCGCATGGGTGAGACTCTTTGCTTCTGACCTCGCAAGGGTCGATTTGTCCCAAGAGTCTTTGTTTTGTCGCTGGCCTGATATTTCTTGGCCTTCCCAAATCGCTCCAAGGACTGAATACCGTCAATTATCCATGAACCATCCGATATCCTTTGCGCAGGCTGCGAGCCCCCGGCATTCGTTGTTACAAGATCTGGAGTAGAGTGGACTGATTTAGCCTCAGGACAGGTCGCGAAGGAGTCATTTGAGTTCGTGTCGTCTTCGTGATTGTCATCGAATACTTGAGATGCATGATCCGAGTCCGTCAGGCTTTGCAGTGTGGTCGTGCAGGCCTTGGAAATTTCAAGTCTGTGGTGACCTCGTCCATCCTGAGCCAAGTCAGTCAGCGCGTTGACCCCAGGATTGTCGCGCTCTCTCTTCCGAAGAGACAGAGGTCGAGATCCTCGAAGCTCCACCGTAAATGTCAAAGACTCAAAGAGAACACACAGATTGGGAGCACCCACCTTGCCAAGATCAGCCAATAACTCGCGTGCAGCACGCGTCTCGTCCTGGATAATGATCTGGAAGGCCATCCAGTCCGACAGCTTGCGGGTGTCGTCCGAGCTCTCATTGAAGAGGGTGTCTCTGAGCATGTCGACCAGTTCCTGCCGTGACATGGTCTCGAGGAGCGCGGTGGCGCACTCCAGGTCGCGTTGTTGGCGCTCGCACTCGTCGTCCATGGTTGATCTTGACGAGCTGAAGTTGTGGGGAGGGTTCAAACTTTGCAAACGTGTAGAAAGTCCGTCTCGAAAAGATTTGACTCTGTTGTGTGGGATAGTGATTCGATTGGCCTGAAGACTGTATTTGGGTTTCGGCTGGCATGAGCTGAGGCTGGAGCTGGGTGTGGCATGTTCGAGGCCACGTTCAGGAGGGCAGTGGGGGGGATGGTGCCCAGCAATATGAGAGCTGCACCAGTTCTGAGACGTGACGTCGGAACTGAAATGTGGTCACATGCACAGGAAATCTGCCATGGATGTATCTCAGTGGATCTTGAATCTGAGCACCGTTTAACAATTTGAAAGCTGAGGCATTGCTAGCAGGCGGGCATTAAATCATTCCTCGAGCCTCCACTGATATCAGCCTTGGAAGGCTGCGCTTTACAGGGCCGGTACACCCCAAACAGCTACTGGACACTGGCCAGTCACTCCACCAAATTTAACTGGTTTCTCTTTTCAAAAATTTGACTCTGATTGGGGGGCTACCTGTTGAAAATGCCTTATTGGCACAAGGTTAATGACTTGGGACACTTCTCGTCGCCTCAAGAGCAGTGTTGATTCAAGTCCCCTTCCTCTCCCACTCCCTGAATGCACTCTGGAGCTTCGCCGGCACCTTTTTCCCATCGACGATCAATTCACGAGTTTTAATATACGGCACTGTCACACCGCCTCCAAAACTTAGCTGAGAGCCATCTTCCTGCGCATTCGTTCACCTCGTGTCACTCCCCTCTGATTCGTAGGACCGTCGGACGCATTAAGTTCTTCGATTTCTAGAAACCCCAGATGTCCCTGGACAAAAGGTCGTGGGGAGGCAACGGAGCGACTTCGACCTCCAAAGTAGCGTTTGCTGCATGTGACATGGACTTTTCCCACAGCTCAACCACATTTTGAGAAGGAACAAGCTCAGGAAGATGTGAGCTGTCCTGGTGAGCAACACGTAGTGTCGCGACTGGCGCGTGCTCATGGGAGTCTCGCAATGACTCGAGCTTCAAAACGATTTCGGTTCGGAGGTCTGCGAAGCCAAGCATTATAACACCGTCCTCGGGTGGTTTGTGGTAGTTCACCACCATCTCGAGATGCTGAATGCGAGGCATGTTTTTGACAGCACGCCCGATTGCCAGCATCAAATCGTTGAGTACCTTGGACACCCGAGTTTCCTGATCGTCAATTCTGCACTCTCCAAATTTCAAGTCCGTCAAGTTCGGCCAAACCAGAGGCGGTGGCGCATTGGAATCGTAGCTTCCCATTGAAAACGGGGCAAACACTGCCCGTATCGTGCCAAGAGTGTACTTGTCAAAGGAAAGGCTGCGGAGCTTCTGGGAGAAGGTGAATGAGGCAGCAAAGAATGTGTTTTGGAGCCCATGCCTCTCATTCCGGGTCCGCAAACCATCACCGTGAACCTCCAAGGCTTCGAGATACGGGGCGCTTTGAGACAGAGCGTTGTAAAATGCTTTTCAGCTGGTTTAGATGCGGCGTACTCAAAGGTTGATTTAGACGAAGACTTACATTGTGTCTGAGGACTAGAGTCCTGAATATCCTCATTGAGTGTCAGCAGCGCTAGCTTGACCGATAGGCTTCGAATATGAGGCATGTGTGAGAGCATAGTTTGCAAAGATGTGATGCGGAAATGCTGACTGAGCGAAATTTGGAAGTGGACGATCTGTGGAACGGTAGGCAAACTCGCCAGCGCTACTCCCACCCGCTGCATGTATGCGGGCAACTGTAGATCTTGATATCCATGTCGGAGTAAAAACCCAATCGTATCGATTTCCACACTGAGGTCGCCCTCAACTTTGTTGCAATTTTGCCAAGGCGCAATGATTTCGAAGAGTCGGCCAATGGGCGACGTCAATACGTCCACGAGGCTCGGTTCATAAGACGGGCTGCATTCCACGTCCCTGAGGCCAGTTGGTCTGCGGTCGTAAAACTGAAGCCTGATCTGTTGGACAAATTTCTGTCGATTACCCACGACGTAGCGTCGAAGAAGCTCCAAGTCCTCATAGAGCTTTTCTTTGGACCCTGTGATTATCAGACGCCGAAAGGTGACGGTCTCAACTGCATCACGCCACTCTGAATCGATGCAGGAATATGGGGCCAGCCGAGGACAGTGTCTACACATGGCGTGGTACATATCTTTGGCATGTGTATCCGCAATGGCGATTTCCCGGATGCGGTCGCGAAGCTCCAAGGGTAGTGAGTTGTAGCCGACGTCGTCCGCCGCCTGTATCTTGATGCCATGTCCCTTGAGGAAATCGCGCAGGCCTCTGTCTTTCAACGATTTTGTGAGGCTGGCCGCGCTTGCCTCGTTGAGGGTCATTTCTGCTAGAAGGTTTTCAACAGAAAAAGCTGCTGGCTGGCTGGCCGGCGGCGTTACAAAGCCGTCGCCAGAGTCTTTCGGTGAAGTGTCTACCATTCTGTGTGGCGTCAGGATCTTAGTTGTTGCCTAGTCTCGCTGATGCAGTTGTGCGAGTACTTACTTGTCGTGACTTGGCGAACACCCTTACTGTGGGTTCATGTGGCGGTACTGGGTCAAGAGGTGGATTGTGACTTTGCGAGATAGCTGAGATGTTTCGAAAAGATGGAAGGCGGGAAACGGGGAAAGATGGATCGTCGGTGGTGGTTGTTGGGTGGTGCTATCATTAGGTGGTTCAGGATATGCGCAAACAGAAAGGTGACGATGGCCACTTTAGGCTACCGTGTTCCTGTGCAGAGCTGCCGCTGTGGTGCTTAAAAGCTTAAAAGCTTAAAAGCGGTTGTTGCTAATGAGGTTTGGGGGATAATTGAAAGCGATGGATGAAAGGGCAAGGCGCCAAGAAGGAGGTTGGTGTTGGCCCAAGGCTTGCCTTGCTGAGCGTATGTGGAAAGGTTTGTTTGCTGCTCAAGAGTTCCTAGGCAGATGTTCAGGAAGGTGGTTGCCCAGGCCGGAAAACGACGAGCGACCACTTGCAGATGGCCGGGAACCAAGGAAAGTTGGCAGGAATTCAATCTGGCTTGTTGGGGTCTTTTTGTTATGGGGATGTGTACTATGAGTTGATGCTTTGAAAATCAGTGTTGTGGGTGCTTAGGGTGCTCCCAAAAGTTTGTTGAGGTACGCAGAAAAGAGGAGAGAGCAAGCCAGGCTGCAAGAGGCCGATGGAAGGCCAACAAGCAGAAGCTGATGGGCTTCAGAAACCCTGACCTGCTTAACAATTTTCAGCTCAGAATTCTGAAATCTTGGCTTTTCGCAGCCGTAATGGGGAGTGAACCAGAAAGATAAGTTAATGGTCAACTGAATGTGTGAAGGCTTCGATTGCAAGACGTCAAACAGATGCCATCTGACCACTCAAGGCTGCACTCCATTCACTGCAGCTTATTTGTGAGCTAGTCCCTGTCGTAAAGTATTACCCTTGTGGATTTCTGAGCGACTGTCAAGTGCCCAAACCCCTACGGGCTATAGCCAATCAAATGACACGGTTTGGAGTTAGTCAGCCAGAGGGCCGACTACTACACCAACCGTCAGGGTGACGAGATTAGCGATAGCTTCTTCCTTCTCGATAAGCAGAAATCAGAACCCGTACCCAAACACGTACGATCTGCTTCAACCCATTTGCACGTGCAAAGACCCCTTGACCCTCGCCGTCAGGGCCGTACCAACAACCCTCGTACAGTGTATCTACAATATTCACCCGAACTGTTTGACAAAGACGTTATTACCTACCATGACTTGATAAATGCGGTACTGGCACCAACCAGCCAATACTCCGCTCCGAAAAAAATTCCCACGGATCCTCCATTGCGAGCCATTCTTCCAGTCTAGCTGGTACAGTGATAAATATGAATCGGCCATTCGAGGCCACTTCCAACTTGAAAGGTCCAACCTCTCCCGCACCGTCTTAGAAGACAATAAGAGGGGGTACTTCGTACGCGACTCAAAGATCTAGCAAATCAACCGCGACATGCTGGAGAGAAGCGTTCCAGACCGCTCTCGTTTCTTCAGAAGGTATGTCTTCGGCCAAACGCGGGATACTGATGCACATTGTCGCCTGTGAGTCAGAGCCAGAGACGCCCCGAAGCAGCTCCAGGCCGAAGGAGAGTTTCCACCACAGCAGGTCCGGACCACACAGCAGCGAGCACTTTCCCAGCTCCACATTTTCACCTTTTGGATGGATGGCATGTCAAGTGGATCTCGAAGCGGAGGTTACCGCCTCTCAGAGTGCGAGAATGTCACGGCTTCAGACAGTCGAAGAATTGACGGAATGGAGCCATGATGGAGTGGAGAAACATTGCTTCAGGGTGCTGATCTGGCCCAAACATACCGCCTCCCACTCGAGGAGCATCAACATGTACTTCAAGGCAGGCGTGTTGCAGATACTGACGTCGACGCCCCACAAGGTAGCGGTTGAATAGAATCAAGTCTCCGGAAGACGGACCATACGGCTCTCCCAATTTGATGCGCCGAAAAGTGATTGGCTCCATGGAATCGCGCCACTCTGAGTTGACAGAGGCCTACGGTGCCAGTGGGGGACTCTCACTCGAGCTGCAAGCATCGGCAATGAGATCCTGTCGGATCTCTTCGCGGAGCTCCCTGGGCAATGAGCGGAAATCAGCCACATCGTCGGCCTCGCACTTGGTTTCATGTTGCTCCAGGACAACTTTCTTGTGTCCATCGTCCACCGGGGTCGTGGCGGGAATGGGTGCGCCTACATCGCCAGGGTCCGGAGGGGAGTTATCTGGCATCCTGGACAGTGTTAGCAACCTGTTTGTGGACAGATGGCGGTGCGGCTGTACTTGCGAGGCGTAGCGCAGGAGTTATCCTGGCTGACTGGGGGCAACGCGCACACCGGTCGAGAGCTGACTCTGAAGGTGTGAAGTTGGTTCAGCTTGTAGAAAGCGTCATCTAGATGTTGAGCCACCACTCGAGTCTAGATTCCACTTGCTGGAGACAGCTCTGAGCTGGCCCTGCCTGTGAAATTCACACCGATAAAATGCATCTACCACATGAACCCAAATTGCGTGATCTCGACGTTGCAGATGCTCGTTGCTTTTCTTTTGGATTGTAGAAGTTATGTCAACTCAGTGTTGTCTACTAGGAATTGCCTGGGTACATAGTCTCTTGAGGCAGGGTACCAGGCAAGGCTGGCCAAGACCAAGACTTGAGCTTCTCTGCGATTCGCAATTCCGCAACTGGTCTCCCATGCACAGAAATGGTTGAAATGGCGTGTGATTTATAGACAGCCGCCTGTCACAACCACGTGGGCAGCCGTGTCATTTTCAGTGGCAGACAGAGCTCTGACGTAACCTTACTGGCGGGTGGTCTACTCATATGCTTGTTGGACCAGGAGGCTAACCCGAGTCAAGGCAGCTTGACCTACGCTGTGTCTCACTCTCCTCCCAGACGCCGTTTTCTACATGACTGCCGTCTTCACAAGTCTTCGCCTCGAGATGTAGTCCTCAAGAGAAGATGGTCCTTCTTTCTGCAATCCGCTAATCTCCACCCTACCTCTATTTGAAAAGCTACTGTCTTTGCGCCCTCATCTCTCTCTTCCAGTCCACGCCCGTCTCGTCGCAGTTTCCGAGGCTGAAAGAAACCTGCCTCCATCTGACACCTTTACCTGATCAGCCCAGAACTGAAGCACCGCAAGAGAAGTCGAATGGCGGACGCCACTCCTCTCGAGTGTTAACAATCATCCAGATATGGCATCAGAGAGCGCTTGACCTGGCCCAAATCAAGCACTTACTGCGCCGCGATGACAACGACCGGAAGAACTATCCAGAAATCAGCCTCGATGCTTTTGTGCGGCGGTCATCTTCACTGCATTAAGATGAGGAAGCTTTCATAAAAGCCCGCAGACATCTCATCTTCTGCCACAGAGAGAAACACCTGCACACATTCCTGGGCTTGGGTGAAGATGAAGTTGTCGTCCCCCAAGATGTCCCCCTCATCGCCTTGGGAAGCTCAGGAGGTGGGTACAGAGCCATATATGGCTTATCTGCTTTTATTTCCACAGCAAAAAGATCGGGACTGTGGGAATGCCTTACGTGGACAGCAGGCGTTAGTGGGAGCTGTTGGAAACTCGCAGGATACTACACCTTTGCTGGGCAGAGTACCTCGAGGCTCTCCCCGCACTACATGTCTGTCGCACACGAGATTTCACATCCTATGAGCTTACATGCTCTCAATAAGGTGACCAGAAGCAGTCGGGGCATTTATTTCCTGCTGGGTCCGCTGATTCGGAAGACCCGTAGCCCTGGACGGGATGATGGGCTGGTGGTCATGGACCTATATGCCACCTTGACAACTACGTACCAATTCCTCTCTCGCCATTCCGGCTCCAAACTCAGCAGGACCACATTTCAGTTTTTCAAAGTCTGGGAGCGTGCGAGCCTTGCTCACGGGGATGAGTCCATGCCTATCCTCGCTGCCGTGAGGAGAGCTCCTCCTAACGAGTCCGGTGTTGAACCACACACGGACTCGTCCATCAGCAAAGGACAGCCGCCAGAAAGAGCCATGAAGCAGCATGAGTCCAATTCAAGCACATTTCTTCCCAATGGTGGGCATATTACTGACTCTGAGCACGAAATAGATAGCTCGCTCGCCAACGGCTTTTTTCAGTGGGTGGAGATTTCGCCTGTTGAAGTCGGGAATGCTGACATCAAAGCCTACATCCCGACCTGGTCTTGGGGCAGAACCTTTAGGTCCGGAATATCTTTCGATCGCTGTCAGGAACAGTCACTGTCTCTTGTTCTCGGGCAGTGTACAGGCGCACCAGCAGGACCCATCACCAGCTACATATCGTCTCTGCTGGCTTCGCTTCCAAAGGGCACCCTGCTGTCCCGTGCCCTGCTCCTTCTTAACAAATTCGCTCGAATGAAACGATGGGAGAACTTCTGGGGTAATCCGATCCGGGCGGGCCATGATCCGAAACCCTTCCATGGAAACGAGCCAGGGTGGGAGCCGCAGACCAAGATCCGCCTCATGGACGGCGGCGTGTCGAACAATCTCCCCAGCCACGTTTTAGCACGCCCCGAGAGGGTAGCCGACATGATCATATCTTTCGACGCGTCATCGGGCGTGCAGACTGGGGCAGCTATCCGGCGCATGCACAACTTTGCCAAAGATTGCAACATACGCCTTGAAGATGTCACCGCATCATACACCCCACCCCGCCCACGGAGCGCCACGGACGGGAACGAGATGTCTGCGGAAGCCTTGGAAGTGGAGCAGGACTTCCTGCACAAGTATGCTAGAGTGCTCCGTGGGATACGGGACAGCGGGGAAGAGCTCTATGTAATGTGTTGCCCTCTCCTCCCAAATGGGGTGCAACCGGACTTCGATCCTTCGGTAAGATCTTCACCAAGCCCCGCAAGCACCACTGAATAAAAGCTCGGGTGTTGAAGGAGATTTGTGACTGATTACTGCCCAGTGATATTCCAACAATATTTGTATTTTGAAATAAATGAGATTATTTTTTAAAATTGTTAAGTATAAATATTTTAAATTTAAGTTTATAATTTCTTTTTTAAAAAAAAACCTATATATAATAAGTTGAAAATCTATAAAATCTTTACGCAAGTAGTTTATCGTTAATACTTTTGTAGACTTAAATAAAGTGGGTCTAAAATTGACCTTTTTGGTGGGCAACGGCTGTGTGTGACGGGGGTGGTGCGTGACTAGATAAGTTGACTTATGCGATGCAAATGATCAAGCAAGTCGCGCGTAAAATACATCGTACTAAAAAAAAGAGGAGACTGGTACAAAATGGTGACTAAATTTGGAACACGTTGGATCTTGTCCCAGCCCAAGGCCACAATATGGCTGCAGCTCTCGGCTTCGGCAACGGTGGAAGAGGCCGAGCGAGCAGAGCATGATTCGGCTCATCTTGGCAGACTTCCCAGGCCAGATACCTGTGCGAATGGAAGCTACTGACTGCACTGGCTGCGGTGAAAAGGCTTTGCATGTAGTTGCCAGGATGACAATGAAACACCGCGGTGCCATGCATAGTGCCCGATGCGAGTGACGCAGTGGCAGCGGTTACCCATTGAGCACGTCAAATCATTCACAAACGCCATGCCTTGTCCGCGAGTCGGTACACAACTATTATACCACATTGGCACAGGTCCTCGGAAATGTGGGGGCAAGTGGGCGCTGTCCCGCTAATATACTTGTTTTGTAAACATATTGGGCTCGATCAACGTGAGCTGAGGGAAGCTCTGCAGTGTTATCAGTGCATTAGACGTGGCGCTGTGGGCGCCGTGGCGGCGCCTAGGAAGAGGGCATTCGGAACACGTTGCAGAGAAACAGAGGAAGACATCTTGCATCATCAAGCCGTTTCATTCGTTTATACATTCTACATCATTACACCCTATGGTCTTCAAGGGCCCACAGTCACGCTGGTACGCTTTAAACTCAAATCTTCCACAACCACTGTCACGAGTGGCGACAGTGGCCAAACGTCTGCCACAGTCAAACGTCCAAATCCAGCCCGTTCTGCTTGACAAGCTCCCGAGACTTCTTCCTCCTCTTCATCATATGCCTGTGCTCCTTGAACCCATACACCAGCGCGTTGACCAGCCCGGTAAGCTGCGTCGTCGCCTGCGCCGCGATGAGCCACTGCTCCTGGTGGCCCCCCAGCTCTGCGAAGCGGTTCGCCAGCCCGGGGATCCACACAACGATATACGCCATGGGAAAGAGCGAAAGCAGCAGCCAGTGCCTCGTGTCGTGGTCCAGCTGGCTGCTCTGGATGACGCGGATGCGCGGCTTGATCCCCAGGCGCTGCTGCGCGCCGAGCTTAGACTCCTGCGCGGCCTCGAGCCCCGTGGTCTTGTTGCGGTCGGAGCTGGACCGCGTGACGGCCTCGCGCACCGTCGTCGGCATGGTGTGCTTGCCGCGGATGAGCTCGTTGTTGCTCATGACCGCGTTGACGTCGGACGCCGAGTCGGTGTACATGCTGAAGGAGTAGCTCCGGCGCAGGGTGGGCTCCTGGTTGCGGCGCGAGAGGCGGCGGCGCACGCTGAAGAAGACGGCGACGTAGATGCCGATGACGGCGAGGAAGATGGCGAAGCGCCAGCCGTGGCCCAGGGCGTATCGCAGGTAAGGGGGGTCCTGCGCGATCCAGCACCAGTTCCCCGTCACGGGCTCGATCTTGTCCGTGACCAGTGCGAGCGAGGCGGTGAAGAAGGGCACCGCCCACACGAAGAGGCAGATGAGCCGCTGCTCCGTCGTGCTGCAGTGCATGATCCAGCGGTTGAAGTTGACGGTCAGGAGGGTCACCACGGCGATCGCGAGGACCGAGAAGTCGGCCGCCTGGACTGAGATCTGGCCGACCCACCCGTTCATGTCGCAGCTTATGCCGAGCTTCAGCCATTTCTGTGTCGATACCACTATGCTCCCGGAGATGGTGTTGTTGAATGAGTTGATGAACTCTGGAGAGTGATGTTCAGTACACATGGAATGAAACAAAGTGTCTGCTCATGGGGGCGCATTTTACTTACCGGCGATCGTCAAGTTCATCACCAGTGCGTATCGGAATGAGTGCTTCTCATCGTGTCTCGAGAACAGCCACATCAAGATCACCGAACCTGTGGCAACCGCGGACAGCGTGCTGCACACCAGGGTTGGGACCGCAACCCATGGCTCGTAAGGCATGATGTCGGCGACGTTCTGCAGGTAAAGAGTACGGGGGTATCGAAGAGTCGTCTTGCGTCTTGTGGGGCCGGTGCAGTATAGATAACACTAGAGGGCTTTCTGATATTCCCTCTCGTCGTTCTCCCCCAAGCTGCTGCCGCCGAGTACAGGAAGGTACTCTACTTGTGTTGAAGCTCGACGCCGAGTAGAAGGAACGAAGAATGGAGAGCCGGCTCCAAAGTCCTCCTAGGAGTTCGTTTTCATGAATTTACGAGTCGTTCGCAGCTCAGTGAATATCCAGCATGATTAGACTGTAAAAAAAAGGAAAGATGGAATGCGCTCTTGTCAGGTTGAATGGAGCAGCAAGGGTGCGCAGCCCCAGACTTTTACATTCCGGCCTCCAGTGTCTGTGTGCGTGTGGGTGGGCTCGGAGGAAACAGGAAGGGTCTGGGGAGTCAAACAGGTTGCACTCCGTCTGGTGATGGATCTTTGGGTCTGTGGCAATTTCCCGAGACTCTCTGTTGGGGAAACCAGGTATGTTGGTCGTCGTACGCAGTAGAGAAAACCCTGGCAGGAGAGCACAGGAGAGCACGGAGTTTCGAACGGATGTAGTTGCCGAGGGGAGTGGATGACTGCAGACGAACACTCACCGTCCGGCCTTGCCTGGGCGAGCTGAACGCCGGATATCAATTCCAAAGTTAGAATCGAATTTGCGCCTATTGGCCCCAAGCAGCAAATCAGGACGAGATGCAGGGCGTTGCGAGGGCGATCATACCGATTGGCTGACTCGTATGCCGAAGCCTCGCCCCCAGCGGCTGATCAGAGATCACCATCCTTGCCCGACAGCGCCCCCTTGGTGCTGCAGACGATCTGAATTCCTGTCAGATCAAACTTTGTTGCTGTTGATCTGGTTGGTCTTGAAGTCGTCCTAAGGGCTCGGCTGCATTAGGCCACTTCACGTACGGAAATGCAGCTGCGGCAGATCAACCGCGCTTGTACATCACTGGAGAACCAGTTAAGTACACCACGGAAGACAGACTCTTGCAGTAAATATAATTCCGCCGGGGAGAAATTCCCTATCATGACGTGGGGCCTGCCAAAATACAGTTGGAATCCCACCACGTGGTACACCGGAATTCCGTCCAGGCACAGCCTGTCCGACGGGATACTCTTCTCCTGGGAGTCGGTGGCACCGTCATTGTCTCCACCATTCTCCACGATTCTGGCTGGCGACTCATGTCCACAACGCTTTCGGGGGTTGCAAGGCTGCTGGGGTCGTCTGAAATACCAGCATTGAAACCCGTCCGAGACTCGACTTGCCAAGCTGCTGTCCTGAGACGGTGTGACATCAATGATTCAGCCTGCTCGCTATCGGGGCGGCAGCGATTGAGACCGGTATCAAGCGCTGGGTTTAGGCGAGAATTGCAATCTGATGGCCTTTTCATGAAAAGGAAAGTGCGCTTGTGGGCCTCATAATTGCCGCCGTGGTAGCGAGATCCTTCGGCGCGAGAGTCACCACATCCCGCGTGTCGGTACCCGCAGCTTGGTCAGTGGGCCTCCATATGAATGGGGTATTCTTCTCCGGGGATCATTCGGCGAGATTCGACTGGCCTAGTAGTGGTATAGATATTCATCCACCGCTGTCATCCCTCAACCCCTTCAATCAAATCGACTTGGGGCTGTGTGCTGAAGTTTACGGTGATAAGCCGGGCAGTCCCAAGCACCCGGCAACTCTGGCGCCGACAATCAAGGGGTAGAGTTTTGAGGAATATCGACATCTCAACGGCGATCTCGGATGTTGGCCAAGAAAGGGATGTTCTCAACAGGATCCGGCGTTAATTCCTTCCGGAGCGGACGATAAAAGACGGGTAACTCGCCGTGATCACAAGTTGGAATGGGAACAGCAACAAGAGCGTGGTTAGGAGAGTTGAGTCACTCGACAAACAATCGACATGATCCTGGACAAGAACTACTTAATCCCTCACAATGGCCTGCGGCCGGGCTGGGAGTTGAGTCTTCTTCGTCGAGTTAACCGAACAGAGGGTATTTACTATCAGCATGACTCCTTCCGGCAGGAGTCCCGAAACTAGAATACATCGTTGATTCTGGTGGCCGGAGACCACATTCGAAGAGTTTTCTCTCCGAGGATGAATATTAATCCAACTGACTCGGCGCGTGAAGCATCGTGTCGTGTCGACAACGGATTTACGAGGCCAGATTTTCGTAAAGGTAAACAAAAAAAATCTGGAATACGGCGTAAGTCATGACCAAGTTTTTTTTTTTTTTTAATTTTTTCAAAATTGTTTTTTAACAATTTTTTTTTTTACCTCCCTGGAGTTACTCTCGCCAAGGCTTGACATATGAGCAAAGGAGTGTCGCCGGTCGTTGCACTCGTAGGGATCAGGCATGCACCCAAGCTGTTTATGATTGTATCAGATACCTTGTCACAAGTGGCAATACTTGCCAGGATGGCGGAATCAGGATACATCTGCAGACCTTCTAGGGTTCCTGCTTAGTAGGGGTCAACAAACAACGTTGATGCTTCGGGCCAGTCCCTCGAAGTAAAAAACCTTGGAAAAGAAAACATGAACTCAAACATTCACAACTAGAGCATCTGGCGGGGGAACCTTCGAGAGCGGCCAGACAGCTGAACGGTCATGTGAGGGTTTATATAGCCTGTTGAAGTGCTTTTCACCTCACCTCACCTCGTCCCTCACGTTGTCAAGTGGTATTAAGAGTGGGCTGTATGGACACCCAGCCAGGTAGGGAAAGAATTAGTCTTGAGGTTTCACAAAAGATATGAGTGGTGTGGCACTGGGGCTTCCGCGCATACTTCGCCGGCCTCTTTGATAAACTGGTCGACGTACTTGAATGCCTACCCTCCAAAGCTACTAAGTAGCTATGTGACTGGATCCCACCGTAATGGTTTACTTTCCAGATGAAGGAAGTGGCATGTTTGAAGGCTAGGTCAAATACGCAACACTTTAATAATAAATGGCCCGAAGTCTGCGTTTCATGATATAATACCTCGTTTATCAATTGCGAGATTCAATGACTTGAACACACACACATGTGAGTGACCGCAGAAGTTTGAGGGTGCCATACACTACACAGAAGCGCCACAAGACACGAAGACATTGGCCGAGACATCTGTGTTGCTGGGTACCAACGGGAGCTTCTTTCATTTGATCTCCAGTATCTCTTGGTTGGAGATAAATTATAGCACCGATTTGTTTTGGTGGAGTTAGAGAATTGAAGAAATAGCAGTAATGTGTAAAGCTGGCATCGTATGTTTCTAATACGCCGCGCGCTCACTGTAGAATCTGGTTTGAAGCGAGAGCCTTGAAAGAAATCAAGTCCGAGAGAGGTCAGGGTCGAAAAGATTCCCTCGGGCCACCGGCCGTGACGAATACCCAGGTGACTCAAAACAGAAGCCCCTGGTCCTAACGCTGGTGAGAAGATGACCCACGGGCGTCTTGAGGGTGTATACGCGGCAAGACTATGGAGAGCTGGGCCCTCGCTTTCGCGACTTGTCTTCCTGCCAACTGTTGCAGACGCGATGGAAACCACGGCCCAAAGATGGCGTAATCTGAGATCAATTGAACGCAGGAGGGACTGGTGTGGGTGCGTGTATTCGTCGGTGCCTCTCTTCGGATTGCGTCCTGTAGTTATGGAACCTCCCCAGGTCTCTCCGAGCGGTCCCTCGCTTTTCTCTTTGGTAGTTCTGCCCATCGCCACGACTGCCTCGACAAGCCTTGAGGCAGAGTAGCTCGGGAATCAGCACAAAATATTGCTCTGTAGATCATGGTGGCGGTGAATAATTGTGTCTATAAAGACCTGAGAGGGACGGGCCGTGCTAAGTCACATTTATTGGAGCAGTTTAAGATGATGTCAATATTGAAAAAGTCTGGTATTGCACTAGCAAGACGATACGCGGCCATGACACACTCGGAGCTGGAGCATGACGAGATTGGGAAAAAGATCGACCGCTGATCATGCATGCAGATGAGATTTGTACAGATAGACACGCAACGGAAATCGGTGTAAGCCCAGATAATTCCACCGCATGGTCGTATATCCCGAACCAGATTTCTGCAGGATGCAGAAGTCAATGTTTGGCAGCAATCCCGACGCGCTGTAACATGACATGCGCATAGCAGGGCATGTTGCCCAGGACGCATGGCATGCCTACCTGCCAACCACCTCTGTGTAACAACATGTCCGCTGGCAAGGAGGAGGATCTTGGTGGGTAGGGTGGTTGTACTGCATTGCGTACCGTGGCTCTGAGCTTTGGGATGACGAGCTAGACAGGCGGATCAGGATTACACAAACCCCACCGGAGCCGCAAAGTCGTGCCTGGGAGCAACCCTCATACGTCGCCTGGGTGGACGCAGGATGCACTGGGGTATTGGCAAGCCACCGATCTTTCCGAGGTCGCCGACCATGCAGTAGCCGGGGATCTCACGTGCTTTGGCCGGAATTGAAGGTCACAGACGGGAATAGCAAGCGAATGGAGATGTAATCATCCCATTGTGTCCTCCCTGCTCGGATCGTCTCCATGTTCGACGACGACGGAGGCATTGCTCGTCAAGACGCGTGTTTCCCTTGGTGGTCTGATTGATGATGAGGGCCATGCAAATTGTGGACTCTGGAAAATTCCGCCGCAGTCGGCTGCCAAGTGACAAAAGACCCCTGAGTGCATGGTAAACTTTGCGGTCAAGCAACCCGCCAACGAGTCCGAGCAGTACGAGAAAGGATGCGGGGCGAGGAGACCATGGGATCAACAATCCTGCTGGCCAGGCAGCATTGAGACATGACGTTGAATGAAGTGGCCTTGAACATCGGCAAGCGAAGACTGATTGATCTTCATGCTCAGGAATCTGAAGGATAGGGATGGATGATGGCAGATTGTGTGGGAGAATGGTTAAGGTGAGGCGATGTTGTCAGGCTTAGTCAGGAGGGCTGAGCGAGGATTGCAACGCTGGGGAAAATGTCTGAGCTGTCAGGGCCTGTCAGGCCTGGACGGGGGAGCAAGGAGGGGAGGGCCCACTGGGCTGGGCCGGGAATGACAGAAGAAGCATGGGCAGACCCAGACCCGGACCCGGTCGGGGCAACCCGCGGAAACTTTCTTTAACAGCAGACAGAGACGCCCATCACCGTAATCACCACCATCATCAGAGAGGCAAGTCTCGAAACAATGCCACCAGCCTGACAGCCTGACAGCCTGACAGCCTGATCCTGCTGATCATTTGTCCCGAATGCCGACTGCACACCCTCACGCGGGCACACATCATCACCATCATCCCCCAGCATCGCCGTCCCTTGCGTCTGTCATAATTACGACGGCGAGGCACGACGAACCGCCCCAGCTGAGCATTGATTGCATGCGGGCAACGGACGAACGACTCGTTGGCTTTTGTTGGCTAAGCTGGAACCAACTCGTGATGACCAACCGCCGTCCAGGGCCCGGCGCACGACTGTAACATGACTTAGTCCCTTTGCTTGTCGCCTGCATGGCCTCACATTACACTGCATCGCGGTTGGCCTCGCACCACATCGGCCGACCTTCCTCAATTAGGGGGACGGCGCCGCCCATTACACGAGTACGCATACAATGTGTGTATCTTGCCCAGAGAAAACCTGCGAATCCACCCTGAGCATTCCGCCCCCGCTCGAGGTACCATACATACGCCCGCCCGGAGAGGAGAGAAGGCTTGCTTGCTTGTTTGCTCGCTGGCCAACGACGGCATTGCGCCTCCTCCTCCTCCTCCTCCTCCGGCCTGCCGTTGGGAATCAATATCTGACCGCTTAACTGGCCGGCTGTTGGGTGACTGTCGACGTTGCAATCCTTGGGGCGGAGAAATAAATCTGTGCCCTTGTCGTGAATCCCGGTCGTGACCCTGAGAATCCGCCCCAGCCGGAAAAAACGTATACATACTCCGCAGGTCCGCACCGGCACAGCACTCCTCAAAAAAGAGCCGCATTGTCTTTGATTGTTCCCCAATTCCTCCTTACCAAGGACCCGGGAAGAGAAAAAGGAACAAGAAAGAAACGTGGCGCTTCCTACTGCTCGCCGTGCTTCCTTTTTCCTCTCCCAACTTTCCGTCTTGTGGCGTCCGCGCAGGACACGCGACTGTCTAGGGAATCGTCTTGGAAACCCTCGCCCGGAGCCTCCTCACTGGTCAGCCAAGTCCCAAGCCGCGCCTTTCCTCACGTGGGTTCGCGGGTTCGCACAGGGAACCAGTCGACGAGGGCCCCAAGCCGGGCCATCTTGCTGACTGCAGCCTAGGTGCTTGCCTGGGGCTTGCCGGGGCGTGCTGCACTGCGCTGCACTGGGCCGGGCTGGGCTGAGCTGATGTGAGACCCTCCCCCCGACCGAAGAGGACCCCTTCCGCCATTTTCTTTTCTCACACACAGCCAGCTTCCCGCCTTGCCGATCCCAAGGTCTTGTCTTTGCCCCCCCCCCCTACCCAAATTGGAAGGGGGAAGAAGGGGACGGAAAAAAAAAAGAAATCCGTTTATTTAGGCGCCCGTCTGTCCCGTCTCGGGGCGCCTCGAGGGAACGATGGACATCCGCGACCTGTTGATCGACCCGCCGCCCGACATGGTAGCAAACCAGGACGGCTCAGCTCCCGCCGCTGCGGCACGACCACCACAGGCCGCGGCCACCGATTTCGACCACGAGGGGGCCCAAGCGACAGCCGGCCAACCAGAAGCGGCAGCCGACATCCACGCCGCCCTCACCACCGCACCCACGACTCACCACGATGACAGCTATGCGCCGCCGGCTCAAAAGCCCGCGCGCGACCAGTCCACAGCACGGCCGGACCCATCAAATCACGAACCCGCGGCCACGGACCATGAGATCACCTTCCGCCACCACACCTCCGCGGCTGCCGCCGCAGCCTCTGGGTCCGGCTCCGGCCCAGGCTCGTCCTCTGGCGGCGGGGGCGGCAGCAGCACGCACCCGGACTCGGACAACGCCAGCCTGAACGCGCCGTCGAGCTTCTCCGTGGGCCTCAGCATCGACACGGACGACAGCGACGCCGACTCGGCGCTGGGGTCGGTCCGCGCGCAGTCGTCCTCCGTGTCCGCGTCCTCGTCCATCTTCGACTTTGTCGAGGAGCACGGGCGCACCTGGCACCGGTACCACGAGGGCAAGTACTTCATGCCCAACGACATCCCCGAGCAGGAGCGCCTGGAGCTGCAGCACTCTATTAGCGTGCGGCTCTTCGGCGGGCTGAGCCTCGCCCCCATCTCGCGGCCCAACCGCGTGCTGGACATCGGCACGGGCACGGGGATATGGGCCATCGAGTTCGCCAACGAGCACCCGGAGTCGGACGTCATGGGCACGGACCTGTCCCCCATCCAGCCGGAATATGTCCCGCCCAACTGCCGCTTCGAGGTCGACGACGCCGAGGACGAATGGGTCTTCAACCACCGCTTCGACTACATCCACGCGCGCTTCATGTGCGGCTCCTTCTCCAACTTCCCGGACATCTTCCGCTCGTGCCTCGAGAACCTGGAGCCCGGGGGGTGGGCAGAGTTCCAGGACTACTACGTGAAGCTGCAGTGCGTCGATGACTCGCTGTCGGGGACGGCCTTGGAGCGCTGGAACGACTGCGTGCTGGAGGGCGTGCGGCGCATGGGCAAGAACGGGCTCGCAGCCGCGCGGTTCAAGGCGCAGATGCTGGATGCCGGGTTCGTGGACGTCGTCGAGAGGAAGTTTGCGCTGCCCGGGAACCCGTGGGCAAAGGGCGAGGACCAGAAGATGCTGGGCATGATGCAGATGGAGAACATCTTGGACGGCCTGCACGGCTTCTCCATCGGGCTGTTCACCAAGATGCTGGGGATGGCGGCCGAGGAGGTGGAGCTGATGCTCATGGAGGTCAGGAAGGATCTGAGGAACACAAAGATTCATTTCTATTACATTGTGTGAGTAACGCCCCTCGCCCCCCTTGATGCGTGCCCATATTGGGTCGTGGGAGCTTCAGCTGACACCCTCACAGTTACTCTGTATATGGCCGGAAGGCACCATGATGGTGATGACATTTAATGATGATAGATTTTCGCGCCTATGATACCACCCACAATGACATTTATCTGTTGGATATATCCCACAATGGCTTCTCCGTCTAGAGAGGGGAGGTATGATCGTACAATATGCTAGTCTCACGTCGTGTCTCATGCGTCATTCGCGGTGGCCGCGACCGCTCACCAAAAATACAGACCAGGCATGCTGTCGCTCTCAAACCAGCTCATTGCGCCCTGCCCTTCCGGCGCGAACATGGCATTCGTCATGCGCTGCAGGGTATCAGTATGAGCAAACGTGAAGATCGGCTGAAGTTTACAGAACATGGGCATCGGGGTGAGTGAAATGAAAGCGAAGAATACTGACGGTGAAATCCCACTCCTCCGTCAGCCCCGGCGAAGGGCCAAACTCGTCCACAACCGCTGGCGCGCCGTGCCGCTTGGTGCCCTCCACCATCGCCTCCATGAGCGGCACGCACTTCTCGGCAGCCTTCTCGCCCTCGCCGATCAGGAACCGCGCCAGCTCATCGTCGTCCACGGCCTTCGGCCCCCACCTCTGGAGGGCCTCGGTCTGCGCCACCAGCAGCGACGACATCAGGTACCCCTTGACGCTCGTCTCGCCCGCCTCTATGCACCGCCAGGACCAGGCCTTGATCTCCCCCGCTACGGCGGCGAGGTCCCGCCTTAGGCGCGTGGGGCCGAGGCCCTCGTCGTCCTGGAGCTGCGCGTGCAGCTCCATCGGGATGGTGAAGGACACTTGGACGGCGGCGGTCCGGAAGAAGCCTGTCGCGCAAGTGATGAGCCGCGCCAGAAGCTCCTCGCTGGATACTGAATTGCCCGGTGATGTCGCCGGGTATGCATTTGGCGGCGACGCTGCTGTGCCGGCGATGGACGATGAGGGCCAGGCGGCGCACCAGATTTTCAGCAGGGTGTCGAGGATGGCTTGTCTCGAAAATGCATAGGCGGGTGACTCAAGCGACGCGGCGAAGTAAGGCATATGCAGGGAGGAAAAGTACCGGTTCATGATGAGCTCTGCGGCCTGGGCTGCGAATCGGGTCGATGGCGCGTCCCGGAGTGGATGGAGACCCCGTCGGAGCTCCTTGAAAGCTTCTCTAAATTGGTTATCGAGCTGAATCGTTTCCTCGTAGGTGCCGCCTGAAGTGTTCAGATCGTTCAGAAATTTGGTAACCTTCAATCTGATTGGGTATGTCGCCCGCAATGCTCTCGGAACTGACATAATGGTCGGCTCGTTGCTGTCATTCGGCACCTGGTTGGGCCCAGTCGTGAGTACCTCGTCGTCAATGTTACCCGGCACCTCGGAGTCGAAGTCGGCCAGTGAGAGCAGCGGCGGCCCGCCCTTGGAAATGCTTGCTTGCAAAGATATCTCGAGGATGGTATTCCAGAGCCGTCGTCTCATTTCCGCCGCTAAGGACGTCATCTCGGGGAGATGCCGTGGGTCACGGTGTAGACCCATTGTAATCGCAGTCCTGATGAGCGAGCCTGCAGAGATCCATATGCTGTCTCCGCTGACATCGACGAGTTCCATGGCAAGGATAAGAAGAACGCGAGTCTGTACGGTGTGGATTCGTAGGCGACTCTTGAAAACAGGCTCGGAGAGGTAGGTCTGGGCTTCGTATATCCATCTTATTGCTTCTGTGCGCAGAGAAAAGTCCGAGTCATATGTGACAGCACCTAGAGCGAGTACAAGCTTGAGCTGGACAAGGAAAGAGGTTTCGGGCTGGGCATCAGGCTTGGCCCATACTGCTTCGTAGTCTCTCTTGAAAGCGGGAATGTGAAGAACTCGGTACACTGTCTCAATAGTGTCGAGATAACGGGCAACGAGACAATCGGCGAGATGCTTCGGAGGCAAGTCTCGAGTCGGGGGGCAAGGCCATGGAGGTGCCCGCTGGCTCTTGAGTAGGCGGCCAAGATTCTTGCATTTTTCTGCGATGTCCAACACCTGATGATGGCCCTCGCGAAGATGTGGCTCGATTATGGCGACGAAGCTTTTCGTCTGGTGCAGCAGTCAGCTTGTCAGGTCCCATCCAATGATTCTGTGGGAAGAACCCAGCATCCACTCACAATAGGGACGGCACCGTTCATCCAGTGGCTCTGGCCAAGTAAGCGTGTTTTGTGTGAGATGCACCGGGACATCAAAGCAGACCGGCCGAACAAGGTGCTGGTGGTGTTGCCGCCGTGTACGTGAAACGTGCCGGCGAACTTTGACGACGTTGTCACGATGCCGGTGGTGGGAGTCGTAGCTGCCGTCTGCGAAGGTTTTGGTGTAGCTTTCGATAGCTGTTCCTCGAGATGTCTGATCCTACTCTGCATCAAGTCGATGTTCGGGGCAGAGACCTGGGTCGCATTGGTTTCAGGCGAAGGGGTCCCTCCTACAAGACTCCCTGGTGGATCTCCACAGGTTGAAGAAGTCGAAGCCGTTGATTGGGCCGGCAGAGCCGTTCTTGGTGTTGGGAGTGAGCTTGCATGACCATGGCCGGGGCTCGGTTGGATTGAGTGCGGTCGAGGACATGCTGGCTGTGGTTCTTGGTCATATACACAGACCTCCTTCTTCCTGGACCGCACGCAGTTGCTGCACGGGGTCTGCCGGTTGCATCTTGTCTTGCGTCTCCTGCAGACTGAGCAAGACCTAGGCGCATGTGGTGTATCAGCACGGGTATTCAGAGTTCCCTATCTCAACTGGCAGCATCTAAGTATCACCTACGTGGTGGGCCGCCTGCGTCGGCGACCCGGCTCTATCATGGTGAGGACGTCGGCCAGGCTCGCAAAGTGGGACAGCCAATTGCGACAGTGCGGACTTGGTGATCATTAAAGTTACACGGAGAGAAGTCCAAGACGGCTCACAAGCAGAGAATTGCCGGCCTTGAGAAAAGAAATAACTCGGAGATCAGCAACGTGGTTGCGAGGGTGCTGGTTGTTTGGGATCTGACTGCATCATTGGCGTCTGTCGCCTGCCGTTTCCCGACCCCGACCCCGAGGCCAAGGCCGTACTCGGACATCCCAGCTCCGTGGAGAAAAGAGGACATAGGCTGTCAATGACAATGATAAACCAGTGAGTGTCTGGCAGGACAAATGTGCAATCACGGTGGCCCAATCTCCCTTGGGCTGTTCCCGTTTTGCGTGAGGAGCGTGGCAGGCGTGGTCGGTGCAGCTGAGGCTGGTTGGTGGATGATGCTCGGATGAGCAGCAGCAGCCTCCCGAGCAGAGAGCCACGGACTGACGACTGTTGTTTTTTATGTGAGGAAGTTTGGATTCAATCAAGACTATTGACGAGACATGACATTTCAGATCGATTTCTTTTTGTAGTGCCACAAGGATGACAGTGCCAAACTGCCACTTGCCGACGCGCCCTCTCGCTACGGAACTCCAAGGCCCGTCCCACTCCTTCCTTTTGAAGGCATCTGAGAAGTTCAAGCACGGACCAGTTGCACGTCTAAAGCATAAAAGGCACGTAAGATACGGACAGCAGGTACAAGCAGTATGTATCTTTATACTGCACCATGACGGCTCTGTCTGTGACGTCTCCTCTCCATGTGACGCGTTTGCCGGCGGTGACGTCCAACAACCCAACACCTGTGATACCATCCTTTATTGACAAAATAACCCGTCACATTCCGCCCTCAGAGCCAGACACGCCGTCAAGGCTCAAATACGCGCACCTGTCCTGCCTTCTCCAGCCTGGGAGCCCTTTCATGCCTCCTCTCCCACCTGCAGCATGGCTCCAGCATCAAACCCAGCATTGCTCGGCGATGGCCTGCTTTGCATCTACAAGCAGTACAAAGCAGACACCGAGACCATCGCCGGCTGGCTCAAGGCAACCGCCGTCAAACATGGCTACAAGTTTGATGGCCAGGATGGGACAAGCATCCGAACATCAGACTTCATCCCCAGTGCGTGCTTTCGTCCAACAGATCCGCAACTATAGTCCCATAGTTGGGGAAGCCTCTCAGCTCCACAAATATCATGTTGATAATATGAGATCATCCCAACCTTGGCTGCTAACCCTTATTGTTCCTGCAGTGGCCGAGCAAATCGTTGCCGACGTCAAGCACACCCGGTTCAGTCTCGTCCCGGCCATTCAGCAAGCATTTCGGCGAGCCATCTTTTCTCGGAAGGAATGCACTGCTTGGTATGAGCAGAATACAGAGGGCCAGTGGGAGAGCAATGAAAAGCATGCCTGTATGCCCGTATGCCCACACCATGTCTATTTGTAACAGAACGACGGTCCGGCATTGGTTAGGCTGACGCCCGTACAGACTTCACAGGCATCCTGAACACCACATGGCAAATACTCCGCTCCGCCGCTGACCTTTCCGACCAGCACCCCAGTTCGCAACAGCCAACTCGGAAGAAGGGCAGGCCCAAGCCTCGGACAGCAGTTGCCGAGAACAAGATTTTTGTCCCATCCAATCGTTTTGCTGCCGTATACATCGACGCAGGTGGCGACGAAGAGAAAGATGAGCCGGACTTTGCGGCGGCCCAAGATGTCGCATCCACCCACACCCCCGCCAAGGGCAAGAAATACAAATCATTGTATGTCGCAACGCCTGCCAAGATCACACCTGACGAGGGTCAGATTGAGGAAGAGTTCTGGTTTGCCATACAGTCCTTCCTCCAGGAACAACACAGGGTCCGCCAAGAGGTGAAGCGCTACTGGCAAGATTACAAAGACGATGAGAGCAACCTGGTTATGGCCACTTTCGGCACGCGGATGGCCATCGACCTCATTCGCCGATCAGAGATTGAGCTGAGTCTGCAGATCAATCGGCCTGCGAGATTTCCCGAAGACAAGTATCCGGTTTCCACCTTCCCTGCCCTGCTTGTCGGCGCGAAGCAGCAGGGCAAGCAGCCTTGCAGTGCTCCGCTGGACGGATTTGCCCCTGTCTCGAGGCATCTAAATGAGCTGACACTGTACAACACCTATTCGACCCTCAGGTCTTGGTGGCACTACCTCATGGATGACGATTCGTACACTGTCAACGAGGGGACCTTTTCGAGAAAGGAGGTCACGCGACTGCTTGACAGAATCTCCTGGGTCGACCCAACGGCCAGTCAGCGGCTGCCATACGAGGATGACATAACCAGGGGCATAAAAGAGGCGCTGCAGCGCCGGGAGGTCCCAATCTGGACTTCGTTTGCTCTGAGGCTGCTGCTGGATATGGAAGATGTTCTTGGAAATTGTGAGCTCATGCCTTGGGGGGACGCGTCTCAAGACACACTGATGCACGCCGAAACCCCTCTGACCCACTGGCATCACCAGTGGGGTTCTCGTCACACCCCTCTTGATGAGGAAGCTTGGGGTGAGTGTTACCCAACGGACCGTTCTGTTGACAATGACCCCTCCCTCATAAGCAAGCCCACAGCCACGCTCGAGAAGCCGAGGTCATCCAAAGGACCAAGGAAGAAGGCCAGGGCGAAGAAACGGACGGCGAAGAGCAAATCGTCCAAGGATGCTAGTGTCGACGAAGAGACTGAGCCGTGCACGTGTGACGCCTGTCTGAGATGTGGGTACGACCGGTATGAAAGAAATGCCAAGCGTGCTCTCGAATGGGTGAGGCGTGTGGAGGAAAACCCAATGAGTCGGCTTCCATATCTCGCTGACCCAATCAGGAGGAACCCCCTGCACTGTGGTCTGATCAAGTACGATCTCTATCGTTCGCGCCAGATGTGAATAACGTCCTTTCATCATCCATTCGCAACTTCCATGGGGTGCCCTGCGCTGACTGGTCTGATACAGGAGCGCTCTGTGTCAAAATACTTACCACAACTGCGATATCTGGACGATGATGTTCATCTATGCTGCTGGTCGATCAGCCTTTCCTGACTCACTCGCCTGGCCTGACATGGAGTTTCTGCTGTACCAACAGGGTGAAAAACATGTCTTCTTCGGGGGGCGGCCGAAAAACATCGAGTGGACAGCTCGGAAGTGGCTTTTGGCATTGGGGAGATCTTCCAGTGACTACTCTTACAAAGATTTGGGCCACGTGAAATGTTGCAGCTCGAGATTCTTAATCAACTACAAGAAATGGCGACCATTGAAGGACAACAGTGTGTTGGGCGGATTCGTCTCGTCTCGAATGCACTGTTGTGACATCCATCACGCAATGGAGCAGGACAATTTCATGGAGATGATTCGAAAGATGCACACCCCGGACGCCCTTTCACGGCTGGCCCGTATGCTTGACATGAGCCAGGACGAGGCCGCGGATTTTGTGGCGAATTGGACCAGTCGGCTGCATAGCTGGACGCTGAAGGACATCCTGGAGCTCACTCAGATGTACCTCGCTGTGGACCTCGCGGACATAGGATTCGACTGGCCAGCATTGGATTCTACCTGCTCAGAGATGTGGAGAGATGCTTTCCCTGTTCTTAAAATTAAGAACACCGATGGTGAAGATCATGGCGACATCCATTGTGATCATGATGACTGCAATGTTGGGTAAGTTCGCTTCTTCTCCCTCTGCACTCCCCTCCCGCTATTTTTTGCGTTACGTCACCACGGCATCCCTAGCAATTTATTAACACGGCCTAGGACTCAACCGTCAACCTGGACCACGATGATCCTCAGCCAGGCAGCCGAGGTTGAGATCCGCCTGTCAGACAAGAAGAAAAAGGACCCCGCTGTGTCTTCTGATGAGCTCCAGAAAGGCAGTCCCGCCTTCATGAAGCTCTGGTCCTTGATTCAGGCCCACTGTCGCAGGAGAGTCAATACTGCCCTTGGCCACGGTATTTTCACCAGTTTTGCTGCAGAAGAGTGTCTCATCAAGCTGCTGGATACTAGGAACGAGAAGCCATATCCAGCCCGGGTCGTTGCTCCTCACGTCCAAAGATGCTTCAAGGGGTATCCGGAGGACCTCGCGAAGCAGAGCAGCTCCATGATTCTCGCCAAAAATGTCATGGCCAGCGATCCTGGAGGGCTCCGCAACGGGGAGAAGATCAAGGGCGGCATGTGAGAGCCCGCGACTGCATGCACACGGGCGAGATTGTGCTGGTGGACCATGAGCGATGACGGTCGCCGCAAGGATGTGGGATATCATGTCTGCGCATCACTACCCAAGTTTTGCACCATATTTGTCATCGGACCGAAGGCATCAGACCGAAGACATATCTTACACGTCGGACTGAAGACATCAAACTAAAGACATCAGACTAAAGACGTCGGAAGGAAGTCAACGGAGTTATTTTGGAGGACGGGATGAAATCTGCCTATCGCAAAGGTCTTAGGGCAGATGTCCGAACAGCTATGGCTTGCACAAAATTTGCTGAGTGGGTCCTATGTGGCTGGTTATATAGAGTTTAGCAGAATGTAGAAATCAGAACGAACATGTTGCTCCTGGCCGGAGATATCCTTCTTTTTCTCAGCGGGGCAACCCCGTTTTTGATTTGTTCATGTTGAGGTGTTTGCTGGTCGAGGCGACGTAGCTAGAACCAGGTTGGATGGAAATCTGCCGTCTGTCCGCCAAGGAGCATATAGCGCAACTACACAACGTCAAAGAAGCGCCAGGAGCGGAGTCCAATTCGGACTTACACCTAAGGCCGGTGTTTATCTACAATGGTCAGGGATAACAAATGTTAGCACGGCGCCGTCGCAACGCTTAATTTTTTGGACCAATACTGTAGAGCGACTTCTGAGACCGCGTGCAGCCCATAGTAAATTTAGTACCCGCACAGCTCCCCTTCCAACTTGGGAACTTTCTCGACACGGTCCGGCATCGACCTAATCAGCCTCCACAAGAAGGCCTTCGGCACAGCATACTATGCTCCCTCTACGGCTTCACGAAGTTGCTGGCCCTTCAATCGACCCACTGGGTCTTTCCTGTGAATATACTCCTTCATCCATCGCCAGACATTCCTATAGAATGTCAGTACAAGTGAGGGGATCGTGATGAACAATACTTACTCGATAGGATTCAAATCTTGGCTCTTGGCCGACCACCAGATAGTACGGTCCCAGAGATCATTCTCTGGTTGCTTCATCCATTCGACCGTGTCTTTGGAGGCGTGTACGGAGGCATTGTCTTGCTGAAACTTCCACTCGTCGGCAGAGACACCGTCCAATTCATCCATGAGCTTGACGATCTTTGTGAGGATCTTCTGACAGTATTTGGTGGAGTTCATATAACCCCATTTCTTCTGACTCTTGCCATTCTTATCAAGAATAGGCTGTCCGGCTTCATCTTTGAAAACAGACTCATTGTCCTTCTCCCAGAAAAGAACTGGGCCCTTCGTGCCGCCAAAGAATGAAGCCCAAAACATCCAGCAGTTGGGATGTTCTCGTATAGTGGCAAAATCATCAGGATTCTTACTCGCGTGAATAGTAAGCCACTGGCGATAGGGCGAGGTCCCATTGACCCAAGTCTCGTCGGAAAATACGTAGAAGGCCCATTGGTCGATAGTCCAGTCTTTGCGCTCTTCACACCACCTAATTCGATCTTCGAGATGCTTCTGAGTATACTTGATCTACCGGGGCCATTGAGTGCGCAAATACTTCATGTCGATAAGTGCTCGTTTGATGGCAGTATCGCGGACATTACTCAAGCACTCAATATAGCAGGGGAGCTCCCACCAGGGAATCAACCGGGTCTCCGGCTTCTCTTCGATGAAGGCATTAATAGCAGCCTTTTGCTCGTCAGAGACAATTGGTTTCGCACCCGTTGATGACTTCTGGGGCATCAAACGGTTATCTAGGTTACAGGCTGTCAGAATCTGCCTCATTGTGAGGTCCGGAAGAGGAAATAGTAGCTGATGGCGGCGTTGAAAGATCCTGGCTTGAGTCCAGCCAGCAGACTGTTTCAGAGTTCGGATCATTAAACGATGATCACGAGAGAGTTCAGGGGCTCGTTTTCGCCGGTCCCCTTCTTCAGGGTGAATACCCTCAAGGTAGAAGGGCGTGGGAGGTAAAGGGTCTCCATTTAGCTCATCTTCATCGTCGGAATCTAGGTAGTTGTTGAAGCCATACAGTAGGGGATCTATAACAGATCATCGATAGATGGATCCATGGCTAAATAAAGTAGATCTCAGGCTTCAGAATGATATAGGGAACGTCTAGTCAAATGGTCTCTACGTGGCACAATAGACGTGCGAATGTCCTCACATCGAATTGGGGCTGACGAGCGAGAACTTTGTCAAGAAGCTGGCATGAAGCGGTATGGCATGGAGAATCTGGTACTCCTGATTGCTATGGGTGATGTGTGGGCTTCGGGAGTCACTCGTGGTTGGCACAAAAAAAAGACAAGCGTGGCGATGGCGCCGTGCTAACATTTGCTATCCCTGAGTACGAAGCCACGTGCTAGTCCAGTATAATTGCGCCTATTCCAGTCTGAATCCGCGTAAATGTTTTCCCATGCTTGAAACCTGCGTCTTCTGAATTTCTTCTTTCATCCGAAGCTTTCAAGTTCATTCAAACCCATCATCCAAGATTTCTTTTTACCATGCCTGCCTACACTCATGAGAGCCCTGTCCAGTGCCCTGCGACTGTTGATACGAGTAGCCTCCAGGGGAAGTTGGCCATTGTGACAGGAGGTAAGACACCCCTAATAGCGCATCTTTTGCTGTAGTTGCAGATGTTGATTGTGAGCTAGGCGCAAACGGGCTCGGCGAGGCATATGTTAGAGCTCTTCATTCCGCGGGGTGGGTTGCTTGTGCCTGCTCAATACCCTAGACTGAACTCGGTATGCTAAACATTCCTGCAGCTGCGAAGTGATTATAGGCGACGTGAATGTTGCGAAGGGCAAGAGCCTGGAGGCTGAGCTGGCCCGGTATGTGATTTGGGAATCGTTTCGTGCCGGCAGCTTTAGGCAACATCGTAACTGATGGGGTTGTATCCAGGAATTAGTTTGTCAAATGCGGCACCACCAAATAGGAGGACCAGCTGGAGATGTTCCGCACGGCAGTGAGTTTCTCAGGTGACGGTCGGGTATCCTATGTCGTTGCCAACGCGGGCATCGCCCGCGCCGACGACGTCTTCTCCTACGACGGTACGATACCCTGAGTATCTCCATATCTTGCTTGTCAAGCAAGGGGTGACAGACAACCTCGCTCATGCCGCGTTCCAATCACCGCAGGCGACAACAAGGAGCCAACCAAGCCCGACCTCAGCATCACGGACGTGAACATCACGGGCACCCCTGTACACGGCCAAGCTCTCTTTTCACCACTTCATCAGGCAGAACGGCACGGAGCCCTTCCCGTCCCAGCAGGACATATGTCTCGTCCTCATCGGCTCGGGCGCCGCCTTCCTCGACTGCCCCCGGGGCTCCCAGTACTCGGCCTCCAAGTGGGCGGCCAGGGGGATCATGCACTAGCTGCGCCGCACGGCGCACTACTACGGCAGCAGGGTAAACGTCATCTCGCCGTGGTACGTGCGGACGAGTATCCTCACAGAGGAGGCGTTCCGCAACGTCGAGGGCGCCGGGGTCGAGTTCGCCGCCGCCGAGGACGCGAGGAGGTGTTTATTGAGGATCCTGGGCGATCCGGGGGGTGTCAATGGGCACTCATTCTTTGTGTGTGCACGGAAGTGGGCGCCGGACAGTGGGTATCTCGATCTGGGGATCGATGATTATGATAGCGAGCTTATTCGGGAAAGACAGAAGGACCAGCTCTTGTCTGCGCCGGTTGAGGCGGGGTTGTTTGTTGATCCTTACGAAGGTGCGAAGAAAGGGAACTGAGAGGGTAGCACTTGGGCAAGATTTTGATCGAATGGTGGATGGCCTCCGCGGCTGCAGTGGGTGCGATGTTACCTGTAGAAGATTATGGCGATCTGAATCTTGGGAGCCGTGGCACCCTGCATGATCTCGAGAGAACCAGTGAAGACGTCAGACGTGTCGGATTGCTTATTACATACTGTTTTATAGGCGAATATTCGCATTTGAGCACCCAACGATTACCATCTCTATCCCGCTTACGACCCTACTTCGAAGCCAATGTGTATCGCAGTCTCCGAGCTCTGTGGCGCAAATACAAAGTAATTGATCGGTGCCCCAGGACTGTTGACATATTTTTGTAGCTATGCGAAGAATATTTGTGTATACTTATATCTCACTGCTAAGTATAATCATCCACAAATCATCCATCCTCCCCGATGTTGAGAATATCTCTTGGTGCCTTCCATCGGATGGCCAAGGTTGACGGGTTACGTGAGCCTGCATTACATACTACCTAGCCAATTAAAGGACTCCTGATAACCTATATCCCTATGTTTTCTTTGTACAAGCCTAAATTTGGAATGGAATGTTGCTACTTACAGATGGTCAATGGAATATATTCCTCGGGCCTTTCACAGAGGAACAAAGTGAGTCCCGCGTCAAGGGTCGCGCATATCCGCGCTCGGTGGAAAGCAGGTAATGCTTAAAACCAGGCGATCTTGAAATGAATTTTACAACAGGAAAATACAACCTTCGATTTCTTCTGCAAAATAGAACTTGGGCCGCAAAAAGGTGTCTTGTTGCCTGAGAACCTCCTGACTACTACGTGATTGCATGTGCTATACATTTTACATTGGCCATTGTTCTTATTGATCACAAGCGATGCCACCCAAGGGCTGTAAAAGACCGGCTATGCCACCCAAGAGCCGTAAGAGGAAGTTTGATCTCGACGATGAAGTACCGAAAAAGCGCAAGATTGAAAGGCGGAAGTGGTCCGCCCTAGGTTCTGGAAGGCTTGGTCTCAAACGGGGAAGAGCAAAAGACGGGACCCGCAGGCCAAAGAGGCCGCTCAGGAGCTTAAGGGAGCTTACGATGGCATGGTCAACTTCGAGGGCGAAATCACCTTCAACCAGAAGCGTCACTCGTTCGACTATGTCTTCTGGCCTCCGTTGCCAAGATGGTGCCTCATCCCATTCGACTGCTCAGCGAAGCCAATCGTCGGTGAGGATGGTCAGTTGGCCCCGGTCCGCCATGGGCTCGGGCCCAAGTACGGGGAACATATGTGGAAGACGGGTGTGCTCGGCCTCTTCTACCCTGCGAGGAAATACGGCCAGTTGTTTGATCATCTCCTCATCCCCGTCTACTTTCCGTGGCAGGACGACACCACACCAGACGGGGAGGTCCCGATGTTCGGCCTCGTCCACCTGAATAAGGACAACAAGACGGCGTACTTCCATGTGATGACAGAATGGCAAAAGGACATATACGACAAGCCCGAATACAACAAGTTGTGGACAGACAATCTTGTGCAGCAGCTGACATCTGAGCTGGGCCTTGATAAGGATCTGTTTTCAGGCGAAGGCTCTTTTGAGATCAAATATCTGCCCAAATATACGGGTCCCGCGTGGCAGAACCTCGGATGGACAGATCGGGACATGAAGGAGCTCAGCAAACTGAGCTTCTACTACATCGTATTCGCGGCCACGCAACTGGCCGTTCATGGGGTATCCGACACAGACATCCCGGATCTCGATCTCAATTATGTGTTTGTAGGCCTGGCACAGGCGCTCTACGGCGTGAGCACCGCTCTGGACGATGCTTCCGAGGATAGGGAGACTGTTAGGGACGGGGTAGAGCCTCCACTGGCCGAAGATGCTTCGGATACGCTGCGGGCTCACCGAGAATGGCTCGACAGAGTGCTGCCCTCGGTAGTAGAGCAGTATGACAATGCTTTGAATCGTGTCCAAACTGGATGTTTGTTTATTGGGGAGAAGAAGATGGACAAGGAGGCTCGCAGGGGGATTAGTTAAGGGCCAGTATGTCAGCTGTCTCAAACAACAAGCTTTGTGCTGTAACGACTGGAGTGTGGAGTACGGATTGTGTAACTGTATTTGAATTCGACTGCCATGCTGCCAATTGAAGAGTCCATTTCATGTTAAAAGCCTAGGTTCCATTGATTTACCATTGGTGAGGCATGATTAACCAGAATCAACTGCTTGGCAGCTTCGCATGGGATGGTTATGGCGCAAGCCATGGGAAGAAAGTGAATGTTGTAAGTCGGCGAGGAATGCGCCCATGTCCTGTCTCGCATGGGCATCAGGGTTAGGTGTCGAGGGCACTGAACCCCTGCAGGGCCATGGCCAAGAACGAGATGCGGAGCTGCAGGCTGCAGCAGGTGCCCCTCGATGCCCAGATAGGGGACCCGCCAGAGCTGGAGCTCGAGCTGCATTGCGACATCGTCGTCATCCGGCCCGTCATTCCCTCAGCCTTCTTTCCACCCGCGAGTAAACCGCGCACTTCCGGTCCGCACAGCCAGCAAACGCAAAGCCAACCTCGCCACCGCCTAGCATGGAGCTCTAGGTACGCTTCTCAACGGTGCTGGAGAGATGGGAGCCGAGCTGGCCACGGCAGAACGAACAACACCATCATCATGATATTGCGGCCCGTCCTGCTCCCGCGGGGAGGCCACTCGGCACTGTGCTGCTCGCGTGCACAGCATCAATACCAATTCCGCAGGCAATTACTGCCACAGACCTCCAATCCCTCGAGAATACGAATATTCACCACGACAAATCCTCTACGAGAGGCTCCCAAGAACCCAGTCAACTCATACAAGGCAACTTCTGCCTCGACCTCGGCCTCAACCTCCTCCACTGCACCCACAACCGCCTCTACCAGACAGCTTGAGAAGAATGGCGATGTCAAGCTCCCCAGGGCATCCCATGCGTCAAAGCCGCCGGTCGACCCCCTGGCACCTATAGACAAGACAGTCCAAGAACAACGCAAGGCAGACTGGGCCATTATTAAAGAGATGTCCCAATACCTTTGGCCAAAGGACAGTCTTTCGACAAAGCTGCGAGTCGGCTTAGCCGTATCTCTGCTCGTGGGCGCCAAGGTCCTCAACGTCCAGGTGCCATTCTACTTCAAGAGCATCGTAGACGCCATGAACATTGACGTCGCTTCCACAGGTGGCACCGTCCTCACTGTTGCGAGCACCATGATCTTTGCGTATGGTGCGACAAGGATAGGGGCCACCGTTTTCCAGGAGCTGCGGAACGCTGTGTTCGCATCTGTCGCGCAAAAGGCAATCCGAAAGGTGGCTTGCGACGTCTTCGATCACTTGCTGCGCCTGGACCTAAGCTTTCATCTGGCCAAGCAGACTGGCGGCCTGACGAGGGCCATCGACCGTGGAACAAAGGGTATCAGTTTCCTGCTGACCAGCATGGTCTTCCATGTCATACCTACCGCTCTGGAAATCACAATGGTCTGCGGTATCCTCACGTACCAATATGGAGGTTCTTTCGCTGCCATTACCGCCATCACCATGGCGACGTACAGCGCCTTTACAATCTGGACAACCGCTTGGAGAACCAAGTTCCGCAGGCAGACGAATGCAGCCGATAACAAGGCATCTACAGTTGCCGTCGACTCGCTCATCAACTACGAGGCAGTCAAATATTTCAACAACGAGAAGTTCGAGATTGCACGGTACGACAAGGCACTACAGCAGTACGAGAAGTCATCCATCAAGGTCGCCACCTCTCTGGCCTTACTCAACTCGGGACAGAACATCATCTTCTCTACTGCCCTGACAACCATGATGTATCTGGGTGCCAATGGCATCGCTACCGGCAGCCTGACAGTGGGTGACCTGGTCATGATCAACCAGCTGGTCTTCCAGCTTTCAGTCCCCCTGAACTTCCTGGGATCAGTCTACCGCGAGCTGAGGCAGAGTCTGTTGGATATGGAGACGCTCTTCAACCTCCAAAAGGTCAATGTTACCATCACTGAGCCACCCAATGCGACCCCACTTGAACTTCCCAAGGGCGGTGAAATCCGCTTCGAGAATGTCACCTTCGGTTACCATGCAGATAGGCCAATTCTTCGCAATCTGAATCTTGTCATCCCAGCTGGCAAGAAGGTTGCCATTGTCGGACCCTCTGGGTGCGGCAAATCGACCTTGCTGAGACTGCTCTTCCGATACTATGACGCACAGGAAGGTCGCGTCCTGATTGATGATCAGGACATCCGGCAGGTCCAACTCGACAGCTTGCGACGTTCCATCGGCGTTGTACCGCAAGACACGCCACTCTTCAATGACACCATCGAGCACAACATTCGCTACGGCGACGTGAACGCGCCAGACGAGCGAGTCATCGCAGCTGCCAAGCGGGCTCGGATCCATGACACCATTGTGGGCTTGAAGGATGGGTACAGCACCAAGGTCGGCGAGCGTGGTCTGATGATATCAGGAGGCGAGAAGCAGCGTCTTGCAGTATCGCGACTGCTTCTCAAGGATCCTCCCCTGCTGTTCTTCGACGAGGCTACCAGCGCCCTCGATACGCACACTGAACAGGCTTTGATGCAGAACATCAACTCCATCCTGAAGGAAAAGAACAGGACCAGCGTGTTTGTGGCACATCGGTTGAGGACGATATATGATGCCGACTTGATCATTGTGCTGCAGGGCGGTACGGTCGCGGAGAGTGGCACGCACAGGGACTTGGTGGACCAGGGTGGTGTCTATTCTGAGCTTTGGAGTGGTGAGTCTGACGTTGCCCTTCAACTGGTTAGAGACATATTACTGACGAGTCACAGCACAAGAAACACTTTTCCAGGAGAATGGCGAGGAAGCCGACGAAGAGAAGGACGACTCTCCGCGATAGATTATCCAAGTCTGTGCCACCAGTGGCTGCGTGGCAGCTCATTTTGGGCAAGGCAGCTGCGATGGACATCTACAAGGTACGCGTTGGATGCGTCCCCAGATGGAAACTGGCGTCGGCCGATCACATCGCGCACGAGCATGCCCTTGTCAACAGCGATAGAAAAGAGCAAATGCAATACCCATTCAACTACGAGCGAAATGCGTAAGAGCGGGCCCTCAGGCGACAGGCAGTACCTGTCATCACATGGGCTTCTAAATTCAGACAGACCGTACTTCAATCATATGGAAACCTCCATAACTGACGCTATCCAGACACAGTCAACCTTGCGAAGCCATTAAATTGCCACGCCGAAGCATGAAACTTCGACGAAGTCACGGGGTAGTCACGTCACTCCCGCTCCCATGCCTCAACCCCCAGCTTCTCCAGCGACTCTAATTGCTTGCCCTGTTCTTCGCGTGCGTACCTGCAACTGGGTCGAGACCTTAGATCTCGCGGCCGGCTTGCGCCGTCATTCTATTCGATTTCGTGGGATCTCTGATCTGGTCCCCGGTTGCCTCCCCTGCCTCCGACGGCTTGCACTGCCCGTCAGCCTCTCAGTGACTTGGTGGGGTGGCATCGTCTTCGATGTGGAGTCTTTCGTCCGATACTCCTTTGAGAACCTCCTTCCCTGCTCTCGAGTGATCACCTTTGCACTTAATCTGTGCCGTTTTCCTGCGATTCGGAGAAAGCCTGCTACCAGCCATCGCAAGGTTCTGAACCCGGCCGTTCGTATCCGTCTGGTCCTTATCCGTTGGAAGTCTCTTATACGGTGCTCCCGATTCTCGCATCGGCATGTCCAGGGCCTCTTCCTCGTTCTGTTCTGAACCGGAGCTATCCTCTGTCGAGCAGATTGTGACCAGATCGATAGGGCGGTCTTCTCGCAACGACACCGACTTGCGTGTACTCTTCCAGCATACTTCAATCTCTGGACTGGAGCTTGGTGACGCCATTTTACCGGCGCCTTCCGCGGCAGCAAGCATGCCTGACCTTGTGGGAGATTTCGAGGAACTGGAAGAAGCGGAAGAGATGTTTTCGCAAGCCCTGCAACCGAAACCAAGTCTCTGGTGGGGAGTGCGCGTTTCCACCTCGCCGCTTAGGCTGCCGTCATCGGAAAGCGCACTGTAGCCTCTGGGCGGCTTGTGGTTTTCCGTCTCCCCACCCTTGCAAGCAGATCCCAATGAGCGGTGCGAAGCCTCGTTGGATGCCCCCGCTACGTTGTCCTCAGTAGAGTCAACGATAGTGTTGTCATGTGGTGAAGTACCACTCCGATGGGTCTCCATGCTATGGACGGCACTGTCGAGATCGTCGGCTTCTGGACGAGGGATTACGAAAGGGTTGATCCAGGACAAAGGTTTCAAGCTCTCATCAAGCAACTCTACAATTGTACCACCAATCCAGTACCGCATCAGAGAGGTACCATCGAGGGGGCAGATTCTGTTTCCGTTATCCTCTTGACCGGCTCGATCCTGGTCGGGACGTGGTGCATTGAGCAACAACCCGAGTGATGCGCCCTTTTGAAATGTACCGTCTTCCATCAGCGGTAGGAAGCCCGATTGCCATGCCCGACAGGCGAGAAAGGCAGGCGCGATGACAGTTTCCGCCTGTTCGGTATCAGGACACACCTCGTCACTCGGCGAGCTCGCATATTTATCCCCCACCTGCAGGACACTCAGGTTGACGAGCTGGATCTCTGCCAAGGGGAGATAGTCCTCTGGGACCTGCCGCCCAGCCTCCATCGTTCCTGTCAAGTTGGCGATGAGGAACTCGACCTGAGAGAGCTGACCGTGTACTTTCATGCACCGCAGTGCAGTGGGGATATTGGTCTTGATGAGCTTCCCTTTTGACTGCCTAATCGTGTAGCCCGTGTCGAAAAGGGGGAGGCTTTTCTTTATGTCGACGGTGATGCGTATTTTCATCACCATGCTCCTGGGACGGAGGGCGCGGTGTACAGTCAGGAAGGACATTGAGCTCCGGCGGTGAAGGGAGATATCCAAGTGCACCTCGCGGTACAAGACGCGCACGCCATTGAGGTATCCCGTCCAGGAGCCGAGGGCAAGCAGAATTGGCACTGCAACCCGTCCAAGATGGGCGCTGTGGTCTGGTTCCCCAACGATCAGCGCAGTACCGGGGCCATCCGGCAGAACAGCATAGGATAGGATCCGCTGCTGTATGTGTTGTGGAAGTCGCATCCAAGGAAAAGACTTCAGAGTGCTTCGATCCATGGCCGCAGCCGGAACAGCTCAAAAGATGCTCAATGTGAAGAAACTCAAAACATATAATATGCAGGAAGGGCAGATAGCTGCCTGGCTCGGAGACAGCAGCACTTGCTTCAGACTGCGATTGAGGTTGAGAACACTCTCAATCTGTCTCGGACACAGGCTACAGCTCCAAGGCGATAGAGGAGGCTGGCCGTCCACAAAATCAGGCCTTGAAACATTGCTCTTCTGAGGGATGGCAGGAGACTTGGTAACAGAAGTGTGAGCGGCCGAAGGTAGCAAAAGCAACACCAAGCTAACGGCCACAGGGGTGTTGAGACGACGGGAGCATCTTCCAAAATCATCGTCGCCAATGGGTCTGGCGCTGTTCTTATTTTTCCTCTGGCCTAGCTAGATCTCGCACAGCTCCTTCGGGGTTTGAAAGCTTTGGCGACCTGTGTTCTGCGATAGATACCGTCATCGGCCAGCGTGCATTGCTTTTGCATGCACGTCCTCACCGGTGGGCTCACCTCCGCAAGCTTCGGCTGGGCGACACAGCTGGGGATCACGAGAAGTTGAATCTTGCCGAAGCCATATCAGACATATCACATGCTCCGGCCGTGGAAGGATCGCGAAAGGGAACTGGAGCCGCATTGCTGGTTACACAACCGGGCGAGCTGGCGAACGAGGGTGTCTCCGACCGCTGGGTGCAGGACGCCCTGCTTCGGCCATGCAGAAGCATCGGAGCTGCAGGGTGATGTGCTCGCCTGGAAGCATCGGGACTGAGCCGGGGCGCCGCGCAATTGCCTTGGATCTCCCCAAGTAGGGGCGTCAAAAAGGAAAGACTTTCGTCTTGGCTCAGCGATTCTTCGATGCAGCCCCCGATGCACATCAGATCCGAGTCCGGCCGCGCAGCCGGAAGTGCATCCACAATGCACGCAAGCCGCGCCTAGACTTTCACCAACAACACTGGCCCAGAACCTGAGCTGAACAAGGCGCATCTCGCATTTGGTTCTCTATTCTAAGAGCATATCTGTTGCAAATGGGATTCCTTTTGCGACATTCAATATACGTATCTGAAGCCAGTCACCCTCCTGTCCCCACCCTGTCCACTTGCGGCCTGGCCGCCGGCTGCAAGCTCCCGCTCTTCCAATTTCTCCAGCTCCCTGTTCTCTTTCACATGCACGAACCGCACAACAAGCGCCAAAAGCGCTACCATGAGGCATATGACAGCATTTGCTGTCCCTCCCGGTACGTACCTCGGCGCTGCCGTCGATGGGTACATGTACGAGCCGTAAATGCTGGCCGTGTTGCCGATCATGTTCGCGATGGCGATCGAGATGGAGCGCTTGACCAGGGGCCGCGGGAACGAGTTTGCAACCCAGGAAACGATGATCTGGTCTACGAACAGGTTATGATATGTCAGATATCATCTGTCTCTTTTGCATATGGAGAGTTCGGCTTCTTCCGAATGAGCTGGAACAGGTGAACTTACAAGCTGAAACAGCACCCATCGGCATGAGGAACATGGCGAAGAAGCGGGCTCCAATGTTTGTTGTGCCTGTTGCAATAGCATTGCCGATCGCCGCAACGAGCATCAGGCAGACAATGTGGATTGAACGGTCCTTTGTCCTGGATGATGTCCAGGTCACCAAGATGGAGACGAGAAACGTCGCGAACTGGAAGGCAATGTCAGCCAGGAAATACTCACGACAACGTTTTCAAGAACGGGTCTCCTTACCCAGACTGGAGCTGTCAACCAAAGCGTTCCAATACTTCCATATCCCAGCGTCCCGACGATGGAGGGGAAGAAGTACTGGAACGTCTGGCTAAGCAGGCTGACATGCTGCAGGAGCACGAACAGGTACAGCCGGTAGTCCGCGAGGGCCAGCTTGAGCCCAGACATGGTAGAAGCCGCATGCCGCTCATCTTCTTCATTTATGTCGGCCAGAAGACGCCAAGCTGCGAAATGCTTCTCCTCGTCGCTTAGCCAGGGTGTTGTGGCCGGGTAGTTTGGGAGAAAAAAGCCGGACAAGATGGCTATGCCGATCGTGATTACACCTTCCTAAAAACAGGATTCTTGTCAGGTCCTCGTCAAATCTCGCACATGATGGGTCCTCACAATGATGAAGAGCCACCTCCAGCTTGCCAGTCCCATATCTCCATCCAGGTTGCCGAGGATGCCAGCCGCGAGCAGGCCGCCAAACATGTTGGCAAGGGCATTGCCCGAGTAGAACCAAGCTATACGCTTTACCAGCTCCGCGCGTGTATACCAAGAGCTCATGAGGAATATGGCACCGGGAAAGAATGGCGCCTCAACGAAGCCCAGGAAGAACCTGGTGGCGACCAGCGCGCCGAATGAGTGCGCCGCGGCATTACAGGTGCTGACCACGCCCCACAGCACCATGGCCGTACTCAGGTACAACCGAGGCTGCACCCTGGTGATGAGCATGTTGGACGGTAGTTGCATCAACAGATACCCCACAAAGAAAATGGACGTGGCCAGGTTGAAGTCCGTCCCCTTCATGCCCAGGTCCGCCTCCAGCGAGCCCTGCCTCGCCTGCGCGAGATTCGACCGATCCAGGAAGTTGAGCAGGTACATCACGATGAGGAAGGGGAGGAGGTGCAGGTCGATCTTGCGCAGGAGCTTTGTCGTCCTGGCCTTGTGCTGCGACGAGTCTTCATTTTCGAAGTGCTCGACGTGTGCGACCCGTGCGGCGTCTTGAGAGGTCTTGCCCGGGTTTCCTGTTTCCAGCCCCTCCTTCTCTGAGAGTGGTTCGTCCGGAGTAGCGGCCTTCTGGCTCATCTTGATAGATGTATCCTTTGAACGTGGCAACGGTATGGCGGCGGTGGTGTTTTCGTGGCGCTCCTGGTCTTGTCTACCGGGATGGCACCCAAGGCGGCAAGAAGAAGCTTATATCCACCAAGCAGCCACCACAACACTCGCCGATTCGAAAACCCTCGCGTGCATTATCGGACGAGCTCAGGCCGAAGGTCGTAGTGGAAGCTGCCCAACAAACCACTGCCACTGATTGGGGATTATGGGTAAGACCAACATCCCCCGCACACAGGTCTGTCATCTTCTCCACAGAGTGCCACGGATCGATGTGCCGACGGTGAGCTCGGGTTACTGCCTTTGGTTAAGAATGCAGCGTGGCCGTGGGAACCCCAAATCTTTCCCCGCGTAACCATTTGTGGGTGTGGAGACAATGACGACCAACGATGGAAACAGGTCTGTGGATACACAAGCCTCCGACCACGTCTGAACTGACCTAAGCTGGGATATTCTCGAGTATGATTACCCGTCTCATGCCTATAACATTCTAGTGTAATGGAGTGTCTTGAGAGGCTTATGACATGAGATCGAATCATTCTGCTACCTATCCTTGAACCACATGGGGTCTGGCACACGTATCCGAAATCGGCAAGACGCTGACACTCCTTACTGAGCATCAGGATGCTCTCACAAAGAATGCTTTCTGCTCCCCCAACCTATCGACAACACATTTCCTGCTCAGCTGGTCCCCAACCGCACATCTCAGTGCCTCGGCAGTCGCCGGGCTGTCCAGCACCATGCCACTATCACCGAGCCCGTTCTGCTTCCTCGCTGCCCTCACAGCCTCCCTCAGAGCAAAGAACACCGTTGAGCCCAAGAACAAGGGTGGCTCGCCGACTCCCTTGCTACTTGCGATCGACCGCAGGTGCTTCCAGCTGATCTGGTTGCCCTCCGTATCATGCTTTAGCATGCTGACATTGAATTCCCGAGGAATGTCGCCGAACCCTGGAATCTTGTAGGTCCCAGGGCCAGTCGTCGACAAGCAACCTGTCTTGGAATTCCAGAGTGATTCTTCTAGGGTAAAGAGGCCCTGGCCCTGGATGAACGCTCCTTCGACCTGGCCGTAATCGAGTCCAGGGTTGATCGAGTTGCCCACATCCTAATATCATATTAGCGCCAACTTGTGAAGCTTTGTGGATTAAGTCCGACTTGCCATCATGATGTCCGTCCTCAACACATGGTGGTCACCGGTCAGGACATCCAGCTCCACCTCGGTGACTGCGACGCCCTGTGTCCAGTAGTAGTACATGGGCTTGGGCTCCAGGTTTTCAAAGTCGTTCCAGACGTATCCGATCCTCGGCATTTCTGCGCATACAGTTAGTGTTGGCCGCGGAAACTCGGGCTAGGTGGCAGCGCTTACTCCAAAATCCGCTTGCTATCAAGCTTACACGGTCACGATACGCCACCATCGCCAGTTCCTTCATAGAGGCCTGGCCGCCGAGATACTCACGATAGGGCTTCAACCTCTCTCGCAACTTCTCACATGCCGCCTTGACCGCCATGCCGTTGAGATCGCTCCCAGAACTTGCAGCAGTCGGCGATGCGTTAGCAATGGAGTAGGTCGAGCTGTCATTAGTGTAGACGTCTCGGAGCGGCACCCCAAGCTCCGCCGATGCTACCTGGCACATCTTGGTATACAATCCTTGCCCCATCTCTGTTCCACCATGCGAAAGAAGCACCGTCCCGTCCGTGTATATCTGCACATACGCAGCAGCTTGGTTGAGGTGCAGGGCCGTGGCAAAGGAGAGCCCGAACTTTGTAGGGATCATAGCTATCCCTCTCTTCTTCCAGCGATTTCTGGGATCGTTGTTGTATGCATCAATGGCCTTTCTCCGCGAGTCGAACTGTGCGTTGCGACGGATCTGCTCGAGAATGGTCGGCACGTGCCAGTCCTCGTCAATATGCTGGAGGAAGGGTGTCCGCTGCCCTTCAACGTAGAGGTTCCTCCGACGGATCTCATCGACGGGAATGTTCAGCCCCTCGGCCACTGCAGATATTATGTTCTCGGTGATGAACATGCCCTGTGGTCCACCAAAACCCCGGAAGGCGGTGTTGCTGTGTGTATTTGTCTTGCAAACATGCCCGCGGACCCAAACATTCTGGATCTCGTAGCAATTGTCGACATGCGTCAGAGCTCGGTCCATGACGGCCGTGGACATGTCCACACTGAAACCAGCATTGTTGTACAAGTCGGCTTCGAGGACCATCAACTTCCCTTCGTTGGTGACGCCGACTCTCCATGTCGCCTTGAAAGGGTGGCGCTGTCCAGATGTCGCCATGTCCTCTTCGCGAGTGAGCATGATGCGCGCCGGGCGGTTATGCTTGGACGCCGCGAGTGCGCAGTAGCAGGCGATTGGCACGCTGCGCGACTCCTTCCCGCCGAAGCCGCCACCGAGGCGCTTCACTCGGACGTTAATCTTGTGGTTTGGCACCGTCAAGATTTGGGACACGAAGGTTTGCGTTTCCATGCTGTTCACCCTGTCAGTTATCAAGTCAGAAGGGGAACTCAGGCATCTGGTCAACTCACGTATTCTGAGTGCTTGACCAAACGTCCATCTGGCCGTCCTCACTCTTTGGGATGGCAAGCGCAGCATTCGTCTCCAAATAGAACTGTTCCTGTCCGCCAAGCCTTGTCCTGCCCTCGAAGATACGGTCGCATGCCTCGAAGGGTACGCTCAGATCCTGATTCAACGCTGAATCTCCCTTGCGCAGTTCCTTGCCGTACGGAAAGAAACTTCCGGCTTGTATCGCCTGGTCAATGGTAATCAAGGCCGGCAGGTCCTCATACTCGATCTTCACCTTCCTTGCAGCTGTTCTGGCTCCCAACTGTGTATCAGCGAGCACCACCCCGATCACTTGGCCGTGACTGGTTACGGTGTCTGTGGCAAAGAAAGGCTCGTCGTGTTTGAGACTGCCCCACATGTTCAGGTCAGGAGAAGAGAGTGTGTTATGGTCCATGTGGCCGACCACACCTGGCGACTCTAACGCAGCAGACCAGTCGACAGACATGATGCGAGCATGCGAGCGAGTCGAGAGGACCAAACCGCAAAAGAGCTCTTCGGATTGAGGAGGGATGTCGTCAACGTACTCGGCCTGGCCAGTCGTTTGGGCAAGAGACGACAGATGCGGGACGGGCTTCCCCATCGTGGACGCATTGCTCTTATCCGCATTAGCGGAAAGAGCTGGCATGTCTCTCGCGCCGGAAGAGAGACCGTGTTCGAGCTCTGATATATCCACTCCAGATTCTGTGGAAATGCCAAGATCACCGAGCGACTCGTACCAGAACCGTAAGAAGAGCGAACAAGCCAGCGTCGTCCTGTACTGTGCCATTCCTCCAGGAACGTCAAACGGTAGCCATAGTTCTTTCTGAAGCGAATCGAGGGCCTTCTCCAGCGTTGAGTGATCGGACCACATCAGGCCTTTCACTAAACTCTGTGTGTCGGGAGCCAGCCGTGTGGTTGGCGCCATTCCTCCATAGGAGAGGACCGCATCGTCCACAACCCCTGAATCGTCCACTCGTACACGGAAGCATGCCGTGACAATGGCAATGTCATCCTCCTTGCGTTTGGCTTGCTTATATGCTTTGATGGTCTCCTTGCCGTGGGTGTTGACAGGTGGCAAAGGGATCCGAATCGCAGTGAGAACGCCATCCTGCATATCCTCGGTCAATGTTGTGCGTCGATATCCCCTCACAAAACTCGACAGTGGCACCTCTTCCTCAACGACACGACCAGTACTTTTCTCCAGCTTGCTGATGGTGACGCTGCTCCCGGAAGCCATCAGCACGGGAAGTGCATCTGAAATGGGGCTCGCGGTGGCGATATTGCCAGCCAGCGTCGCAACGTTCCGGATCTGTCTGCCGCCAAAGTACCGCAGCTGTTTCCGCAGTGCACCTAGGACCTGTCCTCTCTTGCCGATAGAGGTATACACCTCTTTGCAAAGCATTTCGACCTCTGTCAACGGCACGTTGGCAGGGAGCACTACCTCCTCTAAGTCTGGCCACTCTGCGTCCTCAGCATTGGCCAGCAGTAGAGATAAACTTCTAAGCTCGTCTATATCTCCAACGTATACCATGACTGGGTAGTCGACGAGCTTGAAGCGTTGTTCAATCGTGACTTCGCTGGCCCCGCTGACAATTTTGGCAGTTGGGTAGATGGACTTGATCTCCAGAAGCTGAGTGAGGGTCGTCGGTCTGAACCAGAGCATCGTGCCGTCCCCGTAACATATCGGTTTCCTTTCATGCTTCCACAATACAGGCGGGAATATGAGTTCTGTGCCAGGCTCATATGGCTGGAACTCGTAGTGGTCCGGCTGGGTGGTCACCGAGCCTCCGAGTTCCAACACGGGGCTGGATTTGAGGTTGTCGGCGCTCGAAACAGAAGTGCTGGGTGATGGAGCACTCTCCTCGGTTGATTCATTTTCCGAAGAGCGGCTGCTGACCTTCTCCAGACTTTCTGAGGATGACGATCGATCCTTCGAAGCATTGCTGCCACATGCAGCCCCTTTGTTATCCCTGCAGCAACCCCCTGGTCGACCGCAGGACGGTAGTGATGCTGATGCTTGATTGAGTGTCGATGGGCTCATGTCTTCCTCAATCTCCCTGTTAAGATCATTTTGCACTTTGCTGTCAGCGACCTTTCCTTTGAGATCTTGAGTGACGAATGTTTTTGCCGCCTCCAGAATCGTCTTGTAACCTGTGCATCGGCACAAATTCCCATCCAGTGCCCCTTCGAGCTCCACATCTCTCTCACTCAATCGGAATACTCCCTCATCCGGGTCCCAGGCGTTTCGGACCAATGCATACAAGCTCATGACAATTCCCGGCGTACAGAAGCCACACTGGCTTCCATGCATCTTGGCCATTCTCTCCTGCAGCGGATGAGGGCTAGCAACGGAGCCAATGCCCTCCACCGTGATAATATGCTTGCCTTCGCAGCCCAGCAGCGGAAACAAACATGCGTTGATGGATATGTGACTGATTTTTCGTTTTGGAGACTCATGGCCAACTTGCATCACAACAGTACAGGCACCGCATCCTCCTTCGCCACACCCAAGCTTGGTCCCTCTGAGGCACGGTCGGGACCGGAGGTAATCCAGAAGTGTCCATTGTGGATTTGGATTGGTGAGAACTGTGCGTCTCCCATTCAAATAGAACGTTACTTCCGATGACTTATAGACCGACCCGATGAGGAGTCCAAGTCTTTGCGCATCGTGAAGCAACTCTGGTACTGGTGCCGCTGAGCTCTGCTGCAGTGTCAAGGGAGGGAGAGGAAGCGCCATATTGTCGTGACTGGAAGCCCATGAAGTCCAGTTCCAACTTCACAACACCTGTCCGACATTAAGACCCCGTCAGTGTTGAACTTGGGTATGTTAGATGTTTCCCCACCCCTGGAGGTTTGCCTCCAGGCAGTGCCGGATGCAAGGGAGACTTGATAGGCACAGCTTGCATCCCCTCACTTTCACCCCAGTGACCGTGTCCCCATCTGCTTGTTGCAGTGAGGTTTCGGGCGTACTACTGCATGGTCCCGTGCATCTCACGCCTCAACCAGCCTGTCAGCCCCCATCTTTGAGTTCCGGCATCCCCGGCTGCATGCCTGCCAGCTTATCGTGACTGGCGCTTACCCTTCCCCATCCCCAACGGAAGTCCCCCATTCTTGTCATCATCATGCTGATAGGCCGAGACCCTGCAGAGCACAACACACTGAATTCATTGCTGCCGGCTATGACGTCTGGTGAGCTCGCCTTGCTTTCTCATGCGACATACGACTAACTACAGCCATGATATTTGACAAATGCGATCTACGAGTATCAATCGACGCTGCAGTAGACAACGGGCGATAGCTTTCGCGGTAGCGGTTTCCCATGCCCGACATGATTCGTCTGTGCAGTAGGTATGGGCCTGGTTCAGGAGCTCGATGGCAGTCATTCAGCTTGTGGGATTCACGAGGAACTGGGGATGAAAGGGACTTTGTGATGCCAAGCCCTCTGTGTCTCACTCGACCAAGAGAATTCACTACTGCTCAAATGGGCTCGGTCTCCTTGATTTTGACTCGTATGCATTAACCATTAATTCGCTTAATCATCGTCGATGACGACCCCCTCGGTTTTGCGCCATGCATAATCCAATATCTCCGCCGTCGATTTGGCCTCTTCCTCTCCGACCAAGAGCTTGATCAGATACAGGCTTGCGTCAATCCCGCAAGAAATGCCACCGCTGCTGATTATGCGTGTCTGTGATTTGTTCAACCCTGCGTCTACAAAGCGCGCTTTGATCACTCTACCGGGCTGGCCACCGCTCGCCAATGCAGCGGATTTGACCCGCTCCTTCAGATCGTCGTAGGCAAACCAGTGTGTGGTGCAGAACTTTCCGTTGAAAATGCCGAGGCTGCCCAGGAACAGAGCTCCGGTACAAATTGATCTGGTTCGAGTCAGCGAAATCCAAGTCGCATCATAGATCTAGTGATTAACCTACAGCAACACTCTGTGACCCTTTGTGGGACGCGGCGGCAGTTTTGAAAAGGTAGCAATGAGTCGCATGAAGGCAGATTCACGCCGACTGGCTTGTTCGGAAACAGCGTCGAGAGAACCCCCTGGAACAATGAGGACATCGTAGCGATTGAGCGATGTTATGAGTGCATCGTCCAGTCGAACGTCATGCTATACAGCTTTTAGTTCTTGCACATATCTATTCAACCTTGGGCTCTGTGTCGAAACTTACCTGGACTTTGACGCCCTCTGTTGACTTGGTAATCCCATAAGCGTCCGTCGACTCTGACGCGACGTGGATGTCGAATGATGTGCTGGTCCCTGATTTGGTGAGCACATCAAATGGCCCATTAACATCCAGTGTGTTGAAACCCGGAAACAGTACCAGCAGGACCTCCAGCTTCAAGTTGTTGCTCGGAAAATCCTGATGCAGAAGGGTTAACATTTTGTGCGCGCAGCCGGGCTGTTGTTGTGCTAGTTGGTTTTCAAGATTGTCAATTTGTTCTTTGTGGCTGGCAAGCATGTTCCAGGAGGGTAACATCGCTTCCTCGCTTACCAATCGATGCCAAGATGGAATCTTCCGCGGACAGAGCCACACGCATTAGATTTGCAATTGAAGAAGCTTGTTTTGTACACACAATCCTTAACATAGAAGAGTTCTATCTTTTCCAACTTCCAGGGACTCGCAGACGTAATCAGTCTATGCCGATGAACTTCGTGGCAATGCACTTCTCCGAGATCAACCGGACACTTAGCAATTAAAGTTCAGGACCAACCCCCATTTCTCGTCCAGCTGGCTCTTATCGAAGTACCGTGTACACAAGTAGGCCCGATGCCCCGTCCCCGTTGCCAGGCGGCGGCAACCTCTAACGTATTCGCGTATATGTTCGTTGACTACTTCGTCATCAGTCCAGGGAAGACGGGCCACAGCGTCCTCACAAGCCGCGTAATGCTTCCTGATAAGGCTGATAATTCTGGACACGGCCTCGTGTACAGAGGCATTATCGGCATTCATGATGAGAAGAACCATGTTTTCCAACTGGCCGACACGCTGCACTATGGTCAGAAATTTTCCGCACGACATGCCATGCATTGGGCACATCCAAGAGTTGTAAACTTACAAATTCCTTCTGCACACTGAGAATCTCGTTGATCAAGATGGCCAACCTCGTGCACTCCATTACAATTGTCTCGATAGCTTCATGGTACCTTATGGAGTCCGGCAGCTCAAAGTCCATCGCGTACTCGTTATGAGTAATCGAGGGAATAACACCGACATCGGCGGACCGTATGTCGAAGTGGTACCAAGGGTCCGGCAGCCGTTCATCCTGTCTCACCGCCTGCTGACGGGCTACGCCTTCAATGTAGTCGTGTAGCTCCCTTCTCATGCGCTCTATTGACATCGGACCCATTTCCGGCCTCATGGCTGCGAGGACTTCGTACAGTACCTCCACGGTCCCCGGAGACCCGGGAGGTGGGATAAAGCATGCCTGCGAAGGATCAGGGTGGAGACAATCTTCGACGCATTGGCGTGTCAGGTCGCAGATACGACGCGTTCCGGCAGCATCGGTGGTGAGCTCGCCGCCGGTATCAATTTCGTCATCGAACCAGAATATCTGCGTTTCTTGGTAAGTCCATGCTTTTGGATGAAGAGGGGAATAGAGAGAGAGAGAGAGAGCTTGAGTTAAATAAATTTGAATGTAAGACTTACCCAGTATTGGTACTTTGTCAACGCCAGTAGCTTCTCCTTTTTACAGCTCGAATAAAATACGCTTGCCAGAACTACGTAGTTGCTCTTTGTACGGTGCTTTACTTTCTTTGCTTCGGCAACATTCACCCTGCTCTCTCTTGTGTTAATTCGTCTTCTTCGCTGCCATGCTGATAAAGGCGTTCGATGAAGCAAACAGTGCAGGGCTAAAGTTTAAACCACCTGTGACTTACGTCTTCAGCCATTCGTCGACCTCCACGTTGATTTCATCAAGGATTTCCTGACGATGGATGTCCTTCGGCCATGCCGGCATCAGACTCATTAGATTTACAACGTGGACCTGCCGACCCGCACATCTCCGGATCAGTCTATCCCGTTCGAGATCCCGTTGTCCCAAAGGCTTTGAGAGGAAGGGTTTCATAGTGAGCGCTCTTGGATGGACTGCAGTAAATGCAGCAGAAGCACGCCGAGAACTGATCACCGGGCTGCTCTCCGGTGACCAATGTGGTGTGTTCAATGTCAGCGTGTCTGCGACCATGGCTGTCTGCTGGAAAGGGATGTGATTATAGTCTGAAGGGATGGAATGAATGCAGTTGATTGTGGTAGACCGCTCAGGTTTAATATGGGATGGTTGAGTTTGAGATTCACTGGGAGCATTGAGCACCACTCTCTTGATGAATCTTGAGCAGCTGACCATGGGGATGGACATATATATTCTCTAACATCTCCCAGCTACGTCTATCTCCGTGTTCCCCGAGATCCTAGTTATCTGAGCAGAGAATATCGTTCGCCCGAGTCGGTACAGACATGAGTCAGCTCATTAAGGGGTTTTAAGGAGATTCCCTAAGTTGCTTCATCGATGGTTCATCGTATCATACGCGAACCACATCCAAAGTATACCACTTGTCGTCCATAAATATCCGTCGGCATCTTAACTCTCTCTGTCCAACTGCCAAGGGCGTGATGATCCACTCGTTACGTGAGAACCCACCCACTCAATATGGGGCTGGCTTTAAGTGCATCAGAACTGTTCCGTGCACGAGTGCGTTCCGATGTGTGCGACGGTCCTGCCATTAACTCAGTTTCTGTAGACGAGTCATCAAATCTCCCAATCGTAAAAGTCAACAGAGCTGTTCCAAACACATTACACGTACAAGCCTCACGGGACTCTCTGGTATGCTCTGGAAAATATTGCTCTCCAAAAAGGGGCGTTGCACTCAGTTATATGGTACTGGCCGTACCCTGCGGTTCTCAAGAGAACCGCAAAAGTAATTCAGGAAGGCATTCATCTACAGCCGTAGATATGTCTGCGGAGACATCTCTTGATGTACAATGGTGTCCACGCGTCGCAGGGCCGCATTCAGCCCACTTGGTGGAACAAAACAATTTTGTACCCTGTAAAACATCAAAGCTTGGGCAGCTTGGGTTCACAAAGCTGTACGCGTATTCGCGTGCCCGACAGTCTTTGACTCAGACCATGCCAAAAACTTGTGGTTCTCTAGCACTTTTGCCGAACGGCAAAGCCGGCCAAGGACGACTGGAGCCCACCATGATGGGTTGTGTCGTGTGACATCTTTACTGAACGGGTATAGTAGTCAATATGGAGATGCTGAAAACACTATCTGACTCGCGCTGGGAAACCTTATTTGTTTCACGGCGGTTTGTAAGCGAGGAAATGCTCTAAGATCATAAGCCAAAACCCCTACCTCTCATACAATGCAATGGTGCCACCGACCCCATATTACTGCGGTACGGTGAGTCTAGAACACGGCCGGACCTGTATTGCGCTTGTGGGTCCTGCGGTGTTCGCGGTGTTCTCACATTTTTTAAGGCTGCAAGCACGAGGGCTAGTCAGGATTTAAATGAAACGAAAAGAAAATAACAGAACAGAAAAGATAAACGGAAGGGACGAGAAAGCCGCAAATTAATCTTTCGTGATAATTCAGGTTCATAGCGTCCGCGTCTTTACCTCCACTAACGCCCACAAAATGGCCGTCTTTTCTACGGCGAATGGGCAATCGCTCCCAACAACGGTGGATGGAATCACACCTGCTTGGTGCTCCAAAATCCTCAAGGTTCCAGTGGAGGATCTGAAAGTCCTGAGCGTGCGGCATGGTTCATCATCCACAGTGGTCGTCCAACTGGAATATGGATCTGCCGTCGACAAGACAAGCATCCCGGACCGTATTTTCTTCAAAGGCGGGTTTAACCCAGAACTTATTGCCATCGCACCATCGCTTTTGGATACATACCGACGCGAGGCCGAGTTCTACCAACACATTTCAACCACTCTAATATCATGCGGGATGAATCTTCCCAGGACTTGGTACTCTGGTCTCGACAACTCAAGCGGACAGGGCATTGTCATCCTCGAGGATCTGACGACTCAGGGTTGCTCATTCGGCACCCCCACCGAAGCCTGGCCTGTTGACCGAGTCTTACGTGGGGTCGAACAACTTGCTATTCTCCATGCCAAAACTTGGAACTGCGCTCAGGATCCAGCCTACAAATGGCTGAATGCCAATAATGGCGGCCTACGGGGCATCATCCTCGAGTTGACGAAGCCCGGCCCTTTCAACGCCGTAGTGCCCAAAAACCTGGAGATACTCGGCCCGGATTTCGATAAGAGCATCCTTCTCGACAGCAGTCGCATTGTCACAGCTTTCAAAAAGCTCTGGGACACGGATGCATCAACGGGTCTTGAATGTTTCATCCATGGGGACCCGCATATCGACAATGCTTATATCACAGCGACGGGGGAGCCTGGTTTCCTCGACTGGCAAGCAGCTTCCACTGGAAACTGCTTTCACGATGTGTCGTACTTTGTCACTAGTGCGCTTAACGTCGACGACAGACGAGCGAGTGAGGAACGCATAGTAAAGCACTATCTAGAAACACTCGGCCGTCTTGGAGGCCCGCAAGTGGAGTGGCAGAGGGGATGGTACGAATACAGGAAGCACCTCTTCCACGGATATGTTCTAGCCCTCACACAGCCTGGAATGCAGTCGCAAGAGAACATTTGGGCTTTGGTTGGCCGATATATTCCCGCAATAATAGATCATTCTATCATTGAACTGCTAGAGCAGCTATAAACATATATTAAATGGATACAGAGCCATGTCAACTTTACAGTTCTTTCTTTTTGTAAAAATCCTTTCTCAGGACATCGAAGCCATCAATTGATACACGGATCTGTGAAATTGGCTTGTGGGAGCGACATCGAAATCCAATCTGCGTGTGGTCATTGCACTGGTCTTGGTTGAACAGGCCTCATTTTACGACAGTGACGACTAGCGCTATAAGATATCAGGGCACTTCTACTTCCAACGGAAGTGCCTAAGGGGCTCCAGTCCATCCGAGCCTGCCTGGATCACATGTCAATTTCGTATTTCTTTGTGTGGGGTGAGACTGGGGAGTGCACCAGCGCGTGCACGGACATCGCAGTGAACAATCAAACCGTTTTTGAAATAGATGACGGTCAGGAGGCCAACGACATTTAGGCGGCGTTGTGAAGCTGTGACTTGATTAAGGCTGGCAGGGAGGTCAATACTCGTCTCATAAGCCAATTTTCCTTTCACAGATTTAAAGCCACCAGCGGCATGGCACGACCGTTCGACCCTTTCGTACTGAAACTATAACACGCAGAATAATATAGAGAAGGCCAGGCCTGCTGCCAGGAGAAAGATCGCCTCGCGCAGCCTTGCTTAGACTAGATCAATATAAATTTTTTAAGTCCCATATACCTGACAAGGTATCATTTGCTGTCCCCAAAATGGCCAACTCTTCTAAATCTGCTGCCGAAGATCTTGAGACCCTAGACTGTTGCTTTTGGCATATTTGTCGGGAGCGCCGCTGATTCCTTTTTCGTTCCTTGCTGGGGTGGCTTCGCAGGTTCCCACCAAAAGACCGGGTATCGCTTTTGAGCATTGTTTGTTATAAGACCGATGACCACCATAAAGACCGACGACAGCAATACCACAGGGAGGAAATACCACCGTAGCTTGTAAATGGTCGGGTCAACAATGGGCAGGAGTGCTGTTGCGCCGGCTGGAGGATGTGTTGTCTTGGTCGCCAACATGCATACGATGGCAATGGAGGTTGCGAGAGACGCAGCAAGCCAGCTCAAGCTATCCTGGATTCCATCGTCGTTCTCGTTTGCACGGCCGCCTGCTCTGAAAACGGCCAGCATGATCAGGCCTACCAGAGCACTGATGAAGTGGCCTCCGATGACAGCCCGAGGTTGGGCTAAAGGTGATTCAGGCACTCCATAGATGAGTACAGCAGAGGCACCCTGATTGATGGTGCCAAGATTAGCGATGTGTACATGTTCCGGGGAGCAGTGCGGTTACTTGGAATAGCTTTGATACGGGTATGAAACGAAGAGATGATATTAGACGGCGAAAACCTACATATGATGCAACAAGCTGGGGAACACCGCGATCAACAAAATAGGAGGCGTGACCAAATACAGCCTGTAGGAGGGAGAGACCACAAAAAGCGCCCACGAAAGCCCAAAGTAGGGTAACCCAGAGTGGCCTGGCTGGTGGCGGCTGGCTCCGCACACCAAACCAATGAGTCACCGCTGGGGGCAGCTTGGATTGAGAGTTATTCATATCTCCTTGTTGACTTTCGTAGGGATTGTTGGTGAGGCGCAATACGAAATTTCGATGTAGGTGGAATGGGGTCTGGGAAGTTATTCTCGTGTGCAAAGCCCGTGCCACCATTGACCAGCACCTCGGCAGGAGGAAGTTCAGTCGGCATGGCGGAACAAACTTTGGGTCCCCGTGTTTTATAAGGGCGGGCAGGATCCTAGGAAAGAATGGGATCTCATTACGTTGAAGAATGCACTAGCTCCGGCACATATCGAGCCATGCTTGAAATCGATTGGTGTGTAGAAATGTCAGACCTGTCATGGCTTTTCTTTACAGGACACCACTCAACATAGTAAGACATGTAAGACGAGGGAATTATTTCACAGAGCGGCCAGACATAGAATGAGACAAGTCCTTTTGTGCACTATTTTCGGCAGCTGTGTTACCGAAATGTTCGGCCGTGGACATTGTGATTGGACTAATTTGGCTTCTCAAATTCGGCCCGGCCCTTAGGCTTACTTGAAGTATGCCAGCGCCCCCCGCATTCCGGAGACTTTGGGATCGGGATTGTTCCAGAGACGTGCTGGCAAGATATTCGGGTACCCGCAAATCGGCCAAACGGCACCGGACGCCGAAGGCCTGCAGCAATATAATCCTCAGCCTTCCATGTTGAAGCTGCATGGGGCATAAAAGGACCGCCGACTTAGGAGGTGAGGCTGTCTTCGCAGCCGGGAATACTGAGAATGCATTTAGCAGCTGACATCAAAATAGTTGAATCCTCTCAAGGGCTGTCATAATGTCTCGTGCTGGCCTGGTTCAATTGAATCCTGCGGCAAAGACTTGCTTGGCCATGATGTTGTTCTTTTCATGAGCGACAATGTTGCCTCCAGTTCAGTCGTATGTGAGGAGCTGGTGAAATCTATAAAGGCGAGCTCTGCTGCTGGAAGGTCTGGAATATTATCTAGAACACAAAGCAAGCAATTACATTATCATAAAACTCCATTCAGTCCGCTCACCAAAACCTCATTGCAATGAACTCAAACCTTACTGATTCGGCGATTCGTCGCAATTGGGGATTCATACTTCCCAACTTTGAAGCATCCGATCCCTTCTCCTCGGCGCTCACATATGCGGTAACGGCGGTGATAGCCTTCGCAATTATCTTCGGCGCTCATTCGGGCTCTATCAAGCTGAAGGGCTGGGCTTATAGCCACATCCCAGATGGTCCACAAGGATTCCCTATTATCGGTTCGTGACCGCCTATGCTTTCGTGGTAATTTCGAAAGACTGTTCAGCGTCTGACATCATGTGCAGGTTCTTTTCCCTTCTTAACAAAGTATCCCGAACTTACCCTGGATAAATGGGCGAAAGAATTCGGGAATCTGTACTCTCTCTGGCTCGGTAACCAGCTCTTTATGATAATTTCCAGCCCGGAGATAGCAAAGGACTTGATGGTCACCAATGGCTCTGTGTTCTCTTCGAGAAAGGAGATGTTCTTGAAGAGTCAGACAATCTTTGCAGACCGTGGTATTACCGCTACTCCTTATAATGACAAATGGTAGGCGCCCCTTGTTCTTTGCGCTGTTGTAACTCTCATGGCTAAATGATGTGCCCTTTACAAGGAGGAAGCACCGTCGAATTGCTCAGACTTGGCTTCACTCGAAGGCTGTCGACGACTATAACCATATCCTCGATATGGAAGCAACGGACATGATGCAACACCTCTATGAAGCAAGCCAAGGTGGCAAATCCCTCGTCAACCCTCAACCGTTCGCAGGCCGTTGTTCCCTCAATAACATGTTGAATGTTGTCTTCGGAACTAGATTTGACTCGGTCCATCACCCCCTCGTCGCCAGGTCGTTGAGGATCAGTCGTAAGTTCATGAACCTTACCGGGCCCATGTCTAACATTGTCGACTTTGTGCCTCTTCTTCAGCATCTGCCTACCCAAATGCGCTCACGGGCCAGGAAGCTGCACGAGGATCTCGTAACTTCGTACGGAGGTATGATCAAGGATATTGAGGAACGGATGCAGCGCAATGAGCAAGTCCCAGACTGCCTCGCAAAAACCATGATAATGGCCAGAAACTCCGAGAAGTTAGATGATTTGGACATGGCTATCCTCGCGTCGGCCTTTATGATCGGCGGCGTGGAAACGACTGCGTCCATCATACAGTGGTTCTCTGCTCTCATTCCCGCCTATCCCGAGATCCAGCGGCTTGCGCAGGCGGAGCTCGACCGCGTCGTTGGGAGAGACCGCCTTCCCACCGTCGAGGATGAAAAGAATCTTCCATACTGTCACGCCATCGTGAAGGAGATTGAGCGCTGCCACAACCCGTTCTGGCTGGGCACTCCTCACGTGGCTTCTGACGACTTTACTTACCAAGGCAAGTATATCTACGCATTCCTCTTCGTAAAGAGAAACTCAATTGACTGTGCGTGAAGGGAAATTCATACCCAAGGGTACTGTCCTTGTGCTCAACACTTGGACCATGCACCACGATGAGAAGCGCTTCTCTGATCCGATGACCTTCGATGTAAGTCCTGCAAGTGCCTTCATGAGTTTAATTGCATATTTGGTAACTTTTATCTCGCAATCGAAGCCTCAGTGCTATTTTCACGACAACCTAACATCCGCTGAAAGTTCGAATCTTACTGATCCCCGTGAACGAGACCACTGGATGTTTGGAGCCGGTCGCCGCATATGTCCTGGCATGTGGGTTGCTGAACGAGAGATCTGGCTGAGTGTTTCACGCCTTATATGGGCATTCAACCTGGAATCTGTGCCGGGATATCCCATTGACATCAAGGAGTACGATGGTCTATCGGGTCGGTCACCAGTGCCTTTCAACATTAAACTGATCCCTCGGCACGAAAACGTGGAGAAGATTCTCCGAAAAGCCTCATCGCAGCCGGATTTGCAGCAAGCCTGAGCATCCACGGATCAAGTGGTGGCGGCAATTGATGGCGTGCCTGTCAGCGTGAACACTTGCCGTGTTCTGACTAGGTCCAGCGAAGGCATGGCGATGAAATGAAGACGGCCAAAAATGAGGCGATTTCACATTTTATATATTCCACTTTACAGATTGTTTGTGCACAGGAAACAAGCGCGCAAGGACCAAAGCAGCCATTCAAACATCAAGGAAGCCGTTGTCGATTTGGTGCATTTTTGCCCCTGTTTCTTTTCCCATCCAACATACTTTTATTTGATATTATCCTTCACAAACGATTCAGTGTCTGGCTTCAGATTATTTTCATTGCTGATTTTGCATCTCCATCGCGTATCCCTAAACTGACCCGCCCGCCCTTTTGGCTGTTTAGTGTCTTCGTCCAATGACAATGCCTTTTACCTTTGCAGTTCTTGAGCTTCATAGATACATCGGTATATATTCACATATATATTTGAGTAGAGCTATCACCAAAGTCGATCATGCGGACAACAGTAGCCATCCTCCTGTCTCGGCACACTGCGATTTCCCAGATCGCTTACTGCAAGAGAAAGACTTCAAGATGTTTTGGAGAAACTTGGTGAGCGCTACGGACGTATAAGAGCACCATACGCATATAAAGTCGACCCAGCTCGTGCCCAGTGTGTACAGCATGGCTTCGACCTGTTCTTGTGGGATTTGCCTCCTGTCTGTCACCGGGGACAGACCACCCGCTTCGGCCACATTTGTAGGGCCGATATAAAAACCCCCTTCCGGCGTGGCTTAAGGCTCGGATCAAGGGCTCCATGAACATCATTTACCCCATTCAAATGCGCACCTACGTGAACTTCGCGATGCCCACAAGAAACCGTCCAAGTACTCAATGCCCCATTCCACCGACATTGCATTCCCCACGCTTTAGATCTCTGCCCGAGGCTTTCAAGAAATAGCTCCTGGTCCTCTCATCTCCCGCCTCAGGCATCTGATCTCCTCGTGCATAATGTTCCAATCAGTCTCAAGCCGTGGAATTACCCCTCCAACTCCCCAACGGGTCACACGAGATCGGCAGAAGGGCTATTTACCCGGACACGAGTGCCGACAGCGAACAGGTAGTGGCAGCGATATTGAAATATTGGAGCTTGTCAAGTACAACGCGACATCGGTCTATTTTTGGAGTGACATCACACACACAACCATTCTTCCAGCTCATACCGGCGGTAGAGCCTCCGATTGCATGTCGAACAGAAAGAATAAATTTAACCAGTCATCACATTTCCGAGACATGGGACCATTGATATCATGCAGGACTGGCCGTGACAATTATACTTTCCTCGGACTTGATTCGTAAGCTGTTAACCACTTATTCGACATAGCGTTCATCTAGAGATGCTCCTGCCGCTCGGAGAATAGAAGCATATAACCGAAGTCAGACAGTACTTGCAATTTGTTCTCTAAAAGAACTTCGGAAATCTTCTGAAGACAGTTTTCGTGTGATTAAACTATGGGCGGGGTTCTAGATCCATGCCTACGTGCATTTCTGGCCAATATTGGCGTGCATGGTGCACCTATCCGTATTGCAGATACGTAGTCCCAGCTGCGGATTGGTACCGACGTCTGCACACGTGTGATAGTAATTAATTCTATATTATGAAGCATTTATCCTTCCTATCAGATCTTGAACGAGAATCTACATGCGGATGGCTCATCAAAATCCAGATGAGGACAGTTCTCTGGAGATCACGCATCTGATAATTGTCTTCTGCAACCAAGCCACGCCAATATAGCCAAATCATACATCAGATCTTTGGAAATCAATTTAATCCAGGAGTGCCTCCATCTATCGCTTAGCGGTTCCTGCTGCTGCGTCCTCATCCAAGTCGCTCTTCATCTAAAAACCTGCGGCCCTTCTCGTGTCCTACAACTTCTGCAGCTACTGCTGTCATCTCAGCAACCAGGAGAACCCCGGGACACGGCGCATGACAATGTCTTGGCTTTCTGTTCTGCTCTACACCCTCTCAATACTGGGGACAGGTACGGAGACCGCCCACTGTGAATTAACTGAGAGGCTTTGCTAACCAAGTTCCATCGTCTCATACAGCTTCGGCGGCCGACAGCATTGTTTTCAGGGACTCCGAAACGGGCTTCACATTTTCTCAGTACAATGCGCAATACAAGTATAATAGCCCCAATGTCATCAGTTTCCGGACAGCCGTCCCGAATCCAGCGTCGGCTCCATACGATATTGTCTTACAGGTGACGGCCATGAAGGATGTTGGCTGGGTCGGTGTTGCTTGGGCTGGCACCATGCTCAATAACCCCTTGACTATGGCGTGGCCCAACGGGAACTCAGTGACTGTCTCAAGCCGATACACTAAGTGCGTACCATAAGGCCGCGTCCTTCGCTTCGTCCTCAACCTTCTGACTGATCCATAGCAAGCGATCTCTGCCTACGGCTTACGCTGGCGCAACACTCCAAGCTCTCAAGACCGGCACCAAGGTCAACTCCACACATTGGCAGGTGACGCTGAGATGCACCGGATGCACAACTTGGACTAATCCCTCAGGTTCAACGATGAACCTCAACCCCGGCGGCTCCAACAGGCTTGCTTATGCCTTCGCTCAGGCTGCGCCATCGACACCATCCTCTAACACGTCGTCATTCGGTGTTCATGATAATTTCGGGTACTGGAATCAAGACTTTGCCCAAGGACAGAATGCGGATTTCCAGGCTCTGGTGTCGCGGAACAGCTAGTGTGTCTCGTCTTGGTTGCTTGGATCCTCATGGTCTTTTGAATATCTGGATAGGGTTTATTTGGGGTGAAGAGTGTATCATCGCTGTAAGGGCAAGGGCTTGTGTTACTGTCGGTGGCACACCATGTCCGTGGTAAACCGTCTCTATTGGTGTCTTGAGTACTCATGTTATAGTTTGAATGGCAGGTAGCGGCTATTGCTAACGCATCCGGTTGACTCAGCCACATACTCCTACTGTCAATACTTTACTACTGAGCGAAACGACTTCTGCCCTGCCTTGTATTCACAGCGGCAGGGATAATCCGCAACGGCAGCTAGGAACATGATATATCACCATGCTGAAATTGAAAAACCTGAGTCCAAATCTGGTGAATGATGTACCAGTTTCCAAAATACGCCTTGGATGACAAAAGGTTGCTGACCGATGGGACTACGTGGCCACGCTCATAAGACAGACCTATCTTCGGGTTTCGGGAAAATGGGCATGCCGAAACCGCTCATCCCGTCTCGATTGTCTCGATATTTCTACTCTCATGACTCGCTTAAATTTTGGCTCGGTTTTCAAGTACTCATGAATATTTGTGCTCTTTCATTCAGCGTCGCGATGACATACCTGGATATGAACATGGGGGGTTAAGTGCCGTTACGTTTCCATGAAATCCTTATGTTTGGCAAAGAGGCTTCAACGTACCCTCCTTGGTGTAACTAAAAAGGCACTGTAGAGTTCAATTTAACCACAGAGTCTAGTTAGAGGCAGAGAACACATAACAACCAGACTGAATCGTATACACAGTCGTATTGGTGGATTTCTCAGTCGTCCATTTGTCCCCGACAGAGTCCCACTCGGTTGCCTGAAAATACGAGACTATTACCGGCAAATAATTGCGTGTCGTCTCCTGAAGGAGGAAATTTTGTTTCTACACCCATGGAGCCGCATCGTCAAACTCGCCTGGGCAAACCAGTCCGAGGAAGTACTGCCCTCGATAACTATAGTTACCATGCAAGCTAAACATTTCCCCATACAACAACGTAAATTGACATCGGCTTTGTAATACTAAAGCACAGTTGTCCGATTCATGATGCCGAGCTGTGATGTGCAAAACGCCTAAATACAGTGCAGATTCCTCTCGTCCCTTGCTTCAATGTTGCTTACTGAATCCACACTGGTTCTCGGCTGAGTCGAGCAGTTTCTTCGCGCGAATTCGTGCATTGCTATCAAGTCAAGGTTATGTACATATATATATATATATATTGTGTTCCGTTCATGGAATGCGGATGCATCTCGTTCGAGGTTGAGCACCCCATCTACAGCCCAAAGCCCTCTGTTATACGAACCAGGGCCAACATGCTCGGCTCAAGACTCTTCAGGATTTGACTCTACCTTTCGTATGTGAAAGTGCTTGCTTTGACTTCGATGTTCGGATTCAGATATGCCAATGACCAATAGCTCTGTCCTGGCTGGTTATGGATGTGAAGACGAAAATGGCATTGTTGAAAACTACCTAGCAGTTTGTACCTATGCTGGAGGTACACCAAAGTCCGGCTTCGAGGAAGTGGTGAGTTAAAGAGACTAAAAAGTATACAATATACGCTGATATTGCTGCTGCCTAGTGCTCCATTGATGAATCCAAGGCTGAGGCATATTCTGCTGGCTATCGAGACGATGGGGGCACCGCTAGTTACACCAGGCAGTGTTAGTTGAGATGGCGGCCGAAAAGCAACCTGATCTTACAAATCTTATCTCATAGAGTGTTGGTCGGAATGCTAGATAGAACCTCCGAGTGTGGCTCAACATGGATAAAACGGTCTATTGCCTAGCACTATTAAATACTCAAACTATCTTATCAAGCCCTGGTGTATATTTTCAAGCTGCCTAACCGATATAACGTGGCCGGCCCCCATTCCGATCACCCCCCCATTCCGACCGCCCCACAATCGCGTCACGCGCATGCACGCGTCTGTACCCACCTATAAACACTCCTCGTTTTCTCGATGAGTAAATTTTCTCTGATCACCGAACTTCTTTCGCATGTCAATTGAATCATCATGAAGCAATAGTTCGAGGCAGAGCTGGAAACAACAATCCTAGCTGTCAGGGCCGGAATGTCTATTCGACGGGCCTCAAGGACCTGGCATATCCCCCGGACTACACTTCGTGATCGCGTCAACGGCGGTATTAACCATCACGATGCTTCCCTCGCTCAGAATCTTCTATCTGACTTTCAAGAGGATGCATTGGTACAACTTATTATCAATCAAAGTCACTTAGGCGTCGCCCTGACCCGTTTTGATCTGCAGGGTCTGACGGCTCGTCTAGCCTTCCCAACTTCAGGACACTCTCCTCTCGGACAGAGTTGGCTGAGGGTCTTCCTCTGCCGTCATTCGGAGCTTCGATTGCGACAGAATCAACGCGTCGAAGCGCTTCGAATTAGAGCAGCCACGAAAAAGAACATCGGCTCGTGGTTTGACCTCATGCAGCTAGATATCGTGAGGGCGATCAAGGCGGGCAACCGTTGGAACGCCGACGAGGGAGGAATGATGGAAGGGCGCTCAGAAGATTCCCTCGTCTTCGGCTATTCGAAGGGTAGCCCCATTGCTCAGAAAGACTATAATCTCCGGGCGTGGACCTCATTCCTAGAGTGCATCAACGCTCTGGGCCGGGTGTTGCTTCCTTTGATTATCTTCAAAGAGAAATCCGTACAACAGCAGTGATTTCCTCAAGTCCCTGAGGAATTTGATTGGTGGTAATTCACAGCAACGAAGAAGGGGTGGATAGAAGACGAAATCGCGACCGAATGATTGAAGAAAGTGTTCATCCCGAACACCCGCCCGAGCGACCCTAGCGAATGGCGTTTGCTAGTGATCGACGGGCATCACACCTACATGACGCTTGATTTTATGTGGGAATGCTTCTCGAATCGCATATACATAGTCTTTTTGCCGGCACAAACAACACACGTATTGCAGCCTCTGGATGTTGCTCTTTTCCGGCCGCTGAAGCAAGCCTTCCGGAAGAGATTGCATGCTCTTGGGCAACACGATTCCTCAACCGTGGTGGCTAAACGAAGATTTCTTTATTGCTATCACAAGGCTCGAATAGAGGCATTTACGATGGAAAGCATTCGTTCTGGGTGGTGGGCGACGGGTCTTTGGCCGGTCTCTAAGCTCAGGGGACTTAGAAGCAAGTACATCTTGGAAACCCGCCAGAGCCAGGTCGAAAAAACCAACTCTGGCACTGGTAATGGCTTTATTGATGCAAACGGAGGAGAATAGTCTATTTCCCGGCAGTAGGGGATCATTTTTCGTACACCGACGCAGTCCCGAGAATTGCGGGAGCTGGTGCACGTTTATGAGACCCAGAAACACTCGTGGCCCACACATCGACAACTCCTCAAAGAAATTATCAAAGCGTATGACGATAAATAGTATCGTCTGATGATGTCATCAAAGAAAAATGAGGAGCTGGAGAGCCAATTGGAGGCCAGCAGGAAGGTCAAGAGGCAGAAGGTCACAACCGACCCGAACACGATCTTCGCGGATGTTGAAGCTATTCGGATGGCACAAATTGACGCCGGCGAGGTGTCCCCTAACGACGACGAGGTCTCAGAAGCACCCTCAACACCAACATCAGAAGGTCGTACATCGTTGTGGGCGGAAATCGACGTCGGGTATAACTTCATGGTCGTGGCGTGGGGCGGTCGGAATGGGGGGGGTGGTCGAAATGCGGGCCGGCCACGTTAGCCATTTGAGCAAGAGCTTTACTGGTAATTCAATCAGACGTCCCTCACGTTTGACGTAACGGCTGGAGCATGTGCACAAAATCTGTATTTGAGCAACGAAAATCAGATAAAAGGGCTTCCTGAAATAATGCTGTTGCTTTGTCATACTTGTGGGCTGTGACAATGTGCTTCGTACGATGTTAATTCATTGTATGAACCTGCAATACTGCCGTCACCCCGAAAATTGAGACATGTCAAAGCGTCCTTGACAAACCCAACTGCTGGATTATCGAACAAAGAAATTTCAATCACTTCGTTTCCAATGAGGTTAAGTACTGGTTTGCCTGTGACGTTCGAGCCTTTATCTGGAAATCGGACCAGCTAGAAACACGTTGCTATAACATCCGACGCGCTTTTAGCCATTCTTTTCAACCCACTTTGACCCACTCCGAAAGAATGACACCGCTTCCTATCAACGACGATAGACATTTGGTTATTAGACGTACCTCCGGAAATGCAAATGGACCATCTCGTTTGCCTGTATGATTCTGGTGCCTGCTTGCAGCGGCTTGAATCGCTTGCTTCTCTTCTCCTTCATTGTTTACAAATCTGTCATATTCATCCGGGGCCGAAATTCTGACAGTGCCCGAGACAGTGAAGACAGTGCCCTTGTGGAAGAAGGCATTTGAGTTGTAGGCGAAGCCGGAAGCTGCCATTGCTCAGAAGCGGTCGGCCGCCTTTACATTATAGGTTAATGTTACAAGTTCTCAGCTTATTCACTACCAGTTTCGATAAATCTAGGTTCCGAAATGTAAGATATATATATAATTATACATCGGTGTCTGAACCATTGAGTTTGATATCTGAGAGGATAAATAAATTAGTGCGGTGGCACTTGCTGTTACACCTTGGTCCCACTTAAAGCTCATCTTTCCTGCCAAAATCACTCATATTCTATTATTTTGTCTCTTCTGGGGCTGGAAATTCCGGCAATACAACTAATGAGCTGTAGAATACCATATCGGAACTTGCCTCCTCCTAGCGCTTTGGTCATGTTATGGACCAGAAGCTAGAACTTCCCAAACAGGCAAATGGTCCAAAGGCAACGCTATTTAGGTACTTGCATCTTTCAGTCACGGCTAGAGCCGAGTTGGATGTGTGATTACAACGTAAACCCCTCACAATCACTCACAGCCTATTTGGTCTTTGGGTGGGAACCAGATGGTCATTATTGTTCTGGCTTAGTCGAGGAACTCAAAGAATACAACAGCTTATAATGTATCAAGTATCCCCAGAAACATCTTTTTGTGTCTAGGCACTACATCACCAAGCAAATAAAATAGAAATCGTTTTATTTTCAAGCATGATAAGAGCTAACCTTTCACTCGCATTCTCCAATTTGGACACTAGTCTAACCATTAGTGCAGCCAGAGTTGCCAAAACTATCAGGATGCCTTTGCCAATTCAATTTTAAAGTTATATAAATTTATGTTTCAGTATAATATTATTCAAATTTTTCTGTGAGAATTATAAGGTAAAACGCTTTGGTTAGTTAGCTCCGGCTTCCTGTCCAAATGAAAGGAGGTGGAGATTACCGACTGTGAATTCAATGGGGCCCGTTGCGTCAGCGAGAATCAGAGGCAGCTAAACTTAATTCCGCGGAGAACGGGATCCATTTTTTTGTTGTTCCCTACCTAAGCTCCCTTTTTTCTGTGAAGCAAAAGGTAGTAAGCGGCTTAAGAACCAGAACACTTGACTATGTATGTACGGTCGATAAGGGTGCACAGTACGTGTTGCGGGTGAAATTACCTCCAAGCCGGCTCAAGAACGCCACAGCACTTGATACGAACCGAGAATCATCCGCTGCCTAGGAAGGTAGAGTCATGACACTGGTTTTGGGACCGGGGAGTTAGAACCTCACACAGTAGCAGCACAGTTGTTTCCTTTGTGGTTAGAAGCAGATGTCTTGCTCCGTTTTTGCAGCCGAAATCCTGGATTAAAAAACTTCCAGCCCGGCACTACCCAGGCGTTGGCACTGTTTGCACCGACTGATATGGATCCATAGATCGCTCAAAGTCAGAAAATCTGTACTTCATGAAACACTCGACCTGGATAGATCCCCTTCGTGACATTGTTCTGAAGAAGACGCATAGGACCATCTGCGCCTATTTGTCTTCAATGGAGCCCGCCCAGTCATGAAGTGGTCATCACCTCTGTCCATACAGGTATACCTGGGTGCAGTCACCAACCTTGCAAGAGCCCAAGTGTATTTGCCTGGTACTACCTGGACAATATGTCCGAACGCATCAACAACTTGCGCTCAGGCCAACGTGACCTTCGCCTATTTCGTCAGCTATTCTCCATTGTGTGAAGCACGAGAATTGTGCTCATTTCTTATCATAGTACTCTTATCCATTCTATCCATACGCATTGGCTGTACAAGGGACGCCAAATGCGGCAACGAATATCCTATTCCACACGCGCGAGTTGGCGATAGCAGAGGATAAATCGGTAGTCCGGCCAAATGTCGACACTCTGTATTCGAAAGTCTTTCCAGATCTTTCCTCGTCAAACTTAGAAATCACGATTCCAGGAATCAATGACCGCTACTGGGTAAGCCACAAGTTGTGGTAACCCCTCAGTGGGTGATCACAATACCGCTGTTTCGAAAAGTTGCTCTGCTGACAAGGTTATCTAGCTCTGGCCATTCTATGACGCGTAGGTTCAATATATCTCTGAACATCTTGTTTACGACTTAACTAATTGTCTCTTAAGGTACGGAAACAATGTAGCGAATGTCGGCGTTCTTCAGAACTATTCTTCCGGCAAATATCTTGTGCATCACGATGCTCAAAGCCCTCCTGGCGTTCATAAGACGAATGGCACAAGTTTTTTATCAAGCACGTGTCAACATTCCTACACCATACGCCTTGTCGATGATTCGAATTGCCACCAAGCACCAAAACAACGCAACCGATCGAGAAGTTGTACGCTCCATGCAGGATCAATTCAACATCACGCTCATACCATCCACGAAGAGCATCACTCCACCAACACCAGCCATGAATCTGAGCATGTTCTCTGACCCTGCGGTGGCACCCAATGCGTTCGAGTCTCTGGAGGAAGGAATTCTAAGGGTTGCCGCAAAACTCACACAATACAATCCCGCCGAAGAACCGTCCGACCGGCCCTGGGTCGAAGAGACACTCAGGGCAGCCGGATTTTCCAACGGCACTTTCGTGCAGCCGCCAGGGACGAACCTCACCGCTGCGTCGCAAGCAGCCAACCAATCCGTCGCCGCGCAGCAGGCCGTTCCTGGCTTCAACATCAAGCTCGGCGATGAGCGGACCGCGAAGAATGCTTCCTACCAGGCCGACTTCCATAGCGCATAGTTCGCGCGATACACAGTTGCCGCCCGTGGATACTTGACCCTGACACTGGACCAGGTTCTGTATCCGGTCTACGCGGCTTCACTTCACTCAATACCTCAGATGATGCTATCATCGTCACCTCCCCTTCTAAGCCTCCACTTGCGTCGTTGGGGTTCTGGAGCATAACCGTGTACGACGCCGATGGCTACCTGATCCCTAGTGCGCTAGATGTCTACGCCCTGGGTGACCGGGACAATCTGACAATGGCGGAGGGTAGTAAGTACGCGGATGGATGGAGCGGGCCGTTTCAGATTCTGATACAATCCAGCGACATCGTGCGGCCTGATAACTGGACCACGAACCGGATACCTTCGCCAGCTGGCGGGGGTGATTTACTCATGAATTTGAGTTTCTATGGTCCAGAGAGTGCACTGACTGATGGAGACTGGAAATATCCTGCGACAGGAGCTATCAAGGTTCTCAGAGGTTGATCTAGTTCTGGGTATCGAAGGCAACGCATAAGCTGAGCTTTTCTCAACAATGCCCCCGAATTTAGTGAATGGACGTCGAAATCTTACGCATATACATCTGATCAACATTCTGCAAGACAGGCGTAGTTGTCACGTGCAGTAGAAATATCAGTCCTTGAGTGAGCGAAGGCTCGGTCACTTACATCGTGATCAACATAACTACCGCTTGCTTCCTGTTACATGTACGCCATACACCGTGCTTGCGAGAGCATGTTTTTCGAAGAGCGTAACGACGTGTTGGCCTTAGGCAACTATCCTCTTTTAAGAACCTGAGATTCAAACATCATCCTGAATAAGCCACCTTACACGACCCTTGCGTTTATCCTCTTACTAATATCTCTTGGTTTATCCGCATCTGGAAACCCCCAATTGTGGCCGCAAGTTCCCCACCGCAACCACCAACGATCACCGTAAGACCTGCCCTTCCTATAGGTCCAGCGGTTGTTGGGCACCCGGCGGACGGGGGGCCTTCCATGCAAGCCTAGTGGATTAATCGCATTAGTTCAAATTTCTTGATTCAGTGTTAGTATACAGTTGATGCCACTCACATCTCCCCTTGTATTTTCCCGAGCGCGAGCGCATCGTAAATTTGCAGCACCCTTGACAGAACTTCCGGTCACCCATCCAGCCCTGCAGCCTCGCGAATAGCGGACAGGTAGTGCACACGCAGTGCATGCACCGGGGCCGCGGGCATACCGCATGGCCAGTGGGATACTTGCGACAGCTGGAATAGATTTGGCATGCCACGTTCCCCACCCGCCCCAATGGTCTATTCCCGTCCATTGATTTGTCGTACGGGTGAATCCCTGCACGATGCGACCGGATATCTTGGAGCACTCTAACGTAGGCTTTGTCTCCGCATGTGCACACGAGGTCCTCCTGGGGAATCGTCTGGTCATATGATAACAGGCTGAGTCGCTTTGGGACCAATGGAAGAGCCAGGGCACGAAATGTGCGTGAGGAAAGGGAAAGGCAGACGAGATCGTTCCGTGGACAATGTGATAGAATCTCAAGTTGGAGCTCAACAGCTAGCCTCATGAAAAGAGTCATTGAAAACCGAGACAATGGCTCCAACTTCGACGTTGGATTCTGGGGGACCTCCAACTCCGCCATGATTTGAGCGTCGATATTATGTAGACATGCTGAATATTGAATCATCGAGTCATCGAGTCATCGAGGAATAAAAGTGATTGCACAGGTAAAGTTATTTCAAGTGGAACGATATATATAACGTTGATTTGCGCTCTCCTTGACTGCTGGCAGGCATTCACGAGCCTCTACTGTCTGCTGCCTGCTGCCAAGCATGCTGACCCACATCCGTTGCCTGAAGCCACATCACAGGATCACAGTTTAACCACAAATGGCATAACGCAACCAGGGTAGCGAGACTAATTTAATCTTATCTTGGATCACATTCCAAGGGGTGTTTTCTCTCCGTATGTCATACTTCGAGCACCAACCACTTGAATTCCGGTGTAAAGACATTGCCACCGGACACGTTACTCCATTCGACGAAGACGCCCAGGTGGAGGTCATTGTTTGTCCAACTCTAGCATTAAAGCAGAGGCAACGTCTTGAATCCAGGCAAATTAAATAACAATAATTAAGAGCTCTTCAAAGAACGGACACGAGGTAGAATTCGTGTTTTCTTTGGGCAGGAAATACTATCAAGCAAAACGAAGTACTCGTTGCATTTATTAGTGTTCTGAGGATATAATTCTTTCAAACACTCATCGTAGATGTTTGAACATATCTGGTATAGCTATCCCTGGATTCATCAGACCAGCATCTGCGCTTCCGGATTTGGGCTTGAAAAAGATATGGACTTTGAGTCCATAACCCAATCGAAAGGCCCCTGGTCGCCACCAGTGACACCCGTGGACTCGAGTCTGAATTAGCTATGATTAACATGCCTCAGCTCAGTATAATTACATCGTTGAGTTACATATTGAAGTTGAATCAATAAAGTTGGAGAGAACACTTAGGTTGCATGGAACACCTTGTTTGGTGTGTATGAAATGGCTCTTTGTACATGCAACTCTGTGAACACACACTCAGCGTTCCGATGTTGATGATTGTTGTACATGTAACTCAATGTGTGGAGCGCTACGGCCAATCACCAATGGACAATGAATAGACTTCCGTTCTCAAAGCACGGTAGCGAGGTGGTTCGGGTTGCTGTGCTTGTTCATTGTACCAATTTAACGTGCATCCGTCTGCATAAGGCTGGAGATGATAAGACAAGGGTTACTCCATAATGATTACATAAAGGACGTCTCAGGCGAGGCTGAGTGGCACACCATGAAGTCCACGATTCCTCTGTGACTCATCTAATGCCATCCATCATTAAACGACCAGTTGCTCTGTGCCCTGCGCATTTTCAATGTCAATCGAATTTGCCCCAATGGCAAAATTCGAATCCCATGAGCTTCATCCCTTAGGCTGGGAAGCCGACCCGGCCGAGGAAAAGTTTCGGCTTTCGACGATCGACCTCACGCCTAACTGCGCGTACAACCACTACATGCTTTTCTTCCGGCTTGGGCATGAAAGGAGAGCCGAAGGGGCTGACGTGCTAAGACAGGGTCTTGAACGCACCTTGAGGTATGTGTCCATGTCTACAAAAGGCTTCACTTGGCTTGCGGTCAACATATTTGATCAATGCGGCCCCCTACCGTGCGAGAAATGGCTTCTACGGCCTTACGAATATTCTTCGGGGCACACTCCGAGGATTTGGACATCTCTCTTAAACGCCCAGTCACGTCAACAGCGGGACTGAGAAAACCACTCTATAAAAGCACAATAGTCCATATTATTTGATCATTCCACAATTCAATCGAGCCTAAACTAATCAAATTATTTCAGCCAAGCAAAACATTTACGTGGCACCATTGAGGAGACCCAAACTGCGGTTATTCCTTCATTAAGAAAAGGACCTCTACCGTCACATACGTTGTGAAATGGCTCGACCCCACGCATATTGGCAGCACCTGTCCATCGCTTGGTGGCCTTGAGACAGCGCACTTTGCATGTAAAGCCTTTGGCGACCTCGCTCTATGGAGCGCAAACCCATGGATGACATGGGGAGATGGGAAGCCTGAAGCCGATCCTGACCATGGTGTTGTCGTCGCGGCATACCAAGTCACATTCATTCCTGGAGGTTTCGCCTTTAGTATGCATAGCCATCACTATGCCTCTGATTTTATGAGATGGCACAATTTTACGCGTCAACTCGCTGAAAATTGTTATGCTGTTTATAACGGAACCGCCTTCCCGCCATGGGAACCAGCATGTATTAATGTCTCGCGCTTCACCTTGAACATTGCCCCGAGCAAACAGGTCGAGGGTCCTCGTACACCGGCAGTTCCGCAGACTCCACGCCACCCAGATCAGCAAGCCCTCCTGTTTCACCTTTCTTAGAGCAAGGCAGCCTCTTTGAAGAAACTTGTCTCGCCTTCAAAGATTCCTCATTTATCTCAACATACGATGCTGTGTGTGCTTTCAGATGGCGGCAACTGTCTCGTGTGCGGCAGCCCTTCTACAACCCTGACCCATCTGTGCGGTCTTTCTTCGGAGAGGCAGTAAATATGCGGCCACGGTTATATAACCCCAAGGTCCCAGAGCGGATGCTGCGTAACGTCGTCGGCCGCGTGTTTGGGAATACAGCTCCCGTGGCCTCTCCCGCAATTAAGGACGTAGTCGCGCCTGAACACGAGTACCCCTCTCCGAGCTAGCCTTATAAATTTGAAAGCTCACAAACAGCTACGACCAAAAGCATATGGAGACTCTCTTGGAGACAATTGCACCCACACGCGATAAGCGATCCATCATCTTGAACCTTGATGCACTACCGCCAATGTCCATGTGGGTGACTGACCACCGCTCCGCTGACGTTGGGGGGCTGGACTTTGGCTTCGGTAAGCCGATTACTTACCGACATCTATGGGGTGAACATCTGTCTCCCGGGCTCGTCCTGATATATGCGCCAACGAATTCCTCGTCTAACCCAGATGAGGGTTGTATCTTACGGTGAAGATGGAAAAGGAGTTGGTGCGTGAGCTGCTTCAAGACCCCGACCGGACCAACTATTTCGAGTACCTGGGCCAAGATTAGTTACCCAGGTAGCGCTTTCTATCAATATATTTGGAGAGACCTAGGAACGAGATCCTTTTTGCCCCTCAATGCTATCTAGCCTTATAGCAATAACGTCAGATTTAATGTAAAAGAAGCCCTTTGTGATACCGGTCAGTTGCTGGCACTTCACTGATCAACCTAAAGCTCCAGCTCTTTGCGTCTCCTACCTAGGTACTTTCAAATGCCATGCCTCTCATCCCACCGACGCCTTAGTCCAGCCAGGCCGGGTCCAAGCCCTGCAGGAAGTTCAGCTCGACATTCACAAAGCTCTTCCACAAGTCCACCTCCCTCAGCCACGGCTTAGTCTGCATCGCAAACGTCGCGATCGTGCTCAAGCGAAGCAGCTCCTCCTCAGACTCCGCCATGACGAGGATCGCATCGCCCCGGCACACGAAGTGCCTGCCGAGGTCCATCCCGCCGTGCCGCCGCTCCCTCTCGACCACGAGCCCCAGCCTGCTGGACGTCGCGTTCATGGCGCTCAGCTCGCTGCCCTCAAGGTCCTTGGGCACGAACTTGAACTCCCAGCTGCGCCCGCACGGGTCGATGAACACCACGTTGTGGCGGTTCCAGTAACCCACCATCAGCGGGTAGAAGTGCGGCGCCGACCAGAGGCGCAGCAGCGAGAACCTCGCGCCGGGTTTACCCTCCGCGTACGTTCGCGCGCTCGTCAGCAGGTCCGGCCAGGATTCTGCTGGTGCCCAGTCTGCAGGGTGGTGCACTGGCCTGTTGCCTCGCTCGAAGCGCACGAATAAGTCCAGCTTGCCCGGGCGGTGAGGCTCCTCGGCCGCGAAGGCGTACCCGGGGCACACTTCAGGGTGTGGCTGGGTGTCGAATGGCTGGATGATGCCAACTCGGTACACTGTTCCATCCTTTTTCAGCCAACCGTGGTTCAATCGAAATATATGCAGAGAACACGAGGTAACTTACGGTTTGCAATCACGGTTCTGACGGTCTTGCCCCACTCCAGCGGATATGAATCTGCCATCGAATCGCACGTCTCTTCCAAATCCTCTAATTCCTTGAAGAAGTTCTTTGGCTTACGAGACTGGCTGGTCCTGGATCGCCGATCTGGCAGTTTTAGCGAGCGTGCAGCAGGGTCAAGGATCTCTGAGCCCTTGAACTGCGTGCCCTCCTCGGTTTCAACGTACTCCCTGACCAGTCTGGTCACCTCCACGTTGGGGAAGAACAAACCCATGGTAACGAAAACCTGTGTCACGTCCTGAGCGAGGTACCGGTGTGGCCACGGCGAGAGTGGATTCTCGTCGTAGTCATCGTACCAGGCCCTCAAGCCAAGCATGTCAAGAATGTCGAGACAGTACCAAGTCCAGTCAGTGCCGGTTGTTGTGGCAGAAGAAAAGTTCTGTACTCCTATGATGAACCTCATCGACTCGACATATTTCTCGCGGGCACCGGGTTCCAAATCGCCCATATGGAACGATTCTTTGCATGCTATTGTAAGTTATGGGTCAGCTTCAAAACTTCATTTTGACAAATAGTGGGATTGTCAGCCCAGCAATAACCATGCGACATACCGTAAGACCTGTCCCTTTCCATAAGCTCCTGCTGTGAGAGCTCTTGAAGCTCGTGACCCTTCATCTCTAGCTTCTGAGCAAAGAAGTCCAGTCGATCCAGCAGAGCCTCTTTCTCTTTGCCGTGTTTCCCGAAATTTCGATTGATCTCGAACTACGCGTGTCTCCAAATCGGCGGCACGGAATGTATGAAATTCTGGGCGTCACAGTCGTCACTTCCAGGGAGCAAGGCCTTTCTGTCCGCAATATTTCTGTCAAGTCCATCCTCGTCCGTGTCGCTCATCGCCGCCGCCTCCTCAAGAAGGCTGGCACCATACCGAAGCATTATCTGCGTCATTCCAGAGTTCTCCATGATGACCATAGGATTCATAATTGTTCGAAATAGGCCTTTGTCACGCCCTCCGCTGAAGAGGGCATCGTCCTCAGCAGCATCGGCTTCATTGTACATGTTATAAGGCGACGTGCCCTCAGGTAATTCGTCCCTGGCTATCGTCCTGATCTCGCCACGCTTGTTGCGCTGAACTAAATATCTCGTTGTCGGGCCGGTGACAGAGTCGTAGACGCTCTGCACCTGCTCACCCGCACGGATCTGTCGGACCCTCTTGGTGTCCTCGTCCTGAGTCAATTGTTCCAGTATATGTTTCTGGTGCAAGTACATATCTTGGTACTCCCGGACCCTTCGAGCTCTACGCAGCATCTTCAGATCGTCAGCAACAGTCACGATTCCCGGAACTAACACGGTGGACTTACATCCAATACGAGATGGAAAAGCTCCATCGGGCTCTCACCAGGCACGAAATCCCAGATGTAGAGCTCGTAATGGGAGTCGAAATTGAATCGCCACTCTCGCATGCATTTCCAGTATGAACAGAAATTTCCTGTCAATAGCTTCCAGGACCTCGAACTCGTTCTTGTATGCCCATCCAAGACCCGACTTCACCCTATGGATCCACCTTGCGTTGTCGTCTAGAGGCGCGTGCAAGACCTGCCCAGTTTTCCCGTCTCGGACGAGGATTTGCAGGTTGCCGGTCTGCATCATACAATAGTCGATGAATCGGTTAGTGACAGGGTCTCCTCGTTTCATATGAGCACAAATAAGGTTGCGGCATTCTTCGACGTAGTGCTGCCGTCGAAGCCTCCCTTTGGATCCGACCTGTGTGTGCTTTGATTTTGCTTCTGCTCCGAATTGTGTGTGAAATGGGATGAATCCCTGTGGCTGGTCAGCAAAGCTCATACAATGCTGCGAAATGAGACGCACCAGATGAAGTAGCTGCTCGGTCAGGGCATTCTGGGACCAGGCTGCCCATTTGGCTGAAGGGAAGAAATGCCACAAAACGAGGGTTTGCAGCTCGTAAAACTCATCCCAGTTCCGACATAGCAGGACAGCCTCCTCAAAGGTGCAGTCTTTAGCCATGACATAGAACTGCAGCCACCCGTCTCGAGCCATGGCAGCTTCGCTTGCATGATTCCATATCGTTCTGCCGCATACCGTAATCTTCATCCTCTTTCCGTTTGATGACTTCTCTGAATCGCCCTTGAGATTTTCCGACTCTGCCGCCATGAGTTTCTTTGACGCTCCGGACATCAACGCGGAGAAGAGGTCCATCTCGTTCATGCTACCGTACATCAAGTTCCGCCTGAATATCTCCTCTGTTGATAGGACCTCGACCTCATCCTCTTGCTGTGGAGGATCCGGGTTGTCGCCCCGCGCGAAATCAGCGCAAGCATCCCTTAGGGCCTGTAAGTCGGGCTGTTCGACTTTCAGACACAAATCTCTGAGGTCGGTGTGAGCAATGGACGGTTCGTCAATGAAATCTTCTACACTGTTGGCTCGCAGGGCCGCTGGAAATAGTGTGGCGTGCGACAGGAGCGTCCGACAGAGCAGAAGAGCTTTGATCTCAGCTATATCTGAGACGAGTTTGTTGATTTCTTCTTCCGGCAAGGGCGCCGTGCGGCCATGAGTTTCAAATGGATTTTGGAGGGTTCCCACGAGCTGCGGACCGTACAACCCGGACTGGTCTTTTTGTATGCCCTCTCGTAAGCGTCTGCGGACTTCTTCTTGGCTCTCGATGTGCCCCTTGCCAACTTCCACTTGATTGGCGGAAGCTTTCGAATTAGTCAACTGGCCTGAAGGCTCCGTTGCCTGGGGTGACTCGACAGGCTTCTTGCCCTTCTTCTTGGCTTTCGATTTTGACTTGGGTTTCTTGACATCGCTTGGGGGGTCCCTCCCCTCGTCCACCACGCCTTCGATCGTGACCGGAATTGGCACCACCTGCCTCGGAGGAACTGGAAGCTCCTGTTCCTGATTCTGCAGAAGCTGCTCGTCCTTCACGGTGGAATTATCCTTCGTTTCACGCGGCTCTAACCATAAAAATTGGCGAATGAGGTCCAGATACTTCTCGCGCTCATCTGCCAGCATATCATCGATTGGGTCCCACATCTCGTCGTCGTCTCTGCCTAGGCCCTGGCTTGCAGATGCCGTGCGCTCCTTCCAGATCTGTTCAAGATAGGCATCCTGCCGCAGCTTTGACTCCTTGTCCCTCAAGGACTTGAGTCTCGACTGCAAGTCCTTCCAGTGTCTCTGAAACATGGCCGCCTCCAGCTTGACCTTCTTCTGCTCCTTCTCCCTGGTGGCTTCTTCTTCGGCCTGGGTTGCTTTAACCCACTTAATCCACTGCTCCCGTTCGTACAGGACGGAAGCGGTTCTCTGGTCAATGCGCTCGAGAGCCCTCAGGGTGCTAGTATGCCGCGCCTGTAGCTTCTCAAGATAGACCTTGTGGCCATAGTCCATCTCCAGGGAAAAGAAGTGTTTGTGGTGCAGCTGCCGTGCAGCGATGACTTTTCCAAGCAGAACATACTGCTTGAATAAATGCGCCTGTATCTCGTGCAATTCGCTTGGATCCTTCAAGCTTTTGAAGGATAAGTTCGCCGGTGGTGTGGCGGAATTTTTGATAAGGAACGGAGGCCCCTCAGAACCCAACTTATCCAACTCGACATTGCGTCGCTTGTAGCCCATATACAGGCCAAAGCACTGCCTCGCATGGAATGCACAGAACAAATCACTGTATGCCGTTGCTCGGGCAAGACAGCGCTCCGAATCGGAAAGGCTGATGGCCTGCAAAATCAAGTCAGTGACAGTGTCCAATAAGCCGCCGCGGAAACTCGGACTAAGGAACAAACCTGGCATTGTGGTTCTCCAATCTCAACCACTACACCCATGATTGCTTGAACCAAATCTTGGGGATGGTCGGCAAAGCTTTACGCGCACTTTTGCTAACTTTACCAACTTTTGTCAACCCTAGCACCCACCCAGGGCAAAGGAATCAATTGAAATTGGCACCAATTGGTGCCAACTGGTCCTAGTTGCTTATTTTCAATTAGTTTAGTTAATTTAAAGTAGTTAGCATAGCTGTAGTGCTAGTCCGAAGTGGACGACTTTTGATGAGAAAATTGGCTTCCCCACCAAAATGGAGCATTTCAGCCATACAGGATCAACCTCGATCTACACTAGCTAGACCAACTATTTAGGCGGTCCGCCGCGGACCGCCTGAAAAGGTGCTATTATTTAATCAGAATCTGAATAACTAGACTCTTTTATATCCTTCTTATAAGTTATTACATAATGCCCAGTATTATCGCAGTTGCTATATCGTCGTTTGCTCGATCCGCTACGGACCGCTTCTTCACCATCAGCAGCTATTTTACCAGCTAGCCGCTTCCCCTTCTGTTTTTTCTCAATTATCACCTGAGATTCCTCAATAGCAAGTGCCCTTATAAGCTATATCTGACTTCTTTTAGCCCTCCGGCGCTTAGCGAGCCTAATATCAGCCTTCTTCAGAGTATGGACCCGATCATTCAAAAGAGTAATCTGATGCGCTATTGCTTGTGTGCCCTTTATAAATTTCTCAACTGCCTAGATAATTAGTATAAGAGAGATCCCCTGATAAGCAGATATCTTACTCTTAACAAAGCTTAATTGCTAAATAGTCTGCTAAGCGTTAGATAGTGTTTATAATTCCTATTTAGATAGTAATATAGGAAGGGGTTATATTAGAGTTTGCAGGCGGACATCTAGTTTAGAAATAACAGAATCTGGGTCTTATAGAGAAATCCCAGCCCCTCTAAACCCAGCTTTCATATTTTCTTCTGTAAACACCTTATTATAAGCTGCCTTAAATATAATAAAGAAGTCCGACTTAGTAATGTGGTTGATTAATGCTGGGATAAAGAGATTAATTTCATCACTATATATACACTTTAATAACGAAAATGATATAATATTTAATAACTGGAGTAGATAAGATGATTGTAGCAGCATGCTAATAGGGATAATATTATTATTTTTATAGTATTGCTTGAATTCTACTAATATATAGCTTTTATATTTATCCAGGATAAGCATCTGGTATTTACCCTTAATCCGCTTAATTGTATACTTATTAAAGTGCTAAATTTATTCTAGACCAGTCTCGTTATCTGTCTACCCATTCGGGGTAGGCTTGATTACCTAGCTTGAGGAGAAGCCTGACTCTGTTATCTAGTTGGCATGGTGGTAAACGCCCTGAACGATCACGAACAGCAGGATATACCAACCATTTATATTAATATATTCAATAACTTTCACCTATTCCTGGTTCCCAGGCTGTATAGATTTAGCCTTTCTATGTTAATCAGAACGTGTAATAATTAGGGTTGAGGTTATCTGGCTCATTGTAAAGCTAGTTTTATCGAAGTTGTAGTGGTCGTTGTTTAGGATCCTATACTTAGCTATTATATTACAGAGCAGCCGGAACTAATTCCTCATAACCTCCGGATCTTCACAGAGGGCCCTCTGATAATCATATAGCCGATTAAACCGGGTTTTTAAGCTTAGTTATATATCTGTTGGTCGGTCTTCATGTGCACACGAGTGTTGCTCGGTACGGTTGTATTCATCTCTTATTGTTGGTTCGTTGTTCGAGGGAAGGGGTGGCCGAAGGCTTCGGCCTTCCCATCGCAGCTATGGTTTGGCTGCAGTGGTCTGTGCACCGCCAGCTGGTACCAGCTGGCGGACGGACCGTCAGCAGTGTGGCTATCTACTGTACGTCCCTCAGCGTGCGTCGCACCCACGATACGGCTTATACCCAAAATATCCACAAAACGTCATGCCCAGTTCTTACTAACCAGCTTGCTATCTCGTAATGCTAGCAGGAGGTTAGCTATATCTTCTATACCAGAGAAGCGCGTTAAAAATCCTTATACATCTTACTTAATAATATATTAAATAAGCATCTGCTCTTTAACTTAATTAAGTTTATAATAGCTAATATATAATTTATTATAATTATATTAGTTATTTATCCTTCTATGGGGTATAATTCCAGGGACGTTAAAGATATGTGCAGCTTAACGGCTAGTTAAGGGTTTCTTTTAGGTTTTTTTTTTTAGTTCTCGATTGTCTGAAGTGCTAGAGTGATTTTATCTTCTTTTGAGTGGATTAGCATAATGGTTGTTGATTTCTAGCGTGTTGAGTATTTGAGTAGGTAGAGTGATGCGAGACTAACGCGAAAAATGGAGACGCGATTTGCACCAAAAACAAACCCGCCTACTAAAACCTTAAACTTTCAGACTAGCACTGCAACACCGCCATACCTCTAAATTGACCAAACCAATTGAAAATAAGCAATTGGGACCAGTTTGCACCAATTGGTGCTAATTTTAATTGATTCCTTTGCCCTGGGTGGGTGCTAGGGTTGACAAAAGTTGGTAAAGTTAGCAAAAGTGCGCCACTGACTGGTATGCGCCACTGATTGGTGAACCACGTTATATATATTCTTTTTTTTACATTTCTTTTTGGTGTACCATCCGTTTTTTACCGGTGCAAATATCCGTATCCACGTTGTAATTGTTCTTGTCACAGGATACGGAGCTTGTCCACCAATGTACTAGGCATACGCACCAGACAGAGCAAGCCAGAAGTAATATAATTCAGAAGCGCCGAGGGTATCATGCGTACAACATGCTATGCGTAACAAATCCAATCTCCTTTGCGACCCGAAATGGGACGCCGTCAGTATACAATCTGCTCAAACGCTCTTGTCCAAACACATGCACAGAATGGCTGAGTCTGCACTCATACACAACGCCTTCTGCTCGGCCTAGCAACATCGCCCAGAGGCACCGTCCATCAAAGTCTGACAGCTAGTCCACCAGAGAAGGCTCCGTGACCCCCGGGATCTCCTCGGACTTCCGCTCCCTCTTCAGAGCAACCGCATGCCTCTTCGCATGGACCTTCACATCCTCCGGGTGGAACGGGTTGTACACCGTGTCGCACAGCTTGCACTCTCTCATGCCCGCGCTGCTGCCGATTGCGAGGCTCAGTGTCGTCTGGACGCCATCCTTCCGCTTCTGCTGAGTCTTACGCTTCTTGTGAGAGGTCTGCCTTTCGTAGCTGCCACTGTGGAGGGTGAGGCGGCGCTTCGTTTTGGGGGCCGGGGCTGACTTGTGCGGCTTGGTTGTTTCGGCATGTGTCTCGCTAGGTTTGGTGCCGGACTCGGTCGTGGGTGAGGATGAAGGAGTGGCCAGTTGGATGCTTTCATCCGTGCTGGTTGGGGATGAAGAATGCGTCTTCGAAATCGGCGTCTTGTTGACGGAATTGTGGTCGCCCTCCTGCAGCCCAGTCCTCGTGGCGAGCGAATCGGAGCCAGCAGATAGCTGTCCCGCTTCTAACACAGCCCTTCCCACGAGATCTGTGTCTGCCAGGTTTGTAGAGTCACACGGGACCGAAGAAGCCAGCCCATTCGCGGTGTCCGTCTCCAGCAGTGGGTTCTCATCCTCAGCTTCCCTTCCTGAGCGTGTCAAGTTCGCGTTTCTCGTCGATCCAACCCCATCGGGCCTCGGCAGTGGACTCGAGATGCGCTGCGCAGGACTGGGACGCGACGGCGTGCACTGGCTCTGTGTACTTTTGTCTTGATCGAATTCACAAAGTTCCGCGGGCTTTTGTCGGCTTTTCAGGGGCGAATCGAGGTGGGCTGTGTCTTTTAACTGCTGAGGCGCGACGCAGTCCACGTCCTCCACTCTGCACGGGCATGCTGTAATGCAATCATGGTGTGTGATGGTAGCGCGTGAGGTTTGACCCGTTGAACTTCCAGGTGACATATTCTGCGCGTCATTGGGTTCCGGAGAAAGAAGCGCGAGGTCTTTCGCCGCGGATCGCGGGGGCGGTGACTCGGCAGGGTGGTGCTTCTTGGCTGGCGGTACCGTGGAAGATGCGGGGTTAATGTGCGATGATGTTTGGTCGGCCAATCTTGAAGATGCCGTCGATTTCGTACGCAAGCCCTCGGATGCAGTTCTTGTGATTTGGACGAGGCGACTCCACGCGGATGACGGGTTCGTTGGCGTCGTTGAAGCAGAGGACAAGGACGCGTTGGCCATGACCGACCAAGTCCGGACTGTGGGATGGATATTGGGCGATGTTGATTACAGAATATGGCTGTTTCGGATAGTAATCCAGACACTAGGCGACAAGGATTGCTTCAGGTGGTCATTAATGTTGCACCAGAAAACACCGGCGGTAGAAAAGTCGATATGCGGACGCGTCTGCGGCAGTTGGGAGGCGCGTTGCACTTTAGCGTGTTGACGTGTGAAGCGGCCAGCAGACAGCCGATGACATAATCTCGCGTAAATGCCGATCCGGCTCCGACGTTGGGTGCTCAGATACCGCTGCTATCGTCAAGTTCATTTCTGAGTCGGCTCTAGTCAATGTTCAGACAGCAAATGAAGATTTCCCAGCACCCCTATCCTCACAAGTGGTAAATTAAATACCGATAATATGTTCAAGCGCGAAAGCTTGAAAGCCGTGCTACCATGCCGTAGCAACCACGCAATCTGGGATCCCAGGGCACTGGCCACATAGTAAGCTGGCGTCGAGGGCAGCCCTGCGCCAGGGTGTGTTGGCTGGCCAGATATGGGCAGTGTGTGCCCCTGGAGTTTAGAGGCCAAGGCTGCTGCTTGACGGAGAATACACCCTCCTCCCCTCCCTTTCGATCGACCACAGCAGGGCCAGACTCCCTCTCGGCCGAGGCAGCCCAGAGCCAGCGGGTTAATTTGGTCTCCTCAGAAACAAACGTATTAGTCCGGATCCGAAGACAGGAATGGGGAAATGTTTGGATGTCTCTATTCATATGGCTTAGTTCCGTCATGCTTCTCCTTTCCGTGGCTTCCTCTGCCGTGCTCCTAATGCGCTGGCATTCTTCTTTCCCGATGGCACTTCTGTAGTCTCGGCCTCTTTGCTAACCACCCAAGTGTCCACTATTTCCTTGACCTCCTTTATCTTGGTTTCCTTCTTCCTCGCCTGCCCTATATGCCATACATATCCCGAGTATACCGCAACCTCGGCGATGGCGACGAGTAAAGTCCCTCCCATGGTCAAGAACAGCCGCGCCGGCGTGCTCCACCACCTGGCCAAGATCCACAGAGTCGCTGCGCATCCCAAGATGGTGACGAGAAAGTTGATGACTAGCATTACCTGCCTGTGTACATCATTCATGGTCGCTTCGTCGTCTCCCAAGTCTTCCTTGCCTGCCGGGCGGTTGACCTCGGCAAACTGCTGGCTGAAGGTATGGGGTGCGTCGAGGGATGAGGGCTGCGAGACCATTCGTTGGTATTTCCGTTCTTCTTCCTCGCGTCGCAGGCGTGCCATCAAGGCTTTATACTCGTCCGACTGGAGCAATGACGGTAGGTCAGCAGTAGTATCAATACTGGAGATGCAAGGCTGGGGACATCGTACAGGCTCAGGCTTCGCGGGAGCTGGTGGAACAGAGACCTTTGCACCCCAGAGTAGGTTCTCCAGGGTATAGCTCTGCGCATCATGGTTCTTCAACAGCTTCCACAGCTGAATTATCTGGCCGTGCGAAATGGGCTTGCCGATTGCTGGGTCCTGGAGTGATGGGTCGGCTTCCGAAGATGCTTGCGATTCGTGATGTAGCTCCAGTCCGATCTCTTTTGATGTGGTAATTGCCCCCACAATGAAGGGCGTCATTGTGAGGAGAACCATTGTGATGCGGTGCACAGAACGCTCACCATCACCACAGGGTGAGATGATTTGGGATGTCGCGGCGGTACTCGGAGCTGGAAATGTGCTCGTCCGGAGGCCAGAAGCAAAGCTCAAGCCTGGAAACTGGCAACGGTTTGGAGCTGACACCTGGGCAATGCATGCAACCTTGCAAAGGTGAGCCGGCTAGATCCGAGGACCCATGTCGATTAGCACATTGACTTTTTTTCAGGTGCTTATTCTGGGCCTGGACTTGGGGAAGCTCGATAGACGATCCTGGGCGGGAAAAAAAGATCGAAGATTCATCATCAGATCAAAAGCGATAACCGACCAAGAGCTCCAACAACCCCACCAGCGGATACTGGACGCCCACAGTACCTCTCTACCGATAGCATACATGGTCGCGATCTTTTCAAGTACATAAAACATACCCAATTGGTTTTGTTGCCGAGAAAACCAGCGACTGGAAATGCCGCTCCAGCTCCGGCCGGGAGCTCCGGTTTTACGCGCCACGAGAAGACCAACAACTTCATTATCACGACATGTACGCTGCGCGCAACGCATACGGCAAGGCACATTGGACGTGCGGATAAGATGGCAGCAACAAGCACTCTACCACTCCACGGACCCAAGGGCCTCGGCCTTTGGCGCAGCCGTCGCCGTCGCCAAGAACGCCGTCAGTAATGCGATATCACGAGGAAAGCCCAGCGACATGACCATCGACCCTCTGAGGATCGTGGCAAAGGAGATGAAGTTCCTAACTGGAAACATCCGCAATCTGTTGGGATCAGGACACCCCTCGCTCGACCGAGTCGCGAAATATTACACCCAGGCTGAAGGGAAACACATGCGGCCCTTGATCGTCCTGCTCATGTCGCGAGCCACATACCTCTGCCCCAAGGCCCCTATACCACCACCCAACCAGCAGAATGCCTCGCCAATTCAGTCAATACCCATTGACACGTCCATATCACCACTCTCCATCCTCCGCGACGTTAATCCCTCCACGACAACACCAACACCATCCGAGACCGACGCCACAGCCGAGACAGATATCCTCCCTTCTCAGCGACGGCTCGCAGAAATCACCGAGCTCATCCACACCGCGTCCCTCCTCCACGACGACGTTATCGACCACTCTGTCTCGCGCCGCGGCTCCCCAAGCGCAAACCTCGAGTTCGGTAACAAAATGGCCGTCCTGGCAGGCGACTTCCTCCTGGGGCGCGCCTCCGTCGCCCTCGCGCGCCTGCGCAACGCCGAGGTCGTCGAACTGCTGGCCACCGTCATCGCAAACCTTGTGGAGGGCGAGTTCATGCAGCTGAAGAATACGGCGCAGGACGAGGCCCGGCCAAAGTGGAGCGAGGACACCCTTGGCTACTACCTCAACAAAACATACCTCAAGACTGCATCCCTGATCAGCAAGAGCTGTCGCGCGTCGGCTCTACTAGGCGGGGCGAGCGCCGAGACTGTGGAGGCGGCCTATGCCTACGGCAAGAACCTTGGGCTGGCGTTCCAGCTGGTCGACGACATGCTGGACTACACTCTGTCTGCTGCGGACCTGGGGAAGCCGGCGGGCGCAGATCTCGAGCTTGGCCTCGCGACTGCGCCGTTGCTATTCGCGTGGAAGACAAGGCCAGAGCTGGGAGAGCTGGTAGGGAGGAAGTTTGCTGGTGAGGGCGACGTTTCGAGGGTGAGTGGTTTCCTATCCCGTACACCGGATGAGCTCCATACGCACAGGATCACTAACAATTGTATAAAGGCACGACAACTCGTTCTCGAAACAGATGGCATCAACCAGACACGATCTTTGGCGGAGGATTACGCCGAGAAGGCCATTCAGAGCATCAGTGATTTCCCGGACAGCGAAGCCAAGGAGGGGCTGGTGGAGATGGCTGTGAAGACGATCCAGAGGCGGAAGTAGACACAGGTTCAACGACCCATACGACGAAACGCCACCAAACACAACAGTGCTGCCCAGCACATCAAAAACCGAAGAAGCAATAGAGAAAACCAAAGAAGTCGGGCTTTGTGCCCAGCTGTACAATGCCGTCGCTGTACCACTATGGCATCATTTAGACTCCCCTCCGATACGGGCTTTACGGACTGACGGATTTGCGATTCTGGGAGCAGCATGAAGGCGCATATCCGGGACCAGTAGACGGCAAGTGAGCAAGAGGAAGTGTATCATCACGCATCGGAACAGGAGCTTGCTGGTATCCGGGGCATTCATAGAATTTGTACATTCCTGCTCAAACAAAGATCAGATCACGTCTTCCTTTCAGGGGTTTGAACAAGAACGCCCGACGTGGTGAAGGATCCACTGAGGACATTGACAAGAGGAAACCCCGCGCCTTGATCCAGGGGAATGCAAATGTCCTCAGGAACGACCCAAAGCTCGACGGATTTGCCCGCGTTGACGATGATAGGAAGCGCTGCAATCATGTCGTCTGCGCCGCAGCCGGTCAGATCAATACTGTGGCTTCAGAGGGATGACCATAACTTAGAGGACTGTAACCTATCTAGGTACTAAGTACTCTGAATACATAAAAAAGGCGCACAAGAGCCTCACCAAAGTTCGTTGGGCGGAAGTATTGCGGCCCCTGCATACTGTGTGTTAGACAGCGCAATGCCCGGCCTCAACCCCTCTCAGCCTGTGCTCAACCGGCTTTCTTTTTGTTTCCCGCTTATCATACAAGGCTCTCCCCTCTTGTAGTATCCTGTTCCATATTGATCCACCAAAAGCTGATCTGGTCCAATTATTTCACTACTTCAAGGTGGACCCCGTGAGCATCATCGGCGGTACCGCTGCCGCGGTCCAATTCGCGGACGTAGGCAGGTGGCTACTGTCGCTGTTGCAAACGATACATACATCTGCTGATGGATGGACCACGAAGGAGACAGAGGCTCTTACCATGTTGGGAGACTTGAGTCATTACGCTTCCCAGACACAAGCCCACCCTATCTGCATGGAACACCGCCAACTGGCACGCGAGCAAGCAAAGGCTATGACTTGAAACGTAGAGCTTACTTACACTGGCATACTCAAGCCCGATGAGAACCTCATATCCGTTCTCCACGAGGTGAAATCCGTCTCTATCGAGTTTGAGGATCTTCTGGCCCGTCTGTCGGCACGGTCTACCGCTCGGAGTGAACTTGGCAGCAAGAGAGTGCTGAAGTCAATGGCGGCCGCAGCCGGCAGCATGTGCGATGACAAAAGTGTCGAAACAATACTCGCCAAATTGGATCAAATAGAGAAGCGCGCCATGCGGTTTACCATTCTTTCCTTGTGGTAGGTGCGGTCCAAGGTCATAAGCATATATCTGCTGACAGGTCTAGGGTCCAATCAAAACACAGCGCCGCACGACTCGTACAATCCGGCTTGATGTTCGATGATGTTCTGAATACTTTGGGGCGAATCGAGCGTCAAAACCACGACGCAATCACCGAAAATGGATCGAACGACGCATCTGTGTCAACAGAGTCGCTTCCCAAGAAGGTCGTTGCAGTACTGAGTGACAACGACAGCGTTGGGGCAAGAATATATCAAGAACTAGTCCAAGAGCTATGGGTGCCGTCACAGAGCCTAGTGGGTGTGGCGACCAAGGTCATGGATGATGATATGCCAAAGTTCCAGTGCGCGATAAGCAAAAGCCTGGTGTCCGGCGTCTTCGACGAACAACAGGGAAAAGCTCATTGCAGACGCATACGGAAGCACTTTCTCATGGATCTTTCAGGAAAGCCCATCAGTTGAGGCTGGGAAGTGTCTCTGGTCAAGTTTTCCTAAGTAGCATCCGTACCGTGCTTTGGTAGGGCGTATAATTGGTCACTATAATCAATTGTAGCTATTTCTAACCATTTCTCTATTTTAGTATAATCTGCTTTTTTCAAAGAAAATTCATTATAACACTTCTCTTTTTAAGACATTTAATTTAATATATATTATTAAATCTTAAATTCCTTTTAGGCGTTCTAATTAATTCTTAATTTTGGGAAAGAATGATGAAATAAAATTGATCTTTAGACAGAGTTAATTTTGGGAGAGAGGTTTTTTCTGTTAAGAAAATATCATTTTGATTTTAATATAATAAGTCCTTCCCTTTTCTTTCGAAATACTTTAAGGCCCAGGTTAGTTAAAAAAGAATCCTTTATTTTCTTTTTCCCGTTAGGTTTAATTATAATTCTAGCTTTATAACTTGCTGGCCCTTTTAATCTTTAATTCTGATTCTAATTCTGATTTTTATAAATTGAAATAGAAGAAAAAACATTGAAAGTGTTGAATGGGCTTTCTGTACGTACGTACGGGTATCTCGTAAACGATGGGTTGAATTCGATGCTGATTTCTTATTGTTCTTGCCTAACTAATAAGAAAGGGAGCCTTCCGTGCGATGGGCACCATAAGCATCCCTACCGCCTAGGGGCTTGGTCATCTGACCAAGCCGTGACTATCAGCATTATAATATATGCCGCTTATAATATATACCGCTTATAATATATACCGCTTATAATGTATATGTTATAAACCAACATGTTGGCACTTAAGGGACCCATTTTGATACCCCAGGCAAACAGAATCAGATGCCACATTGCAACCCCGCAGGCACTTGTTAGCAAAATCAGCAAAGCATGTCAGAGATCAGGGTTAGGACCAAGGACCCACTGACCAGGTGGACCGACAGGACCGACGAGCGGTCCAGTCGACTACAGGGGTGGACCGCACAAGTCGATGAGCGGTCCATACGGTCCATCATCAAGGACGGATGAAGAGTCGGAACATATAAGGACATGGTTATCACCACAGTAGATAGCTTTCATAGAACAGACTCTTCAGTCGTCAATCTAAGTATTCAGTCTCACAACTGGATAGCCTCACAGCTAGTGATCATTACCGCTTAAGAAGAGAACAGTGTCTTCGTATTACGAACAGTCAAGTATCACCTCTACGCCGCTCTGCTAACATAAACCCTACAGGTTACCTACTAAACCCTACAAAGGTTTGGTGTGATCATTGCAGTATACCGCTTATAATATATACCGCTTATAATTTATACTCCCTTTACTATGTTTTTCTAATAAATCTATTTCATTTTATTTTAAGATTAATTTTCCTGTATAATTATTTTCTTCAAAGAATATTTAATAATGATTTAATAATTTTAGAAAAAAAGGTATAACGTGGTTTACCAGTTAGCCGTGTTTATTACATGCCCGTGTTTTTTTACCACTTCCGCCAACTTTTGTTGACCCTAGCAACCATCAGGTGCTGATATATTAATAAGAACTTGCACCAATTGGTGCGAACTGGTCCCAAATGCTTAATTTCAATTGACTTGGTCAATTTAGAAGTATTAGCGTGGCTGCAGTGCTAGTCCGAAGTGGACGACTTTTGGTGGGGAAATCGCACTTCGCACCAAATGGTGCCAACTTCGCCCTTAAAATCGCGGTCCGCGGCGGACCACCAACGCACATATATTCGCACCAATTGGCGCCAAGTAGGCTGGATTTGCTATAATACAGTGAGAATCTGATCCATCAGACCCTTCTTTCTCTCTCTCACACGGTCTCACATTATGCCCAGTCTCGCCGCAGTTGCCACAGTGTTGTTTGCTCGGTCCGCCGCGGTCCGCCTCCTCAGTACCACCAGCCATTTCACCAGCTAGCCGCTTTCCCTTCTCTTTTTCTTTAATTATTGCCTGCGATTCCTCGATAGTAAGTGCTCCTCCAAGCTGTATTCGGATTCGTTTAGCCCTCCGGCGTTTAGCGAGTGCCCTATTAGCTTCTTGAAGTATCCGGATCTGCTCGCTCAGAAGTGTAATTGAGTGTGCCATCGATTGTGCTCCCTTCGTTATCCGATCAACAGCCTCCATAATTGGTGTTAGGAGAGCTTACCTGGGGTACAGAGATCTTGCCTTTGATAAAATTTGATTGCTGAATAGTCTGCTGAGCATTAGAGGGTGTTTGTGATTCCCATTTTGATGGTGACATGGGGAGAGATTGGACTGGAGTTTATAAGCGAATATCCAGCTTAGAAATGACAGAATCTGGGTCCCATAGAGAAATATCAGCCCCTCTGAACCCATATTTCATGTTTTCTTCTATAAAGACCTTATTGTAGGTTATCTTAAATACAAGATATAACTCGGATTTGGTGATGTGATTAATGGACGCCCAGATGAAGAGATTAATCTTATTACTATATGCACGCTTTGATAGCGAAATAATACAACGTTTAATAGCTAAAGCACATGAGATGAGTGTGGAGGCATGCTAATAGTGATAATATTGTTATTCTTACAGTACTGCTTAAATTCCGCTAATATATAGCTTTTATATCTGTCTGAGATAAGCATCCGGTATTTGCCCTTAGTCCGCTTGATTGTATGCTTATTAAAGTGTTGAATTCATTCTAGACTAGTCTTATTATCTGTCCACCCGTTTAGAGTAGGCTTAATAATCCAGCTTGGTGGGAAGCCTGACTCTGTTGTCCAGTTGGCAAGGTGGTAGGCGCCTTGGACGATTACGAACGGCGGAATACACCAGCCCTTTACATTGATGCATTCAATAGCTGTTACCCATTCTCGGTTTCCAGGTTGTACAGATTTGGCCTTTCCATGTGGATCAGAATGTGTAACAACCAGGGTTGAGGTTATCTGGCTCATCATAAAGCTAGTCTCGTCGAAGTTGTATAAGGTATTATTTATGACCCCATACTTGGCCATTATATTATGGAGTAGCCGAAACCAGTTCCCAATATCCTCCGGATCCTCGCAGAGGGCCCTCTGGTAGTTATATAGCCGATTAAACCTGGTTTTCAAGCTTGGTTGTGTATCTACGAAGCATCGTGCCCAGTTCTTACCAACCGGCTTGCCATTACGCGATGCCAGCAGGAGATTGGCTATATCTTCTACACCGGAGAGGCGCATTGGAAATCCTCGTACATGTTGCTCAAGTATGTATCAAATAAGCGTATGCTCTTTAACTGGATCGAGTTTATGCAGGTTAACACGTAATTCTTCACGACGTGGTCGGTTGTTCATCCTGTCACGTAAGGTAAAGTAAGGGATACTAAAGATTCGTGCAGCCTGAGCTGTATTTAAGGGTTTCTTTTGATTTCTTTTGGATTTCGCGATTGCCTGAAGTGCTAGTTGAATTTTATCTTTTTTTTTAAATGTAGATTAGCATCATGGTTGTTAAAGTCTAGCGTGTTGAATATTTTAGTAGGTAGAGTGATGCGAGACTGATGTGAAAAATGGGAACAAGATCTGCATCAAAAACAAACCCGCCCACCAAAACCTTAAACTTTCAGACTGGCACCGCAACACCGCCATACCTCTAAATTGACCAAACCAATTGAAACTAAGCAATTGGGACCAGTTCACACCAATTGGTGCCAATTATTATTAATATATCAGCACCTGGTGGGTGCTAGGGTTAACAAAAGTTGGCGGAAGTAGTAAAAAAACACGGGCATGTGATAAACACGGCTAACTGGTAAACCACGTTATATATATTTAAAGATAATAGATTATTAAGAAACAATGTCGAGAGTCTCTGGGGAAGATGCTAGGCAAATGGTTGCTTGGGGCAGATCAGGATCTGAACATTCTGTGCTATGTTGTTGATGATGATGCCTAACTACATTGTGATTCCAGTGCGTCTAGCCACCTGCTTTATAACCTAACCTGCCCATTCCTATGGATCTCCATGCACGCTAGCCTGAGCGAGGCTCAACCCTGAGTTGTGCGACACATGGGCCCGAGCGGTGCTGCGGTGCCTTTTAGCCGATATTACGGTGTCACCACCGGGCCTCCGACGGGCCCGAAGTGCTGCCTTCCAACAAACAATTAAAAGATTTCTTGAAAGAAAAAGTATTTAAATAGGAAATAGTTGGTTATAGTGACCCTCTTAACGTCCCACCCAAGCACGGTATGGATTCTGGATCACTGGGAAACCGGGGTCTTGGAAGTCAACACTCATAATATTCATCATCGCAAACGACAAACTAACAAGGTATCTTGAGAAGTGGGCAGCCGGGCTCCCGCTACACGTCATAAGGTCCTACGCCTGGATTGGGGGAACGGACTTGCAAAAGTCTCATTTAGGTCTTGTGAGAACCGTCCTGTATCAAAACCTCCAAACGCGTCCTGCACTCTGTTCCGTGATTACTTCACGAAGATGGGCTTTTTTCTCTACGCTGAGGAACTGCGAAAAACAGCCCGCTTGGGAAGAGTGGGAACTGAAGGAGTGTTTCGAGTTTCTGCTAGCAGAAATTATAAAGACAACCCAGGTTGCGTTCTTCATCGACGGTTTGGATGAATTTGAGGTGCCTCCGGCACGTACCTTGGCCACGTACCTTGGCCATTGTGAAGGACATTGCCGCTCGCGATGGCGTCAAAATCTGCGTCGCTAGCCGCCAGTGAAGGGAATTCAGCGACGAGTTCAATCAGAATTCGGTGGTACGGATGCATGACCTCACGAAAAAAGACATGATTGATTTTGTTAGGAGCACCTTCTCTACCAACAGAGGATTCCAAGAGCACATTCAGATATTTCCCAATGAGGTCGAGTCCATCGTATCGGATGTCGTCAACAAATCCAATGGTGTCTTTCTATTGGCATATCGGTGGTGAAAAGTCTATCAGAAGCCTGTTCAGAAGGCGAGGGGCTTTCTAGATTGAGGGTAATCCCTCACAGTCTTCCAGAAGATCTCAGAGACCTCTACACGAGCATCTGGCGAGGCATGGGTCATCGCAGTCGAGATTTCGCTCGACAAGTGACTCTAATCCAGGCATCGCAGGGACCACTCTACTTCCTCAATTTCTGGCTCGCGGATGAAGGGGATTTCCATGGTCTTACTACCCTGGATATTCGGGATCTTTCCAAGGCCCGCCTCTCCAGCATTCGCAGTCAAGTGATTCGGCGCCTTAACTGGGCATCCGCCCGCCACAGACCGAGGGACCTGGTCAACAGCTTGCCAAGCATCTAGCCTCTCAGGCCAAACCCTGTATCCCAGATGCAAGATCGTTCAGATCGCATTCCAGGCTTTTTCATGCGTTTAGTTCTCCGCAGGTGCTCTGAAAATGTTCGTCCGACTTTTGTCCTCGGCTGCATTGGAGGCGCAGAAACGCGAGGGCTCGGGCAAACGCCAGCTCACGCCGTTGCATTGACCTCGGCTCGTCGATATTTCGTCTGGAGGGGACGTTTCGTCTTTATGAGACATGCTGTTCCATGTTCCAGCAAATCGGAACCGAGAGCGGACGGCCGGGAATTTGTTTTGTGTTCCCTGAACTGGGTGACGGTGATACCCGTCCGAGATGGCTAAGTGTCAATGTTAGACCTGTTTCTGGTGGAGTATATAACAGTCTCTCGTCCCAACTCTTACAGTATGGCAACAGCAAGCAGAATCAGAGCCACTCCATTCTATCAACCACAATGAAGTTTATCGTCCTTTTCGCCAGCCTTGTTTCGGCCCAGATACCTGCTTTTGCACCTCCCGGACCCGATGATGGTAAGAGATTCCTTTGAGCGTTGAAGAGTCAGCACATACAATATTTACTTGCGCTTTTGTAATCCGAGGCCCCTGCCGGGCCTCAACGCCTTAGCCAACCATGGTCTCCTTCCTCGTAGTGGAAAGAACATCACCCCAAGCCGACCTCGTCACTGCTATGCGTCAGGGGATGAACCAGGACGAATGTCTCTCCGTCCTGCTCTTCCGCGCAGCAGTGCAGACCAACCCAAACAAGGACAACGCCTCTTTCTCCCTACCTGACCTCGGCCGCCACAATATCCTAGAGCACGACGCAAGTTTGAGGCAAGCATTTACATCCCCATATCGAAACAGTGTGCGCACCCACAGACTTTTCAATAGCCGCCGAGACGCCTTCTTCGGCAATCCGAACCCCTTCAACCAGACGATATTCGACGAGACGCTCGCGCAGTGGACAGAAGATACCATCAACGTCAACACGTCCACCAAGGGCCGAGCCGCGCGCATCCGCACCTCCAACGCGACGAACCCGGAGTTCGGCCTCTCGCGGCTCGCACAGGCCTTCACCACCGGCGAGTCGGTGGCTTTCATCATGGTCTTTGGGGATGTGCAGACGGTTGTTGTGCCCAAAGCACCCGTGCAGTTCTTTTTCGGTATGCTTATCCCTGCTTCCTTCGTGCCCGAGGCGTTAAGGTGGGAAGCTGATATGTGCTCGGCAGAGAATGAGCAATTTCCTCCCGGGTATGCACCGCCTGCTAACGTGGTCACCAACACAAACCTGCAGAACCTTTCGCAGAGGCTTGGACAGGCCTTGATGGCGGAAGGTGTCGATATCAGCAATCTGACAGGGCCAAGACGGAGGGATGTCCACGGGGCCATGTGGTAGAAACCGATCGAGCTGTGCTTGACTTTAGGGAAGTCTTCGTAATCGTGTTAGTCCTTGCGATGTACTCGGGTCTTTTCCCTAATGCCTCGGAACGCGAAAGCCGACCCTGGCCTGGTTGGCAGTCTCAATGGGAAAGATGGCCACATTCACGCCCCGAGAAAGCAACCTTCAGTCCAGTTAGGGCTTTTTTACTTGGTACATAGCCACAGCTTCAAGATCATTTGTAGATTTCCCTGAATACCTTTGGGAACAACACGCTTTTAACATTTCTTCTTAGTCAAATTGACCACAATAGCTCAAGCTTTAACAACAGCCACCTGGCTTCGCACGGCAACATTTTCCTTGCGGCCGGGCTCGGGGAAGCCTTCCACGTTCACGCCTTTCCTGAACAGCAGGCAGTGGGTCGAGCCCCCAAAGTGGAACATGCCCGTCTCATCGCCCTTCTTGATGTGCTGGCCCTCCTTGACAGTGATCTCACAGGTGCTCACCTCGTCCATACCAATACCGATGAACGCCATGAGCCCGATGGCCGGGTTGTTAGCCTCGATGAAGATGATGGCCCGGGCGGCCAACGCGGACAAGTACCCCTGCGCAGCCGAAATGCCCTGCTTGATCCGGACTTGCTCCTCTGTGCTATTTATGTCGCCACCGGCGTACAACGGCTCGCTGAAGTATGTCCCGTCCACGGTGTATGCCTTCTTGACAGTCCCCGAGATGGGAGAATGCCACCTGTGATAGGAAAGAGCCGAGAGGAAGGCCTGGTAGACAGTGCCGTCTTTGAACTGCGGCGCCAGAGAATCGTTGGCCAGCATGTCGGCGATGGAGTAAGGCTGGCCCTTGATCCAGAACTTGTCGCGCAGCTTGACGTTGCGCTCCACCGCGTAGGGTCGGGACTCGCAGCAGTTGGCGATGACGTTGTCATCGTCGGGGCAGGCCACGGGGCGGGCGCTTTCTTGCAGCTTGCGGGTGAAGAAGTCGTCCCAGGAGGTGAAGCCATACTTGTCCTTGCTTGGGTCGCAGATGTACATTTCCTCAAACTTGTGGTTGGTCTTCAGGGGCGCGTTGGCGACCTGCATCAGGTCTTTCCTGCCGTGCTCTCCAAACCAGCCGAGGCGGTGGTCGCCAAGTACATGGGCGGACTCTGGGGTCTGTATGCAGCATCAGTACGATAGTGCAGTAGCAAATAGGAGCACTGGAAGCTTTGAAACATACCCTGAGGAACTTTCCCCATTCGTTCATGACTTTCTTCAGCATCTTGTTCACCTCGGTATCCAAGAAAGCCGCGTGGCCGCTAGGGGTCGCCATGGCGTAGTCGAAAATAGCACACATAGGCACGCCGACCATTCCCACGCTCTCCGCGGCGTCGGTCCACTCCGGAGCACGGGAGAAGACGTGGTTCAGGACCGCAAGCATGTGGCCGTAGTCCCTGATGGCCTTGTGGCCCGTGGGGTCCTTGTTGTAGGGGCTCTTCTGCGGGACCTCATCCCACATTTGGGTGAAGAGCATGCGGATGCGCGGATTGGTCTCGATAAAGGTCCTGAACTCCTGCAGCACCGGGATTAGCTCCTTGGGATTCTTGTTGACGTGCTCGACTTGCTTGCTCAGCCATTCCTTGTGGACACGGCTGTCTGTCGGCAGCCAAGCGCCGGGCCTGTCGAAAGTTAGCAACTGATGCCGTGAGTTGGTCGATATGAAGGGGCGGGAGGGGCAAAGTAGCTGACTTGTGAATTTTGTGGGCATCTGGGACATGATGCTCGTCTCCGTGCTGCCAGACCATGGTTGCGGTCTGCTACCCAGGTGTCTCGTAAAGCTGTGCTGTCCAGGACGAGGGGGTACTTTCAAATATCGGCAATGTTCTTCGTCCACAGTTCAAATCAATTGCGAGATGGGGTTGAGGATCACGAGTTCGAGGTCAAGACCACAGATGCCAAGCCTTCTGGGCTTAAATAGACCATCTCTCCCGGAGATGCAACTGCCACTGCGGGTGGGGTCGATGGTTCGTAGCACCACGGGCGCATGTTCCTGGCCGCCAGCACGGTCTGGGCTTAGCTGTACATCAACCGGTAACGAGGGAGAGCATTGAATTGGGGCCGACGTTGCCATGATGTCAGCCTTCACGTCATCCTCCTAACCGTCGGGCTATCCTTGCCCAATCAACCAACTTTGCGAGGAAGTCTCGTAGTCAGGAAACAGCCAGGCGCAGGCTAGCTGCAACTCAAGCATGAGAATCAGGCTTTGAACTTGAGCATCTCAATGCCGTCCAAGGGAGGTCGCATCGAAGCTGTACTGCCAGCCAGCCATCTCTTTTGCCGATGTCATGTTGAAAGGTTCCACCCGATTTCATCTTGGCATATGCAAACCAGCGGCAGGGCCCGGCTTGGCAACCTTACTGGAGCATTGGATTCTTTCCACGCCTACGTTTGTTCCACCGAGATAAAGTAGACCACCACATCCCATCACCTGTGTCGTGCGTGGCCACGATTTTTGTTTCGGGATGCCAATCAAGACCTGGCGAGATGCCCCCATCAGTTTCATGACAAACACCAAACCTGACCTGGGGCTGGCTGCTGCGGCATGTCTGTTCCTTGCCCCGTGGTCCGGGATGAGCCTCCAAGGCCGTCTCCACCCGGGCCATCCGGATCTCGTACCTACCTACGTCATGGCCCACGCTTGAAGCTGGTGGGATATCGTCCTGTTCGATCCTGAGATGGGAGAACGAGGACGAGGGAAAGAAAAACACATCGATGCAAGGGTGACTAGCTGCAACAGCCGACCCAGAGCACAAAATGATTGAGAAGCCAACAGAAGAGAGGCCCCGCTACGTCGTCTTCTTCACAGGCGCCACGGCGTGCGGCAAGTCGACCGTAGCAAAACATGTAGCCGACAACTTGGGCCTGACCTTCCTCGAGGGCGACGACGTACGAAAAGATCTGCCCTTTTCCTAATGTCTTGATCCGCGGCTGACAATCTCCCTTTAGTTCCACCCAAAAGCCAACGTCACAAAGATGCACCACGGCGAAGCCCTTACCGACGAGGACCGCCAGGGATGGCTGGAGGCCCTCCGCGACCACGAAACGGCACACCCACCGGGAGAGGCCTCACGGCACCTCATCATGACGTGCTCGGCGCTGAAGAGGCATTACCGCGACATCCTCCGCGAGGGCTCCGAGCAGGCCCGTAACCTGCGTGTCCGTTTCGTCTACCTCGACGCCCCCGAAGAGGTCCTCACGAGGCGGGCCGCGGCGCGCCAGGGTCACTTTGCAGGGAGCAACTTGGTGCATTCGCAATTCGAGAGTCTTGAGCCGCCGGAAGTGGATGAGCGGGATGTATTCACTCTCAATGTCGACCGACCTGCTGAGGAGGTGGAGGAGGACGGGCTGGAGCATGTTAAGGGTTTATTAGCGTGTTGACTCCGGGTTTTGAAACAGTAACGAATGCGCAACTATCAGAAGGACCGCCACTCAAAGAAACCTGAGGCTGAGGGCCAGTAATATCTGACATGTGAAGCAGGGGGAAGACGGGTTGACTGACTACACTCTTGTTTCCGGTGCGAGCCTGAGTGCGTGGAAATTTGGCGTCACTATTTGTAGGTGTCTCAGGGGAGAGAGCTTTGCATCACGTGCCTGCACACATTTGCGCGTGGCAGACAGGACCTACCTAATGACTGTTGGCCCCGTTGAACGTAAATGCTTACACTCGATCCTACCGTTTTTCGTAGTCAACACTCCTTCTTAAACACTGGACCGTGATGTCCTATGTTGCCATAATAATCATGCCATGCAATCACAGTGTCTGTGAGCCTTGTGGCACCTGATTATGCTATGAGCCAGAGATAACTGCTGACATAGCAGGTGTGAAAGTCCAGGGCAAAAGCGGTGTACGGGTTGGTGCTATAGGAGTGGGCTTTGGGAGCGAGAGCTATGGGAGTGGGTATTCTAGGCGTAGGTGTTGTGTGAGTGGGTATGTGTAGCTGTGGGAGTAGGCGTGTCTACTTGTGGGGGTACGCATCACTGGGCTACCCATATAGGTGGTGTATGGGAGAGGGTGTGTTGAAAGTGGGTGAGTGTGGGTATGGACATTGGATTTGTTGGGCGATGTACTGGTATAGCTATCCTGGTTTCTATTCAACGGCGATGCCTGACTTTCGAGCTTGTATGCCTCTATCTAAACGACATCAATAACGCAACAAAGCCACTCAGTACCTAGAACTGTCTTAGAGCCTAAGAGATCGGACTAACAGCCACCAATGGAGGCTTCAGGCCGGCTGTTTGCGAGTTCATGGTCAAACACCATTTGATCTGTTTGACTTGAGAAAGCCCAACCAGGTCCGGCTTTTCCCCGCTGATTGGTACCGTTTCGCGAGACTGCTCTACCTCATGCCTCATGGAAAGATTCAGTATTGCTCGAGACTGTGGCAAGAGGCGGTACGGGCCAGGAAACTCGCACATAGGAAGGTTACGTTGATCAACTCTCGCCGGTCAAGGGCGACCAGCGCAAGATCCCGTACAGAGGTTGAATGCGAGTTGCTTCTTGGGAGGCTTTTCGACGAGGATGAGCGAGACCAGAAAATGGAGGCCCTCAGGCTGTGTGGCAGTGCGAGAATGTTTCCCATATGAGAATAACATTGATTTGCAGGCTGGGCACCGGCAAAAATCTTCTACGAGTCGACGCATGGCTCAATGGCTGAGGAGGAACTGCCCAGGTGTGTACCTCATTTGTTCGTTTGTAGCTTGTACAATACATCGCACATACTTCGCAACCATGGGTTTATTGGATGACCCTCAAAATTTAGTCACGTAATTTTAGAATGCTGAATTGTTTACTCAAGGAAATTTGTACCTTCGGTTTTGATTTCAAGTTTGTGGTGTGAGCAGCAGAGATCCGGATTTCTGGTCTGCACTGACTTCGCGGCAAGCCCTGTATCAATGGATTATGGAAGAATTCTGCCACTTTCATCCCGTCTTCAGGAGTTACGCCTACTGGGCTGAAAGTCCAGGTGTCTGGAGCCTTTTATGCTAACCAACGTCAAATTCTATTTTCTGATTACCTTCGCTCTCAACACATTCAGCCTCTCCTTCTTCTCTCCCCGTCACCATCAGCCTGCTTCCTCTCTTGCTCCAATCTCCTGCTCCCAAATCCTTCTCCAGTTTCCTGATGCCTTCCCATTCAGAGCCACTGCTTGCCTGTCTCTTCAATCCTCGTGAAGGGGCAACGACGGCAGCTCTCCTCTCTTGTTAGTCATTCTTGGCTACTACCATACATCCACTTTCTGCTCACGCAAGCAACACCTCGCCGGCGCCGCGGGACTAATTTCCACCTGTTCACCAGCAACAGCAGCGACACCACCCTCTTTGTGGCAGTTGAGACCACCTCTCCCCACACATACTCCTGAAATCACCGTTCCACACCTTTCCAGTAACAAGTAAGCTTCTGTCTACCTTACCATCCCAATAGATGTGGAGCCCAGCCAAATATTTCAATCTTTGCGGACAGCCACTCAACATAGTCGAACAGAGACGATGCACGAGACCAACAAGAAACATGCATCCATACAACCTCGAGCACCTTGAGAAGGAGGCTACGAAGGAGCGACACCGCCGCAAGCAAGCAGTTCATGTAAAAATGACTTTTCAACAACAGGACTAGTAGCCTTTTCTAGGTATAAAGGAAAATGACACAAATCACGAAATGGTCAATAAGAAGTGGAGGAAAATAGAGTCTAGCATAGGTCGGATTATCGTGAAGAGCTTTATTTATTTATTGGAGCGTAATCCCGTTCCATGTATTACGCTTTCTCTTGTACCCTCACAACGCATACCGACAATACAGCGAGCTTTTCAACATCACAACCTTCTATCACATGACGCCAAACATTACTCAAAGCCTTCTTGCAGAACAGGCTTGCCTGTGGAGCAATGCGAGAACTTGGGAAGAGTTTTGGGAACTCAATTGCCGTTACCTCAACGGCGAGATAAGCGTGTCGACGAGCTGCATCCACCCCATCGATGCTGAAACAAATGAGATACTTCCCGGCCTGCTGCGACTTGCAGACTTCGCCCGTCTCACCACCTCGTCAAAGCCTGAGGTCAGGGAAGGTGTGCCGAAGTACATCAGCACGGAAGCCATGCACGGAGGCCACGCACGGGTGTTTATTCCCCGGGCCGCTACCCAAAGAGCGACTTGCGTACGTCCGAGGCCAACTGCACAGGATCAAGAAAGAGTTTACTCGTAAGCAACTGAAGAACAACGAAATTGCAGTGCTTCTCACTGTGCGAGCGAGGGAGCAAGAGCACATCGACATGCTCGGAACCTACAGTACTACGGCAATGAAATTGTGGACTCCGGCAACCCCAGAACCCAAAAAATTATCGTTCTTTACGAGAGGGCCATCGAACGTCTGCAAGGGGACGTGGCAAAGTACGACAAGCAGCTGAGTCTGCGCTGGAGGCAGGACCGCCAACGCCAGTACGTTCACTTCCTCATCCCCACGACCCACCCAGACATCCCGCTGAAGGCCGTCATCCGCTTGATTGAGAGCCTCAGAGACCACAAAAAGCTTGTTGTGGTTTTCCAGTACGAAATGAAAGGTGAGGGACCGCAGCGGCAGCCACCAGCGCACCGGATCCAAGATCCCGCTGCACTTGAGCTCTTTGGTCAGTTCAACACTACCGTTCCTCTAGCCGACGGAATTGTTTCTTTCTACTGGCCCGTGACCCAGTCAAGGGTCAGCACGTCTCGCAGCGCTGTCCTCAACATTCCGTGGGAGACCGAATCATTCCTTGGCTTGGACCATGATTAGCACATTCAAGGCATGCTCTTCGGCCACGTCAACAAGGAGGCCTACCCCGCCGGCGTTTCCGCTGACCCGGTAGCTGTACTAGTCGGTACCTTAGACTTTGAGAGAAAATTTGGTCTCCTGGCTCTCATCGAGTCTATTCTACTGGAAGTCATGCCTGTTTCAGGAGTCAGCAACCTAAATCGTAAGCTGTAGAAGGGCCCAATTTTGCATCTTATTTCAATGTTATTTCTTTGGTCGCTGGAGTAGAACAGACTATATGTAATAAATTGACAAGGGTTCCAATTCAATGCAGAACAAAAATCATAATAAACGTATATCGGAATTTTAACAAAACGCTCAACTTTTATTCCAATTTTCAAACTACAACTGTGATATAACTAACAACATTGGGTCCCTTTCCCAGGCAAAGCCTTCTCTGTTCTAAATTCTAATTTAATATCTTTCTGCAAGCCTGGTACGTAATAACATAACTTAGAGGTTTGCCTTTCACATATGCCCAAATTACCAATGCCCTTCAATAATAAGGCGATCCAGTAATATACAGGTGGGGTGAACGAGGACTTTATAAGAAATGTAACTTGAGCGCAGCCTGGAGTGATGCCCTGAGCAACCTCAGGCCACTCCCGTCTTCACTTACCGACAGAAATAAATTTGAACCTACTCAAGCATCTACATATGTGCGTGTTCTGTGTGACTGTTGCGTATCTCTTGTTATCTGGGCAGTGGTCTAACCTGTCTTTCCGTCCATTCTCCCCTGGAGGTACACCTTCGGGCTATTTGAGCTACGGCAGTGGGCTTTACGTCCGAAGTCTTGGATTAAGAATCTGGGAGCTGTGGAACGGGGATCAAACGTTCCCAAGCTGTAGGCGTAGGTGTCATGCGCAGATCCAGAGGTGCAAAGTCTAGACCAGTCTTATCGATGGCGCTGCCGGCCCATCACAAGCCGGCGGCCAGCAGGGAACAAACCAAGAGCACCTTGAGGTCTGCTGTAACTCGGAATCGCTTCTTATTAATAATAACATCACTTGTAGCTGGCCCCCGACTTGTGAGGGGCCGGCAGCGCCATTGATAAGACTGATCTAGACTGCACCTCTGATGCACCTCTGGATCTGCGCATCGCACCTACGCCTACAGCTGGGCACGCAGCTATGGCATTGTTATTGTCCATGTGAGTAAAGTATATAAGAGAGTTGTAGGTTGTTACGGACTGAGGTGTTGTGGGTGTGTTGTGGGTGTGTTGTGGGTGTTGTAGGTGTTGTAGGGTGGTTGTATGTGTTATAGGTGTTGTAGGTGTTATATGTGTTGTAGATGTTGTAGGTATTGTAGGTGTTGTAGCTGCTGTAGGTGTTGTATGTGTTGTAGGAGTTGTGGGTCTTATTATACGTCGTATGTCGTGTGGGTGTGTTGTAGGTGTAGGAAACCGGGAGAAGTTGGTGTTACTCGTGGGTGTCCAGGTAGATTTCTACCTAGATTCCGGGACGAGAAGGACCGAGAGGGCTCGTGCCTATGAGATTTGGATCTTGTCGACTGCAAAAATTATTGCCATTGTGATCGTATCTAACTATCTATTCCGAGCCTTGCTAAGATGCATTCTTCTTTTGCAGAAAAGCTTACTGCCAGAGAAGCAATAACAAGACCGCACTCAATGCCGTCAACAGCCATGTTCCCATGAAAATGCGAATTCGTAAGCTTCATGATACATGATCAATACTCATAAAATCCTTGAATTTGAGAAAACAAAAAGTTCTAAATCAGAACAATCCAAATCGATCACTGAGCCCAACACCGAGCGCCGTCGTTCTGGCTCGAGGCTGGCCCTTGAGACACCCGTACTGCTCTATCGCCGTTGTTCCCGGGCAATGGGAAGCGCCAGATGCCTCCACCACCGTTTTCTGACCCGTAGAAGTAGCCCATCTCGCCTGGGTAAAGTGCGCCGAAGCCGCTGTTCACGGTTAAACCAAGCAGAGGGCCGTAATTAGTCGACGCGGACCATGTTCTGGTGATCAGATCGAAGCGATAAAGTTGGAAGCCAAGGAGGGTCAGACCAGTCGCAACAGTCCACTGCGAGAGATACATTGATTAGTTTGGATTGTGGTGGAAAGGGGAGGGGGTGGCCTACCATGCTATCACCTCCTTCTGGAAGATAAACCCAATCATACATGCCCAAGGTAGCAGGGAAGCTTGCCTGGCCACTCTCAATCTGTCTGCCATAGTTGGATGTGCCCGGTGCTAGATTGACTCGTATCCAGTATGTTGTGCCAAGCTGGAGGCCCCCGGATAGCGACAACTGGACAACTGACGAACCCCAGTAAATTCCAGAGCCATCAAAATCGGCTACCCTGAGTGGGTACTGAACGTTCAAGGCCGGCTGCAATATCACCGTTGTCACCAGGGCGGAGATCTGTACTATATTCTGGGCTGTTCCTGATCCTACAGCGCCGTAAATGAAATCGTCATAGTGGTTGTACCCTATGGCGTTGATTGTGGCTCCAGGATACGCCAGGTCAGCCGTAAGCGTCGTGTAAGATCCGGAGGTAATGTTGACCCGGATAAAATCGTTGCCACCCTGAACCAGGTAGCCAAAATCGTCGCATGGGTATGTCGGGAATGGCGAAAAGACCGTTGCAGTTCCCGATGCTGTCCGAGTAAATGTAGTCGTTCCTGTTGTATATGTCGTATATGTTGTGAAAAGCGACTGCGTTGAGCTGGAGGTCGAACTTGAGCTCGAGCTTGTACTGGACCGCGAGCTGGAAGAACTTGAACTGGTACTTGACCGAGAAGTGCTGCTGGAACTGCTGCTGGAACTGCTGCTCGAGCTGCTGCTGGAACGAGACGAGCTTGAACTAGAAGAGCTCGAACTGGACGAGGCCGAACTGGAAGATGTCGAGCTAGATGATGAGCTCGAGCTTGTCGTTGTCCGCGATGCGGTACTAAAGGTAGACGAGCTCGAGGTCGAGCTGGACGAACTTGAAGAGCTGGAGGTCGTTGTGATAACTGGCGTCGTGGTTGAACTGGAACTAGATGAGCTCGAACTGCTGCTCGAACGAGAGCTGGATGAGCTCGAACTAGAGCTGCTTGTGGTTGGCGCCGTTGAACTCGAACTGGAGCTTGAAGAACTGCTACTGGATGTCGTGGGAGCCGTAGTGGAACTAGACGAGCTGCTGCTACTGCTGCTACTTGAACGAGAACTAGAAGAGGTCGAACTGGAGCTGCTTGTGGTCGGCGCTGTTGAGCTTGAGCTTGAGCTTGAAGAACTGCTACTCGATGTTGTAGGAGCTGTAGTTGAACTAGATGAGTTGCTGCTGCTGCTGCTGCTCGAATGAGAACTGGACGAACTGGAGCTACTTGTTGGGATCAGCGCCGTTGAACTGGAGCTTGACGAACTGCTACTAGAGGTTGTGGGAACTGTGGATGAACTCGAAGTAGATGAGCTGCTGCTGCTGCTGCTGCTCGAGGTTGTAGGGCCTGTACTTGAACTTGAACTCGACGTGCTGCTGCTGCTTGATGTTGGAGGTGCTGTGGTTGAGCTGGAGCTGGATGATGAGCTGCTGCTACTGCTTGAGGTTTGAAGAGCAGTAATCGAACTCGAGCTCGAGGAACTGCTGCTACTGGATGTTGTTTGAGCTGTGCTTGAGCTCGAAGTGGACGAACTGCTGCTGCTGGATATCGTGATGGCCGTACTTGAACTTGAACTGGAGGAGCTACCGCTTGTTGTCTGTGGGACAGTACTTGAACCCGAGCTAGACGAACTGCTGCTCGTCGTCTGTTCCGGTGTAGATGTCGAGCTGGATGAGCTTGTGCTTGTAGTCTCGAGGGCTGGACTTGAAGCAGAGCTCGAGGAACTACTACTCGTTGTCTGTTCCAGTGTAGACGACGAGCTCGTACTACTGGTCTGCAGACTTGTGCTTGTGCTTGAGCTTGAGCTTGACGAGCTGCTGCTTGTCGTCTGTTCCGGTGTAGAAGTTGAGCTGGATGAACTCGTACTAGTGGTTTGCTCAGCACTGCTCGAAGTGGAGCTCGTTGTAGTCACTTCGGCGCTACTGGAACTCGAACTTGTCGTGCTTGGTGCGCTCGTACTAGACGACGTTGTGGTTTGCTCGGCGGTACTCGAGGTCGTGGTCGACTCAATACCCGACGAAGAGCTAGATGAGATTGTGGTCTCAGCCTCAGAACTGGACGATGTTGTACTTGTTTCTGCCTCTGAGCTCGTCGTCGGTACGGAAGTTGAGATCGAGGTAGACGATTCCTCAGTAGAAGAGCTCGAAGCGCGGGTGGTGGATTCACTATCTGTACTCGTACTTGTGCTACTTCCCTCAGTTGACGAGCCCGAGCCTGAGGATGTTTGCAAGACCGAACTCTCCTCGGTGTTGGAGAGGCTCGTGCTTGTCTCAGATGAGCTCTCCGTTGATGTAATACTGCTGCTCTCGCCAGAAGTCGAGTCAATGGAAGTGAAGCTGCTACTTGTAATCGGCGGGGTACTGGTGCTCTCTGACGATTCAAATGTCGTTGTTCCGGACAATGAGCTAATGCTGCTAGTAGATGGCCCTACTGAGCTGCTGCTGGATGGCTCGGAGCAGCCCTTGTCATAGAAAATGTTTGGTGCAGTCACATCAAAATTGATGTTAGACCTCACATTGAATCCATAGAGAGCGCACGCAGGTCCCAAAAGGAGACCAAAGCTGAGACAGGCATCATTAGCATCACAGAGCGCCTTGCAGGCGGCATATGTTGTCGAAGCGGGGTCAACGAAGAAGCCTGGACCGTGGCGCAATTAGTGTCGAGCTCGTTCCTCAGTCGTCTTACTTGAGGAGCACTTACCGATGTTCCTGTTGTCTATAAGAGTGCCAGTAACCCCGTTGCAAGATGTTGTAGACGTGGGTGACGCGGTCGTGAGTGATAGGGTAGTGGGTGACGTGGTAGTGGTAGGTCTGGTAGTAGGTGATATAGGTGTGGGTGATGACGTCGAATCAGTACTTGTCTCGCTAACACTACTAGTAGACCCTTCCGTGGACGTCGTTTCGGAGCTGATACTTGTAGCCCCTTCAAAGGACGTACTTGAGGGCCCTTCGGATGTCGATTCTGAACTCGTGCTTGACGATTCTTGGGGTGCAGATTCAGCGCTTGTGCTTGTTGACTCAGATGTTGACCCAGAGCTCGTACTGGTAGGTTCTTGGGTCGATGTGAATTCAGTGCTGCTACTGGTAGGCTCTTCCGTTGACGAAGACACGGAAGTAGTCTCTTCGGACGACGTACTCGTGGGCCCTTGAGATGTGGATTCGGAACTTGTCTCTTCAGAGGAGGTACTTGTGGGCCCCTTAGACGTGGACTCGAAACTAGTACTTGTGGCCTCTTCAGAGCTAGTGCTTGTTGGCGTCTCGGATGTTGATTCAGAGCTTGTACTGCTAGCCTGTTGAGTTGGCGTGCTCGTGAGCTCTTGAGATGTGGATTGGAGACTAGTACTCGTTGTCTCTCCGGCGCTCGTTCTTGTTGGCTCCTCGGACGGTGTCTCCGAGCTTGTGCTAGTGGGACCTTCAGTCGACGTGAACTCAGTACTAGTACTAGTAGGGCTTTCAGAGGATGTTGACTCAGAGGACGTGAGGTCGGAACTTGTGCTCGTAGACCCTTCAGAGGTGGATTCAGAACTCGTACTCGATGGACCCTCAGAACTGGTACTCGTGGACTGTTCATAAGACGTCGATTCAGAGCTACTGCTCTCTTTAGTGGACGTTGATTCCGCACTTGTACTTGTAGGACCTTCAGTCGTGGATTCAAGACTGGTACTCGAGGGACCGTCGGTCGAAGAGAATTCGGAGCTGCTGCTCGTGGTCCCTTCAATGGACGTTGGTTCCGTGGACGTACTTGTCGGCTCTACTGAAGTGGATTCGGAGCTGGTACTCGTGGGCTCTATGGTCGAAGAGAAATCAGAGCTACTGGTCGGCGCTTCAGATGAGGTCGTTTCAGAGCTGCTGCTACCAGACTCTTGGGAAGTGGCTTCCGCACTCATAGTTGTAGGCCCTTCAGACGTGGATTCAGCGCTTGTGCTCGTAGGACCCTCAGAAGCTGTCGACTCCGAACTCGAACTAGTTGGTTCTTCAGAAGTGGATCCAGGGCTTGTGCTTGAAGGTACCTCAGACGTAGATTCGAGACTTGTACTTGTGGCTTCTTCGGACGAGGTTTGATCCGTACTAGTGCTTGAAGGTTGCTCAGAGATATTGCTGCTGCTTGTTTTCCCTTCTGATGAGGTTGACTCGGAGGGTGTCGGCTCCAAGCTCGTACTTGTTGGTTCTTCCGAGCTTGATGTGAAATCACTGCTTGTACTCTCCTCAGAAGACGTCGGCTGCACGGTGCTGCTGCTCGTTAGTGCTTCAGTGGAGGTTGAATCAGACGAGGTTTGATCGAAGCTGGTACTGGTTTGTATCTCAGATGTGGAAGTGAGTTCGCTGCTCGTACTTTCTTCAGATGACGTTGGCTCAAAGGTACTGCTAGATGTTGGCCCCTCAGAAGAGGAGGGCTCCGAGCTTGTTTCGCTCGTACTGCTTGTGATTTCACCAGATGAGGTTGACTCAGAGCTAATAACGCTTGTAGTTGTACTTTCTTCCGACGAGGTTGGTTCGCTGCTGCTGCTCGTGATCTCATTAGATGAGGTTGGCTCCGAAGAGAGAGTGCTTTCACTTGAAGTCTCAGACGAGGTGGGCTCGGTACTACTCGTGATCCCGTTAGATGAGGTTGGCTCTGTGGAGATGGCGCTTTCACTTGTAGTCCCCGTCGAGGTTGCCTCAATACTGCTACTCGTGACTTTGCCAGATGATGGAGATTCTGAGCTGATTCCACTGGTACTCATAATCTGTTCCGACGAGGTTGTCTCACTGCTTGTCTCACTGATGCCGGTTGTGGATTCGTTACCTGACGTCGGTTCCGCACTAGTCTCGCTACTGCTTGTCACTTCTCCAGATGATGTGGATTCAGACGTGAAAGCGCTTGAAATGCTCGAGGGCTCCTCGGAAGATGTGGTTGGTTGTTCAGATAGGCTGCTGCTGTCCAAGGAGGAAGAAGTGCTTTCTTCAGCGCTCGTTGTCTCTATCGGAGTGCTGGTACTGCTGGGGAGCTGTTCAGACGAGCTTGTCTCAAAAGAGATCGATTGGGAGGAACTCGATTCAACGCTGCTTGTTTCGAGGGTGCTCGTCTCGAATGTGCTTGTGGCGAATGTGCTTGTCTGGAATGTACTCGTCTCAGGAGTGCTTGTTTCCGAAATACTTGGTTCGGAAGTAGTCGATTCGAAGGTACTGGTGTCGAAGGTACTCGTCTCGAGGGTACTTGTCTGGAAAATACTCGTCCCGGGAGTGCTCGTCTCAAATGAACTTGATTCGAAAGTGGTCGATTCGAAGGTGGTTGAGTCAGAGGTGCTCGTCTCGAAGGTCCTACTCTCAAAGGTGCTGCTCTCAAAGGTACTGCTTGTCTCGACGGGAGTGCTTTTTTCAGATGATGTTGCAAAGCTCGTTTCGGTGGAACTTTCCTCAGTAGAACTCGCACCAGATGAGGTAGGCTCCGAAGAGCTTTCTCTGGAGATGGAAATGCTATTGCTGCTTGTGGAAAGGCCAGAAGCGGTCTCGAAGGTGCTTGTTTCAGAAGCGCTTGATTCCGAAGAGAGCGTTGCTGATTCCTGAAAACTGCTTGTGGCCGTGCTGAGGTCTTCACTGCTGCTAGAGAGTATTTCCGAGCTTGTCTGGGAAGGGCTCTCGCTCAAAGACGTCGACTCAGAGGACGTGGCCTCAGTGGACGTTGGTTCGACCGATGTCGACTCGGATGCCAGAGAGTCTGTCGAAATTTGCTCAGATGACGTGAATGTGGGCTCGCTTGAAGTCTGATCGGCGGACGTGGACTCGCTGGAAATAGCCAGGCTGGAAGTGGACTCGGCGGACGTGGCCTCTGTCGAGGTAGCCTTAGTCGAGGTAGCCTCGCTGGACGTGAACTCGCTGGATGTTGACTCGGCGGACGTGGGCTCAGAAGATGTTTGCTCGTCTGAAGTCTGGCTGGGGAAGGTGGACTCGGAGCCGCTTGGTTCAGTCGATGTCGGGGCAAATGACGTAGACTCCGATGACGTGAGCTCTGAAGATGTTGGCTTGCTCGAAGTCTGTCCAAGCGACGTCGATTCGGAGGAGTTTTGCTCGGACAACGTCGACTCAAACGATGTGGATTCTGTTGACGTCTGCTCTGTCGATGTTGGCTCGAGGCTTGAGAAAGAGCTACTCAGCTCTGTGGAAGCCGCTTCAGTGGAGGTGACTTCAGAAAAGCTTGATTCTGTTGAGAGTTTCTCGGAAGTGCTTTCCAGAGACGAATTTGGGGCTATGGTACTCTCCACACTGGTGCTCTGGTCGGCTGTGCTTGGATCTACGGAACTTGACTCCGTCGAAGTTGGGAATATCGTGCTTTCTTCACTGGTACTAGCTCCCTTTGTGCTCTCTTCAGTCGAAGCCTGTTCAGATGAACTTAGCTCGGTCGAAGTCAGTTCAAAAGACGCTGATTCTGATGAGGTCTGCTCGGTCAAACTTCCGGAGCTGCTTAGCTCTCTTGAGCTTGGCTCCGGCGTGCCAGTACTAAAACCCGTCGAACTCTCCACGGAGAAGCTCTCAGTTGGCCCAATAGATGTCGATTCCGAAGTTATAGGTTCAGTGGAGCTCGTGCCACCGCTGCTGAGTTCTGTCGAGCTGGCTTCTATTGAGCTAGGTTCTGTTGAGCTCGCGTCCATCGATGTGGATTCAGAGGGCTCAGAAGAAGCCGGGGTAGTTGGTTTAGAAGAGCTCAAAGACTGGGCCTCGGAGGCCGAGATGCTGAGAGAGATCGAAGACGACTCTAGGTCTGAGGCGCTTGTCATGGAAGAAGCGTCTGAGCTGGCAGGCAGGGAGCTAGTTGCACCGGGAGAGCTGGACTGAGTCTCGCTTGTCTCGGGTGGGCTTGAAGTAGTAAGGAAGTCGCTCGTCGAACTGCTGGCGACCTGCTCTGTGGAAGACGACTCCAAACTGCTTTCGGGACTGGAAATTGGGTTCAGGCTCTCAGATACGCTGCTTCCGCTGCTCGTCGGCTCGTTTGAAGACGCAGATGAGACGAGACTACTCTCTTTAGACGTGCTGGCCTCAGAGCTGGGGAATAAGCCACTTGTGGTAGTGCTTTCCTCTAGGCCTGACGAGGTACTCTCGAAGTCACTGGATTCAGAGGATGGCGCTTCCGTAGAGGCGCTACTCAGCTCTTCACTTGACAATGAGTTCGATGGCATGACGCTAGGTTCCGAAGTTATGAGCTCAGTGGAGAGATTGCTCGAGTCTTCGGTGAAGAAAGAGGTTGACGGTATTTCAGTCTCTTGCGAAGTGCTCGATATCTGCGTGGATCGTTCTATCGTGCTGCTGGTCTCAGAAGAACTCCCCTCCGCCGTGGACGACGTCACATCGGGGCCGCTGGTGGGTAAGGGCGATTCCGTACTTTCTTGGCTGCTTAAACTCGAGGCTTCAAATGTGGTGGTCGAGAACCCTGATGCAGTGGGCGCCGAAGTCGTCTCTTCGATACTACTTGTACCGGAAAGGCTGGCTGAGGTATCGGTCGGACTCTCCAGACTGCTTGGCTGGGACCCGGTAAATGAAGTAGAAGGCTCGATGTCACTCGTGGAGGTTTTTAGCGGGCTTTCAGACTCTGTTGATGGTCCAGACGGGGTTTCTGAACTCTCAAAGGTCGTAGGTTCACCACTTGTTGCAGTGATACTACCAGACTCAGTCGACAACGAACTGCTGTCTGTTATTGTAGTCGTTGGCTCAGTTGAGAACAATGGTGTGCCAGTACTGGAAACCGTGCTCTCGGCCTCACTCGATGCCAAGAAAGTCGAGTTTTCTGTGATATCACTCTCCGATGAGGATTTCGTTTCGGTCGAGGAGGACGTTTCTGCTGATGATTCATTACTAGTGCTTACTTCCGTCGTGGATGGACCGGGAGTAGGACCTGAAGTCGGTGTTAATTCTGTGGAAGTGCCACTCTCAGAGCTTCCAAGAGTTGATGCCAGACTAGTAGTCTCTGTTGAAAGAACTTCTGAAATAAATGAGCTCAACGCCTCAGAGCTGGTGGATAAACTCGCCTCACTCGTTAGGCTCGAAAATCCTGACTCAGTTGGCAATGCAGAGGTTGTAGCCTGGCTTGACTCAATGGGTGAGTCAAACGAGGTGCTCGATACCACTGTTTGGCTCGCTTCAGTAACAGGTGTTGTTTCAGAGCTTGATGAGGATTCCACAGCCTCAGTAGACAAGCTGAGTGGTGTCGATAGGCTTGTCTCCCCTGAGAAGCTCGTCGGTGTGGGGCGTTCGGACGCGGCTGAGCTCTCTGAAACTGATATGGACTGCTCTGTTGAGCTCGCACCTGGCTCGCTGGTCGAACCTGCCGCGCTTGAAGAAAACCCGATGCTAGTCTCTCCAAATGACTCCGAGGTGGATATTAGGCTGCTCGGCGATTGACTCTCCAGGCTCTCGCTTGATAGGGAAGTTGAAAGCAACGGAGTTGGAGTCTGCGTTGTAGACTCTGCTCCGGATGATTCGATGCTTGTTTCGGAAGAAAGGAACGTGGTTGTGGAAAACGATTCGCTTTCTCGAGACGCTGAAAAGCTCTCCGAGGTTTGCGAAAACGTAGTCGAAAACCCAGAAAGCGAGGACGAGGTGAATACGCTGGAAGCTCTAGATGAGATCGTAGATGTTGCCTGGATAGTCGAGCTGGATGAGCCCCCTGCGATGACAATCACGTAGAAAATTTGGATGTAGGGAATGTTCAACTGGCCCGTGATACTCAGGGCTACAGCGAAGGATCCTTCAATGGCCGTGGTGGGGACTATGCCAGCGATTTGCCTCTGCGCATTGTCCAAGTCGTCCTGGAGGAAACTGAGGAGGCCGGGCACGGAGATCAGGCCATTGATCGTATCTCCAGTATTAACCAAATAACGGGTCAACTCAATCACATAAGATTGACCAATGACAATGATGTTCGACGGGACGACAAGAATGTACAGTAGCTCCGTATATAGCCCATCTAGGCCTTGCACGCTGAGGATCACTTTGACCAGTCCTCCAACTGCATCTACAGGAACAGTGCCGATGAGTTGCAGGTTGCCACCGTTAAGCGAGTCGTCGAGGAAAGAGGTCGTAGGGTCGGTGCTGATATCCCTAATCGTGTCGGCTGCGCCTTCCAGGTAATCAGCCAACGGTATGTTGAAGACTTGCCCAGAGAATACTCTTTGAAGCGGCACAACAACTATGGTTATCAATCTGGTATAATCTCCGACCTGTCCTGTGACTGTGAGGGTGCCTGTGATGGTCTCTGGGATCGCACTGATCGGGACTGTCCCAATGATGTCCCGCCCGTTTGTGTTGAAGCCGTCCTGCAAGTATGCAACAAGCGGACTAGTTTCAAAGTTTGTGATCAGGTCTGCCGGGTCATCCAAGAAATCTTTCAAGTCGAGGTTGAATGGCTGGCCGGGGATTATGTTGAGAGATGGCAAGACTAGTACCAAGAAACTTCTGACATAATTGCCCGCCAGGCCAACAACGGTCATAGTTACAGTTACGGTGTTTCCGGCGGCTGATTCTGGTGCAATGCCCGATATGGTCTTGTCGAAAATATCGACTGCATCGAGAAACGCTGTAGCAGGGAGCGTAGTAACACCGATGAGAGCATCTTGTGCGCTTTGCATGTACTGAGATAGGAAGATTTCGAACCTCTGGCCAGCAAAAATTCGTTGTACTTCGAGGATAACCACGTTAAACGTCTTGGTATAGGAGTCCCCCAGCAGACTTGCAACTGAAAGAGTCACAGTCACGGTCTCTCCAGTGGCTCTAACCGGGACCGTACCAGCAATGGCCTTGACAGTTCGGTCGACGTTATTCAAGAAATCAGTATTGGGGCTCGTGGTGGTAGTATCGATCCGATCTAGCACGTTGTTCAGATACGGCAACAGATCGATATTGAAAGGCTGTCCTGCAATGACGGTCTGAACCGGGTCCCCGCCGGAGCCTGAAGGTGATGGGGTTGCGCTTGGCAAACCCGAAGTCGGAGAGCCTGGCTCGGAAGGCGGCAGTACGTTTGAACTGCGGTTGGCAACCTGGGACACAGATGACGTGCCAGCTTCACTCGCCGGTGGAGAAAGGGGTGGGAGGGACGCAGAAGGTGTTGGCGGACCAGCCGAGGGGGTGGTTGGTTCAGGTACGGGCTCTTCACTGGTAGTCCCGGCCCCTGAGGGCACGGCTGACGGTGGCAGGCTGGGAAAGCCGCTCGATGATCCATCCTGTGATGGGCCGGATGTTGTGGGTTCTGGGCTAGGCTCTCCGTTCGTGGAAGCGGGTGGTACCGGCGAGGCTGATGGCGGAAGGCTGGGCAACGCGCCCGTTGAAGACGGCCCTGGTGGATTCGGGGTTGACGATTCAGCATCGGGACGTCCACTCGTAGGGCTGACTACTGACGGAATCCCACCTGTAGAGCCAGGAGGTATGGATGGAAGTGTGGACAGATCAGTTGACCCCGGAAAAGAGGGACCAGAAGAGCCCAACGCAGGTAGAGACGCTGGAGACGAAGCCGGGGGCTCTCGGCTCATGGACACGACGTTTGAAGTAGTGGCGGCTCGTGAAGGTGAGCTCGTCTGTATCAGGGTGGTGGATGGCAGCTGGGTCACTGGGGGCAGTTCGCTGATGACATCATTCACACACTGATCGACTGCACGAAGGTTTATGTTTATTAGTATACTTATTGTGTAATTGGAAAGGGTATTGGGGCGACCGACCTCGGAAAAGGAAAAGCTGGACAGTGACGCAGCCAGCTGGCCGACCGAAGGAGGTGAAGGTCGCAAAGATGGCACTGCCCACTACGCAAAACGTAGCCTCTCCATTGAGAAATTGCGGATTGTACCAATGAAGTATGCTGTCGACTACCTCAAATCTGGTGGAAATAGTACCTTGGGCTGCGATCGTAAAGTTGATAAAAGGAACCCCAAAATTCACTGACAATGGCAAATTTGTAGCTAGTTCGAACAACTGGCCATTGAAGATATAGTATGGAGCTGCTCTTGAGCAGCTAAATGTCACATTGTTATTGGAAATGAATCCCAAGTTGGTGGTGAGTGTAGGGTCGACAGCCCGGGGGTCTATGTCCCTGCGCTGTCCTGGAGCTGGTTGTGGCACGATTTGCGGTGCGAGGGCCTCCACGTTGACTATATACATTTGTGGACCTGGAGGACCCGAGGAAGGCAAAACTCCAGCTGCGGATGAGGTGAACGCTGGGCTGGTCGCAGGAATCGGTAAAGGAGGCGTGTAGGGTGGCACGGGTGGCTCGCCATAGGGTGGGGGAGGTGGCGGGGGCTGTGGCCCATACCCAGGAAGAGGTTGAGGCCCATACCCAGGAGGTTGAGGTCCGTAGCCGGGAGCAGGTTGAGGTCCGTAGCCGGGGTTGGGTGGGACTTGCGGATCGTATGGATTCAACGGTGGTTGCGGATTATATGGGTTAGGCGGGGGTTGTTGTGGACCATATGGCGGGGGTGGTAGAAGCGTGTACGGTGGAGGTTCATTTCCGCCAAAAGATCTGGGTTGAGGACCTATTGGTGGGTACGGCAGTTCTGCTCTCTGTCATGTAAGCCACTATAGCGACAACCGCGAAGGGGTCAAGATCAGTCCTCCTACCTGTGTTCGTGCTGCCTCGGGGCCCTAAAGTAGCCAAATAAGTCGTGACATAAGTGATGCAAATAGAGTTTGGATCTTTCTGAAATTCATCTTGTTGGCGTGTGTCTATTGGGTCTTTGACGTTCTTGCTTAGGCAGAGCCCAACTGCAGGGACGAGCGCAACCAAGGAGAGCCTCATAGCTGTGCGCATATGCCCAAGCGTGATGGGAGAATGGATGACGGCAAGGTAGCGAGTAGAGAACGAACACTTCCTGCTGCGGTGATCATGGGTCGAGAGGATTCATAAGTCTAGCATGTTCAGTTTCCCGTGCACATCTCACCGGGCAAGAAAGTATGACACAGGTTTGTCGATCACTATCGATCGATGAAATTGTGGTCAAGTATACTCTGCTGGGAGCTCTACATGGCAACCACCGGGGGACAGTCTTCACCCCTAGATCATCCCATCGGCCTATCGGCCTGCCCAGCCGGCCGGTTGAACCACCTCTTTTTTCAACCTGCATTGTATCGGTCCTCGGGTTAAGTTATCATTAAGTCTTTCCACTTAGAAAGAGGTGAGTGTGTAGACAATGGCTTCTCTGGGGGGGCTGGGCGAGACTCAGTGCGGTAGAGGCCACGACCTCGCGCTGCCCAAGTAAGGTATGGACTCAAATCAAAGGAATGCGGATGACTAGGAGAGGAAAAGTAATCGCCGTTGCGTTTCATCCAACTCGACGGGTAAACTTTCCTCGGGAAAAGCCACGTCCACAACGTCCCTGGTAAGACATTGCTCCCAACCTAGTCACAATTGACGCGGTCCCTTGCTCCAAGCGTTAAGGGCCTCCGTCGCTGAATCTGTGAACTCCAGTACAACAATAACAACTGTCTCTTAAATTCCTCCTTCGAACAAATTCTTGGAAATGAACAGAGCTTCAAATAGCATGAGCTCCATCCACTTCCTTGCTTGAGAACTTTCGTTCATCGGGAGACCGTGGGCGGCCGCGGCCATTTTCACGGGAGCTAGTTCCCGGCAGATGTCTTACGTGGGGCTTTCAGAACGTTTTGCCGTCGGGCCACTAGCCTCACTACGCAGGGGAAGATTTTGACAGCATTCCAAGAGCGTGGCCTGACCACCCTGAAACTCTCCAAAATGCCGTAGCTCGGAGTTGCTAGTGGCTTGGGAGGCAGACAGCCATCTGCAATAATGATGGGGAAGAGAAACGAGTTGCGAATGTGAGACAGCGCCATTACAGAACCTGCATATCGTACTTAGCCTCAGTTCCAACGTCATACTGGCTTTGTGAATAAAAATACATAACTATCTAGACGCGCATGTGCCAACTCATCACGAGCGATGTGATAGCTTTATGAGAATTCAACTCATGGAGTGGCTTTGGATATCTGTCCTATTATTTCGCACTATGAAGGAGTTCGGACCAGATATGTCATGTCGGACAGTAGTTCCTATTGTTTTGGTGTTCCTCAATTTTCATGTTCCATCCAGCGCTTGGCAGTGGGTTCCGCAGCCACAGAGCTGCTCATCTCCATTCCATACAAGATGGAATTTGAGTGTAAATTACAAACGTAAAGTAATTCAAGACGATAGGAAGGCCTTGGTGCTGGATTCTGTCAGCTGGAATGTGTTTATATGTGACTGTGGTGCTATCTTGATGCATAACAGGATGCAGCACTTTTTCGTCTCATTACGCCACACACGTCAATGTTTCGGCTCGGACGAGACTTTTCGGACCGGACCACAAGTAGAACCTTCTAATTAACAGCCTCCGCACGTTATGCGGACCAGACTCAAAGTTTGATTCGTAACATTGAGAGCATAGGGTCAAGTAATGTGCTCTTTCTGAATTCCTCGCCGTTGTCATATATACTCGTGCATCCACATAAGCCAAATATGGGCCCTGTTTTGTATCTTCATCAGCAAAGCATAAATTTGTGCTCGTTCATAATTTACAGCTTCACCAAGAGACTCCTGAGAAGCAACGTTGGGATCTCATGAGGGATGTCCTAACAGCCACACGACGACAAGGAGAGCGACGTGATATATCATCTGCCACATGGAATGGCAGACGTGGGGGTTTCGCCGCGCTAGGATATGCAGACTCTGCTGGCGCAGGAAAACAGTCTTGGCTACTTCGGATCGTGAGGAAGCTGTGACATCGGTGTACGGTTAAATCGATGAACAAACAAGCGTGTTGTATGCATAACGACACTGGCATGGGATTTGAGAATGCTAAACCTGACAACTAATTTAGCGTAGTCGAGGAACGTTTCCACCGGTAGACACGCTCTTCATGTAAGTATCTGGTTATACAATAACTATTGTTTCTGTTTGAAACAAGCTAGAAGTCATCATTACCTAGATAGGTATCTCTTCACTCCAATTTGGTTTCCTACAAAATGTTTTCATAGACAGAAATTAACGTAATCTCTAGTTCTTCTGCATTACAGAAGCACTCCACACAACCATGTACACTCTGGCTTGATGTTTCTAGCTGATGTCTACAGCTGAACAAATTTTAGGGCAAGCTCTTGGTGAACACGGTCTTTACCTGTTTCAATAAGCACTTAGCAAAGTCTCGCCGAGTATAACATGACCATCCTTGACCGGGACACCGAGAACAATTTCCGAGCATCGCATTTCCCCAGGGTCAGTACAGACTGGTGCACGAAGGTACCACCTTCTCAGATGTGGTTCCATCGCCTAAATAGTGAACAATATCAATAGATTCATTCTATGGTGCGATCGAATCTATACACGAGGGCATAGCTAAGAGGGGCTGTCAGTTGAGGATTCACACATCAACAGTACTATACAACCCTGACGCAATACAGCGAAGTGTGTTAAAGTGTTGAAAGCCAACTAATTAGGGGAAGCGAATACCAAGCCAAAATCTGTGAGGCCACTAACCTTACCTCGCTATAGCCATTCTGCATGATCCTCGCGACAGCTATAATTATCTCAGCCACTTTCGGCAGCGAGCTGGTATCGCGAGCAAGGGTTAAGCTGCACACCGGAGAGCCCGCCGATATATCGATGCACGATGTGAGAAGTTATCTTGCAGGCAGCTGACGTAGCTGAATTGTTCGCCAAATCATATTTAGCCTGCCTGATAAGTTACCTATCATGACCGCAGGAGTGCATCCCCAGAATAGGTATGGGTCGCATACACTACCGGGTTCCGCAATGCACAACAACGACCCTTGCTGCCTCGATTGACTCCATTATCACGTACAGGGCAGAGGGCATGATTGATGCAAAATCCCGACAGAACTAGCACAGGGTCCCGGCTCCCAAGGTCCTGCTTGGAGCTGACAAGCCTATCTTATCTCCACCGGGACGGTGATCACCGGGTGGCCCGGCTATATCGTCGCAGCGGAGCGGTCGTTGGGGTAGTTAGTCAACGGTTTGCCGGGTCTGGCATCATACAGCTATCGGCAATCCTGGATATCGAGCTCGTGACTGTTTTCTGTCGCGTGCCCGACGTTGCAGGCCTGCCCCCCCCCCTGGCCCATTTACCCACGCAGGGCATCGTGCATTTGCAGTGGGCCTCGCGTGCCTATCTCGTCTGAATCGTCTCGGAAGGATGGGCCCCCATGTGTAAGACGAATCACGCCTCCTGCAATGGTAATAAAGCCCACCCCAGCATTGGCTGTCAACCCTCTGACTCCACGTTCGAGGTAACATCTCGGTTTTTAACAGGAACCGCTTCCAAGTTGTTGTCAAGATATTGATTTCACGAGGCCCATCAGGCACCTTTCATTACATAGGCGGCGAGTCTGCCCCTCTGCCTCGCCAGCTTTTCTCCTGGTCGCCCACCTGACCTCCTCCTCCCTCACACCTTTGCCTTTCCTTCACCATGGCTGCACCAGATTCCAAAAGCGACATAGCCAAAGTCGCAACCATGCCTGAGAATGCGACTGACGTCGTCCGGGTCAGCTCGAACAACGAGACTCAGGTGATCGACGTCGACACAGCCTATTTCACCAGCACTCGATTCACCAAATTCTACCGCAGCGTCTTATTCCAAATGATCATGTTTGGAGCGCTGTCTTTCGTTGGCCCGGCTATGCAGGACGCTATCTCGAACCTCGGCGGAGGAGGTCTATCATCTCCTTACCTTGGAAACCTTGCCAATGCTCTCAATTATGCCGCGGGGTGTCTCATCACTCTTTTCGGAGGCCCACTCATCAACAAGATTGGCATCAAGTGGAGCTGTATGATCGCTGCTTTGACATTCCCGCTGGCAGGATCCGGATACTATACAGCAGCAAGATATGGGACTCAATGGTACCTTCTGTTCGAAACGATCCTCGGGGGTTTTACTGGCGGCTTTCTGTATGTCGCAGAAACCACCGCAATGTTGTCCTACCCACCTCAAAACGACCGAGGTAAATATCTCGGCATCTGGTCTGCCATGAGGAGTTCCGGCTCTATCATCGGTGGTGCCATCAACTTCTCCACTAACTACAGCGAGTCCTCAGCTGGTGGGATCGCCTGGTCAACATACCTGGTCTTTGTTGGCCTTGAGTGCACCGGTGTCATCTGGGCATTCCTACTGTCTCCCACTAAGCAAGTCCGACGGAAGGATGGAACCAGGGTGCCCATTACGGGGAAAGTCACTTGGAAGGGCGAATTCTCTGCCCTTTGGGAACACGCGCAACGGAAGAAGACCTGGCTCGTCTTCCTCCCTGCATTCTACAGCTTCTTCTATGGCGGCACTATGGGGACCTACCTCTCTTTGCATTTCTCCGTGCGGGCTCGCGCCCTCTCCACGCTGATTGTACCCATCATCACAATTGTCATGGTGCTCGCGTACGGGAAAATGCTCGACATGAGGCGCTGGTCCCAGGCTGGGAGGGCGTGGATGGCATTTGCCCTGTGGGTAATCCCGCAGATCTGCTGCTTCATCTGGATCGGGATCGAGTACTCGAAGTTTGGAAAGAGCTCCGGGACTGGACTTGACTATGTCCTCCATGGCAAGCGGTGGGCCGAGGCATACATCCCTTACTTGATCATATTCACCACCGGGTACTGGACGCAGCTATCGCTCTACTGGATCTTGGGCACATTTTCCACAGATGTCAAGTCTAGCGCCAGGACAGGTGGCCTCTTCCGTGCCTTCGAGACAGCAGGTCAAGCGGTGTCGTACGCCATCAACTCGAACTACGGCAGTGACCCACGCACGCCCTTTTACGTCAACTGTGCGGTGTTGGCGCTGTGCATCCCGTGCATGGTTTTCCTGATCCGCATGATCCCGGAGGCCCCGGCTGAGATCGATATTGACGCGATTGGCATACCCCGAGACGATAGGGACAGCAAGGCGATTGCGACGTGAAGGGGGGGGGGGGAGAGATATGGTTATCTTCTGGCCGGTAAATTGTTGATCGAGTTATTTTCGCCGAGCCTTAGGCCTAATGCATTTTTATTACAGCACAGCTTCCCGACATGACTCTCAATTCGTAACAACCATCGTGAATGAGTCAGTGGGTCTAGCGCCTCGGGAATGACAGTTAGCCGGTGTCAGTCAGTCAGTCAGTCAGTCATTGCGGCGGTGTCTTTGACAAACCCGGCATAGCCGACATGCCGCGCTGACGTGGATTGTCCGGTCCCGCGAATATGCCCATGCTCACGCCCATGCCCACGCCTATCAGCTGGTATCTCGGCAAACATTGATGGAATGGCATCGCAGTTCGAGACACATCATAACTACAGGCATCGGAACGGTTGCTTATCAGATCCGGGGTAGTTTTGGTGGTGGAGGCGGCCCGGGTGACCGGTTCTATCTGATCGTTTCCGGTCAGGGGTAGACCCACAGGGCTCCACTCCCGAGGCTGATACTGCCCGGGAACTGCTCATCGGGGCAACGCGTCTGCACCTCCGGATCCGATCTCGCCAGCGTGTCGACAGCCTATGCCTGGGGATCCGGATCGAGGCGAGAGTGAGTGAGTCCACCCTCGTCCCACCTCAACACTTGGCCCTCCCATAGAAAAGATGGTACGTCCGCAAGGCGGAAGGATCTCTGGGCAGAGGCAGAATTGTCTGACCGCCACAACTCGTCCCGCCGTCAACCAGCCTTCATCTTCGCAACTTCGCACACAGACATTGTCAACGCAAACGAGACAGAGCAACCCCATCGGTTCAGTTGACCATCAACTTCGATTCTAGTTGAAATCTGACTTCAGCCGGCAAAAACGTCATACAAAACGAACGACGATCCATCGCAAGCTCACTTTGGACGGTTCATGGTTTCTACAGGGCTGTGCTCTTTTCAGTCAACACCATGGTCCTCCCCATCACCAATCCGTCCAAGTCCTACTGGATCGAGGCAGCGGAGTCTCCCCTGAGAAACTTCCAGTCCACCCCAGACCTTCCGATAGAGACGGATGTTGTGATTGTTGGGAGCGGTTACACAGGCACCACGACGGCATATTGGTTGCACAAGGTCAGCTTCCCGAAACAGACATTTCCGATAAACTGGGTTCTGACGAAAGCGAACAGCACACCGCTAAAGATGGGACGACTCCGCGCATGCTTATGCTTGAGGCAAGAGACGTGTGTGGAGGCGCGACTGGGCGCAACGGTAAGTGCCGCGCTGCATTCCTTGTAACCTTGCTGGTGTGGTATGCAAAAAAGCAACGAGCGCGTCGCTGATTGTATTGCTTCCTCCAGGCGGTCAGCTCCGACCACATGCCTACTCTCGATATCCAAACTGGTCCAGCAGGTTTGGGCCCGATGGAGCCTTGAAGTTGATCAAGCATGAAATGGCTCATCTTGACGCCTTCAAGGCCCTACTTTCCGAAGAGGGCGTTGCGAAGGAGGTGTGCTTCAAGCTGAGTGAGACATTCGACGCAGCGATGACGCAGGAAGCATGGGCACGTCTGAAGGGAGCATTTGAGTCGTTTGTCAAGGACCACGGCAGGGATGGGGATGTCATCCGAGACTGCCGGCTCGTCGAAGACCCCAAAGAAGCGGAAGCCGTCACCCAGATGAAAGGGTGCATCGGCGCTGTGCTACATCCCACTGGTCAAGTGTAAGTGGCCCAACCAGCATATACTTTGCATATGCTCAAGATTGACTTTGCGGAAACAGTTGGCCGTACAAATTCGTGCACGCTATACTTCGTATCGTGTTGGACACGGGCAAGCTCAACCTGCAAGCCAACACCCCAGTCCTAAAGGTTTCCGAGAGAGATCAAGACGGATACATCACTGTATCGACACCACGCGGTGATGTGCGCGCCAAGACAGTTGTCCACGCTACGGTATGTCCACTTTTGCACTTCATCCAATATAGAGCTTCAAAAGCTGACGGTCATAATTCCTAAGAACCGATGGGCTTCCCACCTACTCCCAGAGTTTTCTAACCTAATCTTCCCTTCTGTTTGTACCATCGGTGCTATCAAGGCTCCCGAAGGTTTCGTCAAACGCACTGGTGCTCAGCACTGGGACAGCTACGTCAACAATTATCATGTGCAGCTCCCTCCACCTTACAACACGCTCATAGTCGGCGGTGCAAAAGCTGTCGTCGCACACTACCCCCACGACTGGGTTCGAACTGATTCAGAGGACAAACTCCTGCCTGGAGTCGCCGAGTTCTACAAGACGTGGCCAAAAAGCGACATTGTGGACTGGCCAGGTAAAGACGACGAGGCAGAGCTTGCCTTAGAGACAACTAAAGGCGGGAACTGGACGGGGATCGAGTCGACCAGCATCGACTCGTTCCCGTTCGTTGGCCCAGCTCCCGGCCACGGCGGCCAGTTCGTGGCCGCCGGCTTCAATGGCCACGGCATGCCAAGGATCCTCCTCTCCACAGCTCACATCACGCCGCTCATCCTCAAGGAGCTCGGTATCAAGTGGACCGCCCCCGAACTTGTGGCGGCATATCCTCCACTTCCTGAACCCTTTATTGCCACGCAAGAGCGTATTCAGGCGCACACAGAAGCAGACGCAATGAAAAAATATGATGAGAGTGTGAACGGCCACAAGGCGAGCGCCGCAAAGCCGTTCTGCAACGAGCCTCGCTGCTTGTTCTGGAAGACGAACGGAGCGACGAGGGAGATGGACACGGCTGTTACGGCTCAGGAGCTGGCCTCCTCCACGCCTGAGATATTAGACGAGAAGACGTACTTGAAGCATGCTCTGAACGGGGACGGGAACATTGGCGTAGTGGGTTAAACAAAACAGCATCCAAGTCGACACCCATGTTCGGAGTCATTGGGCGTCATCTCTGTATTTACTGCGCTTCCTGTCTGCGATTTCCTTGGTGAAATATTGGGATAGTTAGGGCTTACGGAAAATCATGTAAACAGTTCAAAGCCTAGTACATCCGAGTCTACACCCTAGTATTATAAAAGTACAATGCCATCTGTTAATCTATTGCTTAATGACAAAGACCCAATCTTGTATTGCCGCATGCGAAGTCCCCAGTCTCGACTTCAGCCAACAAACATCGGACCCAGTTACACTGCTGTCCGGTTGATACCAGCCCCAGCCGGCACCCACACAACTATCATTCGCGGCGCACATGTTGATGCAGTCTTCAGCCCTCTCTGCTTCCATATGGACCAGGTCCCGATTAGTGGAGTCCGCGTTGCTGTTATAATCTATCGAACATAATATGTCAAACTCAACTGAGTTTGTTGTCGACGTGAAGGTTGTTCCGTTCGATGTCGGGCAAAATATGGAGGTTTCTGGGGTGGATGTTGATGAGGGGCTTGGTGTTGACGAGGAAGATTCATGACTGTGTGAATCGACCGAGTCAGCATTGATGAACATTGTGATACGATGAGTGGTCCATAATCTTCAGAACTCACCTGCTTGACCCGTCACCACTCGAGCTCAGACCTAAGCCGAGGCCAAGGCCAAGTGATAGCCCCAATACTAGCACAACGGCTAGAGCAGCCAGGATTAACCAGAGCTTCTTCCTCCCTATCCTCAGGTGCACGGAGTCTCCCAATGGCTTCTCCGCCACCGTCGATGGCGGACCCCCAAACGGCTTCCCATCGCTTGCAGGGGTCAAAGTGGAAAAGGCCGGCGATGAGCTTGTATGTGTTGATTGCCGATTCTGATTGAATTGAGGCGTCGTTCCATATTGCTGTGTGTTATAGTTGAATTGGGAGTTGTGTTGTGCCTGGTTCAACTCTAAGCCCTGGTGATACGCCACCCTGTTGTACTCCACCTGTCAGAGACCATATATGTTATGTTGAGCCAAACGATGTAGCAAATCTTCGTGGGCGTGTGTGAAGCCGCGTGAGAAGTCCAGTACCGGCGGAAACGACTAGCAGTGGGAGCAACATACTGGGGAGCTTCAACTTGAGGGGCGACCTCCAGCCCAGGCTGGTCTTCTTGGAAACGGTATTGAGCCATGGCCCTGTTATGTGGCTGGGCAAAACCCTCGAGACAGGTCCACAAGCCCACTCGAATTCCAAGGGTACTATGAGAACTCGTGTATATTGTTGGTAATGAGCAGATTTATGTGAGATCCAGTGAACAGTGTGGTTTTTTTTTTTTTTTTTGGAATTGGAACAGGGGAAGATTGATGAATTAGTTGCTGAGCTCTGACCGGTTTTCCCAGGTTCTCAAATTCGACGCGAAGGATCCGAGATCTGCGCACGATAACTCCCACGATCCTTGCCGGCACACCGATCGAGCTCCTGAACAGGATTAGACGAGCTTTAAGCGCTTACCTGCTAGCTCCGCAATTAGAAAATAGGCTCAAGCTGTGGCCTATTTATTGGGCCTGGATCTTTCACCCCTGCCTAAAGTGGCGTATTGGAATGTCCTCTTGGGTTTATGATATAATCAGGCTGCCGCCGCTGTCCAAAGAATCAAGAAAATGATGCATTTTGCAAGACGCTCCATGCCCATTTCCACGGGACGCTGCATCGTGTGACGCCGAAAAGTCTATCAGCCTCACCAACAAGCCCCCAAACGTGCAGAATACAAATTTCGGTTGAAGGCAAAGCAAAAATCCACTTTGACCCCACGCAGTTATTATTGCTCACCGTCTGGTCGTTACTTGGGCGGCCGCCTTTAGAGGTCATGTTTTCAGCCCTCAGCCAAGACCATATTAGTTATCTCACGCCATTCCGACTCGCAGTCGACCGATCTGGAACCGCGACTAACCGAAAGTGTTTGCTCGGTTTCAAGGAGTGTGTTTAAAGCTGGGGGTCCCAAATTTGCTATTTGCTGCCAACCAGGTTTCCCAAATAATACGTTATTGTCAGGCCGAGACGTCGGGTAAGAGGGCACACTTTATTCACAACAAAAATTTCTTTACAGCTGGCAACTCATGGCCCGACAAGAAAGATAGAATCAAAATGCAACTCTGTTGTATGTCTTATAATGGAGCTCTCGAGTTTGTTTTGAATATGTACAGAAAATGGAGCACTCGCCTATATACACTCCTTCAACCAGCACCAAAAACATGACTACCTATTCATTCTGGTCACCTCCACAACATTGAGTAATCGAAGTTTCTCAGGGTTTGTATGTCTTGAGCAGCGAATCGTAGTACTTGTACCCAATTCCGCTTGGGGGCTCATACCCGTAGATGTAGTCACCCCACCATGGGCCGCCGCCCCACCACAGGGCGCCGAGCCAGACGTCGCTGTTTGACTTCAAAGTGTTAAGTAGACCTGTGACGGCCGATTTGCATTGGTCATTAGCACCGCCCGCAAACTCCCCAATGATGCCAATCTTGCCGTTGTTCTTGAGCCACTGCGTGGCGCTGGCGACGCGCTCCGCGCCGATGGTGCCCGAGACGCAGGTGGCTGAGGTCCCGGAGCCGTCCGAGTCGAGGTACTGGTGCATCTCGTAGACGATCTTGTTCTGGGGGTCGGTCAGGGCCTTGAGGTTGTCGTTGACGGTGGCCCAGGTCCAGGCTCCGGAATAAGAGTTGCCCTCGACGAAAATGTACTGGGAGGTGGCGCCAGCGGCACGAATGCCGTTGATGGCGGCCTGGTTCAGATTTAGGACGAGAGTCTGGTCCATGTCATGATATTCGTTGTTAGTGTCGAAGATGACCTTGGAGTTGCCCTTGTACACACTGGCTAGGTTCTTCCAGAAGGTCTGGAAGCCGGCAGTGTCGGTGATGATGTTGCCGTAGAAACGACCGAAGTTGTGCGGGTCAACGATGGCGTAGGCTCCTGCATTTGTGATGAAGTTGACCGTTGCGGTCAAGTTGTTGAGATATGCAGTTGCCAATGAGGACGAGACCGTGTTACCAGTCACCATTCGCTCCATAGAGAAGGGAATCCGGAAGCTGTTATAACCCGAGCTGATCAGAGTCTGATGCCAGGTTAGTCTTTACTCATAATATGATGCGTGGGACAGAACAAAGCGCCAAGGTAACGTACCTGGAGAGCGGTGTTGTCAGGGAAAATGAAGTCCTTGCCCCAGAGCCCAGGGAATGTCCCCGAGCCAAACTCAGCTCCGGACTCATCCACGCCAAGGAACTTGAAGCCCGTGGCAGAAGGAGCCTTCGAAGTCGTCGCGCTTGGTTGGGACGCCGAGGTCGAGCTGGGCCGAGCGGTTGAGGTTGACAGCGTAGTTGCTGCACTGCCCGGAAGACACTGGGAGTAGTATTGGTTTGAGTACGTGCACGTGTATCCTGCTACACAGGTCGTCGCTCCGGTCCACCCCTGGCCACCGCATTGTGCCCAGGCAGCACCCTGCGCAAGGGCGCCGGCAACGAAGGCGGTCGAAGCGATCAAGGACTTCATGATGAGGGATTGAGATCTGCGATTCTTGGTGGTCCACGAGTCACACAGAATCTTTCAGTCAAAAGGCTTCAACGCGGGATGCCAATGCCATTTATACAATGGTGGGCACACCGGTGCCGCCTATGGGGTGAGGCCAAGCTAAGCCGATTCATTCTCCGATGCGATGGTAATCTTGCTTGAGACGTAAGAGCGCGGGAGCAGGGACGCCGACTCCCACATTAAGACGTGTCTCTGGGAAGAGAAGCTTTGTTCTAATTAGCTTGTTCGCCTTCGGGACACCTAGCCGACAGTAGTGACAACCAGATGCGCCCCGAACTCCCTCTTAGTGGCGGGCTCTCGTGAGCCGCATACCACGATTAGCTTGGACCTGGATTCAAGGTCCCTGTAGCGTTGCCGCAAGATGCACTCAGGGACGCAGAAACGGCTGAGACTTGGTTCGAGTCCGTGGGCCGGTGGCACAACGCCACGGACGACACGGAGAGTGAGAACTGGGGTAGCTCTGAAGTCCGGTCCCGTGATAATGCTTTGTATGTCAATTTGCAGCAGCACGCGGTGGGTCATCTGGGACGATGGGCGGTTTTCTCCGTAAAACGCGGAAGCTCCATCTCCGGCGACGGTTTTGGGCATCACGTACCCTCATCACAATATTCAGCCTTCCAATCATCCGACTGCTTGGCAAAACTCCCGCCTTACATAATCATCGCAATGCCAGACCAGGACAGCCCCCTCCGTGCAGGTCGAATAACAAGCGAGGAGAGCAACCTCTCACCGGCTTGGGATGGCATGGGCACCTGATTTGTTGAAATGCGGAAAGTGTTTCCGGCCAGGGGCTGCACCGGTCCTAGAGCTGACTGCCTGTGCCACAACACTGGCTGATGACGTTACTTTTGAGGCGGCATATGCTTGCCAGGCGTTTTCGGTCACATGATATTGGGGATTCTGTGATTCGGCGATCATGTTTCTCGTTGACGCAAATAAGTCCGAAGCGTTTATTTACACGCATTTACCCGCGCTCTGGTTTTCAGACCTGTGTACATGCTCATTGCGAGCTGAAATGACTTTTGATGTAGGTGGGCCGGAAGGAGTATGTATCTTCGTAGATTTCAGTTCACTTCTGGTATGTCGAAATTCTCCCCGACGTGCTCTTGAAGCTTTTCAAGCAAGTGAATTGTCTTCTATCCCTAGTGCTTAGTGTGGCGCGCAGAAGATAGTGCAGGCTGCAGGGTTTAGAAAAAATACTTTAATAACTAATACTAATTTGTACTAACTCATTAGTTGCTAAGTTCTATTTTTAAGAATGTTAAAATAATATTTATTTCATATTGATAAGAGTTCTTTAACTTCATTGAAATATATAACGTGGTTCACCAGTCAGTGGCGCATACCAGTCAGTGGCGCACTTTTGCTAACTTTACCAACTTTTGTCAACCCTAGCACCCACCCAGGGCAAAGGAATCAATTAAAATTGGCACCAATTGGTGCCAACTGGTCCCAATTGCTTATTTTCAATTGGTTTGGTCAATTTGGAGGTATGGCGGTGTTGCAGTGCTAGTCTGAAAGTTTAAGGTTTTAGTAGGCGGGTTTGTTTTTGGTGCAAATCGCGTCTCCATTTTTCGCGTTAGTCTCGCATCACTCTACCTACTTAAATACTCAACACGCTAGAAATCAACAACCATTATGCTAATCCACTCAAAAGAAGACAAAATCACTCTAGCACTTCAGACAATCGAGAAGTCCAAAAAAACCAAAAGAAACCCTTAAGTAGCCGTTAAGCTGCACGTATCTTTAACATCCTTGGAACTATGCCCCGTAGAAGGATAAATAACTAATATAATTATAATAAATTATAAGTTAGCTATTATAAACTTGATTAAATCGAAGAGCAGACGCTTGTCTAATATACTATTGAGCAAGATGCATGAGGATTTCCAATGCGCCTCTCTGGTGTAGAAGATATAGCTAACCTTCTGCTGGCATCACGAGATGGCAAGCCGGTTGGCAAGAACTGGGCACAATGCTTTGTGAATACACAATCAAGCTTAAAAATCCGGGTTGATCGGCTATATGACTACCAGAGGGCCCTCTGCGAAGATCCGGAGGTTATTAGGAATTGGTTCCGGCTGCTCCGTAATATGATGGCCAAATATGGGATCCTAAACGACGACCTTTATAACTTCGATAAGACTAGCTTTATGATAAGCCAGATAACCTTAATTCTAATTGTTATACGTTTTGATCGATATAGAAAGGCTAAATCTATACAGCCTGGGAACCGGGAATGTGTAATGATCACACCAAACCTTTGTAGGGTCTAGTAGGTAACCTGTAGGGTTTATGTTAGCAGAGCGGCGTAGAGGTGATACTTGACTGTTCGTAATACGAAGACACTGTTCTCTTCTTAAGCGGTAATGATCACTAGCTGTGAGGCTATCCAGTTGTGAGACTGAATACTTAGATTGACGACTGAAGAGTCTGTTCTATGAAAGCTATCTATGGTGGTGATAACCACGTCCTTATATGTTCCGACTCTTCAGTCCCTATGTTGCCCCGCTATCAAGTGCCTGTGGGGTTGCGTTGTGGCATCTAGTCTTTGATTTGCTTAGGCCCCCCCAAAGGGGGCCCTGGCGTGCCAACGTGTTGGGTCATAACAGAATGGGTAATAGCTATTGAATGTATTAATGTAAAGGGTTGGTATATCCCGCTGTTTGTGATCGTCCAGGGCGCCTACCACCTTGCTAACTGGATAACAGAGTTAGGCTTCCTATTAAGTTAAGTAATTAAGCCTACTCTGAATACGTAAACAAATAATAAAACTACTCTAAAACAGATTCAGCACTTTAATAAGCATATAATTAAGCGTATTAAAAATAAATAACAAATGCTTATCTTAGATAAATATAAAAGTTATATATTAGCAGAGTTTAAGTAGTATTATAAAGATTATAATATTGTTTTTATTAATATATTATTATATTCATCTTATCCACTTTAGTTATTAGATGTTGCGTTATTTTTGCTATTAAAGTATATATATAGCAATGAGATTAACCTCTTTATCCGGGCATCGATTGACCACATTACTAAGTCGGAGTTCTTTATTGTAGTCAAGGCAGCCCACGATAAGGTCTTTACGGAAGAAAATATGAAAGCTGGGTTTAGAGGGGCTGGAATCTCTCCATAGGACCCAGATTCTGTTATTTCTAAACTGGATATCCGCTTACAAACTCTAGTACAATCCCTTCCTATATCGCCATCTAAATGGGAATCACAAATACCATCTAACGCCCACCAAACTATCCAGCAATCAAGATTTATCAAGAGCAAGATATCTGCTCATCAGGGGAGCTCCCCTATACTAATTATCTAAGCAGTTGAGAAGTTCACGAAGAGCGCACAAGCAATAGCGCATCAGATTACTCTTTTGAATGATCGGGTCCGTACCCTTGAGAAGGCTAATATTAGGCTTGCTAAGCGCCGGAGGGCTACAAGAAGTTAGGTATAGCTTGGAGGGGCATTTGTTATTGAGGAATCTCAGGTGATAATTGAGAAAAACAGAAGGGGAAGCGGCCAGCTGGTAAAACAGCCGGTGATGGTAAAGAGGCGGTCCGCGGCGGATCGAGCAAACGACGATGTGGCAACTACGGTAATACTGGGCATTATATAACAACTTATAAGAAGGATGTAAAAGAGTCTAGTTATTCAGATTCCGATTAAATAACAGCACATTTTCAGGCGGTCTGCGGCGGACCGCCCAAATAGTTGGTTTGGCTGGCATAGATCGAGGTTAATCCTGCATGGCCGAAATGCTCCATTTTGGTGGGGAAGCCAATTTTCCCACCAAAAGTTGCCCACTTCGGACTGGCACTGCAGCTACGCCAACTATTTTAAATTAACCAAACTAATTGAAAATAAGCAATTGGGACCAGTTGGCACCAATTGGTGCCAATTTCAATTGATTCCTTTGCCCTGGGTGGGTGCTAGGGTTGATAAAAGTTGGTAAAGTTAGCAAAAGTGCGCCACTGACTGGTGAACCACGTTATATATATTCTTTTTTTTACATTTCGTTTTGGTGTACCATCCGTCTTTTACCGGTGCAAATATCCGTATCCACGTTGTAATTGTTCTTGTCACAGAATGGCCGGCCGAACTGCACAACAAGATGCTCACCCCAAAAACAAGAGATTGACAAAAATAGAAGATGATGTGCTTGTTCAATACGTACTTAACTGGGATTCACGAGGATATTTGCTTGTTCTTAAGGATGTTGAAGATATGGCGAATTCCCTGCTTCGCGATCGTGGCGGCGGCGCTATCGGGATCAACTGGGCAAAAAGACTCGTCCTGTCAGAACCACGTCTCAAAACACACGTCAATCGTATGTGCGACTATAAGAGGTCCTTATGTAAAGATCCAGATGTGATGAACGCGTAGTTTAACTTCGTATCCAATACACGTAATAAATATGGGTTCCTAGGCTGCGATACCTATAACTTCGACGAGTCCGGCTTCATGATGGGCATTGGTGCACCCAAAACAGTAGTTACACGTTCTGATCGGCAAGGAAGAGCAAAACTTATACAGCCTGGGAATCGGCAATGGGCAACAGGTATTAAGTTAATCAGTATGGATGGGTAATGTGGACCGCCGTTTCTGGTAGTTAAGGCCAAGATGCACCTTGCATGCTGGTATACTAAGGGCGGCCTCCCTAACGACTGAGTTATCGAAACAAGCTTAAATGGGTGGACAAGTAATGCAATTGGTATGGAATAGGCTGAGCACTTTGAAAAGCATACTACACCACGCACAAAAGGTGTTTATCGGCTGTTACTTCTTGATGGGCATGGGAGCCACCATTCTACGGATTTTAAAGGATATTGTAAGGAGAAGAAGATTGTTACTCTCTGCATGCCCTCTCATTCATCTCAATTACTTTAGCCACTTGAGTTTGGGTGTTTTAGCCCACTAAAGAAGGCATATGATGCAGAAATCAACCAGTTCAGTAAGGCCCGGATGAGACACATCGATAAGACGGAGTTCTTTCTCGCCTTCCACGCTGCACACAACAAGGCTTTTAAGCCTGAAACTATCAAGGGAAGTTTCAAAGGGGCAGGCCTAATCCCATTCAACCGAGAAGCTGTGCTTTCCAAACTGGATGTTAAAATACGGACGCCAACATCACGGCCAGGCTCCCCATCCCTACCCGCACCTTGGGTCTCTCAGACACCACACAACTTAACACAAGCTGTTTCCCAATCAACTCTGATGAAGTAACGAGTCTCTCGCTATCAGGGAGGCTCTCTGACACCAATTTTATCGGCCATTGACCAGCTCTCGAAAGGCACACAGTCATTAGCTCATGCAGTATCCCTGCTAACCCAAGAAAACAAGGCCCTAAGAGAGGCTAAGAGAGGCAAATACAGCACTTTCTAAGCTTCGGAGGGCTAAAAAGCCATATGTGCAAGATGGAGGAGCACTTAGTACACAAGAGGCTAGGGATATCATTAATTAAAAGGAAAAAGGGAAGCGGCCAGCTGGTGAAATGGGTGGTGGCGCTGAGGAGGCGGTCCGTAGCGGACCAATGAAACGACGATGTGGCAACTGCGAGGAGACTGGGCACAATCCGCGAACTTGTAAGAAAGATGTAGAATCGTCTGCAGATTCCGATTCCGATTGAATTCAATTGATTTTTTTCGTTGTAGTGCTGCAATTTAGGTTTTTATACTGTTGGTACTGAAAAGTGGCTCGCTAGCTGGGGTGGCTCGCTCGTTGGTGCTTGACGTTAGTATGAGCAAATACTGAACTAATTAAATAATTTCCGAACCCTGGCAGGCTGTAAATCTCCACACCTCATGCGACGAGTGAACTATTGTTCCGTGACAGGTACCCCACGGCGCCCGGCGCCAGTTGTTTTCATTTATGCAGTCAGCGGAAATGATATTTCAAGCAGCGTTCGACATGTAGAACACATGTTGGCAAAAATGAACCTACTGCCTCGTGTCGCGCAGTACAAATATCGGATCATCACGTGTTGAGAGAGCTGATTTGGAACGTTGGCCACCCAAATGGTATTCGAAAGTATAAGGAAAGAAACAGAAGATTCGTAACCAAAGAAATGGAAGTTAGACCGCACTGATACCTCTGCCAACACCCCCCAAGCCCATTCCTCCAATCACCACCTCCCACAATACAAACACTTGTAACATCCATACTCAATATTTACTCCTGCTTGATTAGTCATGGATATTTATTTAGGTGTGTGGATTGGGCTAGATGATAACCTATCATTTCTTATTAGAATGATATACCGTTATACCCTCTTGTTTCACCGGCGCGAATCTGCATTCTGAGCAAATCCCGGCCTCCTGATTCACTCCGACTACAACAATCAGATCACTAACATTAATTGGAAACAAAGGTGCTTACACGCAGGGCATGAATTCCTCCGAGCGTCTTTCCGCCAGTTATGACGCAGCAGTTGTCCATTTAGCTGACAGAGACGTGATTCTAGTCAGCAGCCACAACAGCACTAGAATCCGACCAAGCTACATTCAAGCTGTGAAACATCCTCCAGAAGCACCGTCCTAACACCTTCGCGTCATCCGCTTTTCCCCGCAGGTTGAATTGATTTTCTCATTGTTGGATCTGCCAGAGGGATGCCATCGACTGCCTAGACTTTGTGCATAGCTGTGTTAGTACAGCCACCTGCATGTCAGCACGCATGTGCACCACAGCACGAAACTGACAATGGGGGAATCAAATCCCATGATCGCAATGCAGCTGCGTGAATCAGCTTGTCATGACACATGCGCAACCAGGTCTCCACGTTTGAACTTCGGCTGCCACGGGATTGTAATCATCTGGAGGAGTGATTGAGCTGCCATTGACGACCGTGCATTTACGAATCTCATTACCTATCTAGGTAGGTACATGGCTCAACTACCAAGATCACAAGTCTGGTTCATTTTGTTTTCTCAACGATGGATTGCGCCCGAGTATGAGTAATCACGACTTGAGATCTGTAATTCACCGTATATCGACTGAACTGGAGACTAGTGCATTTCCCGTGCGATTTATCGTTGAGCCCGATCGAATGCCATTCACACATTGCATGATTGCCCATAAATTCAATCGAATCATTCTCTTCGTTCATTATGGAAACAAGCACCATTGCAACCACAGTTTCTTGTGCCGTGAGCAACCTCGCTGAACACCATCTTTCCATTCACGATGTCCTTAAAGAATATAGGAGCGGCAGCCTCGGCTGAGGAACTATTACGACGGAACAAGTGACAACAACTGCAAATTCGAATTATCGTTCTCAAGCGTTGCTGACTTTGTGCAGAGAGACCGCCAGGGCTCACCAACCTGAGCCGCTCTTGATGGAGAGACTTGCAGGTTCTCCAAAGCCTAGGACGTTTATATGTGCGACAGAAACCTCCATGGCGGTAGTTAGCATCCGATATTGACATCAATAGTCTGCTGCTTTGATCCACGGCTTGACCCGACGACCTTTCTTGGACTCGATCCTTGGGGTAGGTTGCCTCTCACCGCCGCACTTAGCATAGGCGGAGAATCGATGTATCCAATATCTCAAACAATATGTTTCTGGAGATCACTCCCAGAATAGCTGCATTAGTATAGGTACTATGGCTAAAGCAGGATATAGACGCGCTTGTCATGAGAAATGGCGGTGGCGCCGTGGCCCCGCAACTTCATATCCTCCCCGCAATGGATTATTTCCTCGGCACGCTGGAAGATGTGTTCGTCATCCAACACACAGGAAGGTCCCCCGGAGACCCGAGCTGGTACTGACACCTGCTAACATTGTGCAGATTGTGGTGCATTGCACATGACCGAAGACGGTATCAAGGGATACTTGAGAGACCGACACCTCGGGGACGACAAGCAGATTGACAAGCTTGAGTTCGGAGTTGGGAATCAGTATGTACCGCCTAATTCGTATTACTTACTGGTATCTGACCAAAGTCACAGGCTCGAACAACGTGTTCTCGACAATGTTAAACTCATCAAAGATTCGCCTTTCGTCCGCGAGGAGCTCAAAGCTCGTACAAAGGGGATGATATACAATATCAAGACTGGTGTGCTCACGGAGTTGAATTAGATGTGATGCCTCCTTCAACTCGCGGTTTGGACCTGTGAGAAAGTGGCAACCTGTCTTGATGAATCTCCCACCTCACTTTTGCATTTTGTGCTGGCAAACATTTATCCCGTCACTCTTTTTTAAATGTCTCTCGTTTAGCTGTAGTATCAGAAGCAGAATAAGAGGAAAACATTGTTGCATAATTAAGCTTAAAAAGCTTTCGTCTCTACACGATAAACCCACAGTAGTCATCCAGGCCCGCATCGAATATTGTCGCCACACACCACAATCACTACCGCAGGACTACGGATGTTTCAAAGTACCAGTTGAATCTCATCGGACAGCTATTAACTTACATTAACGATGTGAGCCTCGCGGTGCGATCCTTCCACAAGTTCCACGACGGTGCATCTCTGCGACTCGCCTTCGCGCAAATTGAATGCATGTCCGATCCTACGCACAGGGGATCCGGCTTACCCTTGTCGCATGCCATGTCTGATGGATTTATGTGAGACACACCGGTCACGGTCTGGATCCTCATCTCACCCTCTACCCCAGCACTGTCGAGCCGGGTCCGAGCAGCTAGAAAGAATCTCGGCTCACATGTGGGAGCACCCGGGAGCTATGGTGATACCTGCATGAACGGACTCCCAGATGAAAATGTCACCTTGTTCATCCTCGAGGAAAGCACAGCGAGGTTACCAAAGCAGCTGCCATCTGGTAATACAGTCTAGATCTTTCGTTGTCCTGCTTGGTAATGAGGTAGCAACAGCTTCAGACTAATTGCTGTTCCGAGCATGGATGTGTTACCGAGGAGGCATGAGATTGGAATCCTACTAACGGACTTGTCTGAACAGAGGATATCATCATCTGTTCACTTTTGTTGAGCACAACAAGGCAATGATCAAACCTTGACACGGTAGACCGAGCACGTGAGCAATAAACTGCAGTGCACCTCAATCTCCGTCTTCAACATGCTTGAACTTCAGCAAAGACTTGATTACACCCTTTTAATTTACTGCTTCAGACGCCTTCCTGGAGACCCTGTTGCTCTGTGCGCGTCATCCGGCCCAGGAGCGATGTGAAATGAAACGGGGCAGCAGCAAATGCATGCAACGGTCTTCTCGCAGGGCAATATATTCTTCAAAATTGCCACATTAATAACAGCCATCACATATTATCAGACTCCGAGCCTTGGCTCTCGTTATGGTGACCGGAGCTACGCGGCATGCTGATCAGGGTGATGATCAGGTACGCTCGCGCAAGGCCTAGAACGCATGTAATCATCCATGTTCTGGCTGGACATCGGGAGCGATGGGGGTCGAAGGTAGGGCTGACCATGCACGGCCTCGAGGTGGATCCCAGTGAGGAGCCGAGCGTGCAGTGTGATACATGAGTCGTAGGAAAAGCTACTCGAATGCTGGCAAATTGCGGCTAGGCAGGCTGCGTTGGCCCGGCTGCTGAGGTCATCGAGTGCTTGTTTATTGCGGTGGACAGACAGCGAGGTCGGGTAAGGCCTGGTAAGGATGGCTGGTCCCTTGCAGGAACAGTTCATCTCATGTTGGGCTCTTGTGGAGTCGATCTCAGGTCGTGGACCCTGTCAGACCAGGTCGGCGCCTGGGCGGCTGCGTCGGCGGGTGGGATACCCCTGAGCGTGCTCATTTGACACCACCACCTGGTGAAACGAGTGCGGAAATGAGCCCCATATTGTGGTCAAAATAAACTCATGTCGATTCGTCTCACCCATTCTCAACCCACGACTGTTTCCCGTCGGCTGCATGCTAGCTGGGCTAGTCGGAGGGCTCGCGTAGAAATTATTTCCCCCACCGCACTGATGAACAACAAATCCTAACCTCTACCCACGTTCCACCTATGCGGAGGGTATCTGCTTGTATCCATCGGCCTGGCCAGGATTTCTCCGCCCTTCTGCCAGGGTCAGTCAGCCCTTGGCGCCAGCATCGGCGGCCCCCGTGAGCAGTTATGGCCAGGATGGATCCCTCCTTGAGAAATATCCCCTTCGACAGAATCAGGTCAGATCACGCTGTGTCCCAGCGGCGCGGCACACACCTGCCATGTACCGGGTGGATGCCGATCCGCCAATCCAAGATGACCCAAGATTCGTGGCGTGCGCCAGTCGATGTGACCCGGAAGAGCTAGAACCCAGGAGAGCAGGCGAGGATGATAGGCCTCAATTTGCGTGAAACGCGCAGCTGCCCCAGTCTCGTTAAATGAGTGCGCGAAAAATCCTCCAACCCTTGCTTCGGCACACTGAGCTGCCCAGGCCTTGCCCAGCCCTCTTGCTCGACTGGAAAGCACTGCGAAGAAGCAAGAAGCCGGCAAAATGATATTTGTTCCTGCACGATGTGATGACGTGCCCCACATTGCCCCAGATATCCCATGTCCCTGGATCCCGGGCGGTATCACCACCCACCCTCAGGTACAAATCTACCGGACAGCCCACTATGGTTTTTCATATTGGAAATCCTTCCTGGCCTCACCCACTGAGCAAGCCTCACAGCGTCTGTCTCTCATTCAGCCCATCGGCATTCCGACGTCACGACACTCTTTTGAACAGTATCCCATCCGCGGCAGAGCCAGCTCGAACCAAGTACCGGTACTACTCCGACTCACCGTCAAGCCACCAGACCTATCACGATCCTTCGGTATAAATCATATTCAGCCACAATGCAGTTCTCAACTCGCTCAGCCCTGGCGGCCCTTCTCATGGCCGCCGACGCCCTGGCCTGTGGCAAGGGTTACCACAGCAGGCACAGGCACAGGCCCACGACGCTGCAGACCTCCACCCTGATCGCGACGCCCGTGCCCTCGACCACACCCATCGCTGAGGCCCCAGCGATTCCCACCATCCTCCCCTCAGCCGTCGAGAGCTCCTCGTCGTCATCCTCCGTGGTCATCGAGCCCAGCACGACCTCGTCGTCATCCGCGGCATCGACCCCCACCACCCCTGCCACATCCGGCCTCACCGCCGACGAGCAGGCCGCCCTGGATAGCCAGAACGGCGCCCGTGCTGATGTCGGTGCCACCGCCCTAACCTGGGATGCCGGCCTGGCCAGCGACGCCCTCGCTTGGGCCCAGCAGCTTGCCTCCGCCGGCGGCTCCTCCGGCACCCTAACTCACTCCACCACCACCTCCGATGGTGAGAACCTGTACTGGCAGAGCAACTCCGACTCTCCCTACGCCAACGCCGCCAACGCCTGGGTTGGCGAGAAGGACCTGTACAACGGCGAGGCTATCACTGGCTCCGGCAACTTTGAGGAGTACGGCCACTACAGTATGTTCTTCATCCACCCGACGTATCTGTTGAATGCCCTTTACTGACCAACCAACAGCTCAAGTCATCTGGGCCTCTACCTCCAAGATCGGTATGGCCGTTGCATCTGACGGCAGCGGTGGATACTACGTCGTCGCCCGCTACAACCCTGCGGGTAACATGTAAGAGCCTCCTCTAATTTCCTTCCCGGCAATGAAACCATACAAGTGCTGACATAACAAATTAGGATTGGCGAGACTCCCTCGTCTGGTTAAACTCAGAATCTTGCATTCGCCAGCGGTCGCTCGGGCTTTGAAGTGACGCAGCATCTGGGAGGCAAACGCGTTGACGGTGTGGACCACCAAAGGTTCTTGGATCTTGCTCTGGTCAAGACTTGAAACAACCCACGAAAAACATTACATCAAAGATGGCCTCCATCATTCTGGGATGGCAGAGGCTTAAACAAAATTCTCGCTCATCCTTGTGCGCATGCCCCGATCCTTCACGGGACGGTCCCGCACTTTCTTGTTTCGTTCACCTTGTACATATTTGCATACTACGATCATCACGAACGAGATCACGTTGACACCATGACCTTGAAACTTGAGTGCCTTGAGCTTATTGGTGATACTGATATTGATGCCGAGGATGGGTGATGTCTTGTTGTTGACAGCAGACCTTGCTGCGGTCAGTTGCGCATGAAGGTAATTGTGGCAACGGATCCAGGTACTGTGTGGTAGTCTGCAGGGTTTGCGAGTACTGGCCAGGCCCAAATTAATTCATGGACAATATCTAACACATTTATGCATGCAGATTATCTTTGCAACGATATCAAGCTCTGCTGTTAGCTGAGATAGGCGATAGTCGTGTCGGTTTGCATGTTTAGGTACTCGGTGAGGATAATGATGTGTCACCCGTGAAATTCCAATGCAACTTGACGATTTTGAAATCGGTCCAACCCGAAGAATCGGTTCAAAGCAGGCCGACGACCACCGCTTAGAGCTGGATTCGAGGGTATGTCAGCGAAAAGAATAAATGCCATATGGAACATCTCATCCATTGTGAGTTTAAGAAGTAGGTTTATTGTCCAAAATGACGTGTTTATAATGGGAATTTTTTCGCACCTGCATAAACGGACGGGTGCACCAGTCAGTCAGTATATGGTGAGAAACGAGGCGAAAGTCATGTCACCCTACTACTCTGCACCCACACCCACAACACTCATACCTATAATGTATATTCCTGTAGCTTATATATAGTCTAATGGCGTGTCTCATCTTGAGATATATTAATTAGGTGCCCAGACTCGGCATATAGTTAGTTAGGCCTCCCAGCGGGCAGTACTTCTTGTGTAGTTGTGATACCAGGGATAAATCGGTGTAGCATTGATTTTTTTGGAGTTTTTTTTTATTAGAACTGTTGGTATCCGAGTCCTTCCATTACATCGAGTCCGGTGTCTGAGCCGCTGTCCCTCGATCAGAAACTCCGACGATAAGCTCATATACCAGGCTAAGAGAAACTCTATGCCTGATGACATTGCTTGCGCAATCGATAGCTTGATAGCTACTACATGCCCATTGTTATTCATCCGTCCTTTAGAAGCGTTATTACTTAGTGGACTTCTTTGGGAGTCGCCATCCCTACTAAGCGAGGATCCGAATACGATGGGCATAAGACACTGCCTCACGGCACACTAATCCGGAACAGGATGGATACAGGTCGTCTGAGAAACATTTCCCTCTCCTGTAGCCGTAAAATGCTTTCGAGCGAGAGCTGCAGAGCCAGGAAGCCACAAGCCATCAAATAAGCCACAGTCCACGCGTATCAGGAGCCTGGATTTGTCTACTTTCCCCTGTGGCCAGCGGCTCACGAGCCTGGAATTTATTGCGTGCATACCCGATTGGACCGGACCAGTGACATTCTCTAGTTCGATCCCCGGCTGTGCCCTTGTGCAAACACTTTCCAAGACACCCCTGACGGGGTTAGATCTAGAACAGGCTTGTGGGGGCGCGTGTGCCTCTCTGGTTTCTATTGAACTCGATCATGGCAGGCACAATACTGGGCTAGGATGGGGAGTGTAGAGTCCTTAGAGCCACCGTATGAGGCCTCAAAAGATGATCAGAGGGGTGGGTGCATCCCTTTCCTTCTGCCATCTATAGAAGCCGGGATTTCGACGTCTGCTGCAGCCGAACGCGCGTCGAGAGCACAGGTAGCCGAGAACCATTATCTACACCGACATATGCTTGGGCGCCATCTCTCCGCCCGGTGCCATAGAAATATCCCCGGACATGCATTCTTGATTGCCGGGTGGTGCGCTGGCGCCTGATCATTGCCGCCGGGGAAAGGATCTCGCGTCGCCTGTATGGCTTGACCAGAACGTGATGCTGGCCATTTCGAAAGTCGAGGGGACTCCGCAAAACGATGTTATTTATGCTGTTCTGCTCCCAGCGCTCGCCTCATGAGCAGTGTCCACTCGTTGCCTCACAATATGCAACCAGCCAGAGTTGTGCCCTTGCCAAATCCGCTCATGTTATCCAGGAATACGACAGGAGTGGCACGCCATTATTGTGTTCCTTGGAGATGATACCAACAAATACTGTAACAGAAAGTATTAGGATTATCTGGGATTCATAGCAGGCCAAGTAAGCATTGAGCGAGGAGAGCATGTTCGTGAAGCGGAGGAGTTACGGGCATCTGAGCACAGAGAATCCCACCCACAAATGCATCTCGCAGATCGTTCGCAAGCCTTGTTTTTGAAAGCTAGCGAGGGAAGCGCATGCTAATGTGGTGACATCCACCTCTGAAAAGCCAATTCAACTTTCCACAACATCGGTTTCTAACCTCCTGCAGGATCAGATCCTATCAGAGCTTCTTGACGATCGCTGTGGCGACTCCTACGGCCTTACGCAGTATGCGGGTAAACCGCGGCCTAACGGATGCGAACACCACCCACCCTGTGCAACAACATACTAATTCGTCAGCCACGATTGGGGTTGATCGTCGACACTGCCTGCCAAACACTCGGTCCCCAATCTTGAAAGGGCAAATCAAACGCATTGATAATATTACGCCCTGAAATTTCACTTATGTACAGCAGAGCCACTGCACGAGTAGGGAAGACAGCTTAGAATACAGCGTCATCGCCCAGAGCGCTTTCCCGGCCCACCGAAGCCTCTTCCGGCGGTGACAGCTCCCTCGCCGATCTTGGCGCCCGCCTCGAATGAATCCATGGCCTTCCGTATGGGTCTCTTTTGCTTAATGGACCATATTCGTATTAGCGGAAGTCGTATCCGACGCTTAGTCGGCAATTAGCAACATGTAAAATATTCACTAGCTCGACTCGGCCCATCCAACCGAACACAACGTGCAGGCACATCTTGGCGCAAGGCGAAGCAAGGGGCAAGGGCATGTATATTGCCAGTTGCCAATGAATTTCTCTAAGATGCTGATTATCCGTCGTTTCATAGGCTTCAGTTATCGTCTCGAGAGATATCAACGAAAGACTCATATGTAGGCGGAGTTGGTTTTCACTATTCCGAAACACCCATCCTGCAGTAGCACTTGATCTATCTGCGGCCTCAACTCCAGACTTCGGCTCCGGCTCAAGTGGCGCGTTCTCTGGGTTGGCCTTGAGACGAACATTGTGGTCAACGGCAAGCATTGCTCACTCTCTTACCGTCGGGCTCCGATCATCTCGATTCCATAATCTTTTCATTGTGTACTTTTATGTCTACGCCCACCGATAAAGCGGCTCGGGTTGTCTCAGCCATTTCAGGCGCTGCTCTCCGACCAAGGAAAGTCCTCGGCCAATCCAGGGTTGTCATTGCGGAAGGATGGGGACCCGGTCTATCCCGCGAAGGGACGACGGTGGGGATCGCCCAGCCACACCCTGACGGGACCTAAAGATGACATATGATGCGGGCGTTTACTAGCCGAGTGGAATCAAGCAGTCCCACGCGGTTCCCCTCGAAACACTTGGTCTCTCATGATTTCATGCTCTCGTATATACGACGCATGATGTTAGAGTGCAACAGCTATCTCAGAAGCTTGGGGCTCTCTTTATTAAGAACATTACTTGGGTAATCCATCCCACAGAGGCGTTTTATTCATTGGATATGATCGACTCACAAATCAGAGACATCGGAGCGTCCCGCCACGTTCCTTGGATACTCGTGTTGCCACAATCCTATTCGGCTCGAGTCGCCGATACAGCAACGTTTTACTGGAACCTGAAAGACATTTCCAAGGCCAATGATTCGCGGCCCTCCCCACTTCCAGTAGCGGCCTATCTGGTAATCCGACTTTGTGCCGTTCATCGGCGACTCGTCCTTTCGTGTCCCACCTTCGTGTTTGCTTGGACCACCTGGGAGAAGCAACATGCAGGAGCGCCATTGAAAGAAAGGCAAGCAATGGTTGGAGCGCATATTGACCACCCTGCAAAGTACTGCAGAGAACGCTGAACCCCCAGGTCCGCAACATATTACTCCATCGAGCGTAGCTTTCGTTTCTCAGGCACGTTGAGCCTCAACGGTTACGCCCGGCAGGCACTGAGGGCCAGCGTTCTGCCGTGCAAGTCCAAACGTGCTACCTGAGCTGCATGAGTTGGGGGGCAGAATGGGGTCGATGGAAGGGCGCCTCTTGGCTATCAGAAGCAGAGACAGGTGCGTGTGTGGCGATTTGACCCCGCGATCAGCATTTACTAGCTGGGCCTAGAACTCCTTGGACTGGCCATTCCCGGGACTTTATTTGCTTGTGCCTAAACCGTGTGCAGATCAAATGAGGGCAACTTCCACAAAGACAACGTACCCAACCGTCAATGATCCCCAGAGTGCTCGAAGGATGGCATTCCAATGAATGGCATTCCAGAATCCCATGTCAAGATATCCACATGACATCGCCGGAACATGTGAAGAAATCCCGATCTACACAACTACCGAAAGGACTCGCAGAAGCGTGGGCATATGGGGCTGTCATGCTGAGACATCGATCGGCTGTAGCAAGGAAGGGGGCGTCTTTAGTTGATTGCTCATTCAGGCTGCCATCCTGCTTCACTTGTTGAGCATATGCACACCGACGGCAACTTCCATCTTCTCGATTGAGAGCGTTCGAGCGCACATGAGCCCACCTTCCAATATTCATAATGGAATGTGTCTTTCGGTTCCTTTGTCCTTTCCTTCGGACCTCCGATGGTGCGTGTGAACCGACTGTTATTGAGCTTTTCCTCGGGACCCCAGAGCCAAAACTTGCGCGTGCGTTTTCAATTCCACGATAACATCCGGTAGTCCCTGGCTATCTGAGAGCTATTATTTTTGTTCGGTCTAAACGACCATCTCAATTACCGATTTCCACGGCCGGTGTTATTGTTCCGTTGTGAACAAGTACAAAGCATTTACCTTCGATATTTACTGCGTATCCTCGTGGGCACTACACCGGACGCTCTGTCCTAGTCCTGCATATTGGGTCAGAGCTAGGCTTGGGCTAGAATTCTGCAGATCCGTCTTGCCTTTTTGAAGATGGCTTCAAATGTCGAACCACCCTGGCGACCACTCAATGGGTCTTCGTCCCCAAAGAATGTCCACTGTCTCTCTGGAGGGGTAGAGAACGTTGACAATAAACGCCAAAACATTGGCAATCCTCTATCCCCTCCTCGGAGTTCGAGTCCTACGGGGCCGCCAACAGCTGACGGGGACTCGGACTCGTCCACGGGATCCATCCCCAACACTCCGCCGCGGCCGACGTCGTCAGGCACCCTTGGTTCCAACGTGGGCTTGAACACCACAAAAGGCCGGCCCGGAAGCTTCACAAGTCCTCCTTACACAACTGTTCTTAGAACGAGCGGGGATATCGGGCAACTCAATCCACAAGCCAGACAACATCAGGGCATTGAACCCAACCAACAATGCTATTGGAACGGAACCCACGACAGCCCTCGTGGCGTGCTTTCCAAATCATCATCTCCCCAGCATGCTGAAAAGAGCAAGGAACATGTCGCCACAGATGACGAGGAGACACGCATCAGACTACCATCTATTGTTGTTCCAAACCCTAGGAATAAATTGGACAATCAAGCCATGGGCCATAATTCTCCCCATCCAGGACTTGCTCGGTCCTTCGGACCAGCCTCAAGCAGTGCCCATAATGGTACTAGGAGAGTTTTCTCTGCGTCGGAAGGTACGGGATGGTCATCTTCTCCACCTACCTCTATGCCGCCCCCACCACTGCCGGCGCAATTTTGTGCATCACAGTTGGAATCATTTCCCGGGATTGCCCAGAGAGCACCAGGGATGCCCCGAGGGAACCCCCTTTCTGTATCCGAGCTGATCCACCGGGAGGCCACTGGCACGGAAGCCGCACCCACGCCGCGCACGAATGCCGCCGCAGCCGCAGCCGCAGCCGGGGGTGACCAGGTACCATCACTCGCGAGCGAATTCATCGACGTCCTGAGGGTCCGAGAGAGAGTCGCAGAGGCAAACATGCCCAAGTTCCTCAGGGAGCTCAACCACCAGCTCTCCCTGACAGGCCTCCTTCGCGAGGCCCGCGAGAAAATCTGCGGCACCCTGGACCAGACCGAGCGGCAGCGCAACACCTTCGCCCAGCAGATCATGGGGATGCTCCAGATGGGCGAGTCCGCCATCGAGATGCGTGACGTCGTCGCCCGCGCCGTGGTGGGCATGACGGAGCGCGACATGGCCGGGTTCGAGTTCGAGGTCATCGACATGATCAACGGCAGCCAGGAGAAGCCCATGAACCCGCTCCGCGAGGCCATCTGCTGCGCTGCCTACGCGGCCCGGTTCCCAGAGGAACAGCAGGCCGAGCTAAGGAGGCAGCTGAAGAAGATGCCCCCGGCGGCGTTGCGTCCTCAGCAGCAGCAGCAGCAGCAGCAGCAGCAGTCGCATGCAGCCGGGAAGGGTGGTGGTGCGCAACAGCCGAGGGTCCACAACCTCCCGCCGCTGAGGGAATGTGAGAAGGTCGGGGACCTCCGGCGAGCTGGGCCGACAACCGTCAAGGTCCGCAAAGAACAGCCCAGGCCTGCGAATTATAGCTTGAGGGAGTTTCCAATATTTCCAAGCCATTGAGGACGTACACGACGGGAAGTTTGGTGTGATATGCCTGAGGAGCTGCAGCGGTTCTCTTATGTGGTCTCACCGGAGCCCACCGGCGAGCAGTACTTACAAGCACATGCCAGACATGCTCGGAAAAATAGTAAAACGGCACACCATGTTGTGCCTACCAAATGTTTACGAATGATGAAATTTTCGGGTTGGTGATATAGAACATGAGCCTTGGAGTATAAGAGGCTGTCATGGGAAGGTGTCACAGGTATCTCCTATGTTTGGTCATATTTGGATTAATTGGTCGACACGCCCGCGTTATTCGCCCTAGAAATACGATATCCCGGGAGAACGCTTTACATGATCTGGCCCCGTAGAGACTTCTCAAGGTTTAACCGTCGATGTGCAATTTGGCGTCCTTGGAGATCAAGAATCGCCCGAAAGAACGATGTTGAATTTCAGGTGCCCCTTTGAACAGAAACTAAGCAACTTGCCTTCGGTCTTACCACATTTCAGCAACCTGAAGTACTTCTGGGTCCAAGATATCAGAGTGCTTGAAGTTCGTCAGAGAATTTGGTTTGCAGTTATGATGCAAGAAGCCCGCCCGTGGGTCATGTTTGGTGTAGAATATTAACTATTATGAGTAGGACTCCCTCCCTTTGTGGAAGGTATTTGCCTCGGTCCTGAGCCGTTTGCAATAGCAAGCACGGTAAAAATATTATAAGGGAAGGGTGACCGGCGGCGTAAAACAGCGATATCAGGCTATGATACGCAAAAGACCGATATGATCCACCTTCTTGTCCAGTCGAGCATTCAAGCTTTTGTTGATTGGTTTCACTTAAAATCAATATATTACTTCAGATTGAACATTCTCTTCACTGATCAACCCAGGCTCGAACTCAGGCAAGTACTGTGTACCGATCCCAAGGGATTTAGAGACCGAGATCCGGGAGGCCCACATGAACTTGGCTGCGGTAGACCGTACGTAACCTATACCTAGTTATTGACTCTCATTCCGCTAGGACAATTATTATCTTTCAGTCCTAGTAGAGGAACTCAAAGACTACAAATAGTGTGTAAATTAGCCATTAGTATCTAACTAGAAGATTTAAGTAGGGGGAATTGGTTATTGATTCGGGCAGCATGTGCCTTTATAGACCCCATTTCATACATCGCGAAGCTCTGCGAATTTGCCCCCCCTCCCCCAACCCCCCCCCCCAAGCAGAAGCTCTCAGCAGGCCATATGCAAGAAGGCCGTTGCTTAGTATGCCATTGCCATTGTTGAATACGGCGTTCTATATGTTAGAGCCCAAGAAACATAGTATGTGTACAACAGAGGTTGAAAAGCAACGTTGTGCATCCACAAAAGGGGCGGCTCCGTAAAATGATCGACGGATAACCAGATAACGACGCACAAGTTACGAGACTTGGCGTCATCACTCCACTAGTCCCTCAGTCGCAAGAACAATGTTTGTCCGCAGATCACCTGATCAGGCGAAGGGAGATACGAGGGATCGGTATGTCCCCATTGTATGCTCAATAGTGACTCCCCAGCAGTCCTTGCACGGCCGTTTGAGGTAATACCGATCTGACGAGCCTGATACTTTCAGGACGATAGAGAAGATTCGCAGATCACCCACTCGCTCACTCACGAAAACACACCGCTAGGATCACTGCCTATCTAGGTAGGTATTGATGGGCTTGTGGGCTACGAAAAGAACTGGCTCAAGTCTGGAGTCAGCAGTGATGACCTCGTTACCATACAGGATCAAGCAGGGAACCTGGTGAAGAACACCTGATGGAACAATTTACTGATAAAACAGCCAAATGCTTTGAATGTTGGACGAGAGCAGATCAGATATGGGTTGGGTGTTTAAGGAAGAAAAGTGGATAGATGGATTTAGGGGGGTGTTGTTTGTCCAGGGGTTGTAGGTCTCAAGAGGACGTCTACGGATTACGTAAGCAACGAACAACCGGCCTCTGATTCAACTGGCAGGACAGGCAGGCTCCGGTCGAGATGCTCCAAACGAGGCTTCGAATGGTGCAGCAGAGGCTGAATGAAGCTGACAACACAACATACCAGCCCGCCCTCCTCGCCAGCTGCCATCTGCCAGCTCCCAGCGCATCCAGACCGCAGGCCAGGCAGAGCCAGGTGTAACTGTCCCAGATGCAGGAACAACAGGGTCCGGCCCACAGTTTCGAGGCCGGATAGCCAAACGATGGCGCGGATGGGGCACGAGTTGGCTGGCGCAAGTGATGGGTCATCCAGCCAGCCAGCCAGCCAGCCAGCCAGCCAGCCAGGCACAGGTCGCATGAAGGGCAATCAAATCCGCCATCCCACATCGAATCACACATCGACGACTCCATTCCGTTGTGCCCCCACCCCTCCGCCGACAGCGAGCAACTCTGCGGCCTGACAGCTCAGCAAAAGCATGCAAGCGTCAGGCCCTCAGTAGCTGCGCCCCCCTTCTCGAGTTCCCACCCTCAAGGCGACGACGGGCCGACAGAGTGGAAATTCCCCGAGGTCATTTCCTCCCCCTCACTCACGGCTCCACAAACAGGCGCACTCAGCAGGATGGATTGATCGCCTTGGATCCCTCCGCCCCTCCGCCCCTTCGTCCCACGAGGTCCTACCAATCATCCAGGGACCTCTACCAGTGCGCGCCGGGGGACCGATTGCAGACAGGCAGTCCGTGCAGCCTCAAATCATGGCAGCTCTGCAACTCGGGCCAATGCAGCACTTCGCTTACTGAAAAGTAACGGCTTCAGCGCAGACATACACGCAGGTGCACGGCTGCCTCTGCTAGACACTGGCTCCCAAGCCGGGGCACGAGATGACGAAATGGCTCGGCTTTGGTAGACGCACCCAACCCGATAGTGCAGCACGACCCTCGCGAACCCACTTCCATTTCTCCCTCACGAGCGAGGACTCGTACTGTTGGAAAAGAGAAAACAATGGGACCCCCATTCCCAAATAACAACAACAAGCTCCTGGCTGACTGCTTTCCAGCGGCGGCTGCATTAATGTTATACCAAAAAGTGGGCTGCGAAGGCTTTCGCCGATGCCGCTAGATTGGGGACAACATCGGCTGCGTTCCATCTTGCGGCACCTATTTTTGTCCCCTGGATTTCACCGTTCCTTTGGGGCCTCGGGTGTTGGCTGACTTGGCGCGAACCTGGATGCGACTCATTCGCCACCGCGCTGTTTGGTTTTCGCCAGAATTGTTCAATTAAAGTTGCGACACGAGCCCCGGCCGACGGGGTCTCGGTTGACCCGGCATGGGAACCAACGGTGCGACCTGCCAACGTGCAATGTGCAACGGCCATCTCCCTGCCAGACTGCTGAGGTCTTCCGTTTAGGTTGTATGTGAGGCCGTGTGAGACCACGCCTGTGGCAAATGCGTCAAGGAAAATGGGCGAGTGTGGTTTGCAGTCCTTGTTCACCACGAATCCAGCGTCTGTTCGCACCAAGCGAGGGCTGTCATCTGATCGCAGGACGGATGTCCATCTAAACTGTGGGATAAGCTTATTCAACACACACGCGACGATCACTGTGTCGACAGGTGCAGACACAGGGACAGTGCACGGGCCTAGCAAGACCAGTGCCGAAAAGCCTTAAAAAAATCTGAGCGACTCGGCACAGAGCTCTCGGTACGCCGGTCGAGGCCGCTCTGGCTGGCTGTCGACCGCCTAGCCCGTCTCGAGGCGTGATTTGCCAGCCATCTGCCATCATGCGGTTCATCGGCCATCTGTGTGTACTACATCATTCAATCAGATTGGACAATCTGGCGGGCCAGCAGGGGAAATTGCAACATCAAGGCTGGTAGACCAGACGGCGGACGGGCAGACGGACGGGGAGGGTCCTATTGTTCCAATTTGCCCCTGAATCTTATTAGTGCAATAGGCCCGGCTGTGCCTGGGCCGAGTCATTTTTTCACCAGCCCGATGGATGACCCCTGAACACCCCCGCATACGCGCATGCAGGTCCCTCCTGGCGCTGTCGGCCGCGATACGACGATGGCATCCACCTGACTGGTGATGGACGAGGCGCCGACTGAGGCGCAAGATCCAAATAAAACTCTCGCCCCAGCGACGCCGGCCATCTTCCACGACGCTCTTCCTTCCCTGCTCTTCACCCACGAACAAGAAACCGGTACTGTATAATCGCCCGGAATCATTCACCAGTCACTCTTTTAAACCGAATTGTTATAATTCAGCCACTCTTTAATCACACACCTGCTACTTTCCAGCCCGCGCAAATCGTCTTCAATATCCAACAAATATAATTCGTAAATCAGCCAAAATGCGTGTCACCATCTCCGCCGCTACCCTCCTCGCCTGGGTCTCCGCTGCCCTCGCCCAGACCGCTGGCTTCAACGCCATCTCTCTGCCCGCCAAGGACGAGTCCATCTCTGCTGGCTCCTCCTACACCGTCAAGTGGGACTACTCCCCGAGTACGCTGGTACCGTTTCGATCCAGCTGCTCCAGGGCGCTGACCCCACCACCCTCCAGCTTGGACCTGTCGTTGCCAGTATGTCATCCGTAATTATTTGACCACTTGTGTGAACCCAGTCACTAACAAAGCCACTAGGCGGTGTTGACAACGCTGCCGGCTCTTACACTTGGGCGGTCGATGCCTCCCTCGGAGCCGAGACCACCTACGGCCTGAAGATCATCTACGACTCCAACCCCGAGGTCTTCCAGTACTCTTTCCCCTTCCACATCGCCGCCGCCCAGGCCTCTGCCCCCAGCTCTGCTGCCGCCCCGGCCACCACCCCGGCCCCCGCCGCTGAGGTCCCCGCCAACCAGGCCAACGTCGAGTCCACCATCTACTCGACCGAGCTGGTCACCATCACCTCGTGCGCCGCCACTGTCACCGACTGCCCGGCCCGCTCCACCGTCACCAGCTCCACCCTGAAGCCCATCACCAACAGCGGCGTCCCCTCTGCCCCCTCGGCCCCTGCCGCCGTCCCCTCTGCCCCCGCCGCCGACTCTCCCCCGGCCCCCGCCCAGCCCCAGACCACCGTCACCCCGGCCTACCCCGCCGGTAACGGCACCACCCCCGGCGGCGGCGCCATCGGAACCGTCACCCTCAAGACTTCCACCTCGGTCGCCGCCGGCACTGGCTCCATCCCCAACCCCACTGCTACCGGCTCCGTCCCCGTCACTGCCAACGGTGCCGGCCGCATTGCCGCTGGCTCCGTTGCCCTGGTCGCTGGTGTCATGGCCGCTGTCTTTGCCCTGTAAGATGGGGGACATGTTGGTTGTGAATTTCTAGAGAGAGAGGCCTCGTTTGGTTATTTGGATGAATGGAGGATACGTGGAATATAATGTTTGGATACCCACCCTAGATGCCATCGCCAGGCAACCAGGTCAATTTTGAATGAAGACGAATTTTTCGGTGTGATCTGATGCTTGTGGTGATTTTTACGGACGTGAAATTGCTCGACTGAGAGAAACAGCCCTTGTCGTAAGCCAGTCTTGGACTCTGGAGGATCGACTTGCTTAAATCATATCCAACCCAAAACCAGTGTCCATCCCGTACACCCGCCACACCAAAAGTCTCAAACTGTCATGATTCACTGTCAATTTATTTCTTGATGTTCTCGAACAATAACTATACGATTCTGATCCTCTCAACTCGCTCAATCCGCGTATCTATTTGGCTTGCGGATATTTTGGCCGGATCTCGCTTGAACCTCAGCCGGAACATCGTCGTCAATTTCCTGATCACTGACTCCATAGATATCCTCCTCTTCGACTACAATTGGGTCTTCTGGCTTCAACCCTTCTTCCAAGTCTTAAACAGTGCCTCCCTTGCTTAAAATCTCATGGATGGCCATGAAGGTCTTGTTTGGATTGGGCACAGCCCGTCTCTTCTTCGTGCCGGCTCGGGCATCGTCTTTGGCCCGGAGCTCAGCGTTCTCCTGTTCAAGCACTGCAATTCTGGCTTCAAGACTCTCTAACTCGTCTTCAATGCGACGAAATTTGTACACCTGATGAGAATTTTGCTTGGTCATTGCCATGATAAAGCGACGATCGACTGGCTCGTCTTCTGGCTCCAAATTTGGTCTCATGGCTTCGGCATTCCGTTTCTGAGGATCTGGCTGGATTTCTGGATGCATTTTGGCCTTCTGACGGGTAACGGGTCAATTTACAGTGTACCTCCAAGCAGATTGGATAATCTTCTTCGTCACAGCTTGCCGGGCCGTATACAAACACCGGAGGAAGTTGATCTTTCCAACAGGTGCCGAATCAGTGATGGAATCGAGTTTGGCCATCTCTTTCCTATAAGCAGCTTTGAGGACATTGAAATGACCATCATCTACTGGCTGCAAACCGTGAGAGGTATGAGCCGGGAGAAAACATAGATAAACATTGCTGAAGAAGCATTCCTCCATAAACTCATCCTACGGCAATAAGTCAGACATTTTCTTGAGCGATATCACTCTACACTTACAGAAGTATGGCTCTTGTGGCCATCAAGAATCAAAAGAATGGCCCGGCCATCATCGCCGTTTCGGAGCTTATTTATTTGTGGAAGAAACACCTCCTTCAACCACTCGACGGCAATGGCATAGTTTGTCCAGCCATTTTCTGAGGTGATCACATGCCAATTGGCTATTTTCTTGAACTCCCGGAGGAACCATTGAGCTTGAAGCTCTTCCCTTTGAAGACAATGCCTGGATCAAGATAGATACCCGAGGCTGTAATAGAGTCGATTATAGTGAGCCATGATCGACTTCCATTGTTCTTGAGGAACGCTTCCTTAGTTGCTGAGCTCCCCAAGACAAGAGAATCACCCCAAGACAAGAGAATCAATTCCTAATTGAATAAGCATAGAATAGAGCGATAGATTGATATAGAATATACCTTGGCCCTCCATAATCCCGCCCTCATCAACATTGACTGTCAAGTCGGGTTCAACCCAGCTGAACTGCTCACGATGGTCGAAATACTAGTCAACCGATCGTGGCGTGAAGCCGTCGAATCGGGTAGATTCTTGTGCCCTCCTAATTTTGGTGTGAATACGATTCTGGCGGGATTTGAAGTTTTCGACCCAATGCTTCCCCAGAGCCGTCAAATCACCTCGTTTCTCAAGCATAAATTGGGCAGTCTTTCGTACGACTGTGGCTGTAGGGGGCATAGCCAAGATATTCTTGCTTCAGAATCCATTCAACAATTCTATTCTCTTCAGCAACGGATAGGCGTTGATTCGCCCATGTGGTCTCAGATTTGGTAGCAGTGCCCTTCATGCGGTCTAAGAGGGTCATCACAGGAATTCCGTGGTTCTGAGCAGCTTGGCACATAGAAACTTTGTTATCAATGACGTCAAATATGGTATCAGCCATATCTTCTTCCGTATAGGAAGGCATTGTGTGGTTGTGGTTCAATCAGAAGAGATAGGGGCACGGAGGATGGGGAGATATTGCAATTCCGACATCCGGGATTCACGAAGTGTGCGGGGTTCGGGATTAATTTGGCTCCGCTTCCGAGTCCCTAAAATGAGGGTCACTAGTATGGGTGTAAACACCACTCTAAATGCTATTGACTAGTACAATCGGCATCGTGATAGCCTCAGAATTGGCCAATTGCCCTATAAGTGAAGTTCGGTGGTTTGTGTGTGGCTGGTGTATGGGATGGGTGGGGGGGTGTACGGCAAGGGTGGGTGGTATGGTAAGCCTATGTGCATATGAACTTACCGGTAGTACTATCGAGAACAATACATGTGCACGGTCCAAGCCCATCGTGAGCCAATTCGCAGACCTGCAGGTAGCCCACAAAGAGCAAGAGACTTGAACTGCTCCTCGGCGGACTCTCTACCATCCCCGCCGGTTTGATGGAAAGGCAGGGTCATACTGAAACTGATTACAATGTGCAACCGGGCAGACCAACCAGTTGTTGGGCGAATGACCTTCCTCACACTCACATTGATGTGAAGAAAGAACATAGAAGGGCCAGATGCGGGCATATTATTTTCCTTGAATAGAGAGAATATCTCATATCATACTCTAATTAGCGTTCGTGTTCCTGTGCACCCTCACCGCCGCAAATCTCAGCTCTGAGTCTTAGATCATTCCTGCAGTACACTTTTCACCACGCTTTACGCCGCTCTACTCGCTTCTGTTGCCATTGCGGTGCCAATTGCAATCCCTGAGGCAGTGCCGCAGCCAGAGCCTCACTCCTCGCACTCCTAGCAAAATTTTTATTTCAAGGTCATCGACCCCGATGCATGCTGCCTTGGAGGTATGTGAGGAAACTGTGTATCTAGACCTGCATCATACAAATTTGAAGATCAACTTCTCACCAATCTTACTTCAGCTTCGCCATTGGAATGACGCACTGCCTTCGTCAGTGAGCGAGTAACTCCTGAGCGGCAAGGCATCTTAGGAGATGAGGGAGACCCTTCTTCCACCGGCTTGGTGGGACCGGCTTGGTGGGACCGGCTTTGGTTTCGTTGACGAAGACAAAGTTGCAGGGTCATGGTATCACATTCCCTCGTGAACTGCATCGGTTCAAATTGAATCAGTGATATGGCCGCGCAGAAACACTAACCAGATAGAGTAACAAGACGCGTTGAGCCAAATTTGAGAGCACAGATGCGTGTTTGATAATGTGTAACCTCAGTACTCAGCGCCAACAGGCCCGTTGTCCGTCTATTCCGGACCCCGGGGTGTTTGTAGTCAGCCCACAAGTTCCTTGCGTATTATTACCCCGTATAAGTCACTGGTGCATGCAGAAGGAGGGTAAATTGGAAGCGCATGTGCCCCCTTTGTGTTGGACCTGTATCATCCATATCAGCACAGTGCCATGCTCCCACCCCGTTTCCCCGTTTTTCTCTTGTTTCTTGCAAAAGCGCGCCCTCTCGCCCAAGTTATGTTCATTATTCACAGTTCGGTTCCGAACCTCACGCAACTTCGATCTGCAAACCATGGACTCGCAACCAGCCACCATGATACTGAGGTCGCAAAACCAGGCGTTGCTCGCCTGGCTCTGGTCTTGGTTGGCATCTGCTTGGCAGTTCTTCTCACAGGAATGGTATGCAAGCAATATCTTCAACACTACAGCTCGATTTCCTTCTGGCTTATTTCGTTGGATAGAGGAAGGGAAGAAACACACAACTGACTTAGTGCACTTGCAGGGCCAAACCATCCTGGCGACTGCGACTCCCGTCATCAGCAATCAGTTCAACACGTCCCAGGATTTCGGTTGGTGGACAAACGCGTACTTGTGCATTATGTCAGCCCTCTTCGGGCTGTCTGCCATTGTCGGCCCTTTCCTCGGCGCTGCTTTAATACAATCCTCGACTTGGAGGTGATGTTTCGGAATTAATCTACCGCTAGGCGCAGTCACTATCGTCTTGTGCCTCATTTTGGTGCCAGCCTCAGCGACGGGCCAGAGCCTCCACATCACCCGCAAGATCAAGGAACTCGACCTTCCTGGGACCGTGTGCATGGTAGCTTCGGTCATATGTCTTTTATTGGCCCTGCGATGGGGTGGGTCAATGTATCCCTGGAACAATGGTCGGATCATCGCTCTGTTCGTCATCTGGCTATTTCCTTTCTCCTCCTTCAGAGGACCACATGGAGTGGAACAGCATGCACTATTCCGCGCAGCCTCGCTCGTAACCTTGATATTTGGCTCTCTGCCATCTATTAGATGACCATGACGGGAGGCGTCTATGTCGCTATTCTGTTCCTGACCGTCTGGTTTCAGGACATCCGCCGTAGCTCGCCGCTGTCGTCTGGGGTGCTTCTGACACCGTTGATTGCCGGTTACGTTGTGTCTTCCATCGATGCAGGTGGGATGGCCAGTGGCGCAGGATACTACAATCCTGCTATGATACTTGGCATGGCGCTCACCGTAGCTGAATCCGCCTTGCTTACCACCATTGATTTGCACAGGTAGGTGATGACATCAATCCTCAAGTGACTGCCCCTCCTGATGCGACCTTTTTGCAAAGCTACACCCGACAGAATACGACACATTATCTTCCAAGTCCTTCTTAAGTGAGCTTGGCCAACAGCAGAAAATGTCCCCACCAGGTCAACTGCACGCATAGTCGGCTACCAGCTCGTCTACGGTTTCGGGGTCAGCTTCGGTTTCGGCCAACCCAGCTACGTTGTCCAGACAATTCTCCCTATTCATGATGTACCCATCGGCGTCACCTTCATCACCCTCGTGCAGAATCTCAGCGCGCCCGTCTTCGTCGCCGTCGCGCAGAGCATTTTCAACAGCGAGATGCGCAGCCGTCTCGCCCCGCTCGTACCTGTCGAGGATAAGGGCGACATCCTGGGCTCCGGTCTCGCTCAGATTCTCGCAGCCCTAGCGCCAGATTGCCGCCAACAGGCCATGCGCGAGATCAGCACATCTATTGTCAAGACATTCTATGTGTCGTTGGCATTAAGCGCGCTGTCCGTGGTAGGTGTTGGTGTGAGGTGGGTCTCAATGAAGAAAAAAGCCGCTTCGGGCGTGGACGACGGAGCCAGTGCCACGGCTGGCCATCAGAGAATGGGCGAAAAGCAACCTCCTAGTGCAGTCACGGATCAGCATCAAGAGGGCAAGGCTAGTGCGGAAAAGCAGGGTCGAAATTAGTTTAATTGCTTTAGTATTTCCATTATATTAAACCCATTAATTTCATTTTGATCCTGCCGCATAGACGGAATGCGTTTTGGGGCATTCAGCATGTAAATGCTAACTATGAAACTTTAGGCCAATCCCCATACCATTCTCCATACCATTATGGACTATCAGATGTTATTCCAAACTCTTTGTTCCGCCTCGGCATGCAATTCTGTCAAGGACGTCAACTCAACGCTCTGTGACCTAGATGATGCGACCGAACCGCAGACTAGCATGCAGTGTTATCTTTCCCCAAATCTACTACGAATATTTAACTTTGCGTTCTACAAATATATGGGAGTTTCTTGGACTTTACTGTGTTGTACGGATTTCTTGACACCGTTCTCAAACGCAGAGTTGGGAATTTGCCGTGGGGCAGGGGCGCCATGATAGGCGATTAATCCCGGGACGGGGCAAGTGACGTGGAACCCTTGGGGCCAAGGAACAGAACCCATAGACATGACGATGTCTGAACCCATACCTAAGTACTTAAGTAGTTTATTGAATACGTAAATGGATGGTACCTTCCACCGCTGTAACTGCCTGCTATCAATTGAAACAACAATTGAAACACTTCAACCCAGGAGCAAAATCAGCTTTCGCAGATTCTGTCCTCATCCCGCCACAAGCCATCAATCCAAGCAATGGTATCCATCGACTATGTCTCATCCTAAGAAGAGGAAAAACAAGCTTCTTATCCGATCTCTCAATCTTTCTCTCGAACATTCTATCGAGACAGAAAAAGGAGCTTCACATCCATGCCTGTCTGCAAAAGGCTCGCGAGATGACCGAGACTATGAAATGGGACCAGGTCATATGGGCGGTTAATGGGAGGGATGCCTTCATCTCAGATCCAATGGAAGCAATCCGCGAGATACACACAGCCCACAAAGCTGAGATTAGTAACGCTTTCAGTTTGGCAAGTAGATTCCCACACCATTCTTCATGGAAACAACAATAAGCCCCTACCATAGATTATTCCATGATACAATGAACTGACTTGTAAGTAGCTTCATTCTAGGCCTACTATTAATTTTTCGCACTGCACCCCACAGCCGCAGCCGAAAGGGACTGCATTTGGCTGCGTGCAATCCGGAGACGCAAATCCGATTTCGAGCTCGACTCCACCACCTGACGCGACAGCCCGGGCTCAGTCGCCTACCCTCCATCCAACGTCGAGCCTACTTCATCCTGAGCTGCGACCACCGTTCGTTAACCCTGAGCCGACAATCCCAGGACTTATGCACCCGATTCCGGGCGACGAGACCATTCGGATGGCGCATGAAAGTTCGGATGCAGAGAATCTCCTGCTGGGTGATCAATACCAGTATGAGACGCTGATCGCAGAGGATGCGGCACGCATACTGGTTCTGGAACCCGCCGCCGATGGATTTGATTCTCCTCTTCGATGCTCCATTTCCAGCGTCAGAGCGATTCTCAGTCACTCAGTGCGAGTTGGTGTGAATATTCAGCTGTCTCATATACATCGGGTAAAAATACGCTTTCCCACCATCTCTTTGTCAGACATGCCAGTGATGCCCTGTTGTGGCAATGGCTCCATATCACTGCAAGCGTTGATAAGCTCCTTCGCTACCTTTGAGAGCCGTATAAGCCAAAGCTTCTATGGATCGATGCTATATGCTTAAATCAAAAGGATGAAGCTGGAAAGACTCAACAAATTCCGCTGATGGGCCTGATCTATAGCGATGCAAGAAGGGTATATATCTGGCTAGGTGATGAAGAAGTTGAAAGAGCTGCTCAAGCATTCACAGTTGTCCGGAAAATCGACCGTGAAAAGCAATGGGAGGAACCTATGAGGCACAGACAATATGCCTCACAGACTTCTTCAACAGACCTTGGTTCGGTAGACGCTGGGTCATCCAAGAGACAGTCTTCTCGCATGATGCTATTTTGCAATGTGGATTTTACACTCTTGGCCTTTCCCGCGTCATGGCTGCCTTGAGAAAGTCCCAGGTCACCGGGGGTTATTCCTTGGTAGCCCCCGGCTCACAAATGCTGTTATCGACCGATGGACTCGGCAAAGATCCACACAAAAGGCTTCTTTCTCTACTGGTAAGCAGTTTCTGCAACCAACCCTAGTTTCTGCATTCACATGTATCAGGATTTGAGGCCATTGTACTGCTTGACACAAGACTTTGGTTCAATGCAGCTTAACAATCCAAGCTGTAGCTAAGGAGCATCAGTCCTCTTCTTCTTCCCATGTGAAATTCTTTCTGTAAGCCTTGATTGCTGACCCTGATCACCACACCATAGTGGGACATGCATGAATCCGACTGTTCTGACCCTCGAGATCGAATCGGTGCGGTGTATGCGCTAGCTTCTAACCCTCAGTGGCCGCTCCGTCAATACCACCCAAGGGATTGGAAAAGATGTACATGGATCTGGCATCATACTACCTCACTAGCGTCTGGAGTCAAGACCCAGTTGAACTTCTTTGCCATCTCTGCGTCTTTGGATCATTGAGAACAGAAACAGGCAGCATACCAGTATGGGTTCCTGATTGGTCTACACATCGTCAACGGCTACCAGATACGGCAATATCTGAGGCTCTTTATGGTGGGCAACGTGTCAATCACAGGCTCATGAATAATCCCCTGTCTTTTGAGGACATTTTAAGGAGTAACACGACATCCTTTCAAATGAACGACATACCAGGCTTAGAGGAAGAGATTGATTATCATCGATGGCGCGAGCTCGTTTTAGTCGAAATCGATGCCTCTAGGCAGAGGCTTCGGCTGGAATACCACTCTCTAGCATTCATTTACTACGGCGGAATTGCGGACCGCATCATCTATCCTTCCACAGCACCAGATTTCTGGCAAAAGGTTATTGCGGCTTCTGGACCCTCAGATACCGCTAGACCCAAATCTGACCGGGAATCATTGCTTCGTCTCATAGGTGGGCTGCTTTTGAAGTGGGATGAGGCAGCAAAAAAGCCCAGAAGAGACATGAAATCCTACATCATTGAAATTGAGGATGCAATAGGAGCCTACCAAAACGACCCTGACACATTGAGCCCCGCACACAACTTCATCCTCCAAGATGTCTGCTCTAGGCTGCGCCACTTAGCAATATTAAGGTTCCGGGGGCCCGTGAGTACTAGCTGGGCGATTGGGCCGCCGAACTCGAAAGTTGGCGATTGGTTAATACCAATCCTGCTCGACAGGGTAGCAGAGGAATTTGTCCCGATGATGTGTCTCAGACCGAACGATATGCCGGAAGCGGAGGACCTGCGGCAGATATCTCATGCCATCGGCATCGGACGGCGCTGCATGCGCTTTTTCTCTGCTGAAAGCACCACAGAAGTCAATTGTCGACATGTGATTGCGAGCTTCGTCGGATATGCGATCTGTCCTGGGGTGACGACTCCAGACTTTGCCACGCTTCTTGGGGATGACCTGGAGGGTGGTAGAGCTGAGGAAAGCGAGAAAACACTGGAAATCGTGCTGCGGGCCAACGAAGTGGCCAGGGCGAAAGATCTACCGGGTCCTCTGGTATTTGACATCATCTGAAGCAGCATCACGCTAGCCATCAACAATGATCCCTTCTCCCTAGTGGGTAGCTTTCTCTGACGGCCCGCATCACCAACTGATCGCCTCGCCCAAAAGTAAAAAGCGGCAAAGCAAGCAGAAATTTTCTTGATATCCCAGAAATGCTGTCATCTTGCTGCCAACGCTGCTCTAGACAAGTAGGAATTTGTAAAGGGAACTGCAGCAGTGGTGCCGGCAGACCTCAGAAGCAGGATCCCGCATCGTGTATTCATTCCAGAGACAGGGGTCTCAAAGACTACCAAGGTATGTGTATGTGGGAAGTCGCGAAAGGGAATATTGTGAGGGCGGGGATACGTGAAGCAGGGATTTCAATAGTTACAGCCACCTGTGACCACCGAACTGGAAGAAGTTAGCACAAAGCTTTCATTCTAAGTCGGTAGAAATAGATGCTGCAGCTTATACAGGCAAAAGCATGCCGCATATGGTCACGGTCGCGACTGGAAATAGTGATAAACTCCAATACTTCCATACATCTCGCAACATCATCAACCTTCTAATATCTCTTACTTACACCCATAGAGATAAATCTAATATAGAGGTGTGATGGGCAGAAATACGATAGAGATTCTGATGCCGGCTCACGACACTACCATACCACCCACACTACCCGGTCACCCCCACCTATCGGTCACTCCCACCACCAAAAGTCCTCGTATTTGACGACGTATTGTCAACTCAGTTCATGGTGTTGAGAATCAACTCGTATATCATTCTGATCGTATGAAGCTGGAAATTGTCACAGATTATATGGCCTGCGCACTGCACGCCCCGATCTGGTCGAATCTCAACGGGAGGGTCCTCTTCAATGTCCGCCTCTTCTGCAGCATCACTGACTCCGTAAATATCCTCCTGCTCCTCAACCACAATGATTTCTGCTGGTCTTTTGTCTTGATCTGGTGGCTTGATGCCTTCCTCCAGGTCCTCAACACAGCCTCCTTTGCTAAAAATATCATGAATGCTCATCAATCTCTTGTTTGGGTTGGGCACAGCCCGTCTCTTCTTGGTGCAGACTTATGCATCTTCTTGTGCCTTAACCCCAGAGTTCTTTTGCTCAAGAGTTGCGATTTTGGATTTAAGGGCGTGAAATTTATCTGCCAGGCGCCGGAATTTATACCTCTGATGAGGGTTTTCCTTGGACATCGCCATAATAAACTGACGATCGACTGGGTCGTCATCCAACAACTCTGCGGCTTCAGCATTCCTTTTCTCACGATCCAGCTGGCATTCTGTGTGATTCAACGCTTTCTACCGAATGACTGGCCAATTCCTAGTATGTCGCCATGCCGACTTGATAGTCTTCTCGGTCACAGCCTTCGAGCCTTCGATAAACAACGAAGGAAGTTGATCTTCCCAACAGGGGCTGAATCCGTAATGGAGTCGAGTTTGTCGATATCCTTTCGATAGGCAGCTTTGAGGACATTAAAATGACCGTCATCTGCTGGCTGTAACCCATGAGACGTATGCGCTGGAAGGAAGCAGAGGTAAAGGTTTGCAAAGTAGCACTCCTCCATAAACGCGTCCTAAGCAACGATAGTTAATATTCAGAGTCCTCTGCAGTCGAAACAAAGAGATACATACCGAGTTATGGCTCTTGTGACCGTCGAGAATAAGCAGAATTGCTCTGCCCTCATCGTTACCCCTGAGGACATTAATCTGGGGCAAGAAGACCTCTTTCAGCCAATGCATGGCGATCTCGTTGCTCGTCCAGCCATTATCCGAGCAGATATACTTCCAGTCACATATCTTCTTGAACTATCGAAGAAACCACTGAGCTTGAAGCTCTTTTCCCTTGAAAATAATACCCGGATCAAGGTATTTGCCTGCAGCGGTAATGACATCGATTATAGTGACCCAAGACCGACTGCCACCGTTTTTGACGAGGACTTCCTTGGTATCTTTCGTGCCCAGGACGAGAGAATCGTTTCCTAGATAGATCAGCAATGGATGGATTGGGGTTGTGAGACCCTCACTATTAACCTTGGCCTTCCATGATTCCTCCTTCATCAACGTTGACGGTCAATTCGGATTCTACCCAGCTAAACTGCTCACGATGGTCAAAATACTAGTTGACCGCCTTTGGCGTAAAGCCATCGAATCGCTCGGCTTCTTGTTTCCTCTCAATATTTGTATGTATCCGGTCACGATGTCGTTTCTTGAAGCCGTCCATCCAGTTCTTCCCGAGAGGCTTAGAATCGCCCTTTCTTTTGAGTATAGCCTCGACAACCTTCCGAAAGACCGAGGCCGTGGGAGCATAGTCAAGAGACTCTTATTTGACTATCCAGTCAACTAGGCTATTCTCTTCAATTACGGATAGGCGAGAAGCGGGCTGAATAGTCTCAGATTTCGAGAGAGTGCCACTCATCCGATCTTGTAGTGTACCGGTAGAGAAGGGTACAGCATGCTTTTCAGCAGATTTGTACATAGAGACCATTTTCCATGACATCGTGTATGACATCAGCCACATATTCTTCCGTATAGGAAGGCATCTCGTCGTTGGGCTACAATCAAGGAGTAAATAGGGTGGTGGTCTGCAGAGGAGTGATTTCCGCTACCGGTAACTTCCGCTTCACGACGGATGCATTTGTGTTTGGGTTTCCGGGCCAAAGTACTCCCGGCCCTAGGCCGCCAAAATGCAATTGACTATAATAGACGTGATTGCCTAACTGAATACTCTACGACTATCCAATCGTCATGAGAATAGCATCAAAATTGACTGAATTGGGTGTAAGTAAAGATGGTAGGTTTGTGTGGTGATGATGACCGAGTGGTGGGGTGGACCGGGTAGTGTGGGTGGTATAATAGTTCCCACAACTACCACTCCCACAGCACCTAGACTCACTACAACGCCCTGGTAGCCAGAGCCAGATGTGCTCCAGATGACAGCCTCGTGCTGTCCAGTCCTGCCCGCTGGTCAGAACTTTGCTCTCCCCATGGTGCGGCCTTTAGGCATCGACTGGTCTGCTTGTGCATGCTCAGTCACGAAGCTCTGGTCTCGATAGAACCGCTGGGGCTTGTGCATGATGACATACTCAACTTACAAGTCCTGATTGCATGTTGTCAGCTCCCAGCACTTGAATAACTGGGTCAGCTTCAGCATGAATAAACTGGTAGGTGTGCACTGTGGGCCGGGGTGGTAGTTTCTGATTGGCAATAGCTAATTATGTTACAACCAAGATACCAGTGTACCCCCCGTATTTACTGTTTCGTATGTCTGAATTCTTACTATCCAACATATTTCTGGCCTCCCTGGTTAGCACACAAGACGGTTCAGGTCCGGAAGTGCACTCTTGCGACCACACGACGATGTTGCCTCTAGTGGCATCCGCGTAGTTCCACGGTTGCCAGCTTGAGTTATTTAAGTTGTCCGAGTATCTCTCCTGCCGCTCATCGCTATCCGTCTTCACCACGACTGAGTGGATGTGAACAACTGGGTTGCTTGACACGAAGTCATGGCAAACCTCACTGCAGCCAATGTGCGAAGGAGGCTGAGTGTTGCCGTCCCCGATGAGGACGACGTGCAAATCAATGACTAAACCAGTGCTGACAGCCACCTCCTTGATCTTCCGTAGGGACGCCACGTGCTGCTCTACCCCGCCGGCGTTTTGACCCACCAGCACGTTCTCGTGCGTGTCCCATGTGTCGCCGAATACGGACTTAACGGCGACGGTGTCTCCTGATCCGTGGAGGACTGTCATGACGTAAGTCAGGCAGCGGGATCGCCGCAGGTTGAGAAGGAGATGTGAGTAAATCTTCTTGATTCCCTCGGTGAGACTGCCGGCAGCGCTGCCACTGAGGTCGATAGCGATGGCAACCCCGCGCACTCGGCGGTTCTGGTTGCGCTGGAGATCCTCGAAGAACCTCTGGCAATCCTCGACGAGCTTCTTGATGATGTCGTCCTTCTCTTTGATGCCGCGGGAGTGGGCTGCTTTGAGTGCTTCGTGTTGCGCCATGCTGTTGATCTTCATCCTCTCCGCTTCCCTCTCCATCTCTTCCTGCGAGCGGACGGCCTCGCTTGACTCATGCGTGCGCTTGAATCCCGGCTTGTCTTGAAGGGCTATCTCGGCCTTCTTGCATCTAAGCTCAAGGCTGTGCTTAGTTTGGTTGAGTTTCTCGATCTCTTTCTGCTTGCTTTCGAGTTCCTGTCGCGCGATTTCAGCCTGGACAGCCCGAAATGTTCGCACGCCTTCCATCTCGGAGCCCTTTTGCTTGACCAGAGTGCTGAGCCTCTCCATCGTCTGCTGAGACTCTGCCAGTTTCTAGTCGGTCCAAGCATTCGAAGTGCGAAGATCGCCGCAATCCTTCTCGATTGACTTCATGCGGTCCCTGGTCGCTTCATTGGTCATCTTCTCAGACTCGAGTGCCACTTGCATCTGCTGCAGTTCCTTGCGCAAGCGCTTCTCTTCCTGCACCTTCTGAGAGAGCTGCTTTGTTGCGAGGCCGAGTTTCTCTTCTAACAAGGCAATGGCTCCGCTGTCGTCCGTGCTGCTCCCATCGAGAGTGTCCAGCTCCCCCTTCAGCTTCTGGGCTGTGGTCCTCAGCTTGATGACCTTGGCATTGACCCTTGAGATAGTGTTTCCTGTATCAGTACCAGAGACTGCGTTGTCTTGGCCTTGCCACTCAATCTGGCCAAGCTCATGATCAAGGTCGTCGACCTGGCGCTCAAGATCTTCCTTCTCCTGTGTCACAGATTCGAGCTGCCCAGAGAGCATCTCTGCCTTTTCTTTCTCCTCCAATGATAGATTCATGAAGTGAATGACCTCATGTTCAAGCTGGTCGATCTGGTCTGCAGCTGCGCCCATCGAGGAGGGAACCACTTGACCATCTTGATTTTTTGCCCCTGTCGCTGAAATTCGGGTACTTGGGTGTGGTTCTGCGGAGTCTGAGTTAGGTTCAGGCTCGAGGGATGTTGCGTTTCTGGGTGACATTTGCTGAGCGTGTTGAGGATCCTCTGTCGTGAAGACAAACGCCGCAGACGTGCTGACGCTCTGTGCTGCGGAAGGGCGGTCGCGCCAAGGGTCAAGCTTCGGCGCCATGACGATGGATATGGAGTGTAGAACACCGTATGTAGGTGGCGTAGGTCAGGCGCTCCCTGGGTATGGATGTTGCAAGGTGTGGGTGTTGTGGTTGTGGGTGTTCGGAGAGAGGTACTGGATTTCTAGAGTTGTCCGAACAACCAGCAAATTCAGCAGCAAGCTATCATATGGTGAAATCCAACCTTCACTTGACTGACTTGTAATGCACTTTAAATGGAAGGAGGTGGGGCACGGCAGCTTGATAGAGACCTGTGTAACTGAACATGATCGGTGATTTAACGGCAGTGAAGGTGCTTTTTTTTGTGTAGCAGTAACAAACGCCGACGACCGGCCTCCTGCATCTAAGTCCAGACATGCATGCGCCGAAGTGTTGCCCCCCTCACGCATATCACACCCAGTAACATTCTGAAGTCTTAGTGACCTGGTAGGCCTAAAATCATCATTTGATTTTCAGCCTTGGTACTTGAGCTTGGCATGGACTACTCAAGAGACATTATCTGGTAGGCTTGATGGCCGTAGCTAGTGTGCAAGCGTGTATCACTAGGACTTGTATTGATCCTGTCACGAATCAACCTTGACTGCGCCTCTTCAAGTTAGGGTTCGCTGGCTCTTGGTCGGCAAGACAAACGAAAATATGCTACCGATTCGGAATTTAGAAGATGGTCTATTGGTCTCACATTTTGAGGTTCTCTCCGTTCGCGTTTCCCCCTTTCCTGTTACTCGGCAATTCCCAGCCAATTTCCCTGGGTGTATGGCTTGCAGGCCCAGGGCTTGCATGCTGAACACAACCAAGAACAACACGGGTCTTTACCGTACTAACTCGGAGATACCTGCATTATAGCACGTCCTCGAACAAAACCTGTCAGTGCAATTGTTCCAAAACCACAATGTCGTCGGCGTCCAGACGAAGGCCTCACGGCTAACCCGCTTCCCAGAAGAATTGAAAACTTGTTTGTGGCAATGGCGGCCCACAGTTTCAAGGGGAGTGTGTGATTCAATCCTTTGCATTCCAGTGCAGCCCAGAAGAGCCTTCATGTAACAAAGGGTGAATTCAGGCACCTCCTCCAAAAGGGTGACGAAGGAGCTATGCACTTTGACGAACGGCGAGATGCCGACACAGAGGCTGACAAGGTCCAGTCGCGCCGGGTTCTCAGCTCTGTCATGGCGCCAGGCCGCTCGGATGCTGGCCTCCAGATCGGGCAAGAACTCGATGTTCTTGAGCATCTTGGAGGCATAGCGGCTTTGGAGGAGGAGGGTCCTGCAATGTCGTTGCAGCTGGGTGAGAATAGACTGCGTCAGATCTGGGAGGCGAAAGTAGTCGCCAATACTCCATACAAGTGCACAGGTCTCTAGGAACGACTTGCTCGGGCTGGTGTTTTTGGCATACTCGGCATCAATCTCTGCGTGTGCATTATTGTTATTATTAGAATAGCCTGAGTCTGTGAAAGAGCTGTGATTGATTGGGGCGAGACGGCTTGTCCTTACTCAATCCGTAAATGTATTCAAGTAGCCAAGAAACCTCGAACGAATTGAAATCATAAATGTCAATCTTCGATTCAACAGCCTCCTTCAGCAGGAACGCAAGCGAACGATTAGTATCGAAATCCAGAAATATTTGAGAGGCTGCCTTTGCCCGTACCTTGAAGCCATTTGTGGACGAGAAAGCGCGGGCAAAATAGGGGCACCGGTTTAGAATGACTTTATGTGTCGCCCAAGTTTGTTGTTCACAGGACACGGTGCAGTCGGCGAAGAAGCCCTTATCAAGGATCCTGGTGACAGAGTTTAGTTGCTTCATGAGTTGGAGATAAACTAGATGGGATTCGAACTTCACATCCTCATTAGATCTGGAGGCCGAAACGTTGGGGCGACGTGGGTGCCGATGGGGTTGCTCAATCTTCTTGATGCTTTCTGGAATGTGCCAAAAGGCTGCTCTTGATGTACTAGGGTATCTTCATCTTAGGATATTCGTTGTAGGGAGGTAACTCTATGAAGCAGACTCCTAGGCGGTACAGATCCGTGGGTTGGTCTGGAAACTCGCTTCAGCCAGCATCCGTTACTATTATATGGTTGGCAATGAGACACTGACTTACGATCTCAGCCACATGAGCCTCGGAGTCATACAGGCTGGGTTTGGTGACCTAACTCGCTGTATACATGGATGAAAGGAAGTTTTGCCTAGGATTTCGTTTGATTCCTATTCAATAAAGTCAATAAAAGGCAAGGTTCATGCCTCTGACACATCCAAAAAGAGAGACACACTTGCCTTCAAGGACCAGAGAGGTGTTTTGTCTCATTTGGCCATGATTTGGAACTTGAAGAGCTCAAACGATTCTTTGCGTCTGCGTGAGGCCATCATGCAGTTTCCACCTTCCCTTCTGATCTCAAAAACATACACGGAAGCAGAAGCATATGGCTGATGTGACTGAGGTGGACACCAAAGAGCAAAATCCCAAGGACGACCTTTCGGTGTTTCAAACAAGATGCGCTGCGTTTGAGTTTACACGTCAGTATGAGGAGACTACCTCCGATTTGTTTGAAAATGATTCATGGTATTTTACTAACGTGGCCGGCCCCTGTATGGGCCGCCCCCCATTTTGGGTCGCCCCACAACCCCGTCACGAGCATGAACGCGCAGTGGTTTCCAATAGCCATTGAAGACCTTGATGGGTGGCAATTCACGTCTCCGAATAAGGGTTAGATGGAGGAAGAATTGCTATCCATTGGCTGAGGAAAGTCTTCGTCCCTCTGACGAAGCCAGAAGACCCCAACGAGTGGCATTTGCTAGTGATTGATGGCCATCACACACATACAACGCTTGATTTCAAGTAAGATTGCTTCTCAAATCGTGTATATATAATCTTCTTGCCTGCACATACAACACACGTTTTGCAGCCCCTCGACGTCGCCTGCTCCCGGCCGCTGAAGCAAGCGTTTCGGAAACGCCTGCACGCTCTCGGGCAACACGATTCCTCAACAGTGATAGCCAAGAAATGCTTCTTCTATTGCTATCACGAGGCTCGAATTGAGGCACTTACGGTGGCAAATATTCGTTCTGGGTGGCGGGCCACGGGTCTTTGGCCGGTCTCCCGGCTGAGAGGGCTCGCCGGCAACCATATCCTCGAAAACCGCCAGAAGAAAGCCGAAATCACCCAATAGATCACTGTTGATAGCTTCATCGATGAAAGCGGAACACTAAGATCTATTTTTGAGCCACAGGGGACCGCCTTTCAGACCCCCAGACACTCTCGAGACATGCGGTCTTTAATGCACGTATATGGGACCCAGAAAGACTCGAGCCCATCTCAACGACAACTCTTCAGAAAGATCCTCAAAGCATATTACAAGAGATAGTTCGATCTAAAAATGTCCTCACGAGAAAACGAGGAGCTGGAGAGTCAATTGGAAGCTACTAGAACGGTTAAGAGGAGGAAGGTCACAACCAGCCGTAATGAGAACTTTGCAGACATTGAGGCTATCAGGAAAGCTCAGATTGAGACCGGAGCCGTATTTCCGGAAAGCGACGATTCTGAAAATTCCTCAACAACAACAGCAGAAGGATCGTGCATCGTGGTGGGCGGAAATCAACGTCGGGAATAGCTTCATAGTGGGGGCGTGGGGGCGGCCTAAATGGGGGGCGGCCCATATGGGGGCGGGCCACGTTAGGTAAAAGCTTTTCCTTCTCGCCACGATCGAGCCTAAGCTCTGATTCATAAAAAACTCGCTCAGAGGGTTACCCAAATAACCAAGTATGAAATTGCTCTTGGCCTCAAGCAACGAGTGACCGGAAAAGAATGCCAACCATGGCAGTCAAAGTGCTTTAGTATCTCCATCAAACGTGTTGGGATGGAATACGTGCTGCCCTTGATACGATATCGACTTGGAGTATGACATATGGACATTGCCCAGCCTTGTTTCCAGTTGTCTGGGCGCGAAGCACTGACTGGTGCATTCTAGCCACCTGTGGCAGCAACACCCATCGAAGTCATGTAGTTGGTGGCCTTTCCAAGAGATTGTGCTAAAAGGGTGCAATCCGTTATGACTCCATGCGTTTCGGAGCTGGTCCTCCATTTTCTTCATCCTCTTCTTCTCCCGAATGGTTGCGTAGCAGTCTTGTGAGCAGTAGACAAACTTTGGTGCTGCAGAGATGTCCAGCGATGTGGGCGGGATCACGAACACCCCTTCTGCAAACCCTGAGCCTCGCTCCCCCTCAATTGTTGGAATGACAGCAGAGCATACATGGCAACGTGCCGCCGGCCTCTGGTACGCGAACGGCTGATTTCCATGTTCACCCAGAAGAGCTTTGAGCAAATGAGTGGCGAATTCGGGGATGTCATCGAGGAGGCTGGTAAACGACGGCTCGCGCAGCAGGTGTCCTTGGAGGCTGACGACCACAGATGTCAGCATCTTTCGTGCAGGCCCAACAGCCCGGTCTTTATTCCAGGCTACACGGATGGCGGATTCAAGATCTAGTAAGAATCCGATCTCGGCGGTAGCAGAGATGCGTCGAGAGTCGTGAATGTGCTCGGTGCACCTCACAGCCAGTCGATCCCCAGCCAGGTCACACACCTCTGGAAGAGAAAAGTAGTCGCCAAGGTTCCAAGTCAAGACATCATTTTCCAGGTATGATTTGGTCGGGTTGGTCTCCTTGGATTGTTCGAAATCGAGATCTGAAGATTGCAATACTGTCAACAAGAGTAAGAGTGATATTTTTTGTGTGAGGTGGAGCTCACGCAGGCTGTAGATGTATCTCAACAACCACTCGATTTCGAACGGCTCGAAGCCTCCAATCGCAACGCGAGACTCTTGAGCCTCCTGAAGGCAGATGACGAGTCTTGATTAGTCGCATGAAGACCTTTGAAACCTTGGACATGACACGATGGCATACCTTGAAAGTACTGTCCTTGGAAACCATTGGCTTGAAGTAGGGCCAACGGTTCAGAACAAATCTGTGGGCTTTCCACTCCCGTTCGCCGCAAACCACTGTGAAGTCGGCAAAATCGCCGCTGTCCAGGAGGCTGTTTGTTTTGAGTCAGACCATATGACTGGAACAGCTGTAGACAGGCGAGTCCGACTGGAAGAAGCTTACCTCAAGTCAGAGATGAGGCGAATTTTGCTCTTGAAAACAAATCCGTCCTCCATTTGCGACGAGGAGGCAGGATTCTGTAGGGTTGACTCTGGCTGCTTGGCCGCAGATACCTCCGGTGTCTGTAAAGATGTATTCATCGTGAAGATGCGGTTGCGCCGAAGATTTGTCGATAATCGCTTGCGCAGAAAAGAAGTATTTGAGAAAACAGAAAAATCTGGAGTTGCCAGGTGGAACACTGTGTTGCAAGCCTTGCACAACCCAACTGTTGACTGTCAGTGGGAGATGCGATGTTTTTTTGTTGAGTGGGGAAAGCAGTTGCTGGGTTGCAGGTTACGGCCGAGTTTTATCTTCGTGGATCAAGTGGTTGATTTAATCCCCAGGTAGCCCAGGGGTTTTGAAGCTGAAGATGATGGGCTCCTCGCAACGCAGCTGCGAGATGCGCTTCATACACTTTGCCATTATCCTCCATCAACTGGCAGACAAACTCACATAATCAAAGAGACTATCTTAGAGTTTCAGAAGTCCTTCAGAGAAATTCCCATGAATTATTCACGAGCACAGTCCTGGACAAATGACTCTTTCGATTACCTACGGTCAATCATACATACCTCTGTCTTGTGGCTTCCTGCTTACCCATCTAGAGAGTACCCGACATCCCCGGCTTCCTGCCCCAGTTTGACAAGACTAGCCTTCATCTTCTGAGCCCGCACAAGTGTCTTCTGGTCCAGTCCACTAAAATCCACACGATCTATCCAGTCCCGTAGGCCATGCTGAAGCACATTCCTCGCCCTGAGCGCCGAACCGTCAACGTGCCCGGCACTCCCATGCAGCGTCATCCTCTCCCTCTCTGAACTGTACACGCCACGGTGCAGGATGTTGTTGTTATAGAACACAACATCACCTGCCTTGAGCTCGACACTCATCTGCCCAGGGATCTCCTTCTCAGTCGGGTCGGCATTCCTCTCGAACTCCGTCCTCGCCCTCGTGTGACTCCCCGGCACCGCTATCAAGCTTGCGTCGTCGTACAGGGCGAGGTTCCACTGCGCCGAGAATGCGGGCTTGTTCAACCTCTCGAGCTCCTCCTCGGGCGTGGCGGTGGCGGGGATGTCGTCGCGGTGCCACCTCAGCTCAAAGTCCTTGTCCGGCCGCACGAGGAGGTTGAAAAGCTCCATGACGAGCTCGTCGTCACCGCACTGGAGCAGCTCCTTGGTCGGGTTGATGATGGCGTCGCTGAAGTAGACCTGGACGAAGGTCGAGCTGTTGGGCAGGTCTGGGTGCATCATGCCCTGGACGCCCCATATGCCGCCCTTGGCTACCTCGGGACTGTTCTTGGGCCATGGTGGGAACTGCTTGGGGAGGGTGCGGACGGAGGGCCAGTTTCCCTCCCTTGCTAGTGATGCCACCTGGGCGGTGGCCTCGCGCAGCTTTGTGAGCTGCTCGGGTGTGATGGCCGATGGGATGACGACGAAGCCGTCGCGGTTGAGACGATCGAGGAGAGAATCAGCAGCCATTGTGAGGAATTTTCTAGTCTGTACTCTGCATGCAATCTGAGGCTGCTCTTGGTCGAGAGGTGGATGAAACTGAAGACTTAAGTACGCCTTGGCGTTGGATGATGAAGTGAGGTCGACATAGAGTACGAGAGACAGGGGTCACCCTCCTAAAAGAAGACAGCCGGGTTTGACGCGCAATGGTCCCGGGCTTGGGCATAATGTAGCACCCTTCTCCGAGAATTTCAGCTCAATTTACTGCAAGCAACGTTCGATCCAGACCACTGCAGTCATCACCACAACCTCGCATCACAGACCTGTCGAGATGCATGAAACGTTACAAGCTCTATCCAGTGCACGTTGCTGCTGCTGCCTTCAATCGTCAGACGCGCCGGTGGCCCTGTCAGGCCGATACGATGTCGACCCCGCTCTGCAGCCCATCTCCGAAGCCCTGCACGCTCCAGCCAAACGACCACTGACGTGTAACGGAGCAGATGTGTGCATCCAATATATGCATCGACGGCTGAAATGGCGCGCAGCTAGTCTAGCGACAGATGAAGAATACGGCTAGGCTAAACGAACGGGGATATTCTCAACATTGCATCTGCGGCATTGCATGCCATGGAGGCCGAGCTGCTGCTCCCTATTCAAGTGCTTCAATGAAGGGAGCTCTCGGTCCTCGTTCACTGTCTCCTCTTAACTCTCTCACCACGCCATAGAGTCGGGAAGCACCTTCCTCAGGAAATACCAACAGACCCATGATGCTCTTCGCAATGGCCCAGCTCTTCCTCGCAAGTCCTGCTGCAGCAGGCTTCAACCCACCCGGCGTGCTATCACCCCTGCCGCCCATGGGGTTCAACAACTGGGCCAGGTACATGGGCGGGCTGAACGAGTCCCTCTTCGTCGACACGGCGGAGGCCATGGTCTCCAGGGGCCTGCTGACAGCGGGCTACAACCGCCTGAACCTCGATGATGAGTGGTCCCTCATGGAGCGCCTGCCAAATGGCTCAATGGCGGTGGACGAGGCCAAGTTCCCCCGCGGTCTGCCGTGGCTCACCGACTTCATCAAGTCCAAGGGTTTCATCCCGGGCATCTATACCGACGCGGGGCTCAAGTCCTGTGCTGGCTACCCCGGCGCTTACGGGTACGAGGAGATCGACGCGCACGACTTCGTGAACTGGGGTTTCGAGTACCTGAAGCTGGATGGTTGTAACATGCCGGACACCACGGAGGGAACATATAGGAGGGTGTACGGGAAGTGGCACGACATTCTGGCATCCATGTGGCCGAAGCAGATGATCTTCTCCGAGTCCGCCCCGGCATACTTCGCCGAGGCTAGCAACCTGACCAGCTGGTACGCCGTGATGGAGTGGGTCCCGCAGTATGGCGAGCTGGCGCGGCACTCGAGGGACACGCTGGTGTGGAACAGCACAAACTACTGGCCAGATATCACGGGCTGGGACTCGGTCATGTTTAACTACGGGCAGGAGGTCCGGCTGGCGCGGTTCCAGCGCCCGGGCTACTTCAACGACCCGGACTTTCTCAACGTGGACCATTTCGACTACACCTTAACCGAGAAGAAGAGCCACTTTGCCCTGTGGTGCAGTCTCTCGGCGCCCCTGATCCTTAGCACCCACTTGCTGAATATCACCGACGCAGAGGTCGAGTACCTCACGAACAGAGACCTGATCGCCGTGGATCAAGATCCTTTGGTCCAGCAGGCAACTTTGGTCAGTCAGGATGGCACCTGGGACGTGCTCACGAAGAGCTTGTATAATGGCGACCGGCTGGTGACGGTCCTGAACCGCGGCAACGCTACCAGAGACATAGAGGTATCGTGGGCTCGGATTGGCATCTTCCCTGATGAGCTCCCGACGCCATCCTCCATCAACGTGAAGGACCTATGGGCGAACCACACAACATCCGTACCCCTCGGGGCGGGCGGTATCAAGGCATCACCTGTACCGTCTCGCGGCACCGCCGTCTTCCGTCTCTCAAACCCCTCGGCCGGCAATGGCATTCGCACCATCCCTACTGGGCTCATCTTCAACACCTACTCTCTCCACTGCTTGACCGACTCGAGCTCCGGAGCCGTGAGATGGTCCAACTGTAGCGGCACGGATGCCCAAGTCTGGAAGGTCAAGCCAGACGGGCACATCAACAGCCTTCTAAGCCCCAAGAGCTCAAGCTGTCTGACTGTTGGCACTAATGGCCAGCTGGCGTCCAATGCATCCGGGTGTGGTGTCGGAAAAGAGAACAGGTGGGACTACTTTGTCTCGGGCAACCTGATCGACGCCGAGTCTGGGCTGTGTGTCACCGAGAATCAGGCTGTTGCTGTTGGAGGAAACGTAACGGCAACGGTGACGAGTTGTGGGTATCTGATGAATGAGCAGGTGGTTGCGCTGCCCGTGGGTGTGGCCTTGTAACGCATAACGGTTGTATCATAATGAGATGCTCCATATGTCCTCTAAATACTCCAGCCTGTCTGCCCCCTCTATAACTTGCCGCCCTCGCCGTCATCAAGCGGCTCACTCTGCTTGTCGACTCCCTTCCATTTCCTCACGCCGTCCCCCTCAAACACGCCCTCATCCACCACCCGACCTCCCCAGCAAATGTGATCGCCGACTTTGAACGCCTCCTTGCCCCTCTGAGAGTGAATGCCCTTCAGGAGCTCAGGGAACATCATGATCATCCGTCTCCCCTCGTCCATGATGGGAGTGTGGCACGTCTCGCAGTAGACTTTGCAGGGTAGGTCGTGGAGGGGCCGCCGCATCGACGGGGAGTAGAAGTTCAGGCCCTCGGCCCCTTTGATGAAGCGGAAGTCGGACTTGTGGAAGATTGCTGCCCACTGGAATGGAGCCTATGACGACATGTTAGGGTCCCCTTCGACCTCGACGTTTCTTAACCACAGTTCCTCCTACTCACAGCGTGCATCTTCTGACAGTCAACACAGTGGCAGTATTTCGAGGACAGCGGCTTCTCCCTGCCTAGTAGAAACTTGATGCTCCCGCAGTGGCACGACCCCTCCCATTCCGCCTTGAACTCGTCGTCGGGCTTGACGTAAGGGGGCTCGGTCCTCCAGGGGAGCTCCTCTTCCTTTATCGTTTCTTCTCCGTGGATGGTGCTACGCACTTCTGGGTGAGTAGGCGAGGAAGACATTTTTCGTGGTTTCGAGCAGATGGGCGACTGTGGCGAGCCGAAGGTTGACGACGCGAGGATTGACAGCTTGTGGGCGTTCCTTTTGTATGGATGGGCCGATGACGTCAACTTGCGACCGCACGTCAGAGACCGGGAGAAAGGCAGTCGAGTTGCAGAGAACATGGCAAACGTGTGTTAAGAACTAAACGCATCGTTCAGCAGGGAGCAGCTTTTCAGAGTGTGACTGCAGTACATACCTGCTGGTGGTGGGTTGTGCACAGAGCAGACTCCAAGGAGTGCTCTTCTGCTTGACTACCTCCTTACGTCACTCAGACGGACAAGCACTGGACCTGCGCCTCGAGATGACTGAGTGCAAATTGGGAAGACACAACCAGGAGTGCTGATGCTATTGTTTCACCAGCCATGGCTTCTCGTATCTTTCTCTCTACCTGGTGCCAACTTTCAAGTTTCCTCCCACCTGCAACTCTATCCTCGAGCATCTCATCTGTCAGGTTCCCACCCGTGATGTCGACCCTCGCCTACCATCATCTTCGTCGACTAGCAAGCAGATCGGCGGCTCTAATTGATGAGCTTCGAACCCAAATCAATCCTCCATCACCGCTCCAAACTGCTTCCGAGTTCCCCAAAGACTCAGCAGCCTGTCAATATCATGGCCTGCGAGGACAACGTCGACCGGGATCTTCAGTGAGTACCTTCGTTCTCCCAAGCCGATGCGATTATTCAAAGCTGATTTCCGTCGCAGCCTTCTGTGGTCTGGAAATTTTGCGGACGCTGAAATCGTGTGCAATGGAAAGTCTTAGAAGGTGCACAAGCTCATTCTACGAAGCCGATGTGCTTGGTTTGAGAAGGCATTCAAAAACAATTGCCAGGTTAGATGCGAATCTGCTGCATTTCATGGCTGAGTCCCGGCTGAATTGTGGCAGGAAGCACAGACTGGCCTGATTCGACTGGATCAAGAAAACCCCAAGCAGGTTCAGGAGCTCTTGAACTTCATCTACGCAGGATGTGAGCAGCTGTTCCAATCCGGTCTACAGTTCATGGTTCAAATGTTGACGACTCCTTGCAGTTTACATTGCAGACGACGACGTTATCGACAACACCGTTTCAGAGACTCTCCTAGAGCACCATGTCTCTCTTTGGTGCACTGCTGACTTCTTACTGCTGCCAAATCTCAAAGATGGCATCGAGACAAAGCTGATTGAGGATTTCGTCTACACGTTGGATTTCTTTGACGGACATCGTCTCACCCTGGTCTCTGGCCGCGGTGGTACCCTCATTGAATCTTCGACCAAGTGCGACAAGGACGTCCTAGACCCCTACTCCACCCACTTTTCTGAAGCGGTTGCAAAGGCTTACACTTGTCCTGCTGCTCGAAAGCTTCAGAAGATGTTCGCTGTCTTGGCCTGTGGTTTGCGCGAGCACATGCCAGCCAACATCATATGGGGAGTATCGAATAGTATCCCGGAGTTCCAGCGAGACATGTCCACAGTACTCACCACGATGCACTTCTCCCAGGCCACAAATCAATTTGGGGCTGATGAACTGGTGCGGACTTGTGACTCCAAGGCCAAGAAGTCTCTTGAAGCTTGGTCCGGCAAGGACCACAACTGCTTCAAATGTGCCACATGTGGTGAAAGGAGTCGGAAGCCGCTGACGAAGCTCCCAGGCAGGAAATGGATCCCAGTGACTCTTGGCCCGTTCTCTTTGGAAACGAAGAGATGGTGCGAGCGCTGTACTCATTCATCGATGAAGACCGTCCTGTGGAGTCTAATTGATGGATGGCCTGCTGCTGTTCGCGGCCCCGTTTGAATACAAAGGGGATGTCTGCCAGGATGAGATGAGATACTTTGGGTCATGCTGAAGGAAAGGCAGGTCCGGCATGGCACATGAGATCCACTCGAGAACAGCTCTAGATCAGTGTTGAATGTGGTGCTGAGGCTCCCATCCATTTGGGCTGACGGATGACCAATGTCACGCTGGCGGTAAAACTTAGTGAGGGTTACTATTGTCTTGAAATTTTGTTGCTTGGTACTCCAAGGTTGATGCCCCAAACATTTGAAGAGATGAGGCTAGTCACATGGCTTTGTTGAAGTTGAGTTGGTCTCAGATTTAGATTCTACAGCACTACAACATACAATTTTTGAGATGCTTGCACCTTGTTTGAGTGGCCTCAACTCTTACTGACAACGTTGTGGGGGGTGTACGGGATGGGGGGTGTACGGGATGGGGGGGTGTACGGCAAGGGTGGGTGGCATGCAGGGGGCCTACTACCAGCATCGTCAATTGCGCTGCACCTGTCCGTGATAACAGATAAGAACTTCACCTCAGTCATTCACTGCAATCAGGCGAATAGTCTTTGTTCTGGGCCTGTTTCCTGCAATGCTTGGTCGAAACGCCTGCCCGCCTGACCCGAGCTCCCAGCTTCCTGATGGTCAGTCAACAGCACAACAAATCACATCACCACACCGGTCGCACGCTCACACTGGGTAGATGACCAAGGATCTACCTCGTCGATATGGATTTGTTTTTTCATCTAAAAAACGCCGAAAAGCAAGTAGCAGACACTCTCGCCATCAGCAACGGCCGGGCTCGAGCGCTTCTCCGAGCCAACGACAACGACCCTAACAAGGCAATCCAATTGTACTGCAAGATCATGGTCGCCTTGCCCAAAGCACCTCCGAAACCCAACCAGCAGAATCCTTCTGAGCTGATGGCAAACCAGGAGCAGACTCTATCGGGAAGCACTACTGCAGCTCCCACATCTCCATCCGAGTCCTCATCGGAGGAGGAAGATGCTGAGGAGTGGGACTTCACCCTCCCACACATCCCATCTCCCAAGCCTCTCACAAACGGAGGGAAGGATGGTAGTGGTTAATTCCACCTCGAAGAGCTGATCGGTGCCATCCAACACGGTGAATGCTGTGCCAGGATCCGAAACTACCTGGCTTTCTACGACACCGACACAGTTCGGGCCAATGTCAACGCGGATGTCGCGGGCTTCCCAGCCATCTTCTACGTAGTAGAGACCCGCAACCCAGAGCTAATCAGGCTCTGGTGCAAGTACGGCGGAGATGTCAACATGATGGCTTCCTGTGGACTGTCTGAGGGCGTGCCGCTACTCGCCCATGCTGTGGCCTTGGGTGGCACCTTCAGAGATGACACCACCGATCTCGTCGCCACGCTGCTCAGCGTAGGCATCGACCCGAAGATGCTTCCCCAGACTTTCTACTTCCCGCTCAACCGAGACTTGCCTGGAGAGGGGCCGCCGATCCAGGAGATGCCGGAGCTTGCGCAAGACAACATGTCGTGGTGTACTCCTTCTGTGCGGGCTATGCTCGCTGCCCGCATCAACTTCAGACAGCGGTACTACATGCACATGGCCAGTATCCTCAGTACACACAGTCCCCGAGCAAAACAGGTAACTTGGTACAAGGATGCCGACAACCTCCTGGGTGTCCCCTATTTTCTCATCGGCCAGACACCAGCTGGACAGTTCCTCATCAAGCGACTCCTTCGTCATCTCGCCAAGCCTTACAAGTCACCCCTTGTCATGGTGTTTGCCGGTCCCTCTGGTCACGGCAAGACAGAGCTCGCTCGGAGGCTCGGCGAGCTCATCTCCCTCGAGATGGAGACTGTCGACTGTACGAACAAGAGCGACGAGAAGGAGATGTTCGGTGCTCGGGCTCCTTACCAGGGCTGGGAGAACAGCTCACCGTTGAACAGCTTCCTCTCCCGCAACGCTGGCAAGAGATGCATCGTCTTTCTCGACGAGTTTGACAAGACCAGCCCAGGTGTTCGTCAGACCCTGCTGCTTCCATTCCAAAACGGTAAGAATCCTACATATGTAATCCCGGAAATTTGAAGACAAAGTGTGGTTGGCCATTCAGAAATATTCTGACTGAGACTATCCGATTTATAGGTAAATACGAGGACAGGAAGAACAAGCAGACAGTGGATTGCTCCAAGGCAATCTGGATCTTAGCCACAAACGCCTTTGACGACACCATTCATGAGTTCTGCAAGACCAATGAAGCAGCACTCTTTCAATCCGACAACCCAGCTGCCTGCGAGAAGATCGTCAAGGGCCTCCGCAAGACTATCTGCACAGAGTCTATCTCGACCTTCGGCGCGCCCCTGACCGGGCGAATTACCGAGTTTGTCCCCTTCCTGACATTCTCGCAGACGGAGCAGGCCACCGTAGCCCACAAGTACCTGACCGAGTTGGGCAAGGAGCTTGCGAAGCCAGTCGTGGTCTCGCGCGAGGAGAAGCAGCGGTTCGTCGGCGACGTCGACCTGCAGGTCCCCAAGGATTACACCGTCTGCCGGATCATCGCGCACGATGAGTATGTGGAACAGCTGGGTGCGAGAAGCGTCATCAAAGGAGTCAACAGCATGATCGAGGGTGAGTTGATTGATCACTACCTGGAGACGGAGGACGAGATCAGGGAGGATCAGGGAACCACCACGTACCGTGTTCAGGCCAACTTGGACGATGATATCGAGGTGTGTTATGTTCGACGGGGCGCGCCTAACACTGATGGTGCTGGGTCTGACTAGTTGGACATCGACGACATGGAAGAGTAGCCCAAGGAGCATGTTGTCAACACATCTCGTCCGATCGGGTAGCTAGTTAGTCATACCCAACCGGCGGTGTTGTGCAGATGTGACGGGACTGTGAGGGACGGCTCTATATACTGCTAGTGAAGTCCGATCTGTCGATTGGAAATTCTGGTCTTTGGCTCAACGGTCAGAGATCAATCGTACTACGTTGCCTAGCAGTACATAGTATGTGTCAGGGACTCGGATAATTCACTTGATCTGGTGCGGTGACACTCTCAATGACAAACATTTTGGGAAATTGCCTGCCCGGGAAGGCATACAAGTGACACCACGATGGAATCTTGGACCAACCTCAAGTGCTAAATAGTATTGTGAACTAATGGCTGTTTAGTATATAGATGACAGCTGGCTTGGACTTCCCGGCAATAAGAGGTGAGTAGATGCCAGACAAACTGGTTAATGTAAGTCAAGTTTGAAACCGAATGTCCCCACCAGACAGTCTTATAGCTTTTTTGTATGGACACGATGTCTCGACATGGGCATATTCAACGTGCATGGAAATAATTTTGCAGGCACTACTCAAGCCTTAAGACTAACTTTTTATCACAGCTACCGGTGGATCGCCCCTTCGCTTTCGCATTGCGTTAGCTAATCGTGATGTCTGGTATAGCTGCACCGAAATATGACAAATACAGAGCGAGAAACACTCAACGCTGGACAGACTGGAATTATGAGATACCTTGCAATTCATCAATTCATCGGGTACTTCTGTGCAGTCCCTCTGACGGTGGCCATCTGCAAAGGGACCTACATAGCAAGTGCCTCTCACATACTCACAAAAAAGTTTCATTCGACTCGGCTCGGCCTCAGTTGGGGGGGTTTGGGGATCTTTCTAAACGAGGCTGCAGCGGCGAAGCACTAGCGATGAAATGGTGAACTAGTATAGCACTTGGCCTGCAAATCTAAGACAAAAACAGGTTGGCTAGCAGTGAGAAAAGGGTTTGTTGACTCTCAATGAACGCGCAACTTGTGGGCGGGGCCTTGAAGACCGTTGCTTACTTGAGCACTGGGCCATCCGGACGCTAGCACCGCTAGAACATCGTGATGAAAACCAAGAGACCAACGGGTGGGGTGGGGGTGCTGTAAATGAAGGACTATGAATGAGGGAAATAGCCGGCCCATACTTCTTTGGTCGCTTTTTCAGCATAACGAACTAAAGCCAACATAAAACCCATAGAATCCTCAACCCTCCAAGAGGAAGCACTGACAGCACACATGAAAATGGCGTTCCTCGACGTTGCCATCGGAGGAGGAGGCCCAGCAGGTTGGCAGCGGCGGCAACCATAGTGCGGCAGCTCCACACTGCCGTGGTCTTCGACAACCACAAGTATCGCAACGCTAAGTCATCCCACATGCACATGGTGCCAACGTGGGACCACCAGGAGCCCAGGGATTTCCGCCGTGCGGCCAGAGAGAGCATACTGGTACGCTACTCAACCGTCCAGTTTGCCGACGTTGGCGTCGCCAGTGTTGAGAAAAAGTCCGATGACCATTTCCATATCATCGATGATCCCGGAAAAGAGTATGACTTCCACAAGATCATTCTCGCCGTTGGCGCAGCCGATATCCTCCCAGACATCGACGGGTACCAGGATGCATGGGCCAAGCGGAGGTAAGTAATAACAGCAGCTCTGTCGAATTCAGCGCTGACGGTATTTTGTTCTTCTCTAGCTTCCACTGTCTCTTCTGTTTTGGCTACGAAGACCGAGGGGCCAAGTCCACGGGTGTCCTCGTGGTGCCGCCCATCGACCCCGGAATGGGTCTCTATATGGCTGGCAACGCGGCCCAGCTCAGTGACGAGGTGACACTATACACTCACGGCAACGAAGACTTCGCGGCCAAACTCGTCCCGCTCACTGCGTCTGCAAAGTTCAAGTTCAACGTTGAGCCACGCCACATCAAGTGCTTCGTCAACAAAGGAAGCTCCCTGACAATCGAATTCACCGATGGCTCTGTGAAGGAGGAGGCTTTCCTGGTTCACAACCCCAAGACTGGCGTCAATTGCGACTTTATCGAACAGCTTGGCTTCAGTGTTACACCTGCGGGGGGCGTGCAGGCTAGCGCGCCATTTTTCCAGACCAGAGTTCAGGGTGTCTACGCTGCCGGTGATATCGTGAGTCCGTACAAGGCGGCCAACGCTGCCATCACTAGCGGTTGCAACGCGGCTGTAGCAACAATTGCACGATTGCAGGCCGAAAAGTACGGAATTCCGGCCATTTTCTGACTGTCGCCGAGGAAACACCTCTTCAATTTTGGTCTTGTCGATGCTTCTGCTATTAATATCTGACCAGATGGAGGCTAAGGGGTGGTGGTCATGTATCTGAATGAGCTGGCTATGTCGTAATTAGCAGAGCATCAGAAATGTTGCATGACAACTGCTTATTCATTGTTCTTTTAGCTTTACACCAAAATATGCCCGTTCTATCCCCCACTAATTTTGTCCATGTGGTCATGAGATCTTAATCATTGCCATAAAGACTTCAGACAGAAAGTGAAGATCGAGAAACTCGAATAATAATGATTGTGCGTATGCGTACCTTCGGCTTGGGCCTGATAGTTCGCCTTCTAAGTCTTAGATGTCTGCCTCCCATATCATCATCCTCGGCCATATCCATTTTGGGATCCAGGCCTTGAGGCATCAGCCGCCCTCGTGACACTGGCTTGACGCTTGCATCTGGCTTGACGCCTGCGTCTGGCTTCATGGCATGGACGTCTGCCTTTTGGCCAGCGTTTCTTCAATAACATGTCACAAAGCATACCTGGGTACATATGTTTCTCAACGTTGATAGTCTGGAAGCCCCACACACCAGCCCCCATTGTAGCATGCAGTGGTGAATAAAGTAGTACCACAGTACCTCGATATCCAAACATCGCCCAGTTGGTTCCTTACAACCCAACCCAGCCACCTTTGCATTATCTTCGGAATCCTCTCAATAGCTTGTAGATCAGTACAACAAGGTCGCTTCGCCCCTCATTTATAGTATTGTAGATGTACTTAGCCACGCAAGGAACGTGTACGACTGTGTGAGAGGTCAACCCCCTAGCCGACCGTCCAACAGGCCACGACGCGGATAGAGGCATCAAACTAGTATCGATTGGTTCTACTACAAATGTCCGCAGAGTCCCCGAGGTCATTTTGCCAAGATCGCTCCACGGCCCTGCGTTCGCAGACTGACAGTGACTTGGAACGCAGAATCCTGCCAAACATACGCTACAAGTCGTCGAGGAGCCTCTCCTTCTAATTCATGACTAATTAGTTCAATATAATTGTAGGCATAGACATGCCTCCAGAAATCGACACCTCGTCTGTAGACGGGGTAAAAGACGTCAAAGGTAAAGATGGAACTCATTGATGCTCACGATTAATCATCACCGCATTTGAGGTCGGATCCCGGAGGGACAATCCACCGAGTACCTCGGCTCGCAGAGCTTGGCCGCGGTTCGCCAAACGACAGGCCCCTGCCCCTTTTGGCTGTCCCGAGGATAACTTCGTGTTACATGAACTATCGCCAGCCCGTCAAATCCATTCAGCACAGTTTGAATCTCCCTCATTCACAACGTCACCCGCCACCATGAGCCGCACCAGCACCTCAGTAGTCCTGGCCGAGCGCCCCAAGGGCGACATCGTGCCAGGCAAGACCTTTCACCAGAAGCAGAGCCCGGCCCCGCGGGCAGAGGACCTCAAGGACGGCGAGATTCTCGTCGAGACGCTGTACCTGTCGCTCGACCCGGCGATGCGCGGCTGGCTCGACGACGTGCGCAGCTACGTGCCCCCCGTGCAGATCGGCGAGGTCATGCGCGGGTCCGCGGTTGCCCGGGTCCTCGCGTCCCGGTCGCCGCGCGTGTCCGAGGGCGCGCTCGTCACCGCCTTCACCGGGTGGCGCGAGATCGCCATTATGGGCCCCAAGGAGTTCGAGACGGCCTCGGACATCCCGCTCCCACCCAACGGCAAGGTCACGGACCTGCAGGGTGTCTTGGGCATGACGGGCCTGACGGCGTACTTTGGCATGACCACGATCGGGAAGGCCAAGCCGGGGGAGACGGTGGTTGTCTCGGGCGCGGCTGGGGCGACGGGCAGCGTTGCTGCGCAGATGGCCAAGATTGCCGGGGCGAGGGTCGTTGGCCTGGCTGGGTCAGATGAGAAGTGTGCGTGGCTCGAGAAGGAGCTCGGATTTGACGTGTGCCTCAACTACAAGGATCCCGAATTCAGGAAGAAGTTCAAGGAGGCAACACCAAAGTATATTGATGTCTATTTTGACAATGGTAAGTCCACCTGGGAGGTGGTTCTGCCCCCTGCCACTGTCGGTTTGGCTGAGCTTGGCTGATGACTCAAATTGCAGTTGGCGGGGACATTCTGGACATGGCCCTGAGCAGGGCGAACAAGAATGCACGATTTATCATGTGTGGTGCTATCTCGCAGTACAACGCAAAAGATCCGAAGGGGCCACGGGTACGTGATGAACACTGATCATCGGACGCCATGATGTTTGGATAATAACATGCGGCGCAGCAAATCTCCAAAGTCATCACACAAAGAATACGTATGGAGGGCTTCATCGTGTTTGACTTTGCCAAGGAATACCCAGCAGCTCGAAAGCAGCTGGCTCAGTGGCTGGCCGAAGGCAAGCTTAAGAGACAGGAGACCGTTGTGAAGGGAGGTCTCAAGGTGGCTGAGCAAGCACTCGTGGACCTGTTCAAGGGAAGAAACACAGGTAGGATAAAGATACTGCCTTTCTTTACATTGTATTGTGAAACCTACTCAATGCTAATTTTTGCAGGGAAATTGCTTGTCGAGGTCAAGTCTCCCGGGGAAAAGAGTAAACTGTAATGGTCTGGTGTCGAGGGAGGTGTCTACAAGGCCCGGAGGTTGATGTTGCGAGAAAATCGTGTACTGCGAATCGAAAAGATTCATGAACGGTTGCGGGAAGATGAACTCAGCGGGAAGTCATACCATTACAATGATGTGCTCAGTCGACAGGAATCGCGTCAGTGAGAGACAGTGTATTCCATGACTGTCAGTTAGATTGATATTCCACTGAAGTCTCTACACATGCCACTCGAGTGTCTTGAGTATCGAAGTTGCTCTTTGGATGTAATAGAGTCACAGTGTCTGACCACTTTTACCAGCATTGGGTTTTAGAAGTGGTAAGTGACAACAGGGCCGTGGATAGCAGGTACATAAATTGTTCCGGGGCTTTTGAAGAATGTGGCAACAAAATGGTCGTGTTGAGCAATGAAAGGCCACATTCACAGAGCTACTGATCTTCTCCCACTGTCTCCAATACTCCCGTGCTTCACATACTTACGAGGATATCAAACGGTGTGGACTGGAGCGAGCGGCAGACGGCCCAGGATGGAAATGCCGAAAATACCACATAGTCCCTGCTTAGTTGGAAGGATTCTCTCCATCTCACCTCCTCGGTCATAAAAATCGGCCCATCTACTCACAGTCACCTCGTTCAAGTTGCTCTGGATGTGGCAGCGCCCAAGCAGGTGTTTCACGTGATTGTCCGTGTGGTTACTCTATTATTCCCTAATCGCTCTGCTACAACTAGTCCACGCCATCAAGGGCTTCGTCAAGGGCACTGACTCAACATGGCACGGGCCCTGCCTCAGCCTCCACCAATCATTAGTGGATAATGTTATACTAAACCATAAAACAGTAGGTAAGCATGATCACAAATCAGAATATCACTACCTCGGTTACACGCGCCCAGGCGCCCTACACAGACCAGGTCTTTTTGTGTCGTCGCTAGGGTACCGATATTCAACCCGTATAAATGGCAAAAATTTTCAGAACTCTCGTAGGAACATGACAACGTCTCTTGAGTATTGTATTCCCACACAAGACCACTCAACATGGCATCCGAATCCGCCTATACCTTCTTTCGCGTTTCGCAGACGGACCATGTAAAGACGTCGGCTCTTCATTATCGCAATCTTCGCCTGAACGCCCTGAAAACATCTCCTGACTCGTTTTCCTCGACATACGATATCGAATCAGCCTTCGACGATGAAGTCTGGGAACAACGTCTCTGCGAGCAAAGGAAACAAACCTTTGTTTGTGCCGCGACCCATACCACTTCCGGCGCCACGGAATGGGTTGGACAATTGACCCTACGCGGCCCTCTCAACCGTTCTGAATACGACTTGCCGAGTGAATCAGGTCAGCCACCCGCCGACTCAGACACGCATGTGGAAACCTTAATCTCTAGGTCTCTCTCCGTTCCAGGTCTTGAATCCATTGTTATGCTGCAGACTCTCTTACACCAATCTGAGTGTTTGTTCACATCTACCCAGAGCTCACACACGTTTGTTGAAGCATTTCCATATCGCGAGCTAGTTGTCGTGGTCCCGGCGCTACCCTGTCCTCCCATTCCTGATTTGTCCCGGTGGACGTCCCTGTGCCTTCGAATGAGTACCTTAGCCGCAGGTTCAGGGTAGATATTCTCGTCTGCGCAAATATTGCGTGGCCTGCCTTGACCCTGCGGATACTGGAAGTTGTAGTGCAGCAGAAGATGGGGGAGGATCAACTTGATCTCGCTGCCCGCAAAGAAGCGTCCTGGGCAGGCAAAGATGCCATGCCCAAAATGCAAGTTGTCTTTGTCCGTCATGGCAAACTGGTATTTATTGGACATCCCTGGTTCTTCACGGAGGTGGGCATAGCGGAACCCATCGAACTTCTCAGGACCCGTGCTGCCGGGTAGATTTTCCGGGTCGTGCATGATGGAGTTAGAAGCTACGGCTAAGTGCGTGCCAGCAGGAAGTTGGACGCCGTCGGAAAGGATGAGCGGAGCACGCACCACGCGATTGAATGCCACCGACGGAATGTCAGGTCCAGCGCACAATTCATCATATGAATTTTTATAAGGACTATAATGTGACTGCCGCAAGCTGGGCGGGTTCATTCGCTGTGATTCTTTTAGGAAACTGTCAAGCTTTCGTAGTTTGCTCAGATCTGCCTTGTTCCAGTGACCCTCGTCTCCAATTGTCTCCTGTATCTCGCTCCGCAACGGCTCTATGTATTCCGGATGGGCACAGAGGTCGTAAATAACGTGTGCTACGGCCATCGTGGTCGTGTAGATGGAGGCCAGACTGATGAGGAGCTGTCTGTTAGCTAGCTTATCTGGGTCGCCTTCGGAATGGCTGGCTGCGTCCATCATCCACTGCAACAGGTCGTTGTTTGTTTCGCACGTTTCTTCGCCTTTGCAATCCGATATGGAAGCAGCAGCCATACGCTCTCGAATCACACCGCCGATGATTCGTTTTGCCGCTCTGACATTGGACTGCACGCGCCAGTAGGACGGAAGTACTGGAGCTAGGAGATCGTGCAGGTAGGATGGGAACAGCCGCAGAGTCAAAACTGTCATGTAGGCATTCTCTGTAAAATGGATGCTAGTCTTGAGCCATTCTTCATTTCGACACAAAACGGGACTAACGAATATACGAGCAGAGGTGCGTGCCACAATGTGCACAACCACGTGGTGTATCTGGACCTCAGCCCACGTTCCTATGGAGAACGCAAAATGTCATCAAATAGCTCGGTTTATCACGGCAAATTTCAAAAAGTGTCCCGAGTGGAATCTGATGCTGAAGAACTTACCTGTGCATTCTGGGACGTAAGTCGGAATCGCGTCTCTCAGTTCACTCTCCATGAGTGGAATTGTCAATGGCAGAGTCGTGGTCAACCTTTCCCGAATGGCACGTGTATGCAGGTCACTCTCCAGAAGGATGGTTGTAGCCGAGTGACGGCCGAGAAGAGTTTTTAGATGGGCGCAAATTGCACTGATGCGTTCCTCTGGCAAATTGCGAAGCTCGTCGACATACTTGTTCGATATGACAAGAACATATTCGTCATTGCGCCGCACTTTGAACATAGATTGTTTGAACTACTATCATATCAGCATGCATTTTGAAAACTTAAACGGATTGAATCCTTGAGGTCCTTCGGAGACCTTTGTTTACCCATCTCGAATGATGGGCGCACTTCCGCACACGAACCGCTGTCCAAGTAGCCATCCAGGCTCGAACATGGACCTATAGCCAACCACAGGCGCTTTGACGCTTAAGCAATTCTGGCGAAGGCGATGAATCACATAGTAGAGCGACAAAACCAGAAGTAGCAGGGCCAATTGATACTGTAAATTCCAATGTTCATGCCCTAGCATAATGTGCTTGCCGATGAGAGTCTTGTCCATGGTGTAATGGCGCTGATTAAGCGCTGAGACTTAGATAGCTGCAGCATTGCGGGAATGCCAGATATCTGACAGCCGGTTCTGGAACTCTGAAGTAGCAGGGTATTTACTGGCTTGGGTGTGGCGGACTTCCATTTCTGCCTCTCCGTGGGGGCGGCCCATTACGTCCAATGTCGTCCCGACCTGGGCATTACCTAGGTACTCTGGTATTGTGCAACACGTCATGTAAGCCAAGAGAACAAGGGAGTACTCCAAGCCAGGCCAAGCAGACCACGGTCAGGCTCGTCGTACATGCGTGAGGGATGTGAGCGGACATGTCGGCTGCAGAAGTTTAGATGCCGTGTGCCTATCGTCATATGCTGTTGGTCATTTCGGGACAGGGGTGCATCCACCTGTATGTTACACAAAGCGCCAACGACCGACCCAGGAAGATCGGAGTTCCCCGCCGGGCAGTACACCCGATGGAGGAAGGTGGCTTGTTCCCATCTGAACTCCGTCCAAACCCCATTTGAATCGAAGCTGCTTTGGTCAGTACTTTTCCATAAATATCACAACGGCCAATAGTCAAGACGGACCTGGGACGATTGAAAGCCGCAACACGATGGCTATCGGTCAACTCCTTGTGATCGGTGCCACGAGCCCAACTGGCCAGCCCATCGTGAAACGAGGCATTGAGCTGGGCTGGAAGGTGACTGTTCTCGGCAGACGCACGCTGCCAGAGCACGCAAGCAATTCAGCGATTCAGGTAAGCGCGAGCCACTTGAGCACCATGGCATTCACGGTCGAGATATGAAGTTGACATCTTCGGACATGATGTCGACGACACAGCACAAGCCATCACTTGCCTAGGGAAGCTCGGTTATACGATATCTCCAAGAGAAATGATTGCTGCTTTTGAGGCAGATGATTACTTTCGCACTTACCCTCTGGAAAGAAACCCCAGTTTCAGTGCCAACTGTAATACATTACGAGCCTTGCTGAACCAGCCACATACTTCTACATATGCTACGCAGATACGAAAGTTGGTCCTGTTTGTGTGCAATTACTGGTAGGAATCAGATGGGAAAGTTGCAGACAAGTGGGTACGTAGGGTCAGCCGGGCAACTGACAGAAATCTTGTCCCCCACCCTATAACACAATTTGTCTCGTGAATTGAAGACTGATGAAAAAAGCAGAACTCATCCAACTTTTATTCACTCCTGTTGTTCACCCAGGCCTTCACTGATTTGCTGTCCTTACCCGAAAGTGATTTGCGGAGCTGGCTCAGCAATGAAGAGATTATAAAGGGGTGCATCGCACTTTTTCAAGCCTGTCTGCGGGTCTTGATTTTGCAGAATGAGGATGGATCATGGCCAAATTCAGCCGAGGAAACCTGTTATGGCGTCCTGAGTCTTTGCGCTGCTAGACGTGTGCACTTCTTTGACGACATACGCGACCAGTTGGACTCAGCTATCAGTCGCGGCGCTGCCCTTCTCCGATCCTGTGACCCTTCTTGTGGTGAGCCACAAAAGATATGGATTAAGAAGGTCAGCTATGCTTCCCCTCTCATAGCTGAAGCATACAGACTAGCGGCCCTCAAGTCGGCTGAAACCCCTCCAACGACTGTCATCGGGTCTAGTTTGTGACACAACAGCTTCTCTGCTGATAGAGCAAGTAATTCTGCGAAGCTCTTCAAGCAGACGCCACTCTTCACCCGAATTCCGGACAGGGAAATTCACGGATCAATGATCGAAGCTAGCTTGTTCGTACCTTTACTTCAAGCTCGCAGGCTGGAAGTCTTTCCAAGGACGAATATGGAAGAGGACAAGTACTTCACCATTATTCCTAGTACATGGACGTGTTGTAACAACCGCTCTCGTACATTCGCCCCCACGTGGTTCCTGTACGAGATCATGATATCGTCATTTCTGAATTACCAGGTTGACGAGTTCATGGAGGCTGTGGATGGCCTCAGAGTTTTTCGGCGTATACCAGAGCTGAAGCAGCTTGTCAAAGATCTTTTCCCTGCTTTGGGCTCAGACCAGGGCCCCAAAATCAATGGAATCCAGAATGGTGTCAAACACAGGTGCGAAGTACAGGGAGGGGTTTCGACAATATGCCAAGAGGATGGAGACGATTCGGGTGATCTAGAAGTGTTTTCATCTCTCCATGGATTCGTGAAGCATATTCTGCGTCATCCATTCGTACTATCAGCATCCACTGGAGACAAGGCCGCTTTAAGGCGTGAGCTACAGACCTTTCTCCTGGCGCACATCAGCCAGACCGAAGACAACTTGCGCCTCAACCGACAGGAAATCAGAGGAAAATACAGCAACAGCCCAGACAGCTTTTTCAACTGGGTTCGTACCACGGCGCCTAATCACACGTCATGCCCCTACTCATTCTCCTTCGTCAGCTGCCTCATGGGCTCGATAACGAAATCGAAGGGGCCGACTGCTTCGGCAGTATCAGCGAGAAGTACTACGCGGCCGCGGCGTGTCAGCACTTGGCCACCATGTGCCGAATGTACAATGACTATGGCTCGGTTGCACGGGACAAAGCGGAGGGCAATCTCAACTCGATCAACTTTCCAGAGTTTGCAGAAGTCAGGTCGAGCTGTGAGTCCACGAACAGCCAAGAAAGCTCCCAGAAGAAGGAATTGTTTGCATTGGCCGAGTATGAACGGGCATGTCTGCGCTTTGCACTCGATCGGCTAAAGAATGCCAAATCCACTCATGCTCAAACTTAGGCTGATACGGAATATTCGGAGCGTCAGATGGTTATTTGGAGTCTCTTTTGCGACGTTACGGACTTTTATGGCCAGATATATGTTGTCCGTGACATCTCTAGTCGAATGGTGGTCCCAGACAATGACACGGAGACATGATGCACTGGGGAAGGGGGTTTGACGAAGGGAGTTTTACGTTGGCGTCTTCACCACGCTCACTTTATAGAACCAGAATGAACTCTTCACTCGATTATCGGCATGCTACTAGTAGTAGATGTGGTAAGCTTCACAGTAGACTTGAAAGTTTAGTTGGCAGGCAGCTCTGGATCACTCTTCGAAGTGGGATTGTTGTCAACTTTTGCGGTCAAGCTACTCAATCCCGATCAAACCTCCTCAGAAGCAATACATTGTGGGCAGAGCTATTTGAGCACCGTTGTAACTGAGTGCCTGGATGATGTCGGGACTACAATCAATGACGAGAACAGCATGTTAGACCAGCGCAGCGTCAGTTATGCATTCTCGCACTGGATTTTGAGAGCATATTCCGCGATTTTGAAGTGATATATGTACCTTGGTATGCATAATGTAGGCCTAATGGAACAACCCCATGCCTGTCGTTTTGGTCGGTGGGTCGGTTCGGGCGGGCCCCGGGGCCACCAAGTAATATAAAAGAGTAGGGCCACAAAGAATTGAGGCACAGCTCTTCAAAATTCGAAAGTCATTCTCTCGATTTTTATCAAGGAACTCCCTGAAAAAATAACTCTTAGCCGCTACCATGAAATTCCCAAAGGTACTTGCGTTGGCTGTCACGCTTAGCGTCTCGCTCGTCTACGCCGTGGCCGCACCAAATGGAAGCACCAGCCAAGAACTGGTCGAAACATTTGTCTCATTGTTCCAACAAGGAAACCACGACGCGCTTCCGGGTCTGTTCACTTCACCATCGTCAAACTACTGGCTCAACGGCTCGCCAGCACGGATACCTCAGGCCGGAGACAGTACCGTGGCGGAACAGACGGCCGGATTTGGAAGTTTCCTCGGCGTCTTCAACAATTTCACACTGACCGTTACGAATTTGGTGGCCGACACGAATGGGGCTGTCGTCGAGGCCACCACGCGCGGCGAGGGGCCAGGGACCTTCTTGTACTTACAGACCCTGGTCTGGGTCTTCTCTGTCAAAGGCAACAAACTGGACTCGATCCGCGAGTATATCGATCATCAGGAAACGCAGTACCTACTCACGTACCTCGACCACTACCCTCAGGCCCCGCTTTGCGGATAGCGACGGAGGCTTTGGAGGGTGTGCTGACTGCATGGCCTAAGTCAGCAAGGGAAATACCAAGAGAAATGTACCTAGCTGCCGAGTTTTTCGCTGTAAATTTGCTCGACATGAATTCGAGAAAGGATGGGATATGCACTTGGGGTCGAGACGGAAAGAATGTGGGTTGGCACGCTGACGTGTGGCCAAGACGGCGCGGAATTAGCCAGCAAATAGATAGAAGCTGCCCGAATTTTGTCGGGGAGGCCCATGAAATGGCAACTCTTGAGAATTATCGCGGGGTTTCTGAATGCTATCTCCCTTTCCCTTTTCTTCCTCTGCTATTCCTTCGTATTACTGTATCCTGGAAATTGAGGATTGATTGTATTATGCCATCTGGTGCTTCTCAAACTAGCCTGTCGAGAGACCTGTTATAATGTTTGAGGGGCCCACCAACCCGTGGATAACGTGTGTCTCTCACTCAAGTTAGACCGGTAACATTGAACAACCTGCTTGGGATCGACATGGGCGTTTTCCTCTTCGCGGCGTGGCCAAGAAACAGGTTGGCAAGAAAAGATACAAATACGGCACATCCTTGTTCACAGCCTTATACGACCCCTACAACGGAATAAGTGACACATCAGAAGGCGATATGACACCACCTACTCAATCCAGCCCTCCGAGTCGGGGCTCTCAAACAGGAAAGTCTCGAGTTCCAGCTGGAAGGACTCCCCACGAGGCTATCACCCCTTAGCAAGCAACATTGCGGTATATCCTCTGCCCAGCCTGTGTGGGTTGATTACACAGCCCGTCTCCTTGCGGACGTCCAACCCAGCTGTGTGTATGACTTTCAGGCTCGGATTGTGCCCATTGAGTGCTTCTCCAGCCAATCACACATCATGCGTTTTCTGGAAAGCACCCATCCGTCAGCCTGCATGGATTTTGGGCTAAAATTGGGTTCGGTCTCATCGCGGTGTCCTGGCTCTAAAATCTCATAATCAGTCGAGCGACTGCAGTTGATTGACATCCTAAATCAGTACATCTCTGTCAGGTCTAATCAATCGTCCGAGCTACTTGCTTCTTGAGACATTACGGGGTTGCAATGTCGAGTGTGATTCTCGTTTTCACAGCATTTCAATATTCTCCCTTCAGCCTTTCAAAATGTCTTCTTCGGGGGGCCTCCAATGATCCCACCCGAGGAACCGAATGCACCAGGACGCGGGCCGTTCATCATGGGGTTCACCTGGACCATGACCTCGCTCGCCATCATCGTGTTAAGCTTACGATTCTACGTCCGTTCCAAGGCTCGCTCGTAAGGGGCAGAAGACTGGACCATTGTGCTCGCTGGGGTAATTTACACACCGTCAAACTGAGGAGATTCGTACATCAGGGCTGATTCGGCCGCATGCAGGTACTACAAGTGGTCTGGCAAGCCTTCCTCACGCTGGGCTATACATGGGGACATGGGAAGCACGACAAACACTTTACCTACGATCCGCAACTCATTAACATCCAGAACGGAATTACATCGGTCTGATACCAACCCAACTGGTTTCTATAACTGCCCGGATCTCGGCCCCGATCATGCTTGTCAGACTCTTCGGAATCAGGCAGTGGTACAAGTGGTACCTATATATATTCACATTCGCTCAGACTGTAGTAGGAATCATATTTCTTGGTCTGCTATACACGCAGACTAGGCCAGTGGAAGCCCTTTGGAACTTTTTCGTCCCAGGTGAGCGCCACCCGGTATCAGGTTCGGCGAACGTTGCGTATGCAGCCCAGTGTTAGTGCTCCTCGTCACTGTCGCGGCGACCTCTTCTGCATCCCACGCTAATCGTCAAAAACAGCCATGTACAAGTTTTCGGACCTCACATACGTCTTGTTCCTCGTCTGGATTATCTGGCGCCTCAACATGTGGTTGCGCACAAATGTGTATCTATGCCTCCTAATGAGCCTGTCCCTCATCACTATGGTTGCTTCCCTGATGAAATCTGTCAATGGTGCGCTGGCTACGGGCCGCGTACGCAACAATAATCGGGATGTTCAATACGTTGCAAGTCTTTCGTCGATATATGGATGCCTGGAGCACAGCTTGGTTATCATCCTCACCTGTGTTCCGGCATTGAGGGTTATGAACAAGGTCAACTTCCCCTATCTACGCTCGATCGGCTCTTCGCTGGCCAGAATGGTCCGCGGGACCCCACGGGAAAGCAAGGAATCGACTCTTGCGCACTACGACTCGAACCGAGAGTTGTGGGTGATTATGGAAATGCGGCCTGGCGGCGGGGCGCATCAAAACGTCATTGTCCATGATGCCCGGTGGGAGAATCACCAGGCTCCTCCACAGACATATATGACGGAAACACAAGACGGAAAGTCTGGTTCTCAAAGAGAAATCTGGAGGACTGACCAGTACAGTGTCGACTACGGAAGGGGGAAAGACGACATTAGCAAAGTGTGAGAAACACGGTCCAGGTGTCACATGTTCGTTAGATTGGAGAAATAGTACCTTTGTTTTGGTAGCATCGGTCCGAGGCGGGCTGGAAATCGCGAATACATTAAGAGTTGATTTGTTAGACTGTTCTCACTGGCCTGCTTCCTGCGCATCTAGGACGGAACTTGAATAACGGCCAAAGCTGTAAGTCACCGTCTCTTACCGCCTATGTATTTACATGCAATGAGAGTTCGAGGTATTTAGACCTGAGTTCGCGGACCATACTTTCGTGACGGTACCACTGTTGTTTGTTTACCAGTCCCTCAAGTACCTTCACGACCTGGCCCAGCTTCGTCATGCGTGCCTTGATCAGGCTTCGCACAACATGTTTTTCGTCCTCATCATCGAGCTGCCACTACCCAAAACTGAGGCCCATTCCGTGATCATGGTTCTGGCCTGACTCAACTCCACCACAGCCAGCGTTTCTGTGATGCCTCTGCCCGAGGAAGCTATCATGCGCTTCACATTCTCGCACGTCTGTTGATCCCTGTGGGGAACGATCTTCCTCTTCTGGTATCTGCGTGCGCAAAGACATGCATTCCAGGCTAGTCATGATCTTCTCGCAAACAGAGATAACAAGAAGAATGTAGCAAGAACTTTCAACGCATTTCTGGCATTGGAGGGATGTTTCGCAGTCTTGCAGTGCCACCTTTTGGTTCTCCAGGATCTCCTTCAAATCTCCTGAGCCGTGAATCCGTGCATACGACCTTCATACTAACGAATTCGTACGTCTTGGCAACGCTTTCGAGACATGAACAGGCCGCAATGAGACTAGATGCGTGGGCAGACTCGCTGGCATCTTGTCCAGAACTGGATTCCGCTGGCCACGAGTAGGGGCTGATAGGCGTAGGCAATGTTGCTGGGGCCATGGAGAGCATGGCATCCAGACCAAACTTCCAGTCACTCCCTGATCCAACGACTGGCAGATTGAAGTGCAAATCTGAAGCCTCGAAGGACTCGGCGTCACCATCGTGTGTGAAGGTATTGGCGGTGTCTTTCATGCGGGACAGGTTGTTATTCGCAACTTCAGAGAGACCCGGTGTGCTGAACTCAACACCCGTGACCTCAAAGCAGCTTACAGAGCTCGACCCGGCGTGAATGCTTTCCAAGTTGCCAGCAAAAGACTCTTCAGTTGAATCGGGGCAGATGTCTATTGGAGATGTGTCTTGACCCTGATGAACAGGCCTTGCCTTCGATCTAGGTATGGGAGCCCTCGGGTAATGACATTTGGCGTTCTTGGCCAAGCACCGCTGGCAGCCGTGGGGCTCGGCAGTGCATTTCACCTGCAGAGAAATGACGGTGTGACAATGCTTGGCAGGGCAGAGAAGAGACGGAAGTGGTTAATGATACCTTACTGGCCCGCAGCAAACACAGGCAACTCGTGCTAGCTACTATAATACACAAATGGGGCCCAATTCCTCCTGACTTGGCTGGTTTAATTTTCACTCCACGCTTATGCCATGTTCACCACCCTCAGAAATACTAAATTGGGAGGAGAGCCTTACTTGCTTGAGCGAACGGCTCCGCCTTTTGTACCCAGCCAGGCGAAATCAGCATGCAACCGACGGCCAAGTGATCAATAGACATCGAATACTCGCAAGACTGCACGGTATGCGTGTGTCACCAATGCCGCGGCAGCGAAAGCATTGGCTCAGGCCAAGGAATATATTTGGGGTCCATGGTAGCCTGCGTATGACAAAGTGGATTGGGGGCCGGATGGTAAAATGCGTATTGGGTAGCCCCGCGCGTTGGAATACCATATACCGGATAGTAGCAGCCCATTCAGCCTTCCAAGCATTTCTTATATTTGGGGCATTGGCAGAGCTCCCTCCATGCAAGTCATAACTGTCATCCATGACTGGCTTCGACTTTTTGCGGCAAGCCCATCGGCCATGTATTGTGTTCGGAGAAACTGGCGAAGTACCCCGTTCGCTTGCACGCTGAATTATCTTCAGCCCTGGATGTCCCAGCCAAATCTCAGCGGGCAGACTCGTCAGAATTCTTCCTTTTCCTTCCCCAATCTTTGCTGCTATTCCATTCCTCTTTGCTCAATCATCTCATTTTTGGTTGCAGACCTTATTGCGCCAGATTCAATATGCCTTAATAAAGACATATAAGAATACATTCATTCACTGTTACAATCTTGATCTGTTTGTTTTTCACACTTCTTCAAGAGAGCTGTAGGCACTTATGGTCCTGCATACCTGTAGCACAAAAGCAGCCTAGCTTGTTATGGTCTTCTCGCTTCTCAGCAAGGATGGCCATGCAAGCACTGGCCTTAAAGCTTTTGGCCTACATGGATTTTGATGTGAAGAAGTCTTTCATCTGGCAAACTAGCAACAATAACAATCTAGCCAAGTGACCATTGGCCAATGACACTCACGAGGCAGTCCATGATCAAACTCTGATGGTGCCTGGTGCTCTTTCGTGCCTGGGAGCAGTCAAGCTTTCTGCTCTACACCGACACCTCATTTTGTCGCCGCACCCCCTGAGCTCGGCTCCCTTCTTTGGAGGAGCCTGCGGGCCCACCCTGTGGACACACATTGGCAGGCTGGCAGGTGGTGGAAAGGCCAAATGCCCAGGCTCAGGCCGCCCACAAAACATGTCACCAAGACGGCATCTTGTTCCGAGGGAGACATGGTCTGGTGGAAACTTGTTAATTGTTGGTTGGTCAGGCGAGGTCGAATGCTATAGCAGATGCTAGGGCCACACCCCACCAGACCCGTTTCAGCCTTAGCGAGTCGCTAAAAACAAAGTTGTGGTGGAGGCGGTGGACTCCCGGCAGCTGATCCCTGCCGATGCTCATCACACACGTCAAACATGCCATCTGCCGCCTGCCGTTTATCCACGAGCCTCCAGAACAGTCCTTCGCTCGCTCTTGCGCTTGTGATTGAGCTCTGGCTGTGTGCTGAGTGGTTCCCTCCCGCATGTTTTACATAAGGTCACACCTAATCTCCCCCACCACAACCACAGTCGTCCTCGCGCCCACACCAAAACAAACACATTCCACAGCATCACCAGTCCCTTCTCAACTTCGAGTCATCGAGATTGCGCAAGCACTTGACAGAATCGATCTCACAACACCTCATCGTCCACATCGGTCTGCATCAATCGATCCACAGCTCAGTCAGCATCGTCACCATGCAGCAACAGCAAGGGTATCCTTCTCAAGGATATCCCCCTCCCCAGGGATATCCGCCCCAGGAATACGGCCAACAGCAGCAATATCCTCCCCAGGGATACGGTCCGCCTCCCCCTCAGGAGCAGCAGTACGGCTACTCCCAGGCGCCACCACCTCCTGGGCCTGACAATGGCGGCTACGGCAACGAGAAAGTCCCCTTCGAGCAGGCCTTCAAGATCGAGCAGCCCAAGTACAATGACATCTGGGCGGGCGTGCTGTTTGTCCTCACCATGGCAGGCTACGTCGTCGTGTCTGGCATCGCCATTCAGGGCTATGGTAATACTCCTCCCCTTCTGCACTGTATCCCCAGGGCGTCACAGCCGACTGACATCTGATCTTCCCACCAACCTAGCCGCCACCCGAAGCTCCAACGGCACTGGCATTTATAACGGAAACAGCCGCGACATCAGCATCAACACCAACACTCTCCTTCTGTTCGTCTTCTGTCTCTGTGTCGCCATCGTCTTCAGCTACGGCTACGTCCTCCTCGCTCGAACATTTCCGAAGCAGCTGATCTGGGCCACCGGCATCCTAAACATCGTCTGGGGCCTGGGAACCGCCATCTACATGCTCTACAGGAGGTACTACGCCGGAGGTATCGTCTTCCTGATCTTCGTGGTCTTCCTCATCTTCGCCTTCATCTCGTGGATCCCCCGCATACCTTTCAGCGCCCTCATGCTGCGCACCGCTATCAACGTCGCAAACCACCACGGCCACGTCTACATGGTCAGCTTTGTTGGAGGCCTCATCGGCGCAGCCTTCGCCGCCTGGTTCGCCGTCACTTTCACCGCCGTCTATGTCAAATTCTCGCCGAGCAATGATAATCCAGCCTGCAATACTGGGGCAGGCGGCTGCAGCTATGCCAAGGTCACAGGCCTAATAGTATTCATCACCTTCTGCTCGTACTGGTTTTCCGAGTGGCTGAAGAACACAATCCACACCACTGTCTCCGGAATCTACGGATCCTGGTACTTCAACTCGCGCGCCTACCCCACCGGAGTCACCCGCGGCGCACTGAAGAGGTCTCTGACCTACAGTTTCGGATCCATCAGCCTCGGCAGCCTCATCGTTGCCATCGTCAACTTCCTGAGGATGTTGGCCCAGACGGCCCGTGACCAGAGCGGACAGTCAGGAGACATGATTGCCTACATCTTCTTCTGCGTCCTAAGCTGCCTCATCTCCGTCCTCCAATGGGTCATTGAATTCGTCAACCGATACGCCTTCTCTCACATTGCCCTTTACGGCCGCTCTTACTTCCAGTCAGCCAAGGATACTTGGAAGTATGTTCCCACCTTCATCCATGCCACTTTGACTACTTCTGGATAACTAACGCTCGAGTTCACAGAATGATCAAGGACCGTGGAATCGACGCTCTTGTCAACGAATGCCTAATTGGGCCCGTCTTCTCTTTCGGTGCCACTTTTATTGGATTTGCCACCGCCCTGCTGGCCTTCCTCTACTTGGAGTTCACAAACCCGGCCTACAATTCTAACGGCCAATACACCGTGGTCATCGTTGCCTTCGCATTTCTCATCGGCTTGCAGATCTGCAACATCTTCACCACGCCGCTGTCCAGTGGAATCGACACCATATTTGTGGCGTCGGCCTGGGACCCCGAGGTCATGATCCGTGATCATGGGGACTTGTACCATCAGATGGTGCAGGTCTATCCGCATGTACAGCAGGCTATCCATGCCTGAACAGCATGGATGTCGTGTTTGAGAGTGGGTGGTGATTGGAGCAGGCGTTTCGGCTTGGATAAGTCTTTTTGATTTCTTGGGTTGGCACACAGATACCCGGCTGACGAGTATGACACGGTATAGCGTTCAGTGTGGACGCTTAGCATACATTAATGTCTAAATTGAGAGGCTCTGGCCTCATGGTCTCAGTGTACAAGTAGTCATTCACGGCCGAATTGGGGTGGTGGACACAGTTCGGACAGACATTCGTAATCGGTGATAGCCTGACACACCAACAGGGCACATCCAGAGGCCCATATGTAAGCAGAAGAGGTGACAAGATTCCAAGTGAGTGCCAAAGCCTTTGGTCATGTTGTGTACAATTAATCACTACAGCTACTTGGGACCAACCCAGGCACTATGACCCTCGCCATGTTCCCTGCGACTTGACGCTGCTTAAAGAGAATGATCGCTGATTGGCAAGCTCAGCATCCGCAACATCACGCCCTGCATCGTCACCCAGCGGAAATGGATCCCGTGGCAGGGGCCACGACCCCGCCTCGCCCGAAAAGGCCTCGTACTCGACCCTGATGCTGTGCGTCTTGGTGATGACAGGCGGCATCACAGCCGTGGACTCCTCGCTCCTGCGCGGCCGCGCGAATATCCCGCGCGCAGCGGCGGCAGCGGCACACGCCGCCGGCCTCGCAGGGTGCTGGTGCTGGTTGTGCGCCGCTACCGCGGCCCGGATGCTCGTCCTCGACGACGCCCGCGACGGCGTGCTGGGCAGGGCGGCCCTCCGCGGCGCGGCCGGCTTGGCCGCCCCGACCGCCGCCCAGAAGCTGATCTTGCCCTCGTGCGCCGCCTCCGGCGGCCTCTCGATCTCGAGGCTCGTCATGAGGAGGTCGTCGTCGTCGGTGTCGTCGAGCCGGCCGCGCTGCTTGGTGGTGCGCCGCGGGGACTCGAAGTCGGACCGCACGGGTTTCTCGGCCGTGTAGTAGCTCGGGGCCCTACCGCCGGCGCTGCGCCCCCCTCCGCCGCCGTACTGGTGGTACTGCTGGTGTTGCTGGTAGGGCCGGGCGCCTGACGTGCGGTCGCTGCTCAGCCAGCCGCGCCTGCCGGTGAGCATCTCGAGGAGGGGCTGGAGCACGGGGATGCAGGCTGCTATTATTATGGTGGCGCCTTCGGCTATGGTGAAGACGACTAGGTCGGATGTGGAGAAGGTGAAGTCGCCGCTTGCTAACGAGGGTAACCTGGTGGTTTTGTATATGGCCACGACGGTTGCACTGTAGACCTGTGTTAATACCATTGGGTCCTCAGATGGGCCGGTTGGGTTCAGGAAACCTACATTGAGCCGATTCCCAGGGCTCCGCAAAGTGCAACCTTCTTCTTGCGCGTCATTTGGAGTTTGTAGAGAACGATGGATGGATAAACGGCGAGATATAAATCAAGAAAAGCAGAGAAATCTGTAGCAGTCAATAAGTGGCCGAGCATTGGAGGACAGCCCGAGGATGGCACGGCGACTCACATCCAGACCAGGTGGCCCACCATATCAATATCCACGGGCTCCAGCACTTTCTCCCGAGTGAAAAGTCCCACTGTGACGCTGCCGGCGTGCATTGGGCAAAATGAAAGACGACGCAAATGAACAAATTAAATACGCATAATGATGCCATCCCCCACAACACAACACGATGAACCCTACTCGGGTTCAATATATGTGTGAGAAAGGCGACGACGGCGAGTTTCGGTATGCCGAAGGACATTACACCGGGGCCGAAGCCCATCACTGTCCAAAATATCGCTTTGGAATGTTGATCCTCCGTCAGCACCTCGAAGTGCTTCCCACTCCCCCTGACGACGGCGGCGGTTGTGAAGGCGACGGCGATCCAGCCGAAGAGCTAGACCAAGCACACATATCAGTCAATGTCAACCCGAGTGGGAGTGATTTTCCTTATGAGGGGAAGAGGGCCACAGACCATAGACACTATTATAAGCCAGTCGTCAAGCTGCCACTTGCCCATCATCCGGCCGCGCACGAAGAGCCGGGCGACGACGAAAAAACTGGCGATGGCCTCGACAGTGTAGCACGCGGCCAGGATGCCGGGGCCTTTGTTCTCGGCCGCCATCTCTGGCGATAACTGCTGGCCTGACGAGGCCATGTTAAAAATGGGGTTGCAGTCCAAGCACACACTGGGACTACAATTGTATGTAGATCAGCAGAAGGGGAAAGAAAGGACAAAGCAAACAGCAGATCTCAGGTTCCACAAGGCGGGCGGGCAAGAAGGCCGGCCGTGGCTATCGCTTTTATTCATCGTGCAAGATGGGGAAACGTCTGTTGCAGATTGATCCGCGAATGCACACTAGGGCCACCACAGATCAGGGCCCAGATTCCCAATGGCAAGCCCGAAGCCAATGGGCACTCGCGAGAGGTGTGTGTGGATGCGTGGGAATGTGGTTGACCGATGCAACATTGTCGTTGGACCCCGGCTGTCCGCCTGCTGGGCACATGACAAACAGGATTACGGCACCGAGGGCACCTCTCTCTTTCTCTTCCTTCCTCCCAGGTTCTGTTGGGTATATCGTCCCCTGTGCCGCGGTGCCTCGCCGCAGAGTTTGGCGTGTGAAGGAAGCGAGGAGGAACTGCTGGGTGTGGAGGCGATCTTCATATGCCGTGCGGCGTAAAATCCCAAAATAGTGTAGCGGGTCCGTTGGCACAGCCAAACCCGGCTCCTCCTCGCGTGGAGGAAGCACCAAAATCTGTGGGGCTCTTGAGGAAGTTGAGGCTAGTGGCCAGAGCCTAGCCCATCGTTGAATGTTTTGGGCCACCGGTGACAGGAGGCTCCAAACTTTGTCTGCCAACCCCCGCGGAAGCGGTAGTCGTGGTGATTGGGCGCAACGGCCCCATCGCCAATGCCCTCCCGGACTGGGAAACACACGTTGTGTGTGGGGATGTGGCTTGCAGCGGGGAGCTACGTTTGGAAGGGTTACAGTCAGGGGACCGCCTATAATTGGGTGGTCTATAGTCCGACTGCAGATCACCTCCCGGGCACACTCTGTTATCACGCCGCATTCCCTCCCTCCTTCGTTTCCCCACACCACGAAACAAACCGACAGACAAGACCGTGGCGTGCGTGGCTTGCGGGTGAGAGGATGAAGCACCGTGAAAGCATGTTCTCCGCACCCTGACCTGGACGGCACAGCACGTGGACTTAGTCGCTGCGATTCCTGACGCTGGAGACCGCCGCCTCCTAAGTTCCAGAATCAGCATAATACAGGGGACAAATTGTCATAGCGCGAACTATGTCACCGTGCCTCTGCCTAGGGCGCCTGGGGGGAGGGGAGGCGACGTGATAGCACCGACAGGATGGTGGGTGCCCAGGTTCTTTTCGGGTGCTCATCTCGTATGATAAGATATGCCATGCACATGCGTGCCACGCGAAACTTGGCACTGGTCATGAGCAAATCGCGAGCGTGAGACGCCGAGGGTCTCGTCGATGTCGAGTGCTCCATCAGCTCGTGGCGAGCCGAGGCGGCCCCACACGGCTTGTGCACCCCTCTTTCTGGGCCAAGCAGAGGCGAGACCGGGTGAACAGACAATGCAGTGACACCGAGATATTGGGCATGTCTGTGACGAGAGGGACAGCGGTCCGGCTCTTCAACAACGTGCGTGGTGTTGCATTTCTTTATGTCTTGTCGCTGGGTGAGCTTTTCTCTCGTCTTGATATTGGGATCGATAGCATAGCAATAGTACTGTGGGTCAAGAATGTCTTGGGGGTGACATCAAGTGCTCGTCTGTGACTAGTGCGGGCGTTCGGTATGAGATGAAAGCTTATGCAGGCGAGCTCTGAGTGTTAGGGGTATTGGACCATGCATGACCTGCCCTTTAAGGTTGATTTTTAAAATTAAGCTGGACGGAAACGACCACACACGGCCACGCTTATCCGGCATCTGAGCTCTTCTGGGACGAGGTGGGCAAGGTTCAGAGACGTCTAGTGTCCTTTGACAGGACAAGACAGCTTATCGGGAACCGCTCCACAACCATAGGCGTTGAGGGTTGAATTGTCAGCCTGAAATATTTATTCGCATCACCCTTGGACTTCTGGGCTCCTCAACTCCGCCTCATTGAACCATAAGACCTCCCGTAACGATCATTTTAAAGACATTTCCTCTTGGTATTTCGTAAATTTAGCAAGCCGGTGCCAATTCTGATTCTATGCAAAAGCAGTGCATACCTACACTAATGAATTTGTTGCGCAAAAGCTCCTTTGGGCGTCAAGGCAAAACTGGGCCCTGGCCACGTGCATCAGCTCCCGAGGTCATACTGGTGTATCGAACAGCGGCCCTGCCCTAGTGACCGTACAGAGACTCGTCCAATAGCCACAAAACCCCAAATGTAGTGCTTTGCCCATGTAGTAAGTGTCCTCTACTTGTCAAGGGAGAGTGCTGATTCACTTTTCCAACATCATCCCTTTCCTCCACGTCCGATTCATTCAGGCCTCGCCTTTCACTTGGCCGCCATGGTCGCTATGCTCCCATTTTCTCCAGTCGTAGTCCCGAGGATTGATTATCAAGTCCTCTCCAACAGGCGTCTTAGACAGCTGCGCGATCCGCTCTCGAGTCTCGAGCTCGGGATGACTGTCACCGTCCCACGCCGCAGTCGCATCCAGGAATGCTTGGAGCTCGTCTTGTCGCAGCTTGCAAAGGGCCTGATCTGTGGCACGCTCGAGGCAGGGGTGACACATGGTCCATGCGCGACTGAAGTCGATCAATTTACTGCCCAGATAGTTACCGGCGTGGACGTCGCGTACGAGGATGCCGAGCGAGTGTAACGTCTCCAGGTCCTCGTACATCTGAGGGACTTTCTCGAACACAAAGTATGATGTTTCCTTGTCATTTATGAACTCCTTGACGATCGCCCTCAGTGGTTCATGACGGTGGGATTCGGAACGGCCCCATTTCAGGGTCATTGTCTCAGCCCCAGGAGCGCGTACGTCCTCGTAGTCTAAGCCGGAAGCCTCGGTGACACGCCGCTCTTGATCCGGGGTGAGCAACACGTAACCGTAGGCCCGAACTGCCACATCCTCCCGTCCTTCTTGTTTCAGACGTCCGTACGCTCGACACTCGCAGCCAAAGGGGTCCAGGTGGTCGACGTAATCCTGGGGTGTGAGCTCTGAGTAGACCTCAGACGATCTGTTTGAGGGCTCGGCCCAGCCTCCCTCGACCTCCGAGTTCTGCAACCACTCCCAGTTCCTGAAGTAAAACTAGACGCGGTGAGGATGGTGCTTTGTCAGCTTGATGCGTCCTTGATCTCAGGGCGAACTTGGCGACTAGCAGCCGTGGTGTTCCCACTTACAATCTTGAGGGCATAAAAATGTCCATCTATGCTGATTTTCCACACATCTGAGTCCACACCCTCGCCGATGCGACAAACAAAGTTGATTTCGGCAGTCGAATTCCCGCCATAAGGCTCAAGCTTCGGCCCAATAACTCTAGGCAGTCGGAGTGGGGAGAATTGAGGCGCAAGGGAAGACATAACTCGCTATCTGTGGATGTGCTCCAATGAGTACAGCCTTGGCGAGCTTTTGTGAGGGGTGGAAGACGCGTGATGTTTATCATATAGGAATCCAGCTAAGTCGCGTTATGGGTTCATTCTGCTTTGTGCTGGATGCTGGTGCCTGGGCTGCCTCAAGACAGCAGGATCCACAAAGCCTGTAGCCCAAGCGCATTATTACACTGAAGCGGCACCGTAAGACACTGGTGTGGCTTTTTTTTAATATTTTTATTTTTTATTTGGACGGTTGATTGTCAGCTGCGGCTCCAGGATGTAATCTTAGGTTGCGTAATCTGTGATGTGCTTCCAGTAACTGGCGCTCGTGCCGACTGTTTACGTGTATTCCAAGGTTGTCACGGTGTTTCTCGCGACGAAGCTCAGCGCGGTCGTATGCTCGGTGCAGCTTTGGGCAGGAGTGGGTGTAGGAAGTTCTGACGTGGCTTTTCGATGATTTCAGGTGATAATGGAGCTGATACAAGCCACGCAAACTTACGTAGGTCAATGAAACAAGTATCTACATAGAGCTATGGAAATTTCAAGTAGGCTCATTTGTCCGTCAATTGAGAGTGAGCACACATCGATCAGCCTATACGCAAGGCTTGTCACATTTTCAGAACCAAATAAAAGAACTACAGTAGGAAGACTGCGATGAACGCGGGACCACTTGCAGAGTGGGTTACTGGACGTTGGTCCTATATCCCCTCTGCAGGCCGCTCTACCCAGCTTAGCTACCTTCCCATTTTTCTGAATTTAAGAGGATTCTGCTAAATAAATGTGTTTTTAACTCTGGAAATTAAGTATATACGGGGTAAATTATCTATTACTGTGAGAATAATGGTCGTCGGGGCCATACGGTTCCTTCATCAAGCTTGGTGGCTTAGGTAAGCTGCTCGGCTTGGCGAAGGGAGGACCTTACATGTTCTCCGCACGAGCACTCCTTTCGTAGTTTCATAGAGAAGACATACGTGTTATGAACCAACACGTTGGCACCACAGGGACCCATTTGAGGGCCCAAGCAAATCAAAAACCAGATGCCACGACGCAACCCCGCAGGCACTTGATAGCGGAGCGACGCATGGCCTGCCAAGACTAGGGTTAGGATTATGACTATGTAGCCTAGGAACATAGTCAACACATGGTACGCCTATGTTGACTAGGCACATAGGCAACATAGGGACTGAAGAGTCGGAACATATAAGGACATGGTTATCACCACAGTGGATAGCTTTCATAGAACAGACTCTTCAGTCGTCAATCTAAGTATTCAGTCTCACAACTGGATAGCCTCACAGCTAGTGATCATTACCGTTCAAGGAAGAAGAACGGTGACTTCGTATTACGAACAGTCAAGTATCACCTCTACGCCGCTCTGCTAACATAAACCCTACAGGTTACCTACTAAACCCTACAAAGGTTTGGTGTGATCATTACAATACGCAGAATCAACCAGAAGAGTTGATCACCACCAACACGTACGTACGTGCAGAAAGCCCATTCAACAATTACCCTAATAAAGGACAGTTTACTTATCCGCAGGCTCTGAAATAAGTTAGTGTTTTTATTAATAGTTGTTGGAAGGCACCACTTCGGGTCAGTCAGGGCTCAGGCTAAGACGCCCCAGCAAGGGATGAGCAGCCCTGACTATGGCAAGGGAAGCAGCCCTGGCTATGGCAAGGGATAAGCATCCCTAGCTATGGCAAGGGATAAGCATCCCTAGCTATGGCAAGGGATAAGCATCCCTAGCTATGGCTAGGGATGAGCTGTGAGCACTGTCATCCAGAGGAAATGGGCAGGCTATATAATACGTGACCAGACGCGCTGCAATCACAACGATTAGTTAGGTATCGAAACATAGTATAGAATGTTCAGGTCCTGATCTGCCCACTAGCAATCTTTTGCCCAGCATCTTCCCCAAAGACTCCTGACAATAGTTATATTACTAAGACTTTGCTATTTCCGCCAACTTCTGCCAACCCCAGCACCCCTGAGGGCCAAATAATTAATAAAAGTTGGCGCCGATTGGAGCCAACTGCACTCAATTGCTTATTTCTAATTAATTTTGCTAATTTGGAGCGGTTGGCGGGGTTGCAGTGCTGGTTTGAACAGGCTGACCTTTGGTGGGAAAAATACACTTCGCACTAAATGGTGCTAACTTCACCCTTAAAATCGTGGTCCGCTGCGGACCACCAACACACATATATTCGCACCAGTTGGTGCCAACTGCGCTGGATTTGCTATAATACAGTCAGAATCTGATCCATTAGACCCTTCTTCCTCTTTCTCACACGTTCTCGCATTATGCCCAGTCTCGCCGCGGACCTCCTCCTCAGCACCACCGCTGATTTTACCAGCGGACCACGATTTTAAGGGTGAAGTTAGCACCATTTGGGCGAAGTACATTTTTCCCACCAAAGGCCAGCCTGTACAAACCAGCACTGCAACCCCGCCAAACGCTCCAAATTAGCAAAATTAATTAGAAATAAGCAATTGAGTGCAGTTGGCTCCAATCGGTGCCGACTTGAATTAAATATTTGACCCTGTGGGGTGCTGCGGTTGGCAGAAAAGTTGGCGGGAATAGCAAAGGTGTTCCACTTCGTGATATGTTCCACTTGGTGGTAAACCACGTTAATACTTTTAAATTATATATATAAATATTTAATTGTATTGGTAATCATATTTTTAAAATTGAGCTTTATATTTTGAATAATGAAAACAATATATAATATTAATTTAATAAGTAAAATCTTATTTATATTACATGACTAAAATGTTCTTTAAATAATTCAATCAAAAAATCTAAGAATTATATCAAATAATATGGATTTTAAAGAAAATCAATTTTTAGAAACACCAAGTCTTTTTAAATTATAAATATAAAATAAACCGATTTTATTAATAAAAGAACTTCTAAATATTCATAAATTTATTGATATTCTTATTTAAATAAATTCTTAATGTTTCTTTATTATTTTATTTACTTACTATTTACAAAATACTTTTATTGTTCATTAATTGAAGTTTATATATAAATTTAATAGTTAGTATACATATTATTATATTATTATAATTATAATTATATTCATTTTCAAAAATAAAATGTAATATTTCAATTCACCCAAAATAAATTTTGAGTTTTAAAAAAATATATTTTAAGAAAAAATATGTATAAATACGTTTTAATATTCTTATTAATAAAAGATTAACTAGTATTTTATTATATAATTACCTTTTATTATACTTTTTATTAAATTTGATTAATTATTATATTCAAATTGACTATTATTGATAATATATTTATGTTTAATATTATATTTGAAAATATTTATAATTATATGAAGAAGCTATTTTCAAGTTTCGGTTTAAAAAGTACTATCATCGGATTAGAGATGAAACTGTTGGAATATCACTCGGCATGGACCGTACGCTGATACTCACGGCTTGGTCAGATGACTAAGCCAGCCCCTGGGCGGTAGGCATGCTTATCGTGCCCATCGCACCTCAAGGGCTCCCTTTCCTATTAGTTAACAACAAGTAATCAGCACCGAATCCAACCCATCGTTTACGCGATATCCGTACGTACGTACAGAAAGCCCATTCAACAGAAACCAATTATTATTACACGAGCTAGCTCGCCTGACGGGATAGACGTCTCTCTATAGGGCAGACAACTTACATGGTGGTTGAGACGGTGGGCAGTCAGGAGACATCAATAGACTACATGGGTTTAGCCAATACTATTATTTACTCAGTGATGTATGTTATCTATTGTCCACCGTGTCGCTCGTGGCTTAGTGTCAATGAAAAACTGGCATGGCGCATTCGTTGTCTGAACATGAAAGAAATGTTCTCAAGTCCAGTACACGATAAAGAGCAGAACAGAAATGTTCTTTACCCATACCCTCAAGCACTCGCGCAGGTGATGAGCTTAGTTCGTCTTGCATAACAATCTGCCAACGTGATAGACAGGCCAAAGTCTACGAAAGATCAAATATTTGCATTATTACAGGTCCAATTCCACTAAGTATCTCAGAAAGATCCCGGAAAACCTTGGTCTGCAGCAGATTACCCTCTTCCGTGTCAGCAAAAGGAGCCGGCGTGCGGAGCGACCAATCCTCTATGTACATAACATGGCTGTGCGAGCCGGCAGAGACAGCCCAAACATAATTGCACCCATTTCCGAAGTGAGTGCCAACAATGCATTGAACACGGCCATCATGACCTTGAAATACCACGCCCACGGCCCTTCTCGCAGAAGTTCGGATATGCAGAACCCTGGGTACAGCATATTAGAAGCAACTTACTGTTTCTATAATTTATTATTATAATTTTTCATAACGTGGTTTATCACCCAGCCGGACATATCACCCAGCCGGACCAGTTTTACTAACTCTACTAACTTTGGTTAGCCCCAGCACCCACTCAGTGCAGAAGAATCAATGAAATTTGGCACAAATTAGTGCCAACTGGTCCCAATTGCTTATTTCCAATTGATTTAGTTAATTTAGAGGGGTGGGCGTAGCTGGAGTGCTGGTATGAAGTGGCCGACTTTTGGTGGGAAAATCGGCCTCCCCACCAAAATGGAGCATTTTGGTCAACCAGGATCAACCTCAATCTTTACCAACTAAACCGACTATGTGGGCGGTCCGCTGCGGTCCGCTTAAAAATATGCTATCAGTTACTCGGAATCTGACTAACTAGACTCTTATACATCTTTTTTACAAGTTCTCGCATTGTGCCCAGTCTCGCCGCAGTTACCACACCGTCTTTTTGGCGGTCCGCTGCGGACCGCCTGCTCGGCACCACCAGCTATTTCACTAGCTGGTCGTTTTCCCTTCTGTTTTTCTTCAATTATTGCCTGGGATTCCTCGATAGTAAGTGCTCCTCCAAGCTGTACTCGGATTCGTTTAGCCCTCCGGCGTTTAGCGAGTGCTCTATTAGCCTCTTGAAGTATCCGGATCTGCAGGCTCATAAGTGTAATCGAGTGTGCGATTGCCTGTGCTTCCTTTACCATCTTATCAATAGCCTCTATAATTGGTGTAAGGGAGCTTCCGTAAAGGGCTGAGATCTTGCCCTTAATAAAACTCGATTACTGGATAGTTTGGCGGGCATTGGAAGGTGTCTGTGATTCCCATTTTGATAGTGATGCAGGGAGTGATCATATCGGAGTTTGTAGACGAACATCCAGCTTAGAAATAACAGAATCTGAGTCTCATAGCAAAATTCCAGCCCCTCTAAATGCAGATCTCATATTTTGCTCCATAAAGACCTTATCGTAAGCCACTTTAAATACAACGAAGAACTCAGACTTAATAAAGTGGTTAATGGATGCCCAGATAAAAACATTAATCTCATCTCCATATGCACGCTTTAATAGCGAAAATAATGCAACATCTAATAGCTGGAGTAGATGAGATGAATGTGGTAGCATGCTGAAAGGGATAATACTGTTCTCCTTGCAGTACTGTTCGAACTCTGCTAATACATAACTCTCATGTCCATCTAGGATAAGCATCCGGTATTTGCCCTTGGTACGCTTGATTATATGCTTATTGAAGTGTTAAATCAATTCCAAGCCAGTCTCGTTATCTGTCCACCTATTTGGAGTAGGTTTAATCACCCAGCTTGGTAGGAAGCCTGACTTTATTATCCATTTGGCAAGGTGGCAAGCGCCTTGCACGATGACGAACAGCGGAATACACCAGCCCTTCGCATTAATGCATTCAATGGCTGTTACTCATTCCCGGTTTCCAGGCTGTATAGATTTAGCCTTTCCATATTGATCAGAACGTGTAATAACCAGGGTTGAGGTTGTCTGGCCTATTATAAAGCTAGTCTTGTCGAAGTTATAGAGATCGTCGTCCAGGACCCCATACTTAGCCATCATATTATAAAGCAGCCGGAACCAATTCCCAATAAACTCCGGATCTTCGCAGAGAGACCTCTGATAGTCATAAGGCCGATTAAACCTGGTTTTCAAGCTTGGTTGTAGATTCACAAAGCGTCGTGCCCAGTGCTTGCCAACAGGCTTACCATCTCGTAATACTAAGAGGAGGTTGGCCATATCTTCCACACCAGAAAGGCGCATTGGGAATCCTCGTACATATTGCTCAATTATGTATCATAAAAGGGTTTTCTCTTCGATTGGATCGAATTTATAGTTGTTGACGCGTGATTCTTTACGATGGGTGCGGTTGTTCATCCTGTCGTATAGGGTAGATTTAGGGACGTTGAAGATCCGAGCAGCCTAACGTGCACTTAAGGGTTTCTTCTGATTTTCTTTTCAAGAATTCTTAATAGCCTGAAGTGCTAGTTGGAAATTGTCTTCTTTTGAGTATATTGGCACTGTGGTTGTCGATTTCTAGCGTGTTGAATATTAAAGTTTGTAAAGTGATGCGAGATTGACGCGAAAAACGAGGACGTGATCTGCACTAAGAACAAACCTGTCTACCAAAACTTTAATTTTCAGACTAGCATTGCAGCCCTACCACATATCCAAATTAATTAATTTAGTTAGAAATAGGTAATCAGGACCAGTTGGCACCAATTGGTGCCAATTTTCATTAATTCTTCTGTACTGGGTTGGTGCTGGGGTTGACCAAAGTTAGTAGAGTTAGTAAAACTGTCCGGCTGTATGATATGTCCGGCTGGGTGATAAACCACGTTATAGGTAGTTATTTTAAAATCAATTTTTAAATAAAAGTAGAACAATACTTATTTTTATGATAAATATACCTCAAATATATATTAATATTTATATTTTCAAATAAGATTATTTAATTATAAAATAATTTAAACTTACTTTAAATAAAAATATTAGTTATATATTTTATATTATTATTATTGTGGGTATAAGCCGTATCGTGGGTGCGACGCACGCTGAGGGAGGTGTACAGTAGATAGCCAAACTGCTGACGGTCCGTCCGGCAGCTCTGTACCAGCTGGCAGCGCACAGACCACTGCAGCCAAACCATAGCTGCGATGGGAAGGCCGAAGCCTTCGGCCACCCCTTCCCCTCAACAACGAACAACCAACAAAGAGATGAATACAACCGTACCGAGCAACACTCGTGTGCACACATGAAGACCGACCAACAATTATAATAAAAAATATGTTAAGTAAGTTTATAACTATAAATTGAAATAAAATAAAGAATAAATAAAGGTTTATAAAAGTTTAATAAGAAAAACCTTTGATTTTCGAATTGAATAGATCTATTTAGTAAATCGAAGAGCACGGGTATAGGTAAGATGCTCGATGCTTTATCAACAGCACTTAGAAAGTTATTATAAAACGTCCATCCCTATAGCCCTAAAAGTAGAAATCGGTCGCCATTATAGCCACAATTCTACAAAAGGCAAAATCTTAAATGATTATGTGATTTGAAAGTTTTCTGTTAGATGTTAGGCGTCGTGTGGTTTCTATCGACGAAGATGGACTGTTTATTTCATGAAGACAGAACAAACTTTCACTCCATGCCACTTCCTTAGGATCCATTCGTTCCTGCAAGCAGCCTCTTGCCCTCTTTGGTATCTTCAAAGCGCATTTGGAAGTGCGCCGCGACTTTGCGTCCAGTTGGGGGATGCCCGCGTAGATCCTCAGCTTCCTGCCCTCGCCATCAAGGACGTTGGTCCCATCGTTCCTCGACCAGTCAAAATCGTATTTTGCGACTGCTTCAATGCCTAGCCTTTGTAGGAACCTGTAGAAGAAGCTGTAGAGACCCCTCTCGCGCAACTGCCAGTACGCATGGGCTAGGCCCTGGACGACATCCACCAGCGCCACCTCCCCGTGCTCGGTCTTTGAGGCGTCTCGGATTCGAGCCATGCAGGGGAGACTGGAAGGCGTCTTTCGGAGGTTGGTCTTCGAAATAACGCTGGTAATTTACTGTCGCAGGTCCTCGGGAATCGTGCGCGGCAGCTGAGAAGTCACGCCCAAGACAGCAAGTGTCGCCGCTGGGCTGCCGGGCTCGAGCGTGGCACGCTACCTGGTGGATGGACAAATCAAGAAGGCCGGAAAGTCTCGATAACCATCTGGGAATGGGGGGTAGGCTCAATGGAGTTCTGAGAAAATGGCCTCTCGAAGGCGGTCTTCTGGTGTGGTCGGCAAGTGGATAAGTCCCTTAAGTCTCTTCGACACCGCGATTATTTCATTGAGACCGAAACCATGGTGAACAATTAGCTATCTTGACGCATAGGCATCAGCCAACGCGTCGCCCTCTCGGTATACTCATATTCTGATGGCATCCTGGATAATGTTCCCTTGCATCATCGATTTGAGCCACTCCAGCATGAAATCAACCCTCTCTTTCCAGACGCTGACCTCTAGCTCGTTGTGATTTTCCACGATTGCTGCCATGTGGGCTTTACTGATCAGAGAAGCATTCAGACCAAACTGCGGCAGCTTCTTGATGACTGCACACGCCCGCATCAGGTCGCGAATTGTTCACTTTCCGCTGCGAAGCTTGCTCTGCATCCACCGCCAGTGAGACCAGAAGTCTTTCTGGCGCAGACCTGTAACCTCAAGAATACGCAAAACTTCAATTTCGTGCTGGTGCTTGTTTTGACTGTTTTTGATGTGGTCCTGGCGACGGTGGCGCTGGGCGTGATCACGGGCGGCGCGTGGCACGGCCCGCAGGTGGCGTGAAGTAAGTCGAGACATTTTGATGGTTGAGCTTCGATGATGGCGGGCGAAGGTCGCAAAAGAAACCGAATGGTGTCACAGCTGTTACTAAGCGTCAGTAAAGGTTCTTTGTTGACGAGAATGACTCCGCAGCACCTACGTGACTGACAGGACCTTGGAGGAGCAGAAGAGCCGTGCGTGTTGACAAGACTAACAGTTGAAGGAATCTGGTGAGTTCCATCCAGAGGGGATGGAGCAACGATGGTTGGGTGCGCGAGTGGTTGGGAGGAGGGAAGCTGTGCTCGATCTGGGCAGTAGAGAGGAACGGACTTTGAGAAGCAAGAGATCCGTTTGAACTTCTAGAACAAGTTGTGAGATTTCAGCACAGTTCTGAAAGCTCGCCAAGATTGGATGAAAAGTGCAGCCTCTCTGGGATGCAACTTCATGGGCTGCCCATGCGAAAGAAATTCCTCGCAAAGCAATTCGATATCATGAATGTATAAGTTCATATGCTGTGTCTTAGCACATCATGGTATTATCTTCGTTACAGGGTCCTCAGGACACTCCCACAGCAGTTGAGCCAAGGTACTTCACCAAAGCCGCTGTGTAGCCTTCGAGCTGCGCTCAATGGAAACTCAGGCCCCGTAGGTATCACTCATCTGTACTCAGGTAGTCCCGCGCCTCCTGTCGCCGTCGACCGTGGTAATAGCACCAATATTCCCATTACAATCACTTGATACTTTCAAATCAAGCAAAACTATCACAGAGCAAGGAATATCATTCGTAGACCACGTAAAGCATGTTGGGAATGTGAGGACGGTACCCCAGGTAGAAGGGAAGACGAGTCCCTCAGATCAAATCTGCGCACCATGGAAATCACGCGGTGAAGACACACTGCCGCAGAACCAAGTATGAGCGGAGCCATTCGCTATGTATGAATCGTTCTCCTTGAGAGGCATCGCGGCAAGTATGCCCTCGGTGACAGAACCAGTTGCTTTTTTGGTCCTCGGCTTCCGCCATTGGGCCCCATTTTGCTCAACCCCAGAGCTTCCTGATAAAAAACGGGAAAGTTGGCATCCCCATTGGCGAAACACTGTCTAAGGTGAATCTCTCCAGCTTCAAAAAACTCGCCATATGATAAGCCTCTCCTTCGCCAAACATCCGACCCAAAAGGACTTCCCACTGTGTCTTGTTTGGAATCAAACGTTGATCACCTTTCTCATTTGAGAGCTGATCCAGCGTTCCCTTCCAGACACCGGTTCTTTGACCCTTGTTGGGGCCACTGGTTGAGACTATGTCAAATTCGAGAGGAACTCTGCCATTGGGCACGAGCCCCAACACCCTCATGAAGTGGTATCGGTCCACCGGAACAAAATGCGCGTATTTGGTCTTCTCCATATCAACGAGGTCGAATGGCCACATCATGTGCTTCAACATGTGGTTCAATGAGCCTGCGACCGAGTTGGAAACTGCTGGATGGAAGCCTCCTTCATTGAAAGTTAGGCCCATTTTTGCCATGATCTCGGGTGGTTCGAGCCCACATTGTGAGCCAGGCGGGTTTATCGCCTTGAATATCCGGTTCCAGCCGTTGCGCATGTGTCTCAAGGCATTGGATCCCATCCATACCATTAGTGGTGGGTCGAGCATGCATTTGATCCCCGAACCTCTGGCACCGTCATCTTCAAATAGAAGCCTCTGTAAGATCTTGAAGACTGGTAGTATCCACGCAAAAATAAGGTGATCGAACATGCTTGGATACGATGAGACATGTGTTGGGAAAGAATAGCGATGACTCACTGTACATTTTGCCTCGAACCACAGCTCGCTTTCGCTCGAGATGACTTTTGACAGGGTTGCCCCATCTTTAGCTCGTTTCTCATATGATGTAGGTGGGGCAATCACAGGCAAAGCCCAAGATGAGAGCCTGTTTGGGGTGTGAACTTACCAGGCCAGCGGCATCCTTGATCAACGCAGACTGGAGGTTTAGGTTTTTTCCAATTGGGCTGTACGCATCGGCGTTTCAGCCTGCCGGAAATACGGAGAAATCGGCGTGTCTATGCAGAACCAGGGACTGGGTTGGTGACAAGAACTGTACTGATGGGGTGGTTGGGCTCGGTGTTGTCGAAAAAGGATGTTGGCTCGGAATGGCAGAATGGACACGTTGTGGCGAGGTATAACTGCAAGCCTGCAACATTTGTTGCTGGGAAGGATTCGATTGCATCTCCGGCAGGTCAGAAAAGGTGTCTCCAACCGCATCCACTTCGACATGCACGTGCTCCGGGTCGAACATGGCAGCGTGCTTATAGCTCATTTCGTGTCCACCGGATTTTCCCACCAGATCGAAAGCCGTGCTTTCAGAGTTCTATAAACCAGTTGTGTGAGAATTTATTTTTTGATGAGAATAAATCTGGTCTGGGGGCCTTACGCGTGTGAGGGTTCGTGGACATGCACACCGGGCAGCAAGGGTCTGTCAACCAATGACAAAGACTCTGCCCGATCTGTCGCGCCAGCCAGACACCAAGTTTGTAGACAGAGAATACGGGAGGACGATGATTAACCTCGTTATTGCACGTAGGACATTTCAGTCGGATCATTTCGACACCGGGGCTCATGGAGTCGAGCGACAGCATGCATCGCCGGAGAGCAAAGTCGGTGTTGGCTCGGACTTCGTAATACTCGAACGCCGTGTTATCGCAATGTGAAAGAATGTTGTGAACGTGCATTCGTGAAAGGTGGGATTTCAGGGTCGTGTGGTCGTTGTTGGGAGGCTTGAACACTGCGCCGGCGGAACAGGTTGACGGCATGGCTCCTTGCTTCGTCATTGGCATTGGCCGCAGGATGCGAAGTGATGGTGGCGGCAACCATCAGACTTGTGTCCTCTTCGTTGAGACAATGCGTCATCATCAAGAGCTGGACCACCAGGGCAAAGCCTTGCTCGGCCAGAGAGAAGTCGCGGTCCGCGACTCTCTGGTTGGCAGCATGCCGCTTGGCGACGGCGCGTTGGTGCGCTTCCGAAGTGATCAGTATGCCCATCTCTCGGAATCGCTCCATTGTGGGGACGTGTTTTAGGGGCACATTTCCAAATGGGAAGGTGATGGGAAGGAAAGCTTCCAAAGAGAGGTCATCCACTGCTTTCTTTCTTAGAACTGGATCAACTGGCAAGTTCCACCTGTCGCCGAGGATGCTGCCATCCTACAAGGCCTGGTAAACTGTTTTCATCTCGCGGTAGTGCCATTCCCAGTACTTCTAAAGTGTCAGACGCGTCTGGAAATGGACTGGAAACTGGAGTAAACTCACCATGTTCGTGTACGGGCCTAGATCCCCAAGGACTTGTCAAACTGGACAGGGTACTCCTGGATTTCTAGTTGATGGTTAGAAAACTAGTCGCAAGTTGCTATTCGCGATCAAGGAGACAGGTCTTGGACGTACGCTCCCAACCATGCTCGAAAGCACCATTGAATTGGCCTTTGGGCCTGTGGAAAGGCAGGGTGAGCTTCCGAAACGACTGTGGGCGATTCTTTTCCGGGAACGGCTCCCTGAACGGCGCCATTGTCTGTCGTAGACGTGTATGGGAACGCGCGGGTAGATGATGAGGAGTGCAGGGAGATTGAAGATGACATCAGAGTCGAAATAAAGAGAAACAAGAATTGACTTCGAAAGATTCGTTACAGAAAGGTTGGTTGAGGCAAGGTCGGCTGAGTGAAGGCTGGTTGTGGGAAGGTCGACTGTGGAGGGCTCCCGGCTGAAGAAAATTGGACGACAGCAGGAGCCTGGGAAGCTGCCCAGAGGGTAGGTACTCGCAGCCTTCGCGCCACACCCCGAAGGAGCTCGAGCTTCAGTCTTTCGCACCTCGGCAGGTACGATTCACTCTCAGGGAATCCGATCACTCTAATGGAATGCTCAGTCAAACTGACTGTCACCTTCTGGTGAGTTTATCTCACTGTTTGTTCACCCCTGCCTCTGAGAGCAGGGCTGGCCCGAGAAACCGTTTGGAAGGTGCAGCCACAGCCGAAAAGAGTCCGGTCACTTCGCTGTGCACCCAACAGTTCCCCTATGTTGACATGCTCTCCGGGCAAATAGGGTACATTCTCAGATCGTGCCCTTTGCGCGATACCAAAGGCCATTCAGCCACGGACAGTATCTCGACCGGAAGGCCTTCGACCACTTGGAGATCGACCTGTCATTTTGATCATAGCTGAGTGCTCGTTCAAAATATCTCGTAGAGCCAAGTGCCGAGTTCTGACCACATGACATACACGTCGCAGCCATCGAATGGCTGGCAAGCCTCCTTGGTCCCCGATGACATTGTGGTTCTCGTCGTCCATTTATCCACCCAATTTCTCCGTCGCTTATACTCAACCCACAGGCAAAGGCGCTGGCACGTCCGTTGAACTATCACCTGCGAATAGGGTTTTAAGAAGTAATGGCAATTGTCGCAGGTGCTCACGGAGAGAATATCCCCATCGCGCCTATCAACCTCCCATTGCACGAACCTATGGTTGTGTGTGTTTGTATATAAGCTATGGGCACATCGGCTTTCACGCTTCAAAAATGTTTACGTGGGACATCATGCTGTTACCGCGCCACAGCATCGCAGAAATTGTGACCATGCCGTAGTTGAGCGAGGTAACTCAGCCTAGGACGGACGTGCTTGTGGCCAGATTCACTCTAGATGTCAACCCCAAGAACTGACTGCGAATAACGAAAAAGATTGCGCCTCTTGCCGCTGTTTGTGTACATGTGGAGCTGATACGAATCCGCAGATTTCCAGGAAAAGAATTTCATGCAGCATTGCCATCAGTCCAAACCCTCAGGTCGAGCACCCGCCCGGGCGTGTGACAGCAAGACTTCTCCGGGTCGAGAGTGCAGCCAACATCTACCAACGAGGACATTGCCTCACTCATCCCTGTCCCAACAATGCTTAAAGCCTCTCAGGTTCTCATGGCTTGACACCCTTCCTTAAACTTCCATCATTCACTTTACAATCGTACTTCACCTGCACATCGTACAGAAATCTCGTACCACGTCGGGCTGTCTTATTCAAAGGTCGAAGTCGCTCGATCTTCAGCCTTGATCGATAGGTTCCTAATGGTCACAATGGCTGATTGATCCGTCAACGCGTCCTGGGAAGTTCCCCCTCAGTCGTGACTGAATATCTCAGACTAGGATGCCATCTCCCCGTGGATCGCACGCGTTATTGTCATCGCAGCCGGCACTGCCAATTCAGAAGCCGCTGGTCACGACGATATTCCTATGAAGGTCGTTGTTTACTTCCTAAGAGCACTTGTGCCAAGCAATTGGACTCAACCAGCCGATGGAGACCTTCTACTTTGGTACCTGGACTTCTTCAATTATGTCGATGAAGTTAAGCTGCAAATCATTGGCATATTTTCACTTCAGAATTGTGGGCCAAGGGTCTGCCCGAGTCTCGGCTTCTCCAGTGACTCGGACCTGTCGGGGATTGGCGTGAGTCCTCTCCTCCTCAGCGTTGCCTCGCATGCACATGTTTCAAGGACTTCTAACACCAAGCAGATGAAGATTTTTTTACTAAATGGTAGCAATACTTGCAAATTTATATTACCTCGCTGTTGCTCTGGATATCATGGAAATATACCATGGCTCGCTGCGCTCTCTGGGCCACAAGGTATCGAAAGGTCTCTTCCGGCTTCGAGGGGTCACTGGTGGTCTTCTTGGATGCAATGCTACTGTTTTCGATTTCAATCCTAGTGGCAGCTGTCGCTCGATACGCGGCCCTGATCCTCAACCCGGAGGAAGTGCATTCCCTTTTCGGCCTGCAGAATTGCGTGTTCCTGTCCGCCTTCTCGGTATTCCCCGCGTTTGTCCTACAGTCACTCTCTTGAGGCCTCCGGAGACAGCGGGTCCGTCTGTGTCTTTGGGATTTGGTGTTCGTCTTTGCTCTGGTGGTTGAGGTCCTCTATCGACTCGAGTATCGCAGCACGGTGGAGAATCTGGACTCGCTGAATAGCACAACCGGATCTGAACTGAGCCAGATAGCCTGGTTCTATAATTTAAAATCCGAAGAGCTTCGCCAGTCTGTACAGAAATTGCTCAGCGTAGGCCAAGGGATCATGCTAGCAAACTACGCGTGGTGGCTCTACAGTCCCGGGCACATGTATTTTCGGCGATGGTGGAAGCCAGCATTCTAGCAGAAGTCTGAACATCTCAATTCATGGAAGACCTTTAGACTTTGGCTTCGCATCAGCAACGGTCTTATCTGTGTGATTGCCATGTGGGCCTTCCTCGGATTCTTCACAGCGTACCGAAATGATGTTTTGAACAAAGCTGGCAGCGCGAACGAGGATAATGAGTGGACATTCGGTCAAGTTCTCTCACTGACCACCTGGATACCTATCGGCATTGAATTGTTGGCCGTGTATATATGTGAGTTTCTGCTTTAAGCTACCGAAGTTGTATTCACATGGCTCAATAACTCGTAGCCAATTACTTTCAAATCTAGATGGACCGAATAAGACTGCCCAGGTTATGGTTTCTGCTGAGCACCGCGGGATTCATGTCATCAACACCGAACGGATTGAGAGTGGCAAGGCGTTTGAGAATATGCCACAAGGAACCGTTCCTCTCAACTAAAAGTGAAGTTGGGTCGGATACCGAGATCTGAAGGCGGCGGTTGCAACATGCCCATTGTTTAAGGACAGGCTCTAAATGTCGGTTACTAGAGCTTGTGGACTTAGAATTCGATATTCATCCTTCCCAGGCGTTCTAGTTTGAGTCACTGCGAGTCTTTCATGGCGGCGCACCTGCCAATGCTCGATAACGCACGCGACTATGAGGCGGGTTGCCTTGTCAGGAGCACCTGATGTGCGTCTTACGTAAATTCACGACGCGATTTGGTGCGCGCCTAATGCCGATCGATACTCACTCAATACCTTGTTAATATCATGAAACGACTTGTTTATGGCATAATTTCGTCTTCCTAACGGCGGTTGATAGTTCATCCCAAGCCCGACTTTGACTTCACCTCCACTTCCTGAATATGCCCAACGTGGTCCAAGACTGACTGGCGAGAGGCCGCTCGAGTAAGGATTCGAGGGCCCGGCTGGCCAGTTGGCTGTGGAATTAAGGTTTAAACTATGCACTAATCTCTTAGGATAGTTCTTGTCATGACGATTACATTTTTTCAGCCTCTCCGGGCCTCCATTGCGACATCCTGCGAGGACTCAGCTCACATCGAAGTCTCGGGGTCGAAATAGAATGCGGTCATACCAAGACTTTGATAATGAAACTATGTAGCAGCACTTGTGTCGGTTGAGGTGCAGCATAAATAGAACTCGGGGTGAATTGGCCCATCCAAAGCCTGTCTTCGAGAAGCACTTCCTGCATTCCCGGCTTGGCGTATATCCAGATCGGCGAGACGGGGAAATATCATTGAATAATCCTTTGCACCCAGGCTGCGGAGAATGCTAGTCTCAATAGGAACATACTCCGACTTCAGGGATCACCCAAGACGTTTCGGCTCAATCATATCAGGGTCATGAAATGAGATGCTTCACTCCTTTCCCCATGGGTAACATCGTTGGCAGGCGCAGCTTTGAGTATTATACGAGAGCCTCTGCGAGATTGATTGTCAGCAGTCTATGACGACTGCAACAAACTTACGATCACGGATCACTGCAGCTGTGTATTTTGATGCACTGAGTGAGAATCGTGAAAGATGTGATCAAGAGCGGGTCAACATCGGCAAATCTGTGTAAGCCCTAGATTTCCTATATAAAGATCTGCTCAGAAAATGCGTTCACCTATTTAATTCAGCACGAAGTAATCAGCCCTCACTCCACCACATTTGCAAGTGTAATTCAACATCGAAAATGAAGTACCTTTCTGCACTTACCACTCTTGCGCTTGTCGCCCAAGCCAGCACCCAAGACCTGGTTGCCGCGTTACAGGCAGACCCCGACCTGAGTATCCTCTTAGGTGTCATTTCTGCTGTCCCAGGTCTTGCGGAGCAGCTTGACACCGCCGAAAGAATCACAATCTTCGCTCCAGTCAACTCTGCCTTTGAGGCTGTTGATCCGGCCAGTGCTGCAGGGCAGGCGATCGCGAACAGCGACGTGGATGGCATTGCCTCCGTGCTGTCGTACCACGTCGTCCCACAGACAATCCCTAGCTCTGCCATCACGGCCACTCCTCAGTTCGTGCCAACTCTTCTCACTCCCGAAAATGTGATCGGCGGTGCCGCGGCGACGCTCGTGAGCCCTGCCCAGAACCTGGGCGCTCAACTCGATGGCTCGAACGTGATCCTCCGCTCCGGAAACCTCGCTACGTCCACCGTCACTCAAGCTGTAAGACCGCGGTCGGAACTCAAACCTCATGAGTCCACCATGAAACTAATACCGGTCGTAGGATATTATTGTGGGAGGGGCAACAATCCACAAGATCGATTCAGTTCTTACAATCCCAACCAGTGCCTCAGTCACCGCTACTGCTGTAGGGCTTACCGGTATTGTGGATGCTCTCATGAGTGCGGGCTTGGTCGAAACCCTTGAAACTTCGCCAGACGTCACCGTTTTTATTCCGACCAACGAGGCATTCCAAGCAATCGCCGAGACTGTCGCCGGCCTGAGCACGGAGCAGCTCCAGCATGTCCTCCTGAAGCATGTTGTGCAGGGTTCAGTAATCTACTCTCCCAGCATCCCCGCTGGTGACACGGTTGTCGAGAGCGCGCTGGGCGAACACCTAACCATCACCAACGAGCATGGCACAATCACAGTCAACGATGCCACTGTGGTTATAGCGGACGTGCTCTTGGCAAACGGGGTTGGGCACGTGATTGACAGGTAATATCTCGGTCCTATGTTTATCTCCACAGACGGTGGCTAACGTTTTCGAACAGCGTGCTGATTCCAGATGATCTGAGCTCCGGTGGGGGTAAGGAGAACTGTGACTAAAGGCTCGATGCGGGTTCCGCGATCTCGTCACCAAAGATAATGCCAAAAATCAAGAAAAGCCCTGCTAGCAGTCGAATGGGATGCAAGTGGACATGACAGGGGAACGTTGATCTTGATTACCAAAGTTCACTTCGTACATTCCAAAATATATTTGGGGTTAAATAAAGCCCGAACTTGTAACACCTTGACGTCTTCAACAAATTGAGACTGAATGAATGTTGCATTCAGTGCCACAAAATGTAGTAACCATGAAGATTCGGTATTCGAAACGATCGCTGTTACAATCTTGCCATCTGAGAGCTTTTGTAGCAGAGTTTGGACGGTAGAGTAACATCTTGACGTACAGTTATGGTCCGAGTACCCGAGTAGATATATTGGCGCGATGGGGATTATCTCAGTCCCGCCTTCGCGAACCAGACAGCGTTACCGGGCCACGGGTGATCATCGGACCGCTCACGTGTGACCGACAGTACTATTCCCGACCCAGAAAGAACCTGCTCGCGGGGTAAATGCCCAGGTGCTCCAGCGGCCACAGCAAACCGCGTCTCTCGACAATTGAAAATGTAAGAAACACAGCCCCCGCGGAGACTCCCTGCCACGACCCCTAAATGATGCAACTTGCTCTCAAGCAACGTCCAAAGTTTGTTTAACGAGATGACTGTCACGGACAAAACGTTGACCGGCATCGACGGTGAGCATTCCCGAAAATTCCAAGGTATGCGCCGGCATGCGCTTACAGCGCAGTGATCGTCATCGGGGCCGGCCTGGGAGGATGCGCCGCAGCGCTCGCAATGAAACACCACGGACACAATGTGGTTGTTTACGAGAAGCTCGCAAACTTCAGACGGTTGGGCGACTCCCTAGGCCTGGGAGAGAACGCACTCAAACTATTGCGACGATGGGGTGGCGATACCTTGCATCACTCGCTGACTTCTATTGGGAACCAATCCCCTGATATGCAGATCCGACGGTGGCACGATGGGAAGATCCTGGCACAGCAGCCTTTGATGGATATGGCTGGGCACATAGGCCACCGTGGGGATTATCACGAAGCCTTCCTACGGGGTGTGCACAATGCGGGCATAAAAGTCAACATGGGCTGTGAGGTTGTTGGTTTTGGCGAGGGGGACGGAAAGGATGCTAGGCCAAGCGTCCTGTTCAAGGATGGGATAGTAGTCAGGACAGACGTTGTTGTGGGGGCGGATGGGATCAAGAGCTGTGCTCGAGAACTTGTCTTGGGATTTACCGACGCCCCGAAGAGCAGCGGGTACTCTTGCTGGAGGGCATACTTTCCTGGGAAGCACCTGAAGAGCGATGAATTATGTCAAGACTTCATTGATCACGATTGCGTGAACATTTGGTATGTTAGCTTTTACCTTCGAACTCTCACTATCGGGCTTTCGCTTCAAGTTCCAAGACCTAACTTCAAAAGGATCGGACTAGATACACATCTCGTCCAAAATACCTTGCGTGACGGCGAGGAGTTCAACTGGATAATAACACGCAAGCTTTCTCATGAGGCCGACATGGAGATCAAGGAGTCGTGGTTCCAAGAAGGGGACATGGCCGACGTGAGAAAGCACATAGTCGGATTGGATCCCAGAATCGCCGCCGCCGTCGAAAAGACGCCAGCGCTACTGGACTGGAAGATCTGCTATCGAGATCCATTACCGACCTGGGTGTCGAAACGACACAATATTGCCCTACTCGGTGACAGCTGCCACCCCCATCTCCCCACTAGCGCGCAAGGTGCGAGTCAAGCGACAGAGAGCGCTGCGGTTCTAGCAGTGTGTCTAAAGTTGGCCGGGCGCGATCAGATCCCACTAGCAGTAGGTTCCTCTTGACAGCTCAATATTGACGCCAGAGCTCCGGCCTAGTTCTGGACTGCGCTGACACAACGCGCAACAGACGAGGGCCTATGAGAAGATAAGGTTCTCGAGGACCAGACAAAGTCAAACTGCTGGAGAAGACCTTCGCGATAGATGGCACAATGCCCTCAAGGGGTTGGAAGAAGGGGTGGAGATAGATCCGGAGTCGGTTAAGATGCGTAACAGATGGCTGTATGCGTACGATGCTGAGGCAGACGCTATTTCCAGGTGGGAAGAAGTCTCGTCCCGAGTCGGACATGAGTTAAGGTCTGGCAAGATCGAACCACTTTGCACCGTCAGGTCGAAGTGACACACCAAGCGTGGGGAAGTACATAATTACAAGCTGAGGCTGTTGAATGCCTGGGGAACTAGTAGGCCACTGCCAATAACATTTGCAGATGACGCTACTAGTAGTTGGTAATCCGATCTCGATTTGTCTGGTTAGGTACTGACAAGCAACAACTTCACGGAAGAGATACATGTTGAGTGACCACATGAACGCAATGACCTCTGATTTCACCATTGCCCTCGGAAAATTGAACTCATTGACAGCCATCACTAATACCGTCCCGGGCGGGCTTCCATTACCGGTTTTTGTATTTAAAGGAAATGATCTGTGACCTTCTCCAACTTGATCATTTCACTTTTGGGCTGAATTATCCTGACCTCTTCTTGCCAGCTGTAAACATCATGCGTCCCAACTTCGACATTTTCGTGCTCGCTGGTTTGATGCTATGCCGCGGTGCCTCATGTTTGCCGCAGCTGCCACCGATCCTTCCCGACCCACCTCTCGCTCCTATCGACCCGCCGCCCGCGGTTGTCAGGGCACAAAGCCACGAACTGTTGTCGATAACCACGTGTGAGTTTTGAATGCAAATTTCTCAGCTGTGTCCTTGCCCTGTTGACAATAGAATCCAGCCGGATTGGCCGTTGCCACTCCGCCCATCGTCACCAAGAAAATTGACAACCCGCACGCGGCAGCTGCTCGACCCGAGACGATGACGACCATCACTAAGAGTGATGGGAGTATCCATACACTTCCCATTCCATACCCAATGCCAACAATTCCCCCGGGCCAGATGACCGTAATTAGATCTCGGCTGTGCGGTAGCTAAGCCGGTCCAAAGGTTCAATTATTCATGATTGGGGCCTCACTTGTGATTCGAGATGGAATAATTGAAAAAGGAGAAACTACGGCCCGAGATCCATGATGAAATTGGAGGCTCAAAACGTATGACCGCGAAGGATACGTAGCTGATTTGGGCGTATTGTATCTCAACCGCGTTTTCTCGCGCCACTGTTTGAAATGAGCAAAGCAAAAGAATCAATTATTCAGCTTATTATCCATGCTATTCAAAATAACCCAAAGTTAAGCAGACAACGTGCATCCCGCCTATACAATATACCCGAATCTCACCCTCCGCAACAGAATAGCCGGCCGAACTGCGCGACAAGATACTCACCCTAACAACAAGAGATTGACAAAACAGAAGAGGAGGTCATTATTCAATATGTACTTGACTGAGATTACGGGGATATTCGCTGGTCTTTGCAGATGTAGAAGATATAGGCAATACGCTGCTTCGAGACCGTAATGGTGGTACCGTTGGAAGAACTGGCGCAAAGATTCGTTACGTCGGAATCACGTCTCAAAACACGCCTTAATTACATATAGACTACCAGAGGGCCCTATACAAAGATCCAGACGTGATTAACGCGTGATTTAACCTTGTAGAGAACACACGAGCAAAATATGGGATCTTGGATGGTAATACTTAAAACTTTGATGAGACGGGCTTTATGATGGGTATTGGTTTACCTAAAATAGTGGTAATAAGTACACATTGATATGGATAAGTAAAATCAATACAGCCTGGAAATCGTCAATAGGCAACAGTAAACTGGTCAGTGGGGATGAGTGGTGCGGACCGCCGTTCCTGATTATCAAGGCCAAGATACACCTTGTAAGCTAGTATACTAAGGCCGGCCTCCCCAACAACTAGGTCATTAAAACAAGCCCAAATGGATGGACAAGTAATGCTATTACTATGGAATGGATTAAGAATTTCTATAAGCATATTGCACCACATACAAAGGGCGTCTATCAGCTGCTATTACTCGACGGGCATAAAAGCCACCATTCTACAGATTTCGAGCGATATTGCAAGTCTAAGAACATCATTACTCTCTGTATGCCTCTTTATTCATCTTAATTACTCCAGCTACTTGATGTTGGATGTTTTAGTCCGTTGAAAAAGGTATATGGTGGAGAAATCAACTAGTATAACAAGGCCCGGATTACATATATTAATAAGACCGAATTCTTCTTACTCTTCTCCGCTGTATACAATAAGGCATCCAGGCCAGAAACTTTCAAGGGAGGTTTCAGAGGAGCAGTTCTTATCCCATCTGACCGGAAAGTAGTACTTTCTAAGCTGGATATCAAGATACGGACGCCTCCATTGTAATCAGGCTCCCCAGTACTACCAGCACCTTAAATCTCCCAGACACTACACAACTCAACACAAGCGGTTTCTCATCAACTTTGATCAAAAATCGGATCTATTATCATCAGGGAAGCTCTCTGATACTTATTTTAAATACAATGGATAAATTATTAAAGGGACACAGTCATTAGCTCATATAGTATCCCTTTTAACTGAAGAGACTTACCACCTTTGGACAGAAAATTCAGCACTTTCAAAACGTCGTTTAGCCAAAAGAACATATTGCCATTTATGAGGGGCGCTTACTATATAAGAGGCCAAAAAGATAGTTGATTCAAATGCAAAGGGGAAGCTGCCAGCTGGCGAAATGAGTAGTAGCACTGATAAGGCGGTCCGCTGTAGACCAACTGTGCGATAGTGTAGCAACTATGGAAACCCCGGGCATAAAGCGCGAATATGTAAAAAAGATGAAGAATTATCAGATGTATTTATTTTCGAGTAGTTTTGATTAATTTCGATTAATGTAGTGTTATAATTTAGGTTGTTGTGGTGGTGATACAAAATAGCGCGCGAGTCGTTGCGGTGCGCGACTCGTTGGTGTTTAACGTTGGGCTTAATAACTTAGCTTAGTGGGAAGCCTGATTCTGTTAACCAGTTGAAAAGGTGATAGGCGCCCTGGATGATTACAAACGGCGGGATATATTTAACTTTTTACATTAATATATTCAATAGCTGTTGCTTATTTCCGGTTCCGAGACTGGATAGATTTAGCCTTTCTATGTTTATTAGAACGTGTAATAACTAGGGTTAAGGTTGTCTGGCCTATTTAAAGCTAGTTTCATCGAAGTTATATAGATCAGCGTCCAGGACCCTATACTTGGTTATTATGTTACGGAGTAGCCGGAACTAATTCCTAATAACCTCTGGATCTTCGCAGAGGGCCCTCTGATAATCGTAAGGACGATTAAACTTGGTCTTTAGCGTGGGTTGTATATTCACAAAGCGTCGAGCTTAGTATTTATCCACCGGCTTACCATTTTGCGATGTCAGCAAGAGGTTCGCCATATCTTCCACACTAGAAAGTCGTAGGGGGAGTCTTCGGATATTTTAATCAATAATCTACCGGATAAACGTTTGCTTTTTGATTGCGTTGAGTTTATGGGTGTCGACGTGTAATTTTTCGCGAGAGCCTTGTTGATTTATCCTGCGTCGCAGAGTTGTTTGCGGGATGGTAAATATTCGAGCAGCTTTACGTATACTTATAACTTTTGCGTTATTCTTTTTGAATTTCTGAATAGCCTGAATTGCTAAGAGTATTTTGCCCTTTTCAGATGTAGGATACATGTTCTTGTTGTTGATTTCTAACGCGTTGAATATTTAAATAAGTGGGTTTGTTGAATGGGCTTTCTGTACGTACGTACGGGTATCGCGTAAACGATGGGTTGGATTCGATGCTGATTACCTGTTGTTGTTTTTACTAATAGGAAAGGGAGCCCTTGAGGTGCGATGGGCACGATAAGCATGCCTACCGCCGAGCGGCTGGCTTAGTCATCTGACCAAGCCGTGAGTATCAGCGTACGGTCCATGCCGAGTGATATTCCAACAGGGTTAATATAAGATTGATGTGAAACTCAGAGACGCGACTGGCACTAAAAAAAAGAGGTTCTACCAAAGCCTTAATTATTACCAGCCCCCCTGCACCCACCCCAACTCCTTTAAATTCATAAAATTAATTAAAAATGAGTAATTGAGACCAGTTGGCACTAATTCGTGCCAACTTTAATTAGATATTTGACCCTGGGCGGGTACTGGGATTGGCTGAAGTTGGCGGAAATAACAAAAGTGCGCCACTCACGGATATGCGCTACTCACTGGTAAACCACGTTAATTAAAAAATGATTAAAAGTGATTAATAATCTATAATATTAATAATAATTATATATAATCTGATGATTTTAATATATTATAGTAACGTGGTTTACCAGGAAGTGACGCAGTTTTGCTATTTCCGCCAACTTCCGACAACCCCAGCACCCCCCTAGAGCCAAATAATTAATAATAGTTGGCACTACTTGGTGCCGATTTGTCTGAATTATCTGTTTTTAATAAATTCTATTAATTTGAAGGAGTCAGGGTGGGTATAGAGGGGCTGGTAATCATTAAGGTTTTGGTGGGACTACCTTTTTTTGGTTCTAGTCGCGTCTCTGATTTTCGCGTCAATCTCGCACTAACCCACTTATTTAAATATCTAATGCGTTAAAAATCAATAATAAAAACATATATCCTATATCTCAAGAGGGCAAAATACTTCCAGCAATTCAGGCTATTTAGAAATCTAAAATCAACAATGCGAAATTTATGAGTATACGTAAAGCTGCCCCAATATTTACCATCTTAGAAGCAACTTTACGACGTAAGATGAATTACTAATAAAGCTATGAGGAATTATACGTTGATAAATATGAATTTGATTGAATTGATGAGTAAACGCTTATCTGATATATCATTGATCAAGATGTTCGAGGATTTCCCGTATGATTTTCTGGTGTGGAAGATATAGCTAACCTCTTGCTGGCATCGCGAGATTGTAAACCTGTGGGCAAGCACTAGGCTGAACGCTTTGTGGATATGCAACCTACTCTGAAAACCAAGTTTAATCGTCCCTATGTCACGAGCGTAGTCGCTAGGCACGATGGGCACACGAGAAGGGTAGGAGGTATGGTAACCTAGGGGCTAGTTGGTTGTAAGACTGATTCTTGCCCCCCCTGTCCTTCAGACGGGGGGCGTTCGCTTCCCCCTTTTAAAGGGCTGGCAATGGCCCACCCCTTAGCGGTGTGGTCCATTACACCTTACGACTATTAAAGGGCCCTGTACAAAGATCCAGAGGCTATTAGGAACTGGTTTAGGCTCCTCCGTAATATGATGATTAAGTACCAGATTATTAACAATAATCTTTATAACTTTAATAAGACCGGATTTATAATAAGTATAATTACTGTGTTAATGGTAGTTATATGTTGATAGGCGTGGAAAGGCTAAATCTGTTCAGCTTGGCAACTAGGAATGGGCAACAGCAATTAAATACATTAATGTAAATAGCTGGTATATCCCGCTGTTCTTTATCGTTCAGAGCGCTTATCACCTTACAAGCTGGACTAAAAAGTTGGGTTTCCCCCCTCCTGTGTGATTACGCTTACTTTGAGTGGATGGACAGATAATAAGACTGGCTTTGAATATATTCAGTACTTTAATAAGCATGTAAAACCTAAGAGAGAGGCGGATTACCTGATGTTGATATTTTATAACTATAAGATGTCAAGAGTCTCTGGGAAGATGCTAGGCAAATGGTTGCTTAGGGCAGATCAGGATCTGAACATTCTGTGCTATGTTGTGATGATGCCTAACTACATTGTGATTCCAGTGCGTCTAGACACCTGCCTTATAACCTAACCTGCCCATTCCCTTATGGATCTCGATGCACGCTAGCCTGAGCGAGGCTCAGCCCTGACTTGGGCGCCGTATGGGCCCGAGCGGTGCTGCAGTGCCTTTCGCCGATACTACGGTGTCATCACCGGGCCTCCGACGGGCCCGAAGTGCTGCCTCTCAACATAAGAGCTATATATTAGCCGAATTCAACTAATACTGTAAAAAGAACAAAATTGTCTTTATCAGTATACCCCCGTACTGCTCTTCTTTAGTCCAGCCACTAGATGTTGCGTTATGTTCGCCCTTGAAGCGCACATATAGTAAGGAAGTCAGCAACTTTATCCGGGCTTCTATTAACCACATTACAAACAAGTTCTTCGTTGCATTCAAGGCAGCCCATAATAAGATCTTTATAAAGAATAATATTAAGACTACATTCAGAATAGCTGTAATAGTGCCTTGTGACCCGGATTCTGTTATCTCTAAGCTTGATGTTCGCATTAGAACTCCAGTGCGATCCCGTTCTTATTTCTCCCCAGTAATAGGAATCTCAAACACCCTTTAATACGCAAGAAACCATCAAGCAATCAAATTTTATTAAAGGCAGAATCTCTGCCCATCAGAGTAGTTCCCCTACGCTAATTATTTCAGCTATACATCAGCTGGCAAAGGGTTTATAAGCAATGGCGCATAAGATTACGTTTTTAGAAGATCGGGTCCGCACTCTTGAGAAGGCCAATATAGTACTCGCTAAAGGCCGCAGGGCTAAAAGGACCCGAGTACAGCTTGGAGGGGCACTTAGCATTGAGAATTCCCAAGCGATAATCAAAGAAAAGAAAAAGGGGAAGCGGCCAGCTGGTGAAATGGCTGGTGGTGCTGAGGAGGAGGTCCGCGGCAGACCAAGCAAACGACGCTGTGGGAACTGCGGCGAGACTGGGCATAATGCGAGAACGTGTGAGAAAGAGGAACAAGGGTCTGATCAATCAGATTCTGACTTTATTATAGCAAAACCAGCGTAATTGGCATTAATTGGTGCGAATATATGTGTGTTGCTAGTCCGCGGCGGACCGTGTTTTTAAAGGCGAAGTTGGCACTAACGTGGCCGGCCCCCATATGGGCCGGCCCCCCATTTGGGTCGCCCCACAACCCCGTCACGAGCATGAACGCGTCTGTACCCACCTATAAACACTCCTCGTTTTCTCCACCAGAAATCTATTTCTGATCACCAAACCTATCCCACATGTCAATTAGACCATCATGAAGTCTTGTTAAGAAGCTGAGTTGCTGCGGCTCTTTCCGCGGTCAGGGAGTGGATGTCTATCAGACGCGCCTCCAGAACCTGGCACATCCTCCGGGCTACACTATACAATCGCCACAACGGCCACATCAGCCATCACGACCCCTCTCTCGCTCAAAGGCTTATTTCTGACTTCCAAGAGGACCAATTGGCTGTATTTATAGTTAATCAAAGTCACTTGGGGCTCGCTCTCACTCGATTCGATTTGCAGGGTCTGGCAGCCCGTCTGGCATTCCCGAAAGAAACCCACGACCCCCTCGGAAGGAGCTGGCTCAGAGGCTTCGTTGCTCGTCACCCGGAGCTTCGATCGCGTAATAATCAACGCGTAGAAGCCCTTCGAATCAGGGCTGCTGCAAAAAAGAACATTGGCTCGTGGTTCAACCACCTACAGCTCGAGGTCGTGAAATCAGTTCGAGCAGGCAACCGTTGGAACGCCGACGTGGGAGGGTTAATAGAAGGGCGTTCGGAAGATTCCCTCGTCTTAGGCTATTCGAAAGGAAGCCCCATTGCCCAGAAGGACTACAATCTCCGAGCGTGGACCTCTTTCCTTGATTGTATCAATGCTCTGGGCCGGGCGTTTATTCCCTTGATCATTTTCAAAGGGAAAGCAGTACAACAACAGTGGTTCCCAATAGCCCTTGAAGACCCTGATGGGTGGCAATTCACGTCTCCGAATAAGGGTTGGATGGAGGAAGAATTGCTATCCATTGGCTGAGGAAAGTCTTCGTCCCTCTGACGAAGCCAGAAGACCCCAACGAGTGGCATTTGCTAGTGATTGATGGCCATCACACACATACAACGCTTGATTTCATGTGAGATTACTTCTCGAATCGTGTATATATAATCTTCTTGCCTGCACATACAACACACGTTTTGCAGCCCCTCGACGTCGCCTGCTTCCGGCCGCTGAAGCAAGCGCTTCGGAAACGCCTGCACGCTCTCGGGCAACACGATTCCTCAATAGTGATAGCCAAGAAATGCTTCTTCTATTGCTATCACGAGGCTCGAATTGAGGCACTTACGGTGGCAAATATTCGTTCTGGGTGGCGGGCCACGGGTCTTTGGCCGGTCTCCCGGCTGAGAGGGCTCGCCGGCAACCATATCCTCGAAAACCGCCAGAAGAAAGCCGAAGTCACCCAATCGATCACTGATGATAGCTTCATCGATGAAAACGGAACACTCAAATCTATTTTTGAGCCACAGGGGACCGCTTTTCAGACCCCCAGACACTCTCGAGACATGCGGTCTTTAATGCACGTAAATGGAACCCAGAAAGACTCGAGCCCATCTCAACGACAACTCTTCAGAAAGATCCTCAAAGCATATTACAAGAAATAGTTCGATCTAAAAATGTCCTCACGAGAAAACGAGGAGCTGGAGAGTCAATTGGAAGCTACTAGAACGGTTAAGAGGAGGAAGGTCACAACCAGCCGTAATGAGAACTTTGCAGACATTGAGGCTATCAGGAAAGCTCAGATTGAGGCCGGAGCCGTATTTCCGGAAAGCGACGATTCTGAAAATTCCTCAACAACAACAGCAGAAGGATCGTGCATCGTGGTGGGCGGAAATCAACGTCGGGAATAGCTTCATAGTGGTGGCGTGGGGGCGGCCTAAATGGGGGGGGCGGCCCATATGGGGGCGGGGCCACGTTATTTGGTGCAAAGTGCGTATTTCCCACCAAAAGTCAGTCTGTTTGGACCAGCACTGCAACCACGCCAACCCCTCCAAATTGATACTAATTAGAAATAAGCAATTCAGACTAATTGGAAACAATTGGTGCCAAATATTATTAATTATTTGGCCCTGGAGGGGAGGTGCTGGGATTGGCAGAAGTTGGCGGAAATAGCAAAAGTGCGTCACTTCCTGATACGCGTCACTTCCTAGTAAACCACGTTATAATGTTAATTTTTAATATGATTCTTTTAAAAGAAAACTTTAAATTCTTAGTTTTAACTTACTTATTAATTTTCCTTCCCGTAATTTGATCGTTTGTTACTATAATTAATATTAGATTAAAAAAATAATATGGAAAAGTAATTAAGGGCTTAATATAAAGGTTATGTGGGTTTCTGAGCGACTGTCAAGTGCCCCTACGGGCTATAGCCAATCAAAGGACACGGTTTTGAGTTAGTCAGCCAGAGGGCCGACTACTACACCAACCGTCAGGGCGACGAGATTAGCGATAGCTTCTTCCTCCTCTCTAAGCAGAAATCAGAACCCGTACCCAAACACGTACTGTCTGCTTCAACCCATTTGCACGTGCAAAAAACCCTTGACCCTCGCCGTCAGGGCCGTACCAACAGGTTAAATGTAAGGTTAATGTTGGTCAATATATTGTAATATAATGTTAAATCCTTAATATTACTTTTTTCTGATAATATTTTGATAATTTTATATTAATACTTTGCTAAAATTTCAAAACTTTAACGTAATTGCTGAATTTAATTATATATCATTACCATGTTAAATTAAACCCCCTCCCCCTAATAGGTACTCCATTACACCAGAAAATTAATGAACACATCTATGCGCTGCCTGCTCCATCCAATATGGACCAATTAAGCACTGGCAGTCATCCAATGTATTCTTCAACATGCAAGTCCCGATCAGATTTGCTGTCGCGCGGAATCATGTAAGCAGAGCCTGACTGTAGGAACATACCTCATAAAGAAAATGCACGATAGCAAATCATACAACCGATCATATCATAAATCAAGTCATCCTGAGGGGAGCACATGCATCGACAGTGGCCGTCCAAGGGGAGTTATCTTAGAAGAGGCTTAACCAGAGAATATCACAGCAGGGGAAATTATCTTTTCGTTATATGACCGACCTCCATCAACGTTGGCACCAGTCGCTGATTCACACCAGAAAGTCCCGATTAGGAAATTGCATGTTGACTCCAGATGGCCGATCTGACTGAGACGGCCCGAGCAGAGGAAAGACAGGCACCGACGAACCTCCCATTCGATTTCGCAACATTCCGCACCACTGCTCCGGCTCCCCTAACAAGAGATACCAACACCACTCAGCGTTCCTAAGAGCAAGCGATACCAGACGGAACGTTCGTGCAACTGCCGTACTTCTTGCCTCCCGTCACGGTGACGCTCTTCCAAGTCCACCCGGAGCAAGCGCCTGAGCCACATACGACCACAACGTCATACCCGCTGCTGGAGACAGCGCCGGACCCGGAGATGGTGTCGAGGGTGAGGCCTGTTATGGGGATTCCAGAGGTAGCAGTGCCCTTGAGATCTCCGCCGTCGTAGTTTTGTTCAATCAAGATGCCGTACCTGAAAGGAGAGTATGTGTCAGGACCATGGTACGCCTCCAAAGCTTCTTGGGTCCGGGCTCAAATGGATGAAGCTTACTTTGAGATGCCTGATAGTGTGATCTTTTGGTATGTGACGCCCTTGATCGTGCCAGTGTCGCCCTCCGTGGCCTTGACCCGGATTCCTGTTTGAGTGTTAGACCGTTCGCTCGGAATGGACTTGGGTTTATGCTGTTAACTCACCGTTCACCGAATTCTTGACCTCGTTGTTATAGAAGTTCACCGTGTCGACTGTATTATCCGATCTACCTCCCACCGACCCAATTGACAAGCCATGGCCGCCAGAGCAGACGGAGTTCTCGAAAGTGATGTCCTGTCCATGTGGTCAGTCCATGCCGTAAGGAGTCACCAGTATCTGTACTCACAGTTCCAGAGTTGACAGCAACGCAGTCATCCTGGTTATAACAATTCGCACCAGTGATGACAACATTAGACGAGGTACCAATGTCGAAGCAATCGGTGTTCTTGCCCTTGCTATCACCAGCAGAGTTGTCGATGGTCATGCCGGTAATGGTAAGCCCGTCCGCACCGGCGATGCTTACGGCCTGGATTGGCGTGTTCTGGATGTGCAGGCTTGTGATGGTCGAGTCGGTGAGGCTGTGCGCGTAGAAGAACTTTGGCTTGGTCACGCCGCCGGAACCTCCCTCGCCATCCCAGTACTTGGACCCACCGCCGTCGAGGACGGCCCCGGAAGCCCCCTGCACGGTTATGGACTTGCCCTCGATTTGCAGGAGGGGGCCAGCCCATTCTTTGTAGCCCCAGGTTGTGGTGCCCTCGAAGATAACCTGCCATGATCAATTTAGATATATGGATCGGACTGAGTGATAGGGAGAGTTGTACTGACAGTGGTATCGTCCGCAAGGCTGGAGAGGTCCAGAGTAGTACCGGATGGGACCACGAGGGAGGACAGCACGATAGTGGCACATGACTTCTGGCTCACACTGGCGAGCGATGCGCCAGATGAGCCGGAGAAGGTACAGCTGGTGGCCCTCTTGATCTTTTCGGGGCTTGGGGCAGGGGTGATGGCCGGGGCAGGCTCGGCGACTGGCGAGGCAACCACACAGGCGGCGAAGGCTGCCACGAGCAGGGAGTAGTAACTGGAGGGCTTCATTGTCGATCTTACGGCGGCTAGAGACGAATCACGGCAGTGTCTGATGCCAAGGCAGATGTTAGAGAGATTGCGGCTGTCTTGGCACCTTGGCAGCCTTATATAGACGTTCTTGACTACATCGTGAGGATGGGACCGTTCCAAGGAACGCGTCACCTGTGGATAGAGGAATTCTAGGAGTTCGCGGAGTATGGCAATCGACAACCTCCATTTGGCATCGTTCCCGCCTTACTAAGGGAAGATCTTAATCCTCCAATAGCAAGGTTATAATATAGCCCCCCGGTTTATGTTATGTCGAGGTTGTCTGCGCTTGGGGCATCGGCTGGCGGCCGGGAAATTCCCCCAATCGGGACGGATGCCAGCCCCAGCACCATCATAGCCCACTTGCGGCAGTCTCTCCGCGGAATGTGGAGAGCATCGATCGCGTCCACATGACTGTCCATTTCAGCTATATCCAACGATGATTCGTGGCATATCACTACCACAGATTCCGTCATGACGCCTGACAGCCTTGAGGGTGATGTATGGAAGCGTACCGCTGCCCTCAATTACTCGTGCTCGAGAGAAATGAAGAAGGCATCACAGTGCCAAAGACCAATGAACAAGTGACATGTAAAACAATAGTTTATATGTGCACAAAATTCAACAGAGTGATCAGCCACCCAAAGTGCATCATACAGTCTTGGTCTCTTCATTTACACAGTATCGAAGGCCATTATGAGCCTGGGACAATGACCAGGGGGCTACCCCAGCGCCCGCCTGCTTGCTCCCCCATATTTGTCATTATTCGACGAGGTCAATGGACGAGACCGATAGTAAAAAAGTCCGCAATTCTGAAGGGAAGAAACGGGACGCTGCTCAAAGGCCTTCGCAATCTGAAAGTCGTAACTGGTCGGCGATTTGATTCATTACCTGCCAGTGACCCGGGTCACCTCGACAGGTGTTGTTTCCCGTGACTCTCAACCGTCTGCGAACATCTTATACCCAGTTCCCGGGTACCAAAATTCATTTTCCCTTGAGAACAAATATGCTGCCCGTCCAGCCGAATGGCCAATTCAGCCTGCGTCTGAAACGACGGGCGGTCATGAAAGGAATTTTCCGCTGAGGATGAGGCTTATGGAACTGAATGCTCTGCTTCAGCTCGTCCGAATCCCGGTGAAACACCCAGACCGAGCCGTAGAGCTTCTCAACGCTGAATCCCATGAACGCCATTGCGTGGAGGAAGTCGACCCAGGGATCTCTACTGGCGTCGAGGTGACGCCCGTGTGGAAGAACAAAACTTGAAAAACCTTGTGCGTGCACTTGTCCACCTCCACGAGTGTCGGAGAACTAGCCATAGTTGATGAATCCAGGGGCTGAATCGAAATCTCAACGTTCGGTAATTCCAGTAGAAGTTGCTTTCCTAGTCTTCGTTTTGGACTTCTCGAGAGGAGTAACAAGGCTTTGAGGGCGATAAGGTTTAACCTCGGACTGTCCGATGCTCATCGCAGACAATGAAATGGTCATTGTGTCAATGTCACCATCTTTCTGGTGAACCTGCTTCGACTTCAGGACGGACCCCTCGATGTGATCGCCACCAACCCATTCCGGGGTTCGCTGAAGTGCTCAGGTTGGCGATAGCAGCCAGAGCAAGTCCGGGTCCTCGGTCTTCCCCACCTGTCGAGACATTTCCTTGTCTACCTGGGACCAAAAGTCATCCAAATTAGACTCGGCCCGCCGGAGAGCATCGATGTTCTCCTTAGAGCGGCGTTTTTGGACCGGATAGGTGAATTTGCCGCCCGTGGGAATGCCCCGAGCAAATACAGATCGCATGGCTTCTGAAATGAACGAATAATAGATCTTTAACAAGTCGCGTCCCACCTCTTGAAGTTCCTCAAGAATTTATCCCTATGCCTGCGCAACATGGGGCAGAAGGTCCTTGCCCAGGGCAGGTATAGGTCAAGCTGCTGCATACACTGAGACAGTATCGAAAGCTCACCGATATAACTGGCAATGTACGGCGATAGCATTTCCTTTGCCCGCGGCTCCGACTGCACAAGTCGCTCGAGTTCGTCTGTGATAATTGTCTAGTTGAACACATCCCATGCCCGTCTGTCCAGCTCAAACAACGTCTTCAATAGCAAAAGAATGCGTGCCTCAACTTGGCTCATTTTCTTGCCGGGTCTAGCTCCAAGCCCTTCGCCTCCATACCGATGGTCAGGTATACGGACGAAAAATTGTCGCAAAGGTGGAGAAGTCGGTGCAAGTGATAGTCGGGCACAGGCTCTGTTGGAGAACTCGCGCAAGTATTCGTACAATTTCAGCACCGCCCAATTGTATTCCGCTGGAAGGTGCTCATCGGGACGAATTTGCGACGCATACTTTTTCTCAAGCAGCTGTAATTGCCGAAACTGTTGATGGAGGAGTGAATACGACTTGTAGTCACTGTACGTGTAGCACAATGTTTCTCCAATTGCGTCCTCCCACAAAGCCCGTGAGTCTGCGCCGTCATCGAGAACGGTATGTCCAGCGGTATCCTTGACCATCGCAGGATTGTGCTCCTTCATAACGTACACCTTCTAAGCGAAGTAGCTAGGATCCTCCCGCAATGCCATAATGCGGTCTTTAGCAGCTGAGAGTCTGGCCGAAAGGAGCGAAATGATCCAATCAAAATCAAGCTTTGCCGGGATGCGGTAGGGTGCCTCGGCCGCCATGACAGCGAGAGACTCAAAGCCATTGCCCTCGGCGTCTGTCCTCAGGATAGGCTCGATTTTTATGGGGAAACGGTCGCTAAAAATCGCATTCTCGGGGAGATCATGAAGAATCTGTTGACAGCAGCTGACAAGAAAGCTCAGTAGCTTGTCTTGTGCTTCGAGTATCAGAAGCCCTGCGCCAGGACGTATCTTTTGGTGGTCCACGGCAGGCCACTCCGTGGCTATGGCATACCACACGAGCTTTCCATACTCGTCGGAGGTGAACGGGCCGTCCATGAGCATGAAGTATCCCAACAGCATGTCAGTCCTCAAAACTTGAAGTTTGAAACCGAGACCCATCGCGTTGAGGTCGCCTGAGGCAAAGTTTCCTGGTAGATTTCGGCCCCTGGAGTTGAGGAGCAATAACAGCGGTTTGTCCTTGCAGAGATCCTCTTGGTTGATGTATGGCCACACGTAGTGATCTCGGAATTTGGTACCGTGAAATTTCCACACCTCAATGGACTCTTTTCGAAAAGCATGCATATCGGGACGATGGACTGTAGCCATACCAGTCCATGCCTGTAGAAGGATCTTCAGTCTCCGTTCACGAGGTTTCTTCATCCAGCGCTTCTGGATGGTGGCTTCATGTCGAATCAAGAATTGGTTAAGTGTGGTGTAGTTTTCGAAAATGCTTTGCGTTCTTGTCCGGGTCTCCTGGCAGACATCATCAGGCTGCAAAGCCTTGGCAAATTTGAAAACATGGTTGTCTCTCATAGCCGTCGCCATCTGAGCGGCTGCTTTGGGGTCGCCGCAACCTTTCACAAAAAAATACCAATAATACGCCTCCTCTTTGAAATGATCAAATTCATCGAACACGTCTTTGACTTCCATGGTTGCTGGTGGGTGGGACACGCATTGACTGTCGTGGATTTGGGTTGAGGTCTTGTACGGCGTGAGTGTGCTTTTTGATGGCGTTCATGGCAACAGACAGCCTTTGGTGACATCAGTAAATCTGACTGGCCACATTGCGAAAAGTCCTCACCTCATGTACAAACAAGCGATCTGTGAAGCTAAGAAGCACTTTCTTGTCGGCAAACTTCTGATTTGGTCTGGACTTGATGTTGCAGAGCCTGCTTAGGCTAGGTAACCGCAGAGAGTCGTAGTGGGTAGACAAGATGGCTTTAATCGAGCTGTGGTTGTCACGATCCAACAATAAAATGAGGCTTTCTGGGCAAATGCAAACGATGAGCATCTAGATGTCGGTTAGTTTTGTGGTTCCAGTGGGCTTTCCATGGTGGTGGCCTTTTGTGGAGAATGTGTGATCTCTCTGGCGTGGTATGGTTGGGCGGTGCCAGTTGTGTCAAACGGACAGACTGCTTTCTAAGCCGTGCAAAAGCTCTTGTTTTGAGGCGATAATAGCAGATTCAAGTCTCAATGTGGGGATGCCAATGCTCGTCGGTCACTGCTCGCTCGAGGACGCCTCCGACCCACCGTAGCCAGCTTCTTTATTCTTCTTCCGGTAGCCGATTGCACGTTCATTCTGGTCTCCCAACCGTATTTACCAAGAAACAGGACTCATTTCGTTGTCGTGACTTTTCTCAAGTCACAATAATTATCTCCAAAGCCAAATACCTAGATGGCAACAGACGCCGTGCCTCCCACGACATATGTCGACCCAGGAGTTCCCACAATCGACGCCCGATGAGGCTTCCAAAAACGACCTGCCTCGTCAACATTATGGAACACAAAACGTTCGACAGCAGTGAACTTTTGCCACACCCCTCCCGAGAATTGCGTCCCCTTGAAGAAAGAACCGGTATCCTTGGGCGTCACATCCTTCCAGATGCTATACTGCCGCAGCAGACTTCCCTCCCCACCAGCCAGGCCCTTGACCAGCTTAACCCGCCCATCAACCCAACCCGACCCGACCTCCTCGCCCGCCGCAGCCCGCCGGTGGAAAACATGCACAGCAAACTCCCCATCCCCGACATACCTCTCCGTCACATCGCCCACCTCACCCACCTTCCTCGCCAGCACGCCCTTCTGGTCCAGCCGGCAAAAAACATGCTTCCCGGCGGTCTCCTGGTACGCGGGGCTCTGGAATCCCTTCCAGACGACAAAGGTGCTCGGCCAGTACAGGCACGTCACGAAGTCCCACGGGTCCTCGCCCGGGTTGGCCTCGTCGGGGAGCCCCCGTGCCTCAACCTGTACGTAGTTGAGCGGCAGCTTGGTGTGCCTTTGGCCCTCGCGCGCCAGGTCGACGTGCACCTTTTGGTACTCGTGCAGGAAGCGGTCCTGCTCCCACGAGGGCTCCTTCTGCACCGCAATGAACCACATCACCCCATGCTCGGTGTCGTACTGGGGCTGGTCCGGGGTTGACATTTTGGGAAGCTGATATTTTCTGTTTTTCTGAAGCGCTGGGGACAGTTGCGTACACGGGTGCTTGGGAGAGCAATTGGTTTCTGGGCGCACGGGGAAGGTGTTTAATTTCTGTTGAATACGATATGTCTCAAGTCCTGTCAAGGAACGAGCAGTTTGGAGATTAATCTACGGATTTATTGCTTTGATCAGTGACAACGTTCTTGGAAGCGTCCTCGCCCACTCCTCTTGGCCCCGGAAAGTGGGGGACGGCATGGGCGAACATCCCGAGGCTGCGTGCAGGGCCAGTTGTTGTCGGTCCCATGGGGTGCTTCGGAATTACATGCCGGTGCGGGCAATGGGGTTTGTAAATCCGGGGTAATGCTTAACAACACCTCATGGCAGCTGTGTTGGGCGTAGCGTAGGACCACTGTGCACCACGTGCAAGCTGGAAAGTGGAGATGTCTCACCAAGCTGCGCGTGGAATGGAACTGGTAAAAGCTTCTACAGTGATATTCTGGACAAGGAACTAGAATTTCGATTCAGGGATTGGATCGCAGATGTGGATGCCGTCTAGTTTAAAGATCAATGCTAGATGCAAACAAGGAAATGCAGCGATGTGACAACCAAGAAGCCCCCGAATATACATGCGGATAATACAACACAGCAAGGGCTAGTCTTTAAATGAAGAGGTGGCCGCCACGGTACTTGACGGTCTCTGCATACTCGCTGGTCTTCGCACTGGTCGCCCGCAAGGCATCTGAATCCCTCTTCGGGAACCCCTCGAAGGAGGCCGCGTAAGTAGCCACGCTGTGTGCGACCAGCTTCGTGTTGAGCTCCCAGGCGGTCACGTTGACGTTTCCCGTATCATCGCACAGCAAGTGGTAGCACTCGTCAAATGCCTCACCCGCATTCCCACCGAAAAAATCCTGCTCCTCCTTCGTCTTGATGACCTCGGCGCCCGTGGCGATCCCACCAGCAGGGATCCCGGCACGGATGAACCCGTCGTAGTCGCTTCGGCCGTCGAAGGGGATGAAGGTGTAGTTGAGATCGTGGGCCTCGTACCAGTCGACGTAGAGGTCACGGAGCTCCTCCGACCCGACGGGGTGCGCGTCGTTGGTGGCGTTGTACACCTGGTAGGCGAAGTTGGGGCTCGCAAGCATGTCGTAGTCCATAAACAGTCGGACCTTGAGGTTCTCACCAGGGGACAGGTTGGAAGCATAGTAGCTGGACCCAACCAGGCCCTCCTCCTCGGCCGACCACCAGGCGAAGCGCACGCAGTTGTTGACACGGAACTTGGTGAGCTGCCTTGCCACTTCTAGCAGAGACAGAGTGCCAGATCCGTCATCGTTGATACCCGGGCCTGCCTCTACGCTGTCAGAGTGGGCGCCAAGAGCAACACAGTTGTTCGGGTCACCCTCTGCTGTCTGGATCACAATGTTCTTCGTGATGGCGCTGTTGACCCAGGAGCTGATGTAAGCGATCGCGTCGACCGTCTCATTGTCCTCCAGCTTCTTGAGGAGGGGCTCAGCATCAGCGCGAGGGAGGCCAAAAGTGGCAACGTGGTTGTCATCGGGGGTTCCGAGAGTCCCGGAGAGCTCGCCCTTCTCGTTGTTGTAGATGACAGCGGCGATGGCTCCTGCCTTGCCTGCCTGGGCGGACTTGTCACCAAAGGAACAGGTCCCGCGGCTGATGAAGGCGATGTTCCCCTTGACGCTGGACGGGTAGTCTTCTGACGAGCATCCGGTGTTATCGACAAGAACCAGATCGCCACGGACGGGCTCCCTATCCTTTGTTGGGGGAGTGAGGCTCATCGGCTGAGCTGCTTCATAGAAATCGCTGCCGATCACGAGACGGAACTCCTGGACCCAGCCGACATAGGCAGGGAAGGGCTGCTCCACAATCGTGTAGTAGTCCCCCAGCTCTGAGATGGACTTTCGAATGTAGTCCAGTGTGCCCAGATGGCCTGGGAAGCTGTTAGTCTTTGGAATGTTGTTGCAAGCACTAGATAGAGCCTCTTCCGTGGTGACTCAGATGGGGCTGTGTTTACCTTCACTGCCGATCACCCGTGTTGGGCGATTATACTCATGCGAGCTGAGGTTGGCAATCTTGTACAGGTCCTGGGCTCCCTTGAGAAGCCTGTCGATAGAGATGCTGTCCTGCAGTGCGTCACTGTCAACCAGCGGCTTCTTGGCCCCGGTTAAAGCTGCTTGATAGCCATCGTCAAGCATGGGCTGCTGCAGGTGGGCGGAAGCCGCTAAGGCGGCATGTAGGGAGACGGTGGCAAGCGAGGCCAGGTTGAAGACTCGGTAGACAGCCATCGTGAAAAAGGTACCAGCGAGCCTCAGGAACCGTCTGAGGTGTGCGCTGCAGCTGGGAAGAGCGAGGGACGAGAAGTGGTCGCGTGCAACTGGATTGGGTTTTGGAGCTGATAAGGCGTGAGTAATGTGACGTCGCGGCAGTGGAGTCTCGGCAGTGGAGCCCCGGCAGGCAAGAGGAGAGAAAGACAGAGAGGCTGGCAAAGCTGGGGAGGTCATGCAGGGGGTGAGCAGGGATGTGCGCTGCTCAGCTGACCATTGCTGATGGTGACAATAATACCAGAAACATTGATCTGTAAAGAGTGCGTCAAGATCCCACGGGCGTGCTTCTCACAGTTCAGTGGTTGTACGATTGGGTCAATATGCTTGATATATCTGCCAGAATATTCAGGTCATCATGATTATAAGTCAAGCTCCTCGTGCCTGTTAATGCCTGCCTGAGCGCCTGCGTGCCTGCAGCCCAGGGGCAGGCAGTGGGCGCTAACCCTTTTGTGCTGTGGGCATTTCCCCAACTGCATTGCTCAGCAAGCATCTCGACTTGCTTTTCCCTGCACTTGATTCAGATTCGATCGCCATTTCGAGAAAAAGTTGTCCAACCTGTCCTTATCTTTATATGTAGCGTTCCTGTTCGAATTGCATCTCCAGCTCGATCCGTCGACCCGGACTGGCATCCTAACACCTTTAGCACGTGCCTTGCTCCATCGTGACGAGGTCCTTGCGCAACGCAGGCCACCTTTCCAACCCTTGTTTCATCACGGAACCAGCTCCAAATCAGGTATGTCCTACGTCCCACGACACCTCCGGCTGCAAGACTAACTCTCTGCCAGGCAATCAGCTGAGAGTGAAGGAAGGAGTCGAGAAACGCCAACGACGTAGCTGCGACGCACTGCAGCAGGCATGGCATCTCAGGTGGCTGATGCCACAGACCAGCCGCGAACCATCACACTGCTCCGCCACGGCCATGCCTGGAACAACATGGTGTCAGGTTTCCCCTGCCGGGACCCCATCCTGACCGAACGAGGGCGGCGCCAGGCCTCCGCCGTCCAGCTCTCTCAGCCCCCCGACGTCATCGTCGTCTCGCCCCTGACCCGCACCCTCGAGACCGCCATCCTCGCCTTCGGCCAACTGATCCGCGGCGCCGGCGGGCCTAGCGCCTCCGTCCCCGTCCAGGTCTGGCCCTCGCTGCGCGAGTGCGGCGACAGGCCCTTCAACCAGTGCCGCACCCGCTCCCAGCTCGAGCGGCGCTACCCCTTCCTGGACTTCTCAGAGTGCAGCCGCTCGGGCGTGTACGACAACAGCAGCGAACGGAGGGGCCACCGGCGGGCCCGCCGCGTGCGCAGGCGCCTCATGGAGCTGTCGCGGACCTACAGCCACATCGTCGTCGTGAGCCACCAGGGCTTCATCCATAGGCTGAATGGCGGCTCCGGGAGGTATCGCAACTGCGAGTGCTGGAGCTATAGGGTCGGCGTCGACTTTAGTATCACCGGTGATGGGGACCTCGCTGCTCCTTCGGGATCCAACGGCCCGACGCAGGTGGCGGCCGGTGAGGAGAGCGAGGTCAACGAGGCGGACTGAGGTTCGAAAAGTCATTAGATTATGGTGATACAGTCATTGGGAAGGCGCTACGGTCGTCGCTTGTAGGCTGACTGCTCCAGTGCATGCGCAACTAGCTCGCAAGTGAGCAAGCAAGTCTGCATGGGGGGAAGGTCTCTCAGTGTAGTTCGGGTTTTATTCAGAGGACAGTTTTGGTGAAGAGTAGGTGGGTTGGAGTCTTTAGTTACAAGCCGAAGCGCATTCACAGGGCATCTTGAGGAGTAGAGGAGAAGCATAATTGAACGACTCTGTCGATGATTCCACATGGAGTTGGCGGCCATAAGTTTACTGCCTTGAATCTCGATGGTCCTGTCTGAGTGATCGATTCCGCACAGCCTATTATTTCTCGGAGACTTTTCATTTCCTGAAGCCCTCCGTCAACCTCCACCAGGAGCCCTTCTACAACCCATGCAGCATAGCAATCTGTCGGTAAAGTGCAACGCGTCGGGGGGTTGGGTTCAAGCGCTACTGAAGCAGACCAAGAGAAAGCTAAGATCTGTCCCTAAAACCGCAATGTCAATTGGCACTGCGAAACTTTGGCATTTGATAATAGTCGGGACGGCTCCTTCTTTTCTTAAACAAGCGGGGGGGTTGTTTGATATATCTACACAATGTAATTAAATTTAGTTATTTTCATGCGTGTGGGCTGTCCCTTACTCTTGCCTCTTCCGGCCATTTCCCCTCCTGGAAGGTGGGGTGTGCTTGGTGCCTCAGGCAACAACTCCACCCCCGTTTTGACCTGGGCGCTTACAGCAGGCGTCAGCTTCCCGCCCCCGCCCCCGCTGCTCTAACGGTACGTTCTGTTCTGCCGGTTCCCGTGCTTCTCTATCCGTCTCACCTTCCATTCCTAGCCAGGTCCTAGAACTCGCGCTTTCGCACTGCAACGGGAATCTGCTCGCAGAGGGAGCATCGCCCGAGACTGGTAGGGTCCGGCGCAGACTAGCTGGGCGCGCCCCCCTCCCCCGGCATGCAAGACTTTGGTGATTTTCTGGCGATGCCGTACAATCCACTTCCCAGTAGACGAAGCAGCCTGCAGTTTCTCAAACGATTTTCTACTATGAGTAGACCTAGCCCCGTCAGAAGCCTCCGTGGATTCATTCTTACTTGCCAGAACAGCGGCGCGCAAGCGGTTGGTTGTGATTGCGAAAAGTAGAACCTTCCCGTGCCATGGAATTCCGAGATTTTGACCGGCAGAAACCTGCCTACTGATTGGCTCACCACCGGAGGAGTCAATCGCTTCCGTATCGGCCCAGGCTGTGTGGGTTGAGCTGGCGCGCGGTTATTGGCGGCAGAACCCGTTATTTTCATGGGCAGAGGACGATGACATCGTAAGGGCCAAGGAGAGCTCATCTTTTTCTGCCGGCCAGTCAGAGTACTCCATCAGGTCAGATCCGCCTGCTCTGCTTCCGTGAGCTTGTAAGTATAGAGATCTCCTCTGTAGTACGGTGTTCAAATCCTTTCGTTGTTCTACTCGCATGGGATGGAAACAATATATACTCGACAGACTGATATGATCATCCAGGCCGGTGGACACGATATATCACAGAATCACCCGGCCGGTAGATGAGGACGGACTGATAGAATACACAGGCGTTTTAAACCTGAAATGTGTTGCTGTGGACTTACACTTTCAAAGACTGCACAAGAAGTGTTCCAGGTTTCCATTTAAAATTACAACCTTAATTTTAACCCTCATTCTTCTAATACAAGGTTAGCATATATCAGAGCTCATCACGAGATACTGAGGCGTCCAATGTTTATATTCTATGTATTTTTTATATTTTATTAGTGAGAGTGATTAATTTGAGATACCTTAAGGCAGAGGCTATCTTTACGTGCTTTAAACCGAGGGGTAGAATGTTCGTCTTAGTAATACTAATGAATAGGCCATGAGCCTCTCTGTAGGCATTGTGAAGGGTAAAGGATGCTTGTTATTGGTCCTTGTCTAAGCTCTTTGATGCTCTGAGGATATGCTTATCCACGGCCCAGAGATTGGGTTCGTCGCGAGGGACCTTGAATATGGGTGCCTTGGAAAGTATACATACGGATTTTGGAGGTGGCGATCAGGCTTATTCCTTACCGGGGATCCGTCTAATGGCGTATGCATTCCTCTCCATATCTATTCGAAGTAGAAAATACGATGCAAGGTCAAGAGCAGATCGTGGAGAGCCATAATCTTACGGCACGCCACGTTTAAGTGCTGAGATAGGTCGCTGCGGATGGTGGCTAAGCTAGACCTGGACCAGGTTGGCTTAGTGCAAGCAACAGTCAAGGTCTGACATCACCAACTTGTGGAAAGAAACGCTGATGTTTTTATCCATCCGTCTCCAAAATGCTTGATTATCATTTTCAGGATAGATGTCTAGCCCTATCTATAAAATTTCGCTATCGTCACATCAATTTAATGCGCTTCGTCGGCTTGCAATATTATGTAGCAGGCCGGCGGACATAATAGATATTCATGTCGTTTTGTATGGCTTGAGTTTTATAGTCCCATCACGTTCGCTGCAAGTGTTGCAGTGCATAGAACTAAATTTACGCTATTACATCCAAGGAGTCGTATTAGCGGCAAAGATTTCGTTGCCGACTGCATTGAAGAAGAGCGTCTAATGAACGTGCGTGTTATGGAATTAATAGCGAAAGTGATATTTGCGATCCGCCGGGCCATCAGAGTACTTCAACAGCTCGCCGCAGGTCTCCCTCGCCTCGGCTGCGCTGCGCTACGACGTGCGATGGACACACCGGGACGCATAGATGAAGAGATCGGATATTCGCACCGGAAAAAACAGACGGTACACCGGTGCATCAATTACTAGATTGCTGCAGATAATCAGAGCACTCCATTCAACCCCGTCGCCCTCGTCACACCACCCTAAGCAGTGCGTTTTACAGCCTCGCAAGCGACGGCGGCCTTAACACTTACGCTAGCTACTAAGAAGCCCTATATAAAGGCTAGTTAGACTGTTAACCAGCTACTATAGGTAGATCTAAGTATTGAGGACCTTAGCGGCGAGAAAGAGACCTAGGAGGAGATTAAATATTGGGTATAAGGAGGGCCGGCCTAGGCAATAAAGAAAGTAGTAAAACACTAAGGCAGAAGTAACAATGCGGAGGATGAGGATGGATGTGGATATATGTAGTCAATGACTGCGTATTTTTATAAAGTATGGCAAACTAGTAGTAAACTTTAAGGTCTGCGCACTGGGTCTGCACTTGTACCCATGTACTATCCGTTTTTTCCGGTGAGGATATCCGATCTTTATATAAAAGCGGACGCCGAGGCGATTGCGGTGCGGACGGCAGGCAGCATAGACGAGGACGAGGACGGGCGGTTGCGCGGGGTGTGGTCCCCAGCAGCCGGAGAACAGAACGTAAGAACGTAAGATGGAGAAAGTATTTAGATTACTCTGCTCTATTTCATGGTAAATCTCTCCATCTACCCTATCTTCATCCGTTTCCGAACAAGCTTAAGGCTCCCAATTTGAGGGTTCTCCGGATCCGCGTCACTAACATGGCCTGAGATGAAGCAGTTGGTACAATCCACCCTTTCAAATATAGCCTCGCCGTCCCGTTCCTTGACCAGTAACAGATATAACACAGTCTGCCTAGTATCTCTCACATAGTGACAGTTTCTTTTTATGTCGGGTCCATCCTTGAGGAGATAGATGACGTGATGACAATTTTTACCAAGCGAGCATTTTCTGGGCGCCTCGAGGGTGCCACTTTGCTCGAGTCCGAAGATGAGCGCCCACAGCCTCTGCCCTGATGGATTCATGCCTAAGTCATCTACACTGGGTACTGAAAACGGGGAATCGCACTGCTGCAGGCCCTGCGGCTCTCGGAATTTCCAACTGGGTTTTCCCCCCTCCTTTGGCACCTGTCGCTCCGCTAGCACCTCGAACGCCAACCCAGTGACGAGTAGGTACCGGGGCTCATTAACGGCCTGGCCTCCGTTTGTCAAACTCCTCAGGAGGCTCAGGTCCCAGCCGCAGTGGCTACCATTTCTGGACTTTATGACCACATCAGAGACAATGTCTTCCAGTTTCCTGAAGGTAGTGTAGTCGCCGGATGGGCCGCGCATCCAGGAGCTGGGGAAGATGAATCGAAAACCAGGATGGTCGCCGGGGCTCCCCCGAAACGCCGAGGCCGTGCAGTCGCCCGCACTCCAAGAATACTTCCAACCGACCCAGGTCCAGCTCGGAAACTCTGGCCTCCGAGTCACGGGCGCATCGAAGCGCCAACTCAAGCCGGCTATGAGTATTCTTATCGATGTAATCTCCTCCGGGTCGACAAAGGTGTCGCTGGGGAATAACGGCACGCCACAGATGATCGGGAAGTCTTACCAGGCAACGCAGCCGATTTGGATCGATGTCTTACGACCAAGGATATCTGAGAGGAAACCGGAGCAAAGAGCACCCAGCCAGGAACCGCCGGGCATGGCGGCCGTGATGCCGCCCTGGACGTCGGACGACGGGCCGCGGCAGTTGCCGAACTCGTCGTTACCCTGTTCGTTGAACTTGCACAGGTATCCTTTTGTCGAGATGATGGCGCTCATGGACATGGGTCACTCCTAAGGCGGCGGTGGCCGCGATGAAGTAGATGTTGCCGACTTTGTACATGTTGTCTTGTGCTGGCCTTGCGCAAGGGGCGGCAGGGGAACCCAGAGGGTGGCCTTCTCTTTATAATGTGGTGAACCGCCGGGCGGTGTGGTGTCTTGAGAGGAAATCGGTGATGTTTCCTCTTCGATGTTGACGACTCTTGCGACACAGCAAGGTCGAAACTTGAGTCAGGGATGTGTATCGAGGCAAAATGAATACCCACGAGGGTGACAAGCAAAAAGAGAACGGAGAACAACTGGGAGGCTCTTGCTCTTTATACTTTGGGTACCATGCACTGTACATGAGGCAGCTTCGATGGTGATCTGCGTGTATCTAGTAAATACTGGGACAGTACTACATGACATGGGAAGGACCGGGAAGCCTTGACCAGACCAACCCATGCCACAACCACGCTGCCTCACATACGCGAGCAGGGCGAGGTGGGCTTCAGCCTGCTCCATCCTGTCTCCGCACAGTCTCTTGCGACGTCAACAGCTAAAATTGAACAGGGTGTGATTACCAAGGGAGCGGGCGCAAGGCCATTAGGGCGTGGAGTTGGTTCCGGAGCCATGTGAAAAAGACGAGGTAACCACAGGTTAGAATGTTCCACGCAGGAGTCAGTCAAAGAGAAGACGATGGGCAGGTGGATCATCCATGTCATGTATGTGCAGGAACATGGAGAAAGTGGGTTGGCTGGAACCCAGGAAGGGCCGACTAGGCTGTCTGGGGAAGAGACATTAGGCATAGAGAGGTGTGTTTGTGTAAGTGTGTGTTCCTTGCGGTAGAATCGAGGATCCAAGACCAAGGAACTGGTCGGCCGAGGTCAAGCGGATGGAGCGATATGCCAGGGGCTCCCGGTTACCGGCTTCTCTCACCTCGTTTACGAATCTGCTGTGCAATCAAGGGGCACAGGTAACGTGCCGTGGTGCGATGTCTGATCCGAGCGGCGTACCGTACGCAGTGGCACTTGTAGGACTGTGGGTAAGAGCTAAAATTAGGCGACCTCGTGGCTGCTTGCTGCTCCTTCCTGTGAGACCAACCGGCTCCCTTGGAACCAGATAGGGAGTGAGTTCTGCGCTGGCAGCTGATTGAACAGGCGACAAGACGGGGGATATGGCAATGTCGTGTGCCCCGAAAAACACCGTTCGATGCCTAGAAAGCTTCACCGCACCCACGCCTGATGCACAGGACGGAAACCCGTTGGCCAAGCCGGGCTGGCGATGCTTGACAGGCTTGGGGGCCGGGCAAGTGACGTGCGGCGTGCCTTGACAGCAGGGTGGGATCACCAATGTGCTGTAGCGCGGCAGGGGTTGGTCGAGCACTGTTTCTCACGGGCGGGAGTACTGTAGGCTGGGAAGGAATCCTTCCCTCCACAGTCCCCTGCGATTCGACGGCCAGCACTTGCAGGTCGAGCCAGACTGTTGGTTGTCTCCAACAGACGGGCAATGTCCGGAGCTGTTATCACCCCGAAGATTTCAAGTTGCCCAAGACGGTGTAGTCCAATAGTGAGTGACAAACAAAGCCACTCGCTTTCTTCGACGGGAACACAAGAACAAAGACAGTAGGTTATCCCACAGGTTATCCCAAGAGGCTCTGCCGACACGAGACAGCCGTAAAACGTTACGCAAGGGGAAGTTGCCATCGCACAAAGCATTGCCTGTAGCAAGGTTCCCACATAAGATTTGAGCAAAGGTCCAGGCGCATCTGCCCACCAGGGCGACAAGAAACCGCGTGGCGGCACACGACGGGCCGAGACACATCAAGAAGAAAGCCGGGAGCTCTGACTGTTCCTTTTCGGACGGCGTTTGGTTATGCCATCTTCACGAGACGCGCCGTGGCGCAGAAGCACTACCGGGAGGGCCTACCGGAAGGAAGGGTCGTTGAAAAATCGTGTCGTGAAAAGTCAAATGCACATCCGAGGTCAAGTTCCCCGTGGAGAGGAGAAAACTGGAGTCTGGAGATTAGTGGGTTGTGGCACGACTTGGAAGTATCTTCGTCTGGGGTGTTGGATTTTCTCGAGATGTAAGGAGACGAGAAAACCGGAGCATGTGGGTGGTCTTGTCTCCACAAAACCGCCAGAATGCGGCCGATTGGGCCGCAGCCGGGATGTCACCGACTATCATGGCCGTTTGTGGGCTTGTCTGGTCGCCCAGCGCATGAAAGATCTTGAGGAGAAAGACGGAGAGTCTGGAGATTGCAGATTTCTGGGGGAGGCAAAAAGGGTCCATCCTGTGGAAGTCTATCGTGAAGATTCTCAAAGCTCTCCAGGACGCCTGCCGTCCATCGTTCACCACCATCTCGACACACAAGGGGAGATAGTAGCCAGTACCTCGCCCATGCATGAATATCGTCAGTGGCGTGACGGGAAGCATGGGTGCTGCTCGGGAATCCGTGCCAAGCCGGCCACTGCCTTGTACTGTGCGTGCCGCTGAAGATCCTCCTTCCGCGGCTGATGGAATACCCAGGCTACCTGTGGGCTGCCTGGCTACGCACGGCTAACAGGCGCACTCTAAGGCCGGGCCAGGGGATGTGGTCCTTCAGGCTTTGGCCCGGCCCGATTCCTGTGTCTAGTAGCCACCGCCTTGGTCAGGAACACAGGCGGACTGATGGCCGTTGGGCACCCCATACCGTACGCCAACGATTCGGACACGGCTTTCTTTCAGCAATGAGAGACTTTTTCCACAACTCCGGTTCGCCTCGGTTGGTCTTGACCCGGGCACTCGGGTCCGTGTATTGTGGTGGACCAAAATTAAGATAGCCCAGGCACACCGCGAACTTCTCTCCAAGTTTGTTTTGCCGCAGCCAGGCAGGGCTCGTGTTCAGCACGTCGACCACGCCTGTGACTCCAGGAGTGCGCGAACTGGCCACTGGCCTGCTGCATAATAGCGTTGGGCTTTCTAAACCGTTTTCTGCCGCTCGACCATCTGACAGCTTGTTCTAGGCCCGGGGTCACGCATAACACACTCAGCCCAGGGACAGCAATGAAGCGGCTGGCTAGCAATGCTTCCTCTATATGCAACGTACAACTCGCTGCACAATTCTCAGCTTGCTTACATACCTAGGCAGTACAGCACCGACTGGGTAGGCTATGAATAACACCCTCACGCCATTATATCTGACTACACACTGTTCCAACGGGATGGTATTAACTGCCAGTGATGGTGCAGTGTCATGCCACCACACATCGCAGGCCGAGCACCGCACAGCAAGTCCGATTCGGAAACGAGCCAGCTGACAATCCAACACACCAATCTAGAGGGCTCGGGATGGTCACGCCCATCTGTTGATCTGCAGTTAGCGAGCCACACCAGTACCGGCCGGCCTCTCCTGCGGTGCAATTTCAATAGTCTGTTCGGAACAAAGTGCAACTGTGTTAGGTGTGTGTACAGCAGCTCCGCCGTCTGCTGAGGTAATATGTTGAGCAGCAAGGTATCCCAGTGCTCAGAGATTCATCAGCTATATCACACTTAAGGTAGCGCAATACATGGTAATGCAGTGAAGACTAAAGCAAAAATTCGGATAAAGAATATAGAACTTTGACCGTGACATGAAAATCTTGTCTTTTGTCCTTGTATGAGGAGCGTTCAATTTGAGAGGTGGACACTTGGGAGTTAGGGGCCATATTTGTTCGTCTCTTCTGCAGATATCAAAGCGTTTATTTCTTGAGTCCTCCAAGCCAGTTCAAGTTTTCGAATGAGTATTTGTTATCAGAATGGCCAAATCAATCGCCGCTCAGTTTGATTAGGTCCAATACTAATAGGCTACCCTCCCCTCAACCTTAAGTTTTCTCACTTTTGGTCAACGATGTAACCAGAATCACCTCGCGAACGTTCCCTTCAAGCCATACAAACAAAGAGTGCTCGAAGTCAGTCTTGCCTTCGATAGTCTGTAACTGGTCCCAGTCAACCAAGCTGACACTGACTTTGGCCGGATTCTTGTTCCCGTCAAGGTGGTTCTCATCGGGTTTCCCTTTAAGGGTTGTGTAGGTTGTTTCGATAACCTCAGGGGTGGTGTCTAGCCCTGCTATCTCCTTCAGTTTCTCTGGCGTTGATATTGGGCTGTTGGCGGAGATAACGATTGGGAACTTGGGGTTCTTCCGCTTCCAACCATTAGCGTATGCCTGTAGGGCTTCGTTCCAGTGGCTGAATTTGTCTCTCGTTCTTGCACGCTCTTCTTCTTCGCGCATGTGGTTTTGGACTTGGGACTTCCCCAGGTTCTTGCGAAGGTTATCGGCCATAGTTATGAGGGTGAGGGGTAAGGAGTGTTGAATTAGAGTGATGAGGGAAATGAGAGATTGATGGATCGGATATAATGGAGAGCTTTCCAGCCTCTGCGACAATGCTCCTCTTTTTCAAAGGGAAATAGGGATTTAAGAACGAGACAAACGAGGCTGTTGGACGGATTCACAGGCGTGAGTAAGTGGAGGACCCCACCGTGCTATTTATGTTGCACCCAGGAATTTGGCAGGGGCCTGTGCTTTCTACTTACCTAATCTAGCCGGTCGCTTTGGGGGCGGCCAAAGGAGCGCGCGTGTTGGCATGCCCCGGGCTGAGAATCACACCCCTCCCTTATCCCGACACAAGACCCTGAACTCAGCTTGATTAATTAAAATATAGTATTACGAGCACTTAGTGGTTGATTGGGCATCTGAGATAGTGCTTTCAAGTGTTATGAATGAACTGGGGTGTTATAAAAGGGTTATGCCAATAGAGGTTCCGCAGAGAGACGAACGACGGGCAAAATTCGGCCAAATAACCAGCACGCCAGATTGAGAACGATTGAGAGGTCCAAACACGGAATACCTAGGTACATAAGTTTTATCTATTTATAAATCATAGAGACGAAATTCAGGAATCTTGCAAAATGCTTGATAAGTTGAAAAGTGGATTTCCTTATCGCTATTTATAGTAATACAAGCACCGATACGGAAGTATGCGGCACCAACACCACCAGAATATCCACACATGGCTGCTTCGTTGCGGCACAGAACGGCATGTTGGCGTTAAATATGGCTGTGGCACAGCGTGGAACTGGCGGGTAATGGCCGACTTGTTGACCTTATATAAGAATGATTTCCATCCTTATCGATGCGGTCATGGTCTTTCCAGAGGTCGAGGCTTGTTCAGGGTGGATATTGCCTCTAAGAATAGCGATACCAAGTGTTTTATGTCCGGACAGCAGACGTGGTGGCCACTATCTAGACCGTGTGCGGCCATTTGTGGCCCGAAGCGCGACGACTACCATCGAATCGAGGGTCTTGAGGCTGAGATTCCAGAATGCTGTCCCACGGCTTCTTCAGCTATATAGTGATATAAGAGTAGGTCTTCTCTCCGAAACCTGAGGTCATAAACCAGTAATCTCAATATCATCAACACAGCATTCACAATCATCAAACTAACGGTAGCACTGCTCGGGTCACTATTCTGGACAAGATTCTTACTTCTTCCCACTTCCATCTTCTAAGGCACTAGGACTAGAGCCCATTGCCTCTCATACGTTATCCACAGATCATCTATCTCCAATCCCCTAACTTTGCTATTTTGTAAGATGCCCAGCGCTTGTTATAAGCAGTTTGACCAAGTCAAATAGATGCTAACTCTAAGACAGTTGTGTTTTGAAAAACAGACTATATTCATCGTCGATCACCATGGCTCAGGCTCAGGCAAAACTAGCGTTCGGTATAGAGATCGAGTTGCTTCTAAAGCCCAAGAAGCAGCTTCTCGATCAACTCGACCAGGAATATAAATCAAAGGACCTCGGGAAGCTTGCTCCAGGGTCCAAAGACTAGGCAAGTGGTCTTGAGGTCGTGAAAAAGGCCCAGGCTGTGTCAGAAGACCCAGCTCAGAAGAAAACCGATGCCCATAAGCAGGCTGTAAAGGCGAACGCGGAGAGGTTTCGTGGGGAATTCCGCAGTCTAGTCGCTGAGAGACTCTCGGCCGGGGGCGTTCCTGCGGCACTGAAAAGCAGCGACTTCACGGAGTGGTCTGTAGTGGACGAACCCACGTTGGATGAAGTATCAGGGTATTGTAAGTCTGGTCCCAAGTCACCCAGCCTTGCGCAAAAACCTGCTGCTTCAAAGCAATGACTCACCAGACTATCCAACATAGGCCGCGTTGAGTTCGTCTCCAGGACCATTGCCTCAGACGATGCTTGGCAGCCGGAATTCGACCTGCTGTATAGATTTCTCACCTTGAACTGTGATGTCGCACGCACAACGGGCTGCTCTACCCATGTCCACGTCTCGCCCTCTGCTAAGCCGAAGGGAAAGGAAGATAAGTGGAGCTACTTAGATCTAAGGTCGATCATGAAGGCTCTCTCATACTACGACCAGCCAATCACTAAAGTCATGCCCGCCGAGAGGAAGCAAAACCCTTATGCCATGTCAAACATGACACTTCCGGATCTGTCCAAATACTACGCAGCTGTCGAGAAGAATTCCTGGAAGCCCCTGTTCGACTTTTACGATGCGCAACTGAAGAGCGCTATTCTCGTGCGCAGCGCCCACGCGACCATGGGGGGCGACCGGCTCGCATCCTGGAACTTTGAGCACATTACGGATCAGTGTGGCACTATCGAGTTCAGACGCAGTCCCGGATGCGACACTGTCGCCAAGGCGAAGCACTGGGTGAACTTCACGCTCGGCTTCATATACTATGCCGCCAAGGCTGGTGTCGATTGGAAAGCCCACCAGAATGAGAAGAAGCACCCGTCGGTCACGGACCTCAGTGCTTTCGTTATCACGGGTGTCAAGCTGCTGGAGCCCAGCTGCAGTGCCCTTTTGCCCATTGCGGAGGACACGAGCCCAGCAACGGTCTTCAACGCCGCGGAGACCGCGAGGAAGATGGCCAAGATGGCGCAGCGAGCAAGTCCATACGCAGAATCGGTAAGTCTCGCCGGGCCACAGCCCACGCTCATCCGTTTCTAAGCACATGTAATAGTTTCTTATGTATACTGACTGTGAGATCTTGCGGACATATAGGTCATCCGGACGCCGCCGAACACTCCCGTGGCTCGCAGCCCTGCTAGCAGCCCGGCTAGCAGCCGTCCTAACACTGCAACCAGCCGCCCCGGCACTCCCACCGGCCGCACCCCGGCGCCGAGCACCGGCAACACCCCGAACAACAGCCGGCCTTTTACTCCCACCGGCCATGCCCCGGCGCCAAGCACCGGCAACACCCCGAACAACAGCCGCCTTGCTACTCCCACCGGCCGTGCCCCGACGCCGCGCACCACCACCACTCTGCCTTCTCGCACAGCAGCGCCGGGCACCAGCGGCGCCACGACGAGTGGCAGTCCTGCGACAAAGCCGCGGAGGACATAGCCCTAAGCAATTGCCCTCAGTGAAGGTTTATCCTCCACGAATAGAGGAGGAGTGATGCGGAGAACTACCACTACGGGCCGGGTGCCCGTATTATCGCGTTTCCCGCTAACCATTTGACGCAATCTGCGCATATATCATGTGAGATGTGTTAGATACGACGTTCGCTTTGCTCTTGTTTCTTGCTTGTCTTCCTTTAGCAAAATTCTGGCCTTATGTCTTAGTTTATGTAGTGCTTTGAAAGTACTACCATTTTAATAAATAAACTAGATTGGGCTGCCGTTTACCTCTCCCTAGTGACATACTCGGCCCCAACTTAAGTGAACTATAAGCAGTAAATTGAAATTATGATAGGATGCTGGCTCTAAGGTACCTTTTGTTAAACCCTTTCTTACAAGCAATGCTTATCATTATATTTATCGAGGTATGCTCACCGGCTACACCGCGTCTTTAACGCTAACGTGAAAGTAAAATAAATTAATAATACCACATTATATACACGGCTAATTAAAGCTAAGGGGAAATTAAAAAGTAAGTAACTAGTTTTACTTATAATTTATACATAACTATTACGCGCTCTTGAGCTTCCAAATTACGGAGCCCAAGGGCCGCATGGACGCCAAGAAGGTTGCCCTGTAAATCACTCGCGCCGCCTCACCAGCTTTGGACAGCAGCAAAACTAGATTGCACGGCAACCCGACATGCCGCAACGGACGACTAGTCGGGAGCTGCAGGGCTCCTACTAGACTCAAGCCGGCTCACAAATTTTCTACTTTTACCGTTCTTGTTTTTTGCGTCCTGTTGGGGCGAAACGACTTGCATTTAAGAAGGCAACTGTGTCACGGAATCCTTTTCCTCTAGAAGGCATTGATACTATGAATCGGATCATGTTCTCGAAGAAAGGGGGTATGCGGAAGAGAACGTGAAATCAGTAGTCACCGCGCATGTGCTTTGGAGGTAGCTTACCCAATGGTAGATCAGCAGATATCGGGGCGGAAGGCACGTCGCGTATGTCCGGTCACCAGACTACAGAGTCTAGGTGCCTAGGAATTGTTATGAGCGAGCTAGCAGCAGGAAATGGCTGATCTTGCAACCACTGAGACCGATCTCCTCGTCAGGATGGCTGTGGCCGACTGCAACCGTGAATCGAAGTTGCAGAGGCCCACGACAGATCGAATGCAGGAGCAGCACCTCTCTGGAGGCCACCCTCTGCGTACGGTCTCGAAAGAGGAAGGTATTCGAATCTTTGGGCGCTTGTTTCTGGGCCTTCAAGTCGTGCTGACGGTGCTCAAGGAGGTTGAGAGCCGCCGTGAGGACACCGTCAATCCCAAGGCCTTTGGCAACGAGCACTACAATCTCGTACTGTCCATACTGTGGGTCCTGCCCGACTTATCTAAGCCATGGCCCCACACCACCACTACTCAAAACAGCCCGTCTATAAGTCGATGGATATCGGATGGTAGAGATAAATCACAGGAACCGAAAATATGGACATAAGTGGATTGGATGTATTCTCACACCGTTGTCGATCAAGCTTACCAGGCACACATAGTAGTATGGGCGGAAAGACTGTGCCGGGCAACAACCTATTACAAGTTAGAACCCTACGCAACCGTAAACCCAACAATTGAGCAGATTCAAACATATAGGGACGTATGGGAACGAAAACCAGGCAATCTCATAACGATGTGATATCAGCAGGATCTGCCTAAGCCGAACAATACTTAATTAGCGTGGTTGTAGATGCTGGCTCAGACTCCTTGTGGCCAGCTATACGCACGCTGCCACAATCCATCATTTCGGGGCTGCCGCCTGCTTCAAGTACCGGCTTGGAGACGGATAGAACTGCAACCGGCCCGGAACCCCCTCTTCATCTTCTTGTGAATACTTCGGTGTGTCTCCAAAAGTTCCGGTGTGGTCTTTCCCTGCAAGATGTACTTCTGCTTGAATTTAGCAAAACCCGGAATGCCGGCCAGCAGCTGCGAGATTTACAGTTTACCGCGAGATCATCTTCACTGTGAGGTTCTTCGGCGAGACCAGAGTTCTGCTCAGTTTTTGTCTGCGGCTTTAACGGCGACTTTAGGCGTATAACCTTGATGATGCTGGTTCCTCGGTCGTTTCTTGAGCCTCGGACCTCAGCAGAAAAAAGCCTCCGCAATCTTCTCGATCTGGTGCCCAGAGGGACAAACAGCCTCCCACGTACGCACCGGTCTCGAAAACAGTGATCGTCAGGAACTCCGGTTTTCGCGCCTCTGTGCTCGAAGGGTCTCAAAGCGCGCGTAACTATCCTCAGGTATTCCGCTAGCACTATCAATAACACCCTCAGTATGCTCATAGCCTTCCGACGAGACAGCACCAGGCACACAATTTGCCCGGCGCTTTTCTCTTGTAGTTTGCGCGGGACTCGACTGTAATGGACTGTCCTCATTATCGCCCTCTTCTCTGCCAACATCGTCTGCACTCGTAGCCGATTTCGCTGCTGAGACTTCTACATCAGAAATGGTTACGCAGTCGGATGGTTGCTGAGCAGGTTCAACACCTGTAGCCGCATTCTCAAACCTCTCGTCGTTAGGCTCTTGGCCTGCCCCAGGCACCATGGCGTTTTCAGCAGGCTTGATCTTGCGGAAATTTGCCTGGTTTTTTGACAACACCTTGAACGCTGAATTCTGGCGGCGTTGGCGCTTACTTGCGCTGGTGTCGCTGTTGTCCCTCGCTGATGACATGGGGGCCTTCCTCTTCGGCTCTTGGTAGGGTGAAACACTTGGAGCGGAGAATAAGCCAAATTTGGCTTGTGATAGATCTCTCACGGGCTCGTGAGGATATGACTGTGACCGAGGGAGTCGAGCAGAGACCGGAGACCCAGGATTCCGATCTGACTGTATATCTTGCACTGTAGGGGGTTGGGCTTGCGCGATCGATTGATATCTCTTCGGAGATGCCTTTGCCGTAGGCATTGAAGTGTCGGCGGGAGCAGCCCGCAGTGATGAATCCTGAGGAAGGGTAGTCTTTGATGTCGTGGTTTGTCTTGTACGTGCCAGAGCATGCGGCTGAGGTGCAGATTCGCGATGGTTCGGAACGAGAAGGAAGTTCTGATTAGAATGGGACATATCGTGGCCGTGTGAAGTCATGGGGTGAATTTCGCGTTCCTGTCCCAAGGGACCATGGTCGTCCATACCATTCTGGTTTGATTTATCAGCGTTTATATCAACAGGCATCCAGGCCCTTCGGAGGCTTACTGTCGTTCTAGGCGACGTCGGCCCTGTTTCCGCCTGTGTTCCTCCTGACTCAGATATTGGAAAGCTGGTCCTATCTTGAAACTGATCCAACAAACCCGTTGCCGTGGTTTTGGTAGTTTGATACTTGTGGTATATCGCTTTCTTTTTCAATTCGAGGCGTAGCCTTTCCTCGAGATTTGAAGGTCTCGGTTTCAACGCTCGGCCTTGGTCAGTAAATGGAAAGTGATTCAGGAATTGGATAAGCCGCTTGGCTTGTTTGAGTGGTTTAATCGGTAAAATGCGAGCTAGTCATCTTCCAATCGATATCACACAAGCATTAGCGGCCCATCCGGGAACCTCTGGATCCCTTTACTATTGGCGTATTGTTCACGAAGGGCTCAAACCGAGGCAGCCTGTATCGCAGTCAATGTACTTCTTTGGAGCTAAGGTGATGATTCTCACACTGAGCGAAATGACGAACGGCACGAGAAAGGGTGGAGTAACAACTCAGTTCTCCTTCCCACCACTGCGCATGGAACTATATGACCTGCGACGACCAACAGCTTCCACCCTCCGACCAACCTGTTTTGCACGACAGCCATTTGATCACAATATTTAGTACTGTTTGCCCAATTTTACAGCAGCAAGCGCAGTCTCCTTGAACCTCAGCAGCCAAGTGAGCTCAACATGTCCGAAGCAAATCCCGAGTCTATCAGCCTTGGTAGATCGAGCCAGGAATCTTCTCCCATCGCCGCTCAAGCCACCATGACCCATGTGGACCCTGGTACTGTTGGATCTTACCTTCAACGCCCTCTCAGCCTTGAACACCCTTTTCTACCACCACAGACCGTCCGCGTTTTGGACCTCCACAGCACATCTGCGGCGCCTATGACGCCAGACCCAGACGCGCAGCCCTACTTTTATCTCCAGGACGTGGCGGACAACAGTCCCTACACGACCCGTGGCAGCAGCCCGTTGGACTCGATTGCCGAAATAGACGCACCAAGACCGCCACCACCAGACGTGACGAAGGAAGCTCAGCAAGAGCAGAACCAAAAAGATATACCTCCGATACTAGGCTACTCTCAAACGGATTCACGACAGCCCACACCTGTTGAGCTTCAGACATGTTCCAGCAAGATGCAATGCGCAAGAATAGGGTAGATTTCTGCGCACTCGTGTACTGCACAGGAGTGTGAGGGTTTTGTTGGACAACTTGTTCATTCTACGGCAGAACTCAATTGGCTGTTGCATCAACCACCGCCCAACGCTAATCAGTGAAGCGCTGCTGCGTCCCTCCAATCAACATCTGCAGGTAAGTCAGTTAGTGGTCAATTACTCGTTCCGAAGATGATTAGCCTTGTTTGTAAGCCACTTGAATTTGCCTAGGATCGTTTGGTCCTGTGCAAGCTGCCTTCTCACTTGAAAGTACGAAAGACCCTCCGTAAAGGCTTGGCCGGTCGTCCACCACTCGATTGATTTCTATATTTGTTTTTATCTGCAGGCCTGTTGCTAGATGTGATTAATGTTTGCGGGACCTCGAAGCGGCTCTTTTCACACGGCATGGAGTGGTGTACTGTATGCGACATTTCCAGGAGTGTCAGCAGCCATGCCAGTTCTGACAAACCTCACGAATCATAGCAATCACAATTTTTCTAACTAATGACCACTCTACATAAATCGCTCCTCTCCTTCTTACTGCGCTGCGTTGTACTGTTTCACCCGTCCAAAAATGCCCTGCACCTCGGATGCCCATCCTCTCAATCAGTGAATATGCTCATCTATTTCAGTGCGTTTCAGGCTCGCAACTTGCATGTCTTGTCTTCGTCAGAGCCACGGCTGCCGTTTATATGTGGCGCCTTTTCTGGGTCTTGGACATTGTGGAGCAAGAACGATACCCAAAAGAAGGTCTTTGCTCGACCGCAGCAAACATGTTATTTCTGGTACAGGATCGTGGCTTCAAGGAGACCTGCCAGGCCTCCTAGGGGTATAACCACGTAGCACCTTCGAAAATCCGATTCCTTCATGATAAACTTATGGTATGAAGTGTAGGGAAAGTTGCCATGGTGGCTTTCTAACGTAAGTGAGATTTGAAAATGCACTGTAGTCTACAGTACTGCCCGAGCAATATGGTATGGGAACCATGTTCTCTGTTTGCAGGCGGCCTCGATTCCTGCTAAAATTATTTTACAAATATGCAGTGCAGTACAAGAATGACGTAGGACAAATTGGGGGACTGGTGACTTGCAATGCGAGTCCCTATTTCAGTCCAGCAATCCATTTCCTAGGTCCTTACAATCCCGTTCCCAAATTAGCTGCATCGACACTAATCATTATTTTGGTACTGTATGAATATCGCTAAGCCTGTGGCTCAGCATATTTTTCAAGTCCATGAGCCACTGTTTAAGGTAAGATAGTTCGCATGCAATTCGCGCAGCTTCAAATACGGCGCAATATGAATCGCTGATCACATGGCATAAGTGCGGTGTGGGCTCTATGGTGCGACTGAACAGGTTCAAAGCTCCGCAACTATCACAATCCAACATGCCTTACATTCGGCTCGAGATCGCTTCTGTCAGGGAGTCGTTCTCTCCATAGGTGCGCTTCTGCTTGTCATCCCTAGGCTGCAGCCAAAAAGTGTTTCCGGTGGTTGTTGGCCGACCTGGCGTCCACCAGAAAGGTTCAATCTGATTGGAGGGCTTTTGTTAAGCACAACTTCTTCCACTACGCGTTCACCCAATCGGCTTGCCTGGTCATGCCTTACTCAATCACAATTCAGACGGCACGGTGGTAATTTGGGGGAATGAAGTCCTAGTCCACTCTAGAACGTACCTGCAACGGGGACTGGAAGCACCGATGTTATGCGATCAATCTATTGCTAATCTATCGCTTGCCCTTGTCCAGTAAGCTTGTGGGGTGCGGTTGATCCCAGAGACCCTGTTTCGAGCCTCACAGGCGTGTCTGGGTAATGAAGCAGTCGAATAGAATACCAAATACCATTGGTCACCTGTGCCTTGACCCGGACATGAGTAATCACAGTGACTGTATTGGCCAATAAAGTCTTGAGCCGGATTGCGGACATGTGCGAGGAGGTGGCGGCACTCAGAAAAGAGTACAGATCGAACCCGGCGAACCGACGAAGACCCGTGGCACAGCCCAACAGGGCAACTCATGGTTTCACAGAGGAACGCAAACTTGATGTCGGCTTCATGGACGATCCTAAGGCTGGAAAAGATTCCCGATGCCACTGGTCGCAAATGCGCGTTCCGGGCGAGCTGAAGAGTAATCCGTTGGCCGATACAGCGTCAAAGGCATGGCTTGATCCTGGGACATACGCGAGGGAAGTCCTCGCTGCTCAAGACACTCGTCGCTTCGCCTTGGGCTTTACTCTCTGCGGATCCCTCATGAAGGTTTGGGAGTTTGACAGGCTGGGGGCGGGGGTTGCGTCTGAGCAGTTCGACGTCAATGAAGATGGACTGCAGTATGTCCAAAATTTGGTGCTGCTGGATCGACTAGATGCAGCACATTGGCGATCACAATGGGTTCGCCCGGCTTACAGGTGGTTCATGCCAAAGTGGGAACGGCCCGCGTACTCTACCACACTGCTACACCAGTAGTCTATTCGGGCCTATCGCCTGCATTCCGAACCTTAAAGGCGTGAGGTATGGGCTGGCACAGGTGCGCCACTGCATGATCCCAAAGGGGCCTAGCTTGCGGAGAAACCGCTTCGTCGGCCAATGGTACTACCGGCTCAGACTCGTTCGAATTGAACGAGTCTCGTCTGGGGCACGCAAGCGCAAGACTACAGGATGGCATTATATAAATGGCACCATTCCACTATTCACACGAGGAGCAGTTACTTGACGCCCTTCTCTGATCAGAAGCTCATAATTATTCAAATGATCAGCGCGAGCAGCATCACACGGCCGCATTAAGCAGCACAGCAAAGCATAGAACCAATTTTCGAGCGAACGAAGACAAACAAGCCCATACCCCGCCGCGAGTACGGCACTGACTCGAATTGTTCCTTCCGCCGATTGCAAACAATACAGCCCCGATGGAGGAATAAAAAATCAGCCAATATGAGGTCCTCCTAACGGTAACGGACGAAGTCGCAGGCCGCGTCCCTCAAGGAGTTCCATGAACGTGTTCGCCACTGCGAGACCGATGCTGAGAAATTCTCCCTGTGCAAGCAGGTGCGCAGCCAACTGCTGGACCAGCATAATGCATTGGACACGTTCATTGCGGTTACCGAGAAGATAATGTGTGATATCTGCTTAAAATATTAACAAAATAAGAAAAGAAGGAAGACACAGGACAAGTACAGTACCGTCAAGAAAAGCTAGGATGGGACCTTTAAATTACGGCGCAGCATGCACCGTTGTTCACATGACCTAGCTGAAATGCGGGGTCGTAGACCTTCCCATTCGGCATCAGCTCGATTAGCGTCTTGTTCTCCCCGTTGGCTCACCTCTGCTTCTCACACCCCGTTGCAGTCCTGTTCTGCACTTCTACCGTGAGGTCTCTCTAGCGGCTCCTGCTTGGCTTGGTATCGCGCCCGATCCGAATTCTGGGGCCCCTACGTCTAGCCTTATTCCCGCCGCTGCCTGGCTCGGATGCATTGATAAAGTCCAAATTCTACTGTACTCCGAAGTCCCAGCCGCGCCTGTTGTACGCGCCATCAAAGTAAATTGCTGCAGCCTGAGAAGAACCTGTTTGGCAATTTTGACTGCATTGGTTGCGTTGGAAGCACGCTACACTGAATTCCAATCACGCTGCGGTGTGATCGCTCTTGCTCCAGGCAGCACTTGCAACGCTGTGAAAGCCTGTTTTGTGTCTCTTCAGGCCCCATCTCTGGTGTGTTCTGAAGATCGCTTGCAAGGGGGTGGGGGTGTCCCACATAACTGAAATGGCTGTCAATAAGACATGAGATGTCATCGAAAGCGGGCAGCCCTGATTTAATAGCTAGGCACGGTACCAACATCCAATAGAGGATGAATTGCATCCAGGAGTAGGTGCATAATGTCATAAACGGCTGCAGGCGCCTTGTCGGAAGTGTAGGACCTCTCAGGCTGGACTCAGGCTGTGAAGGCTCTGGTGGTACGTGGACACCACAGCCGTTCGCCGTTGCCTTTTGAACTCAGCCAAGTTACGAAACACAGCACCCCGCCGTAGTGCTCTACAGTAGTCCCTGAAAATGTTCCTAGAACAACAGGTGGTACTGAACGGGACACCATTAGCCACCGTCATCGTGACACTGACATAAAGTCCATCCAATTGTAGACATTGCACATCAGTGCACTTTGCCTCCTGCAGGTTGGTTCAGGAAGTACGGCTAGCATCGGAGCGCCTTTCCCACTCTGGATGGTGTGAAGAAACACGAACATCAATCAAGCACTCGTGACACCATTCGCCATCGAGATGCGATTGAAAGCCACTTGAATTCAGTTGACATAATCACGACTGTACACCCTTCTGCTCAGCATCCGGTAGTATTTGTTTCTAGACATAAAGCAACGATCTAATTGGACAAATGGACAGATGGTGGTATTAATAGGAAAGCACATGGATTTGGTATAACAGGCATGATTGCGCTTGTACCACGCCAAGGAGTGCGGTTCGATTCTGGCCGATTGAAATTCGATGGATCAGCTACATATCACAAGGCTCATTTCTCCAGGCGTTCTGGTGCGTCTGATCCTCCAACAGATCAAGGCTGTTGGCCCAAGCCCTCCCTCCCTTTGTGGTCTCGCGTTATGATTGGGTATTGCTGTCAACTTTGAAATCTGTCACCGAAAATTGGTACAGTACAGTACATGTACTGTACCTTTATACATCCACCACAAAAGCCTGGGCCCCCACCGTGGTACTTTTGCGTCAAGGCATCAAGGCCCCTTCTTTATCGCAACACTCGCGCTTGGAGGGGGAGACATTGGCACTACCTATGGGTTTTCGACATCACCACCCTATTGGCCCCCTGTTGGTGTGCAGACCTGCTGTCAACCGGCCTGGTCACTTCTTTTTGGTCTAAAAGTCTCAAGAATTCTTGCAGCACTAGCCGGCGCGGCCACTCTGCCAAGCTGTGCAGTTTGAAACCTCGCTCAGACGAGCAAGTGTGAGCGCAAACAAATGCGTAAGAACCACACGTGAGAAGCTCAAGGCTGACCACAGTAGAGGCAGGCGAAAGCCCCTCCACGGGGAGACCATGCACTATGCTTTTTCCAACTGCAAAGCACCGTGGTGTACGGCACCAATCGCGTGGGAGAGCAACGTCTCTGCGGCAAGCCGGTCTGTAGGCACGAATGTGGAGACACAATTTCACACTGGTTTGACAAATGATTCCGGGTTACCGAGCCAATGCGATGCCCGCAGCCAACGTTGCACTGCTCGTAAAAGAGGGTGAACAGGGCATGGGTCAATGCGGAGTCGCACCATTACGGTCCTATGCCACTCTCTGGTTACTTCCTTTACAGTACAGTCAGTACAGTGCAGTACCACGTAGCCTCGGTAAATGAGCCATACTTCTTGGGGAGGAGGAACGAAGACCGAAATTGCGGCTCTACTATTATACTGAACGCGAGTTTATTGGTCGGTCTGGTGAAACCCGAATACCAGTCGGGTGCCAAGTCAAGCACCAAAGGAAGTTCAGCGCGGCCGACTTCAAGGTCCGCAGGTAGGGCCGACTGGTCCTTATCAGAGGCAATGAATCAGACGAATGCCGAAGCCGGTTCAGGTAAAGCAACATGCTCATTGGGTACCGACAGTCTGTTACGCCAAATTTGTCCAGCACTGCGGCGCCTGCTGCTGCAACTCCGCTGCTTCTCTGGACGTGACGTCTTGTTCATGAGGAGCCACATGGTCCGAAGTGATTATGATTCTGGGCAGCTGTGAATTCTGCCTGCCGCGTCGGATCTGTGCCTGGCTACCGGTTGAGTCTCGCCGGAAACAGTGGTTTTCCTGTTTCCCTTCCACGCTGAAGCTTTCCTCACCTTTTATTATTGTAAAATGTCCTGCTTAGATTACAATCTCTCGGTCCAAGATAATATAAGCAGGATGGCCCCATGCATTTGTAAATGACGAAAATGTATTCTATCGGGAATTGATCCTGGATATTTTTCCGAGGACCCGGCCAACTTCTGCAGCTCACAGAGGCCATCACCAACAGCACAGCCAAGCTTGGAGTCTCAGCCAATCATTCCGCCTGCCCCTTGTCATGGAAGGATGTCCCCCGCTTGCCTTGACGATCCAGACTGCCGGAGTATTCTCCCACCTTGGGTTAAAATACTGTACAGTAACATGATTTTCGGTGTTGTAGCAGAGAAATGTACCGCAGCTTGCTAGCCCACTTTCTCTGCTCTGGGTCATTCCGTCGTACTTTTGCATAGGTGAACTCTCTTATGCTACTAGTTCGATATCACGAGCTGAGGGTGTTTCGTAGCGCGCTTGCTGCGGCCAGTCCCACATACCCGTGGATTGGGCACACTTGCCTTCCGTCGAGGACATTATATATGTCGCAGAAAGCGATCCACAATACCTTGACCAAGAACTTTCATTCGCATGTTTCCCTAACTTCAATAGCCATGCACTGCAAGGAATCCACAGAATCTCAGCAGGGTGATGTCCATATCCTTCTTTTTGATTGTGGCGCGAGCATCGCTTTTGACTTCCTTCTTCGGAGCTGCCCTCAGCCTGGCGCTGGAACGTAATCGATTCAGGACCACTGCAGAGAATCGAAGACTCAAAGGAGAGTCCACCGCCATGCCCTAATGAAGTTTCATTCTTTAAATCGTTCCCCCAATGGTGTGTCAGTCGAGAAGAAAAACCAGAGACTCTACGTTGGCTCAGATTCAGAGCTCTTCCGGATCGGTTTGATCTTTCTTTGCCGGTGCGTCGATTCGCGATGCAAATAGAACAGCCACTGGAAGTTCCAAGCACGTCGCAAATCTGCTCTTTGGCATCATCCAACTCGCCAGGTGATTCGATGCAGAGACCCAGCGCTACCGTCGAGCAATTCCAGTACCCCCCAGCGTCTTTGGATGGATTCGAATTACCGTCCATCCTATCATCGGACTATCCCGCAGCAGGATTTGACAGTTTCGCGTTGAGCCCCTACAGCACAGGCCATGACACGGGATCATTACCGGGTCATCAAATCCTACCCAGTGCGGGCTACTTGGCCTGGCAGCAACCTATGAAACCTGCTGTAGAGGGCTTCGACTCTCCGCATCGGCCCTATTTTGATACCTATCAGACCAGCATGGGTGCAAAATATCAGACAAAGCCTAACTCAGATGGCGCAATCCGAAAAAAGCAAAAAACAGCAGCGGAGAGCCCAGCGCATCATAGAAGGACCGCGAAGGACTGCAGCAGAATCCTTCAAAACGCCTTAGGCATGGCGCATGAGGCAGGGATCAGCAAGGAATCTCGAAATGTAAGTCTTTTCCTGCAAGATATACTATGCTTGCTGACGACCACCACGCAAGACGCGACTACCTGTTTTGAAGCCCCGACCAGGGTCGTGAAGCGCTTAAAAGGTACGCAACTGCTGGAGTAGTGTAATGACAGCAATAAAAAAGACTGAAATTGTGCCGGCACTGGCCCTAGGATCGAGACTGATCTCGAAAATTTGAGCTGGAAGTAGAGGCTATTGACATTAGATTTCGAGCAGCAGCTCAGATTTGTGTTTGTTGTCATGCGGATGAATTTTCTGCTTTCGGCTAGCATACTTGCATGAACCAAGTTGTAAGAGTTACTCCCGATTGCCTGTTATGGCTCTTCGAATCCATTGCTTCAAACTTACGGTTCGAGTAAATTCGCGGTGGCTACATCTGCGTTGACAAATCAAGACCATGTACCATACCTTTCTCGCTATGGAAGAACTTCCTTGCCATATCGAGTGCCCAAATGCCTGTGCCACAACTCAAATCCAGTATTCTGAGGCTGGGAGACTCATTTAGGCCCACGGATTCATCGTGAGGATTGCAAAGTGGTTTTTCTTTCGCGTCCGTGCTGCTTCAAAAACACGTTTTTGTCTTTAATTGAATCCCTTCAAACTATACTATCGCCGCGGCATATCTTCGCACGCGAAGGGGGCGTTGCGGTGTCTGAGATCCTGCTTACTACATCCATTCTGGAAGTAGGAACCAGTCTGGCTCCTCAACTGAATTCCGTTGCCCGCTTGGGCCGCCCTTCAGTGACTTGCAAAGATTTCTTGGGCACATAGTGCCATTGTTTCCGGCATTCATCTTCTGTTTCAGTTCCTGAATAAGCTTCTCCTTGTGGCCGACGTCAACACCGATCAGGAGGTTCCGCTCGACAAGATCGTTGTATTGTTGCTCCAGCTTTTCGATATAGCACTGAGCTTTTTAGCACTGATTTCTCCAACATTCTGCCGCGTCTTCTTCTTCTTTGGTTTTACGTCTGTGGGCCTTGACCTCGTCCTGCAACTTTTGTGTTCTCCTTTGCTCCTGAGCAGGATGTGCACGGTCCAGCCCGCCAATGATGACTTCGAACTTTTCTGAAGTTGTCGATTCTTGGGCTATGTCGCTGGGCCTGGTCACCTTTCGCGAAAGCTTCGAGGACTGATAAGTTAGCTGGAGTCGCATGGACTAGTGCCAGGACGAAAGCATACGGTGTTCGCTTCCATGCTCGATCCTTGCTTTTTCTTAAGGTTCCGCGGAAAGAATACTTTTATTCGGTACACCTATGCCAAGAAGGTACTCTAATGTGCTGGTGAGAAAAAAGGTATGAATAAATATATGTAACTCAATATGCCCTTTTATGTCAGCAAGAGGCAAGGGGTAGCTTATACTGGTTCCACAAATACCTCGAAAGGTGCCTCATTCACAAATTGTAGGTGCCGTCGATCGGGTGTTTGCACGTTCTGCTCGGGCTTGATACGCGGCCGAATCAGAAGAGAGGCTGCAATATGCTCTCGTGACTGGAGCTCTGTGCACAAAAAAAACAGTCATCTCAACTCCGCGTTCGGAATGGCGCCTACAGCCACTCCACATTGTCGAATAGAAGTTCATCAACCTGGTCTGCATTATACTGTAGTCTTGAGCGAGGTTTTTGTGTTAGAACTGCTCAGCAGTCACGGGCCAATGGTGGACCAGGTAGGTTGCAACCAATAGGGGCGAGAGGGTGAATTGCAAGGGTGTATGGTAAGGTTTGATTAGCTCGGTTTGTCCCAATCACCATTTTTTCCCGCGCCGTCAAACGATGTTTACGTTACAGTATGTCCCCAAATCGCTCAAAAGCTTTGCTATTCGTCTTAAAACTCTAAGAACGGAAGTTTCCTCCGGTTTGATTTCGAAGGTTGAAGATAGTGGCCTCTGTTCGGTCAGAATTCCGCTAAATTCATTGGCTGCCTGTGGCACAACGAACGCAATCAACTGTTGTCGCTCTGAGTTCATTTTTCTATCGGGGTGTGGTCCTTGGGATCCCTGAACCAGATTGAGTATAACAAGCGGTAAGGACACTTAATCATACTGTACGCCTATTGAAATACGCTGAATCAATTTCTGAGCAGCGAATGACATCTTTGGCTGATTGGCTGATTGTCTGATTGATTGATTAGTTGTGTCGTTAAGCCACTCCACAATTATTCCTGGCAGCTGGCAGGTGTAACACCCATGTAATCTTGATATTGACGAAGGCGAAGGGACCAGTAGAGCGTCATGGAGACAGCAGTACGGTTTTCAAGACGAGCGCCCCCTTTTACACCCATTCCTGTCCACTCTGAGCTGACCTCCGATGACACGGCTTTTGTGCATTGGAGGCAGTATTCTGGCATCATAGGGGCGACAATTTTGTATTGAGTACATTCATTAAAAACTGTGTGTTTCTCCGAAGCTCACAAGGTACTTTCTGTATTAGAAGTCAAACAGCGCACATGATTCTGAAGGTTAATCGACAGAAAACTAAGCATCAATGCTACCAATTTCCAGGGGAATATATTCTGAATATATGTCATAGCAGCCTTATTGCCAGCGATGAACTTGATAAAAGATAAGCGAATATTAAGATAAGGTAAAACATTAGGGTCGCTATAACGACAAGAAATAATCGTATCACACTCCTTAGTAAACTTAGATGCCTTGTTAAAGACCTTAGATGATGTCGGTATACCTTTGGTTGAATTTTTTATAAATTTATCTTTATTAGACTTAGGTAAGATAGCTGTCATCAATATGTTAGCACTTCTGTGTGTGTTCGCCTTAGTTTTTCCATACTCCAACTGTGTATTGTAATTTAAAATCGCAACTAAAGCGCCAGGCTTTATTTAACTCCTAATTATTTGCGTAATATGGTTATCTAAGTGTGCTAACTTAGCCTTTTTGTATTTAACGACGAGCTTATTATGGTTCTTAGAAAGTGCTTTATCCTTTTTTTCTGCATTACTCCTAATGAAGAGAATACTATGTGCTTTTATATAATTTAAATTAATGATTTAAAGTCCTGTCTAGGTTCTATTAATAATTAGGTTGAATAATGTTAAGATGCTATCTTTTACGGATTTAAAGGGTATTGCGATATAAAGACTTTTTGTGTAGTAGAAGAGCTGTTTAATAGTATATGGCCTTGTAAAAATTGTAAAGTAATGGTAAAGCCTTCCAGTTATAAGTGCCTTATTGCTAGCCTTAAAGTACTAGTACCTTAATATATCTATTTAAATTTCCCTATCGCGTATATCCTCGTCTTTAATTACTATATGATAGCGGCTAAGGTCTCCCAAGTACTTGATCTAAGTATCCTCGAAATTTGGGACTGTCTTGTATAGTAAAGCTATTGTTGAGTAAGTGAGATAAATGAAAGTGAGTATGTGTTCTAAAGAGGTAGGAAGCCTATGGTGTAACAACTCTAGGAACGAATATATACTATGGTGCCACATTCTCGCCAGCATGGTATACTTTAATGTAAGCCTCCTTAAAGCTGGATTTGCTAATGGGTGCTGAGATGCTAACAAGAAATTGTGGTGCTTATGCAAGAGAGTACGGTACAGCGCGATTAGCGACTGCTATTGTTTGTTGTTTAGCTTGGGATTTGAATTGTTCTGTGCACTCTAAGAGCTATCGACCTTAATGCATTTGGACTCGACCCTGCGATTGTCGAGAGTCGGTTAGCAGAGAATGGAAAGCAACAAGACTGGCGCAGCATAAAGTTTAAAGAAACGCACATAACTAAACCAGTATAGATTCCCTTCACTTCGGCAACTAATTGTTCTTGACTGATTGGTCGGGTCTCGGGCTGTCCAATCATTGTGTTAAAGGAGGGATCTTCTTCCTCTGCTGGCGGATTACTGTTGGCTTTGTTGTCGCGACGGCGGGCTGGCCGAGAATGTTGTTGAGGCGCAGGTTGGGTTGACGCCGGAGTACGGGTCGGTATAGGATCACCCTTATTCCATATCCGTCCCTTTGTTGAGGTGCAGGTCGGGCAGGAAAGTCGGCCGTCGGCTCGTCCCCTGTGGTGGTGTGTTTTGTTTTTGATCGTCTATTTTGATAGGGCGAACGGGTTCGGTCGCCGGCGTTGACGGAATTTGTCGGACTCTTCAACCGTTTTCTCACCGGCGAAGCATCTTCGGGGCCTGGATCACAACTCGGAGCAGCTTCAAGAGGATCTCGTAGAGCAACATCGTCAGGTCTGTCGTCGCTGGGCCGTGGCTGTGGCTGGTCTTCTGCAGATGGCACCGAAGCTGCCGTGTCATCTGTTGGTGGAGCTTGATCGCTTCGAAAAAGTCAGCTTAGCACCCCAGAGTTTGTGGTGTCGCAACGCACTTCCTCGCCTGACGACGTAAATGATTGATCCAGCCTTGAGCAAGATTAGCCATCTCTCGATCTGTGACTAGTTATGATTTGGGGCAAGTAGATGTATTGTGGCTATGTATCTTGGAAAACGAGTTCGCTAGTAATGTCCCTGTGAGATGCGCCAAACTCAAACTTGAAGAATTTTGAGAATTTCAGTAAATCAGGACGAGGATCCTTCTTTATACCTTCCAATGGGGTTTTTCGCACAAAACCATGGTTGGAAAGTGCTGCCATCAAATCAGCAACATTCCAGCTCGAACATCCAGCGAATCTATACTGGCCTTCGCTGGATCGTCAAGGTGCTTATTTTAATCCAGCCAATGGCATCTTGTGATCAATCGACCGCGCTGGCTGGCCCCTCTCCACTGTTCCTTCTGGTGTACTTCCCCGAGGCCGAGATAGTGATGTATGACCCCACAGGCGCAGATTCTCTATGGCTGCGGCGGAGATATCCAGCAGGGCCTTAGCCGACCTCATGCGCCTTTGCGTGCTCCTGCCACGCATGAGGTTGACCGCGGCACGTCGTGGCCGGAACAGCTGATTTCATAGGCCGCTTTGCGGAGCTAATCCCTGCTGCGATGACGTTTTCGTTCACACTACTTTGCTACCCGGTAAACACAGCTGAGAATTGATGAATACCAGCTGTCCGAGGCTCGCTCTGTCTTATTGCCCATTGATTCTTGCACACTCTCTTTAAGCCTTCCTTCTTGCACCTCGCGCACCTTATTACCCGCTTTATTGCTCAGCTGGTCGACCAAACACGCGTTCTCGGCTAACAAGTAATTGCACCGATCCATTAGTTCCATATTGTCGTCATCCATCTTGGAGACTTGTGCCAGACAGCGCAGTGAACACTCCTGTGCCCAATTTTCATAATATCTCAATAATGATTCTGCATAGTGGTCCACATCCCTTCTGTACTGTGCAACTATGAGATATGCATATTGAAGGTCTGCTTGAGACATTTCAGTGTTTGACGAGCGACTTCGGTTGGCAATATCCATTTGTATGACTTCCTAGGCGTTGTTACCCAACCTGACTTCTTTCGTATGGAGTTGACCTACCTTGTAAGTGCCCCGGGTATTGGTCCATGAATCCATAGCAAGAGTGGTAAGAAATGCTTGCCGGTGAAATTTGGCGGTGGTTTTGAGGTTGCATATAAAGAGGCGTTCGTTTGTTTTTTGTTCCCGAATCTGGGCCGTATCACATTGAATACAGTTTTTAGTTGTCAATGGCCATAATTAGGGCCAAGATCGCCTTGAAATATCAAGACGTTGGAACACAAAAATGGCAGATACAATTTAAAGGCAGTCTGACGGCCACGGTTTTGTCTCCATCTGTTGCCGGCGACGGCAACACGGATGGACTCTTAGCTGGAACCGCCTCTGGAGGACTAGGAAGAATTGAAAGCAGTGTGAATAACAAGATGTATGTTAAATGCGTGCGGCCTGAGCTATACTAGCCTAGAGTTTCGTAAGAGTAGAGTATCATGTTGCGGCGAGAGGGATCGCCAAATTAAACGTCACCCGATATACAGTACATAAAAGAACATTTCAGGCACAGGGCTTGGCAAGTACCTCTTCAAGTCCCGACACCTGAAGGCCCTAAAAGGGGCTCACTATGTTAAAAAGCTGAGAGTGAGGCAGGGTTGTGGTTGCATTTTGGAGCATCTTCACTCTTTTATATCTAGTTCAGAAAGTCCTGGATCTAGTACCCAAGTTGTGAATACATATATGAAGACGACGATTCAGCATTAGTAGAAGTGCCGAAATCCACATACTCGCAAAGTTCGGAATACAAAGACAACCCATTTTTTTCACCCTCCAAAATACCCGGATGATGCGAAAATCGAAAACAGAGCAGTTTGCCAACTTCCACCGAATTCTCAAAATACAAGATGTCTGCGCAAGCTAATAGTACTCAGGTAAGAATTATTAACTGCACATTAAAATAGTCCTGCTGATCTGTTCGTCTAGAATCCTACAATTTGCCAGGAGGCTGGCCTCTCCTGTCTACTGGGAGAGGGAAGACCTGCACCAATTGACTCTATTGAAGACTCTATTTTAACAATCCAGGGTTGCCTGAAACAAATCTCTAATATGGCCCACCAGGCCTTCTGCGCTGCTGCCGAGCATCCATGCGTGTCTGTCAGTTACGCACAGGCTTGGGAGAATGCCTATCATAAAAAGTCGCAGAAGCTTCGGGATGCGATTGAGATGAACAGAAACCTAGGGGCTCTGTATAAGGACGCCCTTGCAGAGGCTGATCATCGTAAGCGAGAGTTGGCAGTCGTGTGCTGCCGCATACAAGAGCTGGAGGATCAGATCAAAAAATATGCGGTGCGGATTGAAGAGCTCAACACGGGAGAGCAGCAGGAGAAGACTGCACAAGGTCGACGGCTTTCAAGCACGACGGAATGTTTTAGTAAGCAAACGCAAGAGGGTGAGATAGTCGACATGATCTCTGAGACCAAGTCGATAATTTCCAACGGTAGCACTGTGGTATGCAATATTCAGGCTTGTAGCTCACGCAAGCGCAACATTTCGGACGGCCATGGGGAGGTCGAATATGTAGAAGCAACAGGGGATGTGGAGCAGCCTCGCAAGAAGAGGCGCACCAACCCGATCAAAACTGGCAAGGAGTAATGTAGTCATTTGGGATTTCCTCATTGCTCCTAAAATATGAGAGTCTTGATGTGATTTTGCAATCGCTTGACCATATTGGCGATTGAGATGGCCAGCTTACTATGCGTAGCGATATTTGATGATAGTCTCCCAAATACCTTGTTGGGCCAACCTGACGCATTCTCTAATTGCCATTGTACTGTACGCGCAATATGTTGAGTTAATTGCAATTGGAAATACTTTAACTAATTATGAGAAACACTATTGCCCCGAAGAAAATCACATTGGCTACAATAACGTCCATCTCTGCGTGGCGGAAAACCCTCCGTACCGGAAAAAATGACAGGTTCTTTGACTTTAAACATGTCAGAAACTCTACACGTATCAACATCTCCTAAACCTTTATATAGGTTATATTCTCTAAGTACAATTAAGCATCCTAACCCCCTCCTACTAAAAGTTTATACTATATAATATTTCTGCTTAGAATAATAGAGAATTCTTTAAATACGCTTCTACTATTAAGCTCTTATTATCCCTAATACTTATTAAAAGCTTATATGTATACTATTTCACCTCGCTATTACGCTAGTAATTGCTATAAGCCCTGTAGCTATTATAGTGTTTAGATTTGTATACTCTCGCTATATAGCTAAGTACCTTAAATTAAAGCGAGTAATGATTTTAGTTTAGTATAAGCCGAACTTATAATGGCTCTCTCTGTAGCTAATATAAAATATGGCTGGTGCCAAGGCTTACAATTATATGAACTCCGCCGCTAAATATAGTTAACTTCTCCTTAAATATTAATTTCTAAATAATAACTAGGATTTTACGAGTACTAGTCTACTTACTACCCTAGAGAGTTATATTAATTAATATTAGTAGAAGAGCTGAGACTTTAATAATAATCTAAAAATATAACTAGTTTATAATATAAATATCGGTTAATTTTAAAATATTTCTAAAGAGGTACGAAAGGTATAAAATTACCACTAGTTTCATAACCTATATAAGGGAAGAGATATAAAGAGAAAAATATAATAAATATAAAGTAACAAGCTCCGTCTATGGCAAGGCTTGCTAGCTTATCCTGAGCTAGCTCCTTGCAATATATTATATATAAGCCACTGCTGCGATGTAAGCCGGTTGGGATGGTCTTCGGCGAGGGTTCTGGCCTCGATGGCAACGACCTGCTTGAGCAGCGCGACGGCGGCTGGCACCTGCTTGTTGGCCTTATAGGCGATGGCGAGCGTATACTGCGACGTGAGCCGGTTGGGGTGGTCTTCGGCGAGCTCGTGCTGCGACACGAGCCGCGAGGGGTGGTCCTCCTCGAAATAGCTCTTCCTCCATCGCCACAACTCTTCCAAATACTGCACAGCTTCCCGGATCTGTCCAGCTTCATAAAATACCCAGAACGTATTGAGTGCTGACGGTGTGACAGGATGAGCTGGGCCGCGGAGAGAGACGCAACTTTCGCGGCACTTATTCCACCCTGGACAATCCACCACTTGTGGTCCGCCAGGCTGGTCCAGCTGTCTCACCCAGGCGGCTGTTTCCGTCTCAAATAGCTGCTTATAAGTAATTAATTATAAAAACCTAAAGTTTAATTTTTAATTTAGAATAAAATTTATATTTAATATAATTTTAAATAATAATATTTTAAATAAGAATTAAAATGTTTTTTTAAAATAAATTAATATTATAAAATAAAACAATATTCATTATTTCATTTAATATTATAAAACATAATATAATAACTCTTTATTAATAAAAATTATAAACGAAATAATTAAATTTTATATTTATAATTAACTTTTAATACAATATTATATTATTAAATTTGTTGGATGGTTCACGTATTGGAATATGATCGTTAGGGGTTAGTTGTTGTGTATTTTGTTTGTTCTCTAAAGGAAGAAAAAAGGGCGCTGGCAGCTAAAGGCTGCATAGCGTGAGGCTATAAGTTATGGCTACGTGGCCTGTGTACTGTCCCGCGACAGCTAGCTGGTGGGCAGCTGGCCGATAGCTGGCAGTGTAAACGACTACTAATCCACATTGGCAGTCTTTTATTAAGTAGGCGGTCGCCATTTTAAAAATCCCTTCTTTCCTCTAAGTGCCACTTAAACTCGAACCATCGTCGTTATTAATCTTAATTCCAATCGGTTGCTTCCACCACTTGGCTAAGCTGCTATGAAATAAAGGCACATGCTTATTTGTATTTCGTTATTCTTAAAGGCTAGGGTGGTTTATACGTAGTTTTGTTTTCCATCTGATCTGGGAATCATTAAAGACATTCTGGTGTGATTCGCACTGCGCGATCTTTGCTTCGTCCCTAATTAATAAGGTTGCTAACTTATTTGCCCTATATTAATTTATTTAAAATATAAGGTTTATCTCTTATAATAAGACTATTATAAGTAAGTGATAATCCAATTTAAAGTAAGTATAACTTAGGAATAAAAGCTTCTAAGCTGGAAGCACTAGCCTAAATACCCTACTAAGGAGGGTGATATAAGCAGTAGGCTGTAGACTTATTATAATATATACCTAGTAGCTTAGTAGCTAATCATTACTTTTAAAACTTGCTTTCTCTCTCATCTTATTAGTCGGCTAATAGTTTTAAATAATGCCTTTAACTAAGATGCCTTAGCCTTATTAAAAAGAACCAAATAAATAAATATTATATAAATATCAAACTATGAAATCTAACTAAGGACGCCTATTAAATATAAACTATCATCCTTAACTAGCCGTGTAATAGTGGTAATATGCATTAACTAAACCCTTAGTATATAGGCACTACTGTAAAAATCTTCGCTATAAGGTTCGCCCTTAAGATAGATGAGATCTAGAGGAATGCTAACTGCGTACTACACTTAATTGAGTAAGCTGTAGGTAACCATCCAAAGGGGACCTAAAGTTCTACTAATTAAGTATATTTTTACTTATATCCCTTAAGATGTTGTTTCTCTAGCAGTCTCTTCTTTTTAATCTCAAGCAGTAGACTCCTTTATGCCTAAGTCGCTATAATCAGCATGCCCCTACACTTTAATAGTAATCTCATTTATAGAGATAAACTTCTTAAAAGTCTTATTAAGTATAGTCTTTATAAAGGCATTTACTAGGTTATAGTCTCTAGTGATCCATTAAATCTCTAAGATCTCACACCATTTATATAACTAACGGAGCATCATAACGTTAATTATCAAGCATTTTTCCTTAGTGGTTCCTAACTTTACAAGGCATTTATACAAGGAGTATAAATCTATATATACTACTAGTAGGATATCTAGCTTCCCCAATCAGGAGGCAATCTAGCGTAGAGTGGCCGCCAAAACCACGCCTATATTAAAGCCATTAACCATACCGTAAATCTCTAAAGCGAGCATGCTTTAAGTTACTTTCTTATACTTTATAAAAGACTAATAGATGATATTACTGCAAACATTCCATTAAGCATCTTCATTACTTGGCGCCTTATTAATCAAGGCGATAATAAAGCTGATTTAGGAGCTAAGGTCCTTATTATTTACAAATAAAATATAAAGGGTTTTAAGAATATTATTGTAGATACATTATCTTAAAAACACTTAGGTCCCTTAAACACTAAAGATTAGAGAATTAAGGGCGATATTAAGGATTAATATAACCTTACCCTTAGCCAGCTATCAGCCTTAGAGTTTATTAATTAAAATAGAATCTTAATAAACACCTATTTTTAATTAAAGGACTTTGAAAATATAGCTAAGTTTCTCACCTATAGGAAAATCCTTGATAGTTTCTTAAGTAAGTGTATATTTATATTTAGGAAAAATGCGCTCTGGTTCCTCCTCTATAACAACATTCTTTAAAGAAGGCTTGAGAAAGATCTACCTAGGAGATAAGTTATAAATAATTTTAATTAAATGCGGTATATTATTAGGAATACTTATACTCCGCTAGGTTATTAAGGATAAAATATAATATATTATTAAATCCGCGTTATATATTATTAGAAAGGTATGTATGTTAATGTTACAGCCGTAATAGCTGGTTGCTTAAAGTATAAAAAATAGGATACTTAAGTATATAATGATAATGTTGGAATATCACTCGGCATGGACCGTACGCTGATACTCACGGCTTGGCCAGATGACTAAGCCAGCCCCTGGGCGGTAGGCATGCTTATCGTGCCCATCGCACCTCAAGGGCTCCCTTTCCTATTAGTTAACAACAACAAGACATCAGCACAGAATCCAACCCATCGTTTACGCGATACCCGTACGTACGTACAGAAAGCCCATTCAACAGATAATGTTATTCTTACTATTCATAATCAGCCCTTTATAAAGATTTATATCGATGTTTAGCATCTCCCAGTAGATTATAAGTATGATAAGCTTATGGAGGTATAATATAACTTGATAGGACAGGTTAAAGTAAGCCCTCTCTATAAGGCTAATCTAAGAGATATTAAGTGGTTCTTCATTTAAAATATCCTCCTTAAATAAGGGCTTCCACTTAAAGTTATTATTAATAGGAGAAGAGAGAATATAGGGGAATTCATTTAATACCTTGAATTAATTAAAGTATATTAAATTATTCTCTCAGTATATAATCCCTATACCAATAATATTATCAAATATAGATATTTCTTATTAATCTTTATATTAGTTAAGATAAGATAAAAGGGAGCTATAGGCTGGAAGAATATCCTCTTATATACCCTGTTTGCTAATTGGATAACTTTATAACGATCCTACAGGAAAAGCCCCTTTTATCTCCTTTATAAGTTTAACCCTGTCATCCCTATTAAAACAAATATTCCCATTTAAAGAGTTTAAGCCTAGCATTTAAATATAACTCCTTAAGAGAACCTTAACTGCAAACTTTAAGCCCTTCTTAATCTTAAGAAGGATATTAACAAAGCTATTCATTTTATTATACAACAAAGGGTTAAAGCTGCATTAAGGGATATATATTATAGATTCTTAAGATTAAAACCTTTAAAAAAAGATAACTTAGTTCTCCTTATTAATAAGCAGCGAAAGGCTAATCACTCTTCCTTTCACAAACTCATATATAGATAAACTAGCCTATTTATCATTTCAAAGATCTGCAACAATAATATATACAAGCTTAAGACACTTAATAGAGTTAATTTTTAAGGAATATTCCCATTAAGATGTTTAAAGAAGTTTATTAATAGCAATAGGGTATAAGAGCTAAATATCTCACTTTTATAAATATAAAGGCCCTTAAACTCTAAGCCTAAAAACCTTTAGCTTTAATTATAAAAAGGCAGTTAATACAAACATTATTCTTATAGCTTATAATAAAGCGGCATTTAAAAAATAATATTATAATAAAAACAGTATTTAAATGATTAACAGCCATTTAAATAGAACAACAGTTATAAAGGGAAATAGTATAACAGCCAAAAAAAGCAATAAACAGACAAACACCGCAATATTTAGCATCATAAATCATAAACATATACTTGCTATATAGCAAGCCACCGATCTTTTTAACAAAAATAATATTAAACGGGTAGATAGTTAACTCTTTAATATTCCATTAAAGGAAGTTGCAATCCTTATTAAAGAGAAACTTTTAAAAAAAGTTTTAATCGCTATTTTACTCTTAAAATAATAAAGAACTTAAGCATAATATTATACCTATCCGCAACCCTTAATAATATAAATACCGATATACTTTACAAAGGCATTTTAAGTAGCGGCTTTAAAAAATAGGAAGTCGGGAGCACCCCTTTCTTTGTAAAAGAAGTATATATACCCTGATTAATAAAATATATAAGCTGTTTCCTAGAAGAGAAGATTAATAAGCAAGGCTCTTCCTTCTCTTCATCTTTACCCTTACCAATATTAAAACTATTAATCAAATATTTATTAAAGGTTATTAGCGGCTAAAAGGGGCTACCGATCTCCAGAAGCTTAAAAAGGCCATTAATCTCCTAAAATATAAAAGGACCACGGCTATTTTAAAACTTAAAAGGTTAACTACTACCTTAAAATAAAGAAGGCGGTTTAAGCAACTAAAAGTTAAAAAAGAGTAGAGTTAACTAAATTTAAGCTAATTAATAAAGGTTAAGATATTTAAGCAATTTAATGCTTAAAGGATATTATAAAGAGGAAAACTTATACTTAGAAATATTTATAAACTTAAAGCTACCGCCTATTTAGGAATCGGGAGTGCGGCGGTTAAATATAATAATAAAGGGTTAAGCACTTAATTTTACGCCTAATTAATATGCTTCAAGATTATATTTAAGGAAAGATGAATTATTAAGAGAAGTAGAAAGAAAAAGAGGTTAAAGGTAAAGCAGTTATATAAAGGAAAGTTAAAGTAAAAAGAGCTAAGAAAAGTTAACTGGTTTTAAAATAGAAAAGGGAAGTAATAAAGCAAATATCACTATTATTAAAAAAAGAAGGAAGTGGCTCACTTAGTTAAATAATTCACTTATTAACCAAAGATCTTTCCCACACCTTTAAAAAGCTAACACCCTCTTTTTTTTTTCCTTTCTATATATTTTTTTCTTCAGCAAACCTTTTCTCTACACTTTTATAAATCTAATTAAAAGCATCTACTACCTATACCTAAGGTAGCCAGATCTTTAAAAAATAAATTATCCTTATCCTTATAACACTATCCACTACAGTTTTTAATAGTGGAAGCAATTATCGCCAATCTAACTACATTTCCTCTCTAATCAATCCATTCCCATACACTATTCCTTTTCTCTCTTATTAACTCTTCCCTCTCCAATTTAATTATTTATATAGCATTCCCTAAAGATATAAGCCTTTCTTCCGCAGCACCCCTCCTTTAATCACCTATTTTTATTTATTTTTTTACTACCCTTACATTAATACCTTTTCCTCCTATATTTACTCTTAATTAATACAGTTAAAATAAGTAACTTTAAGCATAGGAGTAAGAAGGGGTTAATATCCTTAAGGGACTTACATTAAAATAGCGATCCTATAAATATAGATTAATAATCCAAAGGATTAAGAGAGAAATAAATATAATTGCTAAGCCTTAATCCCTCCGCACCCATTAAGTTAATTAAAGGGAATAATACAGTTAATCAGCTTAAATACTAAGTATAATTATTATAACTTACCTTTTATAATAACTTTCATAAAACCTATTAAGGCATCTAATTCCTAAATCTTATAAATATTTAAAACCACAGGAACTTTAATAAAGAAAAAAATAAAGATTTATCGCGCAACCCTTTTAAAATTTAAATTCTTATAAAAAGGCTACAAATCTTTAATATTTAGGGACCAGCGTTTCATAAGCTAAGGCCTCTTTACTTTAACAAGCCTTTTATAAAGATTAAATATCTTAAAAAGTTACTCTTAGAGTACTTCCTTAGCGTTAATTTATATCCTAAGTTTTAGTCACCTCCTAGCTTAAGCCTTCTATTTAAGCGCTATTAAGGATATCTTCTTTTTACTCTTTATAATTATAAGAATTTATTTATTGTAAAAGAAAAGCTTCTCTTTAATTAAGTTATCACCACAATTTAATAACAGCTTCTTAACTTTTAAAATATTATTTTCATCTATAAATAGCCAGCCCAACATAATATACCTCCCCATAAATCTTTCAAATAAAAAAAACTCGCAAATAAATATAAATTCATTATTATAATCTTCTATTATCTTAATCACTAGGCTTTTACTATTTATTACTAAAATATTAGCCGCTTTAAAATAATCAACACCTATCTGTATAAAAAGAGTTAAGATAAAAGTTTCTATGAAATTAAAAACATTACTATCCAGTATTTAAAGCTAAGATTACCGCCTGGTGAAACAGCTAATAAACTTAAAATAATTAAAGTCCTAGTAATACCGCAGTTAAATGAAACGAACTATAAATAGTAAGTCGCTAATTATGTGGTATTTTTCTTCTAAAAAAATATAAAAGAAACAGCTAGGAATTTAAAGATTAAATAGAGTTTAACTTATAAATTAACAATATTGTTAAGCTTTTAAAAAAGGAATTTATAATTAAAATCTAAATATTTATAATGTGATTAAAGATAAACGGTATTAACGCTTATATATAAAGCCTAAACTGCCCGGTTATAACTTATAATAAGTTTAAAGAGCTGAAAAAAAGGCATAGGCTTATATTTTAATAAAGAATTATCGCCAGGAAGTTTATTAATATACCTAAAACCTTAGTGATAAAGGACAGGCTTCCTATACTAATGCTTATATATTATATAAATAAATAATTTAAAAGGGTTAATGTCTCTCGCCTTATTAATCACCACGTATCTTATATAACGAGTGAGGAATCTATATTATTAGTTACGCAAGCAAATATTACTATTAACAATAAACTCAAGTTAATATATTCTTATAACGAGAGTATTTATTATAAGAGGGAATTAATTCCAAGGCTTAATAAATAATAATCTGCGCCTCTTAAAGCAAAAAGGAATCCTAATTAACGTATAAAAGAAATTATTAGCCATAACTAATAGGCAGAGAAGTAAGTTCCTATTAAAGATTCCAATGCTTAGGTGCTAATACCTGTGATTAAAGACACTCATAATAGCTAAAGATAGCTATTTATTTACTTGAAAAAATAAGAGAAGGGAATAAATACATAAGAGTAGGCTGTTAAATAAAAGCAGTGATAAGCTTAATAAGTAATAAAGTAGTAGGAAATATATAGCGATAAAAGCGTTTAAGAGTGATAGTAAATCTTTAATTAAGATAAAATGGATATTTTATACGCCCCATCTTAAGCCTTTATGTCAATAAGGTTGGAAAGGTGTATGTTTTAAGGTCCGGGGAATTTAGTGTATAGCGGTAAGTATAAGTACCTGGGTGCCTTTTATTGCTTTTAGATTTTTAAGAAATAAATCAACTCCCCTCTTTTTATTAAATTTTAACTATATATATATGCAGTTATCTTTAATCAGACCTCTACCGGCCCATCTATATCGCTCTTTTGCCCTTGTTCCTCTCCTCAATTCTCATGCCCTCTCTCTCGCCACAAGTGAGGCTTTTTATCTCCTCATAGCAGAACAAGGCCACACCATCGTCATGGTGGTTTCGTTTTCAATATGCTACCTAAAAGGTGTCTTCTTACTTGATTAATTTAATGTAGAACTCCTTAGCCGTGCTAATAAATATATATAGAAGAGCTGCTTATAGTTGTTGTGGCTGGATGTGAAGGTTCCTATAGGCATTATAAAAGAGGAGGATCTTATCGTTAAGGATATTATATAGTTCTCCAGTATACATCTTGGAATCATGGGTATGTTTGCCTAAGTTGGCAGCAGTATATAGATCTAATAGAATGTTAGCGGCATGAAGGGGAGGTAATACCGTGAGTTTATTGAATTCATCTAAATTAAAGTTGTTCTTATTATTAGAGGGACGGCCACGATCGCCTCTACCGCCGTTGTCGCTGTTAGGTGGGTCTCTGGGATCTCTGCTGCCTCCTTTATGGTTGCTGTCTCTATTGGAGCTGTTGTTGATTGGTGTCTTAACCTTGTTGGGAGGAAGATCGTAGTTGTGGTGGATGTATTTCTGTTGGGTGTAGTCTTACACCCGATCTATCTGTCTGCCGTTGTGGTATTCCTGAGGCTGATCTTCAGGCCAAGTGGCAGTCGGGTTGCGTAGGAAATCAATAAGCGCCTTCTCGTTCTTCTTGTTTGGAATATCCGTTATATATAATTTCTTAACACAGAGGGTTCTCTTTAGTTATTAAAGCAAATCATTATAAACCCTGCCGAACATCTCCTCTATTTAACTGATAAATTTGCTTAGGAATACGTTAAGTGTACCTTAAGGTGGCTTATATATAAGGTTCGCCAGCTATTCTTATATATGTGTGTTAAGGTGTTGAGGCGTACTCTGAGTGGTTAGCTAAATGCCTTAAAGGTTTGGGTTGAGTGTCTGAACTAATGAACGCTTTGTGGCTGTGTGTTTCATCATTATGTCTATAGATGGGGTATAGGCGTTGTCTACCATGGTGTTTATGTGTAAGTATTGTATACTTAGGGGTAAATGATAAATGTGGAAGTTAAAAAGGATAATTAAGGGTAAATAAAAGAAGGTGGTAGGGTAATGAAGAAGTTAAGGTTTGATTTTAAGACTAGGTAATTTAGTCTTAAAGTGGTTTCCTTTCTTTAAGTTTGTTTGTATGATTTAATATAAAGTGAAGTTATTGATAAGAGTGAGTGCTAATTTATATCTCTTCCACTAATTAAATTAATGTAGAGATCTCCGTTAGTTCTTCTTAAGGCGTAATGGATATATAAAATAATTGTGATACTAAAGGCGTGAGTGTCCCCTGGATATCAAGGTTGAGTTGATGGGTGTTATTATTATTGCAGACTGCACGAAGGCTGCCTGGTAATAACAAATAATACTGTTAGCATAATCGTCTTCTGCAGACGATTAACTGTCTCTTTAATACCTTACCAATCTGTAGTCGCCCTTATAACTACTGATTAGTGTTGGATGGGTTATGTATTATAATTCGATCGTTGGGAGTTGGTTGTTATGTATTTTGTCTGTTCTCTAAAGGAGGAAAAAAGGGCGCTGGTAGCTGAAGGCTGTATAGCGTAAGGCTATAAGCTATAACTACGTGGCCCGTGCACTGTCCCGTAACAGCCAGCTGGTGGGCAGCTGGCCGACAGCTGGCAGTGCAAACAACTACTAATCCACAAAACTTTTAATAAAAAATTTAATTTAAAATAAAAAAAATTATTTTTAAAAAAAAGAATTAAATTAAATAAATATTATATATTTTTTGATATATTTATATATTTAATTATTTTAAATTTATTAAAAATCTTTCTTATTTAAAAAGCTATAACGTACCTTATCAGTCAGTGACCCATATCAGTGAATGACCCACTTTCCACACCACGCGACACCTTTGCACTCAACAACAATATTCATCCCCTATCTAAGATGCCTACCACTTCAAAAGAAAGCCAAATCATTTTGGCCCTTTAAGCTCTTTAAAACGATAAGAATCTAAGCGAATAAGCTGCAGCTAAGATCTATGGAGTTAACCGTAGAACCCTAGGTGGATAACACAACAGCAAGCCTATATGATGCGATATTACGCCTAAGGTGAAGAAGCTTACTCAATTAGAAGAGGAGGCTATTATTTAATATATTATTAAGCTATGTATGTGAGCTTTTCCACTAAGATTGAGTGGTGTGGAAGATATGGCTAACCAACTACTACGTGTACGCGATGTGCCCCTGGTTGGCAAGCTCTGGGCGCATCAATTTGTTAAACGCCAGCTAGAGCTCTATACACATTTTACACATAGATATAATTATTAGAGGGCTAAATATAAGGATCTAAAGGTCATTAGCAAGTAGTTTATCCTTATATAAAATACTAAGGCTAAGTATAGTATTATAAATAATAATATTTATAACTTTAATAAGATTAGGTTTATAAGAGGGATTATTTTCCTTGGTATAGTGGTTATAACCTTAGATGGCTAACTTTAATATTAGCTACTGTAGATTAGCTTACTAAGGGAATAATAGCTGTGATATACCAGGTAGCCCTCCTTTAAGTAGAGGTTTCTTTGCTCCATAAGGCCAACAAGGCACTAAGTAAGTGCTAAAAAGCTAAAAGAATATGCGTACAGCTTAGAGGATCACTTACTATACAAGAGAAACATAAGGCAGTAAGCTAGGGAGCTATAGGTAGGGAAGCAATACAAGAAACACAGCCGGATGGTAGTGGTGCAGAGGGGGTTTGTACGAGGGTTCGGTGCTGTGGTGTATGCGGCAAACCTAGCCATAATGCACGCACTTGCCAAGAGGTTGCAGAATCATTTAATTTAGCTGATTTTAATGTAATTATAGTTGGTTCCTAATGTTGTGGCGAAATAATTGAGGATAGTTATTGTAGGGTAGTGTAGGGTGGGTCATTCATTGATATGGGTCACTGACTGATAATGTACGTTAAATATACTAATAAGTTTAGTATTTCGTCCCAGCTACTTATAAACAAGCGAGCAGTGGCAGACAGGAATATCATCAAGGCTGAATTTGCTACTGAGGAACGACCTTCCAGGCCTGTAAACGACGTCAAAATTATAGCCGGTATATATCATTATCCGAAATATGTATGGATTAGAGATACGGGAGGATCCCTTCACAGCCTTCAACTATGCTCTCCCTAGTTAAGAGTATATCGATATCTACTGATAATATAAGCTTCCAGATAGGGGCTGTGGTAGGATGACGATCTCTTGGTCATTAGACGCAGTACAATCAAGGAATCGGGCAGGCTTAGAAGGAGAAGTGAGGCCGCGAGGCTGATACTTTACGGGGTGTCAATCTGGTCAGGAGATCGGTCGGCTTCTAGCTATAGCACAGCGAAGATTGTGGGCTCCAAGCATTGGTCGGCGGTTTCCGTTCGCCCAAAAGACGCACTTCGCTCACTGTCACTGCGGGCCATGGTAGATCTTATTGGGCGATGTGTTGAGTCTATGGGACAAGATAAATAGAGCAAATTTGCTGATACAGGTAAGGGGCCCAAGAGAAGAGCATCGGGACGATCAAGCTCTGGTAGCTTTTCATTGCAGTTATATTTAACCATGGTCACTATATCTTCTTAAGAGCTACCAGATATATTTCAGGGCCTATTCTACAAGGTTTTCAGGCTTCCTGTTTGGATGTATAACCTTTCGTCACTGCCTGTGACTCCTTCCCTCGGTGATTTGCTGCTTTTAGCTGCTGGCTTAGGTGTGAAACAAAAGGAGGAGAAAGGGCTTTATAAGGAGGGACTGCCTCACCCGCGACACAGGTTCTTACTCTTGTTCTTCAGCTATTGGTCAAGCTTCACGTAGATCGTCATCATAACACAAAAGTCTTTAATCAGTACCCTTCTAATTAGTCTAAGAAAACAACAAACACAGTAATCATTGATTAAAGAGTATCCTCAGCCGTAAACAGAATTGTATAAGTACGAACCTATTGAGCATTTTAATCAAACTAAGGGAGGATGGCGATGTATCAAGGAGATTAAACGCCTGTCTGTCTGGACTCATCAACGGAAATAGTGTATGTCTAACCAACGCTACGTCCAGGTTCTATTCGGGATAGCCGCACCCTGCAAACCAGCCTTTTTTATGGAGAACTATCTCGTACAACTTTAATGATGGACGAAGTGTAGAGGTCCTTGATGAGAAGAATATAGAAAAAAAAAGTCCAATGAGCTCATATGACTGGAAGAGTACGACAATGAGAATCCTGATTTCACACATTTCCATTTCATTTTTTTTATTATACTGAATGTTGTGCACAACCGAGCAAGCAAAACTGCTACTTCTAGAGCAAAGCCGCCAGTGACAGGAACTTCTAACAACGCTTATAAAATTAAGCCTTACCATCTTTCCAGTTCAAGCCTTTCCCGACTATGCTGTTATTAACAAATTGCTTTGTCACAACTATTATTTACAATACGCTCTTCTAGGTAAGAAGCGACTCGTTCTAACTGAGATCATAATGATCGTAAATTGGCAATAAACGAATAAATTCGTTTAGGTCTTTTTTTTATAAGGAAAAGGAAAAGTTGGCGAAGATGCCACTTCGTCAACGCCTCGACCCGGTAACTTGGCAGACTCTGAACAGAAAAAGTTCCAATAACAGCACAGGCGCGCACCGGACTACTACGCCATTGCACCAACCAGACGTGGCAATGACCAAAGGCAAGGGCACTATCTCCGTGGGCGACCCTTACGCACGTATTGCAGGCGCGAACATATCGAGGGGCGCGATAAATCGCTGACAGCGTTTGGTCGAGGGTGGCGATAAATCGAGGGGCGCGAAAAATCGAGGGGGGCGATAAATCGCTGACAGCGTTTAGTCGAGAGGCGCGATAAATCGAGGGTCGGGATAAATCGTGGGGCGCGACAAATCGAGGGGCGCGATAAATCGCTGACAGCGTTTGGTCGAGGGGGGCGATAAATCGTGGGGCGCGAAAATTCAAGGGCAGCCAACAGGCACAAGGACAGCAGCAGAAAGTAGCAGATAAGTGCATCGGAATCAACTACTATGTAACATTTGGCTCCCTTTCAGCAGAAGCACTGAGCATAAGTATGGGTACTGTAGCGAGACTTATTAGAGGCCCAGAGAAAGCATTGCAATGGTTGCATCCTGTACACTCGTACATTGTCGTTACAACACCGTTGAAAACCTCTTTATGAGTGAGCCATTTGTGGATCAAAGCACCGCTGAAGGTGCAATTTGCCTGGGAGGTAAGAGTTCACCGCTTTCCAGAACCGGCCAGAGAGACATACCGCCTACCATATTAGGGATCACTCTGCATGCTGCAGCTAGCATCTTAACATCTCAGCCTCCTATCCTCAAATGACTCACCACCTCTACTTATTGAGAGAATTTCCTAGAGAATGCAGTTCAGCCTCTAATCGTATTCTACAGCTGCTGAACCGGCTCTTCAGCCGTAGGTTTGAGTATCCATACACAAAGGATGCGCACCGGCAGCCTGCAGCGAGTGTGGTGGTTGACCACGGGTCCCGTGCCACCAGTATTAGGACAGAGGAGCAGCAGTGGGCGTCGCACAGTTTCAGGGAAGGCGGTTCTTTAAGAGAGGGCGCGGAGGAAGCGAGCATCCCATCCAAGGAGAAGGACAAGGCTGCACTAAAACTAGAAGTGGTCTGCATGCTCTGCTTCTAGTCTCGCAAGGTACTTGGTGGGGCTGGCCGTTAGAGGACACGACGGCGCCTTCACCGTTTCCAACGGTTAGCCGGACGGGGCAGGCGGTCAGGCGCCCAAGCAACCACCCTCAGGCCCTGGGCCGCGGCCCGCGGAGGTTGCGGGGGAGGGGGAGGTCGGTTAATGCCTCAGGACGGAAACCGAAGCGGGGCCGTGCGCCTGCCCGAAGCGGCAGGGCGCCCACACGCACGCAGATACTTATAGTAATTATATTGCTGTTCAATTGAAGTTTTAAAATTGAATTGAAATATTAATATAAAGTAATTAAAGTATTACCAAAAACAAATTATACTAAAGCTTTATAATAATAATAATATAATATAATATTATATGAGAATTTGATATTATACGAAAATTTGATATTATATGAAAATTTAATATTATATGAGAATTTAATATTATATTAACTTGCTTTTATTTAATAATTTAAATTTCTATACTTTAGTAAATAACTTTATTTTTATTTTATTGTTATTATATACTAGTAAATGTAATAATAAAGAACCAAATTATTTTTAAAAAAAAAGAGAAATTAAGTAAAGGTTAAGTTTTACAAGGTTTTTTTCAGCCTTTTTTTAATACTATATTATGATATATTAATGTTATCTTAATCCTAATATTATATTAATCCTAATATTATATTAATCCTAATATTATATTAATCCTAATATTATATTAATCCTAATATTATGTTAATCCTAATATTATATTAATCCTAGTATTATACTAATCCTAATATTATATTAATTGTTGGTACGGCCTTGACGGCGAGGGTCAAGGGGTCTTTGCACGTGCAAATGGGTTGAAGCAGGTACGTTTTTGGGTTCGGGTTCTGATTTCTGCTTAGAGAGGAGGAAGAAGCTATCGCTAATCTCGCCGCCCTGACGGTTGGTGTAGTAGTCGGCCCTCTGGCTGACTAACTCCAAACCGTGTCATTTCATTGGCTATAGCCCGTAGGGGCATGGGTACTTGACAGTCGCTCAGAAATCCGCATTAATCCTAATAACATATTTATCCTAACGTTATATTATTCCTAATATTTTATTATTCTTATAATTATTTTTAATATATACATATAGTATTAAATATATTGATTTTGATAATATTAACATATTGTTTTTATATTGAAATTATTATATTATATAACGTGGTTCACCAGTCAGCCGGTCAGTTGTTTTACATACAAAAAAGTCCGTGCCAGCCCTATCTACTCCTTCAAACTAGGCCCAATTTGGTCAAAGCTCTGTTGAATGATTGATAAAGATGTAATTAAACTATGTTATTTTTTCAGGAATTTGTGAATTGTTTTCGAAGAGTTATTAAGAAAAAGCTTATTTTGATCCCTGTAATTTTGCCTTTCCGATATAACTAAAATTAGAAAAGTCTGAAATTTCTGAAAACCAAAATTTAGCTTAGTTATATATATCTCTATCGATACTGAAATTCTTATCCAAATTTGGCCTAGTTTGAAGGAGTAGACAGGGTTGGCACGGACGTTTTTTGTATGTAGAAAAACTGACCGGCTGACTGGTGAACCACGTTAGTGGGTATATTAATGTTATGTGATCAGAAGACACCCCTCCCTCTGATAGGCACTGATATCTTCCCACAATACGAACAAAAATAAACTAGGCTAACTCCGCCCCAGATCGCTGAACACTTGAAGAGAAGTTCTACTTGATGTTGGTTGGTGTCATTCTTAATCCGGTCATAGTACTATTTCTTTTTTAACAAAAGCCTAGGGGCGGTTCCTTCATACAATCGTAAACGCTCAAAAATCCAGCGTTGGATAATAAACACAACACCGATAACAGTAGGTTCAAAATACAATAGCCTGTCACTAAGGAAAATGAAAATGGTGACACCACTTGATGTTAGATCACACAAAAGCACGGACTCATACAAGGAAAACCGAGGAGCATGCTTACCGCGATGCTGACTGAGCCAGAAGGTGCCCACATCCTGGCATCAGCGACAGAAGGCCTATATGGTAGTGACAGAGAGAATTAATCCCTTAATTGCTTCTTGGATTGGCCGGAATGAAGTGGTGTTCAATTTATTGCTAATACAGATGCAGGAAGAATCGATCAGGTATGCAGAGTCGTGCCCGCAACAACACATATCACGCTAGGCGCAAATGAAGGATAGAAGAGGCAACAAACTACATTCGAAAACTAGAAAAAATGGTACGAAATCCATTTAGCAGTTCAATTCTGCCACCTCAAGTGCTCCGCTACTGCTCGAGGTCATCATACGGCTTGCCAGTGCCTGTCAACATTTCGAGGCCAAGTTCCGGGCAATATAGTTATGACCAGAAAGCCAGTGCTGATTCTGAAGCGCCTCAATGAATCGCGTTTGACTGTGTTGAGCGTCTCCTATTATCCTGAGCCCACGCGTCGAACCAGGTGAGTTAAAAGTCCGCCTGCCCTTGCGGGAGGTGCGAGCGGACGTTGGCGCCGCCAAGACAACAAACATGCATTTCGGGATGCACCGTCGCAAACGATCACCACGAATCCGTGCAGCCTAGTGGCCTCCAATGGCGCCTTCTACGTCATGATGTAACCTCTCATGAAAGGGATCACGTTCCAGAAAAGCCCATACGTTTTGCGAGCTAAACCTGCGGCCATCCCAATTTTGCGTCCTTCACAGAAAGGGAGCTCCCCGTGGCCACCACTAGAATTCCGGTCGACCGAAGTCGGGCTGCCACGTTTCTCACCATCCGATAGCCAGAATTAAGCGCAAAGTTGCAAAAGCTAACCATGAAGCTCTCGAGCAGTGTTTTGGTCGTACTGACAGCGGTGTAAGTTTGGCCCCCCGATGTTGTCGCGGTGACCAAGACGCGCCTGACGCTCAAAACAGCATCCCGGCCCACGGCCAGACCCCGTCGTCAACCTCATCCCGAGAGCCGACGACCACCGTCTCCGATTTCACCGCCACCCTCACGTCGTCGGCCATCGAATCATCGGCAACCTCCCAGGAGGGCTGCCCCACGGTGACCCTGACGAGCAACGTCTGCCGCTCCTGCGCGACGCCGGACTGCGTCGAGCTGGTGCCCCTGACCAAATCGTGCGACTGCCCCTCGGCCATCCCCACCGTCTTCGTCGACTACCCCTGCGAGTCCGGCTGCGGCGGGATCGGGTGCGCCGCGAATTACGTCTTCTTCAGCGCCAACTGCACCAGCGAGGCCTCGAGCTCGACGTCGGGCTCATCCGGCCCGGCCTCCGCTAACTCGACCGCCTCGGCGACCGGCACCGGTCTCGGGGGCCTAAACTCTACTGCCAGTGGAATAACATCGGCTGGAACATCAACAAGGAGTAAGTCTGCGACTGGAACAGGCACAGCGGCAGAGACATCGTCTAGTATTGCGGCGGCTGGGAGGATGAGGCCGTTCTGGGTGGGTCTCCTATAGGCCCGGGATGCCAGCACCGGAACTTGGGCAATCACATGCCCTCAAGTGAATTGGATAATTCTTAATGAGAGAGAACCCGGGATAATATCAGGGTCCCGAGCGTCGACTGCAACCAGAAATCGAGTCGGGATAATGTGTTTGAAGGCCTGTTATCGAAAACAACATGTAACAGGTAGTGGACCGTGGAGGTATTCGTCACAAGCATAGTGCAAATTTCTTTTCAGACTGTAGGGCATACCGGTACCATTGAGCTGCTGTAATCTTATCTTTATAGGTAATACCAATCATCCGCTTTGACTTTATGGGCGATGCTTTCGTTGGTAATTTTTGTACTAGTAGCGACCCCTTATCTTACAACACTATTCCATCAAATTGTAATTTTGCCAACTGAGCTTTACCAAGGAAACATTAAATGTTGTCAGATTATCGGTCCATTGCGGACCGGCCCCAAGGGCGCACCACAAAGGGGTGCCTCAGGCATCAACACTAGCGTCGGTAGAAAAGACCCAACCACCCGAAAGGAGGGAGTCAGCCGAACATAGACAAGACACACAACAATCAAGTCACATGAAGACTCATCCAATTATCTTTATAACATCGGTGATTACGTATAATGTGACAAATGTAGTAGAGCTGTCATTGCAATTAATTAAGCTTAGATAGTTTTTAGGATATAACCTACCCCCTATTTAAATAAATCACATTATATAAAAATATTGTAAGGGTCTAGACTGAGTGTCACACTCTAACGTCTATTTTCTCTATGAACAACAAGAATTCTCTGGGGAGAGAAGTCTCTTCCTCTTCGACTATCGTACAGGTTCCTGCTGATCTATATACTTGGTTGTCGTCCTTCGCTGGTCCTTCTTGTAGATGCTAGCAGGTTCTGTGGGGAATCGTGCTGTGGGTCAGTGGGTCGTACGAAGGGCCCTGGCCCTGAGTTCTGTTGACAAGGGTTCATCCCATTACAGATACATTTAATGATTATTATTTATTTTTAATTTTCAAATTAAATAAATTTTATTCTTTTCTACATTTTAATACATATAATAACTATTAATTTATTTATTTCACTCATTATAAAGCTCATTTTATTAAAGCTATATAAATCCATTTTTTAAGTATTATATTTAGCTATTACATTGTAAAGTAAATTAAATTAGTTACTAATAGCCTTTAAATCTGTATAAAAAGTCCTTCAATGATTATGAAAATAAATAAGTTTAGTTTTGATTAAAGATTATATATTTATGAATTGTTTTATTTAAAGCTTATTAATGTATTTCTTATAAAATAATACCAGTATTAGGTTTGCAATCCTTTCTATATTGAAAATCTGAAGAAAAAAAACCCTTTTGCTGGTCGGTCTTATGTGCACACGAGTGTTGCCCGGTACGGTTGTATTCATCTCTTTGTTGGTTCGTTGTTGTTAGAGGGGAAGGGGTAGCCGAAGGCTTCGGCCTTCCCATCGCAGCTATGGTTCGGCTGCAGTGGTCTGTGCGCCGCCAGCTGAAGATTCCAGGACGTTGTGCCTGCTCCTCCTTAAGGCGGTGGTTAACAGGGACTGGTTGAGAGCGCTCTGCTATAAATATATCCTTATATTGCTAGTTTGGGAATTTATTATAGGGAGAACTATCCCAGCTATGTTACTCAAGTTTATTTATATAAGGGATGTGAAAATAGGCTGAAGCTGTATGTTAGCTTAGACCTAAATGGTCCTTGTTTATACTAATATGGTTTTAGGATTATATTTACTTTTATACCTGCTAGGAAGCTAATCTTCTGCCCGGTCTTGCTTTATCTAGCGATTATATTGTTTGACAACGTCTTTAAGTTAGGGCTTAATGGACCGAATCAGGGCTTCAGTGCTGACTGTTTGCGCTAGATTTCAATTGGGACAACCTCTTGAGCTCTACTGCAGCTTCCAACTACCAAAATTACTAGGGGTGAATAGACACGCACAGATTCGGTGTGGAGACTTGCATGTAAGGTATCACGCATACATACAAACACATACACACAGTTCCATCCTCTGCTCCTTTTGCCTCTTTCTTCTTTTCCACCTAGTTTGCGTTTCTTGTCGATCCCTCGATATTCTTTGCTTTTTTCCTATGTTTAGCCCGCTGGATGCTGTCATCGACGACGGAACAGCGACCATTAGCTCCCGAGGCATTTCTCTCTAATGTCTCGTGCAGTTGGGAATGTCGCGTACCCTATAAGCCCGGGCAACCAGAATGATAGTTCCCGAGGGTCTTGATGAGGCGTAGTTTGGGACGTGGCTGTTCAGAGCACAATGCCAAAGCTGTCAGAATCCATCACGGAGAACCTTCCGAGGCATGGTTCGTTTCAATGTGTTTGCACTTGCGCCTTGGGTGTTGATCTTTGCTTTCATTGATCGTGGTCAGGTCCAGACGAGTTGCTTGATGGGGACCGAACGGTATGCTAGGTATGTATTGTCGATGTCTTGGGAGTCGGAACTTGCAATTTCAATAGTCTGTTGGGAATGCAGTGCAATTGTGTTAGGTATGTGTACAGCAGCTCCGCCGTCTGCTGAGGTAATTTGTTGAGCAGCAAGGTATCCCAGTGCCCAGAGATTCATCAGCTATATCACACTTGAGGTAGCGCAATCCATGGTAATGCAGTGAAGACTAAAGCAAAAAATCGGATAAAGAATATAGACCTTCGACCGTGACATAAAAATCTTGTCTCTTGTCCTTGCATGAGGAGCGTTCAATTTGAGAGGTGGACACTTGGAGTCAGGGGCCATATTTGCTCGTTTCTTCTGCAGATATCAAAGCGTTGATTTCTTGTGTCCTCCAAGCCAGTTCAAGTTTTCGGATGAGTATTTCTTGTCAGAATGGCCAAATCAATCGCCGCTCAGTTTGATTAGGTCCAATACTGATGGGCTAACCTCCCCTTAACCTTAAGTTTTATCACTTTTGGTCAACGATGTAACCAGAGTCACCTCGCGAACCTTCCCTTCAAGTCGTACAAACAAAGAGTGCTCGAAGTCAGTCTTGCCTCGGATAGTCTGTAGCTGGTCCCAGGCAACGAAGCTGACCCTGACTTTTGCCGGCTTCCCGTTCCCGTCAAGGTGGTTCGGATCGGGATCCCCATCAAGGGTCGTGTAGGTTGTTTCGATGACCTCAGGGGTGGTGTCCAGCCCTGCTATCTCCTTCAGTTTCTGTGGCGTTGATATTGGGCTGTTGGCGGAGATGACGATTGGGAACTGGGGGGTCGGCCGCTTACAACCATTGGAATATGCGTTTAGGGCTTCGTTCCAGTGGCTGAATTTGTCGCTCGATCTTGCACGCTGTTCTTCTTCACGCATGTGGTTTTGGACTGGGACTTCCCCAGGTTCTTGCGAAGGTTATCGGCCATGTTTGTGGAGGTGAGGGGTGAGAGTGTTGAATCAGAGTAATGAGGGAACTGAGAGATTGATGGATCGGATATAATGGAGAGCTTTCCAGCCTCTGCGGCAATGCTCCTCTTTGTCAACGGGAAATGGGGATTCAAGAACGAGACAAACGAGGCTGTTGGACGGATTCACAGGCGTCAGTAAGCGGAGGACCCCACCGTGCTATTTTATGTTGCACCCAGATCTGGAACGGAATTTGGCAGGGGTCTGTGCTTACTACTTACCTAATCTAGCCGCTGTCAGTTTCAAACGAACTCGGCCCCCCCTGGTTTTATTCAGGGTGCACAGACCACTTAAATTAGCTAGAATTTATTACAATATCTACCTTTTATTATATTAAAACTACTCAATATATATGTAATAGTAAAGATTATAATTAGAGTTATTTAAGAGATTTATTAAAACTATTATTGATTTGAGTACATTTTACTAACTGCCGGCTACTGCAATAGAAGCTAATGGTTTTCAACCACGATGAAGTGAACATTGGTCCCTTTCACTTGAATAGACACATTGACGAAGACTGCTAGCCATTCCCTGCAAAGCTGTCCATGAAGACTGAAAAGTTGACAGCAAGTTTTATGTCCTATATCCCAGCTCCAATGCGTTACTTACTGGCCGGAATTCAGCCTCTCATATCATCTTGCCGCAAAAGTGACATTCAACAGTCGCGCCTATGTATATTCTAGTGCGCCTGTTGCTATATGAGATATTAATATAGCGCATGACTCTGGTATGAGCTATACTTTTGTAGTTGAAGGGATTAGTATAATACTGGAAGTGCTTGTAATGTATAAATTCTATTCACCACCAATCAATGCTACTGGAACGCCATCTTGTTAACCGTAACGATTCAACGCTAGCTGCGATCATGTGCGGTTAGTCCGGATTTTCGCATTACGCCGCCCTCTCCGTTAGCTTTCCATCCGATTTATCGGAAATTTGACAGGTTAGCCCGTCAACAAGGTCTGTTGGCCCAATGGCAAGGCGTCTGACTACGACTTGTGAGTTGCTCATGAGGATCTCGGAATCAGGAGATTGCAGGTTCGACCCCTGCACAGATCATTTCGCATGTTTTTTGGGCGCTTACCCCTCCTGGGAGTTATGGATTGCTACTGTTTTGTCAATCAAGTGGAATCGCCTCCATGGTCCGAAATGAATTGGCTTATATATACTTCTGTTTCTTGCATCCACTGCTGAGAAGCCTAAGCCTAGGCCAAATGTGCCGGGATATTGGTGCGCTACTTTGAATATTGTTCCCACCTACTGTGGAGCAAGAAGCCCCGGTTTTGCAGGTTTGCGAGACAATATATAAGCAGCTGGTTAACTGTACTTACGATACGTTATACGCCTTGATCCAGTGCCCCTGTAGGCTCCTCACTTTGTTCCGAAACTGACAAACTTGACGTGAATGTGATGAATACGGTATAAATAATTAGCACCACACAAAGGGGCGCTTACGGTTGTATGAAGGAACCGCTCGAGCTTTTTTTTAAAGGTACTGTGACAGAATTAAGAAGGAAAACAATTACACTAAAATATATACTCATATACTCATATACCATTCCAAGCCAACACTCTCTTGAAAACAACTTGGATGACCCGTAGCAGAGACTGCTACCTTGCTAGCACCAGAGGTCTGCCATGCTCTGTGCTCTTATATACGAGTGATAATGAAGCCAGCATATATGGGAATCCATCCCTCTTCAGCCTTCCCATCCTCTCAAGTACGTCGATGCGTTCGAAGCCCTCCTGCTCGCTGTCCAGCTGGGTGTTCAGATGTGACATGATGTCAGCAATTTCGACCCTTGTCTCAGCATCATAGGCTCGGACCGTCGCTGTGGCATTGGCAACCTTCGAATCCGAATCTTCTGGCTTGTCGGTAGTAACAATATTCTGGTGATGTCCTGTGCGACGGCGGCAAGCCTAGGCAAGTCCACATGGCCATCCCAAGCAGACACGCTGTCCGACGGCAGAGCTGATATGGTCTTTGCATGCTGCACGAAGGCGCCTCCTGCGTTCTCACAACAGGGATGCAGCAGACATTACCACCATCAGTCTCGAGAGGCAATGTGGGGTAAACGGTCGCGGCCAGCCCCAGCTCGCGAGCAGCCGAGTGCAGGATGCGCTCGACGGCCCACTTCCCAGATATGTATCCGTCGGACCCGTCAGCTGGCGGATATTGCTGCTGCTGCATGTCCGACGTGTATCGTGCAACGCCGCCAGAGGACAGGAAGTGGATGGGTATCCTGCGCGGCGCCGCCAGAACCAGCAGCTCACGCCCGCTCGTCACGTTACCGGCGCTCAGCACGTGGTAGTCGTCCCAGAACGCGCGCGCGGCTCCGAGGTGGACAATGACATCGGCCGTCTCCATTAGTAGGGCAAAATCACCATCGGACGCTACACCAAGACGCGGTGCGGTCAGATCGCCGGCATACAGGTAGACCTTCGCACGCTGCTGTGGGCTGAGCTTGGCGGCGTCGAGGGTTGTCTCGACCTTGGCCATGTCGCGGACGGCCAGGCAGTGTGCTTCAGCGATCTCCTCGTTGCCGGTCAGCTCTGGTAGGAGGGCGCTGGCAAAGTTACCAGTGGCACCAGTCAGGACGACACATTTTCCGCGGCTTGAACTCGGTCGTGGCGGGGCGTGCTCTGATTTGAGAACCTCCGCGGCGCGGCTGGAACTGTCTGTCGGATCAAGGGCCACCTCTTTCTCCCGCTCGATTGAACGTGCTTCTTGTGCAAACTGGTCTTGGATATTTGCGGCCATGGCTCGTAGGGTGCTGAACTTGAACAGCTGAACAAGCGGGAAGGTGACCTGAAAAGTCTGGCGAATGAATCGATGCAAGCGGACCAGAGATCCCGAGTCGCCGCCAATGTGAAAAAATTCGGATTTGCGTCCTAGGTCAGAAACTCCGACGGCACCAGAGGGCAGAACTTTCAGCCAAAGGTCCCTGAGTTGTTGTTCCGCGTCAGATAGCAACATAGATCTGTTCTCGTCCTCCATGTAATCCGACCTTAGAGTGTGGACTGGCAGAGCGGCGACTTTGACCCTGTCCAACTTCCCATTCCTGTTCATGGGGAGTTCCAAAAGTATGGTGGCGTTTGGCCTCGGCGGTTCCTCATAAAAAAGCTTCGTCGACGTTTGGTTAGCCTAAGAGTTGCGTCTGCCTTGGGTGTCCAGCTGAACTTCTCGCCGTCTTTCACAATACGCTCATCCGCAATGACAACTTCGTACTGATTGAATAGGTGGACTGCTAGGGCTTTGGCAATGTGACTAGCAACGTATTGGCCCATGCACTTGCGACTACCAATTCCCCACGTGTGAAGGTTGTACCGAAGCTGCAGAATTAATCAGAATCTTTGTGTTGCATCGAGTTTGGGGCAAGGGTCACTATTAATATAGATACGTACATCTGAAGACTGGATCCTTTCAATCTGGACGGCTTGAAGGTTTCACTGTCATGGCCCCAGAAGGGATTGCGCACATTGATGGCTAGAATGTCCAGTATGACCTGGGTCTGTGTAGTAGTCTCTCCTTAGTGCTTGATCACGCTGTGGTCTGTATGTTCACTGGATGTTTGCTTACTCCTGGCTTTACCAGAATGCCGTGAAAGTTTTTCACCTCATTTGAATGTTCTCCCATGCTACAGCAGTGTGATTAGTTTTCTGGCTCATGCATGAACTGCTGGAAGCAATATACTCACTGCTGAATAGTCGAATACGTATGGACTCGTAGAGACATCGATGTAAATGTGTGTCGGTCTTCGCAATGTATGCAAGAAGATCGTCTCTGTGGGCGGATATTTCATCCTGCAACTCCCGCTTGATATTATCGTGATCGGCAATGAGCGTGATCAACCAGCCGATGACGTGTGTGATTTCATCGAGATTAAGCATAAGGAGCTCGTCCAAAGTTTGATTGATCTGTCCACAGCCCAATGTTTAGCGATACCCTAGGGCATATTGACCTGGAAGCCTCACCTCTTCCGAACTGAGGTTTCCAGCTTTGCATTCAGCGTAGTAAGAAACAATTGGCGAATTGTCACCTCGTGCGCGACGGACTTCGAATGCCTGGTAGTTGTAATCACTCTACTTCTGCTTGAATTCGCGCAAACGCTGTGCGGCTTTGGTGTCAAGCAAATTGGCAATCGTCCGAAAACGATACGAACCCCCGATGAACATATAGGGGTTAAGGGTACTTCGTTTCTCTGTCAGATACCACAGCTCGTCCTCTTCCTTTTTAGTCATTTCGCCATATATAACACTGGCGGAACGGAAATATGGGAATTTCATAAATCCCTTTTGCACAGGTAGATAGAATCCGGTTCCGTTTTGTTTCGTCTGTGTATTGTTGACAAATTGGTCACCAATACTAGGCAGCGCCTCCACATATTCCCTTGCAACTCGATTGATTTCGCTGATGTGGTTTATAGCGGCTTTCTGAGTGAAAGCTGGCTCGAAGGCGTGGCGGATACACTTCCACTTGTTGCCATTGTGGAGACCCAGGCATTCACCGAGAAGCTCCCCAAATTACCAGTTCATGTTGAAATTTGGGGGCTTGCCGTGGCTTATAGTGTCTAAGCTGAAAGTCTTGAAGTCTTCGGGGGTAGTTATCACACTGAAGAGGCAAAGACTTGTTAGAAAATGCGAGGTCGACCTCCCACGAAACTGTATCAGGGAACAAAAACTGTACATCTCAGGCTGTGTACCGAGCCATAGGCGGTAGACAGAGCCATAGTTTTGCCATTTCTCTGAGCTAGAGCGGCCATTGATGAACCTTTCAAGGAGTAATCCGTTCGGAAACCGCCATACCGGGCCGGACACACGTTTGCTTTGCTTCAAGATACCGGGGCTAAAAGTGCACAAGGCCCACGCAATAGTGGCCTTTTTTCGTTCATTATCAGCAGCCACTATCAGAATTTAATGTCTCAAGAAGACAATATTGACTGAAAGATTTGTTCACCTCAAGGATCCGAAGCCCATACGTCCGCATCAGTACCAAAAGACCGGCCGAGGTGAACATCCCAAGCGCCAAGATTCCAATAAACATTTTGCTCTGATCAGTTGCAACGAAGCCTAGGGAGATGAACTATGCAAACGACTTTAGTAAACTAGCATGTGGCAGGACGAGCAGTATTTCACTGCCGCAGCCAGGATTGCAGAAAATAAGTGAGGGCGCTTACTCGTAAAAACTTTCGAAGACGCCCACTACGGGATTAACACGGACTAGTCTGTGTCTGACAAGAACACAAATTGCATGCGTGTCCTGGGTACAGTGTCGGCGATTTATACACACCTCGGTGCTTACTAAATCCGCGCCGGCATCAGACAGTCGGACGTCTATCAGGCATTGACCAACATGCTAAGAACATTTTCTTTGGGGGCAGGGCCAAATGTACCTGCTTATGCTCTTCCGGGGCCCGAAGCTAAGCCAAATACCCCGGGTCTGATGCAGCATAGCCGCGAGGGAAAACAAGCAGCGATCTTCTCCGTGTCCACTCCAAAGCCGACTACATACAATGTTTGATAATACGCCAAACACAATCAAGGATAAAATATTATCGTTTGCCACAACTGCGTGTTCAGTGGCCTTGTTCGCTTGTTAGGCCCAGGACACGAGAAGAATACTTCAGTATCCTAAACGCTCACCAAAAAAAAAAGGGAGAAATAGTTTCTACCTTCGACTGCCCATTCGCTGTTCTGAAAGGCAGAAATGGACTCCATGGCCAACTCAAGCGCTATGATCGAGGCAGAACGATTGGTTTCGAGCTTGAAGGTGCATAGTGGCTCTCCAAGTGACCAGGCGGAAGTGGTGCGTCAGCTTGAGAAGGTTCGCTGCCATGTGCATCAAGACCCAGACGCGATGATGTTTCACGCATTTCCGGTCTGCATATTTGCGCTCAGAATAATAGCGCTCAGAGCCGATGCAGTTAATGACGAGAAGTTCCCAAGTTTCACGTTCTACCTGCCTTGAAGGTCCTTCTGGACTTCGGTGTCTTCGATGCCGCTCCGACCGCTGGCGCCATCTCGGTCGAAGAGCTCGCAACAGCCGCTGGGATCGATGCGTCCATTTTGTGCATGAGATGATCTTCCCGAGAAAATGGTGTCTCCTTGATGACAGACGCTTACATATGATCAGTTCGCAATATTCGACTCTTACTTACACGGGGCATATTCAAGGAGACCGCTCCAAGTATCATTGAACATACAGCGGCATCCACAATTTTCCGGAGTGACCAGGCTGCGAACTTCTATAGATTGGGGTTTCTAATTTCCATAAATCTGAATTTCCCAAGGCTTCTACGGGGCCTGGCTAATGTGCTTTCAGGACGATGCAATTTCCCCAGTGGTGGAAGGTCTCGGACTACTTGAAAACCCACACTGCAGCAGAGACACAAGAAGCCACCAAAGCACCATATTCTTGGGCAATGGGAAAGGAGGGTATGACATACTATGAAGTTGTTGAGGAGGAGCCAGTCTTTTCAGACGCTTGGCATAAAGTAATCATGATGAATGAGGCAGCCCAGCCTGTCACTGGCATGTTCCCATTTAATGCAATGAAAACCACGGTAGAGGCTGAGCCACGCCGCGCCTTCGTCGTCGATGTTGGTGGTGGATGAGGAAACGCCCTCAAGGCCATCGCGAAAGAATGCGACGGCAGCTACGGCGCGGAGATGGTGTTGCAGGATATGGAAGAAGTTCTCAAAGGCAAAGACCTGGTGCAGATCGATGGAGTCGAAATTATGGCATACAACTGCTACGAGGAGCAGCCCGTGAAAAGTAAGTCTTGGTCCGATCCTGGGCAGCATTCCAACACAAATGTCTTTCCCATTTCCGTAAACTGATTGGCCATGCTCAGATGCTCACATCTACTTTATGCGTTTTGTTCTGCACAACCACTACGACGACCGCAGTCGAGGTATTCTGCGTAACTCTGTGAAAGCCATGGGTCTGACATCTCGCCTGCTGATCGAGGAAATGATTCTTCCCACCACTGCTGCGCCCGGTTCGGATCCTTTCCCATTTGTCATGGATTTGAACATGTTCATTGAGAGTGGCCTCGAACGCACTGAAGAGCACTGGGGCAAGCTTCTTAGTGATGTCGGCCTGAGAATCGAGAAGATCTGGAGATTGCCAGGGAATTCGGTGCTGGGCACGATTGAAACGGTCTTGCAAAATTGAGTCCAGCCATTCCTAGTCACTTTCAGGCAGATGCGTGGGTTTCTTTTCTCAGTAATACAATTGCCTCAAGGATCCAATAAAAGAAGGGGCAGGCGGGGGGATAAACGCCATTCACATATTAGTCATGGATCAAATGTTAATTGAAGAAATATGTAATCTAGATTCCTCAGCTCTCTTACTGCAGAAGTGTTAGTGCCATGCATTGCGACGCAACTCAGAGAATGACATTCAAGCCAAACGATAGGCGTTTCTGTGGTGATTATGTCCGACGCTGGCGGTCTTCGGAAACTTGGCACGGTCATCCTCCCTATCGGTGCCTCTACACTCCTCTTTAGGTTCTCGGGACCAGATCTAGGAGCATGCTTGTATTATACATCAAGTGCCATTGGATGACAACTTCTCAGGTGAGAACGGCCCTATAAAAGCGGCGGGGACTTTTCGGGGCTGGAGCTTCGGTGGTCGGCGATATTCATGCAGGTGTATTCATACCTGCATGCGCTTGTTCGGCGTCTTATATCGGCACCATCCAGCAGACTTCTCTTCGGTAATCCGTAGCGTCACATGCTGATTTCGAGGTTTGCTATCGAACGCAGTGCCGTTGGATTAGGTGTGATGGTCTTCAAATGTCTGGATAGTGTATTTAGTTCAGCCATAGCGATGCAAATGTATCTAAGGCCTTCAGACGCCATCGACTGCGCCTGGGTAGAATATTCACGATGCACGTTCTCATAGCAGGTGCGGGTCTCGGAGGGCTCGCCCTTGCCCAGATTTTGCGAAAAATTGAGATTTTGTACGAGATTTTCGAGCGTGATCCCGATCCTAACGCCCGCCCTCAGGGATGGGCTATTGCTTTACACTCGTAAGGGCTCGCTACAATCTGGACTTCATTTTCTGACTTGAACTAATAGAATTATTGACCACCTGTTATCGGTATTCCCGACCGACTTGCCTAACCTGAGGGAGGCTACATCGAATACAGTCCCCAGGAAGCTACAAACGGAGGTCGCAATGTATCCGCACGGGCGTGACACCAAAATTCGCATTGGTTAACTGGATACTCCTGAGCACCACGTCATCCGTGCAGAGCGCCGCCGTCTGAGAACCTGGCTGTACACCAAGCTCTCAATTCAGTGGGGTCGTCGCGTGGTGCGCGTGGAACAAGACGACGACGGAGTCCAAGTGCATTTCGAGGACGGTGGCAGTGCCCGCGGGGATATCCTGGTGGGCGCAGACGGAACGCACAGCCGCGTCCGCGAGGAACTGCCCCAGAAGCCCAGCAGTGAGCTTCTCAAAGTTGTGCCCCTGGCCATCATCGTCGGGGAGCTGAGGCTCTCAGGCAATGCCCTCAAGCGCCAGCTTGCCCTGGGACAGAACGCCTACATATGCCCCCGTCCGGACCTAGGATTCAACAGTTTCGCGGGCCCAAATTATGTCAAAGCAGATGGCCTCTCTGCCCGCTACTACTGGAATGTGATCGAGTGGGATAACGACACGGCGACTCCGGGACATTGGCTACAGAAGGCAACCGCACAGGAGAAACTGGATTATGTCTTGAAGCGCACAGCCGATCTGCCCGCCGAATTGCGAGAGATCTACTCCGTGACGCCTCTTGAAGGGATCAAGACGGACCTGCACATCTTGCGTGACTTGCAGCTGCCGGATCTGCCTCCCGGCCATGTCATTTTGATGGGAGATGCCGCTCACGCGATGGCGCCACTTCAGGGTGAGGGCAGCTACCACACCTTCCTCGACTCATTCCTGTTGGGTAAAATGTTGAATGAACTTAAGACCAGTGGTGCTTTCAAAGAAATTTCCGCTGTTCGTCAAGCAGTGGCCGGTTACAATGATGAGATGCTCAGAAGAGGCCGGCAAGCCACTCAGGACTCTGAGAGATCAGCATTCCAACACGACACGGTTCGGACCAGATGGGAAGCCTTTGGCGTATGATCTTATGCCTTTGCCGGACGAGCCGATCATCCTCGGAGACGGTGTATGAGGATGCAGGGTTCATATTACTTAGGAATATTTCGGTAGCATATGTAGTGCGGAAGACAGATGCGTCAAGGTAGCCTCCATGCAACTCTCATGTGAGCTCAGCATCTGTCTTTAAGGCCCCTTGTGACATTTCTTCCTGGTCAACTTTGCAGAAGTACATTTCTAAGAGAACAATGATACGCTTGACCGCCTTGTATCGAGAGATTTCGATTGATGGATAACAGAGGTACACGGCAGAAATTTGGAACAAACGAGTCTTTTGACCATTTCCGGTAGAACTGATGTACGGTACCTTGGTACATTCTAAATAAAATCGTCATAGAATGCATACGATTGCATCCAGCGCCCAACAATGACGCTGAAAATGAAGAATGGAATGATTGATTGTCTCCGGTATTGCGCTCCATCAGCTCTATATTGTTCTTAGTACCCCGCACCATACTATCTTTCCTTCGAAACTAGCAGAGCATCCTCCAACGCTCAAACGGAAGTTTTGAACAAATTATCCGTCACCATTTTCAAAGAGCTTCGCAATGAGGCCACAGCATCTTTACTCCTTGGCATTGCATGTCACAGCAAGTGTTATGGCCCAGTCCATGCTGAACGTCACTGCTATTGGAGCACACGACAACAATTCAAGGTTCGAGTGTTGGCAGCTTGAAAACTCTGTTTTCACTAGTTCAGTTCTTAAAGGAACAGCGGGAACGACCATTGCGTCCTTGGGCGAAGTTGACCGACTCTCGGTTTCAATAGGGCCCGCTGGTTTGCATGGCAACCTTCATGTGGCGCCACAACCTCAGTGAGTATCCCAATTACGAAGAGACGATGTATCTCAGCTTCTGAAACCAGCTGTCAATAATACAGGTGGGTTGTAATCACCTCTGGGGTTGCATTGCTCACTGTACCAGGTGAAGATGAGAACACGGGATATCTCTTTTCAGCTGGCGGTGGTTTCGGTCTCTTGTTTGCGGCTGATACAGCAGATGTCAGCCGACTTGGCCACGACTCATGGTATATCACGGATGTAACATTCCTCCAGATCCCGACGAAGAATGGGGATATTCCCAGACACACGATTCTACACACTGGCTCTTGCCACGGCACTGAGACTGATGGACTTTCTGGGAGCATCAGTGGTGTGGATGTTTCATAAGGAATGCGGAGAACGTTTTTGGAATTAACAGTACAAGAAATATCTCAAGTATCAGCAACCATTCGTGCTTCCTTACACCCCTCAAGCGAGGTGCCCTGAAAAAGGTGATGTGACGAGTGACTGCTGTAAGTGAACGCACCACGAAACTGTTGGGGGACAGAGCGGTTTCGCAGGCTCATCGCCTGGCAAGACTACATGGCGTTTTTGAATTGAGACCGCCATTGCTCAGTCACGCTAGCCAACGCATGCCATACTCTTGTCATTTCTGTACCTCCCGATTATTCACACGTATTTTACAGTGGTCTTACACGCGCGGGTGGTATCACATCTACCACATGCAGGTTCGTGGATCTCTGCACGTCAGAAGTACCCCAGGAGCTGTCATCTGTGCTATTCTCGTGGATCTCCGTTGATCAATACCTGCAACACATATGCACCATAACAGTCTATCTGGAAATGACATCATACGAGTCTGATTTGGTTTTTCGATGGTTCAAAAAAGCTTGAGCAAGAAGGATTGTACATGCTGTCTCCCGATGCATATTCTGGGCTTACATGTACTGAGAATCGAATGCGTCGCTAGAGGGAAATTTCGGTCTTTGGCACAGACATTCTCCCTACCAGACAAAAGGTGGAGTCAAGTCAACTATCCACAGGAGTTGGTATCGTTGGACGGGTAAGTTGCCATTACAAACGATGTAGCCTCGTCGCAATACTGTGTGCAGCCATTCAGACCGTAGTTGTCGTTGTCGAGCTTCAGGATCCGGCTGATTCCAGTACTGCTTGCTTGGGAGGTACAGTAGGCTGTGATATCAGCCTCACTGGTTGCCGCAGCGCACCCACCCTCAGACCCATCGGCTACACTCTCACCCTCATCGTCTTGTCGCTTCTCACTGCCGCCGCCAGCCGCCAGACTTGAAGGGTACTCGATGTCGAAGGCCGGTTTACCATTATCGGCGTAATCTTCATATTTCTCAATTAGCCATTGCGTTAAAAGGCGAGTGATCATGCTTACACTTTTGGAAGACGGTGCAAAACTCATCAGGCGCACCCCTGTTGGAGCCGACATTGACGGATCCGACGCAGTTCTCGGAGATAGCAAAGTCCATGAATGTGTGGACACTTTCGGTAATACTCCATGCATTCTTCTGTCCGATCATGAGTGAGTGACCGAGCGTTGTCGTCTTGGAGTGTGCGTATTCCGCAAGGGTCGAAAGTAAATTGATCATGTCGTCTTGTGTGATCTGCTTGCCGATGGACTCATCCGCAGACAGCTCCTGTTCCATGGGTCAGCTCATCACCAACAAGTAGAACTTTGACGCACTTACGAATGTATCAATATTATCGGGGTCGAGACCATCGCAGCCGATTTTGTGAGCAAGGTCGATCCGAGCTTTGTGCAGCTCTAGCACGGTTGCATCTGTTACGTCGACATATTTTTCTTGCGAGTAATTCTCCACGGCTTGGCTCGTCTTCATCAGCCCATCGCTGTTCCACTCCGACCAGTCGCAATCCGTTGTCTTCCGCGAGAGAGATGTTAGCAAAATAACCAAAAATCACAACAATTGAGCGTGTATTACTGACCTGGACTGCACCCAAATTGAAGTAGCACAAGACTGTAGCCCCGGCTGCCTAGTCTACATTAGTACAAGTGATTTCCCCACCAAAAGGATTATCATTTGTGTATTCTTACATGAAGCGCGGGTATGACTGTGGGATCTTTGCTCGCGTGGAAGAGATCAATGTCAATGACCTTGGCGTCAACTGGCTGCAAACCAGCCCGAGGATCCACCGGATTTTGAATGTTGATCTGCCACTTCACGCCTGGTTTAAAACCATCTGGGACCTTGGCTCCTGAGGTGGCGTTCTGGTTTACAGCCGGAATTGATGAACCCTCATTGGCGGCCGAGGGAGAATTGGAGACTTGCGGAACATTGGCAGGGAGGCATTTCGCACTGCAAAGCCCGAGAAGGGGGAGGAACAACACAGTTGCCGCGAATGAAGGCATCCTGATGCTTGTAGTGTCTAAGGAGTGACTGAAAAGAATGACAAGAAAGGAACGTGATGGCGTGAGGCGACACCTGGACAATACTGGAAAGTTCCCGCCCTCTCGGTAAGCGTCTTTGATGTTATATAGGCTTCCATTTCCGGCCTCCTGACGTCCAGCTCGGTTGGTGTAAGCCACAGACTCCTATGCCGAAAATATGCAGGTTGCCGTGACGAAAAGGCTAGTCCGTTTCAATTAAGGATCTACCCGTGCGAGCCCCTTAGACGCGCTTTTTGCCGCCGTCCAATGGGGAGGTCTTCCCCAACTCTACTGACAAAACGAAACAGCCATCACTTTTTAGTCTCCAATAGTGGCCCGAACCGCCGGAACTAATCCTGAGATGACAGTCTTGGCAGGACTGTCACGTCTCAAAAGCAGAAAAAAACACCGCATAGGCTGTGGGAGTGATGCTTTTCAGGTCGTTTATCGTGAGATCAGCCGCTTGGAGACGCCGTACGATCGAGGGGGACGCATACGCCAACCAAAATGAACCAAAGCAAGCCAAGAGTCAAAGCATCCCGATCCAAGAAAAATCTATATTTCCCCAGTCTTCGCTGTGCGTCAGCTGCTGTGCCACCCTGCGGCGGCGGCGGGTGTGGCCCAGACCCCCTCTAATTTTCCTCCGCACAATCCTCCTCTGCAGCCAACTCTCTCGCGCTGACGGCTCCGAAGTCAAAGTTGGGCTCTCAATTTGAAAATTTCTCTCGTGGGAAGTCATAGCGTTACTGCGGGTAGCGGCATTTCTGGCACCATGACGAGCTATTGGCCTTGGAAAGTATTGGCTCCCTTATAGTTCCAATCTTAGGAGGGTTTTTCATCACGCAGGCCTGTCATGGCGTTTGTGGCGTTTGTGGGTGTCTAGACTGGTCTCGGGTAGCTGTCAGCGTCGGAAAATGACACGTCTCATACATCCATATTACACGTACCGATCTCGGTACCTGCGCATCGAAGACGACTTCCACCTGGGCACGGCTGGTTTACGCCGGCACAACATGTACCACAAAAGACTGGTGCCTGCAAGGAAGTCTTCAGCGTTGAGACAAGAGAATGTCCAGTAAATTATCATTCTGCAGAACCTCAGAGAAGCACATGTAGTATTGGTATTCTAAATGAATGTGGCTACTTTCAATGTGATAGCTCCGACCGCAAAAACCCGAGGACCATTTATGCAAAAGTCAAGAGTGAGTGACAGGAAAGCAATGGCAATTTCTCCCAGTCCAACAACCATACCTTGCAATCTGGTCCCAACCCCAGCGTGAACATCACCAGCAAGGTCAAAGAAATCTATCCGGGATCCTTTAATAAAGCCCAACAATGATATCACCGCGGACACGGGCGGTAAGGTGGACTTCTGCTTCCTAGATGGCTCATCAGTGCCCGAGTCAACGTCTTGGGAACCGGCGAACCTACCAGATCCAATTTGATTCCCACCTGGAGGGCGGCATCTTTCAGATCACCCTTTGAGTCCACTGCTCCACGAAGTAGATTGCCTAATAGCGTATCGGTAAGCTTTGGCGTTTCAAAGCATGGATATGGCACAAGTCTCAGTTCATTTGCACGAGATTGGGTGGAAGTTCTTACCCACTGCCCCGTTCGGGTTGCCGCTGAGGCCCGGCATGGGAAGATGGTTGTGATGGGCGAGCTTGTTGTCCCGGTCATCGCTTTGTCCACCAAAACGCGGGACGTTGTTGAGAGGCCCTGGGGAGGAGGTCTATGGGGGAGCAGCGGGCGGAGCTGGCGTGGTCTTTGTTCTGTAAATTTCTGTGGGTTAGAGGGAGACGCTGTCTCGAACAGGAAAAAGTACCTAGGTACTTCTGTGGCGCTACTCACGGGGAAGACATTGCTTCTCCGAACGGTCTGCCTTGGATGCTTTGGAAAGAAATGGTCTCAATTGGAGGGTCAGGATGGAATTTTGGCGGTCGTGGAACAGGTAGTCTGCGATCGAGATGCGATGTTCAAGTGGACCCGGCTGCTTGAGCTGTGAAGGCTGGTCGACGACAGAACCCCAATTGCCGAGCAAGGCAATCATCTTTATAGTCGTCTTCTAGCACATTTTTTCGAGCATTGCACCTCGCTTCTGGCAGTCATGAGAATTTGGACGTCCGCCACCTCCATCCCTTCCCGGGTCGCACCCGTGCACCTCGTCGGGCATTCGCGAGAAGTGATGCTACACTTCGGCCGGCGGGATGGGCCGCCGAAGGTGGGATATACCCATTCGAGTCAGCCACATCTAGCACATCGAATGTTTTTCATGCGAGGGCTGATGAGAAGCACCGCAGACATGAAGCTGCACACAAGTGCTAGAGTAGTCTCGATTGCCGAGTCATCCAACAAAAGCAACTACGATGCTGCAGCCCAGTGCCAAGGCTGATACACGGCAGCGATCTGCCCGCAGAGCCCGGCTCATCCCCGTCGGAACGTAATTTGGCGCCTGGGATGCATAACCTGCGGGGATCTGCCTTCATGCTTCACAATCCACGTTTAGCGAACCGATTGGGCTGAACGCGTCGCACAAGGGGCGCCTCGGACGGAGACATCGAACGATGGCTTGTGCCATGTCACCCCGGTGGCTCGAGACAATCTGGGCTCCGGCAGTCTAGACGGGAGCCCTTCATATAAGACCGCCCTCGAGCTGCGACGTCTTCCAAGCTCAGAAGGAACACCCGCTAGTGTGGGATGCTTCCACTCGCTAAGCAGCATGTCGCAGCAGGTATCGTTTATTGTCGCCTTTGCCTCGGTCTTCGGGGCAGCGGAAGCCATCAGGCAGACCCAGGCCAGGACGCGGAGGCAAGAGCATCGCAGCAGGAAGAACAATCTCGTTGTGCATTGCACAAAGTCTTCGCGGTATAGCCCCATGCTTGAAGGTAAACATGTGATTCTCTCAGGGGACAAGGTTTGTGCTCCTTCTCCCAGCTTATGTGGTGGCCTGAGACGCCCCCAGTCTAGGCCGGCAGTTGACCCAGATATTACTCTCAGCTTTACATCGATACGGGAACAGAGTACGACATCCCGTTTGGTCATCGCTTTGCGGGGTATTTCCTCCCGTTTCCCGAAACTCAGCATGAAGGTCTCGTCTCCACAATAATGGACGATCCCCCGGTCATGTAAGCGAGCCTGACTACAGAGCTTGCGGTTCACATCTTCCAACAGCTATCAATTGACCACTGATCGACTTCACTCACATGGCCAGGAACTGGATCTATATAGATTGTCAGACCTACGAGGTCAAATTTGGTACACAAGACTTGGCCGAGCCAAATTTCAAAGCTCCATTCGACTGCACGAGGCAGGACCGGAGACTGACATTAGGGGGATGGGAAGGCTTCTGCGCCGTCGAAGAAGGAAATTTCTGGGCCTTGTACTTTGACGTCGAGAATGACAGGCTGCAGTCAACATTTCCTGAGGGCACTCCTATGTTAGAAGTTGAGCTACAGCGGATTGAGATGAGAGTATCAAAACCTCTGGTACCGGAGCCTGAGGCGGAAAATGGGGACTGTAAGCAGGGATGGGAGGAGCACATGCCTCTCAAGGCAGTGAAGCTAGAATCTCCGGAGGTTGACTGACTTTGCTTCGACGATCGCATTCTGACCACACTACTTCATCTTTAGCCACACTTTTGAGTCCAAGAGCTCACTCTCTGAGAGCCAAACCATACTGAGGAGGTGTGAGTTCGTTCAATTACTTCTGTAGGTTAACAAAAGGGGGCACAATGATGCAGCATACTGAACAAGGCGTCTTCGCCGGAAGGCTGGCACGTGGTAGGACCCGCCGATCCTGCAGCAGTTGCAAGCCACAATGTAACCTTTTGGAACGCATGTAGATGTGGGGTCTGGTCCTCTGCGGAATATCCCTGGAGTCCGGCTTGTCATGCTGCGTCGTTGCCTCACTGGGCTAGGACACCTGGTACGACGAAGGCATAGGGTGCACATGTGTATGAACTCGAGCTCGAGTAGAGTACTTCAGGTCTGAGGCTGAATGAGAACAAGGTCGGAGGTTAAGTGGTGTCATGGCTTCAAAGAAAGAGAGCCTCGTGACACATTTTCAGGGAGAAGTAGATAGAAGTGGCTGCATAGAATACGGTCGAGACCCGCCGCCAAGTGCAAGCGGCGCGACAGCTTCACAGACGACACCGGTTACATGGAGACCTCGGGAAATTATTTAAACATCGGCAGGAAATTCATTTCGCATTATGCCCAACATGCTTGCGGGTCCGCTTTCCTCGTGCGTATTAAGACTCTAGCGGTTCCGCTCATCGGATGTAGCTCATGAGGATCTTGGTTGATTATCTCCCTAGTGACCGTCTCTTCGCCCAAGATTCTGCGGGTGATAGTGCCTCCTGTTACTCCACGTCATCGGAACCCCCCTCCCCTCCAACATAGTAACACAAATGTTTTGAAATCATTTCCTTCTTAGCCCTGAAGGTCGGAGTCTTGCTCATTGACGTTCATGATGATAACATCACCAATGAACCCTTTGATGCGCTGTGGACGGCGCGGTCGGATCCACACGCGACGCGGCTCATTTTCGTATGTATGCATCAGTAATACTCCTCAAGTACCACGGCATTCTCGCCCACAGCAGCGACCCCGCAAAGGGCCCCTTGAGTGTCCAAATCACTGTTGCAGCGGCTTTTCACCGCTGGTTCCATGAGCTGATGCTCACCGTCATCTACTACGTGCTGGACCGTTGGTTCAACGACCGGTCAGATATATACGTATGTCAGACTCGCACGGCAGGGGTGCTCAGTGTCTCCGGGAGGTTCTACGACCACAATTACCCTCGGGCGCTACCTACGCCACCCAGCTTCCATCGTCTTCCACCCTTTGGCACTGCTTTTGAAAGACAATCACTTTACTCGGAATAGTCAATTGACCATCACAAATTACCTCTAGTTAGTCGCATCACGCGTTTTTAGCATTACGACGATGGCGACAGCGCGAGCAACAGCGGCAACAGGAGTGCCGACGATGAGGAATTTGGATCATAGATCGTAGATGCACACACAAGTCATGAAGATTACATGCCAAGTATGTCACAGGGAGTTCAATATTGCTCTTTTTTTAGTTGGGTTATCCCATTCGGTACGATGGTGTGTGCACACAAGGACAAGCTCCTGTCAAGGCCCCCCGGAGGGTAACAGCAGCTACTTCACAGCCCGAATGGGCCAAAATATTGTTTGCCCAAATATGATTACTCATAAGAAGTCCTCAAGCTAAATGTCAATCTCTTAGCGGTGTCATTGAGTGGTGAGGCATTATTTCTCAACTTCGCATCCCAAGTAATTTGTCACGAAGGTTGAACCTGTTTCTGGTCAACTCAGGGAACTAGACCAGGCGAGACCCACGCACCAATATCGCATAAATCCAAGAAAATTGTGGCTAGGTACTTGAAGTGCGTCTTATTTGAAAGCAACCAAACTCCCTGGGCCTGGTTTGAATCCCTCAAACTCCGTGGTATGTAAGCCGTGCAGTGCTTAGGTATGTTGTAAGGGTGTCTCCAATTGAGAAACCGGAGACGAATTTGAGCTCAAAATTTACAACTAACTTGACACCTTGATAGTGCGATGCCATTCGCCCTAGCCAGACTCTAGCTACTCAAAACTTCAATGGAATTCGAAGACAGACTATGGTGGTTCAGCCTTGATGGCGGCGCCCAATTAGAATCCCCGCATAAGTGACAGCAGTCAATACATGGTCTGCAACGAGGGCCAATCCGAGGTGACCCTCACAACTAAACACGGCCAAGATCCTAGCTTCGTCCCTTGCCGCAGATTCTGTAGCAGTACGGACTGGTAACTGTGACCTCCTCATTTCCTCGATGCCTCGATGATTTTCTCCGCCATCTCAACCAAACTGTCTGCGACCACATCAACTTCACCGAATACCTCAGGCACGGGCTCGATCTCCCAGACTGAGCACCACGCGGCCTTGAATCTGATACGCAAACTTGTTAGCTTCCCAGGGATATTTGACGGGCTGCACACAGACCAGAATCTACTCACCCATTTGCCTTTGCCCCAGATGCGTCCCACATGTGAGCGGCGGCAAACCATGTCTCCTCTGCACCCTTGAATTGGCTCAAGACAAACTGGTAAGCTTGGGGAACAGGCTTTCTGACATCCAGCCCATCACACGTGAAGAAATTCTCATCGGGGCAGTGCAGGCCTGCGCCGGCCAAATATCCCTTGACCCTCGTCTTGTCACCTGTTGTGAGAGCCCAGACTGTAAACCCCGCATCTCTCAGCTTCTGCCACGCCTCCTGTACGCCGGGCCTCGCCTTGAGCGACTTGTATCCATCAGCGCAAACCTCGGCGTCTTCCTCGCTGAAGAGCTCCCTCGGCTTAGGGATGCCCACTTGGCCGAGGACGCGGAAGAAGAGCGGCCTGAAGATGGGGAAGAAGGGCTTGTAGCGGCCCGAGAGGTCCAGGAAAGTGAACTCGCGCTCCGCGCACTCCATCCATGAGAAACCGAAGATCTTAGGGCTGATGCCGTGTGCGCGGAGCCGGTCGCCGATGCGGGCGTCGAGGATGTCAAAGAAAGCCTCGTACCCGACGCATGTCCCGACAATGTCGAAGACGACGTGCTTGCCACCGCTAGCCATGATGTTCTGGGGTGGGCCGTTCAAGAGGATTAAGGATTGAAGAAAAGTGAAATTCCAACTGATGATCTTTGCTCTCGATCGCTTTCAACGTGACTGTTGTGCTGATATTGCTGTGACGGGAATTGAGTGTGGGGTTTGTGCGTTGCTTTCAAGCTTCTGACTTGGCCGAAATAAGGTTGCAAACATGTGCGCCGGATGTCGTGACTCGCCGGCTCAGTTCCCGGTCCGTCTCCACTGCACGGGCCGGCCCCGGCAACTCTGCATTGCGAGATAGGAAGTCCAATGACAGACCTTGATACGCGATACAATCCGCGTGTAAATTGCATTACCTTGCAATTGATCAATAGCGCAAGTTCTTCAAGTAGTCTCATCAATTTTGAGTATATTTGGAGGCCGTTGAATCATAGCTAGGGTTCAATCTCATCGGACATGGTAGAATGAATAGTCTGCATCGGCATCAAATTCACAGGGGAACAACGAGATGGAGGTTCCCAGCATAGTTTCGAATATATGCCCAGTTATCTATCGCATTGCCCTACGGACATGCCTTGGTTGAAGAGAATAGCACACCTAATTCTAGGCACATACCAAGCGCTTGGCCTTGATATACCAAGGAATTTCCCTCTTCTCCAAGTCAGCATCGATGCTTCCCATGGCGCTTGAGAACTGCCTCCTTCCGGTGTTCAGATCCATGTCCACGAGTGGCACAACCTTCGTTCTCTTCACAATCTTCCAACCGCAAAATAGTACGACGAAGACAGCGACCACAATGTAGTTGATGACAAAACCAACAGCATCAAATCCTCCGATGAAAACGCTGTAGCCTGCAATGAAGACAAGAAGAGTGTTGATCGCTATGACAAAAATCGTTCCATATGGATACCACAAGGCGCGAAACGGTAGATCCTCAACTCGGTTCCCCTGTGCGATCCAGCCTTTGCGAAATCGCACATGAGTCACGCCTATGACAGCCCATGCAATGTAAGTAGCGGAGCCGCTGATACTTGTAAGATAGCTGAAAACTTTTCCCGGGCCCGCTTTGTAGTTGAGCATAGAGACGAGGCCGAGGACATTCGAGAAAATAAGCGCGTTTGATGGTGTTCCGTTCTTTGTGGTCTTGGCGAAGAACTTTGGGGCGCGACCTGCTTTCGCCAGAGAAACCAAACTTCGAGATGCGACGTAAAGAGCAGAGTTCATCGAGGACAACTGAGCCGTGATCCTGAAAGTGCCAACGTCAGAGAGGGATCAGTGCAAGGGAAATGGAAGGTGCATACATAACAACGTTAACCACGTGTCCCACTTGAGGGGCCCCAGCATTTGCAAAGGCTATGGTCCAAGGTGATTTTCCGGATCTGGTGGCAGCTGTGAGGAGGTCAGGACTATTTGATGGCACAATAATACCAGCAAAAAAGACAAGGCCCCTGTGATGATCAGTCAGCAGCAAGACTCCGGGGGTGCCTTTAACGACTTGACTGACATAAATATAATCAAGACTCTCCAGAACGTCTGCTTGATAGCCCTTGGTAAGTCTTTCGTCGGATTCTTGGACTCTGCAGCTGTGAGTGCCAGCATTTCTGTTCCGCAATAGTAGACCGCTGCAAGCAGAAAACATTGGCCAAAGCCATTGATGCCGTTGGCGATAGGGCCCGGGTCCCTCCAGAACCTGAATCCTATGTACTCGCCACCGATGGCTCCAGTATTCAGCAAGATGGCGCAGAGGAACCCTCCCAGGATGCAAAAAAGCTTCCAGCAGGCGAAATAGAACTCCATCTCTCCCCACACGACGACTCCAAGCAGAGACGTGGCCTGGTAGAAGGCAAACCAAAGTAAGATCCAGCCATAGCTTGGCACCTTGTCTGTCCAGTAACCCATTATTATCGAGCTCGCGTTGAAGTCGCCGGCGACGTTGGTAACCCATAGGTAAAAGTAATTCCAGCCCAAAGAAAAGGCAAGCGAAGGATCGACGAATCTCCCGGCCAATTCAATGAAGGCACCTTGGATGGGGAAGAGTGTGCTCATTTCTCCCAGACACTGCATGACAAAGTAGACGTCGACGCCGATTATGAAGAAGCATATCAGTGCTCCGACGGGACCACTGTACGCGATTGCAAATCCTGTTCCGTACCATATGCTCGCACCAACCACGCCACCAAAGGATATCATGATGAGATGGCGGTTTTTAAGGCCGCGCTGCAGGCCATCATCTGAGCCAGGTATCAATCAGCAAGCCTTATTTGAGATGCACTTGGTCAGATTGAGTTTACCGAGGACATTTCCGCTCTGCAATATGGTGACAAAGTCTTCCCCAGAGTCCTGTGCCGAGGACACCTCTGCAGTGGCCCTCTTCTCGCTGTCAGCCGCCATCATGATTGCCGATTTCACTCGTAACAGGCGGCGCGGCTGCGGCTGCACGAAACGATTTCATAGACTGCTCATGGGCCAAGCTATGCAACAATGCTACACGAGGTGTAGCACGTGGATGTCACTTTACTAGTGTGCAGTTCACGAAATGAAAAGTTGTGGTTCGTCCACTAGTTCCCCCGCAAGCGTAAAGCAGGCGGTGAAGGAGGTTGGGGGAGCCCTGAGCCACGCAATGATCTGTCAGTGGCTCGCAATCTTTGTTTTAACTTTCCGGCAATCAACATGCTGATCTGAGAATAGCGCTCTTATCGCCGCCTATCGTGGTAACGTTGTCCGGGAGCGGGCAAGGGCTGATAGGACTTGCTACCGCCTGCGCTTGGACGTGGCGGAACTAGCGGAGATGAACGTTCGATAAGGTTTAGACTTTCGTGACTAGGATCCCCTGAGGTTCTCAGCACCACGGTCATTGATCGATGCTGTCAGCGTAAAGTTTCGTGTAGATTAATTTGCATGGTCGCTGCTAATCATTATGCCATCCAAGGGAAGCACAACTTGAACTTGGTAATGGCCGGCGGCTTCAGGATGGCACATAGCGCACAAACACGCCGTAGATCTTTATTCAGTGGACTCCTCGACCTGAAAATTCCAGACCTCAGATTACTTATTGCCGTTTCCATGATCACTTGGCCATGCCATTCGTAACATTTCTGATGCTTGTCTCGGACTGCTTCAAGCAGGTGTCGAGTACCGCTCTATCCCTAATCTCAAAATAAGCTTCAAAGAGTTTGGGTATAGCCGCTTGAGCGGTAGTGTCTTCGTTGTCTTCGTTATGTCAGCCACTGTTTCTAAAGTTGTCAAATTTCGGGGGAATAGTCCGCGTACAATCCACATAATGCAAACATGGAGCCTTGCTGTCATTCTGCCTGATCTTAAGAGTCAAGATCAGACGAGCAAAAATGGCGTAGAGGATACGATTCGAAAAGCTAACTGCCGTGCAGCCCCTAGAACCGGCTCCGTAAGAAAGGTGATACGGTGCAGGCATTTTATCAGTAGCCGAGTCTAGATCAATCCATCTCTCCGGCCGAAATATGTGCGCATCTGGACCATATGCTGCTGGGTCTGCAGTGATGGATTAGCCCTAGAATGAGAAGAAGCAGTAGCCATCAAACAAATCATACCGTGGTTTACAGCCTGGGCATTGACGAGAACCATGACACCCTTCGGTACGCTGGCACCATCCCATTCAAAGCCCTGGTATGTTTGTCGAGGTGGTAAAATGTGAAGGGGAGGGTAATGCCGGAGGGTCTCGCGTACGAATGCCGCCACATAAGGAGACTTCTCTGCCTCAACAGCTTCCCGATACGCGGTTTCGATATCACCTGATGCCTCAATAAGCCCCAAGTAAGCTTTCTCTTGCGCGATCTGGCCTTCAGCACTGGCTAGGAAAGCAATACCGGCAATCGCTGTGGCTAGTATTGTCTCGAAGCCACCAGACATGAGGCCACCTAGAATTGTGCGCACGTCATCTACGAGAGTCATTGTCAGTGTGTGAATCATTGCGTCGTGGATTTGAGACAAGATACTGACCTTTTTCCAGGCTCTCCTGTGTATCAGTAAGTAAGCCTGAGGCCACGCACTTTTTACTGTCTCCTGCCACGACGCTCGATCTGACCTCCTCGAGCAGCATAGCAAGCCACTTATCCCTGCGGCCCCGAACTTGATCCACGATGGATGAGCGGGCCGCGTCTCGGAAGATGAAAGACCTGAGATACGGAACGTAATCCTGTGCATTGGAATTTGTGGACCGAAAGCTGCAAATACATTAATCAACTCCCAGATAAATGGTGATTCAAGGTGCACCACTTACCTTGATATTGTTTTGGCATCTTCTAGGATACGATGCAGGAGCGGGTCAGCAATATCTTCGAAACGCCTCCCGTAACAGAACATTAGGACAACATTAAGCGCCAGCCGCTTCTGATAAATATGGGGCGACACTGATTTGCCTCCTTTGCTCGCTTGAGAGAGTCCCTCAACCATAGACGACGTTTCTAAATCCAGCATTCCGGCAAGTCTTTTGATCGCTGGAGAATTTGTCAAGGTCCCCACGACACGCCGTTGGTTTCTGGTGTGCTTATTCCAAGGATTGGTGCCAATTGTCGAGGCTAATTTCATGTCAGCTCCGAGGCTCCCGCGGACCTCCATGGGACATTACCAGATGTATTGGATACAAGATTATGGAAGGTATACATCGAAGGCCTGTCGACTGTGTAATTTTGGCGATTGACCAACCACTCCCTTGCGACCTCGAAACCATTAAGAACAATGACGCGCCGATTCCCGAGCCTGATCTGGTAAATTGGCCATCCATAGGCCTGCGACCATTTCTCTGCTGTGGTGGCATGGTCCTGCCCCAGCATGTAGAGGTGCCCATGCAGGAGGGAGCCGCCCGGGACCGCCGGGATGCTTGTCATACGACGAAAGTCGACATAGAAGAAATGCAAATATATCAATAACGACACCAAAAATATCACAAAAAGGTACACCAGTATTGGTGCCATCGCCGGGGAAATTAAATTTTCCATGGTAGCGGTTGAGTGTTAAGGAGACGAAGCCAAGAATCAAGAACGCTGGGCCCAGACAGCCATGGAGCAGAACAAGGCCAGTCTTTCAACACGGGAGTTTCCTTTTCAAGGGGTAAGAGAACTAGGATGCGCTTAACAATTTTCTCCTCCTTACATAGCTTCGGGGTTACCCGCCGGACCCATCGTTCCAGACGCAAGACTCCGAGCCGGCAGTTTTGCGGTGACGAGGAAGTAAGGCTGACACCACAATGAGCTCGGTGTTGGATTTAATGCCGTAGAAGCGAGTACAATCAGGAATAGAGAAGGAAGGGGAGCACCTGTGATTGTGCCGGCACATCAGCAGCGGTTCCAGCACCGTTAATTAGACTGCTCGTGAGATCTGGCGCCAAACATCGTGATAATCCTTTCCACCCCTCCATAATGGTAAGGTAAAAGCGAGCACTTCCGAGCACTTGAGCAGATATGGTGAATACGTTTCGGCCGTCGGCCAGAGGCAAGAGAGTCCCGTTACAAGTACGCAACCACCAGCAAATGCTCGGCAAGTGGCAAAGATTGGCGGAATGAAAGCATCCCGAGACACCACAATAGAGTGTCCCGCATCAACTAGGCATGCTGCCTCGGACAGCACCCTGGCCTGAAGAGATGCATAATTCTTTGAACGAGCACTGGTTGCGAAAGAGGAGCAAATTCCACATGGGGGGTGGTTGAGCAGGGCTGGTTGCAGCAAAGCCCAGCTCAGGTGCGTTACTAATTCTGACGGCGGCATCAACTGGAGGGTCTCGACAGCATGGGACAGCGAGGCGCGCAACGGGCAAGGCGATGCTACAACGACCGAGGTGAAAGAGCCGAAGAGCTGCTGCATGAGCTTTATGCAGTAGTTATAAGCCACATCGCTATCAGTCCGGTTCCAAGGTATGCTGCCGCTGAGAATGCTGGAACGATGGACCAAAATATTCATCATCCTGGGCTCTCGTCAGCATCTACCCGCCTCGTAATGATGAAAGCCAGAGCAGATGAGGAGTTAACTTCACCTTTCAATGTGGATCAGCACAGACAAGGTCCTCTTTTTAGTCTCCGGTGGCAGACGCTTTACTTGTGATGTGGCCGGTAATGTAGGCCCGGGTAGTGGATGTACGGGATGTACGGCTTGCTCATCCATGCGGTGCCAGCCGAGTTCCAGGCAGGACCTGGTTGCAAAGCTTAAAAGCTCCCATATGAGGCCTCTCTCCGGATCCGCAAGCTCGTATATGACGAGGAGCAGCAAAATGACGACTGTGTGGTCACTGGGTCCTGTCACGAACTGGGCGGCGAGCTCACCACCCCACTCACGGCAGGTAGTAGCCACAGTCTTCCAGGCCGGCGCGTAGTAGCTCTTGTGAGTCGCAGCAATTGCACAGGCCAGGAGAACACGGCACCTGTCTGCTTCTGCCATCTGCTTCAGGCTCGCCTCGTTCTCGGCGGGCAAGGTGACGCTGGCAGGCAGAGCCGGTTCGATGCATCGCGCGTAGTGGGCCAGTAACAGACGGACTGTGCTTGGTGTTACTGAGCCCCTGTCGAGCCTCGACGCTGCGAGAAGGTTGATGCCCTCCTCCTCGGGATTCGGATTCCCGGGGACCAGAAATGGTGACTCGATCTTGATACCCTGGTCAAGTAGCTTGCGGATGGTGGCATCGCCAATTATGACAGGAGGTGATTGCTCGAGGAAAAGGGTGCCATTCCGGGAGCGTAAGACGAATTGAAACGCAGCACCCGCATCCGTGGGGCCGGAATCGGCGCCGTCTGCTTGCTGTGCGTGCGTATGGTGGACGGCAACGATGGCCTTCAGCTCCTCGGTGCGGTCATAGAGGCTCTTTATGTGGCTTCTCGGTACATCTTGCTGCAGCACATCGTCGTAGAAAGAACATGACAGACCAGATTTGTGGCAATTCTGGCACGCGGGTAGACGAGCATCACACTGTGGGCTGTCAGGTCAATATACGATCCGCGGCATGGCATCGATCGGTGTGTCAAGATGGCAGCCAGAACTTGACACTCCGATGGGGCCACGGAGGACTTGCCTTGATGCGCCGGTTCCGGCATCGGGTGCATGTTTTGAGCATGATTATGTACTAACAGGCCCGGTATTAGTTGTGACCGGTTCCCAAACCATGGCACCGGTGTTCGATTCAGATGCAGAGGACAAGACGTCGCCGTTCAGATTTGCATCTTTTCTTTGATGATGGCTTTATGGGCTAGCCCCTGCACCTGCACGCATACCCAGTTGGTAAGTTTGGCCCTTGGGGTAATTAGCCAAGGTGAGGCCGGCTGCTTGGGTTCAGCGTGGAGAATGACTCGAGGCCATGCCAGGGCATACCCTGCTCACGCACAAATACGACGACAGACCAGGGGCACCTGAACCTGGGGGATCGGATCGTCCAACGGCTCCGTCTTCATTCACTCACTGCATGTGATCCCGAAACTCGTCGTCCCCGGATCATCTGTGGCAGAGGCTGGCGCGGCTGAGAAGGTCAGCTTCCATCACAAGCCTCAATATGGATAGTATACCAGATATTCAGTTGGCAGCATCGGGTCGGCACTCTTCCAAGGTCTGTGCGAGATGCAAGAAAAGGAAGACAAAGGTATGCGCAGCTGCAATCCGAGAATTCCCTTCCCGCCCTCCTGGCCCACAGCCACGTGAGGTCTGAGTCGCCTGTCTCAGCTCCACAATGCGGCTCTTCAGTCCCCGGGGTCATGATCCGACTCCATCTGATCCGCATATTGTCCTAAGCACAAGCTGACAATGTACCACCACAGTGTGATTCGGCATGGCCATCTTGTGGAGCTTGTACCAAAGCCGGCGCTGTCTGCAGAGGTTATGGTTCGGGGGGTGAAGAGCTTCCCAGGAGGTCAGTTACCCTCCAGTATATATGCCATTGTATTCGGCCGGTTGACTTAAAAGTCAAGTCTTGTCCGCGCTCTTGAAACCCACGTCGCCAGGCTAGAGCGTGAGGCAGCAGGACTGCAGCATTCACCCAACAGCGTCGCCGTTGCGCTGGTCTCGAGGCTAGCACATGCTACGCTGGCAGCGGACTGCCCCTCGGCAACTTCCTTCTTCCTCTCTTCCCTCTCGCCAGCCTTCTTTCTTCGGCCCAGTTGTCCTCCGTTATTGATATCACGGATCAAGCCCGACGTGTCACAACCAACTTCACATGTCCGTCAGATTCGGACACCGCCTCGGGATGGACCCTTGATTTCCACCAATCTTGGGCAGATTCCGCCAGTAGCCCTGGATCAGATGATCTGGAATTATACGAACATCCACCTCCCACAATATCCATGCGTACAAGAACAATGGCTGCGCCAGGTCTTTTCGCGCGTGTTCGCCGTCCACGGAGGAGACACAGATGCTGCACTTACTTTGGGAATCCCGCCCGAGTCTGGGTTAAGCCATTTTGACTACTTTGTTGCCTTCGTCTCCCTGGCTATTTCTTCCATCACACTGACCTGGAAGAATGAGACCCAAGCCAGAACAGCATCCGATGCTTTCTTTGCCATCGCACTGCAGCACCTCCGGCTTGTCTCTGGTGCCACCGAAATCCAGAAGCTTCAGATATCCCTTCTCCTTGCCCACTACGCCCACATGAGTCCAGGAAAAGTCGATAACTGGGCATGCATCTCGAACGGTGTGAGGCTCGCCCTTGAGCTTGGCCTCCATAAGCGGTCTCCAGAGTTAGCTTCTCATGGCCAGCTCTTCTGGGTTCTTTACGGCATGGAGAGGTCACTCTGTACTCTTCTCAGGCTGCCGCTTACATTTCCTGAAGAGTGCATCACGGCCTCCTTGCACATCCCAAATTTCAATGCCATTAACAACGATGACATAAAGCGCCATTCGTCTGCTGCTCATCTGTACCGTCTCCGAGCGATGGAGACGGAGATATACCGAATGTTGTACCTCCAGGACCCAAAAGCTTTAAACGAGCATTCAGATCTCGATGTTTGGATCAGCAATATCACGAGCCGTCTAGACGAGTGGCTAGAGACGGCGAGTGGATTCTCCAAGTACCAGATGTTTGAGTTCAGGAGGGTTCAACACTCGTCTGTCAAGTCCCGTGTCTATCGTCCTACGCCCCGCCTGGAGGTTAGAACGCCCGACGATCGACGCGCCTGCTTCTCTGCCTGCTCGACGCTCGTGGATGACTACCAACAGCAGACGAAGCGCCGGCGCCTCTTCTACCCCTGGCATGCGGTACATATTCTATATGAGGCAGCGATCGTGATGTTGGAGGCTTGTTGGGCACTGCGTGACTACGTGCCCGCAAGGCAGGAGGCCAGGCAAATTCTCGCAGTGACCATACCAGACTGCTTGATGCTGCTGACCAAGGTGGGTGAGTCGTGGGATGATGCTGCTCTCTGCTCGAAATATCTGATGCCGATAGTCGACGAGGTTACTGTTGCATTCAGGGTCAGAATTATGTCGGACATTGTGGCTCCACACAAGGTCCCGGAGGCTGAGACGACGGAGAAATTGCGGAAGCTCCTCTTTCCTGAGGGTCCTCCATCTTGGAGCGCAACGGTGTCGCCGGAGTCTATAGCAGCTGAACCCGAAGCATCGGCTCCCCTGCTGGACAGCACTGCTCTCGGTGGCCTTGAGGAGTTCAACTGGGATGCGGATTGGAATTTTCTGCAGGACGTGTCACCTGGTTTTACAAAGGATACTCCCTGGGCATCAACTTGAATTTGCCGTCACGATGCACAGACAGGAATCTACTCTGCTGGCAACGGTCCAGCGCTCTCCAAGTCTCTCAACGCTCCGATAATCACATTCACCCCACGCAGCATTTCGTTTTCTGATATCGTAAGAGGAGGGCATATTCGGATTCTGTTAGTTCCAGCCGCCCCAGTGAGAAGTCCCCTTTGGGCTGCCAAGGATGCCAGCCTCCTCGGTGTGACTTCGGCTGATGTATTTAGGATAACAGCCCAAAATAAGCCAGCACCCATATATCCGGCTACATGTGGCGGATTTGCTCTTTTCAAGGTCGATATGAGCAGCTCGCCCATGCGGTTTGCTCTTACAGCCAGATCTTCTTCGACCAGCACATCGAGGGCGGCCAGGGCCGATGAACACGCTATAGGGGTTGCTGCCATTGTTGATCCAATCCTGGTTGGGCTGTTAGGTGACTGTCAGCATCCAGATATTGATCGACGTACTCGTAAGGCTCCAGCAGGTCCATGGTGCGCCTATCTCCCATCACTCCTGAAATTGGATACATGCCTGAACAGTCAGAATGAGTCATTTGTCACGATTTGGAGTGCAACTTACCTCCAGCCAAAGCTTTGGCAAGGACCACTAAGTCAGGACGAACGCCGTCTCTGTGATGTGCGAGATTCGCGCCAGCTCTTCCAAGCCCGCACTGTACCTCGTCAGCAATGAAAAGAACATTGTGCTTCTCGCAAAGTCTCTCAACCTCCTTCAGGTACCCTGGCGGTGGCACGATAACGCTGTTGGAGTCAGCCAAGGCTCCATTCCATACGATCTGGGAAGTCTCACCCAGCTGAGCCCTGAATAGGCTCGACCATGAAAGCAGCGATCCTTTCCCCGTCCGCCTCGAAGGCTGCTCGAACGTCGTCAATCTCTCCAAAGTGTATCTCTCGCCCAGAAGGCGATGTTGGACCGGCATTTGGCATCAAAGGTCCATATACTGGAAGACCCCATCAGCCAATACAGTCGCGAAGAACTGCGAGACTTTACAGACTTACAAGGGCTTTTCTGATGCTCACTCCTCATCGCCACCGTGCTCAAAGTCACCCCATGGTAGCAGCGCCCGGCAGTTAACACCCAAGCCTCACCTTCCGGGATTTTCTTTTGCAGATATCCCCACTTCCTGGCGATCTTGACAGCAGCATCTGCGGCCTCCGCACCGCTTGTCAGGGCAACGAACTTGTCATAGCCGAACAAGTCATGGAGTCGTTTCGCCAGCTGTCCATAGTACAGGTTGTGGAACGGCTTTCACGTCTTCAGTCAGTCGATGTCAACCGTAATTGGGTACCTGCTTTGGCCAGGTTTGGTGGAGTAGTAAGAGTCCCGACCTAGATCGGGACCTTAGGGGACACCTAGAACTGCAGGCCTATTTACCATGTTCACTACTGCGCACTCGGACGCGGCCTTTGTAGCTGCCGCAACGATTCTAGGATGGCTATGGCCAAAGTTTGTGACACAGTACATGGACAGAAAGTCGATGTATTCATTGCCGTCGACATCCCATGCTTTTGATCCCTGCGCTCTGACGAGCGCTATCTAGAGCTGTGTGTAAGTGTCAAGTTGGCCAGCAGTGTCAAACAGAAGACATACAGGGTACGGGGCAAATCCCCCAGCCACATAATTGTCATAAAGGTCGGTTACCTGTTGGTTCCTCGGAGACACAGAGGTCTGCGTCAGCCTGGTTGTTTCCATACTTGGGCCTGACGGAGGGTTGTCGTGTTCTGTTCGGCACAGACTGTCAAATCAGCGAACACTGTCTCTGAACAATACTCGCGTTAAACTTTCGGGAGGTGGATCCACACATGCACATTGGCCGGACCGGAATCCGTCCCCTCAGCGGCAGGCTAGCAAGCCTTATCGCTGGATTGACCACCTCGTGCGCTAATGGCTACTCGCATGGCTCCAATGCGGGCCTCTGAATCGCAGTTCGTGCCCGGGGTGCCGCGTGCGGGTTGCGACAAACAGCATGAACCTGGCGAGATGATTTGGCTGGCACTAGTCCAAAAGCAATTGCCACAATCTTGAGCGCGATCTAGCCAGCCCATTGTGGTTTTACAGTGTACTATATGCCTAAGGACTCGTCGAGCCGCTACACACGCGTTGCAACTCCATATGTGGGCTCGCAAGCGAACCATTCTTTTTTCTGAGGGCGGGTTGCGGATTTGATGATGTCAACGGCGCCGAAACTTAGCCGCGGGTGCACTCTTCGCTTTGCTCAGTGACACCTACTGCTGGCGCAGTGGGTGCTAAAAAGGGGGGCTGTGATGTCCCGAAGCCAGCCGGCCATGGGTGGCCGGCGCAGCCTGTAAAGGGGGCGTGCCTTCCCGGGGAGGGTACAGTTGTAATGTCCCGAAGCCAGCCGGCAGTGGGTGGCCGGTACAGCCTATAAAGGTGGCTAGCCGGCCCGCCCACGAACCGGCTGGAAGAGGGGCAAGAATCAGTCTTGCACCTACAGTACCCCTAATATCATACTCTCTTCCCAAGACCCTCAGTGACTATTGCGCCTAGCGTTGCCGCACGTTACAGTGAACTTCTTAACTGCCGGGATAATTGGTATAGGGGAGCTTCCCTGATGGGCTGAGATCTTACTCTTAATACAACTCGATTACTAGATAGTCTGGTGAGCATTGGAAGGTGTCTGTGATTCCTATTGTAATGGTAATACAGGGAGTAATTGTACCGGAGTTTATAAGTAAAATATTATAAGATATTACGTAAGCAAACATGCTTATATAATGCAGCATTAAATAAGGTTTATAAAATTATATAATACTTATATATAATTAAGCTCCCTTGATAATTAAAAATAATTGAAAGTCCTTTATATATTTTAAAATAAAGCATATTTTTATTAACAACTTATGAACTATAAGGTCTAATTAGCTATAAGCTACATATTTCATATACTAATAACTTATACTGCTACATAACCCTATGATATATGCCTACGTAATCCGCTTACGTAAGCGGGTTTCTAGAACCTTCTATGTGGAAGACCTTCACGTCTATAAAAGAACCATGTCACGACCCTGACAGAAATAGGAATAACGGTTGGTTCTGTTTGGGACAGAACCCCACTGGGCCAGCACACCGGCCAGCCGAACGGCACAAGAACACCAAGCCACCGTCACGTGGTACCCATGCAGGGTTAGGGTCAGAGCAGGGAAAGCTCACCAGTGCTCACCGAGCCTCAGTGAGCACCAGTGAGCACCAGTGAGCCCCGTCGGGCCTCATCGAGCCACGATGAGCCAGCCTGAAGAGATGGACTATATAGACACGCCCATTTCCAGTAGATAGCATTAGGATAGGACAGCCCTTCAGCAGGCAATCTAAGTGTTCACTCTTGAATAGCTTTCATTAGCTCTTGATCATTGTACAGATCCCAATATTGCTCAACCACCGCCATGTTACGTATCTTGGACATAAACCCCTTGATCTCTTAGGTTTATAGGACCCAGGAAACCTTGAATTTTACAAACCACGACCCTTCTTCTTTCAGGCTAGTGTTCATCTCGCTGGTCGGCCGGAAGGAGAGGATGATGACTCGTATAAGCAGCACAAAGCTCAAGGCAGTACGACTTCCAGGAACTTTAATCGAGCTAAAACCGCTGTTTTTATCTGGGAAGAGATAGTGACCGAATTAGACAAGGATCGACTTGTCGCACTTGCAGGCATCGTCACCGAGTTCGGGCGCACATTTGAGAGTTCGGGGGATGACGATACTACTACTGGTGGCAACTCCCAGCCATCTTCCCTGGAGTACTGTGCAGGAATCTGGCTCAACAATCTCCGAGGCCTTCTTTGGGAACAAGAGGCCCGGGCTGGCACACGACGCAGAGTGCAAGGCATACCGACATGGTCTTGGGCTTCCGTGTGCCTTCTGACTGCCAACGCTGAAGGAAAAGACGTGTGGTCCGGCATGCCTGTTAAGTGGGATCTCGAGGATCATAATAGTGAAACCGCCTGTGTAATCGAGGAAGTGGTTCCGATCCCCGTGACCAAGACGAAAGAGCTTTGCCCGGAGTTCGGGGAAGCGGGGCGATTCTGGCCATCGGTCCAGTTTAGTGACGATGAACGGTTCGCTGTTTTAGGCTTAAATGGTTGTCTCATCCCAGTCGTTATCAACCAACTGTTCGCGAGTGCGGAAGATGCGATGATTGCTGCAAAAATGACGGACTCCAAAGCCGTGTTTGACCGTGGCCAATGGAGGGGGTCACTCTCTTTTCCAATTCTCAAGATCATGGCGCCGTCATTGAGGGCTGGGCATCGGTGGAGCATCCGGACTTGCAAGCAGATGAGGCAGTAATTGCTGCCTGCGGCAGCGGCAACGTTGTGGCCTTCGTTATCGAAACCATTACCCTGTACTCGGATTTTGGGTTGGGACATCTGAATGACACATTCGAGGCATATAGTGTTCTTTTCCTGCGTCCCGTGAAGATTAACGCGTTCGACAAACGTTCGAGCGTGTCGGCGCTGGGAGACTCTTTGGAAACAATGCTGACGAGGAATATCGCAGCAGTGGGGAGCAAGTCGTGTGGCTCGTATGATGGAGTAACAGATCCAGTGTCATGTATAACATCTTTACGCATAACATGAGCACTATAATAGTGGCTTTAAGGGCTTGATTCCCATCTGTGTGATTGATTTTGCCTGCGCATGATTATAGATCATGGTCCAAGAATGTCGTTCTTGGTGCTCTGCAACCTCTCTATCGTCGGCTTGAAGACGGCCGGCATGTCTGTCTCCTCAAACGTCTTCTCTCCCCTGATAATCTCAGCGAAAGCTCTCGAAGCCAAATGTATCAGAGGCATGCCATGTCCATTGAAGCCCGCTGCAACGAACTGGCCCTTCTTGCCAGGCACCTCTCCTATGTATGGCATTGAGTCGGACGTCCAGCCCATGACGCCGGTCCAGACCATGTCCGTGTAGGCACCGGACTCCTCCCAGCCGCTGAAATGTCTTTGCATCAGCCCGTCGAAGTATGTAGCAGCAGGCTCGACGAGCTTGCTATCGTCCGTAACGCCATACCAGTATGACCTGTCGTGCCAGAAGGGTTGTTTCGCGCCGCCGATAATGATCGACTTGTCGAGTCGTTGGATCATGTAGTCGTATAAAGCCGGGCCGTAGCGAAGAGAGTAGGTGTGGGCTAGGCGGGAGGTGTTTTCCGGCGACGCGGGAACAATACGGCTGCATATCCCCCGAACAGGAACAATCCTTTGCTCGAATTGCGGGGCAATTGCTGCAGTGTAGCCATTTGTCGCGAATATTATCTTCTTCGCCAGTATTGACCCGCGTGGAGTCGTAACTGTCCAGCGGCCGGCTGAGTCCGTGTCTGGTGAAACCGAAGTGACTGGTGTGCGAGTTTGCAGGTTGATGCCCCTTGCCACAAGCTTGGAGATGAGGCTCATGACGAGTTTGTAGGGCCATAAATGCGCCGCGGTGAAGGAGAAACAGCACTTGGCACTCTTCACTCCCGACATCTTGCGGTGTGTCAAAAATCGTGTGCTCCAAATTAGACCAGGCAGCTGGGTATGATCAACTCACAGTTTCAGCATCCGGGCCTTCCATAAAGTGGATATCACATAGGTCTGCGACACCGATCCTTCGCAGCTCCTGGTACGCAGAGTGTGTTGATCGGGCGTGAGCCTCATCCAGGTACACGTCAAGAGCCCTTGTGAGGACAAAGTCGCAGTCGATCTTTTCCCGCTCCACCAACTCCTTAACGGCGAGCACATTTGCCGCTTCAAAGCGGGCAAATGCCGCTGCATTTGCTGATCCATACTTCTTGGTGTACTTCAGGATATTGTAGTACACATCCGGCTTGATATGACCGCCTGAAACAGTGAGCCTTGGCCATGTGGAACATGGAGGAATTGGAGCACATTCTCACCATTGCGCCCAGACGCCCCAGAACACGCTTCGCGTGCTTCAAGCGTTACTATCTTTTCCGGGTCTGGTGCATTGCTGGCGTCTAGAAGGTGATATAGAGTGCTGACTCCGGCATAGCCAGCACCGATCACGAGTACATCGCATTCCGAAGGCAGCGTCTCCGTTGATCTGAAGGTGTCAAGTTCGTGGAGTTCAGTCCTCCAAAACGGCACTGTTGCATTGGCCACTGGCAGGCCGGTCTTGATGTCGGAGCTAGTGCTCGAGGGCATGGTGATCTTGCCGGAAGGAATGCACAGCTCAATCCCGATACAGTGGACTGTAGGACACCATGTTGTGAGGTCTCTAGTACTCCGGCCGCAGCCGCCTGTCCAAGAACGCCGGACGGACTTACCCGCGCAATTAGCTTCAAACTCAAATCAGTGATGACCCCGGCATGTTCCGGCGGAGCACGTGGAAGCACCGGCCCGGATCCATCACCCACAAGCAACGACAGCATGCTATGTTTGATTCGGAGGTAGACATCGCTATAGAGCGCTCCGGTCAGAGTTGCGCGTACGTGAATCTTGGCCAAAGCTAGGCTGGCCCAGATCGCCAACAAGGGCGTCCTCTGGTTGAGCTTTGCCCTCTACCGGTACCGGTAGCTTCCCATGCAGGCACCACGCTCACATGGAGACCCTTCTCATCCGTGGACGAAACACTGTTTTCGATATGCCACTATAATTCGCATTGAATTCAGTCATTTTATTCAGTTGATTGGTTCGATTCGACCGTCCGGTGAGCAACTACAAAGCCACGAATGATTGGGACCACTAGCTTGCTTGAGTGCGCACACAAGACTTAAAAGTATGACGGACCATCAGGGCCAGGTCACGTCTTACAGGGCAGTATCACCAGTGCATGATGTCCCGTTTGTCTTGCGGTCTCGCCAATTCGCAAGACCTCTGGTGTTTCGGGCCTCGGCTGTGAAGCGTGGCGGCCCATCTGACGGCCGCCTGTCGGCAATGCAGCGCCGCTGCATCGAATCGACTGGCAGCTGCTGTTTCAATGTTTGGGGGTGGCCGGCCGACAAAGCGGCCACTCCAAAATCGATTATCGAGGCAATCAGTGGCCGCATTTTGTGCTACCGGCTCGCCCGTTGATGACACAGGTCATCTAACCCGCGGCCATCTTTCGAGATGACTGGCCTCAGCCAGGCTTGGCCGCCCACGTTTTGATCTTTATCACCAACAGCCTGGCTCTTGACTTGGCAGCCCGTCTTAAAATCTGGTTGGGCCTTTCAGAATTTTGTCCACTTCCACTCAAGATGGGCTTATCAAATGGCGGGATTGTAACAACTGCATGGCTGACGCATGGCGGCCATCAGGAGACGCCCGAACTGACACGATTTCGATTTTGTGTCTCCCATAGGGCCACATTGGAAACAATAGCTGTCTAACTTGCAAAATGGGAAGTCTCGACATCTTGTTTCTAGCTTTACATAATGGACTCTCTGATATTTATCTAAGAGTCAAGCCACAGATCTTCCATCCGGACAGTTTTGGCAACCCACATTCCTTTTGATCCTTTCTTTTCGCATTCCTTCATTTCTGCAGTACCTTACATCTCTGTTACTTTTTGGTTCACGAGCAGGTACTCGACAACCTAATCAGTCAGCATGTATCCCATCGCAGGAGTCTCGGCACTCCTCACGATCGTGAGCTTTGTGCTGGTGATCTTGACGATCTTCGCCGGTAACAAGCCCGGGTTCATGGAAGATTACCACATTCTTTACGTTAGTAGCATCTTTCTTTCAAGTTCCGGGGAAATGGCCACTTCTGACGATCGCAGTTTAATACTTCAACATTGGGCGAGAACCTCATTCCAAACCTGAAGGCACGGATCCCTATGCCAGAGCCCACAGCCACCCCAACTCTGCTGGACCGCTTCCACGCCGCCCCAGAAAAGCGCATTGACCTCGGAGGTGTGGTAAATGATGTTGGAAACGGCATTGGAGATGCGGCAAATCAAGTTGGCAACGCCGCAGGAGGCGTCGCCACTGCTGTCGGGTCTGCCGCCACTGACGCCGTGGGAAAGGGCCTTGACGCCCTGCAGGACATCCAGAACAACCTAGCAGATGAATTGGCAAAGAAGCTTGGTATCAAGGAGTTCTACTCGATCCACCTCGTTGACCTCTGCCAAGGTGACTTCTCGCCCAAGGCCACTGATCCGGAGGCAACCTTCGACGTCAAAAGCTGCACCGAGGCTTTCAACTACAGTACGTTATGTTCCGATACCCAATGGGATTAGGTCCTTGCTGACAGGTGTCTTCAGAACTGCTGAATATAACTGCGTTGCTCGACAAGCAGCTCAGTGTCGGGCCCTTGTCCTTGAACATCGCCGACCTGGGCCTCACAGATGAAATCCAGGACAGGCTCGACGACGTGCCGAAAATCATCCAGGCCCTCGTAGCAATGTACATAATCGCAGCCATCTTCATCATCCTGTCCCTGTTCGGGTCTTGCGGCGCTATCGCCCTGATCCCCAACTCAGCCGGGCGTAACATCGTGATGGGCAACCTGGGCCTCGCGGGCGCGGCGGTCTTCTTCCTGCTCATAGGCAACCTCATCACCACCATCGGCAGCGGCGTGGTGGTCGACAAGGTGACGGGCCTCGGCGACGACTTCGGGCTGTCGGCTGTCCGCGGCGGCAAGTTCATGGCGTTGTCGTGGGGCGCCTTCGTGCTGATGCTGCTGACCGTCGCCTACTGGGTGTACGAGTTCTTCGCCGAGAAGCAGCGCGGCCACGACCGTGCCATCGGCGCGTTCAGCCTCGGCAAGGCCAAGTCGGAGGTAGCAATGAGCGACACGGACTCTGGGTTTGCGTCCAGGGAGAACTCGTGGCCTAGGGACCAACCGGTGGGCCAGGACGGGATGGGCCAGTTCCCACCAACGCACGGCCATGTTATGAACCAACCTGGGATGGACGATGTCCCTCTGGATAATGACTCTCAGTACGATAATCCTCTCGACCGCGGCAGGCCCTCACGCGAGTACGTTGTCTCGCCGACTTCACCAGAGTATTATAACAGGCGCTAATCGGCCAAGGGTACGCTCCAGCCCCGTTCTCGGCCGGAAATAATGCAGGCATGCTTTTCAATGTTGTCTCACTAACTCTTTTCAGGGCCGTTTTATTGGACATCGTCCGCCTCCGAGGACGATGGCTCCACGGACATTTGGTTGAATCCCCAGAAAAACATACCCTGTTGATGGGTCGATTCAGATGACGCGATGAGGCGTTGGGGGAAGGTGTCTTTAATGTGGGCGGCACTGTTTCAAGTTATCAATTTGTTTTCTGTTTTGGGTATATCACACCTGTGATCCTACCTCACTCACCCCTTGTCCACGTTGCATGAGGCTCGTTGCATGAGGCTCGTGTGTCAACATGGTTCGTCACTCATATCTGGGAACTGCCTGTCTTTATTAGCTGGAATACCCAATACTACCTATGCGTGCATATGTCATTGTTCGGATTTCCGGAAGACTTGTAAGAGCGTCATCGTATCATCAGTTCGAATTCCTTGGCTTTGGGGTGCTACCACAGCCTGCACGGTCAGAGTTCGGCTGGCTTGTAGGCTAACAGTGCAGCTGATGCAAGTCTGATTACTGCCCAGATGGATCTGCAAAAGCAGGCAAAGCTACTGCTGCCGAGACTCCTGGGCAAGTAGGTGATTTTGGAGATCCCTGGCTCGCCATCCTTGGTCTATGACCTATTGGGGCCCAGCAAGCAAATCTGTCTGTTGTGTAGGTCTCAATTCGAGCCTTGGTGACTCTTGTGTGCGCGTGCGCGTGCGCGTAAGTGTGATGGCCTGGAGCTTGGAGCTCTGATAGCTCGGAGCTCTCTGGTCGTGGAGCTCGCGCTCGCCAAGCTGCAGGCTGCAGGTGCTAGTTTGTGGTTGGGACGTGTCTCTCCAATCCACCAGTCCCACCCGCGGCAGCGTCCGTGCACTCCACATGCGGTCTGGATTGGAACCACTTTTTGCAACGTCAATCGCGCACCCGAACATCACCCGGACATAGACCGCACTTCTACCGGTCAACACCCACATCTCCACCCCCCCTGTCTTGCGCTGTCTGCGCCTAATGTGATTACTCGTGATGTCTGGATATCATGAGAATAATCTGGTGTCTGGTACATCAGCCGTACACTCCCTCATAAGCCCACACCCGCTCCCGCACCAGCACCAGCACGGGAGCCAACACGCGAGCCAACACGCGAACCCACACCCTCACCACCAACACCACCACCAGCCCAAGCAGGCCACCAGCGTGACTCCCTACCTTTCACCACCGAACCAGGCCGCTGCGCACACACCGCACGCCCTCGGACACAATGGACGGGCACAGGGCTCGCCTCCTGCATACCCTACCAGCGCCCACGACAGCCTGACCACTGCGCTGCAGGTCCCCATCACACCCCACGGCATCTCGAACTCCCCGCCACAGTCTCAGCACAGTAGACCCCAGGCAGGCCAGTATTCCTCTCCCGGCACCCATGCCTCCTCTGCGAGTCCCCACAGCCAGCAGGCCCCGACTCCCGCTGCATCCACCTCGTCCGCGCCCACCAAGAAAAACACGAGGATACCAAGGGCTTGTGATCTATGCAGCACCCGCAAGGTGAAGGTGAGTTGCGTTCTGATCTTCCGGTTCTCTATCATGGAAGCACAATTGCTCTGCAGCACCAAGACCTATACTTACTCTGCCTGGTACAGTGCGAAGGTGGAAGACCTCCGTGTGCACCATGCCGAGATCTTGGTGTCCCATGCACATACGACCGTGTCAAGAAGCGGCGAGGCCCTCCAAACCGAGCTGCCGAGGCTGCGAGACAGGCCGAGAAACGCCAGAAACTCGATGTCGACGCTCTCAGCGACTCGACTCCACCTCATCAAAATGCAGCCCAGTCCTTGGTCTCCCTGGGCACCCCAGGTACACCGACTGTCATGGATGCCGAGCAGTGCATTGCGCCCCTCGGCATCCTCAAGCTCTTTGTCGACGATTTCTACACGTATATATTCCCCCTTGTGCCGTTCCCTCACGAGCCTACCTTCCGCGCGGCGTTCGAGAGGCGCGAGGACCGTACAAATCCCGATTTTCTGGCCTTGTTGGCTGGTATGGTGGCCGCACTGGTGGCCTCCTTCCCGCGCTCGGCACGCTTACATCTGAAGGCGTCGCACAGCTACGAGAAATTCCCCCGGTCTATAATGCTGGTGGACCGTTGCGTCAAGGTCGCCCTCGACATGCGCAATGCGGAAACGATGCTCAAGGATACTGTGACTGTGAATGATGCTGCCGTCAGCTATTTTGTTTGCCTCGGTATGGGCTACACCATGCGATACAACCAATGCCGCCGGTTCATGGGGGAGTGTCTGCGCTTTTTGCGCGAAATGGGTTTCCATAGGAGGAGGCCTCCCCCGCTCTCCTTGAACGAGCGCAACGACGATCAGCCAAATGATTTTATCACCGAAGAGATCGGCAAGCGTATTTACTGGACGCTATTCTTTGGTGTCCGGTAAGTCATATGTTTCTCAACCCGAACCACGAGCCCTTTGTCTGACATATTCATAGATCAATGACACAGTTGGGGGCTTCTTCTCGTGACCTCATCGTCCCGCCAGCGACGCCGAACACCGCGTATCCTGACTGCCCTCGGGAGGTTGATGATGCGTATATTCTACCGGACAGGATTTTGCCCCAGCCTGAGGGTACTGTTTCCATTTTGACTGGATTTGTCCGGTGTATCCATAATTACCAGACCATGGATGACCTTGTGCGCATAGAGCTCGCACACGGTACCTCAGCATACACCTGGGAGCAACAGAAGCACTATTTGCATGAATCACTGATCAAGGTAAAGGCCGTTGAGGCGCGGCTCCCGCCAGCCCTGAAGCTCGATCTACGGGCCCATACGCCCACCAAGACCTACGCAAAGCTCGTGCAGAAGACAGCAGGCGATGCCTCGATTTACCAATACGTTCCCCCGGCCTACCCAAATACTCAGCCGACCAACGATGTCCGCCATCTGTTTGCGGCTGATCAGAACAAAAAGCGTTATCTCCAGTACGAGATACAAAAGGCCAACCTGTATGCCTCAATAGTGGCTACGCGGTCCCATTATGTCGAGCGGTACATGACTCTTCGCGAAGTCTATCTAGTCAATAGGCGTGCTGAACAAGCCCGTCTGAACGGCCCCGGGGGCAGCGTTATTTACAGGACGGCTCCAGACATGTCTTCATCGTCACTAGCCGCAGCAGCCGTACAAGCTGTCAGCGGGCATGTCAACGACGCCATCGACGACATGTTCTTCGCGGAACGTGATGAGGTTGTCCACAACTTCTTCACGGTGCTGATGTCCATCGATCAGCACAACATGGAGCCCAACGGCGCCTCGCTCATCAGCAAGATCCGCCAAGTGGCAAGCACGCTACTTGGAGATCCAGACGATCGCAAGCGGTCGTATGAGCTTCAAAATGAAGAATACCTGAAGATATTTTTGGAAATTTTGACGCGACTAGAGAAGACCGGTACTGGCACCGCCCCCAGCCCTGGCGGACACACAGGTGGCACCATGACCAGTGAAGATGAGGAGCAAGAGCTCCGCAGCTGGGCTGACCTCCGTGAACAGCAGGAACGGATGGCTCGCATAGCTTTTGTCTGATAACCGCTGTTGACGCTTCAAGGTTGCTTCCCACAGGGGGTCAACTGGTTCTAAAAGAAAGAAAAGAAAGTCAAACAGCACGATGGATGGCTGGGCAAGATTTGAATTTTGAAACGGTGTGCATGTCATGGCGAACCGGAGAGCTTCAGCCATCGTCCGAAAAGTATGGGAGGTTAGCCCTGTCCGCAGTCATGTCGATCAAGTGCGTCTTTAATTGTGTCAACGGCCTCGTCTTTGATGACTACGAGTGGACTGTCATTACTGGAAATAATATGGGCGTCCCCTCACAACAGGTTGCAGCCAGTCTTTTCAGGGAGCATAGCTGAAATGTGCAAGGACTATGAAAATGGGAGCGATACATCCGCGGTCCAGACCCAGGTCCAAGGGATGTTTGTCCCCACTGATATGCGGGTTCGTTTCGAGTGCCTCGGGATCGACAGAGTTCAGTCAAGCTTTGTGGTCACACTGAATTCCTAGAGCCAAGTCGATCTTGGCATCAATCTGGGGCACAGGGTTCTGTGTTACCGTTCTGCATCATGAACTCGAAGAAAAAAAGATCCACCTTTTCGGCCTAACAAACGGATTAGGAAGATGGCAATAAAGCTCCATTCAATTTCCACCAACCCCGTCGCTTCGGTGCGTCAAGCTGAAGTGCCGTCCGGGGTAGTGCCCGCCTTGATGGTATTGCCAAGACAAACACACCCCGTGCGATCCTGAAAGAGGCTTAGCCGTGAGCTGCTCCCATATCCGTCAGTAATATTCGACGTATTAAGACAATTCCCTCGTAGCTAACCACCAAGACTGACTACCCAACTGCCCTCGACTGGGGTAGATTACTTTGGCCCGGCCGCACTCACACGCTCGAATTCTTGTGGGCGACTTAGGCTAGACTGACCCCTTAGTCCTATCTTGAGCAGTCCCTTCAGTTTAGTCATAGTCTTATTAGAAAGTCTGGTTGAGGCTCTTACTTGGTTTGGTTATTGGTGGAACTTCTGTTTCCTTCAACTGCTCCTATACGCATGGGGCTCGCTGCTCCCACGGGCCAAGGTGGATGTGTTCCCACCGGATGTTACATTGTCTCTCGGTCATCTATCTATGCTTGTCTGAAGGGCATCCTTGATTCTGGTATGAGCGGGACGCCTCGAGCGCCATCGTTTCATGTACGACCAAAGTCATTGGATGTCAACTCAGGAGGGGAAGGACTGGGTGCGCTGGTGATGTATCTCTTTAGTGGAGGGAGAAGCAATCACATGGGGCCCGATACGAGCGCGAGAGGCACGAACACAGAAAGCTCTTCGAGCGCGTAGCCAGCTTCGCGCATATAATAAGGATGATCGCCGCTGGCTTTCTGTCCATCGCTATGTGTGCTCTTTGTCTATCAGGAAGGTCACGATCCAGCCATTAATCGCAACCTCTTTTTCAACACTCAAGTCCCCGTTCTCTTTTCAAAATGGTCTCAAAGCTCCTCACCCTGCTGTCCGCCGCCCCTGTTGCTCTCGGAGCAGCCCTCGCGGCGACCAACACCAACCTGCAGACCGCGTTCCCCGCGTCGTCTGGCACCACTGCCCTGGCTGCCGTCAAGACCATCGCGGCCGGCCAGGCCTTCGACGGAGGCCTGAAGCAGTGGGACCGTAACCCTTCGACGTGCAATGACCAGGCTGAGGGCGGCGATGCCGATGCAGTCTTCCTCCTTGAGGACGGTGCCGTGCTTAGCAATGTCATTATCGGACCCAACAACGGAGAGGGCGTCCACTGCAAGGGCACTTGCACCCTGAACAATGTGTTAGTCTCAACCCGCCTCCCCTCTCTTTTGGCCCCCCACATACCTCAGACATCCGGCATGATATCTACAAAAAGTAGCTGACAATTCAACTTTGACAACAGCTGGTGGAGCGACGTCTGCGAGGACGCAGCGACCTTCAAGCAGTCCTCGGGCACCTCGTACGTCAACGGCGGCGGCGCGCGGAGCGCCTCGGATAAGGTGCTGCAGCACAACGGCGGCGGCACGGTGGCGGTCAAGAACTTCTACGCGAGCACCATCGGCAAGCTGTACCGGTCGTGCGGCAACTGCGACAAGCAGTACGCGCGCAAGAGCACCTTCAACAACGTCAAGGTCACCGGCGGCAAGGTCGTGGCCGGCGTCAACGTCAACTACGGCGACTCGACCACCATCTCCAACTCGTGCGTCAACGGCGGCGCGCTCTGCTGGCTCTACCAGGGCAACAGCAACGGCGATGAACCGACCAAGGTCGGTTCTGGGCCCAGTGGGACTGCGTGCGCGACATCTGCTGTCAAGACTAGTGGGTGTTAGGTTGTGGGCTGGGTAGCACTCAGTGAAACGGGAGGGTGGTAGGAGTCAGGCTGTCCTGATTCCTGTCGACTCTGGTGATTTTACTTGAGTGGTTGGTGATGTAAATACATATTTTTCTTCTGTTGATATATTGGGCTATGAAATGATGACTTCCGCACATGGACAGTATCGAATCCACTTTATGCGTCCTGCAGAGCAAGTTGGACTGAAGACATAGTTGTTGCTTCGAAGCCTCTTCCATCGTTATTCCCTCAAAGCAAACCACACTGTTGCGTGCCCGAGTGCGAGAAAGCCGAGATAGATACCCAGCACATGTACGAAGTTACCAGCAAGGCGCTTGACCTCTCGGAGTACACACGTAGTCGTCCATTGGTACGATTAGCGCCGGAAGATCGTTAGCCGCAACTCAATTGTACGTAGTTTGAAGCTGGTGAGTTGCCCAGAGACAGTCATTAGGCTAGACTCCTTGGCTGGGCTGTTGGCCCCCGACGGCGACCATTTTCGTCGCAGTTGCCTCTATTTTTACTGGAAACATCTCATAACATTTAGATCACTGTCGGTCCAAATTTCCGGGATTAAGCAGACGGCAAGGACCTGCCGCATATCGTTGAAGGCTTTTGATGAGATAGAGTCGGTCTTTCGGCAGAATGTACCATTTCAGGAAATCCCATTGCCCTGGGGCCACGTATGTGCACGGTAGACTGGCCTCCCTCTCGCACTAGTCAGTGATAGCGCTGAAGGATCATGAACAGGGTCGGCCGGATGCATCTCCTAGTCTTGGTTTGGGAAATTATTTAGCTCGTGTTGACCTTGATCTCTAGGTCTAGTCGGCCCAGTGGATCGGGAGGGGTGACGGATAGATTAAGGCTCATTCGTCTGCTGACTGCCATGGAAAGCCTTGTCTGCAGTGTCTGCAACAACTTTGACAACTTCGTATGGGGGCTTTTGCTCTCGGCGATGGGTTTGCTGCTATCGCATGAACGTGATGCGGGACGCGATCTATTCGCACGGAATAGGTTTGGGGACTATCGAAGCCAAAACATACAAATGCTCGAAACCCCTACGAAAGTCTACTCGGAATAGGACCATTCATCAGGAAATTGTCGCAGTCCAACAGACGAGGCAGGCTAGAAATGGTGGTGGTCCGTGATTGTGGGAGGCTGCGATGTGCCAAGGCAGCAGTGGGCACTGGGCATGGCACAACCAATGTATAAGAATGTTCAATTTCTACATTCTAAATGATTATGCTGTTCGCCCCCTGTAAATCCTCCGCTTAGCCACTAATATAAAGCCGTCTTATTATCACAACGGAGCCCCGACGAACTGAATAATCATACCGTTCGGCCACAATTCTGGCTCTACTCCTTCAAGTTGTGGGCCAGGTTCGCCGCGTCAAACAAGAAACCAGTCTGCCCGCCGTTGGCCACACGGCTAGCTAACGTTTCAAGGTGGGGGATGAGTGTAGAGGTATTCACTCTACGTCAATTACCTTAACAAGTTTCAGATTGTCAAGCTCAAGGCTTTTCGATGAATACTCCATTGTCAGGCGTTCTACCTGTACTCCCTAACCAGACTCGCTCACTGGCTAAGCCGCTGGTGTCTCCTCTTTCTCTGGAGAATCCCTACCGACCTTTGGTGGACTGGCCTCGCCCTTCGCTTGTATGGGAAAACCTGAGAACGGGCATGTTTTAGGCGTCGTCGGGCTCTTGGGAGCACCATTTGAGGTGCCTGAGCCTTCGGACTTGTCCTCTTCGATGTCGTCCAGCACCTTCTGCCCGTCCAGGTAGCCTTCCTTCTCGTACTGATGCACCTCCATCTCCTCGCGGAACTCGTCGCCGTCACGGACGTACCACTTTGCGAACAGGTCATTTTGGATCCAGATGACCTTGTTGAGCGCCTTCACTAGGGCGATCTTCCTATCCATCTTGATGCGAGGATGCGAGAGTAGGGCCTCCGTCAGTGTGTCCTGGATAAAGCCCAGGCAGGCGCCGATGTGGACGTACTCCACATGTAGTGGATGTTCTCTTCCACGGCCAACGTGCATCATACTGGTCAACTGATAATTAATGTTTGTACTTTCAGTGCATTGTCAATAGTCAACTTACCCAACCTTGTCCAGGTAATACCAGAACTCCATCGTGCTAGGATCAGAACACAATTTGTTCAGGTACGCCCGCAGGAACATTTTCCTGTGCATGATCTGGAGAAATACGGAATTAACTCATGGAGAAACATATTAATTATAAACGGCGGGCCAAGGCAATAATTCCACGTATGGGCTTCCCCACAAGAATTGTATGTGTCTTGAATATGGTAATAAAGCGCAAACCGCACCATGTGCTTACCTGTGGACTGTTTTCCGTCAGACTTGGGTCAACCGGACCCTCATAACTTGTACTTCTTGTCTCGAAGGCACGCGCAGTGATATCGTATTGCAGTAGCTTGTGGTACACGATCTGTTCAAGGCTCATCTTTGTTAGTGTCTGCACTGCCTGAACGCCCGTAGCAGTCTCTAGAGCAGGCTCTCAGCTCTGGGATGTGACATTGAGGATAGTGGTGTTTGTACTCGCATAGGCCACTTACGTTCACAATGGCTGGAATCAGCTGTTTGATGTATTTTGAGCCCGTTATAAGGGCCTCGATATCATCTGTGGCGGCGTCAGTATGTTTGAGAGTGAAAGTGGAAATATCAACAGCACTCACTTGAACCGAAATCTAAAAATGTGTGCAGGTATTGAATTCTGGCCTCGAGATTTGTATACCTTTTAGAGTTAACCTATGAAGCATTGAAGAGTAAATTCCGTATCAAAAGGCGCTGAAAATAGCCTGTCTCCAGAGATGCAGCTCCAAAATTGGCTGAGAGTGTGTACTGAAGCAGACTGCGATTCACTTTCGCCTGTACGATTGTAAAGGGATAATTTCGGCAGCTTACAGATCTTTGCGGTCAACATGGCGCATAGGCCGGAATCCCATAAATGGCCCCATATTTCTCAGTTTGGGTATCGTTGGTTGTTGATCAGAAGAGTTGTTCTTGGCGGAAGCGAAGCAGCTCAAAACTGGTCAGGGGGCAGGGTGGGCGCAAGACGTTGTGGAATGACAAGTGAGTTAGGTCTTGAGAAGTCTCCAGGTTGTCAACTAAGAAGCACTTAACAACTTTATAAGACGCGCTTAACACGATGTTTCGTAACACGGGGATTCTAATTGAGTCGCCAAATAAATTGACATCATGTGTTTTTGGGCCCTCTGCTGACAATTGAGGCTGTCTCCTTGGATGGAGTGATTGTGGTCTGACATGTGGGGCTGACTTGGGCGCTGTCGAACCACCGTTCCTGTGGAGGCGGATCCCGAAACAAATCTCCCAGCGCAAACGGGCCTTGCACGGCCAGAATATAATGGCGCTTTCCAGCCCGATCACTCCCGCGCACGAAAACGGTCTACCAGGAAGATGACCACATATCGAAATTTCCCTCGTCCTGGCCCAGGACCGAAACCCGATGGTCTTGCGGCTGTCAGCACCAGACCCCTGCTCTCTGAAACAGAATGAATCAGCGTGTTCCATGACGAATCCCGCCCGAGATCCCGCCCAGACTGTCAACAGATGCGCCAAACCACACTCAATAAGTCGACGGAATGATTGATGCACGGCCACCATCGTTCAAGATGGCATTTCCGTTGGTGAATGACCCGGCACGGCTCGCCAAGTACAAAATCGCTCCAGCCATTTCCGCCGGACCGCCGAACTTCTGCGTCGGGATCCATACAGGACTGTCCTGCGTCTCTTGATCGGGGTTGCGGCCGTTCAACAACCTGGTCGTCATTTCCGACGGGAAGACTATGTCACCAGTCAGTTTCTCTTGACAATCGCCACAATCACATATCCTGGCGCAATTCAGCTGAGTACTTACGTCCCGGTGCCAGGGCGTTAGCCCGGATGCCGTACGGAGCAAGGTTTGTGGCAGCCTGCTTCATGAGGTGCAAAATGGCGACTTTGCTGCCCCCGTACGCCGGCGCCGTGAACCAGCTCCTCGAGAAGGCCGCCAGGCTCGCCGTGAAGACGACCTGGCTCTGGATGCTGGGGTGCTGAGCCCCCTCTACCGGCGCCCCGAAGGCCCCGGCCGCGCCGGAAACGGCGTGCTTGTTGCCCGCATCCAGCAGCTCCAGGAAGCTGGCCATGGTGAACCAGGCCCCGGCGACGTTGACCTGGAACGTCTGGGTGAAGTCCTCGATGGAAGCGCCGAGGAGCTTCGTGCGCAGATCGGACACGGACAAGGAGTTGTCATAGTTGTTCCCCGGTCCGGTGATGCCGCTGTTGGCGACAAGGAGGTTGACATACCCGGTCTCGCTGGTAATATGGTCTACGGCAGATTGGAGCGATTCCTTGGAGACCACATCACACACGATGGGGACCATCACATTCGGGTACTTGGCCGCGGCTTGCTTGATCACGTCTGGACGACGACCGAGGAGATACACCTTGCGGGCACCATTTACGGCAAGAGCTTCGGCCATATTCCAACCGATACCTATGCCGTGGTCAGCGGGGTGTCCAGCGTTGTACGTATCGAGGTCAAAAGGTGCTTGATATGGAGGCGCTCGGACCTGTGCCTCCGCCGGTCACAACGGCGACGATGCCGTCAACTCCAAAGATGCTTCTTGTGTCCAGCATTTTGCCTTGGTCCAATTTCGCAGAGAGCTATCTCACAGTATCCTAGTTGTGACAGAAAACCAGAAGTTGGCAATGAGAAGTTTGAAACGTTTTCTCCTGTGCAGTTCGTGCTTGATCTTCTTGTGGAGTTGACCGGGTCAAGGTTAAGTTTCGCCTTTCAAAGCCGAGCTGGGAACGCCAAGATCGGGGTCCAAACTCTCCGCCGTCGCCAACAGTGCATCGGGCTTATGACGTGGGGACTTCCACAGTCTCCGACTGCTGTGTAACTTATGACTCTGACCTACATAGACACGTCGGGCATGTTCAGTGAACCCGAGATTGGCTGAACTTCCCTAGCTTTCCGCTAGCCTCAAAACATTCCCAACAGAACTGTGCACAAACATTTTTGGGCTGCATTGTGTAGTGCAGGGACGTTAAAGTGCGGGGTTGTATTGGGCAAAACCAATCGGAATATCGATGCTGCTTCCTATTCTCAAAGATTACACATCCCATTGAGCTTATTCAAGCTGACAACCAATAACGCGAAAACGACCAAGTGATCATGTCGACCAAGGATATCCGCCGGGCTGCATTGTCCCATTGATGAACCCAAGCTTAATGAGCTTCTTCTCAGCGATTTCAGCCTTGTGTGCCTCAAGCTCCTCGACGTCCCAGTTCGCATGGATATAACCTCCCCTCAGAAACTCGGCCTTCTGTGTCGTGAGATAGACGGCAAGAGCCCCAGTCAGACCAGCCTTGTCCTTTGAGAAAGGCAACAAGGGCTCAACAACCATGCCACGGCCGTTCTCAGCCTCTACCATCCCGGGATGGATAGAGAATACGCGGATCTTGGAATGCTCTAGGTCGAGGCACTCCCCAAGCTTGATGGTGGCCAGCTGAGACGCACTGTAGCCCGACATGCCGGGCATCAGGAAAGACGCGCCCAGGCTGACGAGGTTGATGATCGTGCCCTCTCCTCCAGTGGCCTTTACGAAGCCATGACACATGTTGTAGACACCATGGACGTTGGCCTCCTATTATTAGAGCCACATTGTCAGTCTCATGATTCAGCCACTTAATAGAATGCTCAATACTGACGAAGTTCTGCCACCAGTCGGAAGGCTCAATCGTTCCGATTGGGCCAACACCCATGGTACCAGCAGCGTTGACGAGAAAATCGACGCGACCAAAGTGCTCGCGGGCTCTGCTGAAGATGGCATCCACCTCACCCTGCACAACACTGTTCGCAGGAACTGAGAGTGTACGTGAGGGCGCGTCAAGCTCTTTGGACACGGAATCCAACTTCTCCAAAGTACGGCCGACAAGTACAACCCCCTTGGCACCAGCAGTCAGGAAAGACCGGGCGATGGCCTGTATTCATAGCTCTGTGGTTAGTCTCCTTTGAATCTTTCGGCCTCTTGGTAGGCGGATAGGGTTGACTGGTGGGAACTGACAAAACCAAGGCCTCCAGTTGCTCCTGTCACAACGACGACTTTGCCCTCGGCCGTGACATTTTTGTTCTGAGCTGGATCAATAGCTGAATACACCTCTCGGTGCATTGACTTCGTGAGCATGAAGGGCGCCGTGTCTAGCATGATTTCATCAGTCAATGTTCCACTAGGCTAGGCGCTCTCTTGATCCAGCTTCGAGTCTGAATAAGAGTTATTGTGCCATGATGTATGATTCAATTGTTGGGTCAAGGAGGGATCCCGCATAAGGTAACCTACAGGCATTAGCGTCGATGTTGCCTTCAGAAGCCATGTCGAAAAGTCTGATGAGTTGGAATGTTTTGTATCAATCAAGTTTGATTTGTGTGTCTGAGTGAACGAAGACGAAAGCCAGACTGGATGAGGAACAGGACAGCCATATTTATATGGTAGCTGGTCGTGAGAAGCCGTATATATATTTTGAAGTAAACTGCGCCATGGACAATATCTTGATCATTAGAAAGCAGGCGGAATAGCGGAACGGCTGACAATTGATGGTGTTCTGCATATTGCTTGCTTACACCCCATTCAATGCCTAGGTAAGCAGCGCGGAATAGGGCCGCGACTGCTGATGAAATCACCGCTTCGGCACCGACAGGCCGAAATATCGCCCCCTAACCCTGACATTGATCTCAACAGTCTTGCTGTTAGCGCTTGACTGAGATCTCATCATCCGAGGGTTTGCCCAATCTCAATCTCCGATTCGGTAGAGTGTGTCAAAGCCTCTGAACGTGCACAACTTTGTTCTGTTATTTGGACTGCTGCCAAATATTACAAACAACCCTTGACAATCTCCCTCACTCAGCCAACCAAAGGAAGCAAACTGCGCCAGTCAGATCAAGTTGTCCCAGACACCACAGTTTGCAGCTCGTCATGTCAATTGTCAAGGTAACTTTGGTTGGGGCGACGGGCAGCTTAGGGGTACCGATACTCGACGCCTTGGTCAATGATGGCAGCTTCGAGGTCACTGTTCTTCAGCGTGCCTCATCCAAGTCCAAGCCCGGTCACTTTGACAAGATTCGCGTTGAGACGATATCCGACAGCCTTCCAATAGATGAACTCACAGAAAAGCTACGGGGTCAAGACGGGGTGGTCGTCTGCTACCGGGCAAAGAACGCCTCAGAGCAGATCAAGTTCGGCGAGGCAGCCGCCGCCGCGGGTGTCAAGAGGCTCATCCCCGCCGATTTCGGAAGCTGTGACAGCAGCGGCGAGAGGGAGAGGGAGCTAGTCAGGCTGTTCGACCTGAAGGTGCAGATCCGCGAGAGCCTGCAGAGACTGGCAGAGGAGCATGAGGGCTTCACCTGGACGAGCCTGGTCAACGGACACTTCTTCGACTGGGGCCTGCGCGAAGCCTTCCTCCACTTCGACCTGGACACCCGGAAGGCGGAGATCGTCGACGACGGCAACACAAAAAGCTCACAGGCAACGCTAGCACAGATTGCCAGGGCGACTGTGGGCATCCTGAAGCGACCCGAGGAGACAAAGAACAGGATGTTGTTTATTCAGAGCTTCTGTGTCAGCCAAAACGAGGTCCTGCAGGCTTTGGAGAAGGCGATGGGTGTCAAGTGGGAGGTCAAGTACGTAGAGTCGGGGAAATTCATCCGTGAGAAGAAGGCCTTGGCGGATCAGGGAAATAAAGACGCCATTGAAGATTTAGTCTTTGTCCTAGGGGCCATCGACGGGAACTGGGAGCAGAAGCCGGATTTCGCCATGGACCTTCTCGGTCTGGACAATGAGGATCTTGATACCATTGTCCAGCAGGTTGTCAGCGAGAGAATAGCGAAATAAGGTGCCCAGGCGCATCTTACCGTTCAAAGAGCCATTCACGATAGAGCAACTAAAACATATTTACTGTCTTTGGGTCGAAGCATGGGACTGTGTGTGAGCCTTTCGCATGTTTCATGAAGCTCAACTTGATAACTTGTCTCCAATGTCAGTCTCAGCTCTACATTTGAGCACGTCTCCGGCTCACCAAGGCATCCATTTGGTACTGTCTGTATCGATCTCAGGCAAGCCAGGTTCTCGGACGCGATACGCGCTACATCAGCAACGTGGGACCCTGAGCCGCATCAAGTGGCTGCGAATGTGGTTTCGATGACTATACCATTTGATCAAATATCTTCCTAAGATCATCTCACAAGACTTTGCTGCCTTGGATTGTGGTAGCTGAAACGGGTTTTGGCCGTGTGGATCCATATCAAAAGCCGGAAGGGGATTGTTGCGTCTCGTGACGATGTGTATAGTTCAAAGATTTCCACCTGGCGTGGATGTCCTTGCAAGCAACAATCACCAGGCATTCGATGGTCATAAACTCAAAAGGGATCCAAGCCAAAATTGCATTTATAATCACAACCTCTAGTGGTAACAGTCATGGTGCGTGCGAGGTTAGCGGATGTGGCGGCGCCAAGTGGGATCGCACTAGATAGCGTTAAGCTTGAGGAATGCCGAAAAATGTCAGAGCCAAGAATATTGCCAGTTAGCCTGCAGATGATTCGTAACCAGAAGCCTAGGAGTTCATACTTCCCTGGTCGTCAGAGGGGTAATCGCAGGTGACTGACTGTAACTCCGGCGCACCCGTCCCTAAATCTGGCGATTCGGGCTTTGAAGGGTTCAGAGCCACATAATGTGCTTGCAAGTCGCCGAAAAAGAGATTGCAAGCTCCATTGCAACTGTGGGTGATAGAAGGTATAAGATGTACAGAGTGTAATCAGTTGCCAGAAGAACCGCTGGTATGATGTGAAGTCCTCTCAGTGGTGTGATCAAGTACCCTTGAGAAGCACGCATTCTGCCGGTACCAAGTAGGACATACTTTCTAAAGTCAAGCCATGTCTGCTCGTACGAGCCGATCAAATACCTTCATAGTACAGGATGTGCTGGTTTTTTACGGCAAGAATTTCATCGAGAATGGCTATGTGGTAGTGACAGATGGAAGGATTGAGAAGCTGGGCTCAGGGAAATCAGCTGTCCCGACAGACACTCCGACTTACAGAAAACCAAGCTGCACCATCCTACCTGGCCTTATCGACGCACATGTCCACGCCTTTGGAGGGAATATTCACTCTATTGAGTAGTCTCTCAGATTCGGAGTCACTACGATTCTCGATATGCACAATGAGGCCGAAAACAATGTTCGCTTGAAAAAGGTTCGGACTGGATCAACACCTCTCTTTTACTCGCCAATTTAAATTTCAGTTGAACTAATCATGGTTTCTTGTGTAGCTTGCCGATGAGCCCTCGACGGAGGGAAAGTATGCAGACTTTAAGTGCGCTGGACTCGGGGCTATGGTCAAGGGTGGTTGGCCCGAGCCAGTAGTCCGGAAAGTATTCGAGCAAGCCGGCAAGCCAGAGATTGTATGACGCCAGTATCAGCTGGCCCAAGGGCGCGAAGTGTGCTACTGAAGCTGATCCGTGACAGGCCCATACCCTAATCTCTGCGTGGCCGAGACTCTCCTCAGCCGATGAGGTATCTGATGAAGTTTATGATGAAGCAAATCTTGTTTTTTTATTGTTGTTGTTGAGGAAGAGACGAGTTCCTCAACGGCGCTCAGAAGGAGCTGGTAGTTGTAGTGCTAAACTGCTTAGTCATTCCAGAGCCAGACCGTGCCTTCCAACAGTATCAGCCTTCGTCCAGTCACAGATCGACAACAGCGGCGCAGCACACATCAAGCTCATGCACGAGCTAGGCGACACACTGTCCATGCCGGACCTCCCACGCCCGCCACTGGACATCTAGAAGGCAGTCATCGACGCCGCGCATGAGTGCGGGGTCATCGCTGTCGGACACGCTCTCAGCTACGCAGGCACAATCGACCTGCTCGCTGCCGGCGTCGACGGACTCGCGCACTGCTTCCTCGACGTACCGCCGAACGACGAGTGGATCAAGTCCATGAAAAGAGAAGAACGTCCACTGTAACCCGACCCTATCATTATGTGCATCTCAGACCGGGCAGGGAGCCCAGCTGCAGCAGCGCTTCGCAGAGGATCCGCTCGCCCAGCGGATGCTCTTCGACCCGCGTCCGGGAGATGGCATCGGGCTCGCGTGCAACAGCCGGCATAATGCGAGCATCGAGAACGTCTACGATAACACTCGTGCCTTATACCGCGCTGGCGTGCCGCTGATCGTCGACTCCGATGCGTCCGGGCAGGCGGCCGGATCGGCGTTGGGGCTCGGCGTGCACATGGAGATTTACCAGCTGGTGCACAAGATTGGGATGCGGCCGGATGAGGCACTCAGGAGTGCCACTCTTCTGACCGCCGAGCGGTTTGGCTTTGCTGACAGGGGGGCCATTGAAAGTGGGAGGCTTGCGGATCTCGTTCTGGTTGAGGGCGATGTCAGGACGTCTTTGGCGGATGAGAACGCGTTGTGCTTGCCTGTCAGCCTGGTTTGGGGGGAAGGCGTTCTGGCCGATGTTTTCGATCCTTCGAAATGAAGTGGCACTTGATTCGGTACGATGTTAGTTCCTCTGCAAGAAAGTAGAAACACTTGCTTGACTGTGTAGTGAGCCCTGTAGTCGGCTGGAAAGCCTTGAACGGCCGTAAGGTTGTTAGTCATTGAGCAGCGTGTAAGTGAGGTGCCTGGTGATCATGCAGTCACATTGTCCACATACTGCCATTTCGTGATCTCGCGTGATTTGAGTGCTGCCTGCAGCTGTCTGTGATCTTGTGACGCGGTCAAACTGCCTATAATCATTCAACCCATTTTCACATCTTGCCTACGCGCTTGCCACCTCGACTGATTTTCCCTGTTTTTACATCTTGTATTTTCGATGAATGCTGCGATAATGCAGAATGAAACTTGGCTACCCTTCGGTTTCTTCGTGGTCCAGGTCGTCGTTAGAACTAAATCTTGTCTTAGTGCGGCCGTAGCGGATGAATCCAAGCCTAAACATCCTTGTATCACAAGAGACGAGCAGCGATTGCCCCAGCTCCCCTGCATAAGTCGCCTAATGCACCAGTTCCGACGCCACTGCACAGAGGCCTCTGGACCCCAAGTGTACTTAAGCCAGCCTGGGCGTTCTCAGCGGCTAATCCAGAGGGCTGATCACTTGCTCAGCCGGAATGACAGAGTCTTATGAGTCGAGTTGGGTGACTAAGGGGGCCGCTGTGCTACAAATGCACATGACTGCAACTTCGCCTAATCTACGCCACCGGATATCGTACATTCCTTCTTTCAGCTGAGAACCCTCATATCAGCCGTCGTCCCGGCTGACGAGCGATTGAGAATCTCCCAGAAATATCAAACAGATGCACGGGTTCTTGCCGCGCACGACAGACAACGGTACCTGTGCAACCCGATCAGCACCCGGCGCCAACGTTTGGAACCGGACGAAGAGTCAAAGCGGCGAGTCAAATGTCTGCCGACGTACTTCATGCTTTACTTCGCTGTTGCCCAAGTCTACCTGTCCTTCTCAGAGTCCATAAAGTGCCTGCTATAGCTCAGACTTTGATGGGCGAATCAATCTCGTGCCTCAGGGCCGTCGGAAGACACCGATCAATGAACAACGCGGAGTCGATTGACGACAGGCACAAGGCAATTATAATCTCGGGGTTCTGTGCCATCGGGAAGACCCATTTCTCATCCAACAAAGACGGGCTGAAGCAGGGCGTCGGTATGGAAGTCTATGACCTAGACTCAAGCGCCTACAGCTCCAAGCCAGGGTTTCCGGAGAACTACGTGGCGGAGATCCGGAAGCTGGCGGAGACGTCTTGTATCATCTTGATCTCGACCCATAGAGGCCTTCCTACACAGCTGGCCAAAGAGGGCTATTATGTCGCCCTGGTCTATCCCAGGGATGGCGCAGAAGCAAAGAGAGAGTGGCTGTGCAGGCTCGAGGAACGCGAGGAAGCAGGTAAAGATTCACGACTCTACAAAATCACCGACGAGAACTGGGACCTGTGGTATGAGAGGACTGCTGGCGAAGAGATCAGCAGCAGATGGACTCTTGCCAATGACCAGTATTTGAGTACTATCTTTGATAACATACATGCCCATTTTCGAGGGTTCAAAGACCGCGAAGGCCAGCAAGGCGGGCGATGAGGCTGCGATGGACACTATTGTACCCGAATCCGACAGAAGATGAAAATGGCTGCAGCATAGCATCCAGCGCTGACAAAATACGGCATTCCCAACGCCGCACCGCCGAGGCCGATCCCTCGAACCCAGAGGAACGCCATCAGCGGCGCCCCCAGGAGCGAGCCAAGCGTCTTTACCAGCATCACAATGGCGAAGACGGGTGTTTCAGCATCTGAGCTAGGCAGCGATGCTTCACGGTCCCGATCGTTCCGGCCGTCCGTGGTGGATGAACAGATAGCCGGCGACTTGAGCAGCGAAAGCGTGAAGATAGGGAGGGCGGAGCCTAGCGCATAGACAAGAAGCGACGGCACGAGCAGCCAGATGGTTGCAGAGACCGCGATGGCGGCGGCACCCAGAACAGAGACCCCGAAACACAGCTTGCCGGACCGGAAGTTGATGCGGTCCGATGCCCCGGGTGATGACCCGTTACCGCCCGCGACAGCCGAGCGGAGGATACGAGGGACGATAACTGTCAGCAGCACGAAGTTGACGATCGCCTTGCCGGAGAGGAGATATCCCGCGGCCGCGAACGTCCACTGATACCGCTTGGAGATGTACTGGACGAGCAGCTTCGTGTCGGAACTGGCCAGTGAGGCAAGGAGGAAGCAGGCGAGCAGTAGGGAGAAGTTCCGAGGATGGCTAGCCAGCACTGCTCGCAGCGCTTGGAAGCGGTCAACGACCGATCGCATGATTGTTGGGGTTGAGTCTTGGGCTTTGAGCAGCGGGGAAGACAATAGAGGCTGTGACTGCTCATCCCGCTGGTCCTTTGCCGTTTTGTGGTCGGGAAGCATTGAGACGATCGGGATAGCAATCACGAGCAGTGTGAGGCCGATCCAGAAAGGCAGCCAGAGAAGCAATGTCATAGAGGCGGAGGCGAGCGCGGGCCCCAACAAATTGACAATATATGTGATAGAGCTCATGTACCCGAAGTAGGATGCACGAAGTACGTAGTCGTCCGTGATTCCACCAGCAAGTGAGTAGGTAATTGAGTTGAAGACACAGTCACCTCCGAGGAACGAAAGTATCGGACCTGCCGCGATAGCCTTTGTGGGGAGTATTTGGTCGAAGTAGTCCACAATGACGGCCCAGGCGAGCATGAACATTCTGGGAACTAGGTTGAGCCAGAGAAGGGCTCGTCGGCCGTATTTTTCGGACACGAGCCCAAGGGGTATTGTCATTACGAAGTCTGGGAACGTCAGTATAAGGAATACAAAGTTGAAGCCTGTCAATACTCACCACCAACGATCCAGGTTGTATCCATGAAACCCTGAATCCGACCCAGGCCAGCTTGGATCGGATCTGCCTTGCAGAGCCTTTCCTCGATGCTTCCATCAGGCCCAATGACGGGTGGATCATGTTGACTATAGTACTCTTGGCAGAGTCGCTTTTCCACGACCCTATTCAACGGCAACTGGTATAGGCTCGCCGACAGATTGACAAGAAGGAGCAGGCTCAGCAACGCGGCGATAGCGGAGCGCGGCGGCTTCTGGCGGCGGTGCGGTCCGGCCTCGGCTTCATCATCCATGGTCGTCGCACCTGGGTATCAAACGGTGATTCTGCTACTGCCAGCACTGGCTAGAACCATGTGCTACTCGGCGTAGCTCTGATTCTGTGGCGAAGTTCTTGGCCGGCAAGTGGTAGCTGTTTGATCGACCACAAAGCTTTTGAAAATAAGAAAGAGGCTAGACGTTAGAGGCTCAAGTGGAAGCTCAATCTTGGCTTGCCATGCCCTTGAATGTATGGTCGACAGATACGTGGTAAATGTGGTTGGCCTTTTGTGTGCATGAGCCGTCTGCGCAGGAAGGAGGTCAAGTGAGGTTCTGGCTGTCCACATTGCCAGGTCAGATGGGGCTGTTTGATTCAGACCCTCCCCGGTTAAGTTCACCCCGTATAATGCATATCTGATAATTGCAACTTCTTGCATACTGAAACGCAATCTGTACCACCAATGGCTTGAACATAAATGGTGCAGGAAACAGGCCTAATCAATTATGGATTACATGCTACAGTATTATTTAAAGGAAAGATCATTTCTTAATCTTGATAATTCCAGTATGCAGTATTGTTGCATCTCTGCATAGTACTTTATGCACTCACTTATAGGCAACTCAACAAGAGCTAGAATAACTATACACATGTTATTTGGCTATGAAGAGCAACCAGGTAGGTGCCTGAGAGAACCAGATAATTCGAAGAAGAAAGAAAACACTGGATTTGTATCATTACGAGAAAGCTATAGAGGCAAACAACCTGTACCCTAAACATGAACCAAGTAGGTACTGCTTTTAATTATCTAGAAGACATTTAAGTATAAGTAATATGTTAGGTATATGAACAACAGGCTGCAAGTTGCAAGATTGAGCCATGAAATTAAATGAATGCATAGACTTACCTGTCCCCATCATAGCCTGATCTATACCCTCAGCGGTAACTTTCATTTCTTCTGGTATGAATTTTGGCGAACAATGTCTTTTTATTGCATGGTCCTTTGGCGCAATGGTAGCGCGGTTTGTTTTCTCCCTCCCCAATTGAACCATCATGTAAAATTCTGACTTCACATTAGTTACTTTCCGGTGGTAAAGGTTCACGGTTCGAGTCCGTGGAGGATCGATTTTTGCTTTCTGCTACAAGACCTTGCCAAGCTCATTGTTGTGACAGCAGGGCTACAGGGGCGGAAGCATCTTTTGACACCTAGGGACAGTCCAGTGTTGGTGGGTGTTTTGCTGGTGGGGTGAGGGGGTCATTGCAGTAGTTATGTTGTAGGCAATGTTAAATTTTTATTTTCTAGAGTCCATGCACATACACTGTTGAGGCGTGTGATAATGAGATGGAGTCATATGGAACAGGAATATTAAATGACTTGACAGAACCTTAATCCATTCTGAGAAATACTGGTACATAGCTTATGATCTTGCAGTCTCTGATGTGGATAGCATTGTCCTTACATCTTCTTCCCTAGGCCTACAAACTACAACACTAAGGCCTATAACTAGGTGAGACCCATGTGCTCCTGTCAGCTTACAACTTTTGTGGCTTCTAATCTTAAGCTTCCCCCTCATAATATTCTGGTACTATCATGTAGAAGTCCTTTCCGCAGACGCTGATTCACGTCAATTGAGTGCACAGTTCATAGCACCGTTGAACAGGACGTGTAATGAGTTCTTGGACAAGATTTGGCCTTTAAAACTCATTACAGTGAAACCAGAGAGGTGGCTCCGCAACTAGTTATAGCCTGGACCACTTCATTTAGGGGAAAGAACCCAGAGAATGTACTGGTCTGAGAAGTTCTAGACTGTGCGATTTCTAAACAGCATTATCCAGCATGATCTCAGTATGTAGTTGCATTGATACTGACTGTAACCAGGACTTAAGGAATACTAACAATAACGCAGCCGGCCGCTATTCCAGCTGCCCTCTAATTCTAACCGCTTTATACTATTATTATATTACTATTTTTATCTTGAATTCCCCATTATTACAACATATAATTGATTTGTTAATATTAAAAATACTATTTCAATATTAATTTAATTCTTTCATAATATTTCTAATACTTATAAAAGTTAAACTTAAATCAATTATAATTCTTTTTCAATTTATTTACTGATTTTAATTTAAGTCTTTAATTTTTTATTTTTTTTTAAATATTATCAAATTAAACATTTTTATATTATGTATTTTAAATATTTTTATGAAACATTATTATTAAAACATATTTAAGTACTTTTTAATTGTATGAATGAATAATAAAATTTATAATTTTAAATTTATTTTAAAATTTAAAAATAGGGTTTTTGTCACGGCCCTGGGCGGACTGAGCCCCTAGGGCGCCCAACCCAGAGGGTTGGGGTCTGATCACGTAAGCTTCTAGCTGTGACAAAACTCTGCAACCTATCCTGAATGCTATTTCGTAGCTCTTCGAGCTACATCTTATCAACAGAGCCTGTGCCTACTAAGGATAGAGCCTGCCCGTAACAAATAGAACTGTAACAACATCCGTGCCGCCTAATCAATGTCCACCTGCCGACTATCTACCTGCTATCATAACACTACGTAGCTCCTTCCCTTGGACGTTAACAACAATGTCGAACCGCCCGCAACCGCTTCTGGACACCGACTCCCCACCAACTGGTGCCAACTTCGCCCTCAAAATCGCGGTCCGCCGCGGACCACCAACACACATATTCGCACCAATTGGTGCCAAGTACGCTGGATTTGCTATAATACAGTCGGAATCTAATTAATCAGACCCTTCCTCCTCTTTCTCACACGTTCTCGCATTATGCCCTTCCTTACCGTAGTTGCCACAACGTCGTTTGCTCGGTCCGCCGCAGACCGCCTCCTCAGCACCACCAGCTATTTCAGCAGCTGGCCGCTTCCCCTTTTATTTTTCCTTTATTATTATTCTAGAATCCTCAATACTAAGTGCCCTTCCAAGCTGTACTGGAGTCCGTTTAGCCCTCCGGCGTTTAGCGAGTGCTATATTCGCTTCCCAAGAGTGCGGACCAGATCTTTTAAAAGGATAAGCTCGTTCGCCATTACTCGTACACCCTTTGCCATCTGGTCAACAGCCTCTATAATTGGTATAGGGGAGCTACCCCGATGGGCGGAGATCCTGACTTTAATAAAAGTTGATTGCTTAATAGTTTATTGAGCATTAGAGGGTGTTTGGGACTCCCGTTGCTGGGGAGAAACAAGGATGGATTGTACTAGAGTTTGAAGGCGGACATTAAGCTTAGAAAGAACAGAATGCGGGTCCCAAGGCACTATTCCAGCTCCTCTGAATACAGCCTTGATATTATCCTCTGTAAAGGTCTTATTTTGGGCTGCCTTGAACGGAACAAAGAACTCGCTCTTGGTAATGTGGTTGACAGAAGCCCGGACGAAGTCGCTGATTTCCTCGCCATACGCATGCTTCAGGGGCCGAAATAACGCGACAGCTAATAGCTGGACCAGATGAGAAGAGTGCGGGGGCATACTATTAGAGATAATCTTGTTCTCCTTGTAGTATTAGTTGAATTCGGCTGATATATAGCTCTCGTAGCTGGTGCAGACCGTTGGGGGTGTGCCAGTCTGATAGATTAGCTTACGTAAGCAAGAAGGGTCAGCTTACCTGACCTTCTGCCCACACCCTGCCAGGCAGACCTTCCTCTATTAGACAACCAACCTACCAAACCAACTGCAAGATTCCCAACCGTACCGTGTTACACCAGTAGCCATCAAGTATCAACATCCGGTAATTTGCCTCTCTTTTAGGTTTTGTATGCTTATTGAAGTGCCGGATCCATTCTAAGCCAGTCTTATTGTCTGTCTACCCATTTAGAGTAGGCTTGATCACCCAGAAGGGGGGAAAACCCGACTCTGTGGTTCAGTTTATAAGGTGATATACGGCCTGAACGATAATGAACGGCGGGATATACCAGCCGTTTGTATTAACACATTCAATAACTGTTGCTCATTCCCAGTTGCCAGGCTGAACAGATTTAGCTTTTCCATGCTTATTAGCGCGTATAAGAACCATTGACGCGGTGATCATGCCCATTATAAAGCCGATCTCATCGAAATTATAAAGGTTGTCGTTGATAATCCGGTACTTAGCCATCATATTGCGGAGGAGCTTGAACCAGTCCCCAATAACCTCGTGATCTTTGCAGAGGGCCCTCTGATAATGATAAGGACGATTAAACTTAATCTTCAGGCTGGGTTGTATGTCCACAAAGCGTCGCGCCCAGTGCTTGCCTACAGGCTTGCTATCTCGCGATGCTAGCAAGAGGTTCACCATATCTTCCACACCAGAAAGTCGTAAAGGAAATCCTCAGACATCTTGATCAATAATATATCAGACAAGCATTTTGTAATGTCCCGAAGCCAACCGGCACTGGGTGGCCGGCGCAGCCTGTAAAGGGGCGTGCCTTTCCGGGGAGGGTACAGTTGTAATGTCCCGAAGCCGGCCGGCAGTGGGTGGCCGGTACAGCCTATAAAGGGGGCTAGCCGGCCCGCCTACGAACCGGCTGGAAGAGGGACAAGAATCAGTCTTGCACCTACAGTACCCCTAATATCATACTCTCTTCCCAAGACCCTCAGTGACTATTGCGCCTAGCGTTGCCGCACGTTACAATTTGCTCTTCGATTGCGTTAAGTTTATAAGTGTTGACGCGTAATTCTTTGCGAGAGCGTTGTTAATCCATCCTGCGGCGTAGTATAGTTCGAGAAACTGAAAGATCTTAGCAGCTTCAGCTACACTCATAGGTTTCGCGTCGTTTTTTTTTTTTTTTTGGATTTCTGAATAGCCTGAATAGCCTGGAGTATTTTGCCCCTCTTGTGATGTAGGGTAGATGTTTTTGTTATTGATTTCTGATGTGTTGAATATTTAAATAGGGTGGTTAGTGCGGAGTCAGCAAAGCATGCCAAGGCCAGGGTTAGGACCTAGGACCCACCCACCTCAATGGGTATGTTGGATCAGGAACATGTCCAACATATCCTCAGCACTAGATATGTAGGATCAGTAACATATCCAACATATCCCACTGAAGAGTCGGAACATATAAGGACATGGTCATCACTATAGTAGATAGCTTTCATAGAACAGACTCTTCAGTCGTCAATCTAAGTATTCAGTCTCACAACTGGGTAGCCTCACAGATTCTACTCATACCCTCTTCGTAAACAGTATCTTCGTATACTGCAACTCAGTCAAGTATTACCTCTGCGCCGTTCTGCTAAAATAAACCCTACAGGTTACCTACTGAACCCCATAGAGGTTTGATGTGATCATTACACCCACCTATTTAAATATTTAACACGTCAGCATTCCACAACAGCAACATATATCCTGCATCTCAAGAGGGCAAAATACTTTTAGCGAACCAGGCTATTCAGAAATCGAAAAATAATAACGCGAAACCTCTGAGTTTACGTGAAGCTGCTAAGATTTTCAACGTTCCTCAAACTATACTATTCTGCAGGATGAATAAACAATATAGCCTTAAAGAATTCCGCGTCGAACAACATAAACTCGACCCAGTTGAAGAGAAAACGCTTATTCAATATATTATTAAGCAAGATATCCGAGGATATCAACTACGGCTTTCTGGTGTGGAAGATATAGCCAATCTCCTGCTGGCGTCGCGTGATGTTAAACCTGTAGGCAAGCACTGGGCTCAACGCTTTGTGGATATGCAACCCAGCCTGAAGACCAGGTTTTATCGTCCCTATAACTATCAGAGGGCTCTTTGCAAAGATCCAGAAGTTATTAAGAACTGGTTTAAGCTCCTTTATAATATGATAGCTAAGTATAAGATTATTAATAAGCATCTCTACAACTTTGATAAAACCAGCTTTATAATAAGCATAATCATCGCGTTAATGGTGATTATACCTGCCGATACGCGTAGAAGGGCCAAATCTGTCCAGCTTAGCAACTGCAAATAGGCAATAGTTATTGAATGCATTAATATAAAGGGCTAGTGCATTCCGCCGTTTATTATTATTCAGGGCGGCTATTATTTTGCAAACTAGATTATAAAGTTAGGTTTTTTTAACTATTGGTTAATCAAGCTTATTATAAATGAATAGATAGATAATAAGACTGGCCTGGAATGGATTCAGCACTTCATAAGTATACGAAACCTAAGAGAGTTGCAAATTACCGGATGTTGATTATAAATGGCTATAAAAACCATATACCAGCCGAGTTCGACCAATACTGTAAAAAGAATAAGATCATCTCTGTTTATATACCGCTGCATTCTTCTCATCTAGTTCAGCTATTAGGTGTTGCATTGTATTTACCTCTAAAGCGCGCATATAATGGGGAAATCACCGACTTTATCCGGGCTTCCATCAACCACATTACCAAATCTGAGTTGTTCGTTGCATTCAAGGCAGCTCATAACAAAACCTTTACAGGGGACAATATCAAATCTGCGTTCAGAGGAGCTGGAATCCTGCCTTGAAACCCGGATTCTGTTCTTTCTAAGCTTAATAACCACCTAGAAACTCCAGTACTATCCGTTCCTGCCTCTCCGCATCAATGGGAGTCTCAAACACCCTCTAATGCTTAACAAACTATCAAGCAATCAAGTTTTATTAAAAGCAGGATCTCCGCCAATCAGGGAAGCTCCCATATACCAATTATGGAGGCTGTTGATTGTATGGCGAAGGGAGCACAGGCGATGGCACACTTAATTACACTTATAAGCAAGCAGATCCGGACATTTTAAGAAGCCACTAAAGCACTTGCTAAACGCCAGAAGGCTAGAAAGACCCAAGTATAGCTTAGAGGGGTACTTGGTATTCAGGAATCCCAGGTGATAATTAAAGAAAAGGAAAAGGGGAAGCAACTAGTTAGTGAAATCAGCGGTGGTGCTGAGGAGGAGGTCCGCGGCGGACCGAGCAAACAACGCTGTAGCAACTGCGGCGAGACTGGGCATAATGCGAGAACGTGTGAGAAAGAGGAAGAGGGGCTTAATGGATCAGATTCCGACTGTATTATAGCAAATCCAGCGCAGTTGGCACCAATTGGTGCGACTATATGTGTGTTGGTGGTCTGCAGCGGACCATGATTTTAAGGGTGAAATTAGCACCATTTGGTGTGAAGTGTATTTTCCCCACCAAAAGTCAGCCTGTTCGAACCAGCACAGCAACCCCGCCAACCGCTCTAAATTAGCAAAATTAATTAGAAATAAGCAATTGAGTGCAGTTGGCACCAATCTGTGCCAACTTTCATTAATTATTTGGCCCTGGGGGGGGGGGGAGGTGCTGGGTTGGCAGAAGTTGGCGGAAATAGCAAAAGTGTTCCACTTAGTGATATGTTCCACTTGGTGGTAAACCACGTGAGGTATTTAATGTGATTATATATATATATATAGGTATAAGGTGGCTGGAATAGGGGTCGGCCACGTTATTGTGTTGCGTTCCATGCCTTAAATCAAACCTTCCCTAGCCCACCACTCTAGCTTTAATCTTTCATTATGGAACACTTCCACATTCTGAACTTATAGCTAGTGAGGAGAGTAAACAGGCATTGGTTTTATAATTGTGTTTATTGTGCACGCTTTGAATGACCTCGAGGCAGGGTCCCATATCACACAGTGCATTCAGAGCAGAAGGTATAGAACAACTATTATCCACGCCTTGACGCTACCATGCTTTAATTTAGCAGTTCTATCAGGTCTCGATGAGTGTCCAAAGTCTCTTGTTGTCATTTATTGTGAAGTTGATGTTGCGAAGCATATTCGTGCCAAAATAAATGCAAGAACCTCTTTTGCGTACCCACAGGACTGTTTACCGAAATATGTTTTTGGGGCGCGAGAGTCATGGAAATCAAACGGTACACATATTTGACAGGAATGGCTGAGTCTGGGCCACCGGATCTGCATTGGGACATCCTTGGGCCACGTTGTCCACAGCTGTCGACTGAATCATGTTGCCAGCCCAATGCATGTGCAAGTATGTGATCCACTGATAGCGTCCAGATATCTTTCAAAGTTGAAGAAGAGCTAGAAGTTACGTCTGAGTGATTATTGTGCCTCATGGGCAGAGCTATTCAGATAATACACGGATAGTGATATGACGAAGTGGTCAGAGGGTGGAATACTTTCGTGGCCTCCATGACTTGTGTGGTTTATCGTCTTTTTAACGTCTTCCTGCGGTAGAGATATTGACTTTTAGGGGCAAGCGGATGTATCCCGCCATTTTTATGTTACACCAGACAATTCAACAGGAAGGATGGATCTAGGCCCTCGAGAAAGACGTCTCAGTGATTATTTCTAAGGCCTCATTCAAGCATCTAGATGTTATCGGAACGCAGGTTCCAATGACCCGTGAAAATGCCCACTGTTCCTAACGACAACTCAGCAATTGGTTGCGATATTTTCTAGCGTCATGCCAGCTCATTCGCATGATTGTCGGAGCGCTGGTTAACTATTTCCCAGGTGTGGGCGAGAAGCGCACAGTACCACTTGAGTGGGGCAGCATATTTTGGGCTCCTATATTACTCGAGCTTCCAATATCAAATCGAAATTCGGCGCTCCAATAATGTCTTCCGGTATAGAGCATCATCTTTGGGCTTCCAGTAAATTCATCCGTGCCTTGTGGCTATATAATGGCAAAGTGCTTGATGACACATGGTTTGAGAAGTGGAATCACGAGCGGCTAACACACAACAATCGTGTGCTGCAACAGATAGCGCGATTAGAGAATCTCACCGTTTCTACGCAAATGTTTATATTATTGTTGTCGCGGTTCCGGAAGCAATCGTCATGTGTCAGTGTATAGCGAATCGAACAATAAAGGACTTCTTCTCAGTGTGGATGGCGTGACCCGTTCTGCCGGAACGTGCTCACAAGCACCGCCCCAAACGAGTTCATGACATTGTGATTTGGCCCATTTACTTCTGTGGCCCACTCCTTGATGCCAGGCGAGGTCAAGACACCGCTCGGTGTTAACGAATCGGCATCCTGTCTTGGTTGCAGGCTGATGAAAAGTGGATGTCAGGAGTGGCTGATTGTCCATTCAGGACGCTTTGGTCCGGACCAAACACACCCAACAACCACCCAACAGACTTGAGTTCTCGCCAAATTGGAACCTCTCGAGATAAACCGCAACGCTCCGTGCAGTTGTAAAGAGTTCTTACCCGTCAGGCCCATCCGCCATGCGTTCCCCAGAGCGTGCACATCTCTGGTTCAATTTCAGACATGTTCCAGCAGACTCCTGGCCGAAATACTCGCCGAATTAGGCCTTGTGATGGACACCTAGCAAGGCTATCTGTGACACGAAAAACATGACAACCCCTTGGAAGTCAAGGATCATACGTTTCTGATCCAATGGTGGACGATGCACAACCTTCGGAGGTCCTGAAGGATTGATCAACAATAGATAAGGGCAGGGGAGTCAGGCGGGTCCTCAAAGAGCGATGGAAAGCGAAGTAAGAATCCTGCTAATCAGAGGACGTGAGTGCCAGGCCGATGCCCAGGCTTTTTGACTCGTGCAGGCCGTGCTCTTGATAAATGGGTGTAGGGAGCCAAGTGTTGGGTCACTAATCACCAAACTCAATGTAATCATCGGGGCAAAAGGAGTGCACGGTAGCGATAGCGGCGGTTTTCCTATCTCAGATCTGACAGGACGAACAGGTCGCGTGAGCCCAAAGAAGGCAAGATTTCCGTTGCGTTGACTAACAGTTTGCTGCTTCTCCCCACCCGTATCTAGTTCCCCGCATGCCTAAATGCTCTGATATCTGGGGTCGGCTACAAACGGGTCTCGATCATCGCCCACTGCGCCCACAGTCTCGGGTTCGCAGTCTAGACCTTCAGGCACAACTGGGTCGTTTATGCGCTTAAGAATGGGTCAATCTGCATCTCAGTGCGCAGGACAGATGACGATGAGCATCAGTCCAATAACAAATACTATGCCGTCACCGAGGCATCTGGAGTCACACAAAGGTACAAGTGCTAGCTGACATCGGGGCGCCCTTCGTGTTGAACCTAGCAGCGACTTGGCGCAAATCTCTCCCACGCCAAGCAGCCGAGCAAGGGCCGCAGAATAAAAAGGCAGAGCAGACTGCCGACCGTTGAAGTTGGTTCCTTTTTCTGACAACACTCGACTCCACATACACGCATTATCCCGAGGCTACAGCCAGACGCAGCCGCAGCCGTGAGAATGAAGCGTGACAGCACGTCGGAGCAATGGCCGGCCTCGAATGAGGGCAAGGACGAGGAGGCTGGGGAGATCAGGGTCTTGGACGATGGCACCCGCAACCTCGTTGGTGCCCAGGACCAGCTTGAGCGAGGCCTGAAGAGCAGGCATATTCAGTTCCTGGCTCTTGGTGGAGCGTGAGTTCTCATCGGCCTTGAAATAACAATAGCATGGCGTTGACTCCATGTGCAGTATTGGTACTGGTCTTTTCATCGGTTCTGGTGCGATCCTCGAGATGGGAGGTCCGCTCTCCCTGCTCCTCGGGTGTAAGTGATCCTTGCTCATTTTCTATACCAATTTAATCCACATGTTGGTTGTTAACTAAACCCTCTTGCCAGATTTGGCTATGATGGCATTGGTGTGGAACATCATGAACAACCTTGGTGAAATTGTGGTCTACCTCCCCTTGAAGGGTGCAACCGTTCCTTATTTCGTTGAGCGCTTTGTCGAGCCCAGTCTTGCTTTTGCTGCAGGATGGAACTACTGGTATGCGTATGCAATTTTGGTGGCCGGTATGTCGTCTTTCTTGACTTTATCCTCATCTATCAGAATCCTTATTTACCTCTTCCTTGGTCTTCCAACTGGCTACAACGTGCTGGAACTCGCTGAAATACTGGTTTCTGCGTGCATTTATTCAGAGCATGAACTCAATTTCTGCCCCTCACCCAAAATTATTCAGCATTAGTTCTCTCATAGCTAACATTTGAACTTCAACACTACAGCCGAGGCTAGTGCGGGAGCCATTATATTGGACTATTGGAACACGGTTGTCCCTTCAGCAGTCTGGATTGCCATCATCCTTGGCGTCAACCTCGGACTGAACATCTTTGCGGTCAAGATTTTCGGAGAGGCAGAGTTCTGGTTCGCTAGCATCAAGCTCATCACCATCATCGGCCTCATTCTCACGGGTCTCGTGATAATGTGCGGAGGAGCACCGGATCGCCAGGCCATCGGCTTCTGGTACTGGCAGAAAGATGGGCCGATGAAGGAGTACCTTGTCGCAGGAGACACAGGCCGTTTCCTTGCCTTTTGGGCGGCATTCGCAAAAGCCGGATTCGCCTTCATTACCTCGCCGGAACTGATCGCACTCGCCGCAGGAGAGACAGAAGCACCAAGGCGGAATATCCCCAAGGCCGCCCGACGGTTCATCTGGCGACTTGCTATCTTCTACGGCCTTGGCGCCTTCATGATCGGGACCATCTGCCCCGCGGACGACCCACGCCTTCTCAGCGAAACATCCAACGCCACAGCCAGCCCATGGGTGATCGGTATCAGCCTTAGGGGCATCCCTGTGCTCAACCACATCATCAACGGCGCAGTCCTCACGTCCGCTTGGTCTGCCGGTAACGCGTTCCTCTACTCCGGGTCGAGAATTCTATACAGTCTGGCATTGAATGGGCAGGCGCCCAAGATCTTCGCTAAGACTGGTAAGTCCAAGACGCCCTTCATGGCCATTCTCGCGACCTGGGCCGTCGGACTTCTTTCCTTCCTCAGCGTAAGCCGCACCAGCGCCGTTGTCTTTGACTGGTTCGTCAACATCTCAACCATCAGTGGATTCATCGCCTGGGTCGTCTGCATCATTACCTACATACGCTTCAGGAAGGCCATGGAGTTCCGCGGCCTGCTGCACACGCTACCGTTCAAGACCCCGCTTCAGCCTTACGCGACCTGGTTCGTGCTGTTCGTCCTGGTCGTCTTGACCCTCACCAACGGCTTTGCTGTTTTCTTCCCCGGCCAGTGGGACGTCGCTAGTTTCCTGGCTGCTTACATCACACTGCCCATCTTCCTGGTTTTGTACCTGGGCCACAAGATTTGGTTCAGGACGCCGTTTGCGAAGAAGACCGAGGACATCGATGTGATCACTGGCGTGCGGGAGATGGACGCGTTGGAGGCTGAGGACGTTCCCCCGGTCCCGAAGAATTGGCTTGAGAAGGCTTGGTACTGGTTGGCTTAAATTCTTCGACAACATTGTCGGTATTGACAGAAATTAGACTAAGAGTCCATACAATATATTGCACGTTTTCAAACTATTCGTCGTCGCACCCATTTGATTGCCCCGAGCCTTCCTACAACTCTGGCTGACCGCATTCCGGTCATAATTTACAAGGTCATTCCCTGACCGAAAATGTACGGTCTCAAACCCAACGCCTTCCCACCAGTCCAGTCTTGCCGGATAGGATGAATATTCATGATACATCTTGGGAAATCTTGAAAGGAGCCCAGAGAAGGTAAATCGGCGCGTGTGTGGGCTCCAGAGCCCATCTAACCCCAAGAAGCGTCAGCCTTTCGTATCCCTCATTCCTCAACGCCGTCTTGAGATCAATTGTTCGCTATTTTGCTGAAGAACTGGATCCTTTGTTGGATGCTGCTTGCTTTGACAACAACCGGTCGCTTCGGTGCGGGATCTACCGGCTTGGGACTCGTCTGCTTAAGATCCGTTGGCTTGAGATTCGCCGCCTTGAGATCAGTCGGAGGATCCGATGGGGCATCCGTCGGGGGATCCGTCAGCTTGGGATCCATCCGCTTAGGATGTAATGGTGTGGGCTCGATTGAACATATATCTATCGGCTTTGGTTGATCGCTCCTCGGCTGCTCGCTCCTTGGCTCTTCCTCACGTCTCGCAGGTTCCACGCCTAGTTGCACCTTCCTCTGCAAGAGCTCAAGCTCTATCTGAATCCCCTCCAGTTCCCGTCTGACTTCGATTGCCGAGCCGTGAATTTCGTCCAGTTGATTCGAGCAGCGGTCAAGTTGTGCTGTGGTCCGGCTGAGACTGTCCCCTAGCCAGAAACATTCTTGGAGATCGCCAAGGCCCCTTGCAGACTGTTTTGGCAAGGGAGGCACCGGAGGCTGGGTCTTGTATTGCAGTGACCGCAGTGTACCGAGCAAAGCTCCGCTGGACTTAACATGACGAACTGTCTTCCGTGGGAAGTCAGTGCGCTGGATAGGGTTGGGTGGTAACCCTGGATGTGACGCTGCGGCCTGCCTGTTGTCGGTAGCAGCCTGAGCAACCCTGTCTTGGCTGCCTTGACGGAAGAAAAGAGAGCTGAATCTTCGGACCATGTTTTTGATTGCGGGACAAAGGATGATTCGAAAAAATCAAAGACACATCTGTGGACACTCTGTGCTTTAGTATCCTGAAGTGGTGCTCTAGTAGCACAGACTTGTGTTTTATGCGACTAGTTTGCGTGTGATTAAGGTTTGTCTCTAACGTGGATCAACCCTTGCCTCTCACAGACTTATTTACCCGTCACCTGTTTCAAGACAGTCTAGTCTTGGTGTCGTACAGAGTCAACCACATGTTATCGTTCGTCCAAGCCTTGCCCATCATGCATTATCCCGAGGCCCCAGACATTGTCTGTCGATCCTGTCTTGGAGCACAGACTCATCTGCGCAGTTTCTCCGGCCGCTCTGGCTTGGCTGGGTTATGTGGAAGGAGAGCCCCTCGGTCTTGATGCGGAAGATTCTGCCCCAACGACGACATCATCCCAACGACCAATAACCACAGCAGCCTTGAAATTTTTACGATGAACGTCGCATTGAGTCTCAAGGCATCTTTCTTTTGGACTTCTTTGCTTCTTTCAAAGTAATTCCCATCTCACCATTGTCGCAGATGTGAGCCTTGTGAAGACACCAACCCTATGACGCTGGCCTTTACTTGCAAGCCCAGGACAGAAACCAGCCCGACGTGCTGCCCTCTTGCCCCTTCCAGACACGTGTGCGGAAAACCCGGCCTGCCACAAATCCTCTTCGACTTCTGACAAAAGAATCCTCGCCTTCTCTGCTCCCTTTGGATGGGATCAGGGGACAGAAAGCACCTCGACTTAGGCATCCTTAAGATGCGAACCTGGAACAGACACCAGCTTGATGAAGATCCTCTCTGGGATGGACTGCAACTCCAACTCTCCGGGGATAGCTCCACAGGTCGTTTGGGCTTCGGTACACCTGTTTTGTGCAAGGAATGCCCTTGGTGTTGATGACAAGCGGTTCCACCCGGAATGGCCACACCTTCGTCCTTAGAACCGACAACTGCAGTCTATGCCCGGAACAGCTACATCGTCATCCCAAGAACGAAGCACGAGTTCGCTTCTTGAGGCTGGATGGTGAAAACAAATCATAGAAATGATTACATCATCCAGCGAGAACAGTGGGCAACAGCTTGGGATCAAGTCAAACTGGTCTTTTTCATTGACCAGATATTTAGGTCTCAGCATCCAAAAGCTGCACCAACTTCAAGAAATATGGCCAAATATCCAAATGACCAGTAATCCTCTCACTAGCAGAGCGGTTCAATTCAAGGTTCTTATGCCACCCTTGTTCTTGTTTCCCGCTATAGTAGCTGCAACATTTTTTACTAGGAAGATTAAAGCATGGTTTAGAAACAAAGGTGCATCTCTTATACTAAAGCAAGCTTAACATCACACTAACCTGTTTAGTTATTACTAAATATCCTACTTATTCTAAAAGATTTTAAAAAAAAGATTTTAATAATTAATCATAATATGAAACTTATTAATTTTACTTATAATTTATTTAAATATAACGTAGTTCACCAGTCAGCTGATCATACCACATGCCCGATCAGTTTTATTAAATCTACCAACTTTAGCTAACCCCAGCACCCACATAGTGTAAAAATATCAATTTTATTTGGTACGAATTGGTGCTAACTAGTCTTAATTGCTTATTTCTAATTGATTTGGTCAATTTAGAGTGTTTGTGGTAGCTGCAGTACTAGTCTGAAGTGGCTGACTTTTGGTGGGAAAATTGGCTTCCCTACTAAAATGGAGAATTTTAGCCATGTGATATCAACCTCAATCTATACCAGCCAGACCATCTATTTGGGTAGTCAGCCGCGGACCGCTTGAAAATATGCTATTATTTACTTGGAATCTGACTAACTAGACTCTTCTACATCTTTCTCAAGTTCTTGCATTATGCCCAGTCTTACCACAGTTGCTACATCGTCGTTTAGTCGGTCCGCTGCGTACCGCCCCCTTACCATCACCAGCCATTTTACCAGCTGGCCGCTTCCCCTTTTATTTTTCTTTGATTATCATTTATGAGACCTCAATAATAAGTACTCTTCCATGCTGCACCCTACTTCTTTTAGCCCTCCGGCACTTAGCAAGCCCAATATTAGCCTTCTCAAGGGTATGGACCTGATTATTCAAAAGAGTAATCTGATGTGCTATCACTTGTGCGCCCTTTGTGAACTTTTCAACTGCTTGGATGATTAGTAAAGAGGAACTTCCCTGATGAGCTGAGATCTTGCCCTTAATAAAACTTGATTACTAGAGAGTCTGGTGAGTATTAGAAGGTGTTTATGATTCCCATTTTGATAGTAATACAGGGAATGATTATACCAGAGCTTGTAGGCAGATATGCAGCTTGGAAATAAAAGAATCTGAATCCCATGGAGAAATACCAGCTCCTCTAAACCAAGCTTTCATGTTTTCTTCCATAAAGACCTTATTGTGGGCTGCTTTGGATGCAAGAAAGAACTCGGACTTAGTAATATAGTTAATGGACGCCCGGATGAAGAGATTGATCTTATTACTATATGCACGCTTTAATAGTGAGAATAATGCAACGTCTGACGGCTGGAGTAGATGAGATAAATGTGCCAGCATTCTGATAGGGATAATGTTGTTCTCCTTGCAATACTGCTCAAACTCTGCTGATACATGGCTCTCATGTCCATCCAGGACAAGCATCCGGTACTTGTCCTTAGTCCGCTTGATTGTATGCTTGTTAAATTTGAATCCATTCTAAGCCAATCTCATTATCTGTCCATCCATTCGGAGTAGGCTTAGTAACCCAGCTTGGTACGAAGCCTAACTCTGTTATCCAGTTGGCAAGGTGGTAGGCACACTGAACAATTACAAACAGCAGGATACACCAGCCCTTTGCATTAATACATTCAATAACTATTACTCATTCCCAGTTCCCAAGCTGGATAGATTTAGCCTTTCCATGTTGATCAAAATGTATAATTGCCAGTGTTGAGGTTATCTAACCCATTATAAAGCCAGTCTTATTGAAATCATAAAGGTTGTCATCCAGAACCCCATACTTAGCCATCATATTACAAAGCAGCTGGAACCAATTCCCAATGACCTCCGGATCTTCACAAAGGGTCCTCTGGTAATCATATGGCCGATCAAACTGGTTTTCAAGCTTAGTTATGCATCCACAAAGCGTCATACCTAGTTCTTACCAACCAGCTTACCATCACACAATGCCAGCAAGAGATTAACCATATCTTTCACACCAGAAAGGCCCATCAGGAATCCTTGTACATCATGCTCAATAACATATCAAACAAGTGTTTGCTCCTTAATTAAGTTGAGTTTATGCTTCTCAACGCGTAATTATTCGCAACAAAGTCGATTATTCATCCTGTTGTTTAGTATACTATAGGGGATGTTAAAGATCTGTGCAGCCTGACATATGCTTAGGGTTTCTTTTGATTTCTTTTTTGGAATTCTTAATTGCCTGAAGTACTAGTTGGATTTTCCCCTCTTTTGAGTAGATTACAATTGTGGATGTTGATTTCTAGCGTATTGAATATTTAAGTAGGTAGAGTGATGCGAGATTGACGCGAAAAATAGGGGTGCGATCTGCACTAATAACAAGCCCGCCTACCAAAACTTTAAGTTTTCAGACTACCTCTGCAATACCACGACACCTCCAAATTAACTAAATCAATTAAAAATAGGGAGTTTAAAGTATTTAGCACCAATGAGTACCAAATATAATTGATCTTTTTATACTGCGTGAGTGCTGGGGTTAGCTAAAGTTGGTAGATTTACCAAAACTGATCGGGCATGTGGTATGATCGGCTGACTGGTGAACTACGTTAAATGTATAACATTAATATATATTATATGATATCATAATATATCTTAATACATAAATTTATTTTAAATAATCAAAATATAAATTTATTAGACTTATTAATAAATACCAACTAATTTTAAATGCATTTATATAATAAGTTAAAATTTATTATTTTATATTAATTTTACAATTTATAATAAAATAATGACTTATTATATACCCCTGTCCCTCGTTTTATTAAAATAATATAAAACACTTTTACCTTACACCCCTGCTACTTATTCTTTTTCTTTTAAGGCTTAGGTTTTAGCTTTCTTGTGAATCTGTACTCTGAACCTGTCCTGTGAACCTGTCCTGTGAACTTGTCCTTTGAACCTGTCTTTTAAACCTGTCCTCCGAAGCTCTCCTCCGAACCTTTACCCTGGACCTGTCCTCCGAGTCTCTGCCCTAAACCTTTCCTCCGAAACTCTCCTCTGAACCTTTTCCCTGGACCTTTCTTAAACTTTGAAACTAATAGATAAGGTCTAGTATTTATTGCAGCACTTGTGTTCTCTCCGGTTGTAATGGCTCTGAATAGTCACAGCTATGTAGACTTCAATAGGATTCTAGACCTGTTCTGATATCTTGTATCTTTTTGGGAACGTGGGACTGGGGCTTAGCTATAATGCAGGAGCTACATCTCATAACATTGGTTGTCAAGCCTGCTTATTAAGAGACTCAGAATCACAGTGCATATCATTATTTAATCCATAGATAAGGTCAATAATAGTAAAGAGCATGCACATTCAAAGAAGGATTCTAGGCTTACAACCACGTAGTCTCTAGCTAGCAAAGTCAATACTTCATTCTTAATTCATTAAAATCCCCTCACCCTACAAATAACATTTCAGAAGAATAGCAAAGATGGTGAAACCTTTAATGCTGGGGTGGTGGGGGATGGTTCGGAAGGCAAGTTGGAATGTGGCTTTGACCTGCTTTCCTCGCGGTACTTAAGACCGTGGCGAGCCTGTTACCCAGCTCCGCTCGCCTCACAAAGCACTGCTCCTGCTTCAACGGCGGCGTACACTACCCACCTGTCATTTCCCGGATATTCAAAAGGACAGTATAACTATGTGCTAGAGCTGAGATGATAATACATACCAGCATTGTGATGGCCCTGACCAGAAGGGGCCGCTGGTAGCGGCCCCAGGGGCCTCAGATCTACTATATAGATTGCACTAGAATCCAGAGACTGTTCTAGAATTTTGTAATTTTTGTTAGGAACGGGGACGTGACTATAGTGCAGCGGCTACCTCCATGATAGTGAGCATTCAGAATCATAGAAAGTGTCAAGAGCCTGTACTTATATGAAAGGCTGTCCAGGGATGTATGCTTGGTGGAAATAATAGGCTTGGACAAAGTTCACCAACACTTTCATGCTTAAACGGCTATTACTCTATATATGGGATGTAATTCAGGTATCTTGGCAACTTAAATCGAGGAGGTCCATCTCCTCACCGAATACGGTGTATAAGTCGCATGATACTCAACACCAGAAGTGATTAGCATGCCATCCCACCCCCACCAATGGAACACCCCCACCAATGGAACACCCCCACCAATGGAACACCCCCACCAGTGGAACGTGTAGCTACATACATAACCCGCCAACTTTATTTACACCCAATTCAATCAATTTTAATATTATAACCAAGCGACCATATCCATTTTTTAATCCTCTTCTCAGTGAATTGATTAATGTATACATTGACCAGTTTGCGGGCTTCGGAGCGGGATTAATCCGACCCCAAACCCTACCTACAAATGCATTCCACTAAGCCGAAAATAAATAAATCTCTTTACATTAGCCAGCCCTATGTACTCGTATTCTCGCCTACTCACGAAATGCCTGATTATACGGAAGAGAATATGGCTGATGCCTTATTCAACATCATCAACAATGGCCTCACCTTAGGCGAATCTTCAGAAAAGCACAATGTACCAAAGTCGACGCTTCACAATCGCATGAACAGCACTATAACCAAAAATAAGGGTACTCAGCCCGCCCAACGCCTGTCTGAGGCTGAAAATAATAAACTAGCTCAATGAATCATTAGGTTATACTCCAACTACTTTAGTAGTCCGGAAAGTTACTAAGGCTATTATGAAGAAACAAGGTGATAAGAAGCCCTTCAAAAAGTACTATATTGAGCTCTTCAAAAAGCGCCATGAGGGCATATAAACGAAGATATCTCAGCTAGAAGAGGCAGCAAGATTCGACTGTTTTATGCCGAAGGCGGTCTACTAGTATTTCAACCACCGGGAGCAATTCAGCTGAGTTAAATCAGAATTAACAGTTAATGTTGATAAAGAAGGAATTATAAAGGGATAAAGTAAGACAATTAATTGATATAGGGGTAGTAAACCCCTATTTTAATCATTTCTAATGTTTATTATAAGCAAAAATAGCTTTATAATGAGTATATCCGAGACGAAGGAAGCCATCAAGAAGATAAACGAAAGCTGAGCCTGGGTAACTATCATCAACATAATCACCGCCACTAGCCACTTTTTAAACCCAGGCATCGTATTTAAAGGCAAGGAACTTTAAGCGTAGTGGTTTTTTTGTGCGTTTAGGAAGTTGTGCCCTTAGCACTATATAACCTCGCTAAATAGCTGAACGGATAACGAAATCGCCGTTTTATAAGTTAAAGATGTCTTCTTACCGTAAATAAATAAAATACGGGAAAACAACAAGTCTTAAGTAATTCTGCTAGTTTAAATAGCCACAAGAGCTATACCTCGGTACGTATTTACTTTGCTAGCCGGTTAAATACTTTATTTACTAATTAAATATCATATAATAGCCGGAGTTTATAGAGGCGTGCTTCTTCGGCAACATTTACTTATATTTTTCCTCTCGGCCTATACTTCTCACAAGCTTCAACTATACAATAATACGCATTTCAATATCCTCAAAGATGCTTATCACAAATAACTCGATAAACTTGATTCCATTACCGATTCAGCGCCTGGAAGCAAGATCAACTTTCTGCGCTGTTTAGTGAACGTCAGGAAGGCCATGAAGCCTTCTACTATTCAAGTGGCTTGGAGGTATACTACAAATTAATTTATTAATCGCCAGAAGGCTTTAAGGCTCCCAGATTACAAGCCAGATCGAGAGAAGCGCAAAGCCGGACCAAAGCCAAAAGATAGTAACGATCCCGAGGTCACACGGGACTGACTATATATTCAAATTGGCCGAAAACACCAACCCAGCGCAAAAATAGCGAGCCAGGCATATCGCTAATACGTTTGAGGAATTACAAACTAAAATTACATTTCTCGAGCAAGAAATCGCTGAGCATAAGGCTTGAGAGAGGCCTTAGTAAGGACTAAGAAGCGCCGTACTATACCTAACCCAAATCAGAAGTTCATGATTATTCACGAGATTTTGAGTAAGAGGGGATGTACTAAGGACCTTGAAGAAGATCCTAACGCCGAAAAATAGGCCGAAATCGAGCCGGGAGTTTATTATGAGGGGTAGGAGCTTTAGTGATGAGGAGCCAAATGCCGAAAATGAGCCAGAGATTCCAAAGGCTGTTCCAGCCGAGATTGTGACGAAAACAGGTCGTCGGATTAATGACCTAAGTAAATACAAAGATTTAACGACTTCAGAGCTTCAAATTAATATACAAATTTCTTCAGAAAACCATGAATTGACCTTTTTGTTCTCATCGTGAAGTCAGGCAGTTTGGGTGTGGTCACTAGTTCCATTGGTGGGGTTGGGATGGTATCTGCTGGTCCAAGAATCCATTCAGACCAGAAATTATGGGCTTTACATAATAGCGGAAAGGAATATGAGCTGTCGTCGAAATTCCAGTGGTGCCTTAGATGTAATGAACCACCCATCACTGACTGGCAAGCGCAAAGGCTGGCAAAGCCAAAGGCTGGCAAAGCCAAAGCTGCCCAGGTGGCTTGTAGTGCTGTGACTGTATGTACGTTTGGCGGGGTCAACACCAAGGAAAACAGGCCAGTTTCACACCATCCTTCCATGAGGCCATGAAAAAACGGTTAGGCAAATCATTGGTCTCACCTTATTATTGGGGTCTAAGCCTGCTATGAACTCTCGGTGAATCTATCCTGGTTACATACAAGTGACAACCTCGGGACCAGGTGACAAGTGGTTGCCCAATAAGGCTGGAGCGAACTCAAACAAGTTGCTTTCACTTCCAAGTGCTACGCGTGAATCTGCTATATCGCGTATAAACAAGCAAAACCACCCCAAACCCCTTCACTACCGCGTTTACTACCGCGTTTACTACCACGTTCACAAGTGTTATCGCGCTCACGACCGCGTTCCAGAACTCAAACGTCCAACTCCATCCAACTCAACCAGATTGGAACCTGGAACTTCGACACGACTGGTCCCCAAATGTCAACCTCATCAAAATATTTATCTACCCGAACACTCCTCAAAGCTCAACTCCATCACAAGATCTATCTACGCGACCGCGTCCGAGACCGCGTGACCGTGACCTTGACCGCGACCACATCACTCCTTCCAAGTAGCCCGCGTGAGTCCATCACTGCCACCATGGCCACCGATCACGGTCGGCAACAAACAAACACCATTCCCGACCAGCTCGATGGAGCGCCGGGTGCTCTTGCTCCCACAGAGCGAGAGCTACGTGCCCTTCGAAGAGGGCTGGGAATACCTGTGATCGCGACCAACGAAGAGTTCCTTACTCAAGGCCAACGTGTCCCCAAGAGAAAGATGCAGTTGACGGACTCTGATAACGAGTCTGAAGAGGTGTGTAGAATCGTGGAAGAGGAGCTATGCTACATAGTTAGACCTTACTAACACGATCCTGAACCCAGTTTTCGAACAACAGTGAGCGATACTCAACTTCCGAGTCCGATGGCGATTACGCGTCCGACGACCATCGAGTGGCCGGTGAAGACGACATGGCAGGCAGAGCAAACATTGGTCACAGGCGCGACCTGCTTTTGCTTCAGGACAGCAGATTCGCTTCAGACCGCACCAAAATGCGGCTCTGGCACGAGCTTCGATATGTCAGGTCGCTGTGGTCCCGAGAGAAGGAGTACAAGTTGTGCCAAGACTGTGCCAGTGTTACCGACGGAAATGACATCCAGTCCACCAGCAACTCTATGCTCTGGACTGCATCCTTCGATCGATATGGCGTTCCTCTAAGCGACATATTCACCTATGGTATTCGGCCGCACCTAAGCTGTCTCCGAAAGTCGAGAAAGAAGATCCTTGGCGCGCAGTTCTGCGATTTACTGACGAGCATCATGGTCCACCCTATCTTCCAGGGCAACGCAGCTATGCTCCGATACATCCTGCAGGTTATCGTTCGCATGCGCGTCGATATGCATGTGCCACCGATGGGCACCATGCCCGACCTTGACGACACTCACTTGGATCAAGTGAATGTCCTTGCCGAGGCACTCCTTCTGGAGGAGGACACACCGGAGGAGCGCACGCTCATGCACGCCGACGCATATCTGATCGTGTCCCAAAAACACGGGGTTAGGTTCCACCCTGATGTCGTCATGCTCGAGAACCGGCTCACTGCCCACTTCGCGAATGAGGGATACGCGCACACTGCTCCCCGCGATGACGCGCCTTACGCACGGTCTCTCTTCTACGTGCAACTGTGGGATCTAGATTTTCTCGTCAATGTCCTGGACAGCCTCGCAATCCGCGCCCCACATCGATACCTTAGCGTGGGTAGGTACAAGTCGATGTGGATCAACGACACTTACAAGATCCAAGCCTACTTTGCCAAGAATCTGGACAACTTGATTCAGCAGTGGTTCCTCAGCGACGAGCGAAACTACAGAATCCGGCAGGCCTTGAAGTGCGAAAACCGGCAGAGGCACCTCTACGATATCCCAGAGGAGGACTTCAGTCCTACGTACGCCAAGTCCCAATTTGTGACCAACAAGATGCGGGCCGTACTGGAGGGCGAATACCTCGAGGCTCTATGCCCTCCTTGTCCACTGGAGAATTCCTCTCCCCAGGGTCTCGTCGTTTCCAGTACTGACGCTACCGGTCATCCTGGTAACCAGAGCCTCGTCTCAGGGAGTCCAGATGTTGGTATTGATGCCGCTGCTAGCCCTTTTGTCGGAGAGCGAGAGCATGGGAACGCCATCAACGCAGTGCAGTCGCCTGTGGACGCAGATAGTTTGCCCCGGGATATTCCCATGAAGAGCGTTGAGGAGAGCTTCACCACGGCCACCGCAGGAGCTACTCTCGATGACCTGAAGACCTCGCCCGAAGCCGAGGTCAGGTCGGAGGCCGATACCGAGACCGACGTTGACGAGAAGCCTCACAAGAACCGCAATGACGACAGGGCATACGATGGAGATGCTGACGAGACTGAAGACGATGACGTTCAAATGCAATCGCGCAGCAAGATCAGCCGTGTCTCCATCCAATCTATGGCAAGCTCCCAGTTCGAGGACGGCCAGCGTGACAGGCTCTACAGCCCTAGTCACGGGCTCTTTGCCCGTCGAGGCCTTCCTCCCTCCGATCGTCAGTGAAGGAGACTTGGGTGCCCCAAGTGATGCGGAACAAGTCTTGAGCATGATGTCACAGGCTCAACTCAGGGATGTTTCTACAGAAAGAGTAGAGGCAGTGGACCGAGACCTACTCCGTAGGCATCACGCGGTTATTGGAGGGGGCAAAACCAAACAAGATCATACAAGACATTCCAAAAAGAAAAAGAAAAGAAAGCATGGGGGGGGAGGGATGGAATTGCGTATTTTAGACCTGAATTGGGCAGAAGCACGATAAGTGCTAGAGAGGATATGGAGGCTTTGTCAAGCCCTTTCCTATCATCACAGTACGGTACAGGAGCATCAGCCATGCGGTCCATAGGGAAGGGGGCGAGACAAGGGCAGCTCCGTCGACATAATTGGAGGGTCAAGTCAGCTGTGAGGCTTTGGGCCCAGGCGTTGATAGCGTTGATTTTGATACCGAGTGGTAGGTAGGCTTTCCACTTTGCAGTCATCGACTCACAGGAAGCACCAGCTCGGGCATTCACATAGAAATTGTTTTCAGTAAAGCAAACCACGTAACCTGTTGCTAGCTGTGACCCTGCCAAATGACGCCAATTCTTATGCACTCCTTTCTGTAGCAACGAGCCTCAACCTTGCAGTTCGTGTTGACACAAGCAGCCTTCCCTCATGGTCAGGCCATCAACACCCAGGCGCGACCCGACTCCTTCAGACAACATTTGTAGCACCAACTGTGACAGGTACGTAGTTTTCTTCCCTCGAAACTAAATCAAGTCCCTCAGTCACACCTGACCGTCGCCCCGCTTTACCCATTCTGATTGTTATCCCAGGCGCTGTTGTCCCATGCCCCACCATCGCTGCGCCGCCAGCTACTGACGAGCCTCGCTCTGAGATCGAGAAACCCACCCACGGCGCGTGCCACGCCCGTTATGAACCCTCAACCGACAGCGACAACAATGGAACAGAACATGAATCCTTCTAGTGAGGGCGACAACCCTACTGGTGGCCGAGCCCAAGAACGTGCAAATCGGTTCGAGAACGCATCGCGACTTTATCACGGTGCACAAAAGATCAGTCCCGTACAAGCTTTGCCTTATCAGGTTCAAATGTCCACCAGAACCGACCGCAGCGGCCGTGGGTACATGGTCTTGGAAAACGTGCCAGACAGGAACTACGTTGCCAACGCGATCAATTCTGGCGGAGAGTTTGCGTAAGTAATCCATGGTTCAACATTGTATGCCGCGCCGGTCGGGTTCTGGGATGTGGAAAGATGCTGGTTTCCAAGTACACATTGTTGCGGCGACACCTCTCCAACTCATGACCTGGCCCAGCTTGAACTCATCATTTCGCTGACTGTATTCGCCCTGTACAGCATCGGAGGTACTGCTTCATTTATAGGTGAAGCTCTTGACAGCGAGCTCTCCTGGAGGGTGTACAAGGACGCCAAGAACCAGTCTACACAGTCCCTGTGGCATGTCATTGTCCTGCCTGACTCAAACATGTCAGATGCGCCGAGATTCGACGCCTACGATATATCCCCTGAAACCCTCAAATGGCCGCCGGCCACAACTTTGCGTCCCATACCAACGAACCTCTCACACGGTCCGCCGGCTGTGCTCTCCCAGCAGAACTCTTACACCAACCAGCAGCCGTTGCTTCCACAGGCCAATGTGGGCGCCCATCAGCAGCCCATGCTTGTGCAGAATACACCCATGAGCGGCTTCGGACAGGGAAGCTCGTCTGTGGTACCATCCCAGTGGTCCCAATCCAGCACATCCATGCCTGGAAATTTCCAAAGCCGTGGCGGATCGACGATGGCACTTCCTCAACAGCAGCTCTACTCCCAGACCCCGACTCAGGGCAACTTTCAAGGCCCAAGTCTGAACAGCGGAGCGGCGCTGGGTAGCTTTCAAGGCCAAGGCCAAGGCAACAACACGATGTTCAATCAAAGCAGTGGACCTCACATGGGTGCCCTCCCCCAAGCTCATCGGCCAATCTTTGACAAAAATGGCTACATTGTCGGTGAGGAAGGCAGCAACTACGGTAGCAAATTGTATGAAAGCAAGATTTTCTGCCGCAACATGGGCATCGTTCCCAAATCCGTGCCGTATCGAGGCCCTCAGCAGCAACTCCATCCACCTCCACACCCACAAAACGCAGTGACGGGCGATCCACAACTAACGGCTCAGGCCCAGTCTTTTTTCGCGTTTGTTCAACAAAAGATGGATGAAGAAGAGAAGAACCAGAGCGGCGGCGGTCAGGGCGAGTGCAACCAGAGTGAGAGAATTGAAGGCGGATTCGAGCAGGATGACAGAGACCAGGACGAGGGCGTCGCATTGGGCAACAACAGTGGCACCAGCGGGACGAACATCAGCAGCCAGCAGGCAGCTCCCCACCAGTCGGCGCCGCCTCCCCTCCCCCAGAACTCAAACACGGAGCTCCTCCTGGCCAGCGAGGAGGAGCCCCACCGCTTCGGGGACTTGACGGGCATAAACTACTGCGACTACTGCGACCGCGACGGCCACGAGGCCGCCGAATGCATCAAGTGGGACGTGTTCCACTACGACAAGCCCGTGTGCACCGCGTGCAACAACAAGCAGCACAGCCTGGACGAGTGCCTCAAGTTCAGCGCCATGTCCTTCGCCGAGAGGCAGGCCCTCCTCATCGGTAAGGGTGCGCGCCGGCCTGGCGTGCGCAGCAAGTACCACTCCTGGACCAGCTACGTCCCCCGCGGTCCTGCTCAGAGCGCGGCCGGTAGCGGCGGGTACCCTCTGACGAGGCTGTTCCTGCGGGATCTCTGGACCGACGACAAGACCGCGATGCTGCAGAACATGTGGAAGGTCTGGGACTACGGACGCGGCGTGCCCGACCAGCTCCGCGACCCCAGGGCCGAGTCGCTGGCGGGTGACCCGGCGGTTTACCTGGACGAGAGATTCGTGGGTGATCAAGAGCCGGCTCCGAAGCAGCTGATACCGACCAGCAGTTCCTCTATTCCGACCAGCAGTTCCTCTGTACCCCAGAAGAGGCCTTGGGACCAGTCGTCGCTGCCTCAGGCTGAGAACGCCACCGAGGGGGAGGGATATGAGGCGGAGCTCTGGAACAGCCTTACTTGAACGCACAATGGGGGAATACAGCATGTGACCGGCTTGGCCTACGTATGTAGGAATCAGGGGAACTTGTTGTGATGTCGGTTGGTTGTGCTACCTGCTCTTAGGCCCGGGCGCCGACGATGCGTATGTGGGACGCGACGTCTCGAGGACTTTCTTTTTCGGGTAAAGACTGGGATTGATGTGCGGCGAGTGCGACGTGAGAATGAAAGGGGGCCAACTGAAGCACCAATGTTATGAAGCAGACGGTTTGGGGAGAAATCGTTACATCGTGTAAGCTAGGATAGAATTGCCGCAGCTGTTTTTTCGATACCTGGTCGAGAATCTGTGGCAGCAGGTCGCAGATAGAGGCAAATGAGGATACCAATACACCCAGCAGATGGACTGTTGCCTTGCGAGGTCGAGGACCAGGACCTGTCTGCCTGTCTAGCTAGAGCCGTGTGGGCGTCGAGACAAAGGAGATGTGAAAATCAGTTTCGAGTATGATGATGAACTAAATGGGCATCAGGTTGTTTAAAACAACAAGCCATTCTGAAGGGTTGCAGTCCCTGCTGGCCTGCCGCGACCCGTCAGCCCGTCAGCCCGTCTGGTGTAGGCGTAGAAGCGTAGATCCATGATCCATGGCCCATGACATGACCTTGACCATGTTCCGCCGTCTGCAGGAGATTTTCCTTGCCGAGAGCTTCTCGCTTGTGCCTCGTCCTCATGGGTACATAGCGCTCCCACCAAGGCTTGGCCGGCCCAACAGGTACACGTATACATACTCCGAAGTCTGATGTGCGCAGGTGCTTTAGCGTGGACTGGGGCTGATGCTCGCTTCGGTTCCCGTGCCCAGCCGGTAAGCTTGTCTGTCAAGCACAGCAGCGGCGCGGTGCGGATGTTCAGAGGAGGGAAGTTATTTTTGTCTGTTGATGGCCATGCATGTCGAGTCTGGCCGACTTTCCGCCGGGGGTGCTGGCGTTCGTCTGACTGACCGACGTTCAGTCCCCGGTCCCGAACGGCCGGGACTGTAGCACAAGCGAAATGGCACAATGCAGCATTTGGGTTCAGCTACATGGTTGCCACCTTACAGCACCCGGGAGGTAGCGAGGGGGTCAATGGTGACTCGAGCACAAGACCATGGCTCCACGGATCGAGCAGAAGCTGTCATCAGCCCGTCAGGCGTGCCACGTGAAGCTAGGTTAGGTCGTCGCACCGTAGCCAGTCCAGCCGGGCGGGATGTCGCAGCCTAATGTAATCGCATCACGGTGGTACGAAAGTACCCAAGTACAGCATAATCAAATGGCATCCTCACGGGTAAGGGCTCCGAAGTAGTTCAGAACAAAACAATTATCCAACCTTGGGGCGGGCACGGCTTCGCGGACGGTATGGCACAGGCTCAAGTTGCTCTGAAGCCACTCGCACAAAGTATCGCGGGTTTATGATTCGATCCGGCACGGCAGGCGTCCAGGCCGACAGATGTCTTTCAAAGACCAGGCAGGATTGCGATTGTTCCTGGATTACGTTGGAGGCCCTCGCAAACGTGTCCCTTCTGCTAATAAGGCTCAGGCACGTTGGGCGGATATCTGGCAGAGCGGTAGTTCTGCCTGCATGTGACAACAGGACTTGACCGCGGGGGTTGCCGCGACGATGTATCTGTAGGTCTGCAGGACAGCCATCCCTTCAAGGAGAATCCCTGTCAGCTGAAATTCCCTCCGACATATCCGTCCCGCATACCGGCGTTTTCTACGGTACTGGTGACATGACGAGCAGCGGAGCGGTGCGACACACTTTCATCTTGTTCCGTGTAGTCAATGCCAACTGTCGACCCGCCAGCCTCCGCCGGCCTCCTTCACAAGACACAGCTCCGCAAACGAGGCAAACAAACCGCCGGCCACGGGTCAGCACTCACATGTTACCCCAAGCCGTGTTGAGACCGGTAACGAGCTGCTCGCTGGCCAGCCTCGCCGCAGTCATACAGTATCTATCTAGCGGTCAATCAACCTGTCCGGCACATTGGCTGCCCCTGATTCTGGCGTCTAAGACATCTGACACACTGACACACCACACCTCGCGCATCCCACCTTCACGTCGTTGCGGCTTCTACACATAGCTTCCTGGGCCTGGAGCGCGGGGGCGAGGTTTCCGGGCTAGACATCTGGCGTGCTTCAGGTGGCTCGTCACCATCCTGCTTTCGCCAGTTCGCGGTGGCACGCTTTTCATCCTGTCAGGAGCAACCCCGCGCAAGGCGAAGACACGCTCTTGAGGAAGCCAGCTGCAGCACATGCCTCCCGGCCCATCAAATGTTGGCGTGTACCTCGACCCACCCTAACATTTCCTCGACCGTCGAACTCCGCGTAGGTATGCCCTCTGAAAACGGTTCCATTGCAGGCACCCATATTCAGTTTTTGATCCAGAAGCAGCAAAAAGCCAAGCGGTAAGCTGGCGAGCCAGGTTGTAAGCTGGACACGGGTCTCACAACAGGTCCAGGCGGTCCCTTGCCAAGCTGATGGGAAGTGCATATATTGGGGACCATATCAAAGAACAATTTTCGCCTAAAGAATTGTATCCAGGTTCTAGCGGGCTCTCGGTGTCAGCGATGCACCAGCACGCGAACATGACACGTTCGTTGAGCCAAGCAACATGTGCAACCCACCCCGCAGCAAGGCATCTATGCTTACGGCCCGGAGGGTGTTGTGGAAGCGTGTGTGCAAGGGCACTCTCCACATCGCCGGAAGCACGTTGGAGTACACATCGCATAGCCTCGACTCTCATCAAAACAGGGGTTATGATATATACCGGTAACTTTGCCAGGTTGTCCGGCTTGTCGTCGTAAAATCCCTAGCTGCGGAGCCCACGGATCCCTGCATGCATGTTGCCAGCATCCCTCGACAGGCCACAGGGGCACGCTGTTGAGCCTGTCACGAGCAGAGAAAAGGTACGACATGAAGAGACCAGCCATATCAGATGCAGTCATGAAAGAACGATGTCGACGCTGGCACTCTGGAAGCCCTACGGCTCTGCGGAACTTCCCTTCTCTTCCAGGGATCCACGTGTGTACCCAGGAAACTGTTTGGATACAGTACAGCACAGGCTACGTCGGAGAGTCAGCCGGCCCACTTGTCTATCGCGCCTGCTAGGCAATGCTGTGGCCGAATCTGCCTCACCCCGGAAGCAACTGTGTAGTACGGCCCTTTCCCCACGAGCCACAGTGTAACACGGCCCTCGGTCACTTGAGCACAAGGTCCGTTTCAGATGTCTCAGTGGCTCTAGAGTAGCACAGCATCCCCTCAATCATATGCATATCTCTCACCAGCGACTCGTTTTTGTCCCCCTCACCTCCCACCACGTCACTAGTAAGCCAACAGCGGAGCCTCAGCCATCTTGGCAAGCATCCCGGGTCTATGCCGGATAGAGACTGACGGCCGCCCTGTCTGCTAGCCCGGTACCGGTACCGGTCACAACACGTAGAGCGATTCGAGTGAGCCTCATTGTGGAACCGGCTCACGCCGGGCTTATTGCAGGGGATGGCCATGGTGAGAGGCGCGTGTTCAGGTACATGACTAGGGCTTCAGGCGTGAGACGTGAGAAGGTCCAGCCGGCGGGAGGGCTTTTTTGTCCGGACGTGGGGTACACTGCACCTTGCACAACCCATGATATATCATCATCAGCTTACCCACTCTCGATTTCAACTACAACCGTGCCCAGAGACAGTGTAGGACAACCGGCGTTTCTGCTGCACCTCCCACACCACGGTGCTGAGCGCTAAACCACTTTGGAGCTCAGCCCCGCCGTGGGGATGTTTAAACGGGGCCTGTCGGTCTGCCGCCATCCAGGCGTATAAGCCAATTGGTTCTGTGTTTCAGGGGAGCAAGTCAGCATAACTGACTCTCTGCCCCCACCATCAACACGGTCCAAGTTTTGAGGCAGTATCTTGGCGACTGTGCAGCTCTTGCGCACCTTCATGGTGAGTGCGGGTTTTCCCTCGATGGCCGACTCTACACCAGCGCGCATCTTTCCTTGTGTATATAGCAAGGACTTGGCCCCATCCTGACTTGATTCCTTTCGTCTCTGCTACTATCTCACTCCTAGCATCCTCTCAATTATTCCCATGATACATCTTGTGGTTTGGTCTTGAAGAGCTTGAGCAGAGTCAAAAGACTAGGTTTTTTCCGGCATATTTTCCCGTTGTTAGTCTTCTTTCAAGGCACCACTATCATCTATCTTGCTCCTCTGTTCCTGCTCCACGTCATCCGGTTGGAAATCTGTGTGCCCGATCCTTGTCTCAAGGAATCAACTGTGACCCTCCTGGCGACCATGTCTACAAAAGTGTACCATGGCTCAGAAACTAGGCATGTTGGCATTCTCTGATGTCGTTTTGCTTCCATGTATTTCCTCCATTTCTCGCCTTCTTCTGGAGTGGGGCTCTCACTCTGCTCTCCTCTCCACCATGTCTGTCTGGCGCCCTCCGGCTCTTGTGTCAAGCCACCATCCTCATCAACACCATTGTTTACCTAGCATCCTGAATTAAAGCTCTGTTGGAGAAAGAGCGCAAAGAGTCAACGTTAGCGCGGGCCCGAAGATGTCGTTGTTGATCGCCTCACTCATATTGATACCCTCGATTTATCCGCTTGCCTAGATCTTCCCTGGGAAGGAGACTGGCGTGCAAATGCTTTACATTTCCTTCTTCCGTCATGCTGAGGATAAGCCTCACCCCTCGTTGAGGTTTGCGGACTTGGCTGCCGCACCCCTTTCTGGTGATGTGGTCTCTTCACAGTGTCTCCAATGGCTTGTGATATCGATCTTTGTCGGTCTGACTGTAATACAGCGGGGGAAGCTCCAACAAAACTCCGACAGGTCGGGCCAGTGTGCGAACCTCGGATTTGGACTTCGACAATGTCATCGCACGTGCCGGCGCTTCGAACCTGACGGCCGCCCAGGCGGCGCAGCGGCAGGGAGACATGATTTCGTATCAGATTCAGCATTTTGATGCGTCGTTTAATGGGGGTGCCCATGGACCCTCCACAGGAGCCTCTGCCATGGAGGCCGGCCACCCTGCTTGGCTCAATGGCATCGGCGCACAGTTCGCAGTGAACTCAAACGGGCTGAGCGGCGAGCAGCGCGGAGCCAGTAGTAAGCGGGTATGTCCAGTTGCTTCAGATCGCAATGGAAAGCTGCTGACTCTGAACAGAAGTGACCTCGTCTGGGTTAGGGTGCCCGCGCACGGCATCTGGGTCCCTACAAGGCTGGAAGGCAGTGCATTTGGTTCCCTGAGGAATCCAATCGCCAAGTCTGCAAGGAATAGAGCGCTGTGTGTGCTTCATTGCTTCATGTATCGCTTTTAGCTCGACCTCAACGTTTAGGTCAATTAAAACAATGCGGTTGTAGCCGCATGGTCATAGCTTGTCGTCGTTAGTTTTAAGTTTGTTTGTTGCAGGCATGCGGGCCCATGCTCGAGCGGGAACAGGGAGCCCCCGTTTATCTTATCGATCTTATCAACACCGCGGGGCTTATCCCTGCAATGATATCATGAATAACCCCACATCACTCCTCGTTTTATCTTGCCATCTTTGGGTGTAAACATTTGCCATTGAGCAGCACCGCTAATACATCTTGTCTTACTCAGTATCCTCTGATTTGTGCAAGAACGAGCTCACGCGGAGGCACAACCTGGCCAAAGCTCATGCACGCAATGCCTCAAATGCTGCTTGAAAGTAGCCAAGTGCCCGGGGAGCGGGTTCCGTTGGGGCATCTGTCACCTTCCGAGAAGTTCTCGAAGGCGTGGATAGTCTTCTGCAGGACTGACATGGAGCGAGGCCTCACAAGGCCAACCCATCAATGCCTAGGGTCATTTGCGGGAAGCCAGGCACGGAACACCTACATCCAGCCAACGACTGCCTGCTTACTCGAATTCCTCTAATCGGCTACTGCCCTGAAGCCTCTCGTCCTGGCCGCCAAAGGGGACTGGCTCACAGATGGCTCGGCCGAATTTGCGGCTGTGATTACTAGAAGATCCCTTACGGTCCAGTCTGCACCGCTACACTTTCTGGCCCTCGTGGTTCGCCGTGAATCCTTGGTCACATATCAAGCGAAAGAGTTCGGCATCTTTAAGAGGGATCCCGTCCTCTTTTTTTTGCCTCAATGGAGCGAGGCACTTCGAGACAACCGTTCAGAGACCATACAGAGACTCCCAACCCCAGTCTCTCGCAAAAATTCGGTCGGACCAACCGGTTGGAGCCTGGCTGGCGACAGCAGACGAGACGCGTGACAAGACAACGAGTGGCTGGTGCGACCTGGAGCATCCTGCTTACCTCGCGTTCTGTGGCTGGTAAGCCCTTAACTGGACCGAGGTCGTGGCGCACGCATGCATATACTGGGCGTTATCTGCAGCTCGAAGGGGGCTCCTGTACGACGTTCACCACTCATCATGGAGAATCAAGCCAGGCTTACTGGTGCCGAGGGAAACAGCCCCACTTCAATTGAATCACAAGCCACAGTTGTGCCGACAAGGCTCCGATTCCACACGAGTGGCGTTTGGGATCTGTGGCGTATGTGCCGGAACACCTGACCGGCCACTGAAGGAGGCTGGCCGGTGTGGCCGGTTGGTCTTGAAATGAGTCCGCTAGTACGGTGAGGAATGAAGAAACCTGTAGTCAGGCACATAATCCTCAGCCTAACAGGCCGTGAATCACTGGTGGGACGCTGCACTTTCGCGGAAGTATGTCTCCAAGTGACGCTGCATTAGATTTGTTTGATGGCGACGGGTGGGTGGCAGGGTCGCCGAAGCAATAGTGTTGGCCAGATACGACATTCGAGGTCAATAAAAGTTTGACCCCTTCGACGTCCGAATCCCTCGAGATTAGCTTCAGCCTCGAGTTTAGAGTTTCGAGTAGCCCTGTTATGCAGGGTTTGGCTACAGATGACGACGCTACGCCGGCTGTCAGCGGTGTTTGCCGTGGAGCGGCATCGATGGTTTGGTAAGGGTCCCGGTCCTGGTCTGTCATCTGCGAGGTCGCCTAACGGTGTGTGACCGCTCAACCTGAGAATCGGAGGTGCGAGCCATGCTGCCTGTCTCCGTTGGGCCTACCCTATCTGCTCCGTTTTGAAAAGTTATCGCCAGGAAAAGCTCGGTCAGGCATGTGACTCCTGCTGATCCCACCAGCCGCTGAAGGTCTGCACCGAGAACTGCTCTGTGCGCCGTTGAGTCCCGTCGCCCGGGAAGCTATTCCGAGCGCTACGGGTACGTTGAGCGGCGGTAATGACAACATCACTGGCCAGCGGTACTACGGCACTCCCTGGCACTGGAGCCTGTAGGCATGCGTGGCATGGTCAACAAGAAGTCGGGTCGGATCTAACATGAATTTAGAATAGCCCGAAAGTTTAATCTGCCCAGGGCCTGGAGACTGCCAAGCTAATCCCTGCATCATTGGGTGTCTCCATTCCCTCACTGGCGGCCCCGGCCCTAACGGAGCCAGCCACCTTCCCTTCCGTTCCCGGCTGGGATCCCCTGCACTGGCATCTCAGAGACAGATGCCCGAGAGCGACGACGAAGCATGGAGGCTCAGAGCTCCCCCGGACCTCTGCCCCCTTTGCCCATCTCCCACACGAGCGTCTCATGCGGCGTACTGCTGTAGCTCCATGGCAGAGGGTCTGGACGTGTGGCACCCATCTCATGCTGTAGCGGTCACGGCCCTAGACCATGGTTTCTGCCTACACCCCTCCCTGGCTTCCCACGCCCCGTTTCCCATGGGACGAGGGATCTGCGATCGTCCTCCGTCCCCTCCACTTGCCATGTCTCTCTACACTTCGATCTGGTCTAGATCCTCAACTCTTCCTTAGATAAAGCCGCTCTTCTCATGGGAGCCCTCATTCTTCGCCGGTCGACCTTCAAACCCTTGCATAGTCTTGCGCTCTCCCAGTCGTGCCTAAACTGAGCGAGTCATATTGAAGCACGGAAGACGGCGTTTTCTTCCCGCACCCCCACCTTCTGGGAGCCATCACACCTTGTCCACGGATGAGGCTCGCGTGTGAACATATTCGTGCATCGAAGACTACTGATCACCAGACATAGTGCAAGGTAAATTTCGCCCTTGAGGCGGAGGACTTGGGTGTCGCAGACTGGAATAGCACGCTGGTACGAGGGCAATAATTGACGACCTCCTAGGCGCGCTTACCAGGACATGAAATAACTATGCTAGGACGACATCAATGGACGACATCGTGACCCATCTCACTGAAGAAAAAAACAGCTCTGTCGCCGGTGATTCGGTCGTTACAGGAGTGGTGTCCACGACAGCGTTTCTCCATAGTTCCAGCGCCAGAAGTGCAACCGGGGGGCCACTGTCCCTCCACGGACCAGGGCACATCTGAACAGATACCTATCCTACAGCTTGTTCCCCGCCAGGCTCCAGGTTACTGGATGCTTACTTCTCACTGCGTTTGGCTCCGGTATGGTATTAACCACGGCACCAATCTCAACTGTCTGGGCACTGGCGTTCTTGGACGTGCAACGGGGCGACGCGACAAAAACCCCGATGCGGCATCTGACCGCTGCGGCGGGGTGACGACACAAAATGGAGTGAGGGGGGTGTGCGCGCATTGGTGATGCAACCGAACAGCCTGACAGCTTGACCCACCACCTAGTCCTTTTTCTCGTACAGGGTTTCGCGCTGAAGCGCATGCTACGTCCTCTGGGAGGATGCGAAATGGCGGCGTAGTAAGAATCCATACCGTACCGATGAGGCAACTGGTGAAGCCGCCCGTGCTCCTAGTACCTCCAACACTGGCAAAATCTCACGAGCAACTTCGACAGGCGCGAGAGCTGTTTTCTCCGTCTCATGCGCCCTAATCACGTATTTAATAGAATGGGCAACCGTCGAACGCCGATTGCTTGTGGTCCAAAATATCTAGCTTCCCCGAAACCTATCAGAGCTCAGGTACTTCTAATTTTACATTGTCAGGCTGTAGACCTCGCCATTCAAGACTCGGTTGCATCCTGCTCGCCAATTATTGCCAAATTCTCGCGGAGGAAGTACTTCGCAGTTCCTAGGCCCTCGTGACACTTTATAATGAGTTGCGATATCCTTAGTATTGACCAAGTACTCTGCTAATGCAGACAGACCCCATGGCACTTTTTTGCCTCGAGGGCACACTCTGCCCACTTTTGTGCTGACGGCAGGGAGGCCTGAAACAATCGGCATCTGCCCTGCAAAGCTCCCACCTGGAGCGTGTCCACCCGGAAGCCTTGGTTAGTGCTGCTGTGCAACCAGGATACTGTTGCCATGCACGCGTGAGCAGTGGGACGGGGCACTTCTCGCTCCATCGTCGAGAAGGCGGGCTGTCAGTGATTGGGGAGGGAAAAATACACGGCTGCCAGGATGGTGGGGTATGGCTTTAAAAGGAAGGAAGGGTAACTTTAACAGAAGGCCGGCCGTTTGTGATGATTGGCCTTCTGCCCTGTAGCATCTCCCCGACACGGTGTGAGTGCATGGCTGTCCGTTTCTTCCCCAACCTTGTCAGAGATACCTGGCACGCTGCGCACATTGCGAGTGCAAATCTTGTAGCTTTGTGGGGGCCATGGGCCGTTCGTCTCCTCATTATGGTCATGGCCTTCCGTTTCTTGGGTCATGGGCTTTCTGTTTCTGTGGTTTCTGGAGTTTCTGGCTCAGTTTTCTGATCCTTGTCCTGCCACTGCCAACTCCAGTCTCTCCAGTAGTCGGACTCCCTGTCCGACCTTGCTCGCTCACCTCTCCCTCCTTCCATCAATTGGATTCAAAAGAATGACATTCCCCAGACAAACAGACAACATGTTGAGTTCTGTCTTACGCCATGAGAGAACGCTCTATATATTGGTCACTGCCCGTCTCCCTCTCGTACTCATGACTGCCTCCTCTCCTGTTCTCTCGTGTACCGAAACCTCGTCCAACTTGCATTCTTATTTTCACAGACGTCCACTTCTTATAGCATCCTGATCATCTTTGTCCTTTCCTCGAGCTGCTGCTGTCGTCCTTGATCGTTCCGGCCCCGCCAAACATTCCCCATTACCATGTCGTCTACACGAGCCAACACTGGTTCATTTGCACCAAGGTACGCCAGAACTTCCACTTGTGTTCTTTTCTTTCCTTTTCTTGTTTCCTCAGCCACTCGATCATCTCTCATGTCTTTCCCCAACTTTGGCGCGTGCCCGAGCCGGTTCGGTACCTGAGAAAAGAGTTGAAATGCCTCGCTTGTCTCGTAAGGCCTCATCTGTCTTCCATGCAGCACACGTCGCCATGTTTGTCGATAGACCGAGTGACACTTCATCTCCAACCCCCTCCTCTTAAAGAGCACACCCCGTGTCCTTGGTCGCCGGGATGTCAGCTCGCACATGTCGTACCCGTCGTTACTGGTACCAGCACTGGTATCAGTTCTGGGCTATTCTCTGGCTGCAAATAGCCCTTATAGAAGTTGTGATGGTCGTGGTAGTTACACAGTTGTCCAGTGGATCAAGTGCCTCGGCGACCTCGGACGCCGCCGCATGGCCATCGAGGATAAAGACATTCGCGTCCGTGAACTCTGGATGAGAAGTGGTACTTGAAGACCGTTGACAAGGTTCCCAATTCCGAGATGCTCTACCACCACCTCGCAATTCTTGCACGGCCATCATGTCGGTACAAGTGTCGGTGTTATTGTCCACTGGCAGCCGCTGTGTGCCTGATTCTGCTTCTTTCTGTTCTTGTCCAGGTCCATTGAGCCTTGTTGATTCCAGTTAGAATTTGCGAAATCTTTTGCTTCGCGATGAACTGACACAGACAGCACCCGTGGTAGTGTAACCGCCACCGGTGCCGCGTCAACTGCAGGGCGCACAGAAGGCAGCATCGGGCAGCCGGGATCCGCCGCAGTCCACGGCTCTCGAGAAGAACACTTTCATAATTCTTCTAGTGCCCAAAGCAACCTTCCTTCAGGATCTCCAGAACCCAAGCCGGCTATGGATGATGTTCTTCTGGGCATCGGGTCACAGTTTGATGCATACGGTGACGGGTGTTATTAATCGCCATTCGGAATTGACCCCATGGGCACACCTGGGGGATGGCGGGAACATTGTGTGAGTATTGACCGTCCCGGTCTGCAAAGGCAGGCTCTGATCTTGGTGAGAGTGATTCTCGCCTCGTCAACAGACCATTTGCGTTGTTCCCGACTGGCTGGGTTCCGTTGTGGAGCCGTCAATGTTTAGCTTCGGGACGGACCGAGCACAGAACCGTTTGTTCGTGGGACGCCGGGATCAATCCCTGCGCAGCCAAGTCGTCTCAAATCAAGGAGCTCTGCCAGGGCCAGGGCTGTCTTTCAACTGAGCAACAAGGGCCTTGGCTGTGTTATGAACCTGGAGGTCATCTCCATTGTCTGTTTCCGAAAAGTACGTTCGTTCGATGGTAGCGCCGGCGTTGTCATGTCGTGTCGTCGGTGGGGCGTATTAGTGGTCGAAGTTCTCGCTTGGATATATATCATCGGCACCGGTGCCCCCATAGAAATCTTTACTCATTTTGTTTCGACGTCGAAAGAGTTGCAGCGCAAAGATTTCGTGTCATGAAAAGGAGATAAGCAGAAAGGCATTGAGAAGAATGTGCACTCCGTAATTGAGGGGGCGGAGCGCCCCTGCCGGCTTGACCAATCGATTGGGCTTGATAATTCCTCCGGCACGACATCGGATCTTACCCCGACCCTTAGCCGCCGCATGTCTCGGCCCGGTCAGCAATTGAGTAACGCAACGGCGAAGGACGTGATGGACAGTCTTCTGTCTTCTTCGATTGTATATGTAAAGAAGCGGCTGTACATTTGCTAGCACTCTGACGCACATCTAGGCGTATTGTAAGCCTTCTATCTTGACATTGCTTCAAGCCTCTTGTCTTCAAACCACCATCAAGATGAGCAAGATTGAGAGTGTCCTCACAGACAAAGCCCCCAAGCCACTGCCTCAATTCTCGCAGGCGATCAAGTACAATGGCATAGTCTACTGCTCAGGCAACATTGGGCTCCACCCGGCGACCTCTATAGCCGTTGAAGGCACTGTCAAGGACAGGACGGTATGACTCCCCTCTGCCTCACAACTGGGATGCATACCAGAAGCTGAACATTATCTCAGAGGCAAGCCCTGAAGAACCTCGAGGCTGTCCTGGAGGCATCCGGCAGCAGCAAGAAGAACGTGCTCAAGGTCAACATCTTCATCACCACCATGGACGACTTTGCCACGATGAACGAGGCATACGATGAGTTCTTCTCTTTTGAGCCCAAGCCTGCAAGTATACTCGCCGTGAGTGGAGCGCGTCTTGTACTAAGGAATTCTTACTGCAGGCCCGGACTTGTGTTGCCGTCAAGCAGCTCCCATTCAACACCGATGTCGAGATCGAGTGCACAGCGTATTTGAACTAGCTAGCCCGGGTTTTATTGGGTCATCGGAAGCTGAGACTGTGACAGGGTACTGACGGGATCTTCAGCCAAGCTCTAAACAGCTTGGGAATAAGCAATACACGAACGCTGGGGGGTGAGAGACAGACAATGGAATACAACCCATCTGTAGGGACCTGGGCAAGCTGGGGGAGAAAACCACGAGGACGGTTGACAGGGGTGGTGGTAGATCAGGGGTCCTGCATGGCCTAGAACCTTTCCGATCTAAGATCCGGCAGCTCCCCAAAATGTGATTGACGTAATCCCCGACGCATGAAATACCATCACCGTAGCTTAAATTTCCATCCGTCTTACAATCGAAATTTTACCATACCCACGATTTAAAATACCAGTCTAACTAACCAGCGATGAGATGACCTCAATTACTCAAATGCGCGTCTTGCGCACCTCGTTAAGATTCTCTCCATCTGCACTGGTGCTGCGCCCAGGCTACCACTACCTGCACGCCCCATCCAGCCAGCGAGCCCAATCCCGCACACACCAAAAACCACAATGTCAATCACGGCTCCTCTCAACCTCGCAACGCGCCCGCCAGCAGTCCCACCGGGCAACTGAGAACCTCGCAGACGAGAAGTCCGACCGCGACGCCCTCCAGCCGACACAGACCACCTCGCCCACAGCCGCCAACCCCCCCGCCTCGACGCGCCCCCCGCCGCTGACCCTACCCGAGCGCGACCCGTCGGCCAGCACCTTCTCACACCTCTTCGCCACGGGCAAGGCCTACCTAACCTTTTACAAGACGGGCTTCAAGCAGATCTACGTCAATACGAGGCTTGTATGGTCACTCAGCTCCGCTTCAAGCCTCCCGCCCGACACGCCCGCGCCGCCGGGGCAGCCGGCCGAGCCCTCGACGCTTCGGCCCGCCGCGACCACGCGCTCCACGGAGCTGCTTAAGAGGCGCTGGCGCCACGACATACGGCGGCTGCCCCTGTTCGCGCTCATGTTCATCGTCTGCGGCGAGTTCACCCCGCTCGTGGTCCTCGCCCTCCCGGGCGTGGTCCCGCTCACGTGCCGCATCCCGCGGCAGGTCGAGAAGCTGCGGCGGTCCGCCGAGGCCCAGCGCGCGGCGTCGTCGGCGCGGATACGGAACAGGTTAAGCAGCCCTGTTGCTGGCGAGGACACCGCCGCGCCCCTCTCGCGCGCCGAGGTCACCGCCCACGCCGCGCGCTTCCTGGGCCTCATCTCGCCCCTGTGGGACCGCCTCCCCCTGCCGGACGGCGCCGTCGCCCTGCTCGCCTCGCGCAGGGTCCGCGCCCACGTCGCGTTCCTCGACAGCGACGGGTACCTCCTGTCGCAGGCGGGCGGCGTGCCCACGCTCGAGGACGACGAGGTCGTGCTGGCGTGCGAGGACCGCGGCCTCCCCGTCCTGGGCAGGTCTGTCGCCGAGATGCGGGAGGCGCTGGGGCGGTGGGTCGCCCTGGCCGGCGGGGACATCGGAGAGAGTACCGGGGGGCCTTGGAGCCCCGCGGCGGTGGCCCGGAGGGAGGCGCTTGTGGTGTCGTTGCTCACGGCGCAGAAGTGGCCGCTGGAGGGGCAGGAGCTTGAAGGGCTGGCCAACAGAATACAATGGTAGACCGCCTAAGCGACCAGGTGTCGGGGCGCGGCTTAAGTGCTTGTTTCAACAGGCTTGCATGTATAGATAGGTACATCTGTTTCCTAGGGCTTTACTGTATATATTACGCCTCGTCTCTCCGCTCATGCAAGACACAGAGATGGGTCACGGCCCAAGAGCAAATGTACAAGGTCTTGATTATCTATGCACATCTGCGCATCGCTCTTCTCTGGTTCTAACTTCCCCTGCTTGTAGACTTCTTTGGTCAAACTTTGTTCCGGACTCCTTCCCATACTGACCCCCTGATCCAGTGAATCCTCGCAAACGCAAACGCAATATCCGGCCTTCTGTGACCGTTACCATCACGATACCCTCTAAGAAATCACACTCAAAGTAGAACAACAGGAACCAAACTCATCATCTCGATCATCAAAGTGCTCTCTCGCTCTGGCTTGGACCGCTCACTGCCTGATCCTGGCGAGCGTGTCCATGATGTTCTGGACATCGCGAGCCGGATCCGATGACCCGGCAGCAGGTGGCATAGCCGGCCCGCGCGGAGCTTGCTGATAAGCAGGCGCAGGATATCCCGACATGCCAGGAACCCCCATCACAGGCGGTGTGCTATTGGCGGACGCTGCTGTGAGGTTACCGATCAATGCGTTGAGATCGACCCCTGCACTTGGGGTAGCCCGAGCCCGAGCCCCCATGGCATGAGCAGGATGTGTAGCTGGAGAGGGTGCTTGAGGCTGAGTCTGCTGAAGGGAGGCGATAATGGTCTGTAAAGTCGCAGCATCGACATTGCCCATCTGGTTGAGCTGGGTCATGATGGCTGTCAGGTCGGGCACAGGCGCCGCCGGGGGTATTGCTGCGCCGGCGCTTGGGGCTGCTGGTAGGCGGCATACTGTACCGGCGTTCCGTAATGTTGTGGAGGGTAATTGACTTGTTGCGGCGGGTAGGCTGGCTGTGAGGTACCGGAGCCCTTTGCCCGCAGGACCAGCTGGGCTGCGATTGGAGGGTCCAGCTCTTGGTACTGGTCGAAGCGCACGTTGTTCCCGGCGGAGCGATCAAACACCTGAAGTGGGATCTTGGCAGTCGACTGGGCGCGCATGTCCAGTTCAACAACAGCATGGACCCCCTCGAGGACCTGGCGCTGGATGACGGCATCTCGGGGGAAACGAGGGTTCAGGAACATGGCGGTCACCCTAAGGTGTGCGTCCACGAACGCTCGCTGCACCCACTCAACAAAGTCCTTGTGGACGTCCTGCATCAGAAGAATCTGAACGTCGGGCACGTCGTTGCCGTAGCGGCGAGGTATGTCAAGGTTATCGCTCCCTTGGCGAGAATGACCGTACGGGCTCGGACTCCGACGCCTGTATGCATCGTGGCCGTGCCTCGGATACGAGTCTGGAGAACGTGAACGTTTTCGGTTGAACGACTCGTGGTGACCACTGCCACGGTCACGGTTGTGAGAGTGAGAGTCCTGCCTCCCGCGGTGATCACCACGCCTAGGCAAGGATGGTGACCGACCAGGGCGATAGTCGTCCCCTCGAGAACGACGGCTGTCGCGTCCGTCATACCGATCGGCACCCTTACCGCCCCGGTCACGATTTTTGCGCTCTGGAGAGTGATCACGATCCTTCTTTGACTTCTGGGTCTTGGACACCTCAAGATCTAGATCATATTAGCGAGAGCCCACTTCAAATGAATAGAGCCAAATAACATACTGATTTTGCGGCCCTTGACCTCGGCTCCCTGAAGAGCTTTCATGGCGGCCTGTGCATCGGCATTTGTGTGGTACTGGACGAAGCCGTAGGCAGACTTGAGTGAAATCTGAGCCAGCCGGCCGTACTGGTGGAACAATTCAAACACATCGCGCTTCGAGACCCTCTCCTGAGACAGGTTCCCTGCTCGGACTGTTAGCATCTCCAGTCTTGTGATTCTGATCGGGTGGAACTGCTCACCAATAAAGATTCGAGACCCATCGGGGAACCGTTCCCACTTGGCTTCGGACATGTGCTTCCGCTCGTCTGCCAGGAACTCGTCATATGTCTGCTGGAGACCGGCGCCGTTGTTCGCGGGGGCTTGGGAGGGCGTGGTGCCAGGCGGATAAGCATTAGGGTATGAGGCAAAGGGGGGAGTGGGATTGTAAGTGGGTGGCTGCGACATGTGGGCGCCCGGCGCACCGTTGGTAACGCCGAAGGCGGGCTGAGAGGGACTTGCAGTGGGAGCAGATGAATAAGGAGGGGCATTGGGCAGAGAACCATGGTGGTAGGGGGGAGCCTGGGAGTAAGTTTGCTGGGACTGCTCTTGGGTCAGGGCTGGCTTGGGAGGAAGGGAAGGCTGATCTACATCCATGGAGGTAGGAGGTGACTGGGTCTGGAGGGGTGCGGATGGCTGGGCGGGTGGCTGCTCGGGTGAAGCCTCAGCCTCGGCCGCGGCTTTGGCAGTGATCTCATCGACAAGTTTCTGGATATCAAGGGCAGTGGCATCGGAATCACCTCCCGCGTTCATGTCGACGTCCTCGGCCTGGACGCCGGGCTGCTCTTCGCTGGGGGCAGCCTTGTCTAGCTTATCGGGGTCTACCTTGCTCGGATCGGGAGATGACACCGGCTGCTGGGACTGCTGGGGTAGGCTGGGAAGGTCGCTGGCGGAGGCATTTGGGAGCGCCTCTTGGACGGCTGGGGCAGGTGCAGGCTGGCGACCGCTCTCTGGAGGGACGAGGGCGTCTTGGGCCGCCGGGTGTGCGGTGTGGGAGGGTGGTTGGGAGGCGTCTTGGGCGGGCACGCCGGGGGCGGTGGGATCAGCAGAGACAATGTGGGCGGCAGACTGCTCTGGTATACCTGCAAGCTGCTCGGAAATGTTCATGGATTCTGGCGTCTTTGTTACATGTTGGTGTTGTGCTTGTTGAGCCTCTCCTTCCTCATCAGCGACTTCGGCCTGTTCCTTTGGAGAATCAAAGGTTCTCGCATAGTCATCGATCTCCGGCTCGAGGCCGGCTGTCTCCTCCTGCTGCTGCGGGGGTTCCTGCTCCTGACCACTACCGTCCTCGTCGTACGCATCGAAGCTGTCGTCGTCGGCTATGCTGACGTCGCGCGAGTGTGCCTCGTTGCCGTCCGAGCCGGGTGAGGTGTCGACGGCAGCCGCAGCGGCAGTCGCTGGGTCAGGGCGCTGGTGGGGAGGGACTGGGTTCGTAGCCATGGCGGCGGCAGCCGTGCGGAAGGTGGAAAGCTCAAGGGGGACTACGTCTGGATCTTCGGCCCGGTCCTGGAGCTCTGGAAGGACCTGTGGGAGAGTGTATGTGTTATGCAGCGGGCGTGGCGAGACGGGGCTGAGGTTGGCTACAGCCTCGAGCTTGGGGCTTTCGTTGTCTGTCATCAAGGGAGCGCGCGGCGCAAGCGAAGCAGAAGGCCGGGAAGGGCGTCAGGGTGTCTCAGGAAACAGTTACAGGCCGTGCGGTGTAGAGAAGTTCATGGTGATGAGGGGACTGGCAGAGGGTTTGGATGGGCGGGGGAGAGAGGTGGTCAAGTGGGAGTTCGGCAGGAAGGAAGGAAGTGAAGCTGACGCCGCCGGGGAAACAAATACTGCGCGCGTCTGCTGCTCTGCTTTACACTTTTGCGTAGGCAATGAGTAGTGCCAGGCAGTAAGTAGACTGAGTAGAGTTTGCGCTAAAGTGGGGGAGGGGAACCTCGAAAGCTTGCAGCCAGCCAGCCAGCACACCCCCCAGGCGGTCGGCGGGCGGCGGACGGTCGCCTTGTTCGACTCTGGTGCCTAAACCGTCACTTTCGCCTGCTTGTCCGCGGCGAGGCAAACAATTGACAAGAATTCGCAATTGGCTAGATTTCACTTTGGAGCAATCCCGGCCCAATGACTGGCCGCAACAAGCACGACAGACACAAGAGTGCGGGTTTGGAATGACGTGTTATTCGCCAACAAGTTGAAAACGTCGCAGAAGCGTACGCACAAGTGTACGCAGTAGTGTACGCAGAAGCGTACGGAGCTGGGCACTTTGTCGAGCTAAACTCAAACGGTTTATCCTTTTCGTTTTTCGACTTTTTTTTTCTGTCTTCCGGCTTGGAGACCACGCTTTGTTCTGCGCGACTGACTAAGCCCGCGCATCTTCGTTGATCAATGTAGATGGGGCACAGGCTAGGATGCAATCAATACTTGCTTGCTTGCTTGCATGCACGCTTGCATCTTGTACCGTCTGCGGTGATCTGCTTTTGACTTCCGTTCACAACCTCAACAGACTTCAGGACCGGATGGCCTTCATTCGGCATTTGTACAATGATTCCACCATGATGACAAGATCTCTGATGAGGCTTCCCTGTCTCATCTCACAACCTCTTCCCCTCCCCTCAACAACAGAACTAGCCGCACAGAAGAGATTCGCAAGATACCAGGCTTTTGATGCCTCATTCGACCCGGATGAGTTGGCCGAGGCCAGGAGATGGCGTCAGTCCCTGAGCGACGCCGCCATACCCAGGGGCACCACCACTTTTGCCAGGTCGAGCGGGCCAGGTGGGCAACACGTGAACAAGTCTGTTTCAACCCAGTGGCCACTCAGGCTCAGACAGACAGTCAGTCCCTCCCTGATCCATTCACTGACCTGCCGTACGCTGTCCCAGGACTGAGACCAAGGCAATCACCACCTGGGCCGTGTCAGAACTGAGCCAGGTCGTGCCAAAGCTCTTGCGTCCTCTGCTGCGCTCCTCCAAGAACTATGTTAAGGGCAAGGACTGCATCTCGTTCCAGGCGCAGACAAAGCGCGACAGGAACGCAAATGCCGACGAGAACCGGGCCAAGCTGCTGGAAGAGCTGCTTAGCATGTACAGTGATGCTGTGCCCGGCGACACGAGCGTCGAGAAGGTGCAAAAGCACAGAGCATTGTAAGCCGCTCCTCGCCACACCGGGAAATTATCACAAACTGCTGAACGTGGACCAGAGAGAAGTCATTTCGGGAGTCGAGGCTGAAGACGAAGAAATACCAGAGCTCAAAGAAGCAATCCAGGAAGGGAGGAGGCTCCGAGTAGGATGTGGCCTCATCAGCTTCGGCTCAGTTCATCACCAGTGAACCACTTGAATACCTAGTCTACATAGCAGATAAGATAGCCCGGCTTGACCAACGCATGAGACGCTTGTTAGTTCGACCAAGACGCGCTAGGATGGGAGCTCTCGATAAATTCCAGGGGTCCAGCTCTGGCATCTTAGTCGAGCCTGGGCAGGCCTGGTGACGGATTGCCTAATCAAGACAAGACAAGACACGCGAGAAACCAACGGTTAGAACTACACAGGTCTAGAAAAGAAGGGCACTCTCTAGCGGATCGATGGATTGGGGAAATGTGGACGTCCAATGGGCGCGGGCAGGCCGATTCCTTCATTGCACCGCAGCCGAGAGACAATTGCAGTTCCTCGTTTATTGGCTCTTGATAGTGAGGGGCAGCAGTCCTACAAGATAGACGGATGGTCTGCGGCTGACGGCGATCTCATGTTATGGCGACTGTGATCACAGACACAACACGAGCGACAGAGGACACCACCCCCCCCCCCTTTTTGGCAGCCCAACCTCTCGCGCGTTCTGACTCTGTCAAATTCACCCAAAAAGGAGAATCAAGCGGCTTTCAAATTTTCCCTTCGTATAAACAAACAAGCCGCCCAGGCCAGCCCAGCCCAGACTCCCCAGGCCATCCTAGCCAGCCCGACTCGATCGCCCTTCTCCCGGGATAAAATAATACGGAGACGGTGACCCACAGCCTCCTGGGGCCTGGCCACTTGTCTCTGCAGGACCCTGAGACTGTGCAATCTCTCCGTCTCAGGAGATATCGACGACGACGCAGACGACACCGACACAACAAACACGACGATATTCTCGACAGACAATTCGAGCCATCACCACTCAATTGCAAGACATTTGTCATCATCGCACCCGATCCCAGCGACCCAACCGACAGCCTCGCCCATCGCCTGACGACGACCTCCATTGCGGGGCACGACCCAGACCGGTCTTCTCTGTCCGCCGCGCCCGTGGAGCTCACACCGACAGTCCGGCGTGTATAGAGATAGATATACACACAAGACACGCCCCCCTCCCGACGCGCCCACCACACACGCGCGCACACGCACACATAACACACGATGGCGGCAGCGGTCCAACAAGCCGGCGCCAACGCCGGGCAACAACCCCAGGTACAACCGTGCAGATACAAGGTCGGCAAGACGTTAGGCGCAGGGTCATACTCGGTGGTCAAGGAGTGCGTGCACATCGACACAGGGCGGTACTATGCCGCCAAGGTCATCAACAAGAGGTTGATGTCAGGGAGGGAACACATGGTGCGCAGGAATCCCCCCTCTTCTCCTCTATAAAGCAATTTCACCTTTACTCCCGTCTCGCGGATATCAGATGGTACTAACACGCCCCGCGCCGTATCACAGGTCCGCAATGAGATCGCCGTGCTCAAGAAGGTCTCCATGGGCCACCAGAACATCCTGACCCTCGTCGACTACTTCGAGACCATGAACAACCTGTACCTGGTGACGGACCTCGCCCTGGGCGGCGAGCTCTTCGACCGCATCTGCCGCAAGGGGTCGTACTACGAGGCGGACGCGGCAGACCTGGTGCGCGCGACCCTGTCCGCGGTGGCCTACCTTCACGACCACGGCATCGTGCACCGCGACCTCAAGCCCGAGAACCTGCTCTTCCGCACGCCCGAGGACAACGCGGACCTGCTCATCGCCGACTTCGGCCTCAGCCGCGTCATGGACGAGGAGCAGTTCCACGTGCTGACCACCACGTGCGGCACGCCCGGCTACATGGCACCCGAGATCTTCAAGAAGTCCGGGCACGGCAAGCCCGTCGACCTGTGGGCGCTGGGCGTGATAACCTACTTCCTGCTGTGCGGGTACACGCCCTTCGACCGCGACAGCGACTTCGAGGAGATGCAGGCCATCCTCAACGCCGACTACAGCTTCACCCCCGTCGACTACTGGCGGGGGGTCTCGGACGGCGCAAAGGACTTTATCCGCCGCTGCCTGACCATCGACCCGGCCCGCCGCATGACCGCCCACGAGGCCCTGCAGCATCCCTTCGTCGTCGGCTACATGACGGGCGACGGCACCGACAAGGGCGCCAACCTCCTGCCCACCGTCAAGAAGAACTTCAACGCCCGCCGCACCCTGCACGCAGCCATCGACACCGTCAGGGCCATCAACAAGCTGCGCGAGGGCCAGGCCGCCGCGGGGCTCATGGACGGCGCCAGGAGCCAGGAGCCCGCGAGGGGCGGCGGGGGGCCCGGGCTTGCTGGTGCCGTGGCTGCCGCCAAGAAGGAGGACAGCGGAGTCAGCATGTCCAGCAGCCGGAACAACGACTCGGGCTACGCTACGCAGGCTGACGGGGACGTCGCTATGGGCGAGGCCCCGCCGCTGTCGGCGAACCAGGTGCCAGTGAGCCTGAGGCCGGGCATGGAGGTGAACAAGGTGGTCGAGACGTCTAAAGGGCTGTGGCAGCCACCAAGGAGATGAAGTGGAGATTGACGAAGACCACGGGGGAAGGCAAGCTGGATGGAGAGCATATGGTGATGTGAATCGTGGAGGAAGAAGAGAGTGCCGAGGCACGGGGCACGGGGCACGGGGCAGGGGAGGAGAGCTGCAGCGTTTTCAAAGAGATGAATTCATTTCATGATATCCGAATGTATCAAGCCTTATACGATGCATTTTATTTGGATTATATCTGGGTAGACAGGCACCAAACCGACGTGCGATCATGTCTCGAGGCTACGGAAGGGGCAAGATTTTATTACACACCGCACAGTCAACGCGAAGGAAGCTGGCAGCAGTAGCAGCAGCACCTTTTGTCAAATAACAGTCAGGGATCAGGACAAACGGCTGCAGAGCTGGCTGTCGCGCAGTATAAGAATAACTGCCTACGTATGCAATTGTCATTGGAAACCTAAAAAAAAAAAAAAAAAAAAATTGCCAGTCACAGTAGAAGCATGCCAGCTATTCAGTTGGCATCTCGTGGTCAAAACTGGTGCCGCCAGTCACATACGCATTGTGTCCGACAACTGTTCTGCATAAGAGCAAGGCTCAAAGAACCCAGGCTCGCTTTCTTGGCCGGTCATCGTGAGCGAGTTGACCAGAGTTGTGACAATACACCTCACATCATCTGAGCTCGATCCTCCAAGGAGTCCTCGAGGCCTCACCTAGTCAGGAGAATAGACCTTGGCATCACGGAATGTTATTCAACGACAAAGTACCCAGGCCTGCCAGGTCAGCCAAACACGAATGCATCATGAGCTCAGCCTGGCACAAGCGAGCTCGAACCGGGCTCAGCCACGAGGCGGCGGCGGCTATTAGAAAGGACCGAGAAAACTAAGCGCTGGGCGGTCGTCCCGCCATTCTGGTCGACGCCACGAGGCCAAGGCCCCGAGACAACAGCCTATGATAAACCCCGGATTCGCACTTATCTACAGTCCACGTGCAAAAAAAAAAACCCCAGGAACCCGTTCGTACCCGCGTCGCGTAAATTCATGCAAAGTATAATCAGGGTCGCGGGACGAACGGCCCCACCAGTCACGAAAAGAAGAAGAAAAACATGCTGTAGTGTGCCAGGGGGGCCAGGGCTGCCAGGCACTGCAAGGATACTGAGCCCGGTTCCCTCACCCCAGGGGAAAATAAAACAACCTGGTACTGGGACGGGCAGTCCGGGTCCCGGGAAGCACGGCAAGCCCGCCCCGTTGAGCTGAACTTGAAGGACGGGCTCGACACCCGCCCTGTTGCCGCCCAAGGAAGCTCGCCGAGACCCGCCCCATGCCTGAGGGCTCTTGGAAGCCCACAAAAGTGACGTACAGTGTAAGTATAGTTAGTGTATATGGCAAACTGATGGGAATTTGCTTTTTTTCGTTTTCTGGGGGATGCCAATACCCCCTCGGCCCCTCGGCCTCTGGCTTATCCCTGGGACCCAGATCTCATAGCCACTCGCGGGCGCCGCAGGGAAGAAGCAAGGCTGGAAGGCCGGCGTCGAAGTGGACGAAATTCCGGGGCGGCCCCACCAACGCAGGAGTAGGGCGAGGGACTGTGGGTTGAAAAGCAGAAGCTTGTCGCGCCCGGCGGTGGGCCGACGAATCCGAGCAGCGAGAAGGCCAGACCCTCGCACATTAAGGTTGACTCCCAGGCGCGCTGCCTGGCTGCTGTCTTGCCCCTGCCCAGCAAGTGCAGCTAATAAGCTTCTTGTGTGATGATCTACAGTGATCTTTGACCTTGTTGTCCTTGTCAGACACATGGACCGCGGCGGGCATGTGATCCCGGCCCGTCAGGCTGGCAGAGGACAAGCCCGGGGCTCCCGACCAGAGCTCCTCGGGTGAGGCCCGGGCATGCCAGTCGATCAGTTGCCCAATTAACCAGTCAGCTAGCTCAGGCACCGATGGCGTGTGTGCGTGAGGTGGTCAAATTGTGACTGCGTCTCTAGGTGCATCTTTGTATGTAGAGACTTGACTCGATGTCCACCTTGAGTAGGTCCAGCACACCATGCCTTCGCTGCATGCAGTGTTGTTCCTCTAGGTCATTGGAGCTCTCATCTAGGGGTCCAAGCTAGACCGAGCTACTGTGCTGTGCTAATAAACCCGGGATGCCAGGCAGAATGGACGGGTTCTAGTAGAAGCCGACAGCGTAGAGTCTGGTATGGGTATCCCGACTTTATTTACTGGTAGGGAGAATATGTCAATTTCAACTTGCCATTCATTGTACGCGACAGGAAAGCTTTGACAGGGAAAACCGTGTAGACTAGGTCCTGAGTGTGCGGGAGGAAACCTTCGCGGCTCGGACTCCGCACCGAGGTGGCCGGCGTGTCGGTGCATTGTCAGGACCCGCCTGCCAGATAATCTTTTCACGCTGCGCGCTAAACTGGATATTCTCGTCCGACGACCAGGCGAGATCGAGATCGATGTTTTTTTTTCTCTCTCGACCGGTCCGCCACAGCGCACAGCAGGATAAACTGATGCGAGTTTGGCCTTTTCATATTGAACGTAGTCATGACCCCAGATGAATTCGCAGCAAACATTTTGATATCTTGTGCAATGGTCAAGATGGCAGTTGGCTCGCGATGGTGGTCCGAGCGCAATTCGCCGTGTTCACCGTATGCCCGTAGCCCGTATGCCGTATGCCGTATGCCGTATTGGCACTATGCCGTCCCAGCCGGCACATGGAGATCTGCGTTGCTTGGCTTGGGTCTCTGCCACAGCCTACCGTCTACGTCGCCCAGTTCCCAAGAGATTAGCCGCAGGCGGTATCTATTTGACGCTGCAGCCAAGAGCTGACACCTAGCGCACAGCCAGCGTACATGCGGCAATGCGATACGTTGCAAGCCCGGCGCACTGCAACGGCGGGCTGCCTGCTGCAGAGGCGAATACGTTAACGAATTGGCGACCAGAGTGGGTCACATACACCGAGTGGAGGAGCCCGCCAGCCCGCTGCACCGTGGACCGTCGCAATTGACCGATCCGCAGCCACTTGCAAGAATCATCCGACCGACTTTGATCGGGGCCAGATCGGTTGGGCCTGGGACCCTTGCAGTGTTTCGGTGCGAAAATGTGGGCATAGCTTGACTGGCGATGATGACAGCTCGACGTCTGCAAGGCCAAGAGCGAAAAGCCCCAAACCAAGGCTCTCAGGCCTTCCTTTGTCCAAGGCGGGCTAACAAGCACCAAGCTGAGGAAAACACAGCGAAAGCCGTAACGGCATCAACGAGTGCCGCTTGGCTGCCCGAGCGTGATGGGTAAGCAGGGCTGGCTGGGCGGGAGACGAGTGCATCCTACGGTTCAAATTTAGGTTGTCGAGTTGTGCTTGGTGATCACCAATGCCAATTGCCTGGCCAAGTGGAGCCTACCGTCGTGCCACCCCCAAATCGCAGGATGGGGTGGGCTGGATGGGTGGTGGTGGTGCGGTGGTGCGCAAATGTACCGGTACCTCAGACCCACCGGCAGAGCGACGGTGACGGGACCAAGCGCTGGAGGACCTTGGGGCTGACCCCTGGGCGGTCAGTCGAAATGGGAATCGGGCGCGGGACCGGGATTCGGAGGACAGTAAGCTTCGATCCCATCCAGTCCGCCGTCGCCAGGAGGGTTTCAGCTTTGTCGAGGGCGGGTTGTGATTAGGTTTTGCGGCTTGGGTCGAGGCACGGCGAAAAGCTGGGATGAGTAGATTGGGACAGCCGCGCTTGTTGGCGATTGCTTCCTTTTTCCTGATTGGCAGCAGGGTTATTTTTGGTCGTACGAGTCCGACACACAGGTTGCGAATGCGAATGTGCCTGTGTGACTGCAGGGTGGCTGTTTTCTGTTGGGTTGGGCGAAAGGATGCGGGTGTAGGAAATCCTATGTCTTAGACATATAGCATGTGGGAATGGGGGAGATGAGAGGCAACGAGGGAGCGGCTCCTCCGTCTGCGCCGTATGTGCCGTGCCGTACGTGCCAGGCGTTGGGAGAAGTGCTGGGGCCTGACTGGGCTGACAAGCGACGACGCCAACGTCGGGGGGCGGCTCTGCTGACAAGTGCTGCGGTTGGTAAGGATGGTAATCCTGCCGGGCTCTCGGGGTTTCTGGCGGGTTTTGTGCACCGAAGGCTGTCTATGTCCGGATTTGTGCCAAACAGATCAGCCCAGCGGGGAGCGAGGATAACGAGGGACGAGGAGCCAGGGAACTAGGGACTAGGAATGAGGATTAGTATCTAGACTAGGGCAATAATCATAATAATAATAACAAGTGAGATGAGTGAGTGATTGACCGAAGGGGCTAGAAGATCATGTCAGAGTTTTGCTTTTGTCAGCAGAGGCAGCAACAGCAATATCAGCAATATCAGCAATGCCTGTGCCGTGTTGCGGTACCCTCGCAAGACGGGCCTGGTGCTGGCAGAGCTGGCAGGTCGGACACTTTCCGGGAGACTCGGGGCCCGTCCAGAGGCCAGCTCTCTGGGTATGTGTCACCAGCGCGGTAGTATGGCGTGGAAGCGAGTACTAGAGGGCTTGGCAGAGTCAATGAGTGTTTGACGTCAGGGCAGCCTAGACAACTGGGCAGCAGATAGAGTGTCATTGTGCGTGCTTGTTGGTGTGTGTGATGTGGGGAGTATTCTGTTCCATTGCAAATGACGGACGAAACAAGATCATATCTTCTTGCTGGTTTTGGTGGTGGTGTCGGTGTTGTGTTACTTTCTTGTTGCCGCACGCATGCTGTCTGCGGTGTGCTGAGTGAGAGAGGCACAGACTGAGCTCAAAGAGCAGGGCTGGCAGATGATGGGATCAGGATGGGATCAGGATGTCAAGGGTTTGGTTGGGTTGGGTTGTACGAGTACGCCGTAGAGGTACTCCTACTCCTACTCCCACTCCTGAGAGGTACGTACTGCGTAGAGAGAGTACTGCGTAGAGAGTGCTCGCGTGCCCATCGGGCTCGGAAGGCACGGATGGGCCCTCGACCACACTACAGTGCTGATCCCTGCCTCACACCGCGGCAGACGACAGCTTGAGGAAGTCAAAGGCAAGGAAGAAAGGGCCCCAGAAAAGGTGACATCAAGTACAGGCCCTGCATGATTTGCGCGTCTTGGTACTCTCAGGTGCCCCATCTGCCCCATCTGACCCATCTCGAACCGCCCAAAAAACGTATCTGCGCAGGGAGCCCCTGCAAGATCGCCAACCCAAAGGCCCCAAAGGTCCAAAGTACCGATACAACCGCCGCCAGCAGGCGCCAACATGTGCCAACCCGCCAACCCGTAGTGCCAGCCAGCAGGAAGGGAGGACCAGGGCATCAGTGAGTAAGAGAGCGTGTGAGTGAGAGAAGTGATGAGTGCGTGAAGGGCTCGCGACATTCGGGCATTTGGGTCCGCCCGACCCTGTCTTTGCCTCTGCTTGTGCTTCTGATTTCTCAGATCCCAATTAGTACACAAGTGCCTCCGTCCCATCTGGACCAGACCATATCTGTCTTGCTTCTGCCTAGCCTTACTCGCCTATTATTTGCTTACTCTTGGGTTGCCTGGCTGGTTTTACTTTCATAATAAAGGGTTGCCCTGCCTTCGAAACTTCCCTTTTCAACTGGCCTTCTGCTACCACATATATACACACATCCTCCTTGTGTGCCTGGTGCTGCCTGCTTGCTGTTGACGTGCGGGAGTCTCGGGACGACCGGGACGACAGGGACGAACAGGAAACCGGCCTCGCCCTCGCCCCCGACCATACCATACCATATCTCCACGACCTCAGCATATCATTATCCTGGGGCCTTCCCACGGCTTTCGAATCATACCGTGTCGAGTCTGCCCTCGTCATTGCTTCGTCCGTCTTGCGCTTTAGGTTTTGCGTTTGCGTTTGCGTTTGCGTTTGCGTCTGCGCACCCGAGTGTCACAGCCTGTAGGACCCGTCCTGGACCATGATATATATGAGCAGGCAATAGCGTCATCCGTCCGTCCCCAAAACTGTCGTCGACCTTCTCTCGCCTCCTCGCCCGCGCCCACGCCCACTCTCCAACTCCCGCCGACCGGGTCGCTACTAGTCCGCATCTCGCCCACACCCTCAGCTCGGAACAGCCCGCCGCTGCTACAACAGCAACAATGCAGGACATCAACTCGTTCCTGGGCCAGGCGAAGCCTAAGCTGCACATACCACACCTGCAATGGCCCGGTGCCCTGAGCATCGCGATTCCCGAGCAGTTCCGTCCCTCCAGCAGCAGGGGCAAGCGGAGTCGTTCCAAGAAGCCATGGAGGCTCCCTCGCCGGGACTCGACCAGCATCACGAGGCTGCAGCGCTCCTTCAACCCCCTCGACGGCGTTCGCGCCATCCAGCGCCATAGGTTCGGCTGGCTGGACATCCAGTACCCCGCCCTGGCTGGCTTCATGATCTTCTCCCTGTGCATCGCCCCCATGCCCATCCTCGTCAAGATCGCTGTGCCCATCCTGTCGCTTCTCGTGTGTTTGATGCCCGCCACCAGGCAATTCTTCCTGCCGTCAATGCCCATCTGGATATACCTGCTGTATTTCTTTTGCAGTCGGTGAGTTCGCCTTTCGTCCCGTGCCGGTGCCAACCTGCTGGCCCTCTCCATTCAACTAACACGCATCCCCAACAGCTTCATCCCTGTCCAATATCGCCCACACATCTGGGTCAAGGTCCTGCCCGCCCTCGAGAACGTCCTCTACGGCGCCAACCTGTCCAACATCCTCTCCGCCCACACCCACCCCGTTCTCGACTTGCTCGCGTGGCTCCCCTACGGAATCGGCCACTTCGGCGGCCCCGCAGTCTGCTCCCTCGCCATCTTCATCTTTGCTGCTCCCTCGACGACACCCGTCTTCGCCAAATCCTTCGGCTGGCTCGCCCTGATCGGGGTCACCCTGTCGCTGACGTTCCCCTGCACGCCGCCGTGGTACGAGAAGGAGCATGGTCTGGAGCCTGCCCGCTATGGCATGCCGGGCAGCCCGGCCGGTCTGGCCCGCGTCGATCAGCTCTTCGGCATCGACATGTACACCACCAGCTTCACCACCGCGCCTGTGCCCTTCGGTGCCTTCCCCAGCCTGCACGCCGCCAACGCCACCCTCGAGGCCCTGTTCATGAGCTTCTGTTTCCCCCGCGGTCGCGCCTTCTTCATCATGTACGTCGGCTGGCTGTGGTGGGCCACCATGTACCTCAACCACCACTATGCTGTGGACCTGGTCGGCGGCAGCCTGATCGCCATCGCCATCTATTATATCGCTCGCACGCGCTACCTACCCCGCCAGCAGCCCGAGAAGCGCAACCGCTGGGAGTACGAGCATGTCGAGATCGGAGAGAAGCCCAAGACCCTGGACGAGGAGTATGGCTACGTCGGCATCGGTGGCGAGTACGGCATGGGCCTTCTCGAGAGGAGGAGCACGCACCTGAGCGACGACGATGAGTGGACCCTGGGCAGCAGCTCCAGCTTCTCGACCTCGTCCTCACCCCGTACCAGCACGACCAGCCCAACCCTGATGTCTCCGACCACGCCCACCGACCCAGATTTCAACCACGTCACCATCCCCATGAACCTGAACGGCCAGATGATGTGGGGCGCTGGTGAGCGCGGCTCCGCGAGGGATGACGAGGTCGCCGAGATCGTGGTTATGAGGTAGTCGATGTGCCGATTTTCAGTGGTCACATCTGACTCCTGGATGGTGTAGCCCACCACCGAATCAGGTCTTGATGACCAGTCACCTGTCTTCGCATCCTCATGGTCATTTACGGACCCTGGCTGGCCGGTCCCCGAGCAGCTGCCCATCGCGCCGCTTGGCGGCCGCCTTGGCTTAGTGGCACCCTGTCAGCCCTATAGTCGATCTCTCGGCAGCAACCGAGGAGTTGACTTTAGTGGTGGTCGCTCACTGTCGAATACCCACTGCCACGCCGTGTTGGACGTTCCGACCGACGTCCTGGTGTTGGACCAGAGCGACGTGAGCAGAGGCCCGTCCCAGCGTCCCCCGTTGTCGACCGCGGCCGCAGTGGATACCCATTTGGGTTCCACGCCCCAACACAGCTCTGTTTTGCAACTCGCTTCAGATCAACTTGATACCCCCCTCCCCCATCAACCCGGAATTTCGGTGTGTACGGACGACGTCCTCGACTGTCGATGATTCCCGACGCAACCTTTCTCAACATGCCCTTTTTGGACAACAGCAGAAAACAGCATATGTAACGGCGTTTTTTTACAGCAGCGCAACATGGCTTCTGGAAATCTTATGGGAAATGAATTAGATGAATGAGTAATGGTACAGGACCACGAGGCGGGAGAGGGCCAAAAGCTCCCGGACGTGTCGGAATGGCCCTTGGACGGAAGTGTGGCAAAGGAGAGGAGATGATGAGAGGCCCACTTTGCCCCGATATGGCTTCCTCGCTGGAAGGCCTCCCGCGTGGCAGTATTATGTAATATGTGAGTAATGTAATGGAAAGAAAGAAGAGAGGAATGAATACAAGAAATCTCTACTGCAAGCGATGTGCTTTATTATCAGTGTCTGAAGCAGGCGCTCCCAGGGCCCTGGATGCGTGTCTCTGAATCAGTCCGAGTGGCGCAGCGGAATCTCAGCCGCAGGCGGAATCCAGTATGAGAAAAAGCAAAATAGTAGGAGGGGTAGGGAGGCACACGAGGTCTGAGAAAATGGAACAAGGAAAGAGGGGGGAGGTCAGAGCCCCAGAAACCAGAAAGATAATAAGTACACACGGCGACCGGCCCCGTCTCATATTTTTTTCTATTACCCCCAGCACGTAAGTACGTGACCAAAGCTCCGGCGGAGTGCATGAAGTCCCGCACGTCTTCCGCGACCCGGCGCGCCTTGTCCGCGCATCCCGTGTCCGAACCCTCCTGCGGGAGCGGGAAAGAGTGCCTACGTGTGGGCCGGCTTGCGCAGCCACAGTCGTGACGCTTCCCGGGTGTGGAGGTCCGCGGGGTTTTTCTCTCTGTTTATGATATATTTAAGCTTTCTGCGTGGGTATGGGGGTGAACTGAAGATCCGGCTGCCGGGTTGGAAAGGAGAAGGAATGTGCAAGGGGTAGGTGTGTGGGTGTTGTCGATCTTGGTGGCCACTGATGGAGGCTTGTTGTTGAACTTGTCATTGACCGGCATGCGGCTGAGTGGGTGTGGGTCCGGTCCGATGCCAATGGGTCCCTGGGTTGTTCTGTGACTTTTGTGCTATTTACTTTGAGATTTGCTGAGGCGTAATGTTGCAACTTGAGGCCCGACCAGAAGGCAGGGAATATCTCCTTCCAATGCTATCAGAACGACTACAGGTACGGATTTTTATTATCTGGCTGGTTTAGGATACGAGTAACACCTGAAGCAGGCTCGACACTAGATCCCAAAATTGACGATGGGTTCCACTGGGCAGGTTTCAATAATTTCGCGATACGCACCAATTATTTCCACCCTCTCCTCTTCCACCCCGTCATCAAAGCAGCCCAGGACCCGGAAAGCCTCTCCAGCCCCATCCCCATTCCTGCGAAGAATGGCACCCCTGTGTCCCCCATCCTCCCCCGGACCTGGCCGCCCTCCGTAGGAAAAATCTCCGCAAGCGATAAACTGCAAGGAGGGAATCCCGTCCGCTCCGAAGGCCCAGCCGGCGAAATCAAGAAGTGGTGTGAGACGATACCCTCCACCGACCACCTCACCAATGCCGCCCTCTTGTTCGGCGGCGGCCTCGAAGATGTTTGATTCTAGAAAATTAACATCGATCCTCGACTGGCGTATATGGAGAAATTTGAGGGAAGAGTTCCCCATGTTGAGCAGGATGGGCTTCTATCGACACCCTGTCAGAGTTTGCGCTCATGGTCGCATCAATGAAGGGGCTCTCGAGGCACTTACCAAGTACTCGGGACTGGCGGAGAAGCCTACGGCTTCGAGTTGGAGCTTGCCAATATCTCTCCATCCAGAGAGGTCACTAACATCCAAGCAGGCAAGGTCCATCAAGTTCACCTCTTTTCCAAAATCCTCATCATCTGATTCTTTCAACAACATTCTTTGGTGGAGTACAAATCGCTTGAGGGTGGCGTGATGCGTGAGGACAGCAGGCCATATTTCTTCCACGAATACAGGACCTGAGAGGCTCATGTATAGCTTTTCGAGTCCGTCAAAGATGGAAAAAAATTCCTATATGACCCCGGCTGCGTAATTCTCGCAAACTTTGTTGCTCTCCAGGATCTCAAGCGTCCGGAGTCGCACCGGGGTCCGCATCTGTGCAGCGCCTTGGAGCAAGGTATCCCAGCCCCTGCAGTTACGCAGCTTGAGAGTCCGAAGCGTCCCAAAATCAAGCGCCCGGGTCGTCTCTTCGCTGATAGGCACCTCGGTGAGGCAAAGTGTCTGCAGGGCCGGATAGGCACACCCTGGAGAATTCAACTGCCAGAGACTACCAATCGACGATCGTTGGATGTCCTCTGGGCGGTTCCCAGCCCAACGCATGCTGTCACCAAATAATTCCCAGTCCACGAGATCTAACTCGAGATACTCCAGGCTCTCGGCATTCTTCTCGATCATTCCTCGCATGGTTTCAATGGAAAAACAGTCCGGGGCTCTCCAACACAGCTGCTTAAGCTTGGTTAACGAAAGCAGGCCACATGGGGGCCTAAAGTGGCTTTCTAAACATGTGCAGTCTGTGATTAATGAAAGCGATTCGATCTGATGCTGCTTTTTCTCGATAACACCGCCTGGTCCAAAGATATGGGCTGGTAGACAGGTCCCAGTATTCCAGCTCGTTCAGAGTTAGTCAATCGTCAGACTGCATGGATCGATCACCCGCCCAATACAGAGAAATCTTACCTCAAGCTCCGGAGTGTCTCATCCTGTAGTTGTTTGAGCACGGATTTTGGCCCACGTTCCGGATTCTCGAAACAGAATCCAAATTCACAGTTGGTGTTTTCACTCCCGTCCTCAGGGTCGAAGCCGTGGTGGTGAGGACATCGTTCTTCGAGATTCGTCAAGAAGCCGGATGTGAAGTGCACCTCGGTGGTATACTTTAAAGGCCTATTCCTTCGACAAAAATGTGGGAAGGGAGGGAAGCTATGCAAACTGCCCTCAGGGATCTCAATAGCAGGTGACTTCCAAAGGTATGCCCTCAAGGCTTCGTGTGTGATTTTCGACACCAGCGACAGCGACACCAAGTCTTTCCTTCTTTGCACCTTGAAGCCGGTCAACTTCGTGAATGCGATTCTGCAGGCAGTATTCTGCAGCTTACCTGAGACGCTATTATCTGAAGGACTTCGGTTGGCAGGGTGGTGAATCGCGCCGTGCTGCGGTCCGCCATCATGCGTCGCGCTCAGAGTCTGGAGTCAGGTGGGGGCAGGATGCGACCGGTGCTAACCGGATAACAACGATTGAGCCAGGGAACTCTGAGTATGACACCAGATAGCCTCATCCGAGTAAAGCAGCCAGCCAGTTCAGCCCGGCCCCGCGTGAAGTGGTTACTCTGTGTTGAGAGGGTTAAATCGGCCCAAGAGCTCTGGCATAGTGGAGGGGACGCGTGAAGATGAGGACCGAACCCCAACCCCTGAAATTTCCAATACTACCTAGGTACTCTATGCTCCAAAGGGGAGTCGTGGTCAATTCAATGCTGCTTCTCTACCTCACCATGACTGTTAAAAAGCTACACATACGCCGGGAATTATGGCAAGATATATAATTGCAGAGGTTAATCCTTGAAACTTAGACATGCGCAGGTACAAAGGGGTTGAGTAGCTGCCGGGACATTGTGTTATATTCCTCAGGTAGGCCACTTTCACAATTTGCCAGATAGAGCTGGACGCTTACATGGGCCCACCTAGTTCCAATTGCTCAACCTTCTGCGATTGACTAGTAGAGACAGGGACGAAGCGCATCCACTCGGTTTCTTAGGTTGCAAGCAGACGAAGTTCTAGGTTTTGCAGGCTCCGTGGCTCCCACCTATCAATGGCTATAACGTAGCTCTGGACTCGACCTCAGGACGCTGCTCTCCTCCACCAGCATTTAGCGCTGTCTGAAAAGAAAAGCTCCATTTTCTCTGAATTGATGATTATATGTATAGAGTTTCTTTTCACGAGCATCTAGTGTTGTTGAGAACGAATTTGTGCCGAGAAGTTCTGCTTCCGGAGTCCTGCACACGTCTTGTCTGGAATACTTCCAGCGAGAGAGAGAGAGATAGAGAGAGAGATTCCCTCGGGAATTTCGAAGCAAAAGTCTAATGACGAGATATACGGAATCTTGCAGTCAAAACGTTATTTTATCGATTGGCAGCGGCATCCTAATCCGAATCCCAGTGGCTGAGCTTCGGCGGGTCTCTGCTCAGGCCGCTGCAATACTTTGCGTACCGCCTTGCGAAGAGCGAGCCGGGATCTTGTTGCATTTTATCGAAACATCTGTTTTGCGTCACCAAGGTGAATCCGTTAGCTCCAATGCACACTGCTTGGGGCAGTGAATGGTTGCACACTTTTTACACGCCCAGTGCCCGTCGTGTTCAGCCAAAATATCTGCTGAAGTATAGGTTTCAATTGTAGATATATAGACATGACGCCAGCAGATGACCTTGTCCGCGGGTTCTTCATCGTTTCTTAGTTCATACTCTCCTTGGAAGAAGCTGAAGTCGAATTGTAGGCGGTGGCTTACTTTTGCAACTGGGACATGTGACACATTTGGCACCCATCTCCGAAATTTCACCAGCCGTAATCCTGCAATACACTGCGAATGACCAGAGAATTTGAGTCAAAAATTTCTCCTGGTTTGGAGAATGACAAAATTTCAGAGAAGGGCTAAAATATATAACCAAGAATGCAAAGAAGAGACAAAGAAACAAAACAGTCATTGTTTAGCGATCAGTTTGCTTCACCTGGGCATAGGGAGACTTGAATCGAGGCAGGAAGGCGCATCGCAGCTATAATTGACAACAGCTGGTGGAGAAAACCTACGAGTGTACAATGGGGAGGGATATGAAATGTTAGCTCGGCACTATGCTCGGCAGCCAATTTTTGGGCCAACCATAGCGAATGACTTTTATTTTGTATGCGTAGCCATAGCCAATAGAAGTACTGGTCCGTGCCCCCGGAAAAGAAAATTCTGTTCGCCGATGGTGCCCATCAAGGAGTCTTCGCGTGTTGAAGTGAAGCCATCGCCGACCTCTCTCTCACCCCACAAGCCATCTATCTAGATGATTTCTATACCAATATGAAGTCCAGAATCTGCTCATTACAATGGATGACGATATCCCTATTGATCCATTGCTGTACGGCTTTGAGAACTACCTAGATGATGTGGACTCAGATATAGACTCTGAGGATGAAGAACCATTGCTCCATGAGGCTATCAACCCATTGGAAGACGTTCGGCGCCCCAGAGCGCCCCAATTGACTCGTAATCAACGCCTTGTGATTCGAACACTTCATTACACTAGTGGATGGACATATACTACTATTTTCGAGCGTCGGAATCAACTTCTTGACCCCTAACCTACTCTCACAATCCGGCAAATCCAGACCGCGTGTGATCTTTCTACACCTCTCACACCCAATAAACGTGGCCGGCCCAAGCCTAGAATCACAGAGGAGCAGAAAGCCCGCATCAAAACCTTCATTCAAGATAAAGACCACCCAGAAAGGAGGCTGATTCCTTGGTGGGAGCTCTCATATTGGACCCCCGGGCTTGAGGGCATTCGGGACTCGGCAATCAAGCGTGCTTTGAAGGACCTCGGCTTCTTGCGCACTCAACGCCCTCGGAAAATCAAATACACCCAGAAACACCTCGATGACCGTATCAAATGGTGCCAAGAACGCAAAGATTGGACCGTGGAGCAATGGGCCTTTTACGTCTTCTCTGACGAGACGTAGGTCAATGGGACCTCGCCCTGTAGACAGTGGTTGACTATTCATGCGACTAAGAATCCTGACAATTCGCCACTATCAGAGAACGTCCCAATGGATGGATGTTTTGGGCTTCATTTTACGGCGAAACGAAAGGTCCATTTCTCTTCTGGGAAAAGGACCAGAAATCAATCCTGAAAAACGACAACGACGAGCCCATTCTTGATGCCAATGGCAAAGAACAGAAGGCCTGGGGCTATATGAACTCTACTAAGTATTCTGAGAAAATTCTCAAGAAAGTCAACGCCTTCATGGACGAATTGGACGATATCTCCGGCGACGAGTGGAAGTTTCAACAAGACAATGCTTCAATCCACGCTTCAAAGGAAACGGTTTCCTGGACGAAGAAGACTGGGCTCTGGGAACGCACCATTTGGTGGCCGGCGAAGTCCCCAGACCTCAACCCCATCGAGTGAGTGTTGCAATATCATTTGATTATAACCTTACGCTTCCGGGCTAACTATATAAGAAACGTTTGGCGATGGATGGAAGAATACGTCTCTCGTAAAGATCCAATGGGTCGTCTATGAGGCCAAGCATTGCGTGATGCGGTGGAGGAAGCATAGTATGCTGTTCCGAAGGCGTTTCTATGGCGTCTGATCGCCTCAATGCCGAAGCGAGTTGAGAAGGTTCTGGAGTTGGAAGGGGAATTAGGCGGTTACTAAATTTTGTGTGTAATTTGTGTGGGCAAGAAGGTCACTCGGTTTAATTGGCTTCAAAAAAATAGCTTCCGCGTTGGCGCCGAGCTAACATTTCATATCCCTCCCCATTGTACTTTTCAGAGCCTCGGGGTTCAGCTCGCTTGAAGAAGACTGGGATGTAGGGCAAGCTTTCACAGGCCGTTTCTGGCCAGGTGATATACGGCCCAGGGGGCCCATGTCGGGTGTCAGAATGATCGTAATGGTACTATCTCGATGGGCCCGGCCGGCGCGTGGTGACCCAGGCGTTGGGTCGGCCGTTGTGCGACCTGATATCAACCCTGCATTTTCCTACCATGAACCACCGTAATTGTTCCGGAAGGCTTCGGTCAGGATGTTTACCGCATTCTTGTTCTGTTGATGATTCCAACGGAAATTGTGGACGTCGAGTTTCACAAGAGTATGGGGTCCACACGATGCTTTTCTGTCCATTCGAAGCACGGTGGTAAAAGTGGCTTGAAACAGTCCAGTATGAAAAGGTGCAGGACCAAATTCGGCCTGGTGTGGTGTTCAGAGATACAGTTGGTGTTACGAAACGACAACCAGCCCCTCCAGAGGTCACTACATGTTGAACTGACCACAATGCGGGACCCCCCAAAGCTCAACCTTTGAAACGTAAGGAAGCAACGGGGTTTTCTAAGTTGCATATTGGTGAGCACCCTGAGGATGGCTAAAAGATCAGTCGACCGGATCCTGAAAGGGTCCAATACCAATGGTTGGGCCAGTTTGAACCCCCTCCTCTTGTTGGTTTATCGACGCTGCTGCGGCACAGCCGACCGAGTATTTTGGTTTTCTACTACAATATGCGTGCTGAATCCAATGTCTTTCTGACTTCTGTGATCAGGAGTTCCATGGAGTTTGTCATCGGAGGGCCCTCGTTGACAGGCTGCATGTAGAACGCTTTCGGGGTCAGTGGCAAGTGCGCTGAAGGGTGGGGCGGTGGACATCGTCAGTCACTTAGGCTTCACAGTCTGTGGTTGAAATGAGTTCTGGATGAGGGCTCTTTTTGACACATAAAATCTGAGTTGGGCGGGGGCGGTATCTTGACTGCGTTGGAGCCATGCGTTCTCGTGAAGGGGCGAGCGGGCTTGGTGAGCTAAAGACCACCCAGAAAGAGATGTAACACGCTTTCAGTACCAACAGCTGACTGGACGACTGGGTGCGCAACTTTGAGTATTGCATCTCGACTAACTGCTTCTCCCAAAGCCAGACGAGACAGGACGAAGTGGGATATTTGATCCCACAGTATGAAGACCAGCGGAGACTAATAGCCAGCTCGTTGGTTCAGTGCCAGACCCATATTTGCTTCCACCTGAAATGCACTTTCATCTGGCTGGCATCGTGTCTTCCGTGTCTGAGGTGCGGAATTGAGACCGATGTTGTGTGCGCGTGCACTTGGCAGATGTTCGAGCATAGTATTACAAAGGGGCGGCATCATTTGGATCAATTCTGCTCAAAGAGGCTACGGAACTGCAAACTGTACAGAAGCCATCAATTCCTATGTAATTGGCCTCTCCTGCGAGGCCAAGGGAAGTTATGTAGCTATTCCTACGACACCGTGCTGTCCAGGAAAGAACAGGCCTATGTGACCCCCTCTTACCAGAAGAGCGAAGATGAAACCATGGAGAAGCACATTTAGATGTGTATTTTGTTTGCAGAACTCACTTGCGAGAACCATTAGTGCAAGCAATCTGCACGGAAATGACCATATCCACCGTGAGCCACCACTCTGTAGTCCCAGTCCTTAGTGATCATCGATTCGGTTTTCTTTGTTTTTGTAAAACTGGATGCCTCCAGTCTGGCCTTCGTAGCCAGTGCGCAATATCATGCTTTGCCCAGCTTGTCCATGGAAGGCAACTTGCCATCTGAGTGGCGATTTTGCAGAGGCGAATGAGCCGGATAAGTCGGCTACCCTGTGAAGCACATCGTTTTATCTCAAAATTCCGTCCCCTGTTGCTGACACGATTTTCAACCTCAGTTTACCCTACCGGGTGGCAATATGGGAGTGTTCTTGGGCGTCCTTGCAATCTTCTCGGTGGACTTTGCGGACTTGCCGGGCGATTTCGTCTCGTTGAATCCCTCGGCTACCTTGTCGACACCGGGCAATTGCGACTCGCTCCTCTTCTTCTCTTTGCGCTCTTTGCCCTCCCGCACCTTCGTATTAGGGGTACTAACACCGCTGCCGCCCTTGATCGGCACTGGGATTGGAATGGGCGTCTGCTTGGGTGGGAGCTGCGTGGATGGCAGTCGGCCTCCTGGGGAGTCAGATCGCCTGTGGACAGGCGCAGGCTGGGTCGCCGGGGGCACTGCCGAGGCAGTTCTCGGGCTGGAGTATTTGGTACTGGAGCCGGACCCGACACCGAGGTGAGGAGGCAAAGGAACTGGCGTCTCCTTTCGGCCGGCTTGTCCATCTGAAATATCCTCATGGTCCCTAATGGTTTTCTGTTTCTTTGCGGACTTCTCAGCGCTGGCACTCTTGCTGGAGTCCTTGTTGGCAGGGGTCGCCACAGGCCCGTTCTCACCGTCATGCTTGCGCTTCTTCTTGGAGCTGGATTTGGGAGTGCTGAGCGCTGCTGTCTCCTGAGCTGCGACCTTTGCAACGGGCTTTTTGTCCTCTGAACTCGTGGTGGGAGTCAGCGTCTTCTTGGAGGCCGGCACGCCCAGAGGAGTGTATCTAGCACGAAGTCCTTCCGGTTGAGGCCGAGCTGGTCTCGTAGTCTTGGAAACTGTCTGGGTTGTTGTAACACTAGCGGGACCCTCAGGCAGGAAGGTCTCGCTGCGGGTGAAGTGCATAGTCTGATCAACAGACCGGCCAACTAAATCATGGTCAGTCATGTGCAAAGACTTGCAGCAGCTGATGCTTACGCTCTGAGTACTCCTGTCCCTTCTTGTTAGGGATGAGAAGTCTGAATGACGAGGCAGCCGAAGGATCGTCAAAGGTCAGACGATAGTCATCCCCGTCATGGGTGAGGACGGGCAGGCTCCTCTGGGCTGAATCCATCGGGATTGTCAAGTCCTGCACGACGGTAACAGGCAGAGAAGCTGGCGCAGTGATGTACCAGACTTGCTTGCCCTCCATCTTGGCCTTCTCAAAGAATCCAGCGATTTCGGAAGCGCCGATGCTGCCATCGAGCTTGCGCAAATGGAAATCAGGTGCCACGAACTCGGGAACAGAGCCCCTGAAACGCCTGTTAGCTTTCTGGCCATATTTCGCTGGTGATGAACACTTACACCTTGGTGGGCGATCCTCCATTCGTCAGGGCAGTGGATTGGTCCGCCATCTCAATGTCGCCGTCAGCATCCCGGGGAGCGGATGATTTGGCGGTCTTGGCCTTTTTGTTGCTGGCCTCGGCTTTGGAGGCTGGAACGGGGTCTCGAGCCTTGTTGGCTTTTGCAGACTTGACATCGTCTTTGATTTGCTGCTGTATTTGAGCCTCGGGGTCCTCACTTCCTTCACTGTCCTCCTCGCTCTCACTCTCGCTCTCGCTCTCGCTCCCACTCCCACTCCCACTCCCAGCCGAGCTTGCTTGTGAGCTGGACTCAGAATCAGACTCCGACTCAGACTGGGTGGCTTGCTTTCTGGCCTTCGCCTTGGATTTCGGTGGTGCTTGCTTCTTGTCGGTTTTGGTCGCGGGTGCTTTCACCTTTCCGGCCGTGCTATTGCTAGTACTGGAGCTCTCGGAAACGTCGGCTGCAGCAGTCTTGGTCTCGGCCTTGGACTTGGTGCTCTTCGTGGCCTGCTCGCTCTTTGCGGGTGGCTTTGCGGGGGGCTTTGCGGAGGCCTTTGCGGGCTTCTCGTCGCTGCTAGACGCGCTTTCGCTCTCACTGCCGCTCTCACTCTCGCTCTCGCTGCCGCTGCCACTCTCAGATGATGCTGAAGTGCTACTGGCTTCCTTTTTTATGTTCTTTGTCGGCTGTTCCTTCTTGACTGAGGCCTTCAGGCCATTAACCGTTGGGCTCTTCGCAGGAGTCGCCTTTGCGATATCCGCCTTCTGCTTGGGCAGAGGGGTCTGCCCGACCTTCTTGTCACTGACGTCGGAATCTGAGCCGCTGCTGGAGCTGTCGCTATCGCTATCGCTGTCGTCGCTGCCAACGAACGTGCTAGGCTTCACTTTTGGCGCAGAGGGTTGAGTGCCCAACATGCCGCCCTTGGACACCTTGCTCGCGGTGGAGGCATGATTGCGCAAGCTGCCTGAGGGAACCTTTCCACCAGCCATGGTGCGTCGTACCGATTCGATGAACTGTGGGTAGAATTGCGATTGTTGGACGAGCGAGCGCAGGATCTGGGTTCGTCGCCTCGCGTGGGGCGAGTTGCAAAGATGAAGATTCTCAGCACAGTTCACAGGGTGTAGAAAGCTGGTTGTGGCGGTGGAAGCTGTGCCAATTGGGCAGCAGAGCGCGTGGTGGGAGAGGGGAGACACGCAAACGGTCGCGTGTTTCGCGTGGGAAGCGTGAAGCGCGAGGTGTGATGGTTGAAGTTTTTGCAAAGTTTCTTTTGGGGTCGCCCAAAAAGTCGCGTCTCTCCAAACGGAACCGTCTTAGACGAACCTTGAAAGTTTTGCAGGGTCGAAGTGGGCGTGGTGGGGTAGCGGCTGGTGCTAGTGATTGGGCAAGGTACTTTCACTTACAGGGAGCTTGCAAGTGCCATCTCAGGCGGGACGGCGCCTTGGGACCCCACTGTGGTCCACAGAGCCCGGCTGATTTCAACGTCGGGTCCGGGTCTGGCTTGAAAGCCCACTCAAACTTGCACCTAATATTCAAGGAGATGACACTGCAGTCGGAATTCCGCCCATGAGATGACAGAAGCACACCAATAATTTTACCCCAACTCTTGCATCCTCGGGATGTCGTCGAGTAAGAAGAGAAAGCTTGAGGTTGGCCAGGGCACCCAGAGTAGGTCATCCCCGGATTCAATATTGAATATCTCGCCAATATGTTGGAAAATGTGGCGGACCCAAACTGACCTCCTATCAGTGCTGAGTGCCGCTGCACTCAAGAAGAGATTGCTAGAGAGGAGGGCTGCTTCTTCGGCATCATCTGCTTCCCCTGAGGGCAATGGGAAGACCAAAGAGGACGATAACAAAGCCTCCAATGAGAATTCCCAGACACGAGACAAGGTATCTGGGGCATTCGACAGGCTGCTACTAGAGGGTGCTGAGATACCTGCTGGAGGTGATGGGTATGTGCCAACTTGCCGTTGCTCTCCCGAAGACCAAACACATGACACCGAGATTGACAATGTGCAAAGTCTGCAGACTCCGGAGCCTACTGAGGAGGCTCCCAAGCGAAAGGTGATCCAGCTGTCATCCTTCAAGCCCACTAACAGCAACTTCCAGGCAAAAAAGAACGGTACTTCCATCCTGAGCTTTCCGAATGGAGAGGTATAGCTGCCCCAAATTCGGCCGTATTGAGCACCAGCTTGCTAACCGGAAGACAGCGTCTGGTGATTCTGGGCAACTACGGCATCAGGGTCAAGAGTGGCGAGGCTGCCATCGGTGGTGCTACTCTGCTCCCTTCTCAAAAAATATACTGGGTTCAGGCACCTCATTGCCATGCCCTGCCCGTGCTGAGATGCACAGAGCAGTCAGCCATTGAGCTCCATTCACATCAAGACGCCATTGGGCTCAGAAGCCTGGAGAAGCTATCACCCCTATTTGGAAGCCTTTGGAACGAAGTCGACCAAAGAGAGAACACTCCAAAACAAACATATCAGATTCTGTCCAGCTCAGCAGATGGTCCTAAGAAGGCTATCTTGCAAGATCTCAGGTCACCTGCAGAATGGAACAAGAAGATTGTAGATGTCTCAAAAGAGACGCGGCCAAAAAGCCCTGTTATTCTTGTGTGCGGTCCAAAGTCATCCGGGAAATCCACCTTCTCTCGGCTCCTGGCCAACAGGTTGGTGACCAGTGGAGGCAACAACAAGGAGCGAGTCTGGCCTGGTGTTGCCATTCTAGATATCGACCCTGGCCAGCCCGAATTTTCACCACCTGGTGTCATTTCTCTTGTCTGGATTCAGGAGCCCAACCTAGTCCCTCCTTTTGGGCACCCAACTCTTGTTGACACAACATCCATACCCCGGTCGCATGCATTAGCATCCGTCACTCCAGCATCAGATATAGAGCACTACCAGGAGTGCGTTATGGATCTCTTCAACTCCTATCAGTCGTCTTTTAGGGACTGCCCCTTACTCATCAACACCCCCGGCTGGATACAAGGAACCGGCCTAGGCATGTTGATTGATCTCATTTCTAAGGTTCGACCAACAGAGGTCATCTACATGTCTGAGGATGGCCCGGAAGACACAGTGGAAGGCTTAAAGTCAGCTTGTGAAGGCATCGCCTTCACCTCACTTCCCTCCCAGTCCAGCGAATTCACTTCGAGAACAGCATTACACCTACGCCACATGCAGACCATGTCTTATTTCCACATGGACCCCGAATTGAGCCGAGGGACTGTCATTCGATGGGACTCTAAGCCAATCACGTCTATGCCGCCATTGCTACTGAATTACAACGGGGCTGAGAGCGGGATCCTCGGCGTGGTGTGCTATGGGTATCAGCCAGGCCCAGACCTCCTGGCCAACTCTATTGATGGCACCATCGTCGCAATCGTCGAGGTACAAGACCACAGGGCATTCTGCAGCACCACACATATCGACACCAGGGTGGGACTGAACGAGTCAGAAAAGCCAGATCATACACAGGCTTCAGACCTACAACGATACACCAGAAGGACACTAGAGAAGATACCTTATATACGCTGTGGAACTACCTTACGACCCCAATACTCGCGCCTTATCAGCCTAGCACTTGTCCGTGGCATCGATATTCAGCGTACTTCGATTACTCTCGTGACGCCAGTGTCCCCAAGTGAGCTGGAGGGGAAGGAGCTGGTTCTGGTCTCAGGGAAATTTGATGTTCCGACGTGGGCATATACAGAAGACCACTACAATCGTGTCTCTCAGCGAGGTGAAGACCAGAATGGAGACGAAGACTTTGCAGATGAGCTTGAGCAGGGGCGAGATGGGCTCACAGGAGAAGTCCCTTGGGTCGAGAGCCTTCATGGGGGCCAGAAGAGGGTAGTTGGATCGAAGGCCTGGAGGGTCAGAAGAGATCTTGGGCGGGGTGGAGGAGCTGGTGAGTAGACAAGAGACACGATAAAGAAAGCCAGCACCACAAGACGAAAGGTGGCATGCAAGCTTTGCGTCACTTCACACCCAAGGCCCCTATTGTTAACAACAACGAACTGTGAGCCATTTGGCAATATCACAGGGACTTGGGACGAGCCACACAACCGCCCCATCACATCAAGTTCAATCTTTCAAGAGCAACGCGTTGTGATCTAGCAACGCGCACTCTAGATCACTACGCGTTCTACCCCACCAACCTTTAACTGCCCAGTTGTGCAGCAGTCTTTATCTGTCTCACATCATCGGAAAACCGCCATTCCCAATTGACAATCTCTACCTATCGCAAGGGTTTCAACAGCCTTTCGCTGCCAATACTTGTGCAATATCGCCCTCTCTCGCTGCATTGCAACCCCATCTATCAGCTCCTAGACATTCTCAAGATCATACCATGGAGCACAATCACGAGATGATTGAGCGGTACCTTGTGGGCCTTGCCGAGAACGCGAGCCTTCAGGCTCTCAATTTTCATCTTACGACAGCCGCAAATGCGTTGGCGGTGCCCTCCCTCAAGCAAGAGTCGATGAAGGCCATCGCCGACAGAATCCACCTCTTCCTTCTCCTTGCCCACAAGTCCAAGAACAAGGAGGCAGGAATTCTCGAGGTCGTCTGCGACGCTGCCACCGTCGCGGTCCCTGAGAAGTACGGTATCAACAAGCGCTGGTTCTACACCGCCGTCCAGGGCCTCACCAGCATGGCGATCGCACCGAGCCTGTACCACAATGCTGGAGACCCGACCCCCCTGAGCAACTACCACCTTCGCTTGTATCAGAACAACAAAGGCGAGGAGACTGAAAACGACGATGACAACGGCGATGGTGATGGCGATGAGGGGGAGGGGGAGGGGGGGAAGAGGAGGAGGGGAAGGGGGAGGAAGAGGGAGAGGGAGAGGGAGAGGGAGAGGGAGAGGGAGAGGGAGAGGGAGAGGGAGAGGGAGAGGGAGAGGGAGAGGGAGAGGGAGAGGGAGAGGGAGAGGGAGAGGGAGAGGGAGAGGGAGAGGGAGAGGGAGAGGGAGAGGGAGAGGGAGGGGAGAGTTCCCAGCCTCCCGGCCCATCAACGAACGTTGAGGCTGTCCCAATCCGCTCGCTTTGGAAGGAGCATGAGATTTCGAAACTCATCGACTGGAAGGCCGCAGACGTGCCTGAATTCATCATGGAGGCCCGGCTCGGCCGCTCCCTTTTCTCGATCAAGAACAAGTGGCGGAACATGTGCAAGCCTGGTTGCCCCTGGAAGCATCAAATCGACCAGAAGATGAGCGGGGCTGGTGGCCAGATGAATGTGGAGGATGGACAGGGAGAGGGAGGTGAAGAGACCGCTATGTGAGGTCATTCATGGATACAGCCGAGCTCGTTCGGCTTCAAAGAGGTTGTTTATACTTCGGCGATACGGATTAGACCCGTAGAGGAGCACCATCAAATCCGTAACAAATAAATACTCAGAGATTCAGCCTACAACTGGTATCCTTTCTCGACTAGATCCACTGGAAACCAGAAAATCGTACTTACAGAACGGAGGTACAGCGACACATGGCCTCAGTCACACACCCTCCAACACTCCCATAACACCGACTCCTGTTGCACCTACTACGAAACTCTCATAACACCCACTCCTACAACACCCTCTCCTACAACACCCACTCCTACAAGTCAACAACACTCTCACCCACAATACCTACTGCTATAGCACCCACTCCCATAGTACCAGCTCCTTTAAGGACCCCATCCCACAACACACTATCCAGATCTAATACATAATCCTAGCTAGTGAATCTTAGATGTGTGGGTGTGTGAAGCAGGGTTAGTTGTCTCCATGGAGTGAATAATATACTGATGTATTCTTTGCTTCTTTGGTGCGGATCGCTGCATCAATCCCAAGTGCCAATTTGATCAAAGTCTTAAGTTAGCCTACAACACAGGCTTATAGATTTTAAAGGTCTTTCTTGTTCTTGTGCCTTAGTATTAAAGTCGTTGTTCTCAATCTGTTTACAATAATCGTGGATCATCTGTAAATTCATCCTCTCGCCATTTCCAGAACTTTCAACGCCTCTTCCTCTCTTCTCAAGCGAACCGGATTCGTCGCAAGCCACGTATCCTTCAAACTCATACGGGACAGCTCTCGCACCTTATCCCCAGTGATTCCATTCTCCTTGGGCGTCCTGGGCATACCTAGTGCCAGGACGATCACATCCAGCAAGTCTCCCAGATCAGCCTGATCCTGGAGCAGGCCGTTTCTCGCGAACAAGTCCTGGCACAGGGGAATATCCCAAAGAACCTATCTTATCTTGGCTGTTTCTCCTCGGTAACCTTGGCTACTTGCACACCGCCGGCAGTAGTATACAACTGGTGTCCCCATGCCCAACACCCATCGGCCCCATCATATGCCCAATGCCGTGGCTCGCACCCGCCGGGACCCCCCAGGCGATGGGGAGGATCACCAACGACGCCCCAAGCTGACAATTCAACCTCGCCTCCGCGCCGTTCCTGCCCGCGTGGCTCTCAAGCAGCCCCGGCATGAGCAGCCGCAGGCCCTTGAGACACGCATCATCCACCTCCGGGAAAGCGTGCGCCGAGAGCACTGACTCGACGGCGTGGTCGATCCCTCTCACCCCGGACTGCAGCCACACGGTCGCGGGCGTCGTCTCGGCCAGCCACGGGTCGTAGAAGGTCACGCTGGCCTGCGCCGCCAGGATCTGGTACTTTTGCTTGGTGGCGCCGTCCGTGATCCCGCTGTGAGGTGTGTGCTCGCCCGCCGAGAGCGACGTCGGGATGAAGATGAGGTTGGCGGTTGGAGGGTTGTGGCCTTCCGGGCCAACCCACTGGCCGTCTTTGACGCCTACCGTGTGCTCTTCAAGCTAGGCGATTGTGGTGATGTCGTTGGTGAGGGCCTTGCAGACGAACTTGACTGCGTCCGAGAGGGAGCCTGCTCCGAGCGTGACGATTGTGTTGGCCTCGACCTTCTTGGCTTCACTTGTCACCTCCAGACACTCCTGGAAGATCGTGTGATGCGTCATACCGACCCTGACACACTTCACGCGGCTGCCAAGCGCTTCTTTCAGCCGGCACAGGCTGTCCGTTTTCTCAAAAAGTGTCTTGCTGGCAAGCACGTACACTTTGGCGTCGGGTGCCACATGGTTGAGGATGGCCTTGTCGAAGGGGAGGCCGTAGCTGATTTTTGGAACGATGAGGCCCTTTCCCTCGGCTTCTATAGTAGGCCCGAAGACCTCCTGGCTCGGGACAGGAGCCTGGGGATGTCGGTCGTGATGATGCGTGCTTAATCAACCGTAAGTCTCACAACCACGTCAGAGATAGTCCTGCGTAGTAGAGAGGTGCTTCCAAAAGTGCAAGGCAAGCTGTCTACGCTACTAGGTCGCTTAGATCTCACAGCAAGACTATGTGCACCATTCAACTTGACGTAACGATGAGCCTCAGATCCAGCTTTCGGGTACCCCAAGAGACCCGCAGCGGCGAGGATCGACGAGCTTAATTCGCCTCGGCGACTGTCGACAGGAGACTGAAGGCCAAATTGTAACTCTTACGAGGCTGATGAGGTAAAAAGCTCAAGTATTTGATGGTATCTACTAAGTAATCTGCTTCCCACCAGCAGCCTCTGTCCTATCGGAGCCGCCACCGTCGTCGACCAATACGCCATAATATCACTGCCCAGCGTACCAAACCCGTACCGAAGGGACTTAACCACACGAAGCCCTGCCCAGTCCGTTCGTACTATAGCCCGTTTGTTGAAGCTCGAACCAATCGAAAGAAAAGTCACCCGCCTGGCGAGACAAGAAGCAACCCAAGGAAGGTATACCAACAGTCGAGCAAGTAATCACCCGGACCAGGCCTGCAATCCGGGTGAAGGTGACGCAGAGATGGAGCCCACGTGTAATAGACCTCCAACCGCACATAGAACCCCCAACACCAAATACAACGCCGTCTAAACTCTTGAGTACAGAAAACGTTCAAGGCCGCGGCCTAGCCTTTCGAAGAAGCGCAAAAAAAATGCAATCTTTTCGACTCCGGATGTTTGCACGTCTATTGCTCATTACTCTCTGGACTCAGCATGCCGACTGCCTCATCCTTGTTATCGCCAGGCGGGCTGCTCGCAACACCCTGGCTTTGCAAGCTGTCAACACGTTCCATTGATGGGGCTTGAATGGAGTTTGAGGCTCCGTTGGGCAGCGAGGGAATGTTTTTGCCCATCTTCTTCCCCTTTTCTGGAGTCGTGTTGGGACCGCCGGGCTTCGGGTCGGTGACCTGGGCTTTGCCAGCCTCGAGCTTCTTTTTCTTCTTGGCCAGCGCGATTTGCTCCTTTGGCGGCCGTTTCTGAGGTGACACGATCTTTCCAGTTGCCCCGAGGCGAGGGCGAGGCCTCTTCTGCTTGACCGGGAGATCCTCATCCTCCACCAAAGGTTGATCGCCATTAGCATGCAACTTGGCGAGGAAGAAGTTCTTGACAAGCCCGATTTGGTCTTGAATGTTGTCCTTTGTGACCGGATCTGCAGGAGGAAGCTGCTCAAAGACGTCATGAATCTCAGCGTCAACGGTTTGTGCCTGGGACTGGAACGTGTTCCGGACACGAGTCTGAAGTAGATGCAGAGGCACCGACATCATTTCCAAGCCGAGCTCTCTGTCAAGGCCGAGGGCCTTGAAGCCAAAGAAGTCTTCACCAAGCTCTTCGGCGAAGTCACCGCCAACGAACTGTTCACTGCCATCCTTGAAAGCTCCTGCGCCATCTGGGCCGACATCGTTTAGTGCTGGGCGAAGCAAGTCTGCGAGATGGGACTTCATGCGCTCGTGCATTGTTCCAAGCTTAGTACCGAGCCTATCAACGTCGTCCTTGGCATAACCCTCCAGTGTCTCCAGGCTATGGCCGTTCTCACTGAGGGTGTGTAGGATGACCTCCTCCTGTGTGAAGCGTGGCTGGAATTTGGCCCCACGCTCGGCATATACGCCCGTCGCGTTCTTCTTCTCAGCTTCCTGGTAGACGTTGAAAGTGCGAATGAGCTTCTCGAAGTAGTCCCCGGCGATGTCTGCGACCACATCAAGTGCCGACGGCTGAAGCTCCTCGAACCCAGCGTGATAAAAGATCTTGGCCACGGAACGCTGCAACGCCGATTTGCAGACACCAGGCGCCAAAACAGGCGCGTCGCCAGCGACGAAGTGAGGTTCGATATCAGCCTCCACGAAAGGCTCCGGCTCGTATTTGGGGAACTGGTTCGCGTAGACCTGTGACTGTATCTGCATCTGCTTGATGACGCCGATCTTGGAAACGACCTTCCGGGTCTCCTGCAATTGCCGGAGGTTCGCGTCAAACTTCTTCGTCAGTATACTCGGAGGAGCGACGAAGAAGCCTCGTGGTACCATCCGCAAGACATCCTCGTGCTGGTTTATCACCTGACCCTCGTCGTCCTCGACCCACTGCAGCTTGGGCGGCACGTCAGGCACGAGGTGATTTGTCTCGTAATAATCAGGAATGGCTCGCTCTTCTTCGTCTTCCATGCCCTCGGCGAGGGTTTCTATGGGCTTTGCTGCGTCCTTGGCAGCGACTGGGTCGCTGCCAGACGCAGCTAGGATGCCAGCAGACTCTGCTTGTTTCTGACTTCGAAGCACGCGCCGCATGCCGGCCTTGGTCCTCAAGAGTGCCGGCTCGTCGACGTTCAGCTTGTTGCCCTTGAAAAGTTTGTAGCGCTCGCGGGCGGCCAGGGCACGGTCTTTCTTGGTGACCTGCTTCCATATCTTGTACTCTTCATCCTCAACCTCCTGCTCAGCAGCTTCGCCCAGTGCGTGGTCAAGAGCCATGCCGCTCAACGACGGGCCGTCAATCTCCATGGCGTCAGCATTGCTGCCAATGCCGGACTGGCCGTGCTGACCTAGGGGCGTAAAGGAGCCGACTGGCGGGGTCCCGAATCCATTGCTGCCTTCGCCCATCTCAGAGCCTTCTCGGCCGGTCTTGGCCAGGATGCCGTTGAGTTGCAGTATGGGCTTGGTGTCATTGCTTGGTGTTCCTTCCTTCTGGTCCGAAGGCGCCTTCCTAGATTTCGAGGCGCCCTTTGTAGCACCGCTACGGCCACGCGAAGATATGATAGGCTCATCGTCACTATCGTCGCCGGCATCATCCTCCCCACCGTTCTGCTTGCGCCGCTCCTCGGCCTCAACCTCGGCACGAGGTCTGATGACCAGGTCGGGGATCAGGGGAGTGAGCTTGTCAGCCTCCCTGCGCATGCCATTAGCCATGCGAGGGAGGTGGTTGTTCAGGTTCTGATTGTATCGGAGGCAGTTCTCCCAAATCAGGCTGAGGTCCGCCACGAAATCCGCCTTTGACTTATACTGAAGCTGCTTGAGCTTCTTAGTCATAGTGCCAAGATCCATAGGCTGCTTGATGACTGTGGAAGTGATCAGTGCTTGCGTAACTCTTTTCGGGCGGGTAAAGTGCTGCCTACCGCTGTAGTAGTCTGGCGCATCCCTCTTGCTCACTTTTTGCAAGAACGGTGTCGAGTATTCTGTGTGCGCCTTCAATTCACTGAGGACCTTCTCCAAGGCCTCGTACAGCTCCTCCTGACCAACGTTGTCCTCGCTTGCCCATTTTGACCGATTCTTCCTAACCTCATTCATCAGGCTGCGCAACTCCTGGTCGGTTGCTTGGACCTGACTGCGCTTCATATCGATCCTCGCAATGAGATGTTTCAGCGTGAGGCTCGAAGCGCCGAGGTTGGCGCTGCTGAGGGACCCGTGGGCCTGGCTAGAGCCTTCGTTGGATGAGCTGCCGCCATTTTTGTCCATCTCGGCCTGGATCTGTTTCTCGGACTCTTCCAGTTGCTGCTGCTCCAACATGGCGGTCCGGTCATTCTCGAGAGTATAAAAGAGAGTGTGGAAGCTGCGCTTGGCCGCTTCCTCGGTTGCGTTACGCGCCTCTTCCAATTCTTTGCGCGCATCTTCGGACGACCTGGCCTGGTCCTGCGATGCGCCATCTTCTTTGGCTTTCTCACCATTCTTCCCCGGAGACGAGACAGAGTGGACAGGAGAGCTCCCGGACTTAGAGGGAGAGAGGTATGTCTTGGCTGCGGCGGCATTTGCAGCGGTCTGCGACTTTGGTGGCGCCGAGGCGCCATCTGCATTATTATCTTCTTCGTCTTCATCTTCGTCATCATCGCCGTAGTCGTCCTCGTCGATTACGCGCTTCGCCTTTTTCAGGGGGGGTTGCTGTATGGGGGCATGGTCGGTGGTTGGGGGCGGCAGGTTGAAGGAGTCGTCAGCGGTTGGGGGGCGCTTCAGGGACTCGACGGCGGCGGGATCGACGTCGCCGTCGTCGGAAAAGAGCGCAACGATCCTGGCGTCTGTTTTGCGAAAGAGGGTGGCGAAGTGGGCGCGTCGATGGTCCTCGTCGTGGTTGTCTGATGCCTCAGGCACCAACAAGGTCGCATCATTCTGGGATAGCGACGAGCCATCGGAAGGGGGCTGATTCATCCTGATTCCATTTCCCTGGCTGCCAGCAGGCGTTGACCAGCCATTCTGGGATTGATGCAATGACATATTGGCCCCTGGGGGATGGAGAGGAGTGCTGCACGGCCGGACACCCCATGCGCCGGGGGTGGGAGTGGATTGCACCGCCTTCCGGGAGTCGTCGGTTGACTAGATGGGCACCGGGTGATAGCGCGTCATTGACATAGATGGGGAGGAGGGAGTGCAGGATGGATCGGGGTTGTGTGGTGGAGGAGGTGATGGAGTTGCGACGGGCGATGGTCGTGGACGTGATGGATTGACGTTGTGTCTGGAGAGCGCATGTCCCGTTTTGGGTGGAGCAAGTACCGTCGCGCGACGGGAGTGTGGGCCTCGGCGACCAAGCAGCGTCACCGGGTACCTCTGCCTCTGTCCGACGAGGCTACCGGGTGGACTGCGCAACTGTGGGCAGCTGACGGCTCGTGCATTTATTCTATCAGTCTGTATCCTTCTTCTCCAGGCATTCCTACTGCTTACAATTGCATCTCCTGTCCCGAGCCACTCAATATTCCATCCTGTATTGTGAACGGTGTACCTCACCTCCTGGCTGCCTTACATAATCGCTCTCCCGCTTATGTGATCCCACCCAGAAGCAGTTGCTAGTCTGTCTATTCAGGGGATGGGAACTCGGTGCCATGATGGTACGATTTGATATCAAGAGCAGTGAGTTAGTTGTATAGGCCTGTCAATTCAATTGAAGCGTACTAAATGGATTGGTACTTGGATGCATCTACTGTTGGGAACAATATAGTGCACCCTTTTCTCATGGACGAGTATGGCATTGGCGGCGCAGCACAACGCGTCGCCAGAGGACATCCACATTCATACTTTTTGGAGGTGATACACACATACTTATCTACTTGACATCTGATGGTAATTGGAATAGAAATGTCCAGGTATTTACAGATGTGTCATTCAACCAAAAGTGCAGATGGTGATAATATCAATTTCTGTAAATCTTGCGAGAACAGGCCTTGGGCCACTGCTGCAAGCCGCGTCCACATGGGCGTCCAGATGAGTGGGGATGAATGGCCCGACAGGGCGGTTGCACCTGGGCCGTGTGGGGCTCAGGTGTCCAGGCAGCCCAGGCGAGCAAGCTCCAGGCCACCTAATAATCCTGGAACGAGTTGCGTATCGCAAACCTCCAGTGCTCAAACTTCCCAACACTGGCCTCCCCACCACAACCGCCGCCCCGGTCTCGACTCAAAGCGGAAGTATTCAAAAAACCATGATTATCACCGCAGATCATCCATGATTCGTTTAGTCACATAGAATCTCCCCAGACATGAGGATACGACTCCCTTTCGCAGGTCCGTAAGCAGCAGCAGCAGCAGCAGCTGGAGCTGGCCTCAGAAGCTCCCCTCTCCCCACTCTACCTCCATCCGCCTAAGCTCTTGGCCCGTTGCCTTCAAGAAGAAACTGACAACCCGACAGGAGTCTTCTTCCTGCTCCTCCTTCTCGCAGGCTATGCCGGCCTGACCTCCCTCCAGGTCGGCGCCTACGTCAACGACAAGGTCCTCCACACCCTCACCTTCTTCCTCCTCACCGTCGTCTTCTACTGGATCGTCGACACGAACCGCCGCCGCACCCTCCACTTCACCCTCGTCGTGTGCACGCTATGCCTGGGCGTCGGCTCCGAGTTCCTGCAGGGCGTCCTGCCCAACAACCGCGACTTTGACTTCTACGACATCGTCGCCAACCTCGTCGGCAGCCTGGCCGGGCTGGGCCTGTGCTCCATGTACCACAAGCGCATGCTGGAGCGGAAGAGGAGCCGCAAGTCCTACACGGCTGTCCCCGACGGGGCGGAAGAGGACGAGGGCGACATCGAGCTTGGGGAGGGCATCGTGGGCGCGCAAGAGAGCGGTGTCACGGAGGCGTCGGGCGCGGCGGGCGAAGGCCCGTCCGGTAAGACGATGTCTATGGAGGAGCAGGTGGATAACTGGGACGAGAACGCACCGGATGACTGGGACGGCGTTGGTGATGTGCATGACGAGGAGCCACCCAAGAAACGCGCCGACTGAGTGGCGGCGGCCCGTCGGGCGGTGAGCTTTGAAAATGATGGCGCTAGGCACAAGAGCGATGGCCTGTTCTGATACCTTCACGGCGATTTTGGCTGGCAATTGGCGTTAGGCAGGATTTGTATGACTGGTACGAAGGAATTTGACGTCTATCATTACTTGAGCATTAAGGGAAAGGATATCTGGAACGGATGGGCTGCCATTTCTCTCTACACTGGGGCCACGCTCGACAGACATAGTCTTGAAGATGGTCTCCGATTGCATTGATCCATCTCGAAATGGCACTTATTCTTCCCACCAAAGCGAACAACAACGCAGGTGAATCCATCATCAAGCATCTCACTACTGCCTTTCTCTTGACGGCCTTCCCCTGCCATGTCCAAAATCAAGCGTTTCTCACAAGTGGGATTATACGAACTTGTGCACTTGAGTTTCACCCGGTCAAGATGACAAGCTACTTACTCGGTGGAAAAGGCCTACAGGCAGACTAATTCCACTCCAGTTGCCCCAGATTGCCATCCAATATGCGGTTTGCCGAGGACTGCAGTAGTTCGCGTGGCAGGCATTGGGAGCCGCTCTGGGTAAGCAACATACCGGACCTTCGCAATGTTGTGTTTCCACATCAGCTCGCGCGGCGTCGTCGTCAGCAACACCGAAGCCGTGGAACGTCGGCGGCTACCTCGACTGTCGTGGATTTGGAATCGCTAATAACTCCCACAGAGACAATGTCCAATTACCTTGTGCCTTGAAGTCACATAAGGAACGATTTATTGGTCATGGTGATATCCAAGAACTGCCCCTGTCACATTCAGGACAGCAAGAGGGAAGGGGACAGCTAGGGCCTCGATTCGAGCGAGGAAGGGCTGCTGGACGCAATGAGGTCCTTTTTGTAATGCTTTCCTTGGACATTAGCAAAGCCGTACATCCTTCCCTTAGTATGGCTTTTGGGTGACTTCTCCGGAGGGCTGGAACAGGTCATCAGCCAGGACACAGTGCATGTGCAGCATTGGCTGCAATTACTGAAACACCTCAGGGCCGGCATCTCAAGAACGGTCTTTTGGTATTTTAGGAAGTCTACCAAGCTCAGTCGTGCTGCTCCCTACCACCCAAAGCTCTCGCTATGCCAGAAAACAACCCTCCCCTTCCGCACCCAAGCGCCAACATAACTCCTTAAGTCGCGCCCCATCTCTGTCGGCCCGCAGAAAAACACTGCCACCCTCTCGTCCTGGCCGTGCTGGAACAAATCGTCCACGACCTTCTTGAGATTAGGCCGCATGAGCTGGTGCCTCATCTCGCCGCCACGGTGCAACGAGGTCAGCTCCACGTCCTCGGCCTCTGTGGTCCCATCCAGGCCGCCCTGCTTGTCGTCGCTCGCAGTGACGAATATCTGCACGCCCTCGTCCTCGGTGAAGCCCTTGGCGTCTTCCGCGGACGTGACCCATGAGGCATCGCCGACGCCGCGCACCGCCCAGACCAGTTGGACCTGCGCGGCCGGGTTGTCCTTGATCAGGGCGCGGTAAAGAGGGACGGTGTAGGTGGCCCCGACACCCCCCGACACCAACAGTATGCGGTCGAACTCGCCCTCGGCCAGCGTCGACAAGTGGCTAGCCACGCCGTACGGCCCCTCGATCGAGAGCGGGATCTTGGTGGCGTCGTGGCGGGTGTTGTTGCTGGCGATCTGGTTCAGGGTGGTGGTCATCGGCCCGCTGAGGTGCCGCGCCACCAGTGTCAAGGTCCCGGCTTTCGCGTCGACATCTGCTACTGTGAAAGGGTTGTACAGGAACTCGTGGACAAGGAAGTCCGCCGAAGCCGGGCTATCCGCCGGCCTTGCCTCAGCGGGGATCTGAAGGTAGATATGTGAGCCCGGGTGGGTTTGGAACCGGTGGATCTTCTTCTTGGGGACCGGCGCTGTGATCTTGACGAGGCTGGTCCCAGGTACCGTCTCGAGCTTCGCGATGGCGGTGATGGTGTCGAATTTGCGGGTGACGATGTCGGCGAGGAAGACTACGAGCGCCTCCACCAAGAACACTCGGGCCGAGTGGGCGTGGAACCAGATCAGGGGTGGGATTATCATGGCTACCGTGAGGTGGACTATGAAAAATATCCTGTAAGAGTAGTTCCGGACTATTCTCAAAGTTGTCGTGATCAGGAAAGTCACGCTCCAGATCCCAACCACGCCGGTGATAACAGCGCGGGATGTTTTGAGCTTCTCGGCTAAGATTCCCGAGACGATGAAAAAGTTGAGGTAAAGGGAGGCGTGGACGAAAATCAAAGCATAAACTATGCGGCCAAGTACGCGGTGGTAGCGGTTGACCTGCTCGTGTGATGAGTTGAATATGTAGGCCACCGGGTTCAAGCTCTTTAGTGCCAGCAGGTACTGAAGGGGCAATTGAGATATTCCGATGGCACCAGCTCGTTTTGTGAGATGGAGGTAGTCTGCTGCTTGTCAGCACCCTTTGGCTTTGCTTTGAGTATATCGGCTGCCTTACCATCACCAGTCCCCGTCACGGTCAAGATTGCCATCCAGAACCCCCAAACCAACCCGAAAACCCACTCGTCCCTCTGGCCCCAGGTCCGGCCCAGGAAGACGACGTCGTCCCCGAGCCACCATTGCAGATGGCGGTATCGTGATTCCCAGGCTCCTAGAGGACCCTGCCGCCTTACCTTCCGCAATGGTGACTCCGGGATGGCATTGTAGGCACCCTTCTTGGCCTCCACTGACTTCAAGACCCACGTTGCAAACGTCCACGCGAGGAACAGGAAGTAAGGAAGGAAGGCCGACAGCTGGGCGACTCCGGCGTACCTGTCGAGTGTTTGCCTCCTCAGCCTCACCTGGTCCTCGTCCAACGACACGAATCTCCACGGCCACCCCATCTTATGACAATTGCTGGATCGGGAACGTGGATGAATACGGCGGAACTCTGGCTTGCGCCTTCAGACGCCGAGCGCCGAGGGGGGGGCCGCAAGAAGACGACTATAGTGGCCCTGATGAGTTACCTGGGAGACTCAGGTTATTGTGCAATCTATAGCCAAAGGGGTTAGATTTCCAATGATTTGAAATGGCAGAGACGTCCCTGGAAGAAGCGCAAAGTCCATTGAAGTAGGAATGCGGACACCCTATTATAGCGCCCGGTGGGTGTCCCTGTAAGCTCGGATCTCCGGGCCTGGTGGGGCTCGGACCGCCTGGGGAGTCTGGACGCCCTGGAACGCAGGATTCCCCAAGCCTGTATTATCAACCGTATCACGAGAATAGACTGTATTTGTTCGAACGATTGCTTACGCAGTACTCATATGCATGCCCCAGTGTCTTTGAACGGGGCATACGAAGCGGCCACGCTGGCCAACTTGTAGACCGGGCGCACACCGGTATACCCTTGTCATTTGTCAGCTAGGCTTAAGAGCAGCTCGAGAAGGACAGACGGGACACACAGGCAGACTGTCGAGGATGGGAAGCTGCTCCTCGGAAGCCCTCTTCTGGTAGGATCATTCTACCCGGTGCCAGACACAGTGTCCAGCCTGTGAACTCCGCACCGGGGCACAAACTTACAGGTGTCCGCTACAGGTAGACACATCCTTCATTGAACTCAATTGTCCTGACTCGGTCAACATATCTGAGTCGGAGAATGCATATCTCTATCTTCCATATGTGCTAAGTAGGAACTTCGGTATCTCGGTGGAGACCCTGTCAAGCATATTCAAGTGTAGACTCTTCTCTTCCCTCTGAGCATCTAGGATCTACTTTCCGGGTGCTGAGGCTTGAACCCTGATAGCTTCAGCTACCCCGGCATAGTTACTAGGCTTCGGGAAATTCGTTGGGAACCGAAGCTGAGAGACAGCTCCGACCCGGAGCCGAAGCTGCAGGCTGAGCACCTTGGACGGCAATTTGCATATTTCACAGTGGCCCACTGTCGGGTATGACACACAGGAAAGGCGCGCACAGTTACTGCGTATCTTTAGACTCTGTCTTGTTGAACGCAACATTCTTGCTGTTTGCATTGTGTGACTTCACCCTCTGGTCGTGGCCACTGTTCTAGCTACGGTAGTTGGTTGATTTCGTTCTTAATCCGGTCACAGTGCTTTAAAAAAAAAAGCCTGGGGCCGGTTCCTTCATACAGTCGTAAGCGCTCGAAGACCCAGAGCAAAATATAAACACAATATCGATAACAGTAGGTTCAATGCAATTTCCTGTCACTAAAAAAATAGTGACAGCAATGAGCACGTAGAGTGTCTGAAGACATAGGCTACACAGTGTGTACGCAGGGACGGCCAGATGACTGCTGAGCTTTATTTGGCGTTTTGCCTCTTGGCGCAGATGGTACCGCGACTCGCCTCCAGTATCAAATGCGCCTTTGAAAGTGCTATTGATGGCCAAGTTGCTGCTTACGAAGTGGTGGATCAGTTTGTTGTTTAGAAGCGCACTGCTACTCAACACAGTAGATCTGGGTTTTGGCAAAGTCGCAGGGTGGGTTCAATAAAGAGCGCTGGCGAGCAGCTGTGGCGCTCTTTTATGAGAGCGGAGAACCACTGGCAGGCTGAGAGCCAGCTCATGAAGGAGATTTGAGCCCCAACTCTGCATTGATCACGATTGCCTTCGTCGTTTGAATTGAATGATGTCAAGGAGAGGAAACGGAGAAACAAATGTGAAGTGGGGGAAAGGTTCGTGTGGTAACTCTCTATGGGGAACAGAATAAAAAGTGTAAGAAGAAACGAAACTGCGTAAGTCGCTGCTAATCCCAAACTCCACGGAGTGGGCAGGGAATGAAGTTATTCATGTTCCCATATTTGGTGATTTGGTATGTAGTCTACTCCTGGGCACCCCAGGTAGACTACTTACCTATGAGCCTACCTAGGCACTGCGTCACTACCAGAATTGGCGCACAGACCACCCACTCACTATACAGCAACAGCTGCCAACTGGCTTTGGTAGCTTGCTGCACCAGCTACTCGTAACCGGGCGAAGTGCCAACACCGGCGTACAGTGCATCATTCACGCCAGCGCTCTTGTATCTTTCTCATTTTGAAGGCTTATTCCGGTGGTAACACCTACTGTACATCATGGCTGTTCAGATACGGTCCTTTCCTTCGCAGTCCTCGGACGACATGCGATTAGACGACTACCTAGACGACAAGCTCCAGTCCACAATGGACCTGGACAACCTCGACGAGCTGCTTGCCAGCGTCGAGGAGCAGCATGTCCAGCTCCAGTCCCAGCTCGACGACGCCTCCCATGCCCTCGAGGCTGCCCGTCAGTCTGCCGATCAGCGCCAGGCATCGCTGCAGAAACAGATCGACGACTTCCAGTCCCTGCAGCGCAGCATCGACGTCCGCCTGCAGATAGTATCGAGCTCCGACGCCCCGGACGAGGCCATCCGCAGGCTCGAGGGCCCCATGCACAGGCTGCAGAGGGTGGATCTGGCACATAAATACCTGCTGTTGCTGCAGGATGTCGAGAACCTGCGTACAGAGGCACGGAGCCACCTGCCGAAGAGCCCCAAGGCCGCGCTGGAGCCATATACCAGGTTAAAGCAGCTTGGGCAGTACCTAAATGATCTACAGCCCCAGGCCGACTACGCTGCCACGCACTTGGTGACGCATGTTGCCAAGATTGCCGAGAATCTCTGGGACGAGATGAAGAGTACCATGTGGGCGGAGATGGATGGCATCCTCACCAAGAGGGGCTGGCCGAAGAAGGTGGATGCTCGGTCAGAAATCGACGAGGAGTGGAGAGAGTGTTTCGAGAAGCTGGTAGACCTCCAGGTTCCAGAGGTTCTCTACTCGGACGGCGTGGTGACCCTGTTGCCCGTCGATGTCATGGCACAGAACTGGACCAAAGAGTTCCGCTACCACTTCATGAGCGACAAGCCCACAAGCAAGCCACAAATCATCGGGACGCAGTGTTTCCCATGGATCACTGCCCGTCTAGAGGAGTGGGATGACTTCATGCGTGACAACTTTGGCTTCTTGCTCGCGACAAAGTTCAATGACACTGGAGCGGCCAACAAGATGGTTTACATGGACCCTACATGCGCCCTCATCACCTCGCTATTTCCTGTCATCAGAGAGAAGGTCAATTTGGCTGTGGACGTCGCCCTGAAGGACCCGGTGTTTTTGAGCAGCTTGATGTCGCAGCTGATGACCTTTGACGATACTTTGCGGTCCAGGTTCAACTATGACGGAGGCGACCTCGAGCGAGGCTGGGGCGGTTTCACCTCTGAACTGCTGGATAAACACTTCGATAAGTGGCTTGAAGCAGAGAAGACTTTTGCTCTGGAGAGGTACAAGGGCATCATGGCTACAGCAGACGCTGGCCAGATTGACTACGAGTACAACGGGCCTGGAAAGACCAAGCCAACATACGGTGCTGTCCGCGTCACAGATCTCCTTCGCTCCGTGACAACTCAGTACGAGCGGGTCAGGAGGTTCTCCCACAAGTTGCGCTTCCTGATCGAAATCCAGCTGGAAATCTTGGACTCATATCATGACCGGCTGAACGGATCCCTAGGCGCCTATAAAGCTATGACTTCCACTGCAGGCAAGATGGTGTACGGGGCGACCAAGGAACAACTAGCAGCCCTTGAAGGGACCGGGACGTTCGAGACGCTTTGCAAAGTATTTGGCAGCACAGACCACGTCGTCAATGCTCTAAAGGACTGGAGCAACGAAGAGTTCTTTGTGGATCTATGGGATCGACTGCAAGCGAGGGCCAACAAGTCCGACGATCAGAGCAACCTCGCAGGCGGAATGAGCCACGATGAGGTCAAGGGCCGGACATCGCAGACGGTCGGCACTGGCGAAGACGGCGGTATCCTCTTCGATGAGACCATCAAGGCGTACACAGAACGGCGTACGGCGGCGCAGGACCTGCTGACCGAGGCCGTCATCAGGTCGCACGTGGACGCTTTCCGCGCCTACATTCAGCGGGTACAGTGGACCTTCATCAGCGAGGACACGGCGCCGATCGACCCGTACCAGCTGGCCATCACTGCGGAGCTCGACGAGCCGCTGCGCATTATCAAGCGCAACTTTGACTTCCTCGCGCGCGCCGTGAGCGCCGCTGTAGTGCGCCGCGTCGTCCGTGGGGCCCTCGACAGCCTGCAGGACACGCTGTGGGGCGACGTCCTGCGCAAGAACAAGTTCACCGCCCTTGGCGCCGCTCAGTTCATGCGAGACCTGCACGCCGTGTTCGCCATGGTCGACCGCTACGTCCCCAACGCGTCCGAGGCCATGGCCACGCTCGCGGACGCGGTCAGGCTGCTCAACCTACCGCTCGAGGCCGAGGATGGCTTCCTGTCGCTCAAGCAGGCTAGCGATCGCGTGTTTACTGACAATTCCGAGGCGAGGAAGGTGCTGGAGGAGCTCAGCATTGATACGCTTGAGCCTGGGAACGCGAGGATGATCCTGCAGAGGCGTGTTGAGAACAGTGATTAAGTCATTGATCTAAACCCATAATATCAAGCAATGAGGAATTGCCCTCGTTCTGCCATGTCTATTGCCGTCCCTCTCAATGTGTCTAGTGTTGAAGCACTTGAGCTCTCTCGATGCCATAAGATAGTCCCAATCTCAAGAGCCTTGTTTTCCCTTCCGCCTTCATAGTTTTGTCAGACATCAGCGCCATGATTATGCCGCCCTCTCCCCTAGTTGATTGCCCTCATCGTCAGCTCCACCACAGCAAATGTGCCTGCAGACACAGGCATGGCCCTCAGCAGCGTGGGGCCCAAGCCCCTCCAGAACCCTCCCATGCCCTCCTTCCTCCACGTCTGTGCGAAGCAGTCCCGCATGTTCTTGTACACCTTGTCCTTGCCGAACCCGTCCGTCTGCATCTTGGATTTGACAACGTCGAAGGGATAGCTGGACAGCCACAACGCCTCGCCGGCCAGGCCACCGTAGAAGGCGATCTTGTATGCGGGGATGTCCTTGCGGTCGACGGCGTTGCGGGCCGCATCGCGGGCCATGAGCCACTCGAATGCCAGGAACCACACACCGTACGCCTGCGCCTCCCGCAGCAGCGTGACGGCGGTGCCGCGGTAGACCCCGCCCAGGACGCCTCCCCCCGGCGCGGCCGTCAGCTTGCGCACGCAGTCCACGGGCCCCGAGTACAGCCTCCCGGCGCCATGGGGCTGCGTCTGCAGCCGGATGCGCACGTGCTCGATCGGGCTCGACAGCACCGTGTTGGCCACGCCCGCGAAGGCACCCGCGGCGTAGTACTGGCCGTACCCCAGGGCGGCGCCGGGGGGGGCACCGTGGTTGGCGGTGTTTTGCTCCTCGAAGTAGCGCCGCGCGGCGTGGAAGCCGCCGAACTGGACCGAGACACAGGCGCCGATGCCGATGAGCGGTGTGAGGGTGCCCTTGTAGAAGGCTGCCGGGCCCTCGTTCTTGAGGATCGAGGTTGCTGTTGCCAGTGCGGATTGGTTTGTGGTTGACGTTTGCAGGCGGACCTTTACGATATCGAAGGGTTGGCCTTCGCGTTTTGTCAGTTGATTGATCGGTGTTGTATAAAATATTGGTCTCATTCAAGAGAAACTGATCATGGTCCTGGTTTCCGCGACTCGGGTCCAGAGTTGGGCACTGGCCCGCTCCTCTGCCCCATAGTTGCTCTTCTCACTGAGGTGATGTGCTTGTGCAATGCAACAGAGATCCATTGAGCCCCCGTCTCCCGGCTTCACTGTTGAATCAATCTTACCCAGTAGTACCTGCGCAACACCGCCAGCTGCTCCGGAGAACAGGTCCTTTGCCGTCTGCTTTGCGCCCCCCTGCGGGTGAGGATGAGCCTCCAGGTCCGCGGCAGAGTCAGCCATCTTGAGAGAGCGCCCGCTTGCTTGTGCTGCTGTCCCACCCCCACGCTATCGGCGTTGCTTGTCGGCCTGGGGCGTAGTAAATGAGGGATCCTGCGCGTTTGGACGGGGGCGAGCGACAAGCGTTGGGCAATAAGGGCGGGACCGGGTCGAAAATACGAGTATGAGGGGGCAATGTATGTGAGAGCAGAATGGTGAGTGCAAGATAAGTAAACTGAGTAGGTCGCCCAAATATTTCGGGTCAAACACACCCACGCAGGTGAACGCCGACACCGGTGCCGGGGAAGTCCCCAGCATCTGTAGCAAGGGCCCTGAGTCCTTGGCCCCACTGTATACCGCTGCCCATGATTGCGTGCTTACGGAATTCAATTGCAGCAGCATTCATTGGCACTGAGAAGATACACGTGCGTATCTATAGTACACACAACAGATACTACTCCTAGTCCACCGAAACACTTCACATGAGGCCTACGAGATTGCAACCTGAGATCCAGAACTTATTCACCTGCGTGCTCTCATCTCGCAGCACAACTCAGACTTGGTCAGCGCTGCTAGAGCCAAAGAAATCTTGCATCGGATCGGCCATCCATTGCTGTCCTTTATACGTGTGTATGATGGCTGCCCCCAGAATATACAATAGTTCAGATATGCATTCCGTGGACCCCACCCAGAGTCACGAAGTCTTTGCACTTAATTTTCATGTAAACATCATCTCAGCGGCACGAGCTGCTAGAATTGGTAAAGTGTTGGCCTTGACTCGCATGAGGATGGTGTTGCCGTCGCCGCTCATGAACACCGCCGCGGCGCCGTGGTCGTAAATGCTCGTAGGTACTCTGAACTCCATTTACTTGAGGTGAACGGAAACGATGCATGGTATCGTCCATTACAATCCATGTTCCCAGCTTTTCATTCTGTGGCGCTTTCTTGAAGTGGGATGGAAGTACGAGCCCATTTTCAGCCTTTCTCACAAAAGAAATCGTAGGATGATATAACAGTAGTCTACATCGCAAGAATCAAGGTGGAAACTCATAGACCCTACACCCAACGCCCAACACCACAGCTTACAACTCACAACAGCCACTCCCACTCCCACTCTCAGGACACCTGCTCTTACAGCACCTATACCTCTCATATTGCTATTTATAGGTCTTATAAGAATTATCTCATTCTAAGGGTCATAAGTTGGGTTTGTTGTCAATAAGGCCTCTGAATTTGTTGATAATACTTTCTTGGGTGGTTATAGCTGTGATGAAGGTAAGTAATGTACTAGTGTACTATTTCTTGTCTGTAGATGCAAACATACAGTTTTTCCATAATACCTCGCGGGCAATGGACAAGATGTAAATTGCAGTTTGATGTTGTATATTGAGCGTCGCGAGTAATTTGATTCCTGGTCTACTTGAAGAAAATGACATCAAGGGCTCACCGCCGACCACCATCGCCATCTCGCCCGCCCCCGTAAGTACTTAGACACCACCTTTTATTCTATGAGAGTCCATTCCCAATATATATCCAAGAACTTCTACTCAAAATCGTACATATACTCGTCAGATTCCTCTACCTCTGACGCTTCATCGTTGTGAAGTCGCCGGGGAGGGGATTTTGCTTGTGCGCCTCTATGAGTCTTCCGACAGGAATTGGATTGCTTCGTACCCTCGTCACCGGATTGCCGGAAGTTTTTAGACCTTCGAGCCACGGAAATAACTGTGTCTTCTTCGACGGGCAAGTCTTGATCCGACTTCAGATCTCGTGATGAAACTGCACGCTTGCGAATAGGCCGGCCTGATGGCGACCATGTCAATGGACGTGGGCACCTTACCTACGGTGGGCGTCATGGCTTTTGCCAACGGCCTTCGGGGATGTGGGGAACACTTACCAGAACGATCATTGAGCTGTTCTTGGTATCGGGGCATTTTAACAAGGTAGAGGCTGTAGCGCAGCTGGCACGCGCCGTCGCTGCGACGAGGAATCTGCTCCGCGACGGCACGCCATGTGATGCGAGACTGCGCCAGGCGCCAGAGAAGGTCGTCCTCCTCACGTGTCCACGGGTGCCGCTGAGACACTTGTGGGTCTCTTCTAGTGCCTCAGACTGGATCGCCTTTCTGTCTGATGCGATTTTGTCAGTTTTGGGAGAGCGAACGTTGCTGCCGGGCTCGGGACCTCGCTTCGTGCCCTTCTTGGTATGTTTGGGAGAATCAACTTTGCTCTTGGAATATGTGCCCTTCTTCGGCGCTTCTTCATCATGTAGCGAGTCCTTGTCTTCAAAGACTTAGCGAAAGACTGCCACTTGTTGAAGGCTTATAAGCCTATTGCCCGACAGAAGGAACACATCCTCACATCGGAGACGTACCTTTCAAAATTCGGAGTGGTTGGATATGTCGTCTCCAAAAGACGTTGCAGCCCGCTTCGGTGCGCCTGGATGGGTCAGGCATCTGAGCCAGGATATTTTTGAAATCAGCATACCGAGCTTTATTTATTCCCTTGGTCAGTCTGTCAAGAACTTCAACCTCCTGAGGAGACCACTGGGATGTACGACTCTCCTTGGTGAGCCCATTGGCTTGTTCATTCCGTGACGGCGCAGTAGATTTGTTGTCTTTGACTTGTGTCAGAGTGTGGCTCACCCCACGCATCGTTTCCTCTCTCTTCTCGTTCCCACCCCACGTGCTGTTTCCTGATACGTATAACCATCGACGCGCGATGTTAGACGCCTTGCGACCAAAGGACTTTGCCAATTCCTTCCTGACCGCTGGCGGTACCGATAGTTCCGCAGCACCAGCTGCCTGCATCTTTTCGGTCAAAAGACGTTCTTGCTCAGGCGTCCACGAGTTCACCTCATGGCTGACCCGTTCTAGTTCATGGGCGTAGAGATTGTCATCGTCCGCGTCGTTGTTTATCGTCAACGAACTCGAATGGCCATATGAGTCTTTCTTGGGATCCCGATCTTCGACACGGATTTCGCGTCCGGTGCCACGTGGCCGTATCTTTGCCTCTGCCCCTCCCCAGTCGCCCCAGCTGTCGTTGGCCCTCAAGGCCAGCCACTTGTTCTTGATGGCTGAGGTCGTCCGCCCAGGGAATGTTACAACAATCTCATGGCAGTTTTCTGGCTGAACCCGAGATTCCCCTTCGTCTGCATCTGCATTGTCATCTTCTCTCGGATCAAAGCCTCTTCCTTCGCTGACCAAGGTTCGCGTGCTCTCCTCTCCGGAGCAACTGAGCCATCTAAATGCTTTCGTGGGCGCCCTGGCTCTCGCTTCTTTGGTGGATCCCGGACTGCGGTTTCGTCCTCCGTGGCCCAGTCAGGCGATGATGAGAAGCTCCTTCGACGTTTTTCTGGGTTTTCGGTACCGAAAACTCCAACGAGGTCGTCAGAACACGAAGAGTACTCTTCGGCAGATGAAGATTCACCACCATCAGAAGAACCGGTCGACGTGGCTTGGTGCATTCCCAACCCATCTCCATCGTCATCGGACTGCAAGAAGTGAGCCAAAGTTGGTCGCCCTCGCTCGGTGGCGTTGTCCAAGGGCATCGAGGAGTCATCATTCACGAACAATTGATATACTAGATGAAAGGTTAGCTTAGTGCCAGCCGTTACCATGAAAAGTGTGATTTTACAATGGCGGATACTACCGAGATACACGTTCTTTTGGTACCCGGTCGTGGGGGAGGAGATAGATCTTACAGTCTTTCTATGCATGGTGTGAAAGCGCATTAAAGGCCACATCACTCTCAAATTTGTAAGTGAAGCTCATCCCACCGTACGATAGGTGGCCGTTTCCGAACTCCATGTTGCAGCAAAGACGTCATCTTTCGCCAACGTCTCGCACACCTTGGCACAGACATCGACTGGAAGTCCCTCCAAACGTGCCCGATATTGCTGGATGGCCCACTGAATCTTTCAGCGGTCTCAACGTACGTCTCAGCAAACTGACAGACGAGCTGATCTGCTTTCAGACGCGCCTGCTCCATCTCGGCCTTCGTCTCTTGAACGATAGCATCGACATCTGGAATCTGATGCTGATCATGTACCTCATCTGGCGGCTCCGAGGCCGTAGAGTCACCCTCGGCGTGCCCATCAGAGTCGTAGTCAAAAAGTGCTTTCATCGTTCTCGCAGAAATGTTGGGTTGCAAGGCGGAGGAGTTGAACTCGATCGAACTGGCAGGCTTTGATACTAGAACCCAGCTCGTAAGGGTACTACCAGCACAATTTCAAATTCCCCGTCCAGGTGTCGTTCAGATAGAATTGTTGCAATAAGTGAGCCATCGCGTTATTGTTGACTCCAAAATTGACAAACGACGCGGCAAACTGTTGAGATTTGACGAGTTGAAAGGAAATTCTGTGCACTGCACGGACCCGTCACGCCGAGTCTGTATGCGGAGTAGGTTTGCTTTCCTTGCAAGTGAAGACCAACTGCGGCACATGTCTTAACAAATGGATATAAAAGTCTGCTGTATGTCTGTTAAAAACATGAGATTTTGGGTTTTCTCAGAGTTACTTGGGCGAACAGTCGAACCTTGATCTTGACGCGACACGTCTGATATCCCCTCGTGTGTTGCTACGCCCCCCCCCGGCCTCTCAAGTGTTCTGAGGATTAAAATAGAGGGGATTTGGAGTCAAATTTGAGAGCACATTACTGAAAGCCCGGGTTCAATGAGGCGTTGTCCTGGCGCAGGATTCAAACAGCGCATACGCCAAAGATGTCTTCCCAGCGTCACTCCGGAGGTTTACATCCCCAGGCCTACGCAAAAGATGGGTAGGATCTTTCTTCCTTTCTCATACCGGTAGTAGCTGGTTGGAGGCCACACTAAGAACCTGTATTTCGACAGATATGCAGCTATTGATTTTGGGAGCACCTCGACACGGGCGTATCTGACAACGGTCAATAAGAAGACCAAGCAGACGAATGGCTATCGTGTTCAGAAGACAGGAGTCGATGATGACAAGAAGAAGCGGTTCCTGCGAGGGGAGTGGCCTTCCAAGGGCTGTCCCTTTGACGCCCCCTATCCTGTCGGCTATGAAGCAGCGGGCAGAGAGCTTGCCGACAAGCGCGATCGCTCGCTGAAGAGCTTCGTGTGGTTCCTGGCTGATGACGATGACCAGCACACTTACACCAGAGACCTGAAGGACTACCACGATTCACTCCCAGGAGTTCTGGGAACGCAGAAGTTTCGCAAGAGGCTGACGAACATGCTCGTAAGGCACCTTGCAAATGTGGCTGACCAGATCCTTCAGAAGGCTGTGTTGCGCCAGACCGCTATCCGCAGGCTGGTGTTTTGTGTTCCTAATGCCTGGGATAAGCCGAACTTCCAAAGTGTTCTGAGGCCGATCATGGATAAGGTTGCCGGTGGAGTTGAGACATATTGCGTCTTCGAATCGGAAGCGTTGTCGCAATTCATCCTCCATCAGCATCCTTACTTGTTGATGGAGCATGACTTCATCCTTGTTTGTGACTTCGGAGGTCATTTCATGGCAAGTTTCTGCACAAATGTTGAACATTCGGGAACCGAACAGCGTATCAAGCTGACTTGAAGGCTTCAGGGTGGGAGTCTTTTCCACTTCTGCCGGGACGGTGCTGACGACGACTATCCTGCCTTCTTCTCTTTGCCTCAGGGCAACTTCGGCATCCGCGGGGGCTCTCAGCTTTGGGAAGATCACATTCGCCCCTACATTGATGCTCATCTGAACGCGCTGGGCCTCCCCGCGAATCGGTCGAGCGTCCTGCGAGCCAGATTCCTGGACGCGTTCTTCATTAGCAAGATTGAAGTAGACGCATCTGTAAGCATTTCTGCTGGTATTTGGCTCGGAATTCTGGAGATCAATCCCTGAGAATTAAAACCACGCATAGCCCCGAACAAGTACTAAATTATCTTTTAGTTCTACGCAAGGAAAATGCCCATGCGCCTGGTCGTCTCCATCACAGACGCATTTCCAGATGACACCAACCTCTACCCCTTGTACTTGAAGCCAGCGAAGATACTGCAAGCATGGCTGCTGGGCTTCAGATCGTCCATCGATCTGGCACTCGAAAGGATCCGGTTACTTCCAGTGTCTTCTCGATGTCGTCATCCTCTCTGGAGGGAGCATGCAGAACTATCAAGCCAGGACAGAGATACAGCAGGTCTGTGAGAAGTACGGTATAGAATGCCAGGCCGTTGGTTTCGATGTCAGTGTAGAGTCAAGGTAACTTTCTTCATCGAACAAGGTGTTTAGCTGCCTTCAACTAACACATGCTCCAGCAAGTGGATGGTCTGCGAAGGTGCCGCGACGTCTGAGGCCTGTGCTTTGAGCCCCCGGGAATTCTTCCGGCGCGGTGCAGCCCTTGCAGTCCAGTCGTACACGAAGAAGGGTGTGTACAAGACCAACGCAGAGATGTTGTTCTACGGAGCACGGCAAACGCCCACGTACTCTTGGGGTCCCGGGTCGCCGGGGCAGTTGGAGCAGTTCGAGTATGACCTTGGCAGCCCTGTCGAGATCGAATTGGGAGGGTACGCACACAACAAGGTCAGGCTCGTCTGCGACCCGCTGTACCAGAGAAACTCACACCGGTATCCGAGGGGATGCATTAGCATCCAGTCCGACGACACCGCCGCGAACAATAACTGCTACGACATCTGGGACGTCAGCCGGCGCTTCGAGCAAACGCTTGCAAACGGCAACACGTTCAGCATGCGCATCCCGCCGAGCAGATACCTCATGGAAGCCGAAAGCATCGAGTACAGTGACAACGGCGTCGATGCCACTCTCCACCTGCGCCTGACGCGGCAGGCCGTCGTGGCACCAGCTCCGGCCAGGGCGAGAAAGAACCTCCGGGCCCGTGCCGTTCCGACCGGTCCAGAGGCCTACACGTTCGATATACCCCTCACGTCCTGTGGGCCTAGCAATCTTGTCTTGTTGGACCTCGATCAGGTAAGGAAGAGGCTGTGGAAACCTCGATAGGCGCGAACACCGCTGCCACAGGCTATCCCAGAGATGGAGTCTGAAGATGAGGGCTTTCCGATCGCCAAACGTCAACGCGTTGCGGTCTCTCCTGCTGAAAAGCTGAATGATGCTGGCTGGGGTGTTGTCGATCCGGAGCTCCTTGTGGATTCTCGACAGCGGGTGACGGAGGGTGTCGCCGGTGATCTCCCTGGGGCGCCGACCCTGAACATGTCGTTCGACGCAGCCGGAAAGTGCCCGCCTATGAAAGAGAACCAGGAAGGGTCTGCTGGGATCTACGGTCTTAATGACAGCTCCGAACTTGGTGGCAAGTTGCAGACCTTGGCAACATTACCACTAGACTGTTCGAAGCAGGATTTGCGCTCAGCAGCGCGACCATTGGTAGAAACCTACGTTGCATTCCAGATATGGGAAGCGCCTGGGACTCCTCTGGCTCTGATTCGGACTCGGACTCCGAGTCTTCTGAGAACGTTGACAATATAGTCAACTTCGCATCTTTCCCTGTTGGAACTTGAGAAAAGAGGAGGAGTATGGAAGCTTCTTTACTTTTTACTATTCTGGTGAATAATAGCACATTGCGCAGCATTTGCAAAGGTGCCCACCGAAGCGTGAATTTCAAGTTCTCCTTCAGGCTGCGTAGTTGGTTTCATTCTTAATCCGGTCACAGTACCTTTAAAAAAAAGCCTGGAGGCGGTCCCTTCATATACCAGTAGTCGTAAACGCTCAAAGGCCCAGCGGTAGATGATGAGACACAATACCAGTAACAGTACTAGTAGATTCCAGGCTGCGTAGCTAGGTGCAGTCTGGAAACTGTCCAAAATTGGCAAGGCCATATGCAGTCAGCTTCCAAGATTGCTGACATTGGTAGATGCGGGTGCTACAACGTTGACCTATTGTCCCGAATTGGAGGACGTAGATCTGATACATAGTCTCACATAGCCAGATTAACGCGTACACGACGACTATGCAAATGGGCATGCCATCTGCCTATCCAGACGCCGCTTTCGCCTGGCCTGGACCATTGCAAGTCCTTAGTCTACCCTATAAGGCTTACAGTGCACCAAAGTTAGATGCGCGGGCTTTGTATCTACTCCACAGACACCACTTCGAAACAGCAGCTGGAGATGTTAAAGTAGAGAAGCAGCCCCAAACCCTTAAGCACATGTTCGGCACTCTTGAGGGCCTCCGTTACACATCTGAGCCGGGAAGTTCCTATAATGAAGATAGACTTATTGCGCCGTACTTGCTACGAGAGGGGCGTGAAGGCAAGTGACCACCAACCAACGCGATGTGATTCACGACCAACATGATGTCGCTGAGACCGCAGTGATTAGCCGAGTTTCAGAGCGTCCGCGCGCTTCTGCGTTCGAAGGCCTTCCATCATGACCACCTGGGAGCCACGGCATCTCTTGCAGCGTACTGGATGCGGAACTGCATCGTCGAGCACAAAGAGTGCCGCGCCGAGGAGGCGCCGGCCATGCTGTCCAGGATGCCGCGCCGCCTGATCGACCTGTCCGGATACCGGCCGCTGACCGATCCTCGCCCCCGGAGTATCAGGGTGGTCGACACGCAGTGGTTGAATGAGCCGTACTGTGCGCTGTCGTACAGATGGCCAACGGCCACGCCCGACCTGGTCATGCTGTCGGCAAGGAGCCGGGGCGCGCTCTACTCCGGCTTTGATGCCAGCCGCCTCCACCACACCATCGCGGATGCATGCGAACTGTGCAAGAGCCTGGGGTTCCGTTACCTGTGGGTTGACGCACTGGTGAGTCGAATTGCTGGGAGTGTTGACCGAGACAATGAACCCACCAACTTACCACATGCGCAACTCTTACAGTGTATTGCCCAGGGCGAAGGCGGTGACTGGCATGTAGAGGCCCAGAATATCGCTTCGATATACTTCAACGCCGTGGTCACCATCGCGGCTGTTGACGGCTCAAAACTCAGCCTCGCCTCATCACTAAAGCCTGGTCTTCACGACGAAGGATCTCTACGGTCATCCCTGTCGAACATCAAGGGGCCCTCCCCCTGGGCAAACGAGGTGATCTATGAGGCACTGCAACATTCCGGAAATTTCGCCTTGAGGCCCAACGGCGAGCTCGACACCAGGGGCTGGGCCTACCAGGAGAAGATCCTGTCGAGACGCATCATTAGCATCACCGAGGAGGGTATCTTCTGGGACTGCCTCCGCCATTCCGCATTGGACAGGCGGCCCCTGGGCATACTGGGAGATTTCTCCCCGGGCTTCCGGGACGTCGACGACCGTGCGCTCAAGGTGATGCTCCTGGCTCCACGCGGGTCCTCGCTGCCGGCGGCTTTTCCTAGGCAAGAATGCTATTGGCACTGGAGAAAGGCTGTCACGGAGTACACCCTCCGCGTGCTGACGTACGACCGCGATAGACACATCGCGCTGGCGGGTATCACCGCCAAGTTCTGCTCTGTCCTGGACGACGAGTGTGTTCTCGGCATCTGGAGGAATGATGCGCTGCGGTGTCTGCTCTGGTCTGTCGAAACCGTCGATCAGGCAATCGTTGCCGCCTCTGACGGAAAAGTTACGGGTCCCTCCTGGTCCTGGGTCTCCATATGCAAAGCAATTCGTTACAGTCTGCCACTCCCAGCATTCCATGGACTGGGACCTCCCCTCACTGTGAACACGCAGAAGACGGCAGAGGAGCTCTCTGAGAAGGCAAAAGTCCTCAGCCTGTCCGTAAGGAGGAGGAATGAGTTCAGATTTGATGAGTTCGATGGAAGCCTTGTCATCGAGGGCCCGGCGTTGAAGGGTTTCGTCTTCGACCGCCGTGTTTTCGTCCGCAAGACGTTTGTATACGCGGACTCCAGCCAGCAGGTTGAGGACGTCAGGGCATACAAGAAGAGGTCGACTGGTCAGCCTTGGCGAGATATACTCCGTGGAGACGAAGGCACGCGCTTCGACGACAGGCTATTTCACGACACCGAGTTCTTCCCGGATACTAGTCGCTATCGTAATGTCCCTGATCCGCAGGAGGCCATACTTCTGTTGTTAGTAGAAGGCGGATACGCTGATTTCCCCAAAGCTCGTTACTTCCTCGTGCTGGAACCAAAGGAAAGGACTGTGCAGATGTCGTCCGCGGACTGGGACTATTTCTCCTCAGAGGCTCTCGCAACGGCGTATCGGCGGCTTGGTATTTGTGCTTTTGACACTTGGGCGATTTGCCCAACGTCAGTGGATCATTCTACATCTCTTCTAAATCATTGCCCCTGCCTGGGCGTGAGGATCACCGCGAATATCATCTGAGACAGACAAGGAGTTATATATTGACGCATTCTGACGATATAAAATAAGGAGCCCCGTGCGTATTTGTGCAGGCTTTGTGGTGTGATTGGCATAGTCGCTGCCCACTCGAGAGGAGGTTCCATAGCCCGACTTACAGCTGCGAGGGCCATTTTCTTTGTTAGCCGAAGGTATGCTGGTTTTGCTCGCACAGCGACCATCATTCCTCATGTACTTCTTGAGGTCCAAGCATTCTATTGTCCAGATACTCAGGCTCGTCGTTCCCGCAAATCCGACATCGAGCCCCTGGCCCGGACTCATCATCCACCGTACTTCGTGAAGATTCTTGGGGGCTCTTTTGCGGTGGCTGGTTGTGGCTATCGGCAAAATTCACACCTATTTCGCAGCAGTTTGGATTTGCGTATGTCCCTCAACAGATGATTCATATTCTCGACCGCCATATGCTACATACATAGCCAAGCCCCAGCACTTCATGCTATCCTACTTCTTGAACGACTGCACGTGCAGCTGGATAGCCTCGTTCAGCTTCCCAACCACCTCGGGCTGGTTGCTGAACGCCGTCTGCAGCATCTCCCCGAGGTCCCTCTCCACCTTGGCCAGGTTCTTCCCGCCCGTCTTCCGGGCGCGCGAGTCGTCAAGCAGCGTCGCCCAGCGGTGCGTGAAGGCGCCGATGGCCCGCCGGAGCAGGTCATCCAGCTGCTCGCTCGCGTCGCCGTTGTCCACGGCGGTAGCGGCGGGGGTCGTCGGTGCCGCCTGCGCGATGGCGGCGGCGGCGGCCCCGCCCACGCGGGACGACAGGAACGACGCTGCGCCCGGAATGAAGCTGCTGACGTAACCGACCAGGTTCTGCGGCGTGATGTTGTTCCAAATCTGGGAGAAGTACTGCATCCCCGGGTCCAGGTTGCGCACGTCGCCTATCTCGAGGGAGACGAGCTCGTTCTTGAGGATCAGCAGGTTCTTGATCATGAAGAGGTCTGGATCGGTCCCGGCCTTTATGGTCTTTATGCGGGCTTCGGCGCGTTGCAGAACTTGGATCGTCTCTCTCACGATCTTGAAGACTACTGGGCTATTGCGTTGCTGTTGTGTTGTCAGAGATAGAATGATAGGATTAAGGGGTTGATGGATTGTGGACTCACGCATCGCTCCTTTGGCATGGACTGGTCAAACATGACCAACAGCTCGAGGGCCCGTTTCACTGGTGGGTAGGCATTCGAGGATGCGACTCCGTCAACTACCGGGCTGATTTTCAGCGCATCCGGCAGAACGGCGACCTTGGATATAGACTTGGCAATCTCAGCTTCGAAGGCAGCATCTGTGAACAACCACAGGTGCTCCGCCAGCAAGCGTGCCGCGAGCTCCTGGCAGTGCCTTGAGAAGGCAGACTCCTCCTCTTCGTAGTCTGAGACAAGATACTCGTTGGTGATCCACCCGAGAATATTACAGATGGTCTGCAGTTCCGCCCCTTGCAGTGCCGCCTGCAAGCTGTTCGCTATGGGAACAACGTTGGTGGCGTTGACCATGACCCTCTGGTGCGACTTGAGCGTCACAAAGGCAGACGTTGGGTCAGTGCTATAGTGGGGCTCGACAGCAAAGATCTTTGCGAACAACATGGCTTCATTGTAAGACCTCTCGAAGCATTGTTTGACATAGTTCCTCGACGCGGTCTCGATGGAGGCATCCTTGGCCTCTTTTTTGAATGTGTCCAGATCGTGTTGGATAATAGGCCTGAGGTCGCGGTCGCGTGCCGCAATGTACGCCTGGAAGATGTTGTTTGCGGTGTTCGAATAGATCTCCGAGTTGATTCCTGACAGGGCATTGCCATCTGGGTCGTATGCTTGGTGTACAACCTTCTGGACGTTGGGGATCAGGTAATAGGTGTCCTCGAGCATCCTCTCCTCGAACCGACCGTAAGCAAGGGCATGCCGCGCTGATTCGGACTGCGTCGCGGCAATCTGCCTTGATATTTCGGATGAGACACGTTCCAGCCGAGCTTCAAGGCCGACTTCGAGCAGGTGCAGAGCCTTGGTCAATAGAGACTGGTATCGCGCGAGATACGACTCGGAGTCCCGGTATGAAGGGTGTTTCTCCATAAACGCGATGCAGGCGTCAAGATTCTCCAGTACCTCCCCGAAGGACTCATCCTCCACCAATCTGCCTGCCCCAGGCGCGTTCAACCGCCGGCTGACGGTGTCGATGTAGGCGTAGTAGTGCAAGTCTGTCCCGACCTCGTCGGCCAGCTTCTGCAGACGCTGCTGCTCAGATAGCAGGTCCTCGCATTGGGCCTGGAAGGATGTGGTCTGCTCCTCTACGCCTCGGAAGGACTCCGACAGGGAGGCCAGCAGCTCCAAGGCGGTGTTCGCGTCTTGTATCAAGGCGTCGAGGTGTCTTTCGGTCATCGAAAGCTGCTCTCCGTACAGCGTGTACTCCTGCTGGCCTGCATCCAGTAGCTCATCCTGGTATGCGTCCAGCAGGATATCGTCGTCCTCGTCTATGACATTTTCGATCCCAGGCAATGCCAATGCATCCAGATTCTTGTCATGTTTCCTTGTCCGCCTCCTCCTCCTCCTCCTCTGTGGGGCATCTTGTTTGAGACCAGCGCGTACGATGGCATGGAAATCGGAGAAGGACTGGGCGCGCCTTGCCAGGTCTGCCTCGGGAGGGGAGTCGTCATCCTCTTCTTCCAGCAGTTCTTCGAGGTCCTCTACGCCCCCGTTGGATGCGTTCGTCCCGTTCGGCTGCTGCAGCAGGGTGCTGCTCCTTCGGCGGTGAGCATAGCTCTGGGACGGGGCCCTCTTGTGCTGCTGTGCCTGTGGTTGTTGGAAATCCAATATCGAGTTGTACCACGAGTCCTCGTACATTTTGGATGGATCGAGGCACGGCAGCAAGCGCCGTGGAGCTTGCGGCTAGGCCTAGCAGTCGACAGAGGGGCGATGCGACGGGGTAGTTGTTTGCTGGCCTCACGCGTCCCAACTGGTAGCTCCCGTGGTTCAGCCCTGTGGCGCCAGTCAGTTCGGCGACGTGTACTGCTGCTGCGGCTGCTGCCAGATTGCAGCCCCGCCCGCACATCAGCGTGGGGCTCTGTGTGCAAGGACCCGAGGACCAGGCCTAGCGGGGGAGAAGCCAGGGCGGGCGCGGATAAGCTTGCAGGGGCAGGGAGCAGGGGAGCTCCTCATACGTGTAGGCTGCATCCTTCCATACAAAGCTTGAGCTTTACTAAGGTTGATGGGCCGCGGCGGATGACCTCACCACTCTAAAGCCTCCCCCACGCCGCCCAAGAAGACCCTTATAACGGTCCCCAGCGATGTATTACGTGCAATTGTTGACTGTCTGAGACCAACATTGACTCACACGACAGAACCAACCACTCTAGGTCCTGGTGAACAATGTCGAGCCTCACGACAAGGGCCGTCCTGCGGCAGCATCCGTCGCTGGCCCTCAACCTCTCACCCCTAAGGCGGCCACTTCAGCGAGGCCTCGCACGATCGTCAGTCCGCTACAGGAGCTCCCGCCCAGTCCCACCGCCGCGCTCCTTCCGCGGCGGCAGGAGGATATATGGCCTTGTCGCGGTTGCCGGGCTGGCTGTTGCCAGCGCGACGTGGGCCTACCCGCTCTTCTTTGGCGACAACGCCGTCGCCGGGATCCCGCAGGCCGAGATCGAGTTCGAGAAGAAGCGCAAGCCCGCGAGGACCAAGGAGGAGAACCGTGACCTGATCTCCTCCCAGCACATCCAGGTGCGCAAGAGCTGGGAGAACCCGGGCGTCTACGCCTGGGGGTCCAACGTCGGCAGGGCCGTCGCCCCGGATTCCAAGGAGGCCGTCGTCAAGACGCCGCGCCGGATACCTTACTTTGACGGCCAGCTGCTCCGGGACCTGAAGCTCGACCAGGACTTTGGTGCTGCCGTGACGGAGAAGGGTGATCTGGTGCAGTGGGGGACGGGCTACTTCGCAGAGGACCCCAGGCCAACTATCACCCTCACGGGGAAGGACATCACCAAGCTCGCCATATCGAGGGATAGGATCCTAGCATTGTCATCTGGCGGGTCTTTGTATTCGATCCCAGTGGCCAGGTCAGATCAATTATCAGGAAACAAGCCGGTCGAGAGCTCGTCTTGGCTTTCATTCTGGTCAAATCCCACAGCAGCAGTCAAATACCGAGAAATCAAGCCCAAAGACCTGGGCTGGGGTGAGAAGATTGTCGACGTTAGCAGCGGCAGGGAGCACGCACTGCTCCTGACCTCAAAAGGCCGCGTGTTTTCCGCCGCATCAAGCTCCGAGAGCTTCCCGTCGCGCGGACAGCTCGGCGTCCCGGGCCTCACTTGGGCATCGAGGCCGCAGGGCCCTTACGACCAGCCGCATGAGCTCGGCACACTGAAGGGGTTCAAGGCCAAGAAGATTGCGACCGGAGAACACCACTCCCTGGTTCTCGATGATGAGGGCAGGGTGTTCGCCTTTGGCGATAACGCCGTGGGTCAGCTTGGCTTCCCTCCGGAGGCCGAGGTCCCTGTGATCGACAGCCCATCTTTGCTGCCATTCAATAAGCTCTACAAGGCGACTGGACTCGTTCCCAAGGTCACCTCTATCGCGGCTGGCGGCGCCAACTCGTACTTTACTGTGGATGCCACAAAGGTCGCCCCACAGACATCCCCGCCGGACAGCATCGCACCGGCGCGGGATCTAGGCAAGGTAGTCGCCGACACGTGGGCAGCTGGCGAGGGCATCAAAGGCAGCCTCGGGACGGGTGCGTGGACGCACGTGTCAAACGGGCCGAGCAAGATCAAGACCCTGTCGGGCCTGTTCGAGTGGGACGAGAAGGCGAACCAGGTCGTCCCGATCCGGCTGGCGCGCCTTTCGGTGGGGAGCACACATACGGCGGCTGTTATGGACAACGTGACGTACGTGGAGGCGACGGGCAAGTCGGGCGAGAACGACACCAACTGGGGCGCGGACATCGTGTGGTGGGGCGGCAACGAGTTCTACCAGCTGGGCAACGGCAAGAGGAGCAACTCGAACGCGCCGATCTACATCGGGCCCCTGGACGGTGGGGCCGGAGACGCCAAGGCCGGGAGGAAGGGGAGGAGCACAGGTTCCAGATCACGCCGAGGCAGACGGCGCGGCTGGGCAAGGACGGCAAGGGCAGGAAAGTGAGCATGGAGCAGAGGGTGGAGTGTGGGCGGTACGTCACGGCTGTGTATTCTGGGACGTGAGATCTATGTGGGGGCAAGAATGATTGAGGGTGTTCATTGGAGTGGGACCTATGTCTGTATCTGGCACGTGAGGTGTGCAGGACCCTGGTTCTGCCATGGCCCTGGCGTTCCCAGGGATTTTGAGAGCGGTCGCGTTTTATTTTTTTTTTATTTTGTGAGCGACCGTCGGATATTGGCGTTCCATGAAAAGGGGATACAGGTGGGAGGGGATTGGACAAGTGAGACGAAACAGGAATCTCAGGGCCGACAAGGTTGGATAGGCCGTCTCTTTTCGGCCACTAGCTACCGTAACGGCCTGAAATATCGTCAGCGGACGCCTGGAATGTACCGTGTATATGAGTACAGCAAAAATCAGCATAGCTCTCCTCTCACAGCCGATTGGAATCCGAGATGAAAGTGCCAGATCTGGAAGAGAAATAATGTGTCATTTCCGGGGGCATGGTAACGAAGCAAAAGGGGAAGATAATGAGTGAGCTGCAGCGAGGGCAAGATCCCTGCGGTGATCTTTTGACTCGGACACCGGCCGAAAGCATGTGCGTGTCGTCTCAGATCTGGGGTTACAAGACAGGATGACCCAAGCTGCCAGCGGGCGAGTCTTTGGGTCATATGAGGGTTGAAAACGGGCAGGTGGACACCTGGACTATTTTGGTATGGGTTCACAGCATCCAAGTGCCGATAGGTATGTGAATACGGCCGTAAATCTACCAAGTAGACAGGCGTATAAGCAGCAGCTGAATAAGGTTTCAAGGTAGTTGCAGGTGCAGATGCAGATGTCAATCCCAGACTGCCGGGAACCGAGGGGGCAAAAGCTAGGAGAGGCATGGTTATACACTAGATACATACTCAAATACTCAGGAGACCATTAGTATTGATGTAGGCATTTGCCACCCGAGTGATGAGCCCAGATGATGGATCAGCCGACCAGGAGGAGGGATCATTCGCGATGTATTATATTGAATTGATTCATCTTAACAGCAAGACTATTGACGTTCATCCATGCCCATCGGATGAGGATGTGCATACATGTAGTCTAGCTGTCTAAGCGTGGTCTACATAGTCATCTACTGCAGAGACACGTCCACATGCCCACACTGCGGTCGACTGACTGACTGGCAGGAAAGAAAAAAAACCCGACTGACAACACACGTCCCCTGCAATCTGCGGGCTGATGCTGCAAATGAGTTGTCGATGTGTGGGGCGGGTCTAGGCTTATTTTAGCAACTCTTCAAACCCACTCGGTTTACTTTGCTGTGCTGTCGATCTGCGGCCCACAGACAACGTCACATCTGAGGTCTCTCTGGAGGCGCAATTGGCTTCCCAGAGCTCTCTCCCCCTGGGCTGCCGGGCTGCAGGTCATCTCCCTCGGACGGGCTGACGGGCTGGACGGGCAGCACGGGCTAGACAAGCGGGCGGGCGGGTGTGACCACGGATAGCAACCCCCCAGGCCTTGCAAGCCGAAGCTACATTTCATCGTGCATGGTACGTACCTCGTTGGCCACCGCACCCACTCCGCCCGCTGCGTACTTGTAAATGATTACCCCAGCGCTCGAGAAAATTAAGTTTGAAGGTAGACTAGACTACCTCGAGACCACCTCAAGACCACCTCAAGTCTACCCGAGGCAGCAAGCAAGACCAGGCACGCCGCCATCCATCCATCCTCCTCCTCCGCCGCCACGGCCCTGCCTGACCTTGCTTGCAACCTTCTCCCAAACTCCAACCAGTCCTGACCAGTCCTGACCAACTACCAGACCAGACCTTACCCAAGACCTGAACCAGGACCTGAACCAGGTCCAAGCCAGGCCATAATAGCCTGTCATTTGTCTGACACACATACACACACACATCACACAGTCGTTTTCGGCTCCGGGCCAGAGTCGACCGCAGGCAAAAACCCTGTACCCGGCGGCGAGAAGGCGAGGCGGCGAGCGCCCTCCGTGGCCAAACAAGACCCTTTCTCTGCCTTGCCCGGCCTGGCCTTGCCCTCCCTGCCTTGCCTTGTGTCGGCCCTGTGCTGCGCTGTGTTGCGTCGCCTTGCGTCACCAATCACAACGGCCAACACCTCACCTGCGACAATGTCAGCCACATAGTCCAGCCTGCCCCGAGACGAGACAAGACGAAACGAACGAGGGCAGAGAACAGGAAGCCCGCCCCGTCACTCCTTTGTCTGCTGCGGCCCTCAGCCTCGTCCGTACCGAGTAGTCCATCTTGGCGAGCCCCCTTGCAACAACCTTGGAGAGGTCACTCGGACTCGCGTCGCCACACGTGCTCAAGTCAATCGCTTTGTCACCGTCGCACCCGTCGTACTTCTTGCGCCCTCGAGCAACAATTCCCCCCTACCGAACAACCCACCGATCGACAGAGCTGAGCTTTCGCTTTGTTCCTGGATGCTGCCCAACACTGCAGCGACGACTATACTTCTCAACAACATCCATTCCTTTGTGTCTCCTCCGCACGCCCGCTTAGTACGCCCCGGGCCACTCGCTCCCGGTGGCGTTGATATTTACAGACTCACACATTGCGCTGCCCATCGCTCGCCTCCGGCGCCACCCGCGGCTACTTCTTTCGCAGGCTCCCACGATTTATCCTTCCCTTGCAGAGACAAGGGCGCTTTTCTCAACTGCTCCCTTGGATCGCGACTCCCCCGTCCGCCCTGGCTGCGCCGTCATCGGCAGTCGCATTGCACCCTGTCCCACCCACCAGCGGCGGCCGCCGCTCAGACGCAAAGACGCCACTCACCCTTACCTTGACAGAGTCACATCGCCGGCCAGCATCCACCATGGACCGCCTGCGGTCCGGCTTCCACCGGAAAAGCAGGAAGGCATCACCCTCTCGACCTACCATAGTAACCGACGGAGCACACAGCTCCGGCAAGACCACTCCCGAGCCCGCCTCGGCAAGCCCTCTCCAGGTCCCGCACCTCCCCAACAAAGACAAGAAGACCTCGCCCTTCCGCTCCTTGCGCGACTTCAGCCGCTCCCACAAGCGCCAACGCTCTCCCGCTGCCGGCTCCCTCCCCCGTTCGCCCATCGGCGCCACCTACACTTTCGATGGGCTCGACGACGCGCCTACCACCTCGCCCACCGTCCGGGGAGGCAGCGGTGACCTGCACCCGCAAGCAGAAGCAGACATGAACGGTGACCCCACCGGGGGTCAGCCCCCCAAGATGCCCTCCTTCCTGTCCCTGCCGCAGCACGAACTCATCGCCAAGTTTCAGGAGATCGTCTGGATGGAGCGCAACCGCATAATGCAGAGCCTGACGAACCCCTCGCCGGATTTTAAGTGGGCGCGCGTCACTGGCGATCATCTGAAAAAGTTGGACAGGTATATGAATATCCAGCCTTGGGAGAACAACCGCGTCAGACTGTGCGTCCCACCGGGCAAGGTGGATTACGTCAATGCGTCGCCAATAACGCTCAGGTCCACCACACCACAGCAAGGCTCTCGGCCACAAGGTCAAGGATCTAGCAACAAAGAAGATGCGATAGTTGGGCTTTCTGATCTTGCGGGCGGCGGTCCCAAATACATTGCAATGCAAGGGCCCAAACGGAACACCACAGACCACGTGTGGCGCATGGTGGTAGAGCAGCTGGAGAGCCCTGCCGTCATTGTAATGTTGACGGAGACGCACGAAGCGAACATGGAGAAATGTTATCCTTACTTCCCGCGCAGCCCTGAGGATGCGCCCCTGGAGATTAACGAGAGGAACGAGTTCGGCGATGCCTTCAGGGCAAGCATTCGCTGCGAGACAATCGAGGAGACTGAGGCCGGAGATGCTATCGAATTACGGAAGTTGGTCATAAGATCCTACAAGAGCCCAGGCAAAATCACAAAGACTCGCAATAATGGCGACAGGAATAACCTAACAACACCAGTCGGAGATGAAGTCGACGCCAGCGGCGACGTGAAGATGCTATCGCCTCTCAAGAGCGCACCAGACAATGAAGATCTCTCCGAAGAAGATGGCACTGATGATAAGAGCGTCAATGCGGAACTCGAGGGATCAAGCAATGCGCACGAGAAGGAGTTGCCAGCAGAGTACGAGGAACGTATTGTGTGGCACTTCCTCTACAAGAAGTGGCCGGACTTCGGTGTCCCCGCCATTGAGGACATTGACAGCTTTTTCACACTGATGCGCCTGTCGCGGGAGAAGAACGCCAGCCCCGAGAACCCCCGTATCGTGCACTGTAGCGCGGGCGTGGGGCGCAGCGGGACCTTCATCGCGTTGGAGCATCTCATACGCGAGCTGGACGCCGGCGTAATGGATAATTGGGACTCGCCCTCACACTTCCGACATAGGAGGACGGATGAGGGCGATTCCGCCACCACCGAAGGTGACCACAACAATTGCCACCATCGGAGTGCCGATGACTCGGACGGCAAGATGGACGTCGAGGACCAGCACACGACCGCCACCACGGAGGTTGAGGGCGACGATCTTATCTTCCACACAGTGAACCAGCTGCGTGAGCAGCGGCGAAGCATGGTTCAGGCCGAGCCGCAGTTTCTGTTCATATACCAGGTTATGCGCAAGCTCTGGGAAGATAGGTACGGGCCGGCCGTGTCGCCCTCCGCCGCGTCGTCCGTTGGACCGCCGCCGAAAATCAACGGACCCAGTGATACCGGTGGCGAGGACAGCGATACCGGGCAGCCTGCCCGCAAGAGGCAGGAGTTTGACCCCTTTGTCGAGCAGCAGCGGGACCACCAGGCTTAGGGGCTCGGGGCCCGGCAGCTCGGCAATAGGCGGTCCTCTGGCAATGGCAGCGGACGCACCAGAGGTAGCGGTCGCAACGATGAGAACAGCAGGAGAGAACGGAGCTCCTTCTTGATACCCATACCGCCTGACTTCCCGGGACCGCGGCGGAGTGTTTCCTATAATGGCGACGAGAGAGGCGGGGACAAGAGGAAGAGATCGTCCCGGGAATCACGGCACTTCGAGGATCCGGACATGTCATGAGATACTGCATCTGGGGGCTGGGCAGGAGGCGTTGGCAGAATACTTTCTGTTTGGCCCTTGGTGGTTGTGCTGTGCCTTGAGCGCACACGTTAAGGGTCTGTTTCTCTGAGGAGACCACCGTCTGATGGGTCATTGTTCAAGCATAGCATTTAGTTGTTCTCGTCTGTCTTGTTTCTTCTTCCTCTCGACCACTCATACAGCATTGCATCGTCCTATGGTTCACTTTGTTTCTTCTTCAATATGGACAGAGAAGGGACCCACGGGGAAAGGAGGAGGTTAGCATTGTCTTTTTGTCTTCGAAGCGACGGTGGTAAACTCGTATTCCCACATGCATACACATGAGTTTGAGATTTCTCTTAGAGGAAAAGGAGTGGTGCCTCCTTTAGGGGAGCACCTGGGTTAATTTGATCTACTCAAGCTTTAACTACCACATAAATTTCTGAGTGTTGTGTTCGCGGCGGGGAGTATGCCTCATGTGTAAATTGGTCGAGGTCCTTGCTCCGAAGTGGATGAGATATAGGACCAGCCCAGGTTAACAAACGCGTATACACGGATATACATGCTATTCAAACATACATCTGGGGAAACATATCACCTCTGCCATGCTTCTTGCTGACCACCCAAAATCTCGCTCCCGGATCTCGGGTTTGACCTCGCGGCTTCGCGGCTACGACGGGGCTAGGGTCTCGGATGATTTGTAAGTTGAGGTCCGTTTCACTCTTGGCTCGGATCTTGTTGGCTAGTATGGGTGTTGTTGTTGTGAGTGAGGCCAAGGCTTCCGTTCTCTAGGCTGGTAATGTGGACTTCCGCCCACATGTTCTATATTCTAACCTCCTCACATATACTACCCAGAGAAAATTGTCTAACCAGCCTCCACACTCAAAGCTCCTGTTGTGGTTCCGGGCCCGACCAGTGCTGGGGGCCGCGGCACATGGCGGCCGAAATCCGAGATGTCCGACCGAGCTCGCATAAGACGCTGCCGATGCCAAGGAACGCGATGGACAATCGTACCGGACTGACAGTCTATGTGGCACATGGCAGAGTGGAGATATCCTCTTTAAGACCGGTACGGGCTTATGGTCCAGCTCCAGTAGGCTACCTACTACGGTCCTGTCATTTTGGGGGTAGCTTCTTTCCACGTGCGATGCGGTGGAACTGGACCCGAGCTCTTACATGTAACACGGGCCCGGGATTATGGGCAGCTTATATATATACATATAACGATGGCCATGACCAATGGTATTGGTTCAACTACCTTTGGTCTCAGTGATAGATCTGATGAAACACCCTTGAATATACAATCCAACCTCAGACTCTGTGACCACGACCATGGCATCCCAACCCATCCTCCTCAAGGGCGGGACCCTCCTGCTCCACGACGCCAACGACAAGGTCGTGCCGACGAGGGCAGACCTCATCATCGAGGGCGACAAGATCGCCAGGATCGAAGGCGATATCGACCCCGCCGCCGCGGCGTCCGCCAGGGTGATCGACTGCTCCTCCAAGATCGTCTCCCCGGGCTTCGTCTCGACGCACGCGCACCTGTGGCAGTCGCAGCTCAAGGGCCGGCACCCCAACCACACGCTCGTCGAGTACATGCCGGAGGGCTGCTACGCGGGCACCTTCTACGCGCCGCGCGACCTCTTCTGGGGCCAGCTCGCGGGGGCCATGGAGTCGGTCGACGCCGGCACCACCACCGTCGTCGACCACTCACACCTCAACCTGGGGCCCGACTACCGTGAGACCCACTCTGCCCTTCTAAATGCGCCTGTGGCCCCGTATATGCAAAGAATGGAACATATAAATATATATACTAACACGCCACAGCCAAAACCGCAATCCAGGCCCTCACCACCTCGGGTCTGCGCACGGTATACTGCTACTGCGCCCCACGGCGCATTCCCTCTTTCAGCCCACTGAAACTAGAGGAAGATCCCGTCCCCCCGCCAGAGGTCTTCGACGCCTTCACGTCCCTCGCCTCCCCGGCCAAGCCCCACGGCAACGGCCGCGTGACCCTCGGCTTCGCCCAGGACAACATCTACCTGCCCCCTGCGACCCTACAGTCTATCTACGCACGGCTCCGCGGCGATGGCCACGGGGCCCGCGCACAACTGATAACCACCCACGCGCAGGGCGGCCCGGCCTTCGGGGGCCGGCCCCCGGCGGTGTCGATCCTCGGCGGGGCAGGCCTCCTGGGTCCTGACGTGCTCCTGAGCCACGCGCCCGGGCTGGAGGCCGAGGACGTGGCTGCGCTCTCGGCGGCCGGGGCGTACGTGTCGAGCACGCCCAACACGGAGATGCAGATGGGGATGGACCCCGTGGCGCTGTACAGGGGCGTCTACGACGGGCGCGTGGGCAGCCTGGGCGTGGACTGCCACACGTGGGGCACGAGCTACATGCCCACGCAGATGAACCTGGCGCTGCAGGCGCGGCGGCTCGGGAGGGCCGGGGAGGCCGGGCGCGAGGGGAGGTGGGTGCGGCGCGTGGAGGGGACGGCCGAGGAGGTGTTCAACCTCGGGACCGTGGGCGGGGCGCGCGCGGTGGGCATGGCTGGGAGCATTGGGCGGCTGGCCGTGGGGTTCAAGGCTGATGTCGTGGTGTTTGACGGGCTGAGCCCCGGGATGGCGGCCGCGGCTCAGGAGGACCCTGTGGCGGCTGTCGTGTTGCATTCTAGCATCCGCGACGTGGAGGCGGTCATCGTCGACGGCGTGGTGAGGAAGGAGGGCGGGAGGCTGTGTGATGTCGTGGTCGATGATGCGCCCGAGGGACTCACAGAGCAGATCGTGTCTCCGGGGACTGCCCTTGGGTGGCAGGATGTTGCGAAAGAGATCCTGAGAAGCCGGGATGAGCTCAATGGCCGGTTTGTGGGTGTGGAGTTTGCGAAGGCCCAAGAGGATGTGATCGATATGTGGCACATGAACCGTTCAGCTATGGTGGAGCAATGATCACAGCCTTGAAAAAGGCAACGACCACCATGTTCACAGCACATATCTCGTGGAGATCTCCTCTCTGTTGAATTGTACAATTACTATCCCTCCTTATGTCCCACGGACCCTACCTTGTGAGCCTCCATATAAGTGATCATACCTTGAAGCTGTACCTAGATGTTGTCACTTCAAATACAATCGGGAATCGTATGCAACATACAACATCAAGCCCCGGTGAAGCTCCTCACAGTCTGGTGGTCAGCAATACGACTAGCCGAAGCATGCGCGTGTATATAATTTCGTTCTGCAGTCTTCTCGCTTCGCTCTCGCGGTGGAAGCATCCAACCGAGCTGGAGTGTTCACCAGAGTAATCGAGATGAGTTTCGGAGCCGGGCTCGAGGATGGCGTCTCTTGTCTTGGGTACCAATGGGAAGCACGCTGACGCAGGGACTGACTGCATGTGGTTGCCTCGCTTGACCCTGGTTCGTCTAAAGAAGCCGAGCGTCTTGACAGGCAGAAGAGCGAGCGCGGTGTGGTTTCACAACCGGGCCCAGCCCGTGCGTGCGGTTCAATTTCAGCCCAATAGAATCAAAAAGGAAAGAAAAATCGAAGACAAAATTTTGACCGGGATATTTGCTTTACAAGAGCGCGAATCTTTGGCCTCGTAGGCCCGGGGACGGCTAAAGTGGGCGTCGTCTGAAGTGCGGAATTTTTGTGACGCGACGGAGCAGCGATACTGATTTGGTAGATTCTGGAATAGGATCAGGAACAGACGGTCCGCGGTGGCTAAAATGTCGAGGGACGATGGGGAAGTTCAAGAAGTTGGCACACTAGCAACAGGACCGGCGGCTATGGCGAGTTCTCCGGTACCGTAAAGACATTTGAGGCAAGGAGAAAAGGGAAGTGCCGTTGAGTCATCCTGCTGCTGGCCGATGGTTGTCTGCCGGCTCGAGTGTGAAGGTCGTCGTCATTCTCGGTGCAGTGTGTGTGTGTGTGTGTGTGTGTAAGGACGGCCGGAGAACAGGGACCCAGGCTGATTTGACAAAAGCGACGTCGGAAGGTTTGATTGCGTCCCAAGCACCTGCACTGCACGCATGCACTCCCCCAGGCTGTCCGGGATTGTTGGATGGCAAGGTCTCTGCATTCGCTTGCCTGTGCCGGATGTGACGTCGAGCAGAGCTTGACTGGGAGAGTCCGGAGCCGTGTCCAAGTGCGAGATGCTTGTTCTTTGAGAGGTCGTGTTGAAGGCGGTCAGTATAGGAAATCATTCCCGAATCATCAGCCCGTCATTGGGCCTTGCACATGCGCTTCCACTGCATTGCATTGCACCGCATTACCTTGGGTAGTAACGAGGAGAGAAGTTGGAAGTCTATGTGCTACAACATATATGCGGTGGGGCTAGAGGCTGAGAGGAAGTAGTGGAAGAGTCAGACCTGAACGACGTCCAAAACACCGCGACACCGCAATCATTGCCTAATTCGTGCTCACCGGGCACGCCCAATCTGCTCGATGCGTTTGACCGGGGCGCCTGTCGGTGAGAGGCATGCTCCCTTTCTCTTTTTGCTTTTCTCTTCTTCTCCTTCTTCTTCCTCTTGCCCCCCTCTTCTTTTCCGTGAGGGTCTGTCTGGACACTGGCGACGGTGAGCGGTGGGATGATATTCGCCTATATTGATAATTAATTACATGCTAAACCCACCCGTTGCACCGGGCCACAAAGACCACATGGCGACCACGCGATCTGTTGCGTGCGACCCGACAATGTCGCAGGGCATGTGGGAAAGGTGGGCATGTTACAGCAAGGACGGGGCACGCAATAACCAGAGGGATCAAAAATGACAAAGATGACAGAAACCTCTGTATGTGTGGTGCGGGTGCAGATCCCCCAAGCACAGACATTCCCGACCAGGGCCCCGTAACCGTACCTTGTCCTTCCTTCAATGCCAGACACCCGCATTTGGTCGTCTGGTCCGTCGGCTGTACTGTAATCAATCCACCATGTTCTGTCACTCTCCGGGGCGCTGGGGATGACGATCAGCGGCTCCATGACATGCCGCCCGTGTTCGCGCCTGACGATGCCCGACCCTACCGTACTTGCGTGCGTACTGTAGTGTCACCGTCTGGCCTCTCTGTCCCTGAGTCGGGCCCCATGTCTCACTCATGGCACCGAAAGCATCGTCTGCACCAGCCTCAATTAATTGATCCCGCCAGCCCGTCCCCCAGCCCAGCCCAGCTCAGCTCAGCCCGGTCCGGCCTGGCCCTAGCTCAGTTTCCAGCTCAAGCCCATCGCCCATCGCCCATCGCCCATCGCCCATCTCAGGCCTTTTTGTTTTTGAGCTCCCTTGACTTTCGTTTCGTGGAAACACCGAGTCAAGCCCCTTATCTCGCGTGCGCGCGGCGTGCGTGCGCACCCGGAAAACCCAACTCACGCTTTCACAGGCCTGATTGAGTTTCCGACGGCGTCCAGCTCGGGTCACTTCCCGACCCAGCCTCAACTAGACAGAACGTCCACGCTCGCGCTGACGACGCATCTTCATTCGCGCTACACCGGGACCCGTGGGATCGAACCCAATGGGTCGGGGCTGAAAGGTCAGACGCCCCCCAGGGGCTCAAGGTTCAGTCTCGGTGGCAGCCGCGGCCCGTCACAGTCTTGGCTTTTGCTCTATTTCATCCCCTTGCTTGAAAGAAAGGGTGAAGACGACGCGAGGTCGTTTTCAGGAGTGACAGGTGTGATGCGACCGCATGAACCATGGTAAAGGGGGGGCAGTCTCGGGATGTCTCTCGGGGGAGGAGGCCAAACCAACCATGGGTTCTCGGATGCCGGGTTTGGGTTTGGGTCTGAGTGCGCGGCCAGCATCTTGACGTGACAGTCTGAGGTTGTCTCTGCCTGGCGCCCGGTGTCTGGCTGAAGGCGTGCAATTGAGCCGACAAGAGTCTCGAAATTGGCTTTGTCCCAAGCCCTGTCAGGAAAATATTCCAAACCGGGGCGCCCGCTGATCTTCAACACCACGGCACCCATCACGACATGTGGTGCCGCCAGCGGGCCTCATCCCTGTCAGGTGTGTCTGTGGCCCGCGATGACCCACGATGACAGCACAGGGCTCGGACGGCGAGGCTGTTTGTATTGTAGCACCCGGCTTTTCCGCCGCCCATCACCGGCTCCCGCCCTGACAACAACGCCATCCGTGAGCATTCTTTCCTCACCCCAAGGTCCGGCCTGGCAAGTCCCGCACAACACTGGATTGTGTCCTCCAGGCATAACAGCGAGCGGAGGGAAGAGGGGCAGTTGGATCAGCGATGATCGAGAAACAAGTCTCACCGGCCATCCTCCGGCTTGACACATGCGTGATTCGACCGGGTGCCGGTAAATTTCCCTCGACGCACGTCTTCACATATACGAAAAGGGAAGCACACGCACGCACGCCTCGTCGTCGTGTGCGTGCCTCCGCTCCCGCTTCGTCTTCCACTAGCAGCTAGTTCCCTTTTGCTTGGCTGCAAGGAGGGTTCGTCTCAGGTTCACAAGGCTCGGTCTATCAACGGCGACAGGACAATAATGCGCCTGCGCCAGGGACTTGGTTCAAACCCGTCCAGGCTATTATCCTGCCACAGTCCCAATTTCCGCCCGCCCCAGAAGCGTCATCACTCCCCCCCCCCCTCTCCGCGCAGGAAAACCCACACACACCCGCCGAACAAGCCGGGTGCTACAATGTCAGCATGTGCCCTTGGTCGACTTTGCCTCTCTGTTCTCGCCGTGCCGAGGGCCCTGGCAGCCCTGGTTGGCTGGTTGGGTTGGTACCGTAATGTAAATCCGCGTCCCACCTTTTTCTATGGCCCTACCCCCCCTGCTCGAAATCCCACCGACAATCTCACAGAGATCTGCCGTTTGGCTAAAGGACCAACTGAACCTGGAACCACGCAGCACCCCTGCCCTGTCTGGTGTGGGCGGGACTCCTCTGCTGACTTCCCTGCAAGGCGATTCATGACACTCTGATCCGAGCCCCGGTTCTTTTTTTTTCTGCTGTGCTCGTGGTGTTCTAGAAGTTTTCCACAGCAACATATCTCGAGCCCCATTTATTATCTACATAGCAGCATAGGTTATCAAAAACAGACCCACCTCGATTTGGAAATGTGAGGAGAGCTGGCTTCTTCAATCCCGGCCCACCGCACGACACATTACCACGGTACACCCACGGCCCTGTTCTGTGCTCGTAGCATGTCAAATGTCGCCAGTGCCTGGCTACTACCGTCCCAGTGGTACCATGTTTCGATTGGAGTCAGTTTCTGGAGTACAATGTGTACTGCAGGCAGGGCTTATCCGAAGTCGCCGCCGACTCCCTCATATGGACGGGGAAAAAGCAAGTCGAAGTCGAAGTCCACCACCCAATCCCATACTGTCGTTGGCCCTAAATCTATTATGCTTTGGGTCTATTTCGCGCCAACTGAACCACCCGCTCATCTCCTCTTCTACCTCATCGGCTCCTCCTCTCTTCCCGCATCTCTCTCCTCGTGCCGGCATGCAACAGGTTAAAGTTAGGCCGGCGATACCCTGTAACTCGCAGAGGGATTATCACGGGTGTTGCCAATGCTGTTGAGTCTACCACAGAGCCCCACGGCCTCCCGCGGCGGAAAGTCTAATCAGTATCAGAAGGTTGCTCTGCGTCCGTCCCGCAGGCATACACCAGACACAGGGTCAGGTCACACTGCTCAGCTTACTCAGGCCCACCCGAAGGGTGACCATTTGCAGCTACCGTCGCGGTGACACGGCAGCCTGCGCCTGCACCCTCCCAGGCGGTACGCTATAGGATCATTGCCCCCTCAGATGTGTCTCGCATCCTGGGGAGCCCGTCATTAGGGTTTCCCACAACGCGCCTAAAGTACCGTCACCACACACGCATACATGGTGCATCCGCACGTCTTTCTGGCATCTGAAAGCTGCAAGAAAAAGGCTCGGCGCCTGCGGGTCGAGGGCAGGCAAGGAGCAAGCGAGACGAGCGGGTCAGACAATGCGAGATGCCAGCCCGGGATCCGACCCAATGGCCCAGAGCTCTCTCTCTGTCCCCATCAACGGCCAACGGTCAGCCTGCAGGCCGATATTAAGCTTGGGACTTGTATGCATACATAGACCGCACATGTAGTACACTGCCTCGATGCGACCTGCAGGACATCACTTACTCGGGACCGTGATTATCAGCAGAAGCATCTGCCCGCAGCAGTACTCGACCGAAAAAACGAGTGGGTGGGACTCCGCACGAGAATACCACCCATATTCCCAACGACAAGAGCCTCGAATTGGGAACACGGGACTGGACCAAACTTAGCATTGCGGAGTGTCTTGGACCAGGGGGGGCTGCCGTCGATAGAGGGAGGGAGGGCCTATCCCGTCCCAACCCCACGAGGGACACTGCCGACCTGGATCCCAAGTGGGGACAACCTCAACCTATACCTAGTCCATAACAGACGATCCAGCCTGGTGCAGGCGAGGATCTCTTGGATTTTTTTTTTTGGGGGGGGGGGGCAGGTCTCTTTATTCTCTCCGACCCGCGATTTCAGTTTTGATTTGCATGCATTCTCGTCTCTGTACCCTCCACCTTCCAGGCCCCGGGTGCCTGTGGTTCTTGGTGCCCCCCATCCGATCTGTCACAAATCACAGGAGCATATAAGTCGAGGGGCGGACCGTCGCTCGTGTGCTGCCTCGACACGGCCCAATCCAAGGACAAGCCCAGCAGCAGCCGACTGACTGCGTCTCCCCGACCACGCGATTGCAATCCTGCCCCCCACACCCCTGGCAGATCTCGTCGTGCGAGATTCGCAAAGCTCCTTTCTCTGCTCCAATCTGAGCTTGGTGGGTCGTCAACGGACTGGACAGACTGCCGGCCCTGACTTTCCATTTTCTCTTACAGAGTACTGGTATCATTCTACTTTTCCAACAGGATATCCAACCTCGACGTGCCTGGACTGGATCTGGAACACATCCTAGCCTCGTCAGCCGCGGCCCAAACACCGATCTGAACGCTACCTCAGCCTGGTCTATCCATTTTCCCTTCTTTTTTTTCCCCCCTCTCCTTGGACCTCAGCTGCGCATCGACACTCGAAACCGATATTTGACATTGGCTAGCAGAAAGTATCCATGTAGCGTCATATATCAATTTCGGTTCACGGATGCCCAACTGGCCACTCGACCACGACCTGCAACACCGAGGACATCCCTCGTCTGATCTATTATCTTATTTTCCCCGGTGGCCTGGGAACTTCCTGTCGTCGCCCGTTGTGCTCTGCCCGTTGCGCGTGGTTGTTTCGCTGGTGCCCCGTGCTGGTGCTGGAGCCGGACAGGACAAGACTGGACTGGACTGGACTGGGCTGGACTGAACTGTGGACATGAGGAGAAGGAGGACCGTCGACCATTAATAAGAAAATCACAAGCCATTCGCCTCCTCCACCATCTTCCCATCCCGTCGCCTCCCTCCAACATCTTCCCATCCGGGCCCATCCCACTGCCATCCCGCGCTTCCTTGTGCCGGGCTTCACAACTGCCCTTCCTGACGGAATCGCCCCCACCACCCCACTCACCCACTCAGCCGGCCTTGCTCCGGTTGTGTGTGTGAGAGAGTGTGAGAGTGTGAGAGAGACAAGGAGAGATTGCTTGGGTGTGTGTGTGCTCGCGCACGCGGATCGGCTGTCCTTCCCGTCGTCACCGAACCGGTCAGCTCACGGGGCCTATCCTGTGGCATCATCTCCGGTTTTACCGGGCGCGGCTCTTTTGACGGGATCCAAGGATTGATTCACCAAGGATCATTAGGATATCACTGGCCTGGCGGCCTTGTCTATCCGGCCATCCATCCATCCATCCATCCACCCATCCGTCTATTCACCCAGCCGTCCGTCCCATCTACCTATCTATCTTATCTACCCGCATAACCTCCCTCCTCGGACTCGACCGGCCGATTCTCCCACCATCCCCGCCTTCCTCTCACCCCCCTTTCGACCCCTCCATCCCACCCTCTCCGCAGAAACCAAGGGGGAGGCGCGCGTGCAGCATCCGCAGCCAAGCAGCCAGCAGCAGCCAGCAGCGACGGCATCACACCCTGCCAATCAAGTGGCTGCCAGATCCGGGCTACTGCAGCTGCCACACTCTAGCACGACCGAACATTGGGTAACTGCGGCGTACAGCCCATAGCATCTTTCCCTGACAATCAAGCCCGCAGCACTCGACCTCGACGGGAGCTGCAGCTTGATTGTTGCTTTTGCGACTGGGGTCTGGGCCTGCACTCTAACATCAACCTCTGGCAATCTGCACCTTTTGCCCTACCTCAGGACCTAGTCCGTTGTCCTTGGTCTCGACAGGTGACGGCCAATCCTTTCTACTATCTGCCAGTCTGTCAGACTTAGTGGCGACAGCAGTTGCAGGCGCACGTGGAGGACTTGGGTGTGCAGATTTACGCCATACACTCACTCACTTTATCCATATCCGGAATCAAAGTGCCAAAACTCGGTCGGCCAGGACAGAAAAGTCGCAGCCTACCTAGCCGCGGCGCAGGTCGAAGTTGCATCCTCCCCACGCTGGCTGGCACTTCGCAAGGACCTGAGTTTGGGGGCGCGCAAGGCTCTGGATCCTACGGTACGATACGATACGGTACAGGGCGGCCCAGCACAGCACGGCACGGTACGGTGCGGTGCGGTACACACACTCGAACACATACACACACTTACCCCGAGTCCAAGAGACGGGACGTGCCATACCATACATACGACCAACCGACATACATCCATCGAGAGCCATACATACATATTTGCCGCTGATAAGATAGAGAGGCGGCGTCATGACGTCGATCGTAAGTAACATCCTGGTCTCCTTTTTTCCCTTTTGCTTCTTCGTCTTTTCTCGTCTCGTCTCTCGTCCTTCGGGTCCAGTTGATTGCATATCCGCCCGCTTGGTTCCGTTGGCTCGCTTGGCCCTCTTGAACCACATGGGATGCAAATGCGAATGCGAATGCAAATGCACTCCTCATCCCTTTTGCTGGGTATCATGATGCCCACCAAGGCTGTCACCCCTACGTACAGCCCCTTCAATTCCACTTTCCCCGGCCTGCCTTTCAAGGGTGTGGAACGTGCAAGTCAAAACAAAAGTCCCAGATTGGTATCAAACAAGCAGGGGGGGCAGAACAACAGCATTCCAAAAAAACACCCATCCTGACGACCCGACAATCCCAAAGTTGGATCGGTCCCATCTCGACAGCCTGTGGCCGGCGTCGTCCTACACACCCATTTCCTTCCTTGCACACTTGCGCATCTGCACGTCTATGCACCTCTCACGTCCCCCTGGAATCCGAACGAGGCGAGGCGCCTTTTGGTGTGACCCCCAAACCCGCACACCATTCATTCATCATCCCTACCCTGCTTGTCATCCCACGCTTCTCACTGCTGCTGCTTCTTCGCAGAACTGCTTTTTCTTTACATTTCTCTTCCTTCTGCTACGTACCTGCCTACCCAAAACACCCCCCTTGCACTACCCTCCTTTGCGGCAGTCTGTTCCTTGACCGCCTCACCGCCTCGCTCGCCTCGACCTCCCGTCACCTGCGCCAACGCCAGCCCGGGCAACCACTCTGCCACTTCACCCTTTTCCCCCCAGAGCCGGCACCACTGGAATGCGCTGTGAGACACATGGGTTCTGACATACGGAACCTGTCCTATTACCTCGCTCCTCCCATGACGTGGGCCTCCGTCTAATTGCGTCGCCGCGGTCATGGAAAATCTTGCGGAGTTTCCAGCCATATTCCCGTGCGAATAATAAGACGCCCTGCAAACCTTACCGGCCCATCCATCATCCATCTATCTGCCTGGCCTTTTGCGCCCGCCCCCCTTTGCCTTGATTATCAAGCTCCACACCACACCACTTCCAATTACACCCCATCTCTTCTCTTAAATACCAAACGACGCCCTATGCTCTGCTGTTCAGCTGCTCTGCTGTTCAGCTGCTCTGCTGTTCAGCTGCTCTGCTGTTCAGCTGCCCTGCTTGACTCAGTCATCCCTTCTCCGTTGTTTTTGGTTTCTCGTTGGCCTCCCGGCATGGTTCGCATGCCAGCCTAGACGTCCAACATGATATTAATATCCGGTGTCCAGTTATGTCTGGCGCACTACTGCGATGTCCACGGCCCCACTCCGTTGATGGTCACCGAGGGCCTTCCCGTCCCATGCAGCGCATGCTACGACGAGGCGCTCTATTCAGGCAGCGACCGCCCACACTCGAGCGCCAGCACCCCGACCTCCACCATCCAGTCCGGCGTGGCCATCACCGAGGCCCTCCGCCGACTCGACCTCGACAGCAAACGCAGCTCCTCCACGCCCGCATCCGAGCAAGACCCACCCATCAACCGCTCCGCCTTGCGCCGCGCCACCCAGATCGCCTCCGCCTCCGCTGTGGATACGCCGCCCGTCAGCCCCCGCTACACGTCAGATTCCCCGCAAACCGGAGCAGCGCATGCGCGCCGTGAGTCGAGCTACAGGAGGACGTACGACGAGACGGTAATGCGCCGGGCCGGCCCATGCGACAACTGCGCCCTCACCCTACCCAAGAGGCAAGAAAGCAGATCAAAAGACGGCGACGGAGATGCAGGACCGACGTTGCGCACTCGCGCACCCTATGCCCGTGTGTACGGCAGCGGCGTGCCTGGAGACGCATCGCCCCCGAATTCTACCTCAACGGTATCCGATGACGAAGAGGTGCCACCCCGGAGACCCACCCACCGCAGGACAGGAACCGTCACCTCCGTCACCTCCCGATCGAGTGCGAGCTCCTCTTCACCGGCGAGCGGCCACACCCACTACCTGGACTACACCTCGACCCACGAGCCCGTCGTCCCGTCCTCCTTCTCCATCGTCCGCGCCTCCTGCATCCGGACCCTCTCGTTCGAGACATTACCGCGGGGCACGGCGATGAACACAGGCAACACCCCGACCGCATCCCCCTCGACCCCAGGCTTCGTCACGACTCACAGCCCCGGCGCCGCCGCCTCGGGCGGGCCCATCTTCTTCGGCGACCCAGGCGCGGGCTACACGACGGCGTACATCTTCCGGATCCCCGACGTGCACGCGCGTGGCCACAAGCGAGTCTACGCCTTCCTGGCCCTGTCGACACACCGCGAGCGCATGGCCATGAAGACCTTCACCTTCATCTCCAACGCCTTCCGCGAGCTGGCCGCCTGGATCCAGGGCCTGGCCGAGGCCGAGGCGGAGCGCTACGCCAACGACACGAGCGCCGCAAGCAGCCCCTTGTCGGCAGGCGGCGGCATGTACGGCGGCGGCATGGGGGCGTCGGCTCACCAGCAGCAGCAACAGCAGCAGCAGGGCCAGGGCCAGGGATACGACGCCGACAGCGGCAACACCGCGGGCAGCGGGTTCCTGGCTGGCGGCATGGGCGGCGGCCTGTCGCGCCGCATGGGCGGCGGGTACGGCGCCAGCAGCGTGAGCCTCAAGGCTCGTGGCCTGGCTGAGCTGGTGGGCCTTCCGGACTTCTTCATCGAGCTGCACTCGCGGTTCGTGAGGCTCCTGCTGGAGCTGGGCGTCGTGCTGAGCTCTTGAGTGCTGGCTGACCCTGGTGGGGTGTCGGCAAGCTGCCTTGACGGCTGTGGCTGTGTATGATGGTGTGTCTCGAATACTTGTTATACGATACGGCGGGACCTGCAGTGAAAAAGAGATGGAAATACCCCTCGGTCTCTCCTTTCATGGAAGGAGAGGCTCCAGCGGAGGATGTGGGTAAATCTTTGAATTTTGTTGCTAGGCGCAAAGCGAGGCGTTTCGTTCGCTTCTTGTTTGTTTTCTGTCTTACTTTACTTTTCTTCGTCCCCCACAGACGGGTATCGAATGAATTGGGGTGCAATTGGAGGATATACCAAAAGCCTTTTTTTTTTCCCTAGACGGGAGAGGGAAACAAGAAACGAACCCCCGGGGTCCCCCAGGAAGGGGAACGGGGGGAAGCGAGAGAGAGGAAGAGATACCAAACCGGCAAGCCGATAAAATACATGGAAGGGGTGTTGATGGAATTGTACTATTTTGAAATACTACCTATGCTACTAGGTATTGTAATTGTTGTTGTCGCTGTTGCTTCTGGTTCTGTTGTTTATAGCTTGTTACATTGGGGGAAGAGGAGGAGGGCCTTTTGAGAGAAGGCTGTCTGTACCATCATATCATTTATACCCACCACGAGCCAAACTATTTATGTGCAATATCCTTCCGAGCCTATCTGCCTGTCTACTCGGTGCCCACGGAGAGACTTGTCTTTCTTTCTGCAAGTCTTGTCTCTATCCCACGTCGTTCCTGTCCGCTCGAACCCCCAGTACGCTGTTCGTCCCCCTTACACCCCAACCCACAACGGACGGAGTCGAAGATTTAGTTTGATGGTATTTGTCCACCGCGACCTGGCGCAAGGCTTGGGAAAGGCCTGATTGTGACATGGCCGCAGAGACTATCCCGCGTTGCGTGTGAGGGAGTGTGAGGCAGAGAGGAAGGAGGAAATCGAGGGACAAGAGCCAGCGCAGACCGGAATGTACTTGGATTGTCCAAGTTTGTGGTGCTCTCCCTCTCTCTCCCTCTCTCCCTCTCTCTCCCTCACTCTCCCTCTATCTTCCTCTCTCTCTTTTCCCCTCAATCCAGGTCACCCATTTTCGATCTCCTCCATTGTTGCCCCAGATCACACCCGACACAAAGCCCTTGTGGGCACGAGTCCGCTCTTAGCCATCTGTAGGAGAGACGTCGGACCGGTGCAGATGGACCGCCATCGCCCACCTTCGGGGACGGGTGGCAATCCCGCCTCTATTTCCACTCTGGTGGACCAAAACCCTTTGTGAGGCATAATCGCGACCGCCTGCGTCGCCTGTGATAAGATACTATATCTAGCGGTGTCCGCGTAGTGGGAGGAGTCTTCGGCCTGAGGTCGGTTGGGGGGAGGTCACTGGGAATGTGTAGATGCTGCGCGTTGATAATTATGAGTATGGTTTGCTAGCTGAGGTGGAAGGAGTAGTGCGTCTCTCACTATGTGATGGGTGACGCGAAGATGAACACATGTTAGGGGCCCCGGGGCTTGCTACGGGGAAACCAGTGCTGAGAAGTCTCTTGAGTCGAATCGAGGACCAGGTATCAAGTGGTCAGGTTGTCTTTTAAGTTGCGAGGGGAGGGGGAAATCTAGAATTTATGGGGGACTACCATGATGGAGGCTCACGATATGGAAGCAAGAGGCTCGGCGCAGTAATATGCAACTGCTCCCTCATACTCTAGAACGCTGGTGATCAATGCGAAGATGTCCGGTATGTAGGCTTTCCGAATGCGGTTGTCACGGACACACGAGTTGACAGAAGATGAGACATGCAGCCCAAATCACAGGTGCCAAATAATATCTTCATGTTGTACATTTGGGACGAGACGTCGGAATGATATTTTCCATCCTCTCACCCTTATCCCTGAAGGTCTCCTGCCTGCCGTCTATTCCCTCGTCCATTGCAATGCACCATGATATCTTCCCGTCCGATGATTCCCAATGGTCCATGACGATTTGCTTATTTGTAGAATTCGAACTTGTTCTCGTCACTCGTGCCCTTGACCTGGCTTGAGTACGCGTCATCCAGATCGCTCTGGATGATGTTGTACCTGTTCTTCCTCACGGCCCGCAGGCCAGCCTCCTGCATGATGGCGGCAATGATGGCGCCGCTCAATGGGTCATTGCGCACGATCAACGAGTCAAGGTCCACCTCGGGCGCGAGGCTCATCTTGGAGGCGATCGTGGTGAAGATTAGCCGCCTCTCCCGGCGATCCCGCAGCGAGGGGAACTCGATCTTTCGGTCCAGACGGCCAGGTCGCAGCAGCGCAGGGTCGAGCGTGTCGGCACGGTTTGTCGCCATGATGACCTTGACGTTGGCGGTCTGGTCGAAACCATCCATCTGGTTCAGCAGCTCGAGCAGGATACGCTGGACCTCACGGTCGGCACCGGTCTGGGCGTCGAATCGCTTCGTGGCAATGGCGTCGATCTCGTCGATAAAGATGATGGCAGGCGAGTTCTCCCTCGCCATGCGGAAAACGTCTCGGACCATTCGGGGACCCTCACCGAGGTACTTTTGCACGAACTCGGAGCCCACAACTCGGATGAAGTTGGCGGTCGTGCTATTCGCCACAGCCTTTACCAACATCGTCTTTCCTGTGCCGGGCGGGCCGTACAGCAGAACACCACGCGGGGGGTCGATACCAATCTGCCTGTACAGGTCGAAGTGCGTCAGGGGAAGCTCGACGGCCTCGCGGATCTCCTGCTTCTGCATGTCCAGACCACCAACGTCTGCGTAGGTCACATCGGGCTTCTCGTCCGCACCAAGCATGGCAATGGAGGAGTCGGCCTCGGGTGGCAGGATGTCAACGAGGGCATTGGAGTGCCTGTGTAGCGCGACCGATGATGAGGGCTTGAGGAGCTCGCGGTCGAGGGTGGAGAGGATGCGGACGACGTAGTTAGAGCCGGTAGAGGATTGGACGATGCCGGTGCTGTCGCGATGTCATGTCAGCTAGCTGAGGGGAGGTGGGTGAATGTGCCCGGGCAGGTTGGAGGCACGGTAGGGCAACTCACTTCTGGTCAATAGCCTCCATGAACTGGCCGATGACCAGGGGCACACTCTGGATCCTCTTGATCTCCTCCTGGGCGCGGACGAGCTCGCGCTTCAGGCTGCGCTGCTCGTCCTTGATGTACTCCTCCTGCAACTGGATGTACTCGAGCTGCCGTTGCAGCTTCTTCAGATCTGCGTAGTCATCACCGGTATCTGTGGCGATCCCCTCGAAGTTATCGATGGCCGGTATCGTCGACGGCGCCGGCTTTTTGATGGATGCAAGGCTGGCCGGGTTTTCTACCAGGACGTCACCCATCTTGTCGGGTTTGGATGTGTATTAAGTTGGGTCGGCGGGTGAGGAGGGAGTAGCCGGCGCGATCGATTTTGATAGTGTCAAGGAAGAGGTGGCTCTAGGATGGTGATGCGAAGACGTGGTTTGCTGCTTGGTGGTGACGGGGAGATGCGAAGCGGATGGAAGTTGTTCGTAGCTCTCTCTCTCTCTCTGGCCGGCTCCAGGCACGCGAACGTCAACGCCAGCTCTTCTGGGGCCACTGAGCGTCCTGCTGACTCATCATGGCCGCTAGGGACCCCCAAAGGTATCAAGATATCTATGTCGTACCGGCAGCTAGTTGATGGTCCGTGCTCTCCCAGCCAGCCAGCACGCGGCAGCTTGATGTTGGTTACAGGGCAGGGCAGGCAGGCAGGCAGTCAGTCTGGCAGTCTGGCAGTCCCGGCTCAGCCCAGGCCCCACCAGGCTTGCATCCGCGGCCCCAGCTTTTGGAGGCGCCCGCAAGTCCCCGTGCCCAGCAATGCGTGGTTGGTTGGCTTTCCCATCCCGGCCCCCTGCCGATACGGAACGGACAGCTCATGCAAGACCCATGCCTCACTTCCAAGGTCGACACCAGCGTTGTTGAAGACAAGCGCCATTTAATCCCTCGCTGCTTGTGGTTGTTCATGAGCACCCAAAGATCGCCGTCGCCTGGGTTGGACTGCCTGGGTCGTTTCTGCCTGACTTTTTAAGTATCTATGCATGCAATCAGACGTGGCAGACAGACAGACATGCCCGGGTGAGTAGGGCGGGAATCATGTCCAAAGTCCGCATGTAATCACCATTTCGGGCCGGGGTCAGGAGCCCAAAGGGTGGTTGGTGAGGCCAACGTATGCCTCCCTAATGCCGTATGCAAATGCACATGCACCTGATTCCTATACAGTAGATAGGTACCCTCAGTCGGTACTATACCATCTATGGCTGGAAGTGGGCGAGGCTGCCTGGGCGGATTATCTGCCTGGCCAGAGACAGCCTTATTACTCCCTCAACACAGACAGACCACTAGCTATAGCCCACATCCATATCCACACAGCAGACGTCTGACAAGCCTGTTGGCCGTCCTGTCACAGTTTAAACTGCGGTTTCCTTGCTGCCCATGCTCATCGTACCCGGTAACGGTGTTACCTGACGAAGGCTGGGGCTAGCCGCTCCAGGCAAGGTATCTATCTGTAAGAGAGGTACGGTACCTCCCCACCGAGTATCTCTCTTCCCAGACCAAGTACCCCAGCACTGCACGGGACACCTGGGGATACATCCCCGTACAGTACGAAACCCAACCCAGCAGTAATGAGCAACAAGGAGTAGCCGGCTGGTTACTGACTGACGGGCTGACTGACTGGCGAGCCTTCTCCTGCAAGTGGTCACCTCACCGTCCGCTGTTCGTCCGACTCATCCTCCACTCTCAACCTTTGCTTCCACTCGAACCTTAACACTCAACCTTTCCCTGTTTTCTTCTGCAGCGCCTATTGTCGCCGCCGTGGGATTTGCATTTCTCTCACTCTTCACTTCACTTATCAGGCCTTGACCCTTTCGTCGAGTTAGTCTGTAATCCTTTCAACGTCCACCTGTCGCCTGTCTATCCAACCATCTTGCCTTCCTTCTCCCAGCCCAGCCCAGCCCGCCTCGGCCTGCAACCCGTCATCTCTCTGATGATCCCTCCTCACTCTGGCGGCCTGTTGTTCGGTGAGCCCACGCTTCCCGAACAAACGACACCACCACCGGCACCACCACCGCCACATCGTCGGCTGCAACACACCCCGACCCCTCGCCGTCATCTCCGGTAACAACCGCGCACCATGTCGTCCTCCATCGATATCCCTGCCCAGTCCAAGAGGCAGTCCAAGGCCCACAGCCCCATGAGCTCGTCCTCCTCGACCTACTCGAGCTCGCCCACCACCCCTGCCAAGTCCTCCAACTCCGCCCAGAAACAGAAGATGGTGCACGAGCGCCGCCCGAGCCTGCTGAGTGAGTTGTCAATTCCACCCAACAACTGGTCCTGCAATGATCGTCGGTCGGGTCAGCTGGCGCACAGTTACTGGCACCAGGCTCCAGTCCACCAGCGAGACCCCCCCCCCCTCCCCCCACTAACCCTTTGTCACGTCATACGACGGCCTGGTACCGATTACTGACTGATATGTGTTCGTCCCCAGGCTCCGCTCTCTCTGAGTCCAAGTCCACCACTATCAACATCGGGGACGACGACGGCCCACCTCGGCTAGTAAGTAGCATCCGACACCGGACACGACCACCGCGTGGCCTAGGACTAACAATAGCCTCTCTGCACGCAGATCTCGTACCTTTCTACCAGTCAGGGCTTTGAGTGGAATCCCGAGCTCTTCCTACCCTCCTACATCGATTACGACTATACGCCGCTGGAGAACAAGCGCGAGCCCGTCAAGGAGATCACCCTGACGGACGAGGAGATCCAGAATATGTTCCCCCGGAACTAGGCAGGGGTGCCGGGTCATATCTTCAGAATGGAAACTAGGGGTCTTTCCATGCTTCCTTTTTGGTATTATCGTATTATTCCCCACGGCGGTCTTTTCGTACACTCATGGTCATGATTTTAGTCAGGGGTTTCTTGGATGGGGCGTTCTGTTTCCCTTCTTTTTCTCGGGCATGGGCATGACAGACGGGGAGCACGGTCACCTGGTCGTTATCAGCTCTACCTGGAGAGAACAGTGCCTGTATGTGTCTTATTGCTTGTAAGACATTGTTCGAACTCCACTCAGGCACTTTGCTCAGAGAACAGATGTGACAATCACATGGTATTGCATTATTATGACGTGCTTGAATTGATCGTAATACTCCAGTCCACAGAGAGCACAGAGGGTGGCTTCAACGAATCTGCAGCGCCACAATGCGGCAGTGTCCTTCTCTGTCGCAGAAGTATGTCCAAGCCACACTCGTACCGAACCTGAAGAAGGTGCCCATCATTCATCCATCCTGCCGAGCGAATGGCCTGCACGAACGGCCAAATGAAATCGGCACGTTCCGATGCAGTGATATATCTGCTATAGTCAACCGGGTTAGGCAATTTGAAGCGTCAAGTTGCTTTCAAGGGGTCGACTCCCAAAGGACACGATCTCCGTAGCCAAGAAGTACAATCCGGAGTTGCTGCACAGGCTTTCGGATTCGTGTGGTGCAGGGCGAAACTGAGCAGTCCAGCAATCCCATGTCACATCTGCAAGCACTTCCGGGTTGCGGGTTGCCTTGCCAGCCCCTGCCGTCTGATAAGCAAGCCCCGCGGTCACTGATAAGCAGCAGCTGGCGCCGGTGTCGGCCAGTGAGAGAAGGGTGTAGCAAGGGTGGGGAGGCTGGACTGGCTAGGTACTTGACAGTACTTAGCCGCCCGTACAGCCAGCCATAATGCACGACCTGTGACGACCCGCAAGGGGCCCGGCCGGCCAGCTCGAGGCGCTACGCGGGTAGGCAAGACACCCTTTTAACGGAGGACGCAGCGACGGGACGGGACCACCTACAGGAAGGGACTCAAGACAAGTACAATGGGAGTGCTTCAGCCTCCTGCCATATAATTTATATATACTCCATGATTTCCTTATTTGGACACCCCCACGATGAGACATTGACGCACCGGACAGGTTAGGTGCATTACATATCCTCGTACAAGAAGTATATAAACAAACAGAAAGTCAAAACAAGGGTAGATAGAAATGAACAAGCCAGCTCGAAGGCGCTCCTCGTACAAAAACATCGAAGACCAACAACATCAATCACAAGCAGATGCCACCTCCGCGTTACCGTCATCCTCCGCAACCAACCACAACAACAACGACAGCGACAGCAAAAACAACGGCAGCGGAAACGGCAACGCGATGGACGGCGCGCACCGCAAGATCGAGCTGCAGTCCCCCGAGGACCTCACCTTCCTCATCAACAACGTCCGCCGCGCCGCAGAGGAGCACGTCAACGCCGCGTTCCCGCCCGTCGACGACGACGAGGACGGCGGCTCCGGGGCGGGCGGCGACGAGCTGCGCGTCAGGATCGAAAAGCTCGTCGCCGATGTACGTCCTCTTTTCCTCTGTCCCCTTGATTGCAACCTCCTGTACAGCAGAAAAACCCCCCCATCAACAAGTAGAAGAAGAAACAAAACAGCTGAGCAATTGCCCCCACGAGCCAACAGTACATCTCCCAGACATTCACCCTCGCCGCGCCCAACCTCTCCATAAACGGCTTCGACCTCGACCCCAAGACCTTCCCCGCGGTCTACCTGGACCAGCCGGCAGACTCCCCTTCACATAACCTCCGGCGGCGGGGCCGCGGCGCAGAAAATGCCGAGCCGGCCGAGGTGGTGCAGTACGAGGCCTTCGACGCGCGGCGGCGCGCCCGCGTCGAGGAGCTCGCGCGCGAGGAGGAGGACCTGATGCGCGACATCGCGGCCCTCAAGCGGCGCGTGCCCGCGACGGCCGCGAAGGGGTTCGCAGAGGGTTTCTGGGAGGGCGTTAGGGCGGACGAGGAGGCGCTGGGGAGGGCGAGGGAGGCCGCCGCTACTGCTGTGGTGGATAACCGCGGTGATGATGGTGATGAGGCGGGAGAGGAGAACGGGGAGGAAGGTATTGAGAAGGAAAGCAAGGCCATGGCTGGTATGCTGGACGGGATTGGGCCGCTGGAGCGGCAGGCTGACGTGGAGACGGGCCACGAGGGCGTGGTCGACACGCTGGGGCGCCTGAAGAGGGAGATGCCCGCCACGGTGGCGAAGATGGAGAGGGCGAGGGTCGCTGGCGAGTACGTCGTTACGGAGAGATGAACATGTCTTTTCTTGGGGGAGGGAGGCAATGTTGTCAAGCATGTTTGGTGTTCCTGGCGTTCAAGGAGTGGCTGGCTCCGGATGGAAGCCTTAGGTTTCCCCGGCCGGTATGATACCAAGGGGATAGTTTGACCATGAACACTTACTGAGCTCTTAAAGCCCCTACTTAGGCGGGTCGATATGTCTTAAGAGACAAATAACATAGCAGTTGATTCTCAGCTCAATGCAAAGCTTGCCCACACTGAGGTTTCCGGCCGGGGTCTCAGGAACAGCATCAACTCAGCATCGCGGGCAGACAGAATTTCCAATAGTTGCTTCAACCGAATCTGGTCTTGTGATTTTGCGCAATAATGAGCGCAGGCACTACTTTACTTTATGCCCTATCTGTGCACCCCTTTTCCCGTGGTTCTACCCATGCGCTCCACATATTTAACAAACCCAACGATTATGTGTACTACGACTCCCAGCTCCTCAACCCCAAACACCACCGCCGCCTTGACAGACTAAAACGTGACCTATGCAGCCTGAGGGGCAGGCGCATCAGCCTTGGCGCCCTCCGCGGCAGCTGCCGGGGGCTGCGCCTGGCCGTCTGCTGCCGGCGCCTGGGGGTTCTCCTGGTTCGTCTGGATGGTGGTCGCGGGGGCCGCATCGCCAGCCTTCTTCTCCCACTTTGCGGGGCGGGCGTACTGGGGGTCGGTCCACGGGCCGATGTCGCTGAACATGCAGCCGCCGGGGCACTCGCAGGTGCCGCCGAAGGCCTTGGGGAGGGCGTCGGGGGAGACGTGCTGCAGCAGCTCCTTCTGGTAGCCGCTGCCGAGGATGTGGATCTTCTGCACGGTGACGGGGTCGATCCAGCCCTTGATGGCGCCCCAGATGGTGGAGAAGCCCCATGGGGCGTTGATGACGAACAGCTTGCCGAGGCGCTCCGGGTAGTAGTTCTGCGACATGTTGGAGGCGGACTTGAGGTAGCCGTAGACGGAGGGGGCCTTGCCCAGGCCGACGCCCTTGAGGTCCATGATGGTGCAGCACGTCTCGAGCAGGTGGCCGGCCTTGCGGGAGCAGGCGGGCAGGCGAGGGTCGGCGACGCGCTCGTACTCGACGGCCAGGTTGGTCAGCATGCGCTCCGAGTCGGTGATCTTGTTCATGGCGGCGATGTCGACCTTGCCGAGCTGCTCGATGTAGATTGGGCGGCCGTCCTGAGAGAAGACCATGTCAGTAAATGCCTGACTTGGACACAATATGGTGCCTCCAGCGGAGGCAACTCCGGTATGGGCAGGTTTCGGCACGAGTTGTAACGTACATTGTCGGTCTTGTGGTAGTACTGGGGGTAGTACTGGAATATTTGCTCCTTCTCCGGGTACTCCCAGGTGGGCAGCAGCTCGTCCAGCTTGGTGTCTTTCCGCCACTTCTCGGCATCGACGAACCTGCAGCGGATTAGCAGGTCGTTCTCCCTCTTTGAAAAGCGCCGTGGGGCTCCAGGTATGTTGGGAGGGTTATGGCTCACATCTTCTCGGTAGCAGCGAGGTCGAACTTCCTTGCGCGCAGGAAGCGCAGCTGAAGGGTGACTGTGTTAGCCTTGGCTCGTTGCCGTGCCCGCAAGACCGAGGGTCCAGAGGGAGAGCCGGAGGGCCGGAGGGAGACATACCAGCGTCAGGGAGTCCAGGCGGTCGGTGTAGCCCTGCTTCTCGAGCGACTCCCGCAGCTGCTTGACTGCGGCATTCTGCTCGGGGGTCAAGTGGCCAGGGTGGCCGTTGGCCTGGACGGGAGCGACGATGGGGAAGTCATAGTCGTCGTACTTGGGGTCGAGGTCGATGCCTCCTGTTCCTGTCGTGGCAGCCATGTCGGTAAGATAGAGGTGGTTGCTGGTTGCTGGTTGCTGGGACTATGCAAGGGATTGCAGAGCCGGCGGGGATGGTGCAGAGGGGAAAAAGGTGGGATGGGAATGTCGAGGGATGTCGAGGCCAAGTATTGTTCTTTTGCCTTGTCGGACGCGACCAGAAAAACGACCAGAAATGGAAACGGTCGGTCAGGAGGCCGAAAAGTGTAGAGGGTAGGGGTTCAAGAAAGAAGCGGTGTTGTCCAGAAAGATGTCCAGGGGTGGGTGGTGGAGCAGGACGAGCAGGCGAGGCGGCCGTCGACGCTGTGATGTCTCCTTTCTAATTTGAGGGCGCCCCGTTTTTGGCCGTCTGATGTTGTCTGTGGTGGGGGCAGCAACCGGGAGGGTCTCGTTCTCTCTCTCCCGGCCCCGGGGAGGAGGGGACGTCATCAACCGCTGCTCCACCCTGGCGTCGGGCTCAAAATCCTGCACCGCCCCAACCCGTTCCTCGCTTCTCGGCCTGGCAGGGCAGGACTGGATGCCGCCCAGGGCTCCATTCCAGATCTCATCTCATCTCATCTGTCGTCTACTTGTTGGTGGACTGCATTCCCTTCCCGTCTTGGTTCAGACTTGGTCTTGCACCAGACCTTTTCTTGTGCACACATGGTGTCAGTGTAGCCTATACATATACATAGACTTCTACGCATAGATATAGACATGTAGCTACTTGGACTGTCTTCTGAGTTTTGGCTGCATACAGTATCTGTACTACTTCCCACAATTCACTCAGTGTCCCTTTTCTTAACTAGTAAATCCCTCTGTCAATCTCCCTCTCCACACCACGGAATGCCTTGTTTTCTCACCGTCCCGAAGTTGAGATTGTCAGGGTAGCAATTATTAGCGTCAGCCCCCGGTCTCTCCATACAGCTTTACGTCTTCATATCCCATGCGCAAATTTGTGCACCTCGACTTACCGTTTTAATAATTTAGGGTTCGTGATCCCCGAATCAAGATAATCTGGATTCGTACTCAACTCCTATCAATTCTCTCCCATGGGGGCACGAAAAGTAATTCTGACCTTTGCTACAGCCATGGCGTCACTTCGCTTCTCCTGATGGTGTTGCAGCACCTTTTCGAAGGTATGTGGGGAGTGTATTGCGCAAATTTAAGAATAATTGCTTCCTGGGGCCGGTTGCGTAGCCAGGAGAGCTCACGCCACCGCCACGCATCTTAAGCCACTTTGCTTCCAGTCGGCCGTGCCGTTAGCAATCCGGGGAATTCTTTGGAGACCCTCCCTCTCCATCATGCCCAATTCTAATCCGGCGGTATTTCCCCAGCCCTCGTGTAGATCCGTGTATCAGCCTTGAAGGCGGGGCATTCGGCATTCGCAAAGTTGCAAGGCCAGCCTCTTCCCGAGGAAATGTACCCGGGCCGGCCGCAACGTCAGAACGTATGGTAAATGTCTCGAGTCGGATGTTTCGGAAATTATCTGTTTTATACCACAAACCGCCTTTGCACCCAACTTGCCGAGTGGCTGTGGCGCTTGCAAATACCCCGCGGGGCGGGGGGGGGGGGCTTTCGAGTATTGATTCAGGCATCACCAGCCCAAGCCCGGGGGGAGGGGGCAAATTTCGTAGTGTCTTTCTGGGCCGACAATGAAAGGCAGACCTTCGTTGATTCAGACATTGAAGCGGCTGTGTAGCTTTGTGGGACCCAAATCATTGCTCAATCATTTGCGTGGGACTCATAAAGCACTCGAAGCGGCTCAAATTTATGACCAAGTGAGCCCATGAGATTCAGCTCACTTTATGATATTGCAGTCCTCGGCGAAGAATGATGCGGCCGATACTTAATGCTGGAGGCATCCCGCTGACCTGCAAGACAGTGATCAAGATATCGGGATTGTAAGATTCTCTGATCAACAATATCTAATTCTTGTCTCTCCGAGCTGAGATTTGGCGATAGCATTATCAAGGCCTCATCTGTGTTGCAGAGCATTACCAAGCTGATATTCAACAGCCTACGTGCTTTCTCTACCAGAGATCCAACCCTGAGCTGGCTTTAGACGAGCACCTCATTAAAAAAATATATTCCAAGGTGACGAAAGCCTTAACACATGGTCATGTTTCTGAAAAAGGCAATTTAGGGCGTAGATGGTTGAATGCATATCGTTGGACCTTCTCCCCTGGGTTTCGACGAGTTGTCCAACTTTGTGGATTTTAGGACGTGACAACTGAAGCTGTAACTGTGCCATACACTCTAAACATGGGTATCAAATCTATTTGAGTACGCTGCTGTATCGTGAACGGTACTGATGTCGTTGCTTCAGATACATAGATTATGCTAGTTCAGGTCAGTTCTCCTTTTGAAGCGCATATTCTTCGCCGTGTCGTACGAACTGCTCAAAATTATAGTGTCATCCAAGTTTTCACTGGGTTCCCGATTGATAATCATTTTTGTTGGAAGACACCACTTCGGGCCTGTCAGGGCTCAGGCTAAGGCGCCCCAGCAAGGGATGAGCAGCCCTGGCTATGGCAAGGGAGAAGCATCCCTAGCTATGGCTAGGGATGAGCTGCGAGCACTGTCATCCATAGGAAATGGGCAGGCTATATAATACGTGACCAGACGTGCTGCAATCACAACGATTAGTTAGGTATCGAAACATGGTACAGAATGTCCAGGTCTTGATCTGCCCACTAGCAATCTTTTGCCCAGCATCTTCCCCAAAGACTCTCAACAATTTATATTCATGGAAGGCGAAACCAATAGCCCACGACCTTATACCTATTGTCTCTCATCCCACTAGGACAAGTACTGTTGTTCCGGCTTAGCAGAGGAACTCAGAGAATACAAATAGTCTGTTACCCAGGGAGCAGAAATTTTTGAATCAGAGAAATTAAATTACTCTACAAGTGGTCTTAGACCGCCATAGTCTTTATTCATAAATATCCACCACTGTATACAAGACATTGAGCTTCTTATTTCACAACAAAGATTTCGTTGATTCCTGATTTAGGCTTTAACCTTATTTATTACGCGGATAATGCAACGTACTCATTTTATACTCCTTCACTCAGCGCCGTTCCCACTGGAAAAGTGCAGCCAGCTTTATGCGCAATTGGAATTTCAATTTGAAGAAATTTTGCATAGGACCAGAACCTACTGTCTCTCATTTCGCACCACCGCAATCATAGATTCCATTGTTTTTGACTCAGGGAGACCAGGACGAAGCCAGTGTTACCCTTGTGGCAGAAGCATTATACACTGCAAGATAGCAACATACATGCTGGCTTTTCTCAAATCCAGGTTCTGATGCCATGGAATTTGGGAGACTTGAACTTATTATAGCCTATAATTCATTGTAGACTCGTGCAGAGATGCCCCATAGGTCAAGGTGTCTTGTCATTTAACTGTGCCTGGTAGTTGGCTCACACTTCTGGTCCGACGCCAATGACCTCTGAGCCCAGACCCGGTCTTCAGCAGTACAGGGGTATAGGCCCGACGCCAGTGAGATGGATGGCGCCCAGCCCTCAGCCTGCCATCACTCGCATTCCTGCACCGCAGCACATGCAAACGCAGACTTACAGCAGGAGTCTCAAAGGCGTCAGTGGTAAACAATGTCAGCTGATCCCAAGCTCTGGCCCCATTGCTCATGATGATACGACACACGGCCGGGCAAGTCAGAAAGGGCGTGACGTCTCATGGCTGACTGGGCTGGTCTCAAACGGGAGTTGTGTCTGACTATGCTTCCAGATGGGTGTGAGAATCAGCGTATATAAGAGCACAGCTGACGTCAACTTTTCAAGGCTCCATGTCGCCCGCCAGGGTGAGCAAGATGCTCCGGGGCTGTTCTGATTGTATACAGGTCTGTTCCGGCCAAGGCTGAGGAATTGTTTGGCTTATAATTGTCATGCTTGTGGGTCGACACTCCTGAGCACACTCGTCCGCCAAAAGTGGGATGATGTGTTCGGACCAGTCGATCAATCATGAGGGCCTCATAATGAGGCACTGAATAATGAACGACAGGAAACCATCGTGGTATCTATTCAAGCCATCTCGCCATCTGTTTCCCTTCAGGTTCCAGCCGTTTCCTTGGCCCTCGCCTTGCCGTTCGGGATGACCGCCGGCCCCCTGTGGGATGCAGTTCTGCACGTGGACTGAGGCGTTTCGGTTCGAACTCGACTCGGCCGTCCCGTTGGGCTGCGTTCATGATGAACCGAGGACAAAAAGTCATCTCTGTATGCTGTGACTCCTAGCAACACCCCCTCGGAGCGGCCAGCTCAGCCACCACCGGCCTTGTCGTCCTTCTCTTTGCTCTCCTCCTCGCCCTTCTCCTTGCGCTTCTGCACGACGTCCCAGTTGTACACCCTAGCCGTCGCGACCTCCATGGTCTTGTAGGATGTCAGCACAAGCAACACCAATCAAGAAGACCGGCAAGCCCAGGGGGGGAATGAAGGTTTAGGAACGCAATCAACTCACCGTGATCTGCTCCCTCAGGAACTCGGCGTCCTCCTCGCAGTCCACCAGGCTCTTCTTGGCCTTGCCCAGCCTCTCGACCAGCAGCGCCTTGGCCTCGTCCATGGGGTACGCCAGCATGACGTTCGCGCCGAGCCAGATGTACACCTCCTCCGTGGGCGGCACCTCGGCCTTGGCGAAGAGGGTGTCGTTGAGCTCGAAGGTCGTCTCGATCGGGTCCGATTCGTCCTGGTGAATTACTGTTAGCCCCCTTGGGCCCGAGGCACGGCCAGGCAGGTGGCCAGATGGTGATCCTTGTGACATACCGTCCTCGTCTTCAGGAACTGCACCGTCTCCAGCGTCTTTTGGATGTCTGGTATCTTGTCTTTCAGGCCCGCGGCTTTCCTTTGCATGTTCGACTCCATGTACTGGTATTTCCTGTAGTTTTGTACCGCCGACTTGTCAACCCACGGCTCCCATCCTCAAACCCTTCAGTCGCTGGGGACTCCGGCATTGATGGCCCCCATTGCAGCCAGCAAGGCTGTCTCTGTGCATTGACTCACGCGATCATCTCCTGGAACTTGCGGAGCGTGGGCTCGGTATCGGCGCGCGAGGTCACATAGTCCTCGACCCTATCGACGAAGGGCGCATACGGTATGCCTCGGGGGTTGGTGGGGGCGTCTTTGCTGCTGCGGCAGGGGGCACACTACTTGTCAGCGGTCTTGCACGTAGAAACAAGCGTCTGCTGTTCATGGTGGTGGGGAAATGTGTGTGTTGTGTGTGTGTCTTCCTTACCCCGGAGCAGCAGCGGCCGCTTTCCCTTTGTCTGCCATGTCGACGGCCTTGTGTGTTGTAATCTCGCCACGGGGATGAGGGGCAGTGGTACGACCTGTATGATGCGGCAGCGGAAGAGCTTCAATAGTCAACCGCGGACCTCTCTGAAGCGTGCTGCCCTGGCAGCTCGATGGTGGGGCAGCTTCAGTGGAAACATCGCTGCGTCCAGACTGTATGCATGTAACGGGTGAAATTACTCGATATAAGCATCCCAGAGGGTCAGCTCTAAGCCATCGGAACCTTCAAGATTACCTCTCGCCCAGTCGCCTCAGACCCTGACCCCAATCACATCCAGCAACATCTGACGCATGAGGTACTTAAAGTTTACGATAAGAGGTTCAAAAACGCGTCTTTATTACTTGTGGTGCAAATTCACTTGGACACAGATTTAAAGGTGTAGATCTCGACTTCTGGTTGCCAGTATCGTAAAAAGTTCTGTGACGCTAAATTAGAGCCGAATATGACTTAGATGATTCCCGCTGTTAAACTTTTTCTTCAGCAGTCGCTAGAGATTGGTATCATGCCCTGAGATCAAAACCCTTCTCTCAAAAACCAAGTATGCCAACGCCGGTAGTAATGCAAAAAAAGTTTTAGTCAAAATACACCCGTCCTCAAGTCAGGTCTGTACAAGAACGATCACCGGATACCAGAGAGCGATTGGTATCAATCGCCCTCCTCGCTACTGCTGTAGCCACTTGCTTCTCCTCCTGCCGTGGCCCCGGAACTATCTGGGTGCACATCCATGCCCTGAATCAGGCTTCGCCTCGACCCCAATGACATTTTGCGTCCCCCACGATGAAAGGAGGCCTTGGGAGCAACTTTGGGATCCGCATTGTGAACATCGCCTTCATCGTCGGACAGGGGGGGTCCCCGAGTGACGAAGTCCTGGTCAGACTGTTTTGGGTTCACTCTTTGAGAGATGGCCGCGAAGCCGCCCATGTCCACATCTGAGTCATCATCCTCATCGACAGAACCGTCCTCGAAGCCCGAGTCTTCTGACTCCGTCGTCTCGGTGAACGGTGGGTAAAACATCGCGGGCGGCGGGAGAGGCAGAGGCTTTAGACCTTTATAACGCTGAGCAACCACCCGCACCGGGACGCGAGGCAGGTAGTCGGGGCGCCGGCGCGATGCGCGCGATGATGAAATGTGTGCCAGAGATGCAATCCTGCTCGAGATCGCCTCGGCTGTCTCATTTGGTCCAACGCGAACCAGGCGACCTTTGGCCCGCCCAGAACTGTTGATGGGCTGTTGGGTCACCACGAGGATGGCGAAATGGTCTTCCGGAGTCACACCGCCGAGCCCACACGGCTCCAGTTGCGGCTCGACAGGCTTCAGCTGCGGCGTCTCGGGGTCATTGCACCAAGGAAACTCGAACCCGGCATCGCTGTCCGACAGCTCTCCATCGTCGGTTACAAGCTCGGGCTCTTGATCCATGTCGATCTCTGTCTGATCCGGGCCGTCGACAAGTGGTCGGAACGGGAGAGACGAGCCGGACCAGGTGCGATTCAAGCCTGGGAATTCGTCCTCGGTGGCCTTCGAGGCATGCTCTTGGCTTGAGGATGCCAAGTACGTGGCGGGCGACACGTCTCCTGGATCGCCTGATAGATCGGTGCAGAAGGGTGCGCCATTGTAGTAGATGATTGCGCCGTCATTGCGGCGCTTCTTCCTAGGCGACGATCCGGACCCGCTGACGAAACCAGTAGACCGGGAGTTCATGTTGCTGTTCTCGATGGCACCGAAAGACGCTTGCGAGCCAGTCTCGTCCATCGAGGTCTCCGCAGACGAGAACCGGTTGTGCATGAACAAGGGCTTGTAATGGAAGCCTTCGGACGACATGGAGGTCTGTGGGCCGAGCTTCGTCTGGTTCTGGCTCTGGTTCGACGGATCCGAAGCCTGCTCACTTTTCCTCTGTCTCTTCCGCTGTCCCTCCTCGTTTGACCCATCTGTAGTTTCCGTCTCAGGACTTCTCTGTGAACTGTTACCACTGCTGTCACTGCTGAACTTTGTTCCATCGATGCCCCCACGCCAGCGGATCTTGCGACCGTCTCGTGAAAGTTGAAACTTGGCAGACCTCTCGCTGATAGCCGCTCGGATATAGCTGGGTGTTACGTTGAGGATGTGCAGCTGCGCCAGATTGCACAAGAGATTTAGATGAATCCAGCCGTCGGCATCGATTGACACATCCTGCGGTTTGAACCTGGTCTCCCCGAGATCTTTCGGAGCTGTAACACCCAGGTGCCGAATGTACTGCATGTTCTCTGCCGGCACCTGGACACGATCCGGATCCAAATCTCGAGGCCTTGTGGCCCTCTGCTCCGCGAGCTCGCCCGTCTGGGGCGAGGCATAGTGACCGCTGTGTTCGTTACTGCCGCTCCCGCTTCCCGTGCGATCTCCACCAGTGTCGTTCTCGCCGTTGGAGTTGGACGCTGAAAGATTTTCCGTCGAGGTCATTTTCCCTGACTCTATACGGGCCTCCCTACACGGCTCGGGATCTTGGGCCGGTGCGGGGACAATGCTTATGCTAGGCTCCGGGACCGACAGCAGGGACTTGTTTCGGGAAAACCTGTGCTTCCCAGGCATCCTGCCGGTGAAAAGCTGTTCGAGCCTGCGCACGACCAATTTCTTCTTTTCCTTGTCAGTCATAGCAACAGGCCGTGGGAACAGGCCTTCCGGAATATCCTGAAGGTAAGTCTCCACTTTTTGATCCGTTGATGACTTCGTTCTGCCGAAAGACGGTCTCAGAGAAACCGAGTTGGCATTCGGACCAGTTGAGCTTCGCCCGGTGGACATGGACGCGTAGGCGGAATCGACGGGCCGCGAGTGTGACGACGAAGACGATGCATGCTTCGAGTTTGAACTTGACCCCTGGAGCCGGTTCGCATGCTTCGAGCTCTTCTTTCGCTGCACGGATGTCGCCGGGGACCCCTCCAAGCTCGCAGCAAAATCCCTCAACGTCGACTCAAGCTCCCTCTTCTTGCTTCCCGCAAGGCCGTGCACTTTGATCTCGAATAAGCGGTCTTTGCGGAGGAGCTCGGGACCGAATTGCCTGTATCTTTTCAATTCGTCCTTGAGCCGCTTGTTCTCGACCGTGAGGTCATCGATTACGCTCCTATAGTCCTCAGCACTACTGCTCTGGGCCATGGTTGGCCTGCTAAAGTTTTGAGACTGGAGTGCTGTCGGGATGTGATGATATGCGCTCTCACGAGCGGGCGGAACCATCTCTTCATTTGACGAATCGGACTGTTTTTGGTAAAAAGGCGGATCCACTGCAGCTCCATCAGTCAGTTTCTGGGGCTTAGCCTATAGCACACGAGGACAGCACGCACCGTCCATAGTGGCATGGTCGAATGCCTCAGGGGCATTTTTGTTGGAACGATCGAACCATCTTTTGGGATCGCTTTGACCTGTGACATGGCTCTCGCCAGATGAGTTCCTCCTGGGGGAGCTCCCGGAGACGGCATTGCTACCGGTCTTGGGTCTCATGGAGGCATCTCTGGCGAGGCGGTGATGTCGAAGAGTGACGGACCCTTCTGGAGAAACCCTCCGTGGCATTGGGTGGCCGCGGTCGCTCAGTGTGGACCGAGGTTGTGGCCTGTGAGCGATGGGCTCACTGTCGGCCATCGTGTCTGATATTATGCCGATTGTTGTGATTTATGTAAGAACAATGCAGCATGGCGTCGAGAGCATGCCGCAACAGAATTCCAGACTCTGATTCAGCGGGATTTTAAGCACTGCCGTTCAAGTAATTCGAGTGCTTTGACTGGGCAGTCGCCTAAAGCATTATTAGCGGCTGTACACCAGGCAATGATAATCAGTTGCTGAGTATTTTATATGGTGTGCTCAGACAAGAACACATCAAAAGAAGATCCGGAGTGCTCCCTCATATTTGTGATTATCCAACCCAAGGCCTGGCCGAGCTGAGGGGCAGGCCATGTTTTTCTTGTTGGGCCAGGAACTCACGAACAGTCCGATACGCAATCTAGGACGCCCTCGAGGAGTGTTTGTGTGTGTGTGTGTGTGTGTGTATGTGTGCGCGTGTGCTTTCTTTCTGTAAGTTTTTCTTTTTCGGAGCCAGCGGGGAGGGTGGCGATACGGAGACACCTGTGACGGGGCAGATTGGGTGTAGTTGAGACTATGTTGGACGCCGGAGACCCGGCGTCGCGGTGTGCGAGGGGGGAAAGATTGGGCGGCCGGGGAAGGGCAGCATGACCCCACCAGGGCCATGTGAGGAGGCATGTCGGAGTGAGGGCCCTGGCGGTCCCAGACGTGCGGGCTTGGAAGGAAGGGTGTTATGACGCAAGAGGGAGGAGAACCTGTTCGTACCTTGGCTATGTGACGAGATGCAGGCGGAAAAGTGAGGGTGGGGGTTGCTCTCGTGAGCGCACTGGTCGGTATAAGCGGGCGATTGGTGGTGGAGGACACACAACAGACAAAGAGTAAAGCTGCTGTGTTGCCGAGTTGAAAGCAGGATGAAATCTATAGATTGAAGAGACGGATGCAAGGCGTGGTAAAGGGCTCAGAGTAAAAGATGAGAGGGACGGAGGAGTGTTTTGTCGGGGCTGTAGGGCACGGCGTGGACTGTGACGCAGGCCGGGAGCAATCACGATGAGAATCGAGATTGGATATGTGTGCGACGGGGATGCCACCATATAGGACTATTGTACAACGTTGGGTGGGCAGACTGGCAGAGCTGTGCGCCGTGTGGCGGCAGCGGGTTAGGAGAGGTGCGTTATGTGTGTAAGTATGTGCTGCTGAGTTGGTGCTTGTGTGCACTCAGCAGCAGCGGTGGTGAGGAGCCGAGACTGCAACCAGCAGCAGCAGCAGCAGCAGAAACATCAGCAGCATCCAAGGCTGCGAGCAAGCATCAGCCAGGCCCCACAGGCTGGAAACCGTCCGTTCTGGAATGATCTGTGCAGCAAGGAGGCAGACAGACATAACTGACACACTGACTGACAGACTGACAGACTGACAAACTGACAGCCACTGGCACCGGGCTCCGCACTGAGGTGAGAGGTGGGCATGTGCCAGGTGCCAGGACGGCTCTCGATCCGACTTTTTTGGTCGTGAGCGAGAGAGTGTGTGTGGTGAAAGCTTCAGATGCTCAGATCGCGCAGGTGTGGCCGCCGATGGCAATTGGTCTGCAGGGATACGAGCGATCGGGACTCATCGACTCTGTGCCAGGGTCCCTCCCCTTCTTGTTTCCCCTTGTTCCATTGGCTGAGCCCCGCACATCCTGGGGTGTCCCTGCCGTGGTAAATGCGTGGACCCCTTCGAAGCTGGGCCCCTCATTGGCCCATCGCCGTCCATCGAACCCGTCGCACCACCCACATCGCACCTGACATAATTGAACAACCTCGCCAACGCCTGGACCCCTATTCCTTCCCTAGCCTGATTTCTTAAGTACTCTGGTCTCCCAGGCACTCAGCAGTCTAGCTCCTCGTTGACGGCACGGACAGGCGAGACGGAATGTTTGGTGGGCGTAAGCACAGGCAGACTGGCAGGACTGACAGAGAGGTCGGGCCGGGCTGGCTGGGGTGACCGGCCTCACCTTCCTGTCCCCGTCCCCGTATCCTACCTCTCCACAGATGATCTGATTATGACGTCATGGTCAGCAATCCCAGCTGTCCAAGGCACCCACTGCACGCGCCTCTGTCGTTCAAAAGAACCAGGCCGCCCTTCCTCACTCAGTTCGCGTCTCGATCGCCGTTTTGCCCGTCATCGACGTCGCCGACTTCTCGCAACCCACGCCAACCATTCACCAGTCAAGGCCAGCCCGCACAGCCCACAACAACCCGGCCGACCCTGACGGCACCCACCTTGGACCATCAAAAGAACCGCTGTCGCCAGTCTCGGTGAACATCTCGCTCAGCCCTGCTGAATTTATCATAGCCGCCCTCGCTAATGTTGTCTCGTGTCAGTAACACAAGTGGCAGCCCGACCGAGACCAAGGAGAGGACCCTTGGACCCTGGAATTCCGGCACACGAAACCATCCTGCCAGACCTGCCAGGCCTGTCCACACTGTCTTGTGCGAGCCTGCTCCTGACGGACCACCTGGTGCCGGCCCTCTCCATCGCCTGTGGCTCTCCCGGGGTTACCACCGAAAAAAATTGCGATCCAAACCAAGGTCTGAGATCATGCGTCACCAGCGCCAATCTCTACGATACACACGCCCCGTACACACATAATCCCACCTAACTCGCACGACCAGTCCCTCCTAACTCGCACGACCAGTCCCTCACCGCTGACTTTGGCAACCGATCAATACGGGAAATTGACAGCAGACGTGTTCTTCGGGTGGTCTGTAGCACATCGACGCGTTACGCTTGGCATCAGTAGACACGCCGAGTGTGCCGAATTTTGACGTTCCCACCTGGCGGAATCGACCCTCATGAATGGTGCAATGGTGCACCTGTGAGCAGGACCGTATCTCGATCCCACCGACTACTCCATCATGGTGACCATTTTTGTGGCGCACTCCCCGCCCAACCGGGGACCGGACACTCTGGCACTGCGAACGAGGCCATCCAAATCATGCTTTGGACAAATATGGAGACTGACAGTCCGTGACTCCTCCGATGCCGTCAATATTGCCATACCGTCATCTGCGCAAGACGGTAGGATTGGGCGCCTGGTTGGCCGTATAGACCCCATTCCCGAGAAGCCACGTTTGCAAAGGTAAGCCAGGAAGGGTCCGATCCTTCTACGCCTACGAGATCTAGTAACCGCGAGGCGTGTCAGCTAGGGTGCACCACTGCGTCCCGCGTTGCCGTTTGCGGTGCCATGGTTGGCACAACCCCTGATAGATCATCGCACCTTTCGACGTCATCCCGGATGCCTTTCTTCTATCACGTGTGTCTGACAATGGGGATGCGAGCACATTGGCTGACTGGTTGGACCCCGTCGAGTATTGACAGTCCATCACCGCGTGTGCCTGGGGTCATCGTAGGTAAGGTAGGGCATCGGTTATCTCACCAACGTGTAAAATGAAATGAAACGTGGCTGGTCTCCGATGCTGCCCTTCTCCGGAGATCTACTAGGACGGAGCTTGCCAAGCTAGACCGAGTCGCGGTGGGTAGGTGGGTGTACGTCCCGGCATCGCCCGAAAACTTCGAAATTTTGATGATTGAGTTTATGATGGCGCAGTGTCGCACTGCTCACATTCCTGGGTTACCTTACCCGTTGCCAGAAGCAGGAGACGTGGGGTGGAAGCTGGTGGTCAACACAACACCCAGCGCTTCACAACTTGTCACGACTAACATACCACCCGAACAGAGATCGGCGCTGTCAAAAGTGAGTGCAAGAAAATGACCGGACAAGGGGGGGTGTTAATTTCACCCCTGTGGGGTGTATGGCGATGTCCTAGAGAGATGGTGTTAGACCCTGAAAATCGAGTAGGGCGGGATCGATCGAGATAAAGAATTAGAGAGGCGTCACTGATGCCGGTCCTGTGGTCCCTGTGGAAGAATGAGTCGATCGCGCCATGGCACTGGAAGCTTTTATTATGGTCTGCTTCCTTTGTACAGTGTCGCCATTGGGTGTCTTTGTGTGTACACAGCGTTCAGCCGGTGTAGTCGCCGCCGCCGATGAAGTGGAGCTGCCGGAGAGGCACAAACCCCTAAGACCCTCATCCGACGCTCCGGGCCAGACCGGTCCCTGGTCATTTTCGACCGGCCAGGCACATGGAATAGACCTTTCTAGACCACCACCAAGCGCGGGAACTACTGCCACGAGCCTTCAGCCACCTGGCGAGCGAGCATGTCCCTGCTCACCAATAAGTCCCGCCAGTCCCATCGCCAAAATGCGAGGTGATCGACGCCGAGTGGCGAGGTGTCTTCTCGATCAAGACGAGAGGCACTCGTCTGTCCCAATAACTCGGATGCACTCCGAAAATCCTACCAAGCGGTCGGTCGCTCCCGGAGATCTGGTCCGATTCTCAACTGCAGAGAATTGCACAGGTGCAGAGGGAGAATGATGCCTCGCCACAGCACCACGGCGACGTCTACGCCGCCTCCCCGCCCGAAACGCCCGCCCGCGTTGGATGGACCATCTGGACCACTGTCTGGATCCCATTATGGGGAATCTCGACAGTTTCGGCTGCACAGCTCCGGAGTGGCAGCTCCCGGCTCTCACGACAGCGTCATTCAGTCGCCCAGCCGGGGCCGTCGCATAACACACCGCTGGCACCCTTCCCCCCAAGTCTAGGACCTAGACCAGCATGCTCTCCTCCCGCGCTATGGGCTGGACCGGGCCCATATACCAATCTGGTGTTGAGGCCAAGCTTAGCTCGCGCCGTCACTTATATTCCCACCTACTTACTGCTGCACTGCCATAGGTGCCAGGGCCGAGCCAATGCAACAACCCCCGAGGCCAGCGTGACACATTTCCCAGCCTTACGCACCCGCTGCTAGCTCCCATAGTGTAGTAACAAATTGTCCGGAGGGAACAGGACGGGCGTGAGAACCTCGGCGATCGGGCAACCAACCTGTCCGTCCGTCCGTGCCTTGGAGGGGATCGTGATCCAGACCTGGGCCGCACAACGCATGTTCGTGGCTCCGTTGGGGGATGAGGCGGGGGACTTCTACCCACTCCCTCAGCACGCTTCGGGCCTTTCTGTTTCACCACGATGTGCCAGATCTTATCGCGCATCACGGCGTATAGTTGCCCTGCGTTGAAAGAAGAGGTCTCGGGCCTCCTGCTGCCCGCGAGTAAGATGAGTTGCATGACTGCCTGCGAGTGCGTAAAGTGTTTCCTGCGATCGATCAAGCCACCGCGGGGGCGTGCTTGGGGCGCCTTTCTTTCCTTTTCCGTCTCAACTTCACCCCCACCTAAAACCCCGGCTTACCTTGTATATGCAGACAGACAGACGGATGGTATTGGTGCTGAACCTTGGCGTTGAAATGCCTTTTTGAGACAATGTACCAAATGCTTCTCGCGGCTACACCTCTTGTGTTGTCTCGCTTTGCCGTAGAGTCTGCGCTGAACAGCCAATTACACAGGCCCGTCTCCAACGTAACTCTCCACGGAGTAGTGTTCACTCAGTTACTCCCTACAGTATCACACGCAGGGGCGCGCAAGACTGAATATCCCACCTCTGCTTATTCCCACGCATATCCTGTTGCACCACAGCTGATTACCATCAGCTGTCCATTGGCACGCCTTCACCCCAGGGCGTAGGTCGTCTCTTGCTTAGGCCGGACATTCTCTCGACCCATCAGTCAATTGGAACAGGGCCACCTCCCAACACACCATGCCATTGCTCCTTTGTGATGTCTGCCCTTAAACCAAGGGCAGGTCTGCAGGCTGGCAAGTCGGCCTAGATCAACGCCGCGCGCAATGTGAGCACGTGGGGGTGTGTTAGACATGTCTTGTCCTGTAGATATACATCAGAATGTGCTGCGATAAGTGGTTCAAGGAGAACGACATGGGTCCATTTGCATAACTTCCCATGTGTCAGCCAGCCAGGTGTTAGTACAGCACAAGATACTTGGAGACAATGCAATACTAGACATAATCGTAAGAGTATTTGACCGTATCGTATGACCCGACTCATTGCTCATGGGTGGGTCTTGGTTCAGAGTCGGACCACTGCTACCTCTCCCCGGCGGTTGACACGATTTTGCGCCTCCCAAGACTGCCCGGCACGCACGTACACAATGAGTACAGTCAGGTGAGCCTTAAGGTTAGGTGAATCTGCGGTCTTTTCTTCCGCACGGGAAACCTCGCCGTGTGACCCGTCTATGTATTGTCTATCAGTAGTACTGTATGTATATCATTTTCATTGAGCCGTAAACGCACCCCCGCTGAGACCCTTGAACCCCAGTGCTACCCATGCCAGTCATCATTCAATTCACACAACCACAACCATGCCCACGCTCACACCGACAACGCCTTTTGCTCTTCTTATCTTTTTGGGTGTTTATGCCTTGACAAGCAGGCTCTTGCCCGACATCTCCTCGGGCTGCTCCAGGCCCATGGCGGCCAGGACGGTAGGGGCGACGTCGCCCAGGACACCGGAGTCGCCCTTCTTGAGGCTCCAGCCCTCGGGGGCGTTGGCCATGATGAACGGCACCTTGTTGGTGGTGTGGCTCGTCTTGGGCTTGCCGTCGGGGAACTTCATCTCCTCGGCGTTGCCGTGGTCGGACGTGATGAAGAGGATGTAGTTCTCCTTCTTGCACGCCTCGTAGATCTTGCCGATGGCCTTGTCGGTGGCCTCGACACCGATGAGCGCCGCCTCGTACACACCGGTGTGGCCGACCATGTCGGGCGGGGCGAAGTTGTTCATGACGAAGGGGAACTTGTGCTCGCCCAGGCGCTTGGCGACCTGGTTGGCCACGCCGTCGGCGGACATCTCGGGGGCATGGTCGTAGGTGGCGACGGACTTGTTGGAAGGGACGAGATCCTGAGACTCATCACGGGTCTCGAGGTCAAAGACCTTCTCGACACCGCCGTTGAAGAAGAAGGTGACGTGGGCGTACTTCTCAGTCTCGGCGACGTGTACCTGCTCGACGCCCTGCTTGCCGAGCCACTCCGCGAGGACATTGCCCATATGCTGAGGTGCGAAGGCAATCTCGAATGGGTAGTCGACCTTGTACTGGGTCATGGTCACGAGCCTGTTGATCTTGGGGTACTTGAAGTCGGGTCTTGGTGACCGGTCGACGTCTCCGAGGAGCTGTGTGATTTGCCGGGCGCGGTCGGACCTGTAGTTGAAGAAGAAGACGACGTCGTCATCTTTTTCTGGGTCAGCAGTGGTACAGAACGTGGGAGGTTGGTGTTCAGTTCCTCACCCTTGATGCGACCAGCATCACCGTTCACGATGATGGGCTTTAGGAACTCGTCGTTCTCGCCCTTCTCGTATCGCTCCTTGACAGTGGCGACAGGGTCACTGCTCGCCTCACCCTCACCATGGACCAGGCCGTTGAGGGCGAGCTCGACTCGCTCCCACCTCTTGTCACGGTCCATGGCGTAGTAACGGCCGACAATGGTGGCCAGCTTTCCGACACCGAGCTCCTTGATGGTGTCGAGCAACTCCTGCAGGTAGCCGGCGCCGGACTTGGGGTCGGTGTCACGGCCATCGCCGAAGAAGTGGATGTAGACCTCAGGCACCTGGTACTCCTTGGCGGCTTCGAGGAGAGCGTAAAGGTGCTTCTGCTTAGAATGCTGATAAAGATAGGGTTGTTAGCAACTTGAGACTTCTCGGAGCCTCGCCATGATGACTTATCGCCTAGCATATACATACCACACCACCGTGGGAGACGAGACCGCAAAGGTGCAGTCTGCCGTTGCCATTCTTGGCAGCCTCGAGAGTCTTCTTGATGACTGGGGTCTTGCTGAACTCGCCATTCTTGATAGTCTGGTCAATGCGAACGACGTCCTGCCAGACCACACGGCCAGCGCCAATGTTCAGGTGACCGACTTCCGAGTTGCCCATGAGACCCTCAGGTAGGCCGACGGCGAGGGAAGAAGCCTCGAGCTCAGTGTAACCGGTGGCGCTCTTGGCGAAGTCGTCCATGACCGGGGTCTTCGCGTTGGTGATGGCGTCTCCATTCTTGGGGGACTCGGCGGAGGGGACTCCCCAACCGTCAATGACGACTGTAGGTGCGCAGAAGCATTAGTATCAACCAGGAAAGCTCGAGGTATATCAGGACGAGGGACGAGACAAGTAGGTAGTCCGGCCGGGCACGCGAGCTGCTCGGGCTGCCATGCTGTCGTTCCTCGGGAGCCAGCTCCCCGTTGGTCGGTGGCACTGGCATCTCGGAGTGCTCCTGCAACTGCGCCCTTCTTTGACGCTGCCTCTGTTGCTGCATCTTGCCCTCGTCGCTCATTTCTGACGATGATTCGGACAAGACTGGTGCGGTAGTGTGAGGGTAGAAGAAGGGGCTGGCAGGTGAGATGGGCGGACTGCTTCGAGGGGTTTGGACTCGAACGTACTTAGGCAAGCGTTTTGCTCTGGCTTGGTCATCTCGTCTGCTTTTCTCTTGGACATAGGGACGGACTGGTGGTTCTAGTGGTGCTCTAGAGGCAGGTGGGAGGACAGGCGTCAGGAATTCAGGTGAGAGATTTAAATAGGAATACTTGGAGGTTTCAAACTGGTCCGATCCAATTGTTGTCACACGTTTGTTGAGTGATTTCTGGTCGGTGGTGGGGGTCCAAGTTGGCATGACCTGACGTCGCTCCGGCATGTCTCGTCCGGCAGCTCCTGGGCCGTACGGGGAGCGATAAGCCGCGGATAGCACCGTATTGTCTGGCGTATCCAGCGGCAGGATAGACAGTACGAATAAACCAGCGAGGGGCATCAGCTCACTCCCCGCGACTGGGTTTTTACTCCAGGAAAAATGCTCGCTCACTGACCGAACATCTCGATCATCCAATACAGCCTGCAGCCTGCCCGCCGGACCAGCTCACAATAGAGCACCAATGATCGACACCACGGCCCACAACAGCTCCGGACTGGCGTCCCTTATTATCCCATGTTGATAGAATCGTCCAGATTGGGACACGCAGACACCCATAACACCCACACCCGTAGCAGTCACACTTAGACATCTGGTGAGCTCTCAACTTAACCGCCTTCTGAGCTACCTTGCTTGACTCTGGCTGGTCTCGTGCTATGGAACAATCCGAGTTGGGCAACACGAGAAGTGTGTGTCAATAAACTGGTGTGAGATTCCACATTTCTCTTCCCCTTACCCACCCACCTCCCAGGCACACAAGCTACCTGGGTACACAGGGACCTACCTACTAGGACGTGCTTGAGCAGGAGCTTTCGTTACCGGCGAGTACGCTAACACCCAGAACAACAAACAGCGCTTACACGGAGCTTATGACTGGCGTCTGACAAGGCAAGTCATCGCCTTTGCATTCTAAGAAACCGACACTCGACACTGTTATCGACTTCTTCCCCAGAAAACAGTACTTTGCTTCCGCCATCATTCTCACCCCCGCCCTTGGTAAACATGGCGTCCGACGCGGGCCCAGACACCAGCCCGCTACCTCTCCCGGGTGGCCTTACCCCGGACTCTGTCGATGTCCCCTCAGAGCTCTTTACAATCCTCACCCGCCTGCGTTACACAGACAAGAATGGAGCATCCACAAATGGCGACGGCGATCCCAACAAGCCTGGTACCAACAACCCCGCCGGCGGCCTGCCAGACTCGACCCCATCGGGAGGTGCCATGCAAGCAGCAAGTGGCTCCGACTCCAAGACTCTGTCTACCAAAGACCTGACTGCTGCCACCGACCCACTGAAGCATAAGGTCCAGCGCGCCCGCGCCGCAGTCCACACCCTGCCCGACATCGCTCGGACTATCGCAGAACAGGAGGCGGAGATCAAGGAGTGGGAGGCCAAGATCGAGAGACAGCGCCAGGTCCTCCAGCAGCTGAAGGAGTTCGGTATCCAGTTCAGCCACGGGAGTACAGATGTCGAGATGGGTGGGACGAGTGCACAGGGAGGAGGAGATTCTTTGGGCTAGGCGCCCAGGACTCCAACTCCTGGTGCTGCTGCGGACGGCTTTACGGTCTCGGGCGCGACGGGCAACGGCGAGGATGCCGTTCCGACTGGTATAAGCGGAGGAGACCGCGATCCGGTGTCCAGCACTGTGACTCCTACGCCCAAGAGCCGCTATGTAACCATTGAAGCCGAGGGCGGCATCGCCGAGGACGCAAGGCATGTCGGATCTCAGTCCAAGAACTCGCATGGAGCACCACCTCCCGACGTCGAAAATCACGATTCGGGATACCGAATCGCAGACCATCAATCACAAGCACGGAGCCTGGCTTATGATATATTTGGGCCGATTCCATTCAGGATTGCGGTCTCTACTGAGCAGCCAGACGGCAGCCAGCACGAAGATCCTTTTAGAGGTGCAGTAAGTGAGGAGGAGACTTTGGAAGTCACTCAGGTTGAACAGGAGGCCGAGGCGACTTCCCCATGGGAACTTGTTGGTGAAGACACTGTTTCTCCAATTCCTGTCTATGACCAGCAAAAAGAGAGCACAACGAATGACTCCGTGGTACCCAATGTAATGGACGAGGAGTCTCGTGCAGAGCATTCTGAGCGGGCCCATGAGCCATCTCTCTACGAGGAGGTCCACGAGGAGGTCCACGAGCAGGTCCACGAGCAGACTCATGAGCAAGTCCATGAGCAGCCTCATGGGGGACATGGCGCAAGCAAAGCTGCCATTGCTCCAATCACTATTGAGATGGATTCCAAGGAGGAGACTACTGCTTTGGGCGCAATTGGTGAGGATATGCAAGTTACGCCACTACCTCAAGCACTTCAGCGGTCTTCGACCCTATCCGTCAAAAGTTCCGACGCGAAAACTACTTCTCCCAAGGGGAAGCAAGCAGGACAAGCTGCTACAGAGCCAGCAAGTGGTCACGATTCCATAGAATCCAGCATGGTCGCACCAAACGGTTGGGTAACAATCCCGATCCCGCCGGACTACCACAAGGTCAGAGATCTACTCTGGCTCAAGAAGTCGATTTCCGATGCCCAGCTTGCACCCGAGACCCAACCTGCGCCGCGCACGCCAAGCCCAAAGAAGCCACCCAAGACGGCCCCTGACTCCTCGGGGCAACGGTCCACGCGGGCTTCCAAGAAGACGTCATCCAAGGCGCCCATTGCTGACGATGATGCATGGTCACCACCTCAAACCCTGAGCGTGAAGAGAAAGGCAGCTGAAGCAGGCTTGCCGGCCGATGAAGGCACCGCACAGGATGACTCACCGCCCCCTCCGCCGACTCGGATCAAGAGGATCATACTCCACTTCAGGCGGGAGTCAGAGGTCGAAACCGAGGACATCGCAGCACCTCGGTCGGAGCCTGAGGAGGAGGGTGATGACAAAGAGGCATACGATGAGCCGGTCACACGAGACGGTGGAGTTTTCAACGAGTATGCCAATAAGGTAGACGCTGACGCCATTGATGATATGTTCACCAGGGAGGATTCTATCGCGGAGGAGGCTATAATGCTGCTGTAGGTGCGTGGGGGTGGTGATGCGGTACTAGTGGTTGTGAGATCGGTATTGTGCTATCGCGGGATAAGCAGGTACAGCGAGAAAGGGCTCCTCCATCGTTACCTGGTCATGGTCATAAGACGGATACCACGAGAGGTACTCCGTACCAGCGCATTGGCCCCATGTAGAACATGTGTTATATAGCATGAGATGAACGAAAACGCAAGCATCCTATTGCGGTGCTACGAAGCCGTGTAGTTGTTTGCGCTGTGTTGAGAAATCCCATTCGAGATGTATTCTTATGGGACAAGCTGATTACTCCCTGGCATATCTCGATCCCAACTCCCGAATGATGCTTTACTCAAGTTTTCAACGCCATGCACGCCGGCCCTCTGTTATACACGCCACATTCTCCCTGTCTGCGCACAAACCAGCATATACGCCAAATCAAGTGCGAATGTCCGCCTGACGCAGGATATCCTCGGTACTCAGCGCCGGCCCGCCCTTGACGGTAGTCGTCCAGAACTCCTCAGGCACGTCGTGGTCGCCCTCGCCCAGCCTCCTCCAGTTGGGGCTAGCCTCGGCCTTGAGCCAGCCAAAGTCGTCGACGCGGTCCCACTGGTTGCCCTCGGGCCCGTTGTCCTGGCCCCTCCCCAGGAACGCGGCGGGCAGGGGCGCGAAGCGCACGTCCTCGCAGTCCTCGATGATGGGGTGGCTGCCGCACCACAGGTAGGCGGTGACGTTGCGGCACTCGTGCATGCGGACCTGGCGTGCGTTGATCACCAGTACGCTGTCGCGCACCCCCGTCACGTGCGCGGGCCCCGCCACCCGGCCCGCGATCACGAGGCTGCCCGACACGTTGCGTATGGCCAGCGTGTTGAAGGGGGCGGCACCGCCGCCGCCGCCGCTGCTGCTGCCTTTCTTGTTCTTGAAGGGCGCGGACATGTCCAGAACGCAGCCCCGCAGCTCCGTCAGCGTCCCCGAGGCGGTGGCCCGCGACGCCGTGGCCGGCAGGATGATGTGCATGCCGCGGTGGTTGGAGATGTCGATGTCACGCGCCTGTGAGAAGCTGGGCTTGCGCGGGCCGGGCCCGCCCTGAGAGGCCATCTCGGCGTTGTAGTCTTTGGTCGCACCCGCGGCGCCGCCCGCGCAGTTGAAGCTCGGCAGGTCGCCGACGGCGTCTTTCCTCTCCGCCAGCACGGTGGCGTCGCTGTCGTTCTCGGCGTCGGCGCCACCGGCGGGCGTCTTGCTGTTCCCGGCAGCGACCCAGGAGTCCTTGGATTCCTGGGTGAACTCGAAGCCGGACTTGGGACCCAGGCCCCTGCCCTGGATATTGACCTGCTCACGCAGTGCCTTGAGAGCCTGTGGTGGTGTGTAAGCAGCGATGTCTTTGACTCAGAGCAGGATTTGGGTATCATATATTGGAGCGGGGACAAACCTGGCCATAGATCATCTGGTCGCGAGGGGGCGCATATTCGGAGGCATCGGAGACCTCATTGGTGAGCCTGGAGATGCCGCTGAGGACATGGTCTGTTGCGTCCTTGCGCTCGCCGCCGGTGGGAGAGATGTTTGCGAGGTTTGCAATGTCCTCCTGCAGGGAGGAGGCCTGGGCCTCGAAGTGCCTATAGAAGCGTTCCTTGGGGTCCATGTCGGTTTTCAGACCTGGAAAGCCCCCTTGGTAAGCCATGGGCCCACAGAGTACGGTGGTCTCCATTATGTGGTTCTAGTGAGGTAGACTAGGCAGAAAAAGAGGTGAACGAGGTCGGGTCGGTAACAAGACGGTTTTCTCTGAGTTCACGATTCCACTATTCCCGTCTCACATGGAGATTTGCCACGTGGGGAATGAAGGAGAGCAAGCTCAGAGCAAGCACATGCAGAGAGAGAGAGAGAGAGGGAAGCAAAAACAGAGTTCATATAAGACGGCAACTAGGGGCAACAAGATTTCGGCTTACAAGCACGGGCACGGGGAAAGGCACTGAGGATGGTACCTCAGACGAGAGGGCATAGGCACGGTGACGACATGCGATGCGGCTGCTGGTCTGAGACAGTGGGGTGAGGGATCATGAGGTTGCTTGCAGAGCCCAGAGGAGGCTTAAGATGGTGGGAGGGTGGCCCGGGTGGGCTGTGGAGTGCCTGCAAGAGTGGTGTGTCACTCATTATTTAGACACACGCGCCGTCTCTCACAGTCCATGTCTGTAGACGAATTAAGGATGCATCTCACACCCACACAAACACTTACACAGGCAACGGGAAGGTGGAGACCCCGCTTTTTCGTCCCAACCTGGCATCTCGATTCCGGGGAAGAGAAGGGGGCTCGGGGGGCACGATCACACGTTGTGTTCATTGGGCCGACCCTTCTTGCATACATGCTGTACAGTCGTTTGAGATACCTTGTTCGGTCACACGCAGCAAAAAGGCAATCATCACAGTCGTCAATGGGTCAATTTCCTGCGTACGACATTAATTGCGTAGCCAATATTCGCTCATGATGCATTGGCAGACTAGAACCGTTCCGTGCTGTGCTGCATTGAAGCATTCACGGCACCGACTCCTCATCCGCCCATCCAGCGGGCGTCTAGCCCAATCCAAGCGCGTCTCACGCTGGGCGTCCACAGTCCATGATGCCCCTCAATAAGGCGTGGCATGCAAGCTGCAGTGTACTCCCCGCACTGGACCCCTAAACTCTGCTGCCATTGTAGTCGAGCACCAATGCGAGCTGACGTAGTGGCCGCCACGGGAAGCCCTTAGTTGTTGATTGCCGGCCCAATCCTTGGCCAGCGCGTTCGCTGAGGGCGACGAGGGAGACGAGGGCTGGTCTCAGAACCAACTGATGGATCGGCTGATTGAAAGACTAGAAGTGGGTTCACCGAACCCCACCGCGTACCAAGGGGGCAATCTGTGTGTGCTTATGCTGTGCTTATTCTGTGCTTCTGCTTGTCGAAAGCATGCTATATTTCGTGAGTTAAACTTGTTGCCGTAGGGGGAAAAGTAGAGAGCGCATTGCTCGACTACGAATTGTGTCGGCTGCAGAATCAGCCCGGGCTTTGTGTTCAGAAGACATATACCGTGCAGGTCGAAACGCTCATCCGAGTTTCTACGATCAAAAGATAGCAAAGGGTGGAAGAAACAGCAAGATTAGTTGGATAAATACTGGTAGTCTATGCTGGCGGAAAGAGGCCATGTTATGTGGTTGGCCATACACACCCAGACCAAACAGAGTCCTGGTCTCGTCGCCCCACAGTCCGTCCACCAAGAGCGCCAACAACGATAAGAGGGCCTCTCCTCAGCCAAGACCCTACCCTATGGTAACTTTCTGTGTTTTTCCAGCACGACGTCAGGCCTGGCAAACCTCAAACCATTTCATATTGTCACCTCACCGCATAGCCTCGCCTGTCGCGTCTCTCTGGCTTGTTGCTGGGAATCCCAGCCTCCGCCATTCTTGCCCCTCCCTACCCTTCAATGGCTTCAAGGGCATCATCACCTCAACCACCATGCGCATCCCTCAACGAGAGATAGCCGCCGGCCTCCGCCGTGGCCTGCACTCCAGCGCCAGGCCGTCCTCCTCCGCCTCCCGGCCCCTGCTGCGCTCCTTTCACCAGACCTCACCCGCATTCCGGCCCCGCCAGCGCTCCTTCTTCACCTCGAACCCGCTCATGGCCAGGGACGCCGTCGACGGCGACGATGCCAGCAGCCCGACCCCTCCCCAGCCCCTCCTAGACGCCGAGACGACCCCCGCACGCTCGAGCAGCAGGAAGAAGCCCGCAAAGCCGGCAGCCGCAGCAGCTCCTCCCAAGAAGTCCCTGAGCAACCCGCTCCGCCGCGTCGTCAGCATCGCTCAGAGGCCCGGCCGCAAGCCCGGGAGCGTCGGCGCTGAGGGCGCGTCGCCCGGTGCCGAGCCTCCCGAGGACGACGACAGCACAAAGATCAGGGCCATATGCGTTGCCGAGTCCTTCGACATGGACATGGTGGTCCGCATCCTCACCGAGCACTGCTACCAGCTCGACCCGGACGGGCTGGAATTCGACACCGCCGACGTCGTGCACGCCCGCACCCTGGGCGCCGGCGACCACGGCGACGTCTTCGTCTTCCCCTCGGGCACCGTCGTCACCTGGGGGCTGCCGGCCGACGTCGGCATCAACATGGCCCAGGGCACCCTGCTGCGCGCCGCCCACAACCACGACCTCGACTCGGCCGAGCGCGAGAGCCTCGACTTCGAGGCCGACCACACCATGACCACCAGCACCATGCGCCGCGACAAGGTCATCCTCGGCACCAAGCAGCCCGCCGCGGACGGCGCCACCGCCGTCGGGTGCATCTACTACCCCACCCTGGCCAAGATCGCCTTCTCCTCGGGGCTGGCCCGCAGCACAAAGATCGCCTTCCTCGAGGCTCTGCTGAGCGCCTACTTCAAGAGGACAAAGGACATACCGACGCAGCTGCTTGAGGGCCGGCTGGCCGTGAGCAAGAAGTTCATCCTGCAGCGCACGGGCGAGCTGCTGGAGCTGCGGTCCCAGCTGAACCTGTACTCGGAGCTGACCGACTCGCTACCCGACATGTTCTGGGACCAGGACTCGGAGCTGCGCCTGGAGCAGAACTACGACCAGGCGGGCAAGGCCCTCGACGTCCTCGACCGCATCAAGCTGCTCAACCAGCGCATGGACTACGCCCAGGAGATGGCCACCGTCATGCGCGAGATGTACGACACCGCCCACGGCGCCTACCTCGAGAAGATCATCATCGCCCTCATCTGCATCGAGGTCCTCTTCGAGGTAAGGCACATCGTCGTCGAGTACAAGGAGTCCATGGAGAAGGAGGACCTCCTCGCGCTCGAGCGTGCTAGGGCGTGAGGTCGAGGCTGGAGTGAAGTCCATGAAGAAACGGCTCCTAAGGTGACGGGCCGGCTAAGGCAACAATCTCTCCTCCCCTCCAACGCTGGATATTGAATGCAGGCTCCAATAATGATACCCCTCTTTCTGTACAATATCCATAGAATCATTTACATACTCACAGCTGGCGTTATGGCCACAGATATATAAAAATCTCCTGTCAATTCCAACCTGTCACCGCTCATTCCAAGTACCCCCGTATGCCTTGACGAGTTTCTGTCTCCCACCCAAGCTTGAATGTGAAGCGTCTATAGCATGTGGCCAATTAATAGTGAAAAGGCTTCAAATGCCGCGTGCCCCTGAGTAGCTGTATGACTGCCCAAATTACTGCAAGCGTGAAGGTTACGCGAACTGGGGGCAATCAACCGCACCGTCCATACTTGGTCCCTCTTTCGGTGGCGGTGGCGGAGGGACAGTCCAAATAGCAACTTCGAAACTAGTATCGTGGCTTTTCTACAAAAAAGACAATCCATTGATATGCTCTCTTCTTCACTAAAAGATGAATAAATATCCTGGTTATTGCTTACCAAGGTTGGGAAACCCATCAGTAGCATCTGTGCGTCCGAAGAGGTTCCGGGAAGCAGGAGCAGTGCACAACTGGTGGTGGGTCCCCCTGCCCAGTCGGCCGCCCTAGTCAAGTAGACTAGATGTCTGTCTGAGTGCACCACCACCCGCCGTTGGAGATCGACACGCTCCTCCCGGGCCACTACAGGGGTTCGTCGCCGAGTCCCAGTCCGAGTCGGCGGCTGGGCGACGGAGCGAATGGATTCCTCCCTCTCCGCGGTCCGGCCGCATGTATTTACGCATTTACGGAGCTCGGTTCACACACACAAACACACGTCACATTTAAACACAACGAACTGCACATGCAATTAGAGTTGTTGGTACGAATAGCAATGTAACATAGCTTTCTTTTTTGAATCCCTTCTCTACACGCAGCACTGAGTAATTAATGAAGCTCTGCATTCGTCAAGCCACCAAATTCGTCTCTTACATGAGCTGGGGTATGAAGAAAAAAAATGAAGGACCCCCTCCCTTCCGATCATCAGGTTTATCCGAACCGTGAACTCCAGCCCACTGCTCCCTTGGCGCTCCAGCAAAAAAAGATGAACAAAAAGTCCCTGCCGCTCCGTACTGTCACAAGAGGCATGCGCCCAAGGCTAATGAGTATTGGGACCACAGCTTTTGGAATATGACCCATAAAAGACGCATGTGTGTGCGTGTGTGTGTCTGTGTGTGTGTGTGCATGAGTGTAAATGTATCCCTGTGCCGCGAGCTGGCCCGCCCTCTGCATTTTTTTTAACAAGTAGCATCCTAGCCACTTTTCATATACCAGGAAGGCGTGCTACTACACATCCACTCGTCCAGTCAACATGCCGGGTAGACTGCATACGCAAACCGACGTTCTAAGCCGGCGCCTGGGACTGCATGGCCGTTGCAGGTGCTGGGGACGGGGTCGCAGCCGGTACTGAGGCCGGACTTGGCGAAGGCTGTGGTACACCGTTCAAGCCTCCTGCAGCAGAGGGGGGCCTAGGACTCGGGGACGACTGGCTCAACCCTCCTCCCGGGATGCTGGCCCTCACATGGCCGGGCGTTCCTCCCAGGCCAATTCCACCCAGACCCGCTACACCATGACTCTGGATCTTGTCACTGAATGCATTCATCCGCGCCGCCGCCTGGTTTCTAGCCTGCAGCTGTTGTTCATATTGGCGCTGTGGGGACATCGGGTTCGCCCATCCACCCTGGCCACCAGCGGTTGCGGGGCTGTGGGGTGTGGTCTGTGGCATTCCATTTGAAGGGTAGCGAGGAACACCCGGATGCCCACCTGGTTGACCCGGTGTGCCGTAAGGCTGTCCACGTGGCACCGGCTGCTGTCCCGGGCGAGGTGAGTAGTTCTGCCCAGCTTGGTACGGAGGTACCTGTGGTGACATGGTCCGCGCCGGAACCGAGCCTGCACCATTCATGTGAGGAGGAAAGCTGGCCGCTTGCTGATGGTATTGGGGCTGCATTCCTGGCTGTGGTTGTTGCGCATTATAGCCAGCATAACCTGAAGGATACCTCTGTCCAGGGGTACCGGGCTGAGGGCCGCCGGGGTAGCCAGCCGCCATCCGTGGCTGGCTAGGACTGCCCTGAAATGGCGGGACTGCCGTCGGGGTGCCGTATGGCCTGCCCTGCTGCATTGGCTGTGGGGTGTATCCGTTGGGTCGCGCGAAAGGCTGTCCCGCGACCGGCCGGTGTTGTTGAGGTGTCATGCCTTGCATGGGGGCAGACACCTGCCGCGAGAAGTTTGGAGGCATCGGCGGACGTGCCTGCGTCTGTTGGTAATGGTTGGGAATCGGGACCGGTGTCTGGTTCTGCGGTTGGTATGGGCGATTGTAAGGTTGGCCTTGGTATGCTGTGGTGCTGTGGAAACTCGGCGTGCGCTGCGGCTGTCGAGGGGTTTGAGCTGCCTGCCCGGCCTGCGAGTGGTGTCGATGCCTGGCCGATGTGTCCTCCTCCAAGATGCCCCTGAAGACGTCGCTGCGGATTTCGAGCTTCGTGCTGACATTCAACTCCTCGAGCCTGTCCGAGTTCAAGCGTGCCACCGCATAGGGCGGCAAGGCCTGGATGATGAGAGCCAGCTGGTCCTTCAACATCTGGTAGGTGTCCCGTTCTTCGTCCGTAGGCTCCTGGGCCAGAGGCCCATTGAGCATGTCAGCCTTGGCAGGATCTGCCGAGTTCCGGTTCTGGCTGGTTGGCAGGGTCATGTTGCGGTTCCTCTGGTACGAAGATAGCGTCTCGATGAGATCCGATATTTCCTGAAGGGTATCATCAACCTCCTTCTCCTCGTCCGATTTCTTGCCCAATACATCATCGATGGTCAAGGCTGGGTCGACCAGGCTGTCGTCCCATTTCTCCACGATCTCGGCAATTTCGTCCTCATCGATCGGTGGAGGAGCGGAGGCGTCATCCACATCGTTGCCCTCGTCTCCTGCCAGCTCAGACTCGATCATCTGCTCCAAATACCTGTGTCCATGGCGCTGGTACCAGATGCGGGCGACCTCGCCAGACGGGACTATGGCGCCGCTATCGTCCTTTTCAGGCGCAAAGCTGGAAAAAGCACCGCGGAAGAGAGCCTCCATCTCGGTCATTTCCACATCAGCGGTTGAGGGCTTCTGGCCCGCCAAGCTCATGGTACGCTCACGTTGGCGCGACTTGTTCTTGGACGGCGGCGTCGCATTGCTGTAGTCAAGCCACACGCCAGTTGTCAGGTCCGCCGAGAAGTAGGAGCCTTGCCTGTACCTTGACCGTTCTGCCAGTTCCGGGTGGTAAAAGCCCAATATCTTGCTCTTGGTCGTAGTCTTTGGGGCCTTTGGCGGTTGCAACGGCGGCAGGTTGGCCGGTGATGGGAACAGCTCGCCGAGAGTAGAGACACGGGTTGGCTTCTCGGCTGGGGCTGATGGAAGCACCGTGGTCATGGAAACACCGTTAGGGAGCCGTACGTCAGGCAGAGGCTTGACAATGCCCTCGGGGTGGTCCGGGTCTACCGTCTTCTTAGGCAAGCTAGAGAACAGGGTCCTCGGCTGCTGGGCGTTTCCGAACACGGTCAGCACAGAACTGCCATTCGATAGCCCCTGTACAACATCTTCGAGGGCCGAGGGGCCGTCTCTTGCGGCCCGCGGGGGAGCCTCTGGATATGACGTCTCTCGACTGTGCAAGGCCATGGCAGTTTCTCGGAAGCCTTTCAACTGTACCAGGGCGTCCTCGTCGAAGTTGGCAGGGTCGGCGGACTGCGCGGCTCGCATCTCGGCTATCCTGTCCTGGACAGCCTTCTTGAGGTCGAGGACGAGCTGGTCGAGAAGCTTGTAGGAGTCCTGGCCGACCTTGTCCGCGATACACAGCGCCTTAGAGTCATCGTCGGATTTTTGGCGCTTGGGCTGGGGCTCTTCAGTCGTAGATGGTTCTGGCAGGGGTCGCTTCAGAATGGAGGGCGTTGTGTCGTGTCTGGCCTTGCAGGTAAGCACGCGAGTTGTACACGTGGGCTGAGTAGCCAAGCAGGTCAAGGGTTGCAATTGAAGGGTGGCTAGGGAAGGGATGGGGAGGGATATGAAGTGAACAGCGAGAACCAACAGTCGCGTACCTCTTTAGGACATTGAAGTAGTCGCGAATCAGGGAGCTCTCATCGCGTAGGGGATGGTCGCCGTTGACAATGGGCTTGGCTTCTTTGGTGTCTTGATCGCCGTGGTCGCTGGAGTGATCGGCGTCGGCGTCGGCGTTGGCGGAGTCGTGGTCGTGGTCGTGGTCGTGGTCGTGTTCGGTGCTGCCATTGCCATTGCCGCTGCCGTTGCCGTTGCCGTTGCCGTTGATGCTTGGCTCGGCGGAGCCATCGTCAGTGGCCTCGCGCTTCCGCTTCGCAGAGGGATCAGCGGGCTGGGAGTCGGCGGGTTGGGGATGCGACTGGGGCTCCGGGTCTGCAAGGCCGTTGAGCTGTGGGACAGCGACGGCATCGACAGGCGAGGCCATTGTCGTGGGCCGGTCGTGATGCGGGTGCGGTGCGGTGCAGGGCGGTGCGGTGCGGTGCGGTGCGGTGCAGTGCGGTGCAGTGATGCAGGGCGAGGTGGGGGGCAGGGGCCTAGTCGGAATGAATTTTGATGATGACAAGGCCGGGGAAAAATGGAGGTTCGTCGCGCTGTTGTCGCGTCGGCCGTGGCAGACGGGGGGATGGGGGAAAATGGGGGACTGGATCTCTCGCTCGCAGTGGTCTTTTTTTCCCGGTGCAGCCAAAAGACTGGTCAAAGTTGCAAACTGGACCGACCGACCACCTTACGTACGGCTAAGTAGATAGACGGCAGACCCAGGCTCTCTCTGTCTGACTAGGGCCCTGGCTTCGCTTCGGAACGCTGGCTCTCTGGTTCTGACGGGCGTGTGTGGACTTGGACTACCTGGCTTAGCTCATCGAGGCGTTGAGTTTGGACCAGGACCCGCAGCAAGCAACAGCAGAAACAGAAGCAGAATCAGAGTGTTGTCTGTCAATGGTGAGGAAAGGATAGGCGGGTTTCATCGATGACTTTTGTAATTTCAAGGTACGGGCAGGGCAGGGCCAGCCAAAAGGGCATGTGTGTCAGGGCGAGAGTGATATGAAAAAATGCCCGTGCAGCAGGTTTGCAGGTCAAGGGAGAAGGAAGATGGCACTGCGCTGCACTGAACTCGCAGCTCGCAGCTCGCAGCTCGCAGCTCGCTCAGCCTGTCCTGTGCCTGTCCAGTCCCAGCTCCTGCCTGTGGTACTAACAGTAGTCAGGCCTGCATACCCGGCACGCCAGGATCAGCATCAGATCAGACCGCACCAGAGAGGCTAGCCTGAGCCGCTAGTCCGTTTTGGGCCCCGGGTCGGAGAATGCTTTTTGCGACCGCCTCCCAATTCCGTCCTACCCTTCGTCCCTTGCCTGGAGAATGTTGAGTGTTGATGTCTAGCTTCTGAACTTAATTTTCTGTAGATAATTGCTGTTCTTGCTGCTGCTGCTGCAGTTGCTGGTGCAGCAAGTAGTACGTCCACTCGACACGGTACATCGACCCGGATGGACGAATTGATAGCTCTAGCCTAGCACCCGGCCAAACAGCAACAAGGTTGCAGATGCATACTTAGGCCGAGTATATAGTATATGATATTGCACCAACATTCAGGACAGTCAAGAGGACGGACAGCCCCTGGTGAGCGATCCCAAATTGTATGTAGCGTCGATTTCCCCTATCATCTTCCCATGTATCACCCACGGAAGCAATGATGGCGCATCGTGCATGCTCCGGCTCTGTCTGTCGCGGTACGTCTCCCCCATCGCAGTCTGGCCAGCAAACAGAACCAACCCCAACCCTTGGCTCCCTCTCCAAGCAATACCGCCGACTTGGGATGAACCACATGCACAAGTACGAACGCAGCCGGCTTGGGCCACAGAAGTACACGCCACTTGTTCGGAAAAGGATGAGATCGAGATCATGCCGCCGTCCCAGGCTGCCAGACTCGTCACCTTCATCATCACGGATCCACGTACCAAGCGATGCCATCATAGACACGAAGGCTCGTCTGTGTCCAACATGTTGACAAGTCCCTGCTCTGGTCTTTGCAGGTGTCCATCTGGGTACCCTACGGCATAGCCACGTCAGACCACTGTCAGGCTCTGTCATATCGCAAGGCCATCGCTGGGACACTCGACCGCGGCTAAGGTGGATTCAAGTTGCAATAGACGCCGTCGCTGGCTTCCGAGAGACTGGTCTGGACTCTCAATACCCCAGAAGAGGTCGGCTCTGCTTCGCGAGGGGACGCGGCTACATGTAACGACTCAGCCACAGCTGGGAGATATTAAGGAAATCAGTAATGCACGGTCCGGCATTCACCAATTAGACTTCACGACCCGCAGGTTTGCATGGGGGTCATGTCAAGGGCTAGACGTCGTTGCTGGAGGCTGAGGTCGAGGTCAAGGTCGAGGTCGGGTCAATCCCATGGTCCAGATCGAGGAGGGCTTACCTTGTCCGATCAAGGGGACCGCGCCTAGCTTTATTGTTTTGCTCCATACTGCTTGGTAGTACGTGCTCGTACTGTGGTCTCGCAGCAGGCCGCCGCCTGTCAGGCCTACGCATCTGCCGTGGCAGTTGACAGCGTTGAACACGACTCTTAGTATAGTGCGCGTGCTACTAGTAGTACCGATGCAAGCGCAGGGGCGGCTGCAGCTCTGTCGCCTCAGGTCCGCCGGGCGGGCCGCCATTGATTCGCTCACAGCGCCCAGAGCCGCACCGCTTGCAGGTGGGTCCCTTTCCAATTACCACTTGGCGCGCGTCTGCCTCGACGACGTCCGGAAACTCATGCACTTTGCACACACTCACTCTCTCTCTCGGCGCGTACTATTCACGTACAACGTAGGCTATTCGATACACATCCCCATGCACCTGCCATGTTCTATCATCAGTCAGTCAGTCCCCTGCTGCCGGGGGTCATTCTGGCCTGCCCACGCCCATGGCCACATCCATGAGTACATCTGGATGCCTGGGGGAGCACCTCGACTTCTAAAATCGACCAAGGTCCAGAGCATTGGATCTCAGCGATCGACACAGGCAGGTCTGCATAACCGGCCTCATCTTAAAATCTCCTCCCGGCTCATGTTCCGCGATCACACCGTCCATGGGTCCCCCGGGCTGCCCAACTTTCGAGGTGGGCTACCCGTTCGTGCATGCTGCTGCATATCGCTTCTGTCACAAGCCTCCTCCATGTACATAAGGCCCGCGGTATCCTGCAGATCCCAAAGTCTTGGTCCCAGGTAAACCAGTTCGATCTACTTTGACCTTTCCAAACATTTCCTTTTTGTTTCTGCAGCATACCATTCTGAAGCTTTCATCCTCTGTTGGTTGAGTCTACTCTCAGCCATCATTTTGTGATTTCTTACATTGGGCCGCCTTCGTTCATATCCACATGACAAGTCTATGTCTTTGGTGACTCTCTGAAGCCGGTGCCATCACTCTCGTTCCATCTGAGATCCGGCGCTTAAACCTGATCACCTTATAACCGCTCTCTTCAAGCTCCACCTCGTGTCGATCACGGAGCCGCTTGATATTTCTTCTCACCCAGAGTCGCTCTTTACTCTCTCTGTTATTTTTTACCCAAGACCAAGATATGAAGAACCTTCAGTGTTTCCTTTTCAGTTTTCTGCTGTTAGCAACAGTTGAGGCTGGTCCTCTGAGGGGCCCGCTCCTACACCCAGGTGGCATACGACAAAGACAATATGCCAACTCCAGTACAACGAGCCACGAATCATCCACGTCTTTATCATCGACGACAGCCAATCAACCCGAAACCTCCAGCACGAGCGTCGCCACGGAACCCTTCCCCGGCTTCGTAGGGGGGCCTCAGCAGGCAGCCGAGATATCTACGGAAACCTCATCCACCTACCTGGGAACTACTGAGGCAGGGGCTTCACAAGTGACAGCAACCTCATCCGAGCAGGTTCAGGCTGCTACATCTCCGATCGTGAACCTGGCTCCTTCCAACCAGTCCACGAGCCAGTCGAGCTTGCAACAAGGATCTCAAACCCTTCAATCCCCAACGACTGGCCGCCCCATTACGGCCTCTTCAGCCTCAAGCACAAGCTCCGAGACAGCCGTTGAGGAAACGGCTTCGGAAACCTCACAGGAAGCTGCCACCACGAGCTCGTCGACTTCTTCGGCCACAAGCAAGGCCTCGCCCACAGGCACGCCCAACGACTTCATCCCGACAGCTGTGATAACCTCTGCCGCTCCCACGGGCACGACGATCGTGTCTTCCTCGCAGTACGCGTCAAATCTTGCCGAGGCCATCAGGCTCAACGCAGCCTTCACCGAGATCTCCGCGGCCACGGCATGCAACCCCGGCCAGTACGCCTGTGTCGACGCAGAGTATGCCCACTGTTCCGCCGACGGGTCCTGGGATATCGTGGGGTGCGATGAGGGAACGGTCTGCGCAGCCATGCCACTGAATTCGACCACAGGTGTCAGCCTCCGCTGCTTCCCACGAGAGACGGTGGTTGCAATCCTGGGCGCCGTCCCAGAGGGGAGTACGGGCTCGGGTTCGGGCTCTGCTTCCACGCAGCTTGGCTCGGCAACCAGCACCGTCAAGACCACCTCCGAGTCCGAGTCCAGCTCGTCCACTCAAACAACCTTGAAAACAAAGTCGGCCGTAAATGGCGGCTTCACCACTGTCACTGTACCGTCTCTGACGGTGACAGCCACCGCTGAGAGCTCGACAGAGTCTAGTTCCTCCATCATCCAAATCACCACGACCATTCGGTCGACTCTGTCGTCAGAGACATCAATCGAAACATCCACTAAGACATCAGACTCGGCTAATGAGACAACTCAAGAGTCCGACCGAGAACCCACAAGCACTTCCACCTCGCGCACGACAAGCACATCCATAATCATGGTCCAGACAACCCCGATTTTCGAGCCCTTCCCAACCACAACACCAGATGCAGAGTCCTCGTCCTCGTCCTCTTCGGCCGCGGAGTCACTAGTCGTCATCCCGGTGCCACTCACATCCTTTACATTTTCTGAGAATGCCCCAGCCCCGACAGACTCGGATTTCGGCTTCGGGTTTGGTGGAATCTTTGGCGGTGGTGACGACGATCAGGACCACAAGGGCAACAACTTTGTTGGAAACTCGGCCGGAGGTGGCACGAGCACGAGCACTAGCATCGAAGGGGTCACGACTACGGTTTTCATCACGGTCACATCCGTTTCGACCGCTACGGAGAGGGAGACGCTGATCAAGTGGGCCACCATGACTGTGCGGGAATAATACAGGATGAGACGAGACAAAGAAGAAATTAAAGGGACGGCCATACATGGAACCGAGACTGGAAAAAAGAGATATGATAATGTTTATATGGGAAGCATGGACTGGGGACGGAGTGCGTATAGAGGTCAACGTCTAGTAATGGTAATGCCACTTGCCTTAATGTACTACGCTTAGCGGGATGGAATAGATTAACCTTGGAATTACCAATGACTTGCTGCAATAAAAGCAAATACATCATCTCGCTACTTTCCCTATACTGTGATCAATTTCGTTGTCAACTAACGTGTCTGCCTTCCACTTGAAATCAGAAATAAGAAGAGCAAAGAGAGCTTGGCGTTCAATATATTCAAAGACAGGCGAACCCGCGAGGTTCTAAAAGCTATACTTAGGTTGATAAAGATTATAAAAGGCCCTGTTCTCTAAATATGTGAGAAGACGCAGCAACCATTTGTGGCTACACAGTTGTGTACTGGGTATTCGACTAGGGGTTTATAAGTGTGCAAGTCTTCCGACATCAGCACCGGTCGGGGCTCATGCGTATGAACCCTGTAACTTAAGCCCAAAAGCAAAGTGTGCAGATCTGTAATTCCGCTTCTCCATTTTCTTTTTCAACTCAAAAGTCTAGTTGGCCCTAAGAGATCAAGATTCAACTGATAGACCGCGGCATTGCCTAAACGTCCCGCTGCAGCCCATATCTCGGTGTCATGAGCGCGTTCGGATATCAACGCACAAAAGAATTCCGCTTATTTTTTTCGCGGAATAATTTATAAATAAATGTAGTAAACAAAAGATCTAGTTTAACACTCACTTGAGTAGTTTCACCGAGGCGCCTTTTAAGGGTTTTTGAGCCGTTATTGTAACCACACCTGGTCATCGACATGCGGTTGAATGCCCGTGAGCTTATTGGCATCTCCGTACCATCCCGGGCCACGATTTCGACCACCCCACGATCCCGACCGGCCAAAATGTTAGTGCACCACCAAAAGCTCTCTATATTTGTGAGGCCATCAACAACTCAATTCTGCTAGAAAATAAAAACAAGAGTATGATTTTGAAGCCCAGAAGCAGCACTTTCAGTCGCCGTATCGTTGAACCATTCTGGATGCCCGGCCGGAATGGGTCCGCACTTCTGCAGGTGGCTCATCTTCCTCCTCATCATCTTCGGAGTCCTCTTCAACTGCCACAGCAATTTCGTCCTCAACTTGCTCTTCTGGCCTATTCCGTTCGTTGAGGTCATTCCCAGCCTGTCTTTTCTCACCCAGTATCTCTGTAAGTTCCATGAACTTCTTGTTCGGGTTAGGTATGGCTCTGCGCTTCTTCTTGGTCAATCGTTCGACTTGAGCCTCAAGCTCCTGAATCCTCCGGTCTCTGATGGCCAACTCGGCCAGGCTTGAGGCCTCCGTTGGTCCTTGTCACAAGAGGCCCCGCAGCCATGAGAGCTGAGCTCAAATACATCAGTTCAAGTGAATGTGGCGCTACGTTTCTAGAATGTAACAATCAAACGGGTTAGAGAGGCAGGGTCCCAGCAGTAGGAGGCTCAAAAGGCGTGCAATGGGACCTGGGGTGTGGCGGGGTGGACAGTGGCTGGCTGCGAAGCAGCCGTCCCTGTCGCACACGCCCTCTTACTCCTGTACTATAAATCTGGGGAAGGGGGGAGGGGGGGCAGAATTTGAAAGTACGGATGGTTAAACACAACTGTATGCCAATGGCGTCTGGGCTGGTGTAGTTACCAGGTGATTCCAGTCCGGTGCTTCATAGTTTCACAGCAACTCCGAGTTTATGCCACCACCGGTGTTAAGCACCTCGGTCTGCACTTTTTGACTCTTTTCCTCAAAATTGATATGAATCACACCCCGCCCCTCCCATTCCCAGCCCCACTGAGTTAACTATCTAAAGAGGGCGTGATTAATTGCCAGCCAGGGGGGTCTCCGATGAAGCATACCCAGGGACAAGCAGAGACAGCAGTGGCCCGGAGTGCTTCTGAGGAACGGCTCCCAGCTATAGTAACCTAGGGGTCCCTTTGAGAGGAAGGAGTTCTGGAAGGGAAGGGATTCTGCAAGGGAGGGGGTCTCTCTTAAGGGAATGGGTTTGCTTATCAATTCTCATCCCAACACATGTCTTATCAAACATAGCAGATCCAGTATAAGGGCGAGGGAAACATATGCCACGTAACTCAAGCGCAGATGGGAGTGACCCAAGCTTGCAAGGGCAATCACCGCTGTGCTTAATAACTTCCTCCTGTTCTTGGTTGGTACAGCAACAGGTACATGTGCTTTGCAGTATGGGTCAGAAAAGGCAGCATAATGACAGAGACATGCTGGAAAGGCAGTACTACTGGGACCATGATCTGAGCAATGATCTGCAGTACTCAAGTTGTGCCCTGCAGACAGACACCTGCCGGTGCAGTCTCGAGGTCCCGCGCTCTGAAGCACTAATAGACATCAGAAGGAACCTTGCCTCCCCTTCTTTTTCCTTGGCGAGGTGAGGCCTTATCCAGAATTCTACGATTTCAAACACGATCTAAGAGGATAGCCACATATATGTCACTCTTATAGCAAGGCTTATCTGCTCCTTGCAATACTAGCATGTTTCCTGCAACTGAGAATAAGCAAAGATATACATTTATCAAGATACACACTCAAGAATACAAGCAGAGGGAAAGAGAGAAATAGTTACCATACTCATATGTGTACATCTCTGTCACCATAAAATGGAGTATTACATTTAAAACATCTGTATAGCAATACTATTGCTATGGGCATAGACAATTATGCCTGGTGCCTTGTACAGAGTCACAGGTACTGTATATACTGCTGGCAGATTTAAACAAGATCCAGCGCCATATGAATGTCTCCTTTCACGATTGGGATTTCTTCCAGAGGACCAAAACCATTCTCCACTACTGGTCCCTCCTCCACCGAGTGGTGTTAGTGCTGCCTCTTCCTCATAAAGGGTTCCGACCCATGCCTTCCGCAGTGGCAATCCCAGGGCCATAGCCATCTGCCTCGCCACGGCGTTGCCGACCATCTTCCACTGCTCCCTGGGCGGGCCGAGCAGGACCTCGTGGTCCGGTATGCCCTGGGCCCTGCGGGCTTCCGTCACGGTTAGCGGCCGCGGCTGCTCCCAGTGGGATAGCCGGCCGACCCGGGCGTCGGCCCATGAACAAGCCGTCGTGATAGTTTGGAACAAGCCGTGGGGGTGGACACGTCCCCAGCCGTTGCTGACCCTCGATGTCCGTACTTTCTCATTGGGGAACGCATCTCTCTCGTGGTCGAACATGTCTTGCACCGTGTCTCCGCTCAGGCTGTCGTGGATTTTGCGGTGCCACGCCCGGGAGATGTTCATGGCGAAGGGCCGTGTCGGAATGTTGTGGCCTTGGGTGCGGCCGTTGTTCCCGTTATCATCTGAGTCGACGACATGTTTCGCCAAATGTGCAACCCAAAGGAAATCCTTGTGAAACCTTTCGTATTCAATAGACGGATTTTTCAGCCTATAGTAGATATTCTGTCTCCGATTGAGCTGGGAACGGATCCAAAGTTGGTCGTCCACGGTTGATTGATCTTTGCCGTAGTTTCCCAGCGGAAGCTGCTCAAAAGGCACCCTCTCCACTCGGTACTTGACGTTGCCAAGCCTGAGCGTCCCGTTGAAGTAAAACTTTTGTTGGCCGCTCAGAGTAGCGTGGGTATGCAAAGCCCTCATCTCCTGAGGGTGTCTTGAAGTGTCTATGTAGACCACGAAATTCTCCAATTCAATCTCCATGAATTCTTAACCCAGTTGGGTAGGATCAGAGTCAAGAAGACTTTGTACTGCGGGTACGTTCTCTGGTGACAGAGGCATAGTCTGCATTTTTTCTGAAGGATGAGCGGGGTGAAATCAAGGTAGAAATTGGGATCTCGATGAGGCACTTTGAAGAGATTTGAGGGTGACGCTGCACGTTGTCGAAGTCACTCTCAAGTTCCGTGACATCAAATTCGCCGTCCTCTTCCGCTGCTCATTGGGAGGCAGCTTCATCTTCCTGATGACTCGACAAAGGTACTTCGTCAAAGTCCATAGGCCCACTGCTCAACCATGTGTCCGGGTCACTGGGCACCAAGAGGCCCATCCTGGCTGCTTTTCTGGCGAAATTGGCATGGGCTGGTGTGTGTGAAAATCAGGTCCAGGCCGTCCCAAGGTGGGGCATGAAGGGATGGTGGTGAGTGGTGTGATATGTTTGATGCAATGCCTGCATCTTTGGTCAGCAGGGGGCTTGTTTGGTCAGATGGGGGAAGAAGTTTGCAAAATTACCTTGGAAGGGATGGGGTACGAGAATGCAAATGCAATGGAGAAATCAATGGACAGAAAAGACCCAGACTCCATGAAATGAACAAGGACAAGCAGTCTATCCCGAAACATGCAGGAAACAACCCAGAACCAAGGGAAGATGGTGAAAGAAGAAGGAGCTGCAGGTGGTTTGCGTGTGACGACTTGAAGTTGCACAAACGAAAGCATTCTAGAGTCGTAAGGGTTTTGTGTTGTACCTTGACTGCCTGACATGCGACGAGACAGCAGCAGCAACGGGCACTACTGCAAGGCCAGGGTCCTTGTGGGGGCGGCTGTGAGTTAAACGGCCAATTGACCAATTGCTTGTGCTGAGTTGGCTCAGGGGGGACGGCTGGGGTCTGTTCTGGCTGCAGGTACCTCAAGCTCAGCAAATACCGGCCGCAATTCGACACCGTGCTGGCTGGCTTTTGGTATGCTCGTTATTATGACCGGGTATAGAATGGAAGTTTGAGATGAAATTGACTGATGCAGGAAGGAGGCTCATATTATAGATGCATCACATCAAGGCGCTTGCTTCTCGCCGTATGACTGATCTCCAGAGTGCACGTTAGCCTTGGGCTACTTGTGTTGACAACTGAACACCCCCAACACGTACGTACGTGCAGAAAGCCCATTCAACATATTAATAATTTTATTTTTTAGTATCTAATGCTATGGATTCTAAGTGTTTAGCTCTGCACAAAGGGTATGTAAATAGGTTAAATACAATCAGGCAAGGAGAAATGTCACGAGACGGGACCGCTGCACTATAGCCACAACTGTGTTCCTATCAAAAACATATATAACTTCAGAGCGGCTCTGTAATCCTAGTACAGTCTGTAGAGCTATATCCGTCGCCATGACAACTCACGAGAGGGTTCAGAGACATAGCAGCTGGACTCAAATACGTCAATTCAGATTGAGACGGCGCTATTCTAACGTAGCCCCAACCCTTTCCGATATACCCCTGATTCCGATTTACCCACAATCGCGTCTTCGCGTATGCACGCGTCGGTACCCACCTATAAACACTCCGCCATATCTTTGTGAGAGAATCTTTTCTGATCACCAAACTTCTTCCCGATATCAATCTAGTTATTATGAAGACGTGGTCTGAAGCCGAGATGCACGATGCACTTAATGCGATTGCAGATGGTGCATCTATCTACTGGGCCTCCCGAGAGTGGCATATCCCATACGCTACACTTCACAACCGCACTACGGGCACTCGAAGCCATCGTGATGCTGCCAACCATCAGAGGCTTCTTTCTGACGATCAGGAGGATGCATTGAGTCTATTCATTATCAACCAAGCCTCTTTGGGCCTGGCGTTAACCCGCTGGGAAGTGAGGGCTCTCGCAGCCCGTCTGGCCGCCTCCTCTTCAGACGATCGCCCTCTTGGAAGACGATGGTTCTCGGCTTTCCTCGCCCGTCACCCTGAACTTCTAAGCCATAAGAGCCAGCGTGTAGAAGCTAGACGGCCGAGGACATCAATAAAGGAGAATATTGAGCCTTGGTTGAAGCTATTGCAATTGGATATCGTGAGGGCGATTAATGCAGCCAACCGCTGGAACGCTGACGAGGGTGAGCTTATGGAGGGTCGCTCAGAAGCAGAACTCGCTCTTGGCTACGGCGAAGATAGCCCCCTCGCTCAGAAAGACTATAATTCTCGAGTATGGACCTCTTTTATGGAGTGTATTAACGCCCTCAGCAGGGCTCTTCCTCCCCTCGTCATTTTTAAGGGGCTAACGCTGCAACAACAATGGTTTCCTATAGCCCTTGAAGATCACGAAGGTTGGCAATTCACCGCTCAGAAGAAGGGGTGGATGGAGGAAATAATTGCAATTGAGTGGCTTCGGAAGGTCTTCCTACCGTTGACGGCCCCGGAGGACCCCCAAGAATGGCGCCTTCTCGTGATCGACGGCCATCACAACCATACAACCGTTGATTTCATGTGGGAGTGCTTCTCGAATAGAGTATATATACTCTTTTTGCCGGCGCATGCAACGCACTTCATGCAACCGCTAGACGTAGCGGTCTTCCGCCCACTAAAGCGAGCCTTCCGACGCTATACACATACACACCAATTAAGGGCATACGATTCATCTACAATTGCAGCAAAGAAGATGTTTCTTTATTGCTATCACAAAGCACGAATCGACGCACTTACGGAGGCAAATATACGTTCTGGGTGGAGATCCACGGGGCTATGGCCAGTCTCAAGAGTCCAGTCACTCTCAAGCCGCTTTCTCGTCGAAAGTCGTCAGAAGAAAGCCACATATAGGAAGTCCAAAGAAAGGGTTAGACGCGTTAATCAATCCTCTACGCCTCAGTCTTTTTCCCTACCCTCAGAAGTCACATGGGCGACCCTTACGAAGTCTCAAGAGTTAAGACGTCTGGTGCACATTTACGACCGTCAAAAACACTTAAGCCCTACATCACGTGCACTATTCAGGATGATCTGCAAAATCTGGGACAAAAAGGACACCCAATTAACTCTATCCTCACGAAAAAAACGAAGAGCTGGAAGCAACAATTGAGGCCAGCAGGAAGGTCACGAGGAGGAGGGTCCAAATGGACCCAAATTAGATCTTCGCCGATATTGAGGCTATTCGGAAAGCCCAAATTGAAGCCGGCGAGGTATCAGATGATAGCCACGATTCAGACAATTCAGAAACACCAACGGAAGAGGGCTCATGTACTGTGGTTGATGCGTGGCGATGGTGGCAAGTATGGGGGTGGTGGTGGCGGAGGGTGTATCGGAATCAGGGGTATATCGGAAAGGGTGGGGCTACGTTAAAAGAGAAAGGAAGGGCCCTGAGGGCCCTTCGGCGTACAGCGCGTATATATACTGAAAAGCGTGTGTGGGTACTGGAGGCTGTGAGTGGGACTGGTTACTGGGCCAGTCACTGCTGCAAACAAATACACCCCTTCTCAAAAAGAAGTAAGAGAAAACATGCAGGCCGTATTGGTAACCAAAGCAAAGGTACCTAGGTAGCTTGCTACTTTAACCCCTCCTCCCTACCTTCGTTTTTTCTCAATATCTCCTTCCGGTCCTCCCAGAATATTAACTTGTTTGAAAACCCACATAATTGCCCTGGCCTTCGAGACCACGAAGGGCCAGGAGTTGATTGCAGCGTATTTACTGGTGTTCTGTATGCTTCTATGTGTGGGTCTCTCGTCTCTCTCACAACTCAATCTTGTACAGGTTCTATTGCTGAACAGTCGTCTCAGTTCCACCCTCCTGGCCCTTCCACTCAACATACTGGTCAACATCCTCATCACTAGGCCACAACCACGTCGAGCCCTTCCCCTTGAGCTCCTCGAATCTCGCTTCGATCCTGTCCATGATCTCGTCAGACACCCGCCCCTCCGCAAAGGCACGGAAGCAGATAAATGCCTGTCCTAGCATCGCCCACTGCTTGTGGTTCGGGTCCCTCGCCTGCTCCAGGACTACAGGGTTTTGATCCCAAGACAGCAGAACCCACTCGATGACCTGCACCGCCTCGTCCACATCTCCCAACCGCGCCAGCGTCTCCAAGTACGTCTGGATATGCGCCGCGCTGAGCTCGTGGTAAAGAGGCGGTAGCGAGTCCGCGATGCTCTCGCTCGGCGCCTGCACAGGCGATATCAATTCCCTTAAGGTGGACTTGAGTGTCTGGTGGGCGGCCGCAATGAGCTGCCGTGCGCTCTTGGCTGGGCCACCAGCTGTGCCGCTTACTCCGAGGACCTTGTCGACGCAGCGGGCGAGGCAGTCAAATGGGATGGGGTGTAAGCCCTCGCTCATCTTGTACGTGTTGAACAGTGACAACATCATCCTCAGGGCCTCACCATTGTCTTCTTCTTGGCTGCACCACGGCCTGAGGACGAGACTGCGATGGGCCAGCGCCTGCATTACCGTATGCCATGGCGCAGGCGCCGGCGACCTCCTCGGGCCGGACCGAATACATACTAGTTGGACCGCCCGCTTCTGGTGGTCGTAGCGCGCTAGCACTTCTGGTCGCGGCGTGTGGCTAGCAACGTTGGGATTGTGGGCCCATCGCCGGCGACCCTGCTTAGAGCAGAGAAGCCCCACATAGGCGTGGAAAACACGTACAGGAATCTTCTTCAGGCTGTCATAGGTGGGGCTCAGCGCTTTCGTCAGGCTCTCGACAGCTTGCCGGTCCAGCGGGCTATCGCGGAGATATTGTGCAGCCTTCTCCACCGTCGGTGCATTGCGGATCAGAAGTGTAAGGCAGTGTTTGACAGGCCTATTTCCATCCTTCAGCATCTTCTCATACAGCTCGTCAACGGACAACGGACGTAGCCGCTCGCGTTCAAACTCTGTCAGGTTCACATGATGCGGGGGGTAGACCTCTTTGGCAGCTCCGGGGAGAACAGAGGACGTGTAGTCGATCTCTGCCGAGAACATCTTCGAGAACATCTCTGCGTACACCTGGAAGTTTGGTTTGAGATTGGGTAGGGGAGGCTCTTGACACGTTTGCCAGGCCTCGTAAGCGTTTCTGGTCGCCTTGACCTTGGCAGCCCATGCCGAGAAGATGGACAACGACCTGCGATTACCAGACCAGAATCTCGGCGCTCCCGAGCGGGTCTGGACTGTTATGGAATCGTCGAGTAAGGCTCCGCCGAGGGAATCGAGCGCGCGGTCCAGCGTATCATCCGCATACCCCTCTTGCTTCTTGAGGATGCCAGCCTTGGCACTCCTGCTGAGCCACTCCTCTGGATCCTCTCTCTCCTCTATTCCGTCCAGCCGTTTCCTGTACGGCGGCCAGGTGTGCGCGTGCCGAACGGCTGTCCTCCTTTCTGCTTGTGACTTCTTCAACCCGAGCAGCACTACCCTGATGGCTCTGTAACTCCATCTGTCGATGACCAGTGGCCGCCGGAGGCCGGCAGAGTAGCCCAACAAGATTCTCTGCGCTTTCCAGTTGTGTTGCAGATTTCCCAACGGGTTCAAAGACGAGACTCTCCGAAAACTGCATAATGCATGGTTGAATATTCGGCACTGGGTTGCATAGCCCGTAAGTTGATTCGCTTTATTGGGCTTTGTGCCTGCGGGGATGGTTCGCAAGTAATTGACCACCAGCCTGGCGATGGTGATAATAGACGAAGGCCATGTCTTCAAGCAATGGTGCACGGCTCTCTTGACAAGGAGGCTGAAGTGTGTCGGTGTCAGGTTGAAGACGTTATCCGAGGAAGAGCGCCGCAATGCTCTCCTGGGAAGATCCGGATCCGGACGAAAGTAGTTCTTTGCGATGTAGTCATACAGCTTGACCAAAGACGAGCCTTTCCGCATGTATTCATCTGTCCGCAGGATTGCCATGAGCACGAAGATGGGCTTGTGGCGCTCGGTCGATACGAATCTGTCCACTTTGGCGTCTGTGTCTTCTGCTTCCAGGATCCAGAGCCAGTGTTCCAGGTCGGTGTGATCGAGGTCCCTGTTATCGAGCATCTTGAGAAGTGCATTGGATCTCACTGGGTCCTGGAGGAATTTGGACAAACTTGTCTCCATCTTGGCTTCATCCAGCCTGAGGGCAAACTTGTGAGCAACGACAGGAAGCCGTTTACTTTGCGAGCGGGCGACCATGCGCGACTTCACCCAAGCATCCCAGGTCAGGGGCTTCCCTCGGCTACGCAGTTTGCGCACAAGCAGATCGTTGGGCGACAACTTCAGCTTGCCACGAATTGTCCCCCGGCGTCGCCTGTTGGACGGCACCGTTTTGGTTGCTACATGCTGGTGGTCAAATGTATCTGGCCTCCTTGTCTCTGCAGTATGCAACCATCGAGCCTTGTTTGGCGTAAGACATGATGCCTGCGCATATTAATCAATAAGAAATGTTACCGAAGTGGAGTAGATGTGTGAGCACCTACTGTCAAAGATGGCAGGACAGGATGGCGCGCCTTGGTGAGATGCCGAGCGGAGCGGAGTCGCAGCATGCCCAGGTAGATAATACCAGGGGAGCAGGAGGCAGGAATGGTCAAACTGAAGTGAGGAGACAGCGGTACATCATATCGATGGCTGGCCAGACATTTGATCCGTCCTCGGTTGGGTCCTAAGACAGCTCAATCATCGGCGACTTTATTGGCTGGGACTGCCGTCGAGATTTCTCCAGGCCCAAGTCAGCTTGCAAGACAAGAACGCAGGGTTAGGAGTCTGATTACATAAGACAAAAGGCAGGGAGGGGTGGGGGGGGGGTGTTCGTGGATGGCCGGCCGTGTTAGTCGTGCATTTATCCAGCCAGGGAGGCTCTCAAGCAACCCAACAGGGTCGAACCCTTCGACACGATCTCCTACTTGTATCCGCACTCTACCATGGGCACCATGACTGGTTTGACCTGCCTGCACATGACATGCAATCATCTGGCCTGGGCCTGATCACAAAACCACATGTCTTCTCTCAAGCGCAAGCGAGCTCAGGATGCAGCTCCAGCGCAGTCTCCACCCAAGGCAGTCCACCGTGCCACACGTCATTCGTCAAACGCCCCGCTCGTCTACAAGGCCGACCCTGAGCCACGCCGCAGACGTGCCAGACGCCCCGATGTGTCCGCGCCCGATGCACCGCCAGAGCCGGAGCCAGATGTTTCTGAAGCGGGCGATGATCATGGCGAAGAAGTCAGAAGGTTGAAGAAGACCAGCCTCAGGGGTCGCCCACGTGTGCCTGCATCTGCATCTGCATCTGCATCTGCACCTGCGCCTGCGCCTGCTGCTCCCATACCCCCAAACGCGTCGGGGCGCTCAGCACAGCGCCGGCCCGTGCTGCAGCCTACGAATCAGGCCCGTCCGGACCCGGCATTGAAGCCCGCAAGGAGCCTCCGCCACCGTCACGGCAATGCCCAGCACGACGCAGACGAGGACGAAGACCAGGACGACGTCGACGACGATCAATCCAACACAGGTCGTCCCGTCCAGCAGATGCATGTTAGACCAACTGCAGACCTGAGACCACGCGGTTCTGCTGCACCGCCGCGAGCTGTCCCGAAGCACCAGCCAACCCCACTGATACATCGCCAGCAGTACCATCACCAACAACGCCAACACCACCACGTGCCGTCGAATACCCGCTCTACCGCTACCATGACACAACTCCCCTCCCGGTCGGCCAGGGCCTCAGACCGCGTCTCTGCAAACACGAGCAAGCCCTTCTTACAACCCCCTGCGAAGTCGACCCAGCGCTCGCCGCCCAAACCCTCCAAAAAGACCCAGCAACACCCCAGCAAAGAGCACAAGAAGCCGAACACCGCCGAGAGAAACATCGATAAAGTCGTGTTTGGCAACATCTGCTTCTCAACGTGGTACCACTCGCCCTACGGCACCGAGGCACTGGGGGACGTGTCAGGGAACAGTGTCAAGTCGGCCAACGGCAATGGGCCCTCCTCGCAGGATGGGAATGGCAAGGATGAAGGCGTCTCTGGCAACGCCACGTCCCGGAAGACAAAAGAAGACAAGCTAGACCGGCTGTACGTCTGCCCATGCTGCTTCAAGTATTCCAAGGAGCTGGTCCCGTGGTGGCAACACGTCCATCAGTGCGAGAGGAGGGGCTACGTCCCGGGTAAGAGGATCTACACACACCCAAAGGGCCACCAGGCAAAGGACGCCGCCGGCACTGGGGCTGCGCAAGCGAGCAAGGGTACAGGGCGCAAGAGAAAAGCACCAGATGCGGCAGCCCAGCCCGTAGAGGATTCAATCCAGGGCCAAGGCGAGTGGTCCATATGGGAGGTCGACGGGGAGGAGGAAGGCCTGTTTTGCCAGAACCTGTCGCTCTTCGCCAAGCTCTTTTTGGACAATAAGTCTGTTTTCTTCGATGTCATTGGCTTCAAGTATTACCTCTTGGTGCACACAGCGCCGCGGCCCCCGCACCCACCAACGTCCCAGGGCGCCGCGGACGAGCACGAGGAGGGGGGCGAGGACACCCAGCCACTGCCGCCAAAGCACCAGATTGTCGGCTTCTTCTCCAAGGAGAAGCTGTCGTGGGACAACAACAACCTGGCGTGCATCCTCATCTTCCCGCCCTGGCAGCGCAAGGGCCTCGGCGCCCTACTCATGGGCGTGAGCTATGAGATCTCGCGGCGCGAGGGCGTGGTCGGCGGGCCTGAGAAGCCCATCTCGGACCTCGGCAAGCGCGGCTACAAGCGCTTCTGGGCGAGCGAGATCGCTGCCTGGCTCCTGGGGCTGGATACAAGAGGCGAGGACGAGGTCATCGTCGACGCCGAGGAGTGCAGCCGGGCGACATGGATCGTGCCCGAGGACTGCTTGGCGGTCCTGAGGGAGATGGGCATCGTGGAGGAGGCTGGGATAGGCCCGCCGAAGCCCGTGCGGCGTAGTACTTCGCCGGGCGACGGGGACGACGGCGAGGAATCGGCTGCCGCTGCCGGTGGGGAGAAGGAGAAGGAGGTGCCGCGGGTGCGGGTCAGCAAGCAGGCTGTCTGGGACTGGATTTGGGAGAACGGGATCAGCCTGGAGAAGGCATGTGATCCTGACGGATTCATCAATGACTATGCTATCAAAACAGCATCGGTTGAGGAGGATGACGAAGAAGAGTAGACTAGTTTACAGCGTGTCTGAGTGATGGAGCTTGATGCTCTGAGTGCGTCGTGAAGCACGGTGGCACCATTAAGGATATCCAACCTCGCCTTGTAATGCTATATCATAATTACACCTAGAAGATGAACAATTCTATGTTCATGGCCTGCCCATACGTTCAAGGCCAAGTCATCAGTGACAACACCCTGCTCAACCTCACAACTTGCGATACGGCCTCTAGTGTCCACCGTCCTACAAGCATCCACCAGGCCCTGTCCCATTCGAGCAAGGAGCTTGGGCCAGCCGGAGAAAAGGGATTTGGGGGCGAGAAAAGAGCGAGCTGCTTCCCGACATCTTTATTACTGCGCGGTCTAGTTCGGTAGCCCCCATCTAGTCCAGCATAATTTACAGCTGCGCTGCGACTAATAAAAAAAGCTCGGGCATGGCGCACATTAGCCTGCAGTAATCTCGGGTGCGGCTACGCGGGAATGCAACCACGGAATCCAACGGGCCCAAAAACCATGGTCAGCCTCATCAAAAGGGACATCCTGGTGTATATGTGTGTTCACGTCGTCGATGCAGAGTAAGATCAACGATGGCAGGTCATGGGTGAGAGCTACTGTATTGTAAGACGGGTCGATTGGGTGTGGTCTGGGATTGTAATTTACACCGTTCCCCGAAGTATCTGCACGCGAACATCTACATGCCCCAGGGATGTAAGTAAGCAAGCCCAAATGAGAATTCAAGACAACCCGTCAGCTGCAACGCCCTGCAACAGGTTATCTGGGTCAGCTGCCACCCTTGCAGCCGGGACTTCTCGAAGCGATAGGTCGCACGCAGCGCGGCGTAGTACTGGGAGGCACGCTAGATAGATGGCTTTTCTTTTTCGCCTGCCCAAGCTCCAACGTCAGAGTTGAGGCTCCGAGTGCCAAGGCCTCACCAATTGGCGTGTTGCAGGGGGAGCCGGGCGGTCCTGAGCGTGTGACAGGGTTGTACACACCACGGGTGATCGCGGGTTGGTTTGGGTTTGAGCTGGGAAAAATTTTCGACGCTCACTCTCGACGTCAGCGCCTCAGAGCCTATATGCCTACGCTCTGCTATTATTGCACGCGCCCTCAGCACCTCGGGGCGTTAGGCCAAGATTAGTTCCCATCTTGGGGGTGTTCCGGATTTCTGGCCAACACCCCTGCGTCGACTTAGTTTTCCGGAGTGCCCAAGGCCTCACCACTGGAGTCTCACGTATCACTTCGAGTATCAGCTGTTCCTGACCACCGCCCAGTGCAATACAGGGCAATGTCGGCCCATCAGCGAGCGATCCTGCAGAAACGTGCCTCTGGTGGGCAATCCATCCAAACTTTGCAGGCAGTCAGTTCTGGCCAAGTCTTCGCACTCATCACCACAGGCTCTGAAACCTTCTCAACCGGGAGCCGAGAAACCATGTCGTCGGCGCCGCATGATGCAGTCGCAATGGCCCGAACTCAGGAACACCCTTGAGCAGTTGGCCGCTTCTTTCTCTAGCCGCAAACAAGGATCCGGCCCGTGGGGGTCACATATCATATGCTATCCGCACTGCTCGTTGCTAGCACTGACTTTTTGCCTGTCCCTGAGATATTCTGAGGCGGAAAACTTTTCCCAAGCTGCATTATGCTTCCTCGTGAATGCATCTCAAAGAACTCAAAAGCCTCCGGAGAGGCTGCAAGTCGCTTGCTGCAGGTCCGGGATGTGATTGCGGAGATTCGCCGCGGGCCTTCGATCAGATAAGTAGGATTCTCGAAACTCTCATGAGTCGTGTCGGCTGCCAACTTGGCGGTGCAGCAACGAGCAAGTATACTCGTCGCCAGGATTGCGAGGGATCGCCTTCTTATGAATGTATCGTCGTCCCAGAAAGTCCCGATATCGCCCGAGCTCGAGTGAGCTCCCGGCACCCGGGGCGTTATTTTTCCTTGTCGACGGCTCAGGATGGTGGATCCTTACATAGTGGTGGCTTCGATGATGCGGTGGATCGAGTGCTCCTGCCGACCATGTCATTGGCCCGTGATACTCGAGTCCCGGTGGTTTTGCTGGGTTTTGTTGGCTGGCAGCTCCGGGTCCCCGTCCCACCCATTCACCTGACCTCCGCTCTGTCCTTTTCCCTTCGACTCTCATTTTTTCCCTCATCCACACCGAGCATCTACTCGAACCTTGCCGTCCTCAAGCAACCTGCCCAACCCTTCCCTTTCTATCAAAAGTTCTTGTGTTTCGCACTCTCTCCCCTCCATCAGACACAATGGCCTCTACCCGTGTGCTCGCCTCCCGCCTGGCCTCGTCCATGGCCTCCACGACCACCAAGGTCGCCCGTCCTGCCATGCGCGTCCAGGTCGCCAACGCTTCCAAGCGCACCATCACCGGTAAGGAACTCATCTAGAGCTTGTCGGTCCACAGCCGTCGGCCCTCAACGTCATCGGCCCGAGATCGTTGGAAGTCAATTGAGACCTCCAATTGACCCAATTGGGTCTCGTCACCATCACCACGCCCGCCGTAGCTCCCGACCGGTACTGAGAAAAAACTCTTCAATAGGCATGAGCAAGCCCAGCCCCCTCCAGGCCGCCAAGCGCCAGAGCATCATCAACGCCACCACCCGCTCTGCCTTCAAGCAGCAGGCCCGCCCCTACAGCTCCGAGATGGCCAACGCCCTGGTTGAGGTCTCCAAGAACCTGGGTATGGGTTCTGCCGCCATCGGTCTGACTGGTGCTGGTATCGGTATCGGTCTCGTCTTCGCCGCTCTCCTGAACGGTGTTGCCCGCAACCCCGCCCTCCGTGGCCAGCTGTTCTCCTACGCCATTCTGGGTTTCGCCTTCGTCGAGGCCATTGGTCTTTTCGACCTCATGGTTGCCCTCATGGCCAAGTTCGTACGTGCTACCCCGTCCCCCAGCTCGGGGTTGTCGATCGTCGTCGGACAACATGATCCACCCTGATGATGAAAATGCCTCAATTTGATCGTGACATGCCGAAATTGGACCTCCACTAACGGCAACACTTGCAGACGTAAACAACTCCTTCATTCCGTCACTGGACGAATGGAGCATGCCTCGCCGAAAGCTGACGGGCGACTTGCCTGGAGCTGGATGGCACCGAGTGTCGGTTGCTCACCACTCGGCGACAATATAGATAAGCATGGGAGGAGCATTCTGGGCGTGTATTGCATAGAAGGGTGCTTGCGGCGGCTACCATAGAGCATAGACGGCGAGAACTGCGTGTTCAGGTTTCCGGGAACTGTGCAATAGCAATGCCAGTCCAACCCGATCCACTGGATCATGAAGATGATGAAAAAGACCACTCTATTTCTCCGTGTACTCGCCGTGTGTTCAGTGCTCCGAGACCGGCCGCGACTTTCGCCATGGGATCTGTGATCGAGGAGCTCCATGATACGCTCCACGGGAGGCTCGGCGGCGGGGGCTGGTGCCTTTAGCTTCGTAGTCGTGGGTATGTCTGGCGATGGCGCTGGCAGTACAAGCCATCCGCTTCCCGCGGCCAATTGAAGGCGCAGACGGGCTCGGCATTGGGGTGAGCTTACTGTAGTCCCAATCTGGGCTTATGGCGGATCTGATGAGTCGCTGGGCTCTGCTCGCGGGATTTCCTGGGGAAAGGCTCCATCCCCACGGCCATGGTGAGGGTTGTGGGTCATTGCGGGTAAACTAGAGAGCCCAGCGAGTCGATCGTGTGGAGCGATTCAGCCGGCGGGACTGATTGTGAGTGGTGCGAGTCGAACGGCACGGCGGATTGAGAAGACGCGGCCCACGCGTGCAAGTTGCTTGATGTTGCCAATTGGTGTCGTGAACTTTGTCCAGCGTTGGAATTGAGCAAAAGGCATGTCGTTGGATTTACCCTGGCTGTCGTTGCATTTCCCCTCATGCTTGATCACGTGTGACCGACCCCATCAACCTTCAATGGGGATGCAGGGAGAAAGGGGGGAGAGAGCAGTGAGTGGCCTGACTTCCCTTACCCCACACTCTCGTTCCCCATGGGACATGGGACAACCCGCAGTAGTTGGTCCTCGCCAAGGGTCGACTTCCCAGAACCCCGATTGCTGTTTTCCACGCTCCTTCGGACATTGACTTTATTGTTGGACACTATCTCAGTCAATTGGTCTCTGCCTGTTTCGGAATGACAACGTCTTCAAAGCATTGAGGGGAGGGCACACCCAGATCCCCGCTCCACAATTGATACCACTCTTGACGGATGCATTCACCAAGCTTAATGATTTGGAGCCCAGATACGCTGAGCAGTAAGGCAGTAAACAGGAAGGTCATCGTTCGAATGTTGTGGTTTTGCAAGGCCTCACTGTCTATCTGGTCAGCGTCCAGGATGCAGTCGGCACAATTGGCAAAAGAGTCACGACGAGGAAGTAAGCGGATCTAGCCTCTTAATGTCTGGACATGTCAGGCAACTGGAAGTAATGGGGAAATCGTAGCAATCATTCTGTGAAGCACAACGTCTAGGGGCCAACCGCGCAGCCGGCCATTGTATGATCGAACCATGGGCTGCCTCGGAGAACCTTGGGTGCGTTTCGAAATGCAAGACTTGGGAGACGAAACCGGATATTCGTAGCTGCAAACACAGAGGGCACAGGCGTGCATCCAGGCACAAGCCCAAGGTAGAACTTCGACCAACCATGTCCAACACCCACGAACGACTACATCTAACGTATTGGCACCTCATCACACGCCTCGTTTTCAATATAAGTTGTAGCGAATCTTGGATATGTTAATATTGAGCGTCTAGCTTGAGCCTGGTCGATGCTCTCCAGGCTCGGATTAGCTAGAGCTATTGAACGAGTGTTACAGGTTACAGGTGGGTCCGGACAATTCTCCTATTTCTAAGACAGAACAAAATAGGATTCTCTGTTTTAAAAAGAAACAACCGAACATTAATAAGCACAATTCTTTCCTGCCCAGAAGCTGTTGAGCAACTCTGTTGTGCCACAGGTCTGACATTAGGAAAAACCAAGTTCTTCAGTTGTTTAAATGAAAGCCGTCAGGGAATATTCCTCGGATCCAGTCCCAGTTATTTCAACTGAACGGTAAAGCACAAGGATGAATACAGCCCATTTTTAATTTTACTTTTCAGAATCTTACTCTACGTCTTTGACGACCTCGCCGCCAAACCAAAGATGACCTCGGGATTCACGACCCAAGGTTTCCTTGCCCCCAACCAGCGATAACACAGGAGCTGGAACAAATTCGCCAGCGTCCTTCCTCTGCGTATGTACGGACACAATCGCAGAATCTGTCTCAAACAGCGGGCGCATTCCGGGTTGACGAATCCGTCGAGCTCACACAACTCGTTTCAGAGCCTGGGGAAGGGCTCGCGCCGGGTGGCTGTCTGGATTCCCCATGGTGTTGCGAGGGGCTGCCGCCGCCCTCACCGAAAACCGTAACGCCGCCCCTCCAGTACTCTGTCGCCGACCCCAGATTGCCGCTCGTCGCCTCGTACGGAGGTGGTGCTTGGTCTTGTTTCCCCTCGAGGGAACTAGAGTACTTCGGACATTCCGGCGGAGACACGTCGTCACCTTTGTCGTTGGTACGCCTTGCGGGATCGAGACAGTCGCAAATGGCCCACACGAGGCGGACCAGGAGAAGGGCGAGGATGGTACAGCCTACGATGGCTGCTGCTAATACGAGGGCGAGGAGGTTCAAAACTTGATCAACGTCGTCGGTATTTGTATTCGAACGCTGTTCCGCGGTGCTCATGGTGACGTGATTCCTTCTTGAGGGGAACAGACTGTAAAACAGATATCTCGGCGTAATTGGACCTTGTAGGTGTATTGAGAGAATTAACGGGGAGAGGTGCTGCCTGTCCATTGTGGATCGAGGAAGTCAGTAGGTAATACCTCTCCTCCGCTGGCTGGCACGAAAAGCAAACAATGCGGCTGTGCAGAAATGTGTGCGACCGCGAGGCACCCATTGTGCGTTTATCAGACAGCCAGATCGAGACTCCAGTTGGTGTAAGTCGTGCAAGATGTGCAAGGCTATGAGGGTGCACTGATCCCGAGTATGTCTTTCTCGTCTGTAGTGGAGCCTGAGGTGTGTAGTTACCTTTGACCATGATCTCAGAATTGAAGCATTATGATCTTGCTATGTACGATTCCCCTAGGCTGGGCTTTGAACGGTACTACCCAACTGTTCCAACTATCGGTGGAAGTCGAGGATTGAATAGCCCTGATCATATATAATATATATCATGTGCCGGGGTATGTGTGACGTACGTAAGGCAAAGACAAATTTGTCCAACCATCATTATTATCGGCAGTTGATAACCGTGCGCCGTTATTTACTGGGAAAACTTCTGATACATACGGTGGAGGAACCCATAGGGATACAAAATTTGTGAGCATATGCGTCTCGACGGAAGCGCAAATGTTGAATGTGATAGACACTTCAATTCATCAAGCCCAGAGTTCAGATCTGGTATTCCATGATATCTGGAATTGGACAGTTGCGGCGGCTACATATGTATCTTGTGTAACAAGTAGGCGAATATCTGTTGACGGCTAGTTTCATCAATTCTGCGATGAGCCGAAAAAAAAAAAGAATGTGACGGTTCTGCTGAGGAAATCAAGCTCTTGTGTCGGCACCAGGTCTTGCCCGTATTTAAACTTTGACTGCAGGTGCTCGTCCAGAAAATCATCATTAAATGTAATTTTCTTTGTATCAAGTGAAGATAACATCAGATGTCTTTGAGCACTGTCGCGATCGATATAAAACTTCCTGCCGCAACTTCGCTGGGCTGTGGGCATTCTCGAAGGGGACCCATATAGCCTTGGTGACAGGGTCGACGCAGCACTATCAAGAGCAACACAGCACTTGGTTGCACAATACCAATCTAAAAATAACAGTGAAACCGTCCCACGACAAATATCTCATTCATTGAATATTCGGTCTGTCTGTCTGTCTGTCTGTCTGTCAAAAGTTCCAAAAACTGGAGAACATTGTGCGAAGTAGGATGAGTACCAGACCCAGCTAAACACCCCAGAAGAAGGTCTTATATGCACTGTTCTCTCAAGCACTCCACGTTTGGGAAGTTACCAGCTAGGCAACAAAGAGATCATGTTTGCGGTGCAGGCGGGAGCAGATCTCGAGGAAGTCGGGCTCGTTCTCAGCGGTCAGATGGCCATGGCGTATGAGGAAAGCCAGCCAAGACATATTGCAGTTGACCTTGAACGCCCCGTCCCTCATGGCCCGTCTGACCTCCTCTCTCGTCATGAGGGCCAGCTCTGCGACATCGCCGTCACCGATCCTGGGCACCACATCGGCACGCAGTTTCATCTCGTACAGGTATTGCGTCTGCAGCTGGCAGCCGGGCGAGCCGTGCTCGTTGACGACCGTCTGGTAGGAGGCCGTGCCGCAGGCCCTGACGTGCTCCCGGGTGTAAGCGGGGTCCAGGCTGAGCTCTTCTTCGCATTCTCGAACGATGCAGTCGAGCGGGGCCTCGCCCGTTCTTAGGCTGCCGCCGACGGTATTGTCGAGCATGTTGGGGTAGGTCATCCGCGCGGCTCGGCGTGGGACCCAGTACTTGGTGCCCTCATCTGTGTTGACTCAGGCAATCATGTGCACCGAGAAGTCGGCGACGCCGAATAAGTCGAGACCGGCGCCGTCCATGTCGAGGACGTGCCGTCCGTTGCTGTCGTAGAGCGAAAAGTTCTCATTAGACAGCCGCCGCAGGACAGGCACCGAGCCAGACTCGTGCCCCTTGAGAATCGTCTCCTGGACGAGCTGGGTACGCGAGTCGAGCCGACATCAGCGTGACGAAGCGCTTGTTCACGTCGACCTCCCAGAAGCCGGGCCACTGGAGCTGCCGGACAACATCGTGATGGATGTACCCAAAGGGCTTAGCAAAGCCTTCGATCATGAAATAGAAGTAGCTTTGCATAAAACTCTTGTACTCCTCGGGGTTCCTGGTGAAGTATGGCCATCTGTTGCCGAAAGTCAGACACGTACTGGGCCGCGTTCGGGGCAGGCAGCACTCACGCATCCACGCGATCGACCAACTGAAGGTTGGTGAAGGGCCCGTCTTTGTCCATTTTCACATTTGTCGGAAGTGAGAAGATGAGGCTCCGCTGTATCAGGCGGGGCTGGTATGTCTAGCTCCAATGGTGACGTTGATTTGGTAGAGTTTTGGAGAGTTTTCCTGGCGCAAGCGGGCCTAGGAGTGGCTTTCAGCTCCGTTGCGGACGAGCTCGGGATTTACAAACTTGCTCCTGTGACTCAGTGATCCACAAGGTTTCAAATAGTTCCTGCCGAAGAGGGTGAACTCCGACCATCTTGCCATCAGACACGAGTAGGCACTTGAATGAACAGTCCAGTATACCCTGTCATGCTACACATCACGCCGTTAAGCCACCCAGCCTTAAACTATAAATGTGGAGGACGGCGATGCAGACGTCTGCTGGAGCCTTGAGCGTGGATGTGGCCGCAGGGAAGTGCGGGCGACTGTCAATGTGGGATTTCATAGACTGTGGCCGACCTCAAATACAGGGCGAGTTGATCCATTGCACAAGAAATCTTGAGTGACACGCAAGCCATCACACACTCGGGTCCAGGCATACGAACTTATATCTCGATCACGTTCGTTTTTTTTTTCTACCAGACAATAACCGTCCCCACCGGAACCCCGTCAATGCGCAGCGTAGCCCCGTGTCCTGGTAAGTCTCCCATTCATCACCGGTAGAGGCTGCCTCTTCTCGTTCCTCACGAGCGAGTTGACCGCAGCCCACATCTCCATGATCCCCGACCTCTTCGCCGGTAACATGCTATACTGCAGGCTGTAAAGATTCTTGCGGTTGATGGGCGGGACGAACTTTCCTGTGAGAAGACACAGGAGCACCCGCGGTGACAGGTAGTGCTTCCGGATGCGCGCGGCCATCTGGAAGTACTGGTGGAACATGGCGCGGAACGTCAAAGGTATGGACTAGTGACGATGCAGAGTCAGCTGTGTGTCGCTGTATCGTTGAAATAGTGGAACTTGGTATATCACTGTCGGTGGATACCATAGAATGCTCGTACCTTGAGGTATATTACCGATGTAGATGGAAGGTCTGCTATTGATGGATTATGTACGGTTCTATAATTTTGGGTATCACGAAGTTCAAAACGAATGCCCCCTGGAGAATTGTTAGCGAGATCATGCCGCATATACATTCCGAAGCTGATCAGAAATACCTGGAAGCCTCTGAGGGTCCTTGATCCGCAGCATCAGGGCAAATAAGGGGAAATGGTTCAAGCAGGAAAGAAGTGTATCAAAGGCGGCTTTTAGTGAGATGATGACCATTCGGGCTATGGCGAAGTTCAGGTAGAACACCACCACAGTCGGGAGCAGGAACAAGAGAAGACAGAAGACAATCGTGCCAACCAGGAGTTGATCAAGGTCGTAATCGCACGAGTCAATACGGTTCCGCAGGACGTTATGTTTTTTTCCCCTGAAGAGATGAAACAACGAGATGAGGATAGTCAGCTGCCAGTGATATATGCGGGCGGAGGCCAGGTAAAACGAGTATATATGGACGGTAAGGATGGAAAGCAGGTCCGAGAATACAGCAATGGGCATGCTGGCTCCGGCAAAACTGGTGAAGCCGATGAACCAGATGACACCGGGCAATGCTGGCCGGAATGTGTCAATACAGCCTGGGTGAATGGTCAGTATAGGTGTCTGCTCGAGAAGAGGACATGCAATGACTTACTGGCCCAGTAATCGATGACCCACAAGAACAAGTCACCAAGAAACGCTGCTAACTCGGTGTTCAATTTCAAACCGGCAGGCCAACCCATCAACCACGAGATACCGCTCTGCAGGGCCTCGACGGTATAAGTTGTTAACATGAGACTGATCTGGTCTGCAACCCAGGAGGCGTTGTCGATAATGTATGACCCCAAGGCGATGCCGATGATTACATCATTAGCAACAAGCCAAAGACTATTGTAGAATCGGATGTAGTCAGGATGGCTCGTAGTCACACTTTCCCAATCGTTCTTCCTCTGCCTCAGCGTAACATACTGCATCGGCCAATAGCAGAACTGCTGCAGCCGAATCTCCACCTGCTGCGCCGTGGCAGAGATATCCTTGAGAGCGGCAATGTGAGGCTGAGGTCGCCACTCTAGCACGACCAACAACATCTCGGCCGCTATTCGGTGGCCAATGAGGCCGAAAATGAAGCCTCGCCGGATAATTGGATAGATGTAGACGGTGATGAGCTCCCATACCCAGAGCAGGACAATATTCTTCATCGTGGTCGCAGACTCAACCACACGCTCAGACACACTAAGACTGCGCTTGGGCCTCGCTCCCAGTCTTGACACGTTCTTCTGAAGAAGCATCTCGAGCTCTGAGGACCAATTGATCTGGTTCACAATTCTGGGCAGGGCCTTCTCCTTGTTCGAGGCAGGCCGCTTCATGATAGAATGTTGTTTGAGCTTCTCGACGAGCCTCTCGGACTTCTCCCTCCGGAGCCGTTCCTGGATCTCCTCTTGGGCCTCGGCCTCACCAACAGGTGCCGTCCGCTCATCTGTAGGCTTGTCTCCCAAGGCCAGCGCGATGGGATTGAGCGATATGTATTGCATTCTCGTCGGTAGCGGTCGCTGGAACTGTATAATCTGAATGCTCGAGGCCTTTGCACATCGGACCTGGGGGACCCGGGTGTTGGCGTCCACAGTCACGCGAACCCATGACGGATCTATGACCACCGAGTCGTCGGCATTCGAGACACCAAGGACATGCATACTTGACTGGCCGCATAGCTCGAATATGCGTCCTATCGGGTGGGGGGCGCTCCTGAACAGGGTGAGGGACTTGAGCGCGCCCTCGACATTTCGAGCCTAGCGAGGTACGGGGCTTAGCATGGAAATCTCAAGCTGCTTTTTCGATGAGAGAACTAACATCGACGGCATCTAGAATAGCGACCACGAAGACATCCAATGCCGAGTTCCTCCAGCCCACGACGACCCCAGGCAGGTCGGACCTTGGGATGTCGATCGGCCAGAAAATGCGCATCAAGCCATCATGCTCTGGCATGACAGACAGCCTCGATGGACGCGGGCCTCCGCCTCTAGAAGGACCCCCTACGTCTCAGCTGCTCCCGTGCGGATATGCCTGAGCCGGTGGACCGAGGGTGCTTTTGTTGATGTTAGCGGCGCACGTCGAGTATAGTCGCAGGGAGGGGCGCCATAGGGCCGAGAGATGGTCGTACCAGGTCTGACTCCCGTGCTGCAAGACGTGCCACAGGCAGGAGGAGGACGAGGAAGAAGAGCGACAGTACGACGAAACCGTATGCGGCGCGCGACTAAGACGGGGACAGAAAGACAGGTCAGCTCAGGCGGAGTTGGGCGGGCGTGGACTCGGGGAATTGGGGATGCCGGAGAGGACAAGACACGGTGGGCGAGCGAGAGTGGCAGACTCACAACAACTCCGTAGTCCCAAGCAAAGATTGCAAGCTCATAGAGCCGTGTGACCAGGTCCCATCGAGCGGTGGTGTAGCCGGCTACGAAGATTCCAATCGTGAGGGCGGAGAAGGGGTGCATAGAATCGCCGTCTGGTCGCTATTTTAAGCGCATTCCGAGGTTGTTGAGAATGGTGAGGGTTCGAGAACAGGAGGGATGCCGCAGGTCGAGTCCCAAGTTGTTCTCTTTTTACGATAAGAGCAGGGCGCGAGGTGAGGACTCTGGTTCGCCCGACGTGACGAGCTGTCGCAATCAGTTTTAATTAGTCTACCACATGCACATTGGTTTGGAGCTGGAGAAGCCAAGCTGGGACCCCTGCTGCGGTTCCGCCTGCCTGCCGGTAATTCCAGCCTTCTTCAGTGGGGATCCCTGGGTTCTAGGCCCTGACGTCTCTCCTGAGGCCAAGGTCGAGCCAACAACAGACCACAGGCCCGGTCCGACTAGCGCTCCTTGTCTTACAAGCGAGCGAACCGAGCAACTCTGGGCAGCTCTTGGTCCATCAGAAGAAGAGCATGCGGGAGTGCAGCAAGGCGAAGAAGCATATCCTATATACGATACGGGTAGCCACAATTGGCATATCTCCTATGTCATTGTTGAATCTAAATGCGCAGGGGGTCTGTAACTCTGGCACCGTTCTGGCCATCGTGACAATTGCGTGGAGCCTCGACAGACCATCTCCTGGTGGAAAGTAGTCAAGAGTGGTATTAGGTATATTTGAAGACACAGAGTCGCAGCGCAAGAAATGGAGAGCACAGAGCTACGCTTAAAGTGCACAACCACCCGCATCCCACTCACACACAGCCAATTTGCATCTCTCATAGCCAATCTATACCACTGCCAATCATCACATATACACCTATACATGTATCCTGGTCTGAAGTTGCGATTTGGGCGGTAGGAAACATTGATTCAATGAGAGCTGCATACACCTCCGTACCTTTTCTTTTGTGCTCTACGAATCTTCCTCCTCATTAGATTTGATTTGATTGACGGATGAGTGTGGCCCTGCAAGCCCATTTTGAATGCAAAATGCCACAAATAAAGCACTATTACTGTACACGGCTCATGCCACAGGTCCAACTATGCAGCTGTGTGACACAGCCTGTGGTGAACGTCCTTCCCAGCATCCTACCCCCCCGCATCGGTAGCCTCATTTCCTGCCCAAGTGTATGGCATCATTCTCCTTGTTGTCCTCCCTGGCCTCTTCTAGGAGCTTATCTATGCCTCTTTCCTTCAGCGCTACCTGTCTCCAGTCAGCCTTCTTTGTAAACTTTTGCATACGGGACAGAGACAAAGACGGAGAGCCATGCCGAGGACCACTGCCGATGGCTGTCTTCAGTGGTGCCTACATTTAGACATTTCTGATAGTTCTTGAAGAGGTCTGAGCACTCGTTGTCATCAGACTTCCCGATACCTCTGAGATACTCTGCGAGAAGGTGAGTTAGGCACTGCTGCGTTTGGGATGACAAGAAGCTGCATCATGCTTACTTTCGCTGTACCATTTCAGAAAGCAGGTATCATATTTCCTATGCCCATGATTAGCAACCTGTTGCGTGGAAAACACAACCCACAAAGCTTACTCCTTCACGTCGTTGCACTCTGGAGCCAGAGAAGCAGACATTCTCAATGATCACTGCCAGTCCGTGGCCCCCAAGACTAAGTTTAAACAATTGGAGTCTCTGCGGCCCCACGGAGAGGCGGAAAACTGAAGGTGAAAGAAAGCTGTGGTGGTTTAGTGAACCAAGACCGGGTCAATAGTACTGTGATCTGTGGTTCTGCTAGCCACTGGCTGTTGACTGGCAAGTGGTAGATAAATTGAAGCGAGTCGGTCAGTGTGCCAGGAAGGAATACTGCAAGGTACCCTTTTGGAGTTGAAGTCGCCCAGTCACTGAAGTGGTACCGTACGTTGTACGGAGTAGCAAAGCTCCGAGGCTGGTTTACACCATCGTCACTGTAGGTACTGGACGCTTATCTTATCAGGTGCCTTGCAAGTAACTAAGTCCCTTGCTTGCATCATCCTCCACTGGGGTAGGACGCTAGACCCGCTGACTGCCTGCCCGCCGGCGCCCGTAAATTTTCTAGTCGAACTGGACGGCCGTCCATATACAAAATAATTTCTCGGTTTCCCTGCCTCCTCCGCCCGCGATCGCCAACATTGGTGGACCATTTGTCGGAACACTGACAACCATGGACCCCTCGCAAGACTTCAAGTCTCTGCAGGAAAAGATCCAGGCCTCTCTGGTCTCCACCACGAAAGCCGTCCAGCGCATTGCGAGCGAGGACCTTGGATTTCAGCGGACCGTCAACCCCGGCACCGACGACCGTCTCGAGGAGCAGTCGACACGCCTGCTGAGTCTCTCCAGCGACCTGCTCAAATCTGCTGCCGCCGCAACTGCCCAGAAGAAAGTTGGCGACCTGGAGGATGCGGAGGACGTCGACATACAGTGGCGCGGCATTGTGGACGTGATCGACGGGCTCCTCGAGAAGGCCGATATCTGCTTGGACGAATACACTGGCTTGGTCAAGAGGAAGTCGGACTTCCCTGAGAATGGACCCCAGCAGAAGAAGGCGAAGACGAACGAGCGACTCGACTTCAACTTTCGACGTGCCAACATCATCAAGCCACAGACCACCTTCGAGCAACAAGTCGACAACTTCGCTGCTGGACCCTGGAAGCCACTGCTGACCCAAAAACCGCACGCTATAGTGCCGCTGGAGGACAGTCTTAGTGTCGCAGTTGACGAAAACAACCAGCAACAGTATGATTATATCAATTTCCTACCGTCCCTTTCTCTCAACTGGGCAAACGAGCCGCTCGGCGAACTGAGCAGGCAGTGGAGGGGCAACTTTCACAGGACGCAGAAATTACAGTGCGAGGGAGCCACAAAAGATACTGACCGCCAATTCAGGTTCAAACATCCCTACGAGACGGAGATTCTGCAGTTGAAGTATCCGGCGACCACTTACGAGATACGGGATCCCATACCATACCAGCCGATCGAAGAGACCTCTGCAACATGGGTCGATACCTACGAAGGAGTTCTGGAGATGTTGGAAGAACTCAAGGGAGCCAAGGAGATCGCGATCGACCTGGAGCATCACGACTATCGTTCTTACCATGGGCTGCTTTCCCTCATGCAGATCAGCACTCGAGAGAAGGACTGGATTGTCGATACTCTGAGACCGTGGCGGCACAGGCTTGAGGTTCTGAACGAGGTCTTCGCCGACCCTAATATTCTGAAGGTGTTCCACGGCGCTTTCATGGACATCATTTGGCTACAAAGAGACCTGGGCCTTTACATTGTCGGACTTTTCGACACCTACCACGCGAGTTCAGCTCTCGGGTACCCACAGAGGAGCTTGGCATACTTGCTTAAGAGCTTCGTTAATTTTGACGCGGACAAGAAGTACCAGATGGCGGACTGGAGAATACGGTAACTTTTACTTGCTCACAAATCGCAGACAGCGTAATGCTAACATACCTAGACCCCTTCCGGAAGAGATGTACTACTATGCCCGGTCAGACACACACTTTTTACTCTACATTTACGACATGTTGCGGAACGAGCTTGTTGAGCGGTCTGACCGCAGTGATCCCGAGAAAGACCTCATCGAGTACGCGCTTCAGAAGTCGAAGGAGACGTCGCTAGACAGGTACACGCCTTTTTCGGCAAACCCAGAAACAGGAGAGGGAGCTCGCGGATGGTCCAACTTCCTTTACAAGAGCCATATCAGGCTCAGTGGCGAGCAGTTTGCCGTCTACAGAGCCTTGCACAAGTGGCGTGACGAGGTAGCCCGACAGCAAGACGAAAACCCAACATTTATCATGCCTCCACAAGTATTGATGGAGATTGCCAAGATCCTACCAAACGACCCCAAGGCTCTATGGAGCTTACTCGGGAACTCGTCATCACAAAAGGCGAAACAGTCGGTTGAGGATCTATTCTCAATAGTTACCGAAGCAAGGAAGGCGGGAGCCGAGGGACCAAGCACGCTTGACTTCTTCAGGAGCACATATGTCGATAGCCGCTCAGTCGCGGCCGTGGCGAAGAGAGAGCTTGGCAAGGAAGACAAGCCAGAACTGGACCTCCCTCCAGTGGAGGAACTCCGCAGCGAGAAGTCTCAGCTGCTTGGCTCTATCCCGCTGAGCAGTCTGTGGGATGGCTCATCGCAATCTCAGAACGGCGATACGAACGAGCAGATCGCATTACCTTGGACACAATTTGTGCAAGAAGCTGTGGCCGCTGCTTCCAAACATGAGGCCCAGGCCAAGTCCCAAGATGGAGACGTGGACATGATCTCGCTCGAAGTGCCGGAGAAAGCGGCCCCTGCGGCCCCTGCGGCCCGGAAGGACTTGGATGTGGACAACACCGAATTCACGCTGAGGCAGGGACGGAAGCGCAAGGTGGACGAGATAGAGGACGAAGACTCAGGCGACGGAGGAGCACCGCTCGACACGGAAGAGATGATATCTCTCGACGTAGACGAGGGCGGAGACAAACGTACCAGGAGAGAAAAGAGGAAGGCCGCCAAAGAGGCCAAGAACGCGAGGAAACAAGCAAAGGTTGCCTCAAAAGGCCAAAAAGGCACCGAGCAGGCAGATGCTTCTGAGGACGAGGATGCCCCATTCGACTACAGCCAGGCACAGTCGGTCTTGAATGCAAAGAGATCTGCTGCGGCCGCCGCCCCCGGCGCTGGAGACGCACCGGGCAGGAAGAAGGCCTTTGATCCTTATGCGGCGAGGATGAATGCCGAAGGGCCCAAAGCAGCCCGGCGGATGCATGGAGAACGGACAGGCAAGGCAGGCACCTTCAAGAAATGAGGTGTTTGAAATAGAGATCGGCGGACACCGCCATCATGTAAGCCTGATAACTATGTTCAATTAGGACTACGCGGAGTCATCGTCGTCGAGCTTGAGGGCTGCCAACGGCACTGTATGATGCGCCACTCCTGATCACCGCGGTGAAGGAGGTGCTGCTTCCATGTGGAAGTCCTCCAAAAGGTGGGAGAGCAGTAGGTTAGAGTTCCAATGGAGGGAACCTGCTAGATACCATTGCTCGCCAAGGGCAAATGGGAATAGCATGCAAGCTACGTAATACACTTCTGGCAGAATCGAAATATAGAGGTTCACCCGCAGATTGTATAGTTCGTATGAATGCAATTGCCAGGAGAGTTGTGCTGTCGCTTTACGTGGATCCTGTGTAGTCTCCCTGAAGCACTCTCCGCCATTGTAAAATTGTACTTGGCTGGAAAATTCACATTGGAAAACCCTGTTAAAGCTTGGGAACCAACCTTTGAGATTATAAATTCACACCTACAGAAACGGAGGGTAAACACTGGTACATCACCCCAACACCCTCTTCCATCACGCTCACTCCCACAACATCCATTCTCATGACTGTATGATTTGAACTCACAAGACCTAGAAAATGTATCATTAGCAAATTATTTTGAACCTGCAGATACATGAATTGGCCTGGGTTAATACTCTCAAACCTACTATGTTATGAAATTACCAATTGGTGTGCCTCTGTTTTCTTTACAGGTGGGAAGCTCAGATTTTTTGGTAGATACATGAAGAAAGCAATTGATAATTGATAGTTAACATTCCGCCATAGTCTGATATTTGTACAGAAATTATGAATGTGGTATTAGTCGCTTCACACTAAGAGTGACCAAGGTGGAAATACCTCCTTTTCACACATTATTTGATTTGTCTTGATGTGATCACTCATCATCGCATTGGCGTTGTGCGCACTTGCGTGTGATGCAAGCGGGGCTTAGGGCCCGTGAAGCGAATATCAGGGCGGAAAGTAGTCCACTGTCTGTGCTTGAGGATTCACTGAAACAATTCTACTATGACACTCATCACTTTTCTGTCAAAGAACACGTAAAAGTCAAGTCGATTATCTACTGAGAATCCCCATTCGCAAACCCCTGTATCTCAGAACCCATGGGCCAGCAAACATGGCATCGGAACCCACACTCACCCCGAAACAGCTCCCCTCCGACCGGCACGAGGTGATAGCCGTGCTAGAGTCCATCCACGTGCCGTGGGAGGAGTTCGACAGCAGCCCCAGGACACACGAAGTCCTGATTTACAAGAACACCATCCCGGGTGCGGATGACATTGCTGCACGAGTCAGGGACGCCAGTATCATCGTCTGCACAATATGTAGGCTCACGGCCGAGACGCTGAGGCAGGCGCCGCACTTGTGAGATATTCCCCAGATATACAGGATGAAAAGAGATGAACATACGAAGACACAAGAGTGTGGGCTGACGTGAACCACCGAAAAGGAAATGCATCATCAGCCACGCCGTGGGGACGGACCACATCAACCTGGCCTACTGCAGGGAGGCCAACATCCAGGTCATGACATGCACCAACTGCAACACCGAGTCGGTGGCCGAGCATGCCCTCTCACTGTACTTTGCCACAAGGCGGAGCCTCGTCTCGGTCCACAACGCGCTGGCTGACTTCGAGCCAGGCCGCCCTAATGAGTGGAAGTCCAAGGGTAAGTGCATCTAGCAACTCCTTTTACGCAGATTAGAAATGGGTAGCGTTGGTGGAGAAGGCTCGTGGAGGACACCAGAGGGAGTGAGCCCAGAGAAGGGGCGAAGCACAATATCATTAACAAAAATCCCCTAGGCAGCCTAAATGGGCTCATGAGAGACGGCACAGGGGCGCCACCGCGCACGTGCGCGCAGGAGACAGCAGGCGTGGTCGGCTACGGCGCCGTGGGCAAGCAAATCGCCAGGCTGTGCCGGGCCCTAGGGATGACAATCCTCATCTCGCAGCGCAAGGGAGGAGGAGGCCCCGCGGCCCCCAGCAGCAGCCTCACAAACGGCGACGAACAAGGAGGAGGAGGAACAGCGGAGCCGGCGCCGAAGCCGTCGCTCGTCCCCTTCTCAGACGTCCTCGCCCAGTCGACGGTGCTCTTCCTCGCGCTGCCCCTGACCCCGCAGAGCGCGGGGCTCATCTCGTCCCGCGAGCTGGGAGAGATGCGGCCCGACGCCGTGGTAGTCAACGTGTCGCGGGGCGGGATCGTCGATGAGGATGCCCTGGTGTCTGCGCTGCGGTCGCGGGCCGTGTTCGGGTACGGGACGGACGTGTTCGCACGGGAGCCGGCGGGCGGGGGCGACGACAGCCCGCTGCTGGGAGACGGCGCCAGGGGGCTGAACCTCACGCTGACGGGCCACTTGGCTTGGTTCTCCGCGACGACCATGTCGAACCAGGTTCGCAGGGTCAAGGAGAGCCTGGGGTCGTTTTTGGATGGCGAGGTGGGACCGGACGGTATCGTTGTGCAGAGGGACTTCGCGTTAGATGTTAGACCCAGCATTACGGCTACGTGAGCTGGAAGGGCTGGTCTGCATGGAGCAAGGCGTTGCGCTGTGTTACACAGCTCTCAGGCAGATAGCGAACCAAAGTAGGATGGTTCCAAGCCACAGGGCGGCTCTGTGAGACTGGCAAGTATTCGGAGTACGTATATCGACAGAGTGAATACTGTGACTAGAGTCCGTTGCAATGGAGATTATGAAGGCTTGTGGCAGTGAGCACAAAAGGAGAGGTGGTAAAATGCTTGCCCAGCCCGTTGAAGCGTGAGACCATATTGCTCGCCAAACCGCTTGCACGGGCATATTCAAAACATACAACATAGTTAATGATATTTGTTTGTGTACCGCGTTGAAGCAGTATATATCGGAGAAAGCCACACCCTGAGGATCCCAGATTTGTTGCAACGCCTGATGAATGCTATGCAATGATGGCCTTCCCTTGTCCTTGGATTCCATTTTCGTTTGTTACATCGTGCCCTGAACACCTAAAGAAGAAAAGAAGAAAGAATGCAGGCTGTGGAAGCCTGGGATATCATCACCGTCCAATGACTTTTGTTGAATTAACGCCGGTTCCCATATCCTTATGGCCATCATAACTTCGGACCGATCCGACCTGGCTGACCCCGTCAACTCGCTGGTTTAGATACCAGCGTCGACACGCCATCCCTCGACAGGCAGAGGGAAGGTCTGCGACCAAGCGGAGATCTCCTTCTTCAGGTTGTTGATCTTCTCGACCTCGCCACCGGCGACCTTGGCCCGGAAATCCTTGAGCTTGTTGGCCTCCTTGGGCAGGCCAGACTGGACCTCCTTGCAGATCTTGATGGCCTCGTCGATGTAGGAGGCGACACGCTCGAAGTCAGCAACACCGAAGCCACGGGAGGTCATGGCGGGGGTGCCGATACGGATACCGCAAGGGGTCAGAGCGGACTTGTCGCCGGGGATGGAGTTCTTGTTGCAGGCGATGTTGATCTGCTCCAAGACGGCCTCGACACGGGCACCGTCAAGGCTGACGGGCCTCAGGTCAACGAGGACCATGTGGGAGTCGGTTCCGTCAGAGACGAGCTTGTGGCCGAGGGCCTTGAACTTGTTCTCCAGAGCCTTGGCGTTGTCGACGACCTGCTTCTGGTAGGCCTTGAAGTCAGGGGTGTTGGCCTGCTTCAAGGCGACAGCCAGGGCGGTGATGGTGTGGTTGTGGGGACCACCCTGATGGCCAGGGAAGACGGAGAAGTTGATGGGGTCCTCCAGGTTGTACAGCTCCTCCTTGCCGGTCTTGGGGTTGACGGATCGCACACCCTTGCGGAAGAAGATCATGGCACCGCGAGGGCCACGGAGGGACTTGTGGGTGGTGGTCGTGACAACATCGGCGTGGTCGAAGGGGGTGGGGATGACACCAGAGGAGACCAGACCCGAAATGTGGGCAATGTCAACGACAAGGTAAGCGCCAACAGAGTCGGCAATCTTGCGCATGCGGGCGTAGTCGATCAAACGGCAGTAGGCAGAGGTACCAGCGACAAGGATCTTGGGGCGGTACAGCTGGGCGTTCTTCTCGAGCTGGTCGTAGTCGATGATGCCGGTATCGATGTCGACTCGGTAGGGCATAGTCTCGAAGTAGGTAGACACAGCAGAGATCCTTTGAGGGCCGTTGTTAGTCAAGCCGTCCGTTTCCATACCCTATGGCGGGTATACTTACTTCTTGGCAGGGGTCTGGTAACCGTGGCTCAAGTGGCCACCGTGGGGGAGGTCCAGACCCATCAGACGACCGTGGGGAGGCATGAGAGCCTGGTAGACCTGCAGGTTGGCAGGGCTTCCACTGAGGCACTGGACGTTGACACCCCACTTGGAAGAGTCGAGGTTGAAAGCCTCGAGGGCACGCTTCTGGCAGAGAAGCTCGATCTGGTCGATGTGCTGGTTGCCACCGTAGTACCGGGCGCCGGGGAGACCCTCCGAGTACTTGTTGGACATGGGTGATCCAAGAGCATCGAAGACGGCGCGGGAGGTGACGTTCTCAGAGGCGATGAGGATGATTGACTCCCTCTGCCTCTGGATCTCCTGGGTCATGATCTGGGCGACCTCAGGGTCCGAGTCGATCAAGGACTTCTCGAGCAGCTACAGGTCGGTTAGCAAAACCCGGCCCAAGGGCGTCGAACGCCAATTTTCGCGGGGTGTACTTGCGTCCTTGTGGCCCTGGGAGAGGGCGTATGTCGAGCCGTTGGTAGCCATTGTGCAATGGTTTTTTAGTCTTTGTGGTCGGTAGGAGTTTTCTAGATCGGCAATGGATGAGGAAAGGGGAGGTAGTTGGAAAAAAAGACCAGGAGGGACAAAAGACAAACGGAGGGAGGCGAAGAGTCAGAGCAAATATGGACGGCGGGAGGAAAAAATCCATATGGGGACAAGCAAGGGACGCGACGGCGGGGTTCCAGAGCTGGGGGCTCGGGTCCCGGAATTCGGCAGGGGTGGCCCCTCCAACCCCCGGCTGACCGTGCGTCGTCTGGTGGGCATGACGGCCAGACCTGCGATATCGCTGCCACGGCCATCCAGCGGCCATCTTCGGGGTCTCACGGCCTTCGGGGTGACTGACGATCTGATGATAAGACAAGACTTGGCAAGCGGCGCCGGCAGCAATGTGATACTTCAAGCTCTCATGATCTTGGTGCTCTTTGACCGCAGAGCCAGATGGCTGGCCAGGGACTGTGGGGCATTATCTCGATCGCATCCTATGAGGAGCGTTGTCGGTGCATATGAAGCCGCATCGTGGCGGATAATTGCCTATCCGTAAGGAGGAAAGTTGATGACCACCCTAAGGCGCCTGGAGCACCTTGGCACATTAGGTATATTTCAAAATCATCGTGTCCTATTCCACTAATGCTAGTCCCAACTACCTTACAATCTGTTGCAACATCGTGACAGTCCAAGGAAAAGCCCCATGACTTGGGGAATAGTGGTGCACCTCAATGCGAGGCACACTGCGCAAACCAAACCGACCGAACCCCCGCCCACCTGCAGGAGACCACGCTGTCACGCTGTCACGCTAGGTCTCGCTTGTTGATACAAGAGTTGCAAGATCTGATTTGACCACCAAAGCGCTCGTGGTATTTAGTCCCTTGACTTGGCGATACCGACCTGGTTCTTGCCCTGGTCGTAGATAGAGTACCATGGGCGGAGGAATGCGTCTCCCAGGATACCGGCAAGGTTGGCTGGGAGGTTCATACCCATGAAGGCAGAGATGCAGGAGCCGCCAGACTCGATGGTATAGTCGTACGCATCGATGGTGAAGTTGTGGCCGGCCAGGGTGAAGGTGATGTCGGGGAGGCTGTCCCTCGTGTTGCACTCAATGGTATAGGTTCCACTGTAACCCTTCTTGCCACCAATCTGCTTGTTGAGCATCTCCGCGAGGTCGGTCTCCAGGGCAATCAGGGACGTGCCGGTGTCCAGGATGATACCGGCGTCGTCGTATGAAGCAGACTCGCCGTCGACAGTGATAGCGTCAAGGTCGACCTCCCAGTACGCCTTCCTGCGAATGGGGATGTTGGTGATCTTGCCGGTGTAGTGGTCCTTGTCGGAGCCGCCAAACACAACCTCGGAGCCCTCTCCATCCTTGCTGAGGTAGAAGGAGAAGACGGGCTCGTCAATCAGCTTCTGGTCGATGAGGTTGTAGAAGGGCGGGACGATCTTGTTGACGGAGATGGTGTCGTAGCCAAGACCCAGGATTCCGTCGAACTTGCCAAAGGCAAAGGCCAGGCCAGGCTCCTCGGTGGCCTCGGCGAAGTCTTGGTTCTTGATTGTGAGGTCGCCAATCTGCAGCACGTCCTGGGAGACGAAGCCCTTCATGGAGCCAGAGCCGTATTGGATCTCAAATGATGAACCGTTCTTCTTGTATGTCGATGATGAAGACGATTCGTACTTGTTGTGCAGATAGCAAGCGATGGAAGTGCACTTGGACGAAGGAACCCAGAGGTTGGAGCTGCCGGTGTCAAGGATGACCTTGAAGTCCTGGGGAGGAGTTCCGACCTTGATGTCGGAGAAGTCTAGGGCGGTGTCAGATGGGTAGGAAGAGTCGGCAGGGGAGAGGCTAGGACATACACTGGGCGTTGAGATAGTTGGTGATGGGGACGGGGTGGTCCTTGGTAGGCTCGATGCTGGGCTCGCTGTAGCCGAAGGGGTGCTGGGCACCAGAGTACTTCTGCTCGAGGTACTTGATCTGGTCCTGCATGGGGAAAGCCTTCTGTAGAATTGTTCAGCAACAGCCCGAGGTCTCGGATCTAATGGGCGGCCCATCACTCACCATCTGATCCTCAAACGGGATCTTCTGGATCTTCATCTTGTGGACTCCGGCCGCCTGGGCGGAGGCGCCAAAAACTACATGATGGGGCCGTTAGTCACCATCACAAGACGAAAGGCAAATAGCCAGGAGCCGCGAGGAAATGATGCGATGGATGTCGGATGATAATTGCGATATCAACGGTATGGTAGGCCGGTATGCAGTATCTGGGGATGTGGAGGCGGCACGGCTGGTGGTTTGCAAAACCGAGGTCGCGCGACAGTTGGAGCAGGACGAGGATACTTACGCATGGCGCTCAGCATAGCTCCCTTCATGATGGGCAGCTTGTGAGTTGAAGAACTGGAGAGAGTGATGGTTGTTGGTAATGGAGAAGGGCTAAAATAGATGTTATCGATGATGGGAAAAGGAAACAAGACAGAGAATGTGGTTGATTGTCCAGAGGAGTGTAGGTCAGGAGGAGTGAGGGAGTTCTTAGGATGCTTGGTGAGGTCGGGTACGGAAACTGGGGAAGCTCTGAGGTGTGTAAAGTGGATGCGGATGGATGGGCGGGCAGGCCTATTGGTTGCCGGTGCGCTGCGACAACCGTCTTGGGCCTACGTCAGTCACTCAAGTCAGTGACCCTTGGAGCTGTCCGTGGGTGGGCTGGGCTGGCTGGCAGGCTGGGTGGATGGGCAGCGTCTTGTGACAACAGCTGCCACTGATGGACCAAGCTAGCTGATAATAGGGTAATAAGCCAAGGCAGGGCCCGGATGACGAGGCAACCAGCTCCAAGCTAGGGGTGGCGGTTGGTGCGTGGGTGGCAGGCAGAGGCACGAGCGTCTTGGGCCCTGGCTCGCCTAGGCATGGGCTAGCATTGGCAGCCAGGCAGCCTGGCAGCAAACGGTGTCAGACGGGATGGGAGCTTGCGCCGCGGTCCGCCTCCTCGTGAGTGGCTGGCCCGGCGACGGTGTGGATTAGCTAAGTCCGTCGTCTGACACGGTTTGCGCTTCACGACAAGACCTGCCCGTTCCGGAGCATCCTGTCCGTTTCGAGCTGCAGTACAAGTGGTGCACAACAACCTTGTAACAAGACCAGATGGATATGAAGCTGACCGACAGCTCCATAAAAAAACACATGTCGATGATCTCGCGTCCAGGCTCTCAATCCCCTGGGGCTGCCAACGCAGCATCAAAGGGGTGCTCTCCTGAGCCATACCTGTGGACCGGTACTGAGGTCTGTAGCGACCACTGTTCGGTCTTTTTCATTTACGAGCAAAACCTTCCACATAATACATATAGCTAAAGGGCTACATAGCTATATAGCATCTAGAGGGAAAGGTTACACCCAGAGGGAGGACTACACAGCACCCAGAGAGAGAGTTGCATAGCACCCAGAGTGCAGGCACAGAGGTGAGGGCCAGAGGGAGGGCCGGAGGGCCCAAGAAGGACATAATAATCTAAAAGGTATTGCTTTATAAGCAGGGCCAAGGGTACTATTTGGTAACATCTGGGATAGCTATAGTGATTCTTGGGATTTGCGAACAGGCTGCTACAGGCCTCCGTAGACTGGCAGATTGGAAGGGCCAAACATCTCATTCTGGATGTCTCCCGTGATGATCTTGTGAGGCGATTTTACTATATATGCTGTCGCCCTGATGATGCACTGCCTGCAAGTATTTTATATAGGCCACTGTTGGTGTATAGGAGAGTCGTGTTGATTCTTCCTGTTGATTTGCAGGCCACTGGATTCCAATGTCCGGTCGGTAAGCCCATTCACTTCCAAGGTTGTGAGCCTGTTGATCGATTGTGTTGTTGGAAACAGTTGCTATGGGCTGATGCTGGCAATACCCCTGTCCCTGCAGCAAGCGGGCCGCCCGCCGTCACGTCTTCCAAACCGCGTCTGGCCCCAGAAGCACTTTACACGCGAGAACTAGCAAGTCAAGACATGCCAACACTGCACAAACCAACAATCACACATGAGATGGACGAGGCAGATCGCCAGCGTTACGAGACGCAGTCTAAGGATTTGCGCGTCAAGCTGAAGGACTGGGAGCTGGAATTCGCAAAATCACACGCCGGCGCGAAGCCCACCCGCGACGACATCAAGGCCAACCCAAAGATTGCCTCTTTCAGCAAGCGATACCACCGCCTCCGTGACGTCCTCTCCGGCAAGATCCCTCTTGCTCAGTTGAACGACGACAACAATAAACAGGAGCGAAAGCGAAAGCCACAGACCATACCGTCCCACACACCGTCCTCCAAACGCTTCAGGCCCGCAGAGACACCGTCTACAAGACAGAACACCCATGCCGGCCTGGCCACTCCCCATGGCGCCCCGGTCGCCGCCGCCACCGCCGCCGCTGTCACTCCGTCCCTGAGCCGCAAGTTATTCAGTCCCACAGTACCAACCTCTATTGGGCCAACACCGCAGCGAGATGGCCGCGTGCTAGGGCTGTTCGATCTGTTGCCGTTTAAGGATGCCGAGATCGACTCGCCCTCCAGGCCGAAACGCGCCGCAAAGGCTCCTCAAGCCTCCGGTGCTGTCCAAGAGACACCACTCAGGGGCAGGACCATCGACACGGGCGTCGGGATACCGATTGATCTAGATCGGACACCATCCTCAAGAAGCAGGCGCGCTCAGCAGCAGCCACAACAAACCCCAAGGAGGGGCGTCCTCTCCACGCCACTAAAGGACACCAGCAACAGAGTCGCAAAGACGCCCAGCAGCTCGCGCTCATCAGTCTCCAAGCTCCAGTTCCAGACACCGGCCTTCCTCCGGCGCATCCCCATGGCCAAGATCAACGAGAATAGCGATTTCGCCTCGCCGGAGCCCATCCGCCTGCCGCGCAAGCCCCTCGTCCGCGGCCTGAGCAGCATCGTGGCCGACCTCCGCAGGACGCAGGAGGAGCAGCTGGACGACGAGCTGGACGCGCTGCGGGAGATGGAGAACGAGACGGCGCCGCCCGCCGGTCCGGTCAAGAAGGCCAGCGCGGCTCAGCCCGGTGCAGGAGAGCCCAGCAAGGACGGACACCCACCAGCAGCCGCAGCGCCTCCGAGGCCCGTAGCTGGCCACGACCGCCACACGGAGACTATCCTGGCGGAGGACAGTCAGAAGCAAAACCTCAGCTTGCTTGGCGGCTTCGACGACGAGGGCATGTACGACAGCGACTACGGCGGGGAGGACGGCCTAGACCGCGACGGCAAGCCTCTGAGGGTGTACAAGAAGAAGGGGCAGAAGAGAACCACCAGGAGATCCAACATGAAGCCAGTCATGACGAAGAGGCCTCCTTTCGGAGACCCATCACACGGAGAGGACGGCGAGACCATACCGGAGACACAACTAGGGACGTCAGCACCGGCACGGCCAGGCGCAGACGATCTCGACGCAGAGCCACCATCGGGCTCCGATTTCGCCGGCTCGGACTACGATGACGACGAGGACGAGCTGGCGCGCGACGAGCCGCGGGGGGCAAAGAAGGTCACTGGCGCCAGTAGCAGCAGCAAGAAGAAGGCAACAGCCCCGGCCGCGAAGCAAAGGGACGCCCAGGGTGACGGCGGCAAGCCCGAGGGCAAGGTGTGGAAGACGGCGCGCAAGGTCAATGAGCTCGCCCACGCCAACTTCAAGCGCCTCAAGCTGCGCAACTCCGGGGCCAAGGGCGGCCAGGGGTTTAACAGCCGCTTCAGGAGGCGACGGTGAGGCAATGCCATCGCTCGCAGGCCATCGTCCGCGGGGCTCTTTGGGCGCAAGGCTCTGGCTTAGGCCGGCTGGTGTAGAAATAAATGGGATCATAGGAATATGTGTTTCCTTCCAGCATTGCCGGCACTCGTGCATATACTCATGAGAGCCAATACCAAGGAATAAAAGAAAGAAAGAAAAAGTCTGGCATTACGTATTCTCATGGCCACCGAGAGCCTACATAGGCTCCACGCAGTCTTTCGTTGTGCGAGAGAGCACCACCTTGACCCCATGTGTTCCGAACGGCCTAGTTACTGTTGGCAACTATATCTGCAGTCCCAGCCATCAGGCTGAGCGACGATGGTGGTATTGATAATGTCACGAGCTGCCCGTCAAGTACCTCATACCAAGACTGTTGACAGAGGGGGTGTCGAAAGGCCACTGCAGCATCATGCCTCATACAGAGCCCTTTCATCGCTCTCCAACCAACTTGTGACCCAGGTCCACGCACCCATGCCACCATACCTCCTGGTGCAATCTAACCCTACTGGCTCATGCCGCAAGATTTCGTGGTATTGGTGGGCAATCCTTGGTTGGTAATGACCTGCTCAGTCTGAAGTTCCTAGACTGTCAACATAACAGCATTGACATCACAATTCGAATGATCATTTCATTAGTAAAAGTCCACTATCATTCAGCTGGGCCCTGCGAGATTCATTCACTTATTCCCAGCGGAGGACGGTCATCGTCTTTGACTCCGCCGTCCTCAAATCGAACCAGGTGGGGTTAACTCCAAGATTGAATTCTCTGTTGAGTCTCATAGCCACGACGCCTCCGGAAGCAACGTAGTTGCTGCAACACATGACTTCTTCAATGTATTCGTCATCGCTGGCGAAGTCCTCCCTGAAAAAGCAGTCGGAGAAGTCAAACTCGAATGGTTGCATGGAGCCTGTTTGGGCGATGATATTGTGAGGAACGCAGTCGTAGTTGATAACGCCACAACTGTTGACTTCCTTCGTGACGTCGACCACATGCTGAATCAGCCCATGATAATCGGTATCTGGCGACAGCTCCTTGATGCGCAGTAGGCTGTCCAAAGTGAAGCCGTCAATGTGCTGGATGAGGATCCCACCGACGCGGAAGAATTCCAGGTCGAGCCCCGGCGGTGCGAGAAAGAGGTCGTTCCGTAGAAAAGTGGAACGCATTTGCCTTGCAGCTCCTCGAGCTGCTTGTAAGCCCGTATCTCGCACCTCCAATCCTGAAGAGCCCGGTACTGCCACATGGCCTCTTTGCATGCGGTCGTGTGCCATGCGTCGACAATGTCACCGTCGGGTTCCATGTAGTGACTACTCGACTTGCAAGGGGTGTCCTTCCCTTTGGATGGTCCTAATCACCATAGTGAGACGAGCACTACGTCGAAATGACACACAGGCACAAAACTTGACTATAGAGTACATTGATTTTTGTTAAGAGTTGCCTTACTCTAACAAGAAGCTTTCCCTGGAATGGAGCGAAGTGGAGTGTCTTTTGAGTGCGCTGGGAAGCGTCCAAGCTTTTCTCACTTGGGCGTGACAGAGCAGCTTTCAGAGCACGCATGTCACCCTCATCCCTACCCCCCGCAATACATATCACAGCAAGCTGATGGCACTTCAAGTATAAATGTCCCGCCACTGCGAGAATACTCTCCACAAGGCACAAAACTGAGAACGACCATGTCACGCAATGAAGCAACCCCATGATGAGCATTGAAGCAAATGTTTGGATTACCTAGGTAGGGTGCAATGCTGAATCGGAAGGGATACTGTTCTACAACTATAGAAATCCCCTCAAAGGTTCCAAGGTCCCTGGTTGTGTCTTCGTGTTAACAGTTTCTGTCCCTTCAGTTTGACACGCGTGAGCCGAAGCGACCGGCCCAAGAATCGAAGAAGCCCATGGCCCTCAGGCACGATCTTGCTTGTCCCAGTCGTCAACATAGCCATGATCGTGATCGTAATCATCCTTGTACTTGTCATCGTAGTCATCGACATAGCCATGATCGTGGTACTTCTTGTGGTAGTCATCCTCGTCATAGTATTTGCCACCTTCGTACTTGCCCGGCCACCACTTTCCATCGTCATATTTGCCATCATAGTGCTTGCAATCATCATAATCGCCATCGTCGTATTCATAGTCGTCGTAATCATCGTCGTCGTAATCATCGTCGTCGTGATAATCGACATGGCCGTGGCAATGATGCTTCTTGTACCACTCGCGGTAGTGGTCAGGGTAGTGATCGCAGTGATAGTCGTCGTCGTAACCGCCATCGTGCCCATCGTGGTACCCATCGTCGTAGTAGTCGCAGTCCTTGTGCCCATACTTGCCTCCATACCTGCCACCATTGGGGTAGTCATCCCAATTGCCATCCCAAGGGCGACCGTAGTCCGGGATCTAGCCATTATAGGGGGGCCAAGTCATGTTGGGTGGGAAGATGCCTGGTGGAGGAAACGGCTTCGAGGGCTTGTATGGGCGCTTGTACCGGTCGCATGGGTCGTAGGGGTCATAATGATCGTAGGGATCATCGTAGTAGTCGTAGTCGTCCTCGTAATCATCATCATAGTCGTCGTCGTAGTAGTCATCGTCGTCGTACTTGTCGTCGTCGTAGTAAGGGTCCTTGTGGTACGGCTTCTTGGGGTAATACCAAGGATCGTCGTCGACACTGCGCTTCTGGAAGGGGAGACTGTTTGCAGAATCTTGGGCTGTGCAGTTTCCATGCAGGTGGCAGAAGACCGTGTCGATGATTCTGATGACAAAGTCATTGAATTTATCCACGGCCTGGTTCATTCCCCCGATAATGAGCGGCGCGAGATGGAGTGAAGAATGCTTTGAGGTGTCACGGGAAGGCGGGGGAGGATCGAGAGGCGAGGTCTGCGATGGGGGATCAGGCCAGGGAATACAACCAAATGTAGAATTGCAGACAACCCCGTCGAAAGCCCACTTTTCTCTGTTGAAGGGGGCAGGAAGTGTCAGAATGCCTTCAAGAGATCCACCACACTTGACCTCGTGAGCATCAACCATCTTCCGAGCAACTTGGCCGCCGGTGCCATGTCCAAAGATGCAAGCATCGAGTTCAACACTGGTGCGTCCTGCCCAGGACTTTTCTCTGCTGAGTGGTTGATCTTTGCTCACCAAATGACGGTGGACGAAAGACAGGTCTTTGGACTGCGTGCGAAGGGCTTCGTCGGTGTGGATCCAATCGCCAAACGTGCCAACCTGGACGGTCCTATCGCGGTGGCTCTCCACGGCACTGGAAATGAAAGTGTGGTCGACGGTGACGACGACGTAACCCATTGAAGCAAGGTCACTTGCCGCCTGAGTGTAAGCCTGGCGCTGACCACCAGCAGAGGGTGCAAAGATCACCACCGGGTACTGGCCTTGGCAGGAGGGGCCATTGGCCGTGGCTTGAGACATGAGATTGTGTAGAGCCTGGGAACCACGGCCAAGATCGTGAGAAATATTGGCCAGGACGGGAGCCGGGAAGACAGGGGCAAAGTGCTGCTCATTCAGCAAAACTGGCCTTTCTTGATCGGCCAAGGAAGGGCAGGCCGGATAGCTGTGCCAGAACGCATTAGTTCAGGCGTCGACAAAAGGACAGGGTATCCGAAGTTTATACTAACAAGACGGACGTCGTGATCTCACGGTCTTGGTCACATTCGACAGTCGGCATGACGTTGCTAACATCGCACAGGGGGAAGTGACGACGACTGGGGTCGTACAGGGAGATGTTGAAGACGCCGACCTTTTTTGGACCAACCAAAGGAGAAAGAATATTGGCACCCACGTCAGTGAAGTCGGTGACGGCTGGGCCGTCCCGACCACCAGACAGGATGGGGATGGTGGTGAGGAGGCCAGCGATTGTGGCCGTTGCGGCCCTGATGACGGGTGACATGATGGCTCGCAAAAGAGCAGTCGGGACAAGGAGGAAAAAGCGTAGCAAGAAGCAAAGGGAATGGGATGCCGTGAAGCTGATCGAGACGAAGACACAACCAAGAGAGAATGAATAAACCTGATTGTGGCCGCCTGGATGAGAGATGATGAAGCGAGTGGCCGAGTTGTGATGGGGATGAAGAGAAGAAGAAGAGGAGAGAGAAACGCGTTTCCGAAGGGCGAAGGTTGGGAGAAAACAATGTTGATTCTGCTCCTGTGCCTGCCTTCCCTGCCTTCCCTGCCCGTCTCTCTCCGTCGTCTGTCTTCTTGCCCTGGCTGCTCAACGCACCACGACATGGAAGGTGCCATCTGCTGCTGGAAGGAACTCACCCCTCGGGCATAGAACAGCCGCAGACGGAGAAGTCATGTTTCCTTGCCGTCGGCCAGTGATGGACACCACAGGAAGAGCTTGGATGTGTCTGTAGAGCATTTCGATTGGGCCATGTCTGCTTAGTGCTCGCGGTTGTTTGAGGGCCTCACTTGCTGGAAACTCGCCTAGCTCCATGAATGCCGAAATTATCGCCATTCTCTACTTGATGGTTGCGATAGGCGCTGGTTCATGTATAGCTACGCCTGGAGTGTTCCACTGGAACCCGGCAGCTCTCGTTGGTGAGCAGTCACGATGCCTTCCCAAGCTGAGAGCCTCAGACCGAAGCTTCCACCATGGCCGAGGCTCTGATGCACTCTTGTGGCTTCCAGGAGCCATGTCAACATTCAACAGTGCTCGTGGGTGGTTGCTCCTTCCTGTGTCCCAAGAAGGCAGTGGCACCCAAGCGCATTCGAGGAAGGGAAGTCGTTTCACAAGTGGCCTTAACTTGGGACATTGGGCAGCGGCCAACGCGCCTTGCCGGCCGACACCCTGCCGAGGTTGCTCATTCCTGAGCTGGGTGATGCTCGGCAGGAGCGAACATTGGAGCATTTGGTCCGTTGCGCTGATGGTGACCCCAGGTCAATCGGCTCTGAGGAGGCATATCGAGGGTGTCTTCTACGCCTCCTGCCTCTTCATCCACACCAGAGACCATGAACATTGATGAGATGGAGTCTCCCGGTGTGATGTTAAGTATATTGGGTGGTGGATGCGCTCAGGAAGCGAATACCAAGCCCTCAGCTCCCTTGCTGCCGGTACGGAGACCATCGACCTCCTTGGCGGGGGCTCGCCGATGGTCTGTACCTGTCATAAAGCCTCCTGTGAGGTCTCTGGTCGACGTGGTGGACAGAAACGCTCCTTCCCCCGGGCGAGCGAGGTGCTGCCCGAGGCTCAGCGTACTGTACGTGTCGATCCCACGCCTCGACAGAGTACGGTGAGCGGAGGAAGTTGCGCAGCTCGTGCAGGAACAACTTAGTGTGGTCCCTTCCGAGGAAGTCCTTGAGCAGCTCTTCCGTGTGGTCGCTCTGGATGTCAACCGTCTTCAATATGGCGATGATGTACTCCAGCACGAACTCGGCATTGTTCTGCCGCCGGCGCCTGGTGGCCTCGGGCAGTGCCGGTTCGGTGCTCTCTGACTGGGCTGAGGAGCTGTCGTCATTCAGGAACTCGAAAACCTGCAGCTCCCTTCTGGTCCACGCCCGCACCCGGCTCTGCGTGTCGATCTGATCACTGAACCCCTGTGGCGTGACATCTCTGTATCCCGAACTTGGGTTGGATCCGACGTGGAGGGAGTAGAGCCTTTTCCGGTAGACATTGCGTCTGCGCTCCAGCGCATCCTGGGCAGGATGCGACTGAGGTGCCGATTGCCTTGAGTTCCGGAATGGTCTGCGGTCCCGAGCGCGGCGCAGGAAGGAAGTAACGTTCAAGAGAGCTGGATTGCCCTGGCCGGGCTGGGGCTGCGTGGGCCGGTCTGGTGCCGGTTCGAGACCGATATGGGGGACGCGGTATGTCTTCCACTTGGTCGCCTCGTCATTGAAATCAAAATGGACCTCGGTGATTTCAGCTTTGCAGAGAGGACACGTAGTCTTGAGGGACATCCAGCTGGCAAGACACATGAAGTCAAAGTTGCGGTGGCCGCATGGCTGTGCTGTTGAGGGCTCTGATATGTCGGACAGGCATATCACACAGCAACAGGCAGCTTCCGCGGCCTTGGATGCATCTGCTTGGGAAGCAAGGCCGGTCAGTGTTGCCTGCATAACTTTCTCTTGCACATCCTGCCGCCCCTCCCCCTCAACAGCCATACTCGGTGGAGGTATTCGGGTCCCAGGTCGATTTGTGGACGAAGAAATAGAGTAGAATGGTTGACTAGCGAGATGGGAGCAGTCTCGTGTGATTGATACTCGTGGCTCTGAGTCTTGGAGGTCCAGGCTTGGGCGAGGGTGGGACTGCAATGCTGCATGCAGATGGAAGTGGCAAGCTAGCGGCTGGTTGCCCATGCGCTAGCGTACCCGACAAGAAGCTCGGGAGCCGTCTGGGGTGGGTACGGTGGTCTCTCACCGTTTGTGTTATCCAAAGCCACTATAGCTACTTTAGGTAACTAAATAGTACTCTTGGCCCTGCTTATAAAGTAATACCGCTTAAACTATTATTTCCTTCTTTGGCCCTGTCCTCTGACCCTGGCCGCTGTGTCGCCCTCTGGGGGGTGTGGTATAGCTCTCCCTTTAGGTGTAGAGCCCTCCCTCTGGGCTATGCAACGCCCTCCCTCTGCGCGTTATATAGCCCTTCCTCTAGGTGCTATACAGCCCTAGAGTTATATGTATCGGGTGGAAGGCTTGATTGCAAATGAAGAAGATTTGGGGTCTGCGGGGTAGGTGTAGTGACGATTTTGAATTTGCAAACACGGTCAGTACAGACCTCCACATAGGCGGGCCTCGGTGTTGAGCGTTGCAGGAGGGTTACTACCGAGGCACTGTGGCAATACAGCACTACACCTGACGGGGACAAGAATGCTCGAGGATTTCAGCACCATTCCAATAGATATACCTACACAGATACTATGTAAGGAGCTGAAAGCAACGAGCGGTGTTGGGGGTCTCAAATGCGGACGCTTGCCGTTTGTGGACAGGCCGGAATGTTCCACGAGCATCGCCGGGGCGCATCCGTCCAAGAACCCGACCGAAGTTCGACCGTACCGTGGCGATTTGTCAGCTTACAACAATGTCCGCTGAGAACCCCTTTGATATTTTGGTTCCGTCTCAAGGCAAGATTTGTCCAAGATCTGCTTTCCCGCGGTTCGTACATTAAACCCAGTGCCAAAATCAACCGCAAAGACTGCCCACATCACGTACCCACATACATGTTCAGAGCCACCAAGAAATTGCTCCAGGCACGGACATCCAACATGACAGCCTTCAAGATCGACATTGTATCAGATCCCATCTGCCCATTTGTCTGTGCCACTTCCCCAAACGACGACTTAGGCTTCAACATGGACTGACATATTATCCAGTGCTACCTCGGCAGGAAGCGGCTAGACCGCGCCATTGAGGCTTACAAAAAGACCGTCCCTGGTGGCTCCGAGGATGTTTTCAACATCACCTGTAAGCCATTCTCCACGACTTTAATTCTAATGTCTGGACCTGCCAATCCTTGAGATTGCCTTCAGCATCATTCCAGGGCATGCTCATAAGTCTACGAGGGGCGGATGGTGCCTCGTCTGGGACGAAGATGCCGCCAAGATCTTTTGTCATGATTGTAGATCAGGAAATATCAATTAGCATTTACTAACCCGGAGGGCAGGGAAACCTTTTTACTTGGACCCTACGCTTCCCCAGGGCAAATCTATGCCCGTCCAGGAGCGTATGGCCCAAAAGTTCGGTGCCGACAAGGTAGGGTTCATGAACGAGCGCATGAGGATGATGGGCCAGTCGGAGGGCATCTGCTTCTCGTTCCAGGGCAAGCTAGGCAACACCCGGGACGCCCACAGGCTGTCTCAGCTGGCCAAGACCAAGGGGCCCGACTCGCAGAGCAAGCTCATGGCGGCGCTGATGCACAGCTACTTCGAGGAGAGCGGCGATGTCACCAGCCACGACACGCTCCTCGCCGCCGCCGAGAAGGCCGGCCTGGACAGGACCGAGGCCAAGGCGTGGCTGGATGAGGGAAAGGGGGGCGACGAGGTCGACAAGGCCGTCGAGTGGGCGTACGCGAAGGGGATCCAAGGCGTCCCTCATTTCATCATCAATGACCGGTATGAGATTGGTGGTGCCCAGGACGTCGATGCGTTCCTGGGGGAGTTTGTCAGAGCCAAGTCGGCTGCCTAGGGAGACTTGATTAATGCGCTCCAGTGCTTGTAGTTTGGGTATCATCATACTTGCTTGCCTGCCGGTATTCTCGAGGCAAATTCTGTTCTCTCTCCGGACGCATCTCATTTTACCGCACTTCCTCCGGTGACTTGGCAACTCCGAGTGTGGCACGGTCAGTAAAGTAGCTCTCATCAAGTGGCTTCACATATGGAGCAGTCCGCCCAGGTCCTTATCCATAGCGCGTAGCCTCTCTTGCAGCTCCTTTTTCTTCTTGTCTAGCTCCTTGACCTCTTCCTCTTCCCTCCTCAAATCCTCCTCGGTCATCAGGCTGTCCATTATGCCGTTGTTCACGGGGTCTTCACCATCCTCATCTCCAACCTCGTTGTCATCCTCGTCGCCAAAATCATCGGGTCGCTTGTTCATCATGACCAGCCTCTCCGCCTGCTCGGCCACTTTTGCCTCGTAATAGGCCAGCGTATTGCTCTGGTTCGCCCACTTCTGCCTCAACTCGGGAATCCGCTCTAGTGCGCCTGGTAACGGGTAGACGTTGCACAGCTTCTCGGCGCCCTGGAGGAGCACCTCGATATCAACGTCACCCCCGCCGCCTGTCACCTGGGCGCGTTCCGAAGCTGGCGCCCGCCGAGTGATCTTAGCATGGAGGTCACCGCCCAACACGGCCGCCACCGCGGTGCTACGGCGTGGGTTGCCCGCCGATCGTGATGAAGGCGCGCCGGTGGTGACTTCGCCCGCAGCGACATTGAAGACGGTCTGCCGACGAGACACCTTGCTTTGCTCGGGGAGCGGCTCTGGTTTCGTTGTTGGTGGGGGAGGCGGGGGCACAGAGAACAGGGCGCGTTCGTGGGTCTCGGTGTCGCGGATGAGCGAGGTGATGTCGTGGTTGGAAAGCAGGGCGTTGGTGAAGATCTTTGGTGGAGGGAATCTTGGCGCAAGCTGTGTCAGAATCGGGCGCGCGGAAATCTCGTGGAGCTGGGAACGTACAGAAGGCTGTCAATGGCTTGGCAAGACACGGCGATCTGCTCAAGGTGAGCGGCGAGGAGCGTCATGGTGCTCGCGCGGGTTGTTTACTCTCTGTAAGCCGGTGTAGAGTGGGTCGTGGCGCGTCGCAATCTAGGCAGGCTGCTTTGTGGTTTTGTCCGTACAGATAAGATGCCTAATTGGAATGATCCTAGAAGTAGAGATCGAGATGACACGGAATTCCACGATGCTAAGTTCAATGGACTGTAGATGTCGCGTTGCCGTGCGGACAAGGGAGCCCAATTCAACCCCACGTAGTAAACACGCTATCGATAACCCGCCCGCATTTTCGAACCCTCCCCAGGCCTCAGCTCGGAGGAGGGTCCCAAGGGCATGGGGGCCTTGGTGACATCACCCGAGGCTGGACAGTGGCTCGGCTATTCGTTTCATCCCTTCTCGCACTCCTGTCAACTTAATTTCAACGACATGGTTGGTGGTATGCGTGGGTTTCATGGAATAGCAGACAGGAGGTTCATCCCATACTGCGATCGCACACCAATGTCAATCCTCTCCATCGTGAGACCTGGCCTGCTCGGGCTGATGACTGCCGCGCTGCTACCCGCTCAGCCGACCCTGACGTGCTCTCACCCTCGTGCTCGCGCACAATGCAGGCGGGGAGGGACTGGACGGGGGTCAAGGTTCCATCTTCCAGGATGACCTGCTGCCCGCCATCCTGCCTCGCACTCTCACCCGGCCTGCTAGAGCGAGGCGATTCACGGCGTTGGAGCTGCCTCCACGTCCTCCTGCAGCTTCTTAGTCGTCAGCCGCCACCTTGGAACCTTCTGCACGTGCAATTGGCCCCTCGCCCTGTCCATTGGATGGCCTCCGCTGCAACCTGACGCTCGACATTTTACACATTCATGCCTTATCCAACATGCTCCGGGTCGGCTTGACCAGCGAGATCTGCCGCGGCCCTCCTGCAGCCGCCAAGGAGGTCGATTCAGCAATTCTGGAAGATGGGCGGCATCGCTATCCCATGCGCTGGCATCACACAGCATCACGCCTTACCCTTCTGGCCATGCAATCATTCGCCGGCTGCAATGCCCCCTTCCGACCGGCTGTGCAGTCAAGCCTACGGCTTGCAAAGGCCGCCTTACCGGATCGATGTCTGCCCATATCTTCAGTCGCGCTGAGTGATAGCTTCCCATGCTGAGTTCAATCAAATTGTCGCCATGTACAACAGGCAATTGCCGCACAAAAGTCTTCGTCCTGTGCCAGCAAGAAGCGTCAATCGCAGTCGGACAATGACAACGGCCCCTAGGACGGAGCTTGCATGCACCGTCGATTCCTGAATGCGGAGCCTGCCTCTCTCCCTTTCTCTCTCTCTCTCTCTCTCTCTCTCTCTCTCTCTCGTTCATTCCCCATCTACAGTATTGTCTCACCCCAGCAATCCCTTCTTGTCCTCTACTTTCCTCTTGACCTGATCTTATGTCCCGGGTCTAGCCAAGGAGCCAAAAAAAAATACCCTTCCCCCGCCCCAGTTCTCTAGCAAGGTCTTTGCCACACTCCTAGCTTCGCGACAGCCAGGTCAAGAGGCGGTGGGAGCCAGAGTGTGATTTGCACGGCAGCACTCCAAAGCGATCGCCCATTATTACTTGCTCTGCAGCGCTGGGACTTCCTCCTTCGAGGACGACATCGGCTGCCGCCTGGTGCAGGCATCTCCTTGCGACGCTATCTAAGAGACCAGCACGACAGCCGTCCCTCGCAAGCCTCACAAGCCCGACGTCTGACGTCTCCTGCCTACTTATTCGCTCTCGTCTCTCCGCCATCCCCCAAATCAGCGTCGCCCGCGAGGGCTTAGGCTGTCCGCTCGCCATACACCTCCTGTCCCCGCAAGAGGGTAAACGAGCTTGTGCTGCATGCAATCTGCTTGCTATCCTTTTATTTCTTTCCCAATTCGCCTCGGAAACTATCATGACCGTGAATCCAAGCTCGTTCGCCTCTCCTAGCCGGAGGGTTATACGTTGGGTGCTGACACCCTGAGGCCCGCTCTTCTCACCCCACGATTTTCTTACCCCACACTGTCGGTGAGAGCACGAATACAAGATCCAGAACACACGACATATTTGTTCGTCCGGATACATACACCCACAGAATACCCGTGGCAGAAACATCCCTGGTCAAGTGGCGGGCCGATCGAAATCGGACGCGTCCGTCATCAGAACTTATTGTCCCTTTAGGAGCAATTGGCCCATTGCTTGTATACCAAGCCTCTGGTTCACGGACACTGCTTCCCGCGTCAACGGTTGCTTACCCAATCCACTCACCATGCGGCCTGCTACGCCAAAGGAATTGAGATTCCCTTCCCACGTGGGACCGTCGTCTCCGCCTCAGACCCCTACGGCAACGGCGCACCCACCATTCTTCGGTCAAAAGAACAGTCCCACGGCAAGTCCTGGGCCGAGCGCCAGCCCACGAGACCCGCTGGCCGAATCACGAAACTACAACTCTTTCGAGAACTGCCAGTTCAACTTTGCGTTCTCAAGTCGGCATGGAGAACTATCTCCTCGTTCTTCGGATCCTCCGGCCGAAGGTCCTGATGCTGATCCGTCGGAAGATGATCACGGGCCCTGTTCACCGCTCCTAGCATCGCCATCTCGTCCTGCAACAACCGAACATCTCGTGTCGGTTGCACCTATCACTGATGATCAACTCAGCATTGAAGAGCTCAGTGACTTTGAGGTGTCCATGGCCAGTCGCAATGAGTTTCTCATACCTTACGACATCGAAAGTCCCCGATCGGTCAGCGATTCGCATCTCGAGGGCCATGTCATAAACGATCTACGTGACCTGAACTTCCGCAGCCCAGGCCCAGATCCTTCGTCAGATAGCTCTGACGTGAGCGACGATGAACACCAGAAAGCCATAAAGCAACAGCGGGTTTATGACCGGCAAAAAAGACGGAGTATAAGCAGCATGGGCAAGCGGACCATGAGCGAGAGGAGCGACAGTGATCACGAGGACTTCCGAAACTGCCTGGACTTTGAGCAAGCCGGGTCAAGTGCGCGGCGGCTTAAGAGGCGGGTTGGCGATCGACGGAGTCTTATTTTCCAAGACCCGCCTCCCAAAATCGACGAGATGGACGAGCCCCCAGAGGAACTGGAGGACACCGAGATGCTGGCCAAAGAATTGCCATTTTATGCTTTCATGACCATGGAGGTGGACTCACCCTAATGTTGCATCCCGGTTCAATACGTTTCATCATCCTAACACAGAGCATGGAAACGGCTACGACTACGGCGTTTTATGTGAAGACATTATCCAGGGCAACCCACGATTTGACACATCAGTTTCAGAGGTCGACATTATACAAATCTAAGCCACGTCTACGCGTCTCCCCCAGAATGCAGGCAAGCATGGAGTTATCCGAGACAAGCACTGGAAAATGTTGCAAGAAATAAACCCCACACACAATGGGCGGCGTCACTTCTATACACACACACAAGTGTGTGATATAAACGTTGAGAATCTTGGTTGCTATTTCAGTTGCTACAAGTGTTGACTTATTTCCCAACCTGTTGAAGCGAGCAAGCATGATGTTATCCCAGACATGACATGGAATGTATATGAGCATGGCGACTGCATTGTCTGGGAGTTATGACGTGGCATTCCCTTTTGTTATGGTCACTCTGTATTTTATTGATACACATAAAGATGGGAAACGCATGTACATGACAAGGAGCTGGCTATGCTGAAGATGGAACTTGATGCTGAGGAGGGCATTGAAGGTTCAATGCATATTTAGGACCAAATGGTTTGTCATTATTCACAGGATCGAGGTGAGGGTCTGCCAAGATGCAGGATGGCAAAACTCATATAGGATAGGGTGAGGTTTTTATTCGTGATGAATGACGTTATGTGTTGAGCCTCTTATTGGTGGGGTGTAGCCATGGCTACTATGATGTGGGGTTGAACATAAACGAAATGGGACAATGTGTCATTCATTCATTATGGCTCGTGTGGGAGTCCCTCTCTCAAGTACCATCGGGAACCTAAAGGGCCTTGTAAAAGTTTTGAGATGATCCTGCTGGTGCATGATCAAGTACGAGGACCTAAGATCTAGATTGCTAATAAGTCGAGGTAAAGCCAATAGTCCATCAGACAAAGAGTGTAACTCGGCAGTGCCATGTCCAGCAGCATGAAATCCATCTGTGTAGCAAGCTGGATGCAGACTCTGAAAAGGTGATCAAAAGTTCTTCACGGTCAAGAATGGACCTGCTCCAGCCGCCATCTGTATAAGTGAGCTAAAGTACCTTGCAGGTTCAGCCGGTGATCAACGGTAGTGCGGAAGGGGGCTCGTGCGTTGAGCCTGGTCCTGGTCGCGTCCCCCGGAATCTGGGCCCACCCTACTGTGCTGAATAGACTACCACCATCATATTGTCGCTCCATTCACGTCAATTCAAGTCTGTCTGTTCAATCTCAACTCGTGAATCAACCCCGTACTATTATTTAATATTCCATCGACCTATTTCAGCATCCAAATACCGACAGCGCCTCCTCCGGCGACCCAGCTTGCCGACCACCACGACTTCCTCTCCTTGCAACAACCCCGAAGAACCCAAACCCGACGGCCTCGGCAGCACGTTTGTCTCGACACCTGTGCTCTCAACCCTTCCTCCAAGTCATTTCAGAGACAAAAGAACCCAATTTCAACCAGAATCAAGCATTACAAGATGAATCCCGGTGGCCAGCCGGTCCAGGCGGCGCAGGGCGGACCAGGTGGTGGCGCCAATCCCGGGGCTCAGCAGAATGTCAGGATGTTCCGGCCAGAACAGATGCGTAACATACCTCAACTGAGCCCTGAAGAGAGGATTCGATATGAGAATGGGCTGCGACAGCTGTGGACAGCCCTACAAGGCGCAGCTAGTGGCTCACCACAGCAGAGGGAGGCCCAGAAGAAGATCGCCGACTTCAGTCACCAGCTCATAAGCAAGATGAAGCAGCGGATACCGGGCAGTCAAGCCCAGCAGAACCAGAACGCACAAGCTGGCAACGGCCAGAGCCAAGGAGCAGCCGATCCTGCGGCGCCTGCCTCGGCGGCGAGTCAACCCAGCCAGGCCATGGCGACTGCCGGGCCGGCGAGTACGCCGTCGCAGTCGCAGTCGCAGTCGCAGTCACAGTCACAGACTCAGTCACAGGGTCAGCCCCAGCCCCAGCGCCCAGGATCATCGAATATCCACATCCAGCAGCATCTGGAGGCCATGTCATGGATTCCGCCACCAGAGATCATTGAGCAAGGTCCCGATGCCGCTACCAAGTGGTCAGCGACAAACAAGGAGAAATATTCCAGAGCCATGTTGCAGATGCAATCGACTACTGAGAGGCTTAAGAGCAATGAGAGCCTGATCAAGTCCTTGCAGCAAAAGGGGGCGGCTATCACGCCGGAAGAGCAGAAGAACCTGCAGAATATTGCTTCCCAGAAACCGCAGGTCATCAAGGCATACCAGGATGCTAAGCGCTTCGTGGAAGAGTTCCGCAAGAGCCAACTTGAGCGCAGGGCGGCGCAATCCTCCAATTCACAGGCGAGGCCGCCGTCAAATGGAGGAGTGAATGCCAATGCGAACCCGCCGCCGCGGCCGGGTCCCTCCCCGCAACAGCCCTCGCAGCCAAATGCTGCTGCCGACGCTGCGAAGAACCAGCAGGCCAACGCCACTGGTGGTGTGCCAGGCGCGAACGGTCAAGCTGGGCAGCAGCAACCTCAACCACAAGGGCAGCCGGCCAAAGCTGCTAGCTCGGCAGCTGCCCAGGCTTCACCTGTCCCCACAACACAGCCAGCCCCAGGCCCAGCATCGCAACCCATCAAGGTCGAGCCTGGAACCCAGCAACACCCACACCCACCACCAGTCAACACCGCCATCGCATCTGCATCAGCTACCGGTCTACCGTCTGCTGGCACGCCAACCCAGGTCCGCACACCGCAAACGGCCACTCCAATCACGGGTGCGCCTCGATCGCTCTCCCACCAGGCCGCTATCACCCTTGCAAACCAGCGAGGGCCGCAGACGGGCTCCATCGCAGGCTCAGCACCCCAACAGAGCACTCCACAGGGCCCAGGCGGCACTCCTCTAAGCGCGCCAGGTGTTATGGGCACCGTCGTACCTCCGACAGCTGGGCACCCACACGCGCATCCCCAGACGCAACAGCCACAGCCTCTTACCCAGAACTCCAAACTCCCCATCCCGAAGCAACTGCCCGAGAAGGCGGCTGCACCACCTCAGCCCGTGTCGCTCAGCGCTGGTGGCGTCACCCCAGGTCGACCAACGTACACAGGCGGCGGCGGCATAGCCGGTGGTGTCATGGGCAATCCGGTCCTTCCCAAGTTGCCCGTGGTCCAGATGGAGGGCGAAGGCGAGCGCGTCCTCAACCGCAAGAAGCTTGATGACCTCGTCCGTCAGGTGTGCGGTGGACAGGCCGAGGGTCAGGAGGGCAATGTTTTGACGCCTGATGTCGAGGAGGTAAGAACGCATTGACTTTCATCTCAACCTAGTCCATCCCAACTATCACTGCCCAACCCAGATAATCTACTGCGCCCTTGATGCTCCTGATACTAATCCATCGTCACAGTCCATCCTGAACCTGGCCGACTCGTTCGTGGACCGCCTTCTACACTCGGCCTGTAACAATGCCAAGCAGCGCGGCTCCAAGGTCCTCGAGATCCGCGACATCCAGCTCGTTCTTGAGCGCACCTACAACATCCGCATCCCTGGCTACTCGTCGGATGAGCTCCGCACCGTACGGAAGGTGCTGCCGGCCCAGGGCTGGATCACCAAGATGAGCGCCATCCAGGCCGCGAAGGTCATGCCGGGCAAGGGCGACCTCTAATGGGGCAGTTTCTGGTGCACCATATGCGTATGGTTAGCCACCTGTAATTTCTCTAGTTCCGTTGTAGTAGGCGGGGATTGAGGCGGCGTTTTTTTTTTTTTTGGAAGTGAGATCAGGGGAGGTAGGACATAGTTTTTCGAGACCACAATCTTCGAGAGGCGTCTAGGTCTATGCGGATTCACTTGCGAGCCATTCAGGTTGGCCGAAATGCACTGTGCTTGAGAGGGGAGACACAATTCGTAGTGTTTACTCAGGAGCTCCGCCCCTGCGCATCTCTTAGTCTGCCATAGCAGTTATGCAAGGAACTGAGGAGTAAATCTCTGCCAGACATTTTGAATCCCCAGGTGGCCCAGCTGGGCGAGTGATATCATCTCTTCTCCTTTTTGACGCGACAAGCATGAGGCGGTTGTCAAAGTCATCAGCGTTGCAAGAGCAACACGTGGGGTATTTAACAAGCACCTAGCAAAGTGGACCCTGTGATGGTTCCAATACGGTGAGATAAGCCCGGAGCTTGGACCTCCTGTGAAAGTGTACCAGTGAGTGGAGGGGTGAAGAGACAGCCCCATTCCCTTCGGATCTACAGAGGAGACACATGTCATTCAGATTACTTGTGGGAGTATAGGAAATCCAAGATGATTTCAAAAACAGCAGGAGCAAACAACGAAAATATCAAGCTGGTGAGGTTTGGGTGTGCAACAACGACTTGAAAATATGTATGTAAGTAGGTAGGCTGGAAGACAGCTGCTGACAATGCGCCGGGTCAGGCAGCATGTCGGGACGTCACCAAGGACCCACAATTGCCCAGGAGAGGTCCAGGTGTCTCCTGGGCCGGAAGCCACCTGCACCTGCACCTAGGCCTGGGGCCTGGGCAGGCTACGAGGTTGAGGCTACACTGGGCCCACGGTAGCAAGGGTACTTCGGTCTTGCCCTGTCACTCCGTGGAGATTAAGTACCCCGGGCTAGTGCGCTCGGCTGTCTGCTGGCAATCTTTGATGAGCTCTGGACGACGTCTCTGGTGGCCACCACCCTCAACCCGATGATGTCCCTCCCGTCCATCTATCTATTCTCTCCATCCATATCGCACAACCATCCATCCAGCAACCCACTCAGAAGCAAAGCGGCCGAGTCCAAGAAGCCATTGTTGGAACCATCAACCCACACAACCCCAGGCCCGCCAACAACCAAGCTCCACTGGACCCGATCCAGCCTGCCTGTTGACTCCAGCTGACCTGAGCGGCACGAGCCAGCCAACCTTCGGTCTATTTTCGTGTGCTTCGGCTTCCTTGAGCGCGTTTCTACAAACCGCCAGCCACCTCCAGCCAGCCCCACTTCCCATCAACCTCACCCCATCAGCCAGCAGCCTCTGTGCATTGTTGGTTCAGCCTCGTCTCAACACCATCCAGCCCCCAAACACACACCTCCGACATGCCCGGCAAGACGCCAAACGGAAACGGGAAGGAGCCCGTCGAGAACGGTGGTTACCCCGGCAGCAACGATATCGACATGAAGGACGAGTCTTCGTCGTCGCTCAAGGGGAAGGGAAAGAAGGGTGCTAAGGACGGCGATGAGGAGATGACCGTTGTGGTGCCCATCACCAAGAAGCAGTCATCCTCGCAACCTCCCAACGACACCGACGGGGACGTGAGCATGGACGACGCCGAAAAGGACGGAGAGGACAAGGTCGACCCAGTCGTCCAGGCCGTGTCAGGTAAATCATCCCGCGGCACCCGCTGGGGCCCTGACTGCTCCTGTACCCCGGGCCTGAAGCTAACAGTCCCATCCCGATGCAGATATCAAGAGCAATTTCGCACTCCTCGACCGAGCTGTCGCCTTGTTCGATGCCAGATTTACCCTGCGAGCCCTGCGATCCGTCTCTTCCATCCGCAAACGACTTACCCCAGACATCCTCGCCCAGGTCATCGTCGAGACCTTCCCTGCGACAGTCACATCTGGAAATGTGGCAAAACAGCTCTTGATCGCCCTGGGCAAGGAGCACCTGCCGCTGGGGCAGCAATCAGCTGGGGACTCTGCTATGGATCTTGACTCCAAGGCTTCCGCTAAGAACGGCGCCAAGAAGGAGGTCAAGGAGGTCATCCCCGAAATAGACATCTTCCTCGGAATTCTCGTCCAGGTTCACCTGTTCGACTCCAAGCAGTTCCAGCACGGCGCAGAGTTCTCGTCCTACCTGTCGGACCGCATCCGCACTCTCAACCGCCGAACATTAGACTCGCTCTCCGCAAAGGTTTACTTCTACTACTCTCTGTTCTGCGAGAACATTGCGCCCCTGCCTCCCTCGCCCCAGTCTCCCATTGTTGCCCTCCGACCCACCCTGCTTGCGGCCCTGCGAACAGCGGTCCTGCGAAAGGATATTGACATCCAGGCATCGGTCATTGTCCTGCTGCTCCGCAACTACCTCCTTATGTCTCACATAAGCCAGGCTGATCTGCTTGTCTCGCACACGCAGTTCCCCGAGAACGCCGCCAACAACCAGGTCGCCCGCTTCCTTTACTACCTCGGGCGCATCCGTGCCATCCAGCTGCGTTACACTGAGGCACACGAGCATCTGACTGCCGCGACTCGCAAGGCGCCCTCAAGCCTGTGCGCCCTGGGCTTCTCCCAGACTGCGACCAAGCTGCTCATGGTCGTCGAGTTGCTAATGGGAGATATCCCCGACCGCGCAACATTCCGGGTGGCTTCAACGGAGCAGGCTCTACACCCCTACTTCCTCCTGGTTCAGGCAGTGCGCGTTGGCAACCTGGAGGATTTCGAGACGACCATCGCAGACCACGCCGATACCTTCCGCAGGGACGGAACCTACACGCTTATTCTGCGCCTGCGACAGAATGTTATCAAGACGGGCATCCGCATGATGTCGCTGTCGTACTCGCGTATCTCCTTGCGTGATATCTGTATCCGCCTTCACCTTGGCAGTGAGGAATCGGCCGAGTACATCGTCGCAAAGGCGATCCGAGACGGTGTAATTGAGGCAACGCTGGATCGTGAGCACGGTTTCATGAAGAGCAAGGAGACGGGCGACATCTACGCTACAAGAGAGCCGACTGAGGCCTTCCACGACCGTATCAGGGCTTGTCTGGCGCTGCACGATGAGAGTGTCAAGGTGAGATCATCATCCCACACGTCATTTGATTTTGTATCACATTGCTAACGAGCCCGCGAACCAGGCTATGCGCTTCCCAATGAACCAGCACCGCCTTGAGCTCAAGAACGCACAGGAAGCTAGGGAGCGTGAGCGAGAGATGGCCAACGACATACAGGAGGGTGACCTCGACGACGACGACCTCGGCAGCGACTTTGACGGCATCTGAGCGGAGGCGCGCGCATGGGAGGAAGCGGAATTGAGACGATTCAGACATTTTTTGACGTGTAATAAAATCCATACATTGTGTTATTGGCTTTTCTCACCCCCTCCTTTGAACTCGCAGCACTGCTTGCTGGTTGTACCCCAAACCCAAGGACTCCCGTCTATTTCTCTTCCCGGCTGTTAGGCATGTAACAACCCACCCAACCCCCAACCCCCAACCCCCAACCGTTCCCTTGAACCCCCTGTATCCCAAGAAACACGATTATGAACCCGAGGGTCGACTGGCGATGGAAGCAAATGGATAGACTAGCAGACTAGGATCGGCCGTCGCGCTAGCAATGGAGTCGGAGTGATTTTGTGAAGAACCACCGCCCCTCTCACTGGCCCAGGTTGGCCGGCTGACACTTTCTCATCACTACTCTTGATGAAGAGGGTTTCTTGCGTGTGCTCGATGCTCTGAGTCGCGAGAGGTCTTGTGCTGGCGCTGTGTTGCCATGTCTTGCGTGACTTGAGTCGGCGGCTGTGTGTGGCTTGTGGGGCGTGTCCGGAAAGGCTGATTTATCACTCGGTGATGACTGCGTGACATTCCACGCTTTGGGAACCTGAAAAGGTATAAGTGAGTGTCTGTCCGTCTTCACATGCCGTGGACATACCCTTGTGGTTCTTTGATCCTGTCATGTCAGCGCTTGCCTGGTGTTGTGTGATATTCCAGGAAAGTCTGGCTGGAGTCCCCACCCCCCTTCCTCCCCCACTCTGGGACTTGCTGCTCTCCAGGGGGTACAGAGCCGGTGTAGGATCTTGCATGTTTTTGTCTGCGTTCTACTCACAATCCCGGGGCTTGCGGAGGCGTATGGACATGTGTATTGGGGGACATCGAATGCCTAGGTGAGCCAACACCTACTCCAAGTCTGTGGTTGTGTTTCTGCTAAACCGACAACAGGAGGTATTTGTACGAGTTCCCCGCTGCCTGACCCCATCTTGAAGACATACGTGACTACGGTCGTAAATTACCTGATAGTACGGCCGATGCGCTCTCATTACTGGTCTCCTTTCGCACTTCTACTATTCAGGTGCAATCACCACATCCGGCCGCTCGATATGATATGAACGCACTTTGAGATTTGCCTAAGGGGTAGCTGAGGGGAGCATATTGAGCGGAAGATAGCCCTCACACCATGAGTTCAAATTTGGAAATTGACATTCCTTTTGTCAAATATGATCTCATGCGGCGAGGTGATGCTATACATAGATCCCAGCATTATGTCTCTTATTATTACTAAGCTGTCTCAAGCGACGCCAAAGTCTGGGTCGAGGAATTCCTAGCATTTTCAATCTTGCGGATGATAGCAAATTGTACACCCTGTTGTTATATATCCTCTCCTCCCGCTAGACGCGACACAGTCTTCCATTCTGCGTCTGTACTCCCTGCTCTCCGTCCTGAACCTTCCACCTCTCGCTACCTACCGCAGTCACAGCATAAAAGACATCATTAGGATCCCACTTGCGCTTGATTTCACTCAACCTAGGGTAGTACCCTCCATAGAAGCTCTCCTGCCAGTCTTCCTCCCCAACGCTGGCCTCGTTCAGGTACGCGCCGCCGCCCTCGGAGACCGGAATAAGCTCGCGCCACGGCTGAAGCACCGCCTCCTGGAGGTGCTTATTCTGAGCAGCCAAAGCAGCCGGGGTCGAATGATCAGCCGAGCGGTTGGAAGAGGTGACGAGGAAGGAGACCATCTCCCTGAATGCCGGGTTCACTGCGTTGTCCTGGTTCCCCGTGGCCGGGTCTGCGTTGCTGGGTGCGTTGTGGTAGGCCAAGAAGTGCTTGCCAGAGGAAACGTGGGACTTGATCAAGGCGTACGTCTCCTCGTACTTCTCGACGAAGTTGCGGCGAGGTATGAGGCGGTTCGCGGGGAGAGAAGTGTCACCGCCGACGGACAAGTTGCTCGCGCCCCATGTTGCCTGATAGGCTGGGTAGAAAGACGCGTGTTGCTCAGCCAAGTGTGGTGATGATAGTGAGATGTTTTCTGCCTCCAGATATTCGAAGAATGGTGCAACGACCTTGTTGTACGATTCGAGCGTGTGGTTGGGAGCAAGCATGTACCTCACGCTCAGCTGTGGAGTGGGCCACATGAAGTAGAACGAGTAGAGACCAGCGTCGACCCAGTTAAGAAACTCATCGTAGAACTTCCTCACACCTTTCCAGAACTGTTCGACGTCGTTGTTGGATGTGTCTAGAGTCCAGTTGGCACTGACCACGTTTATCTTGGGGTGCGCGCGAATGACGACCGACATAACGACACCGAAGGTCCCACCGCCTCCGCCCCTGAGAGCCCAGAACAATTCAGGGTTCTCATCCTTGGAGACAGTTCGCATGTGTCCATCGGCCGTAACGACTTGGAAGGCGACAACGTGGTCAGCAGCCATGCCGTACAACGCAGCGAGCGGGTTCTGGCCACCACCTGTGATCATTCCACCAGCGTATCCCACGCTCTATCACGTTGTTAGCGTCGAGTACTGATACGATTGTATTAGGGAAAGAGTTTACCCAGCAGACGGCACCCAAAACCGTAACCCCATGCTCCTCGGCAGCCTCATACACCTCTCGCACACTCACTCCCGCAGCTAACTTGAACGCCGGGCCAGAGTATCCAGGGCCCTCGTAATCTGGCAAGAAGTCGATTTGTTTCAAATTATGCATCCACAAACTCAGCGAGCCGGCACCCAGAGACTTCCCGAGGTAGCAATGCCCAGTGTTCTTGATGACCAGGCGCAAGTTGGCGGCACGCGCGAAGTTGATGGCGAGCTGCACCTGCGCGGTGTTGGTGACCTTGACCGCATACTCTGGGTAGCCTCCGATGTTGCAGCTCGACCCGGAAGTATCATCCTTGGGCTTGCAAGTGCGGCCCTCCCAGATGGGCCAGTAATTGGCGGTAGGGTCGGCGCTGAGGAAATCGGCGTTGGTGGAGTTATTTATGACCTTGGCGCATTCGGCCTCGTCTTTCTGCCCCCATTCGGAGTCGTAACAAGGAGCACCCATAGGTTTAGTGGGAATCAGAGCACCGCCGAGAAGACGGTCGAAAACATCCCACGCGGTATCGGAAGGCCAGTCTGGGTCGCCGGGGAAGGCTTTACAGGATGCATTTGAGCTCCGGCTGGTGGCAAAAGGGATCTGACTGTCCCCGAATGCGAAGTATGGGGTGTATTCGGCCGCGAAAGCATCTATGGAGACACGACTGATGGCATCATCTGTCAGCTGTCGCCTCTCTGCATCCTGGAGAGGCGCGCCTGCTGCCTCTGTCTCGGTGACGACAGCGACAGCGGGGTTGATGTCTGTAATAGCAGCGGCCGACGAATGTTCCTGGACAACGAGTACTAGGCACAGTAGGAGGATGGCCACTCCCGAGGAGAGCGAGGAGAGAGATGAGACCGGCATGATGTCTGTTGGGAGTGACAATATATTCAGATTAGTGTCGTTAGACAGCACTTCATTTCAGTCAGCGGAGGCTTTGCTTATTCTGACATAAAGTGGTCATAGCCAGTAAGCGTCGCATAGTGAATTCGAGGGTTATAAGATCCACCGGCATAACCAGAATTTGTTGAAAATGCCAGAGCCATACTGCCCGACACTTGTATGCAGTGATAGCACACTTTTCGCTCCCTCGGCTGCCATTTCTTACACGATCGATATGAGTGTAGCTGGAAGCAGGTAGTTTGGGTGGCAATCGGGACGTACAATAGTGGGGACTACCACGAATCCCGACATAGTCCACTGCACGTTGCTGCACATGGTGAGATTGACGTTGATATATCAGGGTATCTGAGTGGGGGGCCAAGTCCCAATCCACAATTGCTTTTGACAGCACCGAATCCCCAGACAGAACTAAGGCTGCCCGGCTGCATGTCAGCTTTGGTCCAATTTAAATCCAGCTAGTGCGAGCAACTTGTCTGTATCCACCTGAATTGCCATACTTCATCTATGTGGTGAAGTATTAGAGTGGCGGGTGATTATGTCACGCATGAGGGGCAGAGTTCTTCCCCTTCGTGCTGAAGGCTCAACAAAGTGTAACGTTGCATCTTTGAAGGTAACTCCGAGAGTAATTCGCACCAGGCTCGCAATAAGGAACATATCCAACAATTTTAGAGCTAGTTGACAGCTGTATTACACGAAGAACTTGTTCAGACTGTCTCATGCGCCGTGCTTCTGGAAGACTTCAATAGATGATAGACAGGAACTGTAGAATCAGGAGGCTAATACCGGACACTGCTCCTTCCTATCTATTCAATTATATATGTATGACTGCACTATTAGTGTTGTGATTCATTGATCGAGTGTGATCATGAAATCGTAGAGGGACCTCGGGTTATCTCCGGGTGGTTGGTTGTAATCGAATCTCACGATCTCCAGATGTTGACGCGCCAGATTTGGACAGCTCGATATCATGTGCTCCGTTAGTTTTGCGAACGGTGTCCCTTTCAGGAGCTCAAATGCTCTTCGTTTCCCATCTGTCCGCTCTGAGCGGAGAACTGTAGGACAACCTGGTAGAAGCGAACGCACAACTAGAGTGTGCAAATTTGATCATCGAGACTGGCCAGACCGCTTTCAAACACGTCAGAGGACTGCAGTCTTCACATCTCGGTGGGCAACATGTTCCCGAAAGCTCAAGAAAATCTCGCCGGATCTCGGACGATCACCGCGGGGGTCCTGGCCGGTTGCGATGAGGTTTATTATGAGAAGATCACCCTCATCGGGGTACAGTGAGATACCGAGCTTCGCGACCGTCATGCGTTGGTGACTGGAGCTGAGCCGAAGCTTTGACTCGTAAAAGCAGTATAGAGCATATGGTGACCTATCTCCGACTGTTAAAGCGCTATATCCCAGCTGTGAAGGAGTTCTGATAGTGTTGGCTGAAGTTTGCAGACGCTCTTTGCTACCGCCGCAACCCATTATTTCAATATTCTCTCTTTGTCTATGAGCTTGAGGCTCACTCATAGATCCTTGAAATACAACTCGTGAGGTCTCACTCACTCTTGTGTAAAGAGGCTCGATATTAGAATTGAAGTGTTGCTCTGGTTAGCTATGTCGAAATATGTGTATCCTTGATGCCTCGAGAATTATCAGCAAAAGTCAAATGTGTAGCGATACAGCTTACTAAGATCTTTTAAACTGAAAATTAAGGCGAAGATATTTGTATTTGTCATCCTGTCTCTGCGGAGATCCGTATTAGCTACGGTAAATAGTACTGGTCCAACAACCAAAGCCAACATTGAACCCTGCTTTGTCACATGTTCATCAGCATGCGGTCCGTACCTCAGTCAGTAGAGTCCTATTACTGAGGGCAATTTCTCTCATATTCGTCATAAGATGTTAGTCACTCGTTTGTGACGTTCGGTGCCCATCACATGCGTTCAGCGGCCTCCGGTTTAAACAGTAAAGATCCACGTAAGTGGAACGGTGGAGGCTTCACACTAAAGCTCATGAGTTGGCGAGCTACCTACGTACGCGCAAAAAGCTTCAATAAACAGTTTACATAATTTTTGGTTTCTAACCATTGCCACTGACTACTCAGAACCTGCAAATTTGGCGAAATAAGCTTATGTGTCCGTTGCGGATCTCAACTTAGACGTACATATTTGGATGACTTTCATTGATAGATGGAATTTTGACTCAGCTTGTAGGTAATTTAAAGTATAGGGCATGAGATTGAAGTTTAGCAAAGTAAATGCGACCCCGAATATGGACGGAGAGCCTGGAGAAAGATCCAGCATCTGCTTCCTTTCCATGTCACAGGGCAGATATCTGGAATATACAAGTTGTGCAAGTCAAAGCCGCAACGATTTCGGATAGTCTACAAAAGAACACAGGGCAGACCGCTAAATTCATATATTTTCACTCAGAAAAATATGTCATTACTTTCGATGGGTGACGTACGGGATATTCGGGCTCGCCGAGTACTGAGACTAGCTCTCGAACTTATGCGCGCCTAGGTTTAATACACTCGCTTGGCCCTGAGCAGGCCCCTACCACCAGTATCTTCGTCCAGTCTTACTTTAATATCTCTTGCGATGTGCCTTTGAAATCCAAACTCACCCACGTCTTCAAAACTCTCCCTCACATCGTCCTCCAGTCCATGGAACAATACGGCTAAGACGCTGCTCTTCCACAACTTGGCGCCACACTTCCAGCTACGGTAGATTGCCTGAGCTAAGAAGCACGCAGTCAATGCAACCGATAGTATCAGGGGCGTTACGAATCCCCAACGAACATACACGAACGATTCGTTTGTGAACGCCGTTCCGTTAACGGACTCTGCTCCCCAGAGGCTTCGAAAAGCGACCGTGAGCGATACGCTAAGGTCGTTCATGAGCATATCAAGCCCAGATGGATATTCGTAGTAGTTCCAGTAGAAAGCTTGCACAATGTCGGTGTCAAAGAAAGTAGCACCGGACGAGATGCCGACTGTAAGGTTGACGGCGATCGGTGCGTTGTCGGCAGAAGTCAGTGTCTTGTTAAAGACAGAGTCGGTCCGGGTGGCAGACCCGTTGGCGAAGAGCTGTGCAAACCATGACTGCATGCCTAGCATGGCTTCGGCTGACAGGACATATGAGGTGGCAAGGGAGGAAGTGTTGTACTCTGCTTCTGCCGTGACGACGATAGGAGAGAGGTCTGTGACATGGCTGCTGGATGACATGACCGTATTGTTTTCGACTTTGTGCGTAACATTCTCGACCAGGTTGCCATTTATGATGTGAGATTGGACTGTCTGCACGCATGCGGAGAGTGTGCACTGCCGAGCCCAAGGCTGGACATTTCCGGCCTCTGCGGTGTTGCTCTCGGTGCCCATAAATGTCAATTTCATGATGGTAGACCAAGATGCTCCACCTTCTGTCGAAGGGAACTACAGCTCAATATCAGCAGAAGTACCGCACACTTATAAGAGCAACGCTTACCTGGGATGTCATTCTGAAGATATCGTTTTTGTTCAAAATAGGCCCAGACAGTAGCTTCCACCCACAGTCCGCGTCATCAGAGACACAATCTCGCTGAAGATACGGCGTCATGTCCACGCAGGAATTGCAGACTGCGAGAGTATCGAACGGCTCCCATGTGCAGTTTCCAGTCTCGCAATTGACGGGAAGACTGGTCCAAGGTTTGTTGCTTTCAGCGAAAAGTCCATTATAGACGGCTGATTTGATGGGGAGGACCGGAACGAATGGAACGGCCGAGTCAAGGCTAGGCAAGGCAACGGTGAAGTTCATGGCGCGATAGTTAGTTGCGCCTGACTTCGACTCCAGAGGCAGGGTGCGGTATATGACAACCTGTTGCGCAAAAGGAGACAAGAAGAGGGCCACTACCACTGCGATTGCGCCTAGAGAGCCGAACAACCTGCGAGATGTGTAAGTATGTCGGCCCTCATGAAGGAGACGTCACGAGAGCTTAGTTAACGTACCCACCGCGGAATCTTCGAAGCATATTGAGAGCACCCCAAGCACCTCGGCTTGCTTCGTCGAGGACTTCCATGTCGGCTAGTGGTACATAGCCCTTCTTCATCCTCTCCCATTTGAGTTGACCTAGCCCGCTGGACAACGGGAATGCCATGGAGGCGTTGGCTATCGTCGTCAGGACCGCAATCAGCGCGTTCAGCGTGATCTCATACGGCCAGCTTGGCAGAGGCTTGCCATTGTATCGGGCCAGCAGGGCGATGATACTTGCGACTGCACCAATAGCAAGCAGGAGGGCCACCACCTCCCATGTCCAACTCCCATTCTTTTTTGGGACCCTTACGTTCTTCAGTCTTACCAAGGTGGACAATTTGCTGTGTCTCGTCTCGGCCTTGGAATCAGTTGACTTTTGGTCAGAATTCCACGCTGACTGTTGTGGTTGCGTCGCTGGCACACCATCGACCATCAAGGTCTGCTCAGTGGAATTATTGGCTTTGGGAGCTGCGTATAGATAAACAGCTGCCGGATCATAGTTCGTGAGGCCGCCAAAAACAGTTTCGTCGCTACTGTCGCTAGGATATCGATTGTGCTGCGGCGGCGTCTGATAGGGCCGCGGATACTCTTCGTAATTCTCCATTTTGATGATGAATCAAACTGCTATGTGAAGGAAGTCTTTGGCACTATGGAAAGGATAAGAATTTAAATAAGAAATGGCGACGGTTGTCAGATACAATGAAAGATTTTGAGGGCTCCTAGTCTTTTGAGTAAGATAAACAGGCTATCTACCCCCACGGCGTCACAGAAGAAGATTGCAACCAACAGGGCCGAGCTGACCAGTTGCTGTCAGCTCGTGGAGACCACCAAAAGCCTGCCGCAAATAGTGGGTTCATGATGGATCGCTGGTGTATCAATCTATGATGCTATTCGTTACTTCTGCACTACATGCACTCCACGGCTAAATGCTGCAGTGCAAGAAGTGATGTGCTGTGGTGTAATTGGCTACTCATGAAGACAGAACAGCGTGTTGGTTGCCAACTTGTGCAACACTGGCTGGAAAAGGCTTACGCTTGGCAGAGCTGCTGCCGCTCCCCACCCAGAGGCGGAGCCTCAACAAATGCAGCAGACACACAAAAGATGGTGGTGGAATGCAAGTAGTTGCCCAAAAAGGGAGGTCGATAGCAAGTGCTTCTAAATTTAGACGTTGACGTGCCAAATGGAGTGAATACACAGGCAGCAGAGGGCTGACACAATGCCGTGTAATCCAAATTCAAGTTTTCACCAGGCTTGCGTGTACAGGTTGCAAACTGAGGTTTGACTACTACTCACTCACTCGACACACCGCTTCCCCAGATGAAATCGGAACACACTGGACCCAAGTCATACAGCTTCCCGTGTGTTCTGGTCTGCTGACCAACTGCGCCCTGTGATGCCGCAAAACCCAAAGAGATGGTCGAACAAGCGTGCTTGATGCCGGAACGCATGAAATTCTATTATTTTGGGAACAAGGGTTACACGACCCTTCTATGTATCGGCTTTTGACTCGTGGTGTTGGCAGGCAAAGGCTTGTGGGTGTGCCTTACATGATTGTAAGGCCGTTTCAACATGCCTTGGCCTCCTGTATTGTACAGTTACTTCGATTTCTAGCCAGACAAAGGGATCAGCACCAGCTATTCATTTCTCAGAAGAGTTTCTGCACTTTTCTTACAGGATATGCACAAGTTGTTGTTAGGCTTCCGTGGCCATCAGGGATGCCACCGGCCCTTTGTTACAAACAAGAGCTACCGCTTCCGGACAATCGGTTGTGCCTGTATACCACCAAACTTTGTGGGAGGAAATTTCAGCTCTTCCGATACTTGGAAGCCAAAATTTGCCAGCTGCGTTTTCAAATTGACACACTTGAAGCTTCTAACATTCTCGATTACAGCACCAATATCAATATCAGCAAAAATGAATTTACAGCAGCTGAATCCTGAGCACCAACGGCGCGTGCTGGTATTCCGCGACCTCCAGAGGAATATAGCGACGCCTTTTGGCGACTACAGACGAGGTGTAAAGCGTACGTACCCTGATATGGTACTGCAAAAGAGTAGCGGCGGAAATGAACGCCGACCCGGCCGATATCATGAATGAACGGAACCGCCCAGTGCGTGAAGGATGGCCATGGAATCAGGCTGCCAGCCGCGGAAACCTAGAAATGACCACTTTACAGGGCCAGAATTGGAAAAGGTTCTGGCGCAGGAGAGTCCAATCCGAAAACGCAGCTGGGAATGTACCCATACAGCTCGGAGCTGGGCGCGTCCGCAGATTGCTTCGGAGCAAGGGCATTAGCCAGACTGGTCAGAGTCCTTGGTAGTGGCGGTCAAGGAATGATAAGGCTTTGGGATATCAACAACAGGACGGAATGGAGGAGAGTAGTGATAAAGTCCAATGCGTTGGAAGGAGCAGTATTGGAGCGGGAAAAGGGTGCAACATTGGTACGTCGCAACACTGGTCATCTTGGTGACGTTCTGGTACGAGTTTCTGACCTTCCTGAATTTGATATTATGGGACAGACAATGAAGCGAGCCAAGCATACTGTCCAACTGCTGTGCTTTAACGGAGACATAATGGTGCCTAAGAACAACGGGTCTGACGAAACGGACGACATCGCGAGCTGGCAGCAGCTTGACGATTCTTTGGAAATCATGTGCCTTGAATACATGAAAAACGGAGATATGTTTCGTTTCATATCCCGGATCGGAAGTGCTGGGGTATACATCCCAGATCTGGTGCTGTGGAAAATATTTATGTGCCGTAAGTGTGCTGTTACACTGCTCAAGGCGTCATTGCACTTGTCGTTCAGGCATGACACGGCTCACTCGAAATCTCATCAATTATCAAAGCCTGTATTGCAATGGCACACCCAGCTAGATACGCAAAGGATGCGAACACTGGCCAGGACAGGTGGGTTGAGCCGCAAGGGACAGAAGACCAAGAGGAATTGATGCTTCCTGGTTCAGAGGAGGCTCTGAGGTACCTTGCTTACAACCTGGTGCATTTTGATCTTGATCCCCAGAATGGTAAGTGCCTACGTCGAAAATCATGCTATCAACTTGGAAACTGACCAGGCTTCGATGCTGAGTGATAATCGGGGACTTCGACGAGAATGAGCATGCTCAAGTACCAATCTTCAAGGTTAGCAACTAAACAGTCGCCTAGTGATACGAGCTTTTGTCGACGGCGGTAGCGCTAAGTATCTCTACCTAGGTCGGCGACTTTGGATTGTCTCGTCCAGCTTCAGACTGTTGAAATCATTCACAGTAGGAAATGCTGACTTTTTCCGGTTTTCTCTCGAAGGATCTTGCCAGAATGTCTTGGAAAAGTCCTGCTAACCATGTGATGGACAGAAACACAGCCTGGGAACAAGGCTACGTGGAAAAACACAGCATCTTTTACCGGTGTGTGCACTTTGTTGTATTGAACGCCTGGCCTGATCCACAGCGTGCTGACGCAGCTCCACCCAGGAACAATTTACCAAAGAGTGGGATTACATAAATACATGGCCTGCAATCACCCAGCCTCGGCCCAGGATAGCCGGCAATTATGGATGGTACAGCAATATCTGGCACATCGGCGTTGTGAGTGACCGCTACTACACCCTGACTCCGTGTGAGGAAGGATGCTAACTCGACTGCTTGAAGTGCATGCACATGCTCATGACACACGCTCTGTGGACAGATCCTCCACAAGCAATCGGTCCCTTGAATGACCACGACGCGATGGCTGACATGTTTCCAACACCGTTCAGCGTTAGGAACTTCGACGGGCAAGAAGTACTTCCTTTCTACACCTATGGGGCTTGGCTCGCAAACCCAACCGCGACGGAGGCACCCATCGACCCCGTCCTTATGATGATTCTGGTTCGGTGTCTTGCCGCCGATCCAGCGGACCGTCCGTCTTTGCGAGAGCTACTACGATATGCTCGCTGGAGGGAGACCATGCCAGACTGGAGAGAAAACCTAGACGAAATCCGAGCGTGGTCGGATCAGCATATCAGTCAACCACTTATTGTAAGCAATAGATCTAGGGCATCTTCCTATGCTGAAATAATAATCAAGCTGACAAAATGTCCACGCTCGCGAAAAGCCCTCTCCTGAAGCGCCTGCAAGTACCCAGACTGGCCTCGCCGGCATCCGCACAGATATCATGGACCGTCTCACAGGAGCGGCATCAATTTTGCGCATCGGTGGGATAGCAAACAGGGCGGACAAGTTAGACGTGCGGCAACTGCGTCGTTCTGCACCAGCGGGGGACTTGAGGCAGAGATTCCAGGAGCAAAGAGGCATTTCCGAACCACAAGCGCAAGAAGGCGCCGCCGCGCCGCAGGCACAACCGCCAAACCCGCCAAACCCGCCCCCCCCCCCGCGCAACCTCAGAGGCCCCGCCCGGCTCGCTCTGGGTTTTGGTGGAGTAATGTGCTTGCGGACCGCATGGCAGGCCTGCAGCAAGCCGTATAAGGCCAAGCTGGACCCTTGCCGGAACAACCACCACCGCCACGCCCGCAAGGCCGGCTTAGGCGGCGTCTCGGTATCATAAGGGGACGATGGAGAGCCGACGGAGATGATGACTTAGCATAGTAGAGACGCGGACTATACTTGTTAGATTCCTGAGTAGAGTAATACGAGTCTAATGTAATTGAAGAGGCGGATCCAACCATGGGTGATGGCAATGATGTCACATGGGCCCAGGTGGTATTGTCTACTGCTAATAATTTCTACCGAGGCGTCTACAGGCATCATAAGTTATAAAAAGAAAAATTTTGAACGTAGGAATATAACAGGTCTCCACAGAGGCAAACGCCAGAAGATCGCGATAATCTGGGTTCTATATAATCTATAGGGTTCCGGTCATATTACATATTACATTATTTAATTAACATTGTATCTTCTTAAATAATTATATTAATTTACTTTATTATTTATTATAACATTCATAATTCTTTTTAAAAGTCGTAACGTGGTTTATCAGTGAGTGGGACGTATCAGTGAGTGGGACATTTTTGCTATTTTCACCAACTTCAGCCAACTTCAGCTACCCCCCAGGGCCAAATAATTAATAAAAATTAGCACCAATTGGTGCCGACTATACTCAATTGCTTATTTCTGAATGATTTTATGAATTTAGAGTAATTGGGGTGGGTGCAGGGGGGCTGGTAATTATTAAGGCTTTGGTGGGATCACTTTTTCTTAATGCTAATCGCGTCTTTCATTTTCGCGTTAATTTTGCACTAACCACGCTATTTACATATTCAACACATTAAAAATCAATAATAACAACATATACCATAGTGCACTCACCAATTGAACACCCCCCACCCATTGAACTAGCAACCACACCACACCACGCCAACACCACGATGGCAAGAAAAAAATAGAACACATGTGTTGTGGCAATGCAAATAGTATCATTTTGAAGTCCTCGATCTGCTCAATCATCGTATCTATTCGGGCGGCGAATTGCACGCCCACTTCGTGTCTAAATCTCATCCTCGATGCCGGATTCTTGCTCTTCCTCATCATCATCTTCAACTTCAACCACTTCAGCCTTTGCAGCCATTCGAGGCTTTCTCTGAGGCAGATTTTGCTCTTGTAGGTCCTCCAAGCTTCCCCCTTTGCTAAGAATATCATGAATAGTCATGAACTTCTTGTTGGGATTCGGAATTGACTTCCGTTTGTTGGTCTTCGATCTGAGCTCCTCGCGCTCTTTCAGAGCGGCGTTTTCTTCCTCCAGGAAGGAAATTCGAGCTCTCAGCTCTTCAAGCTCAGAAACAACCGTTCTGGCCCTATGTAGTACGAGGGCATTCCCATCTTCGGCTAGGGACATCACATAGTCCCGTGAAATCGGCTCCTCGGCATCATCATCTTCGGCTTCTGCAGAGGGCTGCGCAACACCACGTTCCTCTCGATCTGGCTTGATCTCCGGGTGATTCAAAGCTTTTGTACGGCTAACGGGCCAATTGCCAGTATGGAGCCAAGCTGCGACTATCGTGGCTTTGGTCAGACTTCCGAGCCTTGGCCAAGCAACGAATGAAGTTGATCTTGCCCGTAGGCGTTGCATCAGTGAGAGAGTCAAATCTCTCGATTTCCTTTCGAAAGGCGCCTTTAAGGATGTTGAAGTGCCCATTATCTGCAGGCTGCAAACCCTGAGATGTGTGTGCTGGAAGAAAACAATAATAAACGTTGTTAAAGAAGCATTCCTCCATGAAATCGTCCTGCACAACTATAATCAGCTTCCGAACTGCCGGCAAAGTAAATATATAATAAATGTACCGAGTTATGGCTCTTATGGCCATCTAGAATCAACAAAATGGCTCGGCCTTCATCATTGTTCCGCTTCTTATTCATTTGTGGGAGGAAAACGTCCTGCAACCACGAGACGGCAATGTCGTTGCTTGTCCATCCATTTGGAGAGCAAATATAGTGCCAAGGGGCAATTGATTCGAATTGCTTTCGAAACCACTAGGCTTGAAGTTCTTTGCCTTTGAAAATGATGCCTGGGTCAAGATAGGTACCGTCGGCGAGAATGGTGTCGACAATAGACACCCAGGAGCGACTGCCATTGCGTTTGAGAAGAGCTTCCTTCGTCTCTTGGCTGCCGAGCACTAAGCAATCGAGACCTATGGTAAATATAATTAGAATCGACATTATGAACTATAGACGAAGCGACAGACTATATGTTTATATACCTTGGCCCTCCATAATGCCGCCTTTATCGACATTAGCTGTGAGGCCCGGCTCAATCCAATCGAATTGCTCCCTATGGTCAAAATACTAGTTGACCGATCTAGGGGTGAACCCGTCGAGTCGTGAAGCTTCAGTGACCCGGCCAATCTTGGCTCGAATCGTAGGGTTCCTCTTCTTGAAGCCCTCAAGCCAATCCTTGCCGAGGGGGTCCTCATCACCTTTCTTCTTGCATATGGAAGAAACGACTCGTCGAACAACACTAGCTGTTGGTGCGTGGCCTAAAATTTCCTGCTATAGAATCCAAGTACATAACTTGTCTTCTTCAGCCGTGGTTAGGCGTTGGTTGGGCTGAATAACCTCGTCTTTTGAGATGGTGGCTCCCTTGAGCCGGAGGGAGAGGGTGTTCTTCGGAATGCCCCATTTTTGGGCTGATTGGCTAATTGAAAGCTTGGGATCTCCATCTATGCAGTCAAATATGGCCGAAACCGTGTCATCTTCAGTATATGAAGGCATCGTGGTTGCGTGGCAAGAAGATTCGTAGGCTTGCATAGGATAGGAATCACTTGCTCGAGCCGGAAAGAATTTTCATGACCACGGAGTTTCGGGACGCGGAACGCCGACCTCCTAGACGGGTCGACTAGCTCCAACCTATATCAAAAGAAAGGGCATGATCAGGGCTTCAAATTGATTAAAGACTTCAATTGAATTGCTGCAATACTGGTTGTATTGCGTGTAAGTGAACATAGGTGTATTATGCGTGGTTTGTTAGTTCAATGGGTGGGGGTGTTCAATTGGTGGGTGCACTATGGTACAACTTCGACAAGACCGACTTTATAATGGGTATTATTACCGCGTTAATAGTGGTTATACGCGTTGATAAGCATGGAAAGGCTAAAATTATTCAGCTTAGCAACCGGGAATGGGCGACAGCCATTGAATGCATTAATGCAATGGGCTGGTGTATCCCGCCCTTCGTCATTGTTCAGGGCGCTTATCACCTTGCAAGCTAGATTATAGAGTCGGGGTTTTCCCCCTGGGTGATCAAGCTTACTCTCAATGGGTGGATAGATAATAAGACTGGCTTAGAATGGATCCATTACTTCGATAAACATATTAAACAACGGATAAAGAGTATATACCAGATGTTTATTGTGGATAGCTACAAGAGCTATAAATTAGTCGAGTTCAACCAATACTATAAGGAAAATAACATCATCCCTATTAGTATGCCGATAAATTCTTCTCATTTGATCCAGCTATTAGATGTCAGCGTTATATCCGCCTCTGAAGCGCGCATATAGCCAGAAAATCAGCAACTTCATCCGGGCTTCCATCAACCACATCACCAAAACCGAGTTCTTCATCGCGTTCAAAGCAGCCCACGACAAGACCTTTACAAAGGACAATATTAAGGCTGCATTCAGAGGAGCTGGAATAGTGCCTTAAGACCCGGATTCTGTTATTTCTAAGCTTGATGTTCACGTCAGAACTCCAGTGCCATCCGTCCCTGTTTCTCCCCAGCAATGAGAGTCTCAAACACTCTCCAATGCTAAACAAACATCAAGCAATCAACTTTTATCAAAGACAGGATCTCCACCCATCAGGGTAACTCCCCTACACCAATTGTAAAGGCTTTTAACCAGATAGCAAAGGGTGCACGAGTGATAGCAAATGAGCTTATCCTTTTGAAGGATCGGGTTTGCACTCTTGAAAAGGCAAACACGGCACTTTCCATATGCCGGAGGGCTAAAAGGACCGAGTTCAGCTTAGAGGGGCACTTAGTGTTGAGGATTCTCAAGCAATAATAGAGGAAAAACAAAAGGGGAAGCGGCCAGCTGCTGAAATAGCTGGTGGCGCTGAGGAGGAGATCAGCGGCGGACCGAGCAAACGACGCTGTGGGAACTGCGGCGAGACCGGACATAATGCAAGAACGTGTGAGAAAAAGGAAGAAGGGTCTGATCAATCGGATTCTAGCTGTATTGTAGCAAAACCAGCCTAATTGGCACCAATTAGTACAAATATACGTATATTGGTGGTCCGCAGCGGACCGCCGTTTTAAAGGCGAAGTTGGTATTATTTGGTGTAAAGTGCGTATTCCCATTAAAAGTCAGCCTATTTGGACCAGCACTGCAACCACGCTAATCACTCTAAATTAACAAAATCAATTAGAAATAAGCAACTTAAAGCAGTTGGCACCAATTAGTGCCAACTTTTATTAATTGTTTGGCCCTAAACGGGTGCTAGGGTTGGCTAACGTTGGCGGAGATAGCAAAAACGTCCCACTCACTGATACGTCCCACTCACTGATAAACCACGTTATAAAAATTTAATAATAATTTTACAATATGTAGATCTTTTCATGGCTTTTTTTTTTTTTAAAAAAATGCTGCCGTAACAACTTATTCCTCAATTTCAGAACTGTCCTTAAAAAACCGGAATTATTTGTCTGCTAAAAGCACTCCCTCGTTCTTGACAAAAGGCTGCGAATAGACATCCTGCTCATCCCTGGGCCTCAAAGGTGTCCTTGACTCCCTGGACGCCCGTGAACCAGCAGACGCGGTCCTTGGTCCAATGCTCCTGGCGCGGCCGGAGCTTGCTCTCGTGCAGCGAGAAGTCGTCGACGGTGCCTATGCGCAAAATACTCTCTCCCGGGAAGCGCTCGCCGACGCGGTACACTGCAGCATTGGGAGTCAGCTTTTAAAGAACTAAGGAAGAATTTTCATGCAAGCAAAGCGTGGAACAGGCCACATTATGGTCATGGCTTTTGGGACAAGGGCTCGGGGAAGGGGAGGTTATTCCCAAGCGCGTTAAAAATATCTCCGGAAGCTGCTTACTGAGGGTGCCGCAGTTTTCACAAAAGTAATTAGTCATGGCCTTGCCCGAGCCTATCGTCTGCGACTGGCTGAACGTCTTGAGGCGGTCCTTGCCGCGCGCATGCTCAAAATGTGAGTCCTTGACGGTGAAGTTGCTGGCGAACATGGACGCCGTGATCTTGCGGCAGTCAACGCAATTGCAGACGAAGGTGTTGACGACGCCCTCAAGCGACTGTTTCCGGGGATCACACATGCGTCAGCTCAGCCAGCCACGCCCGATCGCGCCGGAGCATTCGACTCACAATGATGAGCTGCACGGTTCCGCAGTAACAGGTGGCCGTAAACTTGTCCTCCTGTGACCAGCCGTCTTTGGCGAGGCCGGCGTGTGGGGTGTAAGGCTTGGACTTTTCAGCAGTGCTCGCAGCCATCGTCTCTGGTGTCGATTTGTCTGGGTGTGTCCGGCTCTTTGTCGTGCGGGCACAAGTGCAACGATTGAATTAGAATGGATCGGGCGTGAATGGGCCCTTGAAAAGACATGGAAGAAGCTCATAGCTGAGCTGGTTGTAGTTATATTGAGTTGATTAGCAATCGTCAAGATGGCCAAGCCCAAAGCGGGCGTGGTTTTGGTTGGTCATCGGGAACCTTACAATATCATGGGCACCACGAAACTCCGGAGCCCCGCCCGTCGGTGACAACGCCACGCATAGCGTCTCTGCACGAGCCGTCTCGAGGATCCTTCACCCGGCACTCTTCAAACCTGTCCCGCCTTCCATCTCGACTCCTTACCCAAATCCGGTTCCCTTGGCGAGCCATTCAGCTGCCTGAGTGACAGCTGGTCAAGGGGTCTTGTGGACGGCTACCAGAAGCAACTAGGCAAACCGAAGATGAGACAACCGATGGCCCAGGATTGTGATGAGGACTTGCTTGTGTCCTTTCACGTTGTGGACAGGGCGAGGTGAGGTCGGGCAAGGCGCCGCCTAGAGCCGGCACGGAGCACTTGAGTAGGGCATCGGAATAGCGCCTGCTCGGAGTAGGCTTATCGGAATCAGCTTCCACCAGGCGATGAAGGAGGCTTCTGAGGACAACAAATGCACCGCCGGAAAAGTTACCATCTCAGTGTGAAGTCGGGTATCGACAAGGTCCGACCTTATATCCAAGGTTTCTCGAGGTACTTGCGTCACTATCTTTGCTAACATTGGCCTCGTAGTCATAAATACATGTCACAGGACCGCAACGAAGGGGTTGCCGTGGGACAGACAGAGACGTTCGACATGGCGAAGTCGCTTTTCGCGATCTAGCTGTAATGTGACGTGGACTCTTGCGTGAGAGAACGTGGCGAGTCAAATCGACATATTCAGTCCCTGCAAACCCCAGGGGGACAACATTAGGAATAAAACCAAGCAAATGTTATAGAAACAATGAACGCCCCTCGCAAAACCTTCAACTTGTTACATGTGCATATTTCTCTGTCTCCATTCCTGTGTTCGAGGGATCTAGCGGTACTTACCCAACCTCGCGTTGGCAACTGGGCATGCACAGAGCTGCCTGCAGCAAGGCAGTCATCCCGGAGTCGCGAACTTGGGCCCGGGGCTAGATCCACACTTTCTGAAAATCTCTTGGTCATGTCTATTTTGAAGGATTCTGTGATGGATCGCCCTGCACCGACATGTCCCAATGGACTTCATCAGTATTCAGGGGCACACGTGATATCATGCTTCTATTGGATGGACATAATAGTCATTCCGGAAGATTAACTGCAAGGAATTGCACTCGGTTCTACATTGGATTACAATACTTTTCAGCCCTTAGCGTAGAATGAATTTACATACCTCTGGCTCTATAGAAGACTGTTATAAACCCCCTAAGTCTCGAGGTTAATTAAAACTTACATATTTACAAAGCTCTTACTGAGGTTGAGGAGATCGTTCTTGCGCACGTCGTCCACAGATCTCAGAGTTCAGGCTACACAACACAAGTGAATCATCCGTGAGATGCATTAAAGATAATGATTTTCCATAACGAAACTTCTCATGCGTAAGCCCCTACCAGCAGCTATGTCTATTTGCAATTGCTCGTGGAAAGAAGATGAACCACGCAGCTGGACTAGATAGAGAGTATTCGCCAAAGTTGCTTTCTTATGTACTCCGTGTTTCTCCGAAGTCGGTCAGTGAGAGTTCTACAGGCTTCCAATTGTGATGTAGTTCATCGGACTTAGGTTGTTAGTGTATACTAAACCCCGAACTTCAATGCTATTTCAAGCAACGTCACAGGGTTCTCCAAACATCGAGTTAGCCCCAACGCATCTCGCGCAATTGCATGCAATTGAGCAGCGTGTGGACTCGACTACTTCACCATGGCATCAATTTTCAAGGCAGGGCACACAGCCGTCATCACGGGAGGCGCATCAGGAATAGGCCTCTCCCTCGCTAAGAGATGCTTCAACCATGGCATGAAGGTGCTCGTTGCTGACTGGGACGAGGAGACGCTTGGCGCCGCGACGAAGAATGTCGGTGGGGACATCGGCACGATCAAGGTCGACGTCAGCAAGACCGACGACTGGGCCAAGCTGAAGAGTAAGGTCGACGCGGACTTCAACGGGCAGGTCAACCTGCTCGCGCTCAACGCGGCCATTGGGCCCAAGTCGTCCTGGGAATCGCCCGACGCCTTCCGCCAGACTATTGACGTGAACCTGTTCGGCGTGATCAACGGCATAAGCGCCTTGCTGCCCACCGTCAGGTCGACGGCCGCCTCCGGCTCGCCTAGCGCTGTGGTCATCACAGGCTCCAAGCAGGGCATCACCAACCCTCCCGGGAATCCGGCCTACAACGCCTCCAAATCTGCGGTGAAGACTATCGCCGAGCACCTGTCCTTCGACCTGCGTGACGAGAAGAACCTCTCTGTCCACATGCTCGTGCCGGGGTGGACGTTCACTGGCATGAGTGGCAACCGGGCCGGAGCAGGCAAGGAGAAGCCCGATGGCGCGTGGTGGCCTGACCAGGTTGTGGACTACCTCGAGAAGAAGATGGCCGAGGGTCAGTTCTGGGTCCTCTGCCCAGACGGCCAGGTTACTGAGGAGCTTGTGAGTTGTCCCAATCCAGCAAAACCGTTTAGTTCAATGGACATAGGCTAACACTCGGTGCAGGATCGCAAGCGAATGCTCTGGGGAGCTTCGGATGCAATCGAAGGCAGGCCACCATTGACTAGGTGGCGCGATGAGTGGAAGGCGGAGCACCAGGAATGGGTTGAAAAGTAAAAGTAAATACACAATTATCGGTCTTGTGATGCTGCCGGGGAAAGTGTAGCATATTTTTGTGCTTTGGTCCAGAAGTGGCGTACAGGCGATTCCGAGTGACCGTCTCTGGTGTAAATTGCTGAGGAATAGCTTCATTGGAACCAGTTCAGCGACTAGGCTTCATCCATGGAATCTGGAATCGAGTAGCAAATTCGAGCAAAGCAAAAAAATCAGAAGGAAAGAAGGTAGGCACTTAGCGGCTCCCCACAGCGAGCCTAGGCGCGATTAGAACCGTGGTGAACCTTGAGCCGCCAAGGAGGTCTAGCCGAACGAACCATGGTAGTAAGGATGACATCGCTACATCCATATCATGCCTCCTATACTGCCAGCATCACCCATTACAGGCCATACCCTTCCCGCCAGCCTGCCCGGATGTCACCCAAGCCACGGTTAGCGGGCTCCCGATGACGCGCATGCTCTGATTTGTTCAGCTGTCCAGACATCGTGGGACGCTCCTCCACGCACGCATTGGGCGAACAATCAGAGTTTGGGCCTACATCCTCGGCATCCCGCAATGTTACCGGCACGGTGGGCGCTGCGCAAATTAGTCCTGCGGAACTGGTCTCGGAGCCTGTATAAGGCCCCCAATTCCGCCAGGATGGCACGTGGCTCCGTGTTGTGAGTCGTTGTATGTTCACCAGTGATTTACGCCCGTCAATGCACCTTGCGATAGATACTATTTTCATCGTGAGACTTCCCGTGCTGCGACCTGTTCATCGCGTGACATGATGTCTACCAATGGCGCGTATGGAATCGAGGGCTGGTTCCCTGACAGCCGGGACTCATGGAGGCTAGATGCCATCACGCTGTTGGCCGTCATTGGAGAGTCAGAGATCGAAGCACACTCTCAATCGGTAAGCTGCCCGCTCTATTTTGTACCCGGCTTGATATGCTTACTCATGAGTTGAATCTGTAGATAGAGGCCTCGGCACTCTGCCTTCTCCCGCGAATTTTACCGGCTCCCCAAGCCCTCTTGAAGCCCTCTCGTCCGCTTCGGATGCCGGACTATCCCGCAAAGGTTGCTGGAGTCTATTCCGGGGTTGTTCTAGACACCCTGGGTTTCTTCGCTAATATTATCCATCCCTTGGACGACCTGCCGACGTATGGTTTCAAGGTCATCAAGATCAAGCACAGAACCGGCGAAGATCCAACTGTGGAAACCACTACTGCAGGCGAGAAGGGAAGCACGGATGACGGAAAATCCTACCCAATGGATGACCTGCGGCGTCGACAGCGTCGCCGGGACGGCAATAGGAGAAGCCAGTCCAGCATCAGGGTCCGGCGCCAGAGCAGCACTGCTTACGCCTCGGACATAGAACAAGGGTACCGGATCAGGGAACACCCAAGAGAAAAATCAGTCGACCCATCGTCGGAGACGTTCACGGCACTAACCGAGGAGCGGCCCGTGGTCACGACCAAATGGAGCAGCCCAACCAGCATCATCTCGGCGGCGTCATTCGTCCTCACTGGGGTTATCATCGGCATGATGGCGTACTGGAAGGACGGGGTGGCCCTGCTCGCCGTCGGGATCGTGTCCCTCGGGACGTCGGTCGTGGGCTACGCGTCGTGGTGGCGGCCGGTCTTGATGGTGCGGGCGAAAAGGGATAAGGTCACTACCGGTGACATTGTCGTTCGCACGCAGCAGGGGGGCTTCATCCTCGTGCGGTGCTCGGACGAGGTCGCTCGCGAGCTGTACGCCGGCACGGCGGAGTGCGAGTATCACGTGGGAGAGATGGCGCACAAGCTGCTGATGGCGCTGGGGACGGCGATGCTCATGGTCAGCATCGTGCTGCTTGGAAATGTAGGCTTCGAGGGGCAGACGATGGTCGGCGCCAGCTATATTGTGCTCAACGGCGCATACTGGTTGGCGAGCATGGTGTCCAAGGAACACTACTGGGACCTGTCCCGTTACGAGTGGACAGATGTCACTCCGCGGGACGCGAGGCACGCCGACCGCACAACTGATCCACACGACAGCTGTGATGGGTATCGCAGCTTCACCAGGACACTGTGGTATGTTATCCGAGAGACAAAGAGCACGCGATGGGCTGAGAGGAGCGGCGCGGCGCCCGGCACGAGGAGATGGAGACAGTGGCTGAGGGAGGCCGAGGACAACGCGAGGACGGGCAACCGGAGATGGGCTGCTGTGAGGCGAAGGGATCACATATTTGCAGATGGTGACTCTGATGCTATGCGGTAGAATACATCTGAAGCTGAAATTGGGAAAGGCTAGGAGGGCTTCTACTGTTTTATCAGTCCTTGGGAGCTCCGCATAAGCCGAGGTTTGTTAGCCTGCTACATTTCTGCATAGAGCGCATGCCCGGATAATGTTTTTACTGAAGTTCCTAGTGTGCTCATCCACGTCCTCACTGTCCTGTTGACACTCCAGATGTCGGCTCGTGTGCGCCTGTCTGTGCTTCCAGAGCCGGCTTTGGACTAACGATTCATGTTTGTCGCGTCTTGACAGAACAGCGAGGATCATATCGCCGTCCATGATGAATAACTGCAAATTCGGTGGGCTAGCTTTGCGTCTATGAGGTGCTTGTCAATTGGGGATTCCCGTGCGATTGGCGTCCTGGAAATGGGACGACGCTTCACGTTCAGGACTGACGGTTCAGACGGGCCATTCCCGACACCAGCGATTGGCTTTCAAGCAAGCCTGGGGATTTCGGATTGTAGTCAGCTACCATTCGATGGAAGTGATGCAAATAACAAGTAATAGCCCTGCCTCCCGCAAGGCCGAGACTCCGTCCAAAAGAAAACGAAATGATGTGCACTCATTGTGGATCTGCCTTTCCGTGACGCCTTTTGGAATGCATGCGTATGGTGTGATCGCTCTGGTGGTCTGAGCCCGGCGAGGAACGCCTCGTCAAACATAAGTCAATAGCCATAGGACCCAAACCCTGTGATGTGTAAATTCGCCCTGAACTCCATTGGTTGACCCAAGCGTAACTGCGTGATGAAAGATTCTAGTGTGCCCTTGCTCCTATATGATGAAACTAGCCGGGTTGATATCGATGGAGGACGTTCTGGTGCCGTAAACCCAGTCGCGCCGCGCTGCCGGCAGGCTACCGCTGAGGAGGCACAGGCGCCGGTGGCATGTTTCGTATCTGCTTGATGAGAAACTCTTTCTCATCTATGAACTGCTCGTCATCGGTCCGGTCCTCGAGAAAGCGTGACAAAAACTGGAGGAGCTTCTCGCGGTTCATCAACAGTATTTTCTGCACTGGGATGGACTTGTGGGGGTTGGCTACGAAGACCTTGAACACGTGAAAGCCTTCGTACTGCACCATCTTGCGGTCGTCACGCAAGAGGTTCATGCAGATCTTGAGGTGCTCGCCGCTGTCGACGTAGGCCGTCATGATATTGTAATTGGACCGGTCCAGAAGAAGCTCGCCCAGCAGTTTGATAGACTGCCGTTTTGTGACATAGCTTGAGGATTGTACCAGAACGTGGTTGTACTTGTCGAAGAACATGTCGAAATTGATGGCCAGATACCTCGGTATAATATCCTTGTGCTTGGTAAGTATCTCCTGTTTGCACTGTTAGCAACCAAAGCGCAAGCGGTGGAGGCGGCCGCCCCCGGTCGACCAGACTTGCCCTGAAGGTGGTGAAAGCATCCGCGGCGACCTCGAAGGAGCTCTTGTCAATCCAATCGAAGAAGCGCCAGAAAACGCCGTTCCCTGACTGTGCCCTATCCTGATCGATGCCCATTATGCCCCTGGCACTCGACCCTTGCTCCTCGCCATCATCGTAGAGAATTATCGCAGCTGCGGCCTCGCTCTTTAGGACCTCCCGGAGGACGGAGCCGGCGGGAGTGGCGCTCTCCTTGTGGTCGTAACACTTGCAGAGCTCTATGAGGACCTGCGGTCTGTTGTTGACTACCCAGCTCAAGGCGACAGGATCGGACTTTGGCGAGGCGGTGGCGGGTCTGAAGCGGAAGACGGAGCTGAAGATGACTTGGGTGTCTTTGCGGGCCTCGAAGGGCAGCCTCCACAGGTTCACTGCGAGCTGATAGAGTAGATCCTCCTCGATCATGCCGTGGACCAATTGGTATACTTGCTCGGGGGTCGCCTCGGTCTCTGCATGCTGCCTAGTCAACAGCTGCGCCTGTCGATGGGTTGGAGTGGAGGGAAGGTGGTGCGACAGGACGGGGACAAGGCATACCCTGTGTGCCCTGCAATAACTGCTTCATCTGGCTGAGCGTCTTTGCGAGCTCCTCTGCCTGCTCATGAACACCGTGTCAGTCTAGGAGTCAAGTGCAGGGTGGTGGTGCATCGCGGGCCATGTCTTGCGGCGCAGCACCTCACCTTTGCCTGGGCGGATGGTCCATCCAGCTTCTCTAGTTTAGTGACAGACTCGCGTGCTTGCTTGGGCAGGTCGACGGTGGAGGGACGCGCCCTGTTTCTCCCAAATAAGAAAGACATCGTGGGGGGGGGGTTGTGGTTGTCGGGAGTAGGGGCGGAGGATGCGCCCAAGCCGTGGTGGTGTCGAAGGGGAGCCCGAGGAGGGGGGACCCGGCAGCGTGAACCTGAACCAGCCACTCGCAGGCAATGAGTAGTCAGCCGGAGGGGGGTCGTGATGTATGGGAGACGCCGTGGGGTGAGGTCACACGCTGCAACTTGGAAGCAATCGGGGACGGTGAGGGACGGAGCAGTTCGTCTGTAACCTCGTCGCCTTTGTGTGTTTTTTGGAGCCTGGGTTGGATTGGGCTGGGTTTAGGTTGGTGGCAGAAGCACACCACTTACATAGATAGACGGGAGTTGCAGCCTGGGCCCCTCCTGTCCGTCCACTGGCAGTGTTTATGTTATGGTCTGCGCCTTCAACCACTCGCATCCCTGGTCTGGCTGGGGCTCTACCGTGTATTTACTCCTAGTGTACTAGCCTAGCACCACAGCAGGCGTCAACACTCATGCACCCCTGACAAGCCCACGGCTGTGTGGGAAGCGGCTGGCCAGCTTGACGTCTTATTTATCTTCGAGGGGGACTGATGGTATGCTGCCTAATCGGGATTAGGTTGTGCGTACTGACAACAATACAACCGTAGAGTTTGCAGAATGAAAAGCCAGCCCGTTTGATGTGCTAGAAACAGATCATCTCTGCCTCCTGGGTTGTTTGATACTGCGCTGCTTTCGTGGGAATCTCTGGTCAGTTTCCAGCACTCGACACAGGATGGAGATTGTGAGGCGGCCCAGAGAATAACACCCCAGATACACCACTCCTACACTACTACCACTATTATTACTACTACTACTACTCTATTAGGCTTAGCCGTCCCCGGCCCTCGCTCTGTCCCCTGCAATTCTTGGGTGCCCGAGCGTCCAAGCTGTCTCTCTGTGTGTGTTCTCTGCTCAGAGTACCCCGCGATTTCTGGAAATTCTGCCCCTCCAAAACTTCCAACGGCCGATCAATTCGGAGTCATCTTTCTGGTGGCGCCGCTTCCTCGCTGGCTGTGACTCAAGCAACAACCACCAACGGAACCAAAGGGGGACAAGAAAACCAGGCCCACTTTCTTCTCATGAGAAGGTCCCAATCTTTCTCCCGTGGCACTCTGTTTTCTTCTCTCTAGAGCGAGAGCACAATTGACCGACTGCGCCCACAATGGCCTCCGTCAACTTCCCGAAGGAGGAGCTGGACATCATCCAGAGATGGCGCGACATCAAGGCCTTTGAGACACAAGTAATGCCCCAGGCCACCTCATTCTCATTCAACTGGATATGTGGTTTGCTGACTGTGTTTTGCCCAGGTCAAACTGTCAGAAGGCCGAGAGAGATACACCTTCTACGATGGTCCCCCATTCGCGACCGGTCTCCCGTACGTTTCTACACACGCACTTGGACGAGCAAGCTCCCTTCTAACGCAACCTGCAGTCACTATGGCCACTTGCTCGCCTCAACCATCAAGGACATCATCCCACGCTACTGGTCCCTGAAGGGTTACCATGTCGAGCGACGCTTCGGCTGGGACACCCATGGGCTGCCCATCGAGCACGAGATCGACAAGAAGTTCAAAATCTCCGGGAAGCAGGCTGTCATGGAGATGGGACTCGACAAGTACAACGCAGAGTGCAGGGGCATCGTCATGAGATACTCGTCCGAGTGGAGGCAGACCATCGAGCGTCTTGGACGGTGGATCGACTTTGACAACGACTACAAGGTGGGTACTAACACAGGCGCCTGTGGAACAGACGCACGCATACACCCAAGAAAGAGGCTGACCTCCAGCAAACCAGACCATGGACACATCCTTCATGGAGTCAGAATGGTGGGCTATCAAACAATTGTTCGAGAAGGGTCAGGTCTATCAGGGCTACCGCGTTATGCCCTACAGTACTGTCTTGACCACCTCGCTGAGCAACTTCGAGGCAAACCAAAATTACCAGGACGTGACCGACCCCGCTGTTGTCGTCTCCTTCCCTCTCGTTGAAGACCCCAAGACGAAACTACTGGCATGGACGACAACTCCGTGGACCTTGCCTACCAACTTGGGTCTGTGCGTCCACCCCGACTTTGAATACATCAAGATTACGGATGAGAAGTCAGGAGAGAACTATGTTCTTCTTGAGAAACTCCTGACCACGCTTTACAAGGACCCGAAGAAAGCGAGGTTCAAGATCATCGAGAAGATAAAGGGCAAGGACATGCTTGGCTGGAAGTACGAGCCACTGTTCGACTACTACTACGAGGAGTTCAAAGATGTTGCCTTCAGGGTCCTGAATGGCACGTATGTCACGGACGACAGTGGTACTGGTATCGTGCACCAGGCGCCGGCCTTTGGTGAGGTAGGTACCCTCGTAAACCGACGCCCATGACCGTGCAGCTTACAACAACCAGGACGATTTCAATATCGCGAAAGATGCCGGCATTGTGACCGAAGACCGGCCGCCACCTGACCCACTTGACGAGACCGCTCGCTACTCGTCAAAAGTGAAGGACTTCGAGGGAATGCACGTCAAAGAAGCTGACAAGCACATTGTCAAGGCTCTGAAGAACAAGGGGAGAGTGGTCGTCGACTCACAACTGAAGCACAGCTACCCAATGTGCCCTCGATCTGACACACCCCTGATCTACCGTGCTGTGCCATCATGGTTCATCCGCATCCCAGAGATTGTCCCCCAGATGCTTAAGGAGATCGAGTCCAGTCATTGGACGCCATCTTTCGTCAAAGAAAAGCGATTTGCGAACTGGATCACGAACGCCCGTGACTGGAACATCTCGCGGAATCGATACTGGGGCACCCCGATCCCCATCTGGCAAAGCGATGACGGCGAGGAACGCATCTGCGTCGGCAGTGTCGCTGAGCTGAAGGAGCTGAGTGGATACACGGGAGAGCTGACGGACATCCACCGTGACAAGATCGACCACATTACTATCCCCAGCAAACAGGGTAAGGGCCAGCTCAAGCGTATTGAGGAGGTATTTGACTGTTGGTTCGAGTCAGGAAGCATGCCCTTTGCTAGTCAACACTACCCCTTCGAGAACCAAGACAAGTTTAAGGAGTCTTTCCCAGGAAACTTCATTGCCGAGGGTAAGTCATTCGAGGTATACCTGCCTCAAGGGCAGAACTCTGACGCGGAGCAGGTCTGGACCAAACCCGAGGATGGTTCTACACTCTTGTTGTTATGGGCACACATCTGTTCGGCGAGATGCCGTTCAAGAACTGTGTGGTCAATGGTATCGTGCTTGCCGAGGATGGCAAGAAGATGTCAAAACGTCTCAAGAACTACCCCGACCCGTCCATCGTCATGGAGAAGTACGGTAGCGACGCTCTGCGCATGTACATGATCAACTCGCCAGTGGTGAGAGCAGAGCCTCTTCGCTTCAAGGAGGCTGGTGTCAAGGAGGTTGTGCAGAAGGTGCTCTTGCCCTTGTGGAACAGCTTCAACTTCTTCAACGCCCAGGTCGCTCTGTTCAAGAAGATCGAGAATGCGGACTACCAGTGGGATCCCACCATGGAGTCCACCAACACCAACGTCATGGACAAGTGGATTCTTGCCAGCTGTCAGAGTCTGTTGGAGTGGGTTAATCAAGAAATGGACGGTGAGTTGAACACCCCTCCGCCCCAGCATCCCGCTCACAGATCCAACTGGTCATTCTGACGCGCTTGTAACAGGGTACCGATTGTACACGGTGACTCCTAGGCTGCTTGGGCTCATCGATGACACCACAAACTGGTACATCCGTTTCAACCGAAAGCGACTCAAGGGAGAGAATGGTGTCGAGGATACTAAGCACGCCTTGAACACGCTTTTCGAGGTTCTGTACACTCTTTGCAGAGGACTCGCCCCCTTCATGCCCTTTATCACCGATAACATCTACCTGAGACTTCTTCCTTTCATCCCCGAGAACCTGCGCGAGGAGGACCCCCGAAGCGTGCACTTTCTGAAATTCCCCGAGGTCCGGAAGGAGCTGTTCAACCCAGAGATTGAGCGTAGGGTCAGCCGCATGAAGAACATTATCGACCTTGCCCGAGTATCCCGTGAGCGCAAAGCTATTGGAGTCAAGACGCCCCTCAAGGCCCTGGTCGTTATCCACACGGACGCCACGTATCTGGAGGATGTCCGATCTCTCGAGGGCTACATTGCAGAAGAGCTCAACGTCCGCGACCTGATCCTTACTTCGGACGAGGCGTCTTACAATGTCCAGTACAGCGTCACGGCCGACTGGCCAGTACTTGGCAAGAAGCTCAAGAAGGATATGGTCAAAGTGAAGAAGGCCCTTCCAGGAGTGACCAGCGACCAGGTCAAGGAATATGTCTCGTCAGGCAAGATCAATGTGGACGGAATCGAGCTGGTGGAGGGCGACCTGGTGGTCCGCCGCGGCATCAAAGAGGATGAGTCGACCAAGAACTCGGAGGTCAACACGGACAGCGACGTCCTAACCATTCTGGATTGCCAGATGTATCCCGAGCTTAAGGCAGAGGGTCTCGCGCGTGAGATCATCAACAGAGTGCAGAAGCTCCGCAAGAAGGCCGGCCTGCAGCCGACGGACGATATCAAGATGGAGTACAACGTGTTGTCTGACCCTGAAAGCCTGGGCATGGAGGAGGTGTTTGTGTCACAGTCGAAGCAGCTGGAGAAGGCGCTCCGACGGCCGATGGACAAGCATAATGTTACGCAGGTGGATGGCGAGATCCCCAAGGGCGAGCAGGAGGGTGTGATTGCCGAGGAACTGCAAGAAGTGCAGTCTGCCACTTTCTTGCTGCGGTTGTTGAAGCTCTAGAGCTCATTATAGAATCTCTGCGGATGACTGTCGACGAAAGGCAGGGTAGAGTTCGAGACCACAATAGAGTGACCGTCCCCAGTGCTAATTACATAACCGTAAAGGATCTCAAGACAACGTAACTACATGGTGCCTGCCCTACATGCTCATCTAGACCTGTATGCTTTCTGTAGACATGTCAGGTTTTCATTCCACCGGTCATTCATGCGGGACCCCAAGGGGCGGACATACCAGGTAGCAATCCTTCAACTTCATGAACTCAGCGGCGCACTTGTCCTTGTGCACAGAGTTGAAGTCTGCCACGATACACTTGCCGTATACTGCAGACTGACCCTTGATCAACACCACCTCAACCTTAGGTGCTGGTTCCCATCGGCTCGGGGGCTCACCTCAGCTGTACATTTTGACGCGGCGGCCGCAAACTTCTGGATTGGTCTCGTCGGCTTTGCTGGTTGCATGTTGGCTGGCCTATGCCCTTTCCTTCCCAAACGAACAAGGGTGGGTAGTATTGTATGGATGATCTAGTCGAAGAGTAGGATGAGACGTTGTGCAGGGCAAGGGGGTTTGGATGAACAGGAATTCCAGAGAATGTCTTGAGTCGTGCAGTTCATGCAGCCTTTCGGTCTGGAGGAGCCCATATGTTGATGATTTCATTGGTGTTGAAACGGCCTGGCTCGACCGTACCTAAGACGGTGCAGGGATGTGCTCCTGAACGGGGGATCGACCTCGGGCGGCTCCACTGCAACCATGACAACCAGTGGCTGGTGCGCAGGACCACTCCCGTTTCTCTCTGATCGCCCCGGCGCGAACGAGGTGCCCCCAAGACGCTATCTTCTTTTCAGCCGCCTCGGACGCGATCCCATCTACGGCAATAGAGCAACGCGCCTCCCACATTGTCTTCGTGCAACACGCTATTCAAGCCCAGTCTGCTACCATTGTCTTCACTCTGCGCTCTCTCTTGGCTCTTGCAATTGGAAATCCGATGCATCGATATACTGCAACCCCTCTCGACTGTCCCAATCCCAAAACGGCTGCAACGAGCTGAGCCAGCTGCTGTTTTGCGCCCTCATCGCCTCGGCCTGACCTGACCTGACCTTTGCCCAATTCCAATTGCATCGCGCGCTCTCCTGGCCTCGAACGCTCGTCTGCCAGCCGACCGCTTGACCTTCTCTACACCTGTTTTGTCCCCCACTCGACATGTATCCGCGGCGCACCCGTCCTTTTCGCAAATGCTACCGGTACCACCAGCCACCCTTGATCGAGGGGGCTCCCCTTCCACGATACAGAGCACCAGCCCGTCGGATGAGAGAGAGACAACAGACTCCACTTTCAGCGAGATACAGGTCGAGGTCAAGGTCGGCGACAACGGCGACATCGAGGTCAAATCACCTGTCCTGGATTCCATGCAACGCGCCGCCCACAACACACCTCTTCCCAACGGGGATGGGGGCGATGGGGGAAGCGGTAGTGACCGCCCCTCTCCGAACCCCGTTCGCAGGCCAGAGCCCTATTACACCAATGAGGGTAGCGTCCACCCGCCCCAGCCTTCCCTGCCCTTGCGCGACTTGATACTCACAGTGTGCGCCCACAACAGAAATCACAATACTCCATGATATCGTCGCCCGTGGTGAGGAGATCTACCCCACGCTTCCTGAACTGGAGCGACTCGGTACCAACGCGCTGTTCCTGGCTGCCGACGAGATCCTACCCAAACATGGCTACGATCCAGAGGACGCCCCGCACATCTCGCGCCTCTTGTTCCGCATTGGTGCGGACAGGAGCGACGAGACACTGGTGGACAAGTTCAGAACCGTGCTAGCGAACATGGGCATCGAGGTGGTCTATACAGATGACTCGATGAGTTCAACGGCAGACGAGGACGGCGATGACGAGGAATTGAGTGATGGTGACCAGACAGGGGCCGGGCCCACCCCGAGACCATACATCATTCAACGCGACGAGTCTTCGCCACCAGAACCTGGTCTCGCGCTGCCTGTTCCGCCACAGGACAGGTACAACTCGCCCAGTCCAATGCATTATGCGCCACGCCGGAGACGTAATTCGGATAGCATTGCTTTGTCCTTTGTCGCGCCTGGGAACGACCTGTCCAGTATAGAGCCTCCGATCCGGCACGTGCGGGCACACTCGAGTGCGGGCGAGACGCCCGATTTGAACAAGAAGGGCGTCAGGTTCTCGGATGTGGTGGAGACACAGAGCATTTCCGAACGTTCCTGGGACCAGAGCGCCAGCGGGCCGTCTACCATCGAGAATATCCCTTACCGTCCCAAACCAGTGAGCGGCATTGAACCCGATGCTCCGGGAAAAGGGCTCAACGGCTCAGCTCACATCCGACCGCAGAGTTCAGGGCAGGATGTCGATAGCAGACCTTCGACCCGCGCCGAGAATCGGGCTCCTCCAGATTTTAGTAATTTCGGCCACCACTCACGGGCTCCAGATGGACAAGTGCGAGGTCACCTACCGAACGGGGTGCTTCCTGATGAGGACGTCTCCAGCAGCATGGAACTGGTCGGGGACGAGGCCGACTATGTTGACGAGCCGAGCCTCCCGGAACACTCCCCACAGTATGAGGAAGAACAAGACACTCGAGAAACAGAGCGCATCGATGAGGAATATAACGATTTACGACACGACGAATACTCGGTAAAATTACCTTTCAGGGACGCGGTCGATGAGAAAGATATGAGTGAGGCTCAGGTGAACTACCTCATGTCTAGAGAGCAGATGTTTAGGATGTCTTCCTTCAATCACTGGGCCAGGATCGCCCGTCAGACCAGAAGTCGAAACATTGAATTGGAGGCCAATGCAGAGGTGTGGGATGCCTGGGGAACGATGGGTGATGCTCTTGAGGTCTGGATCGAAACTGCGCTTACTATGCACATTGACGAGAACGATGGTCTCCGGGCCTATCAAGACCACATGCGCGAGCTGGAGGGGCTCGAGCGCAACGGGGAGTCTGCTGAGGCCGGCACTGAAGGCGCTGACGCGGTCCCGGCGGTTCTCCCTGGCGAGGCTGTTCAGCCGCGCGTCCGACAATCTATTGAACGTGCTAGGTCATCTGCTGCGCCGTCCAGGGCAGTTTCCGACTTGAGAGACGCGGATAGAGAAGCCATGGGCAAGTCACCGTCAGTCGAGAGGACGTTTGTTGAGGAGCTGCCATATCGGCCAGCACCGGACGGGCGCTTTCAAGAGTTTCAAGCTCAGCAGATGCAGTCTTTCAGCAGTGAATGGGACCCAAATCTGGGATCAAGGCAGGATTCGTTCTATGACGCGCCAGAGGAGCGAGAGGAAGAGGCTTGGCTCGACAGTGACCTTAGCCTTCGCTCACAGTATCACATAGCAGCCGCCGCGTGGGACTACTTCATCCTGTCGAAAGCGTTCACACATTGGGCGAATCGTGCAGATGAAGAAGTGCAACGGACACAGGTCGCAAGACGCCACATTCTTCGGAAAAAATGCTTCAGCGCTTGGATTGGAGAGAGCGACAGAGATGAATCTGAATCGGAAAGCAAAGCTGTGTGGTTCTCTCAGCTGGTCGCTATGAGGGACTGGCGAAATGCGGCACAGACCCAATGCGGCAAGGCCAAACGGGCTCACGCGTTGGCTACTCGCAAGCACCGGCGTGACCTGGCCGAGGACGCCCTCATCGTGTGGTACCAAGAATCCAAGATGCGACTGGCTGTGGCAATTGATCACACTCGCTTGCAGTGGGCATGCTTCTATCACTGGCAGGGCGAATCTGGCTGGCTTTCTTCTGCTCACGAAGAAGCTGAGGGCATCTTCCGAGGTAGCATGCTTGGAAGGTACATGAGGCATTGGAAGACATCAGCGCGCGTACAAGAACGAGCCGAAGATGGAGCCGGGCCGATCATTGTTCGTAGGGACGAGTTTCTGAGGTCTGGCCTTTCGCTTGCCTGGCGCCAGGAAGCTGAGGAGTGCAAGGGCCGCGAGAAGGTTGCGATACTTCAGGACCTGAGGGAGCATGCGAAGCACTGGATGTACGAGACGAGGTTGAGAGCGTGGCAGGAGCAGCAGGATGCAGAAGCACTCGACAGTACGACCTATCACTGGTACTGCGAATGGCGTCTGATCTTGTGCAAACGTGTCACCCAGCGACAGGACCGCGCACGTTTCTGTGAGAAGTGGATCGATGCAACGCGAGAGTCGTACACCAATAGCCGCAACATGCGCCACCTGGCTCGGGAAGTCCGCTACCACGACACGATTACGGGCTTCTTCAACGCTTCAATCGACGCTATCGAGCAGCTTGAAATGGGTGCTACGCACGCTCGCGGCATGATCCTTCGACGAGTGGTGCCGAAGGCTATCGAGCAATGGCGTGGCCAACTTGAGCCCGTCAGCCGGTTAGAAAACTGGTCACGCTTGGGCCGATTCTACTCCATTAGCGATAGTGTCATGAAGCACTGGCGTGAGGTGCGCCGGCAAGAATGGCAACGTCGCATGCGCAAGTTGTACAAAGATTTCCGCTACCGCGTCCGCTGCGACACGCTCAGGGAAAGCCTTGACTCATGGCGGCAAAAGTCTGCCGATGTCGTAACTAGTGGTTGGGAGGCAGACGATATCCGCGCGGAGGACGATGGCGGCCTGGTGTACGACGTCGCGCAGACTTGGCGTGAGAAGCACGAGTATTACACGTTCTCCGCCGAGGTCGCTGAAGACGCCGACAAGGAAGCCCACCTCATGCTCTGGCACTCGCTCGTCGAGGCGCAGGACGAGGGCCTGCTGGACGCGGCCGAGTACAACTTCGCGCAGACGGCCTCACAGTACTGGGAGGCTTGGGAGCTGGCGTCGGTGTCCCTGCGGGGCCGCGACCGCGCCGCGCAGGAGTTTATGGGACATAACGCGCGGCGGGATCGGCGCCACTTCTTCGGCGTGTGGGCCTCCCAGACGAGCGGCGTCGGGCCTGGCGGTGACCGGGTGCCTGAGCTCGGCGGCATGATGGACTTCCGGGCGACGAGGCGCAACTCAAGGTGGAACACTCCCGCGCCTGTCAACGACGGGAGGAGGTCTAGGATGGTGACCGACTACACGCCCTTCCGGACGCCCGCACGGCCGAGCTTCACACCGGCCAGGCCGAGCTTCCTGAGCAGAGTGACGAGCACCACACCCGCGTACAAGCCGCCCAGCGAGCTGACATTCGAGGAGGATGAGGAGGAACTAGTAGCTTAAGAAGTACATTGGTTGGAGGTGGGAAAATTGTTACATTTGACTGGCATCGATTGCGAATCATCATATCTACCGAGTACAAGGACAGATCATATTCAAAGGAAGAGTTCAAGCAATGGCAGCAGCGCGAAAGGAGGAGGAAGCAAACAATCACCTGGGTCGAGGCGACTTCAGGGGCAAAGAGAGGGCATTGGTTTTGGTGTTGCGTTTGTCGTCAGAAACCCAAACCAGGGGGGTAGATATACCCAGGGCTCGCTCGGGTCGTGTCTAGCATTGTCTTCTCATAGCATGGCGTCGGGTTCTGCAGGAGTACTACTGCTATGTACTGTCTGTTCGAAAGCAGGTGATTGCAAAATGCATAGGAGTTCGTCACATCGCCTGTCAGCATTGTCATTCTTTATGGCCGCATGCTTATGCTTGATTGGAAAAGAAATCTTCGTGTATTGTGTAGTAGAACCACACCTTTGTGTAAAACACAAGCCATGTGCTCAATTGAAAGCATTCCATGAACCCTGCCCTCATGAGCTTGCTAATTGTGCCGACGTCCCTGTAGCACCGTCCATATATCGGCCATCCTTTTTTGTTTGCTCATTGAGCTTAATGCGGCCAAGAACAGTTATGATCGCGCCCCGTGCTTGAACCCGGATGGATGCTGGCTACATTGAGCCAGAGTGGTGACCTCATCATCCAGGCAGCCGAAACCGCATTCCATCGAGATGAGACTTCCGGCAGCGGACTCTCCTGCTCAACTAATATCGCCATGCTGCAAACTTTGCAGCCCCATGTTCCTCTCCCAAGGCTAATCGTCTAAGTCCGCAAACGAGTCTTCATCCTCAAGGACAGCCTCGCGGCCTCTTCGCTGTCCTGTACTTGCACCCTCACGGCAAAGGAAAATACCAGCAGTTTGTCTATCCAGAGCTTGGCGTTGGGATGATTCTTGTCAAAGACGTTGTCCAGGAGGCGTGATCCACCAAACTCGAACGGCACGGACAAGGGGTTGTCCTCCTCTGTGCCCCTAAAGCAGGCTTTGGCCTCCAGCCATGCCTCCCTGACCTCGCGCATCGCCGCCTTTTTGTCCTTCGCGATGAGTTCGGCGTGCTCCTCGGCACTTATGAGCCTGTACCGCGTTATGCCGCCACGCACGAAGGGACTAGTGTAACTAGAGGGCTCTTCTTCATTGAAGAATCCATCACCGTAGATCTTGCTGACAAAGTAGTTGATACGTTCAAAGTCATCGACGTCCACAAGCACAGTTTTCTCCTCCCCGAAGACTGAACAAACCGCACGAGGCGATCCGTTCTGCCGGCCCGGTAATCCTTGTCTCGCCGAGGACGATGATTGCATTCTTGCGGCCCAGGAAGCATTGGTCGGCGAACTTGTTCCAAATTGAGATACAATGGACGCCGTCTCGGTCTATGGCCACGGTGACGTTCTCCCTCAGGGAGAGATACTGTGGGGTCGATTCCAAATATACTCGGTTCGGGCCGCAAAAAAAATTTCCTGGGCGACATGTAGACGACAACAGGTCTCGGGTCAAAGAAAATTGGCCTTGGGTCAGTGAGGGCCTCGGAGTCGTCCGTGGTCCAGTTCAATACCCACCGGCCGCTCAGGGCGGCTACCGCATGCCTCTGCAGATCACGATACACCTCCGTGCTGGCTCTAGCAATGACTGGCATATTTCTCATCCTGTTCATTGTGTGCCTGAGGATCATTCGCTCCTCACCGAGGAGCGGGCGAGTCCAGCAGTGCAGGTTGCGGTCCTCGGTATCGACGACGCGCGTAGGTAAGCAGAGTTCGTAAATTTTCCAGCGAATCTCGGAGGGGAGCTCGAGGAACCGGGGAAAATCCGTAGGTGGTACGGACGACATGATGGCTGGCCGTAGCCTGGCAGCTGCGATTTAGTCGTGGTGTTGTGGTGGCCGTTTGTCTATGTGACCTTTCTCACAGCGCTTGACGGAGTCGTTGCGGCGGTAGTGGGCAGCTCGGAATGGTCGGGCAAATTCAACAGAATCGAAGACTTTGCTTGGTGAAGGAAGTTTGCTTCGAGAAGAATTCTGTGGGTGAAGGGTGAGCATTCAGACGTGGGCTGCAAGAACGGTCTCAATCATGAAATGGCCCTTGGGGATTGGGGCTTACCCAGGAAGCAGTTGGGAGTGCTTTTGAGGGTTCGCAAGTCTTGGCTGTGCCGTGGTGGCAGGTCAGTCCTGAAGCTCATGAGCTTTGGTTTCGTCCAACAGTCCAGTGTGCAAAGGGGAAATACCTCAGTATGGAGATCTCAACAACCTCCCAAACCATAGGGTGAGAAGTAATTAGGAGGTGGGTACGCCTTGTTTGGGGACCACACCTAAGCGTCTGGAAGTTGAAGATAGCTAGGAAGAAAAATGAGGTTTCTGGTCTCTAGCAAGGAACGGTGGGACGTTAAGAAACGGCGCAAAGGCAGGAAAACTGAGGTGTTTGTTGGTGGTTGCCGTCTATCAACATGGAATCAAGAGTTTCATAGAACTTTGTACATGACTGATTCGAAATCACCCTGTATTCACTGTCAACGCATGTCCAAGTATGGAGTCGTCTTTCCCAGCTACTGGACCCTGACAGTGATATGGTGGACAGGTGTGGCAGATCTAAAGAAATGGTAGGCCCACAACGTGCTCTAATAGACGAGCCTGAATTTCAATTCGTCGTACCGCTCCTTTTCTTCCTGGGTCATCAGCTCACGAGCTGCATCTCTCTGTCGATTCTTCCAAATGAGAAGCACACAGATAACACAAGCCGTGAAGAGGCCGACAAGGGTGAATGCAAGACCGCATGTGAACCCCGTCGGGTATCTGGGCGACTCCCACTTGAAAAAGATGTTGGCCGAGATGAAGTTCGCACAGTTTCCAAAACCGACCATCCAAGCCATGCCCACGGCGATGAACTTGCGCCCACGCAGGTTGGCACTCAGCCAGCCGAGGAGCAGAGGCATCTGGGAGAAAGTGCCCAAGGACATGAAGAAAAGTGCCATGTACCGTAACCCAGCGTGTGGAACATAAGCGTACATGATGGCCCATCCCACGAGCTGGAAACAAATGCCTCCCAGCACAAAGGGGCCGCGGAGGTTGAGCTGTGAAGCCATCCATGTGGCGGAGAGGGAGCCTACAATGCCCGATGCCCATATTGGCATGCTCATGAGCTGTGCGGTCGTCGACTTCCAGCCCAATTCGGTGAGAATAGTCGGGGCGAACGCTGCGATTGATGAAGCTGTGATGTCACAGCAGAAGAAACACCAGGTAAAAAGGTGGATTCGCCAGTCGATGAGCACCCTCCATAGCGGGATCATGTCGATCGCCGATCCCCTGGTCTCGAAACCCCTGGATTCTTCGAGGACTTCAATAAGGCGTTCTCGCTCCTTTGGCTTCAGGAACCATCTCTGGGCGTTCGGGGGGAAGTCTGGGAGTAGCAGTGTGCAGACCGCGGCAAGCACAATAGTCATTAGACCTTCGACCACAAATATCCTAAAGTCGTGTGAGCTTCCTTCTCTACTTCGGAGTTAGATCGGAGGTAGATGAAACTGAGGGGCAAAGTTACCATCTCCAGCCCTCCAGACCACCGGTTCCATCCAAGTTGACAAGTCCATACGCGAGGAGTCCAGAGAATATGGGCCCAGCAAGGGCGAAGTTGAGAAACCAGGCAAAGCGGATTGAAGACTCGCGCTTGGTATAATATATGGACAGCATATATGTGGCCCCAGCAGGAAGAGCGACCTCAAACATGCCCATGAAGAAGCGGATGCCCCAGAGTCCTTGATAACTTGCCGTGAGGCCTTGACACATCCCCAGTACACCTGTGAGTTGAGAATCAGTACTCGAAAATCCAACGATACTTCCAGAAAAATGGACACAGAATGCGTTGAGTAGCCCATTGATGCATACCCAGTAGGAACATTTGTCCGCCAAGGAAATAATTGGGCTTGATCTTGCCCGAGATGAGAATCAAATTGCTCGGCACCTCAGCCAAGACGAAAGGAACATAGAATATCCACAACGCAGTGCTGTAACCCGTCGGCGGCATATTCAAGCCGGCCTCAAGACCCTCAATGCGCGCATTGGCGATGTTGGTCCTGTCTAGAAACAAGAGCATATACATCGTCCCCAGGACGGGGAGGAGAAGGAGATCTCGTTTCCATTGCAATTTCCTGTCCAACTCCTGTGTCGAAGCGACCTCAACTGGTTCAGCGACTTCTTTGTGGTTCATGGCGCTGGAAAAACGTCGACTGCTAGGAGGTTCTTCGAGCGGAGGTTTCACACTATCAAGACACGTTTTCTGCTGACTGCAGGGGGGCCTTTGGGACTTTATATATCCGTCTTGGGTCAATCTGATAATTCGTCAACATGCAGATCACTGCCAAGATATGCCTCTTATCCCAGACAATGCGACCTTTAAACCAATGACCGGAGTCAACAGAGGCTGCAGTCAGCAATCTCCAGGATCACCCGGTACTTCGCTTCGCTTCCGCCACTCTCCGACGAGGGAAGTCGAACTACGCGCCCATATTCTCAGCACCCCAACACTTTCAACCCTCGCTAAGGCAGACCTGCATACAATCCAAGACTCGAACCCCGGGCAACCACTGGTTCTATCACGGGAGCTATCCCAAGGGAGGCCATTCGACCAGATAGCATGCCGTAGGAGGAAGCCACATCCCCATACCACCACGCCCACTCAGATCACTTGTTGACTGACGACTCTGGCTTATCCACCCACACCATTTTCTCTGCCTATTCCCCTTGGACTGGCAAGCGGAAGTTACCGCTCAGAGCGTTATCCGGCATCCAGCTATAATCTGTCAAATCTGAATGTGATTGATATGACGATAGTGACTTGCTCCATTGGCGCGCTGTTCAGGGCTGGGACCAAGAGGGCAGCAGTGGTGCGGATCTCTCCTTCCCCCAGGCTCTCGGACTGGATTTGAGCAGCACATACGGGACCTACATCCAGGGGTTGATCAACCCTGGGCCATACCTCGGCAGGTCGTATATACGCTCTTATTCCTCTGATCCAAAGACAAACTGACTCATGGAAAACCTGTTCGGGATGTTGGATATCAGATCCTCTGGTTTTCTACTTCGGACGGCGAGGTACTTCATTTCATTCGAAGCTGGACTGTTCCTCTTCTGACAAGCTCTTTAAGGACCATATTCATTGCTGCGAACTTTTGCTTCTGGCCTGTGATTGGCAGTGCCTGCGCTCACACCTGGCAGCAGCTTCTTCTTTGCCGTCTCCTTCTGGGCATCAGGGTGAGTGTGGGGGTGGGGAGCAGTTTTCCCATTTTTGCTGCAGAAAACTCTCCTGCTGCCACCAGATGCTCTTGTCATGAGCTGGCGTAAGCATGCCCTGATATCACCACCTGACAGTTATTCTCAACACCGAGCCAAGAGTTGTGGACTGCATTCAGTATCTGCCTCGGGACATGTGCGAACCTCCTTTTTGGTGGTACCGGCATCATCTCGTGGAGGCTCCAGTTTGGCAGCGCCTTCATCCCAGCCATTCCTCTGATGCTTCTAATATTCTTCTGCCTTGAGTCGCCTCGCTGGTACATGAAGAAGAACTGTTATCTCCAAGCAATAAGTTCACTCCTACGACTTCGGAATCACCCACTCCAGGCAGCCCGAGATCCTTACTATATCCATGCCCAGCTTGAGTTTGAACGAGAGATAATACACGGATTGACCTACATCAAGCGCTTGGTCGAACTGTTCACCATCCCACGTCTCCGACGAGCCACCTTGGCCCCTTTCGTCGTGATGATCGCCCAACAAATGTGTGGGATTAGCATCATCGCATTCTACTCATCTAGAATCTTCGAGCAAGCTGGTGCCTCCGCTTACATTGCGCTCGTAGCCTCTTCGGCTTCGGTCTTGTCGATTTTGCCTTTGCCTGGCCTGCGATTTGGATCATTGACACATTTGGGCGGCGATCTCTGCTACTGTTCACATTTCTAAACGTAAGCCTGTCTTCCAATTGAAATTATCCTGTGGCACCAGCTAGCACATTCCATTTACAGATGGCCTGGTTGCTTCCAGCTGCTGGTCTCTGCAACCTGATTCCCGGGACAGGATCCATTCACCTTGGACTCATCGCCCTTTTTATATATGTCTTTGCAGCCTTCTACTCCCCCCGGTGAGGGCCTTGTACCGAATATTCGGCTGAAGTCTTCCCACTGTCACATCGTGAGGTTGGAATGGCATGGGCTGTCGGAACTTGTTTCTTCTGAGCGTCTGTTCTCACGGTTTCATTCCCAGCCATTCTCAAATCTCTCGGGGTCGTGGATGCTTATTGCTTGTCTGCAGGATTCAACTGGTCGCTCTTGTTATGATATTCTTATGCGTGCCAGAGACAAAACAGCGCACGCTCGAGGAGCTGGACTATGTCTTTGCTGTACCCACCCGCACCTTCATCAATTACCAGCTCAAGACCTAGCTGTCTTGGTTTATCAAGCGCCACGTAATTCTTAACGAGAGTGCGAGACTTGAACCTCTGTACCATTTCGGCGTTGCTGGGAGAGCTACGAGCGGAGAGAGCGATACTACCGATCCTAAGGCACAGGGTGAACTGAAGGAGAAACAGAACAGCGATAAAGCAATTTTCACCTCTCAACCTTGAATTAGCATTGCTTTTGTTGATGGAAGTGTTTATAAGGTGAAGGGAACAGTCCACTTGGATACAAGGTTTGGGTAGAGAACGTTGGGGGCACATCGCTGGTAGATATTACTCATGATTTCTTTTCTCTTATATATACCCGGTCTTGATAATATCTCTAAAGTAGTTATAGAAGGTATATTGTTATTTGATATAACTAAATATTAATTTAAATAAGAATTAATCATTGTTAATTTATTTATTTAAATATTAATTAATTCTTATAACGTGGTTCACCCAGCGAGCGATACCACCTAGCAAGCGATTTTTAGAGAAACCACCAACTTTAATCAACCCCAGCACCCACCCAGGGCGTAATGTTCAATCAAAACTGATACCAATTAGTGCCAGCTGCTTTAAATTACTTATTCTCAATTGATTTCGTGAATTTGGAGGTGTGGTGGGGTTGTAGTGCCAGTTTGAAAAATTAAAGTTTTGGTGGGCGGGTTTGTATTTGGTGCAGATCGCGTCCCTATTTTCCGCATCAGTCTCGCATCACTCTACCTAATTAAATATTCAACACACTAGAAATCAACATCCATAATGCCAATTTATTTCAAAAAAGACAAGACCATTTTAGCCCTCCAGGCGATTGAGAAATCCAAAACAAATTATAAAACCCCCTTAAGTGCTGCTCAGGTTGTACGAATCTTTAACGTACCTTACTCTACCCTGAAGCACAGGATAAATGAACAACCCGGTCATAAGAAATTATACATCAACAATTATAAACTCGAACCAATTGAGGAACATGTGCTTATATAACAGATCATCAACTAAAATGCACGAAGATTTCTAATGTAACTTTCTGATGTGAAAGATATAGCTAACCTCCTGCTGGCATCGCGTGGTGGCAAGTTAGTTGGCAAGCGGTAGACTCGACGCTTTGTGGATGCATAACCAAGCTTGAAAACCAGATTCAATCGGCCTTATAATTACCAGAGGGCCCTCTGTGAAGATCCAGAGATCATTAGGAATTGATTTCGGCTGCTTTGCAACATAATGGCTAAGTATAGGATTATGAATTGATACTCTCTATAACTTTAACGAGATAAGCTTTATAATAGGCGTAAATACCGAATTAATAGTGGTTATACGTTTTGATAAGCATGGAAAGGCTAAATCTGTACAGCTTGGAAACCGGAAATGGGCAACAGCTATTAAATGTATTAATGCAAAGGGCTGGTATATCCCGCCGTTCGTTATTATGCAAGGCGCCTACCACCTTGCCAACTGTACTACAGAGTTAGATTTTCCTATTAATTAGGTAACCAAGCTTACTCTAAATATATGAACAGATAGCAAGACTGGTCTAGAATGGATTCACCACTTCAATAAGCATATAATTAAGCGAACTAAGAGTAAATACCGGATGCTTATCCTGGATGGACACAGGAGCTACATATCAGCAGACTTTGAGAGCTACTGTAAAACAAATAATATTATCCCTATCAGCATGTCGGCATATTCATCTCATTTGCTTCAGCTATTAAATGCTTCATTATATTCACCATTAAAGCGTGCATATAGCAATGAGATCAACCTCTTTATCCAGGCCTCCATTAACCACATTACTAAATCCGAGTTCTTTATCACATTCAAAGCAGCCCACGATAAGGTCTTCATAAAGGAAAATATAAAATCTGGATTTAGAGGAGCCGGTATTTTACAGTGGGACCCAGATTTTGTGATTTTAAAGCTTGATATCCGCTTTCGAACCCCGTTACAATCCCTCCATATATCACCATCGAAATGGGAATTACAAACACCCTCCAATGCTTAATAGACTATTCAGCAATAAAGTTTTATTAAGAGAAAGATTTCGGAACATTAGGGAAGTTCTCTTGTACTAATTATCTCGGTAGTTGATCAGCTTGCAAAGGGTTTACAAGCAATAGCACATGAGATCACCATTTTAAAGGATCGGGTCCGCACACTTGAGGATGCTAATATAGCACTCGCTAAGCGCCAGAGGGCAAAGAGAAGTCGGGTATAGCTTAGCGGAGCACTTAGTATTGAGCACTCCCAGGTTATGTTCGAAGAAACAGAAAAGGGGAAGCATCCAGCTGGTGAAATGGTTGATGGTGTCCAGGAGGCGGTCCGCGGCGGTCCGAGCAAACGACGATGTGGCAACTGCAGCGAGACTGGGCATAATGCAAGAACTTGTAAGAAAGATGTAGAAGAGTCTGTTCAGTCAGATTCCGAGTAAATAATAGCACATTTTCAAGCGGTCCGCAGCGGTCCGCCCAAATGGTTAGTCTAGCTGGTGTAGATTGAGGTTGATCTTGCATGGCTTAAATGCTCCATTTTGGTGGGGAAGCTGATTTTCCTACCAAAAATCGGCCACTTTAGACTAGCACTGCATCTACGCAAACACCTCCAAATTCACGAAATCAATTGAAAATAAGTAATTCAAAGCAGTTGGCACCAATTTGTGCCAATTTGATTGACCATTCCGCCCTGGGTGGGTACTGGGGTTGATTAAAGTTGGTGGTTTCTCTTAAAATCGCTCGCTTCGTGGTATCTGTTATGAACCAACACGTCGGCACCAAGGGAACCCATCTGGGTGACCCAGGTAGCCAGGATCGGAGGCCACGACGGCAGGAATCTCGCACTAAGCAACGGAGTCACGGGAACACGCCAAGACCATAGGGTTAGGGTCACGAACCAATAGATCATTGGATCACCAAGTGAGCCACAGATCCAACTGAAGAGTCGAAACATATAAGGACATGGTCATCACCACAGTAGATAGCTTTCATAGAACAGACTCTTCAGTCGTCAATCTAAGTATTCAGTCTTACCCACTGGATAGCCTCATAGCTTCTGACCATACCCTCTTCGTGAACAGTGTCTTCGTATACTGCAACTCAGTCAAGTATCACCTCTGCGCCGCTCTGCTAACATAAACCCTACAGGCTACCTACTGAACCCCATAAAGGTTTGGTGTGATCATTACAGTATCGCTCGCTGCGTGGGGAACCACGCTATATTTTTTAAAAATATACATAACGTGGTTTACCAGTGAGTGGACCATATCACTGAGTGGACCACTTTTGCTATTTCCGCCAACTTCAGCCAACCCAAGAACCCCCCCCCCCAGGGCCAAATAATTAATAAAATTTGACACCAGTTGATGCCAAATGCACTTAATAGCTTATTTTTAATTGATTTTGCTAATTTGGAGCAGTTGGGGTGGGTGCAGTGCTGGTCTAAACAGGCTGACTATTGGTGGGAAAAATACACTTCGCACCAAATGGTGCCAACTTCGACCTTGAAATCGCGGTCCGCTGCGGGCCACCAACACACATATATTCGCACTAATTGGTGCCCAACTAGGCTGTATTTGCTAAAGTATAGTCAGAATCTGATTGATCAGACCCTTCCTCGTCTTTGCACGTTCGTGCATTATGCCCAGTCTTATGACACTTGCTACAGCGTCGTTTGCTCGGTCCGCTGCGGACCTCCTTCTCAGTATCACCGCTGATTTCACCAGCTGGTCGCTTCCCCTTTTCCTTTTCTTTGATTATCGCCTGAGATTCCTCAATACTAAGTGCCCCTCTAAGCTGCACTTGGCTCTTTTTAGCTTTTCAGCGTTTAGCAAGTGCTATATTTGCCTTCTCAAGAGTACGGACCCGATCCTTCAAAAGGATAAGCTCGTTGGCCATCACTTGTACACCCCTTACCATCTGGTTAATAGCCGCTATAATTGGTGTAGGAGAGCTTCCCTGGTGTACGGAGATTCTGCCTTTGATAAGACTTGATTGCTGAATAGTTTGTTGAGCATTGGAGGGTGTTTGAGACTCTTATTGCTGGGGAGAGGCAGGGACGGACAGCATCCGAGTTCCTAGGCGGATTTTAAGCTTGGAAAGAACAGAATTCGGGTCCCAAGGTAGGATTTCAGCTCCCCTAAATACAGCTTCAATATTGTCCTTTATAAAGGTCTCATTGTGGGCTGCCTTAAATGCAATAAAGAACTCGAATTTGGTGATGTGGTTGATGGAAGCCTGGACGAAGTCGCTGATTTCCCTACCATATGCATGCTTTAGAAGCAAATATAACACGACATCCAATAGCTGGACTAGATGAGAAGAATGCGGCGGCATACAGATAGTGATAATTTTGTTCTCTTTGTAGTATTGGTTGAACTCGGCTGATATATAACTCTTATAGCCATCTATAATTAACATCCGGTAATCTACGTCTCTCTTAGGTTTCGTATACTTATCGAAGTGCCGAATCTATTCCAGGCTAATCTTATTATCTGTTTATTTATTTAGAATAGGCGTAATTACCTAAGAGCTGGGAAAACCTGAATTTATGGTCCAGCTTGCGAGGTGATAGGTGCTCTGAACGATAAAGAACGGCGGGAAATACCAGCCCTTTGCATTAATACATTTAATGACTGTTGTTTATTCGCAGTTGCCAGGCTGAACAGATTTAGCCTTTCCACACATATCAGCGCGTGTAACTACTATTAACGCAATAATCATGCTTATCATAAAGCCAGTTTCATCAAAGTTATAGAGGTTATCATTAATAATCCTATATTTAGCTATCATATTGCAGAGGAGCCTAAACCAGTTCCTAATAACCTCTGGATCTTTATAAAGGGCCCTCTGATAGTTATAGGGATGATTAAACCTGGCTGGGTTGCATGTCCACAAAGCGTCGAGCCCAATGCTTGCCCACCGGCTTACCATCTTGCGACGCTAGCAAGAGGTTCGCTATATTTTCCACATTAGAAAGTCGTAGGGGAAATCCTTGGATATTTTGATTAATTATATATTGGATAAGTGTTTGCTCTTTGATTGTGTTAAGTTTATGTGTGTCGATGCGTGATTCTTTGCGACTTTGTTGTTGCATTATTCTGTTGCGTAGTGTAGTCTGAGGAACGTTGAAGATCTTAGCAGCTTTATGCAAACTCATAGGTTTCGCGTTGTTCTTTTTGGAGTTCTGAATAGCCTGGATATTTAAGAGTATTTTGCCCTCTTAAGATGCAGGATACATATTGTGGTTGTTGATTTCTGATGTGTTGAGTATTTAAATAGGGTGGTTAGTGCGAAATTGACGCGAAAATCAGAGACGCGATTGGTATTAAGAAAAGGTGGTCCTATTAAAACCTTAATAATTGCTAGCCCCCCTGCACGCACCCCAACTCCTCCAAATTAATAGAATTAATTAAAAATAAGTAATTGAGCATAGTTGGCACCAATTGGTGCTAACTTTTATTGATTATTTAGCCCGGGGGGGGGGGGTGCTGGGGTTGGCTGAAGTTGGCGGAAATAGCAAAAAGTGGTCCACTCAGTGATATGGTCCACTGTAATGTCCCGAAGCCAGCCGGCACTGGGTGGCCGGTATAGCCTCTAAAGGGGGCTAGCCGGCCCGCCCACGAACCGGCTGGAAGAGGGGCAAGAATCAGTCTTGCACCTACAGTACCCCTAATATCATACTCTCTTCCCAAGACCCTCAGTGACTATTGCGCCTAGCGTTGCCGCACGTTACATCCACTCACTGGTAAACCACGTTAGTTAATTAAAATAATATAAATCTATTTGATATATTTTAACTTGAATTATTTCTTATAAGAAATTTAAGTTACTAATTAATTTATAATTATTTTTATATTTATATGTAAAATTGATTTTATTTTTAATTAATTTTTGATATTAGTTTTAAAAGATAATAGAAAATAATATGTAGCTAAATATTGTGTATTAAATAAGAAATGTAATATTATAAATAATAAATTTAAAAACAATAATTATGAAAAATATTTAATAATAAAATAAATTGGTTTTTAATTTATAAACCCTTTTAAAAATCTTTTTTATACATTTATATATATATATATATATATATGTATATGAAGTAGGACAGACTATATATCCCAATAAGTGTTCTCTAGCAACTCGAGTTCACATGCTGTGTTCACTGCGTGGGAATGCTCATTGGGTGCCAACCGTCAACCTTTAAAACTGGCTAACCGACGTGGATTTCAAAAAAAAAAAATTCCGGGCTTTAGAAATTGCTTTTCTCCAAGCACATTCAATAGTAAACCATGGTCACATAATGGCAGACGTAATTATAATTCATTGATTTTCAAAGTCGACGATCAAATATGTCATCAACTAATGTCCGGAATGACCGAAAGCTGGCCCATTTTCAAATAAAACGTTACAGAGCTTGCGTTGTCCTGAACAAATACGCGGATCCGAAGTCATCGATAGATCTGCCGCCCCCATGAGCAATTTCTGTGAATGGCAACATGAAAAATATGTGGCTACCTCGTATTCGTGGCACAGCGTGACTGTACGAGGCGACACATGTCGTCGTAACGGCCAAGCCGGGCCAATCTCACCCATGGCTCCCCACAGAAAGCTTGTAAATTAGTTTCACAGGACGCCCTAGCAGCTTCAATTGGGCGTGTCACTCTGCCTGGGTGCTCGGATGTTGCCTGTCTGCTGCCTTCGGTTCCCACGGGACGAACGTAGTCGCATGTTTTAAAGCCATCTTTTCTTTTGAGAACACTGCTATGGCCATAATTAGAACTGGAGAGCCCATCCTATTCACTGCAAGGGATATTGGTAAAGATGTATTCAAATGTAGCCGCGCGGGAGAACAGCATCCTAACAGGGAGCAGCACTCTGATACCCCCACGTATGACCCTGCCCAGGCACCATAGCTAAAATCCTAGGTGGATGTCTGTTTCCGGTGATAATATGCTTCTAGGTGACCTGATCACTGTAGGTACAGTCACCATCCCGTGTCACCCGCCGGAATCCTTCCTGCAACTGTTCATGGCGCACGAACCCCTAACATGGGCCTCTGCCATGGGCCTTGAAAGGATCCGAAGGATCTGCAAACAACCTTTTAATTCTGCTCGCCACCGAACCGTTCTCTACAGTAGTTGAAGCTCACACAGTGCAGATCCATTGGGAGCCAAGAAGCGCTCAAAGGCACGAAATGACGGGAGGCAGGGCCTTGTGATATTTACGTGGTCAAGTTGAAATCAGACAGCCGTTCAGCCTCGTCTGCAAACCATTTTCATACTCTCCTCATTGTGCCCTCCCCCCCCCACCCCCCCCCCACCACCCCCGGTTGAATATTTGAGAATAATACATCGTTCAGAAAGGGAATACCCCAGTGCGACCAACTTCGCAGGTGTGAGGCATTCAAGAAGCTAGTCCCAATAACATTCAGTGGGTTCCCAAAATACTTCAGACGTCAAGTTAATTCACACCGGTCGCGCCGATAGGCAAAAGAGAGGCCCATAATCTAAATTTGTGGCCAAATCAGGAGTCAGAGATCTGAAAAGGAATGATGGTCGCAGACTGTGAGGCGGGATCTCAGACAGGAGACGAAGCTCTGAGGGAGCCAGTCACCATCTGAAGACAAGCGCTTCACTCGAACTCCTTTCCCAATAATTTCTAAAATATTTCTTTCAACCTGGACTATGCTGTGAAACCTCCAAGATAAAAAATCGCAAGTGGTCCTCAGTCTCATATTCCATCGCGTTGATTGCCGTGGACAATGGTCACTTACTAAGCCACCAAAGCCTGTCACCCGCAGTTGGCCTCGACGGCGCGAATTGCAGACGAATCAAAGCCGACCAGGCTTACGCATAGACATATAGTAGAATATGTGGACACAGATAGATAGCTAGTAAGACAGATAGAAAGAGGGGCAGAGGTTTGCGATCACATACTATCAGTATAGTCATGTTGAGCAGCTCCAGCCGCAGTAGTAGACTCGTGCACATCCGCGTGGGACTCTTCGGACATGGCTAGTATTCAACACATTCCAGCGGCCATCGTCGCGTGACCAGTGGCCTCAAGAACCGACCAACCCTGCCTGGTGCATTCAAAAGGACCACCACGAGTACCGATGGCAGTCAGAAAGGCTAGAGTAAAAATGGAGTGATAAATCGCTATGGTATCTCAACAACTCGAATACACCATCGATCTATAACAAACAAGCCCACTCTCAGACCCAACAGCAACCAACACACAGACCAGACCGATATAAACACAAAACGCCTTCCCTTGCAGACTCCATGCTCTATCACACCGGTTTTGAATTGTATCAAACCTATATTTGTCATGCCACGGCGAGCCCTGGCAGGTTCTGTTCTCAGTCATCCCGAGCGCCTTGTTACCTCATGCGGCGAGCCGCACAGCTGTTCTTGTTGCCATCTTCGAACTCGTCGGGCTTATTGCTGCATCGATCCCTCGCCAGGGTACGGCATTCGGGGCTCTTGGAACAGCCTCAACATGCCCTTCCTGATGTCACTCAGCTCCGACTTTTGCTGCTGGACAATGTCGAGAAGGTTGCGGTATTTCCTCTCCCACTTGGTACCGTCGATGCCGCCGCCGCCCTCCTCGTCGTCATCATCGCCCCTTTCTGCCATGTCGCTGTCGTCTTCTTCCCCCTCGGCATCCTCGTCATTCCCCGTTGCCCCAAGTGCGGTGTCATGCCTGCTCTTCTTGCCTCTGTGGCCCCTCCACTTGCTGTGCAGCAGCGCGACGCGGATGCTGTAGGCGCCCTTCACATCACCGAGCTGCAGCTCCCAGTTACAGTCGTACACGTTGGACCCGTCTCCGCCGACCGTCTTGTGCACCTTGACGCTCCTGCCGCTCCTGAGGAGGCCACCGCCGATCAGGGCTGCAACATTGATGAGGAAGGTCTCTTTGCTGGCCGCGCCTTTCATAATGTCTTCGATGACTTGTTGGTAGATGCCCGCGGCCTCGTCGACGCTGCATGCTGGAATCCGAGTGCCAATTGAGTCGAACCAATCTGCTCCTACTATATCATATATGAAGAAGGATTCGAGCGCGTCGAGGTTTGTACGGTCGGTGGGGTCCGAGAACTGTATTCCCTTATGACTTTCGGCTGCTGCTTGATGTTGAGGTGATGGGCCTTGTCCCTGTTGGAATTGTCGGTCCGTTGTTGCGTACGTGAAAGCATCATTTGGTGACATCGCCGCGGACACACTCGGCTGAGAGTGCTGCTGGAAATGCTGCTGCTGGTGTTGTGGTTGTTGCTGCTCGTGCAGAGGGATATAATTATGGTTTGCTGTCCCGAATGCCTCCATTACCAGGGCATCCGTGCTCTGCGGCATTGCACCAAAGTTAGCACTATGTTGACCTCTCATAGCTCTGCCGTTGATCATCACCACGGGCGGCGTGCCCGCATTTCCCGGTGGCGTTGCGAGCCTGACCTCTGCACCTGATCGTTCCGGCACCTGCAATGAAAGTCGGCTTCGGGTGGGTCTAAGCGTCCGCGGATGGGACTGGTTCTGCAACGACGCATCAAAGGGAGCATGCTGTTGTTGATTCATGACAAGATTCGACTGGGGCTCCGTGGCCATAGAGGCAGCCGGATGGTTCGGACTGGCAACCATCACCGTGCCCGGGATGTTAGGTGTCATGTGTGGAGAGATATGGTCGTAAGTAGGACTGCTCTGAGCGGGAAAGGCGTGGAAAGGCGAGGCGTCGCTGGTCGAATTGGTGTTTTGGCGGTTCAGAGGAGGTCGCCCGCGGGTCTTCCCAGGACCACCTGGACCGCCACTCCTCCAAGCTGACGACACGACCTTCGCTCCATGTCGTTTGTTGGCTTTTGGTTTACTTGGTGCAGATACAGGCTTAACCTCTCCAGTCTGGCTGGGCCAGAACCCATTCCCGGGTGAAGGAGTCATTCCTGAGTACGACTGTGCTGTTAATGGAGTCTGCGTGAAGTTATCGCCCGCCCAAGCAGCCCCTGGAGTACCCAAATTCAGGTTCAACCTGGCGAACTGGTTTTGGGAAGGCGACGGAAAGACCACAGTCCCGGTTCCTGTTCCGGCATTGGCCGGCCAGAGGTCAAGTGGCTGGATGCCACCACTGCTGCCAGTCCCACCTACTCCCAACTCTTCGCCACCACTTTCGGTACGCGGTTTCTGCGAGGGCGACCTGCTTGAGTCTTCATTATCTGGACGCTTCCTCCCTCTACGCGGCCGAATTTGTGGCAACAGCGACCTCAAGGCCATGTCGTCTTCTGCCGCTACGCCATCACGTCCCTCTTCTAGGACCGGGTTCGGATCTGTGGGGATCTCCGTCCAGTATGGATGAGGGTTGCCTAGAAGGTAGTCGAAGAAGGCATCGATATGCATCGAGTGCATCCACCGCTGGACCATATTAGTTTCTGCGGCTAAATGTCATCGTGTTTAGACCTTTTTACCTTCAAGCGCACGGCGTACTGCTGTATCTTTTGCGCGCTCTGTCCCTTGTCCTGGTCCGGCGGGTCGACCCCTAGTTGCAGTGCCAGATCTGCCCAGGTCTTAATCTCCTTGATCTGAAAGAGCCCAATCAACTCGAAGAGTGTATAAGTGCTGAATGATTTCCCGCCACTCTTGGGCGGGGCCCTGAAGGCGTCTCTCAGGACTACGGTGTCAGTTTCTGGCGGTACGCCCGGGTTACAGTAGAGTATGAACTGGGCATAGGCGTCGTCGATGGTCTCGGGCGTGACCTTCCTGTTGGGCAAGGCACGGCGGTTGGATGTTGGTCTTGGGGCAACATTTCTGGCGAGAATGTGGGTGCTGTGATGATGCATCATGCCCATCCTGGGATTGGCATGTGCCTTTGATACCGTTCCCGAGCATTCAAATAGGTGTAAGGAGAGGACAGGACATGGACTCCAGTATGACTGAGCAGTGAGAGGAGGTTGGAGCTTTTGCTTATTCAGATAAGGCTGGAGTGCACACATACGTCACGGAGGGTAGGCAAGGCTCGTATAGATGATGGTGTGAAAAACTGGGAGAGCACAACGGGGGGATGCAAGGTAGTCATCCAGCGCCTCTCGGCCGATAGAAAGGGGATGAGGGTCGGTGAAGGCACCAATAGCCTCGTGGATCTGAGGGATCGCTCAAGGTGAGCCTTCGGAGCCTCCTTTCCAGCCTAGGAGAGGTGAAGGATCAGCCTCGCTACGGCACATGGGATCCTGATGCCTAGTGGGCTATGGTGCAGTCTGGGTGTCTGGGGTTCCCGTGTAGGGCGCAAGAATTGCGAATAACGGAGGGGAGGCCCGAAAGCTCAGCCACGGGGATGACAGTACCGGTGCCAGACTAAGATCAGATCGGATCAGATCACATCAGACCTGGCATTTGAAGGGCGACAGCCCCTGAAGATGGTCGGGGCAGACCTTGGCCGGCCATCGTGAGGTAACAGTGTATGTTACTGCGCAAGTAGGGAGCTGTTTCTGTCCCCGGAGAGGAGTGTGAAGAGGACGAGCCGACCAAGGCTGGCTCAACAGAGGCGCAGGGACAAGACCGGGCGTTTCTCTGTGGGTTGCTTGTTGTCTTTTTCTGTGGATGGCTCTCAAGGGACCCCGGGCCCAAGGCCTATTGGTCGGGGCGAGGCGAGGGGTCCTCCACAACCAGACCGTGCAAGTCTTTTCTAGCAGTTGGTGAGGGCGGAACAGGCGTGTAAGACGAAGATGGCAAGGAAAAGGCATGGTTGACGGGGTAGCACCAGATCAGATCTGGGCCGTTCCGCTCCTGTTGAGCGCGTCCTTGTCAGCCACAAGAAAAGACAGGACCAAGGCGGCAGGAGGGCTTTGGCTTGATTCTCCTGGACATGGAGGTGACATGGCAAATATGACATGAGCACTGCTCGGTCTCAGCCAGGAGTGCAGATAAAATGTCTAGTCAACGACAGGCGCATGTCGAATGGAGGTTGTGGTCGGCGAGAGGACCAACCACGCGTCGAGTCTAAGTGTCTGCCTGTAGCTGCGCTTCCTCTTGTGGATCTCACATTAGTCTGGCTTGTCGTCTACAGGGTAGTTCCCAGCGCGGATAGCGGCAGCAATACTCGCCAGCCAGTCTAGGCAACTTATTCCCGAAATAGCAATGATAGCAGGGGAAAGGAGGGGGAGCACTATGTTTTCTGGAGTCCGGACCACCTGAGGATGCTACCTGGATGTCGAGCTCTGGCTTATTGTTCACTGATGCGGATGGGATGGGGGTCCAAATGAGTGATGAGTGATGTGACTGATGACTACTGATGACACGAGCGCCATCCAACACCAAGGAGGCGACCTCGCGAACGGTCGAGTGAGCATGCAGCATTCAGCCAATGCCTGGTAGTCGCCAAGCAGTCCGAGGTGAGGGCCAGCGGCCGGTTGTGTGCAAGGCAGCTTGATCAGGGCATGGGCGGGTGAGGATATCCGTGCAAGACAGCACAAGACCAAGCAAGACAAGACGAGACAATACAATACAATAGACACGACGCGACGCAATAGTGCGCATGCCAGCCCATCACAGCTCAACCGCTACACCGCCACGCCTGCGATCCCAGCCATGTCGACAATGGCACGCCACGTGGAGAAGGCGGCGGCCATGACAGAGGCCCAGGTTGAAAATCAGTACCTTATATTAGTAGCATTAAAATTAGTATTTAGTATTTGGTACTAATATAAAAAATGTCTTTATTAATAACAAAAAAAAGTTCAAAAAAATAAATAAAATATTCTAAAAAAAAAAATCTAAAAATTAGAAATAAATAAAAATGAAATAAATGTTTAAAATTAAATAGTTTTAGCGCATTTAAAATAAATATTTCAAAAAACAATTATTAAAGTTTTAGTCATATCTTATGTTATAAGAATATCAAATTAGTTTTTAATATTTTATTTAATAATTTAATCCAATGTTCAAGAGAAAAGAAATACTAAACTAATCAAACTAAATTCAATCCTGAGAGGCCAATTGTGGCAGCGCGGACCCGGTCTGTTGGACAATATCTGGCAGTGATATCTCGAGGTCCTGGTGGACGGCTCGGCCGTCAGCCCAGAGAACTCAGGCGGCAGACCGAGTGTCATAACGGACAAGGAGAGCCGGTTAGGAAGCGGGCGGGAGCGGGCATGACGAGCAGAGAGTGGGCATGGATCAAGAGTTGGTCGGTCAATGAGCAGTCATAGAGCAGTCAGAACAGTGGGCAATGAGCATCAGAAACAGATAGGATTAGGAGCTGGGGCTGCAGTTGGGAGAATCCTTCTGTGGGCTGGCCTGGGAGGCGACTCGTTGACAACGACTGGCACCTGTTCCTTCAAGTGAGCAGAGCCGGAGGTTGGTCTTCCCTTGCTGAAGGATTGACGGTGCAGCCGGGGAACCACCAACACACCCACCCACGCATACCCACGCACACCCACGCACACCCACGCACACCCACTCACACCCACGCAATTCATGCACTCCCGCACGCACCACATTCACACTCCTGTTGTATTATTAGATATTATCATCATCATCGCCCAAGACGCCGTTTATCCATTTCCTCAAGCTACTCATTACTGGGTCGAGCCAGCAACGAAGCAAGCAAGCAACCAACCAACCAACCTGCTCAGAGCCCAAAAGAACCCTGCCTGCATAGGCCATGAGCAAACAGCACCGGGATCACCAACGGACATGTGCAGTGTGCATTGGGTCGTCGCATCCTGCCAAACTTCTCAGCCAGGTCTGATTGCATTGGCCAGGAGAGACCGCGTCTGAGGATCGATGTTGGGCCCTCTGCCTGCTGCGTCTCTCGAGACACGGGTTGGAAATCCCCAGGCCCTATGAGGTCGCTCTGCCCGGGTACTCGGTCGTCCGTCGACAGGAGAGGCGGCCGAGACACGACAAGTGCGAGCCATCCCGCATGCATTGGACTGTGCAGGAGGCCATCACCCGCTGGGCTGCTGCTCCTGGCTTCTCTGCGCTGGGTGACACAACGTTGGAAGCGCGACCGCCGCCAATGCCGCCCTGTTCATCCTGCCCGCCATGGAAGCATGGTTCTGGAAGACCCGGGCCAGCCGGCTGATTCCTGATCCTTGGAATCCGCGCGGGGCTGAAGGCCGAAGATGCCTCGTCCCATGTCTCCTGTACTGTAATGTACGGTCTTGTACTGTGCTCTGCTCTTTTGTGCTGGGGCTGTGGGGTTGGCCGGGCTCGCTCTGTATCCTGACTCTGGGGCTGAACTGGCTTACTGTAATGCGGCAGGGCTTTGAAATCCCAACAGGCTGGGTCGGCAGATGCAACCGAAAACAACGATAGGCCCAAGACAACCAGGTCCCACCCATCAATCATCGTCATCAGGGACCACCTGCATGCAGTTGGCTGTCAGATGCCAGCTTTACCAGCCCAACTCGGGCGGAATACAATGCCTCTGAGCAGAGCCCCGGCAAAGTTCGGCGGTTCGGGGAGCTGTCCCAGGCTGCTGGGTCCTGCGTCCAACCACTGCCGTGCCGTCTCTGCACTCGGACCTCGGCTGATTTGCATTGCTCAGACGCCGGTTCGCTTGGATCAACTGACTGATTTGACCACAGCTACCTAGGTCTGCCATGCCACGCCAACGTCTCCGCATGCAACGGCGACGACATGAACGAAGACATCAACTAACCACTCATTTGTTCTGTCTCGTCTGCAATCACCAACAAAGACCATAATTTTCGACGTTGGATTGACCCAAACCGCAAAACATCACCAATCCCAAACCGACGTCATGGCACCTGCTGCATCCAAGCCCGTGATACCCCAAAACGACAATGTCGCCCATGCCCTTGCCGGTGCCGGTGGTGGGATTCTGTCCATGGTCCTCACGTACGCGCCGCTTTCGTGCATTTGCCTCCACCGGGCCTATATCGGGACAGAAACGTTGGCTGACCTGACCCGTTGCTCATAGTTACCCTCTGATCACCCTCTCCACCCGCGCCCAGGTCGAGTCCAAGCGCGCCGACTCTACCTTCCTCAAAGCCGTTCGCCAGATCACAGCCCGTGAGGGTATATCCGGCCTCTATGCAGGTCTCGACTCGGCCTTGTTCGGCATCTCGGTGACCAACTTTGTCTACTACTACTGGTACGAATGGACCCGCGCCTTCTTCGAGACCGCCGCCGAGAAGGCAGGAAGAGCGTCGAAGAAGCTCACCACGGTCGAGAGCATGATCGCCGGCGCCCTGGCCGGGTCTGCTACCGTCATCATCACAAACCCAATCTGGGTCATCAACACGCGCATGACCACGCGGAAACACCAGGCTGAGGAGGGCGAGAAGGAGACACTTCCCGGAGGAAGCACAAAGCCCATCAAGGCACCTTCGACTATTGGCACGCTCCTCTCGATGCTGAAGAAGGAAGGCCCGACGGCGCTGTTTGCAGGCGTGCTCCCGGCCCTGGTCCTCGTCATCAACCCCATCCTGCAGTACACACTGTTTGAGCAGCTCAAGAACGTGGTCGAGAAGCGCCGGCGCGTCACCCCGACGGTCGCCTTCTTCCTGGGTGCCCTGGGCAAGCTGTTCGCCACGAGCATCACGTACCCGTACATCACGGTCAAATCACAGGCCCACGTGGCCGGCGGCAGAGGGGAGGGCGGCGGCGGCAAGAAGGAAGGCATGTCAGGCGCTATTAGAAGGATCGTCAAGGAGGAGGGCTACGCGGGCCTGTACAAGGGCATCGGCCCCAAGGTAACCCAAAGCGTCCTCACGGCCGCCTTCTTGTTTGCCTTCAAGGACGTCCTCTACGAGCAGACAATAAGGCTGCGACAGCGTGCGGCCACCAAGGCCCTCGCTTGAACGGACCGATCGTATCCTGCCTCGGGGATGCGAACTGCTGGTCGGCGCGCATGGAGTCAGCCAGATGACCAACAAGCGCGCCCTGACTATCCCGAGTGCGCACTAGTTCAATCCGTTGTGTTTTTATATTTCTCTTTTCGCTTCGCAGCAGCGTGACATGTGATCCAATAACGAAAATAATGTCAACGGGTTCGGCTTGGCAGTGGTTGACCGGAAATTTAGCATGTGATTGTATGAATTCGGGTGGTGACGGCTACGGGAATCCACCGACCCCGGCCCCTAAGCAGGGGCTGATGTGCGGCAATGTACCCGTCTGATTGTGCCTGTGTCGTGCAAGAAATACATTGAGATAGGGGGGCAAAAATGACGCTCCAAATGCAAGTTCACAGAACGCCGCCTGTTTTCTATTGTGATTCGATCGATGTCTAGTTCCATCATGCTGATGACCCCTTGAAAGCCGCACCGCCCTTCACTGTGATCTTGGGGATAATCCACCACTCATGGTACCCCTTGTCCGGACCCAGGATCTCAACAGGAGCCTCTACGTCCTCGCCCCTATCTCGCGCGTCAAGAACCTTCCTCAGCGCCGTGGTGGCCAGGCCGGCCTGGATCACACTCTTGAAGCCGTTCCTCGTGCCGGCGAGCCAGCGGCCGTAGGTGCCCTCGCCGGCAGCGAAGGCCTCTTTCTCGTCGAACTTGGTCAGGAGCTCGTAACCCTTCTTGGCGCCAGTAACGGCGGCCTCGGCCTGCTCGAGCAGGGCACGGTCGCTCTTGTCGGGCTGGCGGGCCGAGTGGGCGAAGTCGGCAAAGGTGGGCAGCTCGGGCAGCTCGACGGGCAGGAACGGCCGCATGCGGATCTCGTAGCGCAATGCGTCGGACGAGTACGGGCGTGGCGGCGGCGAAGCAAGCCCGAGGCGGTCGTAGACCAGCGCGTACACCGAGGCCAGCGCGTCTGCCAGCTCCCACGTCACGGCGGCATCGAGGATCGTCGCCCGCAGGTACGACAGCGACCGGGTCACCTGCGCCTCCTGGCTGGCCGTGAAGGAGGACGGCCTGGCACGTAGGTCGTTGAGCGTGCGCACCGCAAAGGCCTTGATGCGCTCGACGTGCGCGGCCCGCGTCCTCGCAAGGTAGCTGAGGTACCAGTACATTCCGCCCAGCTCGTCCGGCTGGTAGACCTCGAGCTCGAAGCCGAGCTGCACGATCCACTCCATCAGCCGCAGCTTGTACAAATACGCCCAGCTGGACAGCGGCAGCGAGTAGGTCGGGCTGGCGGCGCCGGACCCGAAGGGCTGGTACTGCATCGGCTTCTCGTCCAGCGCCAGCTGCAGCAGTTGGTCCAGCTCCTCGGCGTCGGCCTGCACCGCCTCCCAGTCTTGGATGGCATGGCACAGGGTGCGCCGCACACGACAGCGGTTTTGGCAGAACGCGCGGAACACGTCCAGGTACGACTGAGCCGCCCGCTGCCGGAAGATTTCCATCTGGTGGGCGACTGCGAAGCGCGGGTCATTGGGGCTCTCGACCTTGTCATTAGCGGGGTCGAGGAGCCTGCTGCATGGGAGGACGACGATGGACAGGTCATCGTCAAAGACCTGGCGGATGCTGAGGCAGCCTAGCATGATCATGTCTTTGAAGAGGTAGTTTTGCAAGAGCGTTCGGATATACACCAGTGGCTGCGGTTTCTTGGCCTGGAAAGATAGGACGAAGTTCTAATCTCTTGTGTTAGACAGCATACATCAACCGCAGGAGACACCGTGACTTACCAACAGGCTTTGTGAATCCGAATACTTGAGGACATCAGTGACCTCGATGCCATCCACAAACAGGCGCTTGAGGTGCGAGTATGTGTCCTCGAAACTGAGCCGGACAATAGGCCTAGGCGGCATGGTGCTGGCCAGCCGCCGTTGGAGCTTTGCGCTGAAGCACTCGGGGACAGGTGTGCCGAGATGGTGAGACTTACTGATGGGCTCCAAAATAGATCTCATCTGGATCCATGGTGTCTTCAAGGATTCTGGGTGGCTCCTCAGCTCGGAGAGCTCTATAGCGCGTAGAAACGCATATCTGAGCTCGAGGCGGAAGTCGAGTGCCTCTACAATTTCTTGCCCTATGTCATGCTGGTGGTTGCGGAGCAGGCGACGGGCCTCCTGCAACGCGTCCCTTATCTGCTCCCTGTCGATGTTATCGAGAAGGGATCGGTGGTAAGTATTTGTGACAAAGTCCTCCTCCTAAATCATGAATCAGTTGGTGCACATGGTTCACGGGTGTGGTTTTCGTTGGCGTCTCACCTCGTAGTAATGCTCAAACTTGATACGCTCATTCACGTACCAACATGCCTTGAGCAGACCCAAGCAGTATGCCCTGAGGACGGAGAGCATCGGGTCCCTGTGGACGAAGTCTTCGGCGTTGCGAGTGAAGTGAGCCTCCTGGATCACAACAGGTTGCGGCATCATAATGGCCTCTAGATATACGCTGGTAAAAAGAGTCTGGGACAAGGGATACCCCAAATGCCACGCCACCTATGTCGAGATCAGCTACGGGCCCGCGTGTGCTGGAAAGACACAGGCCTGACGCACCTCATGGCAGAGAAGCTGGTCGATGATACCCAGCACCTCCTTCGGGAGCAGTGGGCGTGTCACATCGTAATCATCGTCCAGAGACTCGCCTGCTGCAAGACATCCGCTGTCCATCTTGGGGTCCATGATCTGCGACAGGGAAGGGAGTAAGTTTCAGGCACAGAGGCCACTGCATACAGGCAGACAAGAGGTACCTCAAGTGCCCCGACGGACTCGAATAGCGTGAAGAAGCCATCCTTGACCAGCTCGCCCGGCTCGAGCGCTGTGGGCCGGTCAGTGGGAGGATCAAGGCTGTGGCGTGAGCGGCTGTGGGTGCTTACTGTTAGAAGCTGCGATGAACTTCTTCGTAATGTCTGTGGTTATGATGGCCTCACTGGTGATCTTGGGCGGTGGAGGCTCATCGTCCAGGTCTGATAGGCCTTGCTGGTTCAGCGAGAGCCCCAGAAACTCTAAGCTTCGTTAGAGGATGCGCAATGCTTATAATGCGTGGGGTGCTTCCGGGCTGGGATAGATAGATCCACACCTCTGGACATCCCGGAATCGTCCACCGTCATCATATTGCCTCGAGATCTGCGTTCACTGATGGCCGACTGGAATCATTCATCGATGCGGTACGGCAATGGGGAACACAGACTGGATTTTGTTGGGAATGGCCCAGGTGCAGCTTGCAGTGCAGTGCAGCAGCAGAGGTGGCCTTGCCTAATAGACGAAGGTTCGAGTTCAAACGACCTCGGATCGTGTCGGGCAGAGATTTGACGACTGCTCTCCGGAGTTCCACCGTAACCCAACTATCGAGCATCAGAGTGCACACGCCTTTTTAAGTACGTGTGGCTGGTGATTTTATGCGAGTCCTGCCTTGAAGCAGAAGAAGACCATTTCGCATTGTAGAGGTTGAAGTTGCAACTCGCTGAGGGCAGACTAAGACGGTTTGCTAGTAGTGCCCGTCCTGGGTGCCTACGGAGGTCTTTAGCGACCACTGTTCGCAAATTCAGAATCACCTTTAGACACACCTACCCCAAGCACCCTAATCTTTTTCTACTTGCAATCAAACCTTCTACCCAATATACCTAGCCAAATAGCTACATAGCACCCAGAAAGAGGGCTACATAGCACCCACAGCGAGAGTGGTCGCTACAGGACTCCGAAGGTGCCCGCCGTTCCTGGAGCAGTGCCTTGCTTGGGTGCTAAGGCAGGCAGTTTACTCACTGCTGGTACTGCGGTTCACGCGCATCATATGTCATGGGGTCTAAGGCGACCAAGTTGGTGGTTATGAAGTGTCAATTGGCTTTTCTCGATACCCTGCCATATGATACACCCAGTCTACGCATCCATATTGACCTCCCGGCACGTCTCCCGCGAAGTTGTAGGAGCGTCACGTCCTGCCCTGATCTCTATGCGTGCACCGTCCCAATCCTGACTCTCACAGCTTCCTCCCCTGGTGCACCTTATGACGAAGATCCAGCGTTCTCAGCCAGGGCAGCGTTCGCCTGCGCAAGGTTCTTGTTCTCGCCCTGCTTGCCGTTCTGCCATCACCACTTCTATCAGCCTCCGTCTGACCCCGGACGCCCCATGCCTCCCGGTGTCGCAGGTTTGACTTACCTCCCACTTTGCGAATCGCAGGTCCATGTCTCCGCGGCGCTCGGCGGCGAGTCGCTTGTCATCCTTCAGGCTTCGGCGCACGACGCGGCCGGCGACGGCGAGGTAGCGGTTGTAGCTACACGGTTGCAAGAGGACGCCTCGTCAGTCTCCGGGATTGGGGCGGGCAATCGAGGGCTGCAGATCTGATCGGCCTGCCAAAAGATTACTCACCTAAGGCCTGCGGCTTTCCACGCGAACGTCATCTTGGCTGTTTGTTTGTGGGGTTGAGGATGGTCGGGTTTCTGGAGGTGCGAGGGTGGTGACGGCGGTTCCAAGATCCGCGACAAAACAGCTCAAGGCGAACGAGCCAGCCGGCGAGCTACGGACGGGACCGGACTTTTAGTCATCACGTGACCCCCTCCGGGTTCGAGCATGCCGGACAGGCTTCTCTGGGTTGCTCTTCTTTCTCGTCGAATGGATGAGGCGCGACTATTTGGATTTAACAGGTTGTTCGGCCTGCTGCACGCGTCTTTCTCTCAATCATGGCTTTTCCGTGAATAAAGTGAAAATTTGCGATGCTCCTGTCTAGAAAAGTGCTATATTCACAGAGCCTCTTGGCACGTCTACAACGGCTTGGACTGTTGATACATTTTTCCCACCCCCTCAATTGATGCGTGCGATGAACTAAGATTCTATACCTTGAGACCAATCTCCTCTGCGTATGGGAGCACATACAGGTCTCCCGCTGCTGCCACCGTCGCCTTACCGTCCAACAATGCCTTTGCGGCCTGAGGTATAACACGTTAGTACATTGGACGTTTTGAGGTGGGAACCTATTAGAACTTACCGCCTTGATATTCTCGGCAGTCACTGCCTCGTAGCTCTTCAGAGCTTCCGAGACCTGGAAGATCTTCCCACCGTGGATCAGGCTGTTGCCCGCGGAGACGATGCCAGTGCCAGTCAGCTCGTTCTGAGACAGCAGGTCGAACTTGGCCTTCGCAATCGCCTTGGACAGAACCTCCTTGGTGACTCCGGCCTCGGCAACGCTCTTGAGGGCCTTGACGGCCTCCTCAGCACCCTTCCGTACAGCGCCAGAGTTGCCGGTGATCTGGATGGTCAGGAGACCGGCGTCGGTGTAGGCGAGGTTCTTGGCAACGATGGTAGAGCCGGGGGCGGCCGCCGAGGCCTTGGAGAGGAGGCTGAAGCCGGGAGACCACTTGATGCTGGACTGGCCGCCGAGGAGGGCTGTCAGGACGGCAACGTCCGCCTTGTCGGAGTGGAGGTTGTGGCCGGGGAAGGCGAGCACCACGGCGTTGGAGCCGGCCAGAGATGTCCGCTGCTCGCCACCGTAGTACTTGGTGGCCTTGGTGAACAGCTGCAGGGGGCTGGAATTCGACGCGGGAACGTCCCTGAAGAAGGGCTCGATCCACTTGGAGAGGCTAGCCTGGCTGGCACCATCGGCGACGATGGCAATGTTGGGCTTGTTGTAGACAGCCTCAGCGAAAGCGGCGATGGAGTTCTCGTTGAGGTAGGGGCCCAAGGTCGTCGAGCTAGACGGGTAGATGGAGGAACCGAGGCCCTTGTGGTAGGCGACAGAGTGAGCGTTGTCGAGGGCCTGGCCGAGGGCGTCGTTGGTGAGCTTGGCCTGCTTCAGGTGCACGATCCTCTCGATCTCCTCCTGGAACTCGTGGGCTGGCCATCAAAAGCATTAGCTGGGCAACCCTCCCCGACCACCATCGCATGCAAGAAGCTCACGTACTCGTGTATCGCGTCTTGGTGATGACCTCACCGAGGAGCTCGGTGAAGTAGGGCAGGTCATCCCGCAGGAAGGCGGCCTCGACCACGAGGGCCTCTCGCGTGTGGTAAGCAGTCAATTGACCCCCCAGGAGCTCAGACTCTCTTGTGATCCTCAGGGCCGACCGTCTGTCGGTGTTCTGCAGGCAGGACAACAAATTAGCTCATGGCTTCCCGCGTGGGTCGCGGGACTTGGGTGGTGTGTTGACTCGCCTTGAAGGCAAACTCCTCAAGCCCGATGGACAGACCAGGCAGCGGCTGGTACCTGGTTCCGGCCTTCGCGACGACGGCGACACGGGCGGTGGGGCCCCTGGGGTCGCGGCTGGCGACTTTGATGCCGTTGATGTCTGCGGATTCGTAGGATGCGGTTTCGGTGGAAGCTGCGGCGTACCCGCGTCGCGGGGCGAGGCTGGCGCAGTCCTGCCTGCGGAGGGCAAGACGGGCTCCCCTCGTCAGAGCTGATCGGCCGATCATGATGTGAGGGGCGGGTGGTGGGTGTGTCAATTGACGGGCTTTGGTGTCTGCGACCGAGGGACGGGGGACCTGTTCTGCAGGAGACGAAGCTTTCGAGATTGACCCGACCCGGGAAGCCAGCAAGAAATTCCGGTTCGCTCCGGCCTAAGCAGCAACCTCTTGTCTCGGATTGGCTGGGCGGCTAAACTGCACTGGGGGGCACCCAACTCTTTCTGTTTGAAGGGCTGTCAAGAACGAAATCCTGGCCCAAAAGCTGATTTACCTCGACAATATACGAGTCCAAGTCAGTTTATCTAGAATCCTTATCATCAGAGACACATGTGCAGGAGTCTGCAATTGGTTCAACAGATAGGCGGTCTTGTTCTTGCAGGCAGTCTCTCCCAAGTTATCGCGATCATTAAGCCCACCGGGCCTTCCAAACCAAGGAGCGCAGAGAGTCATCGACTGACACCACGTAATTAATGTACATGCAATATGTACTTGTACACCTAGGTACATAGGTACAGAGACGGCTTTGCCTCGGGAGCCTCTTCTTTTGCTTTTTGCTTTGCTGGCAACGACGTCGATTTGGAAAAGCAGCACTGATCATATAGCCACATGCATCAGTGTTATGATGTTGATGTGTATGCACACACACGAGTTGGCTTAATGCCGCCTCAACGCTTAGAGAAACGGTACGGGGCCAACTTGGCTTACTGCCTTCCCTTTTCTCAAGTAGCTGCAGTAAAGAGATGTTCTCCATCTGCACGCATACCAAGGAGCCCAAGTACAAGGGTCCATTTCAATTTTAAAAGTTTATTATAAATTGTTGGAAGGCACCACTTCGGGCCTGTCAGGGCTCAGGCTAAGGCGCCCCAACAAGGGATGAGCAGCCCTGGCTATGGCAAGGGATAAGCATCCCTAGCTATGGCTAGGGATGAGCTGTGAGCACTGTCATCCATAGGAAATGGGCAGGATATATAATACGTGACCAGACGTGCTGCAATCACAACGATTAGTTAGGCATCGAAACATAGTACAGAATGTTCAGGTCCTGATCTGCCCACTAGCAATCCTTTGCCCAGCATCTTCCCCAAAGACTCCTGACATAAATAAATATTAAAGCTGCTTCATATAAGCTTTCATCTCAGTTTATTTCATGAGCATTGTCCCTGAGACCTATTTTGATTATTATAAATTTTTTTTTTATCTTTTCAATAAAAGAAATGAAAAAGAAAGGTAGAGGATATGTAGGTTTAATATATTAAAAATAATTATATGTACAGGCTGGGTTCAGAGTTTTGTTGCTAATTAACGTTTGGTCCACGGAGAAGAAAGTGAACGCGCAGGTTGGGCATTATGTCTTAGTGTATGCAGAGGCTATTTGGAGCTGTTCTTGATAAGTTTCCAACGGCCTGGCACCATTTGCACCCCAGGCTGCTAGGCCAGGTACGTACCCTGTTGGACCCCAACTCGTGGAGCTCGAGTCACCGGCGGCACGCATGGAGGGGCAAAGTCGCATGCGACGCACTTAGATTTGTCGTTACCCACCAGCCAAAATTTCAATGCTACAGCTTCGCTGCCCGAACACTGTCTTGAATATCGTTGTACTTGTTGCCAGCTGTCGTTTCCTTCGTTCGTCAACCGCGAACCATTTTGACATTACCAAATGACTCCACGGTAGCATTAAAGGCCAACTTGGGATAGTGAGAGGATCTCAAGCGGCCGCATCTCCAGCTTCCACCCATCCCCGCCCGCATCTTCATCCTCCAACAGCCACACCCCCCCCCCCCTATTTGCCTGTTGCGATGCAGGTGGTAAGTGAACCGGCCCCACCAGCTCAGCTGCTCATGAGAGCATCGTGGACATAGACTAACAAGCCAGCGCCCAGACCAAAAGCCTTGCTGAGCTTTGCGCTCTTCTTGTCGACGATATCTATGGCGAGCTGCCGTCCGTACGTCCATCCGTCGCAAACCGTGCACTTCTGCAGGTGGAGGGCACATTGCGGTCGGATACATGGCTGACACCCCTCACAGCGCATCTTTGCAGCCCTCATGAACAAGGGCAGATCGTCCATCCCACAGCTGATCCAGTACACCTCGCTCACCACACGGCAGCTTCGCCATGGGCTTGTCGTACTCGTGCAAAACAACCTTCTGTTTTGGAAAATCGAATCCGGCCACGCCATTTACGCACCGAACGTCGACGCTGCCTATCATATTGTTCGCATTGGCAAGATATTGGACATGATCGGTGCGGTATACGGCGAGGAAGAGAAGGAAGTCGCTCAGAACTTGCTGAGCATGGGCCACGCTCAGGTCCAAGATCTCAGGGACGCCTATCAAGCCAAGTTCAAACAAGCAGCGCGGAACGGAACCGCTGTTAACGGAGATGCGAATCACGATGACGACTTCGAGGACGAGGAGTATAGCGAAGTCAAGAAGGACAGCAAGACTGGACTCTACGTCAAGTCGCTGGAGCAGCTCGACGATGTCCTCTGCCGGCTCATTCAGGCCGAGCTGGTCGGCACCGTCACCGAAGAATCCTTCAGGAGCTTAGAAGACAGGTACAAGTCGCTCGAAGACGAGATCATCAAGACATTCTTCGCTGGAGGGGTCCGTGGCACCAAGGGCAAGGAGGACTTTGCCAGCAGGAGGGCGAAGCGACTGCGAGAAATGCGAGACGAGCCGCTCAGCCTCAAGGGAAAGCTTCAATCCAAAATCACCATGAGCAAGCGGAGAAAGCTGTCAGGCTGGAACTACACAAACGGCGCCAGTGGCTCCGAAACCGACTTGATGATCGATGTAGGTTGCTCTTAACGGGCTTTGATTGGCCACAGCTGACTTTGTTCAAGGGGGACATCGCTCTGCGTATCAATTACGAGAAATGTGCCGTAGAGCTTCGTAACCAGCAACTCGTCCATTTCGTATCCGAGGTCTACGGCGAAACCACAGCTGAGGTATACGCGACGCTACTGCAGCAACTTAGCAAGAAGACCTCCAGATGTCGATCCGACCCTGACATTGACATTGACGACGATGAAGACTACCCGCAAGGTCGTAAAGTCTCCACAAATGAGGTCTACGACAGTTTGAGTCAATCGCTTGATGTCTCCGCTGGCATTGGCAAGGTGGGCGCCAAGGCAACAGACCGCAAGAGCGCAAACCAGATCCAGGAACACCCGCCCGACATGAAGAAGCCCCCAATCGATGAGGCTGAGGTGGAAGGCGACGCAAGTTCTGACGAGGATGAGATGGATGTAGAAGAGCCCGAGAGCCAAGCTGCGGAGGATGACGACGAAGGTGTGGACGTCAAGCCGCTCACCAATGGTGCGAACGGGACCAAGGAGACCAAGGTCAAGTTCAATGACAACGGGCCAGCGAAGCTTTCTCGGAAGGAGCATTTCCGCCAACACCTCTTGCTGTTGTGTGAAAGTCAGCAGAAGTTCCTCCGTCACTGCGCCATGGAGCAATGGACCGTCGATTTTGAACCGCTCATGCGAGCCTTGCAGCAGATGGAGCTAGACACAGTCATTGAGCGCAGCGTCGGCCAGAGTGGGCTTCGGCTGGTGCGCATTCTCCGGCGCGTTGGCAAGATGGACGAGAAGACGTTGCCGAGCCTAGCGCTGATGTCCAAGGGGGAGGTCCAGAAACTGATGCTCAAGATGCAGATGTATGGGTATGTGGACATGCAGGAGGTTCCCCGAGACAACAATCGGACCGCCAGCCGCACTCTATTTCTGTACTGGACGGACACTAGCCGCTGCCTCGACCGCCTTCTCGATAATACCTACAAGGCCATGCTTCGATGCCTGCAGCGGCTCGACGTTCAACGAGAGATGGAGCGGGAGGTTCTCGACACGGTCAGACGGGACGACGTCCGTGGCCGAGAGAAGGAGCTGCTGGAGGGCCGGTTCTATAATCGGTTTGTCCGCATCTCGGAGATACAGGAAAAGCTCCTGGCCCAGGTCGCGAGACTTGACAGCCTTGTTGGCACACTACGAGATTTCTAATCGCCATCGGGTTTTGGGTCAAATTGCATCAACGGCGTTCGGGGGACAAAATTTGCATGGTTTCGCAACATGGCGGCGTATTGAATGGACTCTCTCGGCTGGTTAGCCGGTGGCCCAGATATGGGCGGACATACCTATACCCAGTACTGAAGACGCTGAAGCGAGATGGTAGATATATCATGGGCAGCGCTTCTTTGAGATATTGTGAGAGCATAGATACCACGGAATGAATGTCTTTATGATTAGCACGACAACATAGCTAAATAGAGACCAACCCAGTCGGCCTGCGAGGCGGTATTTATCACTGATACTGGCGGCGTTCAGCATGGATGATGACGGTACCCCGACTGAACTTCGTCCTTGTGGAGCAGTAGAGTCAGTCTTGCCCTATGCAGTAGGCATTGTAGGAGCGAGCGGTTCGCCGTTTGTGGGTCAGTCTGTTGACGGTTTTGGAGTCAGCGCTTGTCTGATGGCCATAGATAACCCATGCAGTCGGTAACCTTACCGCTAGTGTGGGGAGCCGAGCGGGACCTGGCTCTCCACGCGGGCAGGGCACGTAAAAAAATCTCGAGCGAGACTGGGAGCTTTGCTGGTGCTTTAAGACTCTCTCCTCCCGCACGCGATCAAGTGCTCAACCGCCGCCGTGTCAACCCCTTAATTCCGATTCTGCCAGCGTTTCTTGCCGTTCTTTTTGTAGTGCACTCAGATCCGCCAACATGTCGCCCCAAGCCCGCACAACGGAGAAGGAGTCCAACCTGGCGCGCCTGCTGGGCTCTGGTGCGTGCGCCCACGACTATGATAAGCTTCCCTTGGGCCTGTATTGACTTTCTCAGGCTCCGCCGGTATCTCTGAGCTCGCTGTCTTCCACCCTGTAAGCTACTGAAAGCTCTCAACCCGACTGAACGTTGCAGGGCCGTGCTAAACTCGTTGGCGCGTGACAGGTCGACACGATCGCGAAGCGACTCATGAGCAACGAGACCAAGATCAGGAACTCGTCGCAGCTTTCTGCCGTCATTTTCAAGGACAAGGCCGCCGCCCCTATCGGCAAGAAGTTTGTGTCGTTGTTCCCCGGCCTGGGATACGCGGCCGGTTACAAGGTGCTCCAGCGAATCTACAAGTACGGCGGACAGCCTGTTGCCCGCGACTACCTGACAAAGCACTACGGGTCAGACTTTGAGAACGCCTTCGGCAAGAAGACTGGCAAGGCCATCCTGCACTCCACCGCAGGATCGCTCATCGGAATCGGCGAGGTCGTGCTGCTGCCACTTGACGTGCTCAAGATCAAGCGCCAGACGAACCCCGAGGCGTTCCGTGGCCGAGGCGTGCTGAGGATCGTCGCGGACGAGGGCTTCGGCCTGTACAGGGGTTGGGGCTGGACGGCGGCGCGGAACGCCCCTGGCAGCTTCGCGCTCTTCGGAGGCTCCGCCTTCGCCAAGGAGTACATGTTCAAGCTGCAGGACTATAACAAGGCATCATGGTTCCAGAACTTTGTCGCTTCTATCGCCGGTGCGACGGCCTCGCTCGTCGTCTCCGCGCCGCTCGACGTCATCAAGACGCGTATCCAGAACAGGAACTTTGAGAACCCTGAGAGCGGGTTCAAGATCCTGACCAAGATGGCCAAGAACGAGGGCATGGGCGCCTTCTTCAAGGGTCTTGTCCCCAAGGTACGTACAGTGTTCTCGTGCCTGGATGTGGGTGGCGGTGGGTTGCATGAGCACCGGCTAATCATGCTTTATACAGCTCCTTATGACTGGGCCCAAGCTGGTGTTCTCATTCTGGCTTGCCCAGACACTGATTCCGGCCTTTGACAAGGCGCTCGCCAAATAAGAGACACGTTAGAAGCATATGTTGTATTGACGATGAGGTGGTCACGATGTACAAGTCTATAATAGATCGGCCGGGAAAATGGCGTTCAGCAGGTGCAAAATCATTTGTCTGATTCTTTGGCAGGTATATACGAGCAATTAAGCTCTCGGCCTGCTCGCGTCCCTGCCTAACCAACAGTAGGGATGCTAGGCTCAGAAGGGCTGGCCGGAAAATAAAATACCCAACTCTCTTTGATAAAAGGAAACAAAAAAAAAAGGGCGGCCCCCTGGCTTGTCAGCCATCCTTCTCGCTTCGAAGCACTCCTCCCAACCCCCTGTTGTCTATTAAGCTTTTTAAAGCACCTACCCCTGGTCCCGTACTCCAAGTCAGGTATGCCTCGACCACACGTCGCATGAAATCTTCAACGACTGGCTATTCTTAATACTGCCCTTCCTAGGCTCAATTGGACATGTCCCCAGTTTATTCTCGGCAATTATGGTGAAGTACAAGCTTCCTGCGTCAGCCGCAAAAGGCTGAAACAACGCCGTAGGGCTGACGCACGCAACGCCTGTCATCTGGCCTTTGTGCAAGACCACGACCACAGCCACGACTACAAACTAGCTCAAGGGCTGGCTCCCGAAGAGAAACTACAGGATGTTGGGATTTCCGAGGAAGAGAAAACGCACTGCCGGCAAAGCAGTCACTGGCGCACGTCACTTACTGAGCGCCTTGGGAGTACAGTAGGTCTGCCGCATTATTTTCGAATGCTCTAGCGTTCTGTTTCCTCAAGGTGCCAAGCTCAGCATTACTCGTGCGCAGAGACAAAGCCATAGCAACGTGGTAGTCAACCAGGCAGGACGCCATTCGTATTCATCTTTTACAAACCATCCATAGTAACAATGCCCCGAGCCAATCACAACTTTGGGATTTGCGAGCAAGTGGTACTCATCAGCCCACCAAGGCTTATGCTGTCAGGGTGAACCCGCGCGAGCCGCGGCATTGTCGGTGCAGCCAAGGTAAATGAAGAACGAAGTGGACATGAAACCCCTGGCAATTCCAGCTCAGCCCCTATTCCCAGGCCTCTCCGGCCAGGTTGTGTACGTTGGAAAGCCCGGCCGCCTCGGCGATGCTGCCATGTCAGAGATGGGACGATTCTATCGGATTGGCCTAGCTCAACGGGACGTCCGCTTGTCAACTGGAACGGGGGAGGTGGGATGGGAAACTATATTGAAGACTAGCAACATAGCTAATAATAAACTTTTCACGCGGTGGCCGAGGCATACAACGGGCCTTAGCTGTGCGAGGCCGACGTACGAGGCAAATGTCGAAAACATATACTAAGGTGACTCGATCATGGACTCCAGATCACGGCCTTGACTATCCATCGCACAACTCTCCACACACACACACACACACAGCCGCATATCACACTCCTTTTGGCAGAAAGCACAGTCTCTCTTTATACAAACATTCCTTTCACAATGCGTGCCTCCTTAGTTCTCGCCGCCTCAAGCGCCATGGCAGCGCACGCCTTCGCCATACGCCGTGATGAAGACCCCAACTTCAGCTGGCAAGCCCCAGACACCGCAGCCAAGCGCGGTCCCTGCCCGATGCTGAACTCGCTGGCCAACCACGGCTACCTCGCCCGAGACGGCAGGGAGATCAGCATGCAGGACCTGATCTCGGGCCTCGGCCAGGCCATCAACTTTGACGAGACGCTCGTACGCACGCTCGGCACCCCAGCGTTCGCAACGTCCACGACTGGCAACTCCAGCACCTTCAACCTCGACGACATCGCCAAGCACAACGTGATCGAGCACGATGGGTCCCTCTCGCGGGCAGACTTTGCCGTAACGGGAGACGCGAAGACCTTCAACGAGACGGTGTGGGGCGAAATGCGGGGGTACTTGGAGGCGGGCGCGGTGGACTCGACGGTCGACTACAAGACAATGGCCTCGGCGCGGAGCAAGCGGATCGCAACGGCCCAGGCCACCAACCCGACGTTCAACCTGACGTCGAGCCAGGTCACCGTGTCCCTGGGCGAGTCGGCCGTGATCCTGGGGACGCTGGGTGGAAGCTTCAGCGAGCCTGCCGCGCCGGTGGAGTGGATGAGGGTTGTGTTCGAGGAGGAGCGGCTGCCATTCACTGAGGGCTTCAACACCTCGTCGTCTCAGATCACCACGGCGCAAGTCCTCGGCCTGTCACAGCTCATCGCGACCAGCGCCAGCTAGGTGGTTGGGGGAGATTAGGGAGATTAGGGATAGAGAAAACATGAATACAGACCTGACATATCGTGCTGAAACTCGAAGAATGAGGTGTTGTTGTGACGTAGAGAGACGGCAGTGGGTCATAGATTCTGCTAGATACTGGTACGCATGTGAAAAGCCAAAGGGTCTCTTCAATGGCTCTGGACTTCTCACCGCCCGGACGATTGAGGCTGCTGTCGCTTATCGTGGCCTGGGTCGAGGCAAGGTACCCCAGACAATCCGGGATGAACCGACCAGACACGACAGGGGTTGCACGGCTGCTCGTCGCGGTTTCCTGGGCGGCTGCCCAATCGAGTGGCTGGCTGCTGTGGAAACCATCTTGGCAGAATAAACAACATGGCTGGAGAGCGTCGCACCTGCCCACCTGCAGGTGCGCGCTTACGCAGTCGAGCAGTGTGCAGGCCTGCAGCTTTTTCTGTTGCTACGCCTCATCCAGCCTGCACCAGCCATCGCCCCATCGCGCGTCGAATCCTACCAACCAGACCAACCTCCCAAGGGCCGTCACTGCCCAACATGACAGTGTCAAATCTGCGACTTCATGCTCTCTCATAATAACACCGCCGGCTATAGAGTGATTCCCTGATCCTCCTCCCCTCCCGTCGTGACATCTCCTCAGCTCTATTCCCCATTACCCATTTCCTAATTACACAGTGCACCGTGCACCCCGGCCGCATTGCTGCGAAACCCTGCCAGTTGCCAGTAGATCCCGACCTCAAGTCAGTCAACAAACCCGCTTCCGACTCGAAACATCTCCATTCCAGCCCGACCATAAGACACTACGGTAGCTCGTGACATACCTACTCCACCATGCCTCCCGCCGAGAGGGACTCCTTTAGTAGCAATGGGGATCGTCCTTGGTCAAGTCACTCCTCGAGACATTCCCATTCTCAATCATTCTCCTTCGACCACACCCGCGCCTTAGTACCCATGTAAGTGAACATTCCTGTCCCAGGCCGTGGCTTCTCCTCCTACTCCTCCTCAGTCTTCTCATGATCCCGCCCCTCGCCCCTCATCACACACCATGGGCCCTCGCGCGCCATGTCATGCCGTCGTCAATATGGCGCAAGCTAAGTACTGCCATCAGGTGGGACAGTTCAGACCCGGAGCGGGCTCCTCCTCCGTTGCCCTTGAACCCTCAGTCGCCTGTCACGGCTACTTCCCGCGCAGGCACCTCGTCTGCCATCCAGTCCGCACATGCCGCCCTCACGGAAAAGGCACGCGAGAACCAGCTCGTGCCTCACCCACTCACAAAACGAACTCCCGACGTCTCGCCTGAGAGGGCAACCGGAAGGGGCGCTGCGCACCGCCGCATGCAGTCACTCCAGCCCTCATCGGTCCGAGACCTGAGCCTCATGCTCGAGGGGGGTGGCTCTCCGTCAAGATCACCGGACAAGAAGGAGGCACCAACGACACCGTCCCGGTCCGGCACTGATCCTTTCGATGAGCAAAAGCCGGACGAGAAAGACCAGAAGCAGATCAGCCTCACCCCGATCGGACAGAGCCTGACACCAGTGCTGAGGCCAACTCCAAGGCGGCCCCAGAGCATCCTCGGCGAGAACACGCCACCGCAGTCCGCGACTATGCTGGCGCTCCAGACCATGTCCACCCCGAAGGACTCCCCGCGGGAGAGGGATGCCGAGAAGCCCCTGGCCAACGTCACTAATGGCTCGACCGCGACGGTCAGGTCGCCACAACAGCTGGACACTCTCTCAACCCAGATCCTGACGCTGACGAATATAGCAACATCGCTGCAGAAGGAGATGTCACAACTGAGCCGACGAAGCAGGGATAATGCTACAGACTTGCTGAGCTTGAAGGAAGCTACACACACCCGGGACGAGGACATCAGGAAGCACCTGCGTGATCTGCTTCACAACATGGAGGAAGTCTCCTCACGGGCTTCATCGCGGGACATGCATGGAGGGCCGCTCTTGCTTGATAACAAGCCATATTCGCTATCTCCATCTTCCAAAATCAGTAATAACTCTCGACCTTTCGCGTTACCTCGCATCCCTTCGCCAAATAGCTTTTCAGCCTCTCTGGACCGGGAAAATCTCAGCACGCCCTCGCTATATGGCGGTGATCCGTCGGCCTCAGTAACACTTCTTGAAAAGATCATACGTGACATGGGAACCAAGGATGGCCAGGAAAAGCTCCTGGGTCGGCTGTCTGATTTGGCCGACAAACTGAACGGTTCTGTGGTCGAGAAGAAAGTTGAGGAACTCCAGCGTCTTATCAAGGACAACATGGACCAGTCTGTTGTCCTTGCCCAGCCTGGTGTCAGTGGAGCTGTCAGGGGCAAGGCAGGGCTGCCTAGGAATATGAGCTTCGATCAAGCAACCGATCTATATGGCGGCAGGTCCTTGGAATCCCGCGTGGACCAACTCGTCCAGGACAAGGATGCCCGTGGGGCCTCGGGACCAGTGGCAAGAGCCGCTGCTGATCTGATCAGCGATGATATTGTCAAGATCATCCGCACCGTAAAAGACAGCGTCGCACAAGGTGGAGGCCTTACCGCCGAGGTTAAGGCTCTTGTTCGGGAGCTTCGCGGGGAAGTTCTCGGCATGGGGAGAGAGATCGGCCGCAGGCTCGACGATGTCGGTGAGGCGAGCCAGGCCAAGTCCTCCGCAGCAACCAAGGCCGAGATCACTAAAGTCGTCGGGGAGGGTCTGCTCGAGATGAGACAGCACATCGACCATCTCACCAAAGAGCATCAGCGACAATCGCAAGCTGTGGTGGCCGCCAACAAGCCGCCTGCAGTGGACTACCGAGAGATTTACAACGCCTTGCGGACGGCACTCAAGGATGCAAAGGCGCTGCAAAAGGACGCTCCTCAATTACAGAGGGAGGACGTCGTCGAGGCTGTCAGAGACGCATGGGAAACTTACAAGCCAGAGATCACCGTGGAGCAGGTTGGGCTGGAGAGGGACGAGGTCCTCGCATGCCTCAAAGAAGGCTTCATGCAGTACGCGCCAAAAGACAACAAACCAGAAGCAGCGACGCGGGAGGAGGTTTTCAAGGCAGTGGTTGAGGGTCTACAACACTTCTCGCCTCCACCAATCGATGTTCCACCCGCATTATCCCGTGACGAAATTGTCGAGGCCGTTCGGGACTGTCTTGAGGAGTTCGAATTCCCCGTAGCAGCATCTGCTTTGGGGGCGGACCTATCCAAGCAGGATATGATCGATGCCGTTAAGCAAGGCCTCGAGGGCTTGGAGCTGCCCTCAAATGACAAAGGTTCGCTGGTCCCCTCACAAAGCAACGAGGAGATCATCGGACGTCTGCATGATATCATGGAGGCGATGCACGAAGAGTTCAAAGCCGTCTCGCTGGAAGCGAAACAAAATGTGGCTGCCAACGGTCGCGACACCGAACAAGTCCTCGATGCTACCAAGGACGGTTTTGAGAAATTGCGAGCCGACATTGAGGGCTATGTCGACAGAGCCAACGGCGTAGCAAGTCAAGAGGAGTTTATGGAGGGGCTCCTAAGGAGCCTGGATGATTTCCGCGATGAGATCGGGGACATCGTCTCCAAGCAGGCCGATGGATCTAGGGTCCTGATCAAGGAACAGATAGAGGCTCTGCGTGAAACTGTCAATGGCACCTTGGTGCCCGTGACACCACAAGCTCAGCAGGGCGGCCACGAAGAAGTCATCAACGCCCTACAGGAAGGACTCGGCAGCCTCAGGCAAGAAATCAGTCAGCGTCCGATTGCCGGAACAAACGAGGTCCTCGACGCTCTACAGGAGGGTCTGAATGACCTCAAGGTTAGCATTGAGAAGATTGCCGACAAACCCGCTGACATGACTGCCAACGACGAAGTTCTCGATGCTCTCAAGTCCGGCCTTGATAGTGTCAAGTCTGACATTGAAGGTCTCCGTGAGAATAGCAAGGCCTTGGCGCCGATAAGCGGTGATGCCATTGTGACAGCCGACATGCTGAAGCACGACGATATCAAGAACCTGGAGGTGCTCATCTCACAGCTCCGCATAAAGCTTGAGGCCATGGAGAGCCCACTGCCTCAACCTGCGCCTGCCCCAGCCGGCCCTGCCCCATCCATTACAAAAGAAGACCTCGACCTGATGGTGGAGATGTTGGACAGCATCAAGCTTCAGGTCGATGACTTGGCCAGCAAGGAGACGCCGGCTCCGAAGGAAGGAGGCGCTGCGACCGATGCTGCGACCAGGGAAGATATTGAGGCCATCGAAACCATCCTCCGCAACACAAAGGCACGTCTTGACGATCTCATGGATGGAGAGCAGGCAGTCCGCAAGGATCATGTCGACGCTCTCGAGGCTCTCATTCTCGAGACAAAGGACGGACTTGGGGGCCTCACCACGAAGCTTGAGGATATCTCACATCGCGAGGATACCAAGGCCGTTGAGTCGCTTGTCACACAGGTAGTTGGTGCCTTCGATGAGCTAAAAGAGCGTCACGAGAAGCAGCTCGAGGACCCCGAGAAGGTCACAAAGACAGACACGGATGCCATCGAGGCGGTGTGTCTCGACGTGAAGGCAGTTGTGGAGCAGATGGTCAAGTCAGACATTGCTGCCCTTCCCTCAAAGGATGACCTGAAGGGCCTCGAAGCGCTGGTCACGGAACTCAAAGAACTCTCTGATAAGCAAAATGCGGAAATGAAGGAGGCCGCAGAGAAGCATGCCGCAGATCTGAAAGAGGCAACTGAGAAGCATGTCACCGAACTCAAGGAGTTGGCAGACAAGCATGCCGACACCAACGCGAAGCAGTTTGAAGAGCGCCAGGCGGAAACCGTTGGCGTCGCAGATCGCGTGACGGAAGTCAAGACATTCCTCGAGGAAATGCAGGCCATGGTGAAGGAGAAGCTCGAGGGTGGTGCTACAGGCGTTGACGGCCTTAGCAAGTCCCTCGAGACCATCGGCGAGACCGTAGGCGCGAACGCCAATGTTCATTCGGATCTGAAGGAAATGTTTGAGACCATGAAGACTGAGTTCGAAGAGTCCAAAGCTGGCGTCGTCGGTGCGAAGCTTGAGACAGACGAAAAGCTCGACTCGACAACAGACGTGCTCCGGGCCAAGATTGACGAACGCATCGACGAGGTCATCAGCAAGCACGACGAGTTCCAAGCTTCTCTAGAAGAGCGCAACAAGACCGCAGAAATCCGTGACGAGAACCTTGAGGAGTCTGTCGTCGGTACAAAGGCCGTTGCTGAGGAGCTCAAGACTCTCATCGACACGCTGGGCTCCACCGTCACTGACTCTCTCGAAAAGATGGAAGAGGCGTCGAAGACGGTCTTCACTCGTGTCGAAGACATGTATCTGAAGTCGGACGACAACCACACGGAGAACAAGGCGGAGCACACTCAAACTCGCGACCAGGTCAAGGAAGCCATGGGCGCGCTGGAAGGGCTCAAGGGCGACGTCAGCGAGTATCAGCCCAAGATCCTCGAGGCCATCCGGGACGTCCTTACTATGGTCGATCAGCACTTTGAGCATTCCAAGACGTCTGTCAACGAAATGCAGGAGAAGATCAGCCAAAAGATTGAAGAAGCCAAGCCCGAGCCGCTCATGCTGCCCCCTCCCCCCGAGAAGTACGACGACTCCGGCGTCCACGAGAAGCTGGACAAGCTCGTCGACCACAACGAAACGACCGACAAGACCCTCGAGCAGCTTAGCACGCTCGAAAAGGTGCACAGTGAGGTCGTTAGGACAGCTGCGGAGCTCTCAGCGTTCCTGGCATCCCAGACTCAGCGCATCGAGGATGACCACGAGGACATGGAGAAGACGCTCCAGGAAACGGTCAAGAACCTCCACGAGACAAATGTTGCGTTGGAGCGGAGGCTCGCCCAGAAGGACCAAGCGGAAGTGACGATTGTAGACCTCCAAATGGAGGAGGACCGTCTGCGTGAGAGCATTGCCGGGTTGAAGGTTGAGCAGGAGAGTCTTGTTAGGCAAAAGGTCCGGCTCACCGGTGATGTGTCTTCTCTGGAGACTGCTCTTAAACTGCGCCGGGAGGAGCTTCACGAAATGGAATCCCGGGCGGAGGGGCTTGAGCGGCGAATTCTCGAGGGCGTGATGGACCAGAGCAGGATCCTTCTCATGGCCAAGTCGAGCAAGAAGGCCCGCGAAACCCGCGACATCATGAGTCGCAAGCGAGTCACCTCCAAGCAAAATCCCGCCGAGGACAGCATCCCCGAGGGAAAGCCAGCGGCGCCTTCCAAGTCTGGCGGCCACCACCAGGCAGCCTTCAAGACTGCAGTGAACTCCAAGCGGAACAGCCTCCAACCACCACAGCAGACCCGCCGCATCTTGTCGCTCAGCCAGCTTAACAAGCAGCCAGGCCTGAATGCGGCGGCAATCACAGCTGGCGCTGGATTCAAGAGGAGCCAGAGCGTCAAAACCCTCACTGGTGCGGGTGCGCTACGGAAGTCCAGCTGGAACGGACGGACAAACGCCGGCAAGAAGGGCTATGGTGACCTCCACGCAGGTGATGAGGGCGACAAGGAGAATGTCAACATGGATGTCGTCGCGCTTAGAGAGAGCGACGAGGAAGGATTTGACGAGACTTCTGTCAGCGAGCATCCCGGCGGCGAGGTGGTTCTGGTTGGCGGCGGCGGCGGCGGAATCGGAGCCTCGGAGCTCAGTGGCAGCACGCTGAGCGACAACTGGAGTGATCCAGGCACCGGAAGCCTCGCCGATGATGGCAGCGCTCTCAGTGAGGACTTTAGTGAGGCCGGAACCGGGAGCCTTGTCTCTGGTGGTAGCGAGGCTGACGAACGGGGAGGTGACCAGAGCGATGCGGAGACGTTACGGCGGTCGAGCGTACGAAGTGGTTCCGTGACCGGCTCAGAGTACACAGACGCACGCACCGAGGAGCAGGACCCTTATGATACGTACTCTGACTCAGGCAGCGACTGGACAGAGAGTGCTGTAGGCAGCTCACTCGTCACCGGCAGCGCTGTGAGTGGCTCTGAGAGCGAGAATGGCCTCGGGGCGACAAGCACGATAGATGATGAGGCGTCCTCTGTCGGGGGTCAGGCTGCTCTGGTGGAGAGCTAGGCAAACACGTGAGATGAACGAGGAACACGAAATATCTATGAATACAGGATGTCGGATTGGTAGGCTCGGAAGAGAAGGCTCTGGACCAGGCCGAGGCGAGTAGCAGATGAGAGGGGATCGCGTTATGTCAGAACGAACCCCTTTGTTCTTGTACGACGTCACGAGTATTGTCTGGATTTCGAACAGAAGCTGGGTGTTATGGTGTTCTTGATTTCCCCTCTGTTCCCGCGATGAGAAGATGTCCACAGCGGCTCGTCCCAGCGCGAAACTTGGACGACGGAGCGAAGGAGGCACGGTATGGTATTTGTCTTTTAATGCCTCTTCCAAATATTAGGTAGATAGTCAAGGCCCGCTGGGTCAATAAGATAGCGTTACTCATGCTGTGATGTTTTGAGGAACAATGGAATGTGATGGAATTATGGGGCAGTCTGTCCTTGGTATATCCTATCCTTGTACATGCATTCTTCCTGGTCGCCTCACCTCGTATCATACGTAACTTACATCATTCCCCCGAGCCCGTCTCTTTCTCTCTCTCTCCACCAGTGTGGGTCTGACCAAGGGCATTGTGCAGTTACCTCGTGCGGGTCTTGGGACTGATTTTCTCCCTGCCGTCCATCCACGGCCGCAGGACCTCAGGGATGGTGACCGTCATACTATTCTCGTCCCAGCCGGTCTCCAATATGGCGGCCAGCACCCTCGGGACAGCCAGGGCGGTCCCGTTGACGGTCCAAGGGTAAGTCATCTTGCCACTGGAGCCGCCGATGCGGACCCTCGTGGCCAGGCGGCGCGCCTGGTAATCTGTACAGATGCTGGCGGACGTGACCTCACCCCAGCCCTCCTCCTCTTCCTGTGCGCCGTCAGGGGTCCCTTCCTTCCCGGCGGCGCCGGCGTCACGACGGGCGCGCGAGGGGAACCAGGCCTCGATGTCGTTCTTGCGGGCGGCGCTGGCGCCCAGGTCTGCGGTGGGCATCTCGAGGATGCGGCAGTGCAGGCCGAGGGAGCCGAGGATCTCGGTCTGCATGTCCAGCATCTCGTCAAAGACCTCGGCGGCGGCGTCCGGGTCGGGCGGGGTCCAGGCGAACAGCTCGACCTTTGTGAACTCGTGGACGCGGTACAGGCCCTTGGTGTCTGCGCCGCGGGCGCCGGCCTCGGCCCTGTAGCAGCGGCTGACGGCGGCGCGGCGGCTGGGCAGGTCAGACTCGGCCATGACGGTGTCGGCGCGCATACCAGCCAGGGGGATCTCGGCGGTGGCGGCGAGGCTGAGCTCGGGGCGGCCCTTTTCCCTGTCGCGGGGGCCCTGGACGAGGGTGTAGATCTGGGTCTCGCCGTGCTGGTCGCGGGGCTGGAAGCCGCAGGCGGCGGCGATGTGGCTGTAGACGACCGAGGGCGGGCTGACCTGGGCCCAGCCGTAGCGGCGGGCGGTGTCGAGGGCGTAGCTGACGAGGGCGTGCTCGAGCTGGGCGCCGTCGCCGAGCAGGTAGTACCAACCCCAGCCGGAGCTGGTGGCGGCGCCGGCGAAGTCGAGGATGCCCAGCTCGGAGCCGACGTGGACGTGGGAGCGCCAGACGCGGTCCGAGGAGCTCGGGTGCGGTTCCGGGTGGTCGTTGATGTAGCTCAGCACCGCCGGGCGGTCGCCGCGCGGGGCGTCGTCGCCGGTGAGGTTGGGCAGAGCGAGGGCGAGGGCCTGGATCTCGGCCTGCAGGCGGTCCTCGTCCTGCTCGATGGCGGCGAGCTGCTGCTTGAGGGTGCGGGCCTCGGCGAGGAGCTCCTCGCGCGTGGCACCAGCCAGCTGGGCGGCGCCCTTGTCGTCGTCGTCGGGGCTCACGGACGAGGGGTTTGCGATGTGGCGGCGCAAGAGGTTGGAGCGCTCGCGCAGGGCGCGGCCGTCGCGCTGGCGGGCTTGCCACTGGTCATGGAGGGCGACGATGCGGGCCGGGTAGGCGGCCTGGGCGTTGTAGTTGCGCTCTCGGCAGGTCTGCTCGTACAGGTCTGGGTTCTGGCGGATGTGCTTGATGTCGATGGTGGGCTTGGGCGCGATGGTGGGCCTGCCCGAGGCGAGCGACTGTTCGGAGCGCAGGCGCAACGAGGCGTGGAATCTCCTCCGGGAGGGTGCATTGTGGAGTTGGGAGCGTGCCTGTGCCTGTGCCTGTGGCGGTTGCGACTGCGATATGCGACACCGCAGGCATGTGAAAGCCCGGCGGACGGTCTTCATGGTGTCATGTGCTGCTGGACGGAGCCGTGGGCATTGGGTGTGATTCTTCGCCTTTCCTTTCCCCTTCCCCTTCTCTTTTTCTCCTTCTCTGCTTCCTCTTTTCCTCAGACCAGCCAAGCCTATATATATAAAGGCTGGCTCTTCCACGGAGAAGTGCAAAAGATCTGGTGATGGCTGCTGGATGCAGTCGAGCTGGAGGGGTTCACGTGCAGCGGGCGCGCGAGGATGCGACGAGAAAATCAGGTCAGAGCTCCTCGGTCGCGATGCCTCGACAGGGGTGAGGGTTCCACTGCAGTCCGGGGCCCCAGGGGTATTGGGGGTATTGGGGGACTATCATGGGGTGGCCCTAGACTTGTTGTGCTCCTACTCTCACAAACCTTTACGACTCTTTGTCAACAGCCCACTTCGTCGCTCGTCAAATGACCGTCTGGACCCCATCTCCTACAAACCTCGACGCATCAACACTCGGCAAGGCCCACTTGTTCTCATTGGAACGCCCAAGTGACTTGGAGGTGCTGCTGTTAAGACCACGGCACTCAGGTGATGATGATGGATGCCAAGTGCCCAACTGGCCCGACATACTCCTCCTCAGGCCGATATTTCCGCTCCTGAGACCCGTTGGCTCACGATCCTGAGACTGGTGGGCTGGCTCATGCTATATACCAGCATTTCTGGCCTCAGTCGTCGTCTTCTTCAAAGTCATCTTCTGCTGCAGGTGCTCTGCCGCCTTGCACAATGCACGCACTCCTCCATGACCCCGACGCAGTCCGGCTTCGGCTTCGACAGACTGGGCAATATCTCACCATCCGTCAAATACTACCTTCCCTTCTCAACCCCTCTGGCCGTCCTTCATTCCCCCGGTAATACAACTAGCAGTCAAACCACTAGACCGCAACCGATACTGCCACGACACGGAGAATTCCGGATCTCGACCGCCGGCATGGACAATCCTCAATTCCACCGTCCATGGCGAGCACGGGCTTGCCAAAAAGCCGGCCTTAATCTTGCTCAAATGCCCTCACTTGAGCTCGTATCGCCCCGCATCCAACCTGTCTTATCCGTCTGCACGTCGGATATGGCTACTCTGGTTGGGGGGGGGGATGCTCCCTTCACAGCATCCTCATGGCATTCGATGCAACCTAGATAGTCATGTACCCGGGGAGTGCTCCATTGACCCCTCAAGACGGTAGTTGGCCAGTCATGTATAAAGCTGCCTGTCATGCAGGTACGATGCAGGTTCTCGAGCCTTCGTCCGCCCCGGATCAAAACATAGGACTTTGAGGTTCTCGCGTCTGTGAGAAGCAAATACTTCAGTGCACTCCATCATGGTCGCCTGGAAGGTGTCCCTTGCGGCATTGGCTGGTATTTCCACCTTTGCCTGTGCCTCTACTGTCAGAAGGGACAACACTGCGCCCAATGTTGAAAAGACCAACCTTCCCGGTGCATATATTGTCGAGCTAGCCGACGGCCAAGTACGTGCTTGCCCACATTTGAATTGTAACTCGGCCTGACCCCGATATAGGATGCTACCAGCTTCCTAAGCCAAGTCGAGGCGGAAGCAGGTGTTTCTGGCGTCTCGCGGCGTATCAACCTCCAGTCCAAGGTTTTCAGAGGCGTGTCCTTCCAGGCAGATGGCCCGGGCAAGGAGACAGCCAACAGGATTGCCGCATTGCCCCAGGTCAAGCAACTGTGGCCCGTCCCACTGATTCCCGTGCCCCAGCTGGACGTCACCTGGACGGGGAAGGAAAACCCCCTCTCCAAGTTCAAGCGCCAGGCCAACTCAACCGACTCATGGCCGCCTCATGTCCTCACGCAGGTCGACAAGCTCCGTGCCAAGGGCTTCACCGGCGAGGGCTTCCGCATCGGCATCGTGGACACGGGAATTGACTATACCCACCCTGCACTTGGCGGCTGTTTTGGCCCTGGATGTCTGGTCGAGTATGGGTCAGACCTCGTAGGTGACACCTTCGATGGCACCAGTGCTCCTGTCCCCGACGCCGATCCGTTTGATGACTGCCAGGGCCATGGCACGCACGTGGCTGGCATCATAGCGGCGGCGGAGAACCCAATGGGCTTCACGGGGGCTTCCCCGGGGGTGAAGCTGGGAATGTACCGCACTTTTGGTTGTCCTGGCGTGACCACGGGAGACATCCTCCTGGCAGCCGCCATTCAGGCTTTTGAGGACGGGTCCGACATAATCACGGGGTCAGTTGGCGGGCCTAATGGATGGGCCGGAGATGCCTTCGCTGTCACTGTCTCGAGGATTGTAGACGCCGGTGTTCCGTGCACGTTTGCTGCCGGCAACGAGGTTGGTGGTTCTGAAGGTCTATTCGGTATCAGCACCCCCAGTACTGGGGACGGTGTCATGTCTATCTCCTCTTACCAGAGCGAAGGGGCGGATAGTCCAGGCCGGGTATCTGCCTTCACCAGCTGGGGCCCTACGTTTGAGCTTAAGCTTGCGCCCAGTTTCGGCGCCCCTGGTGCCGGTATCCTCAGCACCTGGCCGGTCGCCCTCGGCTCATACGCTGTGGCATCAGGAACATCAATGGCTACGCCTTTGGTGGCGAGTATTGTCTCCCTTGTATCCCAGGTATGTCATTTCCACGTCGGCAAGATCCGGGATCGCCTTGTTGTAGCGGGTCCTCCTCGGTCGCTAACGGTGACAGGCTCGAGGGACCAGGGATCCCGACCTGATCAAGAAACTTCTCGCGTCGACAGCCAAGCCAGCAAAGTCACAAAACTATGGCGAAGCCAACGTCGAGCTGGCTCTTGGTCCAGTTCCGCAACAGGGTGCCGGTATGATTCAGGCCTTTGATGCGGCGTATACGACGTCTGTACTCAATGTCGCCAGCCTGTCGTTCAATGACACCGATAACCTTGTTTCGGAGACTTCATTCACAGTCACCAACGTTGGGGAAACCTGGGCCACGTACAACCTGTCCCACGTACCCGCGCTAACAGCCACGACTCTGTTCGAAATATACCGCAGCAGCTCGCCAGAACTTGCCACTGTGTACGCGACACTGATCTTCGAGCCTAGCTCGTTCACACTCGAACCTAACGACACATCCGAGGTCCGAGTGACCGCCGTACCACCAAAGGGTCTCGACGCCCCATCCCTGCCAATATACTCCGGCTGGGTCACGCTCAACGGCACCGACGGCGACGGCGAAATAGCCCTTTCGCTGCCTTATATCGGCGTCGCGGGTTCTATGAGGAACGCCACCGTCCTCGCCTCACAACGCCTCATCTTCAGCCGCAGTGACGACCAGACCAGCCCAGAGGTGCCCGCAAACACTACGTTCCAGCTGCCCGCCCCGTCCGCCCACCCGGACTGGGCCCAGCCGCCCTTAAACGCCTCGGACCTGGTCCTACCAGTCGGCGCCCTGCCCGACCAGTTCCTGTGGCTGGTCATGGGCAGCGCCGAGGTCCGCTTCGAGGCCGTCCCCCTTGACCCCGGCAGCCAGGGCGCCGGGGACAATGGTCTTGGTGTCGTCACGCTTGGGAACATCGCTGGCTATCCGCTCACTTATCACAGGCCTATCGGCTGGATGAGCCCCTGGGACGGCAGCCTGGCCGATGGCTCGTGGGCCCCGGCCGGAAGGTATCGGCTTAGCATCTTTGCGCTGAAGATTGCTGCGGACAGCACACTCGTGGAGAGCTGGGATCGGTACGACTCGCCAGATTTCATTGTTCGTTATGTGTAGGTGCGAGATGGCGAGTCACCAACATGTTGTGAGGTCCGCAATTCATACAGAGCGAATAATTACATTTGTACCATATTTATTTATTCACATCAAGATAATGGAAACATGTGAACTTCCCCAATTCAAAATCAGTCAAAGCCGTCCATAACCATTGTAAACTCCGTCTATATCCTTTCGAAAACAATCTGTGTATTCTCTGGTACGAAGAAGAGGAAATGATGAAGAAAAAAAGAGAAACCACGCTGAGGCGATGAATCCCAACACAGTTTGTTCTCGGAGTTTCCATTCAAGCCAGAAAGATGCTTTTCAGCCTGAGCAAAGCCTCTGAGCAGTAAATTACTGGAAATTGGTCCATGAGAGATTTAAATGTGACTCAGGAGTCTTTCAACCAATTTCATCGCGAATTGATGCTCTGCACTAGACAGTATCGCCCTCGTTGGCGCCAGCCTTGCGATTGGACTACAAGCCGCTCAATGACCCGTCGTACACCCTTCACACCCTCCGAGGTGAATCAGAGCTTCCTGGCACCCACAATGGCGTTGCTGGAGCCCTCTAGATCAATTTCCGACGGAAGACTACAAGACATTTGTTAGTAACGCTGAGCCGGGTTTTCTGCTCTTCCACCCATATGACACTTCAGATCTTTGGTACTACATGTGTGTGGGCTCAAACCAGTACTCACCAATACCGCGGTCTTTTTGGTGGACTCTAACTTTCATGATCGTCTTCCGTTTCGCTCTGTGTCTCTTCCGGATCTAACTCCAAGAAGCCTCGTCGTGCGGGCTTCCTTTTCGCAACCGGGAGGGCCGGCGGGATTTCCAACTTCGTCAGGAGGAGCTTGTTAACTCTCTTGAACATTTCAATACAAGCCCGGTGACTTGAATTGGACTCAACTGATCCCACTTTACTTTCCACGAAGTATTTGTGAGATTCTGATCTTAGCACGACATTCCGTATTGTAGCACTCATGATTTCTCTTGGTACTGTGAAGTCGCTCTTCCCGACTAGGAAGGTTGCTAGGGGTTCGATGTTCCTGAGGAGAAACATTGTTGCTGACCATCATCATCATATTCTGCTTCAGTCAATTCTTTCGGACACCCTAGTTCTTGTGCGCGCTGCTTCAGCAGCGCCGTAACCTCTTTGGTGTCCCTGGTATACATCCCGTGCCGCGAACCTACTTCATCCTCGCTCATGTTGGCAGACATGTCGTAAGTGAGGGTGGCGAGTAAAATGTATTGGAGATTCGTCGAGTATTCCACTCAGATGGATGTAAATTGTGGAGCTAAGATGATAAATACTTTGAACCGCTTGGGGTCCTCATGAATTAGTGAGTTTGTTATTGAATATCAGGTGTGGACTACACTGGAAGTGACAGTCTGTCTGGGTGGATTTCGATCTAAATTTATACAAGCAGAATGAGAAGCACCACTCTTCATAGCACTAAACAGCACGCTCACAGTCTCTCTGCCCCTAATTCACCTGTCTGGCAACCACAAAAGGCCTTTCCAATAATTGGTTGACATAGGACCCATGTAGGTGCATGCAGGCCCTACTACATTCTAGATTGATAAACAAATCATCACTAATGACGCTCATTGAAGTATTCTTCCAATTGGATGGTCTGCTGTGGGCCGTGAAACGCACAATCGACCAGTCATAGCCCTAATGGTCTAGTTACCATTGTCCATGAAGGCTGAACTACTCATCATATCCCCAGCAACGCTTACATATCCAACAAAATCCTGGAAGATATATCTGATTATATGAAACGAAAAATGATATGTTCCTTTGATTTTGTAACGTAGCACCTCGTTGCTGAGGTCCGAGCGTGGAGGATTTGGGTTGCTTAGGCTCCAGGGCTGCGTGACCTGACAAAGAAAAGGCAAAATATCAGTTGTCAAGCGAAAAAGCTGGGTAATACTTTCCGGACGATATAGAGATATCATTTATCGGTTTCTCATGACATTCACAAGCTTCTGAGGAGTTGGAGCGGGTCGGAATGAATATTAGAGTCTTGATGCCCGGCACATGGGTGCACTTCTACCTTGGGCGATAAGATTCATCGATGGGAAATGACTCAGGAGCAAGAAAGCGCAGAGACATACAAGGAGGCATTCCATGACGTTTATCAGGAGTGACCCAGGTGGGCTGGGGCACTCGATGGCTCAAGTGCGACAAGTCTTGCTGGCAAATCTTCACACCACCACTTGGAATATTTTAAGGGTAAGTGACAAATATGTCTGCAGGCTTTCCCGGCATTGCGCGAATGAATATAGTCTTGTTAGAATGTATATGCTTCAAGCCGAATTCTGTGGCAGCAATACTGCATGCGAGCGCGTGGTTGATCGTGAACGCCGGCGTATAGCTTCTCAAGAAGGTTTGGATGCTGAGTTTATGTAGAGTCATATGTATCTCTGGAACATGGCGTGAGACTGCAGCACTGATCATCGTGCAGGTCGTTCCGCCTACCTGACTTTGTGTCAAGACTGGGCATAGTACAGGGGAGTGGATTGAGTCAAGGTGCTGTTTCATCCCTTAACTGGCTGGAAACCTGGGCTGCAATGAACTACCGCGGGAGAAAACAATGATGTGCAAGTTCCAAACACATCAGCCGGCCAACTCATAGTGCTTCGCGATGCACTGATGCTCGGTTGAAGCTGTCACACTGGTCCGGAACTTCAAGGGCCTGTCCTACCTGAGCAGCACTCAAGAATACGTAGAGCACTACATTGAAGCAGAATGACCTTTCTTGCATGGTGGAAAGGGAATGAGCCAATGGTAAATGGAGTCATTCTGCAATCGAGGTCCCTTTGGAAGTTGTGTGTAGGATTGATGTTTTACAATACGAGATCTTTTTGGGCCAATTTGTACTCATAAACTCAACGGCAATATTCAAACCCACGTGCATGTGGATCCCGGCCCGAAATACGAGCCGCTGTTTGATGATTGCCAACAGCTGTTGTTCAGTCTGGACTCCAAAAGGAACTGAATCGCTAATCCTTCTGTTTCTTTCGGGCCCATACTTTTTGCATTGAGGAAGAAAAGGGTAAATAACTGGCTGATCTTGATTTTAATTGCCCTCGGACCTACGGCATTCGTGCATGGCCATTCCGAACGGCCAAAACCTTACTATTCGCGACAAAAATGACAGCCGTGGCGGAAAGCTTGGGTTGACTCAGAATATTGAAACCGGTAGCAATCTGCTCCGCCAAGAACTGTGATTTGTAGCCAACTTGGTGTAGCGAATATCGGACAATCACTTAGATTCCAGACGATGCAATTATTATTCAACTCTTCTTTTATGCAATCAATTCAGAGTAACGTCGACCAGGCCTAGGCCAGAGCTCGGAAGTGCTGACTTCACTTTCATTCATTTTAACACCTCAGGGCTTGAGACATTATTTGGTGACGATTGTGGATATGCCTTGGACTGCGCGTCCGCTGCGTGTTCTGCTGACATGTGAAAGACAGGGACACGCAAGTTCGAGGGTCGGTCTGTCCTTTTCTAGCCCCTGTTGCCTGAGTTCTCCATGGCAGATGTGCAGTGGGATAATTCTCCGAAGCATGCACGCGCGGCTGAGCACCGCGGAAACAAGCTTTGCGCCAAATTGGGACGAAAAGGGGCGAATCCTATTCGCAGAGGCCCATCCCTATCTCCCACCTTACGGCGGTCAAGCTTCCGGTGGATCTCGCCTTGAAACCGCTGAGGGTGTCCTCATGCAAACCTATCATGCCGTCACCCAGCACACGAGCCTCACTGCCGCCGCCGATGTGGGCCTCCACGCCAGCCCTCGCCCTTGTCCCAAATATGGGTTGAAACATCTCAACTTGCGGGCCGTCGCCCACGGCTCCGTGCCGGCGATGCGACCCACACCAGGCTGCTGATCTCATACTAGCAATTGGCTTGTGAAAGTCTCAGCCGCACAATCCAACCTTCACGGTTTGTCGCTTATCCGGTGCACCTTATTCTCCCAGCCTTATTAAAATGGCTTTGCCAAGCATGCTGGATCCCCATAATGCCCTGCAGGCAATCATAGATATTGAGTTCGGACCGCCGACGACTCTTCACTTGCGAAAGCTTGTAGACGTAAGTTAGCTTGCGAAGTGTTCCATATTTGGCTGGGTGGCTCAGCTTACAATCTGGCCCCACCGGCAGATACAGGCGAATGCTACCGCTTTGTGCCGATCGACGTCAAGACGGATGGGATGCGACCATAATCCTCGGTTGATCTTGATGAGCGACGAGTCGGGTTAGGGGGACCTGTCCTTCTCAAAGGGGACCCTTAAAGGCTCATCAATTCCCAACAGCGGGAAGGCCAGACCCAAACCCCTACACCTCAGCCCATCCTGAATGTATCCTCCATGATAGCCTCGACTCTCTTGTGAAGAGACGATGGAGGACCACAAGGACTCCAGTGGGAATCTGCGGCTCCAGATGCCCAGCAGCCCCCGGAACACCCGACTTCAGAACGTCAGACAGAGCGTCATTCAGTTCCGTGCCAACAAAATCAGCTGGTTAGGCAGTCGGCTGGACGAGAAGGACACTCCTAGGTCTGCCAACCCCGAGAATGACGACAAATGCAGCCCGCGCCCGCTGAGCAGCATGACCCTCGCAGATGAACAGCCCCGGTTCAGGAAGCGCGAGACCTCGTCGATACTCGAGCTGTTCTACGACCTGTGGGTGGTTGCCACTCTCAACGTCTTCACGTCGGCACACGAGATCACTACCCGGGATGAGCTGGCTTCATTCCTACAGTACATCTTCCTGTTATGGACGACCTGGTTCTTGGTGGTTGCTTACGACGTCCGATTCCTCGAGGACAGTGTGGTCGAGCGGCTTACCAGGGCGGTCCAGCTCGGTGTCCTGCTCGTCTTTGTCCAGGCTGCTCCCTACTTCGACCCAGCCGAGCAGACCCATGGGGTCTTCGCCTCGCTGTCCCTCGTCCTCGCCTTCTCCAGACTGGTTCTGGCAGGCCAGTACGGGATCGTGCTCTGGCAGACAAGATCCTTCGGGCAGGGACGCACCGGACTAATCATAGTGCTTGCTACCCACCTCCTGGCTGCGAGCCTGTATACCATCGTGTCGGCGGCGTTCTTTGTCCGTGAGAACAGCCCGGCTTATGTGGCCTGGATGGTTGTGTCCACATTTGAGATCATTGCGAGCCTCGTTGTCGCGATGATGTCTCGCGTGGTCAGCTTTGAGGGCAGCCACCTACCAGAAAGGCTAAGCCAGCTCACACTCGTCGTGCTGGGAGAGGGTGTCATTAATCTTGCTCGCGATCTGACGAGCATCGAGAGGAACTCCCAGAACAGCTGGATGTCATGGAGTGAGTTAGCTTTCCACAACTTGAAAACAAGACCCGTTCTGACCACCACGTGTCCAACTCGTGCAGGCCCCCAGATGCTCTTCATCTTCATTTCTGGGATAGCTATGGTGTACCTGATTTTCCAAATATACTTCGACTGGATGCATCCTAATCATATGACATCCTGGCCCCAGACTGCGTGGGCCTTGCTACACCTGCCATTCCACTTTGCCCTTCTCCTCGTCATGGAGGCTATGAACCAATTCATCATCTGGTGGAGGCTACTAGAGCTCATCAGGCAGTCTGCGGCTGACATCTTCAACGTCCTCTCTACCCTCCCGGCTGTGCCCACTAGCCAAGAGGTGGCATCGAAGCTGAACGAGACCATTACAAAATTCGTTGAGACGTACCCTGCTCAGGAAGACAGGACCATGGTGACTGAAGGTGTCATGGACACCCTTAAGAACATGTCAAGCCTACCCCAAGAGCTTTGGGATGGGCTCTCCAGCAGGTCTGGCCCCGTCAACGAGTCGTTTGTATCCAGCGGGACCTTGGCAGATTCGCTCCGCGAATTCCAGAGCGAACTGGTGGAGCTCTTCTCAACCACCATAGACATGATATTCAGCAACTTCGAGCTCGAACCATTCGAAAGGGAGCCGACCGAGATGTTGGATGGGGCCAGCGCCCAGAAGGAGGCATTCGAGGCCACGACACACATGTTCAACGTCGTCTTTGTTTACGCGTTCCTGGCAGCCGGCACTCTGATCATCCTCCTTGTGCTCCTACACGCGGCATCGAAGAGGGAGGGGTGGACGCCGTTTAACATCCTACGGTCCGTGTTCATCGGCGTGCTTGGGCTGGCACTCATGTTTGTGACGATTTTGTCCACCAACGCCACGAGCCTGCACAGCTTCTTCGACACGCCGTGGCCGCTACCAATGATAACGTTTACGTTTGTGATCGTGCTGTTCCTGACGCATGTGCCTCACCCGAGATCCTTCCTAGGCTATGCAGCCCCGGTTGAGGAGCCGCCGGTTGAGGATCCGGCGTATGGGTGGCCGAGATACTACAGCGCTTCGATCCGGCCATCACGAGTGAGGGACCTGCCGGCCCAGGTCGGTGTCTAGACGTGGGCCTAATAGAAAGAAAAGAATGGGAGTACTATCCCGCACCCCCCACATGTACGCACCCCCCTCCTGTACTAACATGTCCGCACCATCGCACCAACATCACACTGCAAGAAAAAAACAATCAGTGGTGTTGTAATTGATTTGTATATCAATTTGAAGCTCTCAATCTGTTTAATGTTCGTAATTAGTTGACTTGCGAATATTCCGGCCGGATCTTGTGCGAGCCTCGCCCGGAACCTCCTCTTGAATGTTCTCACCCTGCTCCTCATCGCTCACACCGTAAATATCCTCTTCCTCAACAACAGAATTTTCTTGAGGCTTGATCTCTTCTTCGAGGTCTTCAATAGAGCCACCCTTGCTCAAAATCTCACGGATAGTCATAAAAGTCTTGTTGGCGTTGGGTACGGCACGGCGCTTCTTCGTGGCCTTTGAGGCCTCGTCACGGACTCGGAACTCAGCATTCTCTTGCTCCAAGAAGATTATTCTTGCCTGCATCTCTTCGAACTTGTCGGCGATCTTTCTGGCCTTTTGTCCACTGTTGGTGTTCTGGGCCAATCCATTGATGTATTCCCTCGTGATCTTCGGGTCGTTATCGTCTTCCTTTTATATGGGTTCTGGCTGGCGTTTTTCCTTGTCTGGGCGTATCTCTGGATGTTCCAAGGCCTTTTGACGATTTATGGGCCAATTTACCGTATGGCGCCATGCTGATTCAATAAACCTCTTGCTCACGGCCTTTCTGGCTCGGACCAATCAACGAAGGAAGTTGATCTTGCCCACAGGGGCCGAATCGGTCAGGGAATCCAATTTGGCGAGTTCTTTTCGATACGCGCCCTTGAGGACATTAAAATGCCCATTTTCGCATGGTTGTAGCCCGTGGGAAGTATGTGCTGGGAGGAAACATAGATAAAAGTTCCCGAAGAAACACTCCTCCATCAACGCCGGCTATAATGTATATATTAGTTTTCCGACTCAGAATTCAATAGGTGAGACAGTAGCCCACTGAAGCATGGCTCTTGTGGCCATCAAGAATCAATAGAATGGCTTCTGAATCGTCCTTTCGAATGGCGTTCATCCGTGGCAAGAAAACCTCCTTCATCCACTCGACCGCAATCTCATTGTTAGTCCAGGCGTTTGGCGATGTGATAAAATACTATGGGCATAGCTTCTTGAACTCTTGTAGAAACCATTGTGATTGCAAGTCTTTTTCCTTTTAATATAACACCCGGATCAAGGTACCTTCCGCTGGCCGTGATGGCGTCAATCAAGGACACCCACGCTCGGCTTCCGCTGTTCTTTTTGAAGGCTTCTTTCATCTCGGAAGTGCCGACAACCAACGAATCAATGCCTAATAATAATCAGAATCGCTCTATAGTTAGAAATAGTATTGATAGTACGGGATATACCTTGGCCTTCCATGATGCCACCTTCATCAACGTTGACGGTCAATTCTGGGCTCACCCAGTCAAACTGCTCTCGGTGGTCAAAGTACTAATTGACCGCCTTCGGAGTGAAGCTGTCAAATCGTGCTGATTCTTGTAAGCGCCCTATTTTGGTGTGGATCTCGGGGTGGCGTTTCTTGAAGCCATCCAACCGATGGACCCCCAAGGGGTCTTCATCACCTTTTTTCTTGAGGATGGATATAACAACTTGACGAACAACTGCAGCCGTGGGCGTATAGCCTAGTGATTCTTGACGAAGAATGCATTGGGCAACATGGCTTTCTTCAGAGGGAGATAGGCGTTGTTGTGGCATAACAGTCTCGGCTTTTGAGGGCACCCCATTCAAGCGTTTGTGGTGGGCCATAGGAGGAAGTGCGTGCTTTGCAGCTGCTTTTTTGATAGACAAATGGTTGTCTATGACATCAAATATGGCATCGGCCATATTCTCTTCGTTGTAGGACGGCATTTTGACAGGCTGGGCGCACACACGAAGAGCATAGTCTATCTAGGTTGGGCCTCACTATCTGAGAATTTTGCATTGTGGCAGGGTTCGGGATTGGCGTAACTCCGCTCCGAATTCCGATGGCCAAGATTGGCTAGCATCAAAATATTCCTCTATGAAAATGCTACAGATTGCTCTAATCGCCATGCGAATAGCTTCAATACTAGTCGAGAAGTGTGCAAGTGAAGTTCGGCGGTTTGTGTAGGTTTGTTAGTACAGGAGGCGGGTGCGTACATGTAGGGGGTGCTGGATGGTAGACGATGCATGGCGTATCTCGGGCTGGATAGATAAATAAACCTACATGGGAAAAACCAAGAAGAAAAAAACTCAGATAATATACAACAGACAATACAAGATAGGCAAGACCAAAGAATACAATACGATACAACAGACCCCGCCCAAGTAGGCCGGATACTACTCCAGCATTGCTTGCCGTGATGATTCAGTTTCGGGAGCTAGCTACGGAGGTCTGTAGCAGCTACTGTTCACAAATTCAAAAATCACTGTACTTACCTTATAGGTTGCTAAATAATACTCTTAGCCTTTGTGGATTTCTGAGCGACTGTCAAGTGCCCATGCCCCTACGGGCTATAGCCAATCAAAGGACACGGTTTGGAGTTAGTCATCCAGAGAACCGACTACTACACCAACCGTCAGGGCGACGAGATTAACGATAGCTTCTTCCTCCTCGATAAGCAGAAATCAGAACCCGTACCCAAACACGTACGGTCTGCTTCAACCTATTTGCACGTGCAAAGAACCCTTGACCCTCGCCGTCAGGGCCGTACCAACAGCCTTATTTATTAAATAATACCTTTTAAATCAATACATCTTTTTAGCCCCTTTATAACCTTTAAGCCTTTCTAATTAGATCTCTCTAACTTAGCCCTCTATATAACCCCCCCCCCTTTTGGATATGGTATAGCCTTTTTTTTTCTGGGTGTGGTGTAGCACTTCCTTTGGGTGCTATGTAGGTCTAGCTGCTTGGCTATGTATATTGGGTGGAAGGTTTGATTGCAAATAAAACAAGGCTAGGGTGCTTAGGGTAGGTGTAATGATGGATTTGAATTTATGAACAGTGAATTGCTACAGACCTTCGTAGCTAGCTGGCCCTGCGGGTTAGCTGGGGCAACTGGCCAACCAAGCACACGGGATGGAATTCAGCCTCGATTCCTCGCCAGGACGCGTTGATGCGACGCTACCTTGTCTTCCTTGGTTCTGGCCGCCAGTGAAGACGGCGCTAGAAGGCGGTGGCAGCGAATCAGAGGGCGTAATTGGGGTTGCCGAGATCCAGAAGGGGCAGTTTGACGTCATGCCGTCAGCATGTAGTTGGTTCAAGCTTCGACCGAGCTTGAAACACTTAACACCATGACAACAGCAGCCTGGCCAACCTAGCCGTTACTCGCTAGTCGACCTTGGACTTGGCCAGGCCCCAGGGAAAAAGGGAGACGGGACCCACGGTCACCAGTCCCTGCAGCACTGACGACACATCCTCCTCGACTTCCCCTTCCTATCCTGCCACCCTGCCATCCCGCGGTCATCTGGCTTCGTGATCGACGTGTCGACCGACAGCAGCATATTGATTGTGGATGTCAAGGCGTAGGTCAAAGGCATCGTTATTTATTATCTGAGAGCTACAACACTCCGATCCGTCTCAGTGACCGACCAGTCATACTCGCCAACACCATGGCCTTCTCAAGGACTTCCCTCGTCGGGGCGATGCTCGCGTGCGCGCAATTGGCAGCAGCCGCCCCCAACCCCGTGGCCGCCGCCCACCCCATGATTACGCCTCCCCCGTCTCTCGACAGGCGGGCCCTTGAACGCCTGCAAGGGCGTGATATCGACTTCGGTGGCTACCTGAACTCGGTCTTCTCGTCACTCGGCTCCGGTGTTTCCAGCTTCGTGGCATCTGGCGTGCCACAATTCTTCAATGACCTGCCAACTGGCACAGCTGTCGAGTCCAGTCTGGGAATCTCCTCAAGCGACCTCGATGCCTCGCCCACGCAAGCACTCAACGTGCCGCCCTATGCCAACTGGACGGACCAGGGTTGGAACATGAGAATCCACGGCAACATCTTCAAGCAGCCTAACATCTCGCGCGAGAAGCTCAACGACCTGGCCAACGTCTTCCTCATTGATGTCGGCATCGAGAGCCTGCCCGAGGACCAGCAAAACCAGGCCCGGAACCTGACGAGCGAGATCTTTATCGTACAGCAGGATGACGAGCAGGTCATTATCGACATCGTCAACGATGCGTCTGTTGACCCTAACACGGACAGCGGTGCGATCAGCGCAGCCGGCGGGGCACAGAACATTACCATGCCGTACAACACGACCGAGCAGGGAGATTTCGACAGCTTCGTGATCCTGCAGAACACTACCGGACCCAACGGCGGTCACTTGCTACCTGGCAACGAGACGGATCGGCTGCAGGTGGTCGACCTCTGGGTCCGCGGAGCTGAGACCACGGGCAACGCCACAGGCTACCTTGTCCCCCCGACCGGTATCACCATCATTTCGGTATGCTCTACCCCCTGGCAGCAGTAACATCCTTTGAAAAGTATTAACAAATTCCTGACTAGGACATCGACGACATCCTGCGCGTTACCAAGATCTACGACCCGAAGGAGGGCCTGCTCAACTCATTCGCCCGCCCATTCACGCCGTGGGACAACATGCCCGAGATCTATGCCAACTGGTCCAAGTCGATCCAGAACCTGCACTTCCATTACCTCACGACAACGCCAGAGCAGGTGACCAAGAATTACATGGACTTCATCTACAAGACCTACCCGCTAGGCTCCTTCGACACCCGACCGCTTAACTTCAGTGATGTGTCGGCGACGCTGTCGATCCGCAAGTTCCTCCTCACAAAGATCTTTGAGACGTTCCCCCAGCGCAAGTTCATCCTCGTCGGGGACACGTCCAACTCGGACATCATGTCCGACTATCCTGAGCTGGTCACCACCTTTCCGAACCAGGTCCAATGCATCTTCCTCCGCAACACGAGCTCCACGGATGATAGTGACCTGTTCCCGTATAACACCAAGGGGTTCAACGGTCTCAACCAGAACCAATACATGTTCTTCAATGTGCCAGACGACCTGACCAATCTAGACATCGTCAACGGGAACTGCCACAACGCGAGCATAGTTCAGAACGTCACATTCCAGTTGCAGGGCCCCTACGGCCTGGGCAGTGCGGCGGGTGCGCTGACGCCGCCGAGCTGGTGGAGGAGTATGAGTTGGGGACTTGGTCTGACGCTGCTGCTGGCGGCGATGTCTGCTTAGTGACCTGGCGGCGGTGCACGTCCAGTGTGTATGATGTGCCAAGAGTATGGAAGAGGCAACGAGAAGGAAAGCCACACAGGGCAGGATATTGGCGTTTGGGGACACGGGTAATTGGCGACGTGCATTTAATTTGCCTTGGTACACATGATTGGCTGCCCTATATTATCAGCCAAGTTGATTTTCTCTTCGCGTCCTCCCGCGTTTTCCCATGTGAGTCGGGTGGTTTGTGAGGCGCCCGGGGAAGCGTCGTGACTACCTTCCCAAGTCCAGGCCCTCTTGGAGCTCGACTGTGTTTCCTCTTGTACCTGTTCCCCGTATAGTTCCTTCTCATCACATCAAATGCCAGGACTGAGTATGAGAAGGCGCTTGACTCGATATGTCGATCATGCCTAGAACGAGGACTTGCCTTTACAGGCTCCTCCGTTGTGGCTCGCTCCCGCGTACTGCCATCTATCTGCCTATCCACGCCACCGTGGCCATAAGTAACTTGGACGACAGCCTCCCGAAGCGCGACGTGTGAGCCAGAACGAACAAGTCAGCCGTTGGAAAACCTCCGGCTCAGATGAAGGGGATCCAAGATGTCTTTGTGAGACGCGTCGCTCCCGGCTCGTCTCCGCCCGAAATACGATGTTCGGTCTCAGATGACAACGGGATAGGAAAGATTGGCCGATCCGAGACGTCGCCCATCAGCAGCCTAAGCCTTATACCGTTTCGATGCAAGTCTGACAGGAATGTGGACCACACCCAGGGCGTTTCGCGACCACCCCCACAACCGTGCGCGAGACCTCCAACGGCTGCGCAAGTCTGCTTGAGCATGCAGGTCATGCACATCCACCCACCCTCCCGTCCTGTCCTGATCAAATGGCCCGAACGACGTCGTGCGGCCGGGCGTGCCTGTTTCGGTCAGCCGCGGACGCACGACATTAGAGCCGATCCCCCGTGTCTATACGACCTGTAAGCGAGGCCGGGTTCAGGTGGTAGTGGTGGCCGTCGCGGTCGGGGCCGACTCTATCGACGGACTTGGCACCTCTTTTGTGTTGAGATCCCCTCCAATCTTGGGGCTGTCACGGCTGTTTCCAGACTGGCTTGCTGTCGGGCGAAGTGGACCCGCGACCCCGGCCCTGCTGGATCCACTCGTGTGCAGGACACCCACGCACACACAGAGGGAGGCAAGGAGGTTGGGAGGGAAGAAGGGAGAACAGAGAGACTGAGTGTGTGTGTGGGTCCCGGGGGTGTCAACTTTGCTTTTTCTCGGCTGCTGCCATCATCGCCCTCGGGATGCTACCACCATTTGCCCCGAGTCCCGCGCAATGGCCAGCGTCTTCCTACACCAGTGGAAACAATCGCCCTCAGGGTTTTTTTTTTTTTTTTTTTTTTTTTTTTTTTTTTTTTTTTTTTTTTTTTTTTTTTTTGGGTGGGTGTCTGATCGAAACACACACGCACACACAAGTGCCGGGCTTTGCTCATGTGACAAGGACCGTCTGCGCGGCGGGCCGCAAGGCATCACCACGCTCAGGGATCACTGGTCCCCCCCAACCAAAAAAAGACTACTCCACACAGAGGGTACAGTCGTGTCCGTGCGCAGTATGGACCTTTTAGGTGAAGGGAACCTCACCCTCCCAAGCCTCCTTCACCTGCATTGGTTGGGGGTGCGCAGGTCGGTGGCTCGGCCAGGCCTCCGAGAAGGGGGTCCGACATGCTACTTCACCCCCTCTTCACGGGTGATGCATCTGTACATGATGCTGGCCTGCACTGTTGTGCACAGACAGCCATGCCTGCAGAGTCGGTTTGTGTGTTTGACCTCCGGGGCCCTAGTAAACTCAATTCAAGCTCGCATGACGCAGCTCGCAGCTCGCAGGCCCGACGGGGAAGGGGTGGATGGGTGGATGGGTTGGATGGACGAAGCTCCCGGAGCCCTCAGCCGAGCGAGGACAGCTGTCACTGCAGCGCGGTGCGTCGGCGATCCGCGCTGCAGCAGTACATGCGTCGCCGTTGTACATTTGCTTTTCTTCTTCTTTTTTTCTTTCTTTCTATTTTTTTGCTTCTTCTGCCCCTTTCACTCTTCCCAGCGAGGCGAGGCGAGGGGAGGGACGGGTGTTGCGTCACGAGCCGAGCGGCAGTTTCCAGAAAGAGGGTCATCTCAGTGCCCGGCTGGCCCACTTGCCGCCGCCGCCGCCTCAGAGAGATCAACCGCAGCCAAAGCTTCGCGGTGCCATCCGAACGCGCGCAAGGGCAGAGGGCACCTCACGTCGCGGTGGGAAGCTCGTATAGTCCGCTGTGCTGGCCGGGCCCATCAAGGTGCCCCGACGAGGGACCAAGTTTGACACAAACTCAAAAGCTGCTCCCTGTGGCCCCGATCTCGCCTGGCTACGGCGAAGCTCGCCTCACCGCCACGCCCGCCATGTCAGGGCCTGCCGTTGGAGGACGTCACCGGTAGATGAAGAAGCCCTGGGCATGCGTGTATGGGAGAGTGCGCGTATGTATGTGCCTACCCGCGCGACCTGCAGCACCCGGCTGCTTTTTCCACGAACATCTCGGGTCGTGGGGCGTTTCATACCCGGGAAGCCTCCCAATCTGCGGGCGAGTCGAGCAAGCACAGCGTCTCCTTCCCGGCTCGCTACCGAGTGTCTAGGTCAATAAGCTCGGATTGGTCGGTTAGCTGTTCTTGGGAGGGGCCCTACGGATCTCTGTACGACCGTAGCATGGGTTGGAGGGTATTGTGACTGAGTCTTCACACCGACGTTTCTACACTTGCTGATCTCCGAGCCTGAGCATCGCGGTATAAGCCTTCGCAGATTGCTACCCGTCAGCCTCCGTGCTGCGTGGTCTACAATGGAATGAGCTGTCGAAACGCTTAGCTCTTCGGCTTGTAGATTGCCTCCCACCCTGGGGGGTCCCAGCCATGGAACACCCTCCATTGCCGAGGTTGCAATCCAGGCCACATGGAGTAAACGTGCTGCTCGCAGCTTTTTCCTCGCATTGCCTTAATAGGCTCGGCAGGTTGCAACCAAGCAGACAGAGCACGTCTAGACCTGGCCAGATCACAAGTCCCCTGTCCCCAACCTTTTTTCCCTCGCCTCTTTGTGGCATAAAACGTGGGCTTATCGGGGTATTGTGGGCGTACTGCACTATTTGAAGTATATCAGATTGGATTTTGGACTACCGTGGAAGGCTACCTGCCAGCTCGATATCACGCCACGCGTAGACAGGCGGAAGCTACCCGTGTGCCGTGGCACAGATTTTCAGTACAGCATCCGGTCTAACTTGTGCTTGTTGGTGCGACGTGTCTTTGGCGTGGGGACATGTAAACTATGTGTGTACCATAGTATGTGATTTCACATGCATCTACAAAAGATGCCACAGCCCTGTGTATAGCAACACTGGAGAATACCCAAAACATAGCATGCGCTCCTACCTCTACTCCGTACCAGTACCTACTTGCCACCCTGGGAACATAGGTTGACCCCGTCTCAACTCCACCTGTTCCTGGATGCAACCCGCCACCCCCCAACAGGGAAAAACAAGCTCGGCCGCGGACCCCAGTCGGCGCCCTGCCAGCCCTGGCCCCTGTACCTGTGCGCCAAGTCATTAGGGGTGAGGTAGAGAGGGGAGTGGGCTCTTTTTATTCTCAACGGTCCCGGCTCGCTACCCAAGATAGCTCCGCGTGGAGGGAGTGGCTGACTCCCCCGGGTAGGGTAGGCAGGCACAACGTCCGAATCGTCTGGATGCTGGGAGCCGATTCCCCGAGATTATCTGGACACGAGCAAGGCCCGCGTCCTGGCCTGAGGCTTCCCGATGTCGGCACACCTGGGGAGGGGGCTCTCGTCGTCCTCGTACGTCAACTTTCTACCCGTCCGGGAGGTGTGGACTGTGCTGCATTGGCCTTCGAACCGGGGCCGGGGCTTGCTGTGTGCTTAGTTTCTCGTCACTCTGGTAATCTTGAAGCGAGGATCCATTCATCCAACCTTCCATTATTTTTTATACATAATTTTTTTGTTCTAGATTTGAAAACCTCCGAGTGATGGGTGATATAGACATTTGTACTTTATTAATTGAAAATCGCTTGTCCTGTGGCAAGCTTTCATTCTCTGGTGGGGGATTCGAGGTCTTGCCGCCCACCCAGGTCATGACGTGACCGTGCCACGCTGATTATATCACATCATATTACACAAACAGCCCGTTCTCGAAGACCAGAAAGAAAGTGGATGACGGATTCTCTTTTTTTTTTTTTTTTCAACTGATCGAGCGAGCCCTGGGAAGAGACCAGGAAACAAGAATCAGACTTTTTAGCCTCCAGCGCCATGCTTGACAGACAATCTCGGCACCTTCCGCAGGCATATGCCGCGGGCTTCAGGCAGCTTTCCTGCTTCCCCGTGAGGCAGGTCCCTTTCCTGGCGGGGCCGCATCATGAGAGGTCTCTTGTCTCTCCATTCATCCTGCCCACGACCACAAATATCCGAGCCCCGTATAGACAGACCACATAGCCAGGGATGTCAGGATCGTCGTAAACTCCGCAAAAAAACACGTGTCCCACGGCCTCGTTCCACGGCCTCGTTCCACGCCGTAAAAAGAAGATCCAGACCCAGATGTCCTTCGCCGTGCCGGCCCGGGTAAACTCATCCACGGGGAGCCTCTCCCCCTGTCCTCTTCCACATTGACAGTTCTCCCCATTAGCACAGCCACTTGGTGTTGAAGATGTTCCCACACCGGACCCCACCCTTGTTGTCTCCCACAAAGTACCCTACTCTGACACACAAAGTGAAGTTGCCATGTCGACGTATCCAAAGCGCCCCCTCGTACGGTTGACCCGGCTTGTAGCGTCGTCCACTGCAGCACTCTCCTTGCCGCTAGTCATTGACCGTCGCCATTCTAAAACGAGTTGGAGGTTACAATAGTGAGTTGGGTGAAAGACGAAGGCTTAAGAGAGACCAAAGGGCGTGGATGGTGGTCTATGACTAGAACTGTTGCCATCTCAGGATGGTAGGCGGGCTGGGTGGCTGGTTCCACGGCCGCAGGTCGTGCAAAGGGTGGTTGCTCTGGTCGGAGAAGTCGAGCCACAGCTGCAGATGCTGCAGGAGCCAACAACCTGGACCCGTGCCTATGCCGTGGGGTAGACTGGCCTCGGCGTGTCGCTGGTGACGGTCGGCCCCATGGGGGCCTTGTACCGGAGGCTCCAGTAAATGCCCAAAGGGTCCGTAGCAATGTATTCCATTAGACACTCTTGCCGCATACCGTTGTCATCCCAGTAGGGGATCAGGACGTCCTTGAACTGTTGTTGTGGCGGTGCCTCAACGGAATCTCTGCCCTCAGCCTGGAGAGGGTGGTTTCAAGTCAGCTGGCTTTGACCACCTTCAAGGGACGGTGTGTTGTCTTTAGGGGGCTCGGGAACTCACGAGGCAGTTGGCACACGGCGAATTGTTCACGTATACCCAATTCGTGCAGTTGTGTGTGTAGAAGTACTTGCACCTGTACTTGTAGAACCCGCCGCTTCCACTCATGATTGCTGCTGGTGGTAATTGGATTTGTAAATGAGAAAGTAGGGGGAGGGTGCTCTTGGTTGATGAATAAAGAGAGGAGGGAAAATAGATAAATTTGAAAAAGCTATTCGGTGTGGCCTGTCCACGCTCGAGAAGGCAGCGCGGGAGAGAGTTCTCTCGTAACACAAAGAGGGGACAGAGGTTCCGGCGGGATGTGCCGTAGCTCTTGTGGACAGATGGAGAGAGACTGACGGATGGATTCTGGGCTTGCAGAGGTAGATAGAGAGCAGTACAGGGCGGAATCACCTGAGAGGAACATGAGACTTTATATGTGGCTCCCGAAGGAGGACATTTAAGGTGTGCAAGGGACAAGGGTGGGCAGAGCGGAAGACCGGGGGTCCACACCTGTCAAGCTCGACAGGGTGGGTTGAGCTTCTGCCAGGGGTCCATATGAGGAGGGGAGGGGTGGCGGCAAGGGGGGGTGTGGTGTTAGTGGTGGTAGTGGTGGAGGACTGTTAATGGCAGCGTAGTAGACGGTACAATACTTGTTGTGGCAGTACCGCGCCGTACCGTACCGTGGCTGGCGTGGGCAGGCGTGGCTGCGCGGGCAGGGTCTTGTGGAGACGGGCACTGATAGCGATGCTGAGACTGACAGGCTGTCGACCGGCCGTGGGTCAAAGGGCGTCGCCGCATCTCCCGTTGTGGGTTCATGTCGACACCAACCCTGAGTAGGTCACCTACACGTATAGGGTGTAGCGTAGACCCCACTGTAGCTGTCACGCAGCGGATGCGGTGGGGACGCAGAGGTGCCTTGCAATATGTGTATGCACGCTGCCGCGTAAATACGCACGGGTGGCAGACAGAGCGCGGCGGGCATGTGTGGCCCTCGACATTGCCGACATGTCCCCAGAGCCACCCAAGGGGGGGCGGAAGGGGGGGGGGCCTGGGGCGATGACTAATAAACGGGGAAAGGGGCCCGGCTGCTGTATGCGAATGGCCTCGGCTGCACGTCAAAGGACCAACGTGCTGAACCCGCGGGCGGTGGCCCCGGTTTTCCTGCTGCAGGCTGTCTGGCGGGCGCGCCTGCGGGTTTGGCCAATCAGGGGAGACGGTGGGGGCGGAAGACGATGTAATGTGCATCATTTCAACGCCGGAGGGGGCTTGGTGGTTAATATTCTTGATGCGGTTGTGGTTGTGTGGTTGTGTGGTTGCTGCTGCCATTGGGACGAGACAAATCGAGATGGGCATGGCCGAGGGCGGGGGAGAAGGGGAGACACTCCGACAATCCGACATCAAGCAAAGCCCCGGGATGGGCGACAAAAGCGGCGCGAAGGGCGGGGAGACAGCAAGCAAAAGGGCGAGGGCAGAATGTGAAAAGTGACAGATAAGCGTTTGGATGAGAGGTCTTGCGTGTGTGCGCGCGCGAAAGAACAGTGCCGTGTCGACCAAGAACTACATACACTATGTAACCAGGAAGACAGGCAGGGAACTGGGGGTATCGCGGGTTGGCCCTCGTATGTTTTGACCGACCTGTGCGATCCACCGCTGCGGAGACTGACGACGCTGCGACAGCCAGCTCGACAAATCGACAGCTCGATATAGATCTACTTAGTGCTTGTCCCGGCTGACCTGTACGGACGGGAGTGGCCGAGACGTACATGTCGAGACAGCCGTCTCCTTTCGGACGACAAGATGGAGGTTGCAGCCAGCCCAGCCCCAGAGGCTGTACAACCCCAGGCTGGTAACCCAATCGAGAGACGTGATCATGAGGCTCAACAGAGGACGATCGACATGCGCTGCGTACAGTGTCACGGCCAACCAACTGAAGGGCGTAGCAGCATGCATGAGTGGAGCACACGGGGTGTCCAGGAGCTCATCCCGTCCCTCTCCCTCACTCTACGGGGACATGAGTTCCTCTGGGCGGGACTGAGTGCGACATGGGCATGGTATCTACCGCAATAGACCACGAGATAATTACAGGACCCCTGTTCCCAAGGCCCTTTTTTGACAGATGCACCTAGCTGGTGCAGTCCATATTTCTTGGGCCGGCGCATGCAAAACATCCATCAGTCGACACACAGACACATGCAACCACGGGGCGTGATGGATCCAGTGGAGCCCCCCGTACAACATTCTGTCATGGGACGGACCACGTATTCTATAGTACGCACATCCCATATCCGGTACGGAGAGCATCGACCACGGTACGGGCACACCACCGGACGGAGGCCGGGTCCCTAGCGCCCTGCCGTTTCTCCAAGGGTCTTCCTGCACCGGCCTCTTCCTCTTTGCTGTTCGTGTTCCTGTTCCTGTTCCTGGCCCTGTTCCCTTCTTGCCTCCAGGGTTGTCCGCTGCAACGGTGACGTGCCGCATCCGACGACATGCAACTTCTTTGACCTGTCAAAACGCCTGATGGTGGTCTAGTCCGTCCCTCGACTCGGACTCGGCTCGACTCCACGACACCCAAGACCCAAAGACGCCGTCCGCCGACCGCCGCCGCCGCCGCCGTGCCGTGCCTTGCCCTGCCCTTTTGCTGCCACCCGCCCCCGGAGCCTCTCTCCAGTCTCCAGTGCATATTTTCTGTGGGGAAATTGAACCCACCCCTTCGTGTCGTGCATCGTGCCACACGCTCTGTCCCGGCCATTCACACCCCCCACCGGCACACCTTCGCTTGACGACTTCGGCCGGGTCTCTTCCCATTCGCACGCCAGTTCTAGAACTGCAGGCACTGCAATCACCCACCCTTGGCCCCAAGCCGAGCCCAAGCCTGACATCCGCATGCATGTCATCTCTGCTTGCCCTTCCTTCATCAGCCACTCCTCATGGTGGCGCCAAACAACAACATGGCCCTCCATCCCAATCTCCAGCAACTGCTTGGGGTGAACAACATCCCTGCCATCCCTTCCTTCAAGCCGTCTGTCTGCTTGCGTGACTGAACCTGTACTGTAGATGCCCCAACAAATCATCAGCACGTCAACCGCCCGACACTTTATGCTGCCGGAGCAACCACCTCTTGCTCTGCATGACGGCTTACTCTGTTCATCCGGCCGGGATGCCACCCCTTTATCGTTGTTGCTCCCCACTGCCCTTCCTTCGCACGCGCGTGTTTCCCAATTGCCTGATCGGGGCTTGACGGGACGGAAGTGATATCTTGCATCCGGCATCAGGACGCACAGCGCTTCCACGTAACCCACTCTGAACATCCATATCACGTCGCCACACCGCGGAATTGACCATGATACCTCCAATTCTGAGTCTGTCCCGCCATTGGCCATGCCCGGTCCCACCGCGTGGTTCTCGCCCCGCAGAGATCACCATCCTCCTGCTGCCTGCTGCAAGCCCCGAGGCTGCATGCTGCGGGCTACCATATATTTATACCCTCCTCTACGCTTGGTGTTCAGCCGACTGCTTTGAGGGAGCTGAAGCCTTTTGGCGTCGACATGACGCACCTGTTCATTTCCATTTTTACTTCCAGCCCTCCCTGTGTGGGGCCTGATCGCGCCGGTGCTGGTCCACAGCGTGTGCCTCCAAATATCAAGACCTCACTTCCAGCAGTACTTCATCGAGCGGGCTAGCCACTTGACATATCATGGATGATGGAGACCTTGGTAGCGAGCTACCCACAGTCTATCGGAATCCAGGCGTATCGCGGCAGCCATGGCACTGATTAGGACGGAATTTGAGGTAGCCGAAGCAATTCTGATCTGTCAGAATTACTAAGGATCACTTGCAGTTCGACCCATGTCGCAGGGCAAAAGTCCAGTGCCAAGCCTGACGATGGGCTTCTTTCCGCCGGTCACCGAGAACTTCACATGCTTGCAATAAGACCGGGGCTTAGTGTTCTTCCTTTAACTTGAGTTCAGCACATGTTGTACCCCGTCATTCGAGCCTGCAACTGCTCGCCTGGGCAAGCAACCACGCATCTTGACGGCGAACCTAGCCGAGGATCCCGAGTATGCCTCCCAGCGCTGAGCAACACTGGAAAAAAACTCATCAACCTTCATCCCTTATCTTGTTATACAAATGCTAACTTCACAACGCACCAATTGTTACAAACGAAACCAGAGCGTCGGCTACATTGGCTGGCTCGCACCTGGGCAGCAGACATCAGTTGACAGCGGGCAGCCGCATCAGAACGGAGACATGTGTTGGGTTCACTCGTTCCAGAACACATGTACATGGCTGTGGGCTAGCCATATCTGGCAACGGTAGTAGCGAACACGACCGAAACAGGGATATATCCAGGCCCAAACCCAGTCGCGCTGCGAGGACCTCACAGACGATACTACTGAACTGCTAACGACCGTCACGCCGCGCGAAACTGATCTATCACCCCCCCCCCCCCCCAAGGCGTCACTTTGCATACCTTCCTCACCAATGCCGTGGAGGGAAGTATTGTGGAACGACGGTTTCGTCGTGTCTTGCCATCACTGCCCGGCACTAGCTCGCCTGCAGCGGCAAGAATATTCCAACGCGCCCGTCGGCCGCCTCTTCAAGGTGGCGAGGTGGGAAGCGTTACCATCTGGCTTCCGTTTCGGGACACCAATTACGTGCGCCGCCGCGCCGCATGCTATACACAGAGACATCGCCGAAGTCTCTTGCCTGTCTCTCCCTGCAATCATCTGCTAGCTCCTGACGAAGCGAGCTTGCAGCGGGCGGAATGAGGTGCGGGAATCGTACCATTGTGCTCTCTTTGGCCGTATGCCGGAGGACAATCCCTGTATCAATTACTGTTCCCAGTGGCTTCGCGAACGGCTAGAACAAGCTACCACGAGGAAGAGGTACCAAGGCCCGGACCATGCTGCCTCTGAGACGACTGTGGTGAAGCCGAAAGTCGGTAGGATATCCTCATCACCTGCTGACGGTTGGATCCCATCACATGAATGAGGAGAGAGGTAAGCAGAGGATCCCATCATACGGTGTGATAATCAGATGAAATAGAAAGCAAGGCAAAAGTAGGTACCATAGTCCGATTTGGTCCCAGCCAGTCCGACCATGAAACAAGGCACAGCCAATCGAGCAAGGTATCCAATACTGCTGCGCGCGCCAGGTACCCGGGATTGTTTTGCGTTTTTAGTCGGTATCATCGCGTGAAATGCTTGTTGTACGTAACCGCCTCGAAAGGAGGCAATGCCACAACAGAAAACACATGTTCGCAAATTCTACAAAACTGCTTCTAATCATTCCCACTACTGCGAGATCAAGTCGAGTGTCACCGTCAGCCTGCAGCAAAGCACGTCCAGGGTGGTGCCACCGGCCAAGATGGACCGACCACATGCAAGCAGAAGCAAAATGCCAGCAATACTATCCCACCCAACGCAGGGCGTCCGGTAAGGAATTGACATGCCACATCCATGCCTTGTATATCCTCGTTTCGACGGTGCGGAATCAAGGCGAGAAGTAACAGCGGGAAGATGGCCAAGCAAGAAAGAAGAAGGAAGGAGAAAAGAAGCAAAGACAAGCAGATGCAGAACCCCACGCTTTTCCTTCCGCCCCCTGCCTGCCCACAAGGCTTCACACCACCCCAGCCCGGCTTATACCCTTGAATCACACCCTTGCATTTTTAGACGAGCCGGTACCAAGAAGAACCCAAGCTGACATGCTTCAGCAGATCACCACAGGCATTGAGAGGGTGAAGCCGCGCGTGGGAGACGTCATTCCCGTCCGATGTTGGCTGCGGGACTGGATCCATCTCCGGAGCGGGACCTCGGGATCCTGTATGTGTGCGCTGTGGCACTTTCATGGGTTGCCTGCGCTCTTTCACGGCATGTGCGTGACCCGATGGCGCATAATAACCCTGTGCGGAGTACTATAGGTAGGCGTGCGTGGTGTGTGTGTGTGTGTGTGATTGAAAAGACATGTGTTTTCGCAATTTGGTGTGTTACAGGCAGGCGATAATGCATAGGACATCATGCTGCCCTTGTGCTACGGACCTCGATAATAACCACGAGAACCTAATAAAAAATAAAGGTTGTGTTGCGTTCGGCTGCCGACAAAGCATCCCCCACTCCCGTGTCTTGCTCCTGTCCCACGACAGAATGGAAGGAATGAAGGGAAGGAGGGTGGGAGTGAGGGGGAAGTGATGCACATGGGGCAGTCAAGCAGCCCACAAAGGTGTCCATCACCCATATATCCACCCATCCACCCTATTCTCAGCCCGTGTGCGGGATCGATGAGCATGAGCAACGGCGCCTGCAAGATCGCGATCCCCGCCGCACCTCCATCGCCGGAATAGATGTGTCCGCCTCTGTTGGGGGAGGGAGGTGGATGGGAGTTTTACTGTTCCTTGCCAAGTGTACCGTCAGAATCAAACTATGTAGGCACTGGCTTGGTTTGCCTTGGTGGCACGTCACTCAGTCTGCCCAGCCATCTCAGTCATCCACCCTGTACCCCTTCCCGCCTCTGCTCATGCAGCTTCACTTCACCCGTCCCCCCTCCCACCTGGAGCTGCGCACGGAACGGGAGACGATGAAGTCATCGACATCCTGCTTCGAGGGGGGTCGGCTTCTTCCGTTGTCGCCCGGTCTCGTCTTGGCTCTGTCGTAATATCACCAGCCCGCGTCCCGCCTCTCCTCTCTATTTCTTTCTCCCCTGACCTCGAACGGCCCATCTCGATCGGCTGGCGAGTCTGTTTCTCCTCACTCTTTCTTTTTACCCTTCTCCCCCTACGTGGCACGGCGCCGAACCTCGTGGCACGACAGCTCCGTGCCCCTCTCCTCGCGCGGATGCGGGTGTCCTCACGCGAGGGCGGGTCGTGTCGCCAGACCTGCGGCAGAGGGTGGGAAATTAATGGGACAGGGGAGGAATGATCGCTCCAGCACGACGTTGCAGTGCTTGCTCAAGCGGCCGGGGATGGGCATGGTGCCGCTGGATTTGGAAACATATGGGATTGCCGAGGAGCCCGTGCTTGATTCATCCACAACCTCGCCTAGTCTGTACGCCCCCCCCCCCTTCTGTCCGTTCTAAACCTTGGAACAATGTGTTCCCTGGCCCAAGATTCAGGAAAAACTCCCACTTGCCCAGTTTCCAGCCCTCCCTTGAGAAACCATGAAAAGATGTAGGACCGACCATTGTTTACACCTTGCAACCTGTGGGTGTAGCCGTTTTTGCCCCCCTTCAAATCTTTCCACTGCGAAGTAGAAAGCGGCCTGCTTTGTTCTATATTGATGAGCCAACCAGTCTACAGCTTCAGTAATTACCATCTCCGGCTCCATGCTCGTCACTTGTCAGTGTGGCGCCGCCTTGTCGGATCGGGGTCTCGTCTAGGCTCTCCCCCCTTTCATAGCCTGCTTCCGCCGGATCCTCTCCGTCACTCTCTGCAGAGCTGTCTTGACCTCGCCTTTGTCGAAAGTGTCCAGGTCGTAGTATACTGGTGCAATCTCCAGGAGCCACTCGGGGCGGACACCGGTGACGGTACGGATGTATTGCTAGGAACGCAGGGTCAGCAAAGCTTCTCCATATACAGCACAACAGAATGAATCCAAGGGTATCGAAGGGAAGGGGACATACCTTGCTGGTCAGAACAAACTCGTGGTAGATGACCCACTCGTAGTCTGCTTTTATCACGCTAGACGGGTGAATCAGGACGGGCTGATTGTCTTTAATCGTGGTATAGCTCTTGCTTGTGTCCTTCATCGCCACCTGCATGAAGAAACCCGCAACAAGGGCTCGCCTGATGTTGTTGTAGTAGTTCTTGTCGTTGAAGTCCGTGGATAACAGTTCGATGTTATGCGTCTCCATAATACGCTTGAGCTGGGCGCGCACATTATCAGCCGAGCTCAAATGCCGTATGCTGCAAAAGTGCTCATGGCACCACGTCTTCATGTCCGTGCCCTTGTTCATCTCGCCCTTGAAGGCGTGATACAGGTTGAGTAGCGTAAGGTGATCGCCATCTGGGTGGGCAAATTGTGCCTTCATCTCGTCGGCACGTTTCCGTGCCGTGTTGGGACGGATCCAAGGTGACGGGACGGAAAGCAGGGAGACGATCGAAAGGACTTCGTTGCTCGCATAAAACTCAGGGCTGCTGATGAGCATGACTGCCAGCTGGGGGTCGAGAGGAAACTCAGACGCAAGGCTGCCCAGCGGTGTGAGCTCGCCCTCATCGTCCAGGCAGGCCAAGAAGTTGAGCTCCTCAAGGGCGCGCATCATCGTCTCGGGTGCTGGCGGGTCCAAGAGATCGAAGTGAACGAGATCTTGGACGCCGAGCCGTTTGAGCTGCAGAATCGTATTTGACAGGTTCGACCGCAGGATCTCGGGGTAGGTCTGCTCGATGAGCTCCTTCTTGAAAGCCGGTTCTGTGTATAGTCTGAAGCATTTTCCTGGTCGCGTACGACCGGCACGACCAGCTCGTTGCTGTGCAGATGCCTTGCTGATAGGGCTGACAAGCAGCGATTCGACACGAATCCGAGGGTTGTAAATCTTTTGCTTGCTGAAGCCTGGGTCGACGACGTAAACGATTCCTGTGGAGCTGTGTCAGCAACCGTCACCAAAACAGATGGGGTTAAGCCAAGCAAACATACCATCGATCGTAAGCGACGTTTCTGCAATATTTGTAGCCACAATGCATTTCCTTCCGGGGCGTCCTCCCGGCTTGATAGGGCCGGGCGCCTTGTCGAAGATGCGCTGTTGCTGGTGTGGTGGCAGAGTACCGTACAGGGGGTAAATTGACATCTGGCCAACGTCCGACTCGCGCAGCATCTCGTCAACCTCGAGGCGAATTCTCCTACAGGCGTCCTCGATTTCCTCCTCTCCTGTCAGGAACAGCAGTATATCGCCCTCGTCCTCTGTGGCATGGATCTGGAGCACCGTCCTGATGGAGGCTTCGATGTAGTCCCTCTCGGCCTCAGGGGTGTAAAAGAGCTGCACCGGGTGTGTTCGTCCGGGCACGGCCAGTAGCGGCGCATCAAAATAGTACTTTTGAAACTTTTGGGCGTCGAGAGTGGCAGACATGATGATGATCTTGAGATCCTTGCGGCGCTGGGAGATCTCCTTGAGCAGGGCCATGAGAATATCAGTGGCGAGTGTGCGCTCGTGGGCCTCGTCGATGATGATGCACGAGTATCGGGACATGTCGTTGTCGTGCATACACTCTCGCAGCAGCTGACCGTCGGTCATGTACTTGAGCATGGTCTTTTCGGAGGTGCAGTTGTCGAAACGCACGCTGTAGCCGACCTCGTTTCCGAGGGTGACGTCGAGCTCGTCGGCGACACGCTGGGCGACGCTGGTGGCGGCGACTCGGCGGGGCTGGGTACAGGCGATGAGCTTTCCGGTGAACTGGGGCAGCTCGTCGTAGAGGACATATTGAGGGATCTGGGTCGTCTTTCCGGAACCGGTCTCTCCGACGAAAACCATGATCTGAGTGTTGTGGTAGATATCGAGGAACTCCTGGCGGTGCTTATGGACAGGCAGGTTCCTCCTCCCTTCCAGGATCCTGAAGTACTTCTGGGTGTGGGGCTCACCGGTCCACGGGTTGTTGTCGGCGTCCTCGAGCGCTGAGATCTGCCTCTCAGTTACCTCGTTGCGCTTGACGCCGTCGAATGCGGGCCACGCAGACGACTTGGCAGAGCCGTTCTGGTCGCCGTACTGATGGGCGAGATAGGGGTTGTAACCGTCCATGGCGCCGGCCTGCCTCGCTCGCTTTGGGGAGCCCGGAGTGTCGGTGTCGGCGTCGGCGCTGGGCCTCTTGGTGCCCTTGGACTTGTCAGCCATACTGACGAAGCGACAATGTTGCAAGAGGATCGAGAAACAGACGTGGTGGTGAGCTCGTCGCCGTGTCTTGTGGAGGAGAAGCTTTGCGAAACGACGACGCGCCGGGGGATGGGTTGGTGGGTGCAGGTTTAGGAACCGTCCTGTAAATTTTCCTGGGAAACGCTGCAGATCGGCCAATCGGCAGGCAGGCTGGTAAGCCTTTCTGCCTGCCGAGTCGGAACCGACAAGTTTTGGGGGCGGCCGTTGCTGCAGCAGCAGTGCGCAGTGTGCAGTGCGCAGTGGGCGAGCTTGGATGCGGAGGTCTGTAGCAACCACTGTTCGCAAATTCAAAATCATCATTATACCAACCCCACAAGCCCCAAATGTTTCTCATTTATAGCTGAACTTTTTAAATACACACAGCCTAAAATCTACACATCACCTAAAGGAAGGGTTACATAACATACAGGGGGAGAGCTGCGTAAGTCCAAAGGGTCCAAAGGGCAGCCAGGGCCAGAGGAGAGGGCCAGAGGGCTTAAGAAGAACATATTGAAAACTCACAAATCACTACACCTACCCCATAGCTTGCTATAGAGCACTCTTGGCCCTTTGGGCCCCTCTATGACCCTCTGGCTGGGCCCTCTATGCAGCCCTCCCTCTAGGTGCTATCATATAACCCTCTGGGTATTATACAGCCGCTTGTCTGGTATGTTAGGCAGAGGCTTAATTGTAAAAGGAAAAAAAGAAAAAGAAGAAAAAACCCAGGTGTTTGCTAGCTGCCGGGGGTAGGTGTGATGATGATTTCGACTTTCCGAACAGTGCTGGCTAGAGACCTCGGTAGGCAGCTTGGACCCTGAGAATATTTGACACCAAACAGCCTGCCTTGCCCCCACACAATATTGTATTGTGACATTAACAGGCTGTGATCTCACCAGCAAGATACAGGTGCATCGGGACTTGCCTATACAGCGAGGCAGATCGTCTCGTCTAGACATGCGACCAGCCGTTGGAAGCCAGGTCCTGCGATGCCTCATTAATTAGTAGACACGACGTAGGTGGCCAGTCTATAAGGGCAGACTACCTGGGTCCACAGGCACTGCGTGTACCGGGTGTCAAGCACAACAAATACAAGCCCTGCCCGTCCAGAATTGCAATTCATGTGATACTGTCGAGAAACATGTCTCTCGATCCAAGCTGTGTTGTGGACTCTGCAGAGTGGTGACTTGACCTGAGCATCCCGGACCGTTAACAGTACGGCCCATCGCCTCATCTCTACCGGTACCGCCCATCCCGTCCATCCCAGCAGTTGAATTTTCCACCTAGGCTTTCTTTGCCCTCGCACACTTTTCCCAACACCTTCAACCTTGAGCAATCCACGCGAAAAGCGCATTCAGGATGCCTTCCAGCGGCTCTCTGAACCCGGAGTCGGAGGCTTTTGCCCAGGTCCGTCCAACTTTTTGGATCGGCCAGCATGACTCCTCCAGGACTGAGGCTCTCACCGACGGCCAGTACAACCAGGTCCTCAATGCCGGCGTAAGTCTTCCTCTGACCAGCCACGAGAACAACAAAACTAAGCTTCTTCTCAGTTCGGGTTCGCCACGGCGCCAATCACCAACGAGCACTTCCACCAGCGTGTCAAGGAGCTCTACAGGTCCCATCTGAGCGGCCTGGCCGCCTCAAATTTGTCGGCTGCAGAGAAGGCCAACCCGTCTCTGCCCGGCCCCACCGTCCCGACTCTCACCAACAAGGACACAAGCCTCGTTCCCAGCTCCTACGTGCTCAACGTGTTGGCCTACTCGAGCCCGTGGATTGACCTCTGCTCCAAGGACCCCGTCATCGCCAGCATCTCCCGCCAGGCGCTGAACCTAGAGGTGGCCTACGCCAACTTTTGTGGGGTGCGCAGTCTTGTCATCCCAGGGCCAAGACAGGACGGGGATGGGAAGGCTATTGCGCAGTATGTGAGAGCGGTCCAGGAGACCTTTGAGGTGGCCACCAGGGTGAACATCATCATCCATATGCCCATGTACCGCGAGCCTGGCTTAGAGGAGAAGACACAGCTGCTGTCTGAGGAACTTCAGGGGTCCAAGGATGCGGCCAAGGCGGGCCCAGAGGACGAGGAGGTTGATCTCTTCGGAGCCTGGGATACATGGCACACCATCCGCTCGGTCTGCCAGTACTCACCCAGGCTATTGGTTGGTAAGGCTGCACTGCTATACTATCATTTCCTTTTCGTTAGCGCCCTGATCTCATGCTAATAATCCAATCTACCCCCAGCCTTGAGGATCCCACGGCGTCTCCCGGAGAGGGAGCTCCAAACCCGGTGGTTTTCCGAGCCCCTACACTACCTGACACTCGGGCCCAGCACCTTCCAGCCCAACAAGACCGGCAACCCATCCCTCACCCGATATCACCAGGACATGATCTTCAGCTACATGCGCCTCAAAAACGCCCCCTGGTTCCTGCTCTACGATGTCGGGCCATCCGTAGCCGAGCTTCAGGCAGCCGTTTCAGCGGCCGCGGCCGTCCATGTCGAGTTCCCGACCATCGGCGAGGCAGCGCACAGCGACGCTCTCGCCAAGAGTCTCCCAGGCATGAACGCCCATGTGCTGTACATGAGCCACCTAGAGCGCCAGCAGGCGCCGCTCGGGGCGCTCGAGACGGATACACTGACGAGCTTCCAGGACTGGCTGCAGAGCCCCCTGCAACCGCTGTCTGACAATCTCGAGTCGGCGACGTACGAGATGTTCGAGGGCGACCCCGTCAAGTACGACCTATACGAGGAGGCCATGTTCCAGGCCATGAGCGAGTGGAAGCAGCTCGGCAAGCCGACTTCGTCCCTCAAGGGCGACAATGCCGAGCTCGTGGTGGCCGTCGCCGGGGCCGGCCGTGGCCCGCTGGTGACGCGGGCGCTAAGGGCCAGCGAGCGTAGTGGGATGCCCATCCAGATGTGGGCGGTGGAGAAGAACCAGAACGCCTACGTGTACCTCCTGCGGCAGAACGAGACCGTGTGGGGCGGACGGGTGACGGTGGTCAAGACGGACATGCGCGACTGGACGGGGCCGCGGCCACAAAGCTACACGGGCAGCGCGCCGCCCAAGGTGGACATCCTGGTGACGGAGCTGCTGGGTTCGTTTGGCGACAACGAGCTGTCGCCCGAGTGCATCGACGGGATCCAGAAGCACATCGCGCGGCCGCACGGCATCTCGATTCCCGAGTCGTACACGGCATGGCTGTCCCCCATCGCGACGCCCAAGATCCACGCGCACCTGCGGACCATTGCCCCGTCCGACGCCAACGCCTTCGAGACGCCGTGGGTGGTGCGGCTGTACCAGCTAGACCTTATCTCGCAGAAGGTGCCCGGGAAGCCGCGGTTCCAGCAGGCGTGGGAGTTTGTGCACCCCGTGGCGGGGACCCTCATCGAGAAGTGGGAGGCAGAGAACGGGCCCGTGTCGCACGCGCCGAGGCTGCGCACCGCGGGCGGCGGTGCCATGAACAACTCGGGCGGCACGAACGAGCACAACGCCCGGCATACACACCTCACCTTCTACTGCCGTCCTCGTGGCGTCTGCCACGGCCTGGCGGGCTACTTCGAGAGCGCTCTCTACCGGCCGCAGACGGGCGAGGGCAAGGAGCTGGTAGAGCTGAGTATCCTGCCGGACCAGATCGATAAGAAGAGCAAGGACATGGTGTCCTGGTTCCCCATATTCTTTCCCCTCAAGGTGAGTGCTGTCTACAGAGTGCCCCGCTAGGGGTCACTTCACAAGTTCTGGTCTTGTGCGTATGCTAATACATTCATTCAATCGGCAGCAACCTCTCTACTTCCCCCAGGACTCGGACCTCGAGGTCAGTATGTGGCGGCAGACTGACGACACCAAGGTCTGGTACGAATGGATCGTTGAGGCGTATGTCTGGGTCGGCCCCAAGACGAGGGTCAAGGTTGCATCGTCGGAGATGCACAGCAGCCGCAAGGTGGCATGTCTCATGCAGTAGGGCGCAGGGCACACGCTCGAGGCTGACATTCCCGATGAGAGGGGCAGAAACGCCGGCAACGCTGTTGCTGCTGGCGGTGACCATGATTGTGGTTGCTTCCGCTGCTGCTGTTGCTGCTGATTTGGGGTTTGGCTAAGCTGGAGGCATTCTTATGGACAAGCATTTCTTGTGTGATTTTCCGTACCTAGTCATATTGCATAGCAACCCCATTGCGATTTGTCCCCCAACAGAGTAAGCCGACGAAGCAGGGGTTCGTTCTCGTGGCCTTGCAAGCTCTTTTCCCCCCAAAACGCCGCCGTACCGATCGTGGTCCTGGTTCCCCCTTCCCTTGCCTGCAGGCTGGCTTTCTGATCATAGAGCGTTGAAGATGGGCGTCGGGGATGGTTCCGCGTCCGCTCTGGATTACGCTCGGGTCGACCGCCAATCGCTGGTGTCTCCTATCCTTCCCTTCCCAAGTTGCCAACTGCCCGACATCGTTCATCCGCATCAACCGTCCATTTTCACGTCCCCGTTCTCACCCTCGCCCACGGCCCGAATCCAGAGCACGTTGTTGCAGCGGATGAGGACCTGGCCCAGAGAGCCGGAGAAGTTGTTCTTAATGTACTCCTCTGCGTTGGCCAGCTGGATGTTCATGTAGCTGTCGATGGAGACCCTATAGCCAAGAGGCCAAAGTCAGCAGTTGAATGCAACCGGGGCAGCGACGACGTAGTATGGTAGGTGTATATATATATATACATATATATAAATGGCGGGGGGGGGGGCGGTGGTGTCTCACAGTCTTCCCTTGTACTCGGTCTCGCCCCACTTGAGACGCACCCAGATCTCCTTGTTTACCCTGTCACACAGCTGTCAGCCTCTTGCGATTCCATTCCGTGGGATTCGTGACGCGGAGTGCGCGGCGCGTAGGGCGTTGGGCGTTGGGCGGTGGGCAGGAGCACGTACAGGTCCTGGAGGAAGGGCCGGGGGTTCACTGGCATGAACTGTGACAGTGAAGTTAGTTGGTCTTGATGGATATCTCAATATCGCAATGGGAGGTGGGCCGACTCACACTCATGATGGGCAAGCTGCTGGTTGCTGATGAAGTGGGTGGGTGCTGCAGCAAAAAGGTCGTCGCGCTGTGAGCTCTCTGCAGTGTAGGCCGATTCTGCCTGTTGCTTTGCTTGGTTTGTTGGCGCACGCGACGGGGCAGGCAAGGAGCTGCAAGGGTAGCGGAATTTTGGGAGGGCAAGGGTCTGGTCCCCACGCGGCTGGCGGCAAAGTGACGGCTACCCTTGCTGCCTTCAATGGGCCCAGTGACGGGTAGCGTAATGCTACTGCTCCTCTCTACCTGACTGACCCGCAGGTACACCCCCAAAAGTTGCTTGTTTTGCAAGCCAGTCAGTCAAGCCAGCACCGATGAGACGGCCTGCAGCTCGGTTGGTCACAGTTGCATCGCCCTGCATCGCCCGTCTCCCGTCTCGCATCTCAGCCCCGCGAGACCTATCCTGATGACTCGCAGCACTCGAAACACACCACTCCTTTCCCGAGTTACAAATTAGACTTCAGATTTATATAGTCACCCGGTTGAACCCGACATTAATTGTCCTACGGGACGTGAATTATACGGGGGCAGCCAGAACATGACCCGCGTTTCCGATGTTCAGGACTGCCCCTGCGCCCAGCCGGTTGACACGCATGGCCGGCCCAAAACGGGACAAAACAATACGACACAGCACAGCACAGCACCGCACCACCTCCCGGCCGTCCCATCCAATACTACCCCTACACGCACAAGGAGAGGCCACATCGACATCCGACCTCACACCTCAGACTTCAGATCGTCGAGTGGCCTGATCGCCTGATCATGACGTCTGGGCAAAAGCTTGACCGTCTTGGGACCACTGCGAGCCGCCCAACCCGTCGCCCGCTAGCATGGCTTCCCCCAGCACCTCGTCCTTCTCCGTCGCCCACTCGCCGTCGGCCCACGGCTCCAGCCCGGGCACGTTGGGGTACTGCACCTTGAGCCCCGGCGTCGCCGGCCTGCTGGACCCCAGCCACTCAGCCTGCACCACCTCCCTGCGACTGGGGCACACCTCGCCCGCCGTGTGTCTGCACAGCTTGAAGGGGCATTCGTGGCCATTGCTGTCGCCGCCGTAGCCGCGGCCCCTCTCCCTCGCCTGCAGCCGCTGGTCCATGCCCTCGAACCTCTCGAGGAGCCCCACGGGGATGCACACCTTGAAGTTGGCCGCCTGCCTCACCCGCGCGAGCGGGCCCAGGTACATGTCCTCGACGTGCGCCTCGTTGCTGGGCATCCCCAGTGCCACGTACAGGTTGCGCAGCGACAGGAACTTCGTGGCCAGCGCGTCGCACAGCAAGGGCCACTCCGACCGCAGCATCCGCGTGTCGAACTTGGGAGCGTCCGTCCACCCCTGGTCGTCCCACACCAGCTTGAGCGACTGCACCAGTTCCAGGTGCGCCGGCGACACCTTCTTGATGAACTGGATCGTCGATTGGATCCCGCGCAGCCGGAAGAAGGATGATGAGTATAGCAGGCTGGCGGCCTCGTGGTAGCTGCGGGGCGGTGCGGCGTCTGATTAGTGGTCCATTTCCCTATAGATTTCCACGGCCTGAGTGTGTATGTGCGTGTATGCGCAGGTATTTAGTGGTGCTTGGGGTTATGGGGCTATGTGAGAGACTGTAGTGTTGTGGCAGGACTACTAACATCTTGCTGCTCGTCAGCAGTAGCGACATGATGTTGGCGCTGCCGTTAGCCTGGCTGCCGGCGTCATATGGCCTCTCGGCGTCGTGCAGGCCGCATCTCTTCTTCGGGGGCGACCTCAGCTTTGGGAACAGGGTCGAGACGGAGCGACCCTCCTCGTCATCGAGGCTGAAGAACCTGTTGTCGTTATCAAAGAGGATGTACTCGTAGATGTGGATCCTGATCTCCACGGGCAGTTTGTCCTGAAAGAGACATGGCCCCGTATAATTGCCTGATCTGTCGGTCATGGCCGCTGGCGCGCTGCAATTGACGTCTCTGGAGTTGTTGTATGCCTTGAGGCCTATGGTTCTCACCCAGCAAAAGAGGAGATGCGAGGGTAGGAGAGAAAACACCGGGAGAGAGCGGGATTATGGGCGTGGGAGTCTGGGCGAAAATTTGGAGGATGTAGGGGAGGTTGATCTTAGAGTGCAGTGGGCCGGAGGCTTCTCAAAAGGGCAAAACAGGCAACTATTCCGTGTGTCAGGCCTGCAGAGGACGTCGACACACGACCAACTCTAAAAGGGCAGCGGGCCAGGCATTTGAGGGGCCACAGCCCGTACTTGTATGCGCGTCAGTCTGCTGGTCCCGCGTCTGTTTCCCCCCCGTTCCTTGCTCCTGGGCCGACGCTGGTTTTCGCTTTGCATCTGGCGGCTCGTTAATGAGTGCCAGATTGTGAAAACATGCCACTGAGCAGGGGCCCCCTATTTTCTTGCTCTTGGGATGATCACATCCAAGCCATCCCAAGAACACCGGGCAGCCTTGTCGTCCCGCTTGGCGCCCCCCAACTTCCCGGGATGGGCAATGCGACCTTGAGCTAGAATATCCCCTGGGCCAGTGGGCAGATGGGCAATACGGTGGCAGTCGGTGGGAGGAACGTTGGTCTTGGAAAAGGCTTGGTATAGAATGCGATCGGGCAGTGTCGTAACCGCTGCGCACGCGAGCTTTTCTCTCGCTGGCTGACTGCGCCCCAATTGACAGAACCCAAACCCCCTCCCCCACGTCCTCAAGTCCCCAGGCAGGCAGGCAGGAAGACACCAAGTCCTTAATGGGACATGGGGTAGGGAACGGCCGCATTATACACTAATCTACCACGGCCTTGCAGCCGCTTTTTCGTCCGAATGGCGCTTGTTCGTCGTCTTTCATGTGATGGCATGAGTCGCAACCCAGCAATCCCGCCTCCCAAGCGGCCGCCCTCGTGGCATCTAGCTCGCCATTGCTCACCCGCCAGTACCCTGCTCGTCTTCAAGTACCGAGGTTGGTAGTTTCCGTCGTTGCAGAGGGTATGCCTGTGTCTAGCGCGCAAACAGTGATAGACGGTGCCCTTGATGCCATAGAAAGGACTTTGCAGCCAGCATGGACCCGGTGTGCTTGACTGATCATTGACACCAAATCCGCCCTCGGCTGTGGTCCAGCGTCCAAACCCTAGGACCAGTCCTCAGCGCTCATCAAGGATGACTTACTTGCTCGTGCGACTATACACATCGTTGTCGCTGAGATCCTTCCGTCATTGGGTAATTGACCTTTTTGATGTGTATATTTCAGTTACGAGTCTCGTTTCGACCATGGTTGAAAGTTAAATCCCCTTTGGCTCTATTACAGGAGTCTCGGAGTTCTGCCACGTAGGGCTGTGTAAAACGTGCCACTTGGCCGGGTGGTCTAGAACAAGCCCTCTGCCTCTCCGTGGGATGGCGGCGGGGTGCGTATCCGGCATGCTTCTTGGCTGGTGAGGTGTGTGAACTAGTTAGCATGGTAGCCGCTGATATATCGGGTCTAATATCAGTTCCGCTAGTATAATTCTCCAACATCAATTTCTTGACACCATTATGCGGCACCCTCCAACACCCGGGGTTCCTTGGGGAGAGTCAGTAAGCTAATTGAGAGGCACAAGGGCCATAAGGAGTAAATAGTCCCAAACACCGCAAATAATTCTGAACTTGGACGCGCGCTCGGGTGAGACAGCGCTTGTGGCTAAGTAGGTCTTGTGCACACCGCCAAGGGTAGTAGTTGGGACACAAGGAGGAAGTATAATCAACGTCTTCACAACTCTGGCCCAGAACTAGTGAATGCCCAGCTGACCCAAAGAAACTTTGAATGGAGTCTGCTCAGGCCGCTCACGTTATATCGGATTTTTTCTTGTCAGACCCTTCCAGTAAGCGGTGTACGAGATTTCAACCAGAATCCGTTGCCTGGACTGCAGGTTACTTCAGGCGCAGGGAGCAAATATTTACTATGCATGATAGATAGAATTGAAGGAATTCGTCACATCTATTTCTTTCGCTTTGTAACAGTCTTGCATCGTGAGTCGGCTCCCATCCCAGTGGCTACCATTGCAGCGTTCTGTTTGCAGACTGTCTCAATTGTAGTCCATCATCTTGATCGATTCTCGCATCTGGTGCGTGTCGGCCGTTAGGCACCATTAAAATGATGGACTTCGGGCTCTCAGGCGCCAAGTCCATTATAAGACAGCCCAATCGGTGCGAATGATCATGGCATGATGAGCAAGCCGACGATGAAAGCAGCTGCTGTGGTGCCGTGGCACATAAAGGGCGAGCAGCGTGCGTAGGTGATGTTGATTTTAATGAAGGCCGGTATGGCTTTTCGCTTGTACAGTTTCCGCTTCATATGTTACACATTGCCCCACATCGACGAATTTCACAGTATTTGGAAGAAGTTTAGTTGACCAGTTACTTTTTTACGTGGCACAAGGCACCCGGAACTGTGATATGCTACCATGAGCTTATCGCAACTATGAGCCCAAGACCTTGAAAAAGCTAAGCCACGTACCTATTCACCGTGCTTGGTGACTTGATGGCAAATAAGTTGGGACTGGGAGTACAATGATATGACACCCCCTGCTGCTGTTCCTTTCCTACTTGGGAAACACACCTCGCCTGGAATTAGTTGCCAATGTCACAGCTCAGTCTTGCACTCATCGCTGGGGACGCTGGGGACGCATGCGTGCTAGAACCGAAGGTGACGGTAATTATTATTAAGTTATGTATTTACGGCAATATCGCATGGCATTTACAAGCCTCTGCAAGCAAAAGGCTTGTGAGTACTGCCAGAGGTTGTCTCGTTAATCTAGGAATTGGGTTAGCACGGGTAAAAACATTGCACTTGGAGGCATTGAAACACTTACAATATCGACAATAGTCGAATAAGTACCGGCGACCAAGGTCACTGCACCAATGATAAAGGCAAGAATACTTCCCAGGCTAATGAGAATGTTCTCCTTGGAATACCACTTGCCCTTGCAGAGCAGAGCGAACCACATAATAGCAGGCAGGTAGAACGAGAAACCGGAAACAAACAGAGCCGAGGCCAGAGAGAGAAGGTCTGAAAAGATTGGGATCGCCTCGGCGATGATCCAAGCGATCACGGTAAAGATGACCACTAGAACGATCCAGCTGAGCCAGCCCATTGGGGTGTTGATATACTTCAGGTGCGAGTTCTTGTACATGCGGCCGTGAAGGTACCGAAGGGCTACCGTCGAGTTGATCGATCCGGAGATGAATATCACTGGGATTGCAACTCCAAGGCGATCTTGGAGATCATTGGTCCGGCGGACAAGAGGGCTGGAGACTGCACCGACGGGCCGATAAAGGCATAGCAGAGAGCCCCAGTGATGGTATAGATACAGATCTGGATGAAGCCGGACGCCCAAATCGACTTCATATAATCAGTGGGCGTGTGCATCTCGTCCATAAATGAGAATTGGCCGATTGCAAAACCTGGTATACGTTAATCACCTGCTACTGGTCCCAATGTGATGCATTCTAGAACATTCCCAGGCACAAAGATTGGGGAACTGTAGCAAGACGAGAATTTTACTTACTGAACGCGAAGATGATGTTGCTCACGGCCACGAAGGCCTCGGAGAAGGTAACATCCTTCTGGGGCCAGGCTGACCACTCGACCCCCGAAAGGCCTCCCTCGGACTTGTTGGCTTGGATTCCAGTGGCGATAACTGTGATACCAATAGCGGCAAGGATAGAGACGAAGTCGATATAACCGAGGATGGCCACCTCAGTAAAAGAGGGCGGGATGGCGAGAATGAGGAGGATGATGGCCGAGATCGCGGAGAAGACAATGGAGCAGACTTGGCCGCCATTAATGTCGAGGAGCGCGATGCTTCCCGTGAGCGCATGAGATCCGACGACCATCACCAACTCGAGCACAAGGGCAGCCCCGAAAATCTCGTAGCCAATACGTCCATATCGTCCGAACAGTAGCCGTCCGGCCTCGGCATAGTTGGCCACATGGGGGAAAGCCAGTTTGACCTGGCCCACGAGATAACTCGTGAAAATGGAGACCAGCCCGACGGTGATAGTCAAGAAGACGCCGGGAAACATGCCGAGGGTGTGATAAGCTGAAGGCAAGCTAAGAGCGCCCAGTGCGACGGCCTCGACGATGGTGACGATTGCCAGCCGCTTCCACCCCAGGCGATGGAAGTGAGCGCTTCCCTGGGCCGCGATTTGCTTCAATTGGCGGTCGTTCATCTCGTCACTCGTCTCCCCGAGCATGCTGCTCTCGTTCATGGGCCACGGGTTGCGGTCCTGGACCTGCTCAGCGTCCGGCCCGTTCTTGTTCTTGGTGGGACCATGGCTGGTCGTGCCGGGGATTCCGTCCGTCATGGCGAGAGGTTGTGTCGGTTTCGCAGGGACGGTGAGCTGTGGATGGCGTGAGGACGGTCCGGCAGAGGATCGAGGAGGTTGGCGGGAGAAGAAGCCAGCGAGCACTTGAGGACTCGCCGAGGCAAAATGCACGACGCGTCCGGCATGGCTGGCTTTTAAAAGACGATCCGGAAGACGCGAGTCAGATGGGTCTAGTCCACATGGCCCAAGGCGAGCTGAATTCATGCTTGACAGACTGGAGGTTCTCGTCAGTCTCGCCTCCCTCGGCCGGTGTTAAGCGGGTCTCCTCCACAAAATGATCTCGCCCGATAGAGCGGGTTTCCCCTCCAGCACGTGGAGTGCGATTTGAGTTGATAAAATCTAATTGCTTGGTGTCATTGTGAGAAATCGATTCCATTGATTCTGCTTTCCGAGAGCCCTGAATGGCTGTTTTTCGGGCTTGTGCGTACGGAGCTCGCGATATACGGCGAATCATCAGGTTTTCATGTCGTAAAAGACGCCTGGGATGTCAAGTTTGAGCCGCGCCAAGAGACCCGCTTGACTAATTTTTCAAGGGTCGTCAAATCAAATACTGGGGATCTTTTCAAACCGGCTTCCTGGTCTCCAGCCTTGCAAGTGCCTTGTAGTGTAAGCTTTTTTTTTCTTTGTGTAGGGATTTACTTCGACTGCTACCGCCCACGGGAGTAACATATGCAACAATTGCTACATCCGTACCTGAGTAATTTCTCATCCTGCGATTTCTGTAACTCCGCCTAGAGCTGCATATTCTTGCATGAATCATTTCGGTCCTTGCCCGCGGCACACATCGTGCATAGCTTTTTTTGCGAGCGAATCACTTGAAGTGTTCCTTGGGGGAGGCTTCGCGTTTTACCCGCCGGTCATGTGTTGAAGAGACAGGTACGGTAAAAGCAGACTTGAACGCTACCTCGAGGGTTTGTGAGTGTCATCTCAAACTTTGCAGATGCAGCCTTGATATCGAATATCAGTCGGAGTAAAAAGATTGAATGATTCGTTGTATATATTACCTGCCTTAGATGAACGCACAGACTGAAGCTGATGACCAGATTCAACCAAATTTTCTGACCTGAAAGTCATGTGTTTAAATATACCATATTTTAATATGTAACTGAGAATAATAAAAAGACATTAATAATCTACCAATAATACTATATACTCAAAAAAATTCTTTTAATCTTAATATATATAAACTTTATATTAAAAAAAAGATTTTTTAATATTAAAATTAAATAGATATAAAAAATTATAAGTTAGAAGTAAAATTTAATTTAAATTTAAAAAATATAGAATTTAAAATTAAAAAAAGTATTATAAATTATTAACAAATTTGTTTTAACTTGTTAAAATTATTTCTTGTTATGAACCAACACGTCGGCACCACAGAGACCCGTTTGGGTGACCCGGACAACCAGAAACGGATGCCACAACGCAAGGAACATCGCACTAGAGTGCGGAGTCACGGGACATGCAGCTATCAGGGTTAGGGTCAGGAGACCCACCAACCAGAGTGGACCAACAGGACCATCGTCGATCCCATCGACACCAGGCTAGACCGCAGCTATCATGGGCGGCCAAACGATTTAACCACTAGGACGGATGAAGAGTCGGCATATATAAAGACGTGGTCATCACCATAATGGATAGCTTTCAGAGAACAAACTCTTTAATCATCAATCTAAGTATTCAGTCCAATGACTGGATAGCCTCACAACTAATAATTATACTTCGAGAATAACAGTATCTTCGTATACTAAACAGTCAAGTATCACCTTTACGCCTTTCTGCTAACATAACCCCTACAGGTTACCTACTGAACCACACAAAGGTTTGGTGTGATCATTACATTTTTTTTAAAAAAAAATTAAATTCTTTTTAAAAGTAAATATTTTTACATATTATATAATTATATATTTTTTCATTGACATAAATCTTTTTAAAAAAAATGCTTTTATTTTGATTTAAATTTTATTTAAATTAAAAAATACATAACGTGGCTTACCAGCAAGTGACGCATATCAGGAAGTGACGCACTTTTGCTATTTCCGCCAACTTCCGCCAACCCCAGCACCTCCCCAGAGCCAAATAATTAATGATATTTGGTAATAAATGGTGCTAATTGGTCTAAATTGCTTAATTTTAATTAATCTTATTAATTTGAAGGAGTTAGGGTGGATATAGAGGGGCTGGTAATCATTAAGGTTTTGGTGGGACTTAATTTTTTTGGTGTTAGTCGCGTCTCTGATTTTCGCGTCAGTCTCGCACTAACCCACCTATTTAAATATCCAACGCATTAAAAATCAATAATGAAAACATATATCCTACATCTTAAGAGGGAAAATTACTCCTAACGATTCAGGCTATTCAGAAATCTAAAAAGAACAGCGCGAAACCTATAAATATACGTAAAGCTGCTCAAATATTTACCATCCTGAAAGCAATTCTACGACGTAAGATAAATCAATAGTAAAGCTACGAGGAATTACGCGTTAATAAACATAGACTTGATCAAATTGAAGAGCAAGGGCTTATCTGATACATCATTGATTAAGATGTCCGAGGATTTCCGTTATAACTTTCTGGTATGGAAGATATGGCTAATCTCCTGCTAGCATTGCGAAATAGTAAACCTGTAAGCAAGTACTAAGCTCGACGCTTTGTGAATATGCAACTTACCCTGAAAACCAAGTTTAATCATCCCTACGACTATCAGAGGGCCCGCTGTGAAGATCCAGAGGTTATTAGGAACTGGTTTAGGCTTTTCCGTAACATAATGGCTAAGTACCTGTAAGGGTCTAGACTGAGTGTCACACTCTAACGTCTATTTTCTCTATGAACAAGAAGACTTCTCTGGGGAGAGAAGTCTTTCCCCTTTAACTAACGTACAGGTTCCTACTGATCTATATACTTGGTTGTCGTCCTTCGCTGGTCCTTGTAGATGCTAGCTGTCACGGCCCTGGGCGAACTGAGCCCCTAGGGCGCCCAACCCAGAGGGTTGGGGTCTGATCACGTGAGTTGCTAGCTCTGACAAAACTCTGGAACCTATCCTGAATCCTGTTTCGTAGCTCTTCGAGCTACGTCTTGTCAACAGAGCCTGTGCCTACTGAGGATAGAGCCTGCCCGTAGCAAATAGAACTATAACGACTTCCGTGCCGCCTGCTCAACGTCCACCTGCCGATTACCTGCCTGCTGTCGTGACACTAGCAGGTTCTGTGGGGAATCGTGCTGTGGGTCAGTGGGTCGTACGAAGGGCCCTGGCCCTGAGTTTTGTTGACAAGGGTCCATCCCATTACAGTACCGGATTATTAACGACAATCTCTATAACTTTAACAAGACCAACTTTATGATAGACATGATTACCGCGTTAATAGTGGTTATACGCGTTGATAGGCGTAGAAAGACTAAATCTGTTTAGCGTAGCAACCGGAAATAGGCAATAGCTATTAAATGCATTAATACAAATGGCTGGTGTATCCCGCCGTTCGTTATCGTTCAGAGCGCTTATTACCTTATAAGGTGGCCTATAGAGTCGGGTTTTTCCCCCTCCTAGGTGATTACGTTTACTCTGAGTAGATGGACAGATAATAAGACTGGCTTTGAATGGATTTAGCACTTTAATACGCATACAAAACCTAAGAGAGAAGCGGATTACCGGATGTTAATATTTGATAGTTACGAGAATTATACATCAGCCGAATTCAACCAATACTTGTAATGATCACACCAAACCTTTATGGGGTTCAGTAGGTAACCTGTAGGGTTTATGTTAGCAGAGCGGCGCAGAGGTGATACTTGACTGAGTTGCAGTATACGGAGACACTGTTCACGAAGAGGGTATGATCAGAAACTGTGAGGCTATCCAGTTGTGAGGCTGAATACTTAGATGACGACTGAAGAGTCTGTTCTATGAAAGCTATCTACTGTGGTGATGACCATGTCCTTATAAGCTCCGACTCTTCAGTCCCTATGTTGCCTATGTGCCTAGTCAACATAGGCGTACCATATGTTGACTATGTTCCTAGGCTACATAGTCATAACCCTAACCCTAGTCTTGGCAGGCCATGCTGGCTCCGCTGTCAAGTGCCTGCGGAGTTGCGTCGTGGCATCTGGTTTTTGATTTGCTTGGGCCCTCAAATGGGTCCCTGGGGTGCCAACGTGTTGGTTCGTAACAATACTGTAAAGAGAATAAGATTATCTCTATCAGTATGCCCTCACACTCCTCTCATTTAGTCCAGCTACTAGTGTCGCATTATATTCGCCCCTGAAGTACGTATATAGCGAAGAAATCAGCGACTTTATCCGGGCTTTTTATCAACTACATCACTAAGCGCGAATTCTTCGTCGTATTTAAGGCAGCTCACGATAAGACTTTTACAGAGGATAATATTGAGGCTGCATTCAGAGGAGCTGGAATAGTGCCTTGGGACCCGGATTCTGTTATTTCTAAGCTTGATATTCGCATCAGAACTCCAGTGCCATCCGTCCCTGTCTCTCCCTAGCAGTGGGAATTCCAAACACCCTCCAATGCGCAATAAACTATCAAGCAATCGAGTCTATTAAAGGCAGAATCTCTACCTATAAGGGTAGTTCCCTTATGCTAATTATCTCAGCTATTGATCAGCTAGCAAAGGGTTTATAAGCAATGGCGCACAAGATTACGTTTTTAAAGGATCGGGTCCGCGCTCTTAAGAAGGCCAATATAGCACTCGCTAAACGCCGGAGGGCTAACAGGACCCGAGTACAGCTTGGAGGGGCACTTATTATTGAGGATTTCTAAGAGATAATCAAAGAAAAGGAAAAGGGGAAGCGGCTAGCTGTTGAAATGGCTGGTGGTGCTAAGGAGGAGGTCCGCGGCGGACCGAGCAAACAACGCTGTGGGAACTGCAGCGAGACTGGGCATAATGCGAGAACATGTAAGAAAGAGGAACAAGGGTCTGATTAATAAGATTCAGACTATATTATAGCAAAACCAGCGTAACTATCATTAATTGGTGCGAATATACATGTGTTACTGGTTTGCGGCGGACTGTGTTTTTAAAGGCGAAGTTAGCACTATTTGGTGCAAAGTGCGTATTTCCCACCAAAAGTCAGCCTGTTTGGACCAGCACTGCACGCCAACCCCTCCAAATTGATAAAATTAATTAGAAATAAGCAATTCAGACTAATTGGAACCAATTGGTGCTGCGTCAGACGAATGGGGGACCATAGATTAGTCAGCTACTGACTGGGCTTGCTTGTTTGATTACATAAACCAGCCCATAGACTTAGACTCCCGTCAGAGGACCTCTCGTAGACATAATGAACCACGCGACTACACTACCATTTGACTGCACCCTAGAGTGACTCCCTCAGGTGCTAAATATTATTAATTATTTGGCCCTTGGGGGGGGGGGTGCTGGGGTTGGCGGAAGTTGGCAGAAATAGCAAAAGTGCGTCACTTCCTGGTAAACCACGTTAATTGTATAATATATGAAAATATTTAATTTTAAAGAGAATTTAAGATTTGAATATATAGTGTTATAAGAAGGTCATTAGCGTGTTTTTAGTACCTTCGGTTGTATATTAGAATATGTAATTATAGGGCGCTCAATCAGCAATCTCAACTTCATACAAGTCATGTGGCAGACAACCCACGTTCACAGGCGACGGTGGAAAGTGCGAGCTTGAAGAAATTCTTTGCTGTTGAGTGTTAAATTGCAAAATCCTGCAAACTATACCAATAAGCCGGCACCGTGACAGAGGCAAAGCAGGTTGTTGTTCTTTTAGTCAACGGTGCTTAGGAGCACTGCATGCCTTCAAATAGTCATTGAACACTGCTCCCTGACACTCAGTGCTCACGCCAACACCCATCATATTTGGATTCTATTTGGGCCCCTCATCAGGACTATTGAACAGTGCGATATGTTTGTCTTGCTGGGTAACAGGTACGTAGATAGATACGTTTCAAGCGGACGAGCTCAAAGGCACTGCAAATTCTTAAAAGTGCTCGATACATCTAGCAGTATCTCCTCAGGGCTGTCCAGCCGCAAAGTGACTCTCAAGTATCAGGTCGACGAAGTGAAACGTCTTTACATCCGTTTTAAGGATAAGACAGTTTCACAAATAAGGGTCAAAAAGATACCATATTCAAAGAATAGGGAGGCCGGAAATTTAACAAGTTCCACTTGGTGCGGGTATAACTATCTGCAGCAGGGCTGACAGAGCCAGCTGGTCATCACTATAAGCGTTCCAGTCGAGGCGAGCGACCGAGATGCACTTGTTTGAGCTTTACATCTGAAAGTATGCGATTGGCGATGTAGTCTACGCTGAAACTCTTGTGGGACAACTTGCTGTACTACTACCTTTTGTCCATGCATAGGATAGCCTTCTGGAAGCCAATCTCTTACTTACAAAAATTTGTTCCCGGGGGGGAGCGGGGAGAAGGGTCTTGCCGCATGATCTTTCCAATTATACGCGTCCGTAGACCAGGCTCACCATGGTTTAAAGACATCCTGGAATTCCTGCCTAGATGCAAGACGACTATTTGAATGACAACGACAGGTGCAAGTGCAACACTACTTTCGGCGACCCCAGATTGGACTGTTGCTTGATCGGAGAATTTGACCTGAGCCGAAAGCACACATGTGAATTCTGAGATCGAAACCGAGAATACATGACAGTGAAGGCTTCTGACCTTCACGCTTTTCCAGAGAGTCCCGTCTCAGCTGCAGAGATGGACTATAGGCTCGATCCAGAGACTCTTTCGACAAGCTTATTAACAGAAACGAGGGATATAGCGTTGAATCTGGGTATTTAGTCCGTTCAAGACAAGACACAGTTTGAGACACGGTAGAGGGAGGTCACTGGCAGCATTTCTTTCAGTACGCTTGATACTAGAGAGCACGGTCTCTAAAAGGCTCTAGTTAGTGCTGCCCTTTGGGTGTCATTCTACTGCGTTGGGCAGCAGAACATACGGCCTGTGCTACTGTTCAGCTGAGGAGGAGAAGCACTACTGGATACGCTACTTCTGCGGCTACCTCGAAAAAAGATCGTCCCGCATTTCATGCACGAGTCCAGTTCAGGAACGAATGCGTCACCGTAAGACCTGCAATTTGCTCCCAGTAAGACCTCCAGCTTACCATCGGAGAAAAGAGCGACCGTTCCTGCTTGTGATTGAACAAGGAATTGACACCAGCGAGAAAATGCTCCTCGGCTAGCTGAAATTCAAGAACGTCTTCAGGACTTAAAGGCTGGGTGCCACATATGAATTGCTCCTCGAAGCAAACACGATCTTGCATTGGTTACCTAGCACAACTTGCTGATTTATCAGGTGGACGACTCGGCAGATCCCCAACACTATTGGCTCTCGTAGGATTCGTGAAACCCCCCTGCTGGCCTGACTTCTTTCGACTGGCTTTGGTCTCTCCGATCTTCATTTTGTTCTCTGGACACAGGCAAAGAATAGCAGAAAAGGGTACATTGAGCCCATGGGGTGTCGTTCCTTCCCCGTATATACCGGTAGTTCTCTTGTTTGAGCACTCGCCAGCCTGAAAGGAAACCAGTCTGCCTACCGAGCATTCGTTCCTCAGCGTAGCAGATTCTTAGAAGATTATTATTCACCAGGCACTTTGGTCTTGCCCATCCATTTTCTCGACGTGGCCTGATGTTGAGGTCGAATCCTGCAACACGCCTGCCGTTGAGAACCCCGTGAGATCGCCGTTGAGACAAACGTAGCGCGCCTGAGCATAGAACGACCTAATGAATCAAGCCACCAAGCTGGTCTTCATTTTGGACTAGACACAAGAAAGTCGAATCACATAAATGGAACCGGTTCAAGGAAGATTTGCCGACAGTGACCGCTTGGATGTGTGAAACGGCGCCATCCATGGATCCAGCGTCAATCCGGAATCGAATTACCGAATTTGCGTATTGGAAAATCGTGATTTCCTCGAATAAGCATGTAAAACCCAAGAGATCAGCAGAAAACACGATCCCGCATCCCTAGCCAGTAAAGTTTTGGGCTAATGCACAACGAACGGGGTGATCGTGGCAAATGGCTGGCAGCAGGTTATGCGGTGTATTGTCGGCCGCGCTGCACGAGTCAAGCGAAAGGGCCCCCGAGCTTGTTGACGCCGTTCTGCCCAGCTTCGGCGAGCTCTCCGAAGCGCAGATCCGGGGAATGCGATCAAGCAGCGCAGAGCCCAGCCTATGCACTTAGTCTCCAAGCCTCTCCAGAACCCAATCCCTTTCCTGTTCACCGACGGGTTGGATTGGTTTGGGTTTTTCTGACAAAACACGTTCACCCTCCCCATCTTCCTCAGATCTGTCTGTGGAGTCAGTTTCACGATTCGCCGCGAAGATGGCCTAATACACCTACAATTCCCCTCTTCGCCGCCTGAAGACTACCGTTGGATGTCCCGATCGAGACGCAAGAATGAAAGTACCGCACGAGGAGCCGCGAGCGGCGACGATCGTCGGCGTGGGGCTGGCCATGGCATCGGTCTGCTTCTTCTCGTCGTTTCTAAGTCAGTCTCTCGTGGTGGGCGCTGGTGGATGTCAATCACAATGATACTAACTGAAGTCATCTTGCAGCCCAGCTTTGGTCAGCAACATACTCGTGGAGGCCACAACCGCTGGGAACGTGGCGTAAGCTTGATCCTCTGGAGGGCTTGCCTGAAGACATGAGTGGCATGAGAAAGTCTGTTGAAACTGACGCCAGCTGTATTCAGTTGTCACCATGGTCTATCTAGATTCATTTTTTTACGTCGTCATCGCGTCAGTGCTGAGGTTTGGCCTCGCCAATACACAGATGACGGAGCACCGGTGCAAAATCACAGACATAGTCTGTCTCACGGTATACCTGAGCACAAAAGTGCGTCGTTGGCACCCCCCAAACCCCAGATGTCTTAGCCCAAGGACTCCTTAGCTGACATATTCTAGTTGGTTTGTGACACTGTCATTCGCCAGAAGACTAATTCATTTCATTGACATAGCGCAGCTTATATATTTTTTCCTAGTTGAGAAAGCGGTATGCAACCTGAGTGTCATCTGTTGATACCCTCATCCAATGATTTAGGATCCGTACTGATTCAACCAGTGTACAATAAATGGACGCTCAAAGCCGCGCCTTGACTCCAAGTCGTGGCTTCTCAACATGATGGGAATACTCGGTTGGTTCTCCGGAAATGAAAGACGGTTCAATTGCTTACGATTATAGCCTTTTATATTCTCATTCTCATCTTCGAATTCTTGCAGTACGTACCACTGTTTCACAGCTTTGGCTTACTGTCCCAACGATCATTGACTCAAATATGACATAGTCGCTTCACGACAGTTGAGCCTGGTGTCTGCATCGTCAACGGAAAGCTAGAAGCGCTTATTGGCATTGTATTATGGGACGTCGGCGCCAAAGTGAGCTACTCTACAGGAATTATCGACTGGTGATCCACCTGGCCGGCGCAGATGCTAACGGCCATTACAGGTTTACCTTTCATCGCTTTTCTTGAAACCTCTTTGGTGTAGGCCTCACTCAATGAATGGCGATACGCTCGTTCCACTACGCAACAAAGCTGACAGTTCCTACAGCCTGGTTTTTCCTCCGACGCTCTGTACCAAGCCAGACGGTCCGCCGAACAGCGGTACGATTCTTAGTGGGGCTGGCCATCCTTCTTGCAGCCGCGATCGTGTCAGTAACAGACATCCCCAAACACACACTGTCCTCTGCCAGTACCGGAACTTCATTTTCAGAGTCATAGCTGAGATCAAAACCCAGGAATGCCTCGGTCCTTTCGGTGATTCACGGTGAGCCTATGTGGATCTGTGTCTTGGCCTGCACTTGTGATAGTAAGTAGCTCGTTCTGTTCAGCGGTGTCTAAGCACGCATCGAAGACGAGAAGTTGACTTACAGTTGTCGCAGTCCTGTTTGCATCGGCTGTGGTGCACTGGATAACCCTGGACGACCAGGCCGAGATGACGACGCCATCACTTGTGATATCCAACGTGGAATATGCCGTCGACAACAGCCACCCGAGTGCAAGATCGCGCAGGAACACCATGTCCGGACAATCACCACCCGAGTGGCTACGGCCCAGCCACCTTCAAGCACCAGCCAGTGGCCAATCACTGATAGGAATGCTGAGCGACGATGACGACAAGGAGCTACGTTTCGCCCACCACCGCAGCCTGCTGGAGATCGAGAGGCACTCTAGCAAGGGTGGCCCCTTGGGTGCAGGAATGACAGTGGCAGGATCGAATTCGAGGCCAGCAGCAGGCGACGCAGTCGACTGTGAGAGGGCAGAGGCAATGGTCGCGGCATGGAACGCCATGGAGGACGGCGGCTCCAGCTCGAGGGCGGCGGAGGGCGGCGGCGACATGGACAAGGGCAAGCGACCAGCAGTAGCAGTCAACCGGCTTGATAAGACACATGCAAGCAGTGCGAGCGACACATCGTCGCTGTCTAGGCCTGCCGGGGACGACACGAGCAAATCTCGGGGGAAACAAGGAGAAACGCATTCGTCTGTGAGGAGAGTGCTTCAACATGTCAAGGACGGCGTGCGGGCGCGCAGTGATGGAGCAGCGAAGCAGCAGCCAAGTTCATGACCATGGGCTCCTCTTTGCACTTTTTCTTTTCCTTTTATTCAACCCTCCCGAATTTACTCAAAATATATAGCGACTGGCCCCCCCCCCCCTTTTTTTAAAAAAAGAAATATATATATATCATAAACACCAACCGTCGTAAATGCCCTCCTCCTGTGTACTGATTTCCTCGCTGCCAACACCTTCTCCCCGTCATGGTGAGAAACGCCGAGAAGGGTGAGCTGGTACGCACGACAACCCCACCACAATGCACCATGCAGCACGACCCTGTTCCTGGCCAACTTCTCGTCTCGATAAACATGGACGACGCCACGGTGCTCCTTCGACATCACGTCTCTGACATATGTTGCCATGAACGCTCAGCAGGATTTGACACCCATGTTAATGCCTCTGCCACGCCCCGTATACGTATGCATGCGGTAGCGTCTGAAGTACTCTCGGGATCAGCAGCCGCATGCCAGTACTGGTACCTGCGAGCTACCCAAGGAGACAATGAGCTGGTCACGCTGTAACGGTTGCGTCGCGATCCGTCTGCTGACCGGGCCTGGACATGCAGTGTTCTCAGCAACACCAAGACGCCAATTCGGCGCACTGAACCCTGCTTTACCGCCACCAGCTTCCTGTTCGCTTCATCGTCATAACTCGGACCAGCAGCCCTCTGTAAGGCACCAACCGTCATGCCTAGAGAGTAGGAGACGGCACAACCATGTATCGGACATGGGAAGCCGGCGGATTTCAGCCCTATGCCGACACCTCGCAACAACGAGGACAGTATGTGGCGCTGGGGTCCTGGCACACAATCGCTCCCGTGGGCGCGGCTATTCCACCCAGGCCGAGGACAAGATCGTTTAAGGCCTCCATTTTATATTTATGGACCTATGCGCGGGCGGCATTGGTGGCTTCCACATGGCGGCGACCAAATTAACGGCATATGTACCTACGCCAACGAGAACAACCCTGGGTGCGTCAAGACATACGAAAATAGTCACTGCAAAGGGGTCCCGGCATCTCAGTAGTCGACAGCCGTGACCTCAGAGATGTCACTCGAGACATCAGCCACCGCATGCTCCCTGTAGCTGACCTCCTTTGCGCCGGGTTCCCCTGTCAAGATTTCAGCAGGCACGGCAATGAAATGGGCTTGGATGGTGAAAACGGCGGCGACCTTGTCTACGAGATCGCTAAGGTGGTTATTCGCCAGCAGATCCGATGCGTGATCTTGGAGAACGTCCCCGAATTCGTGACCAACCAAGATCTTGAGGGCCTGAGAACTGTGGAGCAAGAGTTCAAAGCGGCCGGCTACTATCTGTCATGGCATATCTACCATGCAGGTGACTTTGGGCCTGGCCCAGAATAGAGAGCGGTGTTCCATAGTGGCAATCCGCAAGGACCTTGCCCACTCGGGCCCATTCGAATGTAGTCTTACAAAAAGAAGCTGTAGTGGGAACTGCACGGCCGTCAACCCAGTTCTCGTAACCCATAAAGCACCTGCTCAATCACACCATACGAGGACTGACTTTGATCGTTCAAGTCAAACCCCCACCCAAACGCCGCAAAGATCCTGCTTTGACCGAGTTTCTTGACCCTCCAGGTCCAATGGAGAATATGGATGAATATGAAGAACTTAACGGCGTACTGCTCCCGATATGGTACATTAAAGACAAGAAGCAGAACTTAAATGAAGGGAGGTGATACGTTCTAATAGGGGCCTTAAGAAAGTCGGAGTATGGACGTATGAAGGTCAAAAGACGCTTTACTACGCTGGCAGGCTGGTCTACCACCACTCTGGAATCGCCAGTTGCCTTCTCACCAAGGGAAGCGATTAATATCAAGTACCCGGTCCGGACGATGTGGGAATCATTCGCCAACTGACTATCCGAGAGATTCTCAGGCTTCAAGGCGTCCCTGGAGACCTGAAGCTGCCGGTGAGTGAGGCGCAGGCACAGAAACAGCTCGGAAACGCGGTCTGCCCTCCAATCGCGTCGTGGATCATTCGATGCATTCTAGATCAGTATCCGCACGCCTTGACCCCTGACATCCATTCTAACCTTGATGTCTGGCCCCTCGTTCAACCTCAAATTCTGAGTCGGGAAGATCGGGACCGCAGAACACAACAGCTGAGAAACTTGTCACAACGCAAGAGAAGGGGTAGAGCGCGGCGAGAGGCTCGAGCCATGAACTATGGAGGCAAGGCTCTAGAGACATCTGATCCGGAGCGTTCTATAAGCAAACAGGACAGTGTTAAGCGAGTGATGTCTGCAATATGCGTGTTTGATTCTCTTACAAAATAGCCGAAGCGCCAACGACAAAAGTGAAGCTTGTGTGAGCCAGTCGAATCAATACACAACAGATGGATCTCGCAGCTTGACCATGACCCAGTATGCCATCTCAAAACGCCACCCCTCCAAAAGGCAGGCCCCTTAGCCGCCTGCCACCATCGGATTCGCTGTCGGAATCACTGCTATCGCAACCATGGCCGCCAAAGTAAGGAGGGAATCCCATTGGCATTCCCATGGGCATCGGCACTGGCATCGGCCCAAATGGAACCCCAGGCATGCCGCCGCTGCCACCGCCAGCCCTCCGCCTCTGGTAGTGGCGATCACAGTAACCCGCCGTCGAGCTCCTCCTCCGCGGCTGCCGCGTGGCTTCCTTGGCGCACCCACGGTGGCAGCACTCGTGTCTCGGGCAGAACGAGCCCCTGGCCAGCTCGGCGACGCGGTCACCGCACCTACCGCCGTCCCCCGCGCACGCATGCGCCGCGCAGTAGCTTGACATCAGGAGGGACTCTCCTCCAGGAAAGCCGCCGCTGAGCAGCAGGCTGGCGCGGAGTGGCCCGGACGCCAGGTCCAGGCCGGCGATGGTATTCTTGCGTAGTTGTTGACAAGCCACCACCGCGCACTTGTGCGCCTCGCAGTACTGCAACGATGCGAAGTTGCGCTGGTTGCGGCAGCTGCCCAGCTCGCAAGAGTGGTCCTGGCAGTAGGTCTGGCTTCTCTCGAGGCGGTTTCCGCAGCGATTTCCGCCGAGGTTGGTCGCAGGGCACTGCGTCTTGTGGTCTGGGGCTCACGGCGTTAACTTGCTAGCAGCCTCTCTCTTTAAAAAAGGGCGCGGGAGGACTTACGGTTCTCACACGTCGGATACCTGATGTCCCCTTCGGGCCCCTTCTCGATGAAGATGTACTCCTTGCAACCCTGTTCACGGCAATAGCGATGGTCATCGCACCCGTTCCTGCCTACAGTAGCAGGCCTGAGGCAGTGTTCCACCCAGCAGATGTGCAGTGCGCAGTGCTCACTCCCGGGTGTTCTCTGGTCCCTCCGCTCGAAGCACCTGTCCATCTTGCACTGGTGGTCCATACAAAATCGCCCAGCCCCCATGTCCCGCTTTGCATTCCCGCACATGGGCTCCATGCAGATGTGGTCCCTGCAGTGCTGCCTGTTGCCTGGGGCCCGTTCGCTCTGGCACGAATCCTCGTGGCAGTAGTGCAGGCCGCACCATCTGACCGTCGCGCCCGTGTCCCGCGTGTGGCAGCGCGCCGAGCAACCCTCCCTTGCACAGCGCCGGTGGTTATCGCAGCTGCGGCTCGCATCGCCCCTCTCTCCCCTGCCGGAAACCTCGGCCGTGCATGTCTGCGCCTCGCATGTGTGCGTCTCACAGAAGAGGGACCCGTCGTCGACTAGCCGTGGTCTTTCGCACGAGTTGTGCGGCGCCGCGAGGCAGCAGTGCTGCGGACAGTAACCCTTGCTGCCCTCATGCTTGCCATGTTCGCAGTGCGGGTATTTGCAGCCGTCTGTTTCTCCGGTGTGGCTGACGGTCAGTCACAGCACCTTGCCGACAGCTTGACGGAGAGGGAGACGCGGTCGAGGATGAACTTACGGTCATTGCAATACTTGTATCTTTCCGGATTCCCGTCCTTGACGCTCATCATGCAGCTGAATCCATCAGGGCTCATGGCCTGGCACCGAAGATCTGACCGCCATTAGCACACGGCCGTCATCGATGCCAGGATGGAAAACAGAGCGAGACTTACGCGTATCGCAATACGGCCAATTCGGGCTCCTTCCATTCCTCTGCTCTTGACATACTGTCGAGCCTATGACCTTCTGGCAATGGTGCTTCTGGCAGTATGGCAGGTCAACTCTCTTTCCGAATAGAGTCACTTTGCCAATGGGCTCTCGGCATGCGCGGCATCTGCGATGTGTCTTGCTGCGTCTGTGCCCTCTTTTGTGCCGACGACCATAAGGACCGCCGCCCAAGAGCATCATGTCCCACATCGTCGCCGTGCGGCTTTCAACCTCTGAGCGTAGATTAACTGCTGTTCCGGTGTGGGATTAGGGCTTACCTTTCGGAATCGATTCTGGGAGTGGACACCAGATGGTGGCCCCATCGATCAGCTCCTGTATTTATCCAAAGCTGGGCTTCATTGTTGGTGGCTCGTTGGGAGCTTGTGAGCTGCGAGCTATAGCCTCATCCTTTTACAAACATGGCTGAGTTGTCGTCAAAACCGACAGGACTCAGTGACTACCATCCGCCAGAGGATGTTGCAAGAGACCAAGCTGAGACTCGCCCAGCAACATTTGCTGGTGTTGCAAATCAAACTGCAGATATGGAAACGGGACAAAATCCAGATCGACACAGAGAAGCAGAGGTTTTCATACTGTGACGCTCTGACGCAACAGATCAACCCATACCAGTAGGGCGAAATATCAAACAGTGACTGCTGACGGGGCTTGGCTTCGAAGAGAAGGCAAAATGTTGCCATGTCGCACATGAACAATAGTAGTGATTCGCCTGATTACCTAATACCCCGTCCTAGCACGTTGATTTCGAATGAGATTCATGTTCCAGGCGAGTGGACGTATAGTAAGTGTAGGCAGACCGTGGGGTCAGTACCGAGATATTCAACGTAGCTCCAAAACATACGCGCGAATTAACAGCAACGTCTAATAGTCCACGATGGCTCAAATGCCGATAATTGATGGTGAAGTCCCCAAATCAGCCATGATACACGTGGAATCAGGCCGACATCAATGGGCACGACATAGCGCCGATAGCCTTGTTTTCGAACACTCGCTCAGGCTCTCTACAAACATGAGTCAAGTTGGATGCAGCGTGACTGGTGAGAAACACCTCGTAGCCCTGGTTGGAAAAGCAAACAAACGGTACCACGTCTGCCTTGCGGAGCGCAATTTATCCTCGTAGACATCCAAGAGCCTGTCAAATCATTTGCGTCAGAGAACGGACTTGATTCAATACAATATGCTATACACCTCATCCCCATTAAACGCCCTGGACTGTGAATTATGGTATCATCGGGAGCAAACAACGTATTGGGTGGCTGTGGGACCAAATCAGATTACAGATGGAATCAAGGGGTTGCCCGGTCTTGTTTGCCACAGGTTTCTTCTCAACTGGGCCTCGTCGCGCCTTCGTCTCTTCTTTTTCCCCACCCGATGACCGCTTGCCGTTGCGACGCCCAGTTTGTATGCATGCCTGGGTTCCGGTGAGACAGCTGAACGGGACTTTTTCACTAGGCATTTTTCAACGCCGCCAATAACGAGTTCTTCAGGTGCTCCTCGTCGGCAGTGCTACCTCCATCTCCAGCTTGTGGCTGGTTATCCACTCTCGCAGCTGTTGCAGTGGGTTGTGTCGTCTGCGCCGGTGGTGGGGCACTTGGCTGCGTTTGCTTGGGTGCTTCGGCTGAGGCAGCGGGTTGCGATGATGTGACAGCTTGTCCCGGAAGCTTCTGTGCTGGTAGCGAAGGAGACGCGGCTAATGATGCTACAGTGGGTGTCAAGGGCGAAGGGGTCGGGGTGGGCGGCGCAGGCATAGCGGTCGGCACGCCCTTCGGCACTGGGCTTTGATTTTGAGGTTGACTCTGGGACTGGCCGTGAGGTTGGCTTTGCGGCTGGCCTTGCGGCTGAGGCTGGTGTTGCTGTTGGCCGGATGCAGCAGTAGCACCTGGGGCTGGGGTAGGGGCGGCTGACGCCGGCAGCCCTACTGTACCTGCGGCCGCAGGCCGTGAAGCCGCAGGCGCAGAGACAGGAGCAGGCGACCGTGTTTGGTTTTGCGCCACTGAGGCAGGCACAGGTCGGGGAGGTAAAGCCATTGCTGCCGGCCTTTGCGGCTGCGGTTGTGCATACTGCTGAGTTTGCTGTTGGAGAATTGGTTGTGTATTCTGTTGTGCTGGTCTCCGCTGATTGGCATTATACTGAGGATTTGTTGGCGGCACTGCTTGCTGCAACGGTCTCTGCTGGTGCACCGGAGCAGGAGCAATGCTCTGATGATGAGGGGTCGGTTGAGCTGCTGGTCGGGCCGAAGGAGTTTCTTGTTTCTGGTGCGGATGGGCGGTCTGTGACGGCGCAGGAGCGGCATGCTGTAGTTGCTGCGGTCGGTGCTGCTGCTGGTGATTCTGTTGATACGATTGATGCTGTTGTTGGTAACTCGAATGTGGCTGGTAAAGCTGCCCGCTAGGAACACCCGCTGTAGAAGAATGCGAGCTCGGCGTGGCCTGGTTCAGTCTGGTCGGTGCAGCTGCAGGCTGGCCATGAGTTGAGGTGGCGGCAGCACCATTTGTAGCGCCATTCGGGTAAGAAGGCACATAGCTGCCCTGCATCCCACCGCTCGGATTCACGGTGCCCTGGCGTGCCTGCTCCTCCGCTTCCTTTCTCGCCGCTTGGCCTGGAGCGCGGGTCTTGAGCTCCCCAGTCACACACTGCAAGTAGTACGGCATCTCGGAGTTGGTCTTGAGGAAGAACAACTTAAGGTTGCGGGCCTTGTCCTTCAGCTGCACCTGGGTCCGGTCTTTTAGGATATCTGACAAGGTCCCATTGAGCCCAAACAACTGCAATATTTGGCTCCAATGTGGCCCCTTAACCATGTCGAGGCCTTGCATCAGCGCCTTCTCCTCTTCGGGCGTCCAGGGCCTCCTTGTAGAGTGTAGTCCTTCTCTGCGAACATGTGATGTTGATGACTTGGCGACCGCGGCCTGTCTCGCCCTCTCATATAGAACAGCGGTAGGCAGTGATTGCGTGGGTGGTAGGTTTGACCCGTCCGCTGTTTCGGCCGAGGCCTGTCCATAGCTGTTAACATCGATGGGCGCCAGCTTCTCGGCGATTAGAGATGCGAGCCCCGTCGCTTCGTAGCCAGAGTCCAGGTCGGCTCCATTGGGTCGCCTCTGCCCGGGAAATGCACCAGTGTATGTCGACGGCGGCTGAACCCCTTCTAAGAGCAACGCCTCTTCCTCCCCAGGCTCATTCGGTATCTCAAAGCCATGCCCCTCTGCGTAGTCCACAATGGACTCAAAGTTCGATCGGATGAACGCACTGAGATTATCCAGAAAAGTCGCAAACTGGTATTTGGCCTCGAGTTGTCCTGAATTCTATCAGTCAGTTCGGCAACACACTGTCTGGGGAAGGATAGGACTTACGTCTTTTCTCCTTGTCATGTCCGACCGCCTTGAGAAGGTTGCGTCTCTCTGTGAATGGCCGTACGAAGTCATCCTCGTTTATTCCCGAGATGTTGAGGTCTGACTCCCTGTAATATGCCCTCAGCTTGCCTTCCAGCTCTTTAGGAAAGAACTTGTCCATCAGGCTGTTCCTCGTAGATTCTTTATCCTCCATTACATTAGCATAGGCGAGGAAGCTCTGCGTCTTTTGGTCGAGGTAGAGGGCGGAGATGTCCTCCGTGATCATGCCGTTCTCAGGAATCATGATATTCAGGAAGTAGTCGTGAGCCGTGGCCATGGTTGGCCCGCCTGGGCCATAGAAACTCGCGCACATATTGGCGAGGTTCGCCATCTGGATCGTCTCACGGTCACCAGGGTCGTGAATGTCAAGGTCATCGGCGTTGAGAAAGGCGGTGGAATCCGTGAATAGCTTGAGGGTCGCCATAAACGTGGCCCTCAGGGCAACATAGACCTTGCCGCCTTCGGTCCTTGCATCTCTAATAATCTTGTCCGTGACTTCAGATGGCTGTTGAAAGAGTGCCAGTAGTATCTGGACAGCCTGGGAGTGGAGTCAGAAAAGAACAGTCGCCCATCTGCTGTACCTGCGGGCACTTACAAGACTCCCCAGTATCGGCAGTGCCATGGATCGAGAAAAGTACGTTGGGGTCTCTATGAACTTCATCTTCTCGAGTCTACGACGCGGCGGCGGGAGGGGCGGAGGCGAAGTTAGGTTGTCAATGTCCATGGCATCGTATGTTCCCGCCGCGCCCTTAGCGTCATTAACGGCACCCAACGCGTTTGCCAGCATCGATTCGAGGTCCCAGCTAGGCACCCCATCGCCATTTGCATTCGCCTCTGCGCCGATTTCTTCGCTGGCTTCCACGCCCGTTCCTGCGTCTTGCTTGGAGTCGCCGACCTTTTGGATGTCGTTCTCTGGAACAACATGTTCCGTCTTCTGCTTCTTGTCGGCGCTAGGTTCTTGATCCGGTTCAGGTGTCCTCGATCGCTTCGCAGGGGTCACGGAATCTGTAGAGGGAGCGGCAGTAGGCGTAGCCAGAGAGGCCGGTGGGGCAGCAGCCGGGGCCGGACCTGGAGGAGGCGCGACCGCGGGGATGGTCGAGGTGGCGGCACCGGCTGCGGCAGTTGGAATCGAGGTGACTGCGTCTTGGGTGGATTCCGACATATTTAGAGGGCCATTGGCCTCTGACTTGATGGGCTTGCTCGAGGTCGAGTTCTGTGAGGAAGTACCGGATTGGCCGCCAGGGTTCGTCTTGGAGATGGCCTCGAGTTGTGGGGGAGCCTCTTCGGTTTTGACAGGGGGCGTCGTCAATTTGATGGCAGAATTGGGCTCATTTTTAGGAGTGTCTGTGATAAGGACATGTTAGGCTCTGGCAACACAAGAAGCACAGTGGTCTCGGGCACGTATGGCGATGACAATCGCATATCCGAATGGCCAGGAAGAACGGAGGGGGTTGTTGTGGTCTGCGGCGACTCACCGCTCGTGGACTGCGTCGCTAAGGCTGGCGCCGGCGACGCACTCCCTGCAGCGTCCGCCATCTCTTGTCCACCTCGTAAATCATCCAGGAGACTATTGCGGGAGACGGCGATAGTCTCGGGCGTTGGAGGCTTGGGCGTGGAGAGTTGCGCAAGCGTCGCGAGGATGGCTGGCTGGGTCGGCAGAAAACATTCCATCTGCCCAGAAATGCGACGGAGAAGCACTAGAGTGCCCACAAATCTCCTCACCACCTTCCCAGATTAGACACTATAGCTCTGTTCAGCAGTATCTACTCGGCTGGCCTCAAAACGACCATGCTGCAAGGCTACCATCAGGAATGCCTTATGCTGAACTCTATCAATTATTGCAACGCTATCATTGTATAAAGTATTAAATATAAAAATAGAAAAAGTAATAAAATTCCTTTGGAACAGTCTTGGTGAAAATTAGTGCAAATGCCCAGCCAATCCCAATTCAATTAACCAACTATTTTGATTGAATCTCAACAGCAAAACCACCATCATACAAACTGAGTAGTTTACAACAGCGGATCAAAGATTTACTATATACTTCCACTTTGGAATTTTAAATTTATCATCACTTTCTGAGGGGCCTGGGAAAGCAGATTGGCAAAAAGGAAAAACATACAGCACCGGGTATTCGCTGGTCGTCACCGACCCAACTACTAATCCAGCGATCACAGGCTTGACTATGGGAGAGCGGACGGGATCCCGTATTCTCCTGTGTCTATGGCCGTATGTACTTGTAGGCTTGAGTTAATGCTTTATATAGGAAAAGTTAATTCTCTCGCGAAGCTTGATTTCCCTGAGGATCGTGGTCAGTGTTGTTGTATCAGTGCTACCTTGCTCTCTGTTTCTATCTTCCCAAAAGCACATTATAAAGAAAACTTGCTGCCCGTGCCCATCATGAAACGTGGCCTATCACACTATTTTTTGTCTCATCTACCTAGTCTCGAATTGACCAATTGCCCCTGATCAAGAACATATCTCTGTTATCCAACCACATCACACAGCATCCCGCCGCTGGGACGCCACAGGAGACGCTGCCCCGCTGTCTCGAGAGCCTCAGAGCCGCTGTGGTGCTCGGTACTCCCCGAACACGAAACAACTGTGTGAGAAGCTGCGGCATCCAGGTGACTAGCAATTTAAGTACCTCCGAGGCTTCGAGGTCAATGTCAAAATATCCCCCGGGCGTCCCTTCGACTACCGTTTCCACGCCTCACGACCGAGACTAACTATAAAATATGAAGCCGTTGGATCTGTCACACAGACTTAGCAAGTCTTGACTTTTCCACCTCTCGAGACACCTCCACCATCCCAGCAAGACTCAGCGAAATCGATCGTTACCAAAATCCTCACGACTAGCAACTCCCGATGCTCTGTTCAACCATACCTGACGACCCAGCTATGGAGCCTTTCATAACCAAGACCAAGATTTTTGATCCTCTTTATTATGCACTTATATCTGAAGTTCAAGTTACCAACTCACCTCAGGGCATTGTCGATAATGCCAATAAATATTCTACCCAGGAAGCAGCTACAAATGAGCATCTCCGTAAGGTCGATTGAACCGTCACGTTTGCACCCAAGTACTTCGGATCATGGACTTTTAGCCTCCTTTTACAGATTTAGCGTGCCAAGAATATACGCAGCAGAGACCATCCACCTTGTTCTCATCGAGTACCTCCGGGTGCGAGCATGGTGGACTTGATCATTCAAAATAAGGCCAGGCTGTGGTGAGCAGTATCGCCGGCAGGTTCTGGCATTTCTGCTGGACGATATTGTGAAGATGGAAAACGCAGAATTCAGCCACCACGATATTGCTCCACGTATTGTGACCATTCTGCTACCATCCGACACCCAAGCTGCTGAGCACGCCCACGGCGGCCCTCAAGGTCGTACTCATTGGCTATAATATCTCAATGACATGGGTGCTATTGACACATGACACATGAGAAGCTTACTTTCAGCTCGCAGAGTTACCGCAGGATCCAATGAAGCGGTTCTGGAACAATTGGCCGGTCAAATTGAATAACTGTGTTCCTTTTGAGTAGTCTGAAAAGCTCCGGCCCCTTCACGAGTGGTTGTCGCGGGAGTTCAGCGGCCAGAAAACACGTAAGATGAGCCTATCGAGGAGGTTCGCTTGACGAGCTGTGTGGCATCTACAAAAAGAGGTTCACAGAAGAGGTACCAAAAAAAAAAAGCCGGCCCACGGGGAAAACCCCATACTCAGGGGCCATCCTAGACAATGCCCTCAGGCAATGCGTCTGGGAAGTCTGCCTCGAAGAATGTGGACTCGATGAACAGGGGAGCTTTCAGACCACCCACGCCGCCGCCGATGATGGATGGCATGAATGATTCACCACAGCCGGGTGCATACATGGCAGCTGTGAACTCTGCAATTAAAGCGGGCCATTTGAAGGAGTAATCGCAAAGTCGGCAGATTGAATGGAAATCCGGGAACGTCGGCATGCATGATCTTGAGTGGAGACGAATAAAGGGGTACTTCTAAATTCACATTCGACCATAGCTATGCATACACTTACTCTCAAGATTGAATCACTTCCGAAGGCAGTCTGAAATGGGGTTCCCTTTCTATTCGTACGCTGCCTGTGAGAAACGTCCTGATGTAAACGGTGACGGAAACTGAACAACCTGAGCTTATTAACTACCGAAAGAGGTCGGACTTCGCACACGCAAAATCGGAGGGTAAGTCACACTAGTACTTTTACATCGCAAGCACGAACCCAGAGAAGTTTGGACAACCACGACCAACACCTATACTACAAAGCCTTTGCCCAATGCGTAAATTTGACACTTATTTTGGATACATGAATTAGGCCTGGATGATATAGTTTCCGATTAACTCTACTTATATGTGGAGAAACAGATATACCATTGCGTTCTGTATGTCTTCGATGCGAATATCAGACTTCAACAAGTTGACATCTGATCTATGTGTTGTTATGTTCTTCGAATTCGTATGGGATGCTTACACACGGTCTACAATTCGCTGCAAAACACCTACTATTTCAGGCTCTGACATCTTAGATGCTCTTCATACCTCTCCGTCCCAGACCTTGACAAGGAAGTCTTCCATCTCCTCAAACTCATAGTCCGGGAACAACATGTTCAACTCGTTTGAAACATCCCATGCCCCCTTGACACTGCTGAGCAGGACCCCGATGGGCACCTTCGTGAGAAGACCAGAGGACTGCTCATCGGTGACGGCTTGGTGCTTTTTCTCCAGTGTCCACGAAGCTTTTAGGGTCCCGCCCGCTAGGTCGTCGAGCCTCACTTTTTCAACAGCAAAGGAACAGCTTGCGTTGTTCTGAGCTCACTGATTGTTATGCCGAGGCCAGAGTGGTTGCATACGTACCTCGAATCTTCTCGCCAATCTCGATTACCTGCGAGAAGGTCACCCGGCTCCCTCTTATACCTCCAACCTCGGCCACTGATCACCATAATCAACGGCCCGCGCGATCACCCGAGCAAGGTCGCCGGCGGTGGTCAAAGTTATGACCGCATCGTCGTGACCATCAATCACAATCGCGCGGCGGTTCTGGAAGTCGAAGACAGTATCCAGCGGGTCAAAGTGTCTTGCAGTTTTGTAGGGGGACGCCAGATAGTCCAAGAACAGACCAGGCTGGAAGAGCGTATACTCCAGAACCTGTGAGTATTGTTAGCAGATGCAATAGGATGACTGTAGATCCAGAAGTCCTCACCTTGCTGTTCTCATTGACCTTCCTTAGATAATTCCGGATCTCTTCTTTGCCTGCCCACCAAGGCATATGCGCTGTCCCGGCACTAATATATCCATGGTCAATGACTGCTACAAAGTGGGGCATCCTGATCTACCTTCCATATTCGCTTGGAGCGAACCGCTTTACTCTGGCGGTGATGGCAGCGTCAATCAGGTTCTTCTGGGAGTGATTGTCCGGATCCGCGGGAAGTTGGATGAAGGAGAGGACAGTGTGTGTTTCTTGGAGGGCCTCTACTAAGTCTTGTTTGTTGCCATAGTCGACTGTTCGCCAGTAGAACTGAGACGGAACAGTATCGAGTGAACGAATCTGTAGGTCTTGTCAACCGGGGTCACGATACGAAAGCTCTATGTCGAGAGTTTAAAACATTCGAGGAGATCTTCGCGGGACGCACATCGCGACTGAGGATGGATATCTCGTGCTTTTCTGTAGCTAACAGGGCGTCGATGACTTCGCGAGCGACCTATTGTAATAAAATAGAGTTAGAATGGTCTGAAGCGATATTTTTGAATTGAGCACTCACGCCCGGAGCCTCCTGCAACGGCGATATTTACCATGATGAAGCAATGAGATAGAACAAAATGATATATGCTGCGCGCTCTTTGATTGGAAATGAGCCAAGCAAACTCAGAGATCTGCCTAGTAAAAAATGATGCCAAAGAGCATTTATATAGACTTTCTGCTTCGTATATGCCCTCTCATCGCCGCGGAGGTGGTGCCCACCTGGTGTTCATTCCGCCGCGGAGCTCGGTCGCTCAACCGCGGCGGAATGACTAAACAGAACGCAGAGGGAGCTGAAATGCGATAAATACCATGCTCGATCTATTTTCCTGGCTCCGCCGCAATTCTTCCAATTAAATTGCCTCGTTTTCTTCCGACTCATCCACTGGTTCATCTGGAGCACTCTTCCAAATAGGCAAGACCGACATAAATTAGCATGGTTACTAGTAGCGTAGGAGAGTCACCCCCACCCAAGCGGCGGAAGCTTCGCAAAGGCACCTAAAGCTGCTGGGAGTGCAAGCGGCAGAAGATCAGATGCACCTTCGCGGCTCCAGGTGAATCCATATGTGACGGCTGCAGGAGTCGTGGGGTCAAATGCATCAGCCAGGAGTTTGACGATGGGGCAGTGTAAAAGGGTGCAGCATGTGACCGGGCTGGATGCCGGGGCGGGACGGGGCCAGTCGTGGAGAGTATGTTCGCGCTGGACAGACGTGATCAGACCAGCCCAGGGGCTCAAATCAGCATGGACGGAAATCACAAGACACCAGTGAGTACACCTCGTTGATTCGATGAGTGGCGCGACTTTCTAAAGCTCTTCGCAGACTCACTTCCCTGCCGGCGCCAGCTCAGGCACATCCCGAGTGCAAAACAGACACGAGGTCTTGTGTCGGGCTCTCCTCGAAGTGTGGCCGAAACAACAGGATCTGGATATGATTTTAGAGGCGCCTGTATATTCATCGATACTCTTCCACGGCATAGTGTGCCAGCCTTACTCGGACCTTCTAAACCACGCTGTGTCGCCACCGCGCGACATGCCGCAACTGCCATCCTCGCTGTCCCACCCAGTCCTGATAGCTCGTAAGCTGTTGCTCCTGACGACTTTTATGCAAGGCATCACGCCCGATGCTGCCAAGGACCTCGGTTCTCTTAGCAGCAATTACAAATCGACCATGTCCCGACTAGTGGAGACGTCGAGCAAGGTGATTACAAGCGACGACGAGCTCGTCAGCTCGATCGAGGGCATCGAATGCATCATGATTGAGGCGATTTACCAGAACAATGCGGGCAGTCTCCGCCGCCGGGCGTGGGTTACTCACCGACGAGCAATGACGATAGCCCAGATGCTAGGGCTTCATCGTGGCGCGGCTGCGTCTGTGACATTTCTCGACGCCGGTAATCGAGACCGGATCGACCCGGAACACATGTGTTACCGTCTCATCGTCTCCGACCGTTATCTCCCTCCGATGCTGGGCCTGCCGCAGGGCTATCTTGGAAGTCCCTTTGGATCCCCACAGGCCCTTGAAAGCTGCATTCCACTGGAGCGTATGGAACGGATGGAGTCAATCGCGGGTGGACTCATCCTGTAGCGCAACGGGGCAGATCTACATAACCTCGTCAAGACACAAGAGGCCGATGAGCTGCTTCAGGAGGCTGCAGCCTTGATGCCACCCCATTGGTGGCTAGCCCCTTGCGTCTCAGCTGTCGTCGGTCACGATAAAGAGGCGTTGCGTGAGACCATCCGGCTGATGAATCAATTCACACACTACCACTTGCTGGCACAACTGCATCTTCCGTACCTGCTTCAGCCCTCCGATGAACAGAAGTACGCATACAGCAAGGTCACAGCCGTGATGGCCAGCCGCGAGATTCTTACACGCTTTGTGTCTTTTCGCGGCTGTGTCTCGGTTGCTAAGTACTGCAGAGGAATCGACCTCATCGCCTTTGTTGCAAGCGTGGTGCTGACACTTACCCACATCGATGCTCGCCGCCAGCATTGGGTGAACGTAAGTGGCTACGGCAACGCTCTTCACATGGTCGCGCACCAGCGGCTAAGAGATCGGGGACTGCTGGAGCAGACGCTCCAGTGCATTTTGAAGGCGAGCAGGATCGAGGAGGATGCTATGGCCGACATGACTTCCAATATACTCAATCACTTACTTGCTATGGAAGACAATGCCGCCAAGAACGACACGCACAGAACCACAATTTCCATGGAGCCGAGAGTGCTGGAGCCGCCATACGGGGACAAGATGACAGGGGCGGAGCAGTCGCTGCGGTTCCACGTCCCATGTTTTTGAACAATAAAGGTAGAGCATGACCGTATCTCGAGGCCAGGCGGGGGTGAGCAGGCACAACCAGATAAAGCGTTCCAATGCCTGTCGCCCCCGAACGGTTCTTGCCATGACAGAGAGCATTCATCCAGACGCCCTCTCGAAGAGAATGGGAAAGAGAAACAAGGGATACGAGAGTCACCACCCGTCATGCCAGACTCGGATGGGTACCGGATCGGTAATGATTCTGACAAGGCGGACTGGCAGGCCGTGCCGTTTCATCTCGACTATCCCAGGACAGATGATTACCAGTCCGGGCCAGCTGCTCTGGACCAGGACGTTTTCCACTCTGAACGAAGCGAGGTTGACATGGATAGTCTGCTGATTCCCGGGCTGACATCAGTCGTAGATGATTGGGCATTGCAAGGGGTGGATACGGCCCTGTTCGACAATCTGATTCGAGGAGCAGAGGAACCGAGCGCGGACCCGACCTATTCAAGACCATGGAGAGCCGGGATGGTCGAACCCGCCTGTTTGGAACAAGACGGCCCCATTACCGAGTGGAGGCGACTGGCGTCCGGGGAAGAGCACGCGGGGGATGTGGTGCCTAGGTAGAGTCACACCTCCTTTTGGACGACGCGGTCCGCCATAACCTCGTCGAGGACAATGTGCTGCCTGGGCACGCAGCGGGTTGCAGCTTGGGCGGCCTGGATTATCTCACCTCCGCCAGCGAGCCGGGAGACGCTCGAGGACCGATGTCGTCGCTGCGGTCGTCGGTGCTGTCGTCGCTGCTGTCGCTGTTACCACGTGCCTAATGTGACGAGAGTCCGTCCTGTGAAGCAACACCCCTTCTTTCAGCACCCCGGCTCCCTCAGGCAGATAGGCCCGTGTTCCGAGCTGGCAGGTGCAAGCGACAGACCATCCAACATCAGCCCTACCGATGCGACATGCAGAGGTGTGGGCAAGGCATGGCGGAAAGGCAAGGGACGTCACAAGTAGTGCCAAGACGGTGCCGTAAGCGTGCAGCGCAGCAACCCTTGATGCATGCAACACGATGACAGGCGCACAGGCGCAGTGACAGGACTAGCAAACCCGGGGTAGGGCAAGCGGTAGTCAGGGCACTAGATGCAGGCCAAGGAGATTTGGGCAGTCAGTCCATCAATCCTCAGACTCTGAATCTGGCCGGGAAAAAAAAGGGAGGGTGGTCCAGACCTGGCCACCCTGTCTGGCTGTAGGTGACGGGTCAGGATGGCAGACGCCCCTTTTCCCGCATCAGGCCATGGATGGAACCATGATGTTCTTTTGGGCGGTTGTCGTCGGGCACAAGGAAGCAGCAGAAGCTTAACCTCGGTCGTGAGTGGTGGGTGGTGAGCCGCATCGGCCAGATGCAGGCGTGGGTGATTCCAGCTGTCCGAACGAGCAACGGATCCGCACTGCGGCCCGCTGATATGCTGCTTGGCAAGCAGGGCTGTGTGGTTGTCTGGCTGTTGGGTGTAGAAGTGTAATTCAGCCGTTTGGAAGTGTTGAGGCGAGGTGAGGTGCTGGCTCTGGCTCTGGCTCTGACTCTGGTTGGGCAGAAGGGGGCGGGATTGAGTGTAAGCATGTGGAGGGATTGGCAAAAGGGACTGACTGACTCGGGGAAGGGTGGGAAGACTGTGGGGCCCCGTGGAGTGGGAAGAGGTGGGGGCCGACTTTGCTTTCCAAGCTGGGCTGGCTCGCTGGCTGGCAGGCCTTTGTTCAGGGTCAGCCAGCTCCACTCGCTGAGCATTGTCCCGAACAATTGCCCCCTGGGCTGCTTGCTGGTTTGTTGAGCTGGGATAAGACGACCTGAGCTTCCTCGGTGTAGGATGGCGCGAGGCTGCGAGGCTGCGAGACTATCCAAGAAGAAATAAAGAAGAAAAAAAACACCGGCATCGCAGTTTGTTTATTCCAGCCGAAGCCTTCCAGTCCCGACTCGATGGCTCTCGTGTGCCGGGCGCCTGGGTTCCAAAACCCTGTCTTTCTCGTTTGGGCATAATATCTGAGACAGCAGCTACCGACCAAGCTGGCCGACGATCAGAGCGAATGATTTCATAGGCCCATCAGAAAGTTGGGGTAGTGTAGATGGCGGGGCAGCCCAAGTGGCTGTCGCAGAGTGCGGGGTCGCCCCATATACCATGTGTGCCGGATAAGGGCACTCTACAAACCTTTCCCCTCGGCCAGAGGCCATGCGATTCATTCGGCTGTAGATATGGCAGGCATGGGTGTTTCTGTTGTCGATTAATGTGCCGGGTTTCAGGGCGGGAAGTGTCGTTGCCGGTGTGGGCGTGGGCGTGGGTATGGTGACGAGCTGTCGCATTCCTTGCATTCTGGGGTCAAACAAAGCACCGGGCGGAGGCCGAGACCATCCAGGTTGCCAGGGACACTCTACTTAGACCTTGTATTGCTTCCCATCGCCCAGACTCCCGTGCGAGGGTCCTGGCATTGAGATACCCGTTCATGCCCGTGAGCATCTGCAGCTGACTGGTCCGTTTGTGAGCCGCTCCCATTTCCCCGGGTGACACAGACTCCAGGTCGGTCTCGTAGCTGGCGTCTAGACGACAATGGGATTGGGAGTGGACATGGATGAGGCGGGGTGGAAGAGACCCCAGTGGCCTGCGGATCCGGGTTTTAGCTCCAGTGGAAGCTCCAGATGTCCCGATCTCGTGCCTCGGCGCCTTTTCCTGTAACAGTGGTCTTGGTTGAGAGGGAAAAAAAAGGACTGGCCGAGTGCGCAGAAGCTCAAGGGGGCGGACGCTGGCAAGCTTGTTACCGTGGTAGAGTCTTGTGCGCACTACACTAGCAGGAGTGGTGGACATCGTCACCACAAACCACAGCTCGACCACGGCATCCCGAAACCCCGCTTTGCTTGACGATTTACATTACCGCCGACCCCTTGGCGCCCCTTTGCCACACTGCTCTTGCCTTTGCCTATTTCTTCTCAACTGCCGCCGCTTCACCTCACCTCGGTTGGATTCTTTCTCCTCTTCTCTCCAATCTTTAACTTTTCCTTTTCCAAAGATACCCAACCCAACCCGACCACTATACCCAAACCTCCAGCAGGACCCCAGAGGAGTACTCAGACACCAGACCCCATCACACCCTCCCGCCAACCGCACAACTCGCGCCAGCATGTCTCTGTTCACCGAGCTCCACACGCCGGCGACTGGCAAGTACCAGCAGCCCATTGGCCTGTAAGTTCACCCGAGAGGACACCCGCACCACCCGCACACCGAGAAGTAGTACGATCAGCAGCTTACACACCACCCCTCTCCCAGGTTCATCAACAATGAGTGGGTCGAGGGCGTCGACAAGCAGAAGTTCGAGGTCATCAACCCAGCAACCGAGGAGGTCATCTGCTCCGTCCACGAGGGTACCGAGAAGGATGTCGATATTGCCGTCGCCGCTGCCCGCAAGGCCTTCGAGGGCGTCTGGCGGGACACAACCCCCCAGCAGCGTGGCATCTACCTGCTGAAGCTGGCAGACCTCCTCGAGAAGAACGCTGACCTGCTGGCCGCCGTCGAGTCGCTGGACAACGGCAAGTCTATCTCCATGGCCAAGGGCGACGTCGCGGCTGTTGTCGGCTGCATAAGGTACTACGGAGGTTGGGCAGACAAGATTGAGGGCAAGACCCTCGACATCAGCCCTGACATGTTCCACTACACAAGACCAGAGCCTGTAAGCCTGTCCCGCGGCACCACTGGCCTAGATATGCCGGTCCCCTTTAACTTGCTGACACAAGACCCGACAGATCGGAGTTTGCGGTCAAATCATCCCCTGGAACTTCCCCTTGCTCATGTGGTCGTGGAAGCTGGGCCCGGCCCTGGCCACGGGTAACACCGTCGTCTTGAAGACTGCCGAGCAGACACCCCTGTCCGGTCTCGTTGCGGCACAGTTCATCAAGGAGGCCGGCTTCCCACCAGGAGTCGTCAACATCATCTCGGGCTTCGGCAAGACCGCCGGTGCCGCCATCTCCTCGCACATGGACATCGACAAGGTCGCCTTCACAGGCTCAACCGTCGTCGGCCGGCAGGTCATGAAGGCCGCCGCGTCTTCCAACCTCAAGAAGGTCACGCTCGAGCTGGGCGGGAAGTCACCCAACATTGTCTTCAACGACGCAAACATTGAGGACGCCATCAACTGGGTCAACTTTGGCATCTACTTCAACCATGGCCAGTGCTGCTGCGCCGGTTCGCGCGTCTACGTTCAGGAGGGCATCTACGACCAGTTCGTCGCCGCCTTCAAGAAGCGCGCAGAGGCCAACAAGGTTGGCGACCCCTTCGCCGAGGACACCTTCCAGGGCCCCCAGGTCAGCCAGCTCCAGTACGACCGTATCATGAGCTACATCAAGGCCGGCAAGGAGGAGGGCGCCACCGTCGAGACGGGTGGCGAGCGCCACGGCGACAAGGGTTACTTCATCAAGCCCACCATCTTCTCCGGCGTCACCCCCAAGATGAAGATCATGCAAGAGGAGATCTTCGGCCCCGTGTGCACCATCGCCAAGTTCAAGACTGAGGAGGATGTCCTTGAGGCTGCCCACGACACCAACTACGGCCTGGCCGCTGCCGTCCACACCAAGGACATCAACACTGCCATCCGCGTCAGCAACAGGCTGAACGCTGGAACCGTCTGGGTGAACTGCTACAACGCCCTGCACCACCAAATGTGAGTTTTCTCCACCCTCCCGCCCCTCCCAATGGCTTTCTTCCTGTCAACATTAAGCATGCTAACTTTGATGTTCTCAGGCCCTTCGGTGGTTACAAGGAGTCAGGTATTGGCCGTGAGCTCGGCGAGGCTGCGCTGGCCAACTACACACAGAACAAGTCTGTCGCTATCAAGCTGGTATAAGTTGCGTGGCGGTCCACGCTTACGTCTGGAAAGGGAAGGGATCGTCGGTGAGAGGAAGTTGCCTGAGGCCAAAAAGCAGCGTGTGAGCGGCCTGGGCGAAATTGTAGCCAGTTCTGTATTGTACATGACTTCAAGCATCTCTGCCATGAGATCTGTAGATGTGACGTTCTTGCGAATTAAAAAAAAATTCAAAAAAATTCAAAGTACCAACAAGTCTTCGCTGATCAGTTTGATTTGTGATCAATGGAAACCATTGGCGACGCGCCACGCAGCTCCACTCGCATTCTAAATTTGGGAGTCATCAGGCGCAAGGCGATGACAATCCTACCCCTGTGCTCGACCAGACAGACACGCCATTGAAGGGCCGGTCTTTTTCGTTTAAACTAGATCATTGCAGCTGAATGAAGAGTGAGAACAAGGCTTTTGAAGCCATATTTCGTATATGGGTCCTTGAACCCTGGTTGGATTTCTGCCTGGAAGCCAATTCGAGAGCAGGCCCCTCCCTCATGGGCGCAGTAACCACTTGAAATAGACAACCACAGTCCTCATCATGAAGACTCCAGGCCAGGGAGAGCAACACGACATCGCCGACGAAGCCTCGTCTGCGAAGCTCTTTGTCCCACGCCCACGAAGCGATCAGCCCGCGGCTGTCTTTTCAAGGCCTCTGCCGCCGAGGGCGCAGGTGTGGACTCGAAGGAGCACCAAGACGGGGTCCAGGCAAGGGAGGATTACCTGGCCGAGGAACGAGAGAGAGAGACCCTCTACTTCTTGTACGGATTACTAATGGACCCGTCCGTATTGCGACGCGTGCTCAACCTGGCCGAGAAACCCAGGCTAAGGCCTGCCTCCGTGGCTGTATATCATGTCAAGATGTGGGGGCCCTATCCAGCTTTGATTGCCACAGACGAAGCTACGAGGATTGTTGTCAGGGGAGTGGCATATCAAGTCAATGGCAGCAGAATGAAGGAACGGTTGGCAGCCTATGAGACAGAAAACTACAGCGAGCACAGGTGCCTCATCAGCGTGGACGGAAGCGAGAAGATGGCTGGGACTACTTTTTTGTGGGCAGGAGAAGATGCACTATTGAAAGAGGGATCATTTGACCTCAGAGACTGGCGACAGATGTGCTCAATATGGCAAGAAGAGAGATCAATTCACAGGCCCATCTGTATATAATGTAAAAATAAACCGGCACATCTTGAGTGACAGTACCGAGCACAATAGGATCCTGATGACGCTATAATTAGCAGCTCGCAGCCAACGTCACTGCGGAACCCCAGCGACCACAGGCTTTGCCCTGGCAACGGGGCGAGCAAGAAAATCAACCCCGCCAAATTTACATCCTAGCTCGCTGAACCGCCCAGTCCTGCTGCCAGTCGAGACTCTCCGGAGCGCGTCAACAGGTCGTCACAAAGACGCGGGTACACGCGACCAGCCTGGAAACCAGCCCCACCCACCTCAGACCTCGGCAATCAATCAATTAAATCACGCTGGGAGTGATCGGACACATGCACAGCAGCGGAACAACAACACGAACATGGCGGCGTCATCCAACCCCTCGAGCAGGGCCTACTTCGAGCAGCAGCGCGAGGCGCTCATTGGGGAGATAGCAATGGTACAAGGACCCCCCCCCCTGCTGCGGCCCTGCTCACGATATTACCCATCCCATGGAAATGATTGACTGACCCCTCGCTTGCCGCCACCCGCACACAGAGCTTCGAGCAGGTCCTGGCAAACATCAACAAGCTGAACCGGAACCTCGAGGCCGTCATCACGGTCGGGAACGAGTTCTCGTCGGTCGAGGCGCTGTGGAGCACCTTTGAGAACGTCATGGCCAAGGAGGAGGCGGAGGAGGAGGCAGCAGGCGGCGGCGGCGGCAGTGGTGACGAGGCAGGGGATCTACGGGGCCAGGACGAGACCACAGGAGATGCCACGGAACAGCATAGGACATCGAGATGAAGTGACACAGGCTGGCTTCCTGTCGGAACACCCAGAATCGAGTGAGCTTTGCTGTGTGGAAGAAAGAAAGGGAAAAAACACCAGCGCATATCCACCCTCTCTACACCATACTGAGCTTGGGTTGCTCTGAGTGAGGCGCACACCGCTCCCTTCACATTGTTAGGCTTCACGAGTGGGCCGCGTCGAAGTAGCGCCGAGTGCGAACAGGGCGATCGGGGTGGCCAAAGCTGAACAGGTGATGGAAGTGGAAAAGAAAGATACCCAACAGACACCCGAAACCACTGCCACAGTATTATTCACGAGGCAAGCGCGCCAGTGGCTGGCTTGTTTTTTTCGTTTTTTTTTTTTTTCGTTGGAAAGATTAATCTCGATTGAGGAAGATGAACTCCTAACGTTTCCTATTCCATGCATTGAAAAACCACGACTCAGTATATCCCATAGAAACAAGTGAGAACCGTCCCGTCCAATTGCAGGACAGGCAACCCGGTGTGGGATCGCACCCGATGGTGGGTGTCAGTGACAGCGTCTAGGAGGGTGTCTCCTGGGCATCGAGCCAGCCGGAGGAGAGACACCTCGAAAGCCGTCCATTTGTTGCCCTCCTTCCGCCAGAGAGGGAGGTATCATCAACATACAAGGAAAGAGATGACGCGATGTGACAATGCGAATATGAGGCTGTAGTGTGTAAAAAGAAAAGGAGCAGCCTTGTCCTCCACTGCGGAACGGTCTGGCCCGACCGTCCATCTGTCCATAGTTTCGTACATCGATTCATCTGCCCGTCGTCGTCGTCTTCATCATCATGGGCCTCTCGAAGGGCCCCCGTCCACCGTCTCGCATTCCTCATTCGGTCTCATGGTGAAGCCAAGGAAACGTGTCGTGCCGAGTCCATCAAGGGGAAGTCTTGGTCATGTCGGTTCATGCGTCGTCTCATTAGGTACCGCATTGTCGCGGTGCAGCTCAGGGCGGGGCCGCAATTCACGCGCCACGTACTCGTAGGGCTCACCGCTCACAGGAAGTTGCACTTTCTCTTCTTCTTGCGGATGCCGGCGGCACCGGGGATGCCACTGAGGTGGGTGCTGTCCCGCCTTGAGGACTGTCGCTGCGCAGCCTGTGCCTCTAGGTTCCGCCTGTCGTTGGAGACGACGGTGACGATGGCCTGCTCGAAAATCTCGTCGACGCCCTTCATCTCCTTGCTGCTGCACTCCATGTACTGGGCGTTCATCTTCTGTGCGACGCCCATGCCCTGCTCCCGTGTCACCGGGGTCAGGCCTTGGGTCTTGAGCATGTCAATGCAGGTCTTCTTGTAGCGCAGGTCAGACTTGAGGCCGACCAGGATGAGTGGCGTGTACGGGCAGAAGTGCAGGACTTCTGGGTACCACTGTTGATTCATGTTAGCGGCGGATGCGGGCCAGTGAAAGAGGTACAGCAGGGACATACCTTGTCCATGACATTGTCGAGTGAGTTGGGGCAGTCGATGGCAAAGCAGACGAAGATGAGGTCGGTCTCTGGGTAGGACAGGGGTCGCAGGCGGTCGTACTCTTCTTGGCCTGCGGTATCCCACAGGGCAAGCTCGACGGTCTTACCGGAAGGGCGATGCGTAGGGTAGGTGATGTAGTTCTCAAAGACTGTTGGGACGTATTTCTGCGCGGGCCGTCAGTTAGGTGCACGCTGGTTGTGTGTTGTTGTGTGGTGTGCAGTGCGTGTGTAGTGCGTGTTAGAGAGTGAGGCATGTCCACGTACCTCTGGAAAGTATCCCTGGCTGTAACTGATCAACAGGCACGTCTTCCCACAGCCGCCGTCGCCGACGACGACGATCTTCTTTGAGTAGGCGGGGGCGTCTGTCATGGCTGTTGCTGATGATTCGCGACCGGATGTGGAATTGCTCATCATAGTGCTGATGGTCCCATCACTTGACCGTTGCTGCCGTCTTGTGCTGCTTGGTGTCTTGCGGCCACTCTCATAGTACTTTTCGTCGTGGAGTGGCTGATTGTTGCTGTAGTACGAGTTGCGGTAGCTGTAAGACGAAGCCATGCTCATGGATTTTTTTCTGTCTCTGTTGCTATGTCGCTCGCATGCGATTGCCAGTGAATGGCGGGGCCAGACCACGCTTAAGCACGGATAGCTTATTAGCAGGGGCAGCTGGGTTCCGGCCGTCAGTGAGTCGAAGGGGGCACAAGGCAGGACTTGACCCTGCGAGTGAAGTGACGGTGTTGGAGTGAAATGTGGTCGAGAAGCGAGCTGTAGTATGGGAATATGAGATGGGACGAGAGCAAGACAGGCAGGTAGGTGTTTTGTTGCCCTTACCCTTGTGCTTGTTCTTGTTCTTGTCGCCGAGTGGGTGAGTGGATGTATCTCGTAATGCAAGTAAATACTGGCTGCTGTTTCGGCTATGCGAGGCGAATGCGTTGCAGGTGTCAATCAATGCATGCGCGGATTATTGATAGGCGGGCCGGAGAGAGCGAGGTGGGCTGTGTGTGTGTGTGTGTGTGTGTGTGTGTTGTTGTTGTTGTTGGCCGGGCCCGAGGTCGGTTGGGTGGTCAGTCAGTCGGTCGGGCAGGTGGGATGGGTGAGTTTAGGAATAGGATTGTTGTTCGAGATGCACAAAACACACAATTCTGGGATGGGGGAAAGATGAGAGAGGATGCTGAGGTGTTCCCGAGGCAAGATGGAGAAGAGTCGAGGTCAGAGCAAAAGCAATTGGCGTATTGGGAGAAAGAGGAGGTTGGTAATGTGTCTCAAGAGAAGCTGGAAAGCAGGCAGGATGGGAGGAGGCTCTACTACCATCTACAATGTACATACTTGTAGGTACCTCTGTAGCCCACCCACCCTAGCTGCCGTTGCTACCGCTGCTGCGGATAAGCTGCTTCCTTCGACGTGGTGCGCTCACGCGTGTGTTTACGGGTTGTCCACAGCAACGGGCAAGCAGCCGACCAATGCACAGGCGCAGGAACACAACACAGCACCGCACCGCACCGCACTGTCGCACGCCTTATTCCTATTCAGTACATCCATCCACCCACAGCTACTGCAAGCAGGGCCTGTCCGTCTTGCAGCTTGGTTGAGGTGATAATGGTGATGGTCATGATGGCAAGATGGTACAACATCAAGTCAGGCCTGACTGACTACCCGACCAGACCTGACCTCAACAACGTCATCTGGGTCTCTCTTCGTCTTGCAGGCTTACCAGGCAAGGAAGCCTCATGGCCCCACCCGCCTGGGTCCAGCTGGTGCGAGCTGCTGTGAGCTGCTGCTGCCATCATGACCCGGGACCCTTGTAATTCGGTGGCAGGAAGACTGGGGAAACGGTCCTTAACAGGCAACCTCGAGATTTAGCGGTGGCTGGACCGTTTCCGACTGTGCCTGCAGTAAACCTGTCCTGCCCTTGTCCTATCCTGCTGCCCTTTGCTGCCCCGCCCCCCTGCTGCTGCAGCTGCGGCCTGAAAGCAACGCCTCTCTGCGCCGTCCCACAACTACGGAGGGCCCCCGCGCCGCACCACCGAAACCAGCTGCCTGCCCGCCTGCGTCAAACCTGCGACATCAGCAACCTGCCAACTTCTCCTCTGTCGCAGGTGGCCCAAGCTCCACCCCCACTTAAAAATTTCAAACGACAACCTCTTCTCACTGATTCGGAACCGTAACTTCGCCCCAAGATATTCTCCTCTTCCATTCAGCCTCAACCACGCCTGCAAGCCTGCACGCCTGCAAGCCTGCACGCCTGCAAGCCAGCATGGCTCCCAGCAAGTACATCACCCTCGTCTCGGCCGAGGGCTTCGAGTACGTCCTGCCACGTGAGGCCTGCCATGCCAGCCAGATGCTCCGGACCTCGGTCGATCCCGACAAGCACTTCAGGGAGAACCTGGAGACCGTTGTCAATCTACCCGAGATGAGGTTGGTCTTCCCTCTCACTCTTTGTCTTCGCGCCAGTGTCGATGATGAATCACATTTATTTCGCTGTGTTCTTTCTGACAGAGCCGCCCACAAGCGGTTCTGGTTGACTGTCGACTACACTTGATCTGAGATGCTCATTCTCCCCCCCTCAACCACCCAACAATCCATTCTCTCATGCCTGACGGCGGCATTGCTGACTGGAAACCCCACAGCGCCGTGGTCCTAGAGAAGGTGGTCGAGTACCTGCTCTACTGGTACAGATACCAAGACAAGGAGGACGTTCCGGACATGGACATCCCAGTCGATATGTGCCTCGAGCTCCTCATGGCCGCCGACTACCTTCAGATGGATAGTGAGCATCTGCTGCAGTCGTCGAGCAAGAGGGCATGAGAGCTGAGAGCTGACCTCCCACGAAGATCAGTTCCGCTGAGGTCATTTTCCCTCAGGATATCTTTCGTCTACAGCTCTTGGCGTTCGGAACGGACACTACGGTACGGTACGGGAATGGACCATACACCAGTACAAGGCACGGGCAAGCGTCTGGGAACAAATTCAGTGGTCCATGGCGATACCCTTTTGGTCTATGCAAAAGCCAATCTCAGCAAGATGGTGAATTTTGGTCATCATATCATTGTCTCTCTCTCTCTCCCCCTCTCTCTTCTGTTTCGTTTGGTCAGCCGACTTCCCCGACCTCGAATGTCACTAAGTGCATTGGCCGGTGCCAGGAACAGGCAACACGCCAACTTGTTGCGCCTTTGAAAATGGGCTTCCCATCTTAGCATATGCGATCAACCCTTCTCGCACCCGTGGGTTGATTGTCTAATACGGATGGAAGATCAATCGCCATTCCCCCACACTCTGCTTGACTCACAGTGCCCCGTTGAGATCTCGCTTTTTCAGAGGGGAGACATTCCTCTCACCATGAGCGCTACCTACTGCCCGTAGAACTAACACAGACTCGCCGCTTCGGCCCGTGGTAGATTAAACAATATATTTCAAAATTTGAGCAATGCCTCGTGGGTATCTCTGCTGCCATCACGATCATGTAACCTTGTGTGCAGTGCCCTGTGATGGGATGTACTTCCACATGTGATTTGTGCTGTTTGAAAAAGCCAATCACCACCCCCTTCCCCTTCCCCTTCCCCGTCCTCTCCCTCCGCCTCGCCCGAACCCACCGCCTCCACCCCTCCCTCTGCCTCGCCCACCACCACGCCCACCTCGGAAGCCCCTGTCGCCCCTGTCCGCCTCGGGCGGCGGGCCCTCCTGCCGCCGCCGCTCCCTCTCCTCCTCGCTCGCGTCCCACAGATTCTCCAGCCTCAGCAGCGCGCAGAACGCCACCGTCTGCGGGTTCGTGTGCTCCTGCGGCTGGACCCCCGAGTGCAGCTGCCAGAGCGTCTCATGGGCGCCCTCCGCCAGTGCCGGCGCCGTCTGGGCAAAGTTGTGCGGCACGGCCAGCTTCTCCGCGCGGACGAGGTTCTCCTCGACCCACGCGCGCTCCTCGGCCAACTTGGGCGCGTAGGCTTCCTCGCCCTCGTCCGCCGCCACCTGGGCCGTCCTGTCGCCGATGGTGAGGTGCTGGTGGAAGTGGCGTGTGATGGCGAGCCATTCTGGGTCGTACTGCAGTGCGAAGCGGCCCTGGTAGGTCAGCGGGCTGCCCTCGGGCCGTGGGGGTTGTTCGGCGGTGGGTGCCTCGACGGGGTGGATGCCACAGAGCTGGAGGAAATCCCGACCCGGCTCGCACTTGTTGAGTGCGAGGAAGCGCACAGTGGTGTTGGCGATGGTTGGCGGAACAGGCTGGCCTGGTGTGCGTTTTGGTCCCGCGAAGGGCTTTGCTTTTGGCTGTTGTGTGAATGACGCCGGGAGTTGCGCGCGAAGGTCATCTGTGACAGTGGCCATCGGGCCCGCCTGCTCATCCTTGGCGGCGGGGTCATTGTTCTGTGGGGGAGGTTCGCTATCTTCGTCGTCGTCCATATCCAAGTCAATCTCGTTGGGGTTCTCGACTGGCGCGTCTTCTTTCGGGGGAGTAGTTGATGTCTCGGGGCCGGTCTCATCTGTGCCGTCCATACCGCCACCTTGAGTGGCACACTGGGCGGGGGGGGGATACGTCTTGACAGCGGCGAACTTCCAGTGCATGTGTGCCGAAAACCAAAATGCAGGCCTCAGCCGGTCCATGACATACTCGGCCGCAGGGCTGCCTAGTGAGCCGTCCAGGCTTTCTTCCTTCCACATGGGCCTGGTGCGGTACAGCTGCTGCACGTCACCGTGCTTCTCGACGCCCCTGGGCCAGTCGTGGCTCAGCCCTACATCCACCTGCTCCTTGATCTGTAGGAGCCTGCGCACATCAAACTCCCTCACGTGGTAGAAAGATTTGATGTCATCCCTGCTGAACGGTAGCCTCTCCAGGTGTGGCTTGCGGTAGTCGAACCCTTTCCAGATCCCACTTAGCCCGGCGATCCGCAGCGGGCCCACACGCAGCACGTTGGCAGCGCCCATGTAGTAGATGTTTGAGGCGACCCAGCCGCCGTAGTAGAGTTCCCAGAGGTATGCGGCGGCCTCGTGGTTACCGGCGATGAAGAGGGTCAGGTACGGTGCGGTGCGGGTGCCCGAGTAGTACTCGTGGAAGTCGCCGAGCACGCGATACTTTGCAGGGACCGACATGACCTCGACATCGTGGCCATTGCGGGTGGATTGGAAATCCCCGCATATTATGAGAACGTCGACGCCGGGCCAGCCGCGGGCGTGGGAGGCAGCGGTCACGGCGGCATAGATGGCGTTGAGCGTGCCGTGGCCCTGGAATAGCGTTAGCAGGTGAAGTGATACTGAGATGGACATATGGGACCTTGTCCTTACGCAACCTTCGACGGCTACCCTTACTCCGTCCTTCTCAAAGAGCCCAGTTTCAGTAGAGATATCCATCATAGGTGTCCAGCTGTAGCTGAAGAGTCGTTTCCACGGCGCTCTCAGGCCGGTCTCAGTAGCAATCTCTCCTGTGGACAAACAAACGCCACAGTGTCGCTTTCAAGAGACACGCTGTGTTGCGAGTGTGGCACTTGGACTGCAAGTCCGGTATTAGCCAGAGAATATGACAATCCTATTCCATCTCCCAAGTCCTTGCGGTCTTTTCAGAGCGGTCGGGTCCTCAGGCGTGGTTTGTGCAGGTGGTGAAAATTGCAGTCAGTGACTGAGCGAGCCAGGCCTGCTGTGGTCTGTGCTTAGCTCATCACCGGCCGCGGCCAGGGAGTCGTTTAAGCCACAAGTCCATGAGAATGGACGGCTTGGCTTCTCCCTCCTGCCACAGACAACACGATGCTCACCTGTCTTCAATGTTTGACAGTCCATCAAGAGCGTAGTTCATTCTTGGCAATGCGCACCCCTTGTGTGTTAAAATCGGAAGGGAGGGCTCGTGCCGGTCAAGATCTTGCCTGCCTAGGACCCGACAACGACCGACTCCAACAGGTGCACAATGATGAATCGCATTCAGTCTGGTCAACAAGTCATAGGCATGGCTTTGTCCATTTCTAAGTACTACGGCTATCGCATGAATCGTCTATTCTATGCCGCAAACCGCTGATGGTTCTGCCATAGCTTGCGCACCTACCCGAGATGTCTAAGCTCAATGTGCTGCACTCTGGGTAGCTGTCTCCCGCAGGTCCTTGGGCACTGTCCAGCCATGAACACTTGCGAACCGTATGTATGCGTCAAGTGCCTCGCTGGCACCGTAGTCGAACATTCTGGCCGAAGTTTCGGTGGTCTGCAGGTGTGCTGGACGCTCCCTCTCACTCATGGCCATCTTGATCGAGACAAAGACGGTATCCATCCTCGTCACTGGGCTCCATCCCGATGCGGTGAGAAGCTCCATGCATATCGCCCCTCCGATGGTGATGTGGCCGCCGCCTCCCGCGGAAAATGGCAAGAATCGGGGCCTGATAACACGCACAAAGGGGGGCGAGTAAGGGTAGTCGCGTCCAAACCGCACCTCCAGGACAATCGACGTGACCCCGGCCTTCTTCATCTCCTTCGCTAGGGGCAGCTCGGGATCAAAGCTGTGAAACTCGACGATCCACTGAAACATGTTCTCCATGCTATCGAAGTCGATGTACCAGCCAAGTTCGTGCGGCGGGGTGCTGGCCTGGACCTTCTGCATGTGTTTGACCTCTCCGGCGAGAGTCCTTGTCGAGTTACCGTCGGCCCAGCCGGGCAACGGAAGACGTGGGAGGCCGCTGAGGTCCAATGTTCCCGCCCGAAAGTCGGTCTGTGGCGGTGTCAGTGGCCGCTGTGTTGTGACCTCACGGGCTGTCGTGCTGTCAACGCTGGAGTCCCGTGCAAGGCTGGATCGCTTGGCTGCGTGTGGCGAGGCCAGTTCATCGTCGTCGTCAAATAGGAACTCGAGATCTGAGGCTTGCTCCTCATCTGTTTCTCCCGCCGAAGCCATTGTCTCGTGGGCACGCTTCGACGAAGATGGAGCTTGAGGTTTCTGTTGCTTCCTCGTCGGTATTGCTTTCAGAGGGATGCGAAGTGCTTTCCCATCCGGTCCCACAACAAGACGATCAGGATCTTGCACGAGCGCCAAATCGTCGGGGATATCGTTCGTGGCACCGCCAGCGGGAGCAGTCGAGGTCGCTGCGCTGCCTTGATTGGCCGCTTGCTGGGCAAATAGGTAGCGACATTGGATCCAGTCAACCTGTCCGACCACATAGAATGGGGAGCTCGATACAAAATGCTTAGGGTTATTCACGATCTCGCACAAGGAGATCACCCTGGCGATGTCCAGGGCCGAGTGTGGCCAGTGGCTAGTCATATCTTGAGAGGCAAGATGTGAATAGCCTTGGCTAGTGCTGTACTCTCGTGCAAAGTATACTCCGTTCCCATACGCTCTGCCGTTGACGACGTCTTTAAAGTCTAGACCATGGCGAAGAATGCTGTGCCTGAGGGAAGTCAGCAGGAAAATCAGTCAATGGGATGAAGTCATCACGCGATCCGATGGAAGCGGAGGAGGGCGCAGATTTTGGGGAAGCACAAGTCTGGTGAGGGAGAGGTAAGAGTACACGTACCAGTTGGACAGGGCGCTTCCATGCCAGGCAAACAGGGTAGGATAGTCTGAGTTTTGCAGCCTGGCTTCCTTTAGCGCTCGGTTGAATCGTAGCTCCTTATCAGGCGCGCCCTGGGCAAAACGAAACTGCACGAGACCCTTCAAGGACGGGATCGCTTCTTGGTCCCGAGTCTTGATCGATCCAAGGAGAGACGAATCTCGCGCGTGGCGGTCTTCCACAGGAGTTACCTGCAGGATCCACGAACGGTTGGACGCCACGATCCATTCCAAAAGTGTGACGGCTGCAGGCAAAATGCCAGCATATGATCTCAACTTGCTGTGCGGGTTCTTGATCAGGTACTCTCGTAGCGAACTGACAGGTGGGAGGGATTTCAGGATTGTGATGATTGAGCTTGCTTTCCCAGCATCGTCAAGGTCGTCGAAGTCGGTATCATGGATCTGTAGGTCCATCTCGACCGGCCCGCCAGCCCTCGGGGGGTCAAGAGGGAGTAGATCAACCTCGAGGGTCCTGGACTCGTGGTTGACGTACTTGACACGCCCATGGTGTTGACCTGACACATCTCCTAGCATGATCCACATGTCCGGGGTGACACGTCCGAGATCCTCACTCGATAGGGTTACTAAACGGTTTCGCAGATCGGCCCAGACCTTGATCGAGGTGGTGGGTGCAGTGTCCGCTTCATTTGCAGGCGCCGTAACGGCACTGGCGGATGCCAGAGACGCGGCGGTGCGGGCGTATATTAGAGGCATGCTGCTAGCCGCGGTAACCCTGGAGGGGCGTGGGACCTTCAGGTGCAGCCCACAAGGGAATTCGCGAATCCTGTATTTCAGTGTCGACGCCCCGGTGGAGGAGTAAGTCGGGGTCGGAATTGAAACGCTACTGTAGCACAGGCTGACAAGAAGGTCAACGACGTATGGCTGTGTCAAGATCTCATGCTCGATTGAAGGCCCAAAGCCCATGGAGAGGTACTGGAACAAGCACAAGGGGTCTGAGCAGACGAAAGGTTTGAGGGCCTCGAACTCGGTTTCTATATGCTGGTGGCAGCGAAGGCAGTACTCTGTACAGCGAGAGAAATAGTGAATGGCGAACTGCATGAAGATGAGGGGGGTACTACACTGCTCGATGGGACGGATGGAGGCGGCATCCCACATCAAAAAATTCGGAATGGGCTTGGACGATGGCGCAACTTCATCTGCCCCCGAGGCAGGGTTTTCTGCCGTTGCCTTTTGTTTTCCCTTTAGATTTCTCGTCGATTTTGTCTTCTTTATCGAGTTGGATTTGGATCCTGCGGCTTCCTCGACATTGTTGGCCTTGGCGACGGGCTCACCACTCCAAGAGCTCGAAGAGCTCGAGGACATGTTCCGGAAGTGCTCGTTGGCATCGTCCCATGAGTAGGCCGGGTGCTGGAAACGAAGCTTGACCATGGACAAGCATTGCTCGTTCATGAACTGCTCGAGGGAGTTGGCGATGAAAATCTTGTCAAAAGTCCAGCCCTGGTCATCCTCGGCAGCTTGTATCTCGGCCTCAGGCGGGCCTCGGTTTCGAGAGGACTCGGTCTGGAATGCTGCCCTGGCCTGCGCAGTTGAGGGTTTGTACTTGGCGCCCTTGCCGAAGCGGAATTTGACGTTGAAATTGGCGCAAGGCGCTTCACGTAATCGTTGGGCACAGGGGTACAAGCCGTCAACTTGGACCAAGAGGATGATGTAGTCGGACATGTCAACGTCCCAGGCCTCGAGAGCCTCGTGCGATATACCGAGTTGACAGGCGCGTATGGACAGAGAGAAGATGTGGGTACGAGAAGAGTGCTGTAGGCCTTCCAAAACACCGAGCTTGCAGCCTGCATCCCGTGCGGCGCGTAAGTCAAGCTTGATTCTTCGCAGAACTTCGGCGGCAAGGTGAGAGCGCGGAAGAGGCTGGCTGTGGCTGGGCCTGAATGATAGACCGAAGTCTGCATCGTTGAGATCACCGTAGAGATCATCGCCCATCGATTCATCAGAATCATCAGGGTCGCCCGGGTCTTCCATGATCACATCTGGGTCACCGTCAAGAGAGCGGAGGGCGTGGTCTAGGCGGGCTGGCAGTGCGGCGATAGCCTCGAGAAGCTTCATGCCGGCAGCGTAGTCCCGCAGGTCCTCCAGGGCTGAGACGACAGTGGCGGGGACGTCATCGGAGGATGTGAATACCAGAAACTTGTTGCCATTCGGGTAATGGTCGAGGCCCTGGGCGAGCAGTCGGATGGATAGGGGTGCGGGCAGCTTCTCGTGGGCGACAGTGACGACGACCTCGCCGTCGGAGTCACCGCGCTCGATAGCGAAGACTCCGGGGATTTCATCATCTTCGATTCGAGAGCGGACGGCCCGCACATCGGCGTTGAACTGCTTCAGAGACATGAAGGCAGCACGACAGTGGGTTTTGACTGGCACCAATGATCAGAGCGTTGATGGTTTTTTTTGGGGGTGGGGGGGGGGCAAGTTGCTGTGGGAAACGGTGGACTCCCTGATCTGGACCAGGAACCTCCAGAAGTTGAGTCCCACACCGTTTGCGAAGTAATGGTCTCCTGCTACCAGGGGCTCTTTTGGGCAGACAGGGAGGTTGGGTGATTTGGGCGAGATGAGAACAGAGGCTGAGACTTATGCAGATGATTATGGTGATGCAGGTGAAGAACTTACCCAGAAGTTTTGTATCCCCGGAGGGATCAATGATGATTCCCTGGGTGGTAAACCAGACAGGAAAGCAGAGAGTAGAAGAATGAATGGGATAGATGCTAGAATGTGGCCAAACGAGTGTCTGCCATCAAGACAAGCTGCAACAGGAGGGGTGCCTTTTGTGACGTGACAACGTTGGAGGGCGGAAGGGCAGAAGTCTCACAGTGGTTGCAGCCAGCCCGTCCTGCTTGTTATGCACCAGGTGGTGAGTCGGATTGCCTGCCCCAGGAAACAAGGAAGGAAAGAAAGGAGGAGGAGGGAAAGTAGCTTGGGCGATTGTTGTCGGTCGGGCAAACTAACAAGACGGTGGGATGGAGGGGTGCTGGTGGTCTCAAGGCAGCAGCAACAGGTGAGGGCTCTAGTGCTTGCAAACCAGGAGCCATCAAAAGCCCCAGGCAGGCGAGTGACTGGTCCGGTCCATTCACTTGAATGCAGCTCAAAATGTCAATTGAACCGGCACATTGGGCATGCGGCCTCGACGTGGCCTCGACGTCAACCCGCCAAGTCGTCCCATCCTAATAACAACACCCTCATCATGGACCACTGCAGGACCAGTCCTTGCCAGCCAGTCGGCGATGGCTGGCCCCTTGCAGAAGACTGACGAGGAGCTGGAGGCCATAGAGGCAGGCACCTGCCAACAGGCCTAGGAGAGACAAACGGAGGGTGTGGTTAGAGGGAAAAGTATGGAGTGAGACCGATGCTTATCGACAACAACCACCAGGTCAACATGAACAAGACGATGTACCAGGAGGACAGGATACCAAGAGGCATCCAGTAGGTACCTAGGTATATAGATCTACCTGTTGTCAGAACGGAGTGCCTCGGGAACTAGTGTAGCCTTGTCCTGAATATGACACAACCTTGGCAACCTTGTCCATCATAGGTGCAACGGTCTCCAACGAGTAGGTGTTATAGGAGTGGGTGTTATTGCCTTATTGGAATCGGTGTTAGGTTCTGCGCCGTACGGAGTACACAGGGCAGGATCTACACTACTACCACAGCATTGAGGTGCTCCAGGTACTTCAGGTACTTGGTGTTGTGTATGGTCACATCGCTGGCCCCATGCAGGGATGACCCCACCGAAGCATCCCCGCCGGCGGGGCTTGCAGCAACGACATCACAGCATCTTGACCTGCCTTCACGTCTGCCCACCCTGCCAGCGCAAGGACAGCTTCTTTACACACACTGCCAAAACAAAGCCACATTCGAAACCCCAGCCTTTCCCACCGCCACCATGCTCATCAAAGAGTCCCACGCCGACGTGACCACCTCCGTCAACGGCGTCGAGAGCTCCATGAGGATCTTTGTTTTCCACCCCACCATCCCCCAATACCCCAACGCGTATGCATGTGTTCCTCCCGTATCACTCTCCTTCCATACAATCCTCTTCAACTCGGCCATCTCGCTCGGCCCTGTCCATCGGTTTCTTCCCTTCCATCACGTGCTGACTCCCAACCCAGCCGCTTCCCAGGTGTCCTCCTCTTCAGCGAAATCTACCAGGTCACCGGCCCAGTTGCCCGCTTTGCCCGCCAGATCGCCGGCCAGGGCTATATTGTCGCCGCCCCAAGCTCATACCATGATTTCACTGGCCCTGAGGCCCTCGCATATGACGTCCCCGGCACCGACCAGGGCAATGCCTGGAAGGTCAAAAAGGCATGCTCCCCTGCGTCCTCTCGCCCACAAGCATTGGGTTGACACGGACTGACGTCTCTCGAGTTCCATAGACGCTCCAGTCTTATGACCAGGATGCTTACAAGACCGTCGACTACCTCTTGAGCCTGCCGACATGCACCGGCCTCATTGGAGCCACGGGCATGTGTCTCGGCGGGCACCTCGCCCTCAGGGCTGCAGTATGTCTACACCGTTTTCTATCCGCTAGGAAAACACATGCCCATGCACTCCAAGATGCTGACCTTGACATAAAAGCTGGACCCCCGGATCTCTGCCACAGTCTGCTATTTTGCAACAGATGTCCACTCTCGCACCCTAGGCCCCTACGACAAGCCCAATCTCTCCGCCACTGCGCCGTCCCCGGACAGCACGCACACCATCGACCTCCTCAGCAACCTCAAGGGCGAGGTTTCCCTAATCTTCGGGCTCAAGGACACTCACGTGCCCGATGCCGGTCGGGACCTGATCCGCGCCAAGTTGCGCGAGGCCGGGGTCGTCTTCAGCTTCCACGAGTTCGCCTGGGCCCAGCACGCCTTCATCCGCGACGAGCTCAGCAAGGGCCGCTATGACCCTGCCATCTCAAAGGCCTGCTTCGAGGTCCTGCTCGAGCTGTTCGGCCGCACCCTAAAGGTCGACCTCGGCCCCAAGGATGGCGCCCCCCAGAAGGTGGAACACGTCTGCTAGGAGCGCAGGCCGTGGTTTACAGCTCGGCCCGTCAACTAGGTCTGTGGGCATCCCAAAAGTGTATTTAGGGCGTAGGAACTATTCATTGTTCAATCCAATTCAAGACGCTTCGCCGTGAACAGGTAGAATATACATTACTTTCGCAGTGGGTCGTAGTAAAAAAGTCGCTGGAACAACGACCGCTCAAGGGACATGAATTCCTTTTTTTAATAGAGGAAAAAAAAAGCCCCCCCCCCTTTTCTGTGGAGGAAAAGAGAGGAATACTCGCACTCATAAAAACTATAGCGTACACCTGTACATCATCCGTGTTACGACAAACCAGAGATCGACATCCAGCCCAATCCGCGCATCCACACGGTCAAGGCCGGTTTAATAAGAGGAAGGACTTGTATTGTGGGCGTGGTTGTAAATCTGGGTGTCGGGCGATGCATCGGTGTATGCCCTCTGATTCTGTGGGTACGAATATCCAGTTTCATTGTCCGGCGTGGCAAACTGGCAATTTCATTTCATAGGAGCATCATTCACTCATCTATCGCCTGACTTGCGGCCTCTGCTCATACCCCTGCTGCTGATGCTGCACGTCCGCAGGGGCCTCTCACTGCTGCTGTCATCGCGTGAGTCGGCCGGCATATAAGATAGCTCAACCTCGTGCTCGACACGGATGATGTTCTCGGTCGAGGAGTTGCGGTCGCCGGCCCCGTCCACGCTCGCCCTGGCCGTGCTCCGGTTCGTCGCAGCCCTCGTCGTCGCCCTGCTCGCCTTGCCGTACTCGAGGTCCCGGCCGCCACCACCCCCCGAGGCCACCGCCGCAGCGCCGTACGCCGTCTTTGGATTCACCCACGACCCGAAAAGGAACGCGTCCATGACGGGCAGGTTGGCCGCGACGAGACCCATGCAAAGATCGACGCTCGTCCAAACTAGAATGCCCGTGTAGTTCCACATGATGTCGGACGCGTATTCCTCGGTCGACTGGGTCTGGCGAAGCAAACCGCCGAGGACGCTGAGTGCGCCGGCGATCCAGATGGTGAACAGGCGGATCTTCTTGTAAATATCCATACGCACCGTCCAGAGGATTACGATGGGGCTCGCCAGCAGCACTACCTGCTGTACAACGTGAATAATACTCATAGTCCAGGCGCGGGCAAACACGTTGCTGCACATCGCCTGGGTCGCCAGGGTGCCGGCGTAGCGAAGGCTGAACGACGCTATAGGCTGGTTCGCGCATGAGAAGACGGACCAGAAGACGGCGAGTAGTATGTAGACGACCAGCGTTGCGAGGAAGATGTCTGCCGTCAGGACCTTCCATCGCGCGTGCGACTTGTCGATCAGGCGGCGGATGAAGAGGGTGATGGAGATCTTGATCAGCCCAACGGAGATGTAGTATGTGAGCTGAGACACGGTGCCGTAGTACCAGAACACTTCGAATTGGCTGTATGTCACATCCCATGTGTGCAGGCCGCCCCCTCCGCTGGTGATCATGATTATTTGATAAATGGGGTACGTGACTGCTGTGCACTGTGTTTTTTTTTTCCCCACCTCGTTGTCAGCGTGCCAATCTATCTCTGCCTTTTTGCGGGGCCACAGACAGGCCACACGGGCAGTGGCTAGGGTGGATGTATTTACAGACGCAAGCAGGACAGTCCAGTCGTCCCAGCCGATATGGAGCATCGGCTTGAAGGCCCTGAGGGCGACTCTTGTGGCAGAAGTTGCGGCGATGACGAATATCACTATGGCCATGCCGGCGATGATGGCTGGCTGCTTCGAGTCGTGCGTGAACTCGGCCGGGCTGGCGTAGGCTGGGACGTAACCCAGGCTCGCGTTGAGGGTATTCAAGCCATAGTAGCGGAATATTCCACGGACGATGTGGTAATCGTCTAGGTTGTTTGGTGGCTGGCCGAGGAAGGCTGAGGTTGTGGCGCTGCTATTGCTTGTTGACATGGCGTTACCACCGGTGCAACATAACCAATAACGGCGACGGCGATGGTCGTGAAGGATGTGGCGGTGGGAAGAGCTGCCATTCCGAAATGCTGACTAGGTTTGAAGACAGCAAAAAACGATAAAGCGCTGATGCGGGCCCGCCATGAAGAATCCATCCGTTTTCTTTGCGGGAACGAGGATATGCCTGCTGGATGACTGGGCCAGCCATATATCCGCAGCAGGTTCAGATTACATAGCTGGGTAGTCAAGACGAGACATCGTCTCGCTCCGTAAAGTCCGGTGGAGAAGTAAGTACTGGGCTCATCTGCGCATGACGTGGATGTGTGTTGAGTGGCCCCGCTTGTCAGGTCTCCATTGGTATTGAACTCGGGACATTAGTATCTGCGAGGTTACCCTCGTCGAACAAATGGGAGATTTTGGTGGGAAGCATCAGTCGTCCCACCATGCGGAAGCGACTGAGTCAAGTCCGGCAGCAAAGACGCAACTTGAGCTCGGCAGTTTGCAGCTTGGAACCGGAACCGAGAGGCTTCTGGCCTGCTTCGGCAACCTTGTCTAAAGCCCTCTGCTTAAGATGAGGCCAGGATGTAGGCCCGTGATGTGTATTCGGGAAAGAACTTGTTCCCATCCCGCCATTATCCTTGCCCGATTCCGGAACAGCGTCGCTGAGGCCGGGCTTCCCGGTTCTTGAGCGAGTCGAGACACGATGAAGCATACCCCGGTCAGGTTATGACTTGACCGTTAAGAAGAAAGAGAAAGCTTGTTCACTGACACAGTTCCTGCTTCCCGCGAGATATGACTTAATAGGAGGAATAAGGTAGGTTTTGCGGACGTCAACCGTCGAATTTTAACAACTAGCAAGCCCAGACAGAATTCGGGTGCTGTACAACACACGGCCTTCTGGGAAAGCAGTATCGGAGCGTTTGTAGCAAACCCGTGTAGTGGCTTGAAAGGGCCGCGGAACGAGACAAGTGGCGAGGAAGACGCCACTTTCGAGGTTGTGTTGGAATTGTGATAAAGGCCTGGAATATGACTAGACAGGTGATCTCTGCCTCTTTCTGCGCTTCCCCTCGTGTTCGCCGCTCGGAAGATTGGGTCATGACATATATGTTGCAAAAACACAGCCCGCAATTGTATCCTCGCAGAGTATCCCCCTTTTGTGGTGCAATAAGTGGAAGGACTATAGCGACCGTGAGCCCTATGGGGGTGTCCCACAGTAGGATGTTCTTGCACAGGACCATCCGCAAATGATGGGGGGTATACTTGTCTGTTGAAAATGTTTATGTTCCCTGCTGCCTTTTTATTAGCTCTCCCGCGCGAAACAAACCGTTCGTCTCTCGCACATTCCAAGGCTGGAAGAGGTGTTGGTGGCTCGGCAGGCGCCACAGACGTCGTAGTGGCGCCCGATCCTGTCAGAGAATTTCAGCCGCGCCAGATGGTCAGGCACTTGCGCAGGGGCTCGCGCTGGCGGCATCGGCCCTGAAGATCACTATCATGTTTCCCGTCACTGCTGGCGTCAGCATGCCGATGCGCACGCGTCGCTCGAGTCTTGTCCGACAGAACGAGTGGAGGTCCGACCTGGACGGGCAGGCAGGCAGGGGACGAATGCAAGCGAGGCTCGATCTGTGGAATGGATGTACTGCAACATGAGATAGGCGAGCTGGGAGATCGCGGCGTCACCTCCACCTCACCCCGATTCCTGGTGACGGCGGGCTCCGTTGGAGCCTCGCATTGGACAAGTGAGCAGTCGGGGCCACCTGGGCCAGTGCGCGCCTGGTGACCTGGTTTGCTGATGAAAGCGAAGCCCACAAATGTCGTGCATGATGCACGCGGAGCAGCAGATCTTGTGGACCCATCTCACGAGCGAGGGCCTCTGCGACTTGGGACCGCAGCGCAAAGGGGCAGAGGGGTCGGGGGCATCTGCCAACGAGGCGCTCGGCTCTGTGCTCCGTACTCGGTACATGCCACAAAAAGCAGAGGTGATGGATCAGGTCGCATTCCTGAGAATGTGAGGCTTCTGGGCGGCGGTAGTTGCCATGTTCGGACGGGTGGCGGCGGAACACGAGTGGATTGGAGGAGACGGTGCCGTCAAAAACCGGGAAGAGTCAACTCGTGTTGGATCGGCCCTACGGTTTAGAGTTTTTTTTGTTCTTAGGCCAGGCTGCGACTGGCTGGCTGGCTGGCTGGGCTGCGCCGCATGACAATATCGAGCACAGCTATAGGGACCCCCACATGGGCCAAAATTAGGGAGTCGAGGCCGAGCGAGGCCCGGCCAGCAAGCAAGGGCACGCGAAGGCTTTTCGCCGGGATGACAAGAGCGACCTGCAAGGCGACCGGCTGGGCCGGCTGGGAACCACCAGCTCTGCGTGTTGCCTCTCGCGCAGGCCTTCTCACATGTGGCCAGGGCAGATGGACGACCAAGAGATGCCGTTGGCTGCGGGTGAGATGGGAAGGGGGGAGCAATTCCAAGACAACGGCAGCCAGATTCCAGATCCAGGGGTCCAGCAGATTGTGAAGCCAATGAGGAGCAGAGTCCCAGGTTGTTGAAACAAGCTGCAGAGTGTCGCCATTCCGCTTTGGGCCACTCAGCTTGCTGTCAAACCCCCTGAGCCAAGCCCAGGTTCCGGCTGTCTGGCACTCGACGACGACGACGACGACGACGACGACGACGTGGAGGTGAGGGCGGGAGGCGGGCACGCAGCGTGGCTTTGCACGGTTGGGCCATGTACTATGTGCCATGTACTATGTACTCCGTCCTATTTTTGCAGGCGGCCGACGAGAAAGGCCCAGCACAAAGACGAGAGAAGGAGTCAGTCGAGCTTCCCTCCTTCTTCCGTCACACTCCCTGCACTCCCTGCACTCACAGATCCAAACATGCAAATACACTTTTCTTCCCTCGCTGGCTGCCGTTGAACACGTCCGTTCGTTTCACCTGTTCTTCTGGACCTCCATCACCCACCCACATCGTGCATTCTCAATTGGGTCTGTTTGATTGACTCAAACCGACTGACTGGCGCGCGACGAGTCCAACTGCAAAGCCCATCTCGTCTTGGCCCCTCTCGTTCAAATCTCCTCTGCCATTTCCATGTCTTTTCAGCCACTAATCCTGCTTACTACCTGCCATCCTCGTCCTCATATCTTGTTCTCCCCATCCGACCCGCCCTGGTAGAGCCAGACGCGCCGGAACCCCCCAGCCACGCCGATCTGCGACGTCGTCTCCATTCTGCATCGCCACCACCCGAGATACGTGGGTTCGAGATCCACCTCTATTTTCCTCCTCCTCGGCCCACGCCCCGGATTGTCACACTTAGACCCTCAAGCTCCACATTCTTGGCTCTGCTCTGGGTTCCACGGCACTTGCACCTCGAATGTCTTAGACAACCTCCCATATCCTCCTTGCAAGGTCACGTATTCCAACACGCTCCTCTTGGAAGCCCGCCTCCAACAAACACAAGCACACGTCCAAGGGCCCAGTCGCACCCGAGGAAAGAACGGGGCCCTCCGCCTGCAACACGCACGCTAGATGCCTCCTCTTTCCCCTCGCTCTCCAACCAAGATGGGTTTCATGCCCCTCAGCGGCCGCAACGACCCCGCCGACTCCATGGGCGACGGCGACATACCACTCAGACCAGTTCAGACCGCAGGCTCTACCGGCGCTAGGAGGCAGAACCAGACCCTTGACGACATGGACCTCGAGCAGACCTCCTCCGCCGAGGAGAAGAAGACCGGCCTCTTCCACCGCAAGTCAAAGACTGAGGGCCCAGGCCCCGCCGGCAGGAGGAAGAACGTCAAGACCCTGGGAGAAGGCGGCAGGAAAGGCACCTACGGCGACGAGGGCGGCCTGAACGCCATGGGTCGCATCTACAACAAGATCATCGGCTTCTCTGTCGTCACCCGCTATCTGGTCTACATCGCACCTGTCGCCCTCGTCTTGGCTGTGCCCCTCATCGTCATCCCCATCACCGGCCACTATGAGGACACACGCGTCGGCGGCTCTCGCGAGAAAAACGCGCCCCGGCTGTTTGATCTCTTCCTGTGGATTGAAATTTCCTGGCTTGCTCTCTGGGGTGGCAAGATCGTTGCGCACTTCCTTCCACCCATTTTCAGTAAGTGGCTTCTGTCCCTCATTCTGCCTCGTGTGATCCTCCTTCAGGCGAACCGATTAATAACTCCTCTATGCTATAGTGTTCTTCTGCGGAGTGGTTTCCTCAGGCACACGGAAATATGCCACTGTTCTGAAGAATCTGGAGATCCCCTTCTCGCTGCTGCTCTGGGCACTGGCTTCGTGGCTCGTGTTCAGGTTCAAGTTCCAAATCAACAATGGTGACGACCTCCAGTGGGTCTACGTCATGGCGCGGATCTTGGGTTCCCTCTTCGTGTCATCCTGCGTCCTGCTCGGCGAGAAGGCAATCATCCAGCTCATCAGTATCACCTACCACCAACGCTCCTTCGCCAACAGGATCAAGGACTCGAAGCGCGAGGTCTTCCTGCTCGGTCTGATGTACGACGCGTCCCGGACGCTGTTTCCCATGTGGTGCCCCGAGTTCTCGGAAGAGGATTACATCATCAACGATAGTATCGAGATGATGATTTCGGGTGGAAAGAAGCGCCGGATCCGCGGTCACAAGAAGTCCGGATCAGTCACACCAATGCACTTCATCGGCGGAGCTGCTGGGGGCATTGGTCGAGTAGGCGACAAGATCACGTCAGTGTTTGGAAATCTCGCCTCCGAGATCACCGGAAAGCAGGTTTTCAACCCCAATTCCGCCCATTCCATCGTTGTCGAGGCCCTGGAGAAAGTCCCGACCTCCGAGGCTCTGGCACGTCGTATCTGGATGTCCTTTGTGGTAGAGGGTAACGATTCGCTCTACGCAGAAGACATTGTCGAGGTTCTCGGGCCAGGGCACAAGGAGGACGCCGAGGAGTGCTTCGAGGCCGTCGACGCCGATATGAATGGCGATATCAGCCTGGACGAGATGGTGCGCAAGGTGGTTGAGATCGGCAAGGAGAGAAAGGCCATCTCAAACAGCATGAAGGACATCGGTCAGGCCCTTCGCGTCCTCGACTCGGTCCTGCTTTTTGTTGTGATCCTGATCGTGGTGTTCATTTTCTTGAGCTTTTTCAACTCGTCGTTTGTGACCACACTCGCGAGTGCAGGCACAGCCCTTCTTTCGCTCTCCTTCGCCTTCTCCGTCACATGCCAGGAATTCCTCGGTTCTTGCATCTTCCTCTTCATCAAACATCCGTATGATGTGGGTGACAGGATTGATGTCAGCGGCGAGCAAATGGTTGTCGAGAAGATCTCACTGCTTTATACTGTGCTCACTCGCATTGATAAGATGCAGGTCGTACAGGTATGCTATTGTCTTTCTGTTGTTCTTATTTCTCATCCTTTTTTTCTCTCGCTTACTTCGTGAACAAACTGCTAATTCCACACGCCTAGATACCTAATATTGTCCTAAACAATCTCTGGATTGAGAACGTTACGCGCAGTAAGGCCATGAAGGAAGTTATCGACGTGAACATCTCATTCGACACGTCGTTTGAGGATGTTGAGCTTCTCCGCACCGAGATGGAGAAATTTGTGCGGCACGCCGACAACTCGCGTGACTTCCAGCCAGACCTGGCAATTGGCGTGGGCAGTGTAGGAGACTGCGATAAGCTTACACTCAAGCTGGCCATCAAGCACAAGTCCAACTGGCACAACGACGCTGTGCGCGCAACCAGGAGATCCAAGTTTATATGTGCCCTCGCACTCGCCCTCAAGAAGGTTCCTATCTATGGCCCAGGTGGAGGAGCAGAGCCACTGGGCGGACCCACCAATCCTGCCTACTCGGTTACCGTGGACGATGGTTTTGCCGCCAAGGCTCGTACTAAGGCTGAGGAGGACGCCGACGCACTGCGGATGATGCCCCTCAAGCCCAAACGAGGCGCCTCGACGAGGGTGCAGCACATGAGCGAGAAGCAGGCGGTAGCAGAGCTGAACACGCGCCCGCCGCTAGACGGTCTCGACTCCAACTACGGCTCCAATCGTGAGGCGGTGGATGAGCGCACCGAATCGGCCACGCTGAACTCTAGGGATGCTTCGGCGGAGCGGAATCGGTCCGACAATCTCGAGCAGCTACGCAACGACCTCGTCAAGCGAGAAAACACGCGCGGGCGCAGGAAGGCGGGTGAGGGCGTACCGGGTGCGCCACTTAGCTCGACGAGCCCCGGTTTGACAGTGACGCAGTACGACAGCGACGGCAATGCTATAGTGGGTGGCCATCGACAGATGTCGTATGACGTCGTCCCCGGTCAGGGAGGCATAGGAAGCCCCTATGGTGGGATCGGAGTGGCCAGCTCGCCAGGCTACGGAGCAGTCCCCAGCGTCTCACCTGGGATAGCTGCCGCGGCGGCTCAGAGCTATTCCCTGTACCCTACGGGCACCCACTCACCACCAGGTCCGGGCCAGGGCCCGAACGAGCCTATGACGCTACCAGGACAGGCTATGACTACCCAGGCAGGCCCATCAATCCCAGAATGGCGGGTCCTTGCCTCCCCGCAGGTACACGGTGCCCGCCAGAGGGGTGCTAGTGTGTCCCAGGCCCTCGAAGAGCGAGAGAGAGAGGAGCAGGCACGAAGGCAGCAAGGCCAGAGTGGCCAGGGATGGCAATATACGAAGTAGAAAACGGCGAGGGACATCAATTGCCGCCACCATCGAGCTTTTGAGCTTTAACGATCAGACGAGTCCACGGTAGGAGGAACTGGCCCAGGGAAAAGGGACTGGGCGGTATAGGCGGTAGGGTTCACGGGTTAGGAAGAAACCGGTATGGGGCAATCATAATGCTGATGAGGGCATGGTAGTGTGTTCAATGGTACAGGACAATTTGGCTGCCGAAAGGAAACCTCTACACCGGACAATGTAGACAGCTTGGCTGTGGCTGGGTGTCCCATGGCGGAGGGCAATCCAGGATATTTCGCAGCTACGTGCAATTGCAGATAAAATCCTAATCCAACTTGAGATGAGGATAAAATACTTGCACCGCAGATTTTGAGGTCAAAAGCTCGGTTGATGTTTTATGCGGTCCGCCTGCACTTCCCGAACCAGTAAGTTGTAATCTTTGCCTTGAAGAGACGGTCAGACAAGGATCATTTCTTTCGTGTTCACTTTGAACGTCGAGTCGATTCCAATGCGTCCAATGTTCCAGACTGCCTCGTTGGATGGGGTGCATGTAGTCGGCGCAACTGCAATATTGTCAGCCGCTGTTTTCAGCGCATGGCAATCCAGGGCTGACTTATCCTGTGGTAAAAAAAAGGGGCCACTCTCTCGCCATTCCTGGAGAGAGAGCGGCCGGGACTGTTCTTCACGAACCCTGTCCCTTTCCAAATGGAGACGAAATCCTCGAGCGCGACACTTTCATGTAGCTGCCGGAGCAAGAGCCATCTGCAGCGTCTACAACAGAACCGGACAAGTACAAAGCTTTGACTCCAACTCAAGATGGGTCCCGGTCCTGCTGCGTGCCAGGCAAAAGAACCTCGCCCAGCTGCACCACAGTCAGTGAGCATCGCTCCACGAAATGACGGATGGGGTCCCATGGTGCATCACGCCCACAACTCGCCCAGGGCCCGCATCCCAAACTTCACCAAAGAAGCTCTGTCGTCGCCGACGCACCCAACGCTGAATACGCCGCAAGATGCTGTAAGAAAGGCCGCCAGGCGCGCTATGAAGAAGCTGTTCCCGTGTGATCGCACTGCCAACGAGGACTGGTTTTTGTTTCCTCTCCAGCGGGCCACCAAGAGCAGCGAAGGAGGGCAAGTGGCGCGCAGACAAAAGACATCCTCAAAAACTGCGCTATCATCTCTCGTGCAGTCCATTTCTGGTAGCGGAGGGGAAGCATGCACATCGCCGAATGGCAACGGGCAAGGTGTTGGTGTCTTGACAACCCTTGGGGCAGGGCCCATGGGCTCAAGCTAATGCGCCTGGCCGGATCTCATGCATTGCATGACACACCGATGGCTGTTGCCGTGGTGCGGTTCTGGTGGTGGGACGAGATGGACAGCGGGACGAGCGCAGCCCAGGAATTCGATGACGCGAAGCAGGAAACTGAGGACATGATAGCGGGGCAATGTCAGTCGATCTCATGATATTTCCAGTTGAGGCCGTCAGACCCTTGCTCCTTTGCTACCAGCGCAGAGGATCAGGCAAGGTGAGTCAGAGGCGCACCCAATAGAATGGGGAAATATGAAGAGATTGACAGTGTGAAGCCCATGCTGTGCCCTTCCCGGCCACGACAAGAGGATATGGCAGCCGAGGCAGGCCAAAGCAGGCTGCAGGCGATACCGGATCCACGTATTGGTTACCACGACACACCAGAACGACCCTTGATGGCCAGCATTCAACCCAGATGCAGATAACTGACGAGCGACCTCTGGCCTGAGGTTCTGACCGTTACGACTCATAGAAATCCACTCTCGCCCGTCCAAGTAGGACGTCTGGGCAATCCTCGCGGCCTTTCCACCACCCACGCCCCTGATCGACTCAGGGACCACTTTTCAGCGGCAGGAGCGTCACAGGGAAGCCGTGGCCGGTTTAGAGGGCCGCTTGGACAAACAAGGCGCGCAAAACACCAACAATTTACTTAGGGTTAAGTTCCGAGACGCGTACCCTCGCTGGAGACTGGCTTGTCAGTTGCTGACAACCGTGGCACAATAGACCAGAGCGCGGCGATCATCGAGATGCCTGATACAGGTACGAGATGCGACGTATTGTGGTGACCCAGCCCAGTGGAGGGGTCCCAGAGGGACATTCCTTGCGGAAAACGAGAATCGGAGAACTGTAGGGGAGGCGCCGTGCGGATGGGGCCTCAAAGGTTGCGGAAGAGCTTCTTCTTGACGCGGGTCTGGAGGCGTTTGACACTCCGCGCCTTGCGTATCGCGTTGGAGGATCCAGCAATTGATTGCATCTCAGACAGAGCGACTGGGAAATGAGAGAATCTGTGGCACTGATTGAAGCTGCAAAGGCGTTGTGAAGACCAGTGTTGGGATGCGGTTGTTGTTGTTGTTGTTGTTGTTGATGGTGGTATTCCTTGCATCGGCCGAGTTGTGATGTAGGCCCATGTCAACACGTGCTGGGGAGGTGTAGCAGGGTTGCGGCGCGTCAAGATGCGCTAAGCCAATAACGGCCTAGCCTGATCGCGAACGTATGGGGGGCAAGCCTCTTACCAAACATCTCTTGTACTGACCGGACTAGAACGACCGAGTGACATCTTCGCCAGCAATTTGTCATCAGGCCAGCAATGTTTGCATGCCCACCAGCGCTTGCACCACCTGAGATATGTTGCGCTACACTATCTGCAGAGCCATCACCGTCACCCCAAGCGAGTGAACCTGGCGACTGTCCACCGCCACCACACCATGGATCAAGGCGGGAAGGCCAACCAAGGCCGTCAGGCCCTCGTTCAGAAGCTCAACGAGCTGGGCACAAGCGCATCGAGACCAGATGCCGACGAAACAACTCGCAAGCGCGCCGATCAAGAGTTGCGTGACTTAGTCCAAACGGCAGGGACCCTCTCTCTGATTTCGGCGCTCAACTTCCTCATTCAGCCGGGACGAGTGCCGCCGGAGCTGCGCGCAAAGCTCATGGACATCCTCACCCAGATCCCTCTGAGGCCCGACGGTGTGCGCGCCACCGCCGAGTTTGTCTTCTCTGTGCATCCTTCGAGCACCGTCACCTCCTCGGAGGAGGCCAGGCCGCAGAAGGAAGGGGCCAATATCACCCACGAGGCCTTGAGCATGGCTGCCAAGCTGATCGCATACCCGCCAAAGACCGTCTCTCCCGATGCCTGGTATGAAAGGGTAGCCCCGCAGCTTCTCTCGTTGCTGGAAGGACACGACGGGCCGGAGCTCATGAAAGTGGGTGCTTTTGTCGTTGGCTTCGGCATCCTGGGCCGAAAACAGTCTGGTGTACCTGGGAGCGCCGGCTGGAGAGCTGTTGCAGAGCCCATACTAAGTCCTATCAACCCTTCGTCTGCGGCGGCATCCGCCTGGGAGATCGGCCCCGGTGAGATTATAGACCTCAGCAAAGATAGGGTGCTTGTCTCGGCCGACCAGCTTGCGCGGGCCCTGTTTCGTCTGCAGGCGCTGCTGATCTCCCATCCGAATCCTAGCTTGTCCAAGAGGCTCTTGCACCCTATTGTCCTTCCTCTCTGGTCTATTGCTAGCTCAGTCCGTCCTCAGGCGCATTGTGAAGAACGCTACTGTCAGCCTGCGCAGAACTTGCTCCGCATTTATTTCAAACTCGCTGCTGAACCACAGAGGATAGATAACGTAATCCAAAATCTCCTCTTCACAGGCAGCTTCGAAGGCGATCTTCGATGGAGGTTCAGAGAAGCAGCCAGTGGGGATATCGAGATCATCAGACCTCGAGATGATGGCGACAGTGATATCACCCAGTACAAGTGGACAGACATTGAACCGAAAGTCGAGTCGCTGGTCGAGTTGGTCAAATCTGTCTGCTCGGCAGAAGATGTTTCTTCTATATTCACAGAGCTCTTTGGGCGGTGGTTCTCGGCAAACACCAAGAAGACCAAAGATGTACTGCTGACCGAAGCCGATGATGGGCCAGGCCAAGATCCCGTCGACCAGCTGGTACAGGTCAAGATGCTTCAAAAGATGATGGACACCTTCCCATCACAACTGGCAACGGGATCTGACTCGATTTTGAGAATGGTAGAGCCCATATTGAGACAGGGCGCTGATGAAGGTGACGACGAAACGGTGCCAGTAGCGCTCAGTCTCCTGAACATCGTCGTCACAGCGCCAAACTTTCTAAAAGCCAGCACAGACAAGGGCCTTGTTGAGTCCATAGAGTCATCCCTGGAGCGATTGGGCAGGGCTGATTTGGGAGCCGCATCAGCAACAGCTAGGAACCTTGCCCTACTTCTTCAATACCGTGACGAGCTGGATGACCCATCGGAAAGACCGTCTGCCCCGACGTCACGCCAAATTGAAGACCGTAAAACCTATGATCTAGCCCTTTCCTATATCACTCAAGCTGATTCACCACCGCCCGTGCGCGCCGAGGGCCTAAACCTCCTTCAATCTCTCATTGTCGAAAACAGCTCCGTCTTGGACATTCCTGCGACCCTTGTCCTGATGTCTTCGTTATTACAGGATGACAACGATTACATAAACCTGCGGCTGATCAAGATGTACACCCAGCTCGCAAATAAGCATCCTAAAACAGTCACGAAGGACCTGGTGGAGCACTATGTGGATGCAGACGAGAAGGCGAGCGTGGACATGCGCCTACGGTTCGGCGAGGCATTGCTGCAGGTAATTGAGCGGCTGGGGGAAATGTTCACAGGCGACACGGCAAGACAGGTCGCTGAGGCACTGCTGGCCACCGCGGGACGGCGGGGTTATCGGCCCAAGACGGAACAGAAGCAGCAGCGAGAGGAGAAGCTGAGGCTGATGAAGCAGAAGCGTGCCGAGAAGGAGTGGGGAGGCGAGGTGCCTGACCTCGGCGAGGATGAGGATGAGACGGAGGAGGACAAGGCAAACAAGGAGATCCTGACGCAGATCATTAGTGGGTGGGACAGCAAGAAGGGGAGCGAAGACATCCGCATCCGCGGGTCCGCGCTGTCCATCCTCGCCGTCGGCATCGAGACCAACCTTGCCGGTGTGGGCCCGACCCTCGTCACTGCCGGCGTCGACCTCTCTGTCAACGTCCTCACGGTTGAGTCAGGGATGGAGGCCGGTATATTGCGGCGAGCAGCCGTGTTGGTCATTCTGGCCTTCGTCAGAGCACTCAACAAGGCCAAGGAGGAGGGCCGGCGCCTGGGTTTTGGGCTGACGGGCGAGAGTCAGGAGGATATGAAGAGGGTGTTGAGCTACGTTGCAGAGACTGATAATGATGGTCTGGTCAAGCAGCATGCGAGTGATGTGGTCGAGAGCCTGGAAAACTGGAGGCTTGGGTCTCTTGTTTCTCAGGTGCAAGAGCAGCCTCCGGGGACGACCCTGACCCGGCTGGCGGGGTTGAGTGTTGATCCCGAAAGAGGGGCTGTCGCAGATCGAACATCCTCAAGGCCCAAGATTGAAGAGGTCGAGTGAAAGGCAGCCTGGGACGATCCAATGTCCCATCTAGTACCTCGGCCTTCATGAAATCATCAGCACCATCTCCGTTAAACCGCATCTCAACTTGCGCCTGAGAGCATTTTGCGCGTCGGGGACACGCTACTCCTACAAGTTTGTGCGCCCTGAGTACAACGACCTTACTGCCAAGACCCCCGTGTTCACACGCTTCGAGTAAGACGACGATGCTAAGTTAAAATCGAGACCGGGAAGAGGCAAATATGGTAGTTGAACTATTCGCGCTCTGAAGAAGCCTCAGATAGATACATCCAGCATCCATAATATTTACAGTCCAAAATAGCCCCCAAAAAAAAACCATCCGCCAGAGGGTTCCCCTGGTCCTTCAGCCGTGGGTGGATGGCACCAACGAGTTAACGTAGACCTCGATGTTGGCGTACCCAGACTCGCTGATCTTCATGGCATCGGTAGCGTCGTTGGGGTCCAAGCCATTGGCAGTCTCCCAGGCATCGGGAATGCCATCCCCGTCGGTGTCCTTGGGCGCGGTGCCGCCCAGGATTTCGCCCACCCCTCCAACATCTTCCTCGTTGGAAATGAGCGCGCCGTCCTTGCCGTAGCTCTGGACCTGCTCGATCAGGAGCTTGTCGACGGAATCCCGTGCAGGGTAACTCGTGCCCGTGCTGTTCAGGACAAAGCTGACGGCCTCCTCCGGAGTGAGCAGTTTCGCAGGTGCTGAGTAGTCGTACTGGGTTTTCACGATGTCCATATCGCTGTAGCAGGTGGTTGACTCGCAGAGGGCCGAACCGTCCAGCTCTCCATTCCGGTTCGAGTCGTAGAAGTTATTGGACACGAAACCATGGAAGTTGGCGTTGCCACGGGTGAAGGCGGTGACGGATGTAGAGGGCCCCGAGATGAAGTAGTTGTTCACGATGTTCGCGTAGCTCTGTCCTTCACCGCCGCTTGCGATGTAGCCACCGCCGCCGCCCCAGTTGTAGACTACGTTGTTCTGGAAGTCGTTGACGCCCTTGACCTTGGGGTTGCGGGTCTTGTTGTCGATGTACAGGTTCCGGAAAAGGCTTATTCCGCCGTCCGTCTGCATCAGGCCGCCACAGCTGTGGGTCTCGAGACCCTGGGCAATGATGGTGTTTTGGATGGTGATGTTCTGGGCATCGCCGTTGATGCTGAAGGTCTCATCGCGGCCCCACGAGACGGAGACGTGGTCGAAGATGATGTTCTTGCCCTCTGCGATACCCAGAGCATCCTTGCCGGAGTCACCGCCTTTCCCCATGCGGACTCGGATGTATCGCACGATGCCCTCATTGGCGTTGGACCAGGACATGCCGTTTCCGTACACAGTGATGCCCTGCCCGGGCGCGGTCTGGCCTGCTATGTAAATGTTCTTGCCGACTGCAATGCGGTCCTCGATCTTGATGACACCGCCGACGTCAAAGACAATGATGCGGTTGTCCTTAGACACAGCATCGCGGAGGGAGCCAGTGCCGGAATCACTGGGGGAAACGGGTTAGTATGACGCAAAATGAGTATGTGTAAAGAAGTGTGTGTGCTCACTCGAGGTTTGTTACGTGATAGACCTCGCCAGTCCGTCCGCCGAGTGCGTTCCGGCCGAAGCCCTCGGCTCCGGGAAAGGCGAGTAGGGCCGAGGCCCCCGAGAGGCAGGCTGCCACGAGGCAGGCGGGCTTTGAGAACTTCATCTTGCTGAATGGAAAGAATGGACGCTCCAGGCGGACAGTATAAAAAAACAACTATGATAGGATGAAAAGGGGAGCAGGGGCAGAGACAGGATGTCTGCTTCTCACGGTCAGGGGCACAACAGGTGCGCGGATGCACCAGGGGCGCGCCGTGGCATCTATATAGGCATTTACTTGCATGCTACCTGTCGGCATGCTAAGGTACTGCAACCTCCCCGTCTTCATTGCTGGGTGCGCGGTGGACCACGGCGATGGCCCCGAGCGGCAAGCAGGGTGATAAAGTGGAGCGGCAGGGCCCAGCGAGCTCCTCGGTAATAATAGTGAGGTGGTTGCGGGAGCGATGCTGGGCTAGGGCTGCCAAGGTCGTGATGATGTACATGAAACAAAATCGATGGGAAACAAAACGAGCAACCTGCCTGATTTAGACTCCTCCGCCCACATCAGGAGCCCTCAGGAGCGCTCACTGAGCAGAACGGGCTTGGAACTCACCTCCACAAGCAGCGGTTTAATGGGTGGGAAATTAGGGCCGATCCTTTTTGGGCACGGAGGCGGAGACGGAAGCAGGCGAGCTCGAGGCGAGGTGTGAGTGAGCAGCAGATCGTCGAGGGTCGTTGGCAGGGATTCCCCTTCGCTTGGGCGCCACCCTTCTGCCCTTCCACCTGCCCCCCCCCCGGACCTCTTCCCCCTCTCCGGCACTCGGCTCTGTTGAGGGTTTGACCCTGAAAGCTCCCAAGCACTCTCTCAATACGCGTCTCCATTAAGCGGGACGCGTCTCCTCGACTTTCTCACATCCGGTATCTAACATCTCGAATCGCTGCCCGCGTCGTGAGCCATGCACTCCAATGGACGCTAGTGACCATGTCGAATCGAAGGGTCATAAATGATTCTGAGGATGAGGATGCCGGCTTCAGCCCGATCAACAGCCCGGTGAAAGACCGTGTTAATCCCACCAACGCCGAGAGCGCCTTGGATGGTGATGCAGCACTCGAGCTACAACTGGCAGACTCGACCGTTGACGAGCGATCGACTGATCCAGAATTCTTCCACAAGATTTACGAGGAGCAACAGCATCTTCATGTGTCCACACGGATGAACAGGGTCGGGGGCATCTCCTCAGACAAGCAAAAGAGCTCAGACCCGAATGCTAAGAGCTCGTCTTCCATCACTGACCCGACCCTGAAGAATTCGAACAAGAAGAAGGAAAGGGCGACCGTTGAACCAAGGGATTTTGCCAACCTCACCCAGATCACGACTCCCAGAAAGGATGGATCAAGTGGTTCGCGCGTGGACGTCTGCGATTTCTCCAGTAGCAATGGAGAGCGAGGCGATGCGAGGTCGTTAAAATTGGCGACAGCTACGAAGACCTACGGCAAGCGGAAGAGGGGACAGACGGCGAAAGCGACGGCAGCCATTCCCAGCTCGAGCCCGGTTCATCCCTCACGAAGCAACCAAGGCCCGTCTTTGGTGCCTGCGCAAGATGACGAGGAAGCGTTGCCGAGGTCCAAGAAGGCAAACGGCGCCCAGAAAGCCTTGGCTCGTCTTGATGAAGACGTCGACTTACTGGTCGTTCCTAGGACTGCAGAGACCAGCCAGTCTCCCACACAACCACAGCACGCCAACCAAGGACAAGATTCTGTGGCTCCCGACACTAACAATGAGCCTCAAGACCCTGGAAACCAGACGCCTGCCTCGTTCTTCATTGCACCACCAAACCATCTGACTGTCAGCCAGAAGCAGGAATACTTGCGCATGAGCGGCTCTTCGGAGCATGATGACCGCGCAAGCCGTGAGAATGCCCTGTCCTTACCCCAACCAGAGACGCAAGCGCAGAGGCTCCGCAGCAGTGAGGCGACCATCGCTTATACAACACCGAGCCGATACTGCTCATCTGCCCCTGGATTTCCGGAGTTCCCAGAAGACGACGGCCGTAATTCCTCGGGACTACTCACATCAACCAACCGGAGGGCTCAGAAAAGTACCGTCGATCAGAATCCCGTGAGTTACCTTAGCGTTGTCCTTGTACGTTGTTTACGCCCATTGGACGTGTTACTTTACGTTCTTGTGCGTTGTCTCATGTCTCCCAGCCGCATTCATCTCCCGACGAGCTTAATTCACAATCCGCGGATCACCTAGGGCCTAGGAGGAAGCAGAATCAGAATTCGAACGAAGTTGATGAACTGGCACAAGACGACTCTGGGGATTCCGATAAGATTGGATATACCCGGGAGCAATATAAGCCAAGACCAAGCAGAAGGAGGTCAAGAATCGACCAGGATGAACAGCCCTCGCAAACCGAGACGGGAACTGGCATTGCGCAGAGGAAACGGCAGAAGACAGGTCGGCATGCCGATGCGGTTCAGGACGACGACTGGGACTCCGATAAGATAAGAGCCCACCGGGAGATTTACAAGCCCAGGCCAAGTCGTCGGAGGTCGAAGGTGGTTCTCGATGCCGGAGACGATGACTCGGCGGCACCGGAACGGTCCATGCCGGATACTTGCCCACCCGGCCCGGCAAGCTCGGGGGTGATGGAGAAGGCAGACCCAATCTTGATCTCATCGGGACAGCAGGCGCCACAAGAACCCAACGACACCATCGAGGGGATCGATCCTTGTTATCTCGCTGCGCTCCCGGAAGAACTCCGCCAAGAGGTGATTGCTGACCAGCTGGCCTACAACTTGCAGACTGCACGGACTAGAGGACGTGGTCGCCTGGGCCAGGGCGGCGATACACCACAATCAAAAAAGAGAGGAAGGAAGAAGAAGGAGACAGTTCGCGAAGATGCATTGACCTTGGCAGACGAGCCTGACCCGCGAATTACTGCTGCACCGACTCCTGCAGCTAGCAAAAAGAAAAGGGGCAGACCGAAGAAATCAGACATCTCCCAGCCACCGCCAGCTCTAACAGCCGAGGATGACATTTCGCTCGCATACGAGGTAGAAGACACGCAAAGTGCAGCAGATGGGCCTGACGCAGCAGAAAATGTAGCACATGACGCAGGGGCGCCGTCAGGGGCGCCATCGAAGAGAGGCCGTAAGAAGAAGATCGTGGTAGGGTCGATTGCCGCCGCTGAGGGGGAGCCTAGCGTTCGTGGTGCAGAAGCTGTCGATGGCAACTATCAAGAGGTCACAAAAGAAGCCAAGGTTCCTTCCAAGAGAGGGCGGAAGAGAAAAGTGGTGGAAGAACCGCCTTCAGATTACGAGTCGGATGAGCAGGTTGAGAGCCCTCAGCAAGAGTCCTGCGTTGCAAGTGATTCTGAGGACCGTTCTAGGCTCGGCGCAGGAGTAAAGCGCGAGGCGCTTGTGGATGTCAGCAACACTGCATCCTCTCAGGGACATGTGCATGAGACCGATGGAAGGGAGAAGACGACTCCGGAGGTTGTCGGTGACAAGAAAAAGGAGGCCACGCCAGAAACCAAAGCAAAGGAGGCCTTGAGGTCTGCCTCGAGCACCACCAATCAACAGGGTAAGGTACCGTTACGGGTGGGGCTGAGCCGGAGATCGAGGATCGCGCCTCTTCTGAAGATCATCCGCAAGTGACGAGGAACCGGCCTGGCAGTTATTTCCTCTGGACTTTGACCACGAACGATGCCTCGTCCACCTGTATGGACAAGGCTCTCTTTGGAAGCGTGTACCATTATGCCCACCCGGCCCAATGGGCTAATACTGCACCGAGTGTAAGATCAGATGCGCGGTCGAATGAATTAAAGCTGTATTGACGTCGGGATCACGACTGTCCGTCCCCTTTGTTGCATTAGTCGGGCGGACCTACAGTTCCTCTGCTCGCCCGCACGTGCATGCAATCCCAGCCAAAACATATGCTGCCCTTGCAGTTCGTGCTGCAATGAAAATGCTTGTCCCAATTGGCGAATGGCGTAACGTGCCGCCAAGCCGGTCTCACTGCGCACTTCGCGGGGGTTCGGCTTTGTTGCTGAGCAGCCCCTAGAGATAGGCCGGCCGCCATCGCGGGGCCGAAGCCGGCGAGAAAGCTGTGGATTTTCTCTCCGCCAGGCAGAATCATGGCGAGCCGCGGGGTCCAAATTCCCGCCATCCGCCATCTCCCACCCCTCTCGTGCTCCAGTATATGTTCAACAGCGCTCCCGACGTAGTGTCACAGAAGGCAGATCTTCTTTATCTGACTATTTGGTCATCATGTCCAACCAAAAAGAGGCCAATGGCGCCTCCAGTGGCACCCACACCCAGTCCCAGCGGTATCTCAGCACCCGCGGGGACGACAATGACGTGCGATGATAGCCCCATTCGATCCCACCTTTCCTCTTGTCGCGGCTCATTGAGCGTCGCACCGATGCCTTGTGCATTGGCGCCAGCTGACTGTCGGTCCTGCAGCTTTCCTTCGAAGACGTCGTGCTAAAGGGCCTCGCCACGGACGGCGGCCTGTACATCCCCGAGGAGATCCCCCAAGCCACGGGCTGGGAGAGCTGGAAAGACCTACCCTTCCCCGAACTTGCCTTCAAAGTCCTCTCGCTCTACATCTCTCCGTCTGAGATCCCGGCCGACGACCTCCGGGGAATCATCGACCGCAGTTATGCCACCTTCCGCCACGACGAGACCACGCCCCTGCGGCACCTGCAGGACAACCTGTTTCTCCTCGAGCTGTTCCATGGGCCCACCTTCGCTTTCAAGGATGTTGCTCTGCAGTTCTTGGGTAATCTGTTCGAATACTTCCTGACAAGGAAAAACGAGGGCAAAATAGGAAGAGGTGAGACCTAGACACACACCGTGGGAGGCACGTGGCGGGTGTGCGAGCCTGTCCTCGAGAGCATGGGTTAACATCACACTGCGAACAGATCGGCACCACCTGACTGTGGTCGGCGCAACGTCCGGCGACACAGGCAGTGCCGCCATTTATGGTCTGCGCGGCAAGAAGGACGTCTCTGTGTTCATCCTGCATCCCAAGGGCCGCGTCAGCGCCATCCAGGAGGCCCAGATGACCACCGTTCTCGACAAGAATGTGCACAACCTCGCCGTCACAGGCACCTTCGACGACTGTCAGGACATCGTCAAGGCGCTCTTCGCCGACCCCGACACCAACTCTACCCTCAACCTCGGCGCCGTCAACTCCATCAACTGGGCCCGCATCCTCGCCCAGATAGTCTACTACTTTCACGCCTACTTCTCCCTGGCCAAATCGTCGCCGGGCTTCAAGCTTGGCGACAAGGTCCGCTTCGTGGTGCCGACGGGCAACTTCGGCGATATCCTGGCCGGCTACTTCGCCACGCGCATGGGCCTGCCAGTCGACAAGCTCGTGGTCGCGACCAATGAGAACGACATCCTGAACCGCTTCTGGCAGACGGGCCGGTACGACAAGAAGCCGGCGGCCGTTCCCCCCGAGGTGTCCGGGGGCCTCGCGGCCGATGGCGTCAAGGCCGACGAGAGCGGCGTCAAGGGTACCCTGTCACCGGCCATGGACATCCTGGTCAGCAGTAACTTCGAACGGCTGCTGTGGTTCTTGGCCTACGAGTTCGCATCGGCGGCGGGCATGGACGACGAGTGGAACAAGCGGCAGGCCGGCCAGGAGGTGGCCGCATGGCACAAGGACCTCAAGGCCAAGGGCGGGTTCAACGTGTACAAGGCGGTGCTGCTGTCGGCGCAGCGCGACTTCGCGAGCGAGCGCGTCGACGACGAGCAGACGGTCGCGACCATCAAGGACTTCTACGGCCGACTTGGCTACATCCTGGACCCTCACTCGGCGGTCGGAATCGCCGCGTCGTTGAGGTCCGTCGCCCGCACCGGCGCAGAGGTGCCACATATCTCGCTGGCGACGGCACACCCGGCCAAGTTTGCGAATGCGGTCGACAAGGCGCTGACGGGGCTGGATGGCTACGATTTTGAGAGCAAGGTGCTGCCCAAGGAGTTTGTGGGCATGCAAGAGCGGGAGAAGAGGGTCGCTTTTGTGGAGAATGACTGGAAGGCGGTGGGCGAGCTGGTCAAGAAGCAAGTGGAGGAGGAGCTGAAGGAGGAGGAGCAGGCCGCTCGGGCCGAGATCAAGGCGGCCAAGGAGTAAAGGGGAGTCATTTCCATAGGGCGCCCGGATGAGCTTGATCTATGTTGCTTCGTTTCACGGTGTCATTTCGATGGTGTTATACAGGCTGCATAGAGGGCCCTCGAGGCATGTTCCGACAATATTTAGGTAGCACAAGGAAAAGCCGGTGTTTTCCACTACCTGCTTTCCATTAGTTTCTTTTTAAAGTCTTTTGTCTTTTTGTGTTCTCTCCCCCCTGTTCTTCTTCCCTCCCTTTCCCTCCCCTTCTCTGTCCACCCCATTACGCCCCCTGGTTTGGTATAACTTGGCTATTTCCTGATTAGCAACATGTGCGTCTGCATCTGGTACTAAAGCATACCTTGGGAATATTTCGTAGTATGGGCATTGGATGACAGTGTCCTTGGTGTAAATGATCACAAGGTTTCAGGTTGCAAGGTTCAATGAAAATCTGCAAGAGTTCCAAACTTACAACACTCGTCATCTTACCGCCAACTGTGCTTGTAACTCTATATATCTATTTCTTTATAATACAATTTAAACTTTGTATAATTTAAAAATGTATGATATAATTATGTTGGAAGGCACCACTTCGGGTCAGTCAGGGCTCAGGCTAAGACGCCCCAGCAAGGGATGAGCAGCCCTGACTATGGCAAGGGAAGCAGCCCTGGCTATGGCAAGGGATAAGCATCCCTAGCTATGGCAAGGGATAAGCATCCCTAGCTATGGCTAGGGATGAGCTGTGAGCACTGTCATCCAGAGGAAATGGGCAGGCTATATAATACGTGACCAGACGCGCTGCAATCACAACGATTAGTTAGGTATCGAAACATAGTACAGAATGTTCAGGTCCTGATCTGCCCACTAGCAATCTTTTGCCCAGCATCTTCCCCAAAGACTCCTGACAAATTATAATATTTTATTTTTAATTATAAATGAATTTAAATTTAAATTAAATATTGACAAAAAATAATATACAATTATTAATATTTTTTAAACTCCTTTATTAAACTAGAATAATAATTATGATAATTTGTTTTAACAACAGATATAAATTATAAATTGTAAGCAATATTTTATAATAACGTAGTTTACCAATCAGCCGATCATACCACATGCCCGATCAGTTTTTGTAAATCTACCAACTTTAGCTAACCCCAATACCCACGCAGTATAAAAAGATCAATTTTATTTGGTACCAATTAGTGCTAAATGCTTTAAACTCCTTATTTTCAATTAATTTGGTTAATTTGGAGGTGTGGCGGTATTGCAGTGTTAGTTTAAAAACTTAAAGTTTTGGTGGGCGGGTTTGTTTGTAGTGCAGATTGCGTCCCCATTTTTCGCGTTAATCTCGCATTACTCTACCTACTTGAATATTCAATACGCTAGAAATCAACATCCACAATGCTAATCTACTTAAAAGAGAGGGAAATCTAATTAGCACTCCAGATAATTAAGAATTATAAAAAGAAAATCTAAAAAAAAACTTAAACATATGTTAAGCTATACGGATTTTTAATATCTCTTATAGTATATTAAATAGTAAGATAAATAACTAACCCTATTGCGAAGTATTGTACGTTAAGAAATATAAATTTGACTTAATTGAGGAGCAAATACTTGTTTGATATGTTATTAAGTAAGATGCATGAGGATTCTTAATGCACCTTTTTAGTATAAAAAATATGGCTAATTGTTATGAACCAACACGAGGGCACCTAGGGAACCCGTTCCGAAGACCCAAGCAATCAGAAACAGATGCCACGATGTTGCCCCGTATGCACTAAGTAACGGAGTCCGAACACACACAGGGTTAGGGTCAGGGACCCACCCACGAACCAATGGATCACTGGATCACCGGATCACCAGGTGAGCCACAGAGCCAACTGAAGAGTCAGAACATATAAGGACATGGTCATCACCACAATAGATAGCTTTCATAGAACAGACTCTTTAGTTTTCAATCCAAGTATTCAGTTCAACAACTGGATAGCCTCACAGCTAGTGGTTATTACCGCTTCGACAAGGAATAGTGTCCTCGTATTACGGACAGTCAAGTATCACCTCTGAGCCGCTCTGCTAACATGAACCCTACAGGTTACCTACTGAACCCTAGAAAGGTTGGGTGTGATCATCTCCTGCTGGTATTGCGTGATGGTAAGTTGGTTAGTAAGAATTAAGCATAACGCTTTATAGATATATATTTAAGCTTGAAAACCAGGCTTAAACAGCCGCATGGCTATCAGAGGGCTCTCTGTGAAGATCCGGAGGTTATTAGGAATTGGTTCCGGCTGCTCCGTAACATAATAGCTAAGTATAGGGTCCTGGGCGATGATCTCTATAACTTTCGATAAGACTGGCTTTATAATAGGCCAGATACCCTCAACCCTGGTTATTTTATATTCTGATCTATATGAAAAAGCTAAATCTATCCAGCTTGGGAACTGGGAATGGGTAACAGCTATTAAATATATGAATGTAAACTCTGGTATATCCCGCCGTTCATAATCATCCAGGGCGCTTATCACCTTGCTAACTAGATAACAGAATTAAAACTTTTATTAAGCTAGGTTAGATAGATAATGAGACTAGCATAGAATGGATTCGACATTTTGATAAGCATATAATCAAGCGGACCAAGGGTAAGTACCGGATGCTTATCCTGGATAAACATGAGAGCTATATATTAGCGGAGTTTAAGCGGTATTGCAAAGAGAACAATATTATCTCTATCAGTATGCCGGTATACTCATCTTATCTGCTTTAGCCGTTAGAAGTTGCATTATTCTCATTATTAAAGTGTACATATAGTAATAAGATTAATCTTTTCATCTGAGCATTCATTAATTACTTTACTAAGTCCGAGTTCTTTCTTGTATTAAAAGTAGTTTACATCAAGGTCTTTATAGAAGAGAATGTAAAAAATGGGTTCAGAGGGGCTGGTATTTTTCTATGGGACCCAGATTCTGTTATTTCTATGTTAAATATCTGCTTATAAACTCCGATATAATTACTCACTATATCACCATTGAAATGAGAATCACAGATACCTTCCAATACTTACTAAACTATCCAGCAATTAAGTTTTATTAAGAGCAAGTTCTCGAGCCATCAGGGAAGCTCCCTTATATTGATTATCCAGGCAGTTGAGAAGTTTCTGAAAAGCGCATAAGGGATGGTATATTAGATTGTTCTTTTGAATAATCGGGTTTATACCCTTGATTAGGCTAATTTGTCAGAGGTTACTAGATCGTATAGGGGATTGTAGATAAAAGATAAGTAATAATAGGTGTAATGGTGTATATTAAGAATTTCTTCCTTGGTTATTTTTCTAAGAACTAGCGTATTCTACGGGAAGAATCATCCTCATTTATGATCGTCTTTTAGACTATATAGAATATTCGAGAATTAATTAATTACTAATCAGAGACTAGTAATTAGTAATCGATTAGCTAGATATTAGCTTATTATTATATAATATCGAATTCCTTCGAAGTGGGTGGAAGAACACTAGTCTGAAAGAAGAAGGGTCGTGGTTGTCACGGCCCTGGGCGGACTGAGACCCTATGGCGCCCAACCCAGAGGGTTGGGGTCTGATCACGTGAGCTGCTAGCTCTGACAAAACTCTGGAACCTATCCTGAATCCTGTTTCGTAGCTCTTTAAGCTACGTCTTATTAACGGAGCCTGTGCTTACTAAGAATAGAGCCTGCCCGTAGCAAATAGAACTATAACGACTTTCGTGCCGCCTGCTCAGCGTCCACCTGCCGACTACCTGCCTGCTGTCGTGACAGTGGTTCCTATATAGACGTGAAGGTCTTCCACATAGAAGGTTCTAGAAACCCGCTTACCTAAGCAGATAACGTAAGCATATATGAAAGGGTTATATGGTATTATAAGTTAGTAGTATATGAAATCTACAGCTTTTAGCTAATTAGCCCTTATATTTAATAAGTTATCAATAAAAATATAATATATCTTATTATATATAAAGGGCTTTTATTTATTTTTAATTATCAAGGGAGCTTAAATACATATAAGTATTATATATATCTATAAACCTTATTTAATTTTGTATTATATAATCATATTTGCTTACGTAATATCTTATACAATATTGGGCTCATTAAGCGCCGGAAGGCTAAAAGAAGTTGGGTGCAGCTTAGAGGGGCACTTAGTTATAATGACTCTTAATTATAATTAAAGAAAACAAAAGGGGAAGCGGCTAGATGGTGAAATGGCTGGTAATGGTAAGGAGGCGGTATGCGGCGGACTGATTAAGCGACGATGTAATAACTGCGGTAAAACGGGCATAATGCAAGAACTCGTAAGAAAGATGTAAAAGAGTCTAGTTAGTCAGATTCCAAGTAAATAATAGCATATTTTTAAGTGGTCCGCGGCAGACCGCCCAAATAGATGGTTTGGCTGATGTAGATTGAGGTTGATCTCATATGGCTGAAATGCTCCATTTTGGTGGAGAAGCTAAATTTTCCCACCAAAAGTCAGCCACTTCAGACTGGTACTGCAGCTACCACAAATACTCTAAATTGACTGAATCAATTAAAAATAAGCAATTAAGACTAGTTAGTACCAATTAGTATCAAATATAATTGATCTTTTTACATTGCGTAGGTGCTGGGGCTAGCTAAAGTTGGTAAATTTATTAAAACTGATCGGGCATGTGGTATGATCGGTTGACTGGTGAACTATGTTATATTATTTTAAATAATAATTGATTCGTTTGTTTTTAAACTAATATTAATTTAAAAGTTACTATTTTATATTAAAAATCTTAATATTAGATAGTAGCTAGATACTTAATTTGTGCTGGCGTTGTTAACTTAGCAACATTAAAGCTATCTCTAGCTATTAGTTAATTTAATATTATTAAGTATTATAATTAGTTATATATATTATACTAATATAATTACATTTTAAATAATGTCTATTTAATTTTGTAATAAATTAGGCCTAGAATTGTTTTTAATGTTATCGGGTGTTATTCTCCCTTTGCGTATTACCTTGAAATGGTCTGGAAATTCGAAAGCTGCAGGGGTGCTTATACCAACCGTCACGACGGTGCCTGGGGGTTGACCACGGATATTATTGCGACAAATGGGCAGCCTGAATGGAAATCATTCCGTGTCATCAAGAAACAAATACACTGCCCCACAAATCATCTTCTCTTGACTTAGATTGAATGAGAAGCTCAGCCTGCGAGTCACGCACGGCCTGTATGCTCTGTTCTCATGTCCCGATTGAACACAGAGGCAGGGTACAGTCCTCCCTGGCCCTGTCACTCGGAACATTGTGAATCTCTGCGGCAAAAAATTCCCGATCTTGCGAGCGAAGCTATATCTGCCAGGGAGTTTTCTCGCCGAATCTGCTCCGAGAGAAAAGGTTAGGGACCATAGGTAAATTCACCCCAACTAGACTCAGTATGAGTGCTCGCATTGTTGTCTAAGGGAGGTGCCCTGATTCTGTGACCTGCTATCAGATCAATAGGCTATAGTGGTCGGGCACTGGCTGGAACAGCACGCTCTGAGATCTAGGGGATGCCACTTGGGTCTCCGGCAGGACAGACCCTGCCTAATTTCCAAAGCATGCAAAGCTTACGCAGGAATATAACAAGCTATAACATCTGGATGAGATGGAACAGTTAGATTCAGTGGCTCAGCCAACACCCACCTTCCTGGGGGCGGGCGTCCTTGGTGCAGTCTGCGCTCCCGGTCGGCATTACTGTATTATCATGTTTGCGGCGCAGTTCACGTGGATCCATTTCACTTAGAGACATCGTCCCATACGTAACACTCAGGAGTATTCGGTCTTGAATAAATTACCGAAATAACAAGTGAATTCTCGAGAATTCCGTTTATTTAGATCATTCTCTGCTCAAGGCCAATTACAGTATGGCCACCTCTCGACACGTAAACGTCACGTTGCCGGACGCCAACAGTGGTGCAACGACGCTACGGAATTGGGTCATGAAGCATTCGGGATGAGATGAGAAAAATAATGGATTTGACTGCTGAATAGTGCTCGAAGGTTCAATTGAGAAGCTAGATCGCTACGGTCAGGCTCTTCATTGGTGTCGTACCTGAACGCGTCGACACATGGGGCTAGCAGCACACGACAAAACAAACTGCCCGGCACAACACCCCATATGCCGTCCGAAATTAGCAGAATAGTGGGTTGATCAAGGAGAATTTGCCCATACCAAGCCTCATGTCGTACGCAATTTTGAGCAGTGGGCAAGTCTTCTCTCACTCGGAATTAACATGAACGCCCTTCCGAGCCGAGTCCGAGCCGAGTCAAGATGGTCTGTCCGGTCAAGACACTGGGAGCCACGCCAGCTACGCCGTTATGATTGCGCGTATGTTTACCAGGATCGCACAGAGATCATTTATTCTGGTGGTTCATCCCATCATTGCCCTGGGTTGTGGAGTTAGTCTTCTGGTTCTCGGACCCACGATGGCGGGGGAAACAATGTTTTGTCTCCTCACCTGTCCTGGCCGCCCCCTATTTACTGCCGGGAGGTGGGATGCTCACAAGGCTTCAAAAAGAAAGCATTGCCCCCTATGATCTCTCCTAGGACTTAAATACATCCAGACTTGGGGCGCAAAGTCCTTTAACTTGATCCAGTCGCTCTTTGCTGCGCCATTCTCTCGCTTCTTGGCATTACCCTCTTTCCCTTCGGTCTCGGCTCAACAACACTCGTTACAATGTCGTCTCTCGCCGATGTCTGTTCCGTGGCGAACGTACAAGCGGCACTTCCTACCAATGGCACAATTCTCGGCATCAACCTGATACCCTCGTCAGTCACTGCTTCTGTTGCCAATGCGTCGGTCAGCACCAGCGGCCCGGGCGGTATGGCCAAGCGTGACACTAGCTCTCTATATTGCAATGTCACTGTTCAATACACCCATACTGGCAAAGATGATTCCGTCCTCCTATGGTATAGCTTCCCTGCACCTGACGCCTACGAGAATCGGTTCTACATTGGCGGTGGCGGTGGCTACTCTGAAAGCAGCAGTAACCCTACTGGTGGCCTCTCCTACGGGGCCGTTTCAGGATCCACCGACTCTGGCTATGGTGGTTTCGAAAACAGCCTCGATGAGGTCGTGCTGAGCGGCAATGGATCTCTCAATTGGGACAACATCATAATGTTTTCCTACCAGGCACAGGGAGAGACAGCATTGGTTGGGAAGGAGGTGGCTAAGGGCTTCTACGGTCTGCCATCCGAGACTAAAATTTACACCTACTTTGAGGGATGCTCCGATGGGGGGCGTGAAGCCATGAGCCAGGCCCAACGCTACGGCGATGTGTACGACGGCATCGTTGCAGGTGCCCCGGCTTTCCATCACGCCCAGCAGCAGGTAAACCACCTCACCTCTTCGGTCACCGAGGTCGTCACCGGCTACTTTCCTCCTCCTTGCGAGATGTCAAAGATCGCTAACGCCACGATCGCTGCTTGTGATTCTCTGGACGGTCGCACTGATGGTGTCGTGGCTCGCACTGACCTCTGCCTACTTAACTTCAATCTGACCTCCATCATCGGCGAATCCTACCACTGCGCCGCTGCGACCAGCAGCTCCCTCGGATTTGGCTTCAGCAAGCGTGTTGAGGGCTCCACAACCAGCTCGACCCCCGAACAGAACGGTACCGTCACCGCCAAGGGTTTGGCCCTCGCCCAGAAACTCTACTCCGGTCTGACCCTCTCCACCGGCGAGCAGGTGTACCTGCCTTGGCAAATCGCTTCGGCCTTCGAGGACGCAAAGACCACGTACGACAACGCGACAGAATCTTGGGGCGTCACCATTCCTTCCACCGGCGGTGTATTTGTGGCCAAGTTTGTTGAGCTTCTTGACGAGGACAACGTTCAGAGCCTCGAAAATGTCACTTATGCGACGCTTTACGAATGGTAAGTAGCTCAAGGAGGGGCCTTTCATCCTTTTTACATCAATAAGCCTGACCTCTGCCTACGGATAATCGTTTTCCTGGATTACCAGCGTTGAAGAAGAGCCCCTACTGCGTTCTTTCTTCTCAGGGTTTACGTGGTGAAAAGTCTTTGCTAATGCCTGACTTGAATAGGATGCGCATCGGCTACCTCAGATACTACGACTCCCTGCAGACTGGCTACAACGACCTGAGTGACTTCAACAACAACGGCGGTAAACTACTTCAATACCATGGCGAGTCCGACAATTCAATTCCACCTGCGTCGTCTGTCCGCTATTATGAGGCTGTCCGCAAGGCTATGTACCCCAAACTCGGGTTTAACCAGTCTGTTTCGGCAATCTCAGACTGGTATCAGTTTTACCTCGTTCCGGGTGCCGGCCACTGCGGCTCCAATTCCTTGCAGCCTGGACCATACCCAGCGGACAACCTCCAAACCATGATCAGCTGGGTCGAGCAGGGCGTCACTCCCACCCGTCTCAATGCCACTGTTTCCAGTGGCGACTACTCAGGCGAAATACAGGAACTCTGTCAGTGGCCTACGCGCCCGGTCTGGACCAGTGACTCGGCCTTCAACTGTGTCTTCGACCAGCCATCCTACGACTCCTGGCAGTACGATCTGGACGCTTGGAAGATTCCTGTTTACTAAGCAACGAACCCATTACAGTAGGGACTTCGATAAGTGATGGTAGGATCTTTCTGGAGAGCACGGATATTTGTCAGAAGTACATATGGTCACTATAGTCGTACTCACTTTCTCACCATAGTTGGCTACAAATCTACATGATGTTAGCCTTGGGGATTTCAACTTCAATGGGTTGTAAATAAACAGGACTTCGCCGCCAATCAATAAATATAACCTCATAATCCTACGTACACAGATTGTGGATTTCGGAACTGTAGCACTCAGAAAATCCGGTCTCACTAATCTAGTAATTTCTAAGTTAAGTAGCTTAGTGTTCTATTATCCCTTGAGAACCCGTCTTCCGTGGGTTTGTGGTCAAGATTTCCAGCACTGATACGTATAGAAACCAAGTACATGTCCATCCAGAAACGAAAGAGTCGATGTCTTGATCTAGTTTCGTGATGTGATCTTCACCAGTGCTTCCCATAGGTGGCTGCTCCAAATGGGATCCCTTGGATATCGTGGATGCCCTACATTCCCCAGCCGGCTCTTCCTAATCCTAATATAAATCTGAACTCACCCACCCACCTATCTATCCACACATCTAAGTCTAACTTGAGATGAATCGGTGTTAGGTGTAGGTTTTGATAGTGCTTTGAAATGTGGTATTGGGTGCTGGCCGGGGTTGTTAGGTCACGTACCGGTATACCCTCTGTTTTAATGGGTGCGATTCCAAGCTCTTTGGGATCTGTCTAGGTTTCTGCGTTGTTTGTTTGTATTTTCAATGTTTGAATTAAGCAAGTCAACAACATACGACATTCTTATGCAGAAAAGGTTGGGTACACAAAGCTTGGATGAAGCTTTGTCTTGCTGCAGTACGAGATGCAGAAGCGAGCCGCGTTGGGAATGCATATTGCAAATTCGTTTCAATGTTCGTGCTGGAAGCGTTTTAGCGGATGTACGAGCGCTCTAATATTAGCCTTGAGTCGATGGTTCCACAAAGAGCCAAGTTTGCATTGTCTTTCCGGTAACGTGGGGCGGCCCACTTTCGGCCCCCCCCCCTATTCGGCCCCTTGCTCACCCACACACACGCTCACTTCAAACCTCCGTATTAAATTCAAATAAACTTATAGAAATACTCCGTCTTCAAATGTATATAGTTTATTAACAAAATGTACATATAGAACATATACTGTACATAAAAATATCATATTTAATTTATACAATACTATTAAATAAAAAGATTAAAATATAACGTTTTCTTTAATATTTAATTATAGAACATTATTTGAATCACAAATTCTTCACATTTATATACAGTTTTCCACCTTTTAGCATAAAATATATAGAATAAATATATAAATTATATATATAAATTATAAAGAATTTGTAAATAGGAAAATGTAAATATGTTAAGGATTCCATACAAAATATAAGAGACTCTTAACAGGTATCTTTTCTTATATACATAATTATATAAAATATTTAAAATTATAGAAAAAGATACATTATACATATAAAATAGGAAAAAAAAGTATACTAAAAGTTATATTGTTAGTATGAAATTATTTAAAGAAATATTCTTATATTTATACTTATATTAAGAAAACTTCACACAACCAAATTATTATACAGAGGTTTTAAAATAGATAAATAAATTTAATTAAAACTTTATTAAATGTATAGTAATATATAAAGTCAATATTAATTTTTTTTTAAAAAAACTAAAATTTTAATTAAATTCTTCAAAAACATATTTAAGAAACTATATAGCAGCTTATAGTGTTAGTGCTTCCATATGTTTTATTAGAAAACCTTAACATATTTAAAGCCTTTTACAGTTTTAAACTTTAAAAGATATTTTAAAATTATTAATGTAAAAAGTGATTTTTCCAAAAAAAAAAATAAGAATATACTCCTATATATAAAACAGATATTTAATAAGTATTAGAATTCTTACATTTAAATTAAATTTAATAATAAGGTTTAAATAAAAACTTTGACTTTTTAATTTAAGATCTATTTTATTATTATCAAATTGTGTAATAGTTCTGAAAGCATTTTTATTATGTACAAAATTCATTCTTTTGTATTTTTAACAGAAGGTTTATATATAATATTTATGTGTAATTAAATATTAGGGTTTGAAGCGAGGATGTGTGGGTGGTCCGGGGGGGCCGAATCCGGGGGGGTGAAAGTGGGCCGCCCACGTTACGGTATTGATATACGTGAGCCTGATAGAGACAAATCCGCTTGTTTCCTGAGATACTCCTGCCAATAAATCTCGTCAAGACACCATATATGCACAATACACCACCATTTACGCATAGCTCTGATCAAAAATACTTCAAATCAACAGACAGATTTCGGCACAGGATCGCCCGGGTATGCCAACCTCGGGGTGCCCTTGATTACAAGCAACATTGCAGAGGTGACACAGCGCGGTGCTAGTCCACGCGAGTCTCAGAGCCGAAGCATGCAGACAATATAGAGCTGCAAGATAATGCAGCACATGTTGAATACACTGGAACAGCTCGGCGACACATGATGCAGCTAGTTCAATGGGACCAATATTGTTGACCAGAATGGCGATCGGCGAATATGATCACTGCGCGGCTACTGATGGTGTCTTCCCTTGTGCCCGAAAGAGAAGGTCCAGACTTGGGACTAGTATCTGACTGCAGATCCAGTAGATGCGTGGACTCGTATCAGGTCTTGGCGTTGCTCTCAGTGCCATCGCGTGTGATCCTTCCCGCCGAGGTTCACTCATAAATGCCCGCCCCCAGCCGACCAGGCACGCTTGAGCATTTCCTTATGTGTTCCTCAAACCTCAACGAGGAGAACGCCTTCTGCCCTGGCAAGAAGAATAGCGCAAGATGTGGCCACCACTCAGCCTTGTCCTTGCCTCGGCCACAGCCGCCGTTGCGTGCGTGATTCCCGACGAGCCCCTATCCAACAACATCCCAGAAGGCTTTGCGATTCAGTTGCAGAACGCGTCGTTCCCGGATATTCACAACCACTTCCTGAACATATGGGACTGGGGACAGGGAGACCAGCACCTTTTTGTCAGTCCCGCTGGTAACTTGACCAACGAGCTGACGCTCGTGGACGGCGTCATCACCTTGCCTTGGAGCCCGCCACGCCGCGCATGCATAAATGGAGAGTACGAGGTCAAGGACAACACGACCAAGATTTTTATGACAGACCGCAGCGACCCCCGCGCGATTTTCAACGTTGTCTACGGCTGCAATCCGGATACAGATGCCCTGCAGACAGAGCTGCACATTGCCTCCCGGGGTGACCTGGCCCAAGGGGGCACTGTTGGCGTGCGACCATTCAATTTCATGTATGACTTCCGTTGGATTCCGGAAGGCACCACAGGTGAGTTTGTTCTGTGAACTTGGGGTTGACCTCAAGCTAGAAGCCCAAGTTTTGCTAACTCTACTGCCTGACACAGCTTACGACCCTGATCGCCCGTTCACAAAAGTAACTCTTGTTGTGATGCACCCTTGATGATGTGCGTTGGCAAGCCCTGTCTACCTGAAGTCTCGAGGCGATAATGAAGAAAACTGGCTTGGGCTGAGGAAGGCCACTCGTACGGATAAAAGAAAACCACTGTCGGAAGTATCGAAGCATCAAGGTGGGGCCAAAGGGATCTCACGTGTTTTTAACGGTAATTAAAGAGCTGATGTTGAATTTAATTCTGCTTATAATTCATATGTAACGATGTCTTTTGGTATTCTTTTGTCATTTCAGGTGATCCAAAAGTGCCAGCAGCCATCTGGGCTGGGCACTGAGTACATGCATAGGTACCTAGACGAGTCCCTAGTCAATGTGCCCACAGATCCATAAAGATGTGTGTGAAATGTCCTGAGAGATGTGCGCATTAGCTAGTAAATAGGTAATTTCATACAAACAGGACCTCACCACGGCCATAGTTTCCGGAGCAAGCTTGATATCCGCCAATCTTACTTTATCGAGGGCGGACTCCCAAGTGGCTTTCGATCACTGCAAGTTTCAATCAGTCCACTGCAGTCAAAGTCAAATCCGAGGACGGAAAAAGGGGATTCGGTTTGCTAGTCAGAATCGGTGATAAGAATGAGGCCGAAATAAGATGTGGCCTAAGCGCCCCTCGTTGGTGTGGTCCTCAGGCTTCCAGCCATCGGCTCCACCTCGGCATCGGGCTAAGCTGCATCAGGCTCGAGAGAAGAGGCGCCCCGTCTGGGGCTCCACTCGCTCACTCACTGCACTCACTCACTTCACTCCACACATGCACACACACCCACACATACCGTCGTGCTCATTCCTATCTTTCGCCTTGCCTCCACCCGCATCTACGATCTTTTGGGGCGCACATGCTACTGTAACCTCTCAACGGTGTGATCAACGGTCGACAGGCGCTTCGATCTGGGACCTGCGTGCGCTTGTCTTGATAACCAACACGTGCCGCCGGTCGCTCACTCATGCCCACGCCCATTGGTATCTGCTTTCATTCTCACGAGCCTCTCACAGGCTCCCTTAGAGCCTCTCATACAAGTCCAACTGCAGACTGTCCCTGCCTGAAGCCCAAAATGCGGTAGCGGGACATGACAGCCCAACAATCGATGATGATACCAATCCGTCGGGTATATATTGAAGATGCAGGGCGAACGATCAAACACGAATACGCCCCTGGGCAACACGAACAACCACAACTCCTCTTCCGCTGCCCAGCGCCAACAGTCCCAAGCCCAAGCCCAAGCCCACTCCACCTCGCCTATCCAGCTCATCTCCAAGATCCCTTCTATCCTACCCCATGAGCGCGTCTTCCCCATCCAGATCGGCTCAGAGCTGTACAAGCTCTCGGGCGCATCCCTCTCATCAGACGGTACGTCCGGCGGGCCCCAAAATATTGGTAAATAGGCACGTGCTGGTCTGCACTCACCATCACTAACGATACAATACACAGCACCGTCTTATTTCTCCCAATACTTCCTCTGCCAGATCAAGCAGGCCGAAGAGGCGGGCCAGGACATCGGCAGCGCCATCCGCACCCTCTACATTGACCGAGATCCTGTCACCTTCAAGGATATTTCCCTCCACCTTCAGGGCTACCACGTCCAGCCCCGTGACGGAACGCACTTTGTGCGCCTCTTCGCCGATGCCCAGTTCTACTCCCTGCCCAAGCTCATCTCTCAGCTCTACGAGGAGTCCATCTTCATCTCCATCGGCCACCGCGAATTCCAGATCCCACGTGACTCATTCTCCGAGCCCGGAAACTCGCCCAATTTCTTCAGCCTGGGCTTTGCCATATTCTTCAGCAACCCCTCTGCCGACCTGTTCCCCGGCCTGGACAGGGAAGGCCTCATCCGCCCGCCCAGCATCCTGCCTCCGAGCGTGCCCAACCGCAGCGCCGAAACTTTCGCAGAGCTTCTGCACCTGCTGAGGGGATACCCCGTCGAAATCCGCTCTGAGGCACACCGTGCCGCCCTATTGCGCGATTGCCGCTACTTCAACTTCAAGGGCGTCGAGCAGCGCTTAATTCCCCATTCAATCACCTTCAACCAGTCCCGCGGCAAGGACGAGATCGCCCTGCGCCTCGAGGACATACTGAAGTCGGGGATCTCTGTCCTGCCGGAACGCATTGACGTCGCCGCCAGGGAAAAGGACAACTTCCTCGGCTGGGTCAACTATGCCAGGCCCTTCGTCGACAGCAGCCAGCGGTCCCTAGAGCTGGTCCTTGAGATCGGCGGCGAGTGCACGCGCCTGCACTTCGACAAGGACGGCCCCGGCGGTGGCACCCGGCTGGAATTCTTCCGCGAGGTGCGCACCAGGGTGACGAAGCTGTTCGAGGTGATCGCGTCCAAGCTCAACCTCCCGCCGACCACCCAACCCCTGGGCCTCCTGATGGCGAGCGGTGGCGCGTCGAGCCAGCCCGCCACGCCTGGGAATACTCCGCTCAGTGAGGACCTGGTCAAGTGTGTTCTGGAGCCCGAGACGGCTATTACGCTGGACGGACAGAGCTGCACAGGTCACCTGCCCGGCGCGCTCGACTCGGCGGATGATATCTTTGACACCGCTGGTGGCGGCAACATGTCGGCCCCGTCGAGCGCCGGCCCGGCAAACATGGACTCACCGGCCAGTTTCGCTGGCCTGTCTCTGAACCCCCCACGGAAACGAAGACGAGCAGCAGATGACAGCGTCGTGGGAGTCGACGGAGGCGCAGGCTTGCCGAGCAGGGGCTTCTGGACTGTGCGTACCGGACAGTGGAGGCTACGCATACAGGCCGCCAAGAACGGCCGCAGCGCCGTCGAGTGCGTGCTTATTGCGGTGAAATTAGAAGCTATGAGCGGCGAACATGCCAGGAACGAAGCGAGAGGGTTCTTGAAGGGGTGAGGCTGGGCTCTGACTTCCATGTCTCCACGGAGGCTGTATGGGAGATTCAAGACAGCACTGAATGATCTAACTGCGCGGCAATGACTACAGCTCTGCGGCCAACAGCTTGCACACAAGCAGAACGCCAAGTGATTGAAGTACAGTGGATATAATAGCTTATCATGACATCTCAAGATTCTCGGAGCGAATTTGTCATTTGTATTATGAGTTTACTTCGAAGGACACAGCTGGGGTAAGCACCAGTAAACCTTGAATTATACTTAATGCCCCGTGAACCCTCAACTGGAGAAATGGGGATCATGAAATAAGTCAGCATCCTTGTGCACAGACCCCGCTATAATAACGTCCAGAGCCCGAAATCATGTCTCATGATCGTGTCCAGCCTTTCCAACGCCATGAAAATGCTGTAAGACAGACCGGCCGAACCCCAACCGCAAATATTTGCACAAGCACAAGGTTTAAGCAAGTTTGCTGCCGTGAGAAAAAGAAAGCAAACTCTGTTGCAGACTGATAACATCAATTCGGCTCATTCCTCACGAGCCGATCCGCCCCTTGCGGCCCGCGGGTGCGCTCACGTCCCTCCTGTCGCCCCTCGCGCCCCTGATCATGCCCTTGTACGGTGTTGCAGTGCCTGCATTCCCGCTCTTAGCTCGCCCCCGGCGCTCCCGGATCTTTGCCAGGGCCTGCTCTCTCGTCATCGTGGGGGTTAGGGCTGGATTGTTGACGTCCCAGGTCGGTATCTCGTTGTCGTCAACCTTTCCACGAGAAGGGGTTCTCTGCAAGGCGAGCAGCTTCTTAGCCATGCTTGGGTCCGAGTTCTCCTCGCGCAGAGGAACCGATGTGGTCGTAGTAGTGGTATAGAAAGACTGCGCGGTGAGTGGGCGAGAGTCGTATGATGTCTTGAAGCTGGATACGGTGTTCGAAATCTCGACGTTAGGATCTTGTAAGCCGAGAGGCAAGCGACGGGGCTGTGGTTGACGAGCATCGGCCTGTGCGGTGGTTCCAAATCGTTGGAGGGCTTGGGGAGCAGTCTCCCTGGCCTGCTCGCACATGAGGCCTGTCGCGGTTGGTATAGTAGGAACCTTGAACTGCGACGCCTGTTGTTGGTGATGGGGTCTGTCTAGGAGAGATACAAGGGATGCACGCTCCTGCCCCACGATCGCGAAGGAAGGTGGCTCCACGGAAGGGGTGCGCGAGTACCTCTCAGGCACTGTGCCTTGGTCGACGTGTGGTGGTGCGTCTTCCATGGGCTTGTCTTCCGCCTCCGCACTCCCCAGCATAGTCTGGCCTCCCTTCTCCTGCTCCTTGGCCCTCTCCATGGCGTCTGCCTCCTCCATGCTTACGGTGCGAAAGGTACCTAGGTCAGGCAGGAAGATGGTCGCTCTGCGATCCCCGCTATCACCGCTCTGGCTGGTCTTCTTCGTTGGCTGCTTCATGGCATGAGCAGATGTCTCACTTGGCGGAGGGATAGCAGTCGCTTTCTCACTAAGAATCATGCGGTCTGACGGGTCGGCCAGGGGTGGCAGAGGCTCGGCGGCAGCTCGCTTCTGCCGTTTTGGAGAAAGCAAGCCCATCATGCTGGACCGCGGTCGCTTCTTCATGCAAGAGCACGCGCGCAGGCTGCATTCGGCTTCAAGGTACTCCACCTGGTCGGCGGCGCGGTCCGCACGCTGCTTCTCCCATTGCCAAAGACGTGTGAGTTCCTCAATCTCCATCTCGCTCGCGGCGGAGGATTTGACGTCGACGAGGGAGAGCGACACTGCACGGGAGTCGTTGGACTTGCGCGGGCTCGCAAACTCGTCGTCCTCATCGTCCTGGCTAGCTGGTGGCAGCGGGAGTCTGCCCTCGGAGGCGATCCTCGTTACGTCCTCTTCTGTCTTGGCCAGGGTCTTGAAAGCGTCACGCTCCTGCTCGACCAGCTTGACACGCTCGAGGGCCTGGTCCAGCTCGGAGCGGATCTTTTCGAGCTGTTCCTGCAGGCCGACCTGATGATATCTGGCCTGAAAGGCCTCCTGCTCACGTGCAGAGCTGCGCTCCTTTTCTCTCGAGAGAGATACTTCGGCGGATTTCTGGGCGGCGCGGGCAGCATTGAGCTGCTCCTGCAGGTCGACGATGGCGGACTGGCTCTTGAATGTCTCCTTCCGCATGCGCCGTATCTCCTTCTCCCACAGGGTTTGTGTGTGGGCGTGTGTCTCCTTGGTGCGGCCATAATTCTCCTGTGGTTAGTTGCACTCGTCAGCCACCGCGCGTCTACGCCATTCGGGTGAGTTCAATGCTGCTCTCACGTACCATGACTGTCTCGAGCCTCTCTCCGACCTTCCTCTCTCTATTCTTTCCCTCCTCGATCTCTTTCTTCAGCGCGCGCACTTCATCCTTGTGCTTGTGTACGTCGTCCCTGTATTTGAGTACCTCGGCCTCTGCTTCCTCGCGACCGAGGACGGCGCGCTTCAAGGCAGCGTCGGCATTCTTGCGCTCGAGGTGTTTGTTCTGCGAGGCTAGGGTGTTGAACTGGTTGATCTTATCACTGACAGAACTGTCGCGAGAGTGGCCCTTCTTGCCCGGGGAGCCAAGGCTGTTGACAGAAAGCCGGTGTTCTGAGCCCATGTGCATGTTAAGGCGCTCCAAGGAGACGGGGTCGAAGGGAGCCATGGCGTCTGCTGCGAAGGTGGAGGCTCGTTTGGACGGTGAGGGTGTGGTTGGTGCGGGCGTGGAAGAGCCGTCGCGGGTGCACGGACGATCCATGATGTATTGCTACAGGAGGAGGCTGTCGATTGGCGTTGGGGTTGGCGACATTCGTCGTCACGGTAAACAGAGCAACTGCAGAAACCACTCGAGCGTGGCCTGCCTCGACGACCTGTCGGGTTAGATCCAGGTCCAAGGTTCAGTAGGGATGGCAGTCCGCAGTGCAATCGGTTCGGGTGGCTAGCATACACGATAAGGGTTGTGTGTATGTGCTGGGTAGCAGCAAGGGCGAGCTGGCTTGCGATTCAATGCGTTGTGGTGACGGAACGAGATGGTGAAATGTAATTTGGGGCCGAGATTCCACTGTGTTGATCAGCCTGCCCGCCGTTGTCCCAGCAACCACCGTCTCCAGCCATTCAAGATGAGACGAGCGGCCCGGCAAGCTGTGGTGTGAGTGGGGGCGCCCACCCTTGAACACCGCCTTCTAGAAGGCCAATCATCTGTAGTCTATTTCCAGTGGGGGGCCATGCGACGGAAGGCGGGCAAGGCAAGCAAGCGAGGCAGAGCTCAACCCTGCATGCATGTCCGTACAGTTTAGGCTCGGTCTCGGGTTCACTGAAGAGAACACGACGTGCTCCTTGAATCGGTCGTCGGAGCGCATGACAGCTGGTCTTCTGTCTTCTCCCTCCACTCCAGTCAACTCTGTCTTCTTGATCGACGCCCTGACCCCCATTCTCTACCCCTCCCAGTACCACCCGTCGCCTCAACGAGCACTCTCAACCATGCCAGCAGAACCGGACTCTGCGGTTCGCCAACGGAAGGCTGTTGCCGAGACAGCCGACCCACCAGTCCAGGCCTCAGGCGACGAGGGAGCAAAGAAGAAGCAAGTCAAGAAGAGCAAGAGGGTGGAAACGGAGGAGGTCGAGTACGGGAACCCATGGGTCGACGTCCTACGTGTGCTGTCCTTCCTGCTGTTCGTCTCGTGCGGCGCCAGCTACCTTGTCTCGGGCGGCGAGTCGTTCTTTTGGAGTGTGAAGGTGCCTCCAAAGTACCTGCGCGTGGAAACATGGAAGGGACTAATTGTGCGCAATCAACCCACCTCACCCTCACTGCTCTCCGCCTTGGGGCTTCGTTGACTAACAGCGGCTGCTTGCTCTCAGAGCGGGCCCCGGTACATCACGCCCGAGGAACTCGCCCTCCACGACGGGTCCGATCCGTCCAAGCCCATCTACCTTGCCATCAATGGCTCCGTATACGACGTCACCGCCGGATCGCGTGTCTATGGCCCCGGCGGATCCTACCACGTTTTTGCCGGCGTCGATGCCTCTCGCGGCTTCGTCACTGGCTGCTTCGCCGAGGACCGCACGCCCGACATGCGCGGGGTCGAGGACATGCACCTGCCACTGGATGACCCGGAGGTGGACAGGCACTGGAGCAAGGCTGAACTCAAGAAGCTAAGGGAGCAGGAGCGGCGAGAGGCCAAGAAGAAGACCTATGACGCGCTGAAGCATTGGGTAGATTTCTTCGGAAATAGTCAAAAGTACTCATTTGTCGGCTATGTAAAGAGAGACGACGGATGGCTCGATAAGGAGCCCAGGAAAGAGCTGTGTGAGCAGGCCAGGAAGGGCAGGAAGCCCAGGAAGATCCCCGAGGACAGGAAGTAAGTTCCGGATTTTCCAGGAGTAGATATATGTGAGCCGTTGCTGTGGAAATGTATATACACGGCAGGTAATGGAAATACCATACCAGTTACACCCAGTGCGTCGCGGCGTGCAAGGTTTCATCCGTAGGATTCAGCAACGACATTGCGTTCTGGTGCGATCATGACAAGTTATGACAAGAGGTGCATGTGGATATGACACTCCTGTGTTGGCATCATAGCACTATTGTGCCGTACCAAGGAAAGGTATGAGCAGTTTTGCTACAGCACCTTTGCTCATTGGGTCATAAAAGGCGCACCAGGCCTGACACAGGTGAGCAATAGGAAGCACGGCCAGTTACAAAATGGATGGGGCAGCCCTTGATCTCGCAATCGCGCTCTTCGTCAGACCTGCTGTCGAAATCTTGAGAGGAATATCACACACTTCCAAGCCTCTCGGAGCTTTTTTTGGGCAATTTATCAACTGATGACGTACTAGCCCATGGCCAATAAATGCTGGCATCTTCCTTTTACAGTGTAGGACGTGAGGACTACTTCGACGTTCGCGCGAAAAGCACTCGTACAATAGCAGTACACATCGGCCATCGAGTTCGGCAGAGTTGACGATCACGATAGTTCCAATGTAGCGATCAGGGATCGGGGCAATGCCCAGGAGTTTTGCATGGAACCCGCTCTGGGCGTGGTATCATCTTACATTCATTCGTGATGTAGCTAGCGGAAAAGAGACAAGAGAAAATGCAAATCATCGAGATCTTTGTGTGATAAATAGTACCCCTAGGTATCCGTGACGCCCACCAGCCACCGAAGCTTTATGTCGGCCCACCCTCTTTGATTACCGTACTTATGTGTGTGAGAAAAGAAATAGATCCCCGAATGCCTCAGGGAACATGCTACTACCAGAGCAATAGTCCACCGCCACCTGTTTACAGGAGGAGGACTGCAGCAGCGACAGCAGCAAGACCGAGGCTGCTGCCGACCGTGACCATGGAGCCCGCAGCAGTGGTCTGGCCGGGGCTCGAGGGTGTCGCCGAGGAGCCGGACTCGGTGCCGGTGCCGGTACCGGTGCCGGTGCCGGTGCCAGTTGTGCCACCGGTTGTGGAGCCTCCCGAGGGGGCGGTGTTGGACTGAGCCTGCGCGGCGAGAGCCTTGAACTCCGTCAAGGAGCGGGTGGCGTTGGCAGCAGTACTGTAAGAGAGGTCTTTGTTAGTTTCTCCGTGGCTTGTTGGCCGTAGCCGTAGCAGGCAGTAGACTCACTTCTCGTTGATGACCATGACCATACCACTCTGGCAGTGCTTGCCCTGGGCGCAATAGAGCCAGATGGGCTTGGAGTCGTTGACCATGACGGTGTAAGTGGGGATCATGCCTGTCTGCTGGGACGCGGCGGCGGGCTGGTAACCCGAGTGGAAGCCGGTGATGTTGGACATGATGGTGCTGATGGGAGTGCAGGGCTGGTCGAAGGTCGACTGTGTGACAGTGTGGTTGCCTGCCACAAACTGGAACTGCACCATCTCTCCTGGGCTGGCCTTGATGTTGTCTGGCGTGTACACGAGGGAGTTATTGGCGGTGGAGACGGTGACGACCTGGACCTTTTGTGCTGTGGCTGACATGTTAGACACCATTGTGGCTAGTATGCGTTGCTTCTTCAAGGAACCAACATACCCGAGGCGATGCCAGCCATGACGGCAAGAGCTGCTGTTGTGAACTGCATTTTGGATTTTTGGCTTTCGAATATTTCCTTTTATGTTTGTTTGTAGTGTAATGAAAGGATTGGCGAAGTCAACTTCGGCGGGAAATTGGTATTATCGGGAGTACTACTGAGCGGCTCGCGCTGATATCGACGGTAGGACTGGCCTAGGTGTCGTGGAGAATCGAATTATGTCGTAGTAAAAGAAAGGAAACAGTCGGTCAAAACTTCTCGCCAGGTGATGTGGATGGAGAGCAGGAGCACGACAGGAGAAGGACAGGACGATGGGACGCATGAATATAAGAGAGATGCAAGACACTCACAAGTCTCGTGAAGCAAATCCTCTCTCGGATGCACGACGATCCCCTGGTGCTTGATCGACGCAGCCGTACCCTTGTCAGGCTGTGTGGTGTCGCCACTGGCGGAGAGACGGGCAAAGCCAAGTCTGAAGACGACATGAGATGAGACAAGGGCAAGGCTCGAAGGGGAGGCGCGAGAGAAGGGGGATCTTGAAACGGGAGTCGTTGTTTTGGTGAGCCCTGCTCGCCCACCGAGACCAGCTATTCGACCCTGGCGGTTACACCTAGTGTCGAGGCCTGCCTGGGCTTGTGCGCTGCGCCGAGAGTGACGGCCGGAAGTCGGCCCAGCAGGGACATTATGAGGCATGCAGAGGCAGCCAGCATGGCAGCCAGCATGGCAGCATGGCAGGCATGGATATGTGATGTCTGTCAATGGCGCATCTGTGATGAGGCGTGGGTGTTCATTTCCCAGGCAAAGCCGGGGCACCTTAGCTGTCTCATGTTGCCCCCCCCCCCCCCAGCTCGACGCAGCACGCGGCGAGCCGCAGGACCCGCTTTCGTTCGGCGGCAGCTTGGGCCTTAATGGCAACAAGGTTATGTCGTGGCAGTCTGGGCAGTCTGGGTGGGCTCCTGTCACCGGAATTGCACGTCTTCCGGGTGGCTTATGGCCGATGGCCGCGGGTCCCATCTTACCCGCCAGCTGCCGCCACTGCAATGAGAGCTGCCGGTCGGGAGAGGCCACAGCAGGATAGCCCACATTCTGAGTGACATATGCTACGGTGAAGCTGAGATGCAATTGCATTGGACATATCGGCAGGGCGGCACAACCGTTGGTCTCATCTCCATCTCCGGACCGACGCTGCACCCGCGAGTGTGTGGCGTTTCCAAAAAAAAAGAAGAGTAAAGAAAAGAAAATGGAATTAGACGCTCTCTGCCCACGGCTGGTCCTGTTCAGACTGATGGATCCCTCTTCGTCGCATAGCATCGTCTGCTGTGGCGGCGGTCCAATCTCTGAGCTGGAAGGCGGCCATCAGGTTCGGCGGCAACAATCTGAGGTTGATGTGATGAGCTGAACCAGCGACCGGACGACGTTGGAGCCGCGGCCTGATTTTAAGGTTGCGGCAGGGGTTGCCCCTGTCGAGCCGCCAGGAGCCGCACGGATGTGGCAGCCTGCGACAAGTCCGAGACTGCAAGCGGTTTCAACCATGCCAAGGGCCGACCTAAGCGACGACTTCCGGGGGCTGGCAGTGAGGCTTGAGCCTTCTGCTTCTTTGCCCTGTTGCCCTGGTGCTGCCCAGCAATGAGGCTCTCCTGAGCCCATGCCCCCTCGACTCGCCCCTGGCCCGCCTCTTGGTATTGTTCGTGATACGTGCCAATGCAAGCCTGCCGCTCCGGAACCACAGCCTCCTGCAGCATCATCGGCCATGGACCTGCCAACAGCCAAGCCTTGATGTGCAGATTGCCTCTGATCAGAGATCACCGCCAGCAGCACTCCCCACGTCCTCGTGTGTTTGGAAACAAACTCTCCGCGTCGGGGAATTCTGCCGTCGTGGAAGCCCAATACTGGAAGACTGGCCCAGCTTCTTCGTGCAAATGACATGCTGTCCCTTGCGGAACACGTCCAATCCATTCTACCCTGTCGCGCTCTCTCAGGTTTGGCTGGAGTGCTGTCTCCGACATGACACTTTGCGTGGCCAGGCCTTAAGTTGAGATGAAAGCCCCAAGAGGCTCGGGTAAGGCTTGGCACCCGATGAGACTCAACGGTACGCAGATCTGCAAACAAATTGCAACCCGTTTTCACGAGAGTGTCAAGAAGCACACCAAAACCCCGTGTTTTGTTTCACCACGGCTTGAAGGCGGTATTATTGTCGTTACTGGTCATGGGAGACCGCGCAGACCACTGCCATAGATCCGTGCACATTATGTAAATGGATTATGTTGGTATACTGTGGGACGCACACCGTAAATGGCTAATCCCCCGCTTCCACGAGACGATGTTGCCCCGTACACTGCTGCTCGTGGAATCCGATCTAGATACCTTCGTCCGACAACATGAGGCCAAACGTGGACTACGCAATAGGGCGAAAGCAGCCACACCATGCTTCTTGGGCGTAAGAGCAGCTGGTTTGAACTCACTCTCCGTCGGCGAGGTGGCATGATCAACTATTGGATGGCTTTCTAACGATAGCCAAGCAACCGAGCTCGGTCTTGTCAACCCAGTCCGCCCGGACCTGAGCCGATGTATCATGCTTGGCAACCGAACTTGGCCCGAAAGTTCGGCACTGTTGCACCATCAGAGGAACCGCATGGCTATAGAGATTGAGATCAGCCGGTCAATTCGGCCAACAGTGGCTGGTCTTGCATATAATGGAACATTCTCTTGCCAGCGAGTACGGCATCAGTCTCAGATGAGCCACGTCAGAGTCGCACCTGTGCACATCCATAGTGATGAATCTAGGGATCGAGCATGGGCGTTAGCGATGGCGTGAACTCAACTATACCGAGCATCCTGGTGCCGTCTGAGGCGGATACGGCTTACTACTGTGCAATCAGGGTTTCATATCTTCTCCAGCCTAGACATCTACCGCGAGACATCCTGCATTTGGGTAGTGAAAGCTCCTGACAAGCAAGGCGAATTATACAGTGAGAGTGGCGGCACCCAAACCGCTGGTGCAAGTGGATGCTTCGTCTAGAAGCTCCAGGACGACCGGCACCGGCCATGCAGTCCAGACAGGCTGCTGTGCTGACCTCGCTTCTCCCTAGCACAGGCCGTAACGGCACTTTCATAAATCGATACTCTGCTTCAACAGCCCGAGTGCCGTGAGAAACAGCTGGTGATCCGGATTGTATGGGCCTGGGGCAGTGAGTCGTTCACAGATCAAACAACAGCTGCGGCGCAATCTTTTCGAGATCCTCAACCTTGCGGTGCAGCGCCCGGGTTAGCTCTTGGACCCTGCTCACAAGTTTGCGGTGGCCGATGCCTAAACCCACCTCCAAGAACCCGCCATCTCTCTCGGCTGCAGCACGAGCAATGGCTTCCTTGACAAAGATATCCATGTATTTGGCGACTGCGCTGTTTGCATCCTTGGTGATTCGCGTGCCGTCCTTCTCAAAGAACTCGTGTAGGATGCGCGTCAAAAGCTCTGGCGGGACGGTCTTTTCCGGCTCCTCCTCGTCTTCTTCTTCCTCCTCCAGTTCGTGATCGGCATCCATACTCTCCTCGGACTCGCCCCGAAGACGAGGCTGTGTGGACTTGCTTGGCTGGGCTCGCTGCTTTCCTGTGGCAGCGGCGCCGGGTTTCTCACCGGCAGTGGTAGACGCTGATGCCTTGTTCTTGGAGCCAGGAGGGCGGCCACGAGGGGCTCCCGCTGCTGACTGCTTTGGTGGCATTTTGTGAGGGGGAGCTTTGAGTGCACAGCTGAGGGCCGGGAGATCAGATATTGTTCGGCAAATGAACAAAAGCGGACTCGGTCTTTGGCCGAATGTATTGACGGCTTCTTTCGACGCGACGCGAGACGCGGCCCGTAAATCAACACTCCGAGGCCTCAACAGTCTTCCACTGCAAATCTCATCCCTAACCCTAAACAAAATCCCTCTTACCACTAATAACATTTTAAACAACATAATAAACAACATAATACTAAACATAATAATAAACATAATAAACAAAATAATAAACAAAATAATAAACATAATAATAAACGTAATAATAAACGTAATAATAAACATAATAATAAACATTGTAATGGGATGGACCCTTGTCAACAGAACTCAGGGTCAAGGCCCTTCGTACGACCCACTGACCCACAGCACGATAATAATATCAATAAAATTATTATTATTATTATTATTATTATTATTATTATTATTATTATTATTATTATTATTATTATTATTATTATTATTGTTATTATTGTTATTATTATTATTATTATTATTATTATTATTATTATTATTATTATTATTATTATTATTATTATTATTATTATTATTATTATTATTATTATTATTATTATTATTATTATTATTATTATTATTATTATTATTATTATTATTATTATTATTATTATTATTATTATTATTATTATTATTATTATTATTACTATTATTATTATTATTATTATTATTATTATTATTATTATTATTATTATTATTATTATTATTATTATTATTATTATGATTTGGTGTAGCACGGTACGGTTGGGAATCTTGCAGTTGGTTTGGTAGGTTGGTTGGTTGCCTAATAGAGGAAGGTCAGGTAAGCTGACCCTTCCTGCTTACGTAAGCTAATCTATCAGACTGGCGCACCCCCCAACGGTCTGCACCATGATTATTATTATGATTATTATTCAGTTGTTAATACTTTATATAAAATCTCTTTTTTTATACATAAATATCTAATTTTTAAATAGGTGGGGTGGGATGGTATTTAGTCTGACTCGCCTCGGGGCTTCCTATGCTACTCTCACCTGTCAGTTGTAATTCAGAAAGCTGCTCACCGGCCACCCGTTCCTGTAGTCATACTCGGAGAGCTCCGTCGTCCCTTGCAGCATTTCGTACGCTTCCATGGCGGTTCCATTACCCGTCAACAAGGCAGCAATGCGCATGCCACGCTCTTGACCCTCAAACCACGACCCTTGCAGGAATCCATAGTACTGTGCCGACGTGTGCTCTCCAGCAAACCAGAGGGCCCCGACATTGGCCCGTAGATTCTGATGCTTCTCCAGTGTCATACCAACAGGCCAATTGCTGTAGCTTCCATGTGTCCATGGCTCCGTAGTCCACCTTGGGTACATGAAATCAATGGGCTCGGGAACATGGGTATCCGGGAACATCCGGCGAAGGACCTCCAGGCCCTCCGCCCTGGTCTGCTCGTCGCTCTGCTTCTCGATCCGGTATGACTCGTCCCCCACCACGGTCGCGAAGATGATATTGCTTCCAGGCAAGAAGCCTTCTGTCGACAGAGACTGCCATACTGGGTAGTAACCCCTCTTTTCCGGGTCTGCGTACAAGAAGAACTGCACATCCTCTGGCCAGAATGTCGTATTGAACTGGTAGAAGATCTTGGTGTAAGTGCCCATCTGGAATTGCTCGATGGACTCGCGCTTCCACCGGGGTAGCTGGGGCTCGAAGGCGACGACATCGTTCTGCAAGACGCCAAGTGAGAATGTACACACCGCGTGCTCGGCCGAGATGCACTCGCCATCGGTGAGCTGCACTATCACCGCCGAGTTTGAGTACTCAATGCTAGAGACGGTCGTATTCAGGAGCAATCGAGGGTCGTTGCCCGAAAGGTCCAGGAATGTCGATGCTTCTCCAACGAGCCACGCGTTGAAGCCCCGTGGCTCCACCACGAAGTTGTTGTCTTCACCATACTGGTTGAAGGTGAGGTTGTCGCCAGTGATACCAAACACGAAACTGCTCTGCTCCGGCGAGAACGAAGCATCCCAGTCCCACTGCCACCACTCTGCTGCCACCTTTTTCATATCCTGCTTCGGCTTCCATCCTGCGAGGCTGAGCCCAGCACGTGCCGAAGAGTCTTGCAAATTCTCTAGAAGTATTGACCCGGCGTCTATCGCAGCAGTATTCCAGGCGTCATCAAACTCCGCCAAGAGGCCTGAGAAGTCGCTTGCTCCGGTTTCATCAAAGGTCTGGATGGAGTCATAATCAGAATAAGTGTTCGAGATATTCCACTTCTTCGAGAACGTCCAGATAGGATTCTCCGGTGCGGCGCCGTCCGCTGGCCCCAGTCCTTGGATCCAGTTTGCTCCAAGCTCCACGGTGTAAGGTGTTCCATCCGACTTGGAGCCAAACGCCTTGTGGGCTAGCCTTCCACCGATGTAATCATTACGGTCAATGACTAGGAAATCCGTGATAGAGGCGTTGGAAAGAGCTTGGGCTGCACCGAGTCCGCTAACACCCGCGCCCAGGATGGCCACCTTTGTCTTTCGACAAGAGGTTGTCGTCTTGTTGCTGCTGCGTTGCGAATCAGACGGCGCAGCATTTGCAAGGCCCAACACTTGCGTCCATGTGAGAACATTCAAGAGTGCAGTTGAGAAATACATAGTTATATTGGCTCGAGGACCAGTCAGTAGCAAGCTTGATCACCCATCTGCGATTTTTACATCTGGGGAAATTACTCCCCCACCGATAAGAAAATTTGAGATAGCGCAGCTTTACCGTAGCACTCGGCAATTAAAGAATATTAGTCCCGCTGCAAAGACCCCACAATGTCTAGATGTCTTCTTGTCCAAGAAAGGCACGTCTTCTTGGCCGCCGAGGAGACAATTGTTGTCTTTGTGGCTACGCCTTGAGGACGCTCAATAATTTGCAAGCGTCTTAGGTTTCGCGGATTTGATTGGGGCGTTTTGCAGCATTTGGAAAGGGGGGCATAGTTTGCCACGGGGCCTTTAGAGAAATTTCGTCGCCACATAAAAGAACCCAATGATTCGCGCCGGGCAAAATGAAGGACACACAAAAAGATCATTTACGCCACAGAAACCAACCAACCGGCAACTAAATGAGAACAATCTCAGCCCCATCCACCCCAATGCACACACACATACACACACACACACACACACACACATACACACACATACACACATACACACATACTAAGACTATAGTATCATGAGTATTGAATCCAGAACTAGATATCATAAGACTACCTACCAGAGGGGAGGGGGTATTTTATTAGTATGCTGTAAGCTTTATAATGCAATTTTAAAATAACATTAATGTCAGGAGTCTTTGGGGAAGATGCTGGGCAAAAGATTGCTAGTGGGCAGATTAGGACCTGAACATTCTGTACTATGTTTCGATGCCTAACTAATCGTTGTGATTGCAGCACGTCTGGTCACGTATTATATAGCCTGCCCATTTCCTCTGGATGACAGTGCTCACAGCTCATCCCTAGCCATAGCTAGGGATGCTTATCCCTTGCCATAGCCAGGGCTGCTCATCCCTTGCCATAGCCAGGGCTGCTCATCCCTTGCCATAGCCAGGGCTGCTTATCCCTTGCTGGGGCGCCTTAGCCTGAGCCCTGACAGGCCCGAAGTGGTGCCTTCCAACAATTAATATTAAAGTTTTCATTCAATAATATTAAATATATATATATATGTTCAAATATATATAAGGTTTATTATAATAGTATTAATATAATTTTAATTTTGATATAATATTAATCTTCAATGTAATTTAAAAAAAAGTGTTACGGCCCTGGGCGGACTGACCCCCTAGGGCGCCTAACCCAGAGGGTTGGGGTCTGATCACGTGAGCTGCTAGCGCTAACAGAAACTCTGGAACCTATCCTGAATCTTATTTCGTAGCTCTTCAAGTTACATTTTATTAACAAAACTTGTATTTACTGAGGGTAGAGCCTGCCGGTAGCAAATTGAACTAATAACAACTCTCATACCGCCTGCTTAATGTCCACCTGCCGATTATCTGCCTGCTATCGTAACATTACGTAGCTGCTTCCTTTGGACGTTGATAACAATACCGAACCGCCCACAACCGCCTCTAAGCACCAACTCCCCAGAGAAACTGGCTAGTTACGTTGCTAAGCACGCCTCCGACTGGATGTTATACCTGCGCAACCTTAACCAGTACGCCTCTACGCTCGAAGAACAGATATCTTCCTCCCAAACTAAACTCCTAACCCGGAAAGCTATAATCGTTATACTTTGCACTAATATATCTAAGTAAAAGGGGGTTATTATTTATTAAGAAACCTTATACTACTGTGTTTAATCTGAGAATAAGCAGCTGGAAAAAGAGAATAAACGTCTCTTAAACGCTATGACTCCTGCCATATAAACTCCTATACTAAACCCGTTCCTGCTAATCCCTATATTAACTATGCCGCAGATGCTGTATCGGGAGCAACTCTGCTTACTCCTTCTATAAGTATTAGCTCTGCCATCCTCAGCGACAAACTACCTAACTCAAAGGAGTTTGAGGAATCTTACTACGACCTTCGCCGCTTTACGCAATAAGTCTATACAAAGATGACTATTAATGCTGATCGCTTTACTACCGCTACTACCCGCCAAACCTACATTGCCAGACGTCTTACCAAAAAGGCTTATAAGTTAATCTTATCTAAGACCTAATACAGCATCCCTTAATTCGTAAACTACCCTAACCTGCTTAAATACCTAAAAGAAGCCTTTAGAGATCCAGATTATATTTAGAATTCTTAAAATAAGCTATACTAATTGAAATAGAGTAGCTAGGATTTTAATACGTATTTCGCTGAGTTCTAACGCCTTGCTCTGGAGGGAGAAATGCCGAATACTGCCCTGACGCTACTATTATTTAAGGGATCTCTTATAAGCTCTAAGATATGCTCTTATATAACTCTACTACTTCTGATAAGTTCAGACCTTATACCCGCTACCTTTAGTTCTTAAATAACCATTATTATTAGCACCAACAGCAAGTCTCTTACTGCAAACCCGCTTCTATACCTAACAAAACCCCTCAAAAGATATATACCTTAATTACAAAACCCCCTACCACCTCTACTCCGAAATCACCTACTTCCCAGTTCCCCGCTAGTAACCCCATGAACTGAAGCTCTTAACGCCATAGCAATGGCCGCAAGGAACGCCGCGAATACTACCGCTGCGGCTCAGCCGACCACTTTGTAGCCCAGTGCCCCCTGCCGGATAACCGCCCGCCCTATATATAAAGCTTCCGTCCCGCTTCCTCGACTTCTTAATCGCCTGCTTACTCAACAGTTCGTCCCGGCCCCTGTTGACCTACTCGCGAGCGGAGCAACTCCCCTGCTCAGAACCTGGTAAATGGTATAAGCCTGAGATAAGTCGCCCTTAGGCTCCTAAGAAGCGCACTCTCTGTATCTTCGCCGCCGTTATTACTAAACCAACTATTAAACATAAACAGAACTAATACTCTAATATATTAATACTGCTTATATACCTAATTATAAATAAGAAAGAAGTACTCACTTATACTTTAACTAATATTAGAGCTGAGGGAAAGCTTTAATAGATCAGGAATAGGCTAAGAGCTATAGAATCCCTCTGTTACTCTTAAAGAAACTATCCAACTTAAAAGTAATTAATAAGAGGACTTCTAAGAATATTGTTTCTTACTATACTTAAGTCCCCTGCCATATTAATAACTATTCTTAGGAGGTTATAATAATATTCGCTATATAACTAGCCTACTATCTTATTATCTTAGGAATGCTCTGGCTTAAATAGTATAACCCAACTGTTTACTTCGCCTCTTACATGATTATATTTAATAGCGAATATTACTATACTTATTATAACATGCTGGAAAAACCTGTTAAATCCAGAGCACTTTAGGATGTTCCGAAAACTGCCCGTACTTATTAAACCTTATTCTATCCCAACATCCTGAAAAAATACAAACCTTATTAAGTATCTCTAAAGGCCGCCACTGCTTATACTCAAAAGAGTAGCTATTACCTATTTATAATATCTCTGGAATAGATTAATAAAATTCTGGAAACCAAATCTGCCTCCCTATTTACTAAAAAGCTTATACCGTCTAAGGTCCTGTTAGAAGAACTTAAAGAGTTCTCAGATGTATTCTCACCTAAAGAGGCTAAGAGGTTATTACTATACTACCCCTATAATAATCATATTCAGCTGATAGAGGGAAAAATACTCCCGTTTAGCCTGTTATACTTTATATCCTGAGATGAGCTAATAGCTCTGAGAGAATGGTCAGATGAAAACCTGTAAAAGGGATTTATCTGACCAAATGCCTCTTACATTACCTCACCAGTCCTGTTCATATCCAAACCTGGAAGGGGGCTCTGATTCTATATAAATTATTAGGCCTTAAATAATTTTACTATTAAAAAGCGTTATCTATTCTTTTTCATAAAGGAGACTTTAAGTAACCTTAAAGGTATAAGGTGTTTTTTAAAAATTAATATTTTTGCCGCCTTTGATAACCTCCGTATATATAAAAGAGAGGAATACCTAACCGCTTTCCGTACCCGATTTAGCCATTTTAAAACTTTCATAAAACTATTTGAGCTTACTAGAGCCCTATTGAATTCTCAAAGATTTATTAATAGCATCCTAAGACCGTAGCTGGATTTATTCTATACTGCTTATTTAGATGATATTCTAATTTATAGCCGCACCTGCTTAAAGCATAAGGAATACTTGCGAATAGTCTTAACTGCCCTGTGAGAAGCTGGCTTATATGCGTAACTAGAGAAGTGCCAGTTCCTTTTTTTTTTTTTTAAAAAAAAAAAAAAAGCCTTTCTCGGCCTAATCGTAGGTGTATACGGGATCCGGATGAGCCAGAAGAAGATTAAGATAATCATCTCTTAAAAGACTCCAACCTGCTTAACAAGTACACAAGCCTTTATTAGATTTAGTAACTTTTACTACGAATTTATTCAAAACTTCTCCCAGATAATCTCTCTGCTAGTCTATTTAATAAAGAAAGGGTATAATTTAATTTGAATAACTCTTATAAAAAAGCGTTTAATAAACTAAAAACGGCGTTTACTTAAGCACCTACATTAGCCTGTTTTAATAAAAAAAGGATATTATATTAGAAACTAATACTTTTAACTTCATTTCTGCCGGAGTAATATCCTAATATAGAGATAATATAATCCTATAACCTGTTGCATTCTTTTATAGAATATAATTATAAGATATATAACAAGGAACTGCTTATTATCATCCGTTACTTTAAGGAATGGCGCCGGGAACTAGAAAGCGCTCTGTCCCTAATTAAGGTTATTACGGATTAAAAAAACCTGAAGTACTTTATAACAACGAAGTTACTTAACCGCTGCCAGGCCCACTGGGCAGAATTCCTATCTCGTTTCAATTTTCAGATCACATACCACTCAGAAAAGCAAGGTGCTAAACCGGATGTACTAACCAGGAGGTTAGAAGACCTACCTCAAAAGGGGGATTAGAGACTGTTATACTGAAGTTAAGTTATTCTGAAGAAAGAAAATTTGGATCCTGTCTTATTATAAAAGAAGACTATACGTTTTTCAGCTGTAATCTGCCATCAAACCGAACCCGTCCGCCCGCCCTGGAATAAAGAGATGTCTGCCCTATTCGAAAAAGGATACTCAGAAGACCGATTCCGCATTCTGCTCTAGAAGCATTAGAAAATGGCTCTCTAAAGTACCCACTGCTAATCTTGGCCGAGTGCGAGAACCGCAATAGCTACTTATACTACGGAAACCACTTATACGTCCCTAATCTGCTAGGGCTAAAAGCTAAACTCTTAAACGCCTTCTACGCCTCACTTATTGCTAGCTACCTAGGATTTGTAAGGACGTATGAGATCCTAAACTGTGAATATTACTAGCCTTAAATGTTGCGTTATATACAACGCTACGTTGCAAATTATTATTAATACCGTTAGATTAAGCTAAACCGAGAAAGCTGCTAGGGCCTATTAAAACCTCTGCTTATTCCTAAATATACCTAAAGAGATATCTCTATAAACTTTATCATACACCTGCCCACCAGCTGAGAATACGATATAATTATAATTGTAGTTAACTACTTAACAAAGTCAAGACATTTTATTGCTTATAAGGGAACCTGTGATTGTAAGGAAGCTGCCCGTTTGTTCGTTAAGTATATCTGGAAACTGTACAGCTTGCTAATAACTGCCGTCCCTAATCGTGGACTCTAATTCGTTTCTGAGTTCTGGAATCACTTAACCCGCCACCTAAAGATCTCCACTACGCTATTAACTACTTATCATCTTATAATTAACAATCAAACCGAGTATATAAATGCTGTTCTGGAACGGTACTTGCGTTTGTATATAACATACTTATAAGATGATGTCAAGAGTCTCTGGGGAAGATGCTAGGCAAATGGTTGCTTGGTGCAGATCAGGATCTGAACATTCTGTGCTATGTTGTTGATGATGCCTAACTACATATTCCAGTGCGTCTAGCCACCTGCCTTATAACCTAACCTGCCCATTCCCTTATGGATCTCGATGCACGCTAGCCTGAGCGAGGCTCAGCCCTGACTTGGGCGCCGTATGGGCCCGAGCGGTGCTGCGGTGCCTTTCGCCGATACTACGGTGTCTTCACCGGGCCTCCGACGGGCCCGAAAGGCTGCCTTCCAACAGATGATTAGTCTAATTAGCTACTCCTAACCAAATTTGCTTTAAATGATACAATCTCAAAGACCATCATAATTACCCCGTTTTTTGGAAATTATAAATTTTATTTTCAGTTAGGATTTAAACCTATTCAGCATATAAAGAAACCTGCTATACATAATACGGAAAAGTTTGTTTCTCAAATACAGGAGATCACCGAATACATAAGGAGCGAAATGCTTGCTTTATAAGCCCGATATAGAGAAAAAGCTAACCACAAGCGCCGTCCCGCCCGCTAGTACTAAGTCGACTAAAAAGTCTGGCTTAATGCCCGCAACATCAAGACCCTGCAACCCACTAAGAAGTTAAACTGGAAGAACTGTAGCTTATATCGAATCAAAAAGGTTACCAATCCCTAAGCCTACCACCTAATACTACTTGAGTCTATAAGGATTTGCCCTGTTTTTATATCAGCTTAATACAACCTGCTGCTAATAATCCGCTGCCCGCTCAGAGAAACGAACCTCTACCGCTTATCAAAGTAAATGGATTATAAGAATGAGAAGTTGAAAAGGTTCTGGATTCCCGTTAAGATCGCCGCGGCCGAGGCCGCCCCCGCCTAAAGTATATAATTAAATAGATTAGATATAACGACCCTAAGGAGTTGCTTGCGTCGCATCTAGAGAAAGCTTAGGAAATTATGTGCAACTTCCATAAGAGATACCCGTATGAACCTGGCTCTTGAATCGACCTCAAGGAGTTCGATCCTAGAAAAAGGGGTATTATTACGGCCCTGGGCGAACTAACCCCCTTAGGGCGCTTAACCCAGAGGTTTGGGGTCTGATTATGTAAGCTACTAATTCTAATAAAAACTCTGGAACCTATCCTGAATCCTGTTTCGTAGCTTTATTAACTGTGCCTACTGAGAATAGAACCTTCCCGTAGCAAATAGAAGTATAACGACTCCCGTACCGCCTGCTCAACGTCCACCTGCCGACTACCTGCCTGCTGTCGTGACGACAAGTTGTTTTTTAAAATTATCTCTTACTTAATTATTTATTATTATATTGATTAGAAATTATAAAAATAGCATAAACACTAGAGTTTAAAATTTATTTAAAACTAATATACTATAATATTATATTTAACTCTTAATATAGTTTATTTTTAATAATGTTTTAATAGCTTTTTATTGACATTTTAGTTTATTATAATTATTAAATTTAATTAAGTCATATAAAATTAATTAACCCCCTTCCCCCTGGTAGGTAAGTATTAGGAGTGGATGTCATGGAGTGGGTGCTGGTCAACGTCGGCGTTACGTGATGCATTGGTCTACTCCCCATTTCTGTGGGCGTGAATCTTTCGTTTTAAGGGACATGGTCGCTTTCCGTTTTTTCGTTGGGATTACAAAGAACGTTGTCTGCAACAGCTGCTGGAAAACCTTGAATCAATGGCTTGAAGACCAAGGCTTGGAAAGTTCTGCTCAGAGACCGGAGTCTGTGATTTCACAACCGCAGCCGAGTTCTGAATAAAATAAGATTTAGGAGTCCTTACCCTCTCCCCCCCCCCCCTCCACAACCTGTTGAGACGCGACAGGATCCGATTCGGTAGCTAGTGAGAAGAGACATCCACCTCGTTGGTTTCATTCTTAGTCCAGCTATAATACTCTTTTTTCTAAATAAAAATTAATAGCTTGAAAGTGATTCTTTATAGTTATAAATATTTAAACCCTTAATAACTATAAGTTAATGATGTAATAATTTATCATTATATAATGTTTAATAATGAAATTTGAAAAAGAATTAATAAGATATAATATATATGTTATGAACCAAACACATGGGCACCCATGGGACCCATTTTGATAGCCCAGGCAAACAGAACCAGATGCCACGATGCAACCCCGCAGGCACTTGCTGGCGAAATCAGCAAAGCATGCCAGAGGTCAGGGTTAGGGCCAAGGACCCACTGACCAGGGTGGACTAATAGGACCAACGAGCAGTCCAGTCGACTACAGGGGTGGACCGCACAAATCAACGAGCGGTCCATATGGTCCATCATCAAGGACGGATAAAGAGTCGGAACATATAAGAACATGGTCATCACCACAGTAAATAGCTTTTATAGAACACACTCTTTGGTCGTTAATCTAAGTATTCAGTCTTACAACTGGATAGCCTCACAGCTAGTAATCATTACCGTTCAAGGAAGAAGAATAGTATCTTCATATTACTAACAGTTAAGTATCACCTGTACGCCGCTCTGCTAACATAAACCCTACAGGTTAGCTACTAAACCCTATAAAGGTTTGGTGTGATCATTACAATATATAAAAATGTTCAATTATAAAATAATATTTTAAATCTTTTCAAAAACTTTTTTAAAATTTTGAATTAATAGATAATAGTTAAATAAAAATAACAATTAAAAGAACTATAATGTTAATGAAATTGTATAATATATAATATATCCATAGCCATCCTCCTAGTTGCTCATCATAATGCGAATTTCTAAGAGGCAAGTTACCCTTTTTAATATCAGAAGTCCATCATTTTACAAATTATAAGAACCTTTCGTAATAGTGACCAGTCACGGGCTTTGAGGGTCCATAAAGATCTCGAGCATCACCTAAACCACTTCGAAGATCGCTGGTCTTGAGTTCGAACTGAATCACTGCATTGCCACGCGGATTTATGAACCCGAAACTGGTATATCTGTCAGCAATACTTATCGATAAGAAGTAGCATGATCCATATGTGTGCACCAGCACTGTTGTCAAAAGCTCTTTCAGGGGCCTTGACTCGATCACAGCGGGGATTGGGTCATCTCGGCCGAACTTTGCAAGCGAGTGTATATGTGTGGAGATTTCACCGCTAGCGAGTAAATTTTCAAGAAATGGGCACTTTTTTAACCACCCCCAGCAGGCAAGTCCTCTCAAACGGCATCACATAACTCGAGATCAACAAGTCGTTTGCATTGTATCACATTACCAAGCTTGCTGTCACATACATGCACCACGAGAGCATTGGAAAGCGTCCTGGCTCCAAGCTGCAATGAATGTGAGTGAATGCGGCCACTTCCACTCTATCCGCGCCCGCCCCGCCTGAAGCTCAATTGTGTCTATGCTGTGGGTCGTCTCATCTCGGATAGCTATGCATCACGGCGTGAAATCGATAGTAAGGTCTCTAATCCGCGGACGCATGGACAAATCTGGTAGAATGGGTCTTCTCAGTTGTGGTTCACGATACGACAGCTCACAGGTGGGTTCCCGTGCATTTATAAAAGCAGGCGCTTGCCAGCCTCAATGGCCGATAACTGATACTTCCGGAAACCTGCACATCCCTTGACTTTCCAAGCCAAATATCTTCATAGGACTGCTGGGTAGTAATTGCATTGCTCTCGACGGTCCAATTTTGCTGCCAATATGCGCCTCTACCACCTTACCGTCAAGCTGGCAGCCTTCGCTGGCCTTGCCATCGCAAAACCCGAGATCGTCATTGTGCCTGGTGCGTGGCAGATCGAGCCTTCATGGGCTCTTTTCCGGGGCTATCTGAAGGAAGCCGGCTACAATGTCTCCCAAGTCACACTTCCAAGCGTGGGGGTCAGCCTTACTGGTCTTGACGTCGACGTAGGCGCGACTCAGGCTGTCATTGACCCCTTGCTCCAGGAGGGTAGAGAGGTCGTGGTTCTTTGCCACTCGATGGGGGGACTCGTTGCTGCCAACTCGGTGGAGAATCGTGATATTGCTTCCCGCAGTGCCGCTGGCCTTAAGGGTGGCGTCATCCAGCTGATATACCTTGCCGCATTCATAACGCCAGCGGGATATTCGCTATTCAACCTAATGGGTAACGGGTATTTCGACTGGATGTTGGTAGAGGTAAGAGCCATTCAATGCCACCGCCACACATTGTAACTGAATCGAAGCTGACCCCCAAAACAAAAGGACGGGAAGGTGAGCGGGAACGCCTCTCAAATCATCGAAGTTGGCTTCAATGACCTGGACGAGGCCGCTGCAGCCGAGTACGCATCATACGTAAGCAGCTTTCTAATACGGCTTTGATCCTTCTTAAAGCGATTTCCAATTTTTTTTTTGAAAAAAAAAAACCCCCCTTACCTGCAGCCTGCATCTTCCGAAAGCGTTATCAGGCTGGAGGTCCCCTTATACCAGAATAAGACTTCTTACTGAGTGCTTTGTTTGCTGACTCCTTTGATACCAGATGACCTGGACGGCGGAGAAAGCCTTCACCGATATTGCGGAACACGCTCCTTGGGCCGATAGCAACATCACCGAGGCATACATACACACACTCCTCGATAATGCGCTTCCGTATCCTATTCAGATGGGTATGGCGGCACTTTTACCCGAAGGATCTTCGGTATACACCATCAATTCTAGTCACGTGCCCTTCATTAGCTACCCTGATGAGCTCGTAACAGTGGTTGAGGCGGCCGTAGAGGCCGGCATAGAAGCTGCCACAAAGTATGGTTCCATCAGAGCATAGATAGGGATCGTTTAGGACGTTTACTTGGGGCAAAAACGGGGAAGACAATTTTATTGTGCTCTTGCAAACCGAAAATGACTGGTTCACTGCTGGTTCTCCCCATTCAAAGTGTACTGTAGAAGGACTTGGGAATCAGAGTACATGATGTCTACAATTGCATGGATAACTGTTTAGATGCCAACACCTAAGATTTTATAACATTTTCTACAATATACATTTTTTACAATATAGTAATTTGAGAGTTCAGCTCATGGTGAAGAAGGTGTCTTGGGCCAAATGCTCTGCTGAGGAGCGGCCCTTAACCAGGAGGGCCCTCTGTCTATATACACTCTTAATAGAAGTTGAAGTGGAGGAATAAAGGCTTAAACTATGGATTGAATGGGGTAGCCAGGCAGAGGTTACGAACGGGAAGGGCATAGACAATGAGAAGGAGCACCTTCATGTGTACTGGCCAGCCATCCGGAACCAGAACTAGAGACCAGAGGGCAGAGAATGGAGACCCATTCAAATAGTCCCCCATTTAAGTCCACGCAGAAGTTCTGGATTTTGAGGCACGCTTCAACATACATTAGAGAGGCCCTTTCTTCAGCCGGCATGTCTAGGTACCGAGGTAAAAGAGTAGGGAAGATGTCACGAGACCGGGCCGCTGCACTACGAGTATAGCCGCGCTGTGTTCATGACAAAAGGTAAAGATTCCAGAGCGCTATTGCAATCCTACTGCAGTCTATATAGCTATGGGCCGTGCCATCACAGAATACTTCGAAATCGTTGTTCAGAAGGACATTCTTTACATACGGGAGCCTTCGGTTCAGATGTACATCTGTTTTCTTGGTTTCTTCCTCAATCCGATTACATTACTCTTTAAAGAAAGAAGCATGAAAGAGCTGCAGGCGGTCCCTTCATACGATCGTAAACCCCCAAAGACCCATCGTTAGATAATAAACAAAATACTGATAACAATATACTAGTTCGTTTTATTTTTGATCCGGTTACAACATTCATAAAAAAACATTTAAAAGTGATTTCTTTCTGTAATTATAAATACTTTAAACTTAATATTAAATATTGAATATAATATTAATAATAATAAATTAGAATATAATAAGTAACAGAATACTAATAGTAATCTCATAATAAAATTAATTTATATTGCTAAATAATTATATGATAAAACGTAAATAAATCTTTTATTTAAAAAAATATTAAGTTGTTAAGATAATCTTTTATATTTTTTAATTGTATAATATAAATGATTAGCTAAATTATATATTGTCATATGACTTACTAGTGGTATTCTGTTAGTTATATTAATTTATAATGATTGTTGAAAAGAATATAAATTAATTAATTCAAAGTCTTTCGTTTTATTATAAGTTATTTAATTAAATTATATATTAATTGTATAATGTTTCAATTATAATGTTATATTTAGTTTTTTAAAAAAGGTATTATTAAACAAAATTAAGTATTAAATTAAATTGTTATGAAAAGGCTGAATAATAAATATAATATTAATCTATTTATATTACGTATTTATGAAATACAAATTTATAAGAATATAGAAAATTAATTAATAATTACGATTTGAAAAGAGTTCAAAAATTCATTTATATTAAGTTTCATAAGTTTATATTTTTATTAGCTAATATACATAAATAAAATGAACAGTATAGAATCATATTTTGAACTATAAATTAATATTAAATTCAGTATTTAAATAAAGGTTGTAAATAATACAATTACAATAAAAGTAATATTAACATATTTTCATATAATTAATAAAAGAATATTTGATTTAAAATGAATAGTTATAAAATTTATTTAACGTGGTTTAACCAGGAAGTGGCGGATTTTTACTATTTCCGCCAACTTCAGTCAACCCCAGCAACCCCCCCCCCAAGGGCCAAATAATTAATAAAAGTTGGCACCAATTGGTGATAATTACTTCAAATTGCTTATTTCGAATTGATTTTGTTAATCTGGAGTAGTTGTCGTGGGTGCAGGGGGGCTGGCAATCATTAAGGTTTTGGTGGGATTACGTTTTCTTGGTGCCGGTCACGTCTCTGATTTTTGCATCAGTCTCACACTAACCACCCTATTTAAATATTCAACACGTCAGAAATCATTAACCACAACATATATCCTGCTTCCTAAGAAGGCAAAATATTCTTAGCTATTTGGGCTATTTAGGATTTTTTTTAAAAAAAAATAACGCGAAACCTATACCTATAACTCAAGCTGCAAAGATCTTTAACCTGCCGGAAACAACTCTATAAAGCAGGATGAATTAATAACGAAGCCACGAGGAATCATGTGTCGATAAACATAAACTCAACCGAGTTAAAGAGCAAACGCTTGTCCGGTATATCATTGATCAAGATATCCGAGGATTTCCCGTACGACTTTCTGGTGTGGAAGATATGGCTAACCTCCTGCTAGCATCGCGAGATGGTAAACCTGTAAGCAAACACTGGGCTCGACGCTTCGTAGATATGCAACTTATCCTGAAAACCAAGTTTAATCCTCCTTATAACTATCAGAGGGCCCTCTGCGAAGATCCAGAGGTTATTAGGAACTGGTTTAAGCTCTTCCGCAATGTGATGGCTAAGTACCGGATTATTAACGATAATCTTTATAACTTCGACGAGATCAGCTTTATAATAAGCATGATTACCGCGTTTTTTAGAGGTTACTAGATCGAATAGGGGATAATAGATAATAGATAGGTAATGATAGGTGTAATGGTGTGTATTAAGAATTTTTTCCTTTTTTATTAAGCTAAAAGCTAGCGTATTATACGGGAGGAATCCTCCCTATTAATATTCGTCTTTTAGACTATATAGAATATTCGAGAATTAATTAATTACTAATCAGAGACTATTAATTAGTAATCCATTAGCTAATTACTAGCATTTTATTATATAATATCGAATTCCTTCGAAGTGGGTGGAAGAACACTAGTTTGAAAGAAGAAAGGTCGTGGTTCCTATATAGACGTGAAGGTCTTCCACATAGAAGGCTCTAGAAACCCGCTTACGTAAGCAGATTACTTAAGCATATATTATAGGGTTATAAAGGAGTATATGGTATTAGCGTATGAAATATATAGCTGATAGCTAATTAGGCCTTATAGATAGTAAATTATTAATTAAATACCTTTATTTTATTATATAAAGGACTTTTATTTATCTTTATTTATTAAGAGAGCTCAAATATGTATAAGCATTATATATATTTATGAACCGTATTTAATGTTATACTATATAAGCATGCTTTCTTAGGTAATATCTTATATTAAATGTTTGCCTTAGTGGAATAATACGAATTAATACGAAAACTAAGGACATGATCTGCATTAAACGCTAACTTACTTATTACAGCTTTAACACAATTCTGAATTAACTAAATTAATTAGAAATGAATAATTAGAACTAGTTGGGACTAATTAGTGCTAAATTTTCTCAATCTTTTAGCTTTTAATAAGTACTAAGGTTAACTAAAGTTAATAATAGTAATGAGAATCCGCTACTTACTAATATCTACTACTTACTAGTTACCTACGTTAAATAATTAATTTATATGAATATTATTAAGAAATTATTAGGTTTAAACCTATTTTTAATTTAATATCATTAAATATTATAATAATTTGTTGGAAGGCACCACTTCGGGCCTGTCAGGGCTCAGGCTAAGGCGCCCCAGCAAGGGATGAGCAGCCCTGGCTATGGCAAGGGATAAGCATCCCTAGCTATGGCTAGGGATGAGCTGTGAGCACTGTCATCCATAGGAATTGGGCAGGCTATATAATACGTGACCAGACGTGCTGCAATCACAACGATTAGTTAGGTATCGAAACATAGTACAGAATGTTCAGGTCCTGATCTGCCCACTAGCAATCTTTTGCCCAGCATCTTCCCCAAAGACTCCTGACATATATATAAAAATAACGTGGTTTACCAGTGAGTGGCGCACTTTTGCTATTTCCACCAACTTCAGCTAACCCCAGCACGCGCCCAGGGCAAAATAATTAATAAAAGTTGGCAGAAGCTGGTGCTAACTAATCTAAATTGCTTATATTTACTTGATTTATTAATGTAGAGGTGTTGGCCTGGTTGCAGTGCTGGTCCAAACAGGCTGAAGTTTGGTGGGAAATACACACTTTGCACCAAATGGTACTAAATTCGCTTATTAAAACACAATCCACTGCAGACCACCAATACACATATATTTATACTAATTAGTGGCAACTAGGCTGGATTTGCTATAATACAGTCAGAATCCGATTAATCACACCTTTATTCTTCTCTTTTACAAATTTTTGCATTATGTCTAGTCTCGTTGCAGTTCTCACAGCGTCGTTTACTCGGTCTGCCGCGGATCTCCTCCTCAGCGTCACCAGCCATTTCAGCAGCTGGCCGCTTCCCCTTTTCCTTTTCTTTGATTATCACTTAGGCATCCTCAATACTAAAGTGCCCCTCCAAGCTATACTCTGGTCCTTTTAGCCCTCCAGCGTTTAGCGAGCGCTGTGTTAGCCTTCTCAAGAGTGCGGACCCGATCATCTAAAAACGTGTTCTTGTGCGCCATTGCTTATAAACCCTTTGCTACTTGATTAATAGCTGAGATAATTAGTGCAGGGGAACTACCCTGATAGGCAGAGATTCTATCTTTAATAAAACTCGATTGCTTAATAGTTTGTTGTGCATTGGAGGGTGTTTGGGATTCCTATTGCTGGGGAGAAACAGGGACGGATAGTACTGGAGCTCTGATGTGAACATCAAGCTTAGAAATAACAGAATCCGGAGCCCAAGGCACTATTCTAGCCCCTCAGAATACAGTCTTAATATCATCCTCTGTGAAGACCTTATTGTGAGCTGCCTTAAACGCGACGAAGAACTCGCTTTTGGTGATATGGTTGATAGAAGCCCGGATGAAGCTGCTGATTTCCTCGATATACGCGTACTTCAGGGGCGAACATAACGCGGAATCTAATAGCTGAACCAAATGGGAAGAGTACGGGGGCATTCTGATAAAGATAATCTTGTTCTCTTTGTAATATTATTTAAACTCGGTTAATATATAGCTCTCGTAACTATTAAGTATTAACATCCGACAATCCGCCTTTCGCTTAGGTTCTATATGCTTATCTAAATGCTGAATCCATTTAAGGCCAGTCTTATTATCTGTTTATTTACTTAGAGTAGGCGCAATTACCCAGGAAGGGGGGAAACCCAACTCTGTAATCCAGCTTATAAGGTGATAAGTGGCCTGAACGATAACAAACGGCAGGATATACCAGCCGTTTGCATTAATGCATTCAATAATTGTTACCCATTCCCGGTTGCTAGGCTAAACATATTTGGCTTTTCCACGCTTATCAACGCGTATAAACACCATTAACGCGGTAATCATGCCTATTATAAAGCCGATCTCATTAAATTTATAAAATTTATCGTTCATAATCCGGTACTTAGCTATCATATTACGGAGGAGCCTAGACCAGTTCCTAATAACCTCTGGATCTTCGCAGAGGGCCCTCTGATAATCTTAGGGACGATTAAACTTGGTCTTCAGGGTGGGTTGTATATCCACAAAGCGTCAAGCCCAGTGTTTACCCACCGGCTTACCATCTCGCGATGCCAGCAAGAGGTTCGCCATATCTTCCACACTAGAAAGTCTTAAGGGGAATCCTCGGACATCTTAATCAATAATATACCGGACAAGCGTTTGCTCTTTGATTACGTCGAGTTTATGGGTATCGACGTATAATTCTTCGCAAGAGCGTTGTTGATTCATCCTGCGTCGTAGAGTTGTTTGCAGGTTGGTAAATATTCGAGCAGCTTCACGTATACTTACAGGTTTTGCGTTATTCTTTTTGGATTTCTGAATAGCCTGAATCGCTAGGAGTATTTTGCCCTCTTGAGATATAGGATACATGTTCTTGTTGTTGGTTTCTAACGCGTTGAATATTTAAATAAGTGGGTCAATGCGAGATTGATGCGAAAATTAGAGACGCGACTGGCACCAAAAAAGGTGGTTCCACCAAAACCTTAATGATTGCTAGCCCCCCTGCACCCACCCCAACTCCTCTAAATTCATAGGATTATTAAAAATGAGTAATTAAGACCAGTTGGCACTAATTGGTGTCAACTTTTATTAAATATTTGGCCCTGGGCGGGTACTGGGGTTGGCTGAAGTTGGCGGAAATAGCAAAAAGTGCGCCACTCACTGGTAAACCACGTTAAAGCTTTATGTAAAAAGATTATTGATTTTTATATAAATGTTTTAAAAACATAATTAAAGTTTAATAAATAATAAGTAAATAATTAATTAATTAATAATATATAATATAGCCAAAGCTAATAATATGTTAGATCTGTTTAGAAACGACTATTCCTCTTCATCCCTTAAATTGCTAGCAAGTCTGTTCAGAGGCAATTATTCTGACCGGAGTTAAGACTATCGGCTCTCTAGGCTACGTTTGTAGTCCACAGACCCTTCCCCGCCAGGTCGAAGAGATCTCTAAAGCGACGACTACGGACTCGATACCGCCACCTCAATAATAGCCTCGCTACAGAATAGATTACTATGAGTCATCGTGACATTAGATTATTCTTGAAAGACTCAGGTACGTAGTTACTGGCTTAAAACTCAATTCTGTCTAACAAACCCAGCTGACACCAGTGGCAAACGCCGCGTCCACCCTCTGCAGCTTCGTAGGTGCTAAAAACTTGCTGATTACCACAATCGACGTCATTTTTGAGCCTGTGGACAGTAACGTAGTCTCAATGTCGCATAATGGCCTCGTAGAGCACACAAAATACAACCCCCCAAGAATTGTACACAGGCTCAATCCCGCAGAACGTGACATTCACTTGTCAACCCAAACCCACAAGATACAGTTCACCCCATGGTCCACCCGATTGTGATCAACAACGGAGGCTGGTGCGATGAGCAGCTTTTACAGGTTGAGGAACTTAATTGCTGGGAAGGTTGTTGTTAAGTGAGTTCGACATGAGAATTTTGCTGCATGCGTATTCCAAATTGCCTTCTGCCGGTCACAGGGTGCAGTCAATTTATTTCAGAAAATGTTGAGCTGGGTCATGGGGTCGTGGGCATTGTGTGCAGTGATAGATGCGCTTCTAGATTTGGATGATGTCGGTCAGTGGGAATGTTGGATCCACAAATCACTCGAAAGTTTCCCAGTAAAGGCAGTTGTCAAGTTGCCATGGCAGAAAATTGGATATCTATGTGCGTAAAGTGGCCAAATTTGGGATGGTTCCTTTTCGCTGTCCAGGAGTGGCAGACTATCTTGAATAGCATCGAGACGGGCTGCGGGTCACCGACTCCGATCCGGAGACTGCGACGCGGAGACAGAGAATATCCCTCAGGGTAAACATACTTCCTCGGTGTTAGTGTGTTATGTCCGCCTGTGAACCGTCCACCAGCACGGGATTAAGGAATCGTCGGTTCATCACAACATCAAGACTCCACCTGGTGATCTCATTGCGACCGGACTGCCTCGGCAAATTCATACGATTGAAGTCAAGCGCCTGTCTGGGGATGAATGAGTCCACAACATCAACAAAGGACACAAATGGCCTCCAGACCTATTTAAGGAGCCATCATGTTGGGGACTGGGAATTCCTTCTAGTTTCATCCACCGACTTCATCCTCGTTTATCTTTTGATGAAGATCGTCAATTTGCAAGCCACCATGGTTAAGACACTCCCATTCGCGAACATTGAGGTTCCAAGTCCTGGCTTCGGTGCCATGGGCATCAGTTTTGGCCTCGGCAACAACCTCACGCTCGAGCAAGCCGAGCCTGTACTTCTCAAAGCGATCGAACTGGGATGCACATTCTGGGATACTGCTGCAAGTTGAGCCTTTGGCGTCATGTCAGCTGTTGCTTGTAGCTAAATTTCCGCTGTAATTAGGTCGTATATCAACACGGGGTTAACGAGAAACTCTTAGGTGACTTCATTAGGAAGCACAATGTAAGAGACAAGGTCTTCCGTATGTCGATACGTGGATCCCCACTAGCTTAAATAGCATCACTAAAACGCACCGTCTGCAGTCGCCTCAAAGTGCGGATTTGACGTTTTTGGCGACGGAAGCGTCACCAACTCGGCGTTTCACATCAAGACTTACATCGAAGGCACGATCGATCGACTTGGCTTCGCCCCTGACCTCTACTACCTGCACCGCATTGACCCTAGTATGTTTCTGACGGCGGCCCATGCTATTGTCTCCGCTAACAAGAACACCCCAGGCACGCCTCTTGAGGAGTCAATCTCAGCTCTTGATGAGATCCGAAAGGCAGGCAAGACCAAGTATATTGGTCTCTCAGAATGCTCCGCAAGAACCTTGCGCAAGGCCAATTCGAGTGAGCATGATCAGCTTTCCCCGACATCAGCCTCGTATTGACACTCGAGAACAGTCGCCAAAATCGATGCTCTTCAAGCAGAATATTCTGCATTTGAGACCTTGCACGAGACTGATGGTCTGATCGATGCTGCCAAAGAACTTGGAGTAGCTTACGTTGCCTACAGCCCCTTAGGCCACGGCTGGCTTGTGGACAATTTCCCATACAAATCGCCCGAGGACTTTGCTCCCGACGACTTCCGCCGCATGGGTTAGTGATTGCATACGTATATGAAAGACTTATGCGTGTTATTTCTGGCGGAAAGGGACTACCATAATACTGATCTCTTCTGAAACGCAGTCCCGAAGTTCCAAGGAGAAAATTTCTATAAAAACAAGGCGATTGTCGAAGAGATTAAAAAGCTCGCGTCTCGCAAGGGGTGCACCTTGGCCCAAATTGCACTAGCGTGGGTCGCTGCCCAGGGGATGATCGCTATTCCGGGCACGACAAAGGCTAGCCGCCTTGAGGAAAACTGGGCTTCCAGGGATATTGACCTGACGGCGGAGGAGCAGCAGGAGCTGCGAAAGATTGTCGACAATGCTAAGCCTGTCGGCAACAGGTACAACGAGAAGATGCAGTCAATTGTTGGACATTAGTGCAGCACATGTGCTCCAGTCCGATGGTCGAATACAGTCTGTAGAGAGCTAACTGGTTAGACGCTGAAGCTTATAGTCTTTCGTCTATCCAGGATTTCCGAAAATGTATCATCTTCAATTTGCGGGCAGGGCTATTCACACCGACCGACCGCCTTAGGCTTTCAGCCATTTGCCTAACTACTGTGAAAAGGGAGAATGTTCACCGCCTTAGGCCGCCCGTAAGAGGAAACCTGGGCACCTTTGCCTAAATCAGCTGTAGACAAGCCATCGGCGACGCAGGAGGGTGGTGCCACCCAAGTTACTTGTTGAGGGGGCTAATCGGCCCTTCCGGTTGGTCATTACAATGGAATATTGATTGTTCGCTGTCGGCTCCTGGTCTGAAGCGCCTACGCAGTTTGCCTTGCCATGAGAATGAATTAACTGCCCCATACCCCAGTTTGACCCCTTTTCATGATGAGAGAGACGTCTGCCGTCACAGGTGACTTGGTGATAGGCACAAGAAACATGCCGCGCGAAGTGAAACACCCGCATGCTTCATCAGTCAAGCTCTGCGGGATTTATACAAGCAGCTGAAGCCCAGTGGCTAAGCAGCTTGGCTGCACTCGAATGTCTTGGGCACTTTGGGTCTTACAGGCCACCAGGCTGGTCTCCTGGAGGACCCGGCACTACCCGGAACCTATTAAAGTGGAAAACATTTGCCTTGGCTGGCTCTTGAGTCACGTCAAGACGGCCAAGGCTTTGATTATATCGGCCTACGTTGACGATCAATGCCAATTTGTGCGAGGCCAAGCCTCACTTGTAAGTACCCGCAGCCCGCATGAAACGCCAGGAATAGACATTGGAGGCCAGACTCCGGTACGCGCTATCTGCTCCACACCATGACTTCGTTTCGTCTAACATTAGATAAAGCATCCATGGGCTGCATAAGCATTCGCTATAAAGTATGAACATCCCAGAGTAATAACGGGATTGGATTTTGCTGGCACACTCTTCAATTAAACCGCTCTCTATCCTGACCGTCATACTCCTACCTAGTCACCAAACCTTCTATCAGCATTATACCAGCCGTGTCAACTCAAAAATCTCCAAAATGCGTACTTCAGTTATCGCAACCCTCTTCACCCTGGCAGTTGCTGTGACCGCGCGATATAATGGCCCTTGCAACAACGCCGCTTGTGGCTCATCAGGACAAGCCTGCGGTCAGGGCCTTGTCTGTGTTGGCTTTCCCAGTTTAGACGCAGCTGTCCGAACGGACTGCACTTGCAGTGGTAAGTACCGACGGGGCCACCAGGACAAAGTTTGATGCTGACTCAGGCCTGGAAATAGAGATCTGATTTTTAAATCATGACTACGGAATCTCGACGACCTGTCAAGTCTCTGAATACTAAATTACCATGATCGCGACACAGCCGACCAGTGTCTAAATCGGGTTTGCTCAACGTGAGCTCTTGCATTGGGCCTTTTTGGTATGGATGTGGAACATCGGTATGACAGGGAAATGGTCAAGCAGTGCATGCTGCCATGAATACAGATCTTTCAGTCGAATTCATGGACAAAGGCTTCAGGAGATTTAAGCATAGCCAGGAAGAGAGCATTGTGATTCGGAAGAGCATCTGGTCCCGACAGGTACTAGCCAGCGAGCAGATTATTCACTAGCAAAGTTTTAACCGGAAAGATAAGGCGTTCAGGCCAACAGTTAGCAATGATTTCAGTCTATTCAGCAGATATTATTGTAGTCCATGTTCCCGTGAATAATATTCATCCACTTTGGTCCGTCACAGGATCGCCGCGGCTACAAGCAGTACAGAACTGGGTAGTACGACAATCCGGAATGAAAAAAACTCCAGCTCAGCGAATTTGATAATATTGTCTCGTGATCAAACTATTACGTGACAGTGTGGTACACACAATAATGTCATATCCTTCAAAGTCTTTCTTTTCACCTCGTCCATGCCTTCGTCAGATAGGAAAGTTCCTCTACAGGTGTTTGAGCGGCGAATGTGCCATCCGAGATGTCGCCTTTTAAAACGTAAATTCAAATTAGGGATATCTAGTCCTTTTGAGACTATTAGAACAGATACTGCCAGCTAGTTTCGGTTCTGTTGAACCAAGTTTCAAATAAAACGGACTTGGGGTTGGAGATCTGGCACGAGGCTGTGTACTTTGTGCCTCGACGGCTCGGCCTCCCGCTAGCCACTTCGCAAATGGGGAATTACGCAGTACTGTTGCAGATACTAATTCGTCTGAGCGAATTAGGCTTTCAGCACGCGACACTTACAACACGTCATTGCTGAACTCGCAAGCGTTAGGCGTTCCAAGAGAAGCAAATCAATGACCTGTTCCGTGGTTCCAGGCAAATGGTCACTTTGAAGCACAAAATTTCACAAATCGATACAGTCAAATGATAAACTTCAAGTATATACCGTACCCCACCCACCTTTGGTTTCACCCACCTTTGGACCGCTTTTGCCACACAAAGTGAGGGCATTCGACTTACACCAATTTGCTCAATTCTGCCTATATCGTGAAGGTTTTTTAGTCAATCAATAGGGTTTTGAGAGTTCTCTCCATTTTGGGTGCCATTTGGTGTTTTTGTGAATCGGACTGGCGGTGGGAACTGGCAGAAACTACCCACTAGTTGTCTCCTTCCGGGACGGGCAATCCTCATGCATCGTGAATCTTCTCTCCACGCCACCGACTGATCTACCCACCATGGCGCCCAAAATGAAGCCAATTGGGAGATCCCGAGACTATACGAAGTCTCAAATGGACGAGGCACTAAAAGCAGTGCGAGAAAATGGCGTCACCACCCATACAGCGGCCAAGCAGTATGGAGTACCAAAGACCTCACTTGTGAGGCAATTAGACGATACCAAATCGTCTGATGAGCATACCCAACCTGCCCAACGACTCTCTAAGTCTCAAGAAGAGAGTATCGAAACTTGGATCTCACGCCAAGATAAGTTAGGCTACGCTCCAACAGTCTCCCTTGTCCGTTCTCTTGTCACAGCCCTCCTCAAGAAAAATGGCGATATGAAGCCCCCCAGCAAGAATTGGGTTTCCGGCTTCAAAAAGAGGAACCCGGCGATAGCTTCGAATATGGGTAGAAAGCAGGAAGCCGAGAGGTTTACCGCATTCACTCCCAAGGCAGTCAACTAGTGTTTCGACCGGCTTGAGGACTTTGGTTGGGTGGAACCCGACTTGATAGTCAATATGGATGAAGGAGGTGTCATGGAAAGGAAGCAGTATATTCACTTCCTTCGCATTTCACATGATTTAGTCGGAGAACTAATGAGTTTATAGGCTACGACAAATTTGTGCTCGGAAGCAGTGATGGCCGGTCTACGGCAGTCAAAGCCAACGCTGCTCAAGCCCTCGTTACGGTGATAGGCTCAATCACCGAAAAGGGTATTCATTTGCCCCCGGGCATTATATTCAAAGGAAATAAGCTTCAGATGCAATGGTTTACCAAGCAATTAAAGTCAATCGTACCCCCTGAGTGGGGTTTTGAGTGCTCTGAGAATGGGTGGACCAGCAACTATATTGCGGTGAAGTGGCTACGAGATATTTTCGTCCCTGCAATCAACAAGATACGAAGCGACGATGGATCTCGAGCAGTTCTTCTAGTCCTCGATGGTCACGATAGTCACTGGAGCGAAGTGTTCATGACTATGTGCTATAGGCACAACATCAACCCGTGCTGGCTGCCAGCACATACTTCTCACGGGTTGCAACCCCTCGCCAATGGGGTATTCAGCGTATTCAAAGCAGCATTCGATAAGGCAATGGAAGACATCAATAGCCAGACAGATTCGACTCCTCTCGGCAAAATCAACTTCATCAAATGTCTCGTACAAGCCCGCAAGGCCGTCACCAAACGAACGATCAAAAATACCTTCAGACATACGGGAAAATACCTGATCTCTCGTGAGAAGACATTGCAGCATCCTGAGATCAGACCAGAAAATGCCCCTGAGCCAGAATCTGAAGTTTCTGAGCAAGATTCTAGCGACGACGATACTCGCAGTGAATCTTCTATTGAGGAGGTTGATGAGAACTTCGTGACCAGAGACTATGTCTTGAGTCTGGCCCCACAAGATGACAGAACGGCTAGATATACAGCCAAGATGGTTACCGAAGAGATCGACTCGCTGAGGGCACAAGTTGCCCTATTAGAAAGAGAGAATCGTGGCCTCAAGCAAGAAAAGAGGTCCGAGGAGTTGAAACGCCGAAAGGGTATACTCAACCCCAACGCGGATTTCATGACGATGTTTGAAACAGGTGATAAGAACCTTACCAAAGAAGCGCTAGATGCACTCCCACGGCCTCAGAAACGCCAGAAAGTGGCTGCAGTTGAAGTTGAAGATGAGGAGGAAGAGGTTGAAGATGCATCCGAGCCCGAGGTTTTGGAGGAAATCTTGGTGCGCAGTGGGCGCAGAATTCACAGAACAGCTAGATAAGCTGATTGGGAAACTTCTCACGATCATTTTGATACTATTTGCGGACGACGATACCCTCAATTCAATTAGTTGTGGCTGGCTAAAAGTTCTCTATTTGTGTGTGGAAAGCGGTCCAAAGGTGGGTGAAACCAATGGTGGGTGGGGTACGGTATATGGTTGCTAAGCTGAAACTTTGTGAGCAAGACTGTCCGTCCGTATAGACACGAAAAAAACAAGCAAATAAGACATTTTCCTAGCGCCTCTCTTCTTTTCCTATATTCCCCCACTACCAGGCTCTCAGAAGGCTATCCATCCCCATTTACTTGGAAGGAGGGGCGCCGCCGCCGCCGCCGCCGCCACCGCCAGAGGCAGAGTTGGCCACACCGCCAGATTCGTAGTAGAAGGCTGCCGGGGTGACGGTGCTGCTTTCAGTGGCGTTGATGCCGAAAGCGATCCATGCAAACAGGCCATCGGCCAGGTCATCACCAAGGTAGGTGAACTCAAAGAAAGGGTCGACGCCATCAGTGGCAGTCTCCTCGGACAAAATACCGTCGTCGGCATTGGTAGTGATCTCCTGCGTGTTGTCGCTGTAGGGCGAGATCTCGTCGGCGGCGTAGATCAGGTCCTGGTCGAAGAATGCCTGGCCGACGTGACTGGAGGTGACCTCGTTGCCAAGGGTGCCGTTGGGGTACATAGTGGCGTTGGTGTGGATCAGAATGTGAATGTGGGTGGCCCGGCTGGTGTAGTGGCCTGGGAAGGTTGTCTCGAACTGCGCAACACCGTCGGTGTCGGTGGGCTGGATGCCGCGGAGCCAGGTCTTGTCGATGTTGGTCTCGTCGCTGCTGTCGCCATTCCCGGAAGCGACCACACCGGAGTAGACGCCGGTGGAGTTGCAGTGCCACATCTCAAGGTAGACGTTGGGCACTGGCTCGCAGGTGTTGACATCGATGACCTGATAATCCAGCACAGTGTCGATACCCTCCTGCGTCTCGCGGATATCGCGGCGGATGTACTCGCCGCCGACGTAGTAGGGGCCCTGAGTGACATCCGGGGTCAGGATGCAGGACGCATTGCCAGTGAAGAGGGTTGCTGCGTCAGTGTTGGCCGTGTAGCCAAGGTCGGTGGCATTGTGGTCGGTGGCCAGGACAGTATCGAGATCCCGCTTCGACTTGAGACCACGCTTGGCGCGAGCAGCCTCGGCGGTGCGCTCACGGCGGGCGGCATTCCTGGCCTCGATGCCGCGGGCCTTGAGCTTGGCCGAGCAGTGGCTAAGGTCGCGGGCCTGGGCATTGGACATGTAGTCACGGCGCTCCTGCAACTCCTCGGCGATGGAGTGGCCGGGGTGAGCAACGGCGGAGCCGGCGAGGAGCGCGGGGATCAGTGTGCTGGTGAAACGCATCTTGATGGCCGGTAGACAATGCCGGGTGCTGCTAAGGAATAAAGAGCGAGTGGCTTGTGTGGCTGAAAGACTGTGATTGTGACGAAAGAGAATGGCTAAAGGAGGAAGCTATGGTGGGGGCTTGTGGTCCGAGAGTGTGGTGATGAGTAACTCGAGACCGATGATGGGCTGAGGCCATCGCGATGTCTTATAGCCATGATTCTCCTGTCCGTCGTCGCCCCGTTACGCGTCCTGTGGGCTGTGATATCAAGTTGATGGAGGCTGAAGGCGCATTTCCTGGAGAGTTGCCAAAGGCGTTGAGACCTAGTCGTGTGAATTGTGGGACTGGATGGACCGCTCTGCAGGGGGCCGTGTGGCACTCAGGGACGGAGATGGAGACGGAGACATTCGTAAGTACTCAGGGTAAACGCGGGCCTGCAGGCGGCTGTGCTGGGCCTCTGCTAAGAAAACACCAGCCTTGTGGGAGGAAACATGTTTGGTGGTTCCGACCCGTTGGTGCGCGCAAACACTTACACCCAATGAGCCTGCCGCAAAAACTCAGCTCCAGCCTCGGTTGAGATGCCGCCAGGGTTCAGCGTAGTCGACCTCGGGCAGGACGAGCGCCAAGCATGGCGTACGCGGACGGGAAGCGGGCGGGGGTCCCACGGGACGAGACAGCCACAAACCACAACGCCGAGACTTTCTGCATTGAGATGTCCCGGGGTCTCGATTGGAAAACTCTCCCTCGGGATTGGCCACAGCTACAAGTCAACACACGTCAGCCTCGGGACGTGGGAATGTGGACGGCCTCCTTTTCCGGGGTTGGCCAATCACCCTGCACCTTTTTTTGTTTTTTTTTTCGTTTTCGTACTTTCTTTTTCTGGCTCCTGGTCATCGTCATTGTTCGTTCTCACTGTGGTCGGCAAGACTGTCTTGGACAATTTTGATGTCATCAATTGTAAACTCACTAGGCCCAAGCTCACAATGCTGACGATGGTTATTAATTTTGAGGTTGCAACACTTACGCGCCGCCCTCACCGGGCTGGTTCCAAGGTTGCTGGCTCGCGAAGGAAGTCCACATGAACAGCCTTGAGATACACTAAAATACATTATCTCAGGGAGGACGGCCAAAAACCCTGCGTGTCTGGGATAGGCCCAACCAGGTGGGAAACAAGTGTCCTGTGGGCCGCAGGAATGTGTATTCATGCAACGTACTCCGGACACAAGTGTAGTCTATTCCTGACCCAGCTGTTCAAGTGTGCAGGCGTGACTAGAGGCTGATGCCAGTTGATCCATGCCTGCACACATAGCTGCCCAAGACAGAAAAGGGGGCTTAGCGGCACAATGCCCGCCCATTACGCACACGGCCACGCCTTGTGGGGGTCATTAGCGGGCTTCCTCAACTATGAGGTTATGCCAGTGCGCGCGTAAACGCTTATCCGTGATTTTGCACCGGCTCCGTATCACCTTAAACAAAGGTGAGGTCTGCAGGGATACGAAGCGGATCTCACATGCATTTGAGGATGTGGCCTTTAAGCTTCTCACTTGGCAGTTCACGCAGGATCAAAGTACCTAGGTAAATGAAGGTTCGGATGGAATGGTTCTATTAACGATGGTTCGCCTTGGAAAACTTCCAAACGAAGTCAAATTTTGACCATGCCCTCGTTTTAGCGGTGAAAACCCTGTACGGAACTTGAAAGGCTGTCTGACACGTGAACTACGGTAAGAAGACAAGGATTATTCTTGTATACTGCTTGATACTCGCTATCAAGCATAGGACAAGACTCCGGGATTTTGGAGAGAGGGCGCTTCTTTCTCTGTTTCATAAATCCATCATGCTGTAATTCCCATTCCAAGTTGAGTTCCGAGAAACGCAACGCAATCATTGACAGCCAGACCAAGTGGAGCTGTCCGACTGGACCAAACTTCAGGCCCGGCCACTTCTCCTGCATCCTTGCAGTTTAACAGAATGCTGAGCCTGACGAGACAACGGTCACATACAAAGGCCTTTGCAGCGATGATTCAGTTGCTCAAGCCTGATGAGAGCGAAACGTGAAGTATAACAATGGTGCCCAAAGTCAAGGACTGTCAAACTTCCAAAGTCTGGACACATCTCAAGACGATGGACTGTGGCCCACCGGCGCTCCTGATAATGAAACTCTGCCGTAGAGTCATTATGGAGACTTTGCCCTCCATTTCCACACCTGGATAGGTGGATAGGGTCAAAGTCAGGAATTTTATGCTCTTTACTAGACCACCAGCTGATGAGCGCATAGCTTATTATAGCGGACGATCCTACTAACCTTCCTACTAAACAGGCTTTTTATATAGCATACCCGTTATCTTTTCATTTGCCATCACTCCACGTATTATCTTGGGTTTTTCCATGAGAATAGCACTAAAGAAATCCCTTCGCCTGCATGTAAGCGTTGGTGTGGGTTTCTGAGCGACTGTCAAGTGCCCATGGCCCTACGGGTTATAGCCAATCAAAGGGTACGGGTTGGAGTTAGTCAGCCAGAGGGCCGACTACTACACCAACCGTCAGGGCGACGAGGTTAGCGATAGCTTCTTCCTCCCTCTTTAAGCAGAAATCAGAACCCGTGCCCAAACACGTACGGTCTGCTTCAACCCATTTGCACGTGCAAAGAGTCCTTGACCCTCGCCGTCAGGGCCGTACCAACAGTTGGGCTTGAAGTTGAAGTCCTTCTTCGGCCAAAGATCCAGAACTCGCCCCTCACAAGGGATTGACCTGCTTGACAAATGTTTGTCAACGAACCATGATACCATGATCCCAAAAAGCCACAGAAATATGCACTACATGGGTTGCAACTCTGAAGGTGAGGAAATTCCGCAATGGTTACTGGCGATAGATGAGAGCAGGAGAGGCGGCGATGGGACAGAGAATACTATCTGCCGGTGTTCCCAGCATCCCCAGAATAGCACCAACATTATCTCTACATAATATATGCGCCATTGACGTTCTGGAAAAGAAGAAGTAGAGATAATGCCACCGATCATGCAATTCGATAAGTCATACACATATTAAAGTGAGATCTGGTGCGTGTTTTGGAAGATGCAGAAGGCATGAGACCAATTCGTCAACTAGCGTTGCGCCACGCACATCCACTTGCCATCTATGCATATGGGGAGCAAGATAGTTAAGGATTATATGCAAGGCTATTTGGTACTCCGAAAAGATCATAGAAATGCCCTGCCCAGAGCTGCGGTGTCGGTCCAAATCCTGCAGGAGCCATCATCTCGACAACGCACAGTTCACCCAGATGAACGAGGAGAGAAGTCAGCCCGGTGATATGACAGAGTGTTTCAGGACCATCGAAAAGTGCAATAATGTGCCGTCCCCGGCGGATTTTATGCCTATGCGCAAATTTGATGGCATCGAATCTTGTCAGTGTCTTCTGTAGTACCATCAAGTGTCATCGCCCACCCGGGGTCACGGACGCAGCCGACTATTTTTGCTGGATGGACGTTGGACTTTATGTTTTTCATCCCCATGCCGCCAAAAAGCTTCAGGGTCCCTGCTCTCATCTCGACGTGGGCTACCTAGGTATACAGACAAGATTGTTGCCGGTCTCGAACAATTCGTGCATGACAACATTTTAGATGGAGAATCGAAGCCGCTGCGCCTGCAAAGATTCGTTCATGCCGAGTTGGGTGTGTGTTCTACGGATCACTCACATTGATCAGCTGCCACACGACTCGGACGATGGCCCTGGGCACGAAGGGGAGATCCCTTCGGTGTGATTGATGACAGGTCAATCTTGGAGGTTTGGTCGGGCTGAGAGGGTTGGGGTTATGTCCACACGGCATCAAGGTAATACTGCCAGCCAATCCTTCCGCCCCTTCTTACATCGTAAACCACATAGGATTAGTTACAATACAAAGCAGGTCTGCTTTCCTCGTACAGCCCCAAACAGCCGCCGCAGGATGGACAGCAAGGGCCTCGGGGCCGGTCACCAGCCCTGTGTCTGTGCTGCGGTCTGTGCTCTACGCTCTTGTCGCATCGGCGGGTGTATACGCTGTCTTTCTCGCCTTGCTCACCGTTCCGACCCTGCAGAGGCACGTCATCTATCTTCACAGCCTCACCCAGACCTGGGGTCAAGATCTCAACGTTCCCGAGCAATGGGGTTTTTTGCACAATCAAGTCATGCCCTTCGCTCTCGACACACCAGACGGGGAGACGCTGCATGCTTGGCACACCCTCCCGCTGGGGCTTTGTCGACAGCACGAGGAAAGGATCCTGGAAGAACCCTCCGGGCTCGCACCCGACCTTAACGGAAGGCTGGCCTTTGAACTTCTGCGGGGCGACCCCAAGTCGCTGCTGCTTCTGTACCTACACGGCGCCGGAGGCACTCTCGGCTCAGGCGACAGACCAGCTAGCTACCGGGGTGCATCTCCTGGCGCACCACACAGGATTCACGTCGTGGCCGTTGACTACCGTGGCTTCGGCCTGAGCACTGGAACTCCTTCTGAAGAGGGTTTGATGACAGATGCCATGACCTTGGTCAACTTGGCCATGAATGAAGCCGGCCTCCCAGCCCACCGAATCGTCGTCTGGGGCCAGTCTCTGGGCACTGCAGTCGCTACTCGCTTGGTTAACGACATGGCCCTCCGCCCCCTCCCAGTCCTCTTCTCGGGACTTGTCCTCGTCGCTCCATTTGCAGACGTACCATCGCTTACGGTCCCCTACCGTGTGGCGGGCAGGATTCCTGCTCTCGGCCCCATTGCGCGCTTTCCTCTCGTTTTCGATGCCCTCAATACTCTCATACTGGACAAATGGCCCACCATGGAGAGGCTGGCTGGTTTTGTTCGTCGATGTGAGGCCCTTCCGGTCGGGCCTAAGACATATCACATCTCCATCATCCACGCACAAGATGATCTGACCTTACCCTGGCATCACAGTGAGCAGTTGTTCTGGCACGCCGTCAACGCCTCCCTGCCCGGTGGAATCAGCCCCGAAGAGTTCGACAGGCAGAAGGAAGCGACGACCGTGCATGCGGACGCCGGCGGCTGGTCTGTCATACAGCACACAAACAAAGGTGTCGTCAGAGAGCACATCACCCAGTACGGCGTCCACGACAAGATAATGGGATATCCCGTCGTAAGCCTGGCTGTGCTGAGGGCATTTGGAATCGACTAGTAATTACATTCAAACTCGTTGGTGACCCCATGCATCTAGAGAAAACATAAACCAGCGCCGTACCATGGAATCAACATGCAGTCCGCATTGCCTTAACTCCAGTAGCTGTGTACATGCATATTGTATCTCTGGGTGTTCCCTGAGGCTCTAATTGATCCACTAATTTAAGTAGCAATGCTTGGGACTGCCTTCCAGGCGGCGGTCAGTCGTACCTCCTGATTTAAGTACACTCATCAGTTATTGGTAAATTCCGGCAGGAACTAGAATCAGCAACCCCGATGTGATTTGGACCTTACCGGTAGCTATCTGCCTGGTGCCAGTGTAGATGGCTAGAACCACTTTTCACTCCTTGCAAAACAAATACCGAAAACCTCCATTCCAAATGTGCTAACGACTTTATCTCCCTTCCAACACCGTGAGCTGTTTCTGGTATCGTCGACTCTCAAGCGTCTGCTGTGCAGGAAATTTCTGGATCGTGACGATTTAACGGCGATCTTGCCAGAATCTCTCCACGCCATGGAAACAACACCTCCAAGGGGTTACCCCTTTGTCCTCGCTGTGCTCCTCAGCTGCGTGGCGATGCTCAATATCGTCAATTCCGCCATTATCCTACAACTCGCTCCTGAGGTCAATGTCACATCACATGTGTCCTCTTCACAGACGCATGCGCCAGTCATCGAGCAACGTGATCATCAAAGTCCAGCCAACACCCAAGCGGCATATGGAGAGGACTCTACCAGCTTCTTCGTCAATCGTGACTTCATTCCTGGCAACATCACCGAAATCACCGACAAGTATCTTTTTGACTTATCCATCCACAGATTCGAGGCCAAGCGAAAGTCCCGTCAACCTCCCACTCTCAACTGGTCTTCCGATGGGTGCACCAAAGCACCTGACGACATTGGCACATGGGACTTCTTGCCTGCGTGTCATCGTCACGATTTTGGCCTCCGAAATTACCGCGAGCAAGGGAGATTGGACAAGACAACGAAGCGCCGTATCGACGATCAGTTTTTGGAAGAGTGAGTGGTCAACAAGTGTAGAGACTGTCTCCCGCGTTGTGTCGTCATTAACTTTTTGCGGCCCATTCTAGTCTTGAGCATGAGTGTGATACCCACACAATAACCCACCGAGCTTGCAAGGCAGTGGCAAAGCTGTATTATGGTGTGGTGAGGCGTATGGATCCGAGAAAGGGAAGGACTTGATGATTACTCGAATTGGATGCCAAATTGACTGTGGGTTCGTGATTTCATATTGCTAGTGCTTGCTAAACTCCTTTGGTAGGGTCTATTGCATGACTACCTACCTAGGTAGGTATGGGGGCTAGGCCTGAAAGAATGATGACAACCCTGGAAGTTCTACCTATTCAATCATCAATGATGTCAGTTTCTGTACTCTCAATCCTTGATCTACCCGGGTATGGAAAAGAAGCATCCAGCCAGTTCGGACCCAACCTAAATGGCTGGGATATTGGGCTGGATAACCGCTGAGCAGGAGTCCCCTAGCCGCAATGCCTGTTACAAGAAATCGCGCAGCTATTGTTCGCGAAATGTCTGTTTCCGATCCGGTAAGGCGGACCGGGAATCTGCCTGCTGATTTCAAATCTGAAGACTCTGACAGGTTCCCGCTCTGCTCATTTGTCGAATCCCAGCATACACCATACCTGGTTGGTTTCGTCCTTAATCCGGTCACGGTACTTTTTTTTTTTTTTATAAAAAAAAAAAAAAAAAAAAAAAAGCCTGGGGGCGGTTCCTTCATACAGTCATAAGCGCTCAAAGACCCAGCGTTAAATAATAAACACAATACCGATAACAGCAGGTCAGTATCTAGTGACGGCATTCCAATCTGCAAGGCTCAGCTGTGAGAAACTGTTTTATACCTGCTATGAAATTACACTTCCACAATAATCTTTCAAGTGTCTCACACTTACAACTAACGTAATTATCATTAAAAGGTCCATGACGGTATTAGTCACGTTTGATCTAAAATAAAGTGACAGGCACAGCCAACCTGGCATGCCTCGCCTCCTCCCCCAAGTGACCTACCTACACTTTCGAAAACTGTAGTCCCAAATTTAGGGGAGATAAAGGCTTTGGTGCGACTCATAAATAAATAGGTAGACGTTTGATAGCGCCCCGAGGTTGGCAGAGGCAAAGTGGGTATCGTATCCAGAAGACAAATTTGTCTGCGTGAAAACGTCGACACTATTCCGCGGTGTCATGGCCCGGAGAACAACGAAAAAATTGAAGTAATGGTAACTGTAAGGGTCTAGACTGAGTGTCACACTCTAACGTCTATTTTCTCTATGAACAAGAAGACTTCTCTGGGGAGAGAAGTCCTTCCCCTTTGACTAACGTACAGGTTCCTACTGATCTATGTACTTGGTTGTCGTCCTTCGCTGGCCCTTCTTGTAGATGCTAGCAGGTTCTGTGTGGAATCGTGCTGTGGGTCAGTGGGTCGCACGAAGGGCCCTGGCCCTGAGTTCTGTTGACAAGGGTCCATCCCATTACAGTAACCATGGACACGTCGAGGAACCCAGGTGTCAGCCCGAACCACCGAGCAAGCTAGAAGGCGTACATGTTGACAACAGCACATAATACCAGTATATCATTCATTATAAGAGCAGTTGCCAGCCACCAGTCACGTATTCTTGGGGGGCCAGTTGGATCACACCGTCCAAGATGACGGTTTTTCCGTTCAGGCAGCTCGCAAGCAAAGCTATGTAGTCCGCCCACGTCGACCATCCTTGAACCCAGGTCAGAAACCGATTGAGTCCCAGAGGAGCGAAATGCCATGTACAATAGTACTGGGCGCCCGCAATGGGTTGGATGGAGGCAATCTCACTGAAGGTGGCCACCTGGCACAGCACACCAGCCGCGACAACCTGATAGCTGATGACCCACACCGCAGGACACCATTGACGAGTGCGAAATAATATCGCTGCTTGGGTGTAAGCCATATTGCGACTAAGTAGCTTGTCATTTGAGCACGTTGAGGATATTGGGGTTTCGCTGCAACATTGCCATCTTGTAGTCCACATGCCATTGGCTATGCGGCAGTCTTTCGGAGGTTGCCAATGTTAGTATTTACGAAGCTCACAAAAGGGTATTCGGGAGATTCGTAGCTTGAGATATTTCAGAGAACTCACGCCTCTAGACGACGTAAATACATAAGCACCGCATGAGTAAGCTGCCTACGTCTTCCGCCGGCCCACTACGAGAAAGCCTCATTGTGCCCCCCACCCAAATGGTGGTCCGTACATGTGATGGCAGTGCGGACGAGACGACATTTTGAGAAGTCTGAGGCTTTGTGTCCTCGATCCTATCACCCTTGTAACTCGGCTTTCACGTCCATGGTACCAGCGTTTCATGCATACATGGTGTCGCATCCACCGGACCATTGGGGCAGGCCTAGACATATTGTATGGACCGCAGGAGCACGTGCTGCGTCAAGTTTTTGTATTCCTCTTCCTAAAGCTGGCATCCCACCGCATACGAACGTGCTGTGGTACCAGGGTTTTCCGACTGTCTGCTCCCCAGCCAATGCCAATGCCTGAGCCAAAGAGAGGCGGACTGCCACGCAGGGCTCTGACGGACGAAAGCACAGCCACGTCGTATGGCCACGGCACTCTTCGTTGCTGCAGGTTTATTAACTCTGTTTTACTGGAGATCTTTGCTCTGTGTGCGGTCATTCCAGTACGAGACTAGGTCTGAATCATGTAACTTTGAGGTTACTGCCCTACCCGAGATTGTCCCATATCAAGCCCGCGGACATGTAGAGGTATCCATCTAGATATCCCACTCCCTAGGACATCATTTTTGCCTTCTTCACTCAAATTGACTCAATCGAGCGGCGCCAGGGCAGCTCGGCATTCAGAGAAGCGCTCACCTCGACGGGTGCTCACCGAGAAGTGCTGCAGCCATGACGGCTGAGTTTGACGCCGTGAGTGACTCTGTGGTGGGCGGCAGACGAGACTAGTTGTCAGAACCCAGGAAGCCGCCGAGGCGGCTCTGCAGGCCAAGGATTCGTCGCCTGGGCACGTAGCCTGAATCGATCGCAGTCTAGGCGAGTGTCCTCCCCGGGCACACATTGAGTAGAGCGTAGCACTATCAAAGGGCCGCAGAGCGGGACTTGTGAGGTTGGCGGCAGCTTTTGTTGCTGCTTCCGGGGCCCAGGGTACGAGATCCTGGTGCTCTCGCCCATCATGCGGCATCACCTCAGTGATGTGAGTGAGGCGGATCAGGACCGGTAAGGAGACTCAGTATGACATTCCAGCAGAAGCCCACGCAGACCGAGACAAATTGGCGTTTCTCGACGGGGACGAAGACAAAGTTAAGCAGCATGACCCAGGGCCAGATCATCCAGCCGGTAGAGAGGACGACAAACAGCTTTGCCCTCCAAATGGCGGCTATCTCGGCAAAGGTGTCGACGCGAAACCAGTTGGTCCAGACGAGGAAGATGGTGAGGAAGGTGACCATTCCGACAGTCTGATCGAGAACTAGCTTTGCGACAATGCAGGGCCATCTGACTCGGGTGCGTGTGGCCCTCAGGGACTCGAAGAACTTGGCAGAGGAGCCCTCGCTGCTCATGCGGCGCTCCTCGTCGTCGTCCTTCTTCTCTGGCTTTCGGGGGGCTGGCGACTCGGCCGGGAGTGAGTGGCGGCTGGGAAACAGGCGCTCGAGGAAGACGTGCCAGCAGTAGCCAAGCTGTGCCTGGAAGAAGCCGTAGATGGCAAACTCGACGATACGCTGGCGGTCGATGGGCGGGGGCAAGGGGTCCTGGGAGTGCCAGCGCGAGGCCAGCTGGGCGGTGATGTTGGCACCGGCCTTGAGGAAGAGCGCCCGGATGGCGGTTGTCATGAGCGGTCCCATGACGGGCGAGGGTCACCACACGGGTGATGTGTGTTGTTGGACGAGTGAGACGAGTGATTCTGGCTCAGGTCATGATCATAGCAGAACTTGTAGTTGAGGATGAGGACACGTTCCAAGTGATGTTGCGTTGTGCAATCTCAGGGTTAGGGCGCCTTCATCAACACGACCTCTGCTGCCAGCCAGCCTTGAAGCCCTGAAGCCTTGAAGCCCTGAAGCCTTGAAGCCCTGAAAAGCAACGGCGAGTGATGGGAGCAGAAGAAGCGCAGCGGGTTCTTGGAGGTTCATGGTCAGTCACGGCGATGGAATCTGTTCATAGCCTGGGCCAAGGTGTCGATGCTCTGGCACGGCTGCCCAACCTTGGTCAGACTAGCCCTGGCCACCAGACAGCCCGCCGCTAGCCCGCAATGTTCAGTTAGTCTTTGTTCTACCAACAAGGTCTTTGTCTGAGACAAAGCCGTGCGCCCCCAAAAGACCATTGTACTCTAGCTCCAAAGCATTCCAGCATTACAAGTCAATCATGAGAGCCTATAAAATACCGGTAGACAAGCCTGTAATTAGTAGTGGTCATCTACTTCAGCCTTCCCTCATCAGCCTAACACCTTGCACAACTTCCTTGTCTTTAATAGCCAGCTACAGCTCGTGCTTGCAAAACTCTAATCAAGCGCCGCCAAACATGTCATCCCCGAACTACGGCGATGAGCAACTTACACAGCAAACTCTAGACATGTTCGAGTCCGGGAAGATGGACGAGCGCCGACTTCTTGAAGCCATGACCGAGTTAAGCAGGAGGATTGATGAAGTCCCCAATATGGAGGGCCCTATCACTATCTATCTCGGCGGAGACGCAGCTGGCGTCTTCAACAACGTCAGAGACCACTCCGTCGGCGGCCTTTGTTTTCTTGTGAGCACTCCGCTAGAAAGGAGCGACATCGCACGGGTCGTAAGCAGTCTAGAAGTTGGCAGCGTTCTGCGAGAACTCTTGGAAAGTCGCGCCCAGCTACAACGTATGATGGATGGGGTGCCACAGATCATACAGACACTGGTATCAGACGCAGCCAACTTCCCGCCTGTCTTCATTTCTCCCTCTCTCAAGGTAATCATCCCGCGCTGGCAAATTTCTTATGCAGTCAAAATGTACGAGCTCGCCTTTGATAACCACGGGGACAGCAAGTTAAATTTGCTTCCTGATTTCATCATCTCGTATATGGTTGCGACTACATCAAGGCCGCATGCATCGCCAACATGCTTGGAATGCTTGATTCTGGAATCGTCAGTCCAAAGCCACGTCCAAGCCTTGGGCAAAGAAGGGAAGTATGTACCTGTCCTCCGTTCTGTCTTCGACAGGGTGAACCACGAGTGCGAAAAACGCTACCACATCAAACCAATCCTTTTTGAAGACTTCGAGCAGAAAGAATCGTAAAGGTGTACCTAAGTTCTCTATTAATAAATCACATAATCTATTGATAGTTTGCATACTCTATTGGCAAATTGCATACATTAGGCAATTGTGTATGTTATAAAGAGACCTTGGTAGCCACGAATATGCCCTGTATAGATTTAATGTCAGAGATCAGAGATTTGCTACCACAAAATCAGACTGTACACTAGTACATCCTTCACTAATACCATAAGCTTCGTGTAATTAACTGCTAGGGATCCAATCCGGGGGATTGTAAATTCTGATATTTTGGCTCAACTAGCCAGAAGACTATTCGGTCTCTATTTTCTAGCAGTACATAGATTCATATCACCTTGGTAACACTCGCGCTAACCAGCTTCTGTCAATTTGCGCAGGTATTAATCAGTTGGTGTGGGGGTGAGCCGAACTTAGAAGTGTGTCCAAGTTTCTACCTGCTTTTGCAATGTACCCGTATACTGTCCGATTTCGCAAGTATCAATTTCCACGGCTCTGAATTCTAATTTGAACATCATTTCGGTATTGCATTTCTTCCAATTTGAAAATAGCTAAGTGGGAACGGTCTATGGTCATTTGCATTTGTGTTGTTGATCTCCACCCACCCTAAGTGTCAAGCCGGGGCAGCTGTCCTCGCGGTACAGCAAAAGGGGCTGAGCAAGCTTCCGCGCGAGGGCAGCAAAGAGATATGTTGAAGGAAGTCCGAGACCTTTGCGGAATCGTACATTGCTCTAGCAACCGGAATTGCTAGAGGCCGCCAGATGTCAAGAGCTATTCCTCAGGGGTTGCCATGGCGAAGTACGTCGATAATTGGAAAATAAAGAGTCATAAACATGGCCAGGGAAAGGAGGACACCATCATCGCATGAGTGCTAACAACTTGGGCCGTCCCTCATATGGGGTGATCCCAGGCTACGCGGGACTTGAGGCACGATTCCAATGACTCACGCAACATACGGGGTTGCAGTCTTCTTGTCATGCAATCAATTCACTGCCACTAGACGAAGATAAACACCGATCAATATCGTGACATGGTCTGTTGTTGTATTGAAGGGACCATACACATATTCCCAGGCACTCAGCCAAGCCAGGAATAAGCCATACGCTGAGCTCTTCGGTCACTCGACAACTATCCCCGAAAGAGGAAACGAGCGCCATATCGGTCAAAATGCAGCCCCCAAGGATTTTCGGAATTGTCATTCTGACTTTCGCCACGGCCTCGATCGCAGAGATAATTACGCTCTGATCAATACACATCGCTGTGATTATGCTGTGGCTGACGTACAGTAACTACATTTGTAGTGTCTGGTTTCAGGAAACAAATTCGAAGACTGTTGTTGGTGCACAGACAATGGTCACAGTCACGAGTGCTTGCAAGCGAGACACAGGTACTGGGATGTGCAACGGTGATAATCTCAACTTCTGCAAGAATATCGGCGCGAATGGAGAGGTGGCGGCAGGTTGGAGCGACAGGCGTAAGCCTTTGTTTCCTACGACTGAGAAAGTCCTTTTCTTCTTTGTACATACCCTGATCTTGGGTGCGGACTGTTGCTATGTGAGCGGTAGCAGATTTGGGCGTGATTGCCCTGATCCATGAGGCAACCAAAACACTGCCTGGCCTTTCCGTTGGCGCATATTTTGTCGGGCGCTGGGAATTGTCGCGCAGCGCCATGCCAATCCCGAGACCTAAAACTGATGAGGACCTGGTTGAAATAATAAGTAAGGCTGTACCACATACTGCCGGAATCACACCCCTGAACCCAAGAGAAGAGGCGCCTTAGGGTACATATTCCCACATGGAAAGTACTTCTGTGGACTCTACCAGCTGAGAGCCCTTAGGAAAATATGCCTTGCCTTCACATGCAATGCACGCTACGACAAAACTTATCACTGACCACCAAAACTCTCTCCAGCCATCATCCATACTTACTTAGTATGTACTCCGGGAGCAGAATAACTATGGCGAGAGAGTGATGCGGCCAACGACATACCCTCCCTTTTTGCGGATGCGAATATCCAAATCCCAAGGCAATTAATCAAGCTGAAGGGCATTTCCAATTTAGGCACTTCACATATCTACTGCTAACATTCTTGCGAGAACTCCAAAATTATTTCACATTCGTACGCTTCATTTTGCCATCAAGAAAGAATTGTTCTCCAGATCCCACTTGTCTCCACGCTCATGAAAAGTTCACGGCTAGCTCTACCAAAGAGGTCAGCACGAACACAGATCGGACGAGATAAGTCCCGCAAGATCATCCCTCTGGCCGGCCCTCTGATCACTGGCTTGATATTGAACAGTTTCCATCATGAGCAGCCCTCGCCACGCATGACTTGTGGCCATACCCCAGTCCGCGGCGGTTTCATAAGGCAGTATCAGTCGGGGGAAGAGGAACTCTGATAACTGCTGAATCTTGGTGAGTTTTAGGCAGTCCGCATACGCTGTAGGGACCATATAATTTACTACCTAAAATATCCGTCACTAAGGTGCCGCCTTTACAGTAATCTTTGAAGATCGGCCAGCCGTCTTCCGTGCAAATATCGAATTTTTCGCTACTTACTCAAATCCGTCCTGTTCGGTGACAGATTCTTGGTTTTGCCATGATTTCTTAGAGTGAAGAGATCTTTGACAGCAAAGGCACACCCGCAAGCCAAGGAATTTCTTGGCCGCTTAAATTCATGCCAACTTGACAGGTGATCAGAGGCGGAGATCCCGCGCTGCCTCAAAGAGAACGTCAATCTCCGAACCCAATTGGTCTAAGATCCCATTATGGTGCACTGTCAAACCTACTGGCAGCCGTGGCCGTGACTTTAACCAGACATGTAAACACAGATGTTACTGTCTCAACATTGGGAGTGTCACCAGAGACATCCCCTGTCTTTTCCGCATTCGTGGTGCTCAAAGTGGTCGCGGCCTTCAAGGTCTCGGTCGCAATCATGGTTTCTGGCCTTTCTGTGTCATTGTGACAGTAATGAACGTCTGGCCCGTGGCAGGGGAGGCAGGGCAGGTCTTGGTTGCTAGGAAACAAATTTTTCAGTGATCAACTTCAAGTATTCAACGGCAGAGGGTGTGAAATACAGACCGTAGAGAATCAAGAAGATTGCGAAGCCGATGAGGCATACTCCCAGGACGAGGGAAAGTACGAGGGTAGTCACGAAGGACTGGGTCCTCTTGCTCCGCTCATCCTTAAAATGGTACTTCAGGAACGTCCTGTTGGGCATAGACTCCATTTCATACATTTGGGTGCCCTGCGTACTAGAATGCGCAAGGCCTGGCGGTGAAATGTGCGCGACTTCGTTTGGAGAATGGGAGCACGCGGACAGAAGCCGATACTTGTCTTCGGTAGAATATGAGGGTGGCTCTGAAACAGAGTCTGACTGGAAAGGCTGGTGAACGACACAGTTTCTGTTCTTGTTTTCGAACCCCATTTGTGCTGGCTGTCCTAGCGGAAGAGTTGAACACTGTATGTAATCTGTGGGCGGTAAGTGCGTCGGACCATGGGGGCCTTTATACGAGAAGCGCCCCTCAAGGTAGACGACTGAGCAAGTGTGCGGCTCGAGTCACTCACGTCTTTATGAAGCGGAATCTCGTCTGTGTTCGCCTTCAACCCGTCACCGCCTTTCATAATTCGGATTTGAGCATCAGAGGCAGTCACTCAGCCACTCACGGAGGAAAGGAGCCAGTCACGCAAGACATTGCTTTCATGGAGATTATTGTGGCCAGATCGACCACTATTAATTTGCGGCTAACTGCCAAAGATTGATGAAACTAAAGGAAACGGTCTAATGTGGTATCTCTCGTGTCATTGCAATTTTCCCCAGAACCCTTTCCTTGGACAAAACTGTCTCTCTTGCTGCTTCCCATTGCTCTCTCTTGTCTTGTCTGTCCAGTCTCGCCATGCTTAGGACATCTCGACATCATCGTCATCATCGTCACTGTCATCAACCTGGAGGCCATCCAGCTCATCGTCCGAATCGATCGTGTCCGCCATGAAGTAATCGATTGCACTTGGGAAGATGTCCTCGGCGATGGAGACGGCGACCTCGTGACCGGCGGGGAAAGTCTCAACATCCTCCTCGGGGAAGTCCTCATCCTCGTCATCCTCATCATCCGAGTCCTGGGCGCTGCCGCTCAGGGCAGCGCGCCTCTTGGCCTGGAGCTCTGCCTTGGCCTCGGCGCTCTCGGCGGCGCTGGTCCAGCGGCCGCGGTAGCTGAAGAAGTTGAAGAAGGAGATGGCGCCGTTTGTGGCAGACTCGAGCCTCTGAGCCAGGGCCTTGTACTCTGGCAGCTCGCGGGCGGCGGCGTCACGGGCCTTGCGGGCGTCGCCGGTGACGACGCCATCCAGCTGCTGGGCGGGGTTTTGTTTCTGGGCGGCCCAGAAGGCGTAGGCAGCGTCGGTCAGGCCCTCGGTGAGATCCTGGCCCGGCTTCCAGTTGACGCGCACGGGGTCTGAGACGAGGCCTGCAGAGCCGTCCTTGCCGTAACGGTACCAGAAGGTCTTCTCGAGCACCGAGTCGGAAAACCACTTGTTCTCGCCGAAGTGGAAGCGGATGGTGACACTGCGAGGCTCGCCGAACTTGTCCAGGCCGACGTCGCTGACGGAGGCAGAGGTGGGGATCTCTGGGCGGCCGACCTCGAGGCCCTTGAGGGCGTTGGCAAAGACCTCGAGGTCGTTTCCGGTGACGGCTGCCTCAAGCTCGCTGCTGGCGTGGTCAAAGACGACGGCCCAAAAGCCGGGGATCTTGGAAATTGTGTTCTGGCGGGCGGCCAGGATGTCCTTGGCCATCAGATACTGCTTGGCCGTGATCTCGGTGTCGACGTCGCTGAGGGAGGCCTCGATGAGCTGCAGCTCTTTGATGGCCGCAGGCTCGATGACAAAGTCCTCAGAGGAGTTCATGATGGAAAACAGATGGCGGTGGCGGTGTTTCGCTACGATGTCCTCGATCATACGGTGCAAACGGGACTGTACAGGTGTGTGCGGGTGAGTGAGGAAGGTGAGTGAGTGATTGAGTGGAAATGGCGAATGGAAGAGAGGGTGGGTATGCGGTGCGATGAGACGCAGTGTGTGGAAGAATTCAATTGTATAAATATTCAAGCACTACGACGTTGCATGGATCACACTACACCTGCAGGCTTATGTGAAAATTCGGGCGGTAGAGGGAAACAGAGAAAAAACAGAAGAAAAAAAATTCTGACGGGCGGCAGGCCGGTTTGCAAGGCCCACCAACGCAGACGACAGGGTTCACTAGTGGCCAACGGATAGGAACGAGTCAAATTTCATAGGACAATCTTTGACAGATTCATGCGCGCTACGAAGCAACAAGGCATGGTGTTATGTAAAGACCCGGAAGCTGCAGAACATGCCACCCTTTCCACCTCTCTGTCTTTGTTGCCAATGACGAAAGGAAGGACGAGGACGCCGAAAGGGGAAGTTGATATTGTCAGGGGGGGGGGCTGAGTCATGCTGGACCCTGAATCTGGGCACATCTGAGCTTACAGCGCCCTACAGACTGTCACTACCGGTGAGCCGGTGGGGAGGGAGAGAGAAAGAGGCGAGGATCAAGATAAGATACCGTCGGCCCACTTCCCAGCCTTATGCTAGGTACATAAGTAGTTAACCCAATTGAGTATCTACACTGCCTTGGTACTTATACCGGAATCCAGAGCATTACAATGGAATCCAGCGAAGTTTCTTGGACGCACCACCAAACTGCGTAGCCAAATTACCCATCACCCTGGTCCTGTTGCGCAGCGCCGTCACCACTAAAGGGCCAAGGTGGATATTGGCGCCAGCTTGTGCTTTGGGAAGTCCCGTAGAAGCTGACACGACGACCCATGATCTGAGCTGGGTGGTATCTATCAGTATGGACTGCTCCGATGCCAGGACATATATTAGGCGGGCAGGGAGCTTGAGCCGGGTTTTGGAATGTGAAGTGTACGTGCCGTAAAGATGGCCAGGCACTCCCACACTTTGCTTGCACTGTTCTGGTGCCCTGCAGCGCTGCCACTGGTTAGGACTCGAAAATGCTGCATGATTTCTGCGCTCTCGCTCCTCGCCGCCTCGCTACAAAGAGATGGCTTACCAAGCTTAAGTCTTTCAATCAGGCAAGGTTCGTAGAGCCTGCATCCAACTGCGGAATCGGCCTGCAAGACTTGAGGATATGAAGTCATGGCCGTCTGATGCGATGAGTCCAAGACTGGTCGGGACCTAGGGTAGCAGGTCGCTGGCCAAGAATGAGCCCAATATCCGATGATTCGGTAGCCGCGTGCTCTTCATCCGGGAGCTGGCAATTTGAATAGTCCGTTTCCCCTACGGCATGATCGCATGTTTCGCTGTCGAGGTGTGCACACGTCAACCACGTCACCTAGTCAGAGTCCTCGTCATGACCAGGCCAAACAATCTCCCGTTGAATCACCGCATAGGCACACCTCCACGCGATAAAAAGCCACACCACGACCAGGACGATGGTCATAACCGTGCTGAACCACAAGAGCCCTTCGCTACCCACGGCGCCGGCCACTCGGATGGTCGAGATGGTGAATCCAGCATTCGGAAACACGAAGCTCCACCAGCTGAGGTGGAACTTCCTGTCGGGCATGCCCGCAACCACGGCCATCAGCGCAGACGTGAAGAACCAGAAGCTCAGCCCCCAGAGGAACAGCGAGCAGTACAGGGATGCCAGCCTGACACCATCAGCCAACACCGAGGGGATGACCATGCCCTCGATGATGGGCACCTTGGCAGCAAAGATCCTGGGCACGTCTTCGGCCATGGAAACCAGTGCGGCACAGGTGAAACTTGGCGGCCCAACGGCGATGAACATGCCCGGGCGCTGTGCGGGCAGGCCATAGACCATCAGCCTGCTCAGATAGGTCGCGTACATAAAGATGGAGACCATGAAGCCCAGGCCCTGCGCCGCAAGGCCGGAAGCGATCATAGCCAGCGCCTGGGACGGCGTCTGGGTGCGCGAGTCGAAGGCGGCGATGGTGCCGGCGAGCATGACAGGGAATATGGGCAAGATCCAGGCTGGAGTCATGGCGTGGGCCTGCAGACGGCGCTTCTCCTTGACGGTGAAGAGAAGGTGGTACTGGATGACGGAGACCAGGAAGGTAACGGCGAGGTAAAGCCAGTAGGTAACGCGGTGGAAGACTGCAAGCCCGTGCTGTGCGGTGGGGGACAGGAACAGGCTGCCGTATTTCTCGGCATTTGACAGGAGGGCGGCGACGGACAGGAAGAAGGTGGAAACGAAGAGGGCCTCCTTGGGGCGTGTGAGAGTCTTGGAAAATGTATGCTTGTACAGCAGGAAGCGCAGCAGCAGACAGGCGGTGATGAGGATGAAACAGAGCAGGTCTAGAAGGAAGACGACCAAGCCGATGGTGTCAAGCCCACGAAAGCGATGTGGCGTCAGGCTCAGGGTGAGGGCAATACCACCGGTGGACATGCTGGTGCGACGGTTAGTTTCCGAGCGTGGTGGCCGTCCGGGTGCGACATGTCGGCCGTGATACGGGATTACGGTATCTGGTGAGCAAGGTTTGCTTACGTGACGGTGTACCATGCAAATGTGAAATGGCGTAGTCGTTCTCGCACCGATATTGGTGGCTGCAGGTATGTTGGGATCCTCTCGAGGGCCACCCTCGGGGTTGGCTCTCTTGTGAGGTCGCCGCCCTCGGTGGTTGATGCATCCGGGGGCGATTTGGCCTGTTTTTCCTGGTCTGGAAAGTCACGGACTTGAGGTTCCATTGTGTGTGTGTGTGTGTGTATATATATTAGTGGTTTGTCTTGTTGTGAATAATTATACGTGAGAGTCAAGTGAACGTGGCTGTCGTGGATGATTCATGATAGGTATGTGTGTCTTGATAAATGGACGGGCGTCATGACGGCTTGCCTGGATAGTGGTGATGGCGGTGGTGGTAGTGGTGGTGCACAGTCACGGCAGCTCCCGGTTTATAAAAGATTGACTTAAAAATGGCTTAAAAATGGCGGCACAGGGTCCCCACCCAAGCAGCCAACGGCTTGCAAGGTTGTAATGCAACACAATGGCAACATGGCTGCTGAATGGGCTGCCTCGTGTGGGAGCACAGGTCCTGCAGATGCACACAGGGCTCGACATTGTGGGCCAGGCGGTGCATGTCACCACGCAGCCTGACAGCATAGTCAACGTCTGGCCATGTCCCCCAAACCAGCCTCTTGCTCAGGCTTGGCCGAAGCCATTCCGCTGTCGGATGGCGTTGTCTGCAGGCCCTGACACGTGGTGAGGCAACAAGGTGTTTCTGCTGGCCAGACCGACTGTCGGCCTTTGCCAGCCCACAGTAATCCCACTCCAGCACCTCGCATCTCGTCCCATCAGCCCATTCTGACGACCTGCCCCTGAACGAGCACACGAGACGCCCTTTCCAAGCCGAAACCCTCGCTTTACCACGCGCATTCAACCAGACGATCCCTATCAATATTTCCGAGTTCTCACTCAGCCGCATCGCACATACTCTGCAATCCCTGGCCATAAAGGTCCCACTGGCCCTGTGCAGACGACGCACTTACACCGCGGAAATGCCACCCACTCTCGCCTGAGCCAGCATGGAGCATGACCCTCGAAAGTGCACTGGCTCTCAAGACATGTCCATGAAGCCCACCAGGACCGTGTCACTGTCATTCCTTGCCCTCGGCCCACGGGGCAAGTAGACTGGGCCAAGTGGCAAGCGAGCGTCTCGGCTCGTATAATCCATTTGTTTACCTTGATTTTAACGGTCAAGCGGCTTGGTCCTCATTGGTCAACTAGCTATCTCAGAATCGTCTATTTATTTGCCCCTCAGCATATGGTGGTCCTTCAATGTGTCTGTAGCAACATCCCCCCAACATCTCGCTACCCTTGCGATTCCGAACGAGATTCTTCCAGCTCCGTCCAAAGCAAGCAGCCTGTACAAGTATCTGATGCGCTTTCCTGTTTCCCGGACAAAATAAAAATGTATCGCTGCCCTTGCACCCCATGACACAAGAGGCTTTCCTGGCACGCCGCTCCCTGATGAGAGGAAAAGAAGTCAAAAGATCTTAGGAAAGAGAGATAAGAGGGGAGGGAATAAATAAACAGGCAGGAATGCGTCAAAAGAGACGAGGCTTCGGTAGAGGTCAGTATGGCGCGGAGCGGAGCCACACCCACCTTGCCACCGACAACCCAAACGGCCAGGCCCGATATGTATGGCAGCGAGGACTCACGCGTAGCCGCCTGAACCCCCTGACTATACGCTGGACATATACAACGGTGCTCATTCTTCTTGAGGTATACGCTCCACAAATGAAACCTCGTCTCGTGGCTCCGTCCAAGCTCTGACTGGTGTGCCCCGCACTGGTTCGCGGTCGCCCAGCCCGGAAAGTCTTGAATCTGCATCCCCCGAATCGTAGCCGTCACCGACGCAAGACTGCCGCCGTTCCCTGCCACCGTTGTCGTGTTCACTGCCAATTTATACCGTCAGCTTCTGTGCCCCATCTCGAACATGGCCTTGTATCAGCATCTATGCTGCTACATACCGGTCTCCCATCGCCACGCGGACCGCCGCCTGAGCGACGGCGAAGAAGACATAAGCCAGGTAAATCAGAAAGAGAACTATCGATATCACCATCTCCTGAATGATACTAGTCCAAAGTGTGACCACCACGCTGTTCACTGCAACCATTATCTGATCAGTCACGGATGAGCTTGGCGTGGACGGGAAACTCATGGCGCTGAAGTTGCCGTTGGCGGCATCATTGACGCCGACAGAGAAAACATCCTCGGGGAAGAGCGGGAGCGTTACGTGAGCTTTCTCGTTCACCCATGTCAAGCCTTCTTGGACTGCATCGAGCTGGTTGCCGATGAGACAGTCAATGATGTCGCTCAGAAATTTCTCCAGTGGCGGAACAGCCCCGAAGGCGGTGTTGAGCGCCTCGCGCATGGAGTCGTCAAACTTGCCAATGGTGTCGTTGGCCGCGTAGGTGGCGTTCCTCACATGGCCAAACATCTTGTCGTTAAGTTCCCCTTCAAATTTGAGAATGACATTGTTGGAGTCGTTAGCCCAATGGGTGGAAGCCTGCTCCATCAGGGTTGCGACATTTCCAGCAAAGACTCCGACCGTGGCGGCAAAGGCTGGGACCTCTTGTTGGATGGCTCTCAGGATGATCCATTGGGAGAGGCATGAAAGAGCCCCAGCCACGGCGAGAGCCAGAACAAAGAGCGCAGGGTATGTCGTCGCGTATGCAATCACCCACCGGATGAGGAACTGCTCGCGTTTGCGATTGCCCGGGACCTTCTCTGGAAGCCGGACTCCCGTGTCAGCCGTAACAGGTCGGCCGGCGACGTCGACGATGTCCATGGGCTCGTGTTCCCGATTCCTCGTGAGCGTCTCCGAGATCCAGAGCCCCGTGCCAGCCGTGAAAGGTCGGCCAGCGACGTAGGCGATGTCCATGGGCTCCCGTTCGAGGAGCACTTCCGACTTGTGGAGCTGCCGGTTGAACCTCTTGAATTCCCACCATGCCATGACGGCACATGCGAGGACAGCAAGGCCAATAAGCGCCACGATGGCGATGATCTTCGCATTCGCGGCGATCGTGAACAGGAGCTCGAAGAACCCCTCAAGCTCGCTGTTGGAACAGACTGATAGGGTTTCTACTGCCGGTACGGGAAAGACCGAGGGGTCGAATTCCCAGCTACCATAGCTCTCGTTGAGCAGACGCTTGACCACTATTCGATGTCAATCACCAGCCAAGGCTCCTGAAGTGGTGCATACCGAAACACCAGAGCACGACGCTCGGCGGACAGTGAAGGAGAAGAATGGTACTTACTATCGAAGGGAACAGCGATGGCTTCTTTAGCAATGTTTTTGACGTGGTCATAGCTGATCTTGTTTTCGATGTCTTTCAAATCCCCAAGAATTGAGTCGGCATTGATCGAAACATTCTCTAGCTTTTCCAGGCCATCGTCGAGGGCATCGGTGTTGGGAATAGTAGCACCAACGAGATTAGCTGCGTCTCTAAGGCCATCTAGAACACGGGATAAATCCTTGAGGGCGGATTCCAAGCCACCTGCTATGCCCTTGATGGCTTCATTCAAATATTCAGTGGCGCCCTTTATGGCGAATTCGCCAACTTCGAGGACTGCCTGGGCAATAGCTGTCGAGAAACACAAAATGAGACCAACCTTGATCTCGATGAAGAACATAATGAGCTGCTGGACTCCCGTGAGAATCATCAAGAGAATCTCAACCAGGCCCTGGACTGCCTCAGTGACTCCGTTGGCAGCCATACAGTTGACGCCTGTCGAGAGGTAGTGAGGCATGGAGGCCATCGAACTGCCAACCTCCTCGACCTTGGTGCAAGCGGATTCAGCGCGTGACTTGGCGGAGATGAGATTTGTGTTGAGGCTGTCGAGAGAAATCAGAAGTCGGGCCAGCACAAGAAGAAGTAGAACTGTCCAGCGATTGATGGGCACCTGAGAGAGTCGGGATCGGAGGCCGAGCCAAGGGGTGACTGCCCCGGCGTTGTAGTGAGCCTGGTCTGACGGCTGAGCACCAGCAGGCTTTCTCCCTTCAAAATCCAAGGACTCGTGGTGAATAGGATGGGGTAAAGCCGGCCATGCCACCTGTTGCAACGTGTGCTCAGGCTCGGCTTCACTGGAATAGGACATCTTGGAGAGTACAGCTCGTCGTGAGCCACAGATAAAAGTAAGTGCAGTTAAACGATGGAGAACAAGTGTGTAGAAGGACGTGCTAGACAACAGAAAGGAAGATATGAAGGAGAGTCCAAATAATCAAGAGTCGATTATGGTGAGTAGGAGGCGAGAAAGGCTGTCCAAAGATGGCAAGCGGCAGAAGATGCTTGTTGTGAGGAGGGCAAATCGAGGTTTGACAGTAAAATGGTGTGTACAGGACGGGGGAGTTAGGGAGAGTCCAGCGGGGAAAAGGCGAAGGCAATATGAATATAGGACTGAGAGTGAGTGGACGCAACATCAAACCATCGTTTTGAGTGGCAATCAAGTACTTGTGAATCACGAAAATGGCCTCTTGTTAAGTGACTGCAGATACCTAGATACGGCTGGGACTAGCTGATTTGTGTCCGCGCTTCCACAAGAGGTGAATACCCTTTACCCTGGGAATCATGCCCACTAAAGGAAGGCATCGCCGTGCCCTTTGGCTGCTCAGGGAGGACAGGAGAAACACGGTGTTCTTTCCTCTCTATGGACTTGTGTGACTGCACCGATTCACTGTAATTTCGACCCGCATTGTGTCTTCAAGATGCAAGATAAGTGCACACAGAAGCGTAGGATAAACTGGTACATCGCAAAAACGAAACCGGGTGATTAGGACTCCAGACTCCCGTGGCCTACCAACACTCATGTGAATCAGAGGCGTGAAAAATAGGGACTATGGCAAGCCGAATCTAAGTTTCCCGTGGCCCTAGTAGTGCTCATCTCATAGCAGGACGTCGCATTGGAGAAAGCTCTGAAGGGAGGTGTTCTGTGAGCTGTTTATAGGACTTGACCTTCAACCGTTTACGGAGGCGAATAACCGGGAGATGTTGCCGTGTGGGGTTCCATGCTGGATGAGCATTATGAGATATGGATGAATCAGCTCATGCGGCGGGATGTCTCGTGTTGTAAGCGGTGTGGTGGAGGACACACGACTGGGACAATGCCTGGAACCGTAAATGAGCCGTAAATGGGACCTCAACAGCGCCTGAGCTGCATTGTTATATCTATCCTTTCGTCTTTTGAGCACTTCTTCACGGGTACGGCGGCAGAGTCGTAGCTTACGAGCCATCTGGCTGATAGTCGTTATGTAGGGTCAACCTAGGGCCACCAAGCTCGGTCAGTGAAAGCCGGCCAGGTTGTGAGCCTCTGTACTGAAGGCCGCCAGGCTCTAGAATGTATGTGAGAATTAATTGTACATTGGCCTTCGTTTAAGGGCGCATATGCAAGCAGTCCCATGTAAATATTTCGCTACGCCGCCTCGTCATACGGTTCACCCGACGCCGTTCAATGCCTGTAATGCTGGTATTTGACCCTGGAAGCAAGCCTGGTTTGTACCTTTGTCAGAATTTCCAGGTACTTCCACCTCTTAAGCCTGTGGCACAGTCTCTTCCTGGCCGGATTTCTATACCATGAATGATTCACCGCAACCGCATTGTTCCTCTGTGGAGACGGCTTGTCAGCACTGGGACTTCGTGATACCAACGAAATCGAAAGCCAAGTCAACCAGGGATTGGGGAGGATGGGGAGGATGGCATTACTCACTGATGTTAGGGTTCCGGAACACGAATCTCTGGTTCAGCTTGTCCTCAGCCCAGTCCATCTCGCTGCCGATGATACTGAACAAGGCTTTGCTGTCAATGAGGACCTTTACACCGTCTTGCTCCACCGTCTCATCGAAAGCGCCGGGCTTGTCGATGTACTCCAAATGGTAGGCCAGGCCGCTGCAGCCCCTGTTGCGCACGCCCACCTTGATCAGCTTGGGGTCGGGCTGGTCGAGCAGTGCGCGCAGATGGCCGACGGCGGCGGGGGTCAGCTTGAGGGCTGCCTTTCGCGGGGCGCGCAGCTTGGATCGTGGCCTTGGCTTGGGCGCCGAGGGGTCGGCAGGCGATGGTGATGCGGTTGTCGCTGGCTTGGCTGGCTCGCTTTGGGAGGTCGGCACCGGCTGGGGCGAGGCATGCGCCGGTGGCTGTCGGGGTGCGAAATCGGGCTGGGACTTCTGGGCTTCCTCCTCACGTACCGATGCCCAGCTGTTGGCGTCTAGCGACGAGGGCGGGCGTGTCTCGTGGACCCTGGGAAGGTGCGAGGTGATGGGATGGGTGATGGAGGTGTCTGGGCCGGCTGCACTGCGCGGTGGGGAGGGGGGCTGCGGGTTGAGGCGGTAGGACTGGAACTCTGGGAAGGCAAGGCGCTGGCCCGAGGAGAAGTATCGCAGCATTGACCTTCTGCAGTAGAAGCAGACGGACGAGGCCGTCCTCCGTGCGACTACCGGCGCATTCATTGTTCTCGAGTGGCGGCGTCGAGGGGTGCTGGCGGGTGTGCGGGGAACGTGGGTGAAATGCTGGAGGACCAAGGCAAGCAAGGGTTTAAGTAGGGGTTATTGCCTGTTCTTGTCTGTTTCTTTCTTTCTTTCGCCAGGTCGCTGAAAACGAAATAGGGTGGCTGTTGCGTTGTGGTGAGTCGTGCTGTGTTGGTTGGGCCAACAGCAGGTTGTGCATGGTACGAGGTTCGGACTGGGCGGCCAGTGGCAGTGGGTGCCACCCAGTGACACCAGCCTAGCCTAGCTGACTGATGTCAAATGAGCCGATTTCAGACAAAAGCTGGGCCGATGACATCGCCCAGCACCATTTCTTCCCGGGCCAATCATGTGAGAGCTATAGTAATGCAGGGGGTCGATGCGTGGGCGGAGGCCACATTTCGGTGTAGATGCGATGCTGTGCAAGGCCTCGAGACCGGCGTGCTGAGTCCAACCGACGAGATTATTTGCAAAACGCCGGCCACGGCTCTACATATGGGCTTGATTGCAGGTTCCCAGCATTCTCCCAAGACCTGTCGCAGCCCTTCGCTTGCTCGTTCCAGCACGCTATTGCTCACTCGGCCACAAGGGTCCTTACATCACCAACCGCGACCCTCGCCACCTTTTTCAGGAGAGTCCTCTCATCGGCCTCCCTGTACCGCTCCCACGAATCAAGCCCCTCCTTCGCCTGTATGCTGAGCGTCTCGTAACCCTGCTTGATCACCTCCGCCACCTGCAGGCTCGTAAGCACGCCACCCGCACCCGCCTTGCTCCCCTTTCCGCCCTTTGCCCCACCGTCGGCCAAGAGCGTCTTGTAGTGCGCCGAGACACTGATGAGTGTCTCGATGCTGTTTGTCGGTCGGTTGGCGAGCCCGTACGTGTCGCGGAACTTGACCAGCACGTCGCCCGCCTCGACCACCTTGTAGAACAGGTCGTCGTATGCCGCCGGCGTGGGGAGGAACGCCTCGCCCGCCGACAAGCCCAGCGCAAGGAGGTTCACCACGTGGTCCAGCAGCACGTCGATGTGCGACAGGTCCCTCAGATCAGCCGCATACGTCGTGAGAAACTTGATCAGTGACAGAAGGGAGCGGAAAAGCTCCGACCAGTGATACGAGAGGCGCGTGCGGGACCGCGACATGTAGCTGATGATTCGCAGGAGGATCCCCACACATAGCGTGTATAAGTTGACGTCAAGGCGGCGCCTCAGGTTGTGGTTAATGCCGTCAATCATGGTGTCAATCACGGCCGTTGCGACGGTCCGTTCGCCACGGACCAGCGGGAGGTAGGGTTGTCTCTGCCGGCAGAGCCTCACAGGCACCTTGTTCCCTTCGTTGCAGATGCGCTTGCAGAGGACAGGGTCCTCGATGAGGAGGCGGAACACCATCAGATTCAGATGCGAGTAGAGGGTCCCCCGTGTGGAAAGGTGAGCGTGGGTTAGTAGGTATGAGGTGAGGGAGATATAGCTTGCGAACGGCTGCTCATCGCCCTTCTCAGGAACCAGCGTGACGAGGTTGAAACAGAACAGCTTGTTGGCGTGTGCGAAATCGTATGTCGCCAGCAGCACAGCAGCCTCATTCCCTGGCCTGTTTATGACCAGTGTCAGCCGTACCGCCAGCGCTCAATCTGCCGCTCGTGTCAATTGGCAACCTACAGCTCAGCAAACATTTGTTTTGCGGTTTCGGCGTCATATACAGGCTTCTTATCCGTCTTGGCGCCGGGTGCTATTGCCCCAAGTCCAATCATGGCCAGGGTGTTTGTCAAAGTCCACGCCTCAGGAAGGTCCTCCTGGATGTTCACAAACTGGTCCCTCAGGCCCTGGCAGGTGTAGCTGACGCTCTTGATCACCTTCTGGATGGTGTCCTCGTTTACGAAGTCGTTCAGCCGTAATTGGTACGGGTTTTGGAATTCAAACTTGTTGTAATTGGCTAGGAGGCCGATAAGCGTGAAAGGGTTGAATATCTCAGAAGAGGAGCTGGCGTCCTGGATCAACTGTCGAAAAGGGGTCAGGCTCGAGGCAAACGCCACAGTTATGCTCACCGCGCCGGAGCAGTCGTACCTTCATGACCGAGGGGAACATATCCCTTTGTATTAAATATGTCAGCAGGCTGGTCTGATATGCTCCCGAGGTCACGGCGAGAGCCACCTCGACGGCCTTCTGCCGTAGTTCCTCTGCTGGGCCCGCGTCAGCTTCCGAATTCCACACGCCGCTGCGTGGAGGGCCCTCCCGGAGAATACGTACTCGTCTTGCCATTCCGTACAATGTGATCCAGAGACCCCACGAAGTCGGTGAAGACGGCATCGACGTGATCGAGACCAGCGAGGACGGTTATGATGTCGGAACTGGGGTTCGTGTACTTCTTAGACAGGACGGCCGACAGGAAGATGCTTAGTGTCTGTTCATTCCGAGGTCAGCAATGTGAGGTGGCCAGACCATAAGTACCCCTAGGACGGAGGATGGGCGGCAGCCATACGTCGAGCGCGTGCAGGTCAGCGGTGCCCTGGGCATCACCGCCCTTGAGAGCCTTCACAGACCTTGAGAACAGCTCTCTCGTCTGCTCCTCCAGGTGTAGCAGGTCGGCGGGAGAGAGCTGGTCGAAGGTGCGCCTCAGGGACGGGCGGTCGGGCCTGAGGAGGAAGAACTCGCGCCAGAAGCCCTCCGAATGCAGTCCGTCACTATCTGCGGCATCTTGGTCGTCCTTTCGCGAATCAGTCGATTGGAGGGCTGTTGTGTGGGGTGGGACATGTGTCTTCAAACCTTTTGATCACATGCAAGAGACGTCAGCGGGCTCGATCATTCGGCGGGGACGAGGGACGAGGGGGAAAGGGGGGGGGCGGCGCAAACCTTGAATAGCTCATTGTACAGCTGTACGATCTTTTGCTGGAAGGCCTCGGGGCGAGGCTGCTGGGTGAGGGGGGACTTGTCCATACGGCAGGGTCCCTGAGGGCAGGAGGCAGGTCTGCTTCGTCTGGAGTGGCTCGTCTGGCTTGGTTTGATCCAGTGGTACGTGTATGGTCTGGTCCGGGCCGCTCAGCTCAGCTCAACTCAGCCTTGTGGTGGGACTCGCTGATCGAACTCGAGTTCTGGGACATGAGAGACCGAATGCTATGACATGCATGTGCGATTGGGCATGGGAAAAGGTCGAGTCGGAATTCGCATAGGCCTAGCAGGTGCTGGTCTTTGTCTGTAGTCGAGGCGGTCGCCCGGTTGTTCAGATCCCCTTTGGCTGGCTGGCCCCTACGTAGTGCAATACCTACACTAATAATAAGGTAATCCAAGTCCTTTCGCCCAGCCAGACGGATGGGAGAGATAGCGATCTTCGGCTGCAGTTCCCATAGAGGTACTCCGGCTTGGCTGCACAAGTACCGCCCACGGCCAAGGGCCAGATCTATAGGAGCTCAGGAGTGGCAAGGGGGGGGGGAGAACCGGGGGGTGGGGGCGAGAGACTTCAGGGCGTAGCACTGCGGCTGGTTGAACCTTGAGTTGCAACGGCCACTCGGCTCAGAAAAACGTGGGCCGGGAAACGCCCACATAAAGCTGACGAGTTTCCGCCTTCGTCACCTGCCAAATCTCCGTAATATGGTAGATACCAGGGAGCATCGAAACTGTTAGACGGCTCACTCATGGCAACGGACCTAAAGCACGCATACCGACACTTTTGGGTTAGATAAAGAATAACACCCGCGGTCCGCCCGGTGGTAGTATTGCGGTATGCAACCGTCGGGCCCAAGAAGTCTTCATTCAGACTGCATCTCTGATAACCAGATTTCCATCGCTATGCCTGTGCCCAATGCCTGTTCCCTTGCCGTCCGCAAATGCTCAAGTGGGCTGATACCGCGGTAGCCGCAACACACTCAAGGCCCTTCCCTGGGCCCGTCCCATTGGAACCCACGCTTGCTGGTCTGCTATATATCTCCAATCATATCCCCACCGTGACTCCCTCAACTCCAGCCTACTAAACACATCAAGGGCTCGCAACACGACGCGACGCAACACACGACAACCACCCGCTGGCGGGCGTGGCTTGTGGCCTTGCTTCGCGAGCACACCACAAGTGCCGTGCGGGTTATTAGATGCCCCAGCTTCCCCTCCTCTGCGCCACGCCCCACGCCAGGGGCGTGATGCTGTCCAGGTCTGGATGCTGCCGGGCCCATTCGAATATGTACTTCTTGAGTGCCTTCCACCGCGGGCAGCGCTTATCTTCCTTCATGTCCAGGTCCATGCTGATCTTTATATGTCCCTTGGCCCTGCTGCCGATCCCGTCCATGACCATGTCATCCTCCTGCTCGAGCTCCTCAGTGGGGATCTGACTGATCTTGGATAGCTCCTCGTCGAACGCCCGTGCCGTAGCGGGGTACCCGAGGCTGAGGTAGTTGTACACCTGAGTGACAAACTTGTCGTCGAACTCGGAGGCGATGCGCTCCTCCAGGTCCGCCACCGCCACCTCCTTCTGCAGCCGCTGCTCCAGGCCCATCAACATGTGCAGGCCCTTTGGCTCGCCCGCCCGCGACCGGTGCTCCGAGGTGGTCGGGAGCGCCGACGCCTGCCCGGAAGCCACGGGTGTCGGCTCAGCAGACACCGGGAAGGGGGCCAGCGTCCCGTTCGTGGCGGCATACGGATCGCTGTGCTCATATGGCGTCTGCGGGGTCAAGGGCGTCATGATCATGGCGGGGCGGGGCGAGGGGGCCAAGGCCTCGCCGCCCTTGTCCTGGGTGAAGCAGTAGCCCCTCCAGAGCCCGTGCTGGCCTGTCGTGTCCCGGTTCGGCTCGACATGGCCACCCAGGGCAGTGTCCCACTTCTGCTCCGGGTCAAGCTTGGTCTGCTTGGGGGACGGGCACATGCGGAACGTCAGATCCTTTCCGGCCATTGGCGGGCTTTGCCGGGTCCTCATGCGGAACAGTTCCTTCTCGGCGGCCTTGTCTTGTGCCTGGTTCTGATAACCGTAGAAGCGGCCAAAGGCGCCCCGGGTGCGGGCCAAGCCCGTCTCGGGAGGGATGTGAGAGCCCGGGGCAGCAGCGGGCCGCACCGGCGGTGCGTCAGGCATATCAACGTCGGCTGTCTTGGGCGGAGGTGCGGATGGGACAAAGGGCGTAGGTGACTCGCCACTTGGCCGAGCAGGAGCAGCCTTAGCATCGTACGATGCGGCAGCGCCAAAGTAAGAGGGCCCAGGCGACTTGCTGGGGTGGGAGCCTAGCGGGTCTCCGAGCTCGCCTATGGGGCTCAGGGGTCCTGTAGAACCGCGCATTGTATGGCGGGCATTGTTGGTGAAGGCGAATGTGTTGTCCGGGGGTCCGTCGCTTCTCGCAGAGGCAGAATCAAGATCATCAAAGTCGTTGGCCCCGCTCCCGCCTACGCCCCTTTCAGCAGCCAGCTGGCCGGCGTGTTTCTGCATCTCCTTGACCATCCAGTTGACATTGTCCTCGGATGAGTCCCTCCGTGACTCCTTATTGCCGGCGCCGCGCACCTTGCCCCTACCCCGAGGTACGTCGTCATCCTCGGACCCTTCGCGGAGGAAGAAATGCTCGGCGCCACCAAGCCTCACGGTGCTGTTGGGAAACGCAGACATGGCCTCCTCGAGGCGCATCTGCGCGTCAAGCTTGTTCAGGTCAAAGACATGATCGGCAATCTCGTCGTCGCACGACTCCCTCCTGGCGTGTCCGGGCCGCCGGTTGTGCTTCTTCTTGGAGGAGAGGGAGTAAATGTGCTTGGCGTAGGGGGTGATGTCGGTCTTGTCGGCGGGCTTGGTGGCGGGGCCGACATCGCCGGCCCTGCGTGACCTCCTGCTGGACTCGAGGAGCTGCGGGGCAAAACGGCGTTTCTCCCGGGTGGCGGTTTGGGTCTCGTGGTGGGCGACCCGGACGGGCTCCGGGGGCGAGAACGGCGATGCGGAGGTAGGAGAGGGTTCCGGCGTGGGCTCAGCGGCCGGGCCGGCCCTGCGATGCTCCTTGAAGGTGGTCTCTATGGGCACAGGGGCGAAACGCCTGCGGGACTGGGTCGGTTGCGTCATAGCTGGATGTGGTGTTGTATAACGCAAGTGCGAACCGGGGGACGACAGGTAGGAGCGGTGGTTTGAGCTGAAAGCAGGCTGGGGCGGCACAAGATGGGCCCAAGGTGAGGTAGGTCGTCTGTGAGGCGATGGTTCGTCGAGGGACTCAGCGAGGAAGATCCGAGTCCGTCCCAGCGTGTGTAGTCGTCCTGGTGCTCGCTTCCAGGGGCTGTGCCTCTATCCGGCGGCACTGACTGCTGATGTTGGATGTGATGGCGCGGCTGCTACCCGCCAGGCTTGTCCTATATCCAATTATCGACGTCGACGTGGTGAGACTCTGACATGTAGGTGCCTAATTCCATGGGATGTCCGTGCAGATGGAGGCAATCCTTTTCCTTGTCCGTGTCGAGGGGGGTATTCGGGGGTTTGGGGAAGTCGACGAGTTGACAATGTAGCAGAGGAGGGCGGAAAGGGCGGTCACGAGGGGGCAGAGGGAAGGCTTGGGGCGGCGAGAAAAGGATGCAGTGCGGTTGGTGGTGCAGCGAAGCACACGATGAAGGCAACTCCCGGGCTGGGGCTTCGACGCTCCCGCTCCTCACGAACCTGCTGTGAGTGACTGACTGTTATTATTCCTCTTCTTCTTATGGCGTCGGCAGGCCTGGGCTGGGCTGGGCTGAAGGGGGGTCTGACCCTGGCCGATTCATTCACGCTCGCTCTCAAAGGGAAAAGTGGGATGGGCTGCATTAGCATGGGTGGCCGGGACAGTGCATCGTGACGGTGCGAAGCCGGCTCTGCTTTGTGAGAGCCCGGGTGAGTTCCCACCATTTTCGGCAGAGCCCAAGCACCCTCGAGCCTTGACTGCTCCGTCCGCCCGCCCGCCCGCCCGCCATGTCAGTCTGGCCGTCCAATGTCTGTCAATGCCCCGAGAGGCAGGTCAATTAGACGACGGCGCACACACATGCATGGCCACAACACACAATGTACAATACAAACAACGCATTCAACTCAACGTTGGGAATCCCATCCGCAGGACCAGTTCAATCGGGGACCAGAAATCCCAGTGGGGTTGGTTGAACCCCCACCAGCCGATCGTGCCGACGTGCTGCAACAGTATCTACTGCCGGCGTGGTTGCAACCACAACCTGAGAACTCTCCCAACGAATCCTAAAGCACCAATCAGTCACCCGCCATTTCTTGGTGGGCAGAAGCAGCATCAGCAGCATCAGCAGCATCAGCAGCATCAGTAGCACAATCTCTGCCCGTTTAACCTCTGACCTGACATGGTCACCAGCGTCACGGTCGACGTCAAAGCCGAGTCAAATCCAAGCCACTCCCAGGCCGGTCCTGTCCTGGCCTGTCCTGGCCTGTCCTGCCATGCATGTCAGGCGAGCAGTGCTGCCCGAGGCCTGGGTCTTTGCATGTCTCTCCCTAACTGCTCCCGGAACCAGCGACACGAGTCCGTTGCCAATCTCGGCTGTCTTCCGAGGCAAGAAACGCCTTGTTAGGCTTGCCCTGCCCTATATGAACACACAAAAGGCGGAAACACGAGTGCCAGGCTCGGCTCTTTGGCCCACGGCCGCCAGACACGACCTCGTCATGTCTCGTGATGCCTCGCTCCCACCCATGGCGGTAGAGGGGCAGCTCGCCCTGTGCCCGTGACCTGTCAGGCTCGTTGTGCCGCGGCGGTGCAGGGGCCACTGGATCGATCTGAGCCCTGGCGGCGCTCCCGCCCCTGTCTTCCCTGAAGCTTCCAGAAGCCCAGATACTCGGGTCCGCCTCCCAGGCAGCTACTTCTTTTTCATTTTGGTCCGCCTCAGGGGCTTCCCGAGGGCCAGAACCAGTACTGACTGCATCTCGGTCCCCGCCTCTTCCCCCTCCGCGACTCCAGTCACTGCAAATGCTCGTGTGAGTTAAGCGTCCCCGATGCGAACTGACTGGGACCCGCCCCGCCCGCCTCGCCGGCGCCTCTGCTAAAATAAGGAATACGAGACGGGCCATCCCTTTCCAACCCCCTTTCCTAAACCTGCTGATACTTGCCAGTTCTTTCCCCGCCCTGTATCCAAGACTGCCAGGCGAATTTGAGCAAAAGCTGTCTCGACGGCACGCCAAGGTCAGACTCAAGTTTAAGATCTAGGCCGGGTAGCGGAGGCACAACACGGTCATGTAGACTAACTATGGACTGCATCTTGTTGCATATGTCCGTATCTGCAATGCGCATACTTGTACGATATTTGATCGCTATTCTGGGCACAGACCTGCACACCTGTTGATTCATCGCCTGACTCTGAGTCCGGGAAACACTGTGCTTCGATCTGCACTTGGAAGTGTTTGCCTCGTTGATCCATCCTGCCCTCGAATCAAATGCGTGAGTTATGCTCGCGGGGGACTTCCCGACCCTGGTTGTTGGACCTGGACCTGGACCTGGACCTGGACCTGGACCTGGACCTGGAGTCATCTCAGACTCTTGCCCCCACTTGCAGTGCGCGTGACGGCCACGCCACCTCCCGCCCTTTGGCGTTTGCCCCTGTCTTCCTAGCGACCGCCAACTCGCTAGATTCTCTCTGACTACTGCGTACAGGTATGATTGTGTCTGCTGTGTAAGCAGCTGATATGCTGGCTTGCCAACCTACTCGCATGGAAAGGGGAGCCTAGGTAGTGGGGATCCGTTACGATTCACGCCTGAGCCTGACCGCCACGTCGCGGTCCGCCATGCTATGCCCTGGGCCATGCTATCGTGTCGAATCACGGGCAGGACGACCCAAACTCCCTGTGTTGCCCTCACGTTCTGGTTGGTTCTCCTGTCATGGAAATCGCTGGCCTTGGTCGTGAGGGAGCACGCGACAGCCTACAATCCACAGGCCTCTCTCCGGAACCGGTGTCCCTTATTCCCCACAAGTCCCTGGCACTGGACTGCTGAGTAGCCAATGCGGGCAACGCACAGCCTTGAGCGCGTGTTTGCACATACGTGCCTTCGCTCGAGGAGGATGAGCGTTCTGCGGGAGGCATAGTGTAGGAGGGCTGCTAGCACTTGACGTTTCAAGCCCACATGGCACGCCGCGGGGCCGCGCATCGGTGGAGCGACTCGAGTCGGTTTCAATCTGATCAAACAACGTGTCAGCAAAGTTTATCTGTCGTCCGTGCGAGCACCGAGAACCCTAGACAGTTTGCCATGCCCACACAACACGTTGTTCGAACGCCCCATTGCCGAAGCCATCCTCAGCGAGATCCCGAGCCCCGGGGGACTTGCGGGTCCGCCATGGCGTCCGGAATTCTCTGGGTAAGGTGAGATACTTCAGACGACACAAGTACTGCAACAATGTGGCGGCGACTTGTCGATATTCGCGAGATGCTTTGGTCCAGATATGGGACCCAAACATCCTTTCCCACATCGGAAGCTGTCTATCAACCGACTCGTTCGTTTCCTCCTACGTCGAATTTACTGACGCCACATCGCCTTGTTATGTGATGCCTCATTGCCATGCTGCGGGACGCATGTATATATATATATATGTGTGTGTGTGTGTGTGTGTGTGTGTGTGTGTGTGTGTGTGTGTGTATGTGTGTGTGTGTATGTGTGTGTGTGTGCCATACGCACCTATTCAAGCCTAACCGCCAGGTCATGACTTTTTGCGTGGGCAAAGTAATGGCTGCAAGTCAGCATCAGTACATCATGCGAGCAACTTTGTCCAGGCCTACGAGGAATCACTCCGGTAGAAGTTGGTGAAGCCTGATTGGTGAGGAGTGGATGGGTACTCATGCATTTGATGCTCTTGGTGCTGCTGTGAACCACATTCCAAGGTTGACTTCTCGTACGGGCCTTCATAGGGTGCCCTGGAGCCTACCAGATGCTTTCCTAGTCTAAATTCTAAAATAAGGACACTTGCAGACAACCTGTCTACACAGGTCCAAGCTGTAATGTGATAGCTGATCGAGGACTTTCTTTTACACCATGAAATGCTGTGCAATTATTTCCGGCCTACTGACATACATATTCCTACACTAAGATTGGGTGGCCATGTCGCATCTGAAAATAAATGCATGCTTGGGTGCCATCCCTGACAGGCCAATCTTGATCGCCCCTAGCTTCACAGGACTCATCTTGATGGTCTGGCATCTATTTAGGAACTAGATCCCGACAACGCAGTGGCCTGGCGCTGGGTCCCACGCATCGTGTCGCGTACCGTTGCATGTGTTGCCGGCCTGCCAGAAGAGAGCCACAAGAACATGACAAAGCGAGGACTGGCCTGAGGCAAGAAGAAGCGCCAGCGGACCAGGGAAGGTAGACTTGGTCTAAGAAATCGCTGTTTCGTTTGTCTCGTCCCATGTTCCAATGCCAACGAGACCCAGCCCCGCCAGAGCCAGAGGGCATAATAAGGAGCGATGACACGGTAGGTATGCCCAAAAGCCCGGCGCACTGTTTTGACTAAAAAAGAAGTCATCCGCAAGCGATTCGTCCAGGTACCTTGCGAAACTGCACACGTGATGCCTACCTTTGCAGGCTGGTATGACACTGGCTGACTGGTAGAGATTGCATAATAAGTCTGTGTCCCCGTGGGTTAGACAGCACGGGCGCCTTTGCAATGCGTGTGTCCACGGCCGGCTGTCCGGCTCGACTATCTTGACCTAAGAAGCGGTGCCGCACTGCCGGAAGGTGGGTAGTCAAGGACGCCACAAGTACCCACAACCTACGTAGGGTTGCGCGGACGTGACCACAGATATGTAGCCTACATAGTCAGGTCCAAAGCCGGGCCACGGGAACCGCTACGGTGGCCTACTTGGGCATGTCAAGATGACGGGCAGGGGTTTGTTCCCAGGGGAACTCGCACAGCTGCACGACTCAATACTTCATTTCAGACAAGCAAGGTTCCTCGAGAGGTTGGTGAGATTGCGCAGGGAGGGAAGTAAATGAAGCGCCACCGGGAGGGGAGGATGTTTGTCGCCTGGGCACGCAGACCTCGCTTATCATGTCGACCGTCAAGAAAGAGGCTGCTTGATAGATGATGGCGCTCCTACTATAGTAGCTGGCCGGGACTTGGCTGACTGATAGATGAATGCATTAGGTTGCATTCAACGCACGCCTGCCAGGCCAGCCAGCGTCGGGCTTGGGCTTGTGCTTGGTCGGAACAAGCCGAATCCGCAGACTCACAGCGTCCATCTCGGCCGAGAATGAGGCCTAGCGCAGAGCCACGGGTCGTGTCTGGCCATCGCGTTCAGCCGTGGTCGAGTTGCGGGATTGTTACTCTGCCGCAGCTTTGCAATAGATGGATAGGCAGATGGATAGCCTGACAACGAACCTGGGTATCCAGGCAGCCAGATGTAGGAGAGGCCCACTCAGACGGGCAGGCGTTATCGGCAGCAAGGCGTGGCTGCAACGCTGCGAGGCAGGCTTATGCAGTAGGCTACCAAGCACTGCAAGGCACTGGCGGTCCCTGTCCCGCGTTGGATGGAAACAGGGGCCGGGCATAAGCCGTGTGGCCGTCGGCGTGGCACGCGACACTGCTGCCGGCCAGCCTGCGTGATTTGGTTGCGAAACGACAACTTGTTGTGGTCTGCAAATGGGTGTAGTCTACCTCATTACCTGTAATGTTCACAGCTTGTTATTAGACAGTCCAGAGAACCTGGCAATGTGGTCTAGTGTACAAAAGCCGACATCTCGTACAGACTCCCAGGCCTGTCTGGTGCCAAGGCAAAAGGAGCAAAGAAAAAAAAACCTTAATACGGGGCCTGCGAGGCCTTATCAAACCTTATCATCGTCACCACCACCTTCACCGTACCGTCACCATCACCGTCACCGTCACCGTCATCATCGGGCTTACACGACATTCTCTAGCAGTCCGTCCTGCAGTGGCCTTCCCAACTCGCATATTCAAGCCAGACAGCAGGCGGCGGACTTGGCAGGGTGGAACATGGTGCAAACACACATACATATCGACCTACCTACATACAATACCTAGGGTAGATAGGGACCAGAGGGGAAAGGAAAGATTGTGACGAGCCAGCCTGTGTGTCAGGTACAAACAGTGACCATACGTTGGCGCCGGCACATAGTACGAAGCACATCGCACATGTACCACGGTACTTTGGGTACTTGGGTACTTGGCCGGCCGATGGGACTAGAAGGACTGCGGCTACGCCTCTCTCTCGTCTTTGTCTCTCCCCTTTCTGGGCAAACTCCCCTTGCTCTCCACTCTCGTGCCTCCATTTCCACACCAGGATCCTCAGTCCAAACCCCAGACCCATGTCCACAGCTTGTGCACGTCTGCAGATTACTTTTGATTGATGCTCACGTCCTTGTTCAAATCCGCACCCACGTACAACACCCACACAAGCAACACGACTTACAAACGCTCCCTGGTCCTCTTTCCTCACCGTCATCCTCGCCCTCTTGCAGCCCTTGACGGCGACTGCCACTTGCTTCATTCGGTCCCAGACGCGCGACACCACAGCACATTGACGGCACCATAGCACATTCCTCCGTTGAGCCTCCACCCACGGCGCGAGCCAACCCCAGGACCAGCAATACCACCAAGCAGGAAGGCCACCGCGACGAGTCTGGGGGCATCGCCACGACATCACAAGTCACGCCCCAGACAATGTTCTTCCCGGCCAGACACAGACAATCGCTGCCTCCATCTCCCCACACTCTCGCTATCACCACAGCTCACTGAGGAAGCCCACCCGTCCACCTGGACAGCTGCCCTCTGTGCCTAGACTTGCTCCATCCCGTCTCCGTGAAACATTGCTCCGTACTCCGGCTGGTCTGCCATCGCAGTCGCGTCCGCATCCTCCGCACCGTGACCCGCCGCAGCAATGCATCACGATGTCGGCACGCACGGTGTTGACGCCCACCCACAACCCACTCCCATAGAGCCACATGCCCAGGCCCAGGCCCAGACCCAGGCCCAGGCTCAGGCTCAGGCTCAGGCTCAGGCTCAGGCTCAGGTTCGGGCTCAAGCGCAGGACCCGGAGACGTCAACACGAGCCACCAGCCCCGTCGCTGCTGCGGTCGCTGATGGGGCCTCCGACATTGGCACCTCTACTCCTGCACCCACCCTGCCACGCGATAACGATAACCCCGAAAAGGGGCAACCGATGTTGTCGCTGGGCTCGCCACCCACGCCCTCCAGCCTCGATTCCAATTCCAACCCGCGTCACTCGCTCGACCATGCCAACCCGCTCCACCACGACCAAGACATTTTGTCCAGCCCCAGGCATGAGCTAGAACTCATCCCCGAGGACCGATCCCTCGACCGCCTTGCCTCTGCTCCCTCAGTCGCCAGCCTGGCCAACTCCTCCACCTCGCCAACACACATCAACACCGCCACCATCCCCAACGCCCTCCCTTTCTCCCACTCGAATCAGGCTTCAGGTGCATCCACCCCGGAACCGGGCATCTTGCGGCCTTCAGTGCGCCGCCCTGCCCCCCACCACCCGCTGCCGCCCCGTCCCTCCTCGCCCTCCTCGTCGTCTATCGATCAATCTGTGTCGCCCGTCATCCGCAGTGCCTCTACCCACTCCGTCCTGCGCCACCCTGCGCCCGACAACGTGGTCAACGCCCGGTCCGGCTCCTACACTGGCAATATCGCTGCCCTCGAGGCCACAGCCGAGCGCTTTTCAATGACCAGCAGTATCGAGGACGCCATCAGGAACGCCCACGAAGAGCTGAAGCGCAGCGACAGCCGTCGCTCGTCCATCCTCGCCGCGAGCGTCAGGAGCGGCGTCGACTTCGGCGTCGACAGCCCCCCGGGTATCGCCCCGGCGCCCTTGTTCGCCCGCCAGAGCTCAATTGTCGGCCTAAACACCGAGGCAAGGCTGGGCGGCTATTCTCCCGGCGGGTACATCATGAGCCCCACCCAGTCGCTCACAGGCCGCCTCAGGAGCGCAAGCAAGAGCAGCGGCGCCTTGTCGAGGGCAAACAGCACCAGGAGCAAACCTGAGACGATCGACGGCGAGGCCTTCCCCAACCTCTCGGCGTCGCCCATGACGAGGTCTGGCCCGGGCAAGGGCTCTGTGCGGAGTGTGCACAGTGTACAGAGCAATCGCTCCGGGCCTCTTTCCCTCGCCGAGATCGCTGAGATGGAGCCTCCGTCAGCCTTAACCCTCGACGCAATGGATGAGGCTGATCGCACCGTTCCCAACCTACAAGACCTAGGAGATGACGACGATGCCATAATCGCGAGGGCGCACCAAGACGTCGAACCAGACGCGACTGACATTGAAATCGCCGAGGAGATGGCGAGGCGGGCTTCGAGGGACCTGGACAGCACACCCATGCTGGACCACTCCGCGGATTCATATTGGGACTATCATGAGGATGCGAATTTCCAGCTACGGAACCCTCAGGACCCCCCTTCCGCCCGGGCTCGCGACGAGTATGAGCTCCCTGCTGGGCAACGGGTGGCCGGGACTGGCACACCAGACACCGACGACGAGGACAATGCCTTTGCCGATTTCGACGGCATGCACTGCGACCCTGATACAGTGGCCGAGCAGTTCCCGGTACAACCAGTGGAGGCACCGTACCCGCGGCCATACCAGAGGCAGTCACAGATGCCAAGGGCGCGACCGCAGTCGTATCTCGACCCGGAGACTGGCCAGCAGATGCTCTACTATCCTGCGCGCGTCCCTGCCATGCTCAATCTCCCCCCAAAACTCGGCAAGGGGGTCAAGTCCACCCAGCGCAAAATGCGGCGAAGTCAGGTGCTCAGCCAGATGCCACAGGCAGCTCGGGAAAGCAGGGCGTGGTTGCCTGACCCGCTGGAGGGCGAGGGCCCTCTAGATTTGATGGGGGATGGTTATCCATCGGGCTCTGTCCACTCAGGCTCCCAGGGCCGAGCTCCCCAGGATGCGTTCGTTGGCGCGGAGGAGGCTGGGCCCTCCTTCCAAGGGCACTCGACAGAAGCCTCCGAAGTCCAACCCCTCCGGCGTCCTGGCAAACTCCGGGACCCTGACCAGCGCAGGTCCCGCATGGATCTCTCGGAACTCCCACCCCAGCTTCGTGCTAGCGTCTTCTTCGACCTTCCGGGCGAGAGCCCCAAGATAGAAGTCAAGGACGGCTCCGCCATGAAAACGCTTGACAGCATTCTCGATGCGGCAGCTTCGGCGCCGGTCAACGCTTTCACAGATCATGCCTTTGCTGGTCATCTTGGTCCCGAGGTCTACGGCCTTGGCAACAAGAGCAACCGCAAAAGCAAGATGATGCTGACAGCTGATGACGGACGTGGTGACGGGGAAGGTAGCGGGCCCATGGCGTCAAGAAGCACGGCCTCTCTCGCCGTGCCGGAGGCAGAGAAGCGGAAATCTGTGTGGTCCCTGCTAGCAGGGCGTAACAAGTCCAAGAGCAGTACGAACCTGCACGCCGAGCGAGACGAGGACGCGCGCTCGAGGCTGTCTGGCTCAGGCCGTGGTGACAGGGACTCGTCCCCGGAGGCTGATGAGCGATCAGCTCTCGCGCCCGACGAGGAGGCAGAAAAGTCTGAATCCGAGGAGGAGCAAGCTTATACCGGCCCTCCGACGACACTTTTGGCAGAGTTGCAACTGCGCAAACAGCAGCACAAGAATCGCACCCGCAACCCGCTGCACAATGCCAGTGGCCTTCACAGCACACTGTTGGAGCTTGACGCTGTGGCGCAGATCGAAGCGCGGACTCGGAAGAGCAAGAAGGTCAATCTTGCGTGGGCTGCCGATCCGGACGAGCCGGACGAGTCAGACGACGAGGATGTGCCGCTCGGCCTGCTCGCAGCAAAGAAGCAGATGGGTCCTAACGCGACCGAGCGTGATCTGGCCGTTGCTGTTCAGGAGGTCAGCAGGCCCTTGGGCCTAATGGAGAAGCGTGACCTGGAGGACAACGAGCCGCTGTCTCGGAGACGTGACAGGCTGCAGGGCAGGGACGTCGCCCCTAGCATGTACCTGCAGCCAGGCGCCAGTGGAACCAGAATGACGCTGATGCCGGGGGCGAGCAGCCCACGCCTCCTCCTCCCTGTGAGCCCCGGCGCGTCTGGGCCACACTCCCGGACAGCAAGTATGGGAAGCCAGGGGCAAGCGGCAGCGGAAATAGAGGGCGAGACTCTAGGCCAGCGCTTGAAGAGACTCCGTGGCAAGGAGGAAGGCGACAACCCACTCCCGAGCGCCAGGCCGGTGAGCACCGCCTTCTCGACCGAGCTGCTTGGCGAGCTGGGTATAGACGGCGCGGACGACAAGAGTAGCCCGCAGACTGCAGATAAAGTGAAGGGCAAGGATGTCGAAACACCTCCAGCCGAGGAGGAAGAGACGTTGGGCCAACGACGACGCCGCCTGCAAGCTGAGCGCGAGGCACGTGAGCGCGAGATGGGCATACGAGCTGTGTCAGGCGGTAGCCAAAAGGCTGCGATGTCAAGCCGTCTTGACATGGCGGATGTGCTCCGAGCGAATCCGGTGGAGGGCCCACAAGGCAGGATGGACCCCCGTGAGGCAGATCGCCTCCGCAAGGAAGACGAGGCGTCGCGCGTGGCTCGTGAGCAGTCGGCCAAGATGGCAGTATTCCGGGCTCAGGTCCCGCAGAAGCAACGCGACCCGACCGGCGGTGTTGTGAAGTCAGGCGGCTACCAGGGTGGTAGATTCAACGACAGCAGCGGTGGTCAAGGCCTGGTTGGGGTACTCGGACAGCCTCAAGGCCACAACCTGCGAGCAAGTATGAGCATGGGCCAGCTTGGACAGGGCGGGCATGGCCCGTTGGCGGGCGGCATGGCGGGGAGGGGCGTGCAGCGCAATGCTACGAATCTTGTCGGCGCTGCTGGCAACTATGGCAACCCAAACGTCGGGCCTGATGGCATGAATCCGGTCTTCTCGAAAGGCAATACTTTTGGGCGAGGCTTCAACGGCGGTCTCCTGCAGCAAGCGCAGTATCAGGAGCCGACGCCCTTTGTCAATGGCAGCCTGCTCGCATCGGGAGGTTACGGAGCCTTTGGGGGAGGTATTGGTGCCGCGGGAGGGTACGCGCACAACCAGACGGCGTACGGGGCTGGAGTGGGCTTTGCTCCAGGCATGCCCGGTAGCTACGGCATGCAGGCCGGCACACCGCTGAACATGGGTCTCAACTCGCAGGGGTATTCCGACCGCGTCGAGAACTGGAGGCAGGGCATACGGTAGAGACAGATAGAGAAAGAGAGCTTGGGCTGTTTGATTATCACGGGTCAGCTACTTGCCGGCTGAGGTGTCACGGGCAACGATCAAAGGGTGGGAGGTAACATTAACATACAACTGGGATCATACAAGAGTGCAGGAAACGGGATGGGGAAAGCACAGGGGCGTGACACTGTTTGGGACAGGAATGTATCTTGTACACGAGCGTTGAGGCTTTGCATTGCAGCGGCGTCTGGGCGTCTCCCGCGAGGCGAAGGAAGATGGGCGTGGGCGTGGGCGTGGGTCGGGAGGTTTTCTATGGTATGGTCGGGTCGAGCATATGTGTACATACATGTGCACGCGTATACATGTGCAAATTCTGTGTATATGCACGCATATCTAATTCTTAAATCATCATCAAATACCAATATGGCATCACCATCGGATTGCTCTGAAGTGTGGGCTCGGGAGGTAGCGTTTGAGTAAATGGCTGGGCGTGACATACTGACTTGCCGCCAGAGGGGTGTCGGGGGTGGGGGAGGGGGAGCTCCACACGAACCCGCCTCGGCCGGCCCCAGGCGGCGCGTCACAGTCGGCCAATTTACGCGTACCCCAACATAAACCTCCCTTCGCAATCCCACCCACACTCGCACTCACCTCGACCAAGAACCAAGCCTTGTGATACCCATTTGCGTATCCTCCTCCTAGCTCCTACTATCTTCCAAACACCTCTTGCTACAATGGTGCTCTGTCCAATATGCAATCAAACTGTCAAATCCTCCGAGATCAACAGCCATATTGACTCTGGCTGCACCACCTTCCTCGTCGACGCTGCCCCGGCCGCCACCAATCCAAGTAGTAATACCAGCTCCAGATCGTCGCCATCACAGCCATATCCACAGTCGCAGTCCCAGTCGCAAGCACAACCGCAGCCGCAACCGCAGGCTCAGGGTCTTCATCCCTCTTCCACGATGAAGAGGTCTGCCGCAGACTTCTTCGCCACGCCTGCCGCAAAACGCCATGCCACCGCCTCCAAGGTCCTGACTCCGGTCGTGAACGGGTCCACCGACTCCACAGCTAGGCCATCTCCCGCCTACTCGACCGCCAAGACCATCGGCGTCAAGAGATCCTTCGACCAAGGCCCCGGAAGCACGCCACCGGGCCAGGCCACTCGCGACGGCTCCCCGCAGGATACCCCCATGGCCGAGGCTCAGCCTCTGTCGCTGCTCGCGCCGCCTGTCAAGAAACACAAATCCAACCCTAATGCCCCCCTGGCGGAACGAGTGCGCCCCACTACCCTCGACGACATCGCCGGCCAGGATCTCGTCAGCCCCAACGGCGTCTTGCGGGCCCTGATCGAGTCGCAGTCTTTGCCGTCCATCATCCTGTGGGGCGGCTCGGGCACAGGCAAGACCACCATAGCTCGTGTTATTGCCAACATGGTCGGGAGTCGCTTCATCGAGATAAATGCCACCTCCAGCGGCGCCGCAGAGTGCAAGAAACTATTTCAGGACGCCGCAAACGAGCTGTCGCTCACCGGGAGGAGGACCATCATCTTCTGCGACGAGATACACCGCTTTTCCAAGGCTCAACAGGACGTATTCCTTAAGCCTGTCGAGGCTGGCACCATCACCCTTATCGGCGCCACCACCGAGAACCCATCCTTCAAGATCCAAGCTGCACTCCTGTCACGCTGTCGCACTTTTACCCTGCAGAAGCTGTCTAACGAGCATGTTCGGGATATTCTGACGAGGGCCCTGAAACACGCCTTCGAAAATGACCCGTCAAAGCTGCCGCACCTGGTCGACGAGGAGCTGTTGGCCTATCTGTCTGCCTTCGCAGACGGTGACGCAAGGACCGCTCTAAATCTCCTGGAACTCGCCATATCACTGACCACGAAACCGCCAGCTGACCCATCCTCACCGCTCACAAAGGAAGACATCAAGGCAGCGCTCACCAAGACCCTGGTCTATGACAGGGCTGGCGACCAGCACTACGACACGATATCCGCGTTCCACAAGGCGGTACGCGGCTCGGACAGTGATGCAGCACTCTACTATCTCGCGCGTATGTTGCAGTCTGGCGAGGATCCGTTGTTTGTCGCCCGCCGTATGGTTGTCATTGCGTCCGAAGACGTCGGACTAGCTGATAACTCGCTCTTGTCTCTCGCGACAGCGACTTATACAGCTGTCGAGAAGATCGGCATGCCCGAAGCCCGCATACCCCTGGGCCACTGCGCAGCTGCTCTGTGCCTTGCCCCTAAGAGCACGCGTGCGTACCGTGGGCTCAATAATGCCTATGCTGCGCTGCGCGAGCCGGGCGTGGCGGGGCTGCCGATCCCCATACACCTCAGGAACGCGCCGACGAGGCTGATGAAGGAGATGGGCTATGGTAAGGAATACAAATATAATCCCAACTACAAAGACGGTAGGGTCAGGCAGGATTACCTGCCTGACCAACTGCTGGGGAGGAGGTTTCTTGAGGATAGGGACCTGGGGACGGAGGTTGACCCTGATTTGGTAATGGAAGGCTAAGGCATCGGGGCTTCTGTCTCTCCCTCGGTTGGTGGTGCAAAGGCATGTATGTAGACATGGCATGGAAGGCGACTTGGATGCTCGCTTGCATCGCCAGATAAGGACAATGTCACAGTCGCTGGCAATACGGGCGGCTTGGGTTGTGGTTAAGATGCATCAGAGTCTGCCCTGCAGAAAAGGAATTCACTTGGTGCCAAGATCAAAGCCCAGAAACACAAAGAAACCTTCCACACTAGTCCTAATGTTCTTACCAGTTCGCTGTCTTCGGTCAACCTCATAGGCACACCTACAAGGCAAGGCTCGGATGGCAATGGGGCGGCCATACATGCTTATCCAGCGGAAGAGCTAGTAGATACAATGCTCTTTGCTCAGGATACATGCACTTGCGATGACACTGTATAAATTTTACAGTCGATGCTTGTATGACTCACTCCCTTACAAGCAAGTATTTTGAATACAGGTATTTAAATAATAGGAATAGTAAATACATACAAGAAGGCTGCTAATGAGATGCTTTGGTCACATGGCATCCAGGGGGCTGAGAACCAGGCGCCGGCCGTGTGATCTGTTGAGCCCCAACCATAGGCTTTTATTTGAGCAGACATGGAAAATGCGGAAAGTGGCACCCGAGAAAATTCAACACAAGAAGGGCGCAGTTCGCCGGTCTGGTTACTTCTTATCAGGTGTGCTGTCTATCCAGGTCACTGGTGCGCCAGATCTAAAGTCTAAGTATTGTCCTTGTTGTGGCCAACCAAGGGGATTTTTTCACATAACAGTCAGCACATAATAGATAGATATACATGCACCTCCATTCTTTCGTCCTTTTTAGATATCATCCAGACTTCGGTGTCGGACACACAACATGACCACCACTGTCCAAAGAGTGCGGTGTGCTCGACTGTCCAAACTAACCCTTGACGGCATAGATGGCCTCAGCCAGCCTGCCAACGTTGTCGCTGGTGATGCCGGCGACAGAGATACGGCCATCCTTGGTGGCATACACGGAGTGCTCCTTGGCCAGGACGTCCCTGGGTCATTGTGTCAGTCTCGTGTTTTGTTTCCTCTGGCTCTAATGGCTCGGGGTTCGTTGGGGGTCTTACATTTGCTCCGGCGTCAGGCCGGTGTAGGCAAACATGCCAATCTGGCTGGTGATGTGCGACCAGTCGTGCTTTGAGCCGAGCTGCTCAAGCTTCTCCTTCAGCAGGGCGCGCATGGTGATGATGCGGTCTGCCATGCCCTTGACCTCTACCAGCCACTCGTTGTAGAGCTCGGGGTTGTTGAGGATCTCGGCGGCGATGCGGGCGCCGTGGATGGGCGGGTTGGAGTAGAGGGGCCGCACGATGATCTTGATCTGGGAGTCGACGCGCTTCTTCTCCTCGGCGGACTCGCAAACAACGGAGAAGGCGCCGGCGCGCTCACCGTAAAGGCCCATGTTCTTGGCGAAGGACTGGGCCAGGCAGGGATTGTGGCCCTTCTCGACAAAGTAGCGCAGTGCAAAGGCGTCCTTGCTGGTGTCGCCGCTGGCGAAGCCCTGGTAGGCCATGTCGAAGAAGGCGTAGTGCTGGCGCTGGCTGATGGCGGCCTCGATGGCCTTCCACTGGTCCGGGGTCGGGTCAACACCGGTGGGGTTGTGGGCACAGGCGTGCAGTAGGAAGATGCTGCCCTTGGGGGCGGCGTTGATGTCGGCGACCAGGCCGTCGAAGTCCAGGCCGATGGTGTCCTTGTTGTAGTAGCGGTATTTCTGGACGGTGAGGCCCGAGTCCTTGAAGACGGCGGCGTGGTTGGCCCAGGACGGGGTGGGGATGTAGATTGTCTTGTCGCCAGGGTAGAAGCGGGACAGGAACTCGCCGCCGATGCGCAGGGCGCCAGTGCCGGAGATGGACTGGGTGATGGCGGTGCGGCCGAGGGCGGAGCTGTCGCTGCCGTAGGCCAGCTTCGCGGCGGATGCGGTGAACTCGGGCACACCGGTGATGCCGGCGTACTCCTTGTTCAGGCGCGACTGGATGACCTTGTCCTCGGCCTTGCGCACCGAGGGCAGGACGTAGGGCTTGCCCTTGTCGTCGCGGTATGCGCCAACACCTGCGGGCGGTGGCGGGTCAGCGTGGGTGGTGTTGTCGGCGGGGCGAGGGAATGGTTACCGAGGTTGATCTTCTTGTCGAACGAGTCGGCCTTGAAAGCCTCGGTGACACCTGTCGGGGTGTGGATGTCAGTGTGGTCGCCCGTGTTGGTGGTGGCAGAGGGAGAGGGAGAGGGAGACGCACCCAGAATGGCCTGGCGACGTGGGGCAGTGCACAATCAGCAATTGCAATACCGAGACAGGCTGGCCTGTCTTCATACATGGCACAGCATGGTCGACGACTTACATCCTGCAGCGGGTCAGCATGGGCAATTCAATGGAGGCGGCAAGAGAGGCGGTGGTGGCAAGCACATACTGGAGGACCCTGGGGCACGTTGGCCCAGGTCGAGGCTGCACGCAGAGATGCGATGCAACGGGGAGCAGCAGCCCGGCGGGCGGCGAACCGGAGGGGTGTGGACAGCATCGTTCTTTGTGGGCGGGTGGGCAGCAACAAGAATGAGACGAAGGAGGGACAAGGTGAGGGACGAGAAGCTGTCGTCGGTGGTCGGTGGTCGTTGGTCGGTCGGTTTTGCTTGGGTGTGGTCAGTGCAGGTCCCGGAGCTCGAGCTCCTTGCGGCTGCGCTGCCCACCTCAGGGCACCTCCGCAAAGTCCCGGTTCGGCAGGATTCAGAGACTGGGGTCCCCACAGGTGGTCTGATGTCTTGCTGGACCTGGACCCTTGGATGAACAGACAGCCACGCAGCCTTACCAACCAACACCTCACCTCTTGTTACTTTAGTATATGTAGGTGTGTGTCTAACAGGCACGTTAGATCAGGCGTGTATTATAACTGGCAGACACACAGACACATCGCACAGCACCCACTCCCACGACACTGCCAGAAACTTGTTCTTGGTCGTGTGTCCTGTGTCCTGTGTCCTGTGTCCTGTTTTGGTACAAGTAAGAATGAACTACCGGTGGGTAGTGTGGTTTTGTGGGTGCGGACATCTGATGGTCTACTCTATCCGTGGGTGAGGGTTTTGGCTTGGAGGATCCTGGGCCGGTTATGTGGGCCCCTCCCGTGGTTGTTTCTCCCAGGATTACGAGCAGATCGCATCCTTGCACCAGAAACGTCACTTCCTTGCCGTTCTTGTCTTTTTTTGCTTCATCAGCCTACTTGCACCACGCCCTCTGGTCTCCCTCCTCCTCTTCCCCCAGCAAAACACAGCCAAGAACAAGAAAACACATCTGAGAATTCCTATCGACGGGGAGCCAAAGCAACCCGGCTGAAACTGAACACAATACTATGGATTCACCGTACTCGAACGAGTTGAAGATCGCCTTCGAAGCCATCCAGCAGGCCGCAAAGCTCAGCCAGTTCGTGCTGTCCCAGGCTGGGGAACATGACGCCCGCGACTTGGGCATCGTCTCCAAGGACGACCTGAGTCCTGTCACTGTTGCCGACTTCGCCATTCAAGCCTTGCTTACCAGCACCTTGCACGCCCATTTCCCCAGCGACAGCTTCGTCGGCGAGGAGTCGGCCGCGCAGTTGAGAGCCAATCCGGCCCTGCTGGACCGTGTGCAGGCTGCGCTGCAGCACATCCAGAGCCAGGCCCAGGGTGAGGATGCATCTCTGCTGAGGTTTCCCAGCTCGCCCGAGGAAATTTGCAGCATGATCGACTGGTGCGGCACGGGAACGCCTGACGTTGCTGGCAGGGTCTGGGTCTTCGACCCCATCGACGGCACGGAGAACTTTGTCAAAAATTTGGTCTACGCCATCAACGTCAACCTCCTGGAACAAGGCAGCCAGGTACTGGCCGCTGTGGGGTGCCCTAACCTGTCCATGGACATCAAGTCACCTGCTTCAGACAGCTCGCTGGACCCTTCGGGCGAGGGGAGTATCGCTTTTGCCGTGCGAGGCCACGGCGCTTTCATCAGGAAACTCCCTGGGCAATACCATAGCGCAGTCATTCGCCGCCTGCCTCGGCATGCAGAGCAAGCAATAGACCTGCGATCCGTAACTTGCCTCAACACGAGCGGTGTGCTAGCGGTCCACGAGACTGCGGCCCAGCGCCTCGGAATCGAGTTCCCAGGAAACAACCTATTACCCTGGGTCATCCGCTATGTGCTCCTCGCGCTTGACGTCGGAAACACGACATTCTGGGCATACAAATCAAGATCAAGGCTTGCCAAAATCTGGGATCATGCCGGTGCTATGCTTCTGTTCGAGGAAGTGGGAGGTAGGGTCACTGATGTCGACGGCAAAGACATCAATTGGAGCGCAGGAAGACAGATGGTTGCGAATTACGGCATTGTGGCTGCCCCGAGTAACCTGCATGGGCATGTTTTAGCCACAGTCCGGGGAGCTCTGCAGGAACTGAAACCAGAGTTGCTGGAGGCTCCAAACTGAGCAGGCCATCATCGGGTCTTATCAATATCTCTGCCAGATGGGCTGCCGCAGGGATTGTGTTGGTGGCACACGGTCTCGCTCTCGACGAGAACCAAACGACCAGGAAAACGACCACCTTTGCAGCGCCTGGCCCAGCCAGATGAGCCGGGCGACGTCAGGTTTCGTGGAAGATGCATGCCAACGGAGGCAACCCAGCGATCGGGCGATGTGCTCGGCCCCCTCGCGGACCTCAAATAACCTGTGCGGTGCTCTAATTATTCACGACTGTGGCTGGCCTGTCAACATAACCATCAAAAATGGACAGAGGGACAAAGACTAGGAGGTTCAAAAGCACAGCGTCACCAGATCCGCACCCAGACATGACTTAGCATAGTTGGACCGCCTGGCTTGGCGCTTCTCGGTGCCATGTTACGGGAGGCGGTTTCTCTGCCGTCATCCCAACTCCCCCAGTATATCCGCCCTCTGAAACTGGTAAATCCAGCACATGAAACCTTGACTTCTCACCGCATATAAACCGCTAGCGTAGCTGCCAGCTTTGAAGTCAACATGCTGATTCTGTAAGTCTTGCGGACATCTCTTGATGCTCGGCCTGTGTCTCACGGCCACCTAAGCTCGCCCAATGCCTTTTTGCCCTTGTCGAATGTCCTGTACTGCCCTCGCGGTACCGCTGCCAATAGTACATAATTAGCGCTGCACGAGGTCGACGGATTTGGGCCATTGCCGGTGCCCACAGAACTTTGGAAGGTCCCGGGGGACCGCCCACTTCGGTTGGTGGGCCGGCATTACTCCGGGGCTTGCCTCGAGACTGGGATCTTCGGAAATACTCGAGACGACAGATGACCGCGTACTACGGCTCACCTGAGCAAGGCGAGCTGGTCATTGCGCTCTGAACGTCCTGCAACAGCAGGGCTTATGTTGTCAAAACACATGTCTGGCTCTGGCGGCGGGCAATGAAGCGGCATGCCCGGCGGCTTGTTAGAGGTCATGCCTGGGGTTGCGAGAGGGTATCATGACCGATTCACTTCAAGGCCAGAGCGTGGTTTCGGTGGCCGCAATTACACGGCCACGAGAACTCTCGGCCGCTTGGGCCATGACAGGGCAAAAGGAGAGGAAAGCAATGAAGACGCCATCGCGGTTGGGTCTTCGAGGTATAAAAGGGCGCAGTTGGCACGCCGAGGTCTACAGTTGATGTTGAGCGCATCCCCATCCCTTGCCACAACCTCCTCTTTTTTCTTCTGACTCTTCGTTTTTTATCTTGGAGTTTGATACTGTAAGCAACAATCTCTGCAGGACAGTGCTTAAGCAACGATACAAGTCTTATAATCAGCCATCATGAAACTCACGGCCTACATTCTCCCCATGCTGTCTCTTGGGGCCTATGCTGCTCCTGCCGCCATTGACGGTGTAAGTCGTGTGGCCACCAGAAGCAGTATCAATCAGCTCGGCCGTCTTTCCAAGCTATACTGACATTGCTTGTCCCATCTAGAGTGGTTCCGTCGCCATCCAGGCTCGCGGACTGACCAACGCCCCTCCGCCACCACCTCCGCCAGCCCCGGCGCAGGGCGGTGCTGCTCCACCCGCACGGGCGGCGGATGATGGTGACATTGGGCCCCGAGACCCTCAAGGGCGTCCTCCGGCGCGAGGGGGTAACCGGGCGGGCAACGGAGGGAACAACGGAGGGAATAACGCGGCTGGAAACGGGGCGGGTCGCCCTCCTCCGCCGCCGCCACCAAACCGTCGTGATAAAACCGATGAGTTTGTGTGAATGGTTCAAGTGGCAAGTGTGTGAGGGCTGGGGTATATTGTCAATACTCTCAGTATTTCACTTGCTTCTTGTTGATCCTCCAGCTGGTGGAATCGGCATGCGATGTTTGAAGTACGCAGTACCCTTGCGGATTGGGAGGCGGGAGAACCAGTGGCCTACATTTTGTACTCGAGTGCCTAGTGGGTGAGAGAATCAGTTAGGAATGCAACCTGGAACCCTCACGCACGATTGCATATTCGAGTATGGGAGCCGGATAGTCGTGCCTGCAAAAGCGGATGGTACACCAGTGGATGACTTCAATGCGCTACGACTATTCAAACTGAGCAATCAGAGAGTGCTTGCCCGTTGGAGACTTTTAGAACCCCGCCGTGTAGTTGAGCTTGAGCTTGAGCTCGATCTACCGGTGTCCGACGCCGGAGCATGGCCATTTGGTCCTGCCCACCTCCTCCTCCGGAAAGGTGGAGTGAGCTTGAGATCGGGGTCACCAACCCCGCGTCATCCGGCCCTCCACCCGGACAATTGTGTACATCGGCCTTGGTGATATGCATTGACCTGAAAACAACAGCACAACGTTTGAGGAAGTCAACAAACACCATCTTGATAGCTCATCCTTCTGTCATGGCGTCGCAATTGATCGCTGTCGGGCTCGCCCTCGTTGCCGTCTTGGGTCTTCTGTATATTCTAAGAGGGGCCTTGCTCTCACCCCTTCGCAAAGTGCCAGGACCCGTCTTCGCCTGTTTTACCAATTTGTTTTACCTCGACCGCGTTCGCCATGGTCGCTTCCACTATGAGAACAAAGCATTACATCGCAAGTATGGCCCCGTACTCCGCCTTGGTGAGAACCTCGTGAGCATCGATGATCCAAGCGCGTTAAAGACCATCTATGGAAGTAAGTAGCCTGCTAAAGTCACTGTCATTTGTGCAACTCCCTCAAGAGCGATAATGCGACCTCAACACGGCTCGAAAATCACACAAGAGTATCCCCCTCCACGTCTCACCATCTTTGCACTGTCTAGATGTGATTTTACATTGATCGCTGACAGAAACATTGAAGTCGGCTCCAGATTTCCCAAAAGCAACTGGTATAATGCTTGGAGAGCACCCGGTCCGGAGAACTTCACCCTCTTCTCCGACCAGAATATAGCCCGCCACGCTGAAACCCGCAAGCGCTTCCAGAACCTCTACAGCATGTCTTCTCTCGTTCTATACGAGAACTTCGTAGATGAGTGCGCCGACGTCTTTGCCCAGAGGCTGCGAGAGATGGCAGATACCGGAGACTGCGTCAACATGGGCCATTGGTTCCAGTGCTATGCATTTGACGTGATAGCCTGTATTACCTACGGCAGCCGCTTTGGCTTCCTCGACAGTGGCGAGGATATTCGGGGGATGATGAGTGATCTCCACTCCGTACTGCGTTACTCAACACTGGTCGGTATCGTGTCATGGCTGCATGACTGGATATTCTATCCAGCGAGCAAGCTGCAACTGTTCGGCGCAAAGGGCCGCGTGACCACGATGGACTTTGTCAAGCATCGCATGGCCATCAGAGATGGGGAGAGGCAATTGAGGGAGCATTCTGACAAGCCGAGGACTCAGGCGGAAGGGGTGACAAGGGATTTCTTGGATCGGCTTCTCGACCAGCACGAAGAGAACCCCGGGAAAACAACAATGTATCATGTCTTCCTTGTAGGCCTGGCCAACATCAATGCGGGCTCCGACACAACTGCAACGAGCCTTTCGGGTATACTCTATTACCTGCTGAAATCTCCTCGAGTGCTGGCCAGGCTGAGGGAGGAGATAGAGGATTTCGCCGCCAGAGGCCAGCTGTCAGAAAATCCGACATTCAAGGAGACGCAGCGGATGCCCTATCTCGACGCGGTAGTCAAGGAAGCTTTACGACTACATTCAGCCGTGGGGCTTCCTCTTTGGCGGGTCGTTCCCGAAAGCGGAGTCGAAGTTGCTGGTCGTTACCTGCCCGCGGGCACCAACGTCGGCATCAATGCCTGGGTCGCTGTAAGCCTTTTCTCACGTTGCATTCCATGGCTAGTATCTCCCAGATTACCCGGTCCCCTGATTCACCGACCTTCACAGAGGCTAAGTTCTGGACCCTTCAGCATTTGAACGAAGAAGTCTGGGGCAAAGACGCCAAACAATTCCGGCCAGAGCGCTGGCTCGAGGCTCAAGCCAACGCGCAGGCCGGAGACAGATATCAGTTGCAGCGGATGGAGGCGTACTACAGTAAGCGACTGTTATCCTGCTTCATCATTTTGACCAGACATTGATCTGCTGACCCTTCGGCAAAAGTTCCTTTCGGCTTCGGCTCAAGATCATGCGTTGGTAAACACATCAGCATCCTGGAGATGTCGAAGCTAATTCCCAGGCTTCTGAGAGACTTCGATTTTGATCTAGAGAAACCCAGTCAAGATTGGGAATGCGAGGACTTCTGGTTCGTCATACCTAAGGATTTATCTGTGCGCGTCAGGAGGGCTGCTGCTGCTCTTTAAATTGTGAAAAAATGGATATTTGAATCACAATTGTGACGGGTTAAGAGTATTCAACCTTACAATATTAAGTTCAGAAAAGGTCAGAGATTCGTATATATATTTCAAATATAACATCAGAAATTTCGAAACCTTTTATTTTAATTTATAATTTTGATGGCACAACGCATAGCTATATAGACTGCACTAGAATTCCACAAACGTTCTGGAATTCTGTACCTTTTCATAGGAGCATGCTCATGGCTCTAGTACAGCGGACACCTCTATAACAATAACCCTATATTAAAAATTTAAAAAAAAACATGCTTTAAATATTAGAATTTGAGAATACATTTAAAATTTAAAATTATGAAATAGTCTTTATTATATACAATAATATTTAAGTTTATAAATTAATTTAGCATTAACGTGGTTTACCACATCGTGGCCGATATCACATTGTGGCCGATTTTTACTATATCTGCCAACTTCTGTCAACCCCAGCACCCACCCAGTGCAGACTATTTAATAAAAGTTGGCACTAATTAGTGCCAACTACTCTCAATTGCTTATTTCTAATTAATTCCATCAATTTAGAGGGGTTGGCGGGGCTGTAGTGGCAGTTTAAAGTCATCAACTTTTGGTGGCAAGGTCAGCTTCCCTACTAAAACGGAGTATTCCAAATATGCAGGATCGGCCTTAATCTACACCGGCCAGGTCAACTATTTGGGCGGTCCGCCGCGGACTGCTTAAGAATGTTCTATTATATACTCAGAATCTGGATAACTAGAGTTCTTCACATCTTTCTTGCAAGTTATTATATAGTGCCCGGGGTTGCCACAGTTGCTACATTACCGAACAGACGGTCCACTGCGAACTATCTCCTCAGCCCCACCGCTTATTTTACCTGCTATCCGCTTCCCCTTTTATTTCTCTTAGATAATAGCTTGGGAATTCTTAATACTAAGTGCTCCTTTAAGCTGGACTCGGGTTCGTTTAGCCCTCCGGCGTTTAACGAGTGCTATGTTGGCCTCCTAAAGTGTCCGGATCTGTTCGCTTATAAGAGTAATTAAATGCGCTATAACCTGTGCCCCTTTACTATCCTATCAACAGCCTTCATAATTAGTATAAGGGAGCTTCCCCGATGGGCAGAGATCCCGCCTTTAATATAACTTGATTGTTTAATAGTTTGTTGAGCATTGGATGGTGTTTAATACTCTTAGTGCTGGGGAGAGACAGAAAGGGACTGTGCCGGAGTTTGCAGGCGGATATTAAGCTGGGAAATAAACAGATTCCGGGTTCCAAAGTGAGATTCCAGCTTCTTTAAAAACATACTAAATGTTGTCCTCTGTAAAGGTCTTATTATGAGCTGCTATGAATGCAAGAAAGAACTCAGACTTGGTAATGTGGTTGATGGAGGCCCGGATGAAGAGGTTGATCTGGTCGCCATATGCGCGCTTCAGAGGCGAATATAACGCGACATCTAGTAGCTGGAGCAAATGAGAAGAATGCGGCAGCATGCTAACAGAGATAATGTTATTATCTTTACAATACTAATTAAACCCAGCTAACATATAGCTTTTATAATTATCCAGTATTAATCTATATAGTATATACTCTTTATCTGCTTCTTAATATACTTATTAAAATGCCAAATCTATTCTAAACTAGTCTTATTATCTGTTTATCTATTAAAAACAAGTTTAATTATCTAGTCTTTTAAAAAAAACCCGACTTCATAACCCAGCTTATAAGATGGTAAGCGCCCTAAACGATCACGAACAGTGGAATACACCAGCTCGTTGCATTGATGTATTCGATAACTGTGGCCCATTCCTGGTTACCAGGCTGGACTGATTTGGCCTTTCCACGCTTATCAACGTATATAATAACTATTAACGCGGCGATTATGCCTATTATAAAGCCGGTCTCGTTAAAGTTATATAGGTTATCATCCGTAATCCCATACTTAGCCATTATATTGCGGAGGAGCCTAAATCAGTTCCCAATGACTTCTGGATCCTTACAGAGGGCCCTCTGATAGTCATAGGGACGATTGAACTTGGTCTTCAGGCTTGGTTGTAGATCCACGAAGCGTCGAGCCCAGTGCTTGCCGACAGGTTTAGCATCTCGCAATGCTAGCAGCAGATTGGCTATATCTTCCAAACCAGAAAGTCGCAATGGAAATCCTCGGGCATCTTACTTAATAATGTATCAGATAAGCGTTTGCTCTTCGATTTGGCCAAGTTTATGCTTGTTAACGCGTAATTCCTCGCGACTACGTTCTTGGTTTATCCTTCTGCGTAAAGTTCGTTCTGGGATGTAAAAGATTTGTGCTGCTTAAGGGATACTTAAGAGTTTTGCGTTTTTATTTATTTATTTATTTATTAATTAATTACTTAAGTAGTTAGAAGGATTTTATCTTCTTTTAATAAAGGATATATGTTATAATTATTGAATTCTAGCGCATTAAATATTTAAGTAGGTGGATTAAAGTAAGATTAATACGAAAGACCAGAACGCAACTAGCACCAAAAAAAAGCCATCCTATATAAACCTTAATAACTCTCAATCACACTATACGCCCGCTAATCCCTCTAAATTAACAGAATTAATTGGAAATAAGCGATTAGAAGCAGTTGGCACTAATTGGTGCCAACTTTTATTAAATATTCTGTACTGGGCGGGTGCTGGGGTTGACAGAAGTTGGCAGATATAGCAAAAATCGGCCACAATGTGATATCGGCCACGATGTGGTAAACCACGTTATACATATATTTTCTTTATTTCAAAATCAAAAACATTTCTATAAAAAAAGAAAAATATTCCTTCTCTTATATTAAACTTTTAGAATAATTATTCCAAGTAATATTGTAATTTCATATATAAGTTACCGAAATATTATTTTAATATAAAATCTCTTTTTCTTGACTTTATATATCCAAAGAAATTAAATAAACTAAATTATTTACATACTTACTTTTTATAATGATCACACCAAACCTTTATGGGGTTTAGTAGGTAACCTGTAGGGTTTATGTTAGCAGAGCGGCGCAGAGGTGATACTTGATTGAGTTGCAGTATACGAAGACACTGTTTACGAAGAGGGCATAATCAGAAGCTGTAAGGCTATCCAATGGGTAAGACTGAATACTTAGATTGACGACTGAAGATTCTGTTCTATGAAATCTATCTACTGTGGTAATGACCATGTCCTTATATCTTCCGACCCTTCATCCGTCCTGGTGATTGGACCGTCTGGACCGCCCACGATAGCTGCGGTCCAGCCTGGTGTCGATGGGACCGACGACGGTGCTGTCGGTCCACCCTGGTCGGTAGGTCTTAACCCTAACCCTGATGTCTGCATGTCCCGTGGCTCCGTACCCTAGTGCTGGTTTGTCTGCGCTGTAGCATTCGTTCCGGGTTATCTGGGTCCCTCGAACGGGTCCCCTTGTTGCCAACGTGTTGGTTCATAACACTTTTTTAAAAACAGTATTTAATATATATTTTAATAAATTAAAATGATAACTTTTAATTAAAATTTATATAAATACTTATTGTATATATTACTTAAATACGACCTTTTATAATACCTTTAATATAGATAATATTATACCTTTAATATTTGTTTTATTACAAAACGTTATGTAATACTTAAGTTAATCTTTTCATTAAGAAATACAAAACTATTCTTTTTATTTAATATGTTATTTATATAATTTAATATTTATTTAATTATTAAAGAAAAATTAATAATATTAAATATTTATCTTTTTCATTCTATAATTTATGGAAACCCATTTACTCTCTTTTTCATATATATTTCTTTATAATACTTGTAATTTTTAAAACATAATTTTAAATTATTATTAAAAACCCTTTTCATATTCATATTATTCATATTATTCATATTATTCATATTATTCATATTATTCATATTATTCATATTATTCATATTATTCATATTATTCATATTATTCATATTATTCATATTATTCATATTATTCATATTATTATTATTATTATTATTATTATTATTATTATTATTATTATTATTATTATTATTATTATTATTATTATTATTATTATTATTATTATTATTATTATTATTATTATTATTATTATTATTATTATTATTATTATTATTATTATTATTATTATTATTATTATTATTATTATTATTATTATTATTATTATTATTATTATTATTATTATTATTATTATTATTAATAGCATTTTTTATGTTGATTCACTTAAATCATTTTTTAATAATTTAAATAATAACTCTTTTCACTTATTATTCTTTAAATCTTATAACGTGGTTTACCAGTGAGTGGACCATATCACTGAGTGGGCCACTTTTGCTATTTCCGCCAACTTCAGCCAACCCCAGCACCCCCCCCCCCCTCAGGGCCAAATAATTAAAAAAAAAGTTGGCACTAGTTGGTGCCAAATGCACTTAATTGCTTATTTATAATTATTTTGCTAATTTGGAGCAGTTAGGGTGGGTGCAGTGCTGGTCTAAACAGGCTGACTTTCGGTGGGAAAAATGCACTTCGCACCAAATGGTGCCAACTTTGCCCTTGAAATCGCGGTCCACTGCGGACCACCAACACACATATATTCGCACCAATTGGTGCCAACTAGGATGTATTTGCTACAATACAGTCAGAATCTGATTGATCAGACACTTCCTCGTCTTCCTTACACGTTCGTGTATTATGCCCAGTCTTATGCCACAGCATCATTTGCTCGGTCTGCCGCGGACCTCCTCCTCAGCACCACCGCTGATTTCACCAGCTAGCCGCTTCTCATTTTCCTTTTCTTTGATTATCGCCTGAGATTCCTCAATACTAAGTACCCCTCCAAGCTGTACTTGTCTCCTTTTAGCCTTCCGGCGTTTAGCAAGTGCTATATTGGCCTTCTCAAGAGTACGGACCCGATCCTTTAAAGGATAAGCTTGTTCGCTATTGTGCGCTCTTTGCCATCTGGTTAACAGCCGCTATAATTGGTTTAGGAGAGCTGCCCTGGTGTGCGGAGATTCTGCTTTTGATAAAACTTGATTGCTAAACAGTTTGTTAAGCATTAGAGGGTGTTTGAGACTCCTATTGCTAGGGAGAGGCAGGGACGGACAGCACTGGAGTTCTTAGGCGGATATCAAGCTTGGAAAGAACAGAATTCGGGTCCCAAGGTAGGATTCCAACTCCCCTAAATGCAGCTTTAATATTGTCCTCTGTAAAGGTCTTGTTGTGAGCTGCCTTAAATGCAATAAAGAACTCGGACTTGGTGATGTAGTTGACGGAAGCCCGGACGAAGTCGCTGATTTCCCTACCATATGCGCGCTTCAGAGGCAAATATAACACGATGTCTAATAGCTGTACTAGATGAGAAGAATGCGGCAGCATACAGATAGTGATAATTTTGTTCTCCTTGCAGTATTAGTTGAACTCGGCTGATATGTGGCTCTTATTGTCAGATTATCGGTCCATTACGGACCGCCCCCAGAGGCGCACCCACAAAGGGGTGCCTCAGGCATCAACACTAGCGTCGGTAGAAAAGACCCAACCACCCGAAAGGAGGGGGTCAGCCGAAGATGGAGAAGACAACAATCAAGAACCATCAAATGATCGTTATAACATGAGTGATTACGTATAATCTGACACTTATAGCTAACGTGGTTTACCACCCAGCCGCGCATATCACCTACCCGCGCACTTTCACCAAGTTTGCCAACTTTAGACAGCCCCAGCACCTACCAAGGGCAAAGAAATCAATTTAAATTAGCACCAATTAGTGCCAACTAGTCCTAATTGCTTATTTTCAATTAATTTGGTTAGTTTAGAGTAGTGGTGGTGTTGCAGTGCTAGTTTGAAAGTTTAAAGTTTAGGTAGGCAGCTTTATTTTTGGTGCAGATCGTGTCTCTATTTTTCACGTTAGTCTTACATTACTCTACCTACTTAAATATTAAACACGCTAGAAATCAATATCCATAATGCTAATTTACTTAAAAGAAGATAAGATTAAATTAGCATATCAGATAATTGAGAAATCCAAAAAAAAAACTTGGAAAAAAACCCTTAAGCACACGTTAAGATGCACATATCTTTAACATCCCCGAATCTACCTTACGCGACAGGATGAACAACCGACCACGTCGTGAAGAATCACGCGTTAATAATCATAAACTTGACCCAGTTGAAGAGCAAACGCTTATCCGAGACGTACTTAACCAAGATGCTCGAGGATTCCCAATACGACTTTCTGGTGTGGAAGATATGGCCAACCTCTTATTAGTATCGCGTAATGGCAAGCCTGTTGGCAAGCACTAGGCTTAATGCTTTATAGATATATAACTAAGCCTGAAGACTAAGTTTAATCGGCTTTATGACTACCAGAGAGCCCTCTGCGAAGATCCAGAGGTTATTATAAACTGGTTCCGACTACTTCGCAACATAATAGCTAAGTACGGGATCACAGATAACGACTTATATAACTTTAATAAGATAGGCTTTATAATAAGCGTGATAACTCTAACATTAGTTATTATATATTCTGATCGACATAAAAAAGCTAAATCTGTTCAACCTGGAAACCGGGAATGGGTAATAGTTATTGAGTATATTAACGCAAAGAGTTGGTATATCCCGCCGTTTATCATCGTCCAGGGCGCTTACCACCTTATTAACTGGAAAACAGAATCGGGCTTCCCACCAAGGTGGATAATCAAGCCTATTCTAAACGGGTAGATAGATAATAAGACTAGTCTTAAGTAAATTCGGCACTTTAATAAGTATACAATTAAGCGGATTAAGGGTAAGTACCGGATGCTTATCCTGGATGGATATGAGAGCTATATATTAGCGGAGTTCGAATAATATTACGAGAACATTATCCTTATCAGTATACCACCGCATTCATCTCATCTACTCTAGCTATTAGATTTTATATTATTTTCACTATTAAAATATGCATATGGTAGTGAGATCAATCTCTTTATCCAGGCCTTCATCAACCACATTACTAAGTCTGAGTTCTTTATTATATTTAAGGCAGCTTCTAATAAGGTCTTTATGGAAGAAAATATAAAAGCTGGGTTTAGAGGGGCTGGTATCTCTCTGTGGGACCCAGATTCTGTTATTTCAAAGCTGGATATCCGCTTATAAATACCGGCGCAATCCCTCCTTATGTTACCCGCGAAATGGGAATCACAGATACCATTAAATGCCCACTAGACTATCCAGTAATCAAGTTTTATCAAGGGCAAGATCTCAAACTATCAAGGCAGCTCTCCTATACCAATTATGAAGGCTGTTGATCGGATGGCAAAGGGAGCACAAGCAATGGCACACTTAATTACACTTATGAGCGAGCAGATCCGGACACTTTAAGAGGCTAATAAAGCACTCGCTAAACGCTGGAGGGCTAAACGAAGCTGATTGCAGCTTAGAGGAGCACTTACTATTAAGGAATCCCAGGTGATAATTGAAGAAAAGGAGAAGGGGAAGCGGCCAGCTAGTGAAATGGCTGGTGGTGCTGATGAGGTGGTCCGCGGCGGACCGAGCAAACGACGATGTGGCAACTGCGGCGAGACTGGGCACAATACAAGAACTTATAAGAAAGATGTAAAAGAGTCTATTTAATCAGATTCAGAGTATATAATCATACATTCTTAAGCAGTCCGTAGCGGGCCGCCCAAATAGTTGGTTTGGCTGGTGTAGATTAAAGTTGATTATGTATAACTAAAATGGTCCATTTTGGTGGGGAAGCGGATTTTCCCACCAAAAGTCACCCACTTTGGACTGGCACTGTAATACCACCACTACTCTAAACTGGCCAAATCAATTAAAAATAAGTAATTAGGACTAGTTGGCACCAATTGGTGCTAATTTAAATGGATTTCTTTGCCCTTGGTGGGTGCTGGGGCTGTCTAAATTTGGCAAACTTGGTGAAAGTGCGCGGGTAGGTGATATGCGCGGCTGGGTGGTAAACCACGTTATCTATAATCAACATCCGGTAATCTGCATCTCTTTTAGGTTTCGTATACTTATCGAAATGCCGAATCCATTCCAAGACAGTCTTAGTATCTGTCCGTTTATTTAGAAAAAGCTTGATTACCCAAGAGCTGGGAAAACCTGACTTTATAGTCCATCTTATAAGGTAATAGGCGCCCCGAACGACAACAAACGGCGGGATACACCAGCCCTTTGTATTAATATATTTAGTAACTATTGCCCATTCGCAGTTGCCAGACTGAGCGGATTTAGCCTTTCCACACATATCAGCTCGTGTAACTACCATTAATGTAACAATCATGCCTATTATAAAGCCGGTCTCATTAAAGTTGTAGAGGTTTTCATTACTAATCCTATACTTAGTTATCATATTGCAGAGGAGCTTGAACTAGTTCCTGATAACCTCTGGATCTTCACAAAGGGCCCTTTAGTAATTATAGGGACGATTAAACCTGGCCTTTAGGCTGGGTTGCATATTCACAAAGCGTCGAGCCCAGTGCTTACCTACCGGCTTACCATCTCGCGACGCCAGCAAAAGGTTCGCCATATCTTCCACACCAGAAAGTCGTAGGGGAATTCCTTAGACATCTTGATCAATTATATATCGGATAAGCGTTTGCTCTTCGATTATATCAAGTTTATAGGTGTCGACGCGTGATTCTTTGCGACTTTGTTGTTGTATTATTCTGTTGCGTAGTATAGTTCGAGGAACGTTTAAGATCTTAGCAGCTTTACGCAAACTCATAGGTTTCGCGTTGTTCTTTTTGGAGTTCTGGATAGCCTGGATAACTAAGAGTATTTTGCCCTCTTAAGATGCAGGATACATATTATGGTTGTTGATTTCTGACGTGTTGAGTATTTAAATAGGGTGGTTAGCGAAATTGACGCGAAAATCAGAGACGCGACTGGTACTAAGAAGAGATGGTCCCACCAAAACCTTAATAATTGCTAGCCCCCCTGCACGCAACCCAACTCCTCCAAACTAATGGAATTGATTAAAAATAAGTAATTAAGCATAGTTAGCACCAATTGGTGCTAACTTTCTTTGATTATTTAGCCTGAGGGGATGGGTGCTGGGGTTGGCTGAAGTTGGCGGAAATAGCAAAAGTGGTTCACTCAGTGATATGGTCCACTCACTGGTAAACCACGTTATTTATTATGATATTTTATATTAATATTTATATATTTATATATTTATATATATTTTATTTAAATATTATTAGGTTTTCTTTTAAAAAATAGTAAATATATAATTATTTAATAATAATAAAGTCAAGCACCAACGAACGAGACACACCAGCGAGTGAGACTGTTGGTACGGCCCTGACGGCGAGGGTCAAGGGGTCTTTGCACGTGCAAATGGGTTGAAGCAGACCGTACGTGTTTGGGTACGGGTTCTGATTTCTGCTTATCGAGAAGGAAGAAGCTATCGCTAATCTCGTCGCCCTGACGGTTGGTGTAGTAGTCGGCCCTCTGGCTGACTAACTCCAAACCGTGTCATTTGATTGGCTATAGCCCGTAGGGGCATGGGCACTTGACAGTCGCTCAGAAATCCACAGAGACACTTTTCCACACCAACAGCATAACAACCTGAATTGCAGCACTACAACGAAAAAATCAATTGAATTCAACCGGAATCGGAATCTTCAGGCGATTCTACATCTTTCTCACAGGTTCACGCATTGTTCACAGTCTCGCTGCAGTTGCTACATCATCGTTTCGTCGGTCCGCCGCGGACCGCCTCCTCGGCGCTACCACTCATCTCACCAGCTGGCTGCTTCCCCTTTCCCTTTTCATTAATTATCTCCTAGCCTCTTGTGTATGAAGTATCCCTCCATTCCAATATATGTCCTTTTAGCCATCTGATACTTGGAAATTGCTGCATTTGCCTCTCCTAGGGTCTTATTCTCCTGGGTAAACAGGGTTATCGTATGGGCTAATGACTGGGTGCCCTTTGCCAGCCGATCAACAGCAGTCAAAATTGGTATCGGAGAGCTTCCTTGATGATAAGAAATTCGATCTTTAATTAAAGTTGATTGAGAAACTGCTTGTGTTGAGTTGTGTGGTGTCTGGGAGACCCAAGGTGCAGGTAGTGCTAGGGAGCCGGTTCGTAATAGTGGTGTTTGTATCTTAATATCCAGCTTGGAAAGTACAGCTTCTCAATTAAATGAGATTAAATCTGCTCTTAAAGGCTCCCTTAATAGTTTCAGGCTTAAAAACCTTGTTATGTGCAGCGTAGAAGGTGAGAAGAGAATTCTGTTTTGTCAATATATGTAATCTAAGCCTTATTACATTAGTTAATTTCTCCACTATATATATTTTTAATAAACTGAAATACTTAATATCAAGTAGCTGAAGTAGGGGAGATGAATAAGGAGGCATATAGAAAGTAATGATGTTCTTAGATTTGCAATATCGCTCGAAATTCTGAGAATGATGGCTTCTATGCCCATCAAGTAATAGCAGCCGGTAAACGCCCTTTATATATAGTGTCGTATACTTATGGAAATGCTTAATCTTTTCCATAGCAATAGCATTACTTGTTTATCTATTTGCGCTTTTCGATAATCTAATCGTTGGGGAGGCTGCCCTCAGTACACCAGCTTATAAGGTGCATCTTAGCCTTAACAATCAGAAACGGCGGTCCTCACCACCCATCCGCACTGATAAATTCAATACCTGTTGCCCATTCACGGTTCCTAGGCTGTATTTATTTTGCTCTTCCTTGCTGATCAGAACATATAACTACTATTTTAAGTGCACTAGTACTTATTATAAAGCCGGACTTGTTAAAATTATAAGTATCACTATCTAAGATCCCATACTTATTACATATATTAGATATAAGGTTAAAGTACGCGTTTATTGCGTTTTGATCTTCGCATAAGGCTCTCTTATAGTTGTATATACGATTAACGCGTGTTTTGAAATGTGGTTCTAACGTAACAAGTCTTTCTACCTAGTTGATCCCAACAGCTCCGCCGCCGCAGTTGCAGAGCAGGGAATTCGCCATATCTTCAACATTCTTAAGGACGAGCGAGTATCCCCGGGAATCCCAGTCAAGTACGTATTAAACAAGCGCCTCCTCTTCTATTTTTGTTAATCTCTGACTGTTGAAATGGGTACCTCGTTGTGCAGTCCGGCCGGTCATTCTGTAAGCGAGTATCGAGTGAGGGATGTGGTATTTCTTCGCCGCACATCGAAAGCTTAGTTTTGGGTCGGATTTAATAACTTGGATGGCAAAGTTGATATTGTTTTCTTTTGTTTTGCTCGTTGTAAGATGTAGCGCGAAAAAACGCGGTAGGAAGTTGAAGTAGAGTGGGTTGCGTGGTGCAGGCCATTGGGGGGTGCGCCAGTCTGATAGATTAGCTTACGTAAGCAGGAAGGGTCAGCTTACCTGACCATCTGCCCACACCCTGCCAGGTAGACCTTCCTCTATTAGACAACCAACCAACCTACCAAACCAACTGCAAGATTCCCAACCGTACCGTGCTACACCATTGCGGAAAATTATCTCACTCGCTGGTGTGTCTCGCTCGTTGGTGCTTGACGTTAATAATTAGATTTTTATAATAAGATTAATATTAATTTTATACTATTAATAAATAATTTATTATATATATGTAATTATGATATTAGACATTTATTAATATTAATAACAATAATAGACTTTATATTAAAATACTTTCAAATTTTAATTAATATAATTATTAGTTTTATTATAAAGTATTAAATTTCAAAATGTTCTTTTAGAATATGGATTATCTAATACAGTTTACATAGTTTACAGTATTAAAATACACAGAGCCTGCTAATACTTAGTGGCCATAGCTGTAGAGAACGGCCTTATACCTTGTCTCACGCCTCTTCTGTCATCTTCTTACATATGATGCTGTGTCCTATGTTTGACAAGTGAAGATATCTGAAGAGCGTACCCAAACTACACTACCAGGTAGCACTATGAGAGGTCCGCCACTGCGAGAGCTCCTAAGCTACAGTTTTCCATCATCGCCTTGAATTCAGCTTCCAATTCATCTTGTGGCAGGCGATGATTTGACAAGAAACCCAAGCAGATCATGGTTCGCCATCGAACACGCATTCGCAAAGGGCATGATACCCGGGACCTTGAGTAACTCCCCCGTCGTCCTAGGTGGTTTGCTGACAAGGTGTGCGATCGTGTCTGCTAGTAGTAGTACCGTAGTCATCACAAGCTTGTTGAAGGCAATGATTTTGTTATGTAGTATCTTGTCCTGGACTTTGCTGACTTTCGATTGTCTGGCTGCAGACTGCAAGTCGGCCCCGGGCTTTGTGGCCGAACCGTGTGTTGCAGTTGTCGCTTCAGTGTGCTCTTGTGGTTGATGGGCTGGGGCTGTATCGGTCCCGAGATAGGATTCACATCATGTGGACCTGGTGTTTGCAGAAGAACCTTGAGGGGCCGAATGGCGGTGGATGCCGGAGATGATTGACGAGACAGCTCCGCATGCTTTGTTGCTACCCTGGTGTCTTCTCTGCCTTGCCGGGTCTGGCCGTTGCGCCGGTTCCAACTCCTCTCGCTTGCGTTTGAGAGTAGAGGGAGGCGGCTCCCTCAGGGGGCCTCCAAATGCTGAGTTCTCGTCTGATGCGTCCTGGTCATGAAGGACGCTTTCATTGTCCTTGCCGTCACTATCACACCACAGACCCGCATGCTGCAAACTGAAGGATAATCCTGTATCCAAGATGGGTGTCGATTGGATGGATTGGTCAATTTGCTTGATCGAAACAGCTGTTGCCGGACATGAGCCTGTGGGTATAGCCGGTTGAAGCTGCGGGTCCCCTCTTGCCTGCGTTGCATCATCAATGCTAGATTTTCCGACGAATCCCTTCCTATCGCAAGCCAGTCTGAGCCATAATCAGCGAGTGTCTTCTTGCCGATACCAGGAATGCGCAACAATTCAACCTCATTGCAGGGGCACTTCCAAGAGATGGCGTGGAGGTGCGTGTCGTGGGCAATGACAAATGGCGCAAACTTGCGCTCTTTTGCCAGGTCCCTACGATGTTTTCTCATTCCTCAATAGCTGAAACAGGAGTTCCGTCCTGGTATCATCAAGCACTCCCGGCGACGTGTCTGGATCGGCTCTCTTAGGCCGCGCCGCTGCCATCACTGTTCGACCTGGTGCATCTCCCTGTCGCTGTTGCTCAGCGGTATGCTGCTCTCGCAGGAGTTGAACCACATCAGTACTGAGCTCTGCAGGGTCGGCAAAGACGTTATGCTTGCCACGCCGTCCGATCCTGATATCTCTACTGGCGCCGTCAAGGGCAAGCAATATTTCCTTACCATCTGCGGCCTGTTGGTGTGCAGACGGTAGATCTGAGGTATCCTCAACAGCCTTTCTTTGCGCTTTATAGAAATAAAAAACGCCAATAGGCTTAGAATGCCCATGTACCGACACAAGTCGAAGAAGCCGTGGGCCCGTCTTCATTGCCACGGCGGCACGGTACGTCTCGGCGTAAACAGGCAGTGGAGGAGTGGGGTCCATGTCCAACTTCTTTGCGTTCATGCAGTGGAACAGCACGAAGCCGGCATATGAATCTGCGGCGGCGTATTGACCTGGTCTTCGTGAGTGGCTGGCTCCAGTTGCTCTTCCTGACCCCGCCCTTGTCGAGAGGGAGGCCGAGTTGTTGCTCAACAAGCTCACTCAGCTTTCTAAGCTTTGTGGTGCACTGAGCCGGATTAGTTGCACCGAACGAAATGAGGTTGCTCAGGTGGCTCAGCTCGAAGGCACCACTTGGTATGAGGGAGAAGTAGTCCTCTAATCGAGTGAAGTCGGCATGGCAAACGCCAACTCCACATTTGTAGATGGCAGGGTCCTCAATGATTCTTCGCAGTGACGGTGCCAACAGGTCCTTTGCAGTGCAGCCTGAATGCAGGCCAATATGGAATAGAGCGATCTTGTCTTCGCAGGCGATTTGAATAAGACCGATTCTCCGCTGCAAGCGGATACCCGTGTTGGCGTTGGCTTTCGGCTTCATTAGCCATTCCATATCAAACCCGATAACCTTCTCGCCGAGGAACTCAAGGGCAAGCTCTTCAGATTCCGCCTTGGTCCTGCTGTAGAGAACCTTGACTGGCTGGCCTTGGGGCCCACGGTAGAGTGTGTGGCTCCAGAACCGGTCGCAAGTCGAGCCCATCTGAAAAGACAGTGGCCATATTGCACTGTCGCGTTTGGAGTCGCCCAAGTCACCCATCACGGCGGTGAGGCTCGACCACGCCGGTCTGCAATTCCAAACGGCTGGCACGGCTGCATTCGAGTTGTAGTGGCCTGCTTGATGCTTGGTGGCACCGAAGTGGTCGGGATGGAGGCTGGCGATTGTGCAGGTCTGCTGTTATTGCTTTTGTCGTTGATGTTGTTGCCGCAATCGTTGACGGATGGGGGTGGGAGTACTTGTACGTTGGGGGGTGGGGGGGGCCAGCAACCGCGCCCCACTCTCCAGACGATAGAGGAGGCCTTGCTTTCACTGCTTTTCAACCACACCGTGTCTGTCGCCCGATCCGAAGTCAAAGAGCCTGAGGGTGCACTGGTCCCTGTTTGATGTCCATATTCACAAACGATACTTCCCCCCATCTCAGTGAGGGTGCCGCCAATACCCTGCCCACGTAGATCATATGCTCAACAAGTCATGATTATGTAACGCCCCGAATGACATCCTGCTGACGGGCTCCGGGGTCCGACGGGGGAGAGCTGGCTGTATGAAGACCTGTGATTACCGAGCCATGCCGTCTCAGTCAAGCCGCCTCCGGATTGTTCTTGCACACTACCAACCGCATACGGTCTTCTGCCCAGCCGCGCGACTCCATCATGAGGCTCTACGCGATAGGTGATCTGCACCTCAGCTACCCGGCCAACCGTGACGCTTGGTCCGAGCTCGACCTCCATCTTGACGACGGGCTCATTCTGTGTGGCGACATCGGCGAGAAGGCAGATCAGCTCGAGCTCGCCTTCTCCACCGCAACCAAGTGCTTCAGGGAGGTCTTCTGGTGCCCGGGAAACCATGAACTCTACACGCTCGCCTCGTCACCTGGATCCCCCTCGCAGCCGCGGGGTGAGGCAAAGTACAACCAGTGCGTTTCCATCGCCCGCAAGTACGGTGTGCATACACCAGAGGACGAGTATTTCGTCTGGGAGGGCGAAGGAGGGCCCGTCTTGATCGCTCCAATCTTCACGTTATACGACTACTCGTTCAGGCCAGATCATATCAAGGATAAGGCCGAAGCCTTGAAGTGGGCCGAGGAGCTGGACACCGTCGCCACGGACGAGTTCATATTGCATCCAGATCCTTATCCTTCTCGTGAGCAATGGTGCGAGGCGCTTGTAGAAAACACGCAGGCCAAACTTGAGACGGCCACCAACCGTGGACTCCCCCTCGTCCTCGTCAACCACTGGCCGCTTCGGGAGGATCTCATCTTCATACCCAGAGTCCCCAGATTCACGCTCTGGTGCGGCACAAAGAAGACCGAGGACTGGCACAAAAGATACAATGCCAAGGTCGTGGTCTCCGGCCACCTGCACGTGAGAAGGACAGACTGGAGGGACGGTGTGAGATTTGAGGAGTGCAGCTGGGGCTACCCGAGGCAGTGGGATGACGTGAGGAAGTCTGGCAAAGACATCAACTCATTGCTGAGGGAAATCTTGCCAGGTCCGCCGAAACCAGACGGGGATGTGATACCAACCCAGTGGAGGAGATGGGGCTAGCCCACAATAAAGGCTGGCTACAGCGAAACACCAGCAGTGTCCAGCAGCGTATTGTACCTCTGGGGACAGCCGTACACGTATCAGGCGCAATGGTGACGCCTCTGCCCGCCTGACAGCGGTGCCTATAATAAAGCAGTACAACTCATAGAGGAGAGGGCGCATAGATCCAATTTCCTAATTATTCTTTCTCCAGACTTGCACTCCCGTCAAAGGCCACACTTATTCAAGTAGATGAGCACTGTTGCGAAAAATGGCTGCAGCATAGACAGAGCATATGAACAGAGAGCAAGCTATTCCCTACTTGAGATATGGAAGCCGAGATTCGCCCTTATAGGTACACCAGTAACGCCTGTAAATCGTCCCCATGCCCACGCCCACTAACCACCTCCATAACATCCGCGCCCAACTCTTGTTCCTACAACACCTGATCCTGCTACAGCCACACCTATTGTACCAACTCCTTCAATTTTCAAAACTCACAACACCAATTTAACACTTACTGCAAGTAAAGTAGTGGCATGCATACACTGACTGTTCGCCACGCAAGTCAAATCCTTCTGCAAGAGTGGGCCTCTTCAAATCGAACCGAGCGTTGTGGATACCCATCTTCTTTTTCAACGATGAGACTGGCGGGAACCAGCCTATTTTGGGAAAAGAGTGATCAGGTGAGTATAGATAGATTGCCTGTCATGATGCTCCACCCCGCATTGACACGTACAATGAATTTAACATCCCATCATCTTCTTTACTCAACATCCGGACACGGCCGGAACTCGCTCCAACTGCTTAGAGCCTCGCCGTCAAAGATGATACTTACAGAAATCTGGGCGTGTATACCCGAAAGAAAGCCCTTAGCTCATAGTTATACGATAGTTCTGTGTCCTGTGTTGTTTTACCATGTGCTCCTTACCTCGTACAGACTCTCCCCTACCCATCCCTTGCACAAGTTTCCCGGTTTGAAAGCGGCAGCTATTTCTTACCTCTACGAGATCTGGTACGACATGGTCAAGGTTGACCAGTACACAGTTGTGATCGAGAGGCTATATGAAACGTACGGTCAGTCGGCGCAGAATTACATGAGTGTAGCCCAGCATAGCAACAGGGCACTAATCAAGCACTCGTTTGATACTCAGGCCCCATCTCCGTATCAACACAGGGAAGCTGCATTGCTATGACCAGGGGTTAGCCGACGAGATCTATTTATTTAACAATAGGAAGCGCTATAAGCCTCTGTTATATGTGAGTCATCTGATCAGCGCGAATCAAGCGTCCAGCTTTGCCACTACAGATCACGACCTGCACCGCATCCGCTGCGGACCCCTCGGGAAGGAGTTCTTTTTGGCTCACGTGTCGAAACTCGAACCAGAGAGTATATGCTTTCACACAGCACCTCGTGGATAAAATACTTGTCACCAGAGCGGTCTTCGACGTCCAGGATGGAATGAGTTGCCTCACCTCACCTCGGATACCGCCTCCCTGCAGGTGTTTGGCGAGCCATTCGGTTTTTTTTCTTCCCCGGAATAAAAGCAGGGGTTCCAGCCAAACCTGAAGCGCACGAGCTTGCCATCTTCACGGCCTGCTTTGTCCTTCGTTGGCTTCAGCCGCTGAAGTGATAGTCGGACTACGGCGGCCAATGGCTAACCCGCTTCATGCCAGAGGTAGTGGTTCAATTCCAGCACCTCAACGATGTCGAATCTCCTCGAAGTTTTCAACCGGCCAAGATCGATCACGACGCGGGTATCACAAAGCAGTGCCGGACCGTCCTGGATGTCTTTACCGAGGGGGGTTTCCGCTAGAATGTCCAACGGCATATTGCATCGCCTATCCTGGCCTTGCGGGGGTTGACTCGCCTACAATTGTATTAGACAACCATGGACGATGTCAGGCTCACGAGAGATTGTTTTATCCCGTTCCCAAAGAAAGGTAGTAAGGGTGTTCGAGCGATGAGAAACGATTGATGGCGGCAGGCTTGAATCTCATCATAATATGCGGAGATGAACAGTGTGCATAGAATAAATGCTATTACATATAATAAAAATGAGTGTTGATATAGCGGTATCAATTTCTGTAGTGGTAAGTAAAAGGTGTAGTTGTTATGGGAGTGGGTATCGTGATTGTTGGGCGTCGGGATGCAGGCGATGTGCCGCTGTACCCTCTGTTTCTATGGGTGCGAAACCCTGGTTTCGTCAAGCAAATAAGAACGCCTGCGATATCCGATAGCACCTTTACATATCATGCAACGGGAGGGAACCAAGCGAGGAACTCATTGTTTATCATGATTTCATTTTTTGTGCGACTGACCAGCGTTGTACACTGTATCTTGCACGCGCCGTCGCGGCTCCTATAGCTTTATATTCTGAGATGCACCGGCATCGGTTCCGCCCAGCCACAATCCATGACACTCGACCACTGACACCAGATGGGCGATGAACGATAAGCCAAGCCGATGCCGACCCTTTTACCCATAACCAACCAGGTACCCCCAGACCCCCCATAGCGCCGGCGAATAAAGTTTGTAGACCATCGTGACCCTGTCCATGTACAGCGAATCATAGAAAAAGAAAAAAAAAAAAAAACAGGAGTGGCTATGATTGAACAGTGAAATGTGATGACGGAAGCGAGGGAGGCAGGGCTGGAGTCCGATCATATGTCAGCCGTAAGCAGTTGAAGCCTCGCGGAAACGTTCTCCATGCTTTCTGACAATCTCTGGAACCGGGCCATGGCGCGAGCAGCGGCCTCCTCCTCCTCGTTAGCGTCGATCAGCTCATAGCGGGCGAGCATCTTCTCGGACTCGACGCCTCCAAAGAGATCATGTTGTGCGAGACCGCCTAAGTCGAGCTCGACCACCGTCGTCTCATCAAAGCTCGCGGTGACGGAAGATCCGTGATAAAGTGCGAAGTCGGGGTCATTTTCGAACTGCTCGTCCACGACGAGCAGCGACTCGGGAGACTTTGGTGCACTGAGCTTCTCCTCCACCACGGTGATTGGACGCTCAATGACGGGCATATCGATCTTCTCGTCATGCTCGGAATCGAAGGTCTCGCCAACGAAGTTGGACGACTTCCCGGCCAGGACAGACGCGTCGATGAGCGGCTCGGGGGTCTCGAGAAGAGCGTAGACCTGGGGCTGATAGCTGTAGGCTTCGGCGTCGACACCAACCATGGAGAAATCCATGTTCTGCTCGGGGAGCATGGCAACTCCGATTTGTTGACGGTGGACCTGCTGCTGGGCAGCGTAAGGGTTTACATCCTTGGGGGCTTGTCGTGCGTCTTGCCTCTGGTCGGCCTGCGAAGCCGATTGGGAGGCAGAAGCGGGGTTCGTGCTGAGGCGTTCAAGGAAATCCGAGAAGGAGGGCGAAGAGAGAAGCATGCGGGTCAGGTCCGACAGACGCTTGTTCTCGTCAATCAGGGCCCGGTTCTGAGCTCGGAGGTCGCCGTTCTCGGTCACCTTTCCGGCGATTTCGGACTCAAGCTGGGTGATGTACTCTGTGCGGGACTGTTAGCAATGGACTCGTGGAGACGTGGCGAGATGGCGGGTGGCTAAATAAAAGGGAGACTTACCCTTCCTCCGGGATCTGAAGGCGCGGGCGGAGACCTTGTTGCGCAGCTGGCGGCGCTCCTTGCTGCTCAGCTTCTTGCCCTCCTCGCTCGCCAGCAGCCTCTCATCCTCATCCATGTCGTCCTCGTCCTTCCTGGCGCGGGGAAGGTTCATCAGGGGAGCATTGCCCTGGGGGTCGGGGGCCGAGGACTTGGCGCGCATGGAGTTAAGGAGCTGGGTGATCTTCTGCTCTACGATGGGGTCGGTGGGCTGGGCGCCGCTCTTTTGACGCTGCTGCCTCGACTGCTGGGTGGCGCGCTGCTGCTGCTGCTGGGCGATGATCTGCTGCTGCTGCCTCTGCTGGGCCTGAGCCTTGGCCAGGGCAGCCTGCTGGTGCATGCCGGGCCAGACGCGACCGACGTTGGACTGGTTGGGTACCCCCGGGGGGGAAGGCAGGCCGTGATCCTCGTGACCGCCGATGGCGTTGGGGTTGATTGTCGACTCGCCGAAGAAGAGGGTCTGGTCGGCAGCGGAGGGCGAATCGAAGTCCATGTCCATGGTGGGCTGGGCGGGGGAGGTGTTGAAGTCGAAGCCGTCGTTCATGTTGGCAAAATAGGCGTCGATGTCAAACTGCTGGTAGCCGGCGGCTATGTGGGCGTTGTTCTGGTTGACCTGCAGGGTGTTGGCTAGGGCGCCAGGGACGATGCCGGTCTGCTGCTTGTAGAGGTCGTACTGATGGCTGGGGCCAGTGAGCGGCTGGGTGGAGGAGGCGGAAAGCAGCGAGCCCTGGGTGGTCTGGACGGTGGCCGGAACGGGCCTGGCGAAGGGGGTGAGGTTCTTGGATGCGGCTGGCGACAGCGAGGGCGAGTGGGAGTGGGAGTGGTACTGGGCGGCAGCGTCGTCATAACCCGAAAGATCCAGCATGGAGTCAACAAGCGGGTCGACGGCACCAGACTGCGAGGCAGCTGGGCTCAGTGATTTGATGTGTTGTGTGGACATTGCTCTCTGGCGTGTCTTCCTGACCCCTGAATACTACCGACGCGGACGATGTCGCAGTGGGTGGACGGAGCGGCGATCGTTGGGATGATCTGGGAGGTGGGTTTTGGATTGGGTTGGATCGAGTTGCGAGGAGTGGGAGTTGTAGATGAAGTAGTAGTGGTGGTAGTAGTAGTAATAATAATAGTGAGTGAGCTGATAAGTTGTGGGAAAAGGAGGGTATCTTGACAGGTTGGATTAGTAGTTGACGGTTGATGGAGAGGGTAGAACCAGATGTGAAACAAGTTCTGTAGGCCAAAGGAGGAGAAGAAAGTTGAAGACGGGACGGGGACGGGCGCAGAGTGTGAGTGGGAGATTGGGGGGTTATCTTTGGGGTGGGTGCCTGTGCTGCCGGCACGCCAGGCAGTGCCAGGATGCGAGAAGCCAAGGACCCCAGCAGAGGGACGTCGATGGGAAGGTGGGCGCAGCGGGATGGTAGGGGGGCGCAAAGGGGGGGGGAAGGGGGGGGGAAGCAGCAATGTTCGGGAAGGCGGGAGGACAGGAGGACAGGAGGACAGGAGGACAGGGAGCGACAGGGAACCCGGTCCCGGTCCCTGGGAGAGGACGCGCGTCCTCCGTATCCTTGGTCACCCACTTTGATGCCCGACCAGCCAATCAGCCTGCGCCCATGCCAGCCAGCACTCACTCTCTCGGCCCTCGAATGCCCATGTTCTTGTAAGTCCGTGACAGACAGACAGACAGACAGACAGACAGACAGACAGACAGACAGACAGACAGACAGACAGATAAACTCACCGGCCATCGAACGCCCGGGGAAATGCAAGGCAAGCTGACTCTGGCTGGTTGTTGTTGGTTCTCGTCTGTGGTTTTCGTCTGTCGTTTCACCGGCATTGATGACGACGACGCTACCACCCACGCCCAAGTGCACACTTCGGATATAGAGGAAATATATCACACCTCACACACGCAGACTCCCACACCCGTACAGTGCAGCAACACCTACAGAGTACAACTCAGTGCCCACACCATGTGAGCATCTCACATCCGCATCACTGACGGACACTTGTGCTGTCATGACACCATTGCCCGTCTTGTGCACATTGTGCAATCTCCGACACCCCACAACGAGGCTGACAGCTCTTCTTGATTGCCTCTAGAGTTATGTCAGCCACTTGACTTAGTCAGTCACCCAGCTGAGTACGATTCCGCCATGTGCGTTCTGGGTAATCCCTCTTCCGATACAGCCAGACAGCACGAGCAGCACCGCTGGTACGTATCTGTACTAGGCGCCAGCCACGTTTGTTGCCATGAGCAGATGCAGTGCACAGCCTCCACAGCCCATTGCTGTACCCATGCACTCCGTAGACCTAGCTACCTTTCTCCCATTCAATGCGAGAATGAGTCTACCCGCTCCCCGCCCGTTTCCCTCATCAGTCATTCTGGCCAAGCTTTTCGCCTCTTTTTCTGCTGGCGGAGACGTGCCTTGAGTCCATCTGATGCGTGCTACACCAACAACATTGTGCGACATCTTCCCATCTTCACCTGCCCTGCATCGGCCACCCAGCCATGTGGAACCCGGAGTCTGACGGTTCAACAGTGCCCTAATAATCTCACTGCCAGACTGGGTATACAAAACGCTGCCTCGCATCATGCCCATGTGCAGGCAGCGTACAGCATGGCGGGCCCCGCCAGAAACACCATGTCCAACCTTACTTGGCCTGTTCGAGAATCTACCGTCGTAAAGTGGGCGACACATGTTCCTTCAGCCGTGAGCGGCCCCCGGGGGGAGGGGCAGAATTCTCTTTCCCAAGTGAATGTCTGGCCAGGAGAGTGTCCAGGCTGTGGCAAGTAAAAATAAAACCTCGCCCATCCATAGTAGTCTATCTAGGATTTGTCTCCGCCCCCAGCAGGGTCCGAGATGCGCCCACAACCCGGCGCTTGAGCCACCAACCCAGCGACCACAGCTCGATGATCGTCCCAAAACTCTAGACCGAGCTCAAACTTGTCCTGCTCCACACCGGCGGGATCAAAAGACTCCACTCTGCTACTTGGGAATGGCACATGGGCAGATCTGGCAAAATCGACGGCGAACTATAGTCTCCCGGGATCAATTTTGTTAATTTTGCTGATCAGTGGATTTAATCTAAATCTCTAACCCATAAATGCATTTAAACTTAATTTATACTAAAGAAAACACTTTTCATTAGAAACACATATTCTACCCTTTAAAACTAAACATTCTTGATATTAAAAATTATTATTATTATTATTATGTAATAATTGCCTGTAATTATAAGACTTATAATATACTTATAACAACACTTATTATATAATTATCATAATACTTATTATATAATTATCATAATACTTATTATATAATTATCATAATACTTATTATATAATTATCATAATACTTATTATATAATTATCATAATACTTATTACATATCTATCATAATACTTATAAATAAATAATTAAACTTTAACCTTCTTAATTTCAAAAAAAGTTATCACTCTTTATTACTTATTATTTTTATCCTTAATTATTGATATTATAATTAAATTGATTTTGATTTATTAATTCATTTAAACTTTATATAACGTGGTTTACCAGTGAGTGGCGGATATTTGCAACTTCTATCAATTTTTATCAGCCCCAGCACCCGCGCAGGGCCAATATATAAATAAAAATTGGCCCCAATTGGCGCCAACTAGTCCCAATTGCTTATTTTCAATTGATTTAATCAATTTAGAGTGGTTGGGGTGGGTGCAGTGCCAGTCTGAAGTTGCTAACTTTTGGTGTGAAATGCGCAATTAGCACCAATTAGTGCCAACTACGCCATTATCCCATATGGGATAAACCACCCTGGTGACAAATGGGCCAGAAAAGCCATAATCTATTCGGAATCTGATTAACTAGACTCTTCTACATCTTTCTTACACGTTCTCGCATTATGCCCAGTCTCGCCGCAGTTGCCACATCATCGTTTGCTCGGACCGCCACGGACCGCCTCCTCGCTATCACCCACCATTTTACCAGCTGGCCGCTTCCCCTTTTGTTTCTCTTGAATAAGAGCTTGAGATTCCTCAATAGTAAGTGCTCCTCTAAGCTGCACTTGGGTTCTTTTGGCCCTCCGGCGTTTAGCGAGTGCTGTATTAGCATCCTTAAGAGTACGGACCCGATCCTTCAAAATAATAAGTTTATGTTCCATCACCTGTGCACCCTTTGTCATCTGGTTAATAGCCTCCATAATTGGTATAGGGGAGCTCCCCTGATGGGCGAAGATTCTGCCCTTGATAAAACTTGATTGCTGGATAGTTTGTTGAGCATTTGATGGTGTTTGAGACTCCCATTTCTGGGGAGAAACAGGGAGGGACTGTGTTGGAGTTTGTAAGCGGATATCAAGCTTGGAAGTTACAGAGTCAGGGTCCCAAGGAGAAATTCCGGCTCCTCTGAATACAGACTTAATATTTTCTGCCGTGAAAGTCTTGTTATGGGCTGCCTTGAACGTGAGAAAGAACTCGGACTTGGTGATATGGTTGATCGAGGTTCGGATGAAGAGGTTGATCTTATCGCTATATGCACGCTTCAGAGGAGAATATAACGCGACATCTAGTGGCTGGAGCAAGTGAGATGAATGCGGCGGCATGCTGATGGTGATAATCCTGTTCTCCTTACAGTATTGGTCGAACTCAGCTGATATATGGCTTTTATAGCCATCTATAATCAACATCCGGTAATTAGCATCTCTATTTAGCTTGGTATGCTTATTGAAGTGCTGAATCCATTCCAAACCAGTCTCATTATCTGTCTATCTATTAGGAGTAAGCTTGATAGCCCAGTTGTTTAGAAAACCCGACTCTGTTGCCCAGCTGGCAAGGTGGTAGGCGCCTTGAACGATTACGAACGGTGGGATCCATAACCCACTTGCATTAATGCATTCAATAACAGGTGCCCATTCCCGATTACCAGGCTAAACTGATTTGGCCTTTCCACGTCTATTAACGCGTATAATAACCATTAACGCGGCTATTATGCCCATTATAAAGCTAGTCTTATTAAAGTTATAGAGGTTGTTATTGATAATCCAGTATTTAGCTATTATATGCTGGAGCAGCCTAAACTAGTTCTTAATGATCTCTGGATCTTCGCAGAGGGCCCTCTGATAATTATATGGACGATAAACTTGGTTTTCAAGCTGGGTTGCATATCCACAAAGCGTCGAGCCCAGTGCTTACTAACAGGTTTAACATCACGCGACGCTAATAAGAGGTTGGCCATATCTTCCACACCAGAAAGTCGCAATGGGAATCCTCGGGCATCTTGCTTAATAATGTATTAGATAAGTGTTTTCTCTTCGATTTGGTCGAGTTTATGCGTGTTGACGCGTGATTCTTCGCGTGAGCGTTGTTGGTTCATCCTGCGGCGTAATATAGTTTCAGGGACGTAAAAGATCCTAGCAGCTTGAGTAATAAGCAGGGGCTTCACATGATTTTTTTTAGACTTTTGAATTGCCTGAATAGCTAGAAGGAATTTGTCTTTTTTTGATAAAGGATACATATTGTGGTTGTTAATTTATAGCGTATTGAATGTTTAAGTAGGTAGAGTGATGCGAAACTGACGCGAAAAATGGGGACGCGATCTGTACTTAAAATGAATCCTCCCACCAAAACTTTAAACTTTCAGACTAACGCTACACCCACCCCAACCACTCTAAATTGACTAAATCAATTGAAAATAAGTAATTAGGACCAGTTGGTACCAATTGGGGCCAATTTTTATTTATATATTGGCCCTGCGCGGGTGCTGGGACTGATAAAAGTTGATAGAAGTTGCAAATATCCGCCACTCAGTGATATCCGCCACTCACTGGTAAACCACGTTAGATATTATTACCAAGTTTACTATATTCTTATTAAGTTATTAATTAAAATCTTTCTTAAATTCAATGTATCTAATTTAAAACGATTTGACTTTTTTATGATAAAATTGTTATGTAAATAATTATAAAAAATCAGCTTCAAGACTTATATTAAATCTATTTATAGCATAATTGGTTTATTTAAAATTAGTACAAGTATTTTTATCATTAAATTCTTAACATTTTTAAGTTATAATATAATTAAACGTAATAACTAATTATATTTAAACCTACTATTTCTGTTAAACAAAATCTTCAATTATAATATTTCTTTAATAATTTTTAATTTTTTTCCATTTATTAAATTAGAAACTTCAAAATTTACATTTAAACTTATTATCAAAATCAATACTATTAAATACATTAAAACGATTTTTAATTAAAAGTTTTATAAATTTTAAACATTGTTGGAATATCACTCGGCATGGACCGTACGCTGATACTCACGGCTTGGTCAGATGACTAAGCCAGCCTCTGGGCGGTAGGCAAGCTTATCGTGCCCATCGCACCTCAAAGGCTCCCTACCAGTACTTACGTACAGAAAGCCCATTCAACAAATACTAATATTTAGTATAAAATAATCATTTTATTTATTAAATTAATTAATTAAGTATTTTATTTCTTTAATTTCAAGCTTAATAAAAATATTATTATAGCTAACGTGGTTCACCAGTCAGTGGCGCATACCAGTCAGTGGCGCACTTTTGCTAACTTTACCAACTTTTATCAACCCTAGCACCCACCCAGGGCAAAGGAATCAATTGAAATTGGCACCAATTGGTGCCAATTGTTCCCAATTGCTTACTTTCAATTGGTTTAGTCAATTTACAGGTATGGCGGTGTTATAGTTATAGTTTGAAAGTTTAAGGTTTTGATGGGCGGGTTTGTTTTTAGTACAAATCGCGTCTCCATTTTTCCCGTTAGTCTCGCATCACTCTACCTACTTGAATACTCAATACGTTAGAAATTAACAACCATTATGCTAATCCACTTAAAAGAAGATAAAATCACTCTAGCACTTCAGGTAATCGAGAACTCCAAAAAAAAACCAAAAGAAACCCTTAATTAGCCGTTAAGCTATACGTATCTTTAACGTCCTTGGAACTATGCTCCATAGAAGGATAAATAACTTATGTAATTATAACAAATTACATATTACCTATCATAAACTTAATTAAATTAAAAAGCAGATGCCTATTTAATATATTATTAAGCAAGATGTATAAGGATTTCTAATACGCCTCTCTGGTATGGGAGATATAGCTAACCTCTTGCTGGCATTACGAGATAGTAAGCTGGTTGGCAAGAACTGGGCACAATGCTTTGTGGATATATAATTAAGCTTAAAAACCCGGTTTGATCGGCTATATAACTACCAGAGGGCCCTCTGCGAAGATCCGGAGGTTATTGGGAATTACTTCCGGCTACTCCGCAACATATTAGCTAAGTATGGGATCCTAAATGATAACCTCTACAACTTCGATAAGACTAGCTTTATAATAGGCCAGATAACCTCAACTTTATTTATTATACGTTCTGATTAATACAAAAGGCTAAATATATATAGTTTGGGAACCGGGAATGAGCGACACCTATCGAATATATCAATGTAAAGGGTTAGTATATCCCGCTGTTCGTAATCATTCAGAATACTTACCACCTTACCAACTCGATAATAAAGTCAGGCTTCTCATTAAGCTGGGTAATCAAGCCTACCCTGAATAGGTGGACAGATAATAAGACTAATCTAGAATAAATTCAGTACTTTAATAAGCATATAATTAAGCGGATTAAGAATAAATACCAGATGCTTATCCTGGATAGATATAAAATCTATATATTAGCAAAGTTCAAGCAATATTATAAAAATAATAATATTATCCCTATCAGTATACCACCGCATTTATCTCATCTACTCTAATTATTAAATATTGTATTATTTTAGCTATTAAAGCGTATATATAGCGATAAGATCAACCTCTTTATCCGAGCATTAATTAACCATATTACTAAGTCGGAGTTCTTTATTATATTTAAGGCAGCCCACGATAAGATCTTTACAGAAGAAAACATAAAGGCTGGGTTTATAAGGGCTGGGATTTCTCCATAGGACCTAGATTCTGTTATTTTCAAATTGGATATCCGCTTATAAATTTAAGTACAATCCCTTCCTATATCGCTATCCAAATAGGAATCACAAATACTATCTAACACTCACCAAACTATCCAGTAATCAAGTTTTATCGAGAGCAAGATATCTGCTCATCAGAGGAGCTCCCCTATACCAATTATCCAGGCGGTTATGAAGTTCACAAAGGGCGCATAAGCAATAGCGCATCAGATTACTCTTTTGAATAATCAGGTCTGTACCCTTGAGAAGGCTAATGTTGGGCTCGCTAAGCGCCGGAGGGCCAAAAGAAGTCAGGTACAGCTTAGAGGGGCACTTGCTATTAAGGAATCCCAGGTGATAATTGAGAAAAAACAGAAGGGGAAGCGGCCAGCTGGTAAAATAGCCGGTGATGATAAAGAGGCGGTCCGCGGCGGATCGAGCAAACGACGATATAGCAACTATAGCAATAGTGGGTATTATGTAACAACTTGTAAGAAGAATATAAAAGAGTCTAGTTATTCAGACTCTGATTAAATAATAATACATTTTCAGGCGATCTGCGGCGGACCGCCCAAATAGTTGGTCTGGCTGGTATAGATCGAGGTTAATCCTGCATGGCTGAAATGCTCCATTTTGGTGGGGAAGCCAATTTTCCCACCAAAAGTCATCTACTTCGGACTAGCACTGCAGCTACGCCAATTACTTTAAATTGATTAAACTAATTGAAAATAAGCAATTGGGACCAGTTGGCACCAATTGGTGCCAATTTCAATTGATTCCTTTGCCCTGGGTGTGTGCTAGGGTTGATAAAAGTTGGTAAAGTTAGCAAAAGTGCGCCACTGACTGGTGAACCACGTTATTTAATATATATATATATTTATAATATACTTAAAAAAATACTTATATTAATTTTTCTAAGTATCATAAGAAGTATTTTAAAAAACAATAACGTGGTTCACTAGTGGGTAGCGGATATTAGTAAGTGGCTGACTTTTATCACTATTTGTGGGAATAATGGTCTTTGGGGCCGTACGGGTCCGTCATCAAGCTTGGTGGCCTAAGTAAGCTGCTCGGTTTGGCGAAGGGAGGACTTTAGGTGTTCCCCGCACGAGCACCCCTTTCGTAGTTTCATAGAAAGACATATGCAGAATCAACCAGAACAGTTGATCACCTCCAACACGTACGTACGTGCAGAAAGCCCATTCAACACTATTACTAATTTTAGCCAACCCTAGCACCTACCAAGGGCTAAAAGATTAAGAAAAGTTGGCACTAATTGGTGTCAATTAGTCCTAATTGCTTTTTTATAATTAATTTATTTAATTTAGAGTTGTGCTAAAGTTGTTATACTGGTCTGAAAGTTTAAAGTTTTAGTGGGTAGTTTGTTTTTAGCACAAATTGTATTCCGAATTTTGACGTTGATTTCGCATCATTCCACCTACTTAAACATTTCATACGTTAAAAAAATAAAATCTACTAATGTATTCTTTATTTTAAAAAGATAAAATCATTATAATTATTTAGGTTATTCAGAGATCCCCAAAAAAAATCATATTAAACTACTAACGTCAAGCACCAACGAGCGGGACACACCAGCAAGCGAGACACTTTTCCACACCAACAGCACAACAGCCTGAATTGCAGTACCACAACGAAAAAAAATCAATTGAATTCAATCGGAATCGGAATCGCAGACGATTCTACATCTTTCTCACAGATTCGCGCATTATGCCCAATCTCGTCACAATTGCCAAATTATTATTTCGTCGGTCCGCCACGGACTGCCTCCTCAGCGCTACCACTCATTTCACCAACTAGCCACTTCCCCTTTTCCTTTTCATTAATTATCTCTCTAGTTTTTTATATATTAAACGCCCCTCCATCCTATATATATATATATCTTTTTAGCCTTTTAATGCTTAAAAAGTACTGCATTTGCTTCTCTTAGGGTCTTGTTCTCCTGGGTTAACAGGGTTATTATATGAGCTAATGATCAGGTACTCTTTACCAGCTGATTATTAGTGGTTAAAATTAGTACTGGAGAGCTTCCCTAATGATAAGAGATTCGATCTTTGATTAAAGTTGATTGAGAAACTGCCTGTATTAAGTTGTGTGGTATCTGGGAGACCCAAGGTGCAGGTAGTACTGAGGAGCCGGTTTATAATGATAGTATCCGTATCTTAATATCTAGCTTAAAAAGCACAGCTTCTCGGTTAAATGGGATTAAACTTGCTCTTTTTAAAAGCTCCCTTAATAGTTTAAGCTTCGAAACCTTATTATATATAACGTGGAAGGTAAGAAAGAACTCCGTCTTGTCGATATTCGTAATCTAGGCTTTACTGTATAATTTAATTTCTCCACTATATGCCTTTTTTAATAGATTAAAATACTTAATATTAAGTGGCTGCAGTAGGTTAGATGAATAAGGAGGCATATAGAAAGTAATAATGTTCTTAGACTTGTAATATCGCTTGAAATCCGTAGAATGGTAGCCTTTTATGCTCGTTGAGTGATAGCAACCGGTAGACGCCCTTTGTACGTAGTGCAGTATGCTTATGGAAATGCTCAATCCATTCCATAGCAATAACATCACTTATCCATCCATTTGGGCTTGTTTAAATAACCCAGTCGTTAGGGAGGCCGCCCTCAGCTTGCAAGGTGCATCTTGGCTTTAACAATCAGAAACGGCGGTCCGCACCACCCATCCCTACTGATAAATTCAATACCTGTTGCCAATTCATGGTCCCAGGCTATATCAATTTTGCTCTTCCTTGCCGATCGGGACGTGTAACTACTGTTTTGGGTACACCAGTGCCTATTATAAAGCCGGACTTGTTAAAGTTATAAGTATTGCTATCCAACATCCCATGTTTATAATGTATATTGGATATAAAGTTAAATTACGCGTTTATTACCTCTGGATCTTCGCATAGGGCCCTCTTATAATCGTGTATACGATTAACGCGTGTTTTAAGACGTAGTTCTAACGTAATAATTTAATGATCACACCAAACCTTTCTAGGGCTCAGTAGGTAACCTGTAGGGTTTATGTTAGCAGAGCGGCGTAGAGGTGATACTTGACTGTCCGTAATACGAAGACACTGTTCCTTGTCGAAGCGGCAATGATTACTAGCTGTGAGGCTATCCAGTTGTTGGACTGAATACTTAGATTAACGACTGAAGAGTCTCTTCTATGAAAGCTATCTATTGTGGTGATGACCATGTCCTTATATGTTCCGACTCTTAGTTGGCTCTGTGGCTCACCTGGTGATCCAGTGATACATTGGTCCGTGGATGGGTCCCTGACCCTAACCCTGTGTGTGCTCGGACTCCGTTGCTTAGTGCGTATGGGGCAACATCGTGGCATCTGTTTCTGATTGCTTGGGTCTTCGGAACGGGTTCCCTAGGTGCCCTCGTGTTGGTTCATAACAAACAAGTCTTTCTGCCCAGTTGATCACAACGGCTCCGCCGCCGCGATCATGAAGCAGGGAATTCGCCATATCTTCAACATCCTTAAGGACAAGCGAGCAACTCCTCTTCTATTTTTGTTAATCTATTATTGTTGGGGTGGATATCTCGTTGTGCAGTTCGGCCGGCCTGTAATTGTTAGAGGTTACTAGATCGAATAGGGGATAATACATAATAGATAAGTGATAATAGGTGTAATGGTGTATATTAAGAATTTTCTCCTTGGTTGTTAAGCCAAGAACTAGCGTATTCTACGGGAGGAACCCTCCTTATTTATATTCGTCTTTTAGACTATATAGAATATTCGAGAACTAATTAACTACTAATCAGAGACTAGTAATTAGTAATCCATTAGCTAATTATTAGCATATTATTATATAATGTCGAATTCCTTCGAAGTGGGTGGAAGAACACTAGTTTGAAAGAAGAAAGGTCGTGGTTCCTACATTGACGTGAAGGTCTTCCACATAGAAGGTTCTAGAAACCCGCTTACGTAAGCAGGTTACGTAAGCATATATTATGGGGTAATATAGTAGTATGAGGTATTAGTATATGAAATATATAGCTTATAGCTAATTAGCCCTTATAGATAATAAGTTATTAACTAAACTATCTTTTGTTTTACTAAATGTAAAGGTCTTTTAATTATTTTCAATTATTAAGGGAGCTTAATTATATATTATCATTATATATACTTATGAATCTTATTTAAAGTTGTACTATATAAGCATATTTGCTTACGTAATATCTTATAGTAGTGACTGGTGGCGGAAGGTGCCACTGCGCTACATCTGAGCAAAAGATCAGCTAATATTCGAACTCTCCGTTCGAACATCCCTTCCAACCGTACATATAGCTTAAGCCTGGACCATGGGTCGTAACACGGCCATTCTGTAAGCCAGTATCGAGTGAGGGATGTGGTATTTCTTCGCCGCGCGTCGAAAGCTTAGTTTTAAGTCGGATTTAATAGCTTGGATAACAAAGTAGATACCGCTTTCTTTTGTTTTGCTTATTGTAAGATGTGGCGCGAAAAAACGCGGTAGGAAGTTGAACTAGAGTGGGTTGCGGAAAAGTGTCTTGCTCACTGGTGTGTCTCTCGCTCGTTGGTGCTTAACGTTACTTATAACTTAAATTATTAAAATCTTTAACGTTTCTGAAACAGTATTATGCCGCAGAATAAATTAATAATACTTTTATAAGCAGTTATATATTAAGAAATATAGACTCAGCCCAATTAAAGACTAAATACCTATTGAAAATATTATTAAATTAAATGCATAAGAATTTCTAATGCGACTTTCTAATATAGAAGATATAACTAACCTCCTACTAGTATTATACAATGGTAAGCTGGTTAGTAAGAATCAAGTATAGTATTTCGTAAATGTATAACTAAGCTTAAAGACTAAGTTTAATCAGCCTTATAACTATTAAAGGGCCTTTTGTAAGGACTCGGAGGTGATTAAGAATTAGATCTGGCTATTCTGTAATATAATAACTAAGTATAGGGTTTTAGATGAGAAGCTAATTAACCTCAACCCTAATTATTATATGTTTTAATTTATATAAAAAGGCTAAATATACATAATTTAGAAACCGAGAATTGGTAATAGCTAATAAATGTATTAATATAAAGGGCTAGTATATCCCGCTATTCGTATTATCCAAAGCGCTTACCACCTTACTAACTAAATAATAAAATCAAGCTTTTTATTCAGCTGGGTTATTAAGCTTACCCTAAATACGTAAATAAATAATGAGATTGATTTGAAAAGAATTCAGCACTTTAACAAATATATAATTAAGTAAACTAAGGGTAAATATTAGATATTTATCTTAAATGAATATGAAAGCTATATATCAGCGGAGTTTAAGTAGCACTGTAAGGAAAATGACATTATCCTCATTAGCATACCATTATACTTATCTCATCTACTCCAGCTATTCAATATTATATACTTCTTGGGTTTAAAGCGTGTATATAATAATAAGATTAATCTCTTTATTCGAGCCTTAATTAACCACATTACCAAATCTAAGTTCTTTATTACGTTTAAAACAGCTTATAATAAGGTCTTTATTAAAGAAAACATAAAAGCTGTGTTTAAATGGGCTAACATTTATCTATAAACCCAAATTCAATTATTTTTATATTAAATATTTGCTTATAAACTCTAGTATAATTACTTATTATATTACCCTTAAATAGAAATCACACATACCATTAAATACCTATCAGATTACTTAATAATTAAGTTTATTAAAAGCAAGATCTCTAATTATCAAAGTAGCTCCCTTATATTAATTATTTAAGCAGTTAAGAAGTTTATAAAGGGGGCATAAGTAATAGCGTATTAAATTAGTTTTTTAGATAATTAGTTTTATATTTTTAAGAAAGCTAATATTAGGCTTATTAAGCGCTGGAGGACTAAAAGAAATTAAATCCAGCTTAGAAGAGCATTTACTATAAAAAACTTTTAAATGATAATTAAAAAAAATAAAAGAGAAAGCGGTTAGCTGATAAAATAGTTAGCGATGGTAAAAAGGCAATCTGCAGCGGACTAATTAAATAATAATATAGCAACTACGGCGAAATTGAGGATAATATAAAAATTTTATAAGAAAGACGTAAAAGGGTATATTTAGTCAGATTTCGAGTACATAATAATGTGTTTTCAAGCAGTCTGTAGTAAACCGCCTAAATAAATGGTCTGGCTGGTGTAGATTAAGGTTAATCTTATATAGTTAAAATACTTTATTTTAATAAGGAAGCTAATTTTCTTACCAAAAGTCAGCTGATTTAAATTAGTATTACAGCTATCATAAATACTTTAAATTAATCAGATTAACTAGAAAGAAGTAATGAGAACTAGTTGGTATTAATTAGTAATAGTAATGAAAATCCGCTACTTACTAATATCTGCTACTTACTGGTGAACCACGTTAATAATTGAATTAATTATCAAGGTTTCTGATTAAAAAGATTCTTGAAATAAGTGTGTAGATACCATAAATAAAAGCTTTTATTATAAGCTTTATTCATAGTAAATTATAACCCTATTAATTAGCAAAATTAATAAAATTAATCCCGGGAAACTATATCCTTATGCACCTAACCGCGGCTAGTTTCCCTTCTTGGGTAAGAAGACTGTCCTAATTATATATCTTTTTTTTTGGCGGGGGTTGCGGGGATTGATTCGCATCAGTCTCACCTGTTGCACGCTTCGCACACTGAAGCCCACACGGAACCATGAATGGCCTTGGAAAGTGGTAGTCTATATACATACACACACACAAAGACGTCGCAATCGTCGTGGGAACAGGCTGGCCCGGGGCTGATGCTGGACTCGCCTCCACAAAACTCCCGTGGCCAATATGTGGCTGCAGCAGACGAACATGGCAATACTATACGCATAGCTCAGACGGCCGGCCTCAGCCATCAGGGGGCGAAAGAACTGGGCCCCGGCACTCAGCATAACATGCCGCGGGCCCATCTCCGACCTTTCGGAGGTTGAAAGCGGAACCCTATCGGGCATTACAGCTGGACAGGGGGCTGGCTGGTTGCTTACCTGCCAGGCCTGTCTCTGCGCCCTGTCAGCCTCACCACCTCCCCTCGAAACATTTCACCATGGTACCCTTCATCACGGTACTGCATCCACGGCATGGCCATTGCGGCTCTCGGAAACAAGAAACCCCACAAGGCGAGGTCGACTACTATTCTGCTCGGACAGGCAACTCATGCGTTTCAGCCCCTTTTCCTCCTCTCCCTCGCTTTCTTCCCCCCTGCCGTGTTTGTTCAGTTCATGGTCTCGCAGTGGGCGACAGTCAAGCACCCAAATTCCGCAACACTGAGTCCTGGCGTCCATATAGTCCCGGCGTTGGCACTAGGCCCGAACCTGGGCCCGAGCTATCCAAGAGACGGTTTACGTGAGGCTTGCCCTGCTGAAGCCGTGCTAGCAACGCTGGGTTGACGGTGACATCATCCCGTGGCTCAGCGAACCTTCCACACGGCCTGTTGAAGTGAGTGCAACTTCAATGCACGTGTCTATCCTGGAGTACCTCGAGCGCGGCAGTCTGTGACTTGGACCCCCAACCTTTTCAGCTGCTGCGGATGTTTTCGAGAGGCTCCGAAAGTGCCGGTGCTGACCGGCTGGCTGGCCGATCGACTGACCGGCGCTTGAAAAACAAGGTAGCATCACGGATCTGGCGGGCAGCAAGACAATGCTCGTTCGCTGTGTTCGACAAGACTAGGTACCCGAGCGTCCATACGGGCAGTATGGTCAGGCTTGCTCTGGCCTCCCAAAACAATTCTCTTGGCCCCTCGGTCATTGTAAGGAAAGAGATGCATGTGAGGTGCAATGCCCCATGATCTGGGAGGCCGCCGAGACAAACAGAGTCGTGGCGGGCTGGGGCGCAAGTAGGCTAGAAGTCCGCTGTTGGTCCTCTTGGCCAATCCTGGCAAGGACTAGATCTCAAGTCGCAGCCGGTCTAGTCCACATTGAGGATAGCGCTCACGACGCTTACGTATGCACGTGGGCTTCTTCGTTCTTTGGTCGTGCCATTCTACATGCAGACAAGCATTCGAACTACCACGCAAATATCTCCACACGCCCGTGAATGTTCCGTTGTGGCCGGGGCATGTCCTTTCGTACATGAGGGAGCCGGAATATCCTCCCTAGGATGGGTTAGCCGAGCTGGGTACTGTCGCCAATGTCAAAAAATGCCCCACGTCCTTAACTGTTGTCGTCCCGCAAGCACCCGGGAAGCAAGAGAACATGTGCCTGGGGCTCAATTGAATCAGGGAGCGCCAGACCATACTTTGATGCCAGGGCAGGCAGTTGAAAACGACTGTCAAGACAACGGCAGGTGGTCACTGTCTGCGTTAGTTGGGCGGGGCGGTGGTGTGGCCAGACTCAGTGGGGTATGCAGTTGGGAAGTTGAGACCACAAACGTCTGTTGACGTGTCGGACCATCGTACCGGACAGGCACTCATACAACGCCCGCTTTTACCTGCTTTCCAACGACAGACCGACAGTATGCCATTTGCTATGTTGTGTTTCATCTATTAATAGCACCACTGGTGTTCAATGGCTGGACGTGGCCGCTAACCGCCAGCCGGGTCTGCATCGACACCTGATACATACAAGCTTCTTGTACACTTTGTTTTGCAGTTCCTCTTCAGCCTGTAGGCTCACTAGGCTAGCCTAGAAGTCTGACACCCACAATGTCATGTGTTTCACCCGGCCCCGGCTCCCATGACTGTCGTCTCAAGAACCGAGTGTTTTGTCCCTGACAACACCATGGGTACTGGATGAAGTTTGGCCGGACGACCTGGCACGTTACTCACTCTAACACACAAGATATAAGCATTGCGGGACCTCTCTGTTGTCTCAATCTGTTGTCATGCCCCAACGAGACATCCAAGGGAACATGCTCCTAGGGGACATCTCCCAACGGGAAATCCTCCCAGTAGGCATCATCCCGTGGTAGAACCTCCTGGAAGACATCCTACTATTTAATATCGCCTTGGGCTAACGTTGTATAGTATAGCATCTTGTAAACATGTTTTTATGGTATAGCCTCTTGTCTCGGAATGGTGACTTGATATAGGCTTGCAGAAGTAGTTTGGATGGCGATCCTCAGAAGCGACGCGTTGCTGGGTTAATCGTCTACAAGCCACATTGTCTCTTATCCTGTTGGCGCAAGCATAACGTTCCGGCTTGATAGAAAAAGTTAAAGAATATAAATAAGTGTATTGATAAGATGGCATATTTAAAGTGAGAATTAAGTATTTTTTTCTAGGATTTTATGTAATCTAAAACTTTTGATTAATAATATTATTTTAACTTAATTTTTATAAAAAGAATTTAATACTATATTTATTTGAATTTATATTATCAATTTTTTATTTATAAAAAATAGTATAACGTTAAACACCAACGAGTCGCGCGCTTTCTTGTATCACCACCACATCAACCTAAATTACAACACCACATTATTAAAATTTAATCAAAACTACTCAGAAATAAATATATGAGACAATTCTTCATCTTCTTGTCACGGCCCTGGGTGGACTGACCCCCTAGGGCGCCCAGCCCAGAGGGTTGGGATCTAACCACGTAAGCTGCTAGCTCTAATAAAAACTCTGGAACTTATCCTAAATTCTGTTTCGTAGCTCTTTAAGTTATATCTTATTAATAGAGCCTGCTTATATCCGATAGAACTATAACATCTCCCATACCGCCTGTTCAACGTCCACCTGCCGATTACCTGCCTGTTATCATAAAATTATATAGCTCCTTCCCTTAGATATTAACAACAATATCGAACTACCCGCAACCGCCTCTAAGCACCGACTCCCCAGAGGAACTGGCTAATTACGTTGCTAAGTACGTCTCCGACTAGATGTTACACCTGCGCAACCTTAACCAGTACGTCTTTACGCTCAAAGAACAGGCATCTTCCTCCCAAGCCAAATTCCTAACCCGGAATACTATAATCATTACGCTTTGCAGAGATTATTATTGATTGAGAAACCTCTCTTATTATGCCTAATCTGAGAATAAGCAGTTGCAAAAAGAGAATAAACTTTTTTTAAACGCTGCTACCCCTATCATATAAACTCCTATTACTATACCCGTCCCTACTAATCCTTATATTAATTATACTGAAAATGCTGCACTAGGAGCAACTGTGTCTACTCCTTCCATAAATACCAACTCTGTTATCTTTAGCAAGAAACTACCTAATTTAAAGGAGTTTAATAAATCTCGCTATAACTTTCGTTACTTTACATAATAAATTTATACAAAAATAATTACTAATATTAATTGCTTTATTACCGCCACTGCTCGCTTAACCTATATTGCTAGACGTCTACTAAAAAGGCTTATAAGTTGATTTTACCTAAGACCCAATATAGCGTCTTTTAATTTGTAAAGTACCTTAACCTGCTTAAATACCTGGAAGAAGCCTTCGGAGATCCAGATTATATTCAGAACTCTTAAAATAAGCTATACTAATTAAAAAATATAACTAGGATTTTAATACGTATTTTGCTGAATTCTAACGCTTGTTCTTAAAGGAAGAAATGCTGGATATTGCCCTTATATCACTGTTATTCCTAGGGATCTCTTGCAAGCTCCAAGATGTGTCACGACAGCAGGCAGGTAGTCGGCAGGTGGACGTTGAGCAGGCGGCACGGAAGTCGTTATAGTTCTATTTGTTACGGGCAGGCTCTATCCTTAGTAAGCACAGGCTCTATTAATTAGATGTAGTTCGAAAAGCTACGAAACAGGATTCAGGATAGGTTCCAGAGTTTTATAAGAGCTAGCAGCTTATATAATCAGACCCCAACCCTCTGGGTTGAGCGCCCTAGGGGCTCAGTCCGCCCAGGGCCGTGACATAGGGAAGTAACCGGATGCGCTAATCAGGAGATTAGAAGACCTACCTTAAGAGGGGGATAAGAGACTGCTATACCAAAGTTAAGTTATTCTGAAAAAAAAAGAATTTGGATCCTGCCTTATCACAGAAGAAGACCATACGTTTTTTCAGCTGTAACCCGCTATCAAACCGAATCCGTCCGCCCGCCCTGGGACAAAGAGAAATATCTGCTCTATTCGAAAAAGGATACTCAGAAGACCCGATTCCGCATTCTGCTCTGGAAGCATTAAAAATGGCTCTTTAAATCACCCACTACTAATCTTGGCCAAGTACAAGAACCGCAATAACTACTTATACTACGGAAACCGCTTATACGTCCCTAATCTTCCAGAGCTAAAAGCTAAACTCCTAAACGCCTACTACGCCTCACCTATTACCGGCCACCCGGGATCTGCAAAAACTTATAAGATCCTAGACTGTAAATACTACTAGCCCTAGATGTTGCGTTATATATAATATTAGGTTGTGAATTATTATTAATGCCGCTAAGCTAAGCTAAACTAAGAAGGCTGCCAGAGCCTACTAAAGCCTCTGTGTCACGACAGCAGGCAGGTAGTCGGCAGGTAGTCGGCAGGTGGACGTTGAGCAGGCGGCACGGAAGTCATTATAGTTCTATTTGCTACGGGCAGGCTCTATCCTCAGTAGGCACAGGCTCTGTTGATAAGATGTAGCTTAAAGAGCCACGAAACAGGAATCAGGATAAGTTCCAGAGTTTTATCAGAGCTAGCAGCTTACGTGATCAGACCCTAACCCTCTAGGTTGCGCGACCTAGGGGCTCAGTCCGCCCAGGGCCGTGATAGTACCCCCCTTTCTAGGACCGAACTCCCGAGAGGTTGATTCAGAGGCCAGGCTTGTACGGGTATCTTCCATGGAAGTTGCGCACAACTTCCTGAGCGTTCTTTAAGTGCAATGTGGGCACTTCCTCAGGGTTATCGTATCTACTCCATTTGATTGTAGACTTTAGGCGGGAGCGGCCTCGGCTGCAGCGATCCCAACGGGAATCTAGAACCTCCTCGACTTCCCATTCTTATAGTCCATCCACTTTGATAAGCAGTAGAGGTTCGTTTCTCTAAGCGGGCAGCGGATTATTAATAAGAGGCTGTATTAGGCTAATATAAAAAACAGAGTAAATCCTTATAGACTCAGGTAGTATCAGGCGGTAGGCCTAGGGATTGATAACCTTTTTGATTCAATATGGGCTACAGTTCTTCTAGTCTAACTTCTTAGTAGGTCGTAGGGTCTTGATATTACGGGGATTAAGCTAGACTTCTTGGCCGACTCAGTACTGGCGGGCGGGACAGCGCTTGCAGTTAGCTTGTTCTCTGTATTAAGCTTATAAAGCAAGCATCTCGCTCCTTATGTATTCGGTAATCTCTTATATTTGAAAAATAAACTTTTCTATATCGTATATAGCAGGCCTCTTAGTATACTAAACAGGTTTAAATCCTAATTAAGGATGAAATCTATAGTTTCTAAAAAACAGAGTAATTATAACAGTTTCTAAGATTATATTATTTAAAACAAATTTGGTTAAGAATAGTTAATTAAATTAGTTATCTGTCAGGAGTCTTTGGGGAAGATGCTGGGCAAAAGATTGCCAGTGGGCAGATCAGGACCTGAACATTCTGTACTATGTTTCGATGCCTAACTAATCGTTGTGATTGCAGCACGTCTGGTCACGTATTATATAGCTTGTTCATTTCCTATGGATGACAGTGCTCACAGCTCATCCCTAGCCATAGCTAGGGATGCTTATCCCTTGCCATAGCCAGGGCTGCTCATCCCTTGCTGGGGCGCCTTAGCCTGAGCCCTGACAGGCCCGAAGTGGTGCCTTCCAACATTATATAATAAGAATTAAAAAGAGTTTATATATATTAATTAATAAAGTTAATATATATATAAATATTAAAACTTGGTGTGGGTGTCATAAGAGGCTTTAAAGATATAGTGGCTGGGCTCAAGTACATTAATTCAAATCGAAAGGGTGCTATTCTAGAAGAGAAAGGAAGGGGCTCTACGGGCCCCTGGGGCCTAGCGCGAATATATATCGGAGAGCCTGTTGTGGGTACTAGAGCCTGTGACTAAACCCCTGTGACTGGGCCAGCCACTGCTGCAGACGAACATACCCCTTCTCAGTGGTCGGTTATTGTAGTAGTAGATGTTGTGTGTGTGCAGGTACTCTCAGTTTTTGCGGGGCGATGTAACTTGGCCGTAGTGGTGCAATCTGAATGTTCCCTGTATCATCCTCCATGTCTTGCTCTGCAGATCTCTGTCTTTTAGAACAAGCACGGCGTGGCGGATGCCTCGGCGCACTCTTTCATTCTTGCCTGCGGTTGGTTGTGTAAGATGCTGACAGTTGTGCACCCGACACTTTGTGGCTTACCATCTCAGCAGGATCTACGGGTAAAGAAGCTACTGGGTGTGGAGCTCCACTCCCGGTAATAGATGGTTGGGTGAGGCGAACAGTTGTAGCCTCGCACAATGTTGTCCGGGAGGCTTACATAGTCTACTATTATGCGAGGAAAGCCACTAGCTCCTTAAGCATGTATCTAGTGTCCAGTAAGAAGGCCAAGCATCGGGCCAAAAGGAGCCCGTCTCACTCTCAGCTTCACCCTCTTCTACACCGCAGGTGCTATATAAACCACGCTTGTCGAATGACTCAGGGAACACGGGTTCATCTGCTGTGTCGAGTACAAGATTGACTAACACAAAGTACGACGACCATGATCGACCAGGATCAGTTCTACAAGCAACTTACCCAGACCCTCACTCCCCTCGCATTCAGAGACAGCAGCGAGAGGGAGAATGGGAGCCCAGGTGATGATATATCGACTTGGGTGTGTGTGGCTTTTTTACACGATGGCACCTCCCTGGGCCGTTCACTGACATGAAAGTGTTGAGCAGTACAACACCCCCGCCGCCACCGTTGCAGTGGCACACTCAGCGGCAGTCCATGGATCTAACTTGGCTGCACAGGAGCCGCCGGAAATCCGCCATGCCGGGTGGGGGAAACGGAGGCTGCCCGCAGGGCTGTGCCCCGACAAGAACACGCTGTTTCAAGCCTGCTCAATTTCTAAGGCCTTCCAGAGCCTGGCCGTCCTGCATTTTTACAGTCAAGGGTCGGTCTCACTCTACACACCCTGTTCGCCTTGGGGCATATCGACTTGACACACAAGCCGAGTTGTCCCACCAGACTCGATCCGTGAGATAGCATGCAGTATTGGTTGCACCATAAAAGCAAATTGCTATGGAACCAGAGATTCGCACCCACAGAAATGGAGGATACACCCACACCTGTACATCGCACATCCCTCACATCACCCATACCTATTCCTCAACCCTGGTCAACTGGTCTCTGGACATGTTGTGATGGGTATTGGGATGGGTAATACTGCCTTATTCACTATGGCACCGGTGATGTACCGGTGTACCCCCTGTTTCCACTGGTGTCAAAATCTGTACTCACAGGCATAGAGGGGTCAATCAGAACTGGGCCAAGTCTTACTAACACAACGGGTAGTATTATCAAGTCGTTGGATGAACCTGTAAAGACAAACCTCGGCAAGACCGCATATGATATAATCATGCAAAATTCCGTGAGAAGGGGTGTGCCTCAGGATCTTTCCGCCAAATTACTGGACAGGGTGACCATCGCCCAGCTTCTATCCCACACTGCTGGCACGACAGCGTCCGGCTTCGGGGGTTACTCGCCGCAAAGCAACCACATCAGAACGTCAGCTGAGGTTCTCCAGGGAGGGCTGGGCAACGCCAACAGCCCGCCGGTTTACGTGCACGGCATTTCCGGCGTGCAGCAGCAGTATTCGGGTGGAGGCTCGACCGTTCTGCAGGCCATGCTGGAGAATATCGCTCGCGACGAAGGCTTTTCTTCGTACGCGTTGCTGATGAAAGAAAAGGTCCTCGATCCGCTTGGGATGACAAGGTCCTTCTATTGTGACGCGGCGCCCCTTCAGCACTCTGAGGAGAACTACGCGACGGCTTATCAGAATGGCACCTATCCTCTGGCGAACGGGCAGAGTTTCCATGTACACCCAGAACAGGGCGCAGCCGGCCTCTGGACGACATCGCTAGATCTCGTAAAGGGCCTCTTGGGTGTGGCGCACACAGCCCTGGGCACGTCATCCGCGGTAAAGCTGGACGGGAATACCTGGGTCAAACCGGAAATTGTCCAGGAAATCTTCAAGAAGAGGCCGGAGCTGGCCTACGAAGGTTTCGCCTACTACTGCGGGTTCCAGGTTGAGTTCTTGGACGGCGACGATCGGTTTCCCGGGGACGAGAGGCTCGTGCGCATCTCGCACGCGGGCGGCAATGAAGGATACGGGTATATAAAGTCCCCGCTGCCGGGTGGAATAAGTTGCTGACCATTCCATAGATGCTGGCATGCCGCGTCGTTCCCTTTGCCTGGTACGTTAGAGGACGGAGATGACATCGTCATTTATGCCATGGCGTGTATGACAAACTCAAACTACGGTGGTGAATTCTGCGGGCCCATGATCGGTGCCATCTCGGAAATGCTTGACAGTCCCCTTGGAAAAGGGCCTCCAGATGGCCCATTCAGCAGCAATGCGCCCTTTGTGGCCTTGGACCCGACCCCGTCTGTGCCTCCCGGGGGCTGGGCGGCGTATGAAGGGCAGTGGAAAATCAAAAGCCGGGCTCAGACGCTCGAGATCACGAAGGGATCTGGGCCTTCTGCCGCAATTGAATTCGGCCACCTGAGGGGAGTGGTGCTGCCGCTAGTGGGCTGCGCAGCCAGGAAGGGCGTGGAGATGTTGAGGCTGCGGATAAGCTCACTCAATGCGACGCTGGACTTTGCCATTAAAGGAGGTGAGGCGTCGCTGAGCCTCTGCACGGGAGGCGCGAGACTCGAGTGCAGCCGGTGACGGGTGGTTCCGTGAACGAGGGGAGTGGAGGCGAGGCAAAGAAGGGTCTGCGGCGGATGTTGTGCCTCAGCGTTTGACGGGGACTGCCCGTGGACGCCAAAGGACGAAGTCCGTAGACAGAGAGCAGGGGTTGAAGAGGATGGCAGGATGGTTGAAGAACGCTGTCAATTATGTATCTCTGGTCAAATCTTGCCCAGATCTCTGGGTCTCGGTGGGTCGGCGGGCCCAGATCCTCGGCACCTTTCACGTCAAAGCCAACTCGGCATTCGCAACTAGCCTGCAGTAGCGGATTTCCAATCCAGGTCCACCAGGACCCACCAGGTCCCACCAGGTCCCAGCTAGCCAAGGGCCTCTACCAAGTAGTATACCTCTTTTTTTAAAGAAGAAAATAGCATCAAATATAAATGTTAGGTGTAAGCCTTCTGTGTGTGTGTCGTGGTGTGGGTATCCTGGGAACAGGTATTTTAGGTGTTGTGGGAGTGGGAGCGTGGGTTGTGGTAGTGTTGATAACGACATTGCGTTGTATACCTCTGAACATACCACCCCTGTAGATAGCAAGCTTATAGACCCTCCGCCCCGATGATTACAAAGCGAAGAAAGGGTCTATCAGAAAGGTTTTCCCGTGGGAGCTGCTTTCCAACGACCACGGCCGCTCCGTGCATCCATCACAGACTCTCTCGGCTTCATCCTTGGCCGGGCCAGCACAGCTTGTCCAAACCTGGAACAAGGCCCACTCATGACGTCTCGACGAGATCGCCCAGGTCTCGTCTCCCACAAGCTGGCCCGCCATCCCCCAGCGATTCCCGCGAACTCGTTCCCACGATACCGGAGTTCCTTTCCAACTACGGGGTTGTCGGAAGAGATTTTTTTCCCATTCTTTCTTCCACTCCCTTCGAGAACGTCATCGGCATTGCACGGTGACTGGCTAGTTTCCTAGTCAGTGGTCGTAGCGCCCCTCACGAGACATGGATCCGACATTCTGGGCTGTCAAGATACACATATAAGGGGGGAACCCAGGTGCTCCTCGTTGAGGTAGTCGTTGGGAAGCGAAGCCATGGAAAGCTTCGTTCAGTACTACTATTCAAGAGCAATACCTGCTTGATCCACTGCAGCCTCATCCCCGAGCCCTTCGTGTCTCCAGGCCATCTCAATATTGTACCTACATATCCGCCGTCATGCCTACCTTCACCGTGTTCAGGGGTTCCAAGGATGGAATCCAGGAGACGACTACCACCAAGCCGGACCAACTGTCCGGGGACCAAGTCCTGCTGAAGGTCACCGCCTCGGGTCTCTGTGGCACAGACCTGCACTACGTAAACGCTCCCAACCCTAGCTCCCGAACGGCTCCAGAAGGAGCTTGGCTAACGACTTGTGCGGACAGAAAAACGCAGACATGGTGCTGGGCCACGAAGGTGTCGGAGTGGTCGAAGCCCTAGGTCCGGGCTGTAAGTTGCTGAAGAAGGGCGACCGTGTTGGCTGGGGCTACGAGCATGACTCTTGCGGCCACTGCAAGCAGTGTCTCACCGGGACCGAGCAGTACTGCGACGGCAGGCAAATGTACGCTGCTGCCGACCTCGACCAGGGCTCTTTTGCGTCGCATGCCGTCTGGCGCGAGGCCTTCCTGTTCAAGATCCCCGACGAGCTTAGCGACGAGGAGGCGGCTCCCTTCCAGTGCGCAGGCGCAACGGTGTGGACTGCCCTCATGGCTTACAACACCAGGCCCACCGAGACTGTCGGTATCATGGGCGTCGGAGGACTAGGACACATCGCGATCCAGTTCGCGCGCGCCATGGGTGCCCGAGTTGTCGTACTCTCGGGCAGCGACTCCAAGAAGGATGAGGCGATCAGGCTCGGTGCCCACGAGTTCATAGCTACCAGAGGCCAGAAGGAGCTCAACGTCGTCCGGAAACTGGACCGGCTCCTGGTCACCACAAGTGCCCAGCCGGACTGGAACCTCCTCATGCCCATCATGGCGGCCGGATCGACCATCCACCCGCTGTCTGTCGCCTCGGGTGACTTCTCTATCCCATATATGGCCATGCTTGCCAGCGGTATCACCGTCCAAGGCTCCGTTGTGGCTGCGAGGCAGATGCACAAGGACAGTAAGTGCGCCCGCCTGTCCTAAGGCCCAAATGGTGGGCATTTTGGATCTGATCGCTAACATCATGTCTTCTTTTCTCTCACAACAGTGCTCGAGTTTGCGGCGTTACATCGTATTAAGCCTGTGATTCAGACCTACCCTATGACTGTTGAGGGTATCACGGAGGCCATGGATAAGTTGGACCGTGGGGAGGTTCATTTCCGAGCGGTTATCATCCCGCAGTAGATCATAAGGTTTTTCTACGTTTATAACAGCTGAGACCGCGCCCTACGCCGCTATACTAGAGAGTAGATAATTAAAATTATAGAATTCTCTAGCACTACTTCGGGGATTTTAGTATAGCTTTTATAACTATAGTATTATATATTCCCCTGCTTCCTCTAAACACGCCTCCCTCGCCTCCTAGTCTGGCCTCGACTCCGGATGGGGTTGCGGGTGTCCCCAATCACACTTGACGTAGCCACCTCTGGACCACTGTGCCGTCCACATCTACATAGTCGTCAGAATTGCTGAGATCCGATGCCGTATGCTGCACCCGAGATTCCACGCGTGTCAACTCATACCCGGCAAATTACAGATCGTAGTGATTCTCGCACAGGTTGGCATCAGGACACCTCTGGCACCCGTACCGTGCCATTGAGATCTTAGTTGCAGATTGCGCACTTGGGATGGCACGTCAGCTCTTCGGCTTCTTGGCTGACCTCCCGGCTGACCTCCCGTGGCAAGCGCTCCGAGCACGTCTGCCGCGGCTCTGGTCCGGATGGATGACTCATACATTGGCGCGGCATACAGAACAGAGACTGAATGGAAAGTCCCGGCACTCGACGCATGTCCTGCCCGAGATATTCGCACAGCAGAAGATGCATCTCACGGCTTGCTTGTCCGGTGCCCTGGTTACATACCGGTACCCGTCCGCGAGCCTCGCGGTCCGGCCTTGGCTCTGCCTGCTCAGTCTGTCCGCACGTCCTTCCGGCAGAGGCCGACGATGTCCATGGATCTGTGTTGTGGCCTCAGTTTGTCCCCTGAGGCAGAGATTTCCATGGACTGTGGGCTGTCCCCCTGGGCTCGTGGGCCATGTTTGCGCGTCAAACCTCTAGTGTTTTCGGATATGTGTCTCGTATGCGGCCTGCGTCCACCGACCGCTGATCTCAGGTCCGGAGGTCTGTAGCAGCCATTGTTCGCAAATTCAAAAATCATTATAGCTGCAATGGTAATTTTGAATTCGCGAACAGTGGTCGCTACAGACCACACCACACAGGGTCGCTGTCAAACAGGGGGTCGATAGAGACTCGGGGTCCGCAGTGTGCGTCGTGCTGCTGGGAGAGGCAGGTCGTGTCCTGGTGGCGGGGGCTTGGCCGTGGTCCTTGTTGCCAAACTCTTATGCCCGCCAGTTTCGTGAAGGAAGATTGAGGCTTGACTGTGATCCGGGGCACGGAAGTCCAAGGTACAGAATTAGAACTCTTCCGGGGACCGGCCCTTTTCTGACGGATCAACTGCCCTTTCATGGCAGCCTTGCTCGAGGCTACAGGCTTCGCGGGTATCATGGATTTTTCCAAAGATGAAGTGGTAGTAGAATGAAAACCCGGGGTCGTGATAGACAGTGATGAAGCACCCAAAACAATAGACGGAGTGGATGTAGTTCGGGTAACTGGGTCATCTGAGGTTTCCAAAGAGAATACTGTACATAGTATGTGCCAGAATCGCTTTCGAATGGGACAAAGTCGGAACCACCTCCAGCGCGATGATTCTATGTCTTCCTCTTTTGAAAGTCGAATGTCGGTAAACAAGAGATCCATCCGCTAAAGCGTTAGAATCGTCCCTATCGTGTAAAGTTGCCGGCATCGCAGGAACGACGCTCGTATTGCGGGAACGTAACCTTGAAGACTGGCGAGAACTTCCTGTCGCCAAATATTCTCATTGCCATCGCCATCGAGAACGACAACAGTAACCGCGTTCGAATCTCTGCTGACTGTGTCATGATTCGCACCGGGTTTTCGAGGATTTGCCGTCCCCAACGCCTTGATGCCGATGTTGGTCTGTCTGGAAGACGCGGCATACCCTAAATGGTGGTAGATAGGTGCTTAATCATCGGACCAATGGCTTTGATCGTAGTTGTTGGTTCGAACCACCAATTTGTGTAACGCGGAAGCGCGTGGCCCTGGCCTTGATATCGCCGGCAGGAATAATTCGGAGCCAAGCTCGGGGCAGGCCCAGGTCCGTGGCAAGTATATGCCATACTGAAACACAATTATTAATATGCAAACCAAGAACATAATGGGTAGTAGTACTGATCTTCCATTTTTTCCGCTTACAAGATGTGCAGTTGGGTGGCCTTGGTAACATGATGGGCGGGGGAACATCTTATGTGCCAGTATGTCCGGGAAGGCCATTGTGTTCAGTTATCGTCAGAACTTCCCCTACTAACCTGGCTTGCTGGCACTGTAATCAACAAAAAAAATCGCCTTTTCAAACAGAATGCGACATTTGAATAAAACCAGGAGTTCGTACCCGCAGAAATGGAGAATACGCCGATACATCGCGAGGATACAGGTAGATTCAGACACCTAACACCCAAAGCGATATTACTTACTTGGAACCATTATACCTAAGCACTTATAACCTTCATGCCCACAGCTTTATATATAATGGATACTTGTTTGCAGGCATTGGTTGTCACTACATTGTCATTTCACACTTGAATTATTGAGCGCTAGAAACATCTAGGAATAGTATTTGTCTATGCTCGTCAGCCTTGGCCGTGACTTGTCGGGGTATTGAAGTTCTTTCACTGTCTTGTCCAGCGTTCCGTGGCCACCACACCATGCGACTTCTTGAACACATGCAGGTCCATGAGCAACTGGCAGCATTCGTACAAAGATGACTGACTCACTGTCACAACCTCAAGCTTCGGCCACATCATATATTATATATTTGTAAACTTTGCTATGTCTTGGGTTCGGGTTTGATTTAACATTGTCGTCATGTACTTGTTTCTCTGTCGCTGTTATTAGTTGGTTTTCCTTTCTTTCTTTCTTTTTCTCTCGCACGCTGGATGAGCACTCGGCTTGGCAGTGCACACTGGAATTATGCGGTCGGTTGACCGCAGCGACTGCAGCCGCAGGCAGGGGTGCAGATGCAGGGATGCAGGACTCAGCATCCGGGTGCCACATTAGTACGGGAAGCTACCTGGGTACAACTTCTTAGGTCTGAGATTCTTTCTGGTGACTCAATCACCTCCCAAGCTGTCCCTCGTGTTTGCCTCCAGACATCTGGCCCCCGGATCTCCCAGTTCGTCCCCCTTCTCCTCACCAATTGAACTCAGAAAACCTACCCACCATGGAGGCCATCAAACAGACCTTTCAACGGTGCAAGGCCGAGAATCGGGTAAGCCGACCTTGACCTCGACCCTGCCTCATGCTGAACCTTGACAGTGGCCATGAACTTAACTCGTTCCTGTCCACCCACCACATACCCCGGCTGACAATGCTCTGAAAACCCAACAGAGTGCCTTAGTCACTTATGTCACCGCAGGCTACCCGAGGCCAGAGGACACGCCTGATATCTGCCTGTCTATGGAGAGGGGAGGTGCAGGTACGCTACACTGGGGCCTTGCCCCCTCTTGTCGCCACCGTCCTCGGTATGGCTACTGACACGTATTTGCGCCTCAAGATATCATCGAGCTAGGAATCCCCTTCACGGACCCCATAGCCGACGGCCCGACCATCCAGACATCAAACACCGTCAGTGGATCGACCCTTCTTACGCACGAGACGTTGCCGTCCCGCCATCCTCTGCTTGGCCCCTCGCTGACCATGACCAGGTCGCCCTCGAGAATGGCGTCACCCTGTCGAGCACTCTCCAGATGGTTCGTGATGCCCGTAAAAGAGGGCTGAAGACACCTGTTTTGCTCATGGGCTACTACAATCCTCTGCGCGCCTACGGCGAGGAGGCGCTGCTGGACGACTGCAAGGACGCCGGCGTCAATGGCTTCATCATCTGTGACTTGCCACCCGAGGAGGCCGTCTCCTTCCGCAAGCTCTGTTCAAAGGGAGGGTGAGTCATGGCATCCCCTCGCGCGGGGCATTGCAGGCCTCGCCTTTGTAACCTCCAAAACTGATACCGGTCTCCAGCCTGTCCTACATACCTCTGATCGCCCCAGCCACCTCGGACAAGCGTATGCGTCTGTTGTGCCAGCTCGCCGATTCCTTCATCTACGTTGTCTCGCGGCAGGGCGTCACTGGTGCTCTCGGTACGATGAACGCCCACCTTCCCGAACTGCTGGAGCGGGTCAAGAAGTATTCCGGCAACAAGCCCGCTGCGGTCGGCTTTGGAGTCTCCACGCGCGACCACTTCACCAGCGTGGCTCAGATTGCAGACGGAGTCGTTGTGGGCAGCATGATCGTCACCACGCTACAAAAAGCCCCCGAGGACCAGCGCTACAAGGCAGTCCAGGAGTACTGCTCGTACCTGTGTGGGAGGACGCCCGAAGAATGCCTCACGAGGGAGGTTGGCGTGGTCGAGGCAATTTCTCAGGCTAAGGAACCCAACGCCCAGCCGACCGTCAGCGCCGTTATCTCAGACAACCATGTCAACGGCGACGATGCCGGGCTGGTGGCCCAGCTGGCCGCACTACATGGCAAGATCCCGGAGCGGTTCGGTGAGTATGGCGGACAGTACGTCCCCGAGTCGCTGATGGACTGTCTCTCCGAGCTTGAGGAGGGCTTCAACAAGATCAAGGACGACCCGTCATTCTGGGAGGAGTTCCGCTCGTACTACCCATACATGGGTCGGCCAGGCCAGCTCCATCTTGCCGACAGGCTGACCAAGTACGCGGGCGGCGCCAACATCTGGCTGAAGAGGGAGGATCTCAACCACACTGGCAGCCACAAGATCAACAACGCCGTTGGTCAAATCCTGCTCGCCCGGAGGTTGGGCAAGACCAAGATCATTGCTGAGACCGGCGCTGGCCAGCACGGTGTCGCGACTGCCACCGTGTGTGCCAAGTTTGGCATGGAATGCACAGTGTATATGGGTGCCGTAAGTCTTGTTTCTGCTGGTCCTACCCACCGCTGCCCCCGTACTGACCACAGACAAAGGAGGATGTGAGGCGCCAAGCCCTGAACGTCTTCCGCATGAAGCTTCTCGGCGCAAAAGTCGTCGCTGTCGAGGCGGGCAGCAAGACGCTCCGTGACGCCGTCAACGAGGCGATGCGTGCCTGGGTGGTCCAGCTCGAAGACACTCACTACATCATCGGCTCTGCCATCGGCCCGCACCCTTTCCCAACGATAGTGAGGACCTTCCAGTCCGTGATCGGCAACGAGACCAAGCAGCAGATGCTGGAGAAGCGAGGCAAGCTGCCGGACGCCGTCGTGGCGTGCGTCGGCGGTGGCAGCAATGCCACCGGCATGTTCTTCCCCTTCTCCAACGACCCCTCCGTCAAGCTGCTCGGGGTCGAGGCCGGCGGTGACGGCATCGACACGCCGCGCCACTCGGCGACGCTGGCAGCAGGTACCAAGGGTGTTCTGCACGGCGTCAAGACGTACGTGCTACAGAACGAGCACGGGCAGATCCAGAACACACACTCGGTGTCTGCCGGCCTCGACTACCCGGCTGTTGGGCCCGAGCTGGCCTCGTGGAAGGACAGCGAGCGCGCCAAGTTCATCGCCGCTACTGACGAGCAGGCCTTCCTCGGTTTCAAGCTCATCAGTCAGCTCGAGGGCATCATCCCTGCGCTGGAGTCGGCGCATGGTGTCTACGGCGCCATCGAGCTGGCCAAGACCATGAAGCCCGGCGAGGATGTGGTCATTTGTCTGAGTGGCCGCGGCGACAAGGATGTACAGAGCGTGGCCGATGAGCTTCCTGTGATAGGACCCAAGATTGGTTGGGACCTAAGGTTCTAGAGGTGCGGTGTGCGGGACAACCCAGCTTGGTAGAGAAAGACCTCGATTTGGTGCTGAAAGAGTGGAGCAGGATAGACGCAGTTGGCGAGGCCTGGCATTATGTACGCAACTTGTAGATAGATGTACACGACCATTATTGACTACGAAGGTTCCGACGTCCCAACTCAGACATACAGCAAATTTCAGACGGGGCACGATGTGGTCTGGATGGGGGACTCCGCGTACCCCTTTTTAAATGCTTGTTTGTTTAAAGTGTACGTGTGGGACACAATATCACGGCGTCTTCTCCTTCATGAAGCCTTCGTCCTTGCCAATGACAAAGACCCTGTCTCCGTCTAGCATGCGCTGAGTCTCAGCCATCAGCTGCTGTCCCTGCTGCGCAGGCGCAACAGAGGGCACGATTCCCATGAGGGCCGCCTCACGTAGGGTCTCGTCCTGCAAGACGGCATCCGATTTGGGGCTCAGCCCCAAGGCGGCCCTCTCAGCAGCGAACCTCCGTTTGACGGACTCGCTCTGCATGATCCTCCATCTCAGCTTCCACCCCCACGGCCCCAGATCCTTGATGCGCTGGGACTTGTCGCCCAGGAGGTAGTTGTCCAGGCCGCCGGCCCTATCGATGGTGCGCAGGACGCGGGTGGTGACCCTGGTCTGGACGAAACAGCGCAGCGAGTCGCTCCACAGGCGGCGGCGCTGGAGGTTGGGACGCCACTTGCGAGGGGTCTTGACATCGTGCTTCTCGGAGACATTGTTGCCGAACTGGATGCGCGAGGAGCCGTAGAGGCCCCCGTTGGACTGTTTGTAGACTTGTCGCGGGCCGTAAGGGTAGGGCGGGATCTCGGGGGACTTGGAGCTTGGCTTGGGTATGGGAATGGAGAGCCCGTGGCTGTCCCGAGGCACGCCTTGGTAAGGGTAGCCGGTGGCGAGGAGGGCAGAGGATGTGCCAAAGACCCTCGCAGCGCGTTGGCAGGCTGATGGCACGGGGCTGAGCGTCGCCGTCGGTCGGGTCAGGGCTGCCCGCAAGGGCGTCAGAGTCGAGGACATGGCTGTAGTGATGCCGTTATATTGCTGCCATGGGGTGAGTGCACGGTGCAAGGCGGTGCTCGGCTCCACCGCGTGTGTCGCGGGCGTGGTCTTGATCGCGACAAGAGCTCTGGGTGGTGGATTGCTTGACTTGCTTGGAGGGATGAGGAGGGGGTTGTCACTGGTATGTGCTCTGCTCTCCCTCTCTACCCGCTGGCTTGCATGGCAAAATGGTCCAACACGAAGCCAAGCAGTTCGAAGTGCCGGCCGTCCCAAATTTTTGGGACTGGGCAGAAGGGCGATTACATAAGCCAACAAGGGGTGGATGGCTCAAGTATCCAACAGCAGGTTAAGTCCTGTGGAGAGTTATCATATGGTATGGTGGGTTTCCACAGGGAGGGTTGTTTATACCAGGGAGGATGATCTATATCAGGCTGTCTCATAGTCAACCTGCCTAGGGAGCTGTCGTGGGTAGGCTAAACCATCGCCAGTACGCGTCCAAGTCCCCGTCAACATTGGCGGTTCCAGCATCCCACCGTCAGCGGGTGCCTCCTCCAGGCCTCCTGCTCCCTCCCGCTCTTCGTACGATGTTGCCGCCAGTGGGCGAGGCCGTACTGCAGAACAATCACGAGTTCGCTGCCCTCTACAGCACCCTCACAACTGCGATACTGAATCCTGATGGCACCACCAAGTATGGAACGAGCCACATCGCAAGGGAACGTGCTGCCGTTCGCGAGGTCAGTCCCGGGCAGACCACCACTCTCCAGTATCGCTGGTGCTGTCGTCGACCCTAACTGGTGCTCAGGAGCTTGATACCCATCGCCTCATGGCCGCCAGACGTCATCTGCTAGCTCAGGCCATCTCATCCGCCCTGGCCCCTGAGCCTGCCAGGTCATCTGCAAAGGCGGCGGATAGGGCGGTACTGCGGCCGCCGGGGTTATCAGACAATCTTTTGGACCTTTTACTGCTCCTCCCGCCGCTGCTCACAAGTCCAGAGGAACCCCGAGCCGAGACTCTTCAGCTGTTATTGGCCAACGCCCCCTTTTCCTCCTTGGAAGAGCTTATGCCGGATCTTGCAAGCCTCGTCTCTTCCAACCTCCAGTCCTCGGCTGTCCAGACCGCTCGAGCAGCTTTCCCGGCCACGAACCCATCCTTTATCCACCGCCAAGTGCCCTCGCTTGCACGTCGCATTGCCGAGCTGTCTTCAGACCTTCAGCAGCAGACCGGCTCACTGGCCGACGCCCGCCTATCCGCCACACTTCACATCACGCAGCTTCTTCACCAGCAGACAGAGGCTCTGGTCCTGGTGATTCGCTCGCTGGAGGCCAAGCACGGCGGAATTGCTCGCTCTCTCGAATACCGAGCCACCGACGTCTCCCTGGAGGCGAGGCTCGGACAGACAAACGCAGAGACGGCCTTGTGGAATGTCAGGAAGGATGTCTACAGCCCCGAGATCCGTCAGGCCCTAGGAAATTATTCACTTCACTTGCGTGACTGCCAATTGAGGCTCAGGGAGGCCATGAGAACCGCCCAGCTTGAGCTCCATGATTACGGAGTTGCTGTCGATGGCCATGCCGGCGATCCGAGGAAGGAGCGTGCGTTGAGGGAGGCCGCCAAGGCTTATAGAGAAACACAGAAACAAATAGAGGACGCCCAGAATGATTTAAGCCGTTTGAATTGAGCGGTCCGGTCATCTTCGAGCTCCGTGTAGAACATGAACCAACAGAGTAGCGGAAAACCGTCGAGACTCGGGCATTGCACTGCCTGATCTGACGTGAAGAGGCGATGGACCGACACTTTGAGTCCTCACCAGCTCCCAGGTTGCTAGGCGGACATCGATCCCTACCATTCATCTATTTTTCATTGCCGCGACCGTTGAGTAGCAGCACGACTCGATATTTCGTGGTCAGGGGCCCAGTCCCCCGGACCACAATCGAATCCGACACAAGAGCTGACCCCGATTGAAATTTGGTGTGTCGTTTGTTCTGAGACCTGGAATATGCAGGTATAGGATGGAATTCCGTGGACACTGACTTTCCCTGGGAATTAGCACTGGGATCGTTCGGGAATCTGCATGCTTGTCACTGGCAGGGGTGGAAGAACGGCGATGCCATGTTGATCAAGTTGCTGGCACGCTCAGGGTATCTGTCCATACAATTCCTAAAGGATGGGTTGCTGTTAGCATACATCGTCTAACAGTGCCGTGGCGTTGCTTGTAAGATCGTTGCTCTTTCTCTCTTGTTTTCTGAAACCAATTACTGGCACCCAGCGAGACGAGGGTACAACACCACACCAACCACAACACGGCAAACTACAGGCTACAACCCCGCCGGGGTTGCACACCTTTACATTTGAAACTGGTTTACTGGGAGTATGTGCTGTGAGTGTTTGTCATGTCGCAGTAGGTGTTGTGGGATTGGGTGTTGGTGAGCACGGGCGTAGGTACAGGCGTGGGTGTGGGCGATGTATCGGTATATGCCCTGTCCCTTCTTTTGGTTCTTCCTTTACTCCTTTCGGTTCCTGATGGGCGTAAAACGCCGAGAAACGGACGTATTGGACAATCTCCTGGGCCGAAAAGGTCCTGCACAAACACAGTGATTTGCGTTCTATTGCAGTACCAGACTATGGGCGGTGTGAAGCGATTCCCAATGCGACATTCTTTCAGCAAAGCCGGATTCAGTCAGACACAGGTGTGATCGACGAGGTGCCACCTACACGTTGCTAATTTGGTAGGCGAGGGTGATGTTAGCGACCAAGGCTGAGAGCGCTGTTGTGATGGTATGGGTCTTATATATGCTGCTAGGGAATTCCAATCTGCTGATTGGAAATTCTGCTCTTGTGGTTGGACGGTCTCTATTGCTAGCAGTATAGGAATATTGACAGCTGGGAAGACAGGAGTGTTACGACCCTTGGTTCAGGTGTAAGCTATATGTACGGTTGGAAGGAATATTCGAACGGAGATTTCGAATATAGGCTGATCTTTTGTCAGATGTAGTGTAGTGGTGTCACGGCCCTGGGCGGACTGAGCCCCTAGGGCGCCCAACCCAGAGGGTTGGTGTCAATTCACGTGACCTGCTGGCTCTAACAAAACTCTGGACCCTATCCTGAATCCTATTTCGTAGCTCTTCGAGCTATATCTTGTTAATGAAGCCTGCCGTAGCAAATAGAACTATAACGACTTCCGTGCCGCCTGCTCAACGTCCACCTGCCGACTACCTGCCTGCTGTCGTGACCATTGGCACCTTCTACCACAGATCATTACAAGGAGTAAGTATATTGAAAACGAAATATATAAACTTAATGGTATAAGTATATATTTATGTTTAATTAATTGACATTTGATTCCATTATAATAGTCCATCATAATAATAGTCTATGATAATACAATATTCTTTTTAAAATAATTAATATAATAGTTTAATATAGTAATTTAATATAAAATAAATCTTCTAAATATTTTAAAAAGTAAGAGTTTTATAATATAACTATAAACTAAATTAAAAACTTTAAATTTATTACTTACCTTAATTATCAAATATATATTTAATTAATGTAATAATGTTTTTATATGATATTTATAATATCGCAAAATCTTGCTTTAAACAGGACCTAACTGCTGCTCCAACCGAAGCTCCATATAATAATCACACCAAACCTTTATGGGGTTTAGTAGGTAAACTTAGGGTTTATATTAGCAGAGCGGCGCAGAGGTGATACTGAACTGAGTTACAATATACAAAGACACTGTTCACGAAGAGGATATGATCAGAAGCTGTAAGGCTATCCAGTTGTAAGACTGAATACTTAGATTAACGACTGAATAGTCTATTCTATGAAAGCTATCTACTATGGTGATAACCATATCAATATATATTCCGACTCTTCAGTAACTATGTTGACTATGTTCCTAATTAACGTAGTCGCGCCTATGTTACCTATATTCCTAGTTAACATAGTTGTGCCTAGGCGTAACCCAAACACTGTGCGTTTGCTAACTTCGCCAGCAAGTACGTGCGGGGTTCCGTCGTGGCATCTGTTTTGCTTGCTGGGGTCATCGAAATGGGTCCCTTGAGTGTCATCACTGTTGGCTCATAACACTGCACAGGGCCGGGCGCCATGCACCCGGCTGATAGGAATAAGGCTTCAGCCACATTATATATTACTAATTCGTGGTGTGTACCGATTCGTATTCGCTATACGAGTGCCTGGTCAAGCTCGGAACCACCAAAGAGAAGAGGCTGATGGTGGATATCCTCGCCCTTCGCCAGTCGTACGAAAAACGGGAAATTGGCGAGATCCGGTGGATCCACGGCGACGACAACCCGGCAGGCGCTCTGACGAAGTCCTCACCAAATAAGGCACTGGAACGCCTTTTGTCAACAAACGAGCTGACGGTGCGTATCGAAGGGTTCGTGGATCGGCCCTACTCGGCTATCCAGGATAGCCAATAGGAAGGCCGTACGGAAGCGCTGGGCCCCTCGGAAGGGCTAACTATCGTTTGGGCGTTTTTGGGCTTTATGGCCTATTTGGCTATTTGACAGTCTTTTCCGGTTTAACTGTTTTTGAACATTTGAAAGAGTGCCAGTGTGGATTTCTGAGCGACTGTCAAGTGCCCATGCCCCTACGGGCTATAGCCAATCAAAGGACACGGTTTAAAGTTAGTCATCCATAGGGCCGACTACTATCAACACTTTAATTCTTTTATTATATTTACTGACTCATGATTTATCGGAATTTCTCATTACTTTTTTCAAAATTTGCTTATAAGTTTAATAATAACTTTATTCTATTATTATAATTTTTTTTACTCAACACTTTGAAACTTTTTTAAATTGTTTTGATAAAAATAAAATAAAATAAAATATTTAAAATAATATAAGGAAACTTATAATTTAACATAAAAATTATTAATTCAAATATATTTCTTAATTTAAAAAACCCCATTTAAAAAATATATAACGTGGTTTACCAGGAAGTGACGCACTTTTGCTGTTTCCGCCAATTTCCGCCAACCCCAGCACCCCCCTGGGCCAAATAATTAAAACTATTTGGCACCAATTAGTTTCAATTAGTCTGGATTGCTTATATCTAATTAATTGATTTTATCAATTTGGAGGGGTTGGCGTGGTTGCAGTGCTGGTCCAAACAGGCTGACTTTGGTGGGAAATACACACTTTGCACCAAATAGTGCCAACTTCGCCTTTAAAAACACAGTCCGCCGCGGACTAGTAATATACATATATTCGCACTAATTAATGCTAATTACGATGGTTTTGCTATAATACAGTCGGAATCTGATTAATCAGACCCTTCTTCCTCTTTATCACACGTTCTCGCATTATGCCCAGTCTCGCCGCAGTTCCCATAGCGTCGTTTACTCGGTCTGCCGCGGACCTCCTCATTAGCACCACCAGCCATTTCAGCAGCTAGCCGCTTCCCCTTTTCCTTTTCTTTAATTATTACTTAATGTCGAGAGTCTCTGGGGAAGATGCTAGGCAAATGGTTGCTTGGGGCAGATCAGGATCTGAAAATTCTGTGCTATGTTGTTGTTGATGATGCCTAACTACATTGTGATTCCAGTGCGTCTAGCCTGCCTTATAACCTAACCTGCCCATTCCTATGGATCTCGATGCACGCTAGCCTGAGCGAGACTCAACCCTGAGTTGTGCGACACATGGGCCCGAGCGGTGCTCCGGTGCCTTTTAGCCGATATTACGGTGTCATCACCGGGCCTCCGACGGGCCCGAAGTGCTGCCTTCCAACACTTAAGAATCCTTAATACTAAATGCCCCTCTAAGCTGTACTCGGGTCCTTTTAGCCTTCCGGCGTTTAGCGAGTGCTATATTAGCCTTCTTAAAAGTGCGGACCCGATCCTCTAAAAACGTAACCTTGGGCACCATTGCTTGGAAACCCCTTGCTAGCTGATTAATAGCTGAGATAATTAGCGTAGGGGAACTACCCTGATGGGCAGAGATTCTGCCTTTATTAAAACTCGATTGCTTGATAGTTTATTGCGCATTAAAGGGTGTTTGGGATTCCCATTGCTAAAGAGAAACAGAGACGGATAATACTGGAGTTCTAATGCGAACATCAAGCTTAGAAATAACAGAATCCCGGTCCCAAAGCACTATTCCGGCTCTTCTAAATACAGCCTTAATATTATCTTCTATAAAGCTCTTATCGTGGGCTGCCTTGAATACGACGAAGAACTCGCTCTTGGTGATGCTTTTGGTTAATAGAAGCCCGGATAAAGTCGCTGATTTCCTTGCTATATGCACGCTTTAAGGGCGATTATAACGCGACATCTAGTGGCTGGATTAAATAAAAGGAGTGCGGGGGTATACTAATAGAGACAATCTTGTTCTCTTTGCAATATTAGTTAAATTCGGCCGGTATATGGCTCTTATGGTTATTAAGTATCAACATCTAGCAATCCGCTTCTCTCTTAGGTTTTATATACTTGTTAACGTGCTGAATCTATTTAAGGCCAGTCTTGTTATATATCTATCCACTCAGAATAAATATAATAACCCAGGAGGGGGGAAAACCCGACTTTGTAGTCCAGCTTATAAGGTGATAAGCGCTCTAAACGATGACGAACAGCGGAATATACTAGCTATTTGCATTAATACATTTAATAGCTGTTACACATTCCCGGTTGCCAGGCTGAACAGATTTAGCCTTTCGACACTTATTAATATAAGATATTACGTAAGCAAACATCAAATAAGGTTTATATATATATATAATACTTATGTATAATTAAGCTCCCTTAATAGTTAAAAAGTAAATACAAAGTCTATTAAATGTGATAAGATAAAAGATATTTTTACTAATAACTTATTATCTATAAGGGCTAATTAGCTATAAGCTATATATTTCATACGCTAGTACCCTAAACTACTATATAACTCTATAATATATGCTTATGTAATCTGCTTACGTAAGCGGGTTTCTAGAACTTTCTATGTGGAAGACCTTCACGTCTATATAGGAACCACGACCTTTCTTCTTTCAAACTAGTATTCTTCCACCCACTTCGAAGGAATTCGATGTTATATAATAATATGCTAATAATTAGCTAATGGATTACTAATTACTAGTCTCTGATTAGTAATTAATTAAATATCGAATGTTCTATATAGTCTAAAAGACGAATATAAATAAGGAGGATTCCTCCCGTAGAATACGCTAGTTTTTAGCTTAATAACCAAGGAGAAAATTCTTAATACACACCATTACACGTATCATTACCTATCTATTATGTATTATCCCCTATTCGATATAGTAACCTCTAACAATTAATTCATATAACTACTATCAATGCGGTAATTATACCTATTATAAAGCCGGTCTTATTAAAGTTATAGAGATTATTGTTAATAATCTAGTACTTAGCCATCATATTACAAAGGAGCCTAAACCAGTTCCTGATAACCTCTGGATCTTTACAGAGGGCCCTCTGATAGTCATAGGGATGATTAAACTTGGTTTTCAGGGTAAGTTGCATATCCACAAAGCGTCGAGCCCTGTGCTTGCCCACAGGTTTACCATCTCGCGATGCTAGCAGGAGGTTAGCCATATCTTCCATACCAGAAAGTAATAGGGGAAATCCTCGGATATCTTGATTAATGATGTATCAGATAAGCGTTTGCTATTTAATTTGTAAAGTTTATGTTCATCGACGCGTAGTTCCTCGTAGCTTCGTTGTTGATTCATCCTGCGTCATAGAGTTGCTTCCGGGATGGTAAATATTTGAGCAGCTTTACGTATACTTATAGGTTTTACGTCGTTCTTTTTAGATTTCTAAATAGCCTAAATCTCTAGGGGTATTTTGCCCTCTTAAGATGTAGGATACATGTTTTTGTTATTGAGTTTTAACGTGTTGGATATTTAAATAGGTGGGTTAGTGCGAGACTGATGCGAAAATCAAAGATGCGATTAGCACCAAAAAAAGGTAGTCCCACCAAAACCTTAATGATTACCAGCCCCCCTGTACCCACCCTAACTCCTTCAAATTAATAGAATCAATCAAAAATAAGCAATTTAGACCAATTGGCACCAATTGGCGCCAAATATTATTAATTGTTTGGCCCTCTAGGGGGGGGGGGGTGCTGGGATTGGCGGAAGTTGGCGGAAATAGCAAAAGTGCGTCACTTCCTTGTAATGATCACACCAAACCTTTGTAGGGTTTAGTAGGTAACCTGTAGGGTTTATGTTAGCAGAGCGGCGTAGAGGTGATAATTGACTGTTCGTAATACGAAGACACTATTCTTCTTCCTTGCACGGTAATGATCACTAGCTGTAAGGCTATGCAGTTGTGAGACTGGATACGTAGATTGACGACTAAAGAGTCTGTTCTATGAAAGCTATCTACTATGGTGATGACCATGTCCTTATATGTTCTAACTCTTCATCCGTCCTTGATGATGGACCGTATGGACCGCTCGTTGATTTGTGCGGTCCACCCCTGTAGTCGACTGGACCGCTCGTCGGTCCTGTCGGTCCACCCTCGTCAGTGGGTCCTTGGCCCTAACCCTGACCTCTGACATGCTTTGCTGATTTCGACAACAAGTGCCTGCGGGGTTGCATCGTGGCATCTGATTCTGTTTGCCTGGGCTATGAAAATGGGTCCCTTGGGTGCCAACATGTTGGTTCATAACATTCTTGATATGCGTCACTTCCTGGTAAACCACGTTGATTTCATTTTTTAAATTTTGAATACAAAACTTTCTAAGTTTTATTATTTTAATTTTTTGTTTAAATTTGATTATATATTTAATTGTTTGCTTTAAATAAATACTTATTATCAGAAACCTCATATTATAGATCTATACTCTTGTAATGTTTTGAAAACATATAAATATATATTATTATATAAAAAAGGTATAAAGGGTCTTATGAGAATTTCAGTTATATTTTTATAAATAAAATAGTTTACACTTTTATTATTTCATTATTTATTAATATTACATTTATATTTCATATTAATTTTCAAACGCTTACAATTTCATAAAGAAACCGCCGTTAAGCTTTCTTTCTAACAAAAAGTATTATAACCAGATTAAAGATGAAACCAGCTAACTGCTGCTCACCACGAGGATACACGCCAAGCGCAGTCATCCAGGTAGATTGTCGGCCATGGATGGGAGGTGATAACTGGAAATCTCAACGCATGAGGACCCTGAGGTCAAGACTTCTTAAAAATCTGCCAGACTGTGCGACAAAAATGTCGATGGCTGGATAAGGTACTTACTAAAGAACATGCTCTCAGTAGCACCAGGGGCCAAGGAGTTGAATGAGATCCTCTGGGGAAAGAGGGCTACATGTTCATTAATCTGATTGCCAGGGCAAGACCACGAAGCTCCGAGTGTTGATGACACTGTTGGTCCCTAAGGGGCCTATGCTTGACTGTGGCCAAACATGCCCTGGAGCTCGATTTCTTATGATTATTCTTCCACATATCCGGGACCAATCAGCCATGCGAATTCAAGTGTATAGATCAGGTATGGGCGTACATAGGTATTGTGGGAGTAGAAGTGGGTGTTAAAGGAGTAGTGCTGTGGAAGGAACATAGGACTAGTTGCTGTGGGAGTAGGCATTGGGGTATTTTCTCTCTACCTGAATGAGGCAGCGTCATTCGATTGCCGGTTGGTGTGGTGATAGCATGTCCTTTTTTGTCTGTTGCTCTGGGCTGACTGAGCGCTACCAGGTTTTCACATCATCCTCGCGGTGATACTTACCCCGAGGGTAAGGTAGCCCACAGCCCTACCCCCTGCCTCAACCCCAGATTTTCTCCGCAACCGCGCCTGTACCCAAGTCTCGTCGCTTCCCACGGCCCGCAACGGGCCGAGGACCAAAGCAGAGATTACATGTATATAACGAGGATGGATGCACATACTACGTCCAGCGGCGAGTGCCTGTTGCACATCCAGCAGGGCCTCTTGTCTCGAATACCGGCGACACATGACCGTACAGAGTGTGAAGGCTTGGCAGAGAGAACACGCAATGGCCCTCTCTATGTTTATGGTACTGGCCGGCGCCGGGTCTGCTGTTGCTCATACGAGCAATATCGACGTCCCGGGGAACCTCTCCACGCGGGCTCTCGGTGCTGTAAGTAATTCACCCTCTCGTCCCTGGTTGTCCGTGATAAATCACAGGGCACCACCGGCAATTGACATGGCGTAAGGATGTCCTCGGGTACTCAGTTGAGCCTGTGTGGTTGAATTCGTTCACCAACAGCAGTCTGATGGCCACACTACTTCACGGCATCTCGAACTTGACGGGAAAGGCGACACCTATTCGGATTGGAGGCACGACGAGCGATCAGACATACATTGTGGACAGCCTTCCCGGAAACGTTACTTCTCTTGAGAGGACGGAGCCCAGCACGCAATGGAATATCACTGCCTTGTGGTTCTCCACATTTGCCGACTATTTCCCGGAGGGCACGGAGCTGATATACTGTCTCAACTTTGCCGACAACTCCAGCGAATGGGCCAACACCCAGGAGCAGGCAGGCGCCGTGTGGGATGCCCTCGGCGACAAGTTGGTCATGTTCGAGCTGGGCAACGAGATAGACCACTTCATCGACAAGGGCTGGCGGTCAGAGAGCTGGGGCGTAGCCGAGTATATCACACAATTCAACAACCTCACCGCGAGCATAATGAACGCCTCATGGTACGCCGGTGCCGGCGACTCTGCACCCAAGTTCCAGGGTGCAGTGTTTGCGGACCCGCCGTGGGTGCCAGACCAGCAGGACGAGATTGACGATTTCGACATTGTCAATCTGACCCGAGGAGGGCTGGTCGACCCGGAGCACGAGGTGGTGGAGTCGTACTCGGTGCACCTGTACCCGCAGTCAACGTGTGATACCGAGCGCTGGCTGAGGATGCGCCTGGACCTGCTGAGCAACCATACCACGCTGTGGCTCAACGTGTCGCAGTACGTGCCCCAGGTGGCCGCGGCCGATGCCGCAAACACGTCCCTCGTCTTTGGCGAAACCAACAGTGTCAGCTGCGGCGGGCGGAGCGGGATCAGCGATACCTTTGGAGCCGCGCTCTGGGCTGTTGACTACGTGCTCATGGCGGCTAGCATTGGGATGCCCAAGGTCTACTTCCACCTTGGCGCCGAGTCCCAGTACTCGGCCTTCACACCCTGGGCGTACGAGTTAAACAACGAGACCTTGTCGTCCGGGATCCGTGCCCCTTTCTACGGCCACTATTTTGTCGCCAAGGTAGTGGAGGGGCTGGCGGGGGGTGAGTCGTATGGAATAGCGGCGCTGCCTGGCGCAAATTCGAGTGACCTGTCAGGGGTAAGCAGTAATTCCATCATATGTGGCCGTTGCGTTGAGGTATACGATTGCTAATGCCCGTGTGTTGTTAGTATGCTGTCTACCGGGGCGAAGATCTCGCGAAGATTGTGTTGCTCGATATGGGTGTGTGGAACGGCACAGAAGGCCTGTCGAACCCGTCGACGCTGAGCAGCACGGACGGGACCGACTTCAGCAACGGGACGAGGCCAAGTTATAACATGACTTTGACGTCGCCTTGGTCGGCTGGCCAGAATGTCAGCATCACCAGGCTGCAGGGCGCCGGCACGAATGCCAAGAGCTCGGTGAGCGTGTCGGGCGTGACGTTCGACCCGGCGACAGGAGCTCGCGTGGAAGGCAATGATGAGGAGGAAGTGGTACCGGTGGGTGAGGGAGGCGTCGTGAGCTTTGCCCTGAAGGCTGCGGAGGGTGTTCTTCTCCAGCCTGTGGCCGGCGCGCGGTCTGCACCGGGAAGTGATGAGACCTCTGAAGGTCCGGTCACCACGGTGGGCGGCTCCTGGGCTATGCTCATGGCGGCTGCTCTAGCATTGGTTGTAACTGCTTGAGACTGCTGTGACTAAGTGGCCTTCCGTGAGTGATAGCTCGGTTGTTAGGTGCATGTGTGGTAGTAATACAGTTGGAGTGCAGTGAAATCCTGTGTTCTCATTCTTGGGTTATTTTCATGGCAGGAGACAGAAAGAGAAAAATAGAAAGAGAAAAATAAGAAGAGGAAAACCCCCCAAGGGAAAGACACAACAGGAACAAATCAGATATTAACGCCCACGGGAAATGGAGGATACGCTGGTTCATGGCCCAGCACCCACCCTCGCAATACCCGGGCCCACACCTATACCTCTGATAGCCATACATACAGCACACCCCACCTGCTCTGGCTACTCCTACTCTAGGTGGGCTCATTGAGGCTGTCGCCGTGGCTGGAGTGCTGATGGTGTTGGTTGTAAGAGTTGATGAGGGCGAGGGCGAGTTGGAATCACAAGGGGTCATAGGGATCCAGAATGTGCTGGCAGTATTCATGACAAGCCCAATAAGGCTTGAGCCTCGGCCGGCATGGGGCTCGTGAGGAGACCCGGCCAGGGCGCGCGCATTACTATGAGATTGGTCCTTTTCTTCAGTGGCGATCATGCTCAAAAGATGGCACGACGTCGCTGATGCCTCTGGAAACCACGTATTAGTGGAAGAACAGGAGGAAGTTGAGGAAGGGCAGCAGAGATATTTGCTACTGCAAGTGCACAGACCCAAGGGGCTCATCGTCATGAGCTACCATTGCCTGGCCGTTTACACCAAATAACTCTGGTGTCCGAGAAGGAACCGAAAGGTCCAAAGAAAAGGGAAACGCTGTTGAACCGGCGGCACACTCCGCATTTCTCTCTGCCTGGCTGGGCGGGGTACCTGGAGTACTTGGTTAGTCAGTGACAATGTTTCACACGTGTGGCGTGCCAGTTTATGTATGTAACCTGCGCGCTGCTTGGGAGCGGGACGTGAACGGTGGAGGAGTTGTTTGCCGTTTAGTCCTAGTTCCAGGGGTAAGGTCTGGATTGGGAGAGATGGGGACGGCTGGGACTGAGGGCACGGATCGGCTTCTGCTATGTGGAAGATATGAGGTCCGCACTGATTGGGTACAGGGCTGCCTACACCCAGGCCGACATCAATTGATGAAGCACTGCACGGAGCTCAGCACGAGGTATCTGCTGTGTACCCAGACTGCCAGACAGTCGACTCAGCTGCGCTGCCGAGCTTCGCTGTGGATTCGCCCTCGCGACTACCTCTAAGGGACTGCGCGCCGACACCAACCACGCCCAAGTCCCCGTCGTCGCCGCCATCGTCGCCGCCGTCAGTCGCCGTCGCCGCCAAACTCGTCCCATATCATCGAGCCTGGACAGACATACCCCTAATCTCCACCCGCCCGTTCGGCCATGCCGTTTGTTCGTCCTCAGATAGGACCCGAGGACATCGACCTCCACCAACTGTCCGCGATCCTGTCCCGAGACCCTTGTTCTTTTTCGCCTTCGCTCGCTGCCATCGTCGACGCCTGAGTGGAGACGCCTGCCAAAGACACGCAACGCACCGCATCGCACCCGTACGTGACCCTGCCGCGCACACGGACAACGCAGTCCAGTCCTCCATCCGCCAATCCTTCCGCATCCACCTCCCCGTAGCCATTCTCGACTGGCCCGTCACGCCCTTATTACCTTCCAGGCCTGGTCGCAGTCCCAGTTCCGCCCACACTCGAGCCTGTACCAGCACACACGCGTCCTCTGCGGAGTTGCCCTCGCCACGTCTGGCCCGCCCCGGCAGCTCGCTTCCTCCGACCCTCGACCCTCGAGCGGCCGTGGCCGCCTCGGCCTGCAAAGGCTTGCCCCGACCAACCCCCGTCCTCTTCAGCTTCATGTGCTCCAGGTCAAAATGCCCTGGCAACCTCTGCCTCGCATCGCCTTCGCCATCGCGACCTTCCCCTTCGTGCCCCAAGACGCTGAGGATCTGCCGCTTGAGATAGGCGACGAGCTCTACATCATCGAGGAAACTCCCGACGGGAGCTGGTTGCGCGGGTACCTGGTCGCACAACCCTCGCTCGTCGCCGGCCTGACCTCGGTCAAGGGTCAGACGCTCGAGGCCAGGATCTATAATGGCATCTTCCCAAGAAGCTGCGTCGAGATCCGCGAGGTGCTCGGCGAGACAGACGACCCGGATGCAAACCCCGACCCTGACAGCTTTGCGCAAGCTGGGGACCCGGCTGCCGACTTTGCCAAAAGCGGCGTCACCGGCGACTCCAACAGGCGCCGCAGAACCGATGGCGAGCTAACGCAGGCCCTCAGCCCCGTCAGTGACGGTGGCCGGTCAAGGAAGTGGACCAAGGACCTACCAAACGGCACACACGGTACCCTGTCCGTCTCCGTGCAGAGGGACCCTGATGCTCCCCGCCCACAGGCCCCGGTGCCAATGTTGAAGATTGGCGACGAGACGCCTACCTCCATCTCGGAGCCATTGATCGACGAGATTGCCTCCTGTCTTCGCGAGTGGCACTCTACAAACTTGCACGAGCTTCTGCTATCGCGCCAATACCCTAAGCTGGAGAACCTCGGCCAGCTGGTCACCGCCCTTTACTTTGCGCGCCAGCAGTTTCTACACAATGTCCTCACCGCGTGGGAGTACAGACGCCTGCGCGAGAGGACAGTTTGGGATCTCGTGCGCGTCAACAAGCTGTGTGGCGGGGAGGTCATTGTGCGCGATCCCCGGGAAAGGGGCCGGGTCCTGACCGCCGACGACTCCGTGGTCGAGGTGACCAAGCTGCAGTCCGTCATGAGCTTGCTCGACGAGCCGCCCCGCAATGTGGTTGAGTCCACGTCTCTGCATCACCTGCTGGTCGATGTGCGAAGCGTCGCCGGCGCTCTGAACGAGTCAATGACACTTGTGCTTCATCTAGTCAGGCGGCCCCTTGGCGGCATGCCCACCCAGCTCTCTGAACCCTACATAATCGAGATTCCGGCCGGTGGCGCCATGGGGAGCCTAGGAAAAGGCGCACAAGCACGCATGCGGACGCTTTTTGCAGATCTCTCACCCCAGGACACGGGCACGGCGCCCTCTGTGGAGTCAGACATATATTTGGTTGTAACGGTCCGCGTTGCAGAGCAAATCGTGACCGGTAAGCCGAGTTCGAGATCCGGCTCGTTCTCGAGAGAGCCCGGGTCACTCTCAAAGGACGGCAACCGACCACCCCTTTCTAGCGGAAACAAGTCCGTGCGGAGGAGTCTGATGTGGGCTGGTAAGAGCACGAGGTCGGCCCTTTCCAGGGGCTCGCCTATGGCCAAAGTCGACGAGAGAGCCGAGGAGAGGCCATTCTCTGGTGGCGCGGAGAGCAGAGAGGGATCGCAACCTCCGGGAACCGCCAGCTCAAAAGCCTCCCACTCATCCAGCGATGGGCCATCGACCATTACGGCAGACCGACTTGCAGGAGTGGGGTGTCTCAGACTTAATGCCATCATAAGGCAAGATGAGGAGGTTGAGCAGGTGCTTGACATCTGGTCTCCGTCGGCGAGATTCATTTCAGACAAAGAAGATGGAGACGACTGGGACCCGCTGATCAGAGAGATCGTCGACAGCAAGTCGGGACAGTACGAGAAGTCAAAAACTGCTGAGCGACTGCAGCTGCACCTGAAGGCATTTGATCACCCAGACTCCGACGTCCTCATAAGGGCCACGCCGACGCTGCTGTCCGGGACCACCAAAACCAGGAAGATGGGTTTCTCTGGGGCTCCCACAAAACCCAGGTCCGACATTTACATCACACTCGACGAGGCGATTCTCTCCAAGCAGACGCTACTGTCGCGCTATGGCGGCAGTGCGAGCTCCATGCCCGCCAACCTGCCAGGGAATAACATCCAAGTAACCCTCGAGGTACGAAACTCGAGCGGTGAGCAGATTGGTGGATGCATATATCCTTCGTCCAACTCCGATGGTCTCGATACTTGGAAGTCGCTTGCTGCGGAGCCAGGCGAGCCCTGGAGGCAGACTTTGCGGTTGGTTCTGAAAGACGAAGACGTCCCAGTTGCTCACCTGGTCATGTTTCTGGCCAACATTCCGAATGCGCCTTTTGCTGTGGCCTACCTACCGCTGTGGGACCAACACGCTTTCATCAGGGACGGAATACATGGCTTGCTTCTGTACAAGCTTGATGAGTTCACTTCATCGGCCCAGCCTGGGCCAGTGGGCAAGGGTGGCTACCTGTCGCTGCCATCAACCGCGAAAGGTCACTCGGCAGACGTCACGGGTCCGATCGCGATCCTGCGGCTGGAGTCGTATCTCTGCAGCACGCGGTACTCGCAGGATCGTGTAGTCTTGGCCCTGCTAAAGTGGAGGGAACGGCCGCGGACTGAGATCCCCGGCCTGTTGAAAGAACTTATCTTCGTTGATGAGATCGAGATTGTCAAGCTCCTAGACGATGTCCTAGACTCGCTGTTTGGTATTCTAGTCGAATGGGCAGGCAATGACGAATACGAGGATCTCGTTTTCAGTGCTCTGGTTCGGGTACTTGACATCACCCACGACAGACGTTTCAACATTGCGCCTCTGGTTGACCAGTATGCGGAAACAAAGTTCAACCATCCGTTTGCTACACCTTGCCTGGTCAGGTCCTTCACGAGGCTGCTGCAGAAACCCACAGAGCCGGAGAGGGCAAGGAAGTTGAGGGCTACTTTCAAGGTCGTCCGTCACATACTCAAGTTTATCACCCATGGCCGTGGCCAACAGAAGGAAAAGGAAGCGGGGATCGGAATTACCAGCAACAACCCGGGTTTCACTCGGCACCTGCGTAGCATCTTCAAGGCCCTCGACTCGATGATGCGTAGCTCTGCGCCAGTGCTTGTTGGCAGCCAGACCTTGGCAGTCCAGCATTTTCACACGTGGCTGCCGGAACTCTCGGGGCTGCTTACAAACGAGGAGATCTTGCACATAGCTATCGATTTCATGGACTCTTGCTCGTTCGTCAAGGGGAAGTTGGTCCTCTACAAGCTCGTCCTGATCATCAACTACGCAAGGTTGGACATTTTCTCGCATCCTGAGCAGAGGTCTGCTCTGAGTGCCAACACCGTCAGATGGATCTCGCCTCACTGGGGCCACACAGAAGAAGTGACGGAATTGTGGAAAGACCAAGTCCGTCTTTGCTGCTCTATCCTAGCCAGCCAAGTTGATCATCTTGGCCCGGAGATTCCGGATTATATACCCAAGCTCATTGATTCATACCTTTGCATCCAAGTGGTGCCGCAGCGTCCCAAGGCTGGGCTGTCGCTCTTGTTTCCCACGTCCTATCCATTCCCCTCGAAGCCCACAAAAGAGAAAATGGTTGTCGGAGAAGCTCTGATCGAGCTGTCGGCCGTCCTCTCGGCCCTCGCGAGCTCGCCGAGCGGGATGCAGCTGGAGCTGACCGACGATGACTTAAGCGTGGTGCTGGAGAACACCCTCCATGTCCACATGAGCATCTTGCAGGGCGAGGCTTTCCCGCCTGATTGGCTCAGCGTCCATATTTACCACCACAAGTCGGCCATGCGGACACTGCAATACCTGTCGAGCATCTTGCTGGACAGCTTTTTGCCGCATCCGGACGAGGCCGAGTCCTTCAATACGGAGTTGTGGAAGGTCTTCTTCACAACCTTGTTGAAGCTGGTGGGGAGCCCATCACTCGCGCTCGAGACTTTCCCTGAGCAGAAGAGGCGTGCCGTCTGGAAGATCGCCGGAGACGTGCGCGAGCACGGGTCGGATCTCTTGAGGAGGACATGGGAGGCTATTGGGTGGGACACTAGCCCGGATGAGAAGCAGCGCTACGGCTTGAGTAGGATGGGCGGCTACCAAGTCCAATACGTGCCAACACTCGTCTCTCCCATCGTGGAGCTCTGCCTAAGCGTGCACGAAGGTCTTCGGAAAATGGCCGTGGAGGTTCTGCAGACGATGATTGTGAGTGAGTGGACGCTGAGCGAGGATCTGTCCGTCATCCAGACCGAGATTATCGACAGCCTGGACACTTATTTCAAGACAAAGCCCCTCACCGAGAGCATACTCCAGAAACTATTTGTTGGCGAGGTTCTCGATCGATTTGAGCCACTGGCCGAGGTCGCTGATGACCCTCTTTACGCGGGGATCCGCGATCTCATGGCAACCGTTGACGAGTTTTTGGACCTCCTTGTTGCAGTACACAGTGGAGATGGTTCTGGCGAGGCCTCTAACCTCATCAACCGCCTACGCCTGATGGAGTTCTTGCGGGACATGCAGAAGGAAGAGATTTTTGTGCGTTACGTCCACCAGCTCGCAGAGCTGCAGGCGGGGGCCAGGAACTTCACAGAAGCAGGTCTAGCCCTGCGCCTGCATGCTGATCTGTACGACTGGGATCCGGTCAAGTCCGCCGCCGCCCTCCACGACCCGGAATACCCAGCCCAAACACAATTTGAACGAAAAGAGCGCATCTACTTTGATATGATCAAAAACTTCGAGGACGGGGAAGCATGGAGTAGTGCCCTTGCCGCGTACAAGGAACTGGAGGCCCAGTATGAGTCCAATATCTTCGATTTCGCCAAGCTGGCAAGGACGCAGCGGGCCGTCGCCACGATCTATGAGACGATTGCCAACAGCGAAAAGCTCGTGCCAAAGTACTACAAGGTGGTCTTGAGGGGTCTTGGTTTTCCTGCAAGTGTGCGAGACAAGGAGTACATTTACGAAGGCTGGCCGAACGAGCGTGCGTCTGGCTTTACAGACCGCATACAAGAGCAATACCCATCGGCACAAATAGTGACCAGCGAGAATATTGACGACGTGGAAGGGCAGTTTCTGGTCATCTCGTCCGTCAGTCCGCACCGCGACCTCGGCCATCACGTCTTCCAGCGGGCCAGGGTCCCCCAAATTACTCGGGACTACATCATCTCCGCGCACCCTCAGCGGTTCTCAATCTCGACAAAACGAAGCACCAGCGGCGCCGTCGAGGAGCACTTTGCCGAAAAGGTCGTGTATACGACCGCTGAGGCGTTCCCAACCATACTGCGCCGCAGTGAGATAATTGGTGCCGAGGAGATCCGCCTGGGAGCAAAGGAGGCGGCGCTGGAACGCATCGTGCGCAAGACGCAAGAGATGACGGCGGTCGAGAAGAAGATCGTCGATGGCGACAGAAGCGATGAAGTTGCGCAGCTTCTCGTCGATGCAATCAGCATCAGCGTCAACCCAGACTCGGAAAACAGCGTTGTGTGTTACCGTCGACTGTTGCCTGGGGCACAGCCAACCGAGGACACAGCCTCACAGGGTGATGACACGGAAGCCCTCGAGGCGTTGGAGGATCAGATGCTGGACCAGCCGCCTGAGTTGGATGCGCAGGAGAATGCAATCAAAATGGCCCTGATCGACCACGCGATTATGATCAAGAGATGCCTCGCTACGTTTGCGAAAAGCTCCCACCAAATCCTCCTGAGCCACCATGGGGATTTGCATAGATGTGAGTCGGCTCGACGCATCCGCCGGCTACTAGTTACTTGAAGTTCGCTGACATCATTCCAGGCTTCGAGACGACCTTTGCGGCGGAGATTGCGGCGTTCACACCCCCGCAACCAACCCGAGATAACCCACTGCCCTCGCCGTCTATAGCAACGCCAACCACGCCAAAGCACCAGCACCAGTTCAGCACCGTGTCGGCCAACGGGGCAGCCGAGGTGTCTACAGTGCAGCCGGTCTCTCTGCGCCAGGGTCGTGGCGCGCGGCTGAGTTTCCTCGGTGGCCGCAAAAGGGAGCCGCCTCAGCAGCCACGGACGCCTATGAACGGCGAGCAGGCCGATAGGAGCGAAGCAGGGAGCAGCCGCGGCGAAAGCAAAGGTGCGGACGGCCAGAGAAGAAGCTTCTTCCGCGCCCCGTCACACGAAAGCCAGGGTCCCGGTGTTGGCGTCCCAGGCAGTGCAACGAACGGGAGCCAGCAGTCCAACGGGCCGGTGTCACGATCAGGGACAGAGGCCAGCGATTGGGTGACGGACTCTGGCAGTCACGGGAGCTATGATACGCGCATTCTCGCGAGCACGCCAGTAGACTCTCTTGATAAGGAACGTGAGAGACTTGATGGTGCTGGAACGCCCAAGCTGGGGGGCATGAAGAAGAGGCTAAGCCTCCTCAGGCTCGGAAAGAAGACGGGCAGAAGTAACGGGGCCATGGGTGCCCTTGATGAGGAATGAGCCGAGGTCGCAACAAGTCCCAGGCTACTGGAAATGTCGCACTTGCGAAGATGCTGCACGAGACCAGCAGTTGGCCCAGCCTCATCTCTAGAGCACCGGGCCCTCCCAGCATACTTGGCCTGCTAGGACCGACAAGACAGGAATGTCTCTGCCATGCTGGACCCAGCCAAATCACCACGGCACAAAGTCTGTTGGATACTGTGGCACTTTTCTATCCTTGTTCTTCAATGGCCCCCTTTTTCCATTAATAAATAGCCTAATACTGCCCATGAGCAACTTATAATTTCGACCTTGTTTTCTTGGTTGTGCGCGGTTGAGGCAAGGCGTTCAGGAAAGTTGGGGACGGCACTGGATAGACACGTACGTGGTGTATCTAAATTTCACAGACCTGGAACAGCTACCGGCCTGGAAGAGGGGGGTCACACGGGTTGTATTATCTGTTTTGTATATAGTCATCGTCGTCGAGTTTTGCCCTAGATACCACCAACACGATGTTGTTTTCTCGTACTTACTCGGGGGAGGGGGCTGCATTAATATGCCCAGGTAACCAACACGTGTTTGTGTCGGGAACGCGTAGATGTGTATGCGTGTATGTAGGTAGAGAGAGATGTACATATATACACACACATGTGTATACTGCTGCTGGTAGCCGTGGTCGACGAGACAGACAGCCTTGCCGCAAGCAGTGACATCTGGCTGCTTAGTCAGCCTGCAGTCGGTCTGAGACCTACAGGTCAGTTGCATTGCAAACGCGCCGGGCTGAGGCACGTCACCTCGAGGCCAGCAGACGATCCGTCTGCAAAGAAGAGACAGCAGAAGTGACGCCATGCCCAAGTCCAACAGCCGCCGCCTCGATAAGGACGAAAAGAATGTCCTGCTCCATCTCCTGCAGGCACCCAAGCTGACCAACTGCGACATTGCCCGGTAGGTCCTGTCTCATCAAGGCGTGCGGAGCGCTCTCGTCAAAATCCCAGCATTGCACCAGCCAGCATCTAGTTGCTTGAACAAGGTCGTACGGCAGACTGACACCCTCAACAGCATCCTGAAGGTCGACGAGCGCACCATCAGCCGCCGGCGGAAACAACTCAGGACACTCGGCCACCTGAGCCCCGAAAGGAACGTCAAAGGCGCAGAGAAGCTCCATGGGTGGCAGCTCGAGGTTAGTCTCGCACCCGTTGTTGGCTGCCATGGATCAATAGTGGCCGTTGTGTTGGTGGCGATGGCGGTCGGCTGTCTTTAGACGGCCTGCTAACCTGAGCTGACCCGCTCCAGAGAGTTATCGCCCTCCTTGACGAGAACCCCGACCTGCAGCTAAAGGACATCAAAGACTTTCTGCAGACTGAGTACGATCTCACCGTCACCGTGTCCACCATCAGTCGCCAACTCTCCAGGGCAAACCACCCCCGCGCCACGAGGCCAGGCTACAAAGGCAAACGGCCCGACCTGCAGCCCTTGGAAACACCACTCTCTGCCCAGCACCAGCCTCATAATGCCCTCGCCGACCCACCAGTCGGCGAGCAGCCGGACCAAAGCCAGCTTCAAGCGGCCACCGAGCTGCAGACCGCAGATGCCCAACTGCGGGAGCGCCCGTTCATGCTCAAATGTCCCTTCCTCGCCGTCAATCCCCAGCGGTACATGAACCACCCTTACTGCCAGAGCCCCTGGCCCACAGCTCGTGATGCCAAGTGCGTAGCCCGCGAGAGCGACGGACCCCCCCCCCCTTAATTCCCTCTTGCCCCTACATCCACTCCCGCAACACCTACTCCCATATCGCTCACTCCTACAGCACTCACAACGTCCCGCACCGCCAACCTCCTCTCCCCCTCCCTTCCCCCGTCGGCCTTCGCGGGGAGAAATGAATGTCCCATCTGACCGCACAGCTGCCACAGGGACCATGTCGTACGGCAGCATTCCGTCCCTAGGTTCAGGTGCAATCGCTGCATGGATCACTTCGATGACAACACGGCACTAGCCTTGCACCACCGGGCTCAAGAACCTTGCCCGCTGCGTGAATGGGCGGTGCCCGAGGGTGTGGACGAAGAACAGAAGGAGAAGCTGCGGAGGATAGGCCAGGTAGGTGTCAGAGAACGAGCAGTTCCCCGCTGCGGCGCCTTGCCTGCACTGCTAGCACACTGCCCGCACAGTCCATGCTGACACTTGGCAATTACTTATACACAGGGCGACGAGGTCGAGAAGTGGAAGAGGATGTTCCGTATTGTCTTTCCAGGATTTGAGGACATGCCCAATCACCTGTTCTATGAGCCTTCATACTTTACAGCCATTGACCCTGCCCTGGGGGCTCTTCCGCAGCCAGGTCAGGAAGGCCAGGCGGTAAATGCGCCGGCATTTAGCAACCAATAATTGAAACGAGGTCTATGGCCGCATCGTGAGGCCGGTCTGCTCTACTCCACCTCGCCTATCGTCTGCCTGACTCCATAATCATACTCCACCCTGAACGCCTGAGCCCATGCGAATCCAATCCGTATCTTAGTCACAATACGCCAAGAAGTATATCCGTATCCTGATGCCGTCTATAAACAATCAAACCCCAAACGGTAAACAAGTTGGAGCGAGTCCCCCCGCCCGGCCGGAGGGGGGGGGGGTTGGTTGGAGGCGCACTAGCTAGACTCTCACCAGTACGGCCCATCGCTGCCAGAGCCCTCCGACGCGGGGTCCCAGTCCCTCTCTATCCGCCATGCGTCCTCGGCCTTGATTCCCATGAAGGCAATGTCGCATCCGCGGTGGCCGTACTTCTCAGAGAAAACGCGCCGGCCGGTCTCGATCATCATGTCAAGGCCGACCTGGAAGCCTTCGGGATCCCTGTAGAATGGCTCGCCTTCGCCTCCACCCTGCCGAAGCTGCCACATGTTGCGCCACCAGCCGCCGTCGATGTACTTGATGGCCTGCATCCGGTAGGCTATGTCGACCAATTGCTCGATGGTCTCGCCCTGCTCGTCGACCAGCCTCTTGCGCTCGATTTCCTTGGCATCCGTCTTCGACTGTTCGGGCGTCGACTGATCTAAAGCCTTTTTCTCCTCATTCTCCTGGGCATCGGCAGGGCCCGGGTCACCTGCAAAGGTGGCGTGAATACCAGGTATCCGGAAGAAAGCGGCTATGTTGTCGAGCGTCGTCGAGGTATCGATGATGATGCCGATCTGCGTCGAGCCTTGGAAATAGCCTGCCCACTGGAGGCGATCGTACCTAATAGTGGCCGCGGTTAGCTGCATATATCCATGGCGTTGAGGCGGTTGCCGCTCTCCAAGTCTTGTTGGTGGAGGCTTGGGGGGGGGGCGGCATATATATATTTCTTCTCTCCCTTCTATTCTCCTCGCATTTCATGATGGAAGGGGTGGCTGTTCCAGAGAGGGATTGCTTGCTTACATGTCACAGTCGGTCGCGTAGAAAGGGATGTGGGTATCCCAGCCGCCAACATCCAAGATAGCGTCCCGGTGGACCAGTGTGAGGTGGTCGTAGGCAAAGAAGTGGTGTGCCCACTTAGGGATGCCGGGCTGGTGCAGATACCGCAGGATGGCGACAGCCCTCGAATAGAGCGAGTAATTGGCCGCGTCTTTGGAGCCATCACCGTGAGGGCGGAACTCCTTCTCGAACGAGAAGGCCACGACGTCCTGATGGGACCAAAAGAAGTCGGTCCAGTTGCGCTCGAGCGCGGTCCAGGCGTAAAAGTTCTGAAGCTGGGCAAAGGTGAAGAGGGTCGGGGTGACGATGACGTTGACGCCGAGCATGGCGAGCTGGGTGTGATTCAGGTAAAAGGGGTTCTGGAGCGAGAGGAGGTTGTCGCGGTTCGAATACATGACGCCCGTGTTCTCGACGACGTAGATGTCCTCGGGGGGCCAGCCGGCGGTGATGTAGCTCGAGACGCACTGCAGCAGCTGCGGCCAGTTGCGCGTGAAGCCGATGAGGAGCGGCGTGTCCTCCGGGACATGGGGCCGTGGCGGACGGTTGATGTCGGGGACCTTTGACTGCAGCTCGCGGACGATATCGGCCGGGGGGTTCTGCGACAGCAGGGGGAACGGGTCGGGGATCGGCGGCGCGGACTGGCGCGGAGGCTTGGGCGGGGGTTTCTTCTTCATCTCATACTCCTCGTTCCTCCACGAGAAGAACTCCCTCTCAAGGGGGTCCATTGGCTTCTGGTGCGGACTCGGCTCCTCCAAGAGGAAGGTGGCCTCGCCGGCGCGGTAGGGTCGCTCCGAGACGTCGGCCGTCGGCTGTGAATCCTTGGCATTGGTGCCGGTTGCTGCGGTGGGCGCGGCCGCGGAAGCGGCGCGGCGCTTGACATCCTGCTGGGTGGGCAACAGGATCTCGTAGCCGCCGTCCTTCATCCAGCTGATAATCGAGGGGAAGTCTGTCTGCGCGGCAGGGCCATGGTGGTGCGATGTCAGATAGAAGATGCTGACAAAGAAGACAGCCAGCACGAGGACGCCACGGAAACGGTAGAGGGCAGAGCGGCGGTAAGACATTGCGCTCGGGGTATGGAGAGCACAATTGTTCCCATTACGCTCGCTGCAGTGCACGTCGCCTCTGTTGGGGGAGGCGAGGTCTTGTTTAATCGGTTTTGTCCGACAGGCTATCCGGGTGGCTGTGTGCGTGCCCGTGTGGAGTGTCTCTCTACCTGTCTGCGTGGCTGGCTGGCAGGCAGGGCTGGCCAGAGCACGGCAGAGCACGGCTCAGGCGAGCGACTGTCGATCGCCCGGGGCAGAAACTAGGACTAAATTACTGCAACCCGGCCAGGGGCGCCTCGGACAGTAGGGTGATGACGATATTCAGGAGCGTGGATGCGGGCGTGAGCGGATCGGGCGCTGAGATGTGGGTGATTCTGACAGGGTCAAGGAATAAGAAAGCAAGAAAAGGAAACAAGGGGGAAATGATGCCAATGAAACAGTAAAAGAGAGTCGCCGGCGGCGGGGACGTCGATGGACGGAAAAGAGACGAGGGGAGGGGAGGAAGACGGACACGCAACACATAGGAGGGGGGGATGGAGAGGTACAGTCGGGAATAGATAGAAGTGGCAGGATAAAGTCGAAACATGCGTGTCTTCTATCCGGGCCCTCGATTCATTCGACCAACCAACCTCGCCCACCCTATCCACCTACCTACCTCTAGACCTGACTATCCTACCAGCATGCCTCGGTCCAACCTCCAACTCGTTCCTGTCGCATCCGTGGACCGCCGACCGACCGACATCAGCGGCCGGCGGTGGGGATGAGAGGGGTCGCATTCATACAAATAGCTGTTGTACATACAGTACACAATGTCGATATACCGCGCGCACTATAGCGCAGAATATGCAGCCAGGCAACCTGGAGCGTTGTTGTACTGCCATCTGCAAGGTTCGAACTTCAGAGAACGGGGCTACGTATTCGTGCATCATTGTGGAGCCTGCGAGTGCCGATGATTTATTGCAATCAAGAATCCTGCTGGCCGGAACCCCACCCTTCAGCCTGGGTCGGGGCCTGGCCTGGCCCAACCCAGTCGGTGACCACCAGCAATGACACGAGCCATGCGGCGTGGCCCCTCCAGACAGAGACGGAGAACGAACAGGGGGGGCAGAGAGGAGGAGCAAAAAAGCACTGCCAAATCAGGGGCTAGAAGGACCCCGGGTTGGGATGCGACAGAAAGATGGCCGCGCAATGCCATCCATCCACATCCCATTTGTTTCAGACTAACGACAACGGCGCCTGCGAGCCCGGCCACAAGCCCCCAGACCTCCTAGCAGTTGTCCATGCAGAAAAACACTGGCCACCACTACCGTATAGATGGTCTGGAACGTTCACTGCGCATGCCACATTTCATGAGAGGCTGGCGGGCCCGTACAATACACTGGCTCTAGATCCCATGGAAACTCCGGGCCAGCATCTTGGTGTTTACACCAGCCGTTGCCGGTCTCGTCGAGGGGCTCTAGGAGGCCGCCACGACAAGCTTCCAACAGTGGCGCATTCCGGTCCCCATGGTCTCCTCCTCCACCGCTGCTGCGTCTGCCCACCGAGTTCTGTCGGCCACCAGCTTCACATCGCCGGGGTCGTCCTCGACGTATTGGAAGTTGTGCACGTGCATCGTCAGCTTCAGGTGTGAAAAGACCCAAGGTACGCTGCCCAGGTGCCCAGTGTGCTTGATCTTGGCCTTTCTATGGCCTTTTTGGGGGCCAAAGAGTCCAGCCACAAAGTCTTGCGCGATCCGCCTCCGACTCGCCTCAGTGCAGCCACCCTCCGAGACGGGAAGCACCTGGCTTGGTAGCTCCCACAGCCCAGCGAGGAGCCCTACAGGATGCCAGGTCAGTTTGTGCCTCGGGCTTCTCTATTCTCGAGCAGCTGGCTTACCTGTTTCCGGGCGTTTCTGGATTAAATAGCAGCCATCACTGGTGCGTCTCACGACACAGACGACAGTCTGTTCCTCGCGGACAGCCTTCTTGGGCACTTTCATTGGGAACCTTTGGGCATGAGAGATGGCAATCTCGGCGGCTTCGTGTGAGAGTGTAAAGTCGTAGTCATGTTGACCTTCCCGTCCCGCATGGCTCGGTATCCGAGTCTGCCTGGATTTCCTGGCTGGTCGCCTGGAAGGACGCCTGGGTTGGTCACCCGCCTCAGCCGCCTCGACCGCGCCTGTGGCATGCTCAGAAGTTTCCACGTTCCAGTCAGAACAGATCCTGCATATGTCTTCCATGTCCACCTGCCCGGGCGCATCACGGGTTTCGGCCGGGGTGAAGCCGTTGATCACGGCCATGGTCTTCCCCTCCTCAAGGGCCCGGCACGTGAACTTGATCGGGCAAGACACACACTGTGACCATATCCACATCAGCAAATGGCGCTTTTTCGGCTGAGGATTGTTTTTCTGCTTGGGGGCGGGTGTGGAACAGTGAAGAGCATCTCCCCGGGCTGCTTACATTCGGCCGGGGGGTACAGACAGTACTGCCTAGTTCCATTAGAGCCTGACCCCATCGCCCGGGCCCATCACTGGGCAAGGCCTTGCCGGTCTCCTTGTCCACGCCAGAATACTCCAATGCGATGGCCTCGACGAGTGCTTGCGCGGCAGCCCACAGCAGATCGACAACTGTTTTGTTCGACTTCACATTGCCGAATATGCCTAGTTGGCGGCTCAACACGCGGTACACGTTGCCGTCGACCATGCAGTCTGCGTTGCCGAAGGCAATTGCAGAGATGGCGCCGGCAGTGTAACGGCCCACGCCGGGGATCTCGTGCTCGAGCTCCTTGGCCGTCTGCGGCAGTAGTCCGCGACGCGCCGGGTCTTGGACCACCAATCTTGCTGCGTCGAGGATCCTCTTCGCACGGCTGTAATCTGCCCGGGCCACACGAGTTAGCTAGCGCCGACAGTAACGACACGAAATAGTCACAAGTGCTTTCTTCATGTTCCTTTCCTGTTGGCTGCCTCTGAAGAGGCGCCGAGGGTTGGATGGACTAGATATTGTGCCATAGAATAAGCCGGGGCTTCACCTACAGCCGAGGCCTCGCCAAGCGCTCGTCACGTCGTCCTCATGGGCGGCAGCCAAGTGCACCATTGTCGGCCATCTCTCCATCCACCGCGTCCAGTAGTCTTTGACCACCGCGACTCTGGTCTGTTGCAGCATTATCTCCGAGATCCAAACCTCGTACGCTCGCACCGCAAGCGCCGCACGCGACCCGGTTGCAGCGCCGTAGTGCTCTGGGTCGAACGGCTTTCGCCATGGCATCGATCGCTCCTCGCTCACACCGTCGTACCATTCCAGCAGGCAACGGCGGCCTCTCCGGCCAGTCTCTCCAAGAAGCAACAACGGCCGGTGGTACAGAGTCGAATGCAACCGTTTGGCGGAGGGCCCGCTGGCGGCGTTGGCGGGAAATGTACAGCGGTGGGCCTGCGGCTCGCGCGAGTTACCAAAGAGGCGTCGATGCAGTATAGATATGTGCTCCGAATCCTGTGTGGTAGACCTCTTGCCAGTCCTCGGTCGTTTGGCCACATATCTGGGTGCGTAGGGCGCGGACGACTGCTGTTGTCGATCCGGTGACTCGTGGTTGCCACTGCTCAAAGCGCGTTTCTTCGCGGATGCCGGTCCAGGACCATCAAATTGGGACTCTTGCATTGCGACACTCTTCGTCGCCTGGCCATCTGGCAACAGTTGCGTCCGAATGCGCTGGGCAGCGACTATGGAACTTTGTCGCCGACCATCCATTACGAAAGGTATGGCAGTGGTGGTGTCGACAGCAGGGTTTGAGGAATAAAAGAGCGTGTCTGAGAAGGGGTGTGTTTACTTCCAGCAGTAACAAGCCCTGTCACAGGGGTCCAGTTATAAGCTCTAATACCTATAGTATTACAACAAAACTTATAAAATAAAATAATAACCTTATTTATTAAGTAAAGATATCTATTAATTATAAATTAATTAATTATTAATGTATTATTTCTAATACTAAATTAATGAAATTATAGGTCCCATGTGTTATGAACCAACACGTTGGCACGCCAGGTACCCCTTTGGGGGGCCTAAGCAAATCAAAGACTAGATGCCACAACGCAACCCCGCAGGCACTTGATAGCGGGGTAAGCATAGCCTGCCAAGACTGGGGTTAGGGTTATGACTATGTAGCCTAGGAACATAGTCAACATATGGAACGCCTATGTTGACTAGGCACATAGGCAACATAGGGACTGGAGAGTCGGAACATATAAGGACGTGGTTATCACCACTATAGATAGCTTTTATTAAACAGAGTCTTCAGTCGTCAATCTAAGTATTCAGTCTTACAACTGGATAGCCTCACAGCTAGTGATTATTACCGCTTAAGAAGAGAACAGTGTCTTCGTATTACGAACAGTCAAGTATCACCTCTACGCCGCTCTGCTAACATAAACCCTACAGGTTACCTACTAGACCCTACAAAGGTTTGGTGTGATCATTACACCATGGCATAGTGGTCTTACGCTGGGCTGCTAATTTGCAAAAAATACAAAGGGTACAGGTTTAACTCCTACCATAACTCCGAACGAACCATTATATTTTTCTACCTGTATTACATAATGCTGCTTCTACTGATCTATATAAATAAAGCCTTATTATCTTAATCATTACTTAAATAATATACTTCATTATTAAAACTATTAAGATAAGAATATTTTGTGTTAAACCTATTATATTAAATCCTATTATTTTCATGGCTACTAATTTAATCTTACTTAAAGTTAAAAATTTCAAGTAGTATATGTGATTTAATGAAGTATATTAATTAGTAATGATGTTTTAAAATTGATTTATTAATTAAATTGTATATTATAAGATAATTGTAATGTCCCGAAGCCAGCCGGCACTGGGTGGCCGGTACAGCCCATAAAGGGGCCGGCCCGCCCACGAACCGGCTGGAAGAGGGGCAAGAATCAGTCTTGCACCTACAGTACCCCTAAATATCATACTCTCTTCCCAAGACCCCCACTGACTATTGCGCCTAGCGTTGCCGCGCTTTATAATAATTAATTTTAATAAAATATAAATATTTATAATTAAAAACATATTATTAAAGATTAGAATATTTATAATTTTATTTTAATATTAATAATTTTTAAAAGTATAAAATATTAATTATTCAAATTTTTTATTATTATAATACAATCAATTAATATAATATTGTTAAATATTACAATTATTATATAATTTAAAAGTTTTACAAAAATAAATTATGAAAGATAAATGGTAGTTTTTTTTAAAATATAAATTTTTTTTTGTCACGACAGCAGGCAGGTAGTCGGCAGGTGGACGTTGAGCAGGCGGTACGGAAGTTGTTAAAGTTCTATTTGCTACGGGCAGGCTCTATCCTCAGTAGGCACAAGCTCTGTTGATAAGATGTAGCTCTTCGAGCTACGAAACAGGATTCGGGATAGATTCCAGAGTTTTGTTAGAGCTAGCAGCTCACGTGATCAGACCCCAACCCTCTGGGTTGGGCGCCCTAGGGGCTCAGTCCGCCCAGCGCCGTGACAACTAAACCCTATAAAAGTTTAATATAATCATTACATTTTATTACCTCTTATTTAGAACGGCTACGTATATAACCGACTAAGCAATACGAAGATATGATAGCGCCCCAAAATCCCACCCCTTTCATCGCCAGGCAGCAAGCTGCTACTAGCCTAAATACCGAGGACCTGGCCAAACTGATTGAACAACTGCAGCAGGAGATCCTACGTCTCCATGCAGCACAACAAGCTAAGGCGTATAAAATGGACAAGCCCATTCCGTACAAGGGAGATAACTGTAATAATCACACCAAACCTTTATGGGGTTCAGTAGGTAACCTGTAGGGTTTATGTTAGCAGAGCGGCGCAGAGGTGATACTTGACGGAATTGCAGTCAGTATACGAAGACACTGTTCACGAAGAGGGTATGATCAGAAGCTGTGAGGCTATCCAGTTGTGAGACTGAATACTTAGATTGACGACTGAAGAGTCTATTCTATGAAAGCTATCTACCGTTGTGGTAAATATGTCCTTACATGTTCCGACTCTTCAGTGGCTCGCTGGCTCGCAAGCGAGCTGGGCGAGCCAGACCGTAACCCTGATATCTGCATATCCCGTGACCTCCGCACCCTAGTGCCGAATGTGCCGCATCGTAGCATTCATTCCGGGTTGCTTAGGTGTCTCAGACGCGTCCTCTGGGTGCCATCCGTGTTGGTTCACAACAATCAGCTAACTAGTAAAGTACGTTATGTATATTAAAATATAAAAGTCATGAAAAGGTTATAAATACTTTATTTTAATTATGTTTTTAATTTTGTTCTCAATATTCAACTTGTTATTTAAACTTTTTATTTAATTAAATGTTTGATTTTACTTTTCTATTATTTTTAAATATTCTAATTTTTTCCCAAAAAAATTTATGGTTTCTAATATGATAATGAATATATATGTTAGCTTTATTAAAAAATATAAATTATTACAATATTCAAATTTCAATATTATTTTTATTGGAATATCACTCGGTGTCACGGCCCTGGGTGGACTAAACCCCTAGGGCGCCCAACCCAGAGGGTTGGGGTCTGATCATGTGAGCTGCTAGCTCTAACAAAACTCTGGAATCTATCCTGAATCCTGTTTCGTAGCTCTTCGAGCTACGTCTTGTCAACAGAGCCTGTGCCTACTGAGGATAGAGCCTGCCCGTAGCAAATAGAACTATAACGACTTCCGTGCCGCCTGCCCAACGTCACCTGCCGACTACCTGACTGCTGTCGTGGCATTGGTAGGTAATCTGTAGGGTTTATGTTAGCAGAGTAGCGAAGAGGTGATACTTGATTAAGTTGCAATATATGAAGATACTTGTAAGGGTCTAGACTGAGTGTCACACTCTAACGTTTATTTTCTCTATCAATAACTAGACTTTTCTATATCTTTTTCACAAGTTCTCGCATTGTGCCCAATCTCGCCGCAGTTGCTATACCGTCTTTTTGGTGGTCCGCTGCGGACCGCCTGCTCGGCACCCCCAGCCATTTCACTAGCTGGCCGCTTTCCCTTCTGATTTTCTTTAATTATTGCCTGGGATTCCTTAATACGAAGTACTTCTCCAAGCTGCACTCTGGTTCTTTTAGCCATCCGACAATTAGCAAGTGCTATATTAGCCTCTTAAAACGTCGGATCTGCTAGCTCATAAGTATGATCGAATGTGCCATTGCCTATGCTCCCTTTGCCATCCTTTCAATAGCCTACATAATTGGTATAGGGGAGCTTTCCTAATAGGCTGAAATATTGCCCTCAATAAAACTCCATTCCTGGATACTTTGGTGAGCATCGGAAGGTATCTGTAATTCCCGTTTTGATGGTAATGCAGAGATTGATTATACCGGAGTTTGTAAACGGATATCCAGCTTGGAAATAACAGAAATCCGGGTCTTATAACAAAATTCCAACCCCTCTAAATACAGATTTCATATTTTCCTCTATAAAAACCTTATCATAAGTTGCTTTAAATGCAATAAAGAACTCGCTAAAGTAGATGAGATGAATGTGGCGGCTTGTTAATAGGGATAATATTCTAAGTTGGTCTTATTGTTTGTTTATTTATTTAGAGTAAGCTTATTTACTTAGCTTAGTAGGAAGCTTAGCTCTATTATCTAGTTAGTAAGGTGGTAAGCACCTTGCACGATGACGAACAGCGGAATATACTAACTCTTTGCATTAAAATATTCAATGGTTTTCACCCATTCCCGGTATCCAGGCTGGATAGATTTAGCCATTATATATTAATCAAAATATGTAATGATCAGGGTTACAGTTATCTGGCTCATTAATCGAAGTTATAGAGGTCATTATCCAAGACCTCATACTTGGCCATCACATTATAAAGCAGCCGGAATCAATTTTTAATAACTTCCGGATCTTCACAGAGGGCCCCCTGATAGTTATAAGGCCAATTGAACCTGGTTTTCAAGCTTGGTTATAGATCGATAAAGCGTCGTGCCCAGTGTTTGCTAACAGACTTGCTATTTCGTAATACTAAGAAGAGGTTGGCCATATCTTACTTAATAATATATTAAACAAGTTTTTATTCTTCAATTAAATCCAGTTTATAGTTCTTAACGCGTAATTCTTCACAATAGGTGCGGTTGTTCATCCTATCGTACAAGGTAGATTTAGGGACGTTAAAGATCCGAGCAGCTTAACGTATACTTAAGGGTTACTTCTGATTTTGAGCAAATTAGCATTATAATTATTGATTTCTAGCGTATTGAATATTAAAGTATATGAAGTGATGCGAGATTAATGAGAACAACGAGGACGCGATCTGTACTAAAAACAAACCTGTCCACCAAAATTTTAAGTTTTCAAACTAGCACTGCAGCCCCACCACACATCCAAATTAACCAATTTATTTAGAAATAAGTAATTAGGACCAGTTGGCACTAATTGGTGCCAATTTTCATTAATTATTCTGCACTAGGTGGGTGCTGGGGTTAAATAAAGTTAGTAGAGTTAGTAAAACTGTCCGGCTGGGTGATATGTCCGGCTGAGTGATAGACCACGTTATAATATTTAATAATAATAAAATAAATTATTGTATTAATATATAACTACTCAAAATTTATTCTATTTCATTTTATTTATATTTACTTAATTGTAATGATATTTTTATGTTTCAACGCTGTTTCATAATTAATACTTACCTTTTAATTCAGTAAAATTTTTTAATTTTAATTATGTCTTATTTTTCATTCTTTTTCAAGGTTTTAAAATATGTTCCTTTTTAATATAAAATGAAGTATATTTACAATGCTTAAATTTTAATATTATTTTTATTTCAAATTATATTTAAAAATAAAACCTTTTCATATCAATTATGTTAGAGGTTATTAGACCGAATAGGGGATAATAGATAATAAGTACTAATAGGTGTAATTGTGTATATTAAGATTTTTCTCCTTGGTTATTCAAGCTAAGAACTAGCGTATTCTACGAGAGAAATCCTGCTTATTTATAGCATCTTTTAAACTATATAGAATATTCGAGAATTAATTAATTACTAATCAAAGACTGGTAATTAGTAATCAATTAGCTAATTTTTACCTTATTATTATATAATATCGAATTCCTTGGAAGTGGGTGGAAGAACACTAGTCTGAAAGAAGAAGGGTCGTGGTTCCTATATAGACGTGAAGGTCTTCCACATGGAAGGTTCTAGATACCAGCTTACGTAAGCATATTACGTAAGCATATAATAAAGAATTATAGTAGTACCAATTGTTAGTATATGAAATATATAACTTATAGCTAATTAGCCCTTATAGATAATAGGTTAAGAATGTATTTTGTTTTATTATATATAAAGGACCTTTATTTATTTTTAATTATTAAGGGAGATTTAATTATATATAAGTATTATATATATTTATAAACCTTATTTGATGCTCTACTATATAAGCATATTTGCTCACGTAATTTTAATTAATTTGATTTAGTTATAAGTATTCAAAATTAAAATACGTTAATAAGAATACTATATACTATTATTCATACATATATTATGTTTATAATGATTAAAATATATGAATTGAAAATTTGTTTTCTTAAAGACATGATTAATTTTAAAAGAATATAAAAAGCATATTATGTTAAAAATTCATAATCATAGGAATAAATGAAATAAATAAAAATGAATGTAAAAATAAACAACTTTACTACGATTAATCTTTCCTTACTTTTCATAATATTTAAATAAGAAATGTGTTATAAAAAGTCTTATTAATAATAAAAGACTTAATATTACTTACTTTAAATATAATGAAAAAGATATTGGATTTAACGTTGAAATGAAGTAAATTAAAATTAAAATTTATTACTTAAAAAAGTAATGACTTACTAAACGGTTATAAGATATATTTTAAGACAATATAAAAATAAAGGCTATTTAATATTTCAAATATGTATACGTTAGATAATATCAGTATACAATACGTATTTATTAATTCTTTATTTGTTACATTATTTTAAAAGGAATTTATAATTATTAAAATTTTAATAAGGTATTGTTTTTTAAAAATTTGAATTTCCTATTATAATGTTTTTCATTAGTTATTTATACTCTTTGAATTTTCATAACTCAAAACTCAATAAATAAAAGTAATAAATAATATTTTATAATACATAATTTTTAATTAATATTCACTTACAAAATATAATTCAATAAGCGCTAAGATTGTTGAACTTTGTATCGCGAAAGCCATTTTCAATTATTAACTAATTTAAAACCATTAAGCATTATAATCGCCATATAACTCAAAACCTTTTACTTACTAAAAATGAACAATATAAAGCTGTCGCCTCCCGTACTACTGGGGAAAATCACCTTTATATTCCCCAACTGCGTGTTTGGGAACCCTGCCAAATACCGTACTTGCACAATATACACACGCGTTTCTTCCTGCAATCGGTTAAACGATCACAATCTTCTTACTCAAAACCACTCAAAAACAATTATTTAGCCTGCTCAAAACCCCTCAACAACAATTATTTGGCCCGCTCAAAACCCCTCAACAACAATTATTCAGCCAAACCTAAGAACATAAATACAATTTTAATCCATTAAATATAATTAGTACCCATTTAAATACATCAACTATATACTTAAATATGAATAAAACAGCAAATAGAAATCCAGCAACCGAAATAAGCAAATGATATTATAATAAATAAATATAATTAAGAACGAATATAATATTAAAATTTAAATGTTATAATAGTGATTTATCTTCGAATAAAATTAATAAATTGATTATTATAATACAAATTTATAAGGATTATAGAAAAGGCTAAATTTTAATTAAGATATCTTTATAAGTAAGGAAATATAACTAAAATAAATATAAACTTTCAATAACCCTTAACGTGGTTTATCAGTGAGTGGGACATTTTTGCTATTTTCACCAACTTCAGCCAGCCCCAGCCACCCCCCAGGGCCAAGTAATTAATCAAAATTAGCACCAATTGTTGCCAACTATACTTAATTGCTTATTTCTAAATGACTTTATGAATTTAAAATAATTGGGGTGGGTGCAGGAGGGCTGGTAATTATTAAGGTTTTGGTGGGATTACTTTTTCTTGGTGCTAGTCGCGCCTCTCAATTTCCCATCAATTCCGCACTAACTACCCTATTTACATATTCAACACATTGAAAACCAACAACAACAACATGTACCATATATTACAAGAGGGCGAGATGTTCTTAGCTATCTAAGCTATTCAGAAATATAAAAAAAAAACCGCAAAACCTATATCTATAGGTGAAGCTGTTAAAATCTTTCATATCCCCAAATCTATACTGCATCGCAGGATAAATTAATAATGCTCCCGTAAAGAGTCATGCATCAACACCAATAAACTTGATCCAATTAAAGAGCAAACACTTGTTTAATATATCATTAATCAAGATATCCGAGGATTTCCCTTACAACTTTCTGGTATGGAAGATATGGCGAACCTCCTGCTAGCATTACGAGATAGCAAGCCTGTGGGTAAGCACTGGGCTCGACGTTTCATAAATATGCAATCCAGCCTAAAACTTAAGTTTAATCATCCTTACAACTATCAGAGGACTCTCTGCAAAGATTCAGAGGTTATTAGGAATTGGTTTAAGCTGCTTTGTAACATAGCTAAGTATAAGGTCCCGGATAACAACCTCTTCAATTTTAACGAGACCGGCTTTATAATGAACATGATCACCGCGTTAATACTGGTTATACGCGTCGATAAGCATGGAAAGGCTAAATCTATTCAGCCTGCCAACCGGGAATAGGCGATAGCTATTAAATGCATTAATGCAATGAGCTGGTATATCCCGCTTTTCGTTATTGTTCAGAGCGCTTGTCACCTTATAAGCTGGATTATAAAGTCGGGTTTTCCCCCTCCTACGTAATTAAGCTTATTTTAAATACGTAGATAGATAATAAGGTTGGCTTATAATGGATAAAGTATTTCGATAAACATATTAAATAACTAACAAAAGGTATATACAGGATGTTAATTATGGATAGCTATAAAAGCTATATATCAGTCCAATTTAACTAATACTATAAGGAAACAAGATTATCCCTATTAATATGCCGCTGCATTCTTATCATTTAATTCAGTTATTAAATATCGCGTTATATTCGCCTCTGAAGCACTCGTATAGCCGGGAAATCAGCGACTTCATCCGGGATTCCATTAACTACATCACCAAATCCGACTTCTTTATCGCATTTAAGGCAGCCTATCTCAAAACACCCTTTAATACTCAACAAACTATCAAGCAATCAACTTTTATTAAAAACAGGATCTCTACCTAATCAGGTAGCTCTCTTACACTAATTGTAAAAGCTGTTAACCAGATAGCAAAGAGCGCACGACTGATAGCGAACAAGCTTATTCTTTTAAAGAATCGGATTCGCACTCTTAAAAAGGCCAACACAGCACTCGCCAAACGCCGGAAGGTTAAAGAACCCGAATGCAGCTTAAAGGGGCACTTAGTATTAAGAATTCTCAAGTAATAATAGAGAAAAAACAAAAGGGGAAGCGGCCAGCTGTTAAAATAGCTAGTGGTGCTGAGGAGGATGTCCGCAACGGACCGAGCAAACGACGCTATGAGAACCGCAGTGTTATGAACCAACACGAGGGCACTAGGGAACCCGTTCCGAAGACCCAAGCAATCAGAAACAGATGCCACGATGTTGCACCGTACGCACTAAGTAACGCAGTCCGAGCACACACAGGGTTAGGGTCAGGGACTACCCACGAACCAATGGATCACTGGATCACCAGGTGAGCCACAGAGCCAAGGGAAGAGTCGGAACATACAAGGACATGGTCATCACCACAATAGATAGCTTTCATAGAACAGACTCTTCAGTCGTCAATCTAAGTATTCAGTCCAACAACTGGATAGCCTCACAGCTTCTGATCATACCCTCTTCGTGAACAGTGTCTTCGTATACTGACTGCAATTCCGTCAAGTATCACCTCTGCGCCGCTCTGCTAACATAAACCCTACAGGTTACCTACTAACCCCATAAAGGTTTGGTGTGATCATTACATGCAGCAAGATCGGACATAATGCAAGAACGTCTAAGAGGAAGAAGGGTCTGATCAATCGGATTCTGATTGTATTTTAGCAAAACCAGCTTGGTTGCCACTAATTAGTATAAATATATACATATTAGTAGTCCGCGGCGGACCGCCGTTTTAAAAGCGAAGTTGGTATCATTTGGTGCAAAGTGCGTATTTCTCAGCAAAAGTCAGCCTATTTGGACCAGCATTGTAATCACGCTAACCACTCTAAATTAACAAAATCAATTATAAATAAGCAATTTAAAACAATTGGCACTAATTAGTGCCAAATTTTATTAATTGTTTAGACCTAAACGGGTGCTAAGGTTGGCTAAAGTTGGCGGAGATAGCAAAGACGTCCCACTCACTGATACGTCACACTGAATAATAAGACCACATTATATTTAGAAATATAATATTTCTTATAGTTAAGAAGATAGATGAAAACGTAATTTAAATTATCAATTTGTAACTTTTACTATTATAATTAAGTTTTGAAAAATATTCCTTTAATTGTTAAATATATAATAAGACATCTACATTTAATACGAATATTATTTTAAATAATATTATTTAACGAATATTCTTTTTACACTTTTAAAGACATTTTTTTATTAATTTTAGCGAAGAAACAATATGAAATTATTAGTATGTATATTAAATTTAATCATTTTATATATGAAATATATTACATAATTTAATTTTATTTAAAGTTTTAATATATATATTGTAAGTTTAAAGATAACATATAATATAAATTACTCATATTTTTCAAATTTAATAGTTACATCTTTAGTTGGTTTTCTTACAAACATATCGCTGGATTATAATACCAGCGAAACCCAGCCCCTGATAATACATATACCTTACACTTAAGCAATGCTAGTGCTAATATCAGTGCTAGCACCAACGCTACTATTATCTTTAAGATATTATAGATTATTACGTAAGAAAATACGCTTATATAATACAAAATTAAATAAGATTTATAAATATATATAATCAATAAAATATTTTTTTATTAACAACTTCTTAACTATAGGGGCTAATTAGCTGTAAGCAATATATTTCATATACTAATACCTTATGCTACTATATAACCCTATAATATATGCTTACGTAATCTACTTACGTAAACGGGTTTCTAGAGCCTTCCATGTGGAAGACCTTCACGTCTACATAGGAACCACGACCTTTCTTCTTTCAGACTAGTGTTCTTCCACTCACTTCGAAGGGATTCGATATTACATAATAATATGCTAGTAATTAGCTACGTTATTACTAATTACTAGTCTCTGATTAGTAATTAATTAATTCTCGAATATTCTATATAGTCTAAAAGACGCTATAAATAAGGAGGATTCCTCCCGTACAATACGCTAGTTCTTAGCTTGAATGACCAAGGAGAAAAATCTTAATATACACCATTACACCTATTATTACTTATCTATTATATATTATCCCCTATTTGATCTAGTTCCATCAAGATTATCCGCATCTTAATTACCTCTAATCTTAATGATAAAATGTTACTAATATTTCTCGCGTACCATGACCCGAAATAAAAATAGAATATATAAAGTAATATATTATAAGATGAAAAGCAAGGTTTAGTTTTTGAAAAAAAAATAAGAAATAACCTTAAGGGAATATAATTATTAAAGTTTATATTTGTTATAATTATTAGTAATTCACCTAAAAAAATAAAATATATATAAAGTTTATTACAAAACAAATAATAAATAATTAATCAAACATTTATATTTTTCTTAATGCAAAATTATTTTATCTTGTAAATATATTCTTAAAAATCTCTTATTAATAATATTATTTTTATTTATTTATTTATTGTTATAACGTGGTTTACCAGTGAGTGGCGCATATTAGTAAGTAGCGCACTTTTGCTATCTCCATCAACTTCAGCCAGCCCTAGCGCCCGCCCAGGGCTAAATAATTAATGAAAGCTAGTATTAATTGGTGCTGATTAATTTAAATCGCTTATTTTTAATTAATTTCATTAATCTAGAGGTATTAGCGTAATTGCAGTGCTAATCCAAACAGGCTGACTTTTGATAAGAAATACACACCTTGCACTAAATAGTACTAAATTTTCTTATAAAAACACGATCCGCTGCAATCCATTCATACACATATATTCATACTAATTAATGCTAACTAGGCTGGATTTGCTATGATAAAATCAGAATTCGATTAATCAGACCTTTCTTCTTCTTTATTACAAGTTCTTGTATTATGCTTGGTCTCGCCGCAGTTCCCATAGCGTTGTTTACTCGGTTCGCCGCGGCCCTCCTCCTTAATGCTACCAGCTATTTTGGCAGCTGGCCGCTTCCCTTTTCCTTTTTTTTTGATTATCATTTCGGATCCTCAATACTAAGTGCCCCTCTAAGCTGTACTAGGGTCCTTTTAGCCCTCCGGTGTTTAGCGAATGCTGTGTTAGCCTTCTCAAGAGTGCGGACCCGATCCTCTAAAAACGTAATCTTGTGCGCCATTGCTTGTGAACCCTTTGCCAGTTGATCAATAGCTGACATAATTAGCGTAGGGGAATTCCCCTGATGGGCAGAAACTCTGCCTTTAATAAATCTTGATTGTTGATACTTTATTCCGCATTCGAAGGTGTTTAAAACTCTCATTGCTGGGGAGAAATAGGGACAGATAGCACTGTAGTTCTGATACGGATATCAAACTTAGAAATAACAGAATTCGGACCCTAAAACACTACTCCAGCTCCTCTGAATACAGCCTCAATATTATCTTTTATAAACGTCTTGTTGTGAGCTGCCTTAAATAAAACGAAGAACTCGCCTCTGGTGATGTGGTTAATAGAAGCCCGGATAAAGTTGCTAATTTTCTCGATATATGCGTACTTCAGGGGCGAATCCAACGCGAAATTTAGTAGCTGGACCATATGAGAAGAGTACAGGGGCATACAAATAGCGATAATCTTATTCTCTTTGCAATATTGGTTAAGCTCGGCTAATATAAAGCTCTTATGATTATCAAGTAGTAACATCCAGTAATCCACCTGTCGCTTAGGTTTTATATACTTGTTAAAGCGCTGAATTCATTTACAGCTAGTCTTATTATCTGTTCATCCACTCAACGTAAGCGCAATTACCCAGAAAGGGGGGAAACCCGACTTTGTAATCCAGCTTGCAAGGTGATAAGCAGCCTGAATAATAACAAACGGCGGGATATAACAGCCGTTTGCAATAATGCATTCAATAGCTGTTACCCAATCCCAATTGCCAAGCTGAACAGATTTAGCTTTTCCATACCTATCAACGCGTGTAACCACCATTAATGTGGTAATTATACTTATTATAAAGCCGGTCTCGTCAAAGTTATAAAGGTTATTGTTAATAATCCGGTACTTGGCCATTATATTATAAAGGAGCCTAAACCAGTTCCTAATAACTTCTGAATGTTTGCAGAGGGCCCTCAGATAGTTGTAGGGATGATTAAACTTGGTCTTCAGGGTGGATTACATATCTATAAAGCATCGAGCCTAGTGTTTACCCACCGGCTTACCATCTTGCGATGCTAGCAAGAGGTTCGCCATATCTTTTACACCAGAAAGTCGTAGGGGGAATCTTCGGATATCTTGATTAATAATATACTAGATAAGCGTTTGCTTTTCGATTGCGTCCAGTTTATAGGTATCAACGCGTAATTCTTTGCAAGAACGTTATTAGTTTCATCCTGCGTCGTAGAGTTGTTTACAGGATAGTAAATATTTAAATAACCTTACGTATACTTAAAGGTTTTGCGTTATTCTTTTTGGATTTCTAAATAGTGTGAATTACTAGAAGTATTTGGCCCTCTTAAGATATAAGATATATATTTTTATTATTGATTTCTAACGCGTTGAATATTTAAATAAGTGAGTTAATACGAGATTCATGCGAAAATCAAAGATGCGACTAATACCAAAAAAAAAAGTGGTTACACCAAAACCTTAATAATTACCAGCCCCCCTGCACCCACCCCAACTCCTCTGAGTTCATAGAATTAATGAAAAATAAGTAATCAAGACCAGTTAGCACTAATTTACGCCAAATTTTATTAAATATTTAGCTCTGGGCGGGTACTGGGGTTGGCTGAAGTTGGCGGAAATAGCAAAAGTGCGCGACTCAGATATGCGCCACTCACTGGTAAACCACGTTATTTTATTAAAATGTAGTTTATTTAAAAGTAGTAATATAAAAATTTAAAATATTATATTAGCTTTTTTTAATAAAATAAAAACAATTATATTATGATTAAAACCTATTTTTAAAATTTCTTATATAGTTTATACATGTAAAAAGGATAATGTGGTTTATTACCTAGCCGGATATATCACTCAGCCGGATAGTTTTATTAACTCTACTAACATTGTTTAACCCCAGTGTTATGATCACACCAAACCTTTATGGGGTTCAGTAGGTAACCTATAGGGTTTATGTTAGGAGAGCGGCTGAAGAGTCTGTTCTATCAAAGCTATCTACTGTGGTAATGACCATGTCCTTATATGTTCGGACTCTTCAGTCCCTATGTTGCCTATGTGCTTAGTCAACATAGGCGTACCATATGCTGACTATGTTCCTAGGCTACATAGTCATAACCCTAATCTTAGTCTTGGCAGGCCATGCTGGCTCCGCTGTCAAGTACCTGCGGGGTTGCGTCGTGGCATCTGGTATGTTGATAAGGATAATGTTATTCCCTTTATAGTACTGTTTGAACTCCGCTGATACATAGCTCTCATATCTATCTAGGATAAGCATCTGGTTCTTGCCCTTAGTTCGTTTAATTATATGGTTATTGAAGTATGAAATCCATTTTAAGCTAATCTTGTTATTTATCTACCTATTTAGAGTAAGCTTACTTATTTAGCTTAGTAGGAAGCCTGACTTTATTGTCCAGTTAGTAGAGTGGTAGGCGCTTTGTACGATAACGAATAGCGGAATGTATCAGCCCTTTGCATTAATATATATAGTAGTTGTTGCTTATGCCCGGTTTCCAGGTTAGATAGATTTGGCCTTTCTATGTTAATCAGAATGTATAATATACCAGGGTTAAGGTTATCTGACCTATTATAAAGCTAGTCTCGTCGAAGTCATAGAGGTCGTTATCCAGGACCCTATACTTAGTCATCATGTTATAAAGCAGCCGGAATTAATTCCCAATAACCTCTGGATCTTCGCAGAGGGCCCCCTGATAGTTATAAGGCCGATTAAATCTGGTTTCCAAGCTTAGTTGTAAATCCACAAAGCATCATGCTTAGCACTTGCTAACAGGCTCGCCATTTCGTAATAGTAAGAGAAGGTTGGCTATATCTTCATATTAGAAAGGCGCATTGGGAGTCCTCATGCATCTTACTCAATGATATATCGGATAAGTGTTTGCTCTTTAATTAGATCGAGTTTATGGTTGTTGAAACATGAATCTTTATAATGGGTGCGGTTGTTCATCCTGTACATAGAGTAGATTTAGGGATGTTAAAGATCCGAGCAACTTAATGTGTATTTAAGGGTTTCTTCTAGTTTTTTTTGGGAATTCTTAATAATTTAAAATAATAATTAGACTTTGTTTTCTTTTGAGTAGATTAGCATTGTAGTTGTCCATTTCTAGCGTATTAAATATTAAATTATGTAAAGTGATGTAAGATTGACGCGAAAAACGAGGACGCGATCTGTACTAAAAACAAACCTCGGCAACAAAACTTTAAATTTTTAGACTAGCACTGCAGCCCCACAATACATCCAAATTAACTAATATGATTAGAAATAGATAATTAGGACCAGTTGGCAACAATTAGTGCTAATTTTTATTAATTTTTCTGTACTAAGCGGGTGCTGGGGTGAACCAAAGTTAGTAGAGTTAGTAAAACTGTCCGGCTGGGTGATAAACCACGTTAATTCTTATATGATGTAAAACTTTTAAATTATTAAAGATAAATTATATAAATTTATTGCAAAATAACTGCTTATTTAAGATTATTTAAATACACATATTTAATTTATCATATATAATCAATATTTACATAAGCAGATTAATTATATATTTTCATTTAAATAAAACAAACTCAATAAAACTGTTGTAAAGAACAACTAAAGTAATTAATAGATATTATAATACATAAATTAATCTAAATTGAGAATAATATTAAAGTTTAGATATTTTAATAATTCTATATGCTTTAATAATACTATAATATAATAATTATATATTTTAAAAAATTTTAAATAAAAAACTTAAGTTAGTAATTACCTTTTTAAACCAATGTAAAGAAATTTAAAATGAATCTAATAAAAGAATAATTATAATTAAGTAAACATGATTCAAATAAAATGATTATAAGTGTTTGAGAATTTTTATATTAAGAAATTTACTTATATATAATATACTGTTTTACATATAATTTATAACTAAACTCGTTATTGAAAAGTTTCAATTAATTTAAAGTATTATCTCTAATTATAAACAAAATATAATTTAAATAAATATCTACTTTATTCACTGAAGTTCTTAATAATCTTTTAAATATTTTTAAAGATATCAATACTGTTGAATAATATAAAAATATATAAATATTTTTAATTTAATCAAAAGTAAAAACATTATTGTACTTTAATTTTAATTTTCTTAAATACTTTATTTATTACGGAAACAAATCTTTCTTGTTAAATAAGGTTTACGATAATGCAATCTCTTTACATATCAATTCTTATGATTTACAATGAGTAATTGAAAACAAATTTATTTAAAGAAATCAATTTCATACTATATTTTTGAATATTCAATCAATTTATTTTCTATATTATAACTTGGGTTTTTTTTTCAAAATGTAATAGGTACGTATTTAAACCCAAAATTAAATTCACAATTTGGAATAAACCCTTTTTTGTAATATTTAATAGGTATTTATATAAAAACGTAATTGAAATCTAAGAAAGTTAATGAATCTTTAAATAACAAAGTACTTTAAATTTGAAGTATTTAATAAATATTAATTTTTGAAATTTTTATATTTATAATCTCTCACATAACATAATTTAAACAGAAATAATTATGATTTATTTTTAATATTTCTCATTGTAAATAAATTATTTGAAAATATAATTATAACTAGAATGTAAGTTATAGTATTTAATTAAATTCTTTATTAATTTAACTATTAAATTGGTTTTAGTAAAACGGCTTTTTTGTGTTATAAAATAAATATTAATAATAAATATGTGATTATATATGATTTCAATTCTCATAATATAGAGTAAACTCATGAAAACAATTAAACGCTTAAAACGAAATATGTATTCTTTTGTATTTAAATAAAACAAAATATTTATGTATAAATAATAATTATATTAACAATAAAACTCTATTATTTGAAAGAGTTACATTAATTCAATATTTTATATTCGTTTTTAAAAACGAAATGTTAAAATAAGAATACAAAATATTAAATTTGAATTTATTAATTGAGTAAGTATTTTTTATTTGAGATCTTTAAGGAAATGGATTTTATAAAATTAATAATTCCTTTTAATATAATTAATTATATATATATATATATATATATATATGTATAACTTTAGAAACTTTAAAATTTATTTAATTTTAATTTTAATTTTATTCTATATGATTTGATATAATATTATAATGTAATAATGAATATTAAGGAGTGTTTCTGTTATAATAAATATTAAGTTATAAGATTAGTTTTGAGTAATATGTTTTGTTAAAATGTTAAAAATTTAATTTTTATTGTTTTTTCTGTTAATACGTTTTTGTACTTTAAATAATATTTTCTATACTAATTCAATAATATTTTCTATACTAATTCTGATTGATAACTTCCTTTTATTTCAAACCTTTAATTAACTGAATTTTATTTCCTTCATTTGTTTATACTTTTATGTTTTTCAATTTACTTTATATTTTAATTTATATTATCTTCGTAATATTCTTGTTACATATTAATATGAAAACTTGTATTAAAACCTATTTCCATATAATTCTGTTTAATTATTATTTCATTATGAACGTCTTTTTTTATTTTTGTAATATTATCTGAATAAATGCGTTTTACGACTGTTAAAGAACTTTTATAATATATCAAATAATTGAACTTTTTTAAATATTTATATAAATTCTTCAGTTTCAAAGATTTAAACATTCAATATAAAAATAGAAGAACTATCATTTCAATCAAATTAAACATATTTATTAGTCATTCAATCTATTTAATAAGTGTTATAAATTCAAAATATATAACATTATTTAATTTATATTAATATTTTATAACATTTAATACAAATAATTTAGAAAAGTACCAGTGACCTATGTTATATTTTAACCTTAGGTAATAAAAATATGTGATAAAGTATTACTAATAATATTCATTATATTTTAATATTTCAAGTTGAAATCAATACTTTTAATTAGAAACTTAAAAATAAAATTAAATAATTTTCAGAATTATGAAGACGTCCATTTTCATGAATATACTTTAAATTGTAATAAAGGTAATGCAATATAATCCAATTAATATAAAGTGTTTTATTAATAATAATTGGCTTTTGAATAATATATATATACAATTTTTAACATTTGTATATAACTTTAAAATTATATATAATTTTAAACTTTAATATATTTTTGATTATAAATAATAAAAACAAAACTTCTTTATAATAAATTCATTTATCAAAGTTTCATATTATAATATTGTATTGAAATATTTAAGTTTTATTTATATATTTATAATTCTGAGAATTCTTAAAAGTAATATTACAAATATAGTATCCCTTAATTATATTATAGATCAAACTTATTTCAACTAAATCAACAATGTTAATATTTTTTATAGAGTATACTATGAAATATAAATCATATAAATTATAATTAAAAGTAAAATAAAGAATACTACTATGAAATAAATAAATAGTTTTATTTATTATTAAAAAAATCTCTATAAATTATTATATTATAAAATCTTAATATATTTCGAAAACAATGTTGATAGTAAAAGTACATTATTAACTGAAAACAATATTAAAAAATTATCGAAAATGAAATTAATAACAATGTTTTTTTAATATACAGAATATAATGAGACTTAAATATCAATATTTTATTTTAATTATATTTAAAGTTTAGGTTTCTAATGACTTTGAAATATACATATATTTATCAATATAATACATATCAATAGCATTAAAAATCAAAAATGTATTATAATATTGAAATTCAAATAGAGTTTTGATTTTAGATTAAATTTACAATTTCTATTTATTATTCATTTTAAATATTATATACTTATCAATTAAATTTATTTTTATTTAGAATAAAAACATGTAATTAATGTATATAATTATTTGTTTAACATTTATATAACGTAGTTTACCAGTTACTAGCGCATATCAGTCAGTGGCACACTTTTGTAATATCTACTAACTTTAGACAGCCGCAGCACCCATCCAGAGCTAGATAATCAATTATATTTGGCAAAGATTGGTGCGAAATATTCCAAAATGTGTATTCCTAATCAAGTTAATTAATTTAAAGTGGTTGGCAAGGCTGCAGTGCTAGTCCAAAATCGTCGATTTTTAGTGGGGAAATTAGCTTCCCAACCAAAATGGAGCATTTCAACTATGCAGAATCAACCTTAATCTATATATACTATCCAAAGCAGCTATTTGGGCGGTCTGCCGTGGATCACTTGAAAATGTGCTATTAGTTACTCAGAATCCGGATCACTAGACTCTTTTATATCTTTATTATGCCCAGTCTTACCGTAGTTGCCACATCGTCGTTTAGTTGGTCCGCCGCGGGCCGCCTCCTCACCTTTACCAGCCATTTCCTTAGCTGGCCACTTTCCCTTCTGTTTTTCTTCGATTATTACTAAGGAGTTCTCAATACTAAGTGCCCCTCCAATCTGTACTCGACTTCTTTTAGCCCTTCGGCGTTTAGCAAGTGCTTTGTTAGCGTCTTGAAATGTGCTATTATTTGTGCACCTTTCGCTAGCCGATCAATAACCTCTATAATTAGTATCAGGGAGCTTCTCTGGTGTGTGGATAGCTCTTAATAAAATTTAATTACTAGATAGTCTGCTAAGTATTACAAGCTATTTGTAATTCCCAATTTGATGATAATATAGAGAGATTGCACCGGAGTTTATAGGTAAACATACAGCTTAGAAATAACATAATCTGGATTCTATGGAGAAATCCCTGCCCTTCTAAACCCAGCTTTCAAAAGAAATTTGTAAAGACTTTGTTATAAGCTGCCTTAAACGCAATAAAGAACTCGGATTTAATAACGTGGTTAATTGAGGCCCGGATGAACAGATTAATTTCTTTATTATATATACGCTCAAATAGCTCAAATAATATAATGTTTAATAGCTAAAATAGGTAAGATAAATGCGGTGGTATATTAATGGGGATAATATTATTCTCCTTACAATATTACTTAAATTCTGCTAATATATAGCTTTTACATTTATTAAGGATAAATATTCGGTATTTAGTTTTAATCTGTTTAATTATATACTTATTATAGTGCTAATTTTATTTAAGATTAGTCCTGTTATTTATCTACTTATTTATAGTAAGCTTGATTATCCAGCTTGGTAAGAAGCTAGACTTTGTTATCTAGTTGGCATGGTGGTAGGCGCCCTAGACGATCACATACGGCGGGATACACCAGCTCTTCACATTAATACACTTAATAGCTGTTGCTCTTTCCCGGTTCCCAAGTTGTACAATTTAGCCTTTTTATGATCATTAGAACGTATAACAACTAGGGTTGAGGTTATCTGGCTTATTATAAAGCTAGTCTCATCGAAGTTATAGAGGTCGTTATTTAGGACCCCATACTTAGCTATGATATTATTAAGCAGCCGGAACCAGTTCCTAATAAGCTCTGGATCTTTATAAAAGGCCTTCTAATAATCATATAAGTAATTGAACCTGGTTTTCAGGTTTAGTTGTGAATCCACAAAGCCTCGAGCCTAGTGCTTACTAATAAGCTTGGTATCTCGTAATACTAATAAGAGGTTGATTATATATTTTATACTAGAAAGTCGCATTAGAAACCTTCTTATATATTACTTAAGTCTATATTAAATAAGCATTTTCTTTTTAATTAAGTTAAGTTTTTGGTAATCAATATGTAATTCATTATAATTGTATTCCTTTACTATCCTTCTACTAAGTATAGTTTTAGACACATTAAAAGTATATATAGCTTAACGTATACTTAAGGGTTTATTTTTAATTCTTTTAATTCCTGAATTGCTTGATTTCCTAAATTAATTTTTTCTTCTTTTGAGTAAATTAACGTGGTAAATGTTGATTTCTAGCGCGTTAAATGTTTAAGTAGGTAGAGTGATGCAATACTAACGCAAAAAATGGAGACACGATCTGCACCAAGAACAAGCTGGTCCATCAAAACTCTAAATCTTCAAATAAGCACTACACCCCCACTACTAATCTGAACTAATAGAATGAATTGAAAAGAAACATTAAAGACCAGGTAGCACCAACTAGTGCTGGATATAATTGATTATCTGGCCCCGGGTGGGCGCTGTAGCTGTCTAAAGTTAGTAGATATTATAAGATTGCGCTACTAACTGGTAAACTATGTTATAGGGATTTGCTTATATAAGTAAAGTAGAGGTAATTAACAGAGTTATTATATCGTTAAAGTTGTAAACTCTTCCCTTTATACATATCCATTATTTAATATCATTTATATATATATGTAAATGAACTAATATTAACTAATAATTATAAAAGTAATTAAATAAAATTAAAAAATGATCTTTTTATTTTATTATATATACTATGATATTATGTTTTTGTAAATAATTATAGTAATATTAAAGTATATATATTAAAAGTTAATATTACGTAATATAGTTTTAACTCTTTTTTAATATTTTTAATAATTATTGAATATTATTTTAAAAAGAGGAGAGTGATTTTGAATATATATTTATTATATTTTTATGAAAGGTTAAGTTTTTAAAACTTTGAAATTTACATTTTAAAATATAAACAAATTTTTATATTATATGAATTATACTTTTTAAAAAAACAGCTAATTTAAATCCAAACTGTTATAGAAACTTGTAATTAAATTTTTTTTTAATTTCTTTACATTTTATTTTAGGTTTTACTCCTTAATACACGTATTTGTATTTTTTATTATTTTAAAATTTTACTTATTATTATTTAAATTTTTTCCAGAAAAATTAATTTTATTTATATTTTGAATTTTACTAATATAATTAATAATGACAATAATAATAATACATTTAGAGAAAATTGGTTTATTAATATAATATATAATGATATATATATTAAAATATTATAAATAAAATTTATTAACTTTTAATTTTTAAGGTATACTTTATAATCTACTTAACGTGGTCAACTAATTAGCCGTGTTTATCACATGCCCATGTTTTTTGACTACTTCCGCCAGCTTTTATCAACGCTAGCACCCACCAGGTGCTAATATATTAATAAGAATTGTCACTAATTGGTAGTAACTGGTCCCAATTGCTCATTTTTAATTAATTTGGTTATTTTAGAGATATGGCGGTGTTATACTTCTAGTCTGAAAGTTTAAGGTTTTGGTAAGCGGTCTTGTTTTTGGTGTAAATCGCGCCCCAATTTTTCGAATTAATCTCGTCTCACTCTATATACTTAAATATTTAATGCAATAGAATTTAAGAACCATGATGCCAATCTACTTGAAAGAAAACAAAATCTAACTGGCACTTTAAGCAATTAAGAAGTCCAAAAGAAATTAAAAGAAAATCTTAAATACAGTTCAGGCTGCACGAATCTTTAGTATCCCTTATTTTACCTTACGCTATAGGATAAAAAACCGACTACATTGTAAAGAATTACATATTAAACTACATAAACTCAATCCAGTTAAGGAGCATATGCTTATCTAATATATACTTAAGTAAGATATATAAGGATTTCTAATGCGCCTCTTTGATATGGAAGATATGGCTCATCTCCTCCTGGCATCACGTAATGATAAGCTGGTTAGCAAGAATTAGCTAAGCACGATGCTTTGTGGATATTTAACTAAACTTGAAAACTAGGTTTAATCGGCTATATAACTATCAGAGGGCCCTTTACGAGGATCCGGAGATTATTGGGAACTGGTTTCGGCTGCTCCGCAACATGATGGCTAAGTTTGGGGTCCTAGATGATAACTTATACAAATTTAATAAGGCTAGCTTTATAATAAGCTAGATAAGCTTAATCCTAGTTATTATATATTCTGATTCATATGGAAGGCTAAATTTGTTTAGCTTGGAAATCGAGAATGGGCAATAGCTATTGAATGCATCAATGTAAAGGGCTGGTATATCCCGCCGTTCGTGATCATCTAAGGCATTTACCACCTTGCTAACTGGATAACAGAGTCAGGCTTCCCATTAAGCTGGATTATTAAGCCTACTTTAAACGGGTGGATAGATAATAAGACCAGTTTAGAATGGATTTAACATTTTGATAAGTATATAATTAAGCGGATTAAGAATAAATACCGAATGCTTATCTTAGGTGGATATAAAAGCTATATATCAGCGGAATTTGAGCAGTATTATAAGAATAATAATATTATCCCTATTACCATGCCTTCACACTCATCTCATCTGCCTTAGCTATTAGATGTTACATTATTTTTGGTATTAAAGCGTACATATAATAGTAAGACTAATCTTTTCACCTGGGCGTCCATCAATTATATTACCAAGTCCGAGTTCTTTCTTGCATTTAAGATAGCTTATAATAAGATTTTTATGGAAGAAAATATGAAAGCTAGGTTCAGAGGGGCTAGTATTTCTTTATGAGACCTAGATTTTTTTATTTATAAGCTGGATATTCGCTTATAAACTCTAATGTAATCTCTCTTTATATCACTATTAAAATGGGAATCATAAACACCCTCTAATACTCAGCAGACTATTCAGCAATTAAGTTTTATTAAGAGCAAGATCTTTGCATACCAGAGCAGCTCTCTTATACTAATTATGGAGGCTGTTGATCGCATAGCGATGAGAGCACAAGCGACAGCACACTTAATCATATTTATAAGCAAATAGATCCGGATACTTTAAGAGGCTAATAGAGTACTCGCTAAACGCCGGAGGGCTAAACGAAGCCGAGTACAGCTTGAAGAAGCACTTACTATTAAGGAATCCCAGGTAATAATTAAAATAAAAAAAGAGAAGGGGAAGCAGCCAGCTAGTGAAATGGTTAGTGGTACTAAGGAAGCGGTCCGCGCGGACCGAGCAAATAACACTATGGCAATTGCGGCGAGACTGGGCATAATGAGAGAACGTATAAGAAGAGGAAGAAGGGTCTGATGGATCAGATTCTGACTATATTATAACAAATCTAGCCTATTTTATACTAATTAGTGCGAATATATGTGTGTTAGTGGTCTGCAGCGGACTAGGATTTTAAGGGCGGAGTTGGCACAATTTGGTGCGAAGTGCGATTTTCCCACCAAACGTCGTCCACTTCGGACTAGCACTGCAGCTACGCTAATGCCTCTAAATTAACTAAATTAATTGAAAATAAGTGATTGGGACCAGTGACCACCAATTGGTGCCAATTCTTATTAATATATCAGCACCTGGTGGGTGCTAGGGTTGATAAATGTTGGCGGAAGTGGTAAAAACACACGGGTACGTAATACACAGGGCTAACTAGTGGAGTACCTTAATGATTTTTCTAAGTTTAATATTTAGTAATATATATTATTCAATAATTCAATATTTAGAACTATTTCATATTCATTTTAAAAATGAATTTAATTAAATTTTAATAAAATTAATAAACGTATTCTCATAGAAGTATAAATATACTATTGAAATTAAAAGTATGGAAATAAATTCAAAATTTATTACAATATTTAATATTCAATATGTAATTTTTAGAATCTAATTTTATTATTTTATATAATATAAAACGTTAAGGTTTTGAAAGGTTTATTAAAGTTTTATTTTATTATAAGAAAGCTATTTATCTTCTTTAATTTTGATTATAGTTTCTTGTTTATAAATTTACATAATTTTATAAAAGAACAAAACAAAAAGATAATAATAATAATAATGATAATAATAATAATAATGATAATAATAATAATAATGATAATAATAATAATAATGATAATAATAATAATAATGATAATAATAATAATAATAATAATAATAATTTAATAATTTAAAACCCTGATTTTTAAATTCATTTACTTAGTACTGATTTTGACATAAATTTTAAATATACTTTTAATCTTAATATTATGATTAATTTTCATAAATATTACTATATTAATAAAATGTTCATTGAATAATGATACAATATTTTTAATACTCAATATTCTTTTTACTATTTATCTATTTAGTGTTAATATTAAAATAAAATGGTTTTAAATAATTTCTTTCTTATATATTTGATTTTAAAATTATAATATTTTATACGTATTATGCTAAGTAAAGACATACCTTCATTACTATATGTTTTAAAATCAAATATTATTTTAATTTGAAGATTCAACTGCTAAATTCATTCCCTTAATTAAAATACTATATTTTTAATGGTGTTAATAGGAATATTTAAATAAAACTTATTTACTTGATTTTAAAATTTTATTAATAGAATATGATTTTATTGTTATTTTTTAAATATTAAACATATACCAATTAATATGTTTAGAGTAATATATTTTACATTATATAAAATATCACAAAAATTTAGTCTTATTTTATATATATCACTTATAATTATTAAAATACTTTTTTATCTTCCGTCTTTTTCTTAAAGCTACTAGAATTTAATACGTTATATGACCCAGCTTTTTATCAAATTATAAGTTAAAAATAATGTGAAGTATGATTAATATAATATGAAATATATTAATTTCTATAATGAATTTAAAAATAATAATAATAACTTTTATTATAATATTAACAAGAATGGTAAATTTAGCTTAATTTTCGTAATAGTCAAGATTATAATAAAGTAAAATAAGAGTAAAAATATTATTTATTTCTTATAAAAAGGTAATCAATTCATAAAGTATTTCTAAATTATTTACATATAAACTTACTTTATATTTATGTTTCTTTTCCGAAAAGATTACAGTAATAAGCTTATGACTTATGACTCTACAGAACTGAATTTAAATAATTTAAATCGTAATATAAATATTACAATTAAATATATTATAATTAATTAACAAATAATGCTTTTTCATATATCTTTCTTTAAAACATGATTTAATAAAAAGAAATTTAACTAATATATCGCCTTTGAAAAATGAATATCTATAAAAATATTTTTCAAACATTAAGTTAACTATTAATATTATTAGGACTTTTTTATAATTTAACATAAGGAATATACTACTTTTTTATTAACATAATTATTTTATTATATACTAAATACAATTGAAATAAACCAGATTTATATTTATTTAAATAGTAAATTAGTACTGGTATATTTTAGAATAATTGTTTTATTTACGTTTATTAAGATTATAATTCGTTATATAATGAGAATATGTACTTTCTTTTCTAAATATATTCAAAATATAAAAGAACTATTTTTTTGGGGACAATATTATTAATAAAATTATTTGAAAAATGCTCAATAAACATAGAAAGAAAGTTTTTTCATTATATAAAAACAAAAATATTTATAATTTCAAAAGTTTTAATAATAATATCCTTATAATTTCATGTATAAAAATTAAATTTTAGTAACTTCGTTATTTAGTTAATTATTCTTTATTAATTCTCTCTCCTATTGCTTTATGAATCTTAAATATATTGCCTCATTTGCTTTAAGAAATGTTAAAGTTTTATCATTATTAATATTATACTAAATTAAATTTATCTTGGAAAGTAATTTTATTTTCAGCTATAGAATTATAATTAATACTACATATTTATTTATTCAATCCATTTTATATATTATTCATTACGCAATATTGTTTTAAATGAATTTATTTCAAATTTCGTATCTAATAAAAATAAAAAATTAGGGTTTTAATAATAGTAAATTGATATATACTATGAAAGCTATTTATGAATGAATTCCGATAACACTAAGGTATTAATTTATTAAAACAATAAGAAAAACATTAAGAAAAGCATTTAAGTTTTTTTTTATTAAATATATGCTTAATATTTTATATATTAAAGTGTTTATTGTATATTTTGAAACCAATTTGTTTAAATAGTTTAACGTGGTTTACCAGGAAGTAGCGGACTTTTACTATTTCCGTCAACTTCGAGCAACCCCCAAGGGCCAACAGTAAATAACAGTTGGCACCATTTGGTACCAACTGCTTTAAATTGCTTATTTCCAATTGATTTGTCAATTTGGAGTAGTTGGCGTGGTTGCAGTGCTGGTCTGAACAAGCTAACTTTTGGTGAGAAACACGTACTTCGCACTAGATCGTATTAACTTCACATTTAAAATCGCGGTCCACTGCAAACTACCAACAGACGTATATTGGCACTAATTAGTACCAACTAGGCTGGATTTGCTATAATATAGTTAGAATTTGATTGATCAGAATCTTCTTCCTCTTTTTGAGACGTTCTTATATTATGCCCAGTCTCGCCGCAATTCCCACAACGTCGTTTGCTCGGTCCACCGCGGACCTCCTCCTCAGCGCTACCACCCATTTTAGCAGCTGGCCGCTTCCCCTTTTCCTTTTCTTTGATTATCGCTTAGGGATCGTTAATACTAAGTGCCCCTCCAAGCTATACTCGGGTTCTTTTAGCTCTACGGCGTTTAGCGAGTACTGTATTAGCCTTCTCAAAAATACGAACCCGATCCTTTGAAAAGGATAAACTCATTCGCTATCACTCATACACCCTTTGCTATCTAGTCAACAGCCTCCAGAATTGGTATACGGCAGCTACCCTGATGAGCGGAGATCCTGCCTTTGATAGATTCGATTGCTTGATAGTTTGTTGAGTATTGGAGGGTGTTTCAGACTCTTATTACAGGGGAGAAACAGGGATGGATGGGCACTAGAGTTCTAACGTAAACATCAAGCTTAGAAATATCAGAATTCGGGTCCCAAGGCACTATTCCAGCTCCTCTGAATGTAGCATGAATTAATATTGTCCTTTTTAAAGATCTTATCGTGAGCTGCCTTGAATGCAACGAAGAACTCGGTTTTGGTAATGTGGTTAATAGAAGCCTGGATAAAATTGCTGATTTCCTAGCTATATATATATGCTTCAGAAGCGAGTATAACGCGATATCTAATAGCTGGAATAGATGAGAAGAATGCGGTAGTATATTAATAGAGGTAATATTATTTTCTTTATAATATTAGTCAAATTCGACTAATATATCACTATTATAGCTATTAATAATCAACATCTGGTATATACTCATTATTTATTATTAAGTATGTTTATTAAAGTGCTGGATCTATTTTAAAGTAGTCTTTTTATCTATCTGTCTATTTAGAGTAGGCTTAATTATTTAGGCGGGGGGAAACCCCGACTTGTTATGACCCAACACGTTGGCACGCCAGGTACCCCTAAGGGGGGGCCTAAGCAAATCAAAGACTAGATGCCACAACGCAACCCCGCAGGCACTTGATAGCGGGGCAAGCATAGCCTGCCAAGACTGGGATTAGGGTTATGACTATGTAGCCTAAGAACATAGTCAACATATGGAACGCCTATGTTGACTAGGCACATAGGCAACATAGGGACTGAAGAGTCGGAACATATAAGGACGTGGTTATCACCACTATAGATAGCTTTCATAGAACAGACTCTTCAGTCGTCAATCTAAGTATTCAGTCTCACAACTGGATAGCCTTACAGCTAGTGATCATTACTGCTTAAGAAGAGAACAGTGTCTTCGTATTACGAACAGTCGAGTATCACCTCTACGCCGCTCTGCTAACATAAACCCTACAGGTTACCTATTAGACCCTACAAAGGTTTGGTGTGATCATTACACGACTCTATAGTCTAGCTTATAAGGTGATAGGCGCCCTGAATAATAGCGGAAGGGCGGGATACACCAGCCCATTATATTAATGCATTCAATAACTGTCGCCCATTCCCAGTTACGAAGCTGAATGGATTTAGCCTTTTTATACTTATCAACGCGTATAACCACTATTAATACGGTGATTATGCTTATTATAAGGCCGGTTTCGTTAAAATTATAAAGGTCATTATCCGGGATCCCATACTTGGGTATTCTATTACAAAGCAAGCTTAAACCAGTTCCTAATAGCTTCTGGATCTTTGCAGAGAGCTCTCTGATAATCATAGGGACCATTAAACTTAATTTTCAGACTAGGTTATATATTCACAAAACGCCGAGCCCAGTACTTGCTTTTAGGCGTGCCATCTTGTAATGCCAATAGGAGGTTCGCCATATCTTCTATACCAGAATGTTGTAAGGGGAATCCTCGGATATCTTGACTAATAATATATCGGATAAGCGTTTACTCTTCAATTTGATCAAGTTTATATTTATTAACGCGTAGTTCTCCATAGCTTTGTTAGTGACTCATACTGCATTATAAAGTTGTTTCCGGCACATTAAAGATCTTTATAGCTTGAGTTATAGGTATATGTTTCGTAAATTGTTTCTGGGAATTCTAAATAACATAAATAAATAAGAGTATTTTGCCTTCTTAGGATGTAGGATACATGTTGTGGTTGTTGATTTCTAACGTGTTCAATATTTAAATAGGGTAGTTAGTGTAAAACTGACTCGAAAATCAGAAACGCGACTAGCACCAAAAAACGTAATTCTACCAAAACCTTAATGATTGCCAGACCCCCTGCACCTACACTAACCAATCCAAATTAACAAAATCAATTGGAAATAAACAATTTCACGAAGTTGGTACCAATCGGTGCCAAGTTTTGTTAATTGTTTGGCCCTGGGGGTGCTGGGATTGATTGAAGTTGGCGGAAATAGTGGAAATCCGCCACTTCCTGGTAAAACATGTTATGAAACTATTGATAATACAATACAATTTAATAATATTATTTTAAAAAAGACTTATTTTTAATGCATACTTCATAAGATATTACATAAGCACACATGCTTTTATAATAACATATTAAATAAGGCTTATAAATATACATAATACTTATATATAATTAAGCTCCCTTAATAATTAAAAATAAATAAAATTCGTTTGTGTATAATAAAATTTTTTTTTATTATAAGTTATTAACTATAAGCGCTAACTAGCTATAAGCTATATATATATATATATTTAAAGATGTCTTCTCTAGATAAGATAATTATTCGAAAGCTAAAAGGGACTGAAAATTACGTTATTTGGTTCTTTAGAGCCGAGGCTTATCTTATCGAAAAGGGGTATTTTTTAGCTATTAATAATAACGAAGAAGAGATAGCTGAACACCTTTTTAATAATAAAGACCTCGCTGTTATTAAACTATTATGCGAGGACGGCCCTTTATTACACTTAAGGGGTATAAATAGCGCTAAAGAGGCCTGGGAGAAATTAGTGTCCTTATATAACCCTAAGGGTTTTACTACGAACTACTTAATTCTCCGCGCGCTTTTCAATACAAATCCCTCTAAGTTTAATCAAAACATAGAGGAATATATAAATAAAACTAAAGAACTCGTCAATAACCTTAATACTAAGGAAAAGAAATTACCCGATAAGGTAGTTATTAGCTGGGTATTACTTAGTCTAGGTGATAATTACGAGGGTTTTATCTCCGGGGTTATACAGGCCTTAAGAACTAACCCTAAGGCTTATACTCCCAAAACTATATTTTCTGTTATTATAGACGAATGTAGAGGTAAAGAGAGTAATAACGAAGTCTACTCAACTAAGGGGTTCTTTAAAAACAATGAGTGTTTTAAGGCTAAAAGCTATAATACTAATTTTAATAGGACTAAAATTAATAAAAAGCGTTATAAAAAGATTATAAAGGCACTTACTGTACCTATTTGTAAAACCAATAATCATACAGTAGATAAGTGCTGGTTTTATGCCCTTCTAAGACTCCTAATACGTGGAAATCCCCTAATAACCGTAATTTTAAGTCTAATAAAGATAACAGGGCCTTAAAAGAACGTGATGAAAACCAAGAGGCTTTATTAGCCGATTTTAACGATAATAACTCTGAATCTAATTCTGATTTAATGGAATTAGATACCAATAATAGCAATAATAATACTAACCTCGATATAGAGGAAGAAGAGGTAAATAATAAACCTTTATATGAAAACACCCCTAATATAGCACTATATACTAATAATAAATAACCTAGGATATGATTTAAACTCGAATAATAACCAGAAGCTAATAAGACCGAGTTTAATAACTACGAGAATGTAAATAGAAGTACTAGGTTAAAGTTTACAGTTTAGTTATCGATAGTGCTGCTAATATAAATACGGTTTTTATTAAAGAATATTTACTTCGTTATAAGCCTTTAACTAATAAAACCGTTCATTAGGGTAACGCTAAAACTTTAAAAATAAAAGGTATAGGTGTTTTGTTTATCGAATTTGAAGATAGTAAAGTAAAACGTCTGATAAAAGACGTATACTACATACCTGAACTAGGCGTTAAAGTTAAAATAAATATATAACGTTAATTTCTCAGATGATACCGTTATACTAATCGATAAGACTAATAATAAAATAGTGTCTAAAGGAAAAGCCTTAAGCGGTATATACTATATTCCTTTTAGATCTATTTTAAATCGCCTAAATTATACTTATTTAACTTCTTCTAATAGAAGTAATATTGATAATAATAATGCTAATATATATAATAATATAATGTATAAGTGGCATAGTTACTACGGGCATATTAATATAATTCCCTTAGTAAAATTATTAAACGCTAATAACGTTGAATATAATAAAGATGATATAAGGGAATTTAATAAACATTCGTGCGAAGTGTGTATAAAGGCTATATTTACTAGTAAAGTAAATAAAAGCTCTCTAAATAATACTATATATGAAAAATTTTAGAGAATTCATAGTGATATAGGTGGTCTTATTATTAGCCTTACTTATAATAAATATAAGTATTATATAACGTTTCTAGATAAAAAGACTCGTTATTTAGAGGTCTATTTATTAAGATATAAATATGAGGCATTAGAAGCGTTTAATACTTATAGGGCTAAAATAAATAATAATAATAAAGGGACTAAGAGAGTTATATATAGATAACCCGGGAGAATATATCAATAAACGTTTTAAAACTACCCTAGAATATAAGGGTATTTATTATACACAAAAATTTACCTCTGCATACTAAAGAGCCTAACGGGTTAATAGAAATAATTAACCGTACCTTATTTGATAAGGTTAGGGCTTTATTACATACTAGTAATCTACCTAAATATCTATGGGGAGAAGCCTTATTAGCTGCCACTTATATATATAATAGGACCCCACTTAGAGCCTTGAATTATAAAACTCCCTTAGAGAAGTTAAATAATAATGATAATTTTAATAAATATAGTAGTAATAAAACCTAGGGATCTATAGTCGATTATGAAAATTATATTGCTAATAAATCTAGATTAGACCCCAGGGTTAATAAAGGAGTTTTAATACGCTACGGGGAAAATAATAATATATCTAAGATATGGGATTCTTCCAGTAGAAACGTGGTTTGGGCACGAGACGTGCAAATACTAGAAAATCTATTTCTAATCCCTGATAATAATGATAATAATAAGAACCCTATAGAAAAAAGTACCAGTATGATAAATAATAATAATAATAACAATACTAGTATAATAACTAATAATAAAAATAATAAAATAAATTCGACTAAGTTTAGTATTAGCTTACTTATAGCTAAAAAAAGCGAATATAACGAATATAAGTACGATAATAAATTAATAATCTTTATTTACCTATAAAGATAGTTTATTATATACTTATAATTTCAATACTAGCGGATTTATACTAACTTAAATTAGCCTGATAATTATAAAGAAGCAATAAATAGTCCTGAATCTCAAACTAATAACAATATAAATATATATAATAATAAAATACAATAAAATAATAGCTTATAACTTATAAGGGCTAATTCTTACATAAATATAAGAATTACGGGTGAGTATAATATATTACTTAACCAACCGTGCTTATATAATATAACAATAAGTAAGGTTTATTTATAAATAACTAAGGAGAAAATTCTTAATATACACCATTACACCTATTATTATTTATCTATTATCTATTATCCCCTATTCAATGTAGCAACCTCTGACAATGAAAAAACCCAACTTTATATTCTAGTAACATGCCCCTTATATAATAATGCATAGCGGGATATATTAGCTCTTTATATTAATACATTCAATAACTACTATTTATTTTCGGGTTCTAAATTATACAAATTTGGTCTTTTTATACTTATTAACATTTACAATTATTATTAATCCAATAATTATACTTATTATGAAGTTTATTTTATTAAAGTTCTAAATATTTTTATTTATAATACTACATTTAGCTATTATATTATAAAGCAGCTGAAACGAATTCTTAATAATCTTTGGATCTTTATAAAAGGCCGTATAATAGTTATAACGCTGATTAAATTTGGGTTTTAAGCTTAGTTATATATACATTTATGACGCGTTAAATGTACTATTTACTATTTAGCTTGCTATTATATAATGTTAATAAAATATTAGTTATATTTCTTATATTGGAATGTTATATTAAAAATATTTTCATATTTCAATTGATAATCTGTTAAATGAGTAGTTGTATGTTTTTTAATTATTTCCAATTTATAGTTGCTAACGCGTAATTTCTTATAATTAGGTTATTTATCTATCTTATATTCAAGGGTAAATAAAGTATTTTGAATATTTATGCAGCTTAAATAATTTTTGATTATTTTATAGCAAAACTTAAAAAAAAGGTACATAGTTGAAGTTAAATACGATGTGTAAGACACTATAAAGAGTATTATAAATTAAATTTTTCTTTTAAATATACATGAATCATTTTCAAAATAGAATACAAATACAATAGTTAATTTATTTAAATATTATTAAAATAAGTATAAAGTGGTTCACCACCCAACGAGCGATACTACTCAGTGAGCGATCTTTAGAGAAATTACCAACTTTAATTAACCATAGCACCCATTTCGGGCGAAATGGTTAATCAAAATTGGCACCCGTTAGTGCTAACTGCTTTAAATTACTTACTTCGAATTAATTTTGTGATTCTAGTGCTGTAGTGAGGTTATAATGCTAGTTTAAAAACTTAAAGTTTTGATAAGTGGGTTTGTTCTTAATGCAGATTACGTTATCATTTTTTTTTCATTAATCTCATATTACTCTACTTATTTCAATGTTCAACACATTAGAAATTAATGATTATAATGCTAATTTATTCCAAAGAAAATAAGAATATTCTAGCCCTTTAGGCGATTGAGAAATCCAAAATAAATTTAAAAAATCTTTAAGTGCTACCCAGGCTGTACGAATTTTTAACATATCTTGCTTTATCCTTAAACATAAGATTAATAAACGACTTGATTACTATAAACTACGTATTAACAACTATAAATTCGAACTAATTGATAGTAATATGCTTATTTAACAGATTATTAATTAAGATGTATAAATATTTTTCATGCGATTTTCTAATGTGAAAGATATAGCTGATTTTTGTTAGTATCGTATAATAGTAAGACAGTTGGTAAGCGGTGAACTTGATGCTTTGTAGATGCATAATTAAGCTTGAAACCCAGATTTAATCGGCCTGATGGTTATTAGAGGGGCCTTTGCGAAGATTCAGAGATTATTGGGAACTGGTTTCGATTGCTTTGTAATATGATGGTTAAGTAACACATGAGATTATAAATAATAACGTTTATAATTTCGATGAGGTAGGCTTTACAATGGGTGTAATTATCAGATTAATAGTAGTTATATGTATTAATAAGTATGGAAAGGCTAAATCTGTATAACTTGGAAACTGGGCATGTGTAATAATTATCGAATATATTAATATAAAGGGCTGGTAAGTTCCGCCATTTATTATTATGTAGAGCGCCTACCACGTTACTAATTAAGCTATTAAGTCATGTTTTCTTATCGATTAAGTAATTAAGTTTACTTTAAACAGATGGACAGATAATAAAATTAATCGAAAATAAATTTACTATTTCAACAAGTATACAATTAAACGAATTAAAACCAAATACCAGATGCTTATCCTGGATGGATATGAGAGCTACGTATTAGTAGAGAGTAAGAATTATTGCAAGATGAACAATATTATCCTTATTAATACATTTATCTCATTTGCTTTAGCTATTAGACGTTTTATTATATCGATCATGAAAGCGTCTATACGGTGATGAGATCAATCTCTTTATCCGGGCCTTTATCAGATGTATTACTCAATCCGAATACCTTATTATATTTAAGGCAGCTTATAATAAAGTCTTGGTAAAGGAAAATATATAATCTGGATTTAAAAGAGCCGGTATTTTATCATAAGATTTAGATTTTATGATTTTAAAGCTTAATATCCGCTTATAAACCCCGTGATAATCCCCTATTATATTACAATTAAAATAGGAATTACAAATAACGTGGTTTACCAGTGAGTGGGTCATATCAGTGAATGGGTCAGTTTTGTAATATTTGCCAACTTCAGCCAACCCCAGCACCCCCCCAGGGCCAAATAATTAATAAAAGTTAGCACCAATTGGTGCCAACTGCACTTAACTGCTTATTTTTTAATAATTTTAATAATTTTTTGTGGTCGGTGCGGGTGCAGAGGGGCTGGGAAGTATTAAGGCTTATATGAGGCAGCCCTTTTTTGGTGCTAGTCGCGTCCCTGATTTTCGCGTTATTCTTACCCTAACCCACCTATTTAAATATTCAACGTCAGAAATCAACAACAAAGACATGTATCCTACATCCAAAGAAGCCAAAATACTTTTAGGTATCTGTCACGACCCTGACAGAAATAGGAATAACGGTTGGTTCTGCTTGGGACAGAACCCCACTGGGCCAGCACACCGGCCAGCCGAACGGCACAAGAACATCAAGCCATCGTCACGTGGTACCCATACAGGGTTAGGGTTGGAGCAGGGAAAGCTCACCGGTGCTCACCGAGCCTCAGTGAGCACCACTGAGCACCAGTGAGCCTCGTCGGGCCTCATCGAGCCACGATGAGCCAGCCTGAAGAGATGGACTATATAGACACGCCCATTACAAGTAGATAGCATTAGGATAGGACAGCTCTTCAGCAGTCAATCTAAGTATTCACTCTTGAGTAGCTTTCATTAGCTCTTGATCATTTTACAGACCCCAATATTGCTCAACCACCGCCTCGTTGCGTATCTTGGACATAAACCCCTTGATCTCTTTGGTTTATAGGACCCAGGGAACCTTGATCATTACACTATCCAGGCTATCCAGAACTCGAAAAAAAAAACGCGAAACCTATGAGTACACGTGAAGCTGCTCGGATCTTTAACGTCCCACTTATAATACTACAACGTAGAATGAATCAACAACGAAGTCGCGAATAATCACGCATTAATACCTATAAACTTGACCCAATTGAAGAGCAAACGCTTGTCCGATACATTATTGATCAAAATGTCCGAGGATTTCCCTTACAACTTCGATGAGACCGGCTTTATGATAGGTATGATTACCCCGTCAATGGTGGTTATACGCGCCGATACGCGTGGAAAGGCTAAATCTGTCCAGCCTGGTAATAGGGAATGGGCGACAGCTATTGAATGTATCAATGTAACGGGCTGGTGCATCCCGCCGTTCGTCATCGTTCAGGGCGCCTACCACCTCGCAAGCTGGACCACAGAGTCAGGTTTTCCCAGATCTTGGGTAATTAAGCCTACTCTAAATGGATGGACAGATAATGAGACTGGCCTTAAATAGATTCAGTACTTTAATAAGTATACAAAGCCCAAGAGAGACGTGGATTACCGGATGTTGATTGTGGATGGCCACGAGAGCTATATATCAGCCAAGTTTAACTATTATTATAAAGAGAACAAGATTATCTCTGTCTGTATACCGCTGCATTCTTCTCATCTAGTTCAGCCACTAGATATCGGGTTATATTTGCCTCTAAAGCACGCATATAGCGGGGAAATTAGCCACTTTATCCGGGCTTCCATCAACTATATTACCAAGTCTGAGTTCTTTATTGCATTCAAGGCAGCTCACAATAAGACCTTTACGGAGGATAATATTAGAGCTGTATTCAGGGGAGCTGGAATCTTACCTTGGGACCCGGATTCTGTTCTTTCCAAGCTTGATGTCCGCCTAAAAACTCTGCAGCCATCTATCCCTACTTCTCTTTAGTAATAGGAGTCTCAAACACCCTCTAATACTCAACAAACTATCCAGCAATCAAATTTTATTAAAGGCAGGATCTCCGCCCATCAGGGTAGCTCCCCTATACCAATTATGGACGCTGTTGATCGATTAGCAAAGGGAGTATAGGTGATAGCGTACTTACTTATAATGATATACGATGAGATCCGGATACTTAGGCCGCTAATAAAGCACTCACTAAACGCCGAAGGGCTAAAAGAACCCGAGTATAGCTTAGGGGGGTACTTAGTAATGAGGATTCCCAGGCGATAATTAATGAAAAGGAAAAAAGGAAGCGGCTAGCTGGTGAAATCAGCGGTGGTGCTGAGGAGGCGGTCCGCCGCGGACCGAGCAAACGACGCTGTGGCAATTGCGGCGAGAGTGGGTATAATGTGAGAACGTGTGAGAAAGATGAAGAAGGGTCTGATCAATCAGATTCTGACTGTATTATAGCCAACCCAGCCTAGTTGGCTCCAATTGGTGCGAATATATGTCTGTTGGTGGTCCGTAGCGGACCGCGATTTTAAGGGTGAAGTTGGCACCAATTGGTGCTAACTTTTATTAATTATTTGGCCCTGGGGGGGGGGGTGCTGGGGTTGGCTGAAGTTGGCAAATATTACAAAACTGACCCATTCACTGAAATGACCCACTCACTGGTAAACCATGTTACCTTTGAATGCTTAACAAATTGTTCAGTAATTAAGTTTCGTTAAAAGTAAGAATTTATTTTATTAAGGAAGCTTCCTTATACGAATTATCTTAGCAGTTAATCTGCTTGTAAAGGGTTTGTAGGTAATAATATATGAGAGTATTATTTTAAGGAATCAGGTTTACACATTTAAAAACACTAATATAGCAATTGTTCAGCGCCACCGGGTAAAGAAAAGTTGGGTAAAGCTTAACGAAATACTTCATATTAAGGACTCTTAAGTTATAATTGAAGAAAAATTAAAGGGAAAGCGGCTAGTTGGTAAAATGCTTTATAGTGTTGAGAAGGCGGTCCGTGGTGGATTGAGCAAATAACGATATGGTAACTGCGGCGAGACTAGGTATAAAGCAAAAATTTGTAAGAAAAATATAAAAGAATTTAATTGGTCGGATCATGAGTAAATAATAGTATATTTTCAAGTGGTACATAAAGGGACGTTTAAATAGTTAGTTTAAGTAGAGTAAGTTGAAGTTAATCTTATATGGCTTAAATACTTCATTTTGATAAGAAAGCTGATTTTCTTATTAAAAGTTGGCTACTTTAGATTAGGATTGTAATTATGCAAAGACCTTTACATTTATAAAATCAATTGAAAACAAATAATTCAAAGCAGTTTGCACTAATTAGTACTAATTTTGATTAACTATTCCGCGTTAAATAGGTGCTAAGATTGACTAAAGTTGGTACTTTCTCTAAAAATGACATATTAAGTAGTACCGCTCGCCAGGTGGTATACTTACTACGTTATAATTATAATTATAATTTAATAAATATTATTATAAAATAGTTGGAATTGAATTTTGAAATAGTTTATAAATACAAATATTATTAAAGAGTTATAATTATTTTGTTGTAATTATATTTATTTAATTATATTTGTCAATATTTGACTTTTTATTAAATTAAAAATTTTGTATAACATAACTCACCAGTTAGCCGATTATACCACATGCCCGGTTAGTTTTGGTAAATTTACCAACTTTAAAAACCCATAGGACCTATATAATATAAAAAGATCAATTATATTTGACACTAGTTGTTGTTGAATTCTTTAAACTGTTTATTTTCAATTGATTGGTAAATTTAAAATTGTTAGTGTAATTGTAATGCTAATCTGTAGTAACTTTTGGTAAGTAAATTAGCTTATCTCTTAAAATGGAGCATTTTCATTGTATAAAATTAACCTTTATTTATACTATCTAAATTAATTATTTAAGCAATCCGTTATAAACCGCTTAGAGGTATGCTATTATTTATTTAGAACTTGAATGATTATACTGTTTTACCTTTTTTTTTTACAAACTTTAAAATATGCTTAATCTCGTTATAATTATTATATCGTTGTTTAATTGGTTTATTACAGACAGCTTCCTCTCTATTACAAGCTATTTTACTAATTAGGCGCTTCCTTTTCATTTTTTTTATTTTTTTTAAAAAGTTTAAGAGTTGGAATAAATAAGATAAATATACTAGTATGCTAATAAGGACAATATTATTCTTCTTATAATACTATTTAAACTCTGCAAATATATAGCTCTTATATTTATTTAGAATAACCATTTAGAACTTACTTTTAATTCGCTTAATTATATAGTAATTAAAATATTGAACTTACTTTAGGCTAATCTTATTATTTATTCATTTACTCCGAGGAAGCTTGATAACCCAGCTTAGTAAAAAGCGTAACTCTATTATTCAGTTAGTAAGGTGGTAAGCACCCTGAACAATTACAAACAGCGGGATACACCAGCCCTTTACACTAATACATTTAATAGTTGTTGCTTATTCCCGGTTCCTAAGCTAGATAGATTTAATCTTTATATATTAATTAGAATACATAATAAGTAAGGTTAAGGTTATCTGGCTTATTATAAAGCTAGTTTTGTCAAAGTTATAAAGGTTATCATTTAAACCCCCATATTTGGTTACATATTATAAAGCAGCTGGGACCAATTCTTAATAACTTCCGGACAAAAGGCCTTTTAATAATCATAGAGCCGATTAAATCTGGTTTCCAAGCTTAGTGTAATGATCACACCAAACCTTTGTAGGGTCTAGTAGGTAACCTGTAGGGTTTATGTTAGCAGAGCGGCGTAGAGGTGATACTTGAACTGTTCGTAATACGAAGACACTGTTCTCTTCTTAAGCGGTAATGATCACTAGCTCTGAGGCTATCCAGTTGTGAGACTGAATACTTAGCTTTCATAGAACAGACTCTTCAGTCGTTAATCTATCTACAGTGGTGATAACCACGTCCTTATATGTTCCGACTCTTCAGTCCCCATGTTGCCTATGTGCCTAGTCAACATAGGGTCATGACTATGTAGCCTAGGAACATAGTCAACATATGGTACGCCTAACCCCAACCCCGCTATCAAGTGCCTGCGGGGTTGCGTTGTGGCATCTAGTCTTTGATTTGCTTGGGCCCCCAAAGGGGTCCCTGGCGTGCCAACGTGTTGGTTCATAACACATAGTTATACATCTACAAAGCATTATACTTAGTTATTATTAACCAGCTTACCATTATGCAATGCTAACAAAAAATTAGCTACATCTTTCACACCAGAAAGGCGCATTAGGAATTCTCATACATCTTATTTAATAACATATTAAATAAGCATTTGCTCCTTAATTAAATTAAGTTTATATTCCTTAATATATAAATCTTTACAACAAAATCGGTTTTTCATATTATTATTTAATGTATTATAAAGGATATTAAAAATCCGTATAACTTGACATATACTTAGAGGTTTGTTTTGAATTTTTTTAGAATTCTTAATTGTTTTAAATGCTAATTAGATTTTCTCTTTTTTAAGTAAATTAGTACTATAAATGTTGATTTATAGTGTATTGAATATCTAAGTAGATAGAGTAATGCGAGACTAACGCGAAAAATAAAGATGCGATCTATACTAAAACAAACCCGCCTACTAAAACTTTAAGTGTTCAAACTAATACCATAATACTACTATACTTTTAAATTAATCAAAGTAATTAAAAATAAGAAGATGAAAGCATTTCGTGTAAAAAGATCAGTTATATTTGGTACTAATTAGTACTATGTAAATACTGGGGTTAGTTAAGTTAGTATATTTATTAAAAATAACGCGGTATGTGATATGATTGGCTGACTGGTAAACTACGTTATCAATATTATTAAAAATTTAAAAACTTAAAAGATTATTATAATTTTTAAATTTTAATACTATTTACATTTCAAAACGAAATTGTTTAATATCATTTGCGTTTCTATTTTATTAATTGGTTTATTTAAATATTAAGTATATATATTACATAGAACTTATACTTATATTTAATTTTAATGACTTAAATATTACTAAAAAGTCTTAAATGAATTAAACATTAAAAAATTGTGTATTATAGAAAAGAATTTATATTATTAAATTTTTAATAATTTGAAATGTTTAAATCATACAATAACTATAGTAATCCATTAATAATATTTTTATGAACTATATTAAAAATGAATTTAATTTTAATTTAATTTTAAAAACTTTAATATAAAACAATATCGTATAGGATATTATTTATAATTTATATTCATTATATTGTTATTTCAATTTAATATATATTCTTTAATAAAATAAATTACTATAATTATAGTATTTTAATTTTAAAGTTATATTATGTTTAATTCATTTTAATTATTATTTATCAAAAAAATCATTTAACGTCAAGCACCAATGAGCGAGACGCACCATCGAGCGAGACACTTTTCCGCAACCCACTCTAGTTCAATTTCCTACCGCGTTTTTTCACACTACATCTTACAATGAGGAAAACAAAAGAAAGCAATATCAACTTTGCCATCCAAGTTATTAAATCCGACCTAAATCTAAGCTTTCAACGCGCGGCGAAGAAATACCACATCCCTTATTCGATACTCACCCACAGACTGGCCGGCCAGAAGAGTAGGTGCTTGTTCAATACGTACTTGACTGGGATTCCCGGGGATACTCGCTTGTCCTCAAGGATGTTGAAGACATGGCGAATTCCCTGCTTTGCGACTGCGTGTTACGACCCATAGTCCAGGCGTAAGCTATATGTACGGTTGGAAGGGATGTTCGAACGGAGAGTTTGAATGTTAGCTGATCTTTTGCTCAGATGTAGCACAATGGCACCTTCCACCACGAGTCATTACACTGTGGCGGCAGAGTTGTTGGGATTAACTGGGTAGAAAGACTTATTACGTTAGAACTACGTCTCAAAATACTCGTTAATCGTACATATAATTACAAGAGGGCCTTATACAAAGATATAGATGCGATAAACGCGTAGTTTAACCTTACATTTAATATACGTAATAAATATGGAATCTTAGATAGCGATACTTATAAATTTAACAAGTCCAACAAGTCCGGCTTTATAATGAGCATTAATGTACCTAAAATAGTGGCTATACATACGTTCTGATCGGCAAGGAAGAGCAAAACCCATACAGCCCGGGAACTGTAAATGGACAATAGGTATTGAATTTATCAGTGCGGATGGGTGGTGCGGACCGCCGTTTCTGATTGTTAAGGCTAAGATGCACCTTATAAGCTGGTATACTGAGGGCAGCCTCCCCAACGATTAGATTAACGAAATAAAAATATATAAACAAGCAATGCTATTGCTATGGAATAGATTAAGCATTTCCATAAGCATACTGCACTACGTACAAAGGGCGTTTACCAGTTGCTATTATTCGACGGGCATGAAAGCTACTATTTTACGGATTTTAAATAATATTGCAAATTTAAAAACATCATTACTCTCTACATACCTCCTCATTCATCTTACATATTTCAGCCACTTAATATTAAGTATTTTAATTTATTAAAAACGGCATATAATGGAGAAATTAACTAATATAGCAAAGCCCAGATAACATATATTAATAAGACGGAATTATTTCTCGCCTTCCACGCTGCCATAATAAGGTTTTTGAGTGTTATGACCCAACACGTTGGCACGCCAGGTACCCCTTTGGGGGGGGGGCCTAAGCAAATCAAAGACTAGATGCCACAACGCAACCCCGCAGGCACTTGATAGCGGGGTAAGCATAGCCTGCCAAGACTGGGGTTAGGGTTATGACTATGTAGCCTAAGAACATAGTCAACATATGGAACGCCTATGTTGACTAGGCACATAGGCAACATAGGGACTGAAGAGTCGGAACATATAAGGACGTGGTTATCACCATCATAGATAGCTTTCATAGAACAGACTTTTCAGTCGTTAATCTAAGTATTCAGTCTCACAACTGGATAGCCTCACAGCTAGTGATTATTACCGCTTAAGAAGAGAACAGTGTCTTCGTATTACGAACAGTCAAGTATCACGTCTACGCCGCTCTGCTAACATAAACCCTACAGGTTACCTACTAGACCCTACAAAGGTTTGGTGTGATCATTACATTGAGCCTGAAACTATTGAAAGAGCCTTTAAGGGAACAGGTTTAATCGTATTTAACTAAGAACTTGTGCTTTCTAAGCTGGATATTAAGATACGGATACCACCATTATAAACCAGCTCCCCAGCATTACCTGCACTTTGAGTCTCCCAAACACCACACAACTTAACACAGGCAGTTTCTTAATCGACTTTAATCAAAAATCGAATTTCTCATTATCAGAGAAGCTCTCCGATACCAATTTTGACTGCTATTAATCGGCTAGCAAAGGGCACCCAGTCATTAGCCCATATAGTAACCCTGTTAACCCAGGAGAATAAGACGCTAAAAGAGGCAAATGCAGCACTTTCTAAGCATCGGAGAGCTAAAAGCACATATGTGCAGGATGGAGGGGCACATAATATACAAGAGACCAGGGAGATAATTAATGAAAAGGAAAAGGGGAAGCGGCCAGCTGGTGCAATGAGTGGTGGCGCTGAGGAGGCGGTCCGCGGCGGACTAACGAAACGACGATGTAGCAACTGCGGCGAGACTGGGCACAATGCGCGAACCTGTGAGAAATATGTAGAATCGTCTACAGATTCCGATTCCGATTGAATTCAATTGATTTTTTTCGTTGTGGTGCTGCAATTCAGGTTGTTGTGCTGTTGGTGTGGAAAAGTATCTCGCTCGCTGGTGTGTCTCGCTCGTTGGTGCTTGACGTTATTTTGTTAATATTAAAAATCTAATTAATATATTTAACTATTTTTAAATAGTAGTTATATATACTAAAAAAAGATAACGTGGTTTACCAGGTGGTGAGCCATATCAGGTCGTGAGCCACTTTTGCTATTTCCGCCAACTTCAGCCAACCCTAGTACTATATTGGTGTAAGCAAGTTAATTAAAAATTGGCACCAATTAGTGCTAATTGGTCCGAATTGCTTATTTCTAATTGACTTTGTTAATTTTAAGTGGTTAGCGTGGTTGCAGTGCTGGTCTAAACAGGCTGACTTTTGGTGGGAAATACACACTTTGTACCAAATGGTGCCAATTTCGCTTTTAAAATCGCGGTCCGCCGCGGACTACCAATACACATATATTAGCACCAACTAGTGCCAACTACGCTGGATTTGCTATAATACAGTTAGAATCCGATCCACTAGACCCTTATTCCTCCTTTTCACACGTTCTTGTATTGTGCCCAGTCTCGCCGCAGTTGTCACAGCGTCGTTTGCTCGGTCCGCCGCGGACCTCCTCCTCCGCGCCACCAGCTATTTGAGCAGCTGGCCGCTTCCCCTTTTCCTTTTTATCAATTATTAATTGGGATTTCTTAATACTAAGTGCCCCTCCAAGCTGTACTCGCGTTCTTTTAGCTCTCCGGCGTTTAGCGAGTGCTATATTAGCTTTCTCAAGTATACGGATCCGATCCTCCATAATTATGATCTTGTGTGCCATTACCTGTGAACCCTTGGATAGCTGGTGAACAGCCTCTATAATTGGTGTAGGGGAGCTACCCTGATGGGTGGAGATCCTGCCTTTGATGTAAGCTGATTGCTTAATGGTTTGTTGTGCATTAGAGGGTGTTTGAGACTCCCATTGCTGGGGAGAGACAGGGACGGATAGCACTGGAGTTCTGATGCGGACATCAAGCTTAGAAATAACAGAATCCGGGTCCCAAGGCACTACTCCAGCTCCCCTAAATGCAGCCTTGATGTTGTCCTCCGTAAAAGTCTTGTCGTGGGCTGCCTTGAACGCGATGAAGAACTCGCTTTTGGTAATGTGGTTAATAGAAGCCCGGACAAAGTCGTTAATTTCCTCGCCATATGCGTGCTTTAGAGGCCGAAATAACGCGATATCCAGTGGCTGGACCAAATGAGAAGAGTGCGGAGGCATACTGATAGGGATAATCTTGTTCTCCTTGCAGTAGTGGTTGAATTCGGCGGACATATGGCTCTCGTGGCCATTAAGTATCAACATCCGGTAATCCGCCTCTCTCTTGGGTTTCGTATGCTTATTAAAGTGCTGAATCCACTCAAAGCCAGTCTTATTATCGGTCCATCTATTCAAAGTAGGTGTAATCACCCAGGAGGGGGGGAAACCTGACTCTGTGGTCCAGCTTGCAAGGTGGTAGGCGCCCTGAACGATGACAAACGGCAGGATACTCCAGCCGCTTGCATTGATACATTCAATAGCTGTTGCCCATTCCCGGTTGCCAGGCTGAATAGATTTAGGCTTTCTAACCTTGTCGGAGCGTGTAATAACCATTAACGTAGTAATTATGCCCATCATAAAGCCGGTCTCGTTGCAGTTGTAGAGGTTCTCGTTAATAATCCGGTACTTAGCCATTATATTGCGGAGGAGCCTAAACTAGTTCCCAATAATCTCTGGATCTTCGCAAAGAGCCCTCTGATAATCGTAAGGATGATCAAACCTAGTTTTCAGGCTAGGTTGCATATCTACAAAGCGTCGAGCCCAGTGCTTACCCACTAGCTTGCCATCTCGCGACGTCAGTAAGAGGTTCGCCATATCTTCTAACCCAGAGAATCGTAGGGGAAATCCTCGTATATCTTAATCAATAACATATTGGACAAGCGTTCGCTCTTCAATTGCATCAAGTTTATGTTTATCAACGTGTGATTCTTAACGTATTGGTTGATTGTTCATTCTGCGTTGGAGTGTTGCGCGAGAGACGTTGAAGATCTTTGCAGCTTCGCGTATACTCATAGGTTTCTTATCGCTCTTTTTAGATTTCTGGATAGCCTAAATGGCTAGGAGTATTTTGCCCTCTTGGGATATAGGATATATGTTTTTGTTATTGATTTCTGACGCGTTGAATATTTAAATATAGTGGTTAGTGCGAGACTAACGCGAAAATTAGAGACGCGACTAGCACTAAGAAAAGGTAGTCCCACCAAAACCTTATAATTGCCAGCCCCCCTGCACGCACCCTAACTCCTTTAAATTAATAAAATTAATCAAAAATAAGTAATCAAGCATAGTCGGCACCAATTGGTGCTAACTTTTATTAATTATTTATCCCTAGGGGGGGGGCTATGGTTGGCTAAAGTTGGCGGAAATAGCAAAAGTGGCTCATGACCTGATATGGCTCACCACCTGATAAACCACGTTACTTAAAATATTTTAATGTAATAAATTAAATAATCATTGTTTAATATTGAAGTTTTCAATATAAATAATAATAAAACTTTAAATATTAAGTTACTATATTAAAATGTTTTTAATTATAATAATGTAAAATTTATATTTTAAATTATACTAACTGTTGCTGGATAAGCTGCTGTATCTGTTGTAACATCTCAATGCTAGCAGTTATATTCTTTGATATAATATCTTCGAGGCCATTGGTAGTGGCAACATCCGGGTTTGGGTAATACCAAGATGCTATGGCGACGACGACGTATACAACCTGTGTGCTATTAGCTACTCCGTCGTGGACGGTCAAATAATCAGGGGTGTGTGCTCACCACGAGAAGTACTCCTTCGAGCCAGTTGCTCTCACCGTCCCGCAGGAAGTTGCCAACCGCCAGAATCGATAAAACGAGCAGGGCGATCATGAAGATCTCAAAGTTGAGGTCCATAGGCTTACCAAGAGCCCACCCGATGAGTACCACCAGAGGACCGTTGAAGAGCGCGGTCTGGATCGAGGGCCCGAGACAGTGGTAAAGGGCGACGTTGATGACGCCGTCTACTTGCTCGTCAGCATCGGAAGAAACCGTCGTCTGCGAGAACAATTCTTGTCAGCTCAACTTACCCCAAGCCTCATCGATAGCTGTCAGGTGCTCCGCTGCTTTTTCACCGAGCGGTAGCAAAATCAAGCCCAGGAACTGGTCGGGCACGCCGCTCTCTACAACATGCTCGATGTTGTCGACAAGGAACACCAGAAGTAGGCTCACGACGACAATGGATACAGCCAGCGCAAGGATAGTCTCGGTCATGGTGAACTTGGGCTTTGCCTCGTCGGCATCCCGATCCGCGTCGTTGTGCTCGTCCATCTCGATCACCTCGTCGAAGATGCTGTGCTGGCTGCTGGCGCAGTACCAGATATAGAGAAAGAAGGCAATGATGAGCACAATGGAGGTCGCCTGGCTGATGCGGAGGACATCTTCCTGCAGCTTTCCCTCTGTAAACCTGTCATGGAGCGCACCAAGCACATCCGGCACGGTCTCGGACTTGAGGGCCGAATAGAAGGCGCTCGGGATAAGCAGGGCAAAAGCTGCAATCAGCAGCAGGCCGGATCCCACCTCGGACACGATGGGATGGAACTTTTGCGTAGCCCACCGGATGCCACCAACGAGGAAGCACAGCCCCAGACACAGCAGCAGGTTGGTCAGGATGGAGCCCAGAATAGCGGCCTGGATAATGGGGATCAGGTTGCCTTCGTCACCGCTGGCCCCGTCGACGTCGTGCTTCGCGATGAGGACGATGAACAGGATGATCTCGACGATGGAGCCGAAGGTTGTCTCGATGAGGATACCAGCCACCTTGGGCATCTTCCTGGCAAACTCCTGGCCGGCGAAGCCGAGGAGGTTGGCGGCAGGGACCACAGCAACATAGCTCAGGGCAAAGGTCCACAGGTGGGCACGCGTGAGGAAGTGCAGCAGGAAGGCCATGGGCACGAAAGGCCACAGCATATTGACCCATTTCGAGACGGTGCATGAGCTCAACCACAGCACGTAGAAGAAGTGCCGCGGGTGGAAGCCACTGCGACCGCTCTCGCCCTCGTGCGCGATGGTCACACGATGCCGCAGCGTTGCTGGCAGAAGGGTGGTGTACTCGCTGGGGCGGCTGCTGTCGTGGTCGCCCGGCATCTTTGCTGCTCGTCAGGTGTCGATGGTAATGTCCGATTGTCCGATTGAGGGTTTCCAGCAGGTTGCTTGCTAGTTTAAGCTGTCTTGCAGGCATAATAAACAGGTTCAAGCCGAGCTGAGGTTGCCGGAGGAGCGGGGACTAGGGCGCCAAGTCCCCAGCCTCGCTAGACGAGACGCTTGAGGGCGTAGCAACGGAAGCAATGGCCGAGCTGGGGTGGGGACACACATCTGACGCCGTTGTCCATGCCGAGCCCGAAAAGACGGCTGTGGATCAGCTGTGCAAACGTTTTTCGGTGAGCATGGAGGCGGAAGAAGCAACGCCTGGGTGTATTACATGATTGTCTTTTCTATAACTGTCACATATGTACAACTGCCTGTCACTTCCATTACCCAGCACCTGCGTGCTAATAGTGGTCGTAGTAGAATGCAATGTCTATCGCAAGATCGTTTCGCTCAGATCCCAGATGCGCTATTGCACTACCGCCTCCCCGCCCCCGGTCCAGTATAGGGGGGCCGAGCAAGTTAACTCAGTCCAAAAGTTGCGAGCAAGCTTTTCTCTTGCCCTTCAAATGCACCACCCCAATAGTATTTTGGGGTCAAACAAAGAGCGACATAGATGATTGTACCAGACTCATCAGCACCTGACGCCCAAACCCCTACCGTATCAAACAATCGTATCATTAACTGTCTCCTCGCTCTCCCTCTGCTGCCCAGCGGGCGCGGTCAAGAGGATCCATTCACACCCTCCATCTCCTCTACCTTTACTCGCTTGGCGCCGTTCACAGTGCTTGTGGTAGATACGGAGGCGTTCGGGGAAGGGCTCCTGAGCACCTCTGGGATCTGCAGGAAGCGGTCGAAATAAGTGTCGAGCCACTTGGCCGCCTCCTCTCCGGCGTCGTCGACGCTTGTGTCCCACCTGCCCAGGCTGCCGACATAGCCATCAGGACGTACGGTGACGATGGCGACCTCACCGGGCCCCAAGCTGCCCAGCCACTTGTTTGTGCACAGTGAGCCGCGCGTGTCTTGCTCCGGGATGTCGTCCAGATAGAATGTCCAGCGGCTGTCCTGCAAGAGCGGCGGCAAGTCGGAGACCTCGATGTCGGATTTGGGCATGGTTGCTGGGTTGTCCTAGGTTAGCCTTTCCCATCATGACGACCAATTCTTACCGTGGTCCAGTTGGCGGGGTTTACTTACTGATGAGGCCGAATGTGAACAGGTGGCTGACGGCCATGTACCTCTCCGGGCGGACGTATATATCCTCAGGGGCGGGCATTCTCGGTTGTGCAGCATACGACAGGCTCGCCGCGACTGAGAGCTGGCGGATGAGCGATTTGTCGGCGGCCAATGCGTCGCAGAAGTTATCCAGGAACATCTTGGCCTGGTGCACGTCCCACATGAGCAGATATATCCTGAACTGCCCAAGCATGGGAATGTCGAGTTGAATGTCCACCGGGTTGGAGTCCAGGTAGCGCGTCACCTTGGCAGGCGGGAGCAGGCACCCTGGCTTGGCCTCGCCCAGCAGCCACGTCTGACTCTCCAGCATATTTATGGAGTTCTCGCCATACTCGGCACCAATGCCAGAGATGAAGCGGACGTTTGTCTTGAAGTTCTCAGCCAGCGTCACCGCATCACCGGCTGCGATCTGGTTGGCATGCTCGTAGTCAAAGTTGACCAGGTCCAGCGCGATCTTTCTCCTCTCTTCCTCGTAGCTCTCTAGGAGAGTAGGCTTCGCCAGCCCCCGGACGGAGAGGTTCAGCTTCCATGCTAGGTTCCATGAGTCATGCATCGACGTGTTCATGCCCTGCGCCGCCTTGGGCGAGTGGGTGTGGCTGGCATCGCCTGCCAGAAATGCACGGTGGTGAGAGTCGCAGAACCGACTGGCAACCCGCTGTCCGATCTGGTACCGCCCAAACCATTCGATGTACTTCCAGTTCACCCTGAATGGTGCCATGATTTGCTTCGCACGCGCCATGATGAACTCTTGTCCCAGTATCTTCTTGTCCTCCTTCATCCCGCTCTTGAGCTCGATGTAGAACCTGGTCATGTTGCGTTCCCGGGGGATGATGAGAATAGAGCCGAATTCCTGTGAGAAGACTAGCGTCTTGGACCAGATGTCTGGGAAGTCGGTTTCGAGTTCGCCGTCCAGCACACCCCATACGACAGGCTGCGACATGCCCACCGGCCTCGCCTCGGGGATGCTCTTTCGAACCTTTGAATGTGCGCCGTCGCCTGTAAAGGGTCAGCTCTTGCGGCCTCGTTGTGCAGCAGCCTGACTGGCATAGGGAAAGACTCACATCCGACAAGGTACTGTGCCAATATAGTCCTCTTATCCTGCGTCACGTTCACCCTGGTATTGATCTGAAGCGCTGCGCCGACCTTCTTAAACATCAGGGCGTCACACGCGCTGTACGACTCAAAGGCACAGTTTCTCTTGACCTCAACGCCGCGCTTCTTCATGTCCTCGATGAAGAGGCTTTCTACCATCCCCTGGTGCACGAGCAGGATATATGGGTCCAGCACATCGATGACAGGAGGGTAGTGGACTTCACGTCCCAGGCGGCGGAGGGGTTCGTCGGCGGTTGAGCGCCAAAAGGAGATGTCGTAGACGCGCACGCCCCTCTGCAGCAGCGGGTCGACGAGGCGCATCTGCCTGAAGGTCTCGATAGTTTTTGGTTGCAAGCCATCAGCCCTGTGCGCCCCGGTCAGCTCAAGTCACGGCCCGTCTGCTACGTGGGTGGGCCTCCCGAGGGAGTAAGCATGTGTATATATTTACCTTCCTACAGGTGTTGGGTCCGCACGGTCATCTATGACCTGGGCCTTGATGCCAAATCTCGAGAGGTTTGCGCCGAGCATCAACCCGGCTGGGCCAGCGCCGACGATGCAAACCTGGGTCTGCGATGGGACCTCGGGCATGCTCTTGAGGAGGGTTATACGGTCGACACAGTTTGCGCCGATGACGCCTTCGGTAGTCTCGACGTTCCCATCATGACTCCGGGTGTTGTCCGAGCTCGTTTCTAGTATTCCGGGTGCCATGGTCGCACACCACGCCCGGCGCTTGAGAGACGGGGCGTATGGTTTATCTCGGTGGGATTTACAGGGGTGGCCTGGCGGAGGAAGACGTGGTTCGTCGGCGTCAGGAGTCTGTTCCGCAGGGGGACCCGTGATTTCCGACCGAGTCGACCGAGACGCAAAGGCAGATGTCACGATTTTGGAGCCGACTAACAGGTGAACTTCAAGGCCGTGAACAATGCCCGCGGTTCACGAAGGGGACCCAGCAGTAGGGGACAGTATTGTTATGAGTAGGGTATAGTGTCGACCCGGCGGGGATGGCGATATAGAGAGGGCAAGACTAGACGGTGTAAATGTTGGGAGACTCAAGGAGACCCAAAGACCATGGGAATCTGGGGACCAACGATCCAGTCAGGCTGAAAGACGGGTAGGGAAGGGGGGGGAGGTATATTGGACCCGAGGTGTTTGGGAGCCGGCAGGGTTGAGGCGAACACGGAGTGGTTGCACTGAAACCAAGGCAGCGGGAGGTTGCGTAGACAACGGGGAAGAGGAAGAAGGAGGAGGAGGAGGAGGAGGAGGAGGAGGAGGAGGAGGAGGAGGAGGTAGAGGAGAGGATGTGTAGATTGGACTAGCTGCAGGTGCTGTAGGCGTGGGTGTTATGGGAGTGGGTGGTTGACTGATGGCTGTAGGAGGTCGAGGGTGAGGGTGAGGGTGAGGGTGAGGTTGAGGTTGAAGGTCGAGATGGAGAACGGCACTGGCACTGACACACACTCGAGCAGCTGCAGCCTCGCGCAGATAACTGCAAAGGAGACGACATGATTAGTGCTCGGTGGGCGAGTGTATCAGGTATCTCTCTGGCACCAGAGGCGGACCACAGGCTGGGCTGAGCCAGATGCAAAAGAAGAGGCGCATCTCTCGTCTGCAGATGCAGGTGCCCTGTTCCTGTCTGTCCCCGTTGGCCTGACTCTGCAAGACCTTTGAGTCGAAAGTCGCTCGAAATGGCACGATGTCGAGGCTAGTGGTCTGATTTCTGGCAGACTCCGGATCCACCGCCCGCCTGTGACACACCAATGGCATGGAACCACCCCGCCATGATTGGTCCGCTGCCACGTTGTTTTGAGACGCCGGCCCAGGGAAGAAAAAGACAGCCAAGACACAAACACCAAGGGGTCTTGCCGAGGGAGACCCCCCCCCTTCCCATATGTCCATCCTCCTCCACCTCCTCCTCCAGGTTCAAACCCCGCTATCTCCGACCCCCCGGGCAAGGTGTAAGTCTGAGGTCTGATATGTGATGTCTGATGTTCCGGTGTCTCTAGTATTCCAACCCCCTTATTAGCGGCCTGTCAGATGCTCTTGGTTCATGCGGCGTAGCATCCCCAACGGGCAGAATCAGCCCATCCCCCAAGGTGACAGCCCGCGAGCCGCAGCAAGCACTGCGCACGAGTTTCTTGGAAACTACTCTGTACAGAGTGCTGCTCATCTATGTATCCATTTACCAACTGACTGGCTCTGTGCCTACCCGTACTAGGCATATATCAGGCCAATCTATCTATCTACCTGGGAAGCAGGAACCTGTCCATCTGTCCATGTATCTATCCGTGTGCCTGGCCGCATCTACATAGGTTCCCATCTATTTACCAATCTGGTCTACTCATCTCCCAACTCTGGCTGGCTTTGCGCAGCTTGGCTGGACTGGGAAGCGATCTCCTCTGGCCTGTCTGTCGGTCAGCTAACTCAGACCGTCTCCCGGTCTGCTCGGGGTCTGCCTTGCCTGTTGTCTTGTTGCATGTGCTGTCAGTGCGACAGATGACATGCCCTGCCCGCCCGTCCCGCCCGTCCCCCTCCAGAGCCCACTCCTATGTAGTTCATCTGCTTTATTGGAAACAGCAATGTGAGGTGCAGAATCCCCGCGGAGGGGAGGGGGAGGGTAGTTCACCGGGGTTGGTTTTGTCCAGGTTCGACCACATCAGGTCACAACATGTACGCAGGCAGGTGCACATTGGGAATCCGACACCACGCCGCGAGCACATCCGGATGCGATCGCTATTGCCGCTGCCTTTTTCGTCATCAAGGCGGACCTCTTGCCCGTGCAGTGCATGCATCATGCCGGCGCTCGATCAGAGCCCGGGGGATAGCATCCCGTACGCGGCGGCCACAACCCTCGGTAGGCTTCCACCTGCCAGATTGTCACCAAAGGGCTCGCGCCTTTGTTGCTAGGCCCGCGCAGAGTTCAGCTATCATATCTCATCACCGATGCTCCCGTTGGGGCCAGAGTGTGCTCCGACATGTCAACCCCAGCCAGGACGGTGGTCTGATCCCGCTCCTCCGTCTCCTGTTTATGCGGCTGATCCCGCCATATATCCTGCTCACTGGCCAAAGCATAATCTTCTTGGGCCTTTGGGGGCAGGGGCAACAACCGACAACACTCCAACGCGCTGCCTCAAGCTCCTGTCACAGACAGACACGCGCACAGGCAGCGTCAAGAAGCAGCCTGCCCGTGACATGCCAACGCTGCCATCAGCACGCCATCAGCACGCCTCGCTCATTGCCCAATTGTATGGCTTGTCCCGGCTAGTCTATCACAGCATTCGCGAGCGGCCGCTCGAAGAGCACACCCAGACGGCCAGCGACTGCGGTACTTGACGCTAACTACCTACTATGTTCCGAAAGCCATCGTTGGCTGACGCCTCGAGAACTTGACTTTCAACTCTGCGGCTCTGATTCCCCCAATACCCTGACGGCTGACATGTCATCAATCAAGGCGGTCGCCAGAATCTGAGTTGCGTTGTTCGTGTTGCACTGATGCCATATCTGATTCCGGATTGGCGGACATGGTGTTTCTGGATTCCAGAGCCACTTCCTCTTCAGCCCAGTGGTATTGCATAAAGATGAGGACACTTCACCCCAGAGCTAGCTAACTGAATCCGAAATACCGTAGGTACGCACAACCATTCCTGTGGAGCACCCTCAGGACGCCCGCCTGCATTTGAAATGCTACCTGGGTCTATGGGTGTAGCCTATCTACGGGTGGCTCTAGGTGGGCGTTCTCGATTTAGGTGTGATATTCAACGGAACAGTTCATTGAAAACTTATGCAATTGGATACGTGCAAGTTTTAACTCGGCAAGTCATTGGTACATGACCCCTCCGATCGCTTTCATTTCCAGGGAGCCAATATAGTGGTATCGGGCAGCCAGGGTGCATGTCGACTTAAACTGCTTTTGTTACCCATATCAGGGCTTTGTATCGAGATATTACCGTCGAGTAACGTCGATATGAGCATTGGAGAAGCGGGGAGAGGTGAAGGGGGCTAGGATGACGGTCCACGGGCGAGAGGCTGGCAGTGTGGGCTGTTGTCCCGAAGTCAGCTTCTGTACACGATTGCCGACAAAGGCTGTCCTCTCATGCCACAGATGTGGCCGACAACAACCCTAAAGCTCCCTCATCGTGAGTTCAATGTGCTGTCGCGATCGTGGCCGCCGTTGTGAGACGATTGTCAGTATTGAGTATTGATGGAGAAGCCATGAGAGTCCGTGTTGAATCCCACTATATTACATTGCTAGTCTAAGCAGATGGGGTTTCTCGGCTTGGTAGGAACTGCTTATAATCATCGTCTACATGCTATGAGCCAACAGCAATGGCACCTAGGGAACCCGTTTTGATGGTCCAACAAATCAAAACCGGATGCCACGACGCAGCCCCGCAGGCACTAGGTGGCGGAGTCAGCAAAGCATGCCAAGGCTAGGGTTAGGATCTGGGACCCACCCACCTCAATGGATATGTTGGATCAGGAACATATCCAACATCAGCACTGGATATGTAGGTTCAGTAACATATTCAACATATACCGCTGAAGAGTCAGAACATATAAGGACATGGTCATCACCACAGTAGATAGCTTTCATAGAACAGACTCTTCAGTCGTCAATCTAAGTATTCAGTCTTACAACTGGATAGCCTCACAGCTTCTGATCATGCTCTCTTCGTGAACAGTGTCTTCGTATACTGCAACTCAGTCAAGTATCACCTCTGCGCCGCTCTGCTAACACAAAACCCTACAGGTTACCTGCTAAACCCCATAAAGGTTTGGTGTGATCATTACACTACAGAGGTCGCTATAGAAAGACTTTTTATTAAAAAATTAAAGCCCTTAATCTAAAAAGGTTACACTCTTCCAAATTCTTCATTGTTATATTAAAAACTAGTATTAATTTAAATGTTTGTGGAATATTCTTTAGTATTATTTTATTTCAAATTTTTGTTATTATAATATTTATATGTAAACAAAAAAGATTATTAAAAAAATATAATTTTTACATTTAATTTTAAATAATTTCAAATTTATACAGTTAAGAAAAATAGTAAATATTTAAATTAGGGGTTTTTTTAATAGTTAATAGAATTTATTTAAAATCTATAAATATTTATTAATTAATTCAATAGTTAAATTTATACCGTTTTTAGTATTAAGTTTATAGGAATTAAAATTGATTAATAATATAAAAAGTATTTTATTTTATTTATTCTTAATAAGTATCTTATTTAATAACATTAGAATGAAAATATTTTGAATCTTATTAATTTAATAATTTAATAACAATATTAAACAGTATATTAGAAATTATTTAAGTATCAACATAAACTATATTAAAAACTTTGTAATTATTATCAAATATTAAATTTGTAAAATAAATTTAATTTAAAAATAAACAAATAAGTATTATTTAAGATAATATATTATAATACATCATTTACAATTTTTATTTACTATTTTGTATCTCATTGAAATAAATTAATATTATTTTAAGTCAATAAAGAAATTTCAAAATTGTAAATTTAATATTCTATGTAATTATGTATTTTTAATAAATTGATTAATTTGTTAATGAGAATATAAGAATTTAGTTAATTAATTAGGAGCTTTAGCTCTTTAGTAAAAAAGACTTTTTATAGCGACCTCTGTATTTGTAACAAGACCAAATACTATGTGGGTTTTTGGGGCTGGGGTATGGCTCTCCCAGAGGCACGAGCGGGGCGCCATAATGAAGTGCTGAACCTCAGCAGCGTTTCGTCTACCAAGTTCTCCCCTGATCGAGCCCCAAAGCTGGGCTATAGTAGATTTCAGAAGCAGACTGCCGCTGCCAGTCTGGCCCGAGCCGGCTGCACACGCCTACGTGCCTACAACTCGTCCCGTAATCGCGCGGTGGTTTCGTGGCCGGTTCCGTCGTCCCCAGGAGTCAGCACGAGGCCTTCTGCCTGATCCCCGGTCCCCTCAGCCGGTGGCTCCCCTAACTCATCCCTTTGACCAACTTGTTCCTCGATCCTGTCAACTATCCTGCCGACCTTGTCAACCATGGACTCTGGATCCCTTATCTTGCTCCCATCCACATTGTTGTCTGCCTGACCAACCTTGGCAGTAGGAGCAGCCCCCTCCTCCCCGACCCCGACGACTTTGGCGCTCTGGCCATCGCCGCCCCCGACGCTAACCTCCATCGTCGCCCCAGGTTTCCCACCGGCCAGCCCTACGGCGGTGGAGCCGGTGCGGAAGGCGAAGCGCACCGGGAACCACACGAGCCACCACAGGGGGCCGTACATTAAGCGGCGGAAGACCAGCCACGACAGCGTGGCGAGTAGCATGTAGAAGGTAGTTTGAAGGTACCAAGTGTCAGTCTTTGTGCTCTTGAGCAGGACACCGACCAGGTCGCGGCTGGAGCGCAGCATGTCGTCCATGCGCGAGTAGTTAGACCCGAGCGACTTCACCTTGAGCGTCGACTCCTGCAGCGCCTCGTGCATCGCGATGCTGCGCGAAAGCTCGTCCGTCACGGCCTGGTGAGCCCGCCGCAGCGACACGGTCAAGTCCGACGACGCGGCCACCACGGGATCGCCATAGCCCCCGGTTGCCTTGTGTGTCTGCCGCCGCCGCGGGGCAGGGCCGGCCAGCGGTGCTGGCGAGTTGGCTCCCGACCGGCTGGGCGTCGAGGCCGCGCGCATGTACGACTGCAGCAGTAGCTCGCGCTCGAGCCGCTGGGCTGCCTCGAGGGAGCGCTTCGCAGTGAGCTGGGCCCTGTGGAAAGATGCGCGGCAGCTGGGACGGCCCTGAGCGTCAGCGTCGAACCGCATGACGTGTTTGTTTTCTGGTTGGACCGAGTGCGGTTGCACACAGAAACTCACCTCTTGATTTCACCTTCCAGTCTGACCGCTCCCTCCCTCAGCCTCTCCTTCTGCCGGGCAGTGTCGCTGCCGTCCCTGCCGCCGCGCAAATCCGTGACCTCCTCGCGCAGGAGCTCGAGGTCCTCCTCCTCCTCGCGCAGTATGTTGCCGATCTCGCCACTCAGCTCCGCAGCGACATCCTCGGTGTCCTCATCCAGGTCGTTCGCGTCGGAGAGTGGCACTGAGCCGGGCTGGAATTTGAGGTTTGCTAAGCGGTCGATTAGCTCCCTGACCTGTGCTGTGGTTTCCTGGAGCGCCTTTAGGCGCTCTTGCAGCGAGTCGAACGACATGTATTGCTGTCCGTTCCTAATCTGTCGCGTGAGGGCTAGGCTTTGTTGTTGCTTGAGTTCCGTGAGAGTTATCGTGCGGGCATTGCATGCAAGCGAAGCCTGCCAGGCAGAGCTGGGCTTGTCTGGGAGCTCAGGACAGCCGCTCCCCTGTCTTGCCTGCCCTGAGACCACACGTCACTCTAGCCTCGGGGGTTGGGCCCCAGCCCCAGTGGCCGCCGACTGCCTGTCAACTGCCCGCCGCGAATTTTCCCGCGGCGGAGCTTCTGGTAACCGCTGCCGGTTCGCAACGGACTCACGACACCCAGATCAGCGAGCTTCGACAGCATATTCGACGTGTCTTGGAGACAGCCCATAGTCAGAAGGCCCCTTCGCCGTCAGACTCGGATACGCACACGCACACGCACACGCACACGCACACGCGCCCCGACGCCGCCGTCACGCAAAGATGATCACCCGCTTCATCACCGAGGTAAACACCAAGTTCAACCCCTTCTCTGCAAAGTCGAGGTCTGCCCGGCTGTTCCTCTCGTTCTTGCCACCCACCGCGCGAAGCCAGGGCATGGCCATCCAGACGAAGCTGCTCCCCCGGGCATCGGTCGACAGGGCGGCCCTGCAGGTCAAATTCAGTACGCTTGCCCGCTCCACATCTTTGCCAGCAGCTACGCACACACGTCCATATGTGGTGTACGCTTGTGCGTGTCTTCCTACAGGATACTGACTATCGCGCCTAAAACACAGAGGACGGGAAGCTGTTGGACCTCGACTGCGAGAACCTGGGCATCAAGAGCCTCGTAGAGGAGTGCGACAGACACTCACGAGCATTGCAGAAGCAGGCAGATCTGGCGGATGCATAAATACTCGGCGTACGACGCCTTGGAGGAAGGCAGTCTGGGATGTAGAAAAAGGTATTTGTCAAGAAAGTACCCATAAGTGCATGCGAGGCTGGCGTTTCGGAATGGGAAGAGGGGGCGTTCTCTTGCGAATCATCTACGCTATATATCTAAGCCTAGTCGGCCTGGGCCGCTCGATACAAACAGGAAGGCAAGCAGATCTCGACAAAGGTCACGGCAGTCTGAAGGTCAAACGACTTTGTATTTCTCTTGGCGATTTTTTATCTACTTTTGTTGAGGTTCAAGTACGCCCACGAAGCAACGCAAACCCCGGCAGGCCAACCGCTTCGGCCCTCTGAGAGACCGGCGCACTCGTAGGCTCTCCATTGGGCCCGCTCACATCTAAGCGGAGGCTCCGCTGATGAAGAACCACTTGTCTATCGAGGCATCGATCTTCTCGGGGGGCAGCTCCTGGTTGGCCGGGATGGGTGGCAGCTGGTCGGGGGAGACACGGCTAGGGGATTGGCTGACAGTCAGATTGGTGCTGGTAGGTTGCACGTTAGCAGGGATGTGGAATTGTGACAGGCATTGGGCACGAGAAAGGGGGGGGGGGCACATACGTAGAGACACCGCCGGATGGGGTCTTGCCGGTGATGAGCCTCTCCCAGGCCTCGGAACACTCGTGGACGACGTCCATAGCGTACTTCTTGTTCTTACACTCGCCGGTGAAGGCGAACTGGTTCTCGGGTTTTCCGTCGGGGATCTTGTAGATACGGAACCACTCGTTGGTGGCACGCAGGAGGCCGGGCAGGTGGCGCTCGACATCCTCGACGTCGTTGAGCTTGGAGGCCAGAGGGTCGTTGACGTCGATGACGATGACCTTCCAGTCGGTCTCCTCCTCGTCCAGCAGGGCCATGACGCCGAGGACCTTGACCTGCTTGACCTGGCCGGTGTAGCCAACCAGCTCGCCGATCTCGCAGACGTCGAGAGGGTCGTTGTCACCCTTGGCCTTGGTCTCGGGGTGGACGACGTTGGGGTCCTCCCAGGTCTGAGGGGCGTAGAAGTGTCAGAAGACGGCCGTGACGTTTGTTGGGCCGGGGGGTGAGCAAGGAGGATGAAGAAGGGGAGAGAAGGGGATTGGTTCTACAAACCTGAGGGAAGGCACCGTAGTTCCACAGGTAGCCCTTGTGGGGGAAGCAGTTGCGGACATAGCGAAGCTTGCCCTTCTTGATGTCCTGCTTGATGGGGTTCAGGAGCTCCTCCTTGGAGATCTGTACAATTGGCATTGGGAGGTTAGCCGGCGGGTCACGACGGGGGCACCCAAGACAGGAGCAGGTGGGTGTCAGCTCACCTCAAGCTTGGCATTGGTCCAGCGAGGGATCTCAACAATCATGTTGAGGATGGTCTTCTCCTGGTTGGCAAACAGGGGAATGTCGTGGAAGGGCGAGACGGGCACGCCATCCTTCTCGATGTACACGCGGTGCTCGAGGGTGTAGGGGGCGGCGACCTTGCGGGTGGTATAAGACATGGTGCCGTTCTGTCTCGTTGCTTCTATTCCGTCTTGGGCAGAGGGGATTGAAGGAGTACGAGAAGAAAAGGAAGAAGAAGCCGAGAGGTGGCGGGCGATCTGGGCTGTGCGGAGGGACGAAATCTTGAATGCTGGGCTGGCCCTGGAAGAGCTTGTGAGGAGGGTGAGTGTGCGGGTGCGGGTGCTGGTGCAGGTGGGAGAAGTTGACAGCAGTCCACTTGCTCGTGCTGTTGAAGATTGTGGAGGGGTCGGGAGTGGAGGGGCTGCGGGCGATAGCGGGGCTGAAATATTCGGCTTGCATCCCCCTCGTCCCCGTGCTCGTCCACGTCCACGTCCTCGCCCTGGCCCTGGCCCTGGCCCTGGGCTACCGGGAGACTCACCCAGCCCCGGTCTTGTCCCAGCGGCCAATGGCCAGCAACCGCCGCCTCCTCTTGCTCCGCCGCTCTGGAGTTGCGGCAAGGCCAGGAGGAGCGCTCTCCTAGGCTGCATGACGCAAATTGCTCCTGTCCAGTCGCCGGGATATACACAAAGCGATGCCTCAGTCTTTGGTTGCTGCCCTTAGCCTTGCCGGGGCAGCACAGCCCGGTCTATGTCTCGCTGGATCGTCAACCGTCGGGAGAAGTAGGAAGCCAGTCTGTCCTTAACCTGCCCGTAGTTTACTTGCTCATCAGAAAGCGTGGCTCTCGGCGAGGAGATAGTCAGAATTGTCGTATGCGAGGAAGAAACCCCATCCGTTGCCTAGGCTTGTGAGGACCGAAGCTTGTTGGGAGAAGAGGGCAAAACTTTTCCTGTTTCGAGTCCCTACACACACATCCTCGTGATCCAGACCCCCCCCTTCACACATATGCCTGGCCACTCCTTCACGCCCATTCATTTACGCATGCAACACCCACCACCCACACACACACTTGTCCACTTGCAAAAAGACATAGTCGAGGTCCAATTATTAGTTCATTTTTGTCTCCTTCAATCAAACTGGTACCAAACATCACAAGCAATCGCCGCGTCTCTCCTCATCAGGGTATCTGCTGCTAGACTAAAGAAAGCATGTTCCCAGTTAACATTTGCCGTCGGGCTCCATCTCATAACCTGTGCGCCATCTTGGGTGATGTGCAAGCATGCTTCATCTCGCTCCGTCTCGCCTCCTTCCTCGTCCCAAGAGGCGTGGAACGGGATGGAAAGGGACAAAGCTAAAGAAGTCAAAGCTACAAGGACGAGTTAGAAGGACAAGAAAAAGAAAACGAAATATTCAGCTCCCCACTCTCACACCGTCTGCTTCACCTCATAGGTGCTGGCAGCTCGGCGGTTCTCCCGGCCGCCCTATCGTCGGGGTAGGTTGCCGTAGGTGCCCTTTCCAGAATTATTACCGTATGCCCCGGCGTTGAACCCCTGCGTGATGCTCTGCCGCACTATCGCCGCCGCCGCCTGGCTCGCCGCCATCCTCTCCTTCTGCCGGTGCCTCTCACGGAGGTACCCTGCCGCCTCGGGCCGCATCCGCAGGATCCGGAGGATCATATCGTCCGAAGGGTCTGCCTGTGCCTCCTTGCGCTTTTCCTCCTTGGCCCGCTTCATCGTGCCCAGGTTGCGGCTCATCATGATGGACTTGCCCCGGCGGATCGTGCCCATGCTTCCGAATGCCCCTGCCCCCGAGTTGAACGTCGGCCCGAAGGTCGCCGGTGCCGACTGCCGGCTGGCCTGTTGCACCTGCTGCTGCTGCCGCTGCTGCGTGGCTGCAACCATGCGCTCCGACGTCCGGATCAGCGTGTCGGTTGGGTCAAAGTACCAAAAGTTGAGCGAGGCTAGTTCATGCCACTTAGGCGATTTCAGCACCTCTGCCGGCACTCCCAGCACCTCACCGTCCTCATCCTTGGCGTGGAAGAATTCAAAGAGCATGTCGAGCCACTTGTACACCACATCGAGCTCGACCTGTGTGAGCGGCTTCTGCGTCGATGGCTTGTCCGACAGCGGCGGCACCAGGAGGCTCTCTATCGCCATGAGAACTTCCTTCCACAGCCGGGTCATGACGGCCATCATGGTTGCGTCGGTTAGTGTCTGCTTCATGATGGCGAAGTTCTCGTCAAAGTAGTTGAACAGCGTCTGGAGTGCATTCTCCACATCGGCCTGCGTCACCGGCGGGGCAACCGTCTTCCTAGTCTTCCACATGTTCCCGATCGATGCAGCGATGCCCCGACTGAGTAGGGTCTTCAGGGCCTCATGCGACAGCGACGCGTTGATGACAGTTGTCAGCTATGAGAATGTGTCAGTTGCAGCTCTCACGACCCCCAATACCCCCCCCCCGGAGGACCTGGCCGTTCCCCAAACGTACCTTGTCTGTGATCTTCCGCACCATGTCTCGCTCTGTCCTTTTCAGGTGTCTGAAGGCCTTGCCAAAGTGGAACTGGATGTCGTCTTTCTCGCCCTCCATGCTGACCCTGATCAAGAGCCTGCCCTGCGTGTCAAGGTCCAGCCAGAACTCGCGCGGAAGGTAGTCGCTGAAGTGGACCGGGTCGAGCTTCAGCGAGGTCCGGCCCACGAAGTCGTGGTCTCCGAAAGTATCGTAGTCCCACAGTGTCGCAATCACATTCACTGGTCCCGTGACAGTCACGTCCACCGACTCGTCCCAGCGTGGGTTCAGGGTCCTGGAGACAACGCGCGTCTTGGCGAGACGCTTCTGGTACTCATCGACCAAGACTACGTATGGGTCACTATACCCATTTGGATCGCAAGCCTTGATGTCCTCTGCCTCGACGACCTTGATTGTGAAGACATACTTATCCGGCTTGCGGTACTGCTTCGGGCCTTCTTTGGCCCTTAGCACATCGGCGCACCCTTCTACGTTCATGGCCTTTTCTAGCTTATCTAGCGACTGCATCGCATACTCGATGTTGTTCAACTTGACGAAGGACTGGATGGGTGGAATGGTCAGTGTATCCCCTCGTCGGAGGTGCTGGAGGCTGCCAGGCGCTTACCTCCGGGTAGAACTGGAAGGGCTCCATTCCCTCCTTGGTGTTCCAGGCATCCTTGGCCATCTGCATAAACCGCTCCTGCGTGGTCCGCTGAGCTGCCGCCAGCTCCTGGGCCGTCTGGCGGTCCATCTCCTTGGCGAATTTGCCCTCGACGATCTCACAGTAGCGGCCGATGCCGGCAGCAAATGCCTTGGCCAGCGCCGTCATGAACTTGGCGTGGTGGACATCATCGTCCCATTCAAGCTGGAAGATCTGGTCGACGGTCTGGTTGAATAGTTGGAATATGTCGATGATAGACACGCTGTGGCGCTCCGCGTCGGTTGGGATGTTGCCCGGATGGTTCGTCCTGACTTGGAACTGGTCTTGCTTGATGGCTTCCTCCACGAACTGCGTCATTCTCGTCTCGGCCTCGCCAATCCAGCGCCAGACAAACCCTTCCAGCACGCTCTCGATGTGGAAGGCGAACGGCATTCCCGGCAGGAACTCGAGGTGGATCTTGCGGAGCTCGACCAGTTCCTTGTACAGGTCGAACCCGTCCACCACATTGACCTCCTCCCCTCTTTCCTTGGCCGCTATGACAATCGTCTCGATCAGGGCCTTTGCATCCTCCTCGAAGCTGGGGAACACCGTCTGGACTAGAACCGCGAAGGGCGACACCCCCATGATCTTGGGGTTCTTTGAATACTTCTTTTTGATCCTCGTGCACAACTTGGTGACTGCTCGTCCGAGGTTTACGACGTGAGAGAAGTCCCAATCTTCTTTAGCCTGAGGGACCTCCTTCTCCAGGAATCCGTGGTACACCTGCTCAGCCTGCTGCTTGAGGCCGTCGGTGAGCGTCTTGGCGAACTCCTCCAGCTCCTCTTCGCGCTCGGAAAACACGGGGTCTGGGTACACGTGGTTCATGAGAAGGACCATTGTCACACCTACGGAAGGTGCCTTGGGTTCGTAACAGTGCATTAGCGTATCATAGAGATCTCGGAGGAGAGCGTCGTGGAGAGCATTGAGTATCTGCTGGTACATGGTGAAGTCCACCAGCGTCCACTTGCTTGGGTCAATCTCGGGCAGGGTGGACGTGAAGAGCTGGATATAAGGGAGCTGCTTGGGCTCAGGGGGTGGGGCCTTGGCAAAATCGAAGCAGGCATCGAGCTCATCACCCCGAAGCTCCTGGTCCAGAAACTTGCGCACGGCCACCTCGAGGAAGGTAATGTGCCTGGTAAACTGCGGGATGCGCCAGTACGCGCACAGCTCATTGAGCAGCTCCAGGGACTGGTGCGAGAGCGGGACGAACTCGTCGGACTCGGCGTGTAGCTGGTCGAACGTCATGGCATTCTGGAGAATCATCTTGTAGAAGGCCCTCGGGTCAGGGGGGATGAACGTGTAGTTTGGCTCATCCACACTGCGTATGCTGGAGTTGTCATCAAACGAGAGGGAGCTCAGACTGAAGGACGGGTCGCCCCCGGGACCGACCGCGTCGGGGCTGTTGATCATCTTGGCCAGATCTGCGAAGGCCTGATCGTCGGAGAAGATGGACGTGGGGCGCACGGGCAAGGGCTTCTCGAAGCTCGTGACAGTCTTGCTGAGGTCAGGGCGGACCTTCAACACGTCCAGCATCAGCGAGGTCAGGTGCTGGCGCTCGCCCGCCTTCCACTCCTCGAAGGACTCGTTGACATCGAAGTCCTGCCGCCTGAGGGCGCCATCCATGTTGGAGTCCAGGCGGTGCTGGTAGGCCTTGAGATCCTTGAGTGCGGCCTCCTCGGTCCATATGTTGCGGTTGACGTCGACATCGGACTGCAGCTGGGAGTTTGTGCGGCCGAAGATCTTGCCGACGATCTGCACCATGTGCATGTCCTTGACCTGGTAGGTGTGGGGGATGTCGACCTCGATGGTCTTGTGCTCGCCGCCGCCCTGGCCGCTGTCGATGGACAGGTTCTCATCGTTGCGCAGCAGCTTCTGCTCGAGGGTCTGGAGCTTGCTCATGAGCTCGGGCTTGTCCTTGTCGGTGCCGTGCTCCCTGAATATGCTCAGGATGAGCCTCACGAAGAGGGCGAGGTGCCTGTCGACCAGAATCTTCCAGGTGTGGTCGTCGGCGGCCTTGCCTCGGCCCTGGGCCCTGGATGCAGACGAATAGAAGATGAGGATGAGGGGCTCCAGCTTGCGGTCCTTATCGAGGCTCTTGCGAAAGCTGGCGTCGGTGAAGGATGTGTAGGCCTCGGCGAAGCTCCTCTTGAGGTTCGGGTCGCCGAAGCCCTGCAGCTTCTCGGTGCCCCTGACGACGTGCCCCATGCGCTTCTCGAGCCAGCCGGAGAAGCTGTGCGGGAGCTTAACCTCCTTGCCCGAGGTCGAACCGGTGGGGATAAACTCCTTGACCAGCTCGCCGATGTTCTGGGTGTAGGTGTGGACCCTGGTGGGCGCCTTGGGGACGGTGACATATTCCTTCCTCTTCTTCTTGGGCTGCAGCAGGTAGTGCAGGAAGGCGACGCTGAGGGCGTAATTATATGCGTCCTCGTAGCTGACGTGGGCCTGGAAGGCGCGCGAGCCAGCCCTGGACCTCCGTGGCGAGGCGCCATCCTCGCGCTGCAGGCGATTGATGCTCTTGTTCAGGCTCCTGCTGTTGTGCTTGTACTGGCGGTCGGAAGACGTCGACATCTTGAGGATGGCAGGGCAGGGCAGGGCAGGGCAGGGCAGGGCGAGGCAGGGCGGGGTGTTGGCGTGGCGTGGGTGGAAATGACGTCCGCGCCCCTTATCGTGACCACAACATAACTCGAGGGGAGCTGCTTGTAAAGGGAAACACCAGGCCGTCTGGCGGTGGACGGTGGACCGAGGACCGTATGCGATGGGTGCGATGCGTGAATCTTGGATCGTGGATGTTGAATCTTGGGCAGAAGATAGATATGGTGGATGCGGGCGGGTGTGGATGGAGCAAGGCCGGTTGGTTGTGAAACGGAATCAACGATGGCGCGGTTGGGATCGGTCGCTACTACTATGTATGTTACGTCTGGGCGATGTGCGCGAGTACGTGTAGGTTGTATGAGGGAGAGTATGCAGGAGAGTATACGGCAGAGTATGCGTGTAGTGTCCATGCACGACGGTGTGTGTGGACGCAGTTGGGACTAATAAAATGGCCCAGAAACGGGCGGTTGCAGCATTTGGGATCCAGTCTTGCTGCACTGGCACGACTTTTGTTTGTTCAGGAGTTATAAGACTGCCTCCTTGCACATAATGTACCAAAGGTACCTAGCTGGGTGGTCTGGCTGGCTGGCTGCAGGGTGTCCTGGCACAGGGCAGGGTACCCAGGACAGGACAAGACAAGAACAGGGAGGAGGGAGGACCGGGAGTGGGGGAGGAAGAAGTCCTGTCTGTCTCCCTACTATGTACCCACAACCCACAACCCACAACCCACCAACCACCGATTGCAGCCCAAGAGAGAAGGGTAGGGAGGCCGGGGATGTCATGCATCAGTCTCTCTGCCAGCGAGCCTGCGGCTGTTTTGTCTGCATGGCTATCGCTGGCCCTGCTGGCTCGCTAGCTGGCTGCGATGAACAGCCCCCCCTGCCCACATTACCTGGGCCTTTCCAGTTCCAGCCGCCCCTGACCATATCACAGAATTAAATGTGCGGGTTTCCGCCTGTCCAGTGAGACTTGCAGATTGCTTCGAGCCAGGTTCTCCAACTTTGCGCCCAGGCAGCCAGTGGCAGTCGGTCACCTCCCAGCCGAGGAGCTTAGCTCGACGACTGCGGTCTCAAGCCAGCTAGCAGTTCTTGATCTCTCAGCTCTTGCGTGTGTGGTTGACATAGTGATTAGCCCTGGGCGGTGAGAGCCAGCTGGTGCCTTTCCTCTTGACTCCTCCCTCAAGATCACTCAGGCGGATACAAAAGATGGAACACAGTCGTGACGGGACTCGAGGCTGTGGGGCGAGGGCCTGCCTATACGAGGGGCAGCTCCAGCTGCAGCAATCTGATATACGACACCGTTCCTCGGGAAGTCTCGTGGCGATGAGGTGTGCCTGGCCGCTGGCCGTGAGGATAATCACAAAGAAGACTGGGGATTGGACAGCATGATTGTCACCGTCAAAGCCTTTTCACGACCTAGTTATCGTGTTTGGGGGGGGGGGGCCAAGAAAGAAATGTCGACGGCGAAATTAGTTTTCTCATCGTCGCTGTTGTTGGTTGTTTTTCATGTGTGGCCAGATGTTTCGGTCAGGTGGTGAGGCCTCGTGGTGGTGTACTTGTGATAATATCGGGTTCGAAGAGGTGGCCAGTTGGCTAGGGGATCGCCTGGTAGGGGGGTCTCACCTGCACAGGGGCACTGGCCGACATTCCTGGGGCCCTGATTGAAGATCAAATGATTGTTGCTGGGCCATGGTGCACTACAATATAGCAGCCAGCTTGTTTTGTGTGCTATGTAGCAACTAGCCAAGGTCCAGGAAGTGTCGTTTGTTCATTACCCTGTCATGATCCGGGGAAATGAGCCATTCATGCCCAACGAGGACAATGGCACATGGCCTAGATGTCTACCCTTCGGCAGAACAAACTTCTGTTAGCATGTGGCTATAAAAATATGCGGGGAGGACTCATGAGCAGATGGTGATTGGTCACAGTTTGGCGACGGCCAGCCATGCTCCTGGTGTTGCTCGTTGAAGCTGGTCGAGGAAGGGCACTGGGTATATCTAAATAAAGCACAATAGACCAGCAGCCGTGCCAGTCCTACCTACCCAGGTACGTACCTAAGTACATACCCAAGCACATCGTTGGTCACCTAGTGTAGGTAGTCAGCCAGTGTACATATGTTTGTCCACAACAGGTGCTGACTAAATATGCAGGTACATGGGACTGTGTACATAGCGGCTAAGTATTGCATGTACCCAGAATAGACCCACACCAGGGTACTTCGTCATGTGCGTCAGCCAGTGTGTGCTATGTTTGTATCAAGGCAAACTAGTCTATCTATTAAGGTCAGGTCCCAGCAGCCCGGCACAGTGACGCCTGGCTTTGAGCCTTCTCCAAGCACCTACATAGTTTCTACAAGGTTGGTGATTAATCTGCCCTCTCCCTGAGTCCCTCTGTGCCTCATCTCGAGCGCACCTTGTCATCACTGAGTCCGCCTACTCCCCTGAGGATCCACACATGCTTTCAACCCTCTGCCTCCTGCAGCAACACAAGCACAGGCACAGGCACAGGCACAGGCACAGGCATAGGTAGTCCAAGCCCAGCCAGCCCTGCCCTGGCGCAACCCCGCGACGACTTGAAGGCCCCACAGCCCAGGTGCCCTTGCCATGCTGGACTTCCAACCTCTTTAATAATATCGCAACACCATCACCACCACCACCATCACCACCACCACCAGCAGCACACCACATTACGCCAACCAGGCCACTCAACTGTGACAATCAGTCCCTTCTTGGCACGCCGTCATAAACCACCCCAAACAGCCTTCCCTCTTCTGCATGACTACCATCACTGCTTTGGCTCTTTCCATACGGCCCATAGCCCATAGCCCCCTCGACCTGCCTGCCGCCTCCGGGCCCTCGAGCCCCTGACGCTTCATCATGGGTAACATCTCGAGCAGGCCCGACGACGGGGTCGCCCTCTACCTCAGTGATCAGAATCGATGTGAGTGCCACTCTTGCCACTGGTGTACCCGCTCCTCTCCCATGTGCTCCGCGCTGACCCGACGCTCCTCCCCTACAGTATCTATCGCATCGCTTGTCATAAGCAATACCCGGAAGCGCACATCTATCATCATCTCCCCTAATGCATTCCCCGCCACAAGAGTCTCAGCATCGCGCCCCGCCGGCGACAATACCCCAGTTGAGTTCATACAGGTCCGTCCTGCCACGGCTCTCTGAGCCGCCGTCCCCTGTGTGTGTGTGTGTGTGAGAGAGGGAGAGACAGGGAGTCTGACTAAATCTCGTCCTCGCTCGCCTGGAATCAAACTGACTGGCCGCCCGCGCCATCTGCAGGATCCTGACTTGGCAACAAACCCCGGCGCCCCTGCCTTTCTGCTAAAGCTTACCAACGATGACGAGCTCATGTTCACATTTACCTTCAATGTCCGCCAGACACCGATGACGAGCCCCGACCCGAGTAGTAATACTGTCGACACCCAGATTAACGGTCTCACATACGTCTACGCATCCACCTCCCGAGAGGTTGAGAATCTCGTCACGCGCGAATTCCACGCAGACCCGAACCTACACAAGAACTCCAACGTCGAGCTTATCGGCGACTTCACAACTGGCGGTAGCGGTTCTGTCACTTTCGACTGGGCTTGGAAGTGGAAACCACCAAGGAATGCCGAGGATTCGGGTGGTGGATGGAGGAATTCCTGCAGCGTACGTCCCGAGGCCCATGCCGTAGCGTCGACACCCGTTTGACAATCTCCCAGTTTGTACAATACGACTCCCGCGCCCATGAACTGCAGACCCTCGCCAGCTTCTCCTTCTGGGTCCAGAGTATGTCCACCTGCGGGCAAGCTCCCCCCTCCACCCGCGCCCATCTCCTGACTGTGCACAGATACCTCGCCGTACCTCAGCCAGCCCAGCTCCCCGCCGCCCTTCCTCTTGACCGTACCGCCCAGGAGCCGCGGTGCTTCCTCGCAGTCCGTCGAGTCGAGAATAAGTGCCCTTGAGATCGACGAACCCGCTTCTCCCACCAACACAGCGCACGACACTAACAATGGGGCATCGCCTTCCGCCGCCACCACCACCATCACTGTCCCGGTCAACATCCCTCTCCCGGAACCTGTCAAGGTCGATGTATCCTGCCCGAGACCCAACGACGATGTATCCGCGTCGGACGACGGGCCTGTCTTCCGGGCGACGATGAAGGCATTGGAGCAAAAAACAGGTAACATGCGGACGCAGATGAAGCGCATGATCAAGAAGGCAGAGGCCGCTCACGCGGCACAGATCGAGGCAAACGACGCCCAAGTCGCCTTTGTCGAATCACTCCGGGGCGCATCCTCCACCAACGCCAACGCCGTACAGCCGGCCATAGAGCATTACTTTGACAAGATCGCACGGGAGATCCTGAGCTACGAGAGGCAAAACACGCTCAACCTGCAAAAGATAGTGATTGAACCGTTGAGCAAGTTGTACCAGATTGACATTAAACAGGCTGAGGCCAAGAAGCGGGATTTCGAGGAAGAAAGCAAGGACTTCTATGCCTACGTTGGTCGGTATCTCGGCCAGCGGCACGATTCCGTCAAGGCCAAACATAGCGACACCAAGTACCAGACGAAGCGGCGCAATTTCGAATTGAAGCGCTTCGACTACTCATCCTTCATGCAAGACCTGTCAGGAGGCCGCAAGGAACAAGAAGTATTATCGCACCTCACTAGATATGCGGATGCCCAGGCCCGGGCTTACCTGCAGGCGTCCAAAAAGGTCGAAAGACTGCTCCCGCAGCTGGAGGCCCTGTCGAGTGAGGTCCAGGTGGCGGACAAGGAGTATCAATACCAACGGCGGGAGCGCGAGGAGAAGCGGAGGCTCCTCGAGAAGAGCAATCTCAACTACGTGGAGCCAGAGTCCATTCCGTCCTCGGTCTCGGGCAACGCCGCCAACGGGAACACATCCGACACCGAGATAAGCAGGGCGGACAGCACGGGCTCACAGCTCAAGTCGATCGCCATCAGCAGCTCAAACACGCCGGCCCCCAGCACTGGTGACCTGTCCCGGTCCCCAGGGAGCCTGAGCCACGCCATGCTGGCTAGCCCGTCCCAGGGCTCAAAGTTCAAGGGGATCCGGGACTTGGAAGAGCGCGATACCACCCTGACTGAGACAGAATCGCAGAGGAAGGAAGGGCTCTTGTGGGCTCTGAACCGCCCTGGAGGGCATGTCGACCCTCGCAACCTGAACAAGCAGGGTTGGCACAAGTATGTGACTTGAGATGTAACTCATGGTGCTTCTACGCTAACGGCCTCGGCAGGTTCTGGATCGTTCTGGATGGGGGGAAGCTCTCAGAGTACAGCAATTGGAAGCAGAGGCTCGACCTGCACATGGACCCTATCGACCTGCGCATGGCATCCGTGAGGGAAGCGCGGAACGCGGAGCGCCGGTTTTGTTTCGAAGTCATCACCCCGCATTTCAAGCGAGTATACCAGGCGACGTCCGAGGAGGACATGAACAGCTGGATCACAGCCATCAACAACGCGTTGCAGAGCGCCGTGGAGCGGGGCCTCAAGGATCAGCCCGCACATTCCAGCACGCCGTCAAATGACTCCGGATCCTTCAGGAGAGACATTGGGTCCATACTGACAGGCAAGAGCCCGTCGTTAGGCCATGCGCAGGCACACCCGCCATCATCAAACATGCCCGGCCGGCGGACGACCGTTGGTGCTCGGCCACAGACAGGGCGCGCCCCGAGCGGCGGCGCTTTTGATGAAAGTCCCGACAAGCTGCTACAAATGCTCCGCGACAACGACCAGGGGAACTGTTGGTGTGCCGACTGCGGCTCTGGGTCCAAGGTTGAATGGGTTTCCATCAACCTCGCCATCATCCTGTGTATCGAATGCAGCGGCATCCACAGGTCCCTAGGTACACATATCAGCAAGGTCCGGTCGCTGACCCTCGACATCACGTCCTTCACGCCCGACATCGTCGAGCTGCTCCTGCTCGTGGGCAACCGGGTCTCCAACATGATCTGGGAGTCGAGGTTGGACCCCGGCATGAAGCCCTCGCCGCAGGCATCTCGCGAGCAGCGGCTGCGGTTCATAACCTCAAAGTATGTGGACAGGGCTTTTGTCGAGCCCATCTCGGCGACATTGTCCAGGTACCCCTCCCCGGATGACACGCTTCTTGCAGCCATCAAGAAGAATGAAATCCAGCAAGTCATATATGCCCTGGCCCTCCGCGCCAACCCAAACGTCGCAGACAAGTCTCGCGGTACCCACCCCGTGTTCCTTGCCCTCGCAGCCGCCGATCCCGCCTCTCCAAGCCCATCAGTCTCGCCTCAACCACCACCAACGGCCGACGTGAAAACGGTCCCATTCCCAATCGCCGAGATGCTGTTACAGAACGGCGCCGAGGTCCCTACCGGCTTGCCCGCGTTTCCTCTCAGCCGCAGTGCGCTGCAGTATCTCGACCACAAGCGGGGCAAGTCAACGGTAGGATCATTCTTGACAGGCAACACCGGTGTCGATGGCGTGGGCAGCCTTCCCACCAGCAACAGCGGGGGGGTAAGTCCAATGCCGTCCAAGGACAAGGAGGGCCGGATCACGAAACGGGCCAGTGCGGGTGGCAGACTGGCCAAGTCACCCATCCCTGAGAGGTAGGGCTGCTCTGTGCCGTTGACATTCTGGCCGATCCATTTCCGCAGCAGCCACAAGGATGGGGACCATGCGAGGAGGCTGTTGCAGCTGTCGTCTTCGTCATGAGCACCTTGTTGTTTATCTGTGTTTGTCCCCCCTCACGTGTTTTCTTTCACCGTCGGCGGCATTGCTCAACTCAACTCAAAAAAAAATCAAAAAAAAACCCATGCCTGCCGGCATCTTTTTATTATTGAATGTTTCGAAAGGGTGTCGCGCTTCACCCTCTTCTGAACTGAAGCTTTGAGCATTTGGGGTTCAAGGAGCATCTGTGGTATTTATACTTCGAGTGTGGCGTCTTGGAGCAGTATCCAGCAAAGCATGAGAGCGTCGCCTCTCCCAACTTGAAGCCATGAGAGTGGCTACGTCTGTTTGTGGTCTTCTCGGTGGCTGGCTAGTTTTTCATATGATAATCTACCGGTCGCGGGCGAGAACCGCCCGGGCTGCCGGAGCGGCTCATATATATATATACACACACACACGAGGGCCCGAAATTTCGTACGTCAAAAGGGTACTCTATGTGGTTCAGGTTAGTAGGCAAGCGGGTTCGGGACGGAAGGGCTGCACTCACCTGCAGGAGAGAGATATCGGAGCACGCATTTTGGAAAGTTCTGGGTGGACGGACGAACGGGACGATGTGGACTACGATGATTCCCATGAAAGACAACGACAAGGAGGACGATAAATATTAACTTTTCCGCCGGACTGGTTCGGTCGGTCGTTCATCAGGAAAGGCTGAGCAAGGGATTGGCGGTTTCGGGTCAGGGTGGTCCGCCTTACTAGGTCTAATGCTAATATGGAATGAGATATCGAAAACGCATCGAACCTGCCTGATCCCCAGAGTGACTGCTTGCAACGGAGCAGCACGAAAACTGGACTTGTTGGCGTGGCTCACACTTAGCGCACGACATCTTGAGCAATGCAAGCATTGGACAACTGAACACAATCGGACAAGGGGTTGGCCAAACCTGTTTTCCCTAACAAGCTCGCCAGGCAGGCCATGGCTGTCCAACCGTCTCCTTGATGAGGTCCTATGTGCTAATTGACACAAGGTGAGATAACCTCAACCCCATAACGCCCATTGCTTTTCCTAACAAGTAATTCGACCCGGGCCGCCGGCTGGCACCACTCTCCTCCTCCTGATAGGGTCTGCTGCTGGCCCCCCCCCCCGGACGACCACTGACCTTTGCGTAGCACATCCGGAACAATTTCGAACCTTCAGCCTCCTTGGGGTACCAGGTCATGGCCTCTTAATCTTCCAAAAATCGTCCGCCGAATAGAATACATCAATCGATCGTCCTCCGTAAAAGCAGCAGTAATGTACTCTGCGCCGCTCGTCAACGGACAAATGTCAAAAACACTGACTATACTAGAATCAAATCAAACCTCCCCTAGTAGCAAAGTGGAAAGAAATCAGCCAGACACCAGCGAACCAAGCTTCTGTTCCTCAGCAGTCGAAGTCCATCTCAAATGAGCCACCCATCCAATCCCCGCGGAACCGGCCGGCAAGGCTTGTAAGAGAAGTTTTGACAGGAGAGGTAGGGATTTCACAATACTATTGCTTGTTTCCCTTGATCGCCTTCCCTTTGGCAGCCTTCGGCTTCACCCCGTTGCTGCTCTTGGTCGCTGTCGAACTCTGGCCCTCGGGGACGTCGTCCTTGGTGTAGTGGCTGGTTGCGTCATGGCCGAAGAGCGTTTCATCGCCCTTCCCGCCCATCGCCGCGAACTCCTCGGGATTCCTATTGTCGAAGGGTCTGGGCTCCGCAACTTCCGGTCGAGTATTCTTCTTATACACTGTGACGGGGTCCTTGCCGTTGACACCGGGTACCTCTTTAACCCTGACCGAGTTGATACTGCTGAGTAAGGTGCGCTCCCGAGCGACACCGCGGCGCTGGATATCAAGGCCACTGACACCGCCTACCAAGCCGTCTGTGCTGTCGTTGACACCGGGGCCCTTGGCAGTCATCCATGGGTGGTCTAAACACTGGTCCACCGTGAACCGCTTCTCCGGGTCGACCACAAGCATGGAGTCAATGAGGTCAACTGTAGGCCCTGGTTAGTCAAGGGAAGACGTGAGCTGCAGAGAAGAGTGTGCTTTCGAGACTTACGAGCAGGGTCGCCAACGGAGTCCCAATATGGAGAAGGATAGTCGAACCTGCCACTCTTTATCTGCTGAGAGAGTGTGTAGGGGAAGTCCTTTGAATATAGCTCATCCGAGAAGGGCGGGAATCCGCATAGGCAGATGTACATAACAACTCCAAGCGACCAAATGTCGACGGCTTTCGTATACTTCCTGTGTCTTGTGTCGGCCAGGATTTCCGGGGCGACATAGCTTGGCGTCCCACAAAGCGTGGTGGTGAACGACTCCTCGCCGATGATCTTGGCGAGGCCAAAGTCTGCCAGCTTGACGTGGAGGTCCCGGTCCACCATCAGGATGTTCTCGGGCTTGATATCCCGATGGACGATATTTCGATCGTGCTTTGGCTCTTGTCAGCGGATGCAAAAGCCTGCCGCGCAGTGCCAAGGAGGACCTACCAGGTACTTGATTCCCTGAAAAAGCTGAGTGAAAAGCTTGCGTGTCTCGTTCTCGGTCAGCTTCTGCTTCATCACGATGTAGTTGAAGAGCTCCCCCTCGGCCGCAAGCTCTAGCACGAGGAAGACGGCGTTCTTCTCGTTGAAAGTATCCTTCAGACATAGCACGTTCGGGTGGCTGACACCCATGAGAACAGCAATCTCCTGCTGAAGTCCGTCCGTTTTCGACCTGTCGTCCGCACCGGGAGTCTTGGTGAAGATCTTGACAGCATATCTCTTCCCGGTCGCCTTCTCGACGCACAGGAAGACCTCGGCAAAGTGGCCCTTCCCCAGCTGCTCGAGCAGGGTGTACTGCTGGAGGAAAGCGCTGCTCTGCCTGGCCCTGGGGTACTTGAAGATGAAGCGGGCCTTGTCCAGAACCGCAATCTCGTCGCCCTCCTTCAGCTCCCGGCGCTGGTTCCGGCCGATGATGGCCTCGTTGACAAAGGTGCCATTGCTTGACAGGTCCTCCACTACTGCAATAGTGTCGTTGGTCTTGTGCTCGGTGAACAGCAAGCAGTGGCGATTTGAGACGCTGGGGTCGTCCACGACGATATCTGGAGCAGGTCAGCGTCAGGTCGCAGGAAAGGGGGGGGGGGGGGTTGACGGGCGGCATGTCAAGACGTACCACATTCCGGGTGGCGGCCTATCAGGTAGCCACCAGAGGGGGCACCCGCGACCTTTGTGCTCTCGAAGCTCTCCTCCTGCTGCTTTGGCGACTTCTTGGACCCGTTCTTGTTGGTTGCGAGATCGGTCAACGAGTCTGACCTGGGACACGCAGCCCTCTTCTTCATGACCAGGCATTTGCCACCGTACTTTGTGTTGAGAGGAAAAAGATAGCCCCAGACGCCCTCCTTGACCTCATCCTTGACGTCCTTGGAGTAGGGCTCGTTGGGATCTATGGCCTGCTGGGAGAAGGCCTGGGTGTCCTGGGGCGGGGAGGAGAAGCCTTGGACCTGGGAGTAGGTCTCCTGGCTCTTTGTGAGGACGTGGGCGGAGCGGCCCTCGGGCGGGGTGGCGGTCCCCTCCTTGAAACGGGAGCTGCTTTCCTCGGGGGAGATGTGGGTTACGGGCGAGGGCAGCTGCTGCTTGGTGTCGACTGGTGTCTTGACCGAGTTGTGTTGCGACAGGCGCTCGGACCGGCGGGGTTTCTTGGACGAGTCGGGTTCGTGGGCTGCAGGAGAAGCCTGGGCAGAGCAAACAAGCGAGTTAGTTGATGATTTTGTGGCAATGGCGCGGTGAGGAGGGAGGGTAGGTGAAGACGTGGTGCGCGTGTAGGAGGTGAGGGTGTGGGTTGGGGCGGGCGCAGCGTGTAAGCCAGAAGTGGAACTGGGGAGCGTACGGCAGCGCGCTTCAATTGGCTCTGCTCGGGACGGGGAGCCATGATGGTGCGCAGGCAGTGGTGCGGCGGATGAGTGGAGAAGCCAGGGAGGAGCAGGCAAGAAATGTTGCAATTCACGGTGAGCGGCGAGGGTTTCGCGAGGATGGATCTTCTGCCTGGCAGGCAGGGAGGGCGGAGGAGAGTTGTGGTATGGTATGGTATGGTATGGTATGGTATGGTATGGAATAGTAGTAGCAAGGTGGGCAGCAGGCGGGACGGACAAGTGTGGGTATATGGGAAGACTAGGTGATGTCTGTGGATGCGATTACAAAAAGCTTCCTGCTCCTGCCTGCGTTGCCCGCCTGCGCTGCCCGCCTGCTAGACAAAACTAGCGTGCCTGCGTCGCCGCCGCCTGGACGTTCTTTCCTGTGACGAACCCCTGCGGCAGGTAATAAGCCGGTCGTGCCAGGCTTGTGCCAGGTGGTCCGAGGGTCAACTGGTTTGTGTTGAGCCTCTCTCTCTGCTTTGGTCCCTCAGCTGACTGACATCACCCGGCGCTGGCTCAGTGGGTGCATCCTTCCTGCCTTCCTGCCATCTGAGCACTATCGAGCCTGAAACATGGATATTGTGACTCGAAGCCGACTCGGCACGCCATGTCCTCTGTCTGACTGTCTGGCTGTCTTGCTGCCTTGCGGCCTGCTTGCCCTCGGCGGGTAGGCCACCAAGTACCTAGCTAATATCTGGGTACATGGGTCAGTACCTCTAGTACTTCGAGCACCCTTGTACCCGCCCAGGATGCCATTCCAAAACGCTGTTGGGAGTGTTTCTCTGTCTAGAAATTGAGCGACATCCCTTTCCTTGATGCTTGTTGACACCAAGCGAAACAACAGGAGAGAACAGGGCGGCTGTAGGCCTTGCACGTGTGCTATACCAAGTTGTATTTCGGAGGTGGTGCGCCACAGAGAACGTCTCCCCGCCTATCCTGCAACCCCTACATCCCTGCCCCCTTCAACCTCGCCTGAGCTCCTGATCCCTGCCTAGCGCGCTTTACAAGCCACATGCCACAAAACGCCCTCACTGAATTTTCCAACCAAAGTGTGGCCTGCCGTCTGTCCCATAGGGAGAGAAAAGAAAAACCGGGGACCGCTTAAGCCTGTGCCTGACCCTGAGCCCGACCCTGAGCCAGAGAGAGAGAGAGCCTGGAGAAGCTTGAGCCTGATTGCAAGCGAGCGAGCGCGCCAGTGGGGTCCGTCACTCAGTCCGTGAAAGAAATCTCTCCGTCTGCATCAACCAGCGCCCAAGTCGTTTCCGGGTCGACATCCCGTCTCCCTCCCCATCTCGCACACTCACTGCCCCTCTCTGGTACTCCGACACCAGGCGCAGCCACTCCTCCAACCACATCGTCACCAAGGCAAAAGGTCCAGACGAAAAATCCAAGGCACCCGACATGGCGCCCCGCAGCTTGGTCTTCGTCGACGGGAGCAGCAGCGACGTCCTGCAGGAGGTCGCCGACTACATCAAGATTGGCGACGACATCCGGCCCCTGCTCGAAAAGAACCAGACCGAGGATGTCATCACCGCCATCGTCAAGGCCTCCTCCGTACTGAACTCGGCCCCCGAGAAGGAGTTCGGCCCCGCCTACAACCTGCTCATCTTCGCCGTCATCAACCACTCCAAAGAACCAAAGAAGCACCTGCCCCAGATCTGCCAGAACCTGACGAAACCAATCACCTCCTCCCCCATCAACGGCCGCGACCTCGCCCTCGGCAGCCTGTCCACCATCTTCAACCTCCTCGCCAAGGACGACCCCATACGATTCAACGTGCTCTTCCAGATCGTCCGCTTCGTCAAGGCCAACAGCCTCTTCGACACCATCAAGCCCGCCCTCAAGAACGTCCCCGGCTGGCTCGACGCCTGGGACACGGACGACGAGGACAGGCAGCGTCTGTACGTCGAGATCGCCGACGCCGCAGAGGCCGCCGACGAGAATAAGATCGCGTACGAGCACCTCCTGCGGGCCCTGCAGACCTTTGATGCCGACGATAAGGACGACATCTCCTCCGACGACGCCCAGAAGCTGTCCCTGCGCGCCCTGAAGATGGTCCTCGTCATCGACCGGCCCTGGGCCTACGACTTCCAGGGCCTGCGCGTCCTGGCCCCCGTCCAGGCCCTCGCCGACTCCCATCCCGTCTATGCGCAGCTCCTTGACATCTTCGCCGAGCAGGACCTCGAGGACTTCAACGACTTCAATGACGAGCACGAGGGCTTCCTGGACAAGGAGAAGCTGGACCACAAGACTCTCCAGACCAAGATGCGCCTCTTGACCTTTGCCAGCCTTGCCGCGTCCCAGCAGGAGCGCGAGATTCCCTACAGCGCCATCGCCAAGGGCCTGCAGGTGCCTTCGGAGGAGGTGGAACACTGGATCATCGATGTCATCCGCTCACAGCTCGTCGAGGGCCGCATGTCGCAGAGGGAGAAGGTGTTCAAGGTGCACAAGACCATCTACCGCGTCTTCGGCGACAAGCAATGGCGAGAGCTGCAGTCGCGCATCGACGTCTGGAAGACAACCCTCAACAACGTCCACGGCGTCCTGAGGGCCCAGCAGCAGGAGGCCGAGAAGCAGAAGGAGAGGCAGCAGCAGGAGCTGGAGAAGAAGCTCGCAGGAGTTGGGTTCAACGATGGTCCCGGCCGCGGGGGTCGCCGGCAGCAGCAAAGGACCGATAACGACGACTAGACAACACACAAGAAGAACGATATCATGCCCCGATCATTTCCAAAGCCATGTCCAAAGCCATGTGTCCTGGCCCGGGCGAGGTGGATCCCCAGCCGAAATTGCTTCATTTTCTCACCACAGATAATCACCCCGAAGGGCAAGCCCACGCGGCCCCGCTGGGGTTGCGAGGCGTTGGGAGGGATAGAGCATGAGGGAAACCTGCTTCGGAATAAAGAAAAAACAACTTGCATTTTCGATCATGCCATCCATGGTCCCACTGCCGATATTCCCCGAGTGTACAAGGCGGACACCTCGACGGCTCTGTTCTATGTTTCTTGTGTCTTTGATTGTGTTCCCGGACTGTATATCTATTGTGCCGACCCCATCATCAAACGCTTATTTTGCCCCTCTGGCCCGGGTTGCCCCCCTCCCCAACCACCGCACAGGCAGCCCGCCCTCAAGCCCAGCGCCAGTTCAGAACTCGGCGCCCAGCCTGTCCCTGATGGCGGCCTTGGTATGCTCGGCAACCTCCTCTGGAGGCGGCGTGGCGTCGATCTTGACGACACGGCCCTGCTTCTCGTAGTACTCGACGACGGGCATGCTGGTCTCGACAAAGGTGCGGAAGCGCTTGCGGATGCTCTCCTCGTTGTCGTCGGCGCGGCCGCTGGTCTTGCCGCGCTCCAGCAGGCGCGTCTCCATGACGGCCTCGGGGCAGTCGTAGAAGAGCACGAACTCGGCCGCGCAGACTGACTCCTCGAACTTGAGTGCCTGGTCCAGCTTGCGCGGGAACCCGTCGATCAGGAACCGGCGGCCCTTTGTGCTGGTGGGCTGCGCCGCGATCTTGTCCTTCATGGCGTTCTCCAGCAGCGCGATCGTCACTTCCATCGGCACGATTTTGCCGTCCTTGATGTAGTCCTTGATCAGCTGCCCGTACTCGGACCCGGCCCGGTCCTGCTCCTCCCGCAGCAGGTCGCCCGCCGACAGGTGCGTGAAGCCGTACGCCGAGACCAGCCTGGAGCACTGGGTGCCCTTGCCGGCGCCGGGGCCTGCAGCGCGAGAGAGTGTTGGTTAGTCGTCTTGTCCACAGCTGGGCTCACTGGCGTCCTCTGCCATAATCTAGGTAGTGTGGATGTGACTGACCGCCAAGGACGAAGAGTACTGTCGCGTCGGTGATAGGCATTTTAAAGGACAGGTAAGTGGAGTGTTGATGTAATCGTAGGGAGGTATGTGAGTGGCCTGGCGTAAAGCCGATGTGTTGCTGAAGCTGGAGCAGAGGATATCGGGGGGTGGAAGAGCGGAAGGGGGGACGACTCTCGGTGGCAGAGGTCCCTGGATCTTGTGAAGCCAGTTTCCAAGGTCGGCCGGCCGTGACGTGGGGCAGCCTTCAGGGGTCTCGGCCTGCCGGACTGGAGCTCAAGGGTCGAGAACAAGGAGCTTTTCTGGTCCGTGCACGAGGAAGACGGCGACCGGGACCCCAAGGTGAGACGGTTGCTGTACTCTCAATATCGAAGAATACAAATATTTGCACCAGCAAAAACGGATAACACACCAGTATATATTAATTGATAATCTCTTTATTTTGAAAAGTTTTAACCCCTTTTTTTTTAAAAAAAAAAGTTCTAATTTTAAAATATTTATTAAATATAATTTATCAATAAAAAATTTAAAAAGGTTTAAAATAATAATAATAATAATAATAATAATAATAATAATAATAATAATAATAATAATAATAATAATAATAATAATAATAATAATAGTAATAATAATAATAATAATAATAATAATAATAATAATAATAGTAATAATAATAATAATAACAATAATAATAATAATAATAATAATAATAATAATAATAATAATAATAATAGTAATAATAATAATAATAATAATAATAATAATAATAATAATAATAATAATAATAATAATAGTAATAATAGTAATAATAATAATAATAATAATAATAATAATAATAATAATAATAATAATAATAATAATAATAATAATAATAATAATAATAATAATAATAATAATAATATAATATAATATTTTGTTGAAAGGCAACACTTCGGGCCTGTCAGGCTCAGGCTAAGGCGCCCCAGCAAGGGATGAGCAGCGAGCACTGTCATCCATAGGAAATGGGCAGGCTATATAATACGTGACCAGACGTGTGTAATGATCACACCAACCCTTTGTAGGGTTTAGTAGGTAACCTGTAGGGTTTATGTTACCAGAGCGGCGTAGAGGTGATACTTGAGTGTTCGTAATACGAAGACACTGTTCTTCTTCCTAAGTGGTAATGATCACTAGCTGTGAAGCTATCCAGTTGTGAGACTGAATACTTAGATTGACGACTGAAGAGTCTGTTCTATGAAAGCTGTCTACTGTGGTAATAACCACATCCTTATATGTTCGGACTCTTCAGTCCCTATGTTGCCTATGTGCCTAGTCAACATAGGCGTTCCATATGTTGACTATGTTCTTAGGCTACATAGTCATAACCCTAATCCCAGTCTTGGCAGGCTATGCTTGCCCCGCTATCAAGTGCCTGCGGGGTTGCGTTGTGGCATCTAGTCTTTGATTTGCTTGGGCCCCCCAAAGGGGTACCTGGCGTGCCAACGTGTTGGTTCATAACAACGTGCTGCAATCACAACGATTAGTTAGGTATCGAAACATAGTACAGAATGTCCAGGTCCTGATCTGCCCACTAGCAATCTTTTGCCCAGCATCTTCCCCAAAGACTCTCGATTTATTTATTTATTTATTTATTTACTTATTTATTTACTTATTTATTTACTTATTTATTTATTTATTTATTTACTTATTTACTTATTTATTTATTTATTTATTTATTTATTTATTTATTTCTTTCTTTCTTTCTTTCTTTCTTTCTTTCTTTCTTTCTTTCTTTCTTTCTTTCTTTCTTTCCTTCTGCCTTTCAATAACTTTTTATATTTTTTACATTTTTTTTATATTTATTTATATGATTTTAAAAATAAATATTAACATAATAACTTGAAAAAAGATAAGAAAGGTTTTAAAGAGGAAGGGCCTCTAAGGAGGAAGGGGCTCTGAAAGGGGAGTTGCTGCTGACTAAAATATACCGGTGTACTATCCGTTTTTGCCGGTGCGAATATCCGTGTTCTTATCGAAACATGCCAACGCTTCTATATTCCTTGTGCCGTGCACCTGCTGAATGAATTCCATGCTTGGGACCCCGACATTCATGAGACTGTGCTGTGACGGCACGCATAGTAGCACTTCCTTGCCCGCGACCAACGCCGCCGATCTTGGCCCGGCTTATCGAGGATCGGGTATTAACACTCGAGATGTTCGCAAAGCAAGAATCATCTCAGACTCTCGCGCCTACCAACAGCGACGCCCACACCCACGACAAGGTGTCAATCAGCCGTAAATAGACATTGTGGGCCTAGAAATTCGAGATCAGGCGGTGCTCTCTGATTGCACAAGTGGATATATCTATGGCACATTGAAGTGATGTATCGGTGTACCGTCCATTTTTGTAGGTGTCAATGGGTAACCCACCTTGTTCTCCCACATCAAGAAGGGCCAAGACACCGGTGAAGACGACAAGGGTCCCATACCCGCTGCCGCATCCCGCACCAGCCTCACCCCGCCAGGGCCAGCCCTTGGCAAGCAACCTCGCTCACCGGACCCGAGGCCACATTGCCGACCCTCGTGCCGGCGGCCAAGAGAACACAAGACCATGCTGGGGTCAATACTATGAGTGTACCCGGCACTGTTCCCCTTGGCGACGGTGCTGGCATTGTACCTCGACAACACCTCCCTCGTGATGCGCGTCCACGTCGTCGTGATGGAGCCGGCAGAGATCCCGTAAAGCATACAGAAGATGTACAGCACGGGCAAGTTGACAGCGAAGCCCCAGAGCAGAAAGACACCAGCTGTTGCCCCGGCAGTGGAGACCAGTATGCATGCTGTAACATGCAGGCGGTCGATGAGGAACCCAGCCCCATACACCCTGCCACTGACGACACGTTGACGAGTAGAGCAGTCCGGGCGGACGGGAAGGGCCCGGCGTCGAGGGCGTCAGCCGCGTAGGAGGGTAGTTAGACACCCGGGAGGAAAAAAGTCGACGACCTCGACAAGGTTCGCGAGCTGGGAGAGCAGCAAAGGCGCGGACAACGCGAAGCGCAGGTCGAGGGCACAGAGGTGGCTGACGGGGGACGGCGGACGGCGGACGGCGGCAGGCGCGGCTTGATGAAGTTGGCGAGCGGCGCGGCCAGGGATGAATATATGGCGTGCCCAGACGCGGAGTGTGGTCTGGTAGCCATAGGTACCAAATAGATACTCGAGTAGCAGGGGAAGGACATTTGGCCGGCGAGGCCGGTGCCAGACCACATGATGCCATAGGCGAGACTTTTGCGCCTGACAAACCACTCGTCCGGGTACAGACGCAGGGCAGGTTACCGAAGGACCCGCCGACGGCATAGAGGACACCTTGGGGCTCGCGATCGACTGGGTCACCGTCGTGGCGAGGGAGCTCGGCGCCAGCGCCATGTTGATCAGCGGCGCGGCCATGGGTGATTAGCGGCCCACCCTGAGGTAAATTCTATTCAAAACGAGGGCGGGCAGCCCAGATATGTACACAATGCCCGAGGTACAGGTGTTGATGATGGCGATATTTCCGGACACTGGAAGGGCTCATGGCTGCTGTAGTACTTGTGGAAGATGCCGAAGGAGAAAGGGAAACCTGCCAGCAATTAGCATCTAGTGCAGACACACATGTTTCGCCATTGAGACGACCGAGACGAGAACAAGCTCACCCCAGACCAGTGCCTCGACGACGATAAAGGCTGCCAGAAAGAAGCATGCATGCCTGCCTGCCTGCCGGTGTCGACTGGAGGCAAAGAGACGTCGTGATGAGGACCTTGGCCCGCTTCAAAGGCATCGCCCAGGCCCGTTTCGCGGAATTGCGTCCCCGCGGCGCTGCTGCGTCTCCCTCGTCAGATGTCAAATGAGGCAGGCATACTTCAAGCGAACAGGCGATGAGCTCTCGGAAGAACGGAGGTGGGCCCGGAACGGTGCGACCGGCCTAGGCCATCTTCGGAGCAGCTAGCAGGAGCCGCTGGCGTTGGCTTGCCGTCCTGGTGAAGCAGATATCGGCATTGTTCGCGCAAGTGACGTGCAAAGAGTTAAACACGGCGCCGATGTGGGGGCGTGCAGGCCGTGGCAGGATTCTTCAACACAGCCGTGATTATGGTTATCAATTTGGGCATGGCAGCGATGGCCTCGTCTGGTGTCCCAGTGTAGACACTGGACAATGTAGAGTCGACTTTGGATAGGTAATTTAAATATAGTCGGCCTAGTGCAGGTGTGCTGTACGAATGCTACATGGCCAAGAGACTATTATCTGACTGCTCCGAGCAACCCTTTTGGCCTCTGGCGGGCCCTAATAATAGGTCAGGCCCGGAGGGTAGAGGAGGGCGTGTTGGTGATGGTGGCTGCACAGTGCACACTGCACAGTGCACACTGCACGCCGGCCAGCTTCAGCTTGCCGCCGAGGGTTGCAAGTGGCCTGCAGGCTGCAAATGGGGCCAGGCGACAATCACACGCAGCGGGCCGCTGATTGGATGACGGTCTGGGAGACGTCGATGGGTGGCAGCCAATGGGGCGCTCTAGGGCGGCACAGACGGGGATGGCTGCCGACCGGGGCCTTGCGCACACTTTGCACACCATGCCAGCATGCCCACCCTCATCCCATTTGCCATCTGCCATTTGTCGCTGTCACGCTGTCACGGAGCCGTAGCCGCCCGAGCAGGGCCAGGTCGCCAACCGCGAACCACCATTTCTGCCCATGCTGCCGCCGCGCCCAGGTCTGGCCCCGCCCACGCCAATCAAATGTCACCCACCACAAGCTCCCTCATAGCCATGGCGCCAATTCCTATCGGTCAAGAGAGAGAGAGGGGAACGATGCACCATGGCTGCATGGCTGCATGGCTGCACGACAGGTGGGATGGGAGGCGGGCGACGTGATATTTTCAGCAGCCCCGATGCCACAACGCCCGCCTCTTCCCCCTCCACGGGCACCCTCCACGGGCACATCCATCCTGCCGACTCAAGTCCCGGTTCTCGAGTCTCCCTGATCCGGCGTCACCTTGACACCTTGATCACCCTGCTGGGCGTCTATTTCCGTCTCGAATCGCCCGCTCACATCTGGCTCCTCGAGCCCGTTGCCCTATCAGCTCTCGTCCACAAGCTCACAAGCTGACGGCTGCCGTCCACCCCGGCGCCGTCTATGGAACCTCGCCTGCTGCTTGGTCGTCCTACCTGACTTACACCCACCACGGTCGAATGAGAGCGTCCCTCCTCGTGCCCAGCGGCTACCGTACTGAAAACCACTGCCCTCCCCATTCAGGCCCGGCCTTCAACTTTCTTCCTCCTCGATAGCTGGCCTCACCTGCATCTCTTCTACCTGCCGTCTCGTCGCTGTGCTCTTCCACCACTTGACAAGCAAGCCTCCTTGTTTCCTTCTCATTTGTTGCCGTCCCCACCAGGACCAGCGGGACCACCATCTCCACCCTTCTCCTCTTCTGCTGGCGTCGTCACCCAGTCCAGCCTTCACAATGGTCATCGCCGACGACAGGAGGCGGCCTGCCGCTCTCAACCTGCAACCCGTGCGGTCCTCATCCACAGATTCCTCCTCCTCCACATCATCAATAGGCAAGCCGCCAAGGACACCACGCTTTGCCGAGGCAACCAGCATCCACTCGCCCATTGAGGCCACAGCGGGCGGCTTTGGGGACAGGAACCTTGTCCCTCAGTCGCAACCAGGCGACATTGGGTTCGGCTACATCAGCAACAACCAGGAGTCCGCGGCCGTGCCCATGAGCCCGAGGTCACCGCTCAAGAGTGCCATGAAGGCACCAGGCACCCCAGGCCGTGGCCTGAACCCCCTCAGCCCCACCTTCAGGGAGGAGCAGATACTGGAGAAGAGAGAGGAGTCGACCGACAAGGAGCAGGCCAAGGACCTGGTATGTGACTCTTGCTCGACGGCGGGGCTCGACACAGCAGCTAACTCTTCGGACAGAAAATCAAGACCCGGGTGCGGCTGGCAAAGGTGGCTCTGCGGAGCGTCAACTTCAGCTGCAGTCTGATTGTCATGGCCATGCTCGGAACCTCCTTCGCCATCTTCAATGCCACCAAGGCGCTCCCGGCCCAGAACAATCTCCCGGCATGGGCCACAAACACCAGCATCTGGCCGCAATGCCTTGTCCTCGCCGCATCGTGCTTGTCCCTGCTCATCTGCATCCTCGTCTTTGTCGGGTACTGCCGCGGCGGTCACAGGAGGGCCGAGAAGGTCGGCGTGTACTACACGCTCTTTGCCGTTGGTTGGTTCATCGTGAGCATGGTCATGTGGGTCCTCGCCATTGCCGTCCTGCAGAACTCGAGGAACAACAGCAACAATAAGGACATGTGGGGATGGTCTTGCGTCAAGAACACCCGCTCCCAACTCTTCTCGAGCCAGGTAGACTACGCGCTCGTCTGCAGGCTTCAGGTAAGACGACCTTGTCATGTGTCCCCCTCTCCCAGAGTGTAACCGGAGCTGACCGTTTGGGTAGAACTGGTCTCTGATCTGCATGATCATCGAAGTCGTCATCGAGGTCATCTCCATCACCCTCTACTCGGTTGTATTCTACCGTTATCACACCAAGAGAAAGCTCATGAAGTCCATGGACATGCGCGACAAGGCCCGATCCGACCTCTACCTCGCGCAGCTCCGGTCCCAGTCCGCACCCAACACCCCGGGTTTCGGGCCCAAGTCGCCCGGCTTTGCCTCTTACTACGGGCCCAAGTCACCGGGAATGTACTCCCAGCACACCATGTCACCGCGCCTCCCACCCTCCGCCGCCTTCCGCTCTCTAGGTGACATCGAGGAGGGGAACCCATTCACACCGGGCGGGCGGCACGTCCCCGAGCCGGCGAGCACGTTCGCGGCCCAGGCAGACAAGCCCTTCAAGCTCCAGGCACCTCCCGCAAAAGCACCCAGCGCCACCCCAAAGACCGGTGCGAAGGAGTCGTTATCGCCAATCGAGGGCCCCAGCCCGACGTCTTGGTCGTCATCGTCGTTGACGCCGCCCCCGCTGGCCGTGCCCTCCATCACAGTCAACGAGCATGGCCATGGGCCTGCACCTGCGGATGAGCCTGTGTATGATAGCGTGCCAATTCCCGGTGCATACGCTGGCCAGGCTGTCAAGAGCCCACCGCCGGTTCAGACGACTTTCAACTTGAGGTGATGCGCCAAGGGGCACTGTTTGCAAAGGTAGCGGGGTTTCTAATTGTCTATATATATTAAATATTTCTCAGTGATCAATCTTCTTTGTCTACCACCAGGCAGCTACGCTGAGCCGCGCTGTCTCACCTATACCACTGGCGCTATCTTGGAGATCGGATTCGCTGTTTTGCGACAGCAGCAGAAATAAATGCCTTTCATTTGGTAATATGTGGCGAGTGCTGGGAACTGAGACTACTTTGTACAACCCGAGCAGGATTATTTAACTGTCGACTGTTAGGGTCTAGAAAGAATGACGAGTACATGTCTTCAAAACTGTTCCCCCAAAAGGCTGACGCCTTGAACAACGCCAGCCACTTCCCATCCACCCTGGTTACTCTTTTTGTCAGCGTGTAGTCAGTCGGTGGGTCCAGGGTCCCTCATCGACCGCCTGCATGTTACGACACGCATACTGGCCCCTTAAGGGCCGGGGGAGAGCTCGCGTCTACTGTTTTCCACCACGAGGCGCGTCGCTCGCAGCAACATGATAAACTTGCATATCGAGAATTTGGGAGCTGATGGAGCGCCCTTGGCCAGTTCGCCCGGGTGTCTTAGTGACACCGGTCATACGCGCCCAGAGAATCCATCGATCGTTTCCATCTTGAACGGGATGAGCCCAGCGCCTTCGAGGAGGCCGATCGACACTTCACGGAACCATGCCTCGTTTCCGCCCTCAGGGCGGAAGTCATGGAATGACCACTCTCACAGTTTTTGATGGCTGTACGGTCACCTGAAATCCACCCTACAGCTTCTGCATATGAACTTGTGCCGCTCGCCGACATCTGTATGGCAGAGGGGGACAGATCAAGTATGTGTCCCTGCGGGCATTTTGCCCGTCAAATAACTATATGGACAGGAAGATCTAACACTATTACATTGAGCGTCAGGTATGCAAACTCCTTGATTGGCATTGCAGCTGACCTTTTTGCATCCTGGGAGCACTGGTAATGTAATAATACTAGTAGACACCTTGATTGATACTTTCCAAATATTAACTATTGTAAGTGCTATATGTTTATTTAAAGAAAATAAATTTTATTATAATAACCAGTTAAATAATTTAAATGGTTTTATTATAAAATTTAATATTAATAATTTCAATACCAGTTATTGAACATATATTATTAAAATTAGTATTTTAATTATTTGAATATAAAAGTCTCAGATTTCAACTTTTTTTATGTATTTGAGTGCAGGAGTCTTAAGTTTTGGTATTCTGAGTGTAAGTGTTTTGGGTATAAGTTTTCGAATTGCAAGTATTCTGGGTGTGTGTGTTCTGGGTGTCTAAGTATGGGAGTCCCAGGTTTAGGTATTCATTCTAAGTGCAAATGTTCTGAGTGTGTCCCGGATTTTCAGGTGTGGGTGTCCTAGGTGTGGGTGTTCTGGGTATGGGTGAATGGGCCTGGGCGCCCACGGATGTCATGCCTAAGTATCTGCCTCGTCCACGCCATCCAATGGCGCCCAAGACTTGAAAAAAGGTAACAAGCAGGATCAGGTGCACCACCTTAAACACGACCGAGGAATACCATGCTTGCTCTTCGAAACATTTATAACGGCCCTCTGATTCGCGAACAGTGATCAATAGGTAGTCAATTTAATGAACGCGTAGTCTATCAGCTGAGCCAGCACAAGTCATGAGCAAGAAAGGCACGTGGCTGTAGTTGCGTTGGCGTCCATGCCCATGGTCTTTTCTCCCCAGTATCAACTGGGTTCACCGAGCCTTGGAGAATACTCCTGCCACGGCTCAGGGGGTAATTCATTGCTGAAATGATCTAGCCCAAACACCGAGTCCACATCTGTGTCGGAGTCCAGGTCAGAATCATCACCGTCCAAGCGATCGTAGCCCCGCCGCCGCCGCCAAATCACCACACCCCCGATCGTGAACAAGACAAGCCCCAGTATGCCACCGCTTATCAGGGCCCATGTACCAGCCGAGAGCCCAGGATTTCTGCGCGGCTCAGTGAATGTCCAGTCAGGCCCCGTGCTGTCCGGTAGGATAGTCACGTTGTCATGGACCAGATCCAAAACCGCAGTCGAGCGGATGACAGTCCCTTGCTTGTCCAGCGCGTCGGCCCAGAGGCGTTGCAGACCTGTGCCGTTCACAGTCAGCTTCGTCTCGAAGCCAGTGCGTGGCGACCTCGCCAGCTCGCCGCCCGTGCCCCCGCGCACAACCCAAAAGCGCACCTCGGTCGCCCCGTTCCAGCTGACGTAGACACTGAGGCTGCCATCACGCGTCTCCCTCACCGCGATCGCGGGGTCCCACCACGGCGTAGCCACCCAGTCCATCTTGTACGCCCTGTAGTTATCCAGCGCGTTCGGCGTCTCCTCGCCGTGCCACGGCGAGAACTGAATATCCATGACGGTTTCGCCGGACGAGGTGTGCTCAGTGAATGACGGGCAGCGGCCCCAGCCTATGAAGACGTTGCCCATCATGTCGCCCGCGGCAGGGAGTGCCTGGATGCTCCCCTGACTCTGAGCCTGCAGGCGTGACGGGTGCAGATACTCGTGCAGGAGCTGCACGGTGGGGGGCGAGGAGGTAGCGTCGATGGCAATGTGTAGGCCGCGGGAGCAGCTTGAGCGGCACCTGCCATGGCTGGTCGTCTTGACATGGTTGTCGAACAAGGTCATCTCCGTCTCGTTGCTCATCAAGGTCGCGTGATGTTGCCAAGCGATACTTAGCACGGGGCTGAGAGATTCAGCGCCTTCGGGGGGGTCGAGCTCGACAAAATCATTGTGCTTGCCGCCGAGCGTCCAGATGACATCGCCAGTCTTCCCATCGATCAGCATTATGGAGCTTGTGTGCCGGATCGAAATTAGATAGTTGCCGGCCTGAGTCTAGTTGCGGTGTTAGCCTGAGTATAGCTGCCCGTATGTGTGTGTGTGTGTGTGTATATATATATACACACACACACGATGTTCGTGCAGTACCTTCTGGACGCTGTTGAGGTGGAAGGCATCCCAGTCCTTGGCCATTGTCTCGAATGAGTCCCAGGGACTGATGTGGTCGAGGGCCTGCCAGCTGAAGAGCACCTCATTTGTCTCGAGATCGATCTCCTGGAAAAGTGCGTTGAGGACCGGGAACTCAGCGGGGCCTTCCCAATCCTCCCAGCTCGAAGTATCAACGAGAACGTCGTCGACGCCGGTGACTATAGCCGTGCCGTGGCCGGTCAACGCGAACTCGTGCAGGTCGCTGTGTAAGGCCATGCCTTGAGTAGAGACGTTGTATGCCAGGCGGTAGGCGTCATCAAAGACGAGCCCGAAACCATCGCCAAGGCCGTAGCCTTTCTTGCCGGCCCAGAAGGTCAGGTACCTCTTCCCACGGTCCTCTTGGATACGAGTGCCAAAGACATTGTCGTACTTGCGGCTCACAAACACCGTGGTCAGGTCGGTGGCGTCCAGGACCAGGGGAGACGACAGGGGCGCCGCCGGCACTCCGTCATGGCGGAGAAAAATGTGTGACCCCTTGCTAGAGATGGCGCTCTCGTTCCATGTGTTTACCTGCAAGACAGGTGAGAATTCCTCGGTGGAGAAGAACTTGAGGTTGGGACGGTTGCCCAGGTCTCCGCTATTGTAAAGTTGGTAGTCTCTCGAGATGTAGTCTCCGTGGCATGGTGCGCTGAGGACGGCGAGCCACAACCAGAGAAAGGATGTCATGGTCGCGATGAACAACGGGGCGCGAGGTCTGGTCCCTCGGACTGCCGTGCTGCTGGGCTGCGGGGCAAGAAGTACAATAAGACATGGTGGACGGCCACACAATTGGGAAGAGCGTGCGATGTGTGGACGTGCGCGTCGTTCTGGGGGCACCCATTTTTAACTCAGGGGGGTCCCGAATATTCTACACTGGGAGGGAGGGCCGGAGGGCCAAGACTTGGACGAGGTCCAGTTGAACCCGGTCTCGGGGTGGGGATCCTCATAGCGTCTCGGCCTGTCACCCTGGGTGTGGGTGTTCTGGTTGTGGGTGTTCTCTGGTTGTGCGAGTTCAGGTTGGTGGGTGCATGTTCAGGAGGAGGCTCACCGTCGAGAAGAGTCGTTGCGGCTCTCGCCGGCACGGCTGCGCGGCTGAGAATGGTGGAGATGAGCTGCAGCACTGTCGTCTTGTCTGGGGCTCACTTCATCTTGACGGCGCTGCGAGCCAGTCGCGTGGCAGGCTGTTTCGGACCGGTGCTTGGCATGCGACAACCGAGATTTCGTCGCAAATTCTCGAAATCCACGCCTGCCCCCACGCGTCCCGTCCACCCCCTCGCCGGTCTCGTCTCTCGAGCCACTAGGACAATGCCGGGTGAAGACCAGGCCATACTTGCTGTTCTGTTGGATGCTTTGGCACCGGAAGAGCCAGGGGAACAGGTCCGTGGCGGCGGGTGACCTGTTGGCGTCTTGACGTGCCCGGCCGAAGCAAAAGAGAACCCGAGGACCAAACCCCATGGGCAAGCCAGCACAGCCTGCACAAGCGGTAAAAACAATTGTCCTCGGATACGGGGAATCGAACCCCGAGCTGGTGAGTGAGAGTCACCGATGTTAACCATTACACCATATCCGACTACGGTGTGAGGACCTGTTGATATTCGCGTCCGGTTTGGTCAAATTATGTTCTATCCCGGAATACGTGGGTGGGCCCAGCGGCAGAGACTTACTGATAAGACTATGATTATTAGCACTTCAGATTTGGCATGCCCATCTTTTTTTTTTTGCAGCTGCATTATTTCCCTTTGCCGCCTTTGCGCTGCCTTATTTACCAGCTGCAAGTGGCTATCTGTGTATATACGGGGAATATGCGGGTCCGACAGGTATTGTTCACCTGGGGAATGTCAGTGCAGTACGTCCACACGGTCTTGACTGCTGTGCCAGTGTCAAATATATAATAGACTCCTGCATGTGCCCAGCAGCACATGTCACTGCCCTTCCGGGACAAATCCTCAGATTATAACTCCCCTTTGCTGGGGCTCATTTGACATTCCACAAATCGGGCAGATCGCCTGTGTGATTCCCCAGGTACCGTCGGCCGGCCGCCTGTGTCTGGCCCTGTACCGATACCTCTGTCGGTACCGGTACCATCAAGCGTGCCCGTGACCGCGTCTGTCCTTGTCGTGCATCACTGTCGGCCGGCAGGAAGCTGAGCTGCAGACCGAGGCCTCTCGTCGTTAGGCTGGGTACCTTCACTGAGACGGCAAGTTGGTCCATTCGGGAGACCTCAGCGCGCCGGGGTTCGATCCCCAACAAGATATGAAAAGCATGAAAAGCAGATGTCTCTCTCCGCGCTGTGAGACGACAAGAATCCCGTGTGCGCTAGTCCATGCCGAGCCGTTGTCGTCAGGCCATTGCAACGTGATATATCCGCCGACTCGGCGGCCCAAAAGGGACTTAGGTTGCGTGGGCAAGCAGCCAGGCAAAGGCTGGGGCAAGACCCACCACCCGAACTGATGCGTGTATCGTTGTGCCAGTCAAAGCTGGTGGAGATGCCCGTTGGTTGGCGTGCATGCCTGGCAGTACACTACACAAAAGCGATTTCACGCCTGAGTATGGCCTCGTGGTTGACTAGGCAGAGCGGACACGAGACGCCGCGATGTTGGGCATCAAGCGGCGCCAGAAAAACACCTTACAACACAACCGGGAGGGAAGAGCCAGATAGCTGAGCCGCCAACGATGACTGCCACGCGCTGTGCGCCAGTGGGGGTGATGCTGGCATGCTACATTTTGTCCCTCCTGTGTTGTGGCGTCTGCCCATCACGTTGCTCAACATGGCCTGGCTGGCCTTCCTTGTCGTCATCGGAAACGAGGTCCGCACTCGCCAAATGAGACGGAACCACGTCGTGCCGTGCAGCTCGCGTTCAAGGGCTGCTTGCCATGTTGTCTCAAAACCCCGCGCACCCGACAGGCCAACACGGCCCGCCCGGGACTCCCAGGCCTGAGGGGTGGATGGGCGAGAAGGGGGGGGGTGCTGGTGGGAAGGGCTCCATAGCGGGCGGGCAGTCTGCGCTATGGGCGGATCTGCTCCGCAGGTCTCCTCGGAGCGGGAAGCAAGGGCTAGCTAGTAAGACACGAGCAGGCAGAGCCCAGGCATTCCCGCGCGAGGCCGGTCGGCAGGTTCTGGTTCGTCGCCTGATCCTGAGCAGCGATTTTCCCTGTCGGATCAATCCGCCATGCGAAGGGGCTTGGGCGAGTCTCGGCCCGCGATTCTGGTCAGGGGTAGGCGCTGTAGTTTATTTTGACGTCCGGCCTCTGCGTCGCGTGCCTCTCGAGTGCCCAGTCCCGGTTACCTGACAACCCTCTGGCTTGCCGGCGGGGCCACGATGGCACGCCGCCATCGGCTGCCAGCGTGGCGCCTGCACGCCGTTCTGCGTCTGCGTCTGCGTCTGCGTCTTCCCAGGTCATGTAGACATGGCTGCATGCGCAACCGGCCGCGGCCTTGCATCTCCTCGTCCCGCCGGCCGCAGCGACCCTAGTGCCCAGGCTGCCGTGAGACTCTTCAGCTCGCCGAGGATGCCTCGAATCTGCCAACGCCGCCCGAGCCAGCGACTCCTGGTTGACTGTATGGTGGCGATTGTTGCTGGCCACCGGGCCAGTGGCATCATATCCCTCCCTCACGGTTGTCCTGCAGACAGACCATTGGTGGCACCGCGACCCTGTCCAGCATTGTTGGTTGCATGCGGGCAGCCAGATTACGGCCCGGAGGACATGGTGGCGGCTCAACTGGAATCGTGGGGTTGGCTTCATTTGCCAGTCGCAGCTGTCAAGTTGTCTGTCGTACAGCATAATTCAGCCCGATGTAATTCCGTCTCAACGCCATCAGACGTCCGTAGCCTTGAGAAGGTTGCTCTCCGTCTCGTGCACGCAACTCGGTACTGGCAGCAAGCCGCGGCCTCGTCAGGTATGCCCGCAATTTGCACGCAGCTAGTTTGGGGATCTTCAGATGTGCGCTTCGGGCGGGCCATGTATCGCCAGTATGTTGACAGAGATGCCAGGTGCTGAAACTCGTTCACAAGTGCTTGCCCATGGCGGTAATGACACTTTTCTGCAGCGGGTGGTAGCATTGTCTCGTGCCACGCAAGCTGGTAACCACGCGCATGATTCTGCCGAGGCCCGGTAGTTATCGTTCAACGATCGTCATATCCGTGCCTACAGCGGTCTCTCGCAACCAAGCTTCGTCAGTTATCGAACTTCAGGCGAGAGGCTTGGGAGCCGGATGTGCTGACGTTGTTGGCTTCGTCCTCGCTGGAGTTGCCCTGCGCGGTACGCCTTCCTCAACTGTCTGGTTTGTGCCGTCTTCAACCAACTGTCTTCCTCCCTGGAGGGAACGCCGGATCCGAAGTTCAAGGCTCAAGAGGAACCTCGTGGCGGATCCTCCGCGTGGTCACCATCATCGGACCGCGGGAAGCCGTCTCACGGCGGGACACTTGCTGCCCTGGTGGTACTCGACGGACGTAGGAGGCGTATCGATCTCGCTTTCAATCGTCCTGGCTTCGGGTTTGGGATTTTGCTCTTGGCTCGGGTCCGTGGCTTGGTTCCCTTGCCTAGACGACTTGTTGAGTCGGTTGAAATTGAGTAGCGGAGTCCACAGGTGGAAGATCACAGCTAGCACGGACCATTGAGTGACTGGGGCGTGGTTGGGCAGCCCTTCAGGCCCCGTCGGTCCATCGCCATGGGGATGAAAACGCGTGTCACAGCATTTCCTCTGATGGCTGGCTTCCCTACTACCTGGGCCTGAACCATTCTGGCTGTAGCTTACATTTTCTTCAAAATTACATGTCAGCACCTGACAAAAGGGATAGTACACCAGTGTTTCACTTGCGGCACAGCTAGAACCAGCGTAGGATTTATGCCTAGCAGGAGACCTGATTTGATACGCAATAATTTACGCGCCTGAGGATCATTCACAACTCAAAACTAGCACATGGATATACGAGTTTAGGTGTGGGTGTAGGTGTTGTGGATGTTGGATGTGGGGTGTCAGGAATATCATCTGGTTTCTCGCGATGTACCGATGAGTCGGCGTACCATTCGTCCTTGCAGGTACGAATATCCGATGCCATTTCTTTAGCAGACTTGATCCTATCTTGGCCTATTCCATCGCCGTGTCTCATCTTTCCCACAGGATACTTTGACCCTATTGTATTATGTGCCTCCATGCATGGTAATCAAATTGTCTCCCAGATGGGAAAAGCACGGAGCAGCTGCCGCAGGACGACGAAAGAAACGAATCGAAGTTCACTTTTAATGGAGTAACCAAATTTGCAGACCACGTACATGTCTCGTCCTGAAATTGTAAAGCCGCTGGGCGTTGATGGCGACAACGGTGATGATATCCAAGATCGTTGTACCGGGACGCCATTGGCCGTCCTTTTAAAGCCCTCTGCATACACCAGAAGTTTTTCATGTGACCTGCAATTCCCATCCGAGATGCGAGTTCGCCGCCCTGACGCCAGTGCAACGGGCACGAGAAAATACAATAAAGCGAGCGCGAAACATGTCGGAACAAAACCAAAAGGACCAATTGGTCTGTGCCACTTACTTACAGCTTGGATAGGACGGCAGTAGAGGTTTCGATGTAGGTGTTCTTGCCCTCGTGAGCAACAGCCCAGTAGCCGGGATAAGCACCGACAGCAGTGCCAAGACCGGTCCTATTTTGGAGTCGCAGTGCCCCGGCACCAATAGTAAGAGTTTATTTCCTCAGTTGGGATGCCTCCTCAGGGGGGTGAAATGCTGGGGCATGGGCTCGATGTGCCACACCCTGTCAGACTGCTTGTCGAAAGCGTCAGACCATTCCCGCATCAGACTCTGCGGGATGGACCAGCCAAGGGTCGAGCTCCGTAGACGCATGCGGACCAGGTGTCTCTGCGAGGCCTCGTCGTTGACGAAACCGTCGCGACGATGTAGCAGGGACAGGTTGTTGATGAAGTGGATGTCGCCAGCCTGGGTGGCAAATTGGAACTCAGTGGCGCGGGCGATGGCTTCTATGGCATCTAGGGCTTCGATCTGCTGGCTGTTGAGGGTAGGAAGGCGGCTCTTGCGAGGGTGGGAGGCTGATCCAAGCAGAGGGGCGCGTCCAAAGTTCATGATGAGCTTGCCATCCTCATGAAATAGAACAGGGCGGCATTGATACCGCGGACTGGAGCAGGATATTATCAGTCGGTGTCTCAGCATTAGCAGCCCGGCCATGCGGGTGAGGGACGTACAGAGCAAATGGCCAGTCGCCGCGGGCAAGAACCCGGACGAGGTCTGGGCGGGTTGCAGCAAGCACATTATAGACCGTTGCAGCCGGGGCAACAACACAGTTGCCACCAGCAGCAGCAGCGCCACGGGTGAGCCAGGAGACGATGTCTCCCGCCTCTTCGTTGTGAAAGGTCTGACACACAGTATCAGCGGATCGATACTTCGAACGGGCAAGTGAATCCATGGGGATGGACTTACGATAGGGTCCGTGGAGTGGCGATGGTGCTTGTCGTTGGCCTTGGTGGCCACAATATGGACTGCGCCGATCAGTCCAGCCCCTGCCATGCTTTCTTGTGCAGGGAATGAGCAACTTACCCAGCATATTGCCCAGTTTGTCCTGGGAACCTCGCTTGTCGGCAACATACGAAGCGATGCCCATGTAGGCGAGGGTGAGGTCCTCGACGCTGTAGTCCTCGGGCTTTATCCCGCGTATGACAGAAAATCCACGACCGTTGTGGACGTCAAGACTGAGATCCGCCAGTTTTGGGCCAAGCGTGGGCAATTTGAACGTATCAACATTGATACAAGATCCATCCAGCCCGAGTTCTGCCGTCGAAAGTAATCAGCAACAAAATTGATCGGCCAATGTGGTTGATAAACAGGGAGAGGGGGCCGGGAGAGGGGCAGCGTGTGAGCGGACACAGTAAAGCAAAGGAGTTGTAGCACGCACCCTTGAAGGCAACAACCGCCTTGTAGATCTCGAGGAGCTGAGGCTTGGTGAGATTGTAGACAAAGTCCCCTTCCGAGATCCTGGCCCCAACCCAGGCACTTTCGCCGTCAATGTTGGCGGGAAAACCAGCAGGGAGGGCATTGAGGCCTGGGGTGGTGGCGTTGCCTACAATGCTGGCCAGAGGGGTGGGTGTTATGGACTGGGCCTTGACAGAAGACATGATGGCCTGCTTGAGGTCCGGGAGATGCCAGCTCGCCTTGGCAGCCGTGTCTTTAGTAGAAAATGGTTGGTGGCGGGTGGTCTGTCGATATGACTGGCCAAGGTTGAGGGCGGGAGAGGAACAGTGATGTGACCAGATTCGAGTATGAAGAAAGGATATTGGGGGGGGGGGCGTGTGCAGTCGATGTGAGCTTTGTCCCGAGGCCTGATTGGGCTTTTGTGGTTGCGAGGGTAAAGGTTGAAGTAAAAACAGATGCTGTGACCTTTTGGAGCACAGGAGACAGGAAGAGATGTTGGGGATCAGGCGAGAAGAAATACTCGAATGCGAGGAACGCTACGGCCAACGGAGCAAGGAGAAAAAGCAGTCTCGGAAAGCTGGAGTAGAAGGTACTCGTTGGATGCGCTTCAAGCGACGACACCTTGTGGGAAGAAGGATGGCAGTAATGCACGCGAGGAGGTGACCCGGACAGGAAAAGCATCACAGGGCATCCTCTCAGGGACGGGCTTGGGGCAGCACTCGACCGCGAGGGCAACGCAGTCCCGCTGCTTTGCATCAAGCTCTGATGAGGGTGTGCGTGCGAGTACCAGTGTGTTCGTGTGTGTGTGTATAAGAGAGAGAGAAGGCGAGAGAGAGGCATGGTGTGTGTGCCCCTCGGGGCCGGCTTCAGAGAGGGAAAATGAAGAGAAGGGACACGGCAGCTGCAGGCAGGTACCCTTTTGTGAGACTGTGAAGTCCTCAATTGTATCAAGAACGGAGGTGGTCGATTGTAGCAGTACAGCTGCTGCACAGTGTTGTTGAAATGATATCCACCATTTGGGGACTTGCATATATGCAGTTCCATGAGGTGACGTTGAGTTGAGGCTGTCAATCAGCTTCGTCGCAGCCATTGAGCTGCCGGGAAGCAGCCTCTCGGGTTCTCGAACTGGAACAAAGGGGTCCAGCTTCCCCCGGCGGCGTTGCTCTTCCTTGGGCATCACAGGCGACAACAATGTCCCGGGCTGCCTATGCGCAGGGATAACAAGGAACCTCGGAAACAAACACACGGAGACCTGTGATCCCCACCCCAAAAGATTGACTACGGACATCTGCCAAGGGAGAGAGACACAAGCCACACAGGCTTGGGATCTAGACCGGGACGAGAGGGGAGGGGGGTGGAGGAGGGGAGGAGAGGGGAGCAGGGGCGGGCATGCGAAGAGCCGCCGATAATGAATATTGATTTGAGGTTTGGGGGAGCGATGAAGGTCAGAGGCATCAACCCATTACTTACCGTCATGGCAAATGACATCCACGTCGAACTAAGGAGGGATTGTCTTGGTTCTGCAGGTGGTGTCTGAGGTGGGCAGTCGTCCCGTGAAGGTGACAATGCCGGCTACCTGTTACGAGAGGGGGGGTGGAAGGGAGTGGCGAGGGGAGGACAGGGTGGGCGTGCAGAACTCAACCCTGGGCAGAGCACTCTCCGCGGTAGTGAGCCGAATCAAGCTCTGGGGTGGGGGGGGGGGGCACGGGGGAAACAGGAGCCCAGCCGTTCCGGGCCAGGCATGGAAGAAGAGACGAGAGCGAGGTCCGCAGTGAAACCGATGCTGCGCTGCACAGCCACTTGGCGATTTCCCATGCGATGAAATCTGTAATGATCGTAGGGTAGCATCGAGGGACGGCTAAGGAAGGTCCCACAGAGAATTTTTCTGAAATATAGGGAGACGGGAAGTTCGGCCGGGGTTCCTGTGGCACTCACCGGGCGGCCGGTGCCCATCCATCCAGGACACCAGGAGGGAGCCAGAGATCCAGGACCTGTCCGTCGATGGATGGCGGGAGCGGCCGCGGGGGGGGGGGAGCAGGGGACAAGATTGGGAGAGGGCCCCGGGAGCTCACAGGGGGCATTGGGGCGTGCCCAAGGAAAACTCTGATGTGTGTTTGTGCAGCGGGAACTGTGGAGAGGCGCATCTCCATATCCATATCCATATCCATATCCATCTGCTGCGTCGAAAACACCAAGTACCATACACACGTAGCAGGGGCAGGATTTGCAGCCGCAGCTGGCGGTATGGCCGAGGGTTTTCAAAGCGCCTCCAGACCTTCTCCCGCCTCGGACAGGCGAACCCCGTGCAGTCATCATGATGTCGTGCATGGCCTTGTGGGCTGGCTTCCGTGCCGCTGTGAAACCATCAACGCATGTTCTCGAGGGCGACGCGGGAGCGGGAGCGGGAGCGTGGAGATGCTCACAACTGATATCGATCTGCTGTCCCCGACAGAGAAGGGTGGTGTTCGGGGCCGCAGTTTGTGTGTGCGTCAAACATGCAACCCGTGGCTGGCCCGAGTGGTGTTGCGAGCGGGTGGGTACAACGGGTGCCATGCCATTTACCCATTAGACAAAGAATATGTAGTCAGTAGCAGTGCAGGGGGGGGCCTTGATAGGCCAATGACGGATCTTGGCGGGAGAGAGGCACACCCCTCGTCTCGTCCCGGACCCGGCCTCGTGCGCCTGCTCGCGTCACCGTACCGTAAGTGCAGGCAAGCAAGCCCTTTGGAGGGGAGCCCCGTTGGACACGCCATCGCCATCGAGGTTGCCGTCTCTTGCCCTGGTTGAAGAAGTAGCAAACATTTGTCACCGGTGGTGGGCCATCAGTCTCGGGCTGGCTGTTCGGCCGGGGACATGCAGGAAGGCAAGCAAACACCTGCGGCCCGGGGGTCGCACGGCCATGGACAGTGCGATAGGCAAAGTGATATATGCTTTGCCTCTTGGACAAGTGCCATAGAGACCTCGACACCCAGTCTCAGGACACCCATTCGCACAGCCAGAAACCCCAGCCCTAGAACACTGGGTCAGTCGCCCCGTTCCTTGCGAATGTTGCTGGCTGCTGGCTGCTGGCTGCTGTGCGTCTTGACCTGAAGGAAAAGAGGGTGGTGAGGAATGGCGCTGGCTGGCTGGTTGGCTGGGTTGGAGACAGGCTGTGCGGGAGCAGGATCAATCTGGGGACGCGTGTTTGACAGCGGTCTTGTGCGACGGGGGTTCGGGCATCATTGCCATCATGTCTTCATCATCCATCTGGCCATCTTGGACAGGTCGGGTCAGACAAGGAATGACAAAGAGTGCAAAAGCAGCAACGACAGGCCGCCTGGCTCGAGGTAGTGGGCAGGAATTGCATTCCGGGCAGGGCTGGCAGCAAGAGTCGATATTGTGGGAAATCTCGACTGCAAAGACGGCTCGGCAAGTGCATGAATGGTTGGTTTGCCTTGGTTGCTCATGTGCGCTGAGCATAGTCCGGCTCCAGGCGAAACCTTGACCGTTGCAGTCTGTTCTCCCCAAGGCTGCAGCGCAGCGTAGTAGTTGTCCGTCCCCCTTTTCCATTGTTCTGCTTTTTGGTTCATGCCCTCGTCCGCCGTACTTCATTTGTCCTGCCCGCCTCCCTCCCCCGGTCGTCTTGCCTTCCTAGGCCTCGTCTCCTTCGCGCACATCAGGCGCAGCTACGTCCAGAAGACCATCTAGGCTAGCCTAATGGATGTCTGTAGCGACCACTGTTTGCAAATTTAGAATTATCACTACACCTATCTCACAAACCATAAATTCATTTTACTTTTTACCTAATATATATGGCCAAAGACTTAAAGAAAAGGTTACATAATATTTAGATGGAGGGCTATATAATACCCAAAGGAACGGTTGTATAACACCCAGAGGGAGAGTTGTATAATACACAGAGGGAGAGTTGTATAATACCCAGAGAGAGAGTTGTATAATACCCAGAGAGAGAGTTGTATAAACACCTAGGGGAGAGAGGAAAGGGCCAGAGGGCTACATAACACCCAGAGAGAAGATTCTATAACACCTAGAGGAGAGGAAAAGGCTAGAGGGGAGAGCTAGAAGGCTAAAGAAAGGAAATATAATTTAAAAAGCATTACTTGGAACCAGAGCTAAAGTTATATTTATTTAGCAACCTCTGGGGTAGCTATAGTGATTTTGGAATTTGCGAAAAGTGGCCGCTACAGACCTAGCCCCGGGTGGGAATGCCGCAACCGTCAATGCTGCTGAAGAGGCGCACATCCCATTTTCGGTCATGTCACCCGGGGCTTGCGGACAAAAAAGCATGTCCAGCTTGCCATTTCCATCCGACGCAAAGTTACGATTTGACGTCCATTTTCCGATTGCGACCCGGCTCGCGCCGTTGGCTGGCACGAGATCACCGACTCTTGACTCTGGGCTCTTGGAACGCATCGCATCGCATTTGAACCTTCACCCGCTCAAACTACCTAGTCCGCCTGCCCTGGTCCTGGAGTCGCTACCTCACTCATTTAGTACATGGTATGCCTGCAAACAAAATGCCAACAGAAACAGTCTAGACCGAAATACACCATCCGACAACGAGACGCATCGCAGATAGGTGCCCCTCCCCTTTCGCCTTCTCCGGGCCCCCTCCGCAAAGCCGACGTGAAAAGAGAGACCAGAAATTTGCCACTCCCCCGCGCACTCTTGCGCTCACAGACATGTGAAACCTTGCGCCTTTCGGCCACCCGTCAGAGCCAATGTGGGAATCCGTCTGCGAGTGTGACAATCGCACTACGAGAGTGCAAGGCGAGCCATGGGTACCGGTGTGGATCGTTAACATTGCTGGTTGGTGGGGGTGTTCGTGCGTGTCCTACGCGGCAGCTAGTGTAGGGGCTGCAGGGTCAGTCATAGGCCCACACCGGACAGGTCTTGCCCTTCACCCGGTAGGCGAGAAGGGACAGGGTTCCGACGAAAGTCCATGGAAGCACTCCTCCGTGGCGAGCTCCTCATGCATGCCTGTTGGTTCGTCCTGCAGGGCGGGTGGCCCACATCGACTGTACGTCCACACACCAACTGTACTGTATTGTAGACAATGACAGATCGGTGCCTTGCGGCCCTTCGCCCTTGATCCCATCACCCCCTCCCCGTGTCCACCCTTCTCGCCTAGTCGACAGTCGTTGACTGCGGAGTCCAATGCTGCTCGTACAGCTGTTTGATGAAGTAGTAGTCATTGCCGTAGTCCTTGGCCACATGCAGGTTGTCCCACTGGTCCTCTGTTTTGCAGTATGCGGTCAGCACCTTGATTTCAACACTCTGCCCCGCCCTCTCTACAACCGCCTCCCTCCATATGCGCCACCATGTGCGTATCGACTTACTGTACTCCTTGGCATAATTCCTCGTGTACTTGATGAAATTGATCGACCCTTCGTCCAGCTCGGCCAAGTTCTGCAAGTCAGAATCCTTGCAATCTGTTGAAAATGGATACACGCCCTTGTTGCAGTAATGGTAGTAGGCTAGGAAAATATTGGCGCCTGCCAGCCAGGTCAGTCTCACAACGTCAGCAGCGGTGGTCCTGTGCTCCCTTGTAATATTTGGACGATGCAACGTGGCCGGAGGTGCTGCAGCCGGACTTACCCAAATGGTACTGTTCGACCATCTCCTTCCTGGCAAAGGTACTCTATTCACAAGTCTGGTCAGCCGCCGTCCCCCTTCCCACTTGTGCGGATGAAGATGACCTACCTTCAGCCCGTGCTTCTGGGCATAGCTACGGTCGTGAGCCGTGATGAGGGCCACGTTGTGAAGTAGGATGAACGTTACGAGGTACGTCGTCAGCCAAGTCTTCTGCTTCTTTGCCTGCGTCATGTTCTGTAAGCATTCCAACGTCTCCCTTCGAAGCTTGGGCAGCGTCTGGTTGAGTAAGATGAAATCGAGCTGCGCCCCCATCACAGGCGGAATGGGGACGCTCCCCTTCAACGCTTGGATCCCGAGCGTCTCCTCCCCAATGATCTGGAAGGATTTTGTCGTCAGGCGAACAGCTGCCCATAGGTCGAGAGTCCTGGAGATCAGTTCCTTCTCATCTTCAGGCGTCTCTAACCTCTTGAGCCGCCGGATGGCGTGCTCATACGTTCTCCAGAGCAGCTTCTCCCTCGGCCCGAGCAGCGCCTTCAGCATCCCACCCAGCCCCGTTTTCAGGTAGTTGTCGTACTGTGCCCTCGCACCCTCGAGGTCAACCAGTGCGTACGGTTCAATGTACCAGCTCTGCTCCTCGCCATTCTCGAACCAGGTGCGGTACAACCTATCACCGCTCTGCTTGACGAAGCGACGGACGCGCAGCTGAACACCATCGGCATAACCCTCGGTCAGCCTGATGGTCTTGATATCGGGAGACTCCCACTGGCAGATATCCGGCGCCATCGTGGTGTCCTTCCAACGCCTTGTCCATTCCAGCCCCTTGACTTGGCCCGGCTTGAACAGCTTGACTTCGGTTAGTTTCCACCGCCTACACGGCAGGCGGTGGATCTTGGAGTTGGCCCCGATCTTTCTGCAGCCATCACACGGAGCATCTTCGTCGTCAGGGTTCTCGGTATTTGCCTCGCACTGTCCTCGATGGTCAGCAAGTCGGACGCGTCGCACGTCAACCCTTCTGTAACTTCACTCACTCTGATTCGTTGCATCCTACATCGTATGCAGCTTCCAATCTTTCTTACGTGGGCAGTCTGTTTCCTCTTCTCTTGGTTTCTGAAAGGCCCCCGCTTCGTGATCGGAGGTTTTTGATTTGGCATCACAACCTCCAGCCCACTGCCTTGTTGAACTAATTGGAACCGGTCTATCTGCTCAGCGTTGAGGCCCTCCATGGGATGGTAGCCGTGCAGAAAGGAATATTGTGCCGGCGGGGCCTGGTAGCCAACCACACTCTGGCGAGCATAATTATTCTCGGGCCTAACCAGGCCGGAATGGGTGTAAGGGGTATCTGCCGCTGTGTGCATTGGCGCTGAATTGGTTTGGAAGCCGGTCACCGGGAATACAGGGTCCGCACCTTCTGACTTGACAAAAGTCGGACTTGCTTCTGACTTCAGGTACCCATGATTTGTGTCCTGGGCCGCGTAAACCATAGTGTCCGAGGTGGTGGTAGGCTGATTGCTCAGATGGCTTGTGGGCTGGAGGGGAGGGTACCCCTGCAGGTGGGCCGCTTGAGTTACCTCTTCTGTGCCAAATATCAACGAGTGCTGGGGGCCGCGGCTTGAACACAGGGGGTGCTCGGGGGGTTGGTTTTGCACGGGGGACATCAAATCTGCCGAGTACGCGCGTGGTACCACACCTTCATACAGTGTTGTAGAAGGGACAGGATGGTATGCTTTGAACCATTTGTAAGTATTTGCAGAGTGATGACGGGGCAGTACTCTTACCCGCTGTCGTATCAAGGCCTGAGAAAGGCGGGCGCATGTCTGCAATTCCCAGGCATTTCCGTAGGGAAGAAGCAGTTGCGCCTATGCAAGACGCCTGGCCGTCATCTTGACCGTCAGATGGGCCCGAGACTGGCGACTTCTCATCGTCGATCTGGCTGGGGAGACACGTCGAGATGAACGACGGGATAGGCATGTCTGTTGAGTCAAACCGTTGTCTCTTTCGTGGGTGCCGTTGGTCTACTTCGAAAAATTGTTGTTGTGCTTGAGGTTGGTGTTCCTGGAAAGCCTGCTGGTGACCGTGGCCCTGTTCGGTGCACTGCTGGGTGAAGTCTGACAGGGCCCCGTACGGGAAGCGGAGAAAGTCTGTGTTGCTGACGGCTGTATTTGGTTCCGGGAAATAGAGCTGGTGTTGAAAAGGGTATGCGACAGGTCCTTCAAATGGAGACACCAAGGACTGGTCTTGGATGGCTTGCTCCGATGAATCATCAAGGTAGCCGCGGACGCGGCGTTGGGTGAGGTGGCCGCTCTATATAATATCAACTGGCCGCATCATCAAGGCTTATGGACGTGGAGAGAGGGGAGGGAGTGCAGCAATGAGTGAGGCAGAGGTGGTACAACGAAGTGAGATGCGAGGCTAGCACAAGACTCGACGCGAGCAGGAGGCCGAGGCGAGACCGAGGGCGAGAAACAAAGGTGAGGATGGGGGGCTATGTGTGCAGTACAGAAGGCCGAGGACGGGCGTCGATGAGGACGGCCAGAGACGAAGAGAGTCCGATGATATATCCAATGCAGTCTGCCGCAAACCGGGGAACAAGAGCTGGAGGAGCTTACCATGACTGCTGCAGAGAGGGTGTGCTGGGAGAATGCCCACACACAGTAAACGTACGAGTACTTCGGTCAGAGGTACCAGGTGCACGAGGCAAGGAACCTAAGCCCGGTGAGTGAGCCAAGCAGGAATGCTAGTTGTTTGAGGCGTTGGTCGTAATGCCAGAGCCAGGAGCCGCAAGTACAGGCACAGGATCAACGTAAATCGACACAGACAAGGAGAGGGAAGGAAGAAGCCGCCTGATTTGAGATACCGGGGTGGAGAAGGGGTGCAATTAGGTGTCGACACAGCTGGGGTTCCTTACAGCAAGACCATCACCAAGGTAGCAGAGTACCCTTGCCAGGACAGTGTGGGCCGCTGCAGCAATGAAGGGCAACAGTGCAACGAGACGAAGGAAAAGTGGTGACAGGGCAAGGGGAGGGGGTGTGCGTAGCGAGATGGAGGTGCAAGGGGGAGGGGTGACCGATGCAGCACGGCAAGGTACAGAGGAGTACAAGCTACCTCACTAGGTCTGCTGCTCGACCGTCCACTCGACTGGCTCCTCCAAGAAACCGTTCCCGGTCCTTGTTCTCCTGATTCTTCTGACCGAGTCTGACAAGCGCAAGACGGCGAGCGCCTGGCCAGGGGGACTGCGAGAGCAGTGCAGGGTGAGATGCGCGCGACCCAGGCCGAAGAACGAAGTTGGGAGAGCCAGTTCCCCGATGAGAAACCGGGCGTGGGTCTAGATGAGCTTGCAGTTGCCCGGGGCGCGATTTGGGGCTTCAGTCAAGGCAGCTGGCGTCAGCTCTGTCCGATCGGACTGCTTCGTTCGCGAGTCAACTGTAGGTCTGCGCGTGTGCCGTCTGGCGGTGATGGTCGGCAGACTCACGCAAGGCGCCACAGCCGCCGAGGTAGCACAGGAACGCCTTGGAGAGACGGAGAGGCAGGAAGCTGGGGCTGGCGCCGCAGGGTCAAGCTTGGACTCGCAGGCGGTGCTGGCGCATGGGGCTCGTCTAGTCTGTGGTCAAGCGGCATATGACGCCGTGTCCCGTGGGTTGTCGTTGCGTGCACCCAGCCGGTCAAGCCCACAGACGACAATGCATGTGCAAGAGTTGCCTCGGATGTGGGGACGCAAGGAGACACCAGAGCGGGTCAGAAGCACCTGCAGTTGGGAGTCGATCCTTACGACCGGTAAAGAAGCGCCGGACGAGCGCCGCTGTGTTTGATTGCGACGTCAGCGAGAGGATTCGAGGACTGACTAAGGTATCTGTGTAGCTCAAGCAGAGGGAAAAGCAAAACACGAGGAGAAAAAAGAAAAGCATAATCAAAGGGAGAGGAACCCGGTGAGAATGGCCGGTGGGGAAGCGGGCAGGCTGTGGGCAGCATGCATTGGTGCGCGCCCAAGCGCAGTTCGGCAGAGAGGCCCTGGCCGCAATGCCCTCGCCCCTTACACCGGTGGTCGACGCTGCTGCCATACCTTGGTATGTTTTGAGGAACGGTCTAGCTAGAGCACGTAGGTAGGAAAGAGGGGTAGTTACAAGAGTTGAGCCACGTCCAGGCCTGGCAGCGGAAGTGATGGCCGAAAGAGATGAGCCGCCTCAGGCTGGTGGCTCACGGGAGCTTGAATGAACAAGAAGGGGAAGCCTGCGGGGTGGGAACTAAGACAACGCTGCGCGGTCGGGTCGCGAGTGTGCAAGATCCCAGGCGCGGGTTGTGATGCGGGCCAGGGTACAGGCCAAATAATTCAACGTCGTTGTCGTGCGTCGTGTTGCTGGTCCTGATACGACTCGGCTCGTTCCGTGCACGAGAAGGAGCTGCTGGCACAGGGAACGGTTCGCCAGTCGGCCTGTCCTGTCGGTGTTTGCTTGCTTGTTTGTTTGTCAGTCGGTCGGTCAGTCAGTCAGTCAGTAAGCCAGTCAGTCAAGCTGTCTGTCAGTGGAGACAGTCTGCTTGTGTCGGGCTGCTCCGCAGGACGGCGAGCAGTCGTCAGTCAGCGGCCGGTCGGTCGGTCGGTGAGAGAAGGGACTCAGGAGCGGTCAACAGATTGGGCAACGGGACGAGTGATATGATGACAGAGGCCGAGGGCGTTGAACGAGGCGCCGCCGCGGTGAGTGAGCTGGCGGTGGTTATCGAGAGGGACAGTCGCCGTCCAGGCGCCGCGAGGGGCTCTGCGGCTGAGCTGCGACACAACTGCGACAGTGCCAGCTCCCAGCTTGCCGTCGCACTTGCTCTGCAGTCTGCGGTCTGCGGTCCGCGGTCCGCAGCAGGCGAGCAGGGAGAGAGCGGACGATGCGAGTTCCCCACCCCAGCGCAAAGAGGCACACAGGCGATCGGCAGGGAAGGCCCGGGGCAGAACAAGGAGAGATGGGCGGATTCTTGACCGAAGCTGACGATGCGGATCAGAGACGAGCGGCCGAGGGAGAGCTGGGCTTCCAAGGAAGGTTGGTGGTTGGGATGATAGGCAAAGGGCAATAGACGCAACGCAGGTGGACCAGAGTGTAAAGAGGGATATTAAGGCGGGCAGCCGGACGGCGGGCAGACGGGCCCCCCGCAAGGTAGATCGCAGAGTAGGGCAGCTGGCAACAGCGCAGGCGTGTTGCTTGTAGGGTACCGAAGCAGCAGCGAGCAGCAGCGATGATGGATGTGGCGGCGGAGGAGGGAGGTTGGACGAGGTGGCGGAGGAGGTGGTGGTGGTGTCCGTAAGCAAGCCTCGTGGTGGCCTGAGTGGTTCGCCAGTCCAGTGGCTAAGTCACAAAGTCGCAAAGTCACTCCTCAGTCTGCCGTGATGTGCAGCTGTCATGTTCGTGCCGGATGGTGTGGGGGTGGGATTGGGGGAAGAGACGGACAGGATGGCGTTTCGTGGTCTGCGTCTGGGGCTGGGCTCCCGTTGCGGGAAGGGGAACCGTCCCAACGGTGTCGGGCCCGGCCAGAACCAAATGGTTGGATTGGACTGGATTGGACTGGGCGGACAGGGTTGCTTGACTCGGCTGGAGACAGACAGGCATAGTGGATGGAGGCATATTCCCTGCCCAGCACATGGCTGGAATGGCTGGAGGCGATGGAGGAGCGTCGAGTCGTCCAGTCTAGCTGCTGCTAATCTCCTTGGTCCCTTGATCCCGGGTCAGCGCGTGGCCTGACTCGACTCCACCTCGTCCATCACCTCCTCCTCCACACCAAAACCAACACCAACACCCACACCACCACACACCACCACACACCACCACCTCTTTCTCCTACCTCTTTTTATCCGTCAATCCATCATATCGCATCGCAGCCACTGCCGGCAAGCCTGCCAGCAAGCCAGCAAGCCAGCAAGCCAGCAAGCCAGCAAGCCAGCAAGCCAGCAAGCCAGCAAGCCACCCAAATTGTCCTCGTCTCCATTTCTCCAGGCGTCCAACGATCAGACAGACCTCGGAACGGCCAGAAGCAACAGGATGCAGGCAGGGGCGAGCGACTTGCGCAAGACACATCATCTTTCTTCCCAAACTCTCCCGTTGCCACTGCCGACAAGACATCCTATTCGCTTATCAGGGATTGCAATCAGCCCTTTGCTGCTCTCTCTTCGGCCCGTGGTTCCATCTTTGTCTCCGATGCAGTTAATCAACGTACAGCCACCTCCAGCAATCTTCATCCCAGCCGGTTAAGTACAGGGGAGGGGGGTCCTGAGATCCAATACAAAGCCGCCGTCTTCTTACCTTTGGGTGGCACGGTTAAGCAACCAACGCTTGGTTGGTTGGGTTGCTCCAAACTCGAGTCCCGACCCTCGAGTCCCCCGAGTCCGAGTCGCATGCACAAAGACGGCTGCAACACAGCACGTGTGTTCACCTCTCAGCACTTGTCCGCATGCACTGCGACTCGCGGTCCCATCCGTGGCTTAGGCGGCAATCAACCACTTTCTGATGCTTCGACATGATCGATCTGGCCATCGCCAGGGGCATGGACTGGGACACTGCGTCTGCTTGCCACTCTGCCCATCCACCAACCTTGGCAGCCTGGCCCGCCTTCTGCCCGCCGACAAGGATGTGCAGCAATCCTGGCCTCGCCCATTCCGCCGGAACCCGACCTTCACTGACGATCCCTGGTCGTATCCGTCCTCCAAGAGGCCTCAGCCGAACTTGGCGCCGCAATAATTGCCCAAATGATCAATCTCACTCTGCATCATAACCTCGTTGCAGAAGGCACTGCGTCCAGTCAATGCTAGACGGCATCACAGGCGCTGCAAGCCAGAGAACCGTGCACACAATAGACCATGACCTTTCCGGCCCCCTCGCCTCCACCTCCGAAAATTACCTTGTCATGCATGGCTCTGTCATGCCTGCCTCTCACTGATTACCACTGCCGATGCGGCGATGTGGTTCTGGCAGACGTCGAGCTGACGCAGGTGCTATGCATACCGCCTGCAGGGAGTCAGCGCCATTCTACGTGGCCGCCCCGCGCCTTGCTTACTCTGGCAATTCTGGTCATGGGAACTGCAATCCTCTCAATAATATCAGGATCGTCCGCGCCCGTGGGAAATGATTGGCAGCCGCCCAACCCAGCGACTGGGTTCTTTCAACGTTCCACCGCATGTGCGCACTGCACTGCGCTGCACTTGCTGGGCAAATGACCACAACCCCCAGCACGGCTCTCGAACTTTCCATCTCGTCGCTGTTGTTGGGATTGCGCCAATGACTGGCAACGGCTGATGGCGGCGGCTACAACACTCAGCCCCGTGACTTTTCAATGTGTTTGCGACCCTCATAGGTCCGAATCGTCAAATCCCGCTCCGAAAAGCACGAGTTGTTGCTGAAGGTCTCACGTACCCCGGAGACTACAAAACCCAAGGCATCGGCTTGCCTGCTGGATCGTGTGCCGTGTGTCTCCAACGCATCGGGACCGATCTCGCTTGCGTGCGCCGTGCCGCCTTTGCTGATTTTGGAAGATCATATAGCGAAGCCCACAAATCAGCACAGTGCACTGGCCAGACAGGTAGGAGCCTGACCGCCCACATGTATCAAGGCTGCATGTATGCGAGAAGACCAAACGAAACGCCCACAGTCGGGAACTCGGGCTTCCTGCATGGGCTCGACTTGACCCAACAGGTTGGTCAGCCTAGCGGTGATAGGATTTCTGCCGGTGCTATTGTGCATGGAACCCAAATGCAGCTGGGACTCGCTTTTTCTACTGCATGAGGCTTGATCCCTTTGACTCTGTGGAGAGGGAGATTCGCAGGGCATAATACAGAGGGTGCAGAGGTGTATAGCCCCTAGTGCATAAATATTTCCCACCACCCGAAATCATACCTTCTAGCTAGATACACTATTAGCTCCTTCATATTTTAAGCAAGTATCTACATTGCTGGGTGCTCTGGGTGCCTAGGTGTTATTGTTCTAGGTGTAGGTCTGGGTGCTATAGGTTGATATGAGTGAATATTGTAGGACTCTAGGAGGGGACAGCATGGGAGTAGGTGTTGTAACAGTAGACGGAGTCGGTGTGGGAGGAGGGCGGTGTTTACATTTCAATGCCCTCGCCTGGTGTCGCAGTCGGACACGGAACAACGCTGCCGAGTCGTCGGCTCTGATGGATAATTGGTATTGGCAACAGGGCGAGACGATGTGGGCTCCGCAATCTGGGCGATGGGCGGTGTACCGCGCTTCACGGGACGCAAACTTTACAGATGCGGAGTTTCTGCGCCTTGGGTGGTTTTGACGAGTCACATGCACCTGCAAAGCCCATTCAATGATCTCTATAACGAGAGGGCCCTTAGCGGCCACCTCGGTCAAGGGGTCAGTATCACGATATCCTTCTGGCTCTTCCTTGAAGTCCAAGAGGCTAATAACGGCGATGCAACATGGTCTTCCGGGATGGTACAGAGCAGCCAGCTCATCCACCCCAACCTGGCCTTGTCGCCGCTGGAATATCCCGTCTGGGTCCTCCTCCAGGGCAGCGACATGAAGGGCAGGTACTGTAACACAGTCTTCCTACCGCCATACCTTCAGCAGCGCATCTGCTTCGGGGCCAGCCATTCTTCCATCAACCTCTCTTCGCATCCAGTTGTCCGACATGGCAAAACAAAGGACCGTCAGGATTGCATCACCAAGCCGTCATCGTCACTAGCTCATCGTGTCCCCGTAACGGCCCCATGCAACGAGGCATCGGCTCACACAATGAGCTGCCACCCCAGTGGATAAGAAGTGGTGTTCGCTCACAGCGTTGTGCCCGTGTTGTGGGGGGAACTGCAGTCATTCCACCCAACCGCTGTGTAACTGTATTTGACGACACTGCCGCTCTTTCTTTGAGCGGTGCTCAGTGCCGGCAGGCCTCGTCAGATTGCATCGCGACTCGGGAACCACCTGCGACACATCCCAAGATCGGACGGGACCTTGGCTTGCAGGCTGCTGTGTCTGCCACGCCGTCGCTGCCACGGACTCGCAAGTCGAGCCCGATCTTGATCGACAAAAGATCCGGCATCTATGGATGTGACACGTGAGGGAGCACGGCACCGCCACACGCTGGATAAGCACCGCGGCTCTCAAATCTACCTTCTACCCTTCTACCCTTCTACTTGACCGTGTGAAGTCTTGCACTGGGCCTCCCTCCCTACACGCGACCTGGCTTCGGCGGGCGCGTGGGGTACAGCAAGATTCATTATGAGGTGCTCCACTATTGCCCCTTGTCTACACGTGCAGACAACAGCTGCATTCCCGCGCCTCGCGTGCGAATTACCAGCCTGCCTCTTGGTGGGTTTTGATAGCCAGGCACCTCCCCGTTTTTACCACCAGACACCCATGGCCTGAAATACATTCTAGTGACAAAACCGAGATCCCTGGCACAGAAGCCACGCCTAGTCAGTAGAGGGCAGCATTGTACCCCTTCGCACACCCACCACCTCCCATGGGCCAGCAGGCGGGCTGCGAGCTGCCCTGATCACATCGACGCCGGTGCGGTATTAAGCTGGAGCTTACAGTATATCCAGCTAGTTCAGTTTCGTCACGAAGAACCCGGCTGGTTCGCGTTGGTGACAGCTGTGCCTCACGACACGGTGGCTGAGTAGGTGTCTATGTGCCGACCTGCGAGCTTGTTTGTTTTTTGTATCGCGCCCAGACCAACACCCCTGCCTGTTCATGATCGTTTCCAGCGAGGGTGCTTTCCAGAGAGGGCATCAAGGCTGTGTGTCAGGCCCGCATGCCTCCTCGGCTCCTGCTCGCCCTCCCAGGCGGGATGCAGCCAGGGACATCCTGACCCAAGACGGCGGCTCGGCGGGAATACCCAGGAGACGTGTTCCCTGCATGGAGCACGGCGGGGACCAAGCACCCCTCGACGGCAGCGCGCGGCGCGTCTCGCCGACCTCGTGAAGCTCGAGGCACACAAAGTTCCCACCGTGGCGATTTTGACGGCCGGACCATGGCCTACGACCGGTCTGTACCCAGACAGTTCGGACCGGTGGGCTTGGGCTACCCGAAGAGCATCGCAGGCGATCTGAAGCAGAAAGCAAAGCGGCTGGAACCAACACTCTGGGCCAACATCGGGTGGCTTGCCAACTGGCAGCAATGCCGTCATCCACACACGCGCACGCGCTCACGCACACGCACACGCACACACACGCACACACATGCACACATATTGGGTTTGTTCACCACCTCAGCGCCTGAGCAGCAGGCCCAGGGCTGCGGGAGGGGGGATGATCTGCTGACAGGATAATGGGCAGGGGCCGCCACTTGGCCTTCCAGGGCACATCGCCATTCCACAATTGGCTTTCTGTCAAGATCGCGCTCGCCCACTTCGCCCTGGCAAAATCCTGGGGTTGGCTGCGGCTCCACATGGCGCGACCGGTGAAGCATGCGCCCATTTTGCCTTTTGACCGCTTGACCGGTGCAGCCAGGGCCAACGACGAGCGAGTCGACCACATGCATCTTCCTGTGCCCTATTCGGCTGACCGGTAAGCCAGCGTTCCAGCGAAGAGCAGGACGCAGCTCGCCAGATTGTTTGGTCTTATGCAGGCTACGGTCCTGGTCCCCCGTCTGCCAGCGGCTCAATGTGGAAGGGGGTGTGGGTGCTGCGAGTCGGCGAGGGTCGGCAAAGACCCAGGGCAGACATAGATAGGCCGAGGCCAGGGTCGTGGTCCCCTTTCCGCCCACTCCGCCGAGTAGCCAGCCTCCACTTCGTCGTTGGAAATTTGCACGATTGATTCCTAGCTCTCATCCACCCTCTGCTTGCGTCTTGTTTGCTTCGCTGTCGGTCGGCCGCTTGCTTGATCTGGGCACCCTCGCTGTCCCTTCACCGGACCGTGCGCGGTACGTTGCGACGTCTGTCACTGTACTTGTCGTACGTCCTCTCCTTTGGGACCGCCGCCAGCATCAGAATGGTATCGCTCAGGCCGGCATTTTGCTCACAAGCACACGCACACGCGTCAATTGCAGGGCGGATACGGCCACCGCAGGCAAGAGGAAATGATCCGCCTCACGCTGTTCGAGGGCGTGCCTAGCCGGAGTCACTCCGCCTTTGGCAACCCATGTCGATAGTGGCCGTCCTATGCCCCTACCGGTATGCGAGTGCGCACATAATGTTGCGGTGCTGACTGCCAACCCAAGGCCGGGTTTCAACAGCTCGTGATGCCCTCCTCATCCGTGAAAACGCAGGCAGCCGCCCTCCACCGCGAACGCGGCTAATCACCGGGGGATTGCAAGCCCAGCGCCATCATCTTTTGCTGTGCTAATGCTGTCCGACCGGTCTCGTAGTGAGGTCCTTCCGCAGATCCAGCACCGTGATTCATCCCATCACGTCACCTCGCCGCGTGAAATCAGGCCATACTTGAAGACTTGCATGAGAGCAAGAATATGGCCTCGGCATCTGAAGAACGTTGTGTAGTAGATGCTGCGCTTGCTTGCATGGACTAACCCATACTGTCCTGCGCGAATGAGGCGGACAAAGGCCGTTTTCTCGGAGGCGGCTCCTCATGTGGAATTTTACAGTCAGACGAACTTATGACCTCGTCCTCCAGATTCGCAGACGCTCGGGGTTGATATCCCGGCCTCTGCTTCTCTCGCCTGGGTAACTCACTCTGCGACTCGCTCGAAAGGTGGGTGTCGGGGATGGGTTCAGGTAGCGCATAGTACTTATGATACCCACACTAGGTTTCCTGGCCATTGCTCCCTAGGTAGAGGCGTAAGTCACTTGTCAGCTCGTCGCAAGCGGGTGGGCGTTCTATCAAATACTGGGGCCATGTCTGAGACAGCCCCCGTACTCCGGATCCGTACCGGGGCCGAAGACGGCTTACTCTTATGCACATACCCATGTCGCGCCCTAATACCACCTCAAACAAAAGCAGCCGGAGCCATGGCGCTGTCGGTCGGTGATGACGGAAACGGCCTGAGTCTACCGCGGTGATCTTCCTGCGGTCTCAAGTCACTTGGGTACCGTAACCAGACTGCCGTTAGTGGCTCGACCCGGGCAGTGACTGCACGAAAGCAAACCAACTTGAGCAGAAGGGTCATGGGCCCTTACGCTTCCGTGTTCTTCCTAACAAGGGGCCAGTCGAATGACGGCAGAGCCAACATATCTGGGTCTCGTCAAAATTTGCAGACCTCGCTCCATACTCAGGTTACCTCGTGAGCGCATTCGCCTGGGCTTTTTGGGCATCAATGGCGTCGCTTGAGACAACACCCTGACTTGAGACGTACAGACTCCTCCGTCCGGACCCGCGCATCACCAACTCTATCACGACCGCAATCAAGGCAAGCAAATGAGTCCAAACAAGTCTTCCTCCTGGCCACCCCCTGGTAAGGTTCCCTTCAAGCACTGCCGTGCTGACAACTTGTCAGCAGGGAAAAGAGGGCCAACATTGTAGTTCCAACGCGCGACGTCCCTCGGACCTTGCGCTCGCTGGAAACTCCAAGTGAAATAGCTCAACAGTGACACAGACCCTGGTCAACTCTTCATAAGTGCCCCAGACATCCGAATCTCTCGTCTCGAGCCCTGTGGCATCTCTTCTGGCGGCATCTCTGGTCCGAAGCTGACCTAGTGCGCCCAAGGTAAGCCTCAGTCTGCACTCACCACCCCCCTTTGAAACTCTCTCAAAGAGATTATATTCGACTGTGGGCCTATAATTAGAGGCTCTGCCAGTAGAATACTGTCCAGTGGGAGTACCTCCACCTCTATAGTGGGACGGCTTCTGCTGGCGTAGCAATCCTTAAACCCCTTCTGCTGGCCGGGACACGACCACAGGGGCCCTCGAGCAAAACCTTAGCCTTTCCATGTATGTCCTCTTGGAGTCACACTCAACTCCTAATCATGTCATTCAGGCCCAATCTACCAAGCCTTCCCTGTACGAGCGGGTTGAGGACGTGCAGGGGGACACTGGGGCCAGGACGTCCAACGACTCATATCCCACCAAACTCCACCACCCAGATTCCCCGGAGACACCAAACACCAGGTGCTCGGGGCTGCTGGCCTGCTTGAAAACATACCCCATAGGCTGTCTCAGATCGGAACTGCTGCGGTTCGGCACGAACCTGCCGACTCAGCCTCGGCCTGTCAGATATCAGCTTTGGAATCAACTCCGGGCAGGCTTTCTGAAGGTTCGTGAGAGTTCCTTGGAGACCACGGCCAAATCGTGCCTCTTACAAATTTTTCTTTTCTTGTTTGGCCAACACTGCCATCGTCCACAGTCGCCCGCTTCCTTCCCTGGACGCCACTAACAAAAAACCACGGCCCTGTCTTTCCCCGGGAAAGGAAGAATAAGACCGCCACGGGTCAAGAGCCGGCTTCGGTATGGATTTAACCGTGGATTCGATCCACGACGTGATACATCCGACAGCGATCTACGAATTGCCAGTCGACCGCCTCTTGCCATTCCGAGACCACACCGACCGGCTCGTACCAGCCTGGGAGGACTCCCAACTGAATCCCAAGAACCGAATAGACAGTACGGCGCCTTTCCAATCTGCCCTCTGGAGTATAGATGGCGGTGCCGGGCTGGGAACACAATTTTTCGCGGTCCCTGCTTTTATTGAAGATGCCCCGCCGATGCGCTTCGACGTCTTCATATCCGAAAAGGCTACCGAGTCCCGACTGATACGGCAGCTCCTCGACCTGGACGATGCCTTCCACGCCCGTGACCGCAACCGAGTCCAGAGACAGGCCATCGCCTCCTACATCGTAAGAGCCCTGCAAGTTTGGACCACGAGGGTCTACGGGCTCGAGAGAGTCAAGCAGATGTACTACAATCGGCCTTTTGGGTCCCGAATCGTTTTCGAAACACTGCCTTTAAACATCCGAGATGCCAAGATCAGCATTGCACCAATGCATAATCTAGAGTACCATCAGCTTTCCCCAGGGGAATTGGGGGATATGTGGCAGATGGAGGTGGAGGACATGCCGCCCTCAATCGACATATTCAGTCTGGTCTACGTCAGGCAGTTACAGGACAGTGTGTGTCTGGTCAGATATCGCGGGGATGAGGGGGGGAAGCGCTATGGGTGCTGAAGGCTCTCATCAGCAGCGTGAAGTACATGTACCACGAGCTGAGAAACCTTCTGGTCATGCCATCCCACCCGAACGTGATCGGCCGACCGGCCAAGCTGGTTACGAAGAAGATACGGTCCAACGCTATGAGGACGGTAGTGGTCGGGTTCCTCCAGCCATACTACTCCGGGTTCAGCCTGCGCGACACGCTGCCGTTGCTGAGAATGAACAAAAAGCTCCTCCTTGATGATCAGATCCGCTGGGCCAAACAGATATGTTCGGGAGTGGTCCACATACGGGAGAAGGCGAATATGTACTACGCGGACATGCGACTGGACCAGATCGTCATGACGAATGACAACACGCGGGCGGTGATCGTCGACTTCGAGCAGCGGGGCGTATGGTGCGAGTTCGCCGCGCCAGAAGTCAACGCACTCGAGTACATACACATCCTCGCGAGCGACGAGTTTGACGACGACGAAGACGACGACGACGACGAAGACGACAAATTAAATGGCTTATACAACACAAACAACGCATACAGCAATGAAAGGGAAGGCGGCGATGGCTACGCAACGGTCCCGACTGCGGCCGAGACAGCCCAGCTCCGCAACCGGGGCCTTCGCGCGCGCTATGCCACGCTCCTGGGCCGGCTGCACCCGGACTGGCGCGACCTGGGCGGCCCGGATGACCACTACCGCAACCCGCCGGGCGGCTACAACGTGGCCTGGGCGTGCCTGACGCCCGCGGAACAGGAGCATGCTGAAGTCTACATGCTAGGCCGCCTGCTGTGGTGCATATTCGAGGGCATGAGCGCCCCGCAGCACGGCGCCGTCTGGCAGTCGTACCGAAATGAGCCCGAGATGGAGTTCCCAACGTTCGTGCGCACCCCGCCGGAGCTCAGGGGCCTCATCGAGCGCTGCGCGGCGGGGATGAGGCCGCAGCTCAGCGGCCTCGTTGTCCGCAAGGGGAGCAAGCTCGAGATGTGTGCAGACCCTATCGGCGAGACCAAAGCGCTTAAGCCAAAGGGATCGACGCAGCCTATGGAGGGAACCATGAAATGCAACGAGAGCGCTGAGGCCAAGATCTACATGATACGCCAGATTGCTGTCGGCTTTTGGAGGAATGAGATTGCTTGGGCCGAGGGCTTTTTGCTTGACAGGGAGAGGAGGATGAAATCGGGGACCTGGAACGAGAACATCTTCGGCCGGCCGTCACTGAGGGAGGTTGATGGCGCGTTGGCAGCCTTTCAGTGCAAGGCGCGAGGAGATTAAGTTAAGCTTAGCATGGGTGATTTTTTTGATCTGTTGACAATGGTCCTTGGAATGGCCTCATCTACGCTATTGATGCCCTTGGAGATAACTCCTTTCCCGCTCCCTCCCCCCACCCTCCTTTTCTTCCAAATGGGAGCCAATGCCAGTGGTCCACAGACACAGAGGTGGTGGTTCGGCCAAAGCTGGCGTACCGCCGGTTCTTACAAGCGCTCTCAAGCTGGGCCCCTCCCTATACACATAAGTAGTCACCATTGGTTTCATATTTACTTGAATCCGGGCAACTTGAACAATGCTATAACCAAGAATTCAGAAGAAGGCGGAGCGTTCTCATCTGCAAGAATGGACAGGATACCGGCTACATCTTTGGGAATACATGGTAGAAATGCAGACACGCCCACATATAGCACAACGCCCACTCCTACAATACCCGCTATCAACCTGGAGTATGATGTTGTAGCCTCCGACATGTTGCAGCCTTGGGAATCACTTACTGCCTGCTGCGAAATTGAATGACGAGAAACCTGCCTGGAACTCCGACTCAGCCCCCAAGGATCTGTGGTCTGGGCTCTTCTCCAGGTAACAGCATGGCGAAGACTGGGCGGGATACCCAACCTTGGTACGAGTCTCAGATCAATGGGAGTATCTAGTCTGGAGAGCTCAGGCTTTATGTATATGGCTGTGACCATATACCTGTCTGCTTGAGCATTGGACCGTTCGCGGGCAATGGAGAGCGTTGGAAGACCTGCTTACTATGCCCTTTATCTACCAACATTCCCAGTAAACTATCAGATTTTTCTTTCTAGAATATATCTTATAAGCTTTATTAGGATAAATTACAGTTTCTTTACCTATATAAATTAGCGCGCAAATATGAAGACGTTTTATAACTAATTATGAAAAGGCTTTAATAATTTTTATAAATAATGATTATATTTTAAAATATTTAAAAATATATAAAACAATTAAAAATTAAAAATAATGTTCTAAATAGTTTAAAGTCTAATTTCATTTAAATCTTTGAAAATAAATGAGATACTAGATTTTGTAATTTTTATATTGCATAGTTAATTAATTAATATAATACAATTATATTTATTTATAAATAAGCTAATACTTAAATTTAATATCTAGTTAAAAATGTAATTTATTATTATTATTTATAATATTCTTAAACTTTTTATCAAATTAAATGATGAAAACAATTTATTGTAAGATAATACATAACAAACAAATTATTGTTGTGTATTTTTATTTTAAAAAACAATTACTTTATTTAAAAAATTGATATTAATTCAAATTAAAAAAATATTTATATTTTTAGAAATGAATAAATGTATATATATATAATAACTCCATATCTTATAAATATTAAAAACATAAATATAAAATTATAATAGTTGTAAATACTTATAATTGTAATGTCCGGAAGCCAGCCGGCACTGGGTGGCCGGTATAGCCTATAAAGGGGGCTAGCCGGCCCGCCACGAACCGGCTGGAAGAGTGACAAGAATCAGTCTTGCACCTACAGTACCCCTAATATCATACTCTCTTCCCAAGACCCTCAGTGACTATTGCGCCTAGCGTTGCCGCACGTTACAATAATAGGTATAAATATAATAAGTGCTAATATAATAAATGTAAGTATAATAAATGTAGGTATAATGGGTGTAGGTGTTTTGTATAAAAGTTTTATCTGGTTTCTTGTGATATATTAGTGTAACATTTGTTTCTACTGGCAGGAATATCCAATTGCGTTTGAAAGACTCCAGATGCTGTAGAAGAAATCAACTTGGTTGAAGGTGACATTTCACACAATCATCAAGCTGAGGTATTTGCGACTCGCTTGCTCGTAAATATCAAGGGTAAGTATAGTATTAATCGAGAATGAAAGTTGACATCCGCCCCCCCCCCCCCCTCAAGCAATACAGACTGGGATAGGAAATTAGTCTACACCGCTCACTTACAAGTCTCAGTCACGAGGCAAGACTCCACACAATAACAAACCAGGTTAGCACGATTCATTCAGTGCTTCTGACCTCTACATCTCCTCTCACTTCATCCTCTTGGCCCCGCCCTCTCTCCCGTTTCCGCCGCCTCGGCTCCTCTTATTACCCGCCGTACTGCCACCACCCCTTCGACTAGGCCCGGGCGTGTGTACCTCTGAGACTGGGGCCGGCCGAATACTCCTCATGCGCAAGATGAGGTCCCTGAGCCGTCCAATGTACAAGGCAGGCGGGGCATACGCACTCAGATGGTCCTCAATCTCCTCCAGCGTCTCGATCCACTGGTTTTGCTCGGGCAGCTGAGCGAGCACGTCCAGTAAGAAGGCAGATGACCCATGTGTCTGCCCTCCGATGAGTCGGTGGTAGAGGTTGCTGTCATTCAAGGTTGGTGTCGTTGCTGTCTGCGTGGTTGCCGAGGATTTGGGCGCACTGCTGCTTGTCGAGGCGGCGGTGGCAGCAGAATGGGTGACATTACGGTTCCAGTATAGCACAATAACATGCAAGATACGCACAAGCGTTCGGGCTGCGCTGGCTCGTTCTGAGGAGGACGAAGGCCCGTCAGACCTGTTTTGTAAGAGAGCCTGGATCGTAGAAACTGCCCTCTCAATATGCGCTGCGGCCCAAGGGACGTCTGGGTCGCCTTCTGTGGCGTTTTTGGTGATTGATGCCCGGGAGGGGTCACGAGAAAAGGCTCCCAGATCGGCCAGTACGCGGTCGACGCGCTGCTGTATCTTCCGAAATGGATCACGAGCTTTGGAACTCGGCTCAAGAAGCCCCAAAAAGTAGGCAAAGAAGCCCTTGTTTCTCATGAGCATATTTGCCACCGTGTGTGTGAGGTCTTCATAGAAGATAAGGGCGTCGTCCTCGGAGATTGCTTGCGGGTTGTCGAAAATATCCGGCCGGAAGCGATCGCAGGCATGGTCGTCAAGGTTGGGCTCTTCCACAGATGCCAGGATCTCGCGGACCTGCTGTAGCTGGGCTGGGTTGACATCGGGCGTGGAGTCGGGAATAATGTTACAATTCAGACTAGCGGCAAGCTGGTCCAGGTGAAACCCGGATATCCTCTCGAAGGGGTGGCCCATCTCGGCTGGGTATCCATCGGGTCCAAGGTGCTCCGGGCCACCGGAGTCATGTCCGGCCGTGTGATAGTTCACCTGGTCCAGCAAAAAGATCAAATGCCTGCAAGGCCTCTCGCTGTCCCCCATGCAGAGACACTTGGGCTTGCAGCGGCGTTGGCTCCTGGGAGAGCCTACGCGGATTGACCTGCGTACACGCACTGTTTCGAGCATTTCGAAAGCGTAGAAATGGCCATCGTCCTCGACGTGAGAGCGACAGCCCTGCAGGACGAACTGTGGCTGCTCTTGGCCGGGCTCCGGGAGGAAAAGCTGTCTGACACCCTTTTGGGTCTCGCGGTCGAGACCGGAGATATCGTAGATGATATCGGTGGTGGGCGAGCGGACTATTCTGGGGGCTTCGTGGTAGTCGTCATCATCCACGGAGGCGTCGCTCCCGTCGGATTGCTGGTCGGACTCGTGGCCGGAACTGGACTCCCGTTGTCTCTGGGAGCGAGTGGTAGGAGGCATTCTCTGAAGCGAAAGCCGGCTAAACTTGGAGACGGGAGCAGATGAAGACATTCAGTATCCTCGACAAAGACGACGCGACCGTGAGTCGGCCCTGCCCAGGCTTGTGGCGAGGGGACAGCAGCTATATACGGGGCACGTCCGGAGGCAGGCCCACGAGGTAGGTACCTAGGCAGGCTCACAGAGGCGCCCCCAACCGTAGGCAAGGCCAGCATGTGTTGGTTGATGTGGGACGGGGATGGCAGGCATGTTGGGGGGGCGGCGGTCTGGGGGGGCCTGAGGCTGATATCCTTGGTACATAGCGACTTGGGATGGGAAGGCATCTTGTCGATGGTCCAAGGTCACATTACGGTGACTCAGGGCCTTGCAGGCTGCACCTTGCAGCAGAGACGGCGACAGCGCGGCCATTGGGACAGAGTGGTAATTGGAAGAGGCACAGCCGGTCCAGCGCATGGGCTCCTTTCCGGGAGACGAAGGTAGAACAGAGCAGAGGCCCCAGACTGCAAGAATAAGGAGGGTCAGTCAAGCAGCGGCCAATACGTGTTGAGGAACGGGGTGTTGGGATGGTGCGGCTGTTGTGCTGTTGGACCTCGCTGCCCGCTGCCTGCTACCCGGGCAGACGAGCAGGAAAATTCACGAAGCACGTGCATGACGGAGACGGCGGGCATTGTACTCAGCCGTGGTTGTTAGTGTGCACGGGCGACATGAAGAGATGGCCGACGTTGTGCGCGTCACTGACTGTTCGTGGTGTTGGTGGTGGTGGCAGAGCAGAGCAGAGCAGAGCAGAGCAGCGCAGAGCAGAGCCGAGGTCTCTGATTGGATAGAATGCGCTGCTGCGGAGCGTCTCTTTCATCACTGCGACTCAACCTCTCTCGTGCCACCGCACCTGTTGCTGCCGCCGTTCCTTGCTCTCCTTTTCATCCCTCACGTCACGCACACAATCTCCCGTTGCTCAATACAGGCCCTTTCTTACGCATCGTCAATTCCCGCTTCCACTGGCCCCTCTTCCCGCTTCCCGCTTCCCGCTTCCGTCTTCCGTCTTCCCTGCTCCCTCTTCCCTCTTCCGTCTTCCCTCTCCCTCCCTCTCCCTCCTCCTGCTCCTCCTGCTCCTCCTCTGCTGCCGTGCTGCCAACCAACACAGTCTGGGCCTCCTCCTGGGCCCTGCCCGACACCTGCAACCTTAATTCGCCCAGCGCCTGGTTTCGCCCGTACGCCTGCCATCGCCAGCTGTGCCGCACCGCCCACGGATTTGGCCTCATCCTGGGCCATCCGACCCGCCTTGAACAGGGCCTGAGCCGTGCTTCTGTCCGATGTCATCTGACGAGCCACCCCTTGGTGATCTCCCTCGTTTCCGACGCCAAGGTGGGAGTCCGACGTGGCAATCCGCCTCGCCCAGACCCAGCGCCGTCTGGCCACGACTGTGTTCATCCAACAGAGCTCGGGCTATGCCTGCGTGCTACCTTGCATCGGAAAGGGTGTCTGATGGTGTCTGTGTCATGCGAACCAGTCGGCCGGTACTGCAGCTGCACCACTCGTTGCTGCTCTGCCGTTCTTCGTTCCTCCAGGGTTGTCTTTGGGGCCGGCAATGCACCAATCGCTGCCCCCTCCCCCTTGATTCGCTCGTAAACTCCTCGTATGCCTCGTTTCTTCTCTGGGCTGCTCGTCAACCACAAGTTGGCTGTGCCTCTTGCCAGCATGATTGTAGGGCTGCACATCACACTTCGGCACCCACACTATTGCTCTCACCGAGACAACCCTCCTTCCACCCCATCCATCACTTAGTCCCTGACTCTCGGGAACCCACCAACACTCTGAGCGCGAACAGCAGCCCCTTCAACCCGCAGCCAGCTCCTGAGCCACCTGGGCACCTTTGGTCAGCCATTGCTCGGCCCAGGTGAGCAACGAGCTTGTGTGGGGGCAGGTGGCATTTGTCATTAGTCCCCGGGAAGCCATCGTTGCCACCGGATTGGATGCCTCCCCAACCAACCTACCCAGGGTTGCCAGGGTGGGCGAGCGAGTAATCTTGCCCATCGTTCCATTGTCTCAGCCCTATGAGATCTATCCGTGCCCCGGGCAAATCTGTGCGACCCAATCATGTTGCCCAACCTGTCGGCCAAGTGACCGTTGTCATTCTGCGCATGCATGCTACAGTGCCCAGTCCGCCCCCCCACCCCTTGCGAGCATGATGCGTCAACTACCCAAGCTTCAGCTCGAATCAGCATGCTCATCTCTGTCCGCTTGCCAGTACTTGTGCCGTGAGGATAACCCTCAGGACCTGTGATGTTGGGCTAAGACATGCTGCCTATACAATAAAGAGCTAAACGCCTCTCGATATGTACCTTCTCAGTTATGGAAGCTGGACGCATGGCCTTGGTCATCTGTTCCAGGCTCTACGTCTTCCTGCCAGTCCACAGTGAGCCCGCTGTCGATTTAGTATCTTGCAGGTAAATTAGCTCATATCATCAATCTTGCGCTTTTGGATGTGGTGTTCTGTTTTCTAGGCAATGCCACCACCCAAGACTACTTAGGCAGACAGTATTAGTCGCCGAGTCTGTAGCCGTCATCTTTCCCTCATGAGGCATATATTTGGCCTTTTAACGCAAGCTACTTCTCTGGACCTCAGCGGATGCAGACACCCTGCACTATCTACCGCGGACTTCCGTGTACGGCAGGAAAGGGAACCACACGACGTGTTTGTTCTGTTAGTACGAAGACAGCTGATCTAGTGATGAAACTTTCACTGCTGAAAAGGAGAACAACATTATTTTCGCGTCTTCCTAAGGCGGTGACAGGTTTCAAGACCCAGCTGACTGGTCACTAGGTTGAAGGATGACGGCAGCGATGCTGGGCTATGGCTTCGATGACACCCTCGACATCGGGCCGACCAGAGTGTTGGTCCCGGGCCATTAAGTGGAAGGATAATGGCCTGGCAAGGTGAAGATGGGCCCGAGGGTGCTCGAAGGCACGATGCCGAGGCCCACTGTGGACGAGGGTAGTGTCATTGCTACGATCCGGAGGAGACGGGGCCGGGACTATGTGTGATGGAGCTTTGGGTGCTGACGTCCTAATTCTAACGTGTGTGCCATGGGGATACCTTACTTGCTTATCAAGCAATTCCTGCTTAGTACGGACCCTTGGAACCCCTAGGAATGCAACAGATAACAGCATGTCTAATAATCCCTTTTCTCGTCCACGAAGGCATGCAGCTTACGTACGTATATCGTGTCCTGTAACGCATAACATTACCAACGCGTGCCCCGAGATTGACCAGCAGTTAACCAGGCAAAGCTTTAGATGAGACTGGAAAATTAATGTAGGACATTTGTGGGCGTGTCGACAAGAGTGAATAATAGGTCATATGCGAGGGTTGGCATATCAGATGTCGCTGCTATGACGAATCGAGGTCATTATCCACGGGAATATCAAGGTGGTTGAATGCAATACCCCATGTACTGCAACTACGCCATCATATTCCAGACCAGCATCAAAGCTATAAAAAACGTAATCACAGAACTAGATTACTCTGGCACGAGTGGATGCTCTCCCCAACACTCAAAGCCTGAAACACTAACAATATGACCTCGTGAAAATTCATTGTGAATGTGTTCGTTCCAAGCTCCGAGAATCCAGCCACACCAACTCGACCCCGTGGCTAATAGCCCCGGCCGACCTCCCATAACGGTCGAGCTAGAGTATGCAGGAATGCGGCGAAGCTCGGTGAGGGCTTTGAGCTCATGTATTGGCACGGAAGAGGAGAGCATTTATGCCTATTCTGTATACTAGTAGGTGTGTGTGGGCTCTCGGCTGGAATGCCCCCGGCTAATCGTGATGATACATCTCTTCTCATGCCCATGAGAGCCCCTGTTGGAATGACGTCGAGAGGGGTGGCGGTGTCCGGAAATTCGTTGCTGAAATCCGTTGGTTGTCTTCTCGTAAGTCTTGTCTTCTTATCTGGGTTTGGGAAATCAGTATAGTTAGTCACTCGAGCGAGAAGCACCACTAATTCCTTACCATGATTAGCCATCTCTCTGGACTCTTCGGCCTGCAACAATCAATTACCATGGAGACCAACGCGACTATCGTGGCGTCCACCGTGTTCAGTGCCCGGAACGACTACGTCCCGCAGCCAATTCCTTCCCAGATCAAGGTTTTCGCCAACCTCTGCGCCAATGCGAGCCTGTGGGCTATCACTTTGGCGATTCTAGCACTCATTATCACATACGACCAAGGAAATTTTGCCCCGTCTAGTCGAATTGGCTTGGAGCTGACTGACTGAAAACAATCGATTTACAGTCAGATACATACTTAACAAAGGGAGTATCGTTGGCCCAGCCTTCAAAGATCCCTTGATTGGACCATTCCTGCAATCCGTCAACCCAAAATTTGAGGAGTACTATGCCAAATGGCTGAGCGGACCACTCAGCTGTGTCTCCGTCTTCCACAAGTACCGAAGTGTCCTGCGTCCTCTCGCGTGGTGGATTGGATTGACTGACCGACCGGCTTAGATTCGTCGTAATCGCCTCGACACGCGACATGGCGAGGAGAGTGTTTAATTCCCCTGCAAATGTGAAGCCTTGCGTTGTGGACGTGGCACATAAACTGCTCGGGTCTGACAACTGGGTCTTCCTAGATGGGAAATCCCATGTCGACTACCGAAAAGGTCTCAATAGCCTCTTTACTAGGAAAGCGCTCCAATCCTATCTACCTGGTCAGGAGGAAGTATATACCAGTTTTTTCAACCATTTCCTCCAGGTTACCAAGGTGCGCATCATACCTAAAACACATTTACCCACCAAGTAGTTTTGTATCCGGGAAGGTCTCACACTGCGTCTTGGTTTCGGTATTGTTTACATGATGAGACAACAAGCTGAAGCAGGATATAAGACGCTGGCAGCGAACCCGTGCCTTTCATGCATGAGTTGCGAGAGCTGATGTACACGGTCTCACTTCCGACGTTCTGTGGCAATTACATACCCGAGGAGGCGGTTAAGAAAATTGCCGACGACTACTATCTGATCACAGCTGCTCTAGAGCTTGTAAACTTTCCTATTGTAATCAGGGCTCAGAAATTAGTTAGTTAGTTTAGTATTTGTTTATAGTAATATTAATTATTTAATTATTTAATAAATTGGTTAGTTAATATTGGTATTTTTAACACTTAATTAAAACTAAGTGTAAGGGTCTAGACTGAGTGTCACACTCTAACGTCGATTTTCTCTATGAACAAGAAGACTTCTCTGGGGACAGAAGTCTTTTCCCTTTGACTACCGTACAGGTTCCTGCTGATCTACATACTTGGTTGTCGTCCTTCGCTGGTTTTTCTTGTAGATGCTAGCAGGTTCTGTGGGGAATCGTGCTGTGGGTCAGTGGGTCGTACGAAGGGCCCTGGCCCTGACTTCTGTTGACAAGGGTCCATCTAATTACACTAAGATAATATATATTAATTAATTATTAAATAATTATTTTAAAACTTTGTTTAAATATTTAAATATTGTTTTAATTCCTTTCATTTTTTTAAAAAACTTTTAATTTATTTATTTATTTACTTATTTATTTGTATATTTTATTTTTAAATATATTTATTTTGCTATAATTTTATTTTCTGAATATCTTTATAATACATGATTATAGTTAATTATATTTAATTTTAACAAGTTAATTATTATAAAAAGAAGATTTATAAAATAAGGCTTTTTAAAAGGTTTAAAAATATTACCATCTTAAAAAAGAATATTTTTAGTAATTATATTTGAATTAATATACAAGAAAACTATTAATTAATTCTTTGATATGTTTAAATTTACACTTTATCTTTAATTTATTGTCGAGAGTCTTCGGGGAAGATGCTGGGCAAAAGATTGCTAGTGGGCAGATCAGGACCTGGACATTCTGTACTATGTTTCGATACCTAATTAATCGTTGTGATTGCAGCATCGTCTGGTCACTTATTACATAGCCTGCCCATTTCCTCTGGATGACAGTGCTCACAGCTCATCCCTAGCCATAGCTAGGGATGCTTATTCCTTGTCATAGCCAGGGCCGAAGTGGTGCCTTCCAACATTTATTACATTATAAATTATATATTTTGTATTTTATTTGTAGAAAACGTTATTTTTAATTAATAAAACTTATAAAACTTCATAATTGAATCTGTTATTTTTATTAATTTTCTAAAAAAGGTGAATATTAAATACAATGATAAAATAAATAAATTCTTTAATTTCTTTAAACTTAAGTTTATAAATTAATAAAAACCCTTTATTTATTATAATATATAATTTCTTTTAAAGTCTTATAAACTCTATTTACTTTTAAATTAAACTGTTTCATCAATATTAAATTTAATTTAATAATACTATTCATGATATCCAATTTTATTACGAAAAATTATTGTATTTATTGTTAGTTAAATATTATACTACAAATGTTTATTAATTAAAACAAAAGTTTAAAATTCTTTAACTTGTTAATATATTAGAATCTTTTAATTTAAATCAAAGCTTATAAGAACTAATGTTAAAATTACATTAATTTAATTATAATTTAAATGTAGTTATTATAATATAATATTTAAAAACAAATTTAATATTTACTTAAAAGTAATGTATATTTATTATTAAAAAATACATTTTGAACGGCTTTTATAAATTCTATTAAAATATTTAACAAAGATTATATTTTAATTTAAAATAATAGTTTTAAAATATAATCAATTAGTAAGATCTATTTAACAAATAAAAATAAATGTTTAATTAATAATTATATAAATAATGAAATAAAAATAAAGATTAAATATTTTCAAAGTTTATAAATAATTAATATAATAATGTTAACAACGTTAAAATTTATTAATTTAAAAAATTTAGTAATCAAAAATATAAATAATAATATACTTTTAAAATTCAAATAGATTAAAACTTATTTAATAATTTTTTAAAACATCATTATCGTGTAACTATAATTATGAAAGTATTTATTATTAAATATATAAAGCGTTTTAAATAAAAGTATTTAAAAATTATGAAAGTTTTATAATTATTATGATTTTAATTATAAAATAAAAGATTAGTTCAATATAAAGTAAAATTAAATTTTGAAATAAAAGCTGTATTTAATAACGAATAATGAAATAAAGTTTTTAACAATATTACTTTAACCCTTATAATATTTAGAAATAGTTATAAATTATAAATATACAATATTGACGTAGTTCATCACCCAGCCGGACAGTTTTACTAACTCTACTGACTTTGGTCAACCCCAGCACCCACCCAGTGCAGAAGAATTAATGAAAATTGGCACCAATTGGTGCCAACTGGTCCTAATTACCTATTTCTAATTAAATTTGTTAATTTGTATGTGTGGTAGGGCTGCAGTGCTAGTCTGAAAATTTAAAGTTTTGGTGGGCAGATTTCTTTTTAGTGCAGATGGCGTCCTCGTTTTTTCACATCAATCTCGCATCACTTTACATAATTTAATATTTAACACGCTAGAAATCAACAGCCACAATATTAATCTACTTAAAAGAAGACTAAGTCCTACTAGTACTTCAGACCATTAAGGATTCCGAAAAGAAAATCGGAAAAAACCCTTAAGTACACGTTAAGCTGCTCGGATCTCTAACGTCCCTAAATCTACCTTATACGACAGGATAAACAACCGCACCTATCATAAAGAATCAAGCGTTAACAACTAGAAACTCGATCCAATAGAAGAGCAAATACTTATCCGATATATCATTAAGCAAGATGCACGAGGATTCCCAATTTGCCTTTTTAGTATGGAAGATATGGCCAACCTCCTCTTAGTATTACAAGATGGCAAGCCTGTTGGCAAGCACTGGGCACGACGCTTTATGGATCTACATCCAAGCTTGAAAATCAGGTTTAATCGGCCTTATGACCATCAAAGGGCCCTCTGCGAAGATCCGGAGGTTATTAAGAATTAGTTCCGGCTGCTTTATAATATAATAGCTAAGTATGGGGTCCTGAACGACGACCTCTATAACTTCGACGAGACTAGCTTTATAATGGGCCAGATAACCTCAACCCTGGTTATTACACGTTCTAGCTATTAAATGTATTAATGCAAAGGGCTAGTGTATTCCGCCGTTCGTCATCGTACAAAGCGCCTACCACCTTGCCAACTATATAATAGAGTCAGACTTCCCACCAAGCTAAGTAATTAAGCTTACTCTAAATAAGTGTACAGATAACGAAACTGGCCTAGAATAGATTCAACACTTCAATAAGCATATAATTAAGCAGACTAAGGGCAAATACCGGATGCTTATCTGTAATAATCACACTAAACCTTTGTAGGGCTTAGTAGGTAACCTGTAGGGTTTATGTTAGCAGAGCGGCGTAGAGGTGATACTTGATTGTTCGTAATACAAAGACACTGTTCCTTGTTGAAGCTGCAGTGATCACTAGCTGTGAGGCTATCCAGTTGTTAGACTGAATACTTAGATTGACAACTGAAGAGTCTGTTCTATAAAAGCTTCTACTATAGTGATGACCATGTCCTTTTATATTCCGATTCTTCATCTGTCATTGATGATAGACCGTATGGACTGCTCGTTGATTTGTGTGGTCCACCCCTGTAGTCGACTGGACCGCTCGTCGGTCCTGTTGGTCCACCCTAGTCAGTGGGTCCTTGGCCCTAACCCTGACCTCTGACATGCTTTGCTGATTTCGCCAGCAAGTGCCTGCGGGGTTGCATCGTGGCATCTGATTCTGTTTGCCTGGGCTATCAAAATGGGTCCCTTGGGTGCCAACATGTTGGTTCATAACATTATCTTAGATGGATATGAGAGCCATGTATCAGCGGAATTCGAACAGTACTGCAAGGATAACAACATTATCCCTATCAGCATGCCACCACATTCGTCTCATCTACTCCAGCCATTAGATATTATATTATTTTCACTATTAAAACGCATATATAAAGAGAAGATTAATCTTTTCATCCGAGCATATGTTAAGTATACTACTAAATCTAAGTTCTTTATTGCGTTTAAACAACTTACGATAAGGCCTTTACAGAGGAAAATATGAAATCTGCATTCAAAGGAGCTGGAATTTTACCATGGGACCCAGATTCTGTTATTTCTAAGCTGAATATCCGTCTACAAACTCCGATACGATTACCCCCTGTATTACCATTAAAATAAGAATCACAAACACCTTCCAATGCCTATTAAACTATCCAGCAATCGAGTTTTATTAAGGACAAGATCTCAGCCCGTCAGCGAAGCCCCCCTACACCAATCATGGAAGCTATTAACAGGATAGCAAAGGGAGCACAGGCAATGGCACACTTGATTACACTTATAAGCCAGCAGGTCCGCGTAATGATCATACAAAACCTTTGTAGGGTTTAGTAGGTAGCCTGTAGGGTTTATGTTAGCAGAGCGGCGTAGAGGTGATACTTGACTGTTCGTAATACGAAGATACTGTTCTTCTTCCTTGAACGGTAATGATCACTAGCTGTGAGGCTATCCAGTTGTAAAACTGAATGCTTAGATTAACGACCAAAGAGTCTGTTCTATAAAAGCTATCTACTATGGTAATAACCATGTTCTTATATGTTCCGACTCTTCATCCGTCCTTGATAATGGACCGTATGGACTGCTTATTGATTTGTGCGGTCTACCCCTGTAGTCGACTGGACCGCTCTTCAGTCCTGTTGGTCCACCCTGGTCAGTGGGCTAAAAGAACCAGAGTGCAGCTGGAGAAGCACTTAATATTGAGGAATCTCAGGCAATAATTCAAGGAAAACAAAAGGGAAAGCGGCCAGCTAGTGAAATAGCTGGTGGTGCTGAGCAGGCGGTCCGCAGCGGTCCGCCAAAAAGATGGTGTAGCAACTGCGGCGAAACTGGGCACAATGCGGAACTTATAAAAAAGATATAGAAGAATCTGCTTATTCAGATTCTGAGTAAGTAATAGCACATTTTTAGGCGGTCCGTAGCGGACCATCTAAATAGTTGGTTTAGCTGGTGTAGATTGAGCTTGATTCAACATGATTGAAATGTTTCATTTTGGTGGGGAACCCGATTTTCCCACCAAAAGTTACCCACTTTCGACTAGTACTGCAGCCCTGCCAACCACTATAAATTAATGAAATGAATTTGAAATAGATAATCGGGACCAGTTGGCACATTGGTGCCAATTTCAATTGATTTCTATACCCTGGGTGGGTGCTGGGGCTGTCTAAAGTTGGTCGACATGATGAAAATCCGCCACTTCCTGGTCAACCACGTTAACTTTATTAATAATAATAATAATAATAATAATAATAATAATAATAATAATAATAATAATAATAATAATAATAATAATAATAATAATAATAATAATAATAATAATAATAATAATAATAATAATAATAATAATAATAATAATAATAATAATAATAATAATAATAATAATAATAATAATAATAATAATAATAATAATAATAATAATAATAATAATAATAATAATAATAATAATAATAATAATAATAATAATAATAATAATAATAATAATAATAATAATAATAATAATAATAATAATAATAATAATAATAATAATAATAATAATAATAATAATAATAATAATAATAATAATAATAATAATAATAATAATAATAATAATAATAATAATAATAATAATAATAATAATAATAATAATAATAATAATAATAATAATAATAATAATAATAATAATAATAATAATAATAATAATAATAATAATAATAATAATAATAATAATAATAATAATAATAATAATAATAATAATTCAAAAAATAATTCAATATCTTGTTAGTTTTTAATTTAAAAAAGCTTCAATGGTTAATTTGTTTAATACATTACTTAAGTCTTTATTAATTTAAAACGTAGTATATTTTTTATAGATATGTTAAAATTATATAATATAATTATAATTTCTATTATAAATATTAATACTATTTTTTATCATAAGAAATAAAACCAAAAAAACATTGATATAAATGTTTTCAAACAAACATTTAAAATAAACATTTAAAAAAATTATATAACGTGGTTCACCACCCAGCGAGCGATACCACCTAGTGAGCGATTTTTAGAGAAACTACCAACTTTAGTCAACCTCAGCACCCACCCAGGGCGGAATGGTCAATCATAATTCATACCAATTGGTGCCAACTGCTTTAAATTACTTATTTTCAATTGATTTCGTGAATTTGGAGGTGTAGTGGGGTTATAGTGCCAGTCTGAAAAGTTAAAGTTTTGGTGGGCGGGTTTTGTTTTAGTATAGATCGCGTCCTTATTTTTCGCGTCAGTTTCGCATTACTCTACCTACTTAAGGATTTAATATACTAGAAATCAACATCCATAATGCCGATTTATTCCAAAGAAGATAAGATCAATTTAGCCCTCTAGGCGAATAAGAAATCCAAAATAAATTATGAAAAGCCCTTAAGTGCTGCCCAGGTTATACGAATCTTTAACATATCTTGCTCTACCCTTAAGCACAAGATGAATGAACGACTTCGTTGTAAGAAATTACACTTTAATAATTATAAATTCGAATTAATTAAAGAATATTTGCTTAGTCAATAGATTATTAATAAAAATGTATAAGGATTTCTAATGCGACTTTTTGGTGTGGAAGATATGGCCAACCTCTTGTTGGCATCGCGTGGTGGCAAGCTAGTCGGCAAGCGGTGGATTCGACGCTTTGTGGATGTATAACTAAGCTTAAAAACCAGATTCAATCGGCCTAATGACTACTAGAGGGCCCTTTATGAAGATCCAAAGATCATTAGGAACTGGTTTCGGCTGCTTCGTAACATGATGGCTAAGTATGGGATTATAGATGATAATCTTTTTAACTTTGACGAGATAGGCTTTATGATAAGCGTAATTATCGGATTAATAGTAGTTGTATGTATTGATAAGTCTGGAGAGTCTAAATATGTATAGCTTGGAAATCGGGAATGGGCAATAGCTATTGAATGTATTAATGCAAAGGGCTGGTGTATTCCGCCGTTCGTTATTGTGCAAGGCGCCTACCATCTTGCTAACTGGACCATAGAGTTAGGTTTTCTTATTGATTAGGTAATTAAGCTTACTTTAAATGGATTGACAGATAATAAGATTAGTCTAGAATGGATTTAATACTTTAATAAGCATATAATTAAGCGAATTAAGAGTAAATGCCGGATACTTATTTTGGTTGGATATGAGAATTACGTATTAGCAGACTTTTAGAACTACTGCAAAATAAATAATATTATCCCTATCAGCATGCCGGCATATTCATTTGATTTGCTTTAGCTATTAGACGGTTTATTATATTTACCATTAAAGCGTGCATACGGCGATGAGATCAACCTTTTTATCCGGGCTTCTATTAACTACATCACCAAATCAGAGTTTTTTATTATATTTAAGGCAGCTTATGATAAAGTCTTTATAGAGAAAAACATAATATTTGGATTCAGAGGAGCTGGTATTTTATTATGGGACTCAGATTCTGTGATTTTAAAGCTTTTTTATCCGCTTACGAACCCCGTTACAACCCCTCCCTGTGTTACTATCGAAACAGGAATTACAAACACCCTCCAATGCCCAACAGACTGTCCAGCAATTAAGTTCTATTAAGAGCAAGATTTCGTCCTATCAGGAAAGCTCCCCTATACTAATTATCTCAGCAGTTAATCAGTTTGCCAAGGGTTTACAAGTAATAGTATATGAGATTACTATTTTGAAGGATCGGGTCCGTATACTTAAGGATGCTAATATAGTACTCGCTAAGCGCCGGAGGGCAAAGAAAAGTCGGGTACAGCTTGGCGGAGTACTTAGTATTGAATATTCCCAGGTTATAATTATAGAACAATAAAAGGATAAGCGGCTAGCTGGTGAAATGGTTGATGGTGCTAAGGAGGCGGTCCGCCGCGGACCGAGCAAACGACGATGTAGCAATTGCGGCGAGACTGGGCATAATGTAAGAGCTTGTAGGAAAGATGTAGAGTCTAATTAGTCAGATTCCGAGTAAATAATAGCACATTTTCAAGCGGTCCGCAGCGGGTTGCCTAAATAGTAGCTGGTGTAAATTGAGGTTGATCTTGCATGGCTTAAATGCTCCATTTTGGTGGGGAAGCTGATTTTCTTATTAAAAGTCGGCCACTATAGACTGGCATTGCAACCACGCAAACATTTCCAAATTTACGATATTAATAAAAATAATTAATTTAAAGCAGTTAGCACCAATTGGTGCTAATTTTGATTAACTATCCCGCCCTGGGTGGGTGCTGGGGTTGACTAAAGTTGGTAATTTTTTTAGAGGTCGGTCGCTAGGTGGTATTGCTCGCTGGGTGGTGAACTACGTTATATTATATTCATAAACATATTAAATTTAATATGTATAAATATAATTCTAATAACCTTTGTAGGCTTTTATAGAATATTTGATATATTATTAATTATTTTATAATTAAAACAATTTAACTTTTATATATAATAATATCAATATTCTTATTACATATTCATAATCATAAATAATTCTTAAATAAATACATTTAATAATTTTAAAGGTTTTTTTCTTAAATTTATATAGAATTCTTACTTTAAGATTTATTATAATTAATATGTAAATACTCATCTTTCATCATGCAGATTCAAATAATTTATTATATAGAATAAAAATGCTATTTATTTATGTATTATATGCATAGAAAACAAAGATTGTTAAATTATTTAAATAAATAGAATCATTTTTTATACTAAATGTATAATAAGAAGGGTTTGTTATAAATTAGATGGTATTTTAAATTAAATATTTAAACTTTTTAAAAAATAATCATATTACAAGTAAATATTTAAAGCTTGTATTGAAATTGTGGATTTCTGAGCGACTGTCAAGTGCTCATGCCCCTACGGGCTATAGCCAATCAAAGGACACGGTTTGGAGTTAGTCAGCCAGAGGGCCGACTACTACACCAACCGCCAGGGCGACGAGATTAGCGATAGCTCTTCCTCCTCGATAAGCAGAAATCAGAACCCGTACCCTAACACGTACGGTCTGCTTCAACCCATTTGCACGTGCAATGAACCCTTGATCCTCGCCGTCAGGGCCGTACCAACAGAAATAAAATTTTAAGCTAGTTATTTAAAATATAGAATAAACTTAAATATATAAATAAATATAATGTTGGAAGGCACCACTTCGGGTCTGTCAGGGCTCAGGCTAAGACGCCCCAGCAAGGGATGAGCAGCCCTGACTATGGCAAGGGATGAGCAGCCCAGGCTATGGCAAGGGATAAGCATCCCTAGCTATGGCTAGGGATGAGCTGTGAGCACTGTCATCCAGAGGAAATGGGCAGGCTATGTAATAAGTGACCAGACGTGCTGCAATCACAACGATTAGTTAGGTATCGAAACATAGTACAGAATGTTCAGGTCCTGATCTGCCCACTAGCAATCTTTTGCCCAGCGTCTTCCCCAAAGACTCCTGACATATAATTATTTAAAGCCTTTATCTTCATAACTTTTAATAATGTTCCTATAATACTATATATAACCTATTTTTAAAAATAAACTTTATTATATGAAATGTATTTATAAGGGAAAAAGAATCTGAATAAAAATAATAAAGAAATATTATATAAAAGAAAAAGAAAAACATATTCTTCATTAATAATAAAATATTCAATAATTGTAAGGATATCTTTAATACTTTTATTATATCATTGATAAATTTATTACGTAAATTATAATCCAAACAGTATTAAATTAAATAAAGTACTAAAATAAAAAGTTAATAATTACTAAATAAATATAATAAACTTGTTTAAAAAAAGGAAATTACTATCAATAATATTTTTAATATTTTAACTTATTTTAATAACTATTATAATATCTGTTATAATTCCAATTATTAAAATTAAACTATGATTTAATAAAGTTATACCTTTTAGTATAATTATTATTGAAATATGATATGTTCTAGTCGTATATCTTATACAATTGATTTAAATTTTAAAAAGGTTGAAAGGTTTTGTATTTTAATAAAAGTTAATAAATATTATATTCTAAATTTAATTAAATATAGTAAGTGTGGGTATAAGCCGTATCGTGGGTGCGATGCACGCTGGAGGTGTACAGTAGATAGCCACACTGCTGACGGTCCGTCCACCAGCTGGTACCAGCTGGCGGTGCACAGACCACTGCAGCCAAACCATAGCTGCGATGGGAAGGCCGAAGCCTTCGGCTACCCCTTCCCTCGAACAACGAACCAACAAAGAGATGAATACAACCGTACCGAGCAACACTCGTGTGCACATGAAGACCGACCAACAGTAAGAGTTATTATAAATATTTACGAATTTTTTTTTAAAACATTATTACTCTTAATATAAATAATATTTTTTTAAAAAGAACGTTAACATTAATTTTTTATACAAAAGATTAAAAATGTAAATTTATTAACCAAAACGTAATTAACATAAAAAGTAAGTACTTACTTAAAATTAAAACAAAACTAATTTCTTTTTCTTTGTAAAAAATTTAAATAATATTTTAGAAAACATTATTAGTATATTATAATTATATTAAGTATTAATTAATTTAATTAAAAGTTAATACGATTAAATAAAAGCATTAACAAAATTCTTATTATTTGTATAATAAATATTTCTTTTATATAGTTTTAAAAACGTGTTAAGACATATATAATATTATTAAATTACTAGAAAAGATTACAATATATTAAATTAAAAATATATAATACGTAAAACTAGGAACTAGTTAATCCTTTATATGTCTTAGTTATTTATTAGTCCTATTAAATAATTAATAATAAATTTTTTTTTCAAAAGTTAAATTTCTATAAACTTATTAAAAATCATTATTTTAAAAATCTAATTAATAAATCCTGTTTCATTTTTTATTATTGGTTTTTTAATTTAAATATTAATATCCAATATAATTATATTACACATCTATTTAAAAAAAACCTAACGAAAAGAACTGAGTATATATTTATTTTAAATTGATTTAAAAAATTTAAAAAATACTATTTAATTAAATTCGTTTGGAATATCTTATTAATTGTAATAAAAAGCCTTATTTATAAGGTATAAAACTGAAAGATTCGATGACTAAATAGATAATTCTGAAATACAATGAATATAAAAACCGTTTTAAAATTATGTTTATATATAATAACTTATAACGTGGTTTACCAGGAAGTGGGCCACTTTTGCTATTTCCGCCAACTTCAATCAACCCCAGCACCCCCCCCCCCAGGGCCAAATAAGAATAAAAGTTGGCACCAATTAGTACCAACTACACTTAATTACTTATTTTGAATTAATTCTGTTAATTTAGAGAGGTTGGGGTGGATGCAGGGTGGCCTGGAAATATTAAGGTTTTGGTGGGACAATCCTTTTTTGGTGCTAGTCGCGTCTCTGATTTTCGCATCATTCTCACACTAACCCACCTACTTAAATATCTAACACGTTAAAAATCAACAACAACAACATGTATTCTGCATCTCAAGAGGGCAGAATACTTTTAGCTATCCAGGCTATTCAGAAATCCAAAAAGAACGACGCGAAACCTATGAGTTTACGTAAAGCTGGGAAGATCTTTAACATTCCCCGAACGACAATACAACGCAGGATGATGCAACAACGTAGTTATAAGAAATCACGCGTTACCAAATATAAACTCGACCTAATCGAAGAGCAAACGCTTATCCGATATATTATTAATCAAGATGTCCGAGGATTTGAATTAATACTATCTGATATGCAAGATATGGCCAACCTCCTGCTGGTGTTGCGTAATATTAAGCCTGTTGGGCAAGCATTGGGCTCGACGCTTTGTGGATATGAAACCTAGTCTGAAGACCAGGTTTAATCGTTCTTATGATTATCAGAGGGCCCTTTATAAAGATACAGAGGTTATTAGGAACTAGTTTAGGCTCCTCTGTAATATGATAGCTAAGTATAGGATCATTAACTATAAGCTCTATAATTTTAACAAGACTGGCTTTATCATAGGCATGATTATTGCGTTAATAGTGGTTATACGCGCCGATACTCGTAAAAAGGCCAAATCTATCCAGCTTAGTAACCGTGAATGGGTAACAGTAATTGAATGCATTAATGCAAAGGGCTGATATATTCTACCATTCGTTATCGCTCAAGGCGCTTATCACCTTGCAAACTGAACTACAAAGTTAGGTTTTCTTAGCTCTTAGGTAATCAAGCCTACTTTAAGTGGATGGACAGATAATAAAACTGGCTTGGAATGGATTCGGTACTTCGATAAGCATATAAAATCCAAGAGAGATGCAGATTACCAGATGTTGATTATAATTGGTTACGAGAATCATACATCAGCTGAGTTCAACTAATACTGCAAGGAGAACAAGATTATTTCTATCTATATACCGCCGCATTCTTCTCATCTAGTTCAGCTATTAGATATCGCGTTATATTCGCCTCTTAAGCGCGTATTTAGCAGGGAAATCAGCGATTTTATCCAGGTTTCCATTAACCACATTGCTAAGTCTGAGTTCTTTATTGCATTTAAGGCAACTTATAACAAGACTTTTACAAAGAAAAATATCAAAGCTGTATTTAAGGGAGCTGGGATCCTGCCTTGAGACCCGGATTTTGTTCTTTTTAAGCTTGATGTCCGCTTGAGAACTCCGTTGCTATCCGTCCCTGCCTCTCCTCAGCAATGGGAGTCTCAAACACCCTCTAATGCTTAACAAACTGCTAAGAAATCAAGTTTAATCAAAGGCAGGATCTCCGTATACCAGGGCAGCCCCCCCCCCCACACTAATTACAACAGCTGTTAACCAGATTGCAAAGGTTGTATAAGTAGTAATAAACGAGCTTATCCTTTTAAAGGATCAGGTTTGTACTCTTAAAAAGGCCAATATGGTACTCGCTAAACGCTAAAAAGCTAAAAAGAGCTGAGTATAGCTTGGAGGTGCACTTAGTATTGAGGAATCCCAGGCAATAATCAAGGAAAAGGAAAAGGGCAAGCGGCTGGCTGGTGAAATCAGTAGTGGTGCTGAGGAGGAAGTCCGCGGCGGACCGAGCAAACGACGCTGTAGCAACTGCGGCGAGACTGGGCATAATGCAAGAACGTGTAAGAAAGAGGAAGAAGGGTCTGATGGATCAGATTCTGACTGTATTGTAGCAAACCTAGCCTAGTTGGCACTAATTGGTGCGAATATATATGTGTTGGTGGTTCGTAGCGGACCGCGATTTTAAGGGCGAAGTTGGCACCATTTGGTGCGAAGTGCGGTTTTCCCACCAAAAGTTACCCTATGCAAACCAGCACTACACCTACGCTAACCCCTCTAAATGAACAAAATCAATTTAAAATAAGCAATTGGGACCAGTTGGCACTAATTGGTGCCAATTTTTATTAATTATTTGGCCCTGGGGGGGGGGGCGCTGGGCCTGACTGAAGTTGGCGGAAATAGCAAAAGTGGCCCACTTCCTGGTAAACCACGTTAGTAATTATGATTCTTTTATTTATTATATAACCTTTTTAATACCTATTTTATAAAAAAGATAACGTGGTTCACCAATCAGTGGCGCATACCAGTCAGTGGCGCACTTTTGCTAACTTCACCAACTTTTGTCAACCCTAGCACCTACCCAGGGCAAAGGAATTAATTGAAATTGGCACCAATTAGTGCCAACTGGTCCCAATTGCTTATTTTTAATTGGTTTGGTCAATTTAAAGTAGTTGGCATAGCTGCAGTGCTAGTCCGAAGTGGATAACTTTTGGTGGGAAAATTGGCTTCCCCACCAAAATGGAGCATTTCAGCCATGCAGGATCAACCTCAATCTACACCAGCGAGACCAACTATTTGGGCGGTGCGCCGCGGACCACCTGAAAATGTGCTGTTATTTAATCGGAATCTGAATAACTAATCTCTTCTACATCCTTCTTACAAGTTGTTATATAATGCCCAGTGTTGCTATAGTTGCCACATCGTTGTTTGCTTAATCCGCCGCGGACCGCCTCTTTATCATCACCGGCTATTTTACCAGCTGGCCGCTTCCCCTTCTGTTTTTTTTTTAATTATCACCTAAAATTTCTTAATAGCAAGTGCCCCTCTAAGCTATACCTAACTTCTTTTAGCCCTCCGGCGATTAGCGAGCCTAATATTAGCCTTCTTAAGAGTACGAACCCGATTATTCAAAAGAGTAATCTGATGCGCTATTGCTTGTGCGCCCTTCGTAAACTTCTCAATTGCCTAGATAATTGGTATAAGAGAGCTCCTCTAATAAGCAGATATCTTGCTCTTAATAAAACTTGATTACTAAATAGTCTGGTAGGTGTTGGATGGTATTTGTGATTCCCATTTAGATAGCGATATAAGAAGGGATTATACTGGAGTTTATAAGCAGATATCCAGTTTAGAAATAATAGAATCTGGGTCCCATAGAGAAATCCCAGCCCCTCTAAACCCAGCTTTCATATTTTCTTCCATAAAGACCTTATTATAAGCTGCCTTGAATATAATAAAGAACTCCGACTTAATAATATGGTTAATTAATGCCTAGATAAAGAGGTTAATCTTATCGCTGTATATACGCTTTAATAGCGAAAATAATGCAATATCTAATAGCTGAAGTAAATGAGATAAATGCGGTAGCATACTAATAGGGATAATAATAATAATAATATTATTATTATTATAATACTACTTAAACTCTGCTAATATATAGCTTTTATATCTATCTGAGGTAAGCATCTGGTATTTGCTTTTGATCCGCTTAATTATATGCTTATTAAAGTGCTGAATTTATTTTAGACTAGTCTCGTTATCTATCCACCTATTCGGGGTAAGCTCAATTACTTAGCTTAATAAGAAGCCTGATTCTGTTATCCAGTTAGCAAGGTGGTAGGCGCTCTGGACGATTACGAACGGCGGGATATACCAACCCTTTATATTAATGCATTCGATAAGTATCGCCTATTCCCGGTTCCGAAGCTGTACATATTTAGCCTTTCTATGTTGATCAGAACGTATAATAACTAGGGTTGAGATTATCTGGCTCATTATAAAGTTAGTCTTGTTGAAGTTATAGAGGTTATCATTTAGGATCCCATACTTGGCCATTATGTTACGGAGCAGCCGGAACTAATTCCTAATAACCTCCGGATCTTCGCAGAGGGCCCTCTGGTAGTCATATGGCCGATTAAACCGGGTTTTTAAGCTTAGTTATGTATTCACAAAGCGTCGTGCCTAATTCTTGCTAATCACCTTGCTATCTTGTGATGCCAGCAGGAGGTTGGCTATATCTTCCACATTAGAGAGACGTATTAGAAATCCTCGTACATCTTGTTCAATGATATATTAGATAAGCGTCTGCTCTTCGATTTGATCAAGTTTATAATAGCTAATACGTGATTTATTATAGTTGTATTAGTTGTTCATTCTTCTGCGGAATGTAATTCCAGGGATATTAAAAATATGTGCAGCTTAACGGCTACTTAAGGGTTTCTTTTAGTGTTTTTTTACAGTTCTCGATTGCCTAAAGTGCTAGAGTAATTTTATCTTCTTTTGAGTAGATTACCATAATGGTTATTGATTTCTAGCGTATTGAGTATTTGAGTAGGTAGAGTGATGCGAGACTAACGCGAAAAATGGAGACGCGATTTGTACCAAAAACAAACCAGCCCACCAAAACCTTAAACTTTCAGACTAGCACTGCAACACCGCCATACCTCTAAATTAACTAAACTAATTGAAAATAAGCAATTGGGACCAGTTGGCACTAATTGGTGCCAATTTCAATTGATTCCTTTGCCCTGGGTGGGTGCTAGGGTTGATAAAAGTTGGTAAAGTTAGCAAAAGTGCACCACTGACTGGTATGCGCCACCGACTGGTGAACCACGTTATTCAATTTATAAATACAAAAAATTATAAAAAACCTAATTAATATTTGATAGTAATATTCTTTAATTTATATAATAAACTACTTCATACAGATTTTAAATAAATAAATAAAAGTAAATAAGTTTTAATGTTCTTTTTATAATATAAAAAATTATAATTATTGTAACGTGGTTCACCAGTCAGCCGGTCGGATCAGTCAGCCGGTCAGTCTTTTTAAATACCAAAAACGTCCGTGCCAACCCTGTGTACTCCTTCAAACTAGGCCTAATTTGGATGCAAATTTTAGTATCGATAGAAATACATATAACTAAGCTAAATTTTGGGTTTCAGAAATTTCAGAAATTTAATTTTAGTTACATCGGAAAAACAAAATTACAGGGGTCTAAATAAGCTTTTTCTTAGTAGCTCTTTCAAAAAAAATTCTAAAATTCCTGAAAAAGATTACGTAGTTTAATTATGTCTTTATAAATAAGTCTACAAAACTTTATCCAAATTGGGCCTACTTTGAAGGAGTAGACAGGGTTGGCACGGACGTTTTTGGTATGTAAAAAGCTTGGCTGGGCATGTGATCTGACCGGCTTACTGGTGAACCACGTTATATAATGTATAAATTAAAATTAATTAATTATCAAAACGAAGGGTTATAGAACAGGGCTTTTTGAAAAGTTTAAAAGTATTAATTTCTTAAAAGGGCTAGTGTTGTTATTAATTAGTAGCCAACTAATGCCTAATTAGCATTTTTTTAATATAAATATTAATTTTAACTATTTATTTATAAAGTAACTATACCCTTTAACACTTACTATAATTCTAAATCTTTTGAATATAATCTTTCTTTTAAATAATAATAATAATAATAATAATAATAATAATAATAATAATAATTATTATTATTATTATTATTATTATTATTATTATTATTATTATTATTATTATTATTATTATTATTATTATTATTATTATTATTATTATTATTATTATTATTATTATTATTATTATTATTATTATTATTATTATTATAATCAGCTGTATTAAACTTATAAACTTCTGATTACATGCAGCACAGCCCTGGGCAGGTGCTGGGTGCTTAGTCAATGGGGATCTGTGCGCTATACGCTACAGTCTGTACAAATATCCGCATTCCCATGACCACCCGAGCCAGGCAGGGAGGTGTATATGCTGTTTATTAGTTGAGTATTAATCACTGGTGTGAGAGGACCAAGGTCGTAGCTTTAGAATGTAGACCTTAAATGTATTCCAGAAAATGAGCAGGCAGGCTATAGTCACACACAAACACACACACTGGCCAACCGGGCCGCCCATCCCTTGTTTGCATCACGCAAGAAAATTAAACAATAAACAATGCTTTGCTTGGCCTCCCATCGCCTCCTCTCCTGTCTGCCCTCCCCCCTCCAATGTGCTGGCCACGGAGTCTTTTACCTATGCGATTATTTCAAAGTCTAGACGAGGTTGGAAACGCAAAAATGGAAACGTTAACAACACTTGGCGAACCAAGTATATGTATATCCAAGCCGTCTTGTTATTTTTTTTCTTCTTTCGATTTGTTTCATCATCAATCCAGGAATATTCTGGGCTAGACTCAACTTGCCTGCCTCAGTGTGTGTTTGGGTGTGGCGTGCGCAGCCGTACTTAGTCGCCGACACCGAACGATCGACCCTTGCCTCCTTTGGAAGATTCCAATGTCCGGGGTATCCATCATTAAACGCCGTCGCATGTATGCAGTAGAAGACGAGAGAGAAGTCGTAATGTTCGTAATTCGTCATCCAGATATTGCTCCTGCACCGCATGGCCCAAAGGGCATACGATGCGATTGCCGCCTACGACAACATCGGCCGGGGCTTTTAGCTCATAGCGCCCCGGAGATCTTCCTCGCCGTGTTTGCCGCCGCGGTTGTTGGGCTGTGGTTGTGGATACTGCCGACCCGGCCACTAGTCTTGCGCACGCCCGCCGGCTCCTTGCCGCTGGGGTAACCTCGAAGACTATCACCGGTTCGCTTGCCACCGCCGCCACCTCGGACCTTGGTCAAGACGCCCGACGCAGAAGTAGCGCGCATGGGCGAGGTCTGGACCGATTTGACCCGACCGAGTGAGCTGCCAATGTTCTCGACGTCATTCGAGGCGTCGTCGATGACCGAGGTGTAGATGGATGTTGTCGTCGTGTGACTAACAGAGCGCGACTTGCCAGAGTTGGGGGAGTTGGAGACCTTGCGTGCTCGCATGCGCAGGTGCAGCTCCTCGTCAGACTCGGCCGGTGACTGCCGTTGGACCGAAATCACCTCAGTCTGTTGCTGGACGCCGCCGTTCTCCTCCTCGATCGCGGACCGGTACACACCACCGCGGCTGCTATACGGGTGGTGCCGAGTCTTTCGAGGTTGCCCTGGGGTGGGGGCCGGCAGGTAGTTCTCCTGGTCTGGCGGGGCATTTGTCCTCTCGTTGTCCACCTCGCCCAGCGGTGTCCTATTCGAAGGGCTGCGGTTGGGAGGCGTCGAGGTCTTGCTGGGGCTGCGGCCGATGTTGGCCTTTTGCATGGCGCGGATGGGTGTGCTGGGCTGCGGGTCTGCGGCGGCCATCTCCTTGCGCAACTTCCTCTCGATGCGCTCCTCGACCCACCACTCGCGGAATGTACCCTGGTTGAGGTGGAGCCAATGCTGCTGCGGGCCTACGACCATCCCAGGTCGCATGAAGCGCATGTACGCAATGACCTCGTTGGCGGTGAAGCCATACCTGTAGATAAGGTAGGCCCCGATGAGGCACCCCGTGCGGCCGAGTCCGGCCTTGCAGTGAACAGCAATGCCCTTTTTCCTGACGGTGATCATCTCGTGGGCGAGTCTGATGAACTTGCGCACCGTGGCCATGGCCGGGCAGGTGCCGTCTTCGAATATCATATCCAGGTGCTGGATACCCAGGCCCTCGAAGTAGGATGGGGAGTACAATGCCGAGTTGAGTCGCACCACCAGGCCGATGTTGCGCTCGGAAAAGTGGGAGAGGACGTTCTTGAAGGGCTGAGGCAGCGTTGGGTGTGCGTCAACTGCGTCAAGTGTCTTTGGTACGGTTGCCCAGAGGTCCGAGTCCTCTGGTATCCTGGCAACTGGCTCCTGCTGGGGAGAGGCGAAGGCCAGGAAGCTGGGTGTGATCCAGTTGAAGTCGCCGTGCTCCACCCTCTCGAACCTCTCATACTCATCCAGGTCGAAGTCCTCGAGGGCACAGACGCCCTCTTCCTTCGCCTTCCACACTCCGTAAACGACATCCTGCACGGTGATGCCGTAGTCGGCCTGGCTATACCCGGCGTCCCGAAACGGCATCAGTGGAGGGTCAACCTGGGCAATAGGCGCCAGGGCCAGGTGTGGCGGCCAGGACTGAATCAGGACCATGTAGCAGGCCAGCAGGGCAGAGGCATTGGCGCGGCCTGGGGCGGAGGTCAGCATCAGGGACGGGCAGGCAAGCGCGGGGCCGGGGATACATACTTCTCGGGTCGGCCCTGCTCCAGAAGACGACGGGGCGGTCCTTGTTCTCCTTCGCACCCAGGATCTCGTGGAACTGGAGGGCAAATCTGTAGAGGTGGCCAATGTGGAGCGGGCCAAAGTCATGGTGGAAGTTGTTGTAGAGCAGGGTGTCGTCTACGGTGAAGTAGTAGGGCTGCTTGTAGGATGATTTTGGGACGGCCTGGGGCCCGTTGCCAGCCCTTTGGGAGCGCTTTGTGGGGGATCTCACTGGCCCGTCTGGGTAAGGGAAGAGGGTATCCTCATTTGGGGGATGGATATAGGATGCGAGATACAGGCGGTCTTGGGAGAACGTTAGTAAGTGTACTGGACAAGGCTGATTAAGCAGGCAGCCGGGCAGGACAGGGGCAATTGGCGCCCCTCGACCGTCATTGACAGCGTCAGGAGTAAGAGGAGCTCCCATCATGGCCGGGTGGAATGTTGTTTGGTGAGGGTATGGGTATGGGTATGGGTATGGGTATGGGTATGAATACGGATACGGATATGGATATGGGCAAGGGTCCCAGACGCGACACAAGAGGAGGGCGCAAATGAGGGGGTTGGTTTGCAGCAAGGACGAGGACGTACCTGGGATGTACTCGATGATCTGGCCGAGGTTGGAGCTCTTGGAAGGACCCATGGCCGCTGACGCCGTGTGTGGCTCAATGACTCTGGTCTTGTATAGTGGCTTGATGTCGGGCCCGAGGAAAGCGAGCCGGCTGCAGCTGCTGGAGTGTGCAGAGTGCAGAGTGCAGTGTGCAGCGTACAGAGTGCAGAGTGTGCAGGGTTAGAGCTCGTAAGGATACAGGCGTGAGCAGCTCTGCACTCGGAAGAAATATACGGCGATCAAGACCCGGGAGTGCACATGTGTGTGATGTCTGGTGTCAAGCAGCGCAGTATCGCAGGTCCCAAGGTGAGTAGGGCCTCGGGATGTCAAGGTGAGAGAGACGTAGGTGCGGAGGTGAGGTGAGGAGGCGAGCAAGAGGCTGGGGAGGAGCTGACAGGAGCGAGAAGCAAGCCGCACACGCTTATGCAAGAGGCAGGGTGAGACTGGGGTGGAGGATGTGGAGGAGGAGAGGAGAGAAAGATGCAGATTGATGCTCAGGATGAAGCCGGGCAGGGTGGTAAATATGAGTTTTCCCAGCGGTGTGTTCAGATGGCAGAGAAACACAGGTGCATGTTGTCATAGCCCAGCAAGAGAGAGAGAGAGAGGGTTGTGTGTATTGCATGGTTGCACGGTAATACAGAGAGAGACACACACACAGAGAAGAGCTAGCTTAAGCTGGTTTGTTATTGCCTGGAGCTGGCTGTCCCCGTTGCCTCGACTGCAGGCCAATGGCGGCCCTTGTCGCGATGGGCCACCGTCCGGGGGTCCTTTTTTAGGCGGTCGCTTGCTGTCGTCCAAGCAACCAACTCCATCATTTCTGGTGAGGCCAGGCGGCCGGGCGGGTATCACTGCGGGCCTGCGGCGTGAGGGCCAGGCCCGTTTTCCAAGCCCAAGCCCCCGGGACCCGCACCAGGAGCTGAGCTTGCTGAGGTCCCATGAGCCCGGCATGAGCCTGGCATGAGCCTCCTTCCAAGCTTCGCCTGGCCCCACCCAGCCAGGCCTGCACGCTTACTCGGTGCCCAGCTGCTTAAGCGGGAGGCTGGTGTTCCTATCTTATCGGGCCCGAGCAATCAACCTCACACACAGCCTTGACAGCCTCCGCAGCTGCGAACTGCAACTCTAACTGCAAACTGCAAACCGCATCTGCATCTGCATCTGCAACGGCAAACAGCAAACTCCAATCAGATCCTCCTCACCCACACCCCCCCGGCGCCGGATCGACACCTGCTCGCACATAAGACCACTCAATTCGAAGCCTCCCGCTGCAGCGCCCCTGCTGCTGCTGTCCCAACAGACACTCGGTCCTCGAGAAACCCCCCGTTCCAGATCCGTGCCTGTTCTCGCTCTTCCCCACACAGCACCAACATGGCCTCTCACCCCGACCCAGACTTCCCCTGCTCCTTGTAAGTCGCCATGACTCTTCTGTCGTTTCCCATCTTTCCTCTTTTTGTCTGCTGTCAGACCTGGGACTCCTTCGCTGAGAGATGCCTGTCTCGTCTGTTTGGGCCCACAGCCAGGTCGACGTGCCCTTCCCGACTCCTCGTCTGGCCTCGATCGCAATCAAGGCTATAACCGTCGACAGCGAGCTGTCACCCCTGGTCCGCAGGGAATTCTCTGCCGTCCGCCTCGCCTCCGCGTCTGGCGGTGTCGCTGCTGCTGTTCATGGTCATGGTGGTGATGATGTCACGGGTCAGAACGTCATGAGGGTGCTATACAAGGCCACCACAAACCGGATGCTGCGGGTCTCTGTCAATTCTTTCATGGACTGCCTATCACTCATCCTCGAGGTCATGGAGCGGCTCGATGCCGATGTGCTCGAGTCCAGACCGATCGAACCGCAACCTGGGCCCTTCCGCTGATTCCCAACACCCCACACTACCACGTCACGTCACATACCACAGCTCCACCCCGAGGGGGATGGTCCGAGAAAAGCTGGAATAGAAAGCCTTGCCTTTTTTCTCTCTATCTCTGTCTGCACTTGCGTGTTTAAGAATAGGCCCCGTCAGAACCTTTCTATTCCTCTAGGCGCAGCACGCACCGCGTACCCCTGTCGCGCGAAGGAGTCGCGACAGTCAGGGCTGCCAACACGCGCCCCACCGGCACTAGCAGGGCCCCCATGGAAGCCATGCCTGAAAATCAGGACTTCGTGACCGTCACCTTGCTCTTGTCTGATGCACACTGCTTGTCAGCCGCTCTGCAAGCTCTTTCACTCACGCGCCTGGCATGGACTCGTCATGTCCTGCTCTGTGTTCGGGACCCTAAGAAACATTCCGGACTCACAGAAAGCCACGTGGTCCCGGATGTGTTCGGCCTTCTCCTTGGTCTGCGGGTAGTACCAAGCCGCATTCTCCAGCTTCCTGCCGTCTGCATGGATGCTGTAGTAGCTCGCATCCCCCTTCAAGGGACAGTGGGTCGAGTGCTCCGTCTTGGACAAGTTCTCAGTCTTGACAGATGCCGGTGGGAAGTAGACATTTCCATCAACCTCCTCCCACGTGTCCGTCTCTGCGAGCACCGTGTCCCCGACGGTGGCTTTGGCGTGCCCAGAAGGCATGATGATGAAGAAGAAGATCTTGACGCGGCGGATGAATCTGTCGATGTTGAACTGTATATGCGTATGAATCGGTCGTCAATGTCCGGAACTGACTTGTCGAGACTGTGAAACCACTTACTTCCCTTGACTTAATATGAAATAGCAAGCTTAATCAGCCGCCTCTGACCACAACTGCGGGGTAGGTCTTGGGGGCCGGGATACACGGACGTGTGCATAGTTAGCCATTTCTCAGACGGCTAGAATAGTTGGAGCAGGTGAGGAAACATAGAATCTGCGTTACATGACCGCAGCGTACTTGAAGGTCTTCCATACCATGGAGGCCTAGGTGGAAGGTCGCAACAGGACTGTTGGACAACTCCATGTCCTAGTCCAGAGATAGAGGCAATCGATACTCCCCGGGCTACCTGCACCGTTCATTCCATTCTATCCTGACGTGTAGTATGCATACCGAATAAGCTCCGCCTACGTATGTCTCCTGTTCTGCAAAAAGGAGAAGACAAAAACAAATGCGCAAACCGCCATTCTGATGTCAAACGCCATGCCGTGCCCTGCGTGCCTGAATGCCTGAAAGTACTCTTGTGTAAACACATACCACACACCATATGCTCACCATATACACTTACTTACTCGACCACATCGCGTCCGCCAAAGCACGTCTCCTCGAAATTCGCAAGCTTGGGCATCTCGTCTTGCACCTTAAGGAACGTCTCTAGCTCGCACCACCCGTCGACCCTGCTGGCATCGCACTCGGGAAAGCTCAGGCCCAGCGGCACCGTCCGCTGGTTCAGCACGAAGTGGATGTACTTGGTCTCGCCGACGCCGTCGCCCTCGCCCTCGATGTAGCCAGTCCTGTCCGCCTTCACCGGCTTGGGCGCCCTGATGACCTCCATGTCCAGCCTCGCGCCGAACGGCGTCAGGTGCGAAACCGTGAAATTGTGCGGGCCCGGGTAGGCCTTGGGCGACAGGGGCGGGTCGTCCTTGAACTGCGTCAGCCCCATGGCAGCCAGCACCGAGATGATGTTCGTGTCGTGACTAAAGTCTAGATATAGAGACTGATTCAATGGGAACGTCTCGGTGCTGCTGTCGAGGGTCGTGTTGATCTGTGAGCCCGAGTAACCCAGCGTGTGGTTTCGCAGTCTGGCCATCACTTCTTGCTGATATCCGATGCCGACGGCTCGCTGTGCGTGAGCTCGTTAGCTGGTGGTGCTTCTGTGAGAGAATCTATGCTGACACAACTTTACCCCGGTTTTTGACTGGAACCCGCTGTCCCCGGAGAAGAAGAGGTCTGTTTCCTCGGGTCAGCTAGAAATTGGAGGCGGCCGGTCGAAAACAAGTATCGGGCTCAGACACTTGCACAAGAAGCACGCACCAACTGAGTAGCTGAAATGGATCCACTCTTCATAGGTGAAGAGATTGCAGAAACGACTGAAGCCGTAGGCCACCTGATGTGTATTATGTCAGTAACGTCGACGGAAAGGGCACCCCCAAGGCTTGAGAAGGCCATGGACTTGATCTAATCCACGGTTCAGGCCCACTTACCGTCTCGTACGGGCACATGTTCTGAGCCGCGTACGTGTCTTCAATGGTCCAGTCGTAGCCTTGGATCATGCTGCTAAGGCGAGCAGTCGCTGAGGCAAGTCAGCTTCAGACCAACGCTCACGGGTCATGACCATAGGAAAACCTTACCCTTTTGCAAATAAATCTGCACCCACTCGATCGTGGCGTTCCTGCCACCATGGTCGAACTCGCCATTCGGGCAGTTCTTGTAACCCGCCAGCGAGTTATTGAAGCCCTTCTCCTCAATGATGACCTCTATAGTGGCGTTCCTCGTCCACTCGAGCCCGAAGAACCCGGCGACAAAGTACTCGGCCGACTTGAGCATCCTGTCCTGCGTGGTTGTCCGCACGATGATCCTGCTGTTTGGGTTGTACAGCGACGAGTACATGTACGAGTGCAGGATTCCCGAGTCGAACAACTCCTGCCTGCCCTTAGGCACCAGGATCTCGGCGCCGAGGGCGTAGCTCCAGTCGTTGAGAAACTCGAGCGGGCCGGAGGCCTTGAAGCCGGAGCCGGCCTTCTTCGCGGCGGCTATCCGCTCGCCAAAAGTGACCACGTTGGAGCCCGTGCCACCGGTTGGGTAACGCGAGCCGTGGCGAGAGAGCATCTGCACCTGGACAATTTCGGCCCCTGCCGGAAGGGGGTACTCTCGGACGCCGAAGCCGGGGGACGGCGTGTAGGGCGAGAGAAACCCCATCATCTGGAAGATGCTCTCGTTCTTGGACGACATGCCCTCAATGGGGATGCCCGTCTGCAGGGGTTGGTTCGGCACATAGGTCGCCGTGGGGTTCAGGGTCCACGTCTGGGCCAGGAAGGCCGGCGCCCCAGTCGCGGTCGGCCCAGCCCATAGCTCCGGTGAGGTCTGGAAGTACTGGGGGACCTTTGGGGTTGGCTCGCAGCCACAGTCCGAGCCCGGGCGGGAATGGAAGCCAAAGACGCCGGGGTTGATTGCCAAGTTGAGGGCCACAACGACCAGGAGGCACGAGATGATGGTGATGAGAATGGCTCTGAGGTTGACGTTCCGCAGGCGGGTGGGAGGCTCGGGCTGGTATGCCGGAGGCTGCTCCTGGGGCGTGTCGGACCCGTCCTCGCCATAGTCTTCTCGGCCCTGGACGAGCTGGTAGCCCTGTGCCTCCTTGGGCTTCAGGCTCAGGGGTGCAGGCCGCATCTTCAAGGTCGTCTTGTGAATGGGCCCTTCAAATCCGTAGTGCGAGCGCAGGTCCTCTGTGTGGAAGTCGTCGGTGAGTTGGAGGCTCAGGCGGGGCGTGCCAGAGCAAGCTCCCGAGCGCACGGGCCGCCTGTTGCTATATTTACCTGGGGCCTCTGTTGGTCCCCACTCAATATTTCGACATCGTGGATAGGAATGTGAAGGATTTCCATCTGCCTGCCTACGCGCTCCGAGATAGACCTGGCTCCTCTTCCGAAGACACGCAGCTGGAGCAAGGCTGGGCACCGTCGATGTTTAGGCTGCGCGTTCCCGTGACAAAGAAAATGACATTTCAGCTGACCTGTCTTTGAGCTTGATCAACCAAGAGTTGATTTGCCAAAGCAGAATGCAGTCTCCACGAGTCATTCGAAACACCCATCCTCCGTCATCGATGCCGGGCAAGCGTCAAAAGGAGGATATAATGGCAGCGAGCGATACGGCGCGAACGGCACGGTTCCTAGACGGGACGGCATGTTACCCGCTTTCCAGATGTTTTGTTCCGGACGGCTGCGGCAACCAGGTTCAAGTACGCCTCATTTACAGGCTCACACCGCCAGGAACAGCTAGTGCTGCAAGTCGTACCACCGCCATGCGGTGTTCCCACAGGGCTCCAGGCCGCTGGACTTCCAGATGGGTAACGAGATGACGCGCAAGTTGTGCGTCAGGTGCTCAGAGTCTGAAAGCACTAAATCTTGACGTTTCCTCTGGCGTACTTTCTTGTGCTGGAGTGGGAAGTTGCAGAGGATCTATTGACGTTGTATGCCAACATGACGCGACCCGTCGGGCAATTCTGAGAAATATGATTGGTGCTGGTCAAGACAGTGAAGGCAGCGAGCACTCTCACTTGCGGGTAATTGATAGTCAGGCACGACTTGAGGCCGAAAGTTTTAGTGCATGAGCAGGGCAGGAGGAAGCAGTTGGAGGGAACACCTTCGCCGAACGTGAGCTGGGAACTATTGAGACTTATCAACAGGACCGCCATTGGCTGAAGTCTTGCCGTGCAACCTGAAAGTTGATGGCTGTCAGGCGATGATTTGGTGAGCAGTACAAGAGACCGAGGCAAAGAGACGATTCTGGCGCCAAAGCAGTATGTTCGACTGGCCTATTTTGATGCTTCCGGTATCAAGCATGGAGACTGCATGGATTCCAGACAAGGGAACATGCGGCAATACAAGTGAGCGGTGCTGCTCCCTCTTAACACTTGGTTCATAAGTGCTAATGCAGTGTTAGACTGTCATGTACAATCATGACCATTGGAGAACACAGGATTCCATTCACCTTCCCACAGTTAAGCTAGGTAATAAGGGCTGGGGTAGTTGTTGAGTTGGTGATAATTAGTCAATACCTGGTATGATCAGCTGTTTGGAATACCCCTTCTCTAATATTTTTTCCTTGAGTTCCTGGTCCACCTTACTGCTCGCCACAATTGGCGTTTCTGACAATACTCCCAATACATGCTGATGGACTTGTGGGAGGCCGGCATAAGTTAGTTAAGCTGTATAATAGACCAATCTCCCCAGTTCCCGCTTTAGGCTGAAGGGGGATACAGGAACAGCGCCTTGACGTACACTTTACTTCTCACCGCTACCCACCAAGTAAATTCATGGGCATGAGCCGGCCAATCGCCCTACGCATTTTGTCGACGGACGGATGGGATTGAGCTTGATGCAGCGGACAGGCAGGTTGCATTGCCGGGGATCGCAGCTGGCAGCCGAGCAATTGTGGCACTTCTGCGAGCTGCAATGTACGACCTGCCCCATGTGGGCTCGGTGTATCTTGTCAGGGCGCATCAAAGCCAGGAAATCAACACTGAAACCTCTTTTTAGGGGCAATTCTGCTTCACAACATCTGCATATGCAGAGGGAAAGGGGCGGGGGGTTGCCATTTGATATATACACGCCTACCCGTAGCCCTAGTAGCCCTGTCCCAGGGGCGGCCAGCTTGCAAACATTGCAAGCCTCGAGTCAATTGAATCCATGATGGTGTCCATCATCAAAAGGGAGCCAGCACCAGGGTTGCCAACTCATGATTGTCTGTCTGGCCGGGCACCCGCAATGAGAGCTGCACCCTAACATAGGCCCTCGAGGTGCTGCTCAAAAGGCCCATCACAGCTTCGACGGGCGAGGCTTGCCCCGATTCAACCTTGACTGAGGGTCTACCTTCCGGCTCCTCCTCCGCAACAGCCGACACGGAGCTTGTTACGGTAGCACGAGCGGACACATGGAAAATGGAGCAGCGGACATGGACCTCTCGATCAAGCTCGAGCCGAAAGCCAGTTCCGTCGAGATCAGCGATTAGCGATCATCGCGCGGGAGCGTGAGTGTGGAAGCTCGGGGGAGGTGACGTTGACGGGACGGACGGTCGAGGATCCCCAGTTGTCATCACGTGTGCCGGCCCCCATTTCTGGTCCAGCTTGCCAGCTTGCCAGCCCATGTCATCGGCGCAAGGGGGACGCCCCAAGGCCCCAGGCCAGATCCGGCCGGTGCCCCTGAAGCGAGTGACAGACGGCATTGAGAAATCTGACGGCATCTCATTGGACTCGGTCGCCGTGTTCCTTATCTCTTGGCAAAGACCCGCCTCTGCAATTAGCCCGAGAGCTTGTTTCGACCTGACCGGGGCCTGCGCATATTGGCAGCCTTCACTACACGTTAGTCGGCACGCACAAGTGGGACTCTTGGGTTGCTTTATCCCCCTTTCCCTGGCCTGCCTGGCGGAATTTGAAATCGCGAGGGTGAGCGGCAAAGCTGGGGTGCATGATGGGAGAGATAGGCTTCTGCTCAGCCCTGACCCCGGGGTCTGATCTGGACACAATGACACAGAGCGTGGAAGAGGGAGAGAGAGAAAGAGAAAGAGGGTTGCGGTCCCCCTGTCCCCGACTGGGTTCACTGATCAGGCCATGCGCGCCGTCTTGGGTGCTTGAGATGAAGCCCAACAGCAACCTTAAAATTAAAAACAGCGCACGCAGCACGGTGGGCCATTCCGGCACCCTATTCCTGACACTCTCAGATGGTTTGCCAAGCTTCTTGGACCTGAGCATGCGAGCCTCTTGGAACGGGGGCCAGGTCGAATCAGCATGCATTGCTGAAGAAATTTACAATTTTGTGCTACTGGGTAGATGCCGGGCATCGGAGAGGGGAGGCGGGTGCGGGTGCGGGTGCGGGTGCGGGTGCATCGCCCCGGGCGCTTCAGGACATGACTGAATTGTCTGACATTGACTGTGTGCTCGGGTGGCCTGGCTGCCCTGGTGGCTGATAGATAAGTGGTGATGGGTTTCGTGGCGGACCATTTCGGGATGCTGTCTTGCAAGATTGTTAGATACGAGCGCGGAAGGAGATATGATAAACAGAGTGGGCACGCCTCGAATGAGCCGCAACAGTGTCTTGCTAACACCAAGGACAAATGGTTTGCTAATTGATTCAGCCCTGTCCCCAGTTTTTGGACCCGGGGCAGACCGAGACGTCAGTAGACGAGGACGGGACCTGGCCTGGACCCTTGAAAACGGACGGCAAGGCATATGGAGATGTCTTTGTTGATCGCAGCATACACACATACTCTTTCTCCCCGGGTCCGCTTCCGCGTCTGCGGTTGTGCAGACGTGCTCTGGCCTAGAGGCAGAAAGACACGATCGCCGAGGGTGTTGAACGCGGTCGGGTCGGACCCGTCCGGAGACGTTGAACACACCCTTCCACGAGACTGTGGTACAAACCTGTCTGCCAATGCAGTGTCATGCTGCTGCCCAAGAAGAAGCAAAATTACCCGTCTCTCGCATGGGCACAGCGCGAGCCTCAAAGCAAACAAGCCCATCACAAACGTAGACACGTCTCTACCACTTGGGAGGATTCGACGCACGTAATGAGCCTGCGGGCCATCTCTAGAACTCAAATCATCGACAAACCTGTGGCCGATCCAGCCTGTCAGCCTGGCCGATGGGCATCCGATCCTGCTGGCTGCAACTCGCCCATGTCCGACGCCCACGCATTCACCTTGCCCGATCCGGCACTCAGCACCCTTGTCGCCGAGCCCCCACAGGCGCCCTGCGTGTACCGTAGCTTGCGTAGCAAAGTGTAGTCGATGCCGCCGCGCCTTGTCTTTTCTTCTTTGCTTTGGCATCCTGCACGTCAAACCCCCAACTGATCTGAATGATTCAACTAGAACAGACACGTTGCATGATGCACACGCCTCCCGCTTTCCCCCTTCCCCTCCAGACTGAATGGGCGAAAGGGAAAGGGGTCTTCTCGCCACCTGTCTCTCTGGAGAACCCGCACCCCCCAATGTCTCGCCCTTGTCTGCTTTCAAGCCTCGCCTACGATCAGATGTCAGCCGATGCACGACGTTGGAGCCTTTCCCACCGCTGTGGGTGTGCCTGGCCCGCCGACTACGGAACGGGCGCTGGGGCGGAAGTCGAGCCACCAAGCAGCCACTGACCGGAAAGCCCTGAGGGCCGGAGGCGCACCGAGCTGGGCCGGCCGTCGAGGGAACCTAGACGGTTTCTCGGTTAGCTCATGGGCCGGGCAGGATACTAGGTATGTAGAGAGAGCCTGAGCACGGTTCCGTGTCTGCGCGCGGGTGGGAGAATAGCAGCATGTCGGTAGTAGATCTCATGTTGAATTGGAAGTACTCTGGTCAGCCCTAGCACTATGCATACGGTCTCGAGACAGTAGCACACTTCAATGTGGACGGCTGTCGGCAGCCGTCACACGACAACCCCAGGGCGTCGTATCAGGGTGGCCATGAGCTGATGGCTTCACCAAATCCACCCTTCCGTGTGATCAACACGGCGTGGGGTATCCTCGATAACGTACCCAGTCCTCGCCCCCGTCCCCTACCCCAGTCACTGGTCTCGCGGCCTCCTCAAGCCTTACCGGAGGGTGAATATTATTCTGCCTGGGGTTCCTGGGTAGATAGTCTACCTGCCATCCGACCTACTGGGAGACACTTACCGGCACCACCGCTGGTCTGCTCTCCTCTTTCTGTAGCGCCCCCCCCCCCCTTCCAGAACACTGCACAATCTGGCGAAGACACAAAAAACCGTCCTTCTACGCTCAGACGGGCCCGTCGAAAGCAGGAGACAGGACGCCCAAACCGTCTACAGCAGGGTGGTCTGCAACAAAAGGAAAAGGTAGGGATAGCAAAGGGCACCTGTCTAGGCAGCCTCTAAATCTCTAGCCTCTCGCACAACCCACGTCTGAGTCGCCCACGCCGACCCGGACAAGTTGCCCCAAACGACGGTCAAGCCAGCCCAGCTTGGTGGTCCCAGGACTGGCTGCAAGAACCGGCTGGCCTGGCTCTGGCTAATCTCCAGCGACTAGCGGGGGTGAGGGAGGGTTGCTGCTGGCTTGTCTGGCTTGTGTGTGCACCCCCAGGACAAGAACCCGGCGACTTTTCTTCCTCGCACCTTTTTCGAGATCAAGCCTCACAACCCGCATCGACGTCGAGACCAGGGCCCCCTGTGTTAGTCGCCCACGCACCTCTCTCCTTCCTGGCCCACTGCTTATCCACCGAGATCACCAAGAACGCATGCCTGGTCCGTCTTGGTAGCTTTCGTATATTACTACTCTTATCCCGTCGTTCCACCCTGCTTGGCGTCTCCTTGACTGTTGCCCTCTTTCTCTTGACTTTACCGAGTGGCCTCCTGCCGTACGCCATTACACCCTCGACAGCTCTGAGTCGCGGCACCCGTACGATCCATAAGGGCAAAGCTTACCAACTTTGCTCCTCACCTCACCTCATCTCTCATCACCTCACCCGCCACCCACCCCTTCGCCCTCCTCACGAACTGAGTGGTGATAACGTCAGCCTCGCCAACAAGGACCAATTCACTCCGGCACCATGTCGTACTCATGGATCGGGGCACCGGCCGTTTTCAACGGCACCAATGCCGAGACCGGTGGTGATTCTGGTGTGTACAGTCGCATCCCAGGAGGAAACGGCGTGCTTTCTTGCTGCTGCTGGCTGTCGTGTCGTGAGTTGCTGGCGGTAACTGACCGTTTTATCTAGCCACCGAGAACCTGAATCAATGGTATCAATCTGGTGACCAGGCCTTCATCATTGTGGCCTCGTGTATGGTGTTGATCATGATGCCCGGCATCGCCTTTCTCTACTCGGGCCTCGCACGAAGAAAATCCGCCCTTTCGATGATCTGGGTCGTCATGATGTCCTTCTCTGTCATCATCTTCCAGTGGTACTTCTGGGGCTACTCGCTCGCCTTCAGCTCCGTCGCCACCAACGGCTTCATCGGCGACCTGCACCACTTCGGCCTCATGAACACCCTCGCCACGCCCTCGCCGGGCTCCCCGCTGATCCCCGAGCTCCTGTATTCCTTCTACCAGATGCAGTTCTGCGCCGTCACCGCCGCCCTCGTCGTTGGCGCCACCGCCGAGCGTGGCCGTGTCCTCCCCGCCATGGTCTTCACCTTCTTCTGGGCCACCCTCGTCTACTGCCCCATCGCCTGCTGGGTCTGGAACATCAACGGCTGGGCCTTCAACTACGGCGTCCTCGACTACGCCGGCGGCGGACCCGTCGAGATCGGCTCAGGCATGTCGGCGCTCGCCTACTCTTGGGTCCTTGGCCGCCGAAACGAGAAGATGATGCTCAACTTCCGCCCTCACAACATTTCCCTGATCCTCCTGGGCACCATCCTCCTCTGGTTCGGCTGGCTCGGCTTCAACGGAGGCTCCGCCTTCGGTGCTAACCTCCGCGCCACCATGGCCTGCTGGAACTCGTGCCTGACCGCCATGTTTGCGGCCATGACCTGGTGCCTCCTCGATTTCCGCCTGGCCAAGAAATGGTCCCTTGTCGGCTGGTGCTCCGGTACCATCTCTGGTCTCGTGGCCGCCACCCCAGCGTCTGGTTTCATCCCCCCTTGGGCCTCGGTCGTCCTCGGTGTGGTGACCGGTGTGTGCTGCAACTTCGGCACCAAGATCAAGTTCCTGGTTGGCATCGACGACTCCCTTGATGTGTTTGCCGAGCACGGCATCGGCGGCATCGTCGGCCTCATCTTCAACGCGCTCTTCGGTGCCGGCTACATCATCGGTTTGGACGGTGTCAACACTGGCGTAATCACTGGCGGCTGGCTCGACCACAACTACAAGCAGCTGTACATCCAGATTGCGTACATCGTGGCGTGCTCCGCCTACGCCTTCGTCGTGTCCGCCATCATTGCCAAGATCATCGACCTCATCCCCGGGCTGAAGCTTCGGGCCAGCGAGGAGGCTGAGTTGCTGGGTATGGACGACGACCAGCATGGCGAGTTTGGTAAGTGTCTGTTCCGACTTGAGTTGTCTTTGCTTCAAGGCCGTCTTTCTTTGGCCTTTGTGCTGACCCGCCCGCGCCAACAGCCTACGACTATGTCGAGGTCCGCCGAGACTTCCTTGCCTGGACTCCCGCCCAACAGGAGCAACGCATCGATGGCGTCGGCCTGGTTCCCCAGCACGGTATCGAGGAACACCAGATGCTGGCGAACGGCACCGCCTCCGCCTCTCGGGGCAGCGAAGAGGCGGAGAAGCGTGCGATCGGATCGTCCGATAGATCCAACAACGACCGGGCCAGCAACGACCGTGTCGCCAACGAGAGGCCACAATAAGAGGCGCCTCCGGGTTTCTACTTTTCTTCCGGCGGCTTTATTAATACATTATGATATTTGAAGATTGATCACTCGGTTTCGAGCAGCGTGCTTAAGGGATAGAGAACACTGCGGGGCGGGATTTACTGGCATTGGCGTGGGGGGTGGGGGGTTACTTGTGTTTTCTAGGGACTCTTTGGACTGGGGTGCGAAAAGTTCGAGTGATGCTTATGCTTTCAGGCTCACGCCCATCTATTACTCGAGCGTGTGGACCGCTCTCGGGCACCCCTTGCGAAGTTGTCGCTTGGTCAGACTGGCCTTTCTTGAGTTTTGTCCAAATATACCCACTTTACACTTTATAAGTGTGTTGAAGCAGCCTGTTTCTGGAGACGGCCATAGAAAGTGTTGTTATGCCCGTGTTCTAGTCCGTGTTCTAGTCCGCGCGGTGCAACCAGAATGTCGAAAATCCCCGGAAGCCAGTTGAGTCCTACAGCCAGAGACAGGGGCTGCCGGCTGGCTACCCACCCGCTCGTCCACGTCCTCCTCGATGGCCTTGGTTGACATGTGCCAATTGGTTGCGAAAGACCCATGCCAAGATCAACTTCGAAACCGCCATCGTCAGCTCAATCGAACAAATAGACCCCAGGCCAGTCAGGTCCGCGGCGTGTGCAGCCCCCGTTGCGCCCCCAAAGACGTCGAAGAGTTCTTGACGGGCAGGCCGGCCGACCGACCATGTAAATGCCTCGATTATACTGGACAATTACGGGATGCCAAGGAAGGGGGCATTTCCTTATCTCGGGAGGACAACCCTGCAGCTCAAAGCAAGGGACGCAGTCGGCGGTACACTAGTGGTCGGCGGCGGCTTCTGATGGTTGGCCCCTGGGCAGTCGGTCGTCATCGGGCTGGGTGACGAGTACGGCGATGTTGGTGTTAGACTACTAACGCCCTGCGACAGCCCTCAGCTGGCCCATCGATGGACATTTGAAGGGTGTGTTGGGCCAGGGTGGCGGTGATTGGGAGAAAGGGCCAAAGATGGAATCCTTGCCAGCAGAGCAGGATACGCCCAGCCGAGTTCCCCGCGGGGGAGACGAACCGACACGCATGCACGAGAGTGCCGGCATGCAACGCCCCACAGCTGTCCGCCTGTCACAATTCCAAGACAGACATCAACTACCTGCATCTCATATCCAGAGCGCCGGGAGATGGTTTCAACACGGCAGGTTCCCTTATCTCTGGCGCTAGTCGGGCGACACAGCTAGTCCACCTCAGCTTTCACCCTCGCGGCTGGGCAGCAAAGATAAGAGAAGACCTCTACGCTACCCGCGCAGCTGCCGCTGCACAGTGTATCCGCATGAACTGGCCGGAACCCGGCTGTCGGGTCCCAAGACACGGGTTCTCCGTGGGGCTTCCCTGGTGGCCCGGCTCTCACGTCGCCCAGAGTCAGCCTCACTCAACCGCGCGACCTGACGACATTCGTGGTCTCGTGGGGTGATGCGTTCACGCCCTTGAAATTTTGTGGCCCACCCCTCATCCACCACACCTCCCGGCCACCGCGCATCTGGACCATCTGGACCATCGTGGAGAATGAATATAAGGTGTGGGGGTCCCGGCTTGGCGGTCCCCATAGACTGGGTCTGTCTCCAGCTTGTTCCAAACTCGAAGTTTGATATCGTCGACCTCGTGGGAGGTGGCGCGGGCAAGTCGATCTTGTCGGGCAGATGACCTTGCGCTCAAGGCTGCGTCAAAGGGCTAGCATCGGAGCGGCAACAGATCTCTGTTGCTCAAGGTTCGACTCCTGCAGTTCAACTTAGACAGCCCCCGCTGGCCGACAGCCTCACCGCATCAGCCGACCATTTGTCTTGGAAGCACGAGAAGCAGAGGCTACGGGGCACAATCTTGGGCTGCCATCACCCTATTTTAAGCGGGCCGGATCAATTCAAACTCCAGTGGTGTCCCTTTGGCTCGATGCCAAGTGCAGCCAGATGGGCAGTCAGATCCATCAATGCTGGGCCATTCCTGGCAGACTTGCGCTTATTACAGCCCGAGACTCCACGAGGTTTGCCAAACACTCATCGTACGGTGCCATGTAGGGTCGAACAAGCGCTTCCGCGTCAACTTTGGCGCGCCCACAATCGGACCCACAACTCAAGGTCGCACTGCTTCGCGGCAGCCAAGCGAGCCACAACTTGGAGCCGCCTAGTCACGGTTGACCTCCGACCTACCTCGAACAAGCTTGTGCTGGTCATGGTCTCTCTTGTCGACATCCGCTACTAAACCCTTCATCTCTCACACTAAACTTGACCATTCGGACGTCAATTGTCTTGATCAGGATTTGTATTTCCACCCTTTGGTATCACTATGTACAGCCGAATTTGATAAACGACAAAGCCAAGCTACCACTCCCAATTCATCGCTCGGCAGAATTTACTCGACGGCCAAGGAGTAGGCGGTAGTCTTGAAGACGGTCTCAGACCCGGTGAAGGGCTCGGTGCCGGCCTGCAGGCTGGTGATCCAGTTGCTGTTGGCGACGCCCTGGTTCTGGACGAGGTAGGTGAGGAACTCCATCATGTCCCCCGAGAAGTCCTCGACCGGCGAGTCCGCCACGAAAGAGTAGACAGTCGTGTCTCCGTTGGGGCCCTCGAATAACTTGAACGAGGTGGACCCGATAGTCGGCGTGGCGATGGCAGAGCCGGTCGACGAGATGGGGCCTGCGCCGCCGTACGCGGCCAGCCAAACCATGATCTCGTACGAGTTGGTACCGTCCTTGGTAGGGGCGAGCCACAGGTCGTAGGACACATCGGCGACGATGTCGGTGTTGGAGTAGCTGTGCCCCTTGTCAGCCCGCTGGTTGTAATCCGAGGGATTGGGGGGGGGACCCGGGGGGGGGGGACTTACGTCCACTTCCAAGTGGAAGGGATAGACTTGACAGCGCTCAGCTGCTTGCCGACGTTCTCCAGCGCGGCGTTGGAGTACGACTTGACCGAGGTGGAGCCGCCCTCCCAGTTCCAGTTGGTCTCCCATGCGACTTTGTTCCCGTCGACGCTGTCGAAAGAGGTGCACTGCTTTCCGGAGGTGGCCTGGGCCGCGCCCCAGTTGTTGTGGTAGATTGTGTAAGGGCCGGCCACCTTGGATCCGAACGAGTCGCAGGAGATCTCAGTCGCCCGCTTGACCGATGGGGCAGCTGTAACCGAGGTCGCGGCCAGCACGATGGAGGCGATTTCAGTGGTGAACTTCATTTTGGCTCTTTGTGTAAGAGGTGCCTGTCTATGTGCAGTTGGTCTAATACAAGTTTCGACTTTGGATTCGAACGAATGAAGGTCGGCAGCACCAGGGCTTGGAAAGCGGGGAGGGGGGGGGCAGACAGTGGATGAGTAGGGAGACAAGGCTGAAGAGATATCAGGGCCTGCAGAGAAATAAATCATCGCAGCGATCAATTTCGAGAGGTTATATTCTCGACGGGACCCCGACAGGCACCCGGCCCCTGAGCGTGGCTCGGCTGGCCCCGACTCGACGACATCCACATGGAGACCCAAGGCGTGTTTCAAGCAGAGCGAACGCAAATTAAAAATGGCCCACCAATCGCGCTCACTGCCCCGAATGCCGCATGCCCCGATTGATGGGAAATGGTAGTCCATTCTACGTGAGGCCGCTCCGTCTTGATGACACCAGCCAGCCATTCAGAATCCACACCCGGGCCCCAGCCACCCCTAACCACCACCAAAACCCTCAACCTTCATCATCGAATTGCTCAACAACCACATAGCGTGTGGCATCATTTCTTTTCATTAATCTACTCAGAATCGAACGTTTTTTCCAACGATACTATTCACGTTTGGTTTCGCTGGCGCAATGGTCAAACATCGTCGAGTTGGCGGCCCCACACATCATAACACCCCCAAACGTGCTAAGATCTGAGGAGTCTGCCAATTCCTCGAGCATCACGATCTGCTTAGACGAGGTTATCGCCAAATGACCAACAGCGATGTTTTTAGCTACTTCAACGTCAGCAGAAAGCAAGGGCACGTTATCATCAAGTGCCGGCTCGATCTGAATGCCGGGCTCGATCTGATTGCCGGGCTCGAGCCTATTTCGTTTGACCCTGCTGCCGTCGGAAGCGATCCAGACTCCCGAACTCTCAAGCACGACCTACGTTTCCAATATCCTCGAGGGCGCCCAAAGAAGCTTCTTGACGAGCACGTCGAGGCCTTCGATAATCATCTCGAGACTCTATATAAAGAGGACCAGCAGACGATGTTGGAAGCCGCCCGCTAGCCTATGGTCGAGAATCTGGCGGACGCCGGCATAGATTTCGAGATTGACCCAAGCACTCTTCATCGAAAGTTTAACGTTATTGGCTGGTGTAAACGCCTGGAAATAGTCAAAGGAGGAAACAAGCCAGACGACGAGAATGCCTGTGCCGAGCGAGCCTAACACGAAATCGATGGTCGCTGGTGGTGGCGACCCCGCTGGCGACGACGAGTATACTGCTGTGATGAGTGGCACTTCGGCTTCCGTACTGAACGAAGATCCACGATTTGGCGGAAGCCATACCATCATAACGCTTTGTGGGCCGTTAAAGACCTCGCTCGTTGAGCCGAAATCAATGCCCGAGACCTTAATGACCACAAGTTACAATAATTTATAATTACAGTGGCGGGATAACGCAAAATACGAAAGTTACGGAACGGCAAGATATTTGAAAAGCTGCCCTCTTCGGCTCAAATTACCATCCACTGTGTCGCCGTGATCGGGCTCGATTACAAGAAGATGTACTGGTATGAGGTTCAGACCAATAACAATGGGAAGATGGATGCTGTTACGCATAAAGTCGTACACAAAAAAGTCGTAGATGACATCGAGAAACCCACGGGTCTCGAGACTTCATCCTATAGGAGGATGGCGACGGGAGTCATATTTGCAAGAGGTCCTTGATTGGAAATACTACGAGGGCATCACAGCAATAGTCAACGCACACTATTGCCCAGAGACCAACCCTATAGAAGACCGTGCCATCGCCAACGTAGTTAAAGGCACCATCCGGAAGCACCCTCATCGAACGACGGGTCAGCTCCGGGTGTTGGCCTAGGAGGGCTTCAGAAGGGTCAAATACGACTCTATTGACAAGGTCTATAGAGATATGCCCCGGCGATGGGAACAATTTAGAGATATGGGGGGCCAACGAATCACTAAATAAACACCAAGGGTTAATATGTTTAGTGGTGGTGGGTGGCGGAGGCCCGTGTGTGGATTCTAATTCTGGCTGACAGGTCACCTGACGACCAGAAAGGAACATGCCTGCCTTGTGGGCGTCTGTCCTGCACCTGCCTGCTTTTCTTTGGGTCTCGGACAACGTCTACAATTATATCCCGAGCGAGGGCAGCGGTGGCAGCCTCACCAGGGTTCCCTACTGCTGTGCTTCTCCCAATCCTTTGTTTGGAAGATCAAGAAACGCCAAGTCCAAGTCAGCATGTTCATCCGTTGCTGTATGCAGACAAGATCCCTGTGCAGCTAGAACGGTCTTGACTAAGTCCCCAATGCCGTTGCTCTCTTTCGGACAAGCAAGTCTGAGCCTATTCTGCCAAAAGTATAAAAATAATGCCCACTGTCATGCGCAGTGCCTCTCACCATTAATTCGGCCCCTTGTCCCCCAGGACCAGCAATCCCTCCACGACCCGATTCTTGTGGCCAGTCCCCGAGCCACTCGAGATGAAGGCCCCTCAGGAAGGAGGCATACCCGCAAGGGGCTGATGGGGCACCGGAAGACAAAAGAAAGAAAAAACAAGCTCGTCGAAGCTCGAGTTCCGAGACACTGCCGGCGCTTGTAATCCCTGGTCCAGGAGACCCCGCCTGCGCCCCGAGACCCACCCGCCAGGCCGGAAGTGACGCCAATCCGGGCCATGATCGTCGGCCGCACGCGTGAGAAGGACGCGGTCCATCTCGTCATCTTCATACTGTGGGGGTGGCTCACACTTGTGGCCCCGCGCCCGTGCTGTAATTCCCAAGGTCTGCTCGCGGCCTCAATGGTGGGAAATGCTCCTGTCGTCTCTTCTGGATGTGCGCGATGGATGCGCGGATCCCTCCTCTATGCGTCGGGTCAGATAGACGACGATCAATTCAATCGTAGATAAGAGAGGAAGGGCGGAGGCATGCCAGCGAGTCTAGTCCATTACACAAGCCCATTACAAGGCAACCTGACTGGGTAGTTGATTAGGCCCGCCTATCGAATGCCTGTGGGTCGATTGACCGTAGGGGCCAGCCAAATTAGGGTCGATGTGAAAGTGTCCTTTGGCAGCCATCGTGCCACGGTCATCTGGTGACGGCCGAGTAGACAACAATCGCCGACGTCTGCGAGGCGGTCGAATTCCGTCAGGGTTTTTTCGGGTGTGCCGATGGCCAGGGGTGAGTAAGGGAGGAGCACTGCGACGGTGTGTAGACCGAATCCGAGGCTAAACTGGCTTCTTTGCGCTGCAGCTATATCTCGTAATACATGTATGCACCGTGCACCAATGAAAAGAACATACAAAGTCCAATGCCGGCTTGACCTCAGTAAGGGCCAAGGCCGGTCCCGCATCTGTCACATCCGGCTTCATTCTGAATGAGTGTGCCTTCAGCGCTCAACGACTTGTCTGCCGTGAGATTTTCTCATATCCATTGCTTCCAATCAATAATCTAGCACATCATCAGTCCAAATTACAGGTTCTGAGTGATCTCGTAACATGCAGGAGCCATGGCTGGCTCTCAAGTTGTGCCTAAGGTCAAGGAGACTCGAGGCCCAAAAATACACTGCACTGGGCCTGCACTGATATCAAGAGGCTGCCGATAACCCCATTAATCCCGACTGCAAAGGCTTGAGCGCTTGCAAGGCCGTCTCTGCCACAAATATGCCGAGTCAGCCAAATCGATCATGCCTAAATCAGTTGCGGTCATCTTTACACGCGGGAAGACGCCGGATCCAGAACCGGAACAGTCAGTCGTCCAGCAGCCTTCTTAGGCGATCTGCATGTCCGGGAAGTCGATCTCATCGCCATCATCTATCACACCCTCCCAAACTTCCTCGATCTCCTGCTGTGCGAGGTCGTCCAGCATTTCGTCCATGACACCCTCTGCCACCATGTGCGGGTCATGGTCCATACCGACGGTGATATCCTCATCCTCAGGTGTGTCAGTCCATGAGTCTGAGTCGTCCGAGCCCGTCTCACTGTCCGTGACTTTGTACCTCCTGCGGGAATGCATCTTCAACCCAGCAAAGTCGTCCCATAAGGCCGTCTCGCGCCGGTCTCGTCTCCCAATGTCGTACTGCATTACTGTATGGTCTTGGTAGTTCAGAATCAGCCTCCACCTCCTCGGCGGCTCTGGCTCAATTAATCGCGTGCCTCTCTTGCCGACTTTCCGCCGTCGCCTCAGTTCGAGACCTCGCGAGCGGGTCTCAGGCATTGGCGACACTGCTATACCTAACAAGCAGACGTACGGGCGCTCGGCAGTCTTCTCCTCGTACTGGAAAGGGAGCACGGCGTCAACACGGAAGGCACGCCGGGGCACGTTTTCTGCTTGCGGCGGCTTCGTAAGCGTGATGAGTGCTACTCGTCCGCACATGGAACCCATGATCACAAGGTGAAGTTCCGGAATGGTGAGGAGCATGCTGCACCTCTTACCAAACCTCATGTCCCATGGCTCGTCAGCGCCGTTTGTATTCACGTTGTCCAGCATACTGTGATGAGATGTGAGTGCCAGACGTGTCAAGAAGAGCCAAGCCAGGAACAAGGATTAGCATGAAAATACTTACTGGTGGCAGACGACACCAGTGTCAGTTTCGCCAGGGGCGAGCATCTCCACATCTTCCTCGTTGAACCGCAGAAAACTGATGTCTCGCAATAGGTCTTCCCCGTCCCATTTTTGAGCATTCTGCCGGAACTGGCTGATGTTGAGGGGCACGTGCAGGTCGTGTGCTCGCCGCGCCGCGCCCCTGATTCCCGCAAAGTCAACCATTGATTTGGCCGTGGCGAGTTCGGTGAAGTGGAACCCCGAAGAGGGCAAAATTGTCATGGCCAGGCGCACGGGGTTTCTGCTGTCGAGATCGATGCCGTCGTTGGGGTCGTACGCTGGTTTCCAAATCGTATCGGAGAGACGTGGCGTTGCGGCGGCTGTTTCCTCAAAACTGACCAGGGAGGTTTCCCTGGAGACACCATCGGTGTCCTCGCTAAAATCTTTAGATTCAAACGCTGCGATACGGTATTTATGCCTCCTCGAGGCAGCATCGTACCGGACTTCTGCCATGCATTTGGAAATGTCCTGCCAAGAACCACGGGCTGTTTTTGCTCGATGTACACACTTGTCCGGGTGAAGGCCCAGGGCTGCGTGAGCCGTATCAGTCGGTAGCAAATGCGCGTCCATCACTGGCAGCACATTCCAGCCGCGAGCAAAACGATAGCGTCTTCCACCCGGGAACTGAACGTTGTGAGGAGGGAACTTGACAGGCTTCCGAGCGATTTTCCATATATCGGCAACGTAAAGGCAGCCATTGATGTCAATAGCAGCAATCCGGCTGGCATTGCCTTCGGCATCATCGCATATGGCGATGCTGGGTAAGTTGGACGTCTCCACACCAAAGGACAGAACGATTCTCCATGTCCGCTGCCGTGCTTGCAACCTCTTTTGCAGCATGTCAATCTGATGCGAGGCTTCTTCCACCCTCACACGTGTTTGCCGGGCATTAGCCAGCCTGTTCGCCCTGGTTCTCCTGGCGACAGGTCCATCCATCCTATCGGCTAGAGCATTCGACTCAGCTTTAGGCAGTTGCTTCGTGACGGTGCCTTTTCCGCCCTGCGGCAGCGTGCAACTGATGGCCCTGGCGCCTTTCGGCGCATCTCTGTTGCCATTGCCCTTGTGGATAGCGTCGTCGCTCTCCACCGATGCTCCGCCGGCCGCCTCCTTGTGGCCGTTGAGTGCAAACGCGAATACGGTCACCTCATGACAATTTGATGACACCGCTATTAAGCGAGACTTCTTGTGGACTGCCAGGCCCCATGCTGACGCGCCGACGTTTTCTGCGAAAAAATGCCGTGGGTATGGCTGCTGCGGTATTCTTTCTGCCCGTAGTCCGTCGTCCTCCGACTGGTCGCGGTCTTTTTTTGCGCGCCTGTTCCTTTGGATGTATTCCGCGATTGTCGCTGTGTACCAAGCCTCGACATCGCCATTATCTCTGCTGACCACGAGGATCTCTTGTTCCCCCAACTCGCTCACGACCATGTGGTTCATTGCATCTGGGCAGCGAGGGTTGATATTGGCAGAAACATGTAGAGACATTTCAGTCCTGCCATCCTTTGGGTCGAGTATCGCCTCTGGTTCCCCCAGTGCTGTCCTGATACCGCGACTGAGGCGGTAGACATGCACGAAACCCATGTATGCCACGAAATATAAGTTATAATGTTGAGAAAGTGCCGTCAGGTTCATGCGTGCTCTTGACACCCGAGGGAAATCCTCCCACTGGCCGGAGAAGCCGTCCTGGGGGTACGGCTCATTGTCATGCTCGTGGAGCAGGTCCGTGATGTCCTCCCTACAGCCGATGCCGAACCGATCCTCTGCTTTTTGCGAGCCACGGTAATTGACGGTGTAGCCTGGGACGAAGCCCCTTCCGGAGGTGCCCGGCTCAGTATTTACAGCCGGCATTGTATCGAAGGTCACAGTAATGACATGTGGTTATGGTTTGATAAGAAGAAAAGAATAAGTCGGTGGCCAGTCTGGTCGGCGAGAAAGTTAGCGAGAAAACAGACAAGACCTTGCTGGTATCAGGGTGGGACAAGGCCAGGTTGAGCTCGAAAAGGATGGGAAGAATCATGCAGAAGCTCTCAGAAGGGAAGAAGCCAGGGCCACGAGCAACCATGAAGTAGACCAGTGCAGAACCTCAAGGCCAACTGGAAGGCATGGGCTGATTACACTGGGTAGGATGAGGTGCGGAAGCGAGCATCCAAGGTCTAGAACTCTGGCGAAAACCACTCGTCCTCTAGGCCAAGCTCGTCTACTAACCTCCTTCCACCGTATGCTAGCTCTCCCGCAGTGTGTCTCCCAAGATCGCCTGCTGGTGGGATCCTTCAAGAAACATGTCTCCGTTGGGCTAACAGCAGCATGAGCCAGGTTCACATGTCGCGCCGAAAGGCCGTCAACTGATTGTGCGGGCTACACCGCGCAAATGCTGCTTCTGGAAGGTACGGTGGTCGCGGAGAAGTGCATACATCAGCTTTCCTATCCAATGGAAAACAAGAATTCTGTTTTGTTATCCAAGGAGTTGTATGAGATGGGAAAACCGATGAGTTTGACGAAGTTGGGGTTGACGGCCCGTTTGTCCCTCTGGGGGAAGGAGGGGAGCTTTATCACGATAAGGCCCCCAGTAATAACGACACCGTGCCAGATCCCTGTTCTTCGGATCGAGTCCGAAGCTATTGTTCTCTCACCCCGAACCAGCGGACAATAAAACCGCGAGGTTTCAAAGCTGCGTTTGGTCATGCTGTGGAGTGTTTATTCTTGGTTCCTTCCTCTACCGTCTACCCCGTAAATGACTGGCTAATCATGGGTATTTCCATAATTCTCTGCATCCTTTTCCCCATAGGATGCGAGTTCCCTTTCAGATGCATTCCGCCCAAGTATCCAAAACAATTAAACCCAACGCCTTGCAAAACACAGAGGTCATGCCGACAGGATGTCAAGATCCAGAGGAGCTCGGCTTACCAGGATTGAGCCGTAGCAACAAGTGATATGCATGCCCTCCCTGCCCTGCCCCACCCCGCCCTGACCAGCTTCATTCGTGCATCATTCTCATCACTGGCAAGTGTTCAATGTGGACATAAAAGCGCCGTCAAGACTAACGGCACGTGGCGAGCAACTGAGCAGATCAAATTCTCTCCCGACCACCGGCTGCAGTGAATCCAGCACCTCGCGGGCACACTAGGCCCGCATGAGCTCTGTCATGTCCCGCATCCGGTAATCCAGCACCGGCGTCACCCAGTCGTCCTCGACGAGCGAGTACGTCTCCTTCTTGTCGTCCTTTGGCTTGCGCGGGTTGATGGCCCAGTAGCCAAAATCGGCGTTGATCTCCTTGAGGTAGCGCAGCAGGTTGCCCCAGTAGTTCGCGTCGCCCTGGCCGGGATGCTGCGGCGCGCCAAACTCGCCGATCCAGACCGGCGCGACATTGTCCTCGATGAGATATGCCCAGTTTGCCTGCATGGCCCTGACGAACGACGGGTAGGCCCGCTTCGAGAAGCGGCCCTCCATGCTGCCCCACCCGGACCACGCGTACACGTGCGCGCTGTAAACCACCCTGTCGGCGACGTCGAGTGTGACGGGGCGCGACCGGGCCCCGGACAGGTCGTTGCCGGACTCGGTGCCGCCCACGATCATGAGCCAGTCCGACTTGAGCCTCAGCAGCCTGTTGCCCGCCGCCTCGGCCGCCGTCGCCCATCGGTCCCACGACATGGTGCCCCAGACACCGCGCACCTCGTTCCGCAGGTCGGCGCCGATCACGTAAGGGTCGTCCAAGAAGCGGGCCATGACCGCCTCCCAGTGCTGTATCCACTCCTCCTCGGTCTGCTTTATCCGGCACAGGGGGCCGAGGTGGTCGTTGGCCCAGCCCGCATCGCAGGGGTCCGCCCCACAGCACCAAGTGGCATGCGTGATGTGGTTGTTGATTATTACAGCGATGCCCTCGTCGGTCAGGGCGCGCACGCACGCCTCGAATATGTCCATCGCGCGGAGGCCGACCAGGTCCGGGTTCGCGGTCAGCAGGTGAGGCAGGATGAGGGGGTTGCGGATGACCAGCTCATCGGCGTAGGGCATGCGGACGCTGTTGAAGCCCAGCTTGCGTATCGTCTTTGCGATGACGGAGCGGTGCTGGACGTCAAGGCCGCCGGGGATGAAGAGCTCGTCGGAGGCGCCGTACCAGTTGACGCTGGCGAGCTGGAAGCGGCGGCCATTGTTGTCGACGATGTTGCGGCCCTTGGTTCGGAGGGGCAGCGAGTATGTTGTGATGCTTGTCTCGGGCGCAGGCGGCAGCAGCGGCTGCTGGGCGAAGAGGCGGGCGCCGGGGTCGGGTAGCCAGGGCTCGGAGGAGGACGCCTCTGCCTTCCACAGGAAGTGGAAGAAGCCCCCCAGCAGGAGGACGGCGAGGAGTAGGAACATTCGGGAGGGTTTGGCTTCGAAACGCCCTGCTGACCTCATCGAGCTGGTTTGGCCGGGGTCGCGGTTAGATACGGTTCGTGATGGGTTGGTGCCCGTGTAGGCGGCGTGCGTAGTCTATCTCGTCCTGGGAGGTGCGAGATGTTGGAGGCTTTGGGGGTCTCAGGAAGTGGGCGTGTGTGCCATTTCTCTGTTGTCCGGGACAGCTTACAGCGGCGGGAGTAGTCGTGACCCTCGGCCTTATAGTAGGACTGGGCAGCACGGCTGACTGGGGAGAGGGCTCATCTAGGCGCGGGTGAGGCGGAAGAGCAAAGCTCGCGATTTCATGCAACTAGGGCCTGCAGGGATGCTCGAATCTCAGCAGAACCAGCTGGCTGGACAACAGGGTCGGGGGCAGGAGGATCAAGATTGTGCGAGACCATGGGCGGCTCGACGGAAGGCTCGGTAGGACAGCAGGCAATCAGTGTCGTGGAGGAGCACGGAAACAAACAAGAACGGGAAGATGCAAGGTCGGTCGATGAGACGGGGCCCCGAGGCTGGGACCATACGCAGTGCTCCGTAGACGTCAGTGCCGCAGTGAGTTACCTAATCACCTCGGACCTCTCCCATGAGCTCGGACGATCAACCCTTGCACCATGATGGTAGATCCGGATCGATGGGCAATTGGCTTCTCCCGTCTCCCGTCTTGACCTGCTTCTCGTTCATCCGGTTTCTGTACTTGATAATATCTACTTCTCGCCCCTAGGCAATGCCCCTTGGCGAGCTTGACAGTGACCCTGCTCTGCAGTACCGGATGCCTGTAAGCACGCGGTAGACAGACACATACCCACTCCACCTTGACACCCACATGAAGTGGGACGAAGGCCAGTTTCGCCCAGTCACCTCAGCTGCCTGCTTGTCCATCTACTACTACTCAATGTCGCACAGCTGTGCGCACAGGCTAGCACAGGCACGGGGGAAGCATATTCAACAAGTTCAAATTGGGTATCCTTTTACCTGTGGCTTCTTCGCTTGCCGCATCCTCCACATCCATCTCACGTGTCCTCGGCCACTTCGGAACCCGTAGGAGCACGCGACCAACCCCGAGCCCGACTGCTACCTGCGATTGCTCATCACCCGGAGATTCCGGGTTGAGTCACATCACATATTACCAACCCCCGATGGGCATCCCAGGGTCAGTCGCCCCATCCGGGGCTGCCGCTTCCTTGCCATTAAGAGGGCAGCGCATCTCATCACACGGACGTGACCCCAAGGAAGCTCGTTGAGTCTTTGCTGCCAGCGTCTCCATGATCCCTCATTTTATCCATCATAGGCTTAAGACACTTCCAACAAATGTTATGTAAATCAACATGACCAATAGTCTGCCCTTCAACGACGCCTGTCCATAGCAGCCACCCAAGTCGTGACATGGCACCCCCTTAACGAATACTTTGACCTGCGCCAACAAATCAGGGACTCCATTCATGACTGAAGAGAAACTCCCCATCAAATGAAGATGACCGCATGTGCCGTGCTAAATGGTGGTGTTAGGCGTGTATATGTGTGGGGTTGATTCGATACCTGAGCTCTCGACCGCGATGCTCTCAAGTCATCGGGCTTGTGAGGGATGTCAAGTCCAGAGGAAGCGTGATGCAGCTGCGGTAAAGACAGGCACGTGAGTGCATTTTCTGGTGTAAAGCAGCCATAGTCGGCCGAGGCTGCCAGTCGGGAGTCATGCACTACGTTCGTGCGTTGTGCCGTACGTATCCGCTCTCGTCTTAAGCCATCGATCGCCCGCCTTCCCCTCCCATCAAATCCTGTTCATCCCCAGAGGATTCATATCTTGTTGGCCGTAACTTTGTTGGTGCTGGTGCTGGTTCGCGGTCTGCGGGGGGCTCTGCGAGTATTGGCCCATTGGTGGTGGACTTCGCGAGTACTGCCTTGCCGCGCTCGCCTCCCAACCCGCTTGCAAGCCCTGGCCTTCTCGCGTCGGCGGCCTCGGGCTGGAGAAGGACCTCACAGGAGGCTGATACCGTGCCTGAGGTCCAAAATAATCCGGTGTCCGTCGGCCCGAGCTCATGTCGGGGCTGTCAATCGTGGGGCTTGCGGTCGAAGCGAGGTAACTTCTTATGGGAGGGTAGATCGGACCCTCTCGAACTGTGTCCGGTGTTACCATTCCGTCCATGTATTTATTCCCGGAGTCCCGGGATAGCATCTCGTACGAACGTGGGTCTGTATTCATCTTAAGGTCGTCTAGCCTTGCATCAACCGACACAAATTCGCGCTTGGCGGCAGGGCGCCGACCCAGCAGGTCCAACCAGGCGGTCACCATGGACCAGCGCCCGAGGAGCAATAGTAGCCAGAAGCCGTTCATCTGTCCCAGGTGTCAGTTTACCTGTAAGCTAAAGACGAGGGGAGAGTTGGGGATAGGGTGGGTTTGTGTGGTTGCGGGGGCATTCCGCGGTGGACGTACAGCCAGAAGCATCAGTACGGCCCCGACAGTAGCCATGTCTACTGCCACGCTGCCGGCCTGATCGAGGCACTTGTTCTTGTCTCCACCGTTGAACGTAATACAAGCAATCCAGGGGAGCGCGATGGACGGGTCCTGCTTGACGGATTGAATCGTGTTGTCCTGAAACACAAACACCACCGCAAAGAAGATGACGTCGGCAATGATAATCAGCACGATGGCGATTCCACGCCACTGCAGCTGGATAACACGGCGAATACGGCGGTACGCCTGTCGCGGTGTCATGGTACGGATGCTGTTGGAGTATGACGGCAGGCCCGCCGAGTTCTCGGTGGTGGCGTTGTTGTCCGCCAGTGATGCGAGATATACCTTGATGCAATAGCCAAATGTCGCGAACTGGATGATGATTGTGGCGCCGGCGAGGACAAGCAATGGGATCCACAAGTCTGCGAGACTGTTCTGGTGGTTGATGTGGCATGTGGCCCCGAAACGGAACGAGACGCCGCTCAGGGTGAGGGCTAGGATGATGCCGATGGCTGGGAGGCCCCATCCTGCAGCCTGCGAGAACCACATGAAATTCCGGCCGACCACGACCTGCCAGCAGATTTGGAGGTGGAGGGACAGTGCCCTGAGGAAGATCCAGAGCACGGCGGCCCAGCCCCCAATGATGAGGAAGGTCCCCGAGGCGGCACACACCGAGCTCGTCTGCATGTCGTTTGGCGTGATGGCGTCGTAGCATTGCTCTGGTCTTCCAGCTAGGGGGATGACGAAGCCCAGATTCATGAAGACCACAGCGACAGTGAGGCAGATGCTGAGGTAGTGCCGGTGCGTCTTCTCGATGGGCAGGAGGGCCCAGGACAGCAGCAGGAATAGGCAGCAAACGGTGCTGGCCACTGCGACCCAGTTTGCTGCTGTGCTCATGGGTTCGAAGCTATCGGGATAGGCCCAATCGGTCATGGGACATGGCAGACAACAGTTATAGCCGGTGCGGTTCATACATAATCGGCCCTCGACGACTGGTTGTGAAGGTCAGCATGGGAGCCTATGAAATAGCAGGGCAAACTCAGCGTACATCCGCCATCGCCGAACTGCAACTCGTTTAGAAAGACACTGGGGCACGGTAGTTCGCTGACGTTGGTAGCCATTTTGCCTGGTGTCCTGATGCCGGCTGAACGTAGGATGGCCGGCCGAGGGACAAGCCGAGTGCGAGGGACAAATAATGTCGAGGGGCTTAAAGAGGTGCTCCCTGGGGCGGCGATTTGCCGGGCGCGACGACCGGTTGCCCAAGGAAGAGGCTGTGCGTGTTATGTGTGTGGATGGTATTTTTCGGCGACAACAAGTCTTGAATACCCACCCACTCGCGCGTTCACGGGCTTAGCCCCACCGGTGCGGATGTCGTATAAGTGCAAATGCTTTGGGCCCTCGTGGTTCAAAGTTGATAAAGTATGCCGGGCTCAGTACTGTACTCGTGAGAGGAACAGAAATATACGGACGGAAGGGCCTCCCAGGTATTGGCGGCCCCGGTGGATTTATTAGGTTGCGGTGAGGCGGGCCTCGTCGCACTCGCACGGCTTGGTGCTCAAGGATGACGGCAAGAAAGATAGACGGGTTAATGTAGTGTTGGACCTGCACCTGCACCTGCACGGTCCCAGGGCGCAGAGAGAGCCGTGGGTCTTGAGGTGGTGAGAATGGCTTATACCAGAAATGAGAGCTTGGTGAGTATGGAAAATAGACGGATTATGAGGGTGGCATGACCATACGGAATGGGCCGACGCCAGAAGAGTCGGTGTCACTCGGAGGCAGCGACGTGACGGGGGCAGAGGACTCTTGAGAGCCGAGCCGCAAGAAGAGAGTGGCAGGGAAGGGGAAGGAGAAGAAGAATCACGAATCCATCATTAGAGGGACTGCACGAGGGCGGGGAGGAGGGCAGGGCGGTGGTATTTACGAAGGAGGATCTGATGGATGGGCGGGAGAGGGTGTGGGCGGACGCACAACGGCAGCTGCACGGCCGGCCAGTCGCAAGTCCCAAGGTTTCCCAAGACCTGCATCGCTCACACCCACATCCACACCCACACCACACCCATGCCCACGCGCACAGGCTAGGGCGCGGCCAGGGACCCCCCCCCCTCCCCGGGTGCGACCGGGGTGCGGGCGATGGTTTTGCGAGAGGAAGTTTGTTTGATGATGGGCGGTGGGCCCGCTGATCCTGTCAAGACGTCGAGGACGAGGATGCTGGCGTAGCAGTCGGTGGTCAAGCGGGAAAGAATCTGCATCCCGCGCAGCCATTCGACAATAGCCAGCGGGGGCCTGCTCGTACAAAACGGGCAAGGCTGGCTCTGCCTCTGGCTGTGCCGTGGACCGGGGACCCCACCCAAGGTCGCCCTTCTCCCCTATCTCGAGGGCGGGCAGTTCTGGGAGTGGGGACCCCACCGACGAGGACTGCGTCGCCCTGGTTTTGTACTCTAGTTTTTGGCCTAGGAGCTAGGCGCACTTCCAACTCATGCATTGATCCTTCAGTGGCAACGTACGTGAGGGCTGGGGACCGTGACTTCCAGCCAGCAACAGCAGATTGGAAAATTGCAGGTGGTGAGGGTGAGGGTGAGGGTGAGGGTGAGGGGCACCGGGGCACCCAAGAAAGGACCAACGGCCTTGGTTGTGGCACAAGAAGAACTTAAGGCCTCCGGACCGGCCTTGACAGGGCCCGCGAGGATGAGGATCGAGAGACCAGCTGGGCCGGGCGGGCTAGGACGTCCTGGGCAAGAGCAGGACCCTAAATATGTTTGAACATGTACCCGATACACGGCGTCTGCCGTGATATCGGCGGCGGCTGGAGGTCGAGGATACTGACACGCGTGCGTCTGGTGGAGAAAAGGTCCCATCATGCAAGCCCGCAGGGGTGACGAAAAGGGCAGTTCGCCAGTCGACCCATGTACCTGACAGATGGAGTGAAAAGGAGAAACGGTACGTACCCTCTCAAGCTCACTCTCACCTCTCACTCTCACTCTGTGTCACACGCAAGTGCTACAGCGTTGGGTGATCCGAGGGGAACCCAAGTATACGGGGGGCAATAACAAGCAGAAGTCTCTCGTTCGGCTCAGCAACTCAAACGAGACTGTCCCAGCCCGTCCATCCTTTCCCCCTAGCACCACAGGAGGAAGGATCTGCCAAGTTGGTAGTTGGTGAGATGAAGGAGTGGCTCGTTCCTCCTCCCAGGCCCACGATCTACCACACTACAAGAAAACGTCAGGTACACGCTACGCTCCACTATTCACTCGCTCACTCTCGACAGGCTCGCTTGTTGAGAGGGCCGCCCACTCGACTACGCAACACTTGCAGAGTGATTCTGTGGTGCTGTCCGCTCTCACCTGCTGCTGGCTGGCCTTGACTCTGCCCGGTGGGCTTGGTGGGCCCTTGTTAGGCTTGACATCCTCACATCCTGGCGTCCAGGCATCCTGGCAACCGCCGCTGCTCCTCCTCCTGCTCCTCTTGTCCTGCTCCTCGTCTCCCCACCAGCCCACTCCGCTTGGGACCACCCGCCCGCCTGCCGCCTGCCACTTGCGAAATCCTCCGCAGCCCATCGTGCCAGGCACTGACCAGAAAGAGAACTCTACATCGTACATCTTCATGGATCGTCTTCGTCTGCCATCATCACCATCAGGAACTCTGTGTACGTCCAGCAGGCGGCGCGCGTATTGTGTCACATCTGAGCATGCCGTACCTTCTGCCGGGGGCTGTCGTCATCGCCTGGCCGTTGCATTGCACATAGCTGCCCGTCACATGAGGCCTTCCGTCAACTTATCTGGAGGCTGATATTGGGGACACAGCTGTCGTCCATGAGGCACACAATCCGACCCGAGGCCGTCTCACAGGCGCCGCACGTCTCTGCATGCCTCGGTTCTTCGCAGCCTCGACTCGCTGTACGCCAACCTTCCGTCCCAACTATCCCCCTGCCTTCAGAGATCATCCCTCCTCCTCTCAGCACATGACCTCATTGCCGTTGGCTGTCACTTTTAGTCCCCAGTCGCGTGGAATCAACCGCACAGACAAGACTCGACCGGGTTGCGGGCAGGCTTCCTCCTGCCGATGCAAGAGAAACACCCCTCCCCCCACCTCACGGTGTTTTTCTTTTCTTTTCCCTTATCATAGGTGGTGGACCCGGATCTGAGTGTTGTACACAAAGGCCGCTTGCACGACTTACGTGGAGGAGACCTCCACATTCCCCCTCCCCAGAGAATGAGCCCAAGGAGCAACCCAGCCCCAGGTGGGTGTGTCCATTTCGCCCACCACGTGCGTTGCTCAGCGTTGTCTCAGACTTGAACAACTCTATTCCGACATTCAAGCGACAACGCCCATTTCCTGGGCAAGCTGGCTTGCTAGCTGGCCCGGGAGACTTTCCACAGCACAACAGGGTGGGGCGGATGCTCTGCTCGACGTTGCTATTCATGGACCAGGCTACTGCAGCAGTTTCGAACCCTTCTGACTCCATAAGCACAGTGGGTATGTTTTTCGTACGCTACTGCAGTGTGGTGTATTTCCATGTAGGACCCATCTCCAACGTCCTGTACGTCCGTCCAGGCAGCCGGGCCACCCCCCCCCCCCCCAGTTTCAATCGCGGCATCTTCCAAGCATTTTGGACACCGATCGGGTGCCGGGACTTTGGGCGTGGCTCATGGTGGGCCATCCCCCTTGTCCAGTAGCCAGCTCTAGGCTGCCAGGCTGCCAGACTGACTGAGACCTTGCACGCCGGCTTTCAGTAGATCCGTCCTGAGGGTCCTCGAATCGGACTCCCAGCCAGCGCTCGACAAGCCCGCCAATCCGTTCCGCCTTGCATCCGCCGCCCTGGACGTGAAAGGTGCCGGCCACTCACAATCAATAACGTCCTCCTTGAGCTTTGATAGGCTAATCATGAGACCCTTCCCCCTGTGAGCTAACTACCCGTCCAGCGACGGCCCCCAAATCAAACTCAATTCGTGTTCAATCTTATTGGCATTACTACCTGCGCTGCTGGGATTTTCTTCTCGTGCGCCCCCCAATCATAGATCGCTGCTGCTCGACCTTTCCGATCGTGGAAGCACAGTTTGAGCAAGCCAGACGGGGCCGTCTCACTGGCTGCTCACACAGCGTGCACGATGCGCCAGCTGAATCATATTCGAAGATGGCGGATGTCTCTCTTTGATCAGCATTCAAACGGCCCACAGGAGGACATGCTTGAAGGTCACGGTGCTGTGGTTGTCGCTGATCAGGGGAGGCCACGGGTGCCAAGACCATTGGGGCCGGGGTCCAGCCCAGGCGCCTTGAAAGCTGAGTACTTGCAGGGCTCTTCTGATGCTCATTAATCCCCTCTTTTTCGAGTATCCTTGACCTATGAGCAAACTAGCTCTATCAGCAGGGGATTATTTGCTGGGCCGGCCACGCCTCATCATACATTTGTTCGCTTATTCGATTGGACAATCTGATCATTTGAGCCGTCCACGAACCGTGACGCACAGGAATCCTCTCGCTGTGTGGCAGACGGTACTTGCCACAGAACCCATTCTGGTGATAGCGCACCTCTCAGACAAAGAAGATGCGATGTGTGCTCACGTGTTTTAGCTCACTATGTTGCCCCACTCATCATCCAGAGGCCTGTGAGATGTTCCTACTAGGCCCGTGCTGCGACAAAGATCTCCAAGAGCCACAGACCACCTGCGTCTGAGCACTGCCAGCAAGCGAACCGCGCCTTCGGCAGCTTCGACGTCAGGACAGCCTCGGACGACTCCCCGGCACGGCGCGAAACACCATCAATCGCCGCCTCAGAAACAGCCCCGACAACCGGTGTGGCATATATACCTCAATCAAGGAGGCGCCACATCTCTGCTACTGGACTAATGGACTTCTCCAACGTCGAGACCTTCACAATCTGACATTTCATGGCGTAGTGCCACTCAGCTCCCCACCCGGGGTCCGAATGGGGTTGGGGCTCTTTCCAACATATAAGCAGTCTTCGGCTCACCTTGAGGAAGACAGACAATAGGGTTCGCTGGATCATCCTGTGTCAACTCGAGCACAACTACTGTGACGCATCGAAGCCGTTCTTGAAACAGTACGGACGAGGCCGTGGGCAGCAATTGTCAGCCTCCTAGACAGGCAAAAGTGGTATCACAATCCCACGTGAGACGATCTTCTTGTATCGCGTTTCGGTTTACGGCAGTTTCTGCTCGTGTCGAGAATGACCCGGCTGTTCTCAGCCATGGTGTTTTCTGTCTCACCAGGGATCCTGCGAGTCGAAATGATGATGGTGAGAGAGATCATGTGTCGACAGCCTGGGAATCCTTCCAGCCCGCGCTGCTCGCTCGCCGGCCTGGCAGCTTTTCACCTTCCCCGCTTTCATGAAAGGAATGCTGAGGTGACTTCTGATTGCACAGGTTTCAACAAACCGCGGGAAGCAGGACATGTTGATCCTTCTCAACCTCGATTACCTACCGATCTGCGGCACAGCCAGACATGACAACCACGGCAACCCCGAGACAACCTTGTCTTGGGGGCCGAAGTGCCTGGCCGTGGCCCGTATGCACTCCAAGCTCGAGCGCCTTCCAGAAGACCTCCAGAAGCCAGAAGGATGACCCAGAGCGGCGGGTCGATAATCTGGTCCACTGCTACACACCCAGCCCTGAGTGTACAAACAAAAGTACACAGGAGCGGCATGGCCGCATTGGGTACTCGGCCTCTGCTCTCACTTGCTCCTTATGGCACCGAGCTCCGATGCACGTACGCCGACCATCGCCAACCCTCACAGCATCGTGCGTATGTACTCCGAAGGAAATAGAGCGCACGTTGACGACTGGGTGCCAGTGGGCTCCTCAGCCGCGCTTTTGCAATGCGTCGCAGTCGACAGTGCGTTGTGTGCGCTTTAGAATCCTCAACAAATGCTGCAGGCAATGCTATCCCGCGCCCGGAGAATACGCCTTATCATCTGCGTGGCGTCGGCGTGGCGCTTCTCATCGTCGTACCTGCACATTGCCAAGCCATCTTCATTTACTTCAGCCCCCGAACGATTATGCGGCCTTTCTTGATAGTTCTTCGCTAGTATCTATCACGCCATCCTCGGAAGACCTTATCATTTGTATGAGAGCGTGCAGGCCGCAGCGGAATCACTTCTACACAAATTGTCGTGTGTGCTGTAATGCTTCAAGCGTGTGAAGCCGTCGTCCATGAACTGGACGTGCAGTTGAGCTGGTTTCCTCTCGGGCTGCCAGGACCAACATGCAACCACAAAAGTGCTGATACTCCTACCGAGGTCATCGGGAGCGAAAGTCACGGGTTACATCGTTTTCAGCCCTCTGCGGCCCTTGCTGACGCAACCGCGGGGCAATCTGTCACGGCGATAACCCGTGGCAAAGGGGCGGCCGATGTGTTACCTTCCCTTGCGGGGCATCGCACAGTCAAGCCTTCGTATGGAGCTTCTAGGCCCTCCTCTCTGCCCAGGACCCTTCGCCGTCATTGTCAGACGGACCCCACAGGCTTGCGTCGCCTCCGCTGAACCTGTCTCAAAATCCCCGTGCCGCCGTGTTTGGATATGCATAAGCACCAGACGGCTCTGCTGCGAGGACTTTTCGCACCAACTGTCCAGCACTGCCAAGGGACTCGGTCGGCGCTGTGCTCCTGCTGCACACGACATGCGCCCACTGGCCGGTAGTATGTGTGGTGTTGGAATGCTCCTGTTCTTCCCAGTCGGAGTCTCGGGAAGACGCACCCAGCGACTAGCCAGTCCCGGCTTGTCACTTTTTCTTTTCTTGACACCAGCATACCCTGGTGTCGACGGCAAAAACCATACATAGCATCCCAAGGTTCGGGACAGAGCCGGTATTCAACGACGGCTGCTATCAGACAGGGCACAGCTAGACACTTCCAGACGTCGCCAGGGAGTTTCGTATATCACCGTCTTTCTGCCGGGAAAGCACCTCGGCGGGTCCCCCTTCGGACGTCGTCGAATGGGTCGATCCATCCCTGGTGGCCCCGAGCAGGTGGGCCAATGCCTGCCTCCGCACTGACTAGGGCCGGGTGATCTAGCCTCATTTGGTTAGATCGCCCAATGTCGCGAGCGTCCAGGTCCATGCTGCTGCCCGTCTTCAACGACGGTTGTCTCCATTGCGATCTGCGGGCTGCTAGCTGCTTCCAACCACTACGATCGCAGTCAGGGTTACAAGGTTCGAGAGCTACATTACAAATGGGCCCGGTGTCACTAATTGCAGACCTCGGATCTGCCGCAGCTTCAACAATACTTCCTCACCAGCCGCCAGAGCTGTGTTCTTGGTTCCATTGATAACTTACCATAACCGAACTGTAGCCGGACCGTCGATCTCATCTTGCTGTGTTGGAACCCATATAGTAGTGCCAAAGCGCAGGTGCCTAAATAGGGCATGACACTCTTGGGACTACATTTCTCAGCCGCTTGAGTTCCACGTGCCTGGGCCACTTTATCACTCACACCATCCGCTTGGGCCAGACGAGAGTATTCAAAGACGACTGACCTTGATTGCTCTATTAGCCATCCACTTCAGGAATGATTTTGTTGATGTACTTGGTACAATGTGCACACGCTGAGCCTGCTGGTGACATGTTCAGGCCAGACTGCGACGGCTCCTGAAAGTCACCTCAACCAGGTCAGGTACCTGCATCTGGTGCAGCAAGCGACGAGCTTATACCCCGTCGCAAGCAAGGACATGGCAACCTGACAGGAGTATTGATCTCCGCCACACCAAGCTTCGGTGGAGATTGCTCAATTGATAAATAAGACGAGCTGTCACGCAGGGCGGGGCTAAATAACGCCGTCTACCATTCTTCTAATTCGAAACCAGAGAAAGAAGGGAATGCTAGTAGACAAAAAGATGCTCGAAGAGTTCATCGTGTTCGAGATGAGCCTAGTTTCGCCCAGACGCCACGCAGAGACACTATTCCAGACTTGGATACATCTCACGACTTTCGAGGGCATGATAAGAGCGAGGGATGCTACTATTCCTCCAAGTGTTGGTCCTCCGAATGATCCTCTGCAGCAGTTGTTCCTCTAGGCTCTATGATCGCGGAACCACGACGGTGCACCCTACGGCTGGATCACTTGGCTCTCCACAAAGTATTAGCGCGTCTCGGTTCCCAGAAGGGCCTCTCAAGGCAACAAACTGCATGCCTGACGAGTAACCAATGCTAATGAAAGTCGCATTGCATCCCTTAGTTCATCTACAAATATATCCGGGCCTAGCAAATCTCGAAGCCGACTGGCCCTGTCGAGCACAATCTACAAGTGCGTACAACAGTATGTCGGCTCGATTGGATACTTCGCTGCTTGATTCCTGCCCTTGTGGTTGCAGAGCCCGCTCAAGCAACACTCAACTAGATTTAGTTGAAGCCCTACAAAGGTTCGGCTCCATGCAGTGTGACAGTCTCTGGGTTGCTGCATGCCCAGCACCAGGCCAAACCCTTGAGAGGTATTCTGCCGGAGGCCAGGCCGCGGGCGTTTCGGTGCCGGTGCGAGGAAACCTTTCTGGGAGTCTACGCGGTAGGCCCCAATGAGGCAGGAGGCATACCAATCTGCATGTCAAACATGTGGTGGCTTCCCAAGAGACCGGTAAACTCATTAACCCGCAAATTGGATGTTGGCCCCACCATGCAGGGCAGCTGTGGTGTTTTGGAGAGCCTCCCCACGGATCCGATAGTCCCCGAGGGTGTGAAAAGGCTCGATTGGACCCTCGGCAACCCCTGCTGCAGCGTCACGAGGGCATCCCGAACGCGAATTGCTAACTCTTACGGGAATCGGCTCGCGGGTGGACGGCTTGTGGAGTCTCTGTCAGGACAGCTTGCAAGGATTATTCTGACGGTCCAAATGAGACGCTGCTCTGGCCAAGACGAGGGGAGAAGGGGATCGCTCAGGGCCAGATGGCCCCATATTCCCACAGAATGCCTCTTCTGGCTCTTAGGAAGGGCTGGGCATCTCGATCAGCGCTCCTCTAACAGCCTCATCCCACGAGCTGCGCAAAGACTTGGAGCGGGCGTTGGCTGACAGTGTCATGTTTCTGGTCTTGCTGGTCAGGGGTTTCGGTCGTCAATCTTGGGAGAGCAATGCCGGGCTCTTCTACTAAACGACCAGAGGTATCGATCAGCCTTTGGCCTCCGATCCCAAACCTGACCTCCAGAGGTGGGGGACAACTACTCGACCCAGGAACATTGTCCATTACTGCAGCTGACTGCAGCCACGTCCTTGGCGTCGTTGACCACTGATGTTTCAACCTTCGCTCCTGCACCTCGCCTTAGCCCTGGTGCCTTGCATCGACATGCGCAAGCGAGCTCGTTCCTCTACAGCAGAAACAAGCCGGGGGTTCGCAAGTTCGGGATTTCCTCCGCTGGTACCCCAGGAATCATCCGCCGTGAGCGTCTGGAACTGATGGGCCAAGAACGAGTCCTTGGAGCCAGGTTTTAGCTCACCGGCACGCAGGCGGCTGAGCAGGCGGGCTCGCGCACAAGCACAAGCCATCCCCATCGACCCTCTGTCATGTTTGGCTTGCCAGGCGTTCAACCGGAGGCATATCCGTATTGAGGCTCTTCGTACGAGAGCCCCATCGTGGTGTCGACCCACAGGCTTATTGCATGGCCGATCGCATATCGTCAAGGGTCTCCGGGGGGACAACCGGTAGAGATGGCCCCTAACAGAGGGAACGGTGCCCCAGATCTTCCGATCTCTCACTGGCCTGGGCGAACACGATTCATGGCGAGGCATAAGAATGGGGTTTTCGGTCGCCAGTACCACGGATACCGGCTTGCTTTTAACGTCCGTGAGAGTATCAAAGAACCCCGCGAAACCTCAATTCAGGTGCAATACGAGGAGCTACGACAATTTTGTCGTCTCCACCAGCTCCGGGAGTCAGGAGCGGCTCCGGGTCAGGTGCAGACCCATGAAAGGACGACAACCTTCTTGCTATTATATTTCGCCAGACCACGTAAGTTCTTATGTATATTGAACGTTGTGTACCATGAATCGTGCTTTTACGCGGCCACTCTTGTTTCGTAGATTGGTTTTTTCCTAGCCCATCTTTGCGCTCCATGCCCTCTTATCCTGACCCGCAAGCCACGTCAACTGCGCCAAATGTAATTGCCAAATGTTAACTTCTCGGATTGCAACAAGTCACGGCCATGCCCGGCAGGCCATCACCTTTTTATGATGCATTGGTCGCACCCAATCCATGTCATTGTGGATCAATTACGAAAGTCGCTCCATCCTTGGACCCCGTCGCAATTGTGATGGGATAGCGAGCCATCTACTTGACAGCGTTCCATCCCTGCGAACGTACGCCTACAATATCGAGTGAAGGTCATCGTCGTTAGAACTTATCGATGTGGACATGAGACGTGTTACCCGTCCTGAACGTACTTGGTCCATGATGTTGTTTTCAGATCATAGGGGGGGCCTGCAGAGGTGTCCATAATTAAGCAGCAGACGATTCTTTCATAATAGACGAGTATTCTCACCAAGCTACCTATATATGCATCCATGTGGTTGTGTACATAGGGGATTCTATAGAAGTTGTAGCTACATGGATCCGCGTCAAAAATTGTACCTCAGGAACAGAGTCTGGCGTGAAAGAACCTGTCAGTGTCCTCGGTCACAGGATACGAACTGCCTGTATCTATTCGGGCGTGCGTACTGACGAAAGACATGCTTTCGTGATAGTTGCCAACCCCAATACCGAGCTTGAAAAGACATGAATCATTACGCTCCCGTCCTTGGAAAAGGAGGTTTTGTGGCAGTACATAGTTTTAGGCTACTTTTTACGGGCACCTTCGAAATGCAAAGTCAAGGATAAAATTCCTGCGTGGCTTGATCCCATGGTTGAATTGAACGCCAACTCCCTCTCCTCAATGGCTTCCGGGACGGTCCAGGAGTTTGTAGATACAGACAACAAACATAGCTTAAGAGTTCTACCGTTCTCTAAGAGAATAAGTCGGTGTAAGGAGCGTGCTAACTGGCTACAGCAATATCCCAGCCGTAAACCCATTCATTTTCAGCTTTCAAGTTCCCAGGAAAAGAAATAAATGGCTTTGTGATGACATCAACGAGTAACACAGGGCGGAAAGAGGAAAGACCATTCGCAACTTCGCCAGCCGACTGTATCAAGTTTCGAGTTGCTTTTTTTGTCCTATAGTTGAGCAACAAAATGTAGTATTCAATTATTGTCGTTGTTGATGTAAACGCAAATAGCAGTTTTGATGGGTACAGGATAGTCGCAATGCTTATTGAAGACTCGCACCATTACTATCCGTGCAACATGAAACAGAAACACACGAACTGACCGAGCAGGAAGGACTTTAGTTGAGTGTAGGCTTGTATTTGCCATCATATCCTTCGGATCATACAAAAGATTTCTCTATCAAAGTCGTATTCCGGCTGTCTGCAGCCAATTCTATCGACAAAACCATCACCTCTCCTTTGGTTTCGCAACGCTTTCCTCCTCAAAGTATTTCGGCATGTGTTGTGGATACGATATAGTAATACATATAAGATATTACGTAAGCAAACATGCTTGTATAGTATAGCATTAAATAAGGTTCATAAATTTATATAATATTTATATATAATTAAGCTCCCTCAATATTTAAACAAATAAAAGTCCTTTACATATAATAAAATAAAAGTATTTTTATTAATAACTTATTATCTATAAGGGCTAATTAGCTATAAGCTATATATTTCATACGCTGATACCTTAAAATACTATATAACCCTATAATATATGCTTACGTAATCTGCTTACGTAAGCGGGTTTATAGAACCTTCTATGTGGAAGACCTTCACGTCTATATAGGAACCACGACCCTTCTTCTTTCAGACTAGTGTTCTTCCACCCACTTCTAAGGAATTCAATATTATATACTAATAAGCTGATAAGTAGCTAATTTATTACTAGTTACTAGTCTCCGATTAGTAATTAATTAATTCTCGAATATTCTATATAGTCTAAAAGACGAATGTAAATAAGGAGGATTCCTCCCGTAGAATACGTTAGTTCTTAACTTGATAACTAAGGAGAAAATTCTTAATATACACCATTACACCTATTATTACTTATCTATTATCTATTATTCCCCTATTCGATCTAGTAACCTCTAACAAATACTGTTAGAGGTTACTAGATCGAATAGGGGATGTAACGTGCGGCAACGCTAGGCGCAATAGTCACTGAGGGTCTTGGGAAGAGAGTATGATATTAGGGGTACTGTAGGTGCAAGACTGATTCTTGTCCCTCTTCCAGCCGGTTCGTAGGCGGGCCGGCTAGCCCCCTTTATAGGCTGTACCGGCCACCCAGTGCCGGCTGGCTTCGGGACATTACAACTGTATCCTCCCCGGAAAGGCACGCCCCCTTCACAGGCTGCGCCGGCCACCCAGTGCCGGTTGGCTTCGGGACATTACATCTTAAAATAATATATATGTAATTAATGATTTATATTGCACATAGGGACTTATAATCTACGATTAATTACTATCCCATTATAAACAATTATTATCTTTCTCCGAGTCTTCCTATTAACGTTTCTTAGGGAACTAATTAAAAGCTTCTTTTTCCGAAAGGTATAGTACATACTAGTTGTTAAAGCAGAAGGTCTAATTAAGGGCTCCGTGCTTTTTATCAATACCCACTACTTACTTAGAATTAGGTAAGAGGTTGTTTAGTTCTTTATTATTATTAGGGTGGATTAAGCATTCCACACAGAGGTGTAATGATCACACCAAACCTTTGTAGGGTTTAGTAGGTAACCTGTAGGGTTTATGTTAGCAGAGCGGCGTAGAGGTGATACTTAACTATCCGTAACTACGAAGACACTGTTCCTTGTCGAAGCGGCAATGATCACTAGCTGTGAGGCTATCCAGTTGTTGGGCTGAATACTTAGATTAACGACTAAAGAGTCTGTTCTATAAAAGCTATCTACTGTGGTGATAGCCATATCCTTATATGTTCCGACTCTTCATCCGTCCTTGATAATGGACCGTATGGACTGCTCGTTGATTTGTGTGGTCCACCCCTGTAGTCGACTGGACCGCTCGTCGGTCCTGTTGGTCCACCCTGGTCAGTGGGTCCTTGGCCCTAACCCTGACCTCTGACGTGCTTTGCTGATTTCGCTAACAAGTGCCTGCGGGCTTGCATCGTGGCATCTGATTCTGTTTGCCTGGGCTATCAAAATGGGTCCCTAGGGTGCCAACATGTTGGTTCATAACAAAAGGTTGGGTTAATAAATACAAGGTGTTTTGCCTTCCGGGTATACCATGCATTGTTTATTAAGCGAATAACTACAGGGTTTAGGTAATTCTTATTGCTGTGTCACGTTAACCTATCATCGTCCTTCAGATACTAGCCGCCATTGTTTCTTTTGTTGGCAGTCCCTAGCAAAGTATCCTAGCTTGCTACAATTGTAATACTTACTGTTGTTATTAGGTTTGCGCTGGGCTACGTCGAGTTCCATAAGTCCTACGTGGGTGCCTGTTACAGTACTATCGTACTCTCGTTGGTATCGTGATCAGTTGTTAATATTGAAGTTACTACCGGGCTGGTACTTCTTATTAGTGTTTGGATAATAACAGGGTTTCCAATAGCTGACTCCTTTGCGGTTTCTTTCATATTATTGCTCGAAGAGGCAATTATTGATGCGGACTGCTATTACAATGTATTTAGCGAAGTCGTCGCGTCAATCCATTTTAGAAATTTCATCTTTAACATCCTTTCTGAGTCCTTCGTAAAACTAGCTTATAAGCGCATTTTCTTCTTAATTAATATAAGTTGTAAGCTGTTTGAATTACGCTGCGTACTCGGAGGCAGATCCTTCTTCTTTAAGTTTTATAAGCTTGCATTCCGCGGACCTCTCCTCATTCAGGTCTTTAAAAGCATTCTTAAAAGCTTTTTAAAGTAATTCAAGTTTTTAAATATGTTTTTAATATTATTATCTTAGTCGCGTTCTTTGTTTTCCAGATGGTCCTTAAGAGTTAGTTTAAACCATGTATGAGCGTTGCCTTTAAATCGAATCCTAGTAAAGATGATTTTATTATGATAAACCGGGAAATGGTATTTATAATATTTAAAGTATACGCGGCTCTGGGTGAGTAATCCCTAAAAAGTTCCTTTATCTCCCTTACATAGTCCGGGCTTATTTATTTTATAAGCTTTAGCTTGTTAAACTATGTGGAGGGCGTTGATCTCTTGCTGGAGTAGCGCGATTTGGTTTTCTATTCCTTCAATAGGATCCTGGTTATTGTTAACGTTAAAGGTGGTAGGAGTTTAAGGCGCTATTGCATCTTCGTATTATTCAGTTGGTTATATACATAGCCGTTCTGAATAAGAGTTGTTAAAATATGATAATTATACTAAACATTTATAGGGTTTAATAAGTAACCTATAAGGTTTATATTAGCAGTACGATTTAGAGATGATACTCAACTATTTGTATACAAAAACGTTATTTAATTATTTAAGAGTATAATTACTAATTGTAAGGTTATCCAGTTATTAGACTAAATACTTAGATTAATAACTAAAGAATCTATTCTACAAAAGCTATTTATCATAATAATAAATATATTCATATATATTCCAACTCTTCATTCGTCCTAATAATAAACCATATGGACCGTATACGATTACGTTGGTCCAGCCTTATAGCTATGAGGACCGAGGGCGGTCCTGCTGGTTTACCTTGGGTAGCGGGTCCCTAACCCTAACCCTGATACCCGCATATCTCGTAACTCCGCACCCTAGTGCTAGTTTATCTGCGCCGTAGCATTCGTTCCGGGTTATCTGGGTCCCTCAGACGGGTCCCCTTGGTGCCAACGTATTGGTTCATAGTAAAATTATCATTAAATGTTTTTTTAAATTCTAGACTATTTATCATAATAGCTTTATTAAATCAATATAATAATACTACATACAAATTAATAATATATATATTCAAATTTATATTAAACAGTATTTAAATTACTTGTAAATAATAGAAAACTACTAATATAAATAATGTGGTTCACCAGTCAGTGGCGCGTACTAGTCAGTGGCGCACTTTTGCTAACTTTACCAACTTTTATCAACCCTAGCACCTACCCTGGGCAAAGGAATCAATTAAAATTAGTACCAATTGGTGCAAACTGGTCCCAATTGCTTATTTTCAATTGATTTAATTAATGTAGAGGTATAGCGGTGTTGCAGTGCTAGTCTGAAAGTTTAAGGTTTTGGTAGGCGGGTTTGTTTTTGGTACAAATCGCATCTCTATTTTTCACATCAGTCTCGCATTACTCTACCTACTTAAATACTTAATACGCTAGAAATCGATAACAATTATGCTAATCCACTCAAAAGAAGATAAAATTACTCTAGCACTTCAAGCGATCGAGAATTCTAAAAAAACCAAAGAAACCCTTAAGTAGTCATTAAGCTGCACATTTCTTTAACATCCCTGGAACTACGCTCCACAGAAGAATAAATAACCAATACAATTATAATAAATTACGCGTTAGCTATTATAAACTTGATCAAATCGAAGAGCAGACGCTTATCTAATATATCATTGAGTAAGACGTATGAGGATTTCCAATGCGCCTCTCTGGTGTAGAAGATATAGCTAACCTCCTGCTAGCATTACGAGATGGCAAGCCGGTTGGCAAGAACTGGGCACGACGTTTTGTGGATACACAACCAAGCTTGAAAACCCGGTTTAATCGGCCCTATGACTACCAGAGGGCCCTCTGCGAAGATCCGGAGGTTATTGTGAATTGGTTCCGGCTGCTCCGTAACATAATGGCCAAGTATGGGATCCTAAACAACGACCTCTATAACTTCGATAAGACTAGCTTTATAGTAGGCCAGATAACCTCAACCCTGATTATTATACGTTCTGATCGACATAGAAAGGCCAAATCTATACAGCCTGGGAACCGGGAATGGGCAACAGCTATCGAATGCATTAATATAAAGGGTTAGTGTATCCCGCCGTTCGTGTTGGTCCAGAGCGCCTACCACCTTGCTAACTGGACAACCGAATCAGGCTTCCTATTAAGCCGGGTAATCAAGCCTACTCCGAATAGGTGGACAGATAACGAGATTAGTCTAGAATAGATTCAGCACTTTAATAAGCATACAATTAAGCAAATTAAGAGTAAATACCGGATGCTTATCCTAAATAGATATAAAAGCTATATATTAACAGAGTTTAAGTAGTATTATAAAAATAATAATATTATCCCTATCAGCATGCTACCGCATTCATCTCATTTACTCCAGCTATTAGATATTATATTATTTTCGCTATTAAAGCGTATATATAACGATGAGATTAACCTCTTTATCCGGGCATTAATTAATCACATTACTAAGTCGGAGTTCTTTATTATATTCAAGGCAGCCCACGATAAGGTCTTTACGGAAGAAACATAAAAGCTGGGATTAGAGGGGCTGGGATTTCTCTATGGGACCCAGATTCTATTATTTCTAAACTGGATATCTGCTTATAAACTCCAGTATAATCCCTTCTTATATCGCTATCCAAATGGGAATCACAAACACCATCCAACGCCCACCAGACTATCCAGTAATCAAGTTTCATCAAAGGCAAGATATCTGCCCATCAGAGGAGCTCCCCTATACTAATTATCCAGGCAGTTGAGAAGTTCACAAAGGACGCACAAGCAATGGCGCATCAGATTACTCTTTTGAATGATCGGGTTTATACTTTTAAGAAGGCTAATATTGGGCTTGCTAAGCGCCGGAGGGCTAAAAGAAGTTAGGTACAGCTTAGAGGGGCACTTGCTATTGAGGAATCTCAGGTGATAATTGAGAAAAAACAAAAGGGGAAGCGGCCAGCTGGTAAAATAGCCGGTGATGATAAAGAGGCGGTCCGCGGCGGATCGAGCAAACGACGATATAGCAACTATAGCAATAGTGGGTATTATGTAACAACTTGTAAGAAGAATATAAAAGAATCTAGTTATTCAGACTCTGATTAAATAATAACACATTTTCAGGCGATCTGCGGCGGACCGCCCAAATAGTTGGTCTGGCTGGTATAGATCGAGGTTGATCCTGCATGGCTGAAATGCTCTATTTTGGTGGGGAAGCCAATTTTCCCACCAAAAGTCGTCCACTTCGGACTGGCACTGCAGCTACGCCAACTACTTTAAATTAACCAAACTAATTGAAAATAAGCAATTGGGACCAGTTGGCACCAATTGGTGCTAATTTTAATTGATTCCTTTGCCCTGGGTGGGTGCTAGGGTTGATAAAAGTTGGTAAAGTTAGCAAAAGTGCGCCACTGACTGGTGAACCACGTTAATAAATTTATATTCAATAATATCAAAAGTAGTTAATTGTAATATTTAATTATATTAAAATAAAAATATTTATTAAACCTTAATTGTCACGGCCCTGGGCGGACTGAGCCCTTAGGGCGCCCAACCCAGAGGGTTCGGGTCTGATCACGTGAGCTGCTAGCTCTGACAAAACTCTGGAACCTATCCTGAATCCTGTTTCGTAGCTCTTCGAGCTACGTCTTATCAACAGAGCCTGTGCCTACTGAGGATCGAGCCTGCCCGTAGCAAATAGAACTATAACGACTTCCGTGCCGCCTGCTCAACATCCACCTGCCGACTACCTGCCTGCTGTCATGACATTAATATAACCTTATAAATAAATCAAAATCCTTTTGTATAATAAAAACACTATTAAATCAGAATTAAGGGGCATTATGAAGTCTTAATAATACCATAACAAGCACTTATACAATTTACACACTACACTAAGCCACCCTATTCATCAGGCCCTAAATACTGCCATATTTTCCTAAGTGTCCTCTACCTTTCCCTTGTGCATACTGACACTCCGTCCCAGAGCGTTGAGTCTGACAGAGAAGCAGGACAAAAAAAAAAGGCCCGCAAGTGTGCATGATTCATCTTCATCAAGTTTCCCGCACTTACAATCGCACGCCGCGGGATACCTATGCTCCTCCGACATTTGGAGGGACTTAGGGCCACTTGCCATATCGAGGTACGTGTGCGGACACTATTTCTCACAGCTGCCCTGTATGATGACCATCACTACCGCTCGCGGGTGTTTCACAGGTTTCTATGGTTCCAGAAACGTCAGTATTATATGGGTAATCATTGTGGTCGAGGCTCTGGCTTTGAATCGGACACCCGTCATGGGTTAAAATATGGAGCCTAGCGCGTACCGGGAGTAGTTTGCCTCCGGGGAAAGGGATGCTGGAATCAGGAAGTCAAGATATGAGACCTGACCATGCTGCAGAGGCGTGGGTGCACCTATCTTCCTCTGTAGTTCAACCGGGGGTGCGAAGTTTTCCAGGTCTCAAAAGTTGTGTTGAGAGTGCTAGTTCGGCAACCCAAAGGTGGTGGCGCGGTATCAGTCACAAGCGTTTCCTGGGCGTGCCTCACCCCGGCGATTGGCTCTCGAAATCAACAAATACTAGAATGGGCCAGGCCCGCGTGTGCTGTTTCTTGATATTCCAGTCCTTGTTAGCCGAGAGTCGCCGGGATTGCGCCACCGTTACGTCTCAAAATGCAATGCTCTATTTCATGTGTTGGTACAGACCAGCGGCCGTGATTCACTTAACCCATCTAGTATCATCGTCTTCCCCGGAGCGTGCACCCATCGCCTCTCTATGTGTCCACGTCCATCCTCTCGCTCTCAGCAGAAACCTCATGCACATCTACAAACTTCAAGATCTCGTCCTTCTTGATGATCTTCTCGTTCAGCACCGCTGTGGTGCCCTTGGGGAACTTGTACGACTTGAGCTTCTGGCTCCTCTCGTTGGGCTTCACATAGCCACGGTGCAGCGTGGTCTTGTCGGCGGTGATGACAGCGACGTCAACATTGCTTCCTGATCCCAGGTCGTTGAAGATACCAGCCTGGATTGCCTGGCTGCACAGCTCCATAGCCTCTTCCTTGGTCAGGCTGGCCTTCCATGAGCTCTCAAACACGCTCATCGCCGCCAGCGAGCCGGAACCCATGGTCACGTAGGGGAGCTTGTCGGTGCTGCCGTGGGCGTGGACGGTGAAGAGGTGGGTACCGGTGGGGTCGACGCCGGCCACGACGAGGTAGGCGCCGATATAGCCTTGGTATCGGAAGAGGTGCTGCTTCAGCATGGTCATGCAGGTCACGACCCGGGGCTTGCGGCCGGTGGATAGGGAGTGCAGTTCCAGGTTCGAGGAGATGATGGCCGTCGTGAACTCGGTGTCTGCCGCGGTACCGGCGCCGGCGCACCAGATCTGAGGGGCGATGTAGTGCAGCTTCTCGCAATTCTTGTCGGCCACGATGGGGCCCGATGTTGCTCGAGTGTCGGCTGCGATCTGGGTTTTGGCAGGTTAGCCTCAAGCACGACGGCCAGGTTGAGCATCCCGGAGCTGTAGCTCGACAGACGGGCCCATCGCGCAGGTGTAGCCACAGTCTGGGCAAGTCAAGGTGGAAATGCAACCGGAGGTCTGAATGTGAGCTGTACATACGACAACGCCTCCGTCAAATATGCACCCCACGATGGTGGTTCCTGTGCTGGTGGCCTTGGGCAGTGGGACGCCTCGCGCGTGTAGCGCTGCGTTGCGGTTGTAGTTGGAGAAGTCGAAGCCGGGCATGATGACGGCAGTTCGTCTCTGCTGCACAGCTGTGTTTTGATGATGGCTAGGAAAGCGGTAGGATGATTTGGGGGCGTCGCTGAGGCTCAGAAGAAGGGGAGTCGATGGGGGAGGTGGCCGCGTTGGAAGGAGGTGGTCGGGGGAGCTGGCTGCGTGTGGTCGGCCGTTTGGAGACGGCAAGGCAGAGAGAGCTGATGGGGCCTGCCGCGGTGGATGACGAGGCTAAAAGCTGCCTTCCACTGCAGGAGCCACCCCTGTCACGGAAGCTGGGTCTTTGGTTGGCCCAAGCTCGAGGTTGAAGCTCTGAGCAAACAGGCAGGGATTCTTTTTTGGCAGGCAGAGAGTCGCGATCTTCAAGTCACTGTCGGCCTCTTGCAACCAACATCACACCCATTCTTCTTTGTCTTCCTCTGCCCTGCCCATTCCTCTTCCCTACCCCACCACCCATTTTGCATATACAGCCTGTTGCTTCTCCAGCGTCTCTTGAAACCCCATTCGCACTGCTCTTGCGACACACTTCTCTATTGCCCACCTGAAGGCCCATGCTCAGAACCTAAGAGCGGACTCGTTTGCCTGGATCCGGCGCGACGGCCAAACGGCACTCGACAAGATGGAAGAAGGCGCGACACTAGAATTGATACAGACCGAGGTGCGCTTGATTTTGATCCGGACGACCCTTTTTGGGGCCCACTGACCATGACCTAACTCCCGATAGGCTCTCGGATTCCTCGCCATCGCTGGCGACGCGAAGGTCCAGCTGACTCCAGAATGGTCTCCTCCGCCCGCACCCACAGCATCCCTCCTCAGCATTGCATCCAGAAAGGGCCTCGTGGCCGCCGCCGGCCCGGATGCCGTATACCTCACCTCAACCGAGTCGGCGCGGAAGGCCTTCTCGGTCGACAAGACTGGGGACACCGAATTTAGGACATTCGAGCCCCAAGTCAAGATACACTTGCCCATGCGGATATCGCACCTAGCATTTACCCCCGACGAGCAATACCTGATACTCTCGGCCGAGCAGGGCGGCGGGCTGGCTGTCTACGAGACGCAGGCGCTGCTACAAGGATCCTCGCAGGCCGCCTTTGAGGTCTCGACTAGCGGGGAGAGCATCAGGGCTCTGGTGCCGAATCCCATGCCCGAGCTGGCGGAATTTTGCGCCGTCGTCACCACAAATGGTAACCTTTTGATAGCCAACCTGAAGGAGAAGTCACTTGTTACCGGCCCAGGCGGCCCAGTCGTCCGAAGCCAAGTTGCATGTGGCGCATGGAGCACCAAGGGCAAACAGTTGGTCGCAGGATTGTCTGATGGCACTGTCGTCCAGATGACTCCTGACGGCACCGAGAAGGCACAGATCCCCAGACCGAGCGCATTCGGGGATGTACACGTGTCCTCGATATCCTGGCTGGAGAACAATGTGTTCCTCCTCGTCTACACAGAGAACTCGGGCGAAGCTCCTGCCTCGGAATTCTGTATCATCACGCGGCACGCGCCACCAGGCCAGCCGCCGTCTTTCGAGCTCCGGAAATCGAACGACCCAGTCCAGCCCTTCGAGAACGAGAAGGCACCGCATCACACCGTCCTGCGGCTGCGAGACTACCCGCCAAACATTCAAGACATGCTCATTGTCGCATCCACGGCCCACGATGGAATCGGGCTGCTTACACGATCCAAGGCGCCGTTGGCCAGTGACGTGCCTGCAGAAGCCATCACGAACGTTTTTACTACAACCGAGTTCACCGATGACTCCAGGAGGGCGGAAGTGCCTTCGGACCCTGTCGAATACTCTCCGACGTATCCCATCGGAGTCTCGCTCGACCTGTCGAGCAAGGAGAGTGTGTACCGACCGATACCTCAAGACGAGGAGTATGAGAAATCCCCAGGCCCTCTTCCCGCTCTGTGGGCACTAAACTACAAGGGTGTTTTATCTGCGTGGTGGGTGGTCTACAACGACGCCATCCGAGAAGGCAAGACGTACCCCGGCATGGCTGTGGCTGAAGGACAGTCTTCTGCACAGCCAGCCGCACCTGCCCCCACGCCGTCAGCCTTTGGATCACAGACAGCAAGCTCCCCATTCGGCGGATCAACTGCTTTTGCCACTACCGCCCCTGCCCTGGCTCAATCGGCAGGAGTGTCCAGTCCCTTTGGGGGAGCGGCTGCGGCTTCTTCAACCCCCAAGTTTGGGGCCCCGTCGTTCGGCGCACCAAGTGCACTCGGAGCTCAGCCTGCTGCTTCTTTCGGGCAAGCTGGTGGGCTAGGTGCAAAAGCTTCACCGTGGGCCACCGCTTCTGCGGTTGGAGCTGCACCGGCTTTTGGTTCCCCCGGTTTCTCCAGCTCCGCGGCACCTGCAACTGGGGCTTCTACAGGTGGCAAAGTCTTTGGTAGTGCGGCCCCTGCCGCTCCCTCGACGGGTGGTGGTTTTGCTTCGTTCGCCAGCAAGGGTGGCTTTGGGTCCCTTAGTGGTGATAGCGGTAGCGGCAGCATCTTTTCCAAGCCCTCGTCGTCTCCAAGCCCTTTTGGTGCAGGCACAAGTGGCCAGAGTGTATTCGGTAGCGGTGGCAGTGCATTTGGGAGCGGCGCAGGAACCTTTGGCTCTCGAGAGACGTCGAACACCTCATTCCCTGCCCCTAGCTCAACGCCCAAGGAAGGCTCTGGTCTCGGTTCCACGCCATTCGTCCTTGGAACGACTTTCAAGGCAGACCCTGCCTCCGCCAATGACAATGAGAAGCCCAGCGCAAAGGGCGGTTTTGGACTTGGGGGATTTGGGTTGTCACTGGACGATGCTGAGGCAAAGCCGGCTGAGTCAAATGACTCGTCCAAAGACGAAGATATGGATGCGCAGACCACCCCGGTTGAGCAGGAAAAGCCAAAACCTTCTCTGTTTGGATCGTCTGAACCGAAGGAGAAACCGCCAAGCTTGTTTGGTGGACAGCCTCAGGAGTCCACGACGCCAACATCGACGCCCGCGCCATCAAAGTTCTTCTCAACCGACTCCACGTCCTCGAAACCTAATCCGTTCTCTGGTCAAGCCAGCACGAGCAGCCCTTTTGGAATCACATCCGCCAAACCCAGTCCCTTTGGATCCAACGATGGCGCAAGCAAGCCAAAAGAGTCACCTAACCCTTTTGCATCAGTGTCTAGCAACAAGTCCAACCCATTCGCATCCGCATCTCAGAGCACACCAAACCCCTTCGCAGTGAAGAGCGAGAATACAGAGGCCGTAGAGGCCACAGGAGATGCGCCTCTGCCGCCGGAGTCAACAAGTAAGGCCGTGTACCCATTTGGAGATTCCTCGTCCTCTTCTACAGCTTCCGCTAAATCTGCTGAAGGTCATAACAAGACCGACAAGGCCTTCGAATCCCTCAAAGATGTTCCATTGCCATCTGATCCGTCACTAGGGCCCCCCGACGAGGCATCAAAGGATACCGACGAGGCCTCAACGTCCTTGTCAGAACAAGGAAATCCGGTCTTGGAAGACGCTCCGTTGCCGCCCTTCCCCGCGAAGCCCAAGCCTGAAGCTAAATCATCCATATTTAGCTCACAGCAGGCACCGGCGCTTCCTGGCGGTTCTGATAGTGCCGAGTCCAGTTCGCAGCATGGCGAGAGCCGGAGCCAGAGCGATGCTGAAGAACCCGCAGATGAGGATGAGGATGAGGATGAGGACGACGGCGAAGGCGAAAGCGAAGGCAGTGGCATCGACGTTGCGAAGGATCTGAGCCCCAACTCGACGGGGGCGGGCCAGGATCAGGGCACCACGCCTCAGAGCTCGTTTGGCGGCATGGGCGGGAGCACATTCTCCATGGTCTCGAGGCCGGAAGCCCCACAGCAGCAGCGCTCGTCCCTGTTTGGCGAGATCAACCGAAGTGCACCGGTCTTTGCGAAGCCTGCCCCTACCAGCCCACGCTCCCCGAGCCCTGTCAGGGGGGCAGTCCCACACCGGATGTTCCCGGCCGATGGCTCACGGTCGGTCAGTGCTCCTGGAATGCCGTCACGTGCCTTGGGAGGCTCGCGGCCTCAGAGCTCTGGTCACGGTTCCAAGACGATCAGCACAAGGTTGCAGCCCCAAGACGACCCCAACGTCGTGCTGCAAAGGCAGGCGAAGCAGAAGCAGGCAGAGCAGGACGTGCAGAGCTTGGAGGACGACGAGTTCGAACATGTGCAGAACTTGCTTGACACTGAGGTTCCGCCTTCGCTGGACATCAGCGAGTTCAACGCCTTCAACAGTGTCACGGCAGACGTCCATGCGTCCACTGTGGCTGCACAGGTAGAGGCCTTGTATCGTGACATCAATGGCATGCTGGTGACCTTGGGACTCAACGCTCGAGCACTTAAAGGCTTCATCAAGGGCCATGAGGAGCGCCACGACGAAAAGACCAAGGATGACCTCGCCAACCATGACGACTGGGTTCTGTGCGAGGCTGAGGACCTCAGCCACATTCTCGACGAGGACCTGGCTCCTGAACTGGAAGAGGGCCGGCTCCAAGATGTCGAGGACACATGGGACATGTGCCAGGGTCTTGCCCGGGAGATGCCCAAGCTTCATGCGAAACACCAAGACGTCAAGCGCATCTTGGGAAGTGTTCTGGATCCTGATCAGGCCTCCGCACAGCGCTCCGTGCCCCTGAACGCCGAGCAGGCAGCGCAACAGACGGAGCTGCGCCAGTCATACGCCCAGCTGATCAGGCTCATGACCGACGCCGAAGGCGCGTTGACCATGCTCAAGACGAGACTCGCGTCGCTGGGCGCTTCTTCTGGCAAGCCCGCCGCCGTGCCGACCGTCGACGCCGTCATGCGCACCATCACGAAGATGACGTCGGCGGCCGAGAAGCGCAGCGGCGATCTCGACGTGCTGGAGAGCCAGATGCGCAAGCTGCGGTTCACCAGCTCGGTCGGGCCTCCAAGCCGCGAAGGGTCTCCATTCATGACTCCGCCTTCTAACAAGAGGCAGTCTCTCCTCATGAGCTCTTCCACACAGTTCACACCTTCCCCGCGCAAGAGCCTGATGAGCTCGGTCGGGTCGCTCAACGGCAGTGCAAGGGCCACCCCGGGGCCGTCGCCACGGAAGAAGATCAGCGGGTTCACAGACGAGGACAAGGAGGTCATCAGGGGCAAGATGAAGAAGAGGCGGGCAGTCCTAGACCGACTACGCAACAAATTGGTGGAGAATGGACCCAAGATGTCGAGGTACGAGGGTGGAAGTTGAGTGTAGGCTAGGCTGGTGATGCGGAGTCGTCGGTTGGGGCACGTTGCATTTTTCACATCACTGCCCGGGGAAACTTGTCGTGGTGAGCAGATGTGGCTTATTACACGAGGTACGAGGTATCGGATGACGGGACGAGATAGATCCTGGTGACTTAGCCCCTATTCTAAGAAATGACGCGCGCTGAAGGCATGGTAGACGCTCAGGCTGTTCGCAAACTGTGCTTTCAACACGTGGTGTTTCGAAGGCGTCTCCATATTACATATTTTTGAAATACCAAATCTTAATCAACCACCGACAGCCATGGTGCCAACTGCAACAAGTGAGCCCCAATTCAGCAGTGATCCAGGAAGACGCGGTATCCATATCAACATTTGTTCATCGAAATAGCGGAAGCAGTTACTTGATAGCGTATCATCAGCAGGCCCGCTGGAAGCAAACCCAACCCAGGCAGCTCTCGTGTATTTTAAGACGACTGGGTCATGTCGACTGCTTGGGGACCAGAACTGTGCTGTCTTCGACATCGCCATTCCTCTCCTTGTCACCATAGAACTTATCTAGGTCCGAGACCACCTGGCGGCCGGACCACTTCTTCATTATCTTGTGCCCGTCGGCGCGCAGGCCGTACTGGTACCAGTGGGGCATGGACGCGAGGACGGTCAGCGAGTTGGCGAAGGCCGGGCGGATGATCTGGCCGCTCTTGCCGCTCAGGACCTGCTTGACGATGGCCTCGGCGACGGTCTCGGGCTCGAGCACCGGCATCAGGAAGGGGGCGCCGTTGCTGTATCCCTCGAAGAGCGGGGTGCGCGTGTACCCCTGGTTGACGACGACGGTGCGCACCTTGCGGGCCCTGTAGCGGGTTGCGAGCTCGGCCGCGAGGCCTTCGTGGAAGGCCAGGGCGGCGTGCTTGGAGGCGGCATAGTCGACCATGTTGGGGACTGTGAAGCATGGTCAGTCCAGGGCAATCGCCTGGGAGGGGCTTTCCGTGATGTGCTCACCGGTGCACCATGCTGCGATCGAGGCCACGGTCACGACCATGCCGTGGTTATTCTCGATCAGGCTCGGGAGGAATTCCTTGATCATCCAGTAGTGCGCCAGCGAGTTGACATCAAAGGTGAAGCGGACGTCCTTCTCGGATGAGTCAAGGATGGTCTTGCCTCGACACACGCCGGCATTGTTTATGAGCACGGTGGGATAGCCGACCCTTGAGCGGATGTCCTTGGCCACGGCGGCGATCTCCCTTGGGGACGTGATGTCGCACTTGAAGTAGTGGACGTTGGATGCTGGCCGGGACAAGTCAGCACCGGCATTTCCTCCCCCGCTGCGTTTCGCACAGATGGACTTACACGCCTCAAATGTCAGGGGCTGGATATCCAGCACCACCACCTTGACCCCCTTCTCGCTCAGGAACCTGACCACGTGCCCTCCGATGCCCCCAGACCCGCCGGTGATGAGAACAATCTCCCTCCCCCTCCAGTCGTACTGGTCGTCATGCCAGTTGTTGATGACCCCGGTCGAGTACCAGCTGCTGAGCCAGCGGGCGAGGCCCAGGTAGAAGAGCAGCTTGACACGCGAGAAGGCCTTCTGGTGCAGGACGGAGTAGTTCTCGCCCTTCTTGGTGAACCTCGCGAGCAGGAGGAGAGGCAACGTGAAAGCGGGGTTGAGGGCTGTCTTGCCAAGGATGCGCATCACCGTGTCCGCCTTGAAGCCCTCGCGGGGCAGGAGGCCGTTGTGCATCGGCATGCTGGGCCAGTAGTCGGTTATGGGACCCACAGGGTTGGCTCTACGTGTATTCAGGAGGAAGGGGAGCAGGCTGAGGATGGCATATCACGCAAACAGCCGGTTGGACTTGGAGGAGGGAAAGGAGGCCGGGCGAAGCTGAAACTGGGTGCTCTTTGTTTCTGGACGAGGGAGGAGCTCCATCCATGGGTGGCTCCGGTGGAGGCCCCAATCGACGAGCACATTACCGGATTCATGCAGGTTGCTACAGTAGCCCGCCCTGGTCCCTTCAGATGTGTCGACGCAGCTCGTCCCAAGCCGTTGGAAGCTTTTCATGTGCTACCGCAGCCGAGGGACAAAAAGTGCGGGGAAGACACTAACCCGTAATAGACACGCATGATCACTGTTGGGGACCGTTACATCACCCAAGACGGACGAGGTTGGGACTATGTAGCCAGGGGCAGCTTTTGTACTAGTTCTGTGTGTCTCCCTGTCTGACCCGGTGAGGAGGTCGCTGGACCGGACTGCTGATTCTTAGTCCAGGTACAGACGGTATGCCTCCCACTCTCCCGGGCGAGACTGGACTCGGACAGAGGCAGCCCTCATCGCTCAGTCGACCTGCTCCGGCGCCAACTGCGCTGGGTTGGTCGTCCGCCCGTCGCCCTGCAAGGGTCAAGCCTCGTCCCACGCGCACGCAGCCAAGAGCTTCTGGCCCAGGGCGCCCAGGTCCGGGCTCACACTCAAGTGGCTCTTGAGCGTCATGACGGCCGCGTTCTGCGCCACATCCACCAGGTCCTCGGCCCTGCCGCCGAGTGCCAGGCCCGCGACCAGCGTCCCAAGGAACGTGTCGCCCATGCCGTTGACCGAGATGGGCGTGCCGACCCGTTCCACCGCCGGGTAGAGCCTCATGTACACGGCGCCGACGGACGGGTGGCCCGGCTGTGCCCTGGTGAGTATGTACCGCTCGTGCTCTGGGTCGAACAGGCGCGGGTCATTGGGCCTCAGGATCGTTGTCAGCAGGGCCCCCTTGTCGCCCATCTTGGTGATGATGGTCGGTATGTACGGCAGCAGCTGGATGCTCTGCACGGGCAGCCCCGCGTCCGTCATCTCCGCCGACGTCAGCCGGACGAACCGATCCCTCGCGCCGCCGTGCATCCCAAAAGCGTCGATGACCTCGAACCACGGTATGCTGTCCAGGAAGCCGTTGTCCTTGGCAGCCGTGTACATGGCCGCCAGCTCGTACTGGTTCGGCGTCGCGATGCTGAGGGCGGCATGTGGGAACAGAGGCAGCGTGTGGTCCTTTGGGAACAGCCCCGCCGCCTTGACGCTGGAAACTGGTTCGTACGCGACCTTGGCGCCACCCTGCCCCCCTGTCTTGATCCAGTTGTGGATGTCCTTGGGAGACCAGTTCCCGTCCACCACCAGCCACTTGGGCCTGGTCGCCTTGATGATCGAGGTCCAGTAGGCGGGGAAGGAGTGTGCCGTCAGGATGGCCATGTCTGCCATGGCCGTGAACAGGCTCTTTTCGGCGTCGTTGACCGCCACGTACTGGGCTGTCCGCGCAGACGCGTACTCCGGGCCCATCTGGCGGATGTAGCTGGTGTCCAGCCCGTTCTTCTCCATGCCCGTGAGGATGGTTGCGCCGGCGCTGTGATGTGGTGTGAGATAAGCCGGTTGTGACTGTGCTTGGGTTCCCTCTTTAGGGCAGGGGGCATGCTTACATGTCGCTCCCAACCAAACTGCACAGCTTGACCCTGAGGCCGCTGTGCACGCTCTGCGCAGCCAGCGCAACATTGTGGCCGACGCCCCCTATGGACTGGGTGATCCCCGCAGGATTTGACGTGTACAGCATGGGTGATACTGGCTTGGGATCAGGGTACCTGTCGTTGTGGAAATCGCAGTTTAGGTCGAGAGCAACCGACCCAGCGACCAGGATGTCTGCTTTGGATGCCTTGGATGGGGCGTCTTTCACCTCCGGAAGACCCTGCCCCTCCTGTTTATGCGCACGTGGTACCAAAGGAGCTGGTCTGGAATGCACATTCAGCCCTATGTTCGTGGTTGTTTACGATATATATGGGGCTTCTTACTGGTGGTGTGACCTCGCAGCCCCGTCTCCAGTTTCCAGCTTGTAAAGCTCAGAAGCAACCCTGGCTGCCCGGGCCACATTGGACTGTACAAGATGCAAGTTCGCAGGCGCACTCTGGTCGTTACTCAGCTCCCGGATCCTCTTGAGGATGAACGGGGTGTTCGCGTTCCCGCTGAAGCCCTGCTCGTCCGCCTCGCGCACAGCTGTGTCAATGATCTGGTCCAGCACCACCCTGGGTATCTCATGCTCCGCAGGGATCGGGTTTGCCAACAACATGCCACTCTCTACCCCAAGTCGCTCCTGCGCGAGTATTATAGCAGCCGCCTGCTTCTCGTCATGCACCGTGAACGGGCTCCTGATGCCGCTCTCCCGGGCCCAGAACGCGGGGAGGTCGACCTGTCCGCTGCGGCCATCCGCAAAAGTGGCGACGAGGACACCCTGAGTCTCGAGATACTCGAGCGTGCGCGGGATGTCCAGGAAGCCCTTGGGCCCGCTGCTGACGACGGCGACCCTGGTGCGGCCCAGCTCTGTAAGGTCGGCGGAAATGTCCATTGAGTTCTCGGCGCCGCGGTGCACGCCCCCGAGCCCACCGGTGCCGAAGACCCGGATCCCAGCCGCCTGGGCGAGCAGCATTGTTCCGGCGATGGTGGTGCCGCCGTGGAGTTTGCGGCCCGTCATGCCGGTCCCGACGATGTAGGCGAGATCCCTCCTCGAGAGCTTTGTCGCGCCCTCCTGGACCATGCGGTCGACTTGGGCGGGGCTCATGCCGACCCTGGCAATGCCGTCGAGCACGCCGATGGTGGCAGGCACCGCGCCATGCTCACGGACGACGTTCTCGAGGACCTCGGGGAGGTCTCTGCCCAGGGCGCCGTGGGTGTATATGGTCGTCTCGAGTGCCACGACCGGCCTCTTTGTCGCTATGGCATCCCGGACCTCTTCCGAGACCTTGAGGAGCCTGGCCAGGTCGCGCGATGCCGAGCTTGCAGAGCTCAGGTGTGACCTCTGGCGTGTCTGTAGCTGCGACGGGAGAGCAGCGTTGCAAGATAGCCTGGCACGGATGGCATCTGGCAGTCGCCATAGGCATGAATGCCGCCGTGTTGCTCCTCTGAGCAGTACCATGGTTGTGATCTGCGGTCGGCCGTTTTATGCTTGACAGACAATCCTTGAAAGAACTAGTAAACTTTTGATTGCTCTGAAGGGCCTCTGATGAATCAAGACTGCATCCTAACAAGAAGACACTTGTCTCTCCGACGGCCGGGTCCCAGGGCCAATTAATGTGTTTCGGGACAGTCTAGCTGGCATGAGTTCAGATAAGCAACTGTCGTGAACCTTTGAGCATGGTCAAAATGTGCAGTGTTGTTGCTGCCGGAGCCATGGCGAGTGTCTTGGTCGGAGCTGGCCGATCGAGTCACCGGTCAACCGTCGTCGGCTGCGGGGTCTCCGGGGTATGGCAAGATGACAAGGGTGCTGGGGGGATCCGCCGTTGCCCACTGTCTTTGAAACCTGAGTTGCATCACCGCACCTGCATCAGACAACCCTTTCCCATCATCTCAGGCTGTCACTTTGATCAGGGCCATGCGATTGATGCTGGTCGCTACCATTCTAGACTGCCAGACTGCCCAGGCTCTCTAACTTGGGTGAATTATCGGCCAGCCACTCTCGGTCGTCCTGGGCACGCGTCCGCGCGACTAAGAGACCAATGGCCCGCAGCGGAACAGTTTCTCTCGATTATCCGAGCCAGCGGATTCCGGTAATATTCCCCCAATTATGAAGTGTTATATTGCTGGACTAGCCCCCTGCCAGGCGAATTTAAGCTTGTCATGGGGCGAGACGCAACACCTCGAAGGAAGCCTTCATCATTTCAGGCGTGTCTTGTCCATGCTGTCCTTGCCGTTGATTGGTCCTGTTCTCTACCACCTTCCCCCATCCTGCCACATCCTGTGTCCATCTTCTCACCTGCAGCAAAGCCAGACAACTCCTTGATGACACCGCGCCCTCACTTCTTGTCGTTTGCATATCTAGTCGACGTTTCCTCCTGGTAGCGTCGTACTGCTTCCTTGTTTCCGTCCCGTCTTCAACTCTCACCTTCCCAATCCCCCGTCCTGCGTGGGACACCCACGACCGAAGCAATGTACCCGCCGTTTCTCACAACCGCCCTGCTGCCGCTCCTCGTCACCCCAGCACTATGTCAAAACTTCATCGTCTCTAATGGCCAGATCTTCACGCCTGGTTTCGCGGTCCTTGATTCCCCGCAGCCAGGCACGCCCATGGGCGGCGGTGCGCCTCCATGACTAGACTTCTCTCCGCGACTCCCGACTGACCAGGCTTAGACACCATCGAGATCGCCTTGGATGTCACAGCTAATGGTATCCTGCCGCTTGAGGTTTCCGCTGACAGCCCCAGCCGGATCAACAACATCACTGTCTACCTATATAGTTATGACACTTCACGCAATTTTACCGTCTCCAACGGCACGGCGTCCACTAACAACGCCAGCCTGGGAGACATCATGGTGCAGGAGCCCGGAAGCACGGTGAAACATGTCAAGTGGACGTGGCCGGCATGCTTGGTAGGAGATGGCCAGCCGACGACAGCCGACAGCGACCGCGGCAACTATAACATCTCCATCAGGCAAAACTTTGTCATGAACGGCACCGATCACTACACCATCTTCGACGTCCCCATCGCCGTGACGAACAGCATCCCGGAATCGATAAGCCGGGTCCAGTGCGACGCTCTCAATAACCCGCTGCTGACGCCGGAGCAGATCAACGCCTCGGCCGCCAACAGCGTCGGCGTCCTTTTCGCGCCCGGGACTCGCAGGCGGTGGAAGTGAAACTCGACAAGGCAGAGAGCGGCCAGGGCCTTGGAGGTGCTGGGCTGCTGAGCTGGAGGAGTGGCGCCGAGTGGCTCTGCCTGGTCACCTTCGCCATGGCGTTTGCTTTTTAACGGTGGCGGGGGGAGTTCATGTCGGACCGATTGAGCAACGCACAAGTTTGAAGATACCCGTTTGGAACCGTTCCATTCGCAATGCGTAGATTTTGTAGCCCCTGGCTCAACGCAATAGATCGGATATCAGCAACTGCAATAACGGATACGCACGCCAGTACATCACTAGCATCACAGTTGTTCATAATAGGAAAGGATCACTCGCTGGAAGGCCTAATTAACTATACACCTAATCATATACCTGGCCTACATAATTAAGAACAATTCATACTTGGTCCCTAAGTATGGATTCAGGAGCTATAGATCTTGGTGTTGTTGGAGTGGGTGTTGTGGGAGTGGGTGTGGTGGGTGTGGGTGTGGTGGGTGTGGGTGTTGCTGGTTGTAGGTGTTGGTACTATTGGTGCGTTGTTTAACTGGTTTCTCTTCAGTGTACAATCAATCCATTTCTGTAGGTGCGAAAATCCGGTTCCTGATCAAAACAAGTGATGTCCCAACATCGAAGGTCTCTGCGGCCCTGGCCATGATCAAAGATACAATCACGCAAAACTTGTCACTAGCATGCTCGGCATAGGTCTCGCTAGGTAGTTAAATACGAAGCCGAGCTCTCTGCTCCAGAAGAGGGGCAGGGGCAGGGGAGGAAGTTCCGGGCGACAATCAGGCACGGCTGAACCCAGCGGCGGGGCCAAGATAAGAGCAGCCACTCTCCAAGTACCGATAAGCTCCACCACTGCAAGGCTGAACCTGAATTTTCTGAAGGCCCTCGAACTTCCGCCACACTCTGTGGATGGTAACGGCCTCCTCACCATCACACCTCACCAAACCACATCACCAAAATGTCGCGGAAAGCTCAGGACCTGACACATGACGAGAGCTCGTCGGGAAATGATGATGACTTCTCCGGGCTCGAGGATGAAGGCAGTCCAGTGAAATCTATCGACCGTATGGATGTCGACGAGGCCGAATCAGATGAGGACGAACTTGAGCGACTTGTGCTGGGAAACAAAGCAGGCTTCCGCGAGAATCTTTTCAAGGATTCAGCTGGATTAGACGACGATGAGGCCCTGAAGGGCTTGCGACTGGACGATGACGGACAGGACCCATGGGCCACCGGCCATGAGGACTTGGATGACTCGGCCCTCTTCATGTTCGACACTGGCTCCGCGCCGACCGATGGAAGACCGATCACCGAGGCGGTTAGAACCGTGGCCAAGGATGATGGCCCTGAGCCTGCTTGGGTCGACAGCGACGACGAGAGGCTGGCCGTCTCGCTCGCTGGCGTCAAGCAGCTGCGGAAGTTGCGGGAGTCGGAGGCCGATGACCTGGTCAACGGGACAGAGTACACCAGGCGCCTGCGGCAATACTATCTGCGGCTCAACCCGCTTCCATCCTGGGCCAAATATTCCTCGGAACGAAAGACGAAGAGGCGGCGGAGGTCATCTGCCGCCTCGTCCGGCTCAGATTCGTCGTCCGGCTCTGAGCTCAGCGGCGACGAGGAGGACATCTCTGCCCTGCCACTGGAGCGGTTCCTCCGCGATGCCGGTGCGCTCCAAGGTGAAGGAGGAAGGAGGAAGAAGGGCAAGCTGCGGCCCGAAGTCATCGACATCCAGCGAACACGCGACATCCCCGACAAGCATAAAGGCCCCGTCGAGTCGATTTCTTTCCATCCCCTGCACCCGGTCCTCCTTTCCTCATCCAAAGCATCAATTTTGTATCTGCATCACATCGACCCGAGCGCACACCCCACGCCGAATCCGCAACTCGCCTCAGTGCAGGTCAGGTCCGTGCCTATCCGTCGCTCCGCGTTCCTGCATCCCAACGGCGACGAGATCATCTTGGCAGGGCGGCGGCGATTCTTCCACAGCTGGAACCTGTCGACAGGCCTCGTCAAGAAGGTCACCAAGATCCAGGGCCACCAGGAAGAGCAGAAGACCATGGAGAGGTTCTGGCTCAGCCCCGACGGGAAGCACATGGCGCTCATCGCGTCGAGCCGGAAGGGTGGTGGCATGCTGAACATTGTTAGCGTGAGCAGCATGCAGTGGGTCGCACAGGCCAAGCTGGACAGCCGTGGCGGTATCGCGGACTTTGCCTGGTGGAGGGACGGCCAGGGAATCACCATCCTCGGCAGGGACGGCCAAGTTGCTGAGTGGTCGCTCGCGACGAGGCGGACGGTGGGCATTTGGAGGGACGAAGGCTCCATCGGTGGCACCGTGATGGCCCTGGGTGGGCGTGATGGACCGCAAGGGATCGGTGGAGACAGGTGGGTCGCCCTGGGCTCAACCAGCGGCGTGTTGAACATCTACGATCGGAACGAGCTCATATCCAAGGCCGAGGGGGACGCTGTGGATACTAAGCCGCTGCCTACGCCCACGCGCAGCTTCGAGCAGCTGACAACGCCGATCACGGTCACCGCGTTCAGCCCGGACGGGCAGCTTCTCGCGTTCGCCAGCCAGTACAAGAAGGATGCGTTCAAGCTCGTGCACCTCCCGACCTGCACAGTCTACAGGAACTGGCCGACGGAGCAGACGCCCATGGGCAGGGTCACGGCGGTCTCGTTCGGGAAGTCAAAGGACACTGATGTACTGGCGGTAGGGAACGATGCTGGCAAGATCAGGATGTGGGAGATCAGGAGTTAGGGGGGCGGACGGGTTTTGTCAGCATTAGGCTCCTCATACTGCCTGCTCGTTTGGCGTCGATAATCCAACATTCATCATTGATCCAACGGCTCCTGGGCGTATTCGCACCCGGTACCAGATCCCCTAGATCTTTGTTGACAGTGCCCAATCATCCGCGGAAAGGGTTGAGGCCACCTTCCAGAGTCCCGTCGCGCCCACCAAAAACCGGCGATAGTTTGGCAAATTACTTCCTCTGCGTGCACTCGGTTCTTATGGCCTCCAGGCTACAAGATGTGAGCCAAGAGCTCACGTAGCGGGCTTCCTTTCGTGATCTTGCGGCGAGGGAAGACCTTGTGGGTCTTGAGCGTGTAATCCGCCAGCGCCGATTCGCTCTTGAAGAACCTGACCTCTTTGCCCTCCTCTATGGCGTCGAGGAAGTCGTGTATGTTGACCCAGACGCCTTTGAGTGCCTGTACCCATTCGGCGTTTCAGCGTGATGGCCCGCGGACTGTTGAAAGATCTGGAAATGAAGGGGGGCTCGCTCACCTTTTTGCACTGGTTCTTGCTGGTGAATGTGTCTGACTCTTTGCCAAGCTCACGACAGAGCTTCTTCCACTTTTCCAGGTCGTTGTCGTTCGTGCCAAAGTACACCTCCCACTTGGCCGCGACATTCTTCTTCTTTTTCTTGGGCTGCACTGGCTCTTGGGCGACAACAGCGCCCCGCATCGGGAGGATCGTGTGGAGGGCGTTCTGGGTCGACATGATTACCTAACGGTCCTGGCTGGTATTTTGCTTGCCTCTTGGGTGGTTACCCTCTGGGTAGTTTATCGAGATCCGAGTACCAATGTGCGCTCAGAGAAGCGGTCGTCCAATTTTCCCGGGCATCACTATGGCAGTCCTAGTTATTATTTAGACAAGGATGGACACGAGAGACTCCCATGGGGCAAATATGTATGTTTACTTCCTGGGCAGCAAACAGCGGCCATGACGTTGCCTTAGGCCACGATACCCATCTGGGCATCCGTGACTCTTCCAGTAGACAAAGATGCCGTCGCTAATGTCGCGCGTAAGTGCAGCTGCTGCAGCTGCCCAGCACTCTAAAGAGGTATGTCAACGGAACCGACACCACATGTTGGCACCGCGCCCATGTGGATCTGTGTGCTACCCGGAATTTAAGACAGAACTACCAAATACTTCACTAAGACCTCCAGGTTAAGTGTTGAAATTGGCAACTTCTTGCCATGGTGAGGCTAACAGACAGCTACAGCATATGCACCAAGCATGGAGCTCGTGTGTTTGTGGTGACACAAACACTGAACAATCCGATATTTCCATGTGCACTGGTTGTTCGCTCCGCCGTAGGATCCCGCAGGCAAGAAGATAGTTCCGTACATGGCTGAGAGACACCGTTCTTTAATTATCAGACATACCTAGGCATGCTTTCTCTGTGTGTGTCCTATAAACATACGTAGGGCCTCCCGCATCATTGCTCGGTGAGAGAATATCAAACGGTCCGCTGTCGAAAGGGGCACGTAGACACTGGGACGGCTAGCTCACCCAAAACAATCAGGTAACAGGAACTGTCTATCGGAACCTACTATGGACGGTCAGGACTGCTGATGAGTAGCCTCTGGAGGCGCCAGTGGCTATAGCAAGAGACAGGTGCACTTGCATCCCATTCACAATTTCCTCGTATGCTGACTTGCGCTGAACATCAAGCAAGCAGTTGCCAAGGGAGTACGGGAGTTGTGACTCCCGAGATGAATGGTACCATACTCGCCACTCCCAGCAAACGAGGGCCGCAGCGATACTGTCGTTCTTTCCACTATTGTACCTGACCGTCCCTCATCACAAACCAATAAGATGAGGTGGTTCTACGGTAGTATTCTGATGGGCGACCGCGCAAGGTTGCGATGATCACTTTACTGGCGTCCCATGGGGATCCAGATTATCAATACAGCTCGGAATTAATGACCTCAGCAAGGGTAAACTCGTAGCATACCACCCGTGAGCCGAGTGGAGGACGTTGCAGGCTCGGTAGCCTTGCCGTGTGTGGGTCATAAGGCGCGAATTATAAGTGGCCATTCGTTTCACTGGCTGTAGATTCGTATAAGCCAGACCCATCCGTCCGGAAAAGGCGCAGACGAGCGCGGGCATGTTCGCACGGATTCGGCGAGCCCTTGGGTGCTGAAAACCGGACCGTTTCCGACATTACGGCATTGCTCCTGGGTTGAGACCAACAACGCCAAATTAGCCTTCATAAACGGGAGATGGGCGTTTCGTTGGCTGCTTACCAGCTGCTTGACCAGACCGGCGGGGCCTGCCCAATGCACCACCGCGTATCTACCGTACACGGTAGGTTCGTAGCCTTCAACGCAGCATGCCATTAACGAGGCAGGCAACCGCAAGTCGTTTGTCGCACGCCAGCACGCCAGCAAGCCACAGCGGCCTGAGCGCAATTACAAGGGCCAATTCCCAAAAGGCTATCCCAACAGTACAAGCCACGAGCCTGTTGCTTGCTTGTTTTTACGGTAATTTGGTACCCAGAAAAAATAATAAGCATCGCGGTGTTTGGGTTGTCCAACCGCCGGCTCGCGGCGTAGGCCCTTTTGCTCTGTAGCATGTAACAGGACCTTTGCCATTGTGGTCGCGACTTGAGAACCAACGGGTGTCTGGGCCTCGTAGCCTCTGCCGAAGGATCACAAACTCATGGCCAACCAGACATTGCAATTTGTCGGCTCTTGCCCGACGACGGCGAGGTGAAGCCGATATGTCGTCCAAACCAAACCTGCATGTCAGGTATATACGAGGCCACGCAGGTAGCCTGGCTGGCCCTGGCCTTCATGACTGCGGTAGGTGCTGCATGATGCGCTTAATGAGGGTTTTTGCTATTGCTGGGAAACATGTGAAGGGCATCTCCACAGCCGAAATTGCGGATCGGGTCAGTCGAGTGCAATTGGCCTATCAGAGCGCGACGGTGAGACGCAAAATTGGGCCAGGCATTGGCAAAAAGGACCCAGGCAGGACAGGACTAGCCGCATAGAGAAGCAAGATTTTTGGATTGCTGGGAAGGCATCTTCAGAAGCCCCGGTTTTGACCCATCCGTCCCAGGCGTCTTTTGTCACTTGCAAGTTGCAAGGCAGCAGCCTCGCGTTCCCTGACAACCAAGGGAGGAGTCTCTCTCGGGCTGACGAAGTGCACGGCAAAAAATACAAGATGGACGGGAGAGGCGCGCTCAGGTCAGAGCCTCGAACGTCGGGATTGCGTTCTGTTGCGCGAGCAGGAGGGTGACATCGGGAATCTTGGAGTCAATTTCCGTTTCGTCCCAAGTCTGGCAGCCTCGCCCGCGCAAGGCGGCCCTTGGGCTAAGACGGCCATTGTCGGTGGGCAGTCTGGGGTGTCAGCGAGGGCCGCGAGGCAGATCATGATTTGCATCAGATTCATCGCCCCATGAGTGCCACCTGGGGCCTCTCATCAGGAGCATAATTGTGGGAAGGATCATCAGGAGCTGTCAGGGGAGAGGCCGTAGGGAGAGGCCGTAGGTGAGCTGTGAGCTGTGAGCTGTGAGCTGTGCCGCAAGACAGCCAGACAGCCCTGGTGCAGCTGAGCAGGACGGGATCTGGGTGCTACACCACGTACTCGACGGTATCTCGGCTGGGATATTGTATGCGGCGATGGAGCCAGCTGCGATGCGGGAGAGTCGTGTGCCCTTCCCGACCGTGGCGAGGATTGCTCGCGCACACGTCTTTTGATAAGACTATAAGATTTGACACCATTCTGGACGGCGAGTGGAGACGGGATCCCGAAAGGCACGGCAAGGTTATTAGATTTGGACCAGGAACCAGCGTCATGTACCGCTTACGCAGTATTGAATGTGATGATGGTTGGGGGGGGGGGGGAAGCACGGGCTGACGGGTCCAGTTTCAGGTTCAAAATACGTATACGTATACGGTGCTGCGGATAAGCATACTCACTGTCCTCGGGACCTGGCTCGAATCGAACAGGCTCAAACGGTGAAAGACGTGAGCTGGTGATGGGATGCTCTTGGGTTCAGAGCACGTGCGTGTCTCGGCAGTCGTCATGTCCTCTTCTGGCCGAGCAGGCAGATAACGCGACGCGGGGGCGAGATGAGGCCTGCCGGCCTGCCCTCTTGCTCGGCGGGGAATTCCGCCATGGCACTTGTCTGCTTGTGTCGGGTCTACTCGGTACTATGTAAACTCGCTGGCTGCAGCGGCAAGTGAGAAAAGAAGAGACACGAAGAAAAGGAAAAAAAAGCCGCTGACCGCCTCGCTTGGCTGGCGGTTTACTTGGTATTATTGTCATCTTTCTATCTTTGCCGCAGCTGAGGGTGGGGGAAAGGGGGCCCACGCCTGAGTTGGAATCGTGTCGTGCATACACACCAAGCCACGATCAAACTACCAGCCTGCCAGCTTGCCAGCTTGCCCGCTTGTCAGCCAGGACAGCTCGACAGGCAGAAGCCAGAGGGGACCACTGGTCTGGGAGGATTTGGGGTTGTGGGGAGGACGTAACGGGCTGCGCGTTTTAGGTGCGCAGTGGTGGCTGAGAGGGAGTCTGGGAGTTAATCCGGGAGTCTGGCCTGCAGGCGGAGGATTTTGGAACAAGGCGTGCTTCTGCTTGGGTCCAAGAGCCGCGAGGACTTGGGGAGACGAGGCAGTGCTCACCACCGTCGCTCTCACACCGTCAGGCCGTGGCCGTTGGAGTCGGAGTCGGAGTCGGTGCATATATCGTGCATGACCGATCGATCGTCTTGGTTCTGACAATTTCCACAATTGAACCACGACCAGCTCCCTCAGCTCGTGAGTGGCCCGGCGTTCTGGCAGCCTGGAAGACAGCTCTTGTCTGGCAGTCTGGCAGCTTGTCCGTTTCGGCAAACGTGAGAGCTTGGGCCAGGTGTGTGGGGCCAGGTGGTATGGCGAGCAGTAGCTTTCGTCCAATCATTTTCCGCCGCTGGGGGTGGCCGTTTCGACGAGCAATCGCATGAACACCCCGGTTCTCTGTCTGGCTTCACCGTCACGTCGACCGTCTATAATTGTACTGTGATAGCACGTCGCGGCACCAGCTTCCAAGCCACAGGGCAGGGTACATGCGTCCAGCTTAGTGCCAGCGCCTTCCCTTTGTTAGTTCGCTGCGCTCCCAAATTTGAAATGGCAATCATTGTTTCCAAACGCAGAGCAAAACCTCCGTCAGAGGCAGCCACTTGTTCTGCACGAAGCCACGCAGGCGATAGCTGTCCAACAGTCTGACAGGCCGTCGCCAAGGGGGGGGGGGCTGCAAGTGATGGCACCAACACAACTATCTACCTAGTAAACTACTCCTCAAGTACATACACCAAGGAGCCTAGTAGTGGTGCTCGTTTGCCCTCGAACCGGTTGTTTGGCGTGTGCGTCGTGGCGGTCGGTTGCGCTTCTCCGTGCACGCATCCGTCCAATCGTCGCCCCCTCCCACCGACCACCAGAGGGACCGTTCCCCTCTGCCTCTTTCTCTGGGACTTGGGAGGCCAACTGCCTGCTGTACACCGCGCTGCGTGCGTACCAACCAGCACCCGATCCTGGGAACCTCCAATTCCCATTCCCACTTTCAAGGCTACTTCCGACCATTTTGTGCCACTCGCAGCAACCAGTAGGGAGAGCAGGAAGAACCTACACTACCTGGGCAACCCTGGATACCTCGATACTCGACACCTCGCCCCATACCTGGATACCTGGCCTCGCTTCCGCCTGTCCTCATTTCTCTCAAACCCCATACAATCTCCACCCGGCTGCATCCTGCACCCTTCGCACTTTGACTTGGACCCGCGGGCACTACCATTGTCCTTACCCTGCCCTGTCCTGCCCTGCCCTGTCCAGTCCTGTCCCATCCTGTGCCCTGTCCAGCCCAGCTCCATCCATCCAGCCAGCCCAGCCAGCCCAGCCCAGTTCAACCAGCGAGCCCCAGTGTCCCCTTTTCAATAGTACCCTCGTCTGCGCGCTGCATTTTTTTCCCTTCCGGTTTTAAAAAACGCATCCATAACAAAACTGTTCTCTTCTGCCCTGCCTTGCCCCGTCCTTTCTATCAGCCACGGTCCCCGACGAGACGCGCCTCCTTTTGTCTCGCCTTCCCTTCCCTTCCCCTCCCCCTACCACCTCCTCGGCACCGGCTCAACCCCCCCTCCTCGTCTAACGGTTCAGCCAGACATCTCGGTATCAACCTCCCTTATCGGCTCGTCAAAGGGAACCGGCATCTTCTCGTCGCCAACATGTCGCTCTTCGCCTGGTGCACCCGCAGGTGCGGAGGGCTGGCCATGCTCGCAGCTCTGGCCCTCTCCTACTGGGTTGTGAGCAAGGAGGCCATCGTGTCGCACAACGATCTCTTCAAGCATCAACAGAGAGACATCCTTAGCCCCATCCCTCAGTCGCCAACCACGGCTGAGGGCGCCGGCTTGTGGACAGTCATATTCGCCTACTACTGCCTCTTCATCCACGTCCTCGTCGCCGCCTTCCCCCTCCGCTCCTGCTGGGCCATGTGGGACCTCACCCGTAGCCTCAAGAGGGCCGCCCACAGCAAAGCCCTCCAGAGCCTCAAGTTTGCCCACCGCCGCAGGGGCTCTTCTACCTCTCTGTCGAGCTCCGAGACCCTGACCTCGTCCCATGGTTCCTCTGCGAGCAGCGAGGCTGGTGACCTGGAGCCCGAGCTCTACACCGATGGCGATGCCGAGCCCGATCGCGTCGTCCACGCCATCGTTATCCCGAACTACAAGGAGGAGCTGGACACACTGAGGGAGACATTGGAGGTCTTGGGATGCCACCCTCAGGCCCGCAACAGCTATGATGTGAGTGCCGAGCTCCCACCGCCGTTTTCGGCGCCGCTCTCCGGTGGGGGTCCTGGGACAGTTGTCCCGACTCTGAGAACCCCATCGCGTTGAGCTGTCTTTCTGGGCATCCGCACGTCGGGTGGTGACTTAAGAGAGGGCGAGGAAAAGCTGACCGTCTCGAATGCAGGTCTACCTGGCCATGGAATCCCGCGAGAACAATGTGGAGCTCAAGGCCATGGGGCTCGTGCAGGAGTTCATCAAGAAGTTCCGCTCCATCGACTTTACGATCCACCCGTCTGACATTCCTGGCGAGAGCGCTGGCAAGGGCAGCAACATGGCCTGGGCCGTACGCAAGCTGAGTGAGAAATACTCTATGGAAGCCCGCAAGGATGTCGTCGTCACAGGCATCGATGGTACGTCTCTTTTTTTTCCCCTTCTTGGGTGCTGCCCCGTTTGTTTTGCTGCGGAGCGTGCTTCCGCTCTGCTGCACATCATCCACGCCATGCACTAACATTTTGTGCCTGCAGCTGACAGCCACCTCTCGTCCAACTACTTTGCTCATCTCACGTCCATGCACTTGTCCTACCCCGAGACCGCTAAGACGACCATGTACGCCGCACCAATCATCTTCGACCGCAACTCGCACAGCGTCACGGCTCTCGTCCGCGTCGGCGACATCCTCTGGGCGTCAGCTGGCATGTCTGGCCTCTACCGCGGCTCAACCATCGCCCCGCCAACCTCTGTCTATTCTGTACCTCTTGAGCTGGTTGACCGCGTTGGCGGCTGGGACTGTGACCCCGAGGCGATCGGCGAGGATCTGCACATGTACCTCAAGTGTTTCTTCGCACTCAACGGGAACCTGACCGTCCGTACTATTGTCAGCCCAGTCAGCCAGAGCAACGTCACTGGCGGTGCGGGTGGCGGGCTCAAGGGCATGGTCGCCGACATCAAGGCCCGGTACAAGCAAGCCATCCGCCACATGTGGGGTGCTCTCGACTCCGGTTACGCTATCCGCAAGGTCGTCGAGCTCTGGCAGGAGAGGAAGCACACGTCTCGGTCCTTCCGCCCCATCCACAGCTCTCTCCAGGACACCACGGACGTCTACGTCCCGCACAACCAGAACCTCGACCCTGAGGCGCCGCCTGCTGAGAACGGCATCTTCTCCGACGTGACCCACGACACCCTCAAGGGGCCCAACTGGGAGCGCATCATCTACCTGTTCCACCGCCTGTTCGAGGCCCACTTCCTGCCCCTGCAGACCACCATCCTCATCATCGCTTCAACCCTGTACGTTTGGGCCACCGAGGGCAAGCCGGATGTCCATGGTATCAACTGGATCTTTGATGCGTGTAACGTCCTGAGGACCGCTGGTTTCATGGAGATCGCGTTCCTGCTATTCCTGTACGAGAGCTTCCACAGGATCTGCGTGCAAACTCGCGAGAAGGAGATGAGCGACGCCGGTCTGGCCAAGGGCATGAACTTCTCCCACCGCCACGTCAGCAAGAACTGGAAGGACTACTGCATGGTCCCCATCGTCGCGCCGTTGTTCGGCGCCGTCCCATGTGCCCAGGCCCAGGTCTGCCACTTCTGGACGCTCGACCTTGTGTACACGGTGAGCAAAAAGGTCACGAGACAAAGGTCACGGTCCATGGCGGCAGCCACGCTGGCATAACGAAACTATCACAATCCCCCTTTCATTCGCTTCTACCCGACGATAATTTGAAACACCCAAACTTTCACCTACCCTTCTTTCGACCGGCCTGGAAACTGATCCCGCACGTCGACGACGAGATCCGCGCCGATCCTCATTTACACTTTCGATTCTGTGCACAGCTTTGGAGACCTGGAAGATTCTCTTTATGGCGCGGATTTGGAAGACACGGCTTTCTGAGCACCTGTGTAAATAGAGGGCATCATGATGTTTTGCATGGCATTGGCATTCGGCATCTAGATTGGGGGGGGGGCCAACCACGACACTGGCGGCTCTCCAGGAGTTCAGGAGCAATCGCGGCAACGGTATGGGAAAGAGGTATCCTACTTCGCCGCAGACGTTCGCTACACAGAGACGAAGACAGGTCACCGGCCCAATCAAACTCGCGGAGGGGACTTCAAGACACAACGATTCGGGCCATACGACTCCGACCCGGGGTTGGGCCTGCGACCTTCAGCTGCCCGGATGAGAGGGCAGGGCTAGCTCCACCGGGCAGCGGAGAACCTGGGCGCCTTCACAGAGGAGGCGACACGACGCCAGGAATAATAAAATCTAGCCCGGTAATATCTAATTCTTCATTATACGGTGGTGAGCAGGCGGGGGCCCACAAGAGGTGTCCTGACATGACAAGGTCTGACTGATGAAGAGAAGGGACGCCCATCAGGGAAGCGACGATGGCGGCTTCACCATGCGGGAGGCATGGGAATTGTACGGAATACTTTGTATCATGATCAAGACAGAAAGCTACGGCACCTGCCGGGCCGACCATGAACATTTGTGGCGACCCACCACCAACACGCGACAATATATGATGGATGGAATGAATCAATGAAAGAAGCCGCTCGCTCAATGCTCGTACTTTCCGTGCTCGCTCGATGTGATGGCCAACTGACTGTGGTGGGTGTGGACATCAAGTCTTGATTTACATGGGAAGAAGCGAATGCACTGTGGAAGTAAGTGGGCATATGATCGATGTGCCGAGATGGCTCACTATTTGACTGGCCTAGCTTGACAACACGCCGCCCTATCACAAGCTGCCCCACGGCACTCCAGCTTGGCCGATGACAACCTGCTCTTTGTGTGTTCTCTTCAGCAGCGGATGGTCGGCGAGGGCTACACTGGGGTGTGTGGCTAAGAGCCTCATTCCTGGCCTGCGACTGCCGTGTAAGTGCCGAGTAAGCACGGAGGTTGCCAATCCAGCTGTCCAATCATAGCCCAGAGCTTCTACCGCGACACCACGGAGCATCCGGGACAGCATGAAAGCTCCGGCCACATATGGGCCGTCTTTCGAGGAGTCTGAGGACTAGAACGAGGGGCTGCGTCGGTTAGAGTGTCCAGGAATGAGTATATATACTCATTCCAGGCTCGACCTCCGAAGCTGGGACCTGTGGTCACCAGCGGAGCATCCTCGCCATCTATCACATCAAAGAAGGCTGATCACAAAACAACCAACAAACAACCACGACCCATACAACTCCCATTGCACTTTCAAAGTGTCTCATCTCAGATCAAACTTTGGGCAGAATCCCGCCATGAGTGCACGCAAGAACCTCCACATAGGGGTCTTCATCCCCTCTCCTTCGGGAACGCAGCTCCTTGACACCGCATGTGTCGACGTGTTCGGTATTAGCTCTTACCAATACCTCTCCGCGCTGCCCATAGTCCCCAAGGACGTATCCTCTCTGGCACCGGAGATAAAAATATCGTATATTGGCAGCCAGAAACCAGGTGAGTTTAGAGATTTTTTTTTAAGTTCACCCTTGTGTGAATAGCTCCGCGTTTAAGATGCCGCCTGGGTATACGTCGGCCCCAGATCCGGCGTTGCCCTATTTTCAGACTTCGTTGCTCCTCAGGTTGCGCGTGAGCAATACCCGTCACTTCTTTCTTCCTTTTGCAGCCTCCTCCAGTAGGTATCGAGTCACTAACCCTTGAATCTTCACAAGGCTCCCTGATCCAGCTCACTGCAAACATGATGATCGAGCCCAGCTACCACTTCTCCGACGCGGAAGTCGCCCCAGGCAAGCTCGACGTCGTTCTCGTTCCCGGCCCGGACCCCTGGGAGGCCCGGGACGAGGAAGCCCTGTCATGGCTGCGCCAGCAAGGCGCGTCCCCGGGGACAGACATCCTCAGCGTCTGCACGGGCATCTACTTGTGCGCGGCGGCGGGCCTCGTGGACGGGCGGAAGGTCTGTGGCCCGAGGGGCTTGCAAGCCGAGCTGCGGGACAAGTACCCCAAGGCCGAGTTCGTGGGCGAGAGGCTCAGGTGGGTGCGGGACGGCAACTTCTGGAGCAGCGGGGGCGTCACCAACGGCAACGACCTGGTCGCCGCGTACCTCCGCGAGAGCGGGCGCTTTCCCGGCCCGGTTGCCGAGCTGGCGTGTGGGACGGCTGAGGTTGGCGACCGGCCGCAGGTCTACGCTTAGAAACGGGGCGCGTTCAGTGTGGGTCAGCCAAGGGAGCCTGTCGAGAGATGGTCTGTAGGATGGGTGAGGACAAGTGGCAGACTCTACGGTTACTCTTAAGGTTCCTTCCATTTCAGGGAGAGGGGCGCCTGGTTCAGATTTGTAGGGACAGGAGTAGTGGGCTAATAACAGTCTTGTTTCTGCGCCATTCGGCAGGACCTATTTTTGTTTTTGGGCTAAATCTGCTGCAATGAGTGAGTGTTATGACGTACTTCTCACGAGACAAACATTTGATCCGTGTTCTACGATTCAGCCATTCGCGCCGTGGGATGCCTGCCTCTTTCTCTGCCGAGCAGAAGAAGTGATTCAAGGCATGCGGAACCGTGTAGGCATTCAAATCGTATTTGATTCTGCGTTTGATCTGTGAGAAGCCTCGTATATGACGCGAGTTGAGAAGTGGGAGATTCGCAGAGCATGGAACGGAGAGAAGCAGGGCATAGTATATAATTATTTCCTATCACCTGAATCAGACCTTCCAGTTACATGCTAGTAGCTGATATATATACCTAAGTTGGTGTACAGATTAGCTTCGGGTGTAGATGTTCTGGGTGCGGGTGTCTGGATGTGGTTGTTCTAGGTATGTGGGTTTGGGTGTGTAGGTCTGGGTGTTATTGGACTCTTGGGAGGGCATTGTAGGAGTAGGTGTTGCAGTAGATGTTATGGGTGGGCGATGTACTCTAAATGTACCTCTGTACCCTCCATTTATTACTCTACAAACTTGTGTCTTCCGAATTATATTTGGGACAGCCTCTCAACATATCACAACACTAGGACACTTTGACTTTAATTATCATACTATGTCATTCTACGGGTGACACCCATTTACACAAGTTAAAACATCAATAGAACCACAAAATTGTCAAATCGGGCAGAGTGGCATATGTTTTGATGTAGCAATTTGATTTGAATAGCTACTTTGAGCTACCTAGGACCTTGTGGTAACGCAGACCCTGACTGTTAACTAGACCCAATACCCTTCCATATCGAGAGAATACTACTTGTTCTTGTACTCCTCATCGGTGGTGTCCTGGACGGTAGGACTGGCGATAGAAATTAGTATTGAGAGAACTTGGATGCATTGAAAGTCTCCATGATCGAGAGGAGGAAGCTAAAACTGAGCAAACTTACGATTGATATGTTGAGCCAGACATCTTGATTGATGTGTTCTTGAGAAACGAGATTGAAATTTGTGGTCTGTAGAAGGTAGTTAATGATGAGTAGTTGATTATTGTTTTGTTTGGGTTTGTCTTGTGATGGTTTGTTGGTGGACGGGAAAAGAGAGGTGGCCCGTTTGGGAAGAAAGGCGACGTATTTATACAACATGATTCTGCTGGCCAGCAGACCAACGATACCAGAGGAGTCGCCGACTACTAGTACAGCCCTCGTCACAGTTGCCCCGGCGAAGCACTCGTTTGAGCCAGTCACAGCTTGGCAAGGCAGCATAACCGAGAACGAAGGCACCTAGTCACCAATGTTTGTTTAATACGGGCACTCAAGTCACCCTTCCGATGCTTTGGTCACAACGTTGTTCCATTCAGGTTCTTTTGATGTTCATCAGACTATGCCTGTCCTACTATGTCTCTCAACCGCCACAGTGCGGCTCTACCCCAAGCCACCACCGCGAAGCAGCCGTCAACTAATTGACGGTTCAAAGGGTGAGCCACATAACAGGCCTACAATCCGTTCTGTCGTGTCGCATCGGCAGTGACGTACCCTCCAAAAGTAGGGCGGCTGTCACACGGTGAGCCTCGTTCTGAAACCCGTGCCTCTTGGGAGCCTGATCCTCGCCACTGCTCCCTCACAATCAGGACCTGCTCGAATTGGCTTGCCTCTGCGTCTCTTTTTGAGACTAAAACCGACAGCCACATCGCATGTAAACTCTTGAGGCTGCTGAGGCTGCTGAAATGGCCTCTTTGGCGACTGCTAGGAACATATTCATAGGTAAACCACCCGCCAACAATGCGTAGTAGCCCTTGAGGCGGCCAGGGCATACCTCCGACTGCGAGAGCCGAAGGCCTCAATCGTGTATCTCCCAGCCCGCTGACCTGGCGATGGGGTTCCAGCGGGATGCAATTCAGGTGAAGTATATGGTGCTCAGATGGACAGCACATCCATGCCGGCATAGCTCATCCCGGGCTGTACCAAACTCGTGTCTGCCCCTACACGTCCCTCATACCACCTTCTCAAACGTCTTCTGTATGGGCTTGGCGGCATCAATGAACTTCTCCAGGTCATTGTCAAGGTTGGCCAGGTCTTCCCTGCGCTTCTTGTTCTCGGCGATGAGCTTCTGTTTCCGCTTGAGCAGCTCCTGGCGCTGCTGCTCCAGGGCCTCCCGCTCGGCGCGCTCGTCCTCGATGCGGGCGATCATGAGCGCGTTCTCGTCCGAGTCGGCATGTTCAGGGTGTTTTGCGAGGAACTCCTCGACAGGAGCCAACGGGAGCTTCTGGTACTCGTGGCTTGTGAGGAAGCGATGTCAGCATGCTGGAGAAGCCAAGGACCGGGCAGAGGCGGCGGGATAGCTTACTCATGAGTTTCGCAGGTGGCGATCTCGCCCTGCAAGTGGCGCTGCTCGTAGTACAGGTTCTGCAGCTGCAGGTGGAGGACGTCGACCTCGTGGCGGGCGTCGGCAGTCTGTGATTTGGTGTCGCGTGCGGCGAGGTAGGCGGCGCGGTGCAGGCCACGGAGGTGCGACAGGTTCGTGTTGAGCAGCTTCTGCTCCTTGGAGAGGGCGATCTGCTCGTCGGTGGTCAGGGGCGCGTTTGGATTGGCGCTGGCGGCGGAGAGGGCGGCCAGGCGGTCGGCCAGGCCGAGGGCCTGCTCGCGGGCATGCTGCGAGGTCTGGAGAAAGGAACGGAGGGCCGGGTCGGTGACGATGGAGTCGATGGTCATTGTAACGTGGGGGATCGGGAGGGTCGAGAGGGAGAAGAGGTTGCGAGCGGGCAGACGTGCACAGGGTTGAGGGCGAGGGCGTGGCGGGTGGTGGTGGACAGGCGAGGCTGAGGCTTGGTAGGCTCTGAGAGCTGAAGCCTTCTCCAGTGCGCCTGGAGGTTGCTGACGAGGGTGGTCCATGTCTGGCGGCTGGTCGGAGAGCTCACTAGCAGCATCAGGTGTGAGAATGCGGGTGTTCTGTTAGAGCCAAGGGAACCGGCCGAGCCGCTGCCCAGGCGGGGCTATGAAGATGGGTGGGACTGTGGCCGCCAAGGGTCCCGCCCACTTGCCGTGCGGAGGTGCGCGTCTACTGAGTATTCTGTGGCCCACCTTGTGAAGGGGCAAAGAGGTCCTGGTACTGGACTTCGGTTGGATAATCGTCTGTCTTGTCTTCACTCATTCAAGTGTGATATCAAGGGGGCGCATAGTGGTCGCCAAAGCCTGGGAGTGCTTGTTCAACTCGGCCGAGTGCATTTGTTAATGCCAATGCCAATGCCAATGCCAATGCCAGTGTGCCCGATGACGGCTGGCTCGCAAGGAAACATGTTCGTCATAAGCCAAGCAAGCATCCAAGCATCCAGGCAGTTTCCTAGTAATCAGCAGGACAGCATAGCACGCGCATTGCGTACTACAGCCTCAGATCGAAGCCCGAACCCCGAGGGTCTACGAGCGTGCTGTGGGATGCAGACAGACGCAGACAGAGAGATATGCAGTCCTCGACAAAACATCCCGAAAAGGCATCTATCTCCCTCTCTTTGCCATGCAGTCAGGGCAGTCTGGGCCTGCAGCCCAGCTCCACCTCTCATAAAAAAGACAGAGATTCATCTTGTTTCGCCAGCCGTCGGTTCCCGTGCCTCGCCTCTCCACGCCCCTCCCCTTACGCGCATTCTCACCAGAGCAGTGCCCATTCGGACTGATATATCTACTCTATACCTGCCTTGGTGTCCCTCGACTGTCAAAACTCCCCAAACGCTTCTTCCTCCAGCACGACCCGACCCGACCCTCCAGCCCTCTCAGCCCTTTGTCCCATCCCCTCGGAACCCGTGTCTCGCACGGGCTACGCGCGTACACACAGCAGACATCCTTCCGCCCTCAAATTGGCCAATCACGACGACAACCCCTCGCCGAGATCTGCATCTTGTCAGCTTGTCAAGAGAAAAGAAGGCCGATCCTCTTCCACAGTCCGCCGGCCCAGCCCAGCCCAGCCCAAACGGGGCGCAATCACACGGCACTGCAGCCCCAAGAGTTATAGCGCGAGGGGTGCATTCTCTGCTCCCACCTCGCCTCCTCTTCGCACCAACAGCACTCGTGCATGACGCCGGTTTGACTCGTTGCTCGTCGCCATAACAGCCAATAAATACCGCCGGCCCCGGCTCGTGCCTCAACCACATGTGAAAGCCACCCTGCTCGGTGCTCCGTCCCTTGGTCTACTCGCCAGACTAGACTATCCGTCGGCCGTCTCACCCCTCAGTCTTCACTTTCTTTCCAGACCGGCCACCTTGGACCTTTTTTTTTCTATTTAAAAAAAAAGAGCCGGACCTCATCTGTCATCATGGACGCTCCGTCTCTCAAAATGACCTCCTGCACCCCTTTCGTCGCTTGTACGAACGAGAGCACTCCTGAGATTGCCCAGTCTACCGGTGCCGACACGCGACCGGATATTCGCCGACGACGTCACAGCCACTTCATCCCGCGCCGGAGGAAATCTATAGTCTCATCTATCTTCATGGACGGGGAGGAAGCGATCATCCTCAAGGTACTTTTGCCTCGCCTAGGCCTTACGACCGGATCAACAACTTGCTGACTAACACGCACCCAGGTCGACCTGTTCCTCTCCGAGCTCGAGCGCAGGCTAGAGTTTCTGGAGAGCTACACTGACCTCACAGTAGATTCGACCCTGGCGAGGGCCTACAACACACTGCAGGCAGTCCGGTCACGATGCAACCACGTTTCCGAGGAGGTCATCGGCGAGGGTCGGAGGCGCTTCCACGTATTGATGGAGACCATGGATTACAGATACCACGACGCACTGGCGGCCGCGGACTCCATGAGCGACAAGGCGCGCGTGAGCATCGAGCTGCTTGACTCGATGCTGTCCGACGTCGAGATACGGGCACACAAGCTCCGTCAGCGCGGGCTGCAGAACATGACGGACGCCGCCGAGATCGTCATCGGCGAGGGCCGCCACGCCCTGGACAAGGGCCTGGACAAGGCCCGCGGCGTGGTCGAGGAGGGTCTCCGAGGCGCAAAGCATGCCGCCGAGACCCTCGAGGACAAGATTCAAAAGGCGATGCAGCGCGCCAAAGAGCACGGCCTCATCAGCTACGAGGACCTCCCCGTGCCGTGGAGGGTGAACCCCCACATTGTCCGGGGGTACCGTTTTACCGAAACCTACTCCGGCTGCATCCGCTCAGCATTCGGCGTCTCAAACGAGCTCGTCAACATTTGGTCCCATGCCATCGGCCTCGTCCTCGTCCTCGCCGTGGCATTCTATTTCTACCCCACGAGCATCAACTTCCACCTCAGCACCAACGCCGACGTCGTGATTGCTGCCATCTTCTTCTTTGCTGCCTGCCAGTGTCTCGTGTGCAGCACTATCTGGCACACTATGAACGCCATCACTGACGTCAACCTGATCTCGACGTTCGCGTGCGTCGACTACACCGGAATCTCGCTCCTGATCGCTGCGAGCATCATGACCACCGAATACACGGCATTCTACTGTGAGCCTGTCAGCCGGTGGGTATACATGGTCGTCACAGGGCTTCTTGGGGTTGGCGGCGTCATACTCCCATGGAACCCAACGTTCAACAGGTCAGACATGGCCTGGGCCCGAGTGGCATTTTTCGTCTTCCTCGGCGCCACAGGATTCTTGGTAAGTGCGAGCGATAGCGAGGCTAGTATTTTCCGACTGGGCACAATGCGATGCCCTCCCCCTGTTGCTTGTTGCCACGTCTGGAAGTGAGTCACTAACAAGGCTCCCAGCCCATTTTGCAATTGTCCATGTCGCGCGGCACCGAGTTCGTCTACGAATTTTACTCGCCCATTGGCAAGAGCCTCTTGGTGTACGTCGCGGGTGCTTTCGTGTACGCTAGCAAGGTGCCCGAGAGGTGGTTCCCGGGCATGTTCGATTATTTTGGCGGCTCCCACAACCTGTGGCACTGCGCGGTTTTGGGTGGGATCCTGTTTCATTACACCGCCATGCAGGAGTTCTTTGCGCAGGCCTTCAGGCGCGCAGAGGGCGGCTGCCCCGCCTACTGATGGATCAATAACGATGGTCTGAATTATTGCATGACCTTGGGCATGGCCAAGGTCTGGGGTATCTTTAATATAAACCACACGGGGTATCCTGTCTAACAAACGTCCATACGCCGAGACTGGTCTCCCCCCAGCCCACTTTGGAAAGCACCAAGCGCCACGTCTCCCGGCACCGACTTGCCCCGGCACCATGACCTCAGCACGAGGACATGAAGAGCGCGACGGCCGCGATCGCACTGCCCATCCAGATCAGCGTCCAGCGTTCCCTGTTGGCAGCGGAGGTTGTGGTGGTGGTAGGCGACGCAGCCATTTCCACTTCTGTTGTCATGGCGCCCCTCGGTGCCTCTGCGGTCCCCGTCTTTGCGCCGATCTCCGTCATGGTGGCGGATGCTGCCATTTCGGGCTTCGACATATGAAAACGGACTGTGAAGGGTCCTCTGGGTTCTGGGCGAGACTCTTTAGTCACACAATTCACCGAAACGGTATCGTTTTGCTGCAGTCTTGTCAGTGGATGGGAAATGGAATCTGTGGCTTTGTCATCCGGCCTACCACTGGATACAGCGCTTTTGCAAGACTGGAGCACAAAGCAGCGTCGCAGGCGGTCTCGGCCGTCAGCGTGAAGGCCGAGGTCGACGGTTGGCGGCCGTGATATACCAAGGACTGCTGTGCATTGGCGGCGAAAGCCTTCCAGTAGCCAGGTGCATCCTGAGCACGCTTTGCAGCTATTGGCACAAGGACAATGCCGAAGATGATGAGGACGATGGTTTCCCGGAGGGCCGATGTGGAGACCATGGTGTAATCAGTCGACCCCAGAGGCGAGGTGGACGCGGCGGTCGAAGCTCGGCGGAGGTGGCTTTGGTTACGACGGACGGGGGTGTCCAAGGACCAGGCCCAGCCTCAAAAGCTTATTGTTGTATGCGGAGATCCAGAAGCGAATGCATTTGCGTGCGGCGGTAGACAGCTCACGAAAGATAGATGATAGAGACAAAGGCTAGACGAAAAGGCGCTTTTTTAGTGTACCAAATCGAACCGATGAGAAGGCGAGACCGATAGCAATGCCCCCCCCCCGGCGAGAACTGCAACGGCTCGGCCCACTGTGACAGTTTATCCAATGTTTGAAGGGTGAAACGAGCGACCTCTGCTGAGGGCAGCGACCGGAGTCAGCAAGGTTGGCTCCTGCTGCGACCGTGGACCGTGCCTTGCTGCCTTGCTGCCTGGGAGGCTGGCAGTCTGGCAGATGAGCTGGCCTGCTGACAGACCCAGAGATAGACGGGCACCTGAATGTCCCAGAAGAAAGACGGGAAAAGATGGACGGATGAACGAACTGACAGAGACTGGGGGAGCGAGTCGTGCAGAGATGGCGACGATGATACAAGATAAGGAAAAACACAGGCCCGACCGACCGACCAGCAAGGAAGCAAGCGACAAGACAGAAAGAGAGAGGGATAAAAAAAACCATGACAACAGGCACGACGTCAATGGTTCAATCTATCGGCCGGACTCAGTCCCAGATGGGTGGATCCTGCCGGACCTAAGACGTTACGACGTCGCATCCAGACGCTCGCTCTCTTCTCTTTCCCTCGACAACAAGGCAGGAACAGGCATGGAGGGTCGCATGCGATGCAGGCCAGCCACATGCTACAGCACGCTACAACGGTCGCAGCTGCAAGGGGCCGCAGCAGTAGCAGCAGAAGGACGAGGACGGCCAGGACGAGGACGGCCAGGAGGCGGCGGCCAAGGCTAAGGCCACGGTCATGGCCGCAGTGCTACCTATCATGGCCCGGCCCTGGGCGAGCTGGAGTAGTTAATATAGGTGGTATTGCAGCGGCACTGAATGGATGTATAGTATATAGTATCGTATATTTGGCACCATCCCAAGCATCGATCGCTTGATGAGAAAGAGCGAGCAGAGAAAACATGTAATACCCCACCCACCCCTGCGCTCCCGACGTCATCGGCCTCTTGGGCTCTGGCTCGGACGAAACACCACCTCAATGCACCACCATCAAGGAAGCTGCCGAGCATTGTCCGACTCACCCGCCTGCATTCCAGCAGTGCTGGCTTGCTGGCTTGCTGCCTGTTGGCAACCGCAGAGCGGCACTGGGCTAATTTTGACACCCGCCGGGATGATGTGGCCACCGCTGTTGGCCTTCCTCGCGTTTCCTTGACCGGCCTGCATGTAGATGCGTACAAACCCATCGCACAGCATGTGTGCGGTGTGTGACATCGCAGACCCGCGCCGTGGTGCATGTGCATGCGTAGATCACCACACACACACACACACACACATCCCCCTCTGCGGCTTGTCGTACCAGGGTTGTGGGCGATGCGGGACATGTTTCGTCTGATCCCCGGCCGCGTGAGCGTCACCGGCCCTTCAACGCCAAGGCGGCTGCACGTCGTCATGTCTTGTTCGACAGACTTGGGACGATGGGTAGTCGCCGCAGGGCAAAGGTTTGCGTCTCAAAGGCGGCATCATGCACGCCATCATACGTTGGACTGGAAGTTTTTGGGTACGTGACCAAACCTACCACCGCCAGTAGGAATTATCCCAATGACAGCTATTGGGGGTCTTATCCCCCTCATGCTATCGCGACAGTTCTAATCGTACATTGGCACTTCGATCCATCAAGCCTGCACCTCTCCGCAGCTTTCTCAGACCATTGGCCTTCATAATACATGCATTTCCCCTTGAATAAATCCCCAGATCAGCACCTGTCTAGGAGCACACAGGCAAGATTGTGCCCTGTGCCATGTCGGCTGTGTTGGCCCCAGCCATGTCGTTTTCGTGATTCATATCATTAGTCGTCGAGTCGTTCGTTATCGTACAGTATGTTTCCGGGTCCGTGCTCTTGGCCGACATGGTCTCGGGCAATTCGCCGCAAGCTCATGCAAACTCCTCGAGGCCTGGACCTGCTCGCCAGTGCATGCTGTCTTCCTGCCATGATGCTTAGCCCTCTACACAAGCGCCCGATCTGTGGAATACGGCCCGCTGTGCTAAATGCTCGGTCGCGATGGGCGAGACGTCGCCCCCGGCCTCACCCTGTGCGGTGCTCACATCACATCGCATGCGAGATGATCTCAGCGTATACATCGTCCGGTAGCTTCGCTAGGAGGGCTAGGGTCATGGCCTGGACCTTCTCCGCGTTCAAGGCCGGGAATGTGCGCAGGAAATGACTGGGGCTAGATTGTACGCATCCGTAAGTCACTGGCACAAAAGCGTCTGTCTCGGAGGGGACGTCGTCTTGAGTCCGCAACTTACTTTGGCGAGGCCATGAGCTCGTCACGGTGGATAACCAGCTGTGCGGCAATACAGACGATGTTCAGGTGCGGCCCGTAGGCAAATAGAAAGTCCCACAGCCTCAGCACCTCAGGCAGCGGCGGCGTGCACGCACACAGCGTCATCACGCTCGGGAACGCGTAGAGCTCGGCCTGCATGCCCTTGGACGTCAGGAACATGCTCAGCTTCGCGTCGACTATTCCGAGCACCTTGTCGACCAGCTTCAGGCCCCGGTGGACCCCGTCCATGGCGCCGCGGATGTACCCGGGGCACTCCCTGGTGAGCAGCTGGTGGAAGGCCACGAAGGCCTCGGCCTCGCTGCGGGCGGCGTACAGGAAAGGGGCGGCCAGGACGTTCATGCCCTGTACATAGGTGCCCGCCTCCGGGGCCACGCTGCTCTCGGAACCCTCGGTGGTGAGCGTCAGGGCGCGGGCGCGGTTCTTTGCGGCCGGGCTGGAACTGTGGGGTGTGTGGCCGTCGTGCGTGCCGTGGGGGGCCGTCTCGTGGGAGATGGGGAGGGACTGCCTGGTGCTTGCGAGCGGGTTCTGGGGCCTGGCGTCGTATAGTTTCCAGGCAATGGCGTTGAGGAGGCGGATGAGGCTGGCCTCGCTCACGCGGCGGCGGAACAGAGGGTCTGTGGTCAGCGTGCGGAAGGTGTCGTTGCGGATCTTGGAGTAGGCGGGCGATGCGCCGCGGTGAACGAAGCTAAGGTAGTCATCGGTACTGAGGACCGGGGCGTCGAGCATGATGAGCCAGACGTATATGCGTAACTTAGACTGCCATGGGGTGAACGGGGTTTCATCAGTCAGCGGCGCGGGGCCCCGGGGGTAAAGTGCAGAGGTGGCTCACCATGCCATCACTGTCGCTCTTGATCTCCTGCTTCAAGACCTTGATCCTGGCCGATTCCAGGGCACTCTCGAAATCGCCGTCGGGCGGGCCATCCCGGATGAGCCTCTCGAGCGACAGGGCGTCGTGGGCCAGGGTGCGGCCGGCCAGGGCCCCGCTGTTGCGCAAGGCCTGGGAGGACATTGCTGCTGCTGCGGCGTTCAATTGAAGGGCGGCTGGGGCGTCGCTGTTGGCTCTGGCGCGCTGGGGGGAAGTGTTAAATGCGGTGCTGGCATGTCTCCTCGCGGAAGGGAGGCCGCGGTGGTTGTGCTGGTGTTGTTGTTGGTCGTGCTGTCGCACGGCCAGGCGCTGTTGGGCGATTAGTGAGGGAGGGTTTGTCGCTGTCGTCGAGGCCCTGAGGTTTGTCGGAGGGCCGGGGAATGGAGCCGGGTGGGCTGCGAGGCTGTGAGCAGACGCCAGCTTCCTCAGGGATCGTTGTTGAGTGCCCGTGCCCGCGCCCGTGCCCGTGCCAATGCCAATGCCAATGCCAATGCCAGATCCGGGCGAGGACGGCGGTGGCGGGTGAGGAAGGCTGCTGAGTCCCGAGGTGGACTGTGTGGATCCCAGCTGGGCGGCCGTGGGCGGGAGTGTCAGAGGCGGGAGCGAGGTTGAATGATCCTGATTAGTCGGGCTAGGCATGTTGACAGTATCGTGGGCCAGGTGTACTGTACGGTACCGTTCCGTGGTGTGCATGCTCGACTCCACTGCGAATGTGTCTCTGTATCGCGACTGAGGGTGCCCACGCGTGGAGTTCTGAGGGGGGCTGGGAATGGGAGTTGGGGGTTCGGGTTGAGCCGTCGGGGAGTAAGGGGGCGCGGGCCGTGTCCGCGTCATTCTCGCGATGCTTGAATCCAAGAGGAATGTCCGTCAGACCCTAACCCTCACCTACGGGCCCGTCGCTGCTTGGTCGACAACGTGGCGTCGACAACATGCAGGTCCCTCTAACGTCCCCACGTCCCATCCACAACCAAACGCACTCGATCCGGCCATCTCATCTGCAACCGCCAGGGCCGCTACCGTGGCCGTTCAGATCTCAGGTCGAAACCGAGCATCCGCTGTACATGCGCATACCTCTCGCATTGTACCTACAATAGGCATGCATACACGCGTGTATAATGCTGGTCCATCTCTGCACACGCACACACGCCGCAGTAGACTACCATCTACCTGGAACATCGGACCCAGCCTGCCATGTCAACATGTCCACTCTTCAGCAGCCAGCAAGGTCCCTGCCGCTGTGTCGCCTCTCGTTCGGCCGCTATACCCTGACGGGCCTCGACCCAGGCAGGCGGGTCCCGCCCTTGCCTCTGCCCTGATCTGCCCTCGCCCTCGGAGCAGCCTCTCGCCTCTCAGCCGCCTCACATTGACAATGGACCGATGGTGCGTGCCAACATTGCACACTGCTGACTGCCGGCCCGTGGTGGTCTGGCTTTTCGGGCTTCTGGGGGTGTCTGGTGTGGTGCGGTGTACTGACCTCCGTGCGTTTCTCCTCTGGGCTCCGCCGTTTACCTCATCTCTGCCCACCCGGAACCCACTTGCGCCCATTCCATTTCCGGACCCCGGGTCTCAACTCCAGTCCAGTCTCCAGTGGCGCCCCGGCCTCATTCGTCCTCACGCCGAGACCTGCGTCGTAAGGGTCGACGACGCGTTCATGACGTTTCTCTTTTGTGGTGACCTGTAGATCAGCATCAGGGAGTCAGGGACAGGACAGGGCATGACAGGGTCAGGGGGAGCCAATCCCCTTCGGCCGTGTCCTTATCCCACGCAAGATGGACAAGCCAGGACTGCACATTGCAGCACAGGGTCTTGAGGGTCAGCACCTTTTATCAATTCCCCGTGCCCCTTTTCCGATCTCTATCGCTGCGCATACAATGCAGAATGCAGAATGCAGCCCAGGCCAGTCTCGGCTTGATGATGCCTGGCAGCTGGCTGCCTGTCGTTCGTGCCGTCCCAACAGCCCGGCGCCTGACGTCTGTTCAAGCCTTCCGGGGGCGTCGCCGAGGCGCGACTGCTGAAGCCCTCGCGGGACAAGATCTTCCAAGGAAAGCTTGACGGCTCGTCTTTGGCCTTGGTATTTCCTTGGGCCGACATGCGAGTCGCGGGAACCCCCAAAGTGGCAGTCATGAGTGCTGGGCTGCCTAAGAGAGCGGACGGGCCAGACGATGCGTCGTCGACTCGCACCGGCCCTCCGTGACCAATTCGCGCAGCAGGACAATGGCATCAGGGCACTAAGAATGGTGCAATAGCTGTTGCCCGCGCCCTGATTGGCCCCTCTGCACCCCATCCCTGGAGCATATCCCCACACTATCGGGAATGCAGCTTGGCATACTTTCAACCTCACACCTTCGCCGTGGTATCCATCCATCGTTTCCTGTCCTTCTCTGGTACTCGCTCGCCTCGGCCCAGTCGCTTCACCCCCAACACCCATCTAATCTGCCTGTCAGCCGCACGCCGTCTATCTATGTGGGCGGCCCCGGTCTTGCACATTCTGCGTCTCGGTCGGCTGTCATTTCCATAGGCGCACACCACCGTGCCGCGAGCAGGCTCAGATCTCAGGCGGGTGGGGGTTCGAGATTTCACCTTGCCGTCCACGCTCGTTCGTTTCGTAAAACTTTCTCTTGATACTCGTGTGCCCAGCTTCCTTTCGGAACATGTTTCTGGTGTCACGCAGTCGGCCCATATGACCGACGTTCTGGACGGCTGACAGCGGAGGCCGGGGCCTCCCTATCGTCCTCCTTCCTGCGAGCACAGCTTTCACCTCGGTCCTGTCCAGCCCAGTACTATTGACCTGGTCATGAGGGGCCTCGTTCTCGACATATTTGTTGATACGCCAGTGGAGAGTAGGTTATCATGCCTCACCTGGGCGTAGTATACACAAAAAGCAAAGCACATACACACAAGGTTGCTACTAGTCATGTCCTTGTCCAGGTCGCCATGAATAGGGATTTGTGAGATTCCGTGCCTGTTTTCCTCGTTGCTCCCCTCGGTCTCTCTCTTTCTGTGCCTTGATCCCGGATGGCGGACCCTGGACTTGATATCCACACGCTCCACAGACTCAGAGATCTGTACCGGTTGTGCGTCGAGTCGGCGTAGTGTACACACCATGGTCCAAGACAGCCCCATGCGCCGGCCCAACTCGTGCTTGTGTATTATTACCAAGATATCCACTCCTCACCCTTCAACCGTCTGCCCGGCCCGCCCGCCTGCCCGCCCCTGCCCAGTCCCAAGCAGCCAGGACCTTGCTGTCTTGTGTGCCGCTGTCGAATCGCATAGTACGCAAGGGTAAGTAAGAGGCGCAGGTTCCGGTACGGTGCGTCTGCCTCGCCATTCCTGCATATTCACCTCAGTACCAGTGAGGGTGCTGCAGCTGCTAGTCTTGGACTGGCAAGGTTTATCGATCACGCAATTCAAATCCTGTCAGCCACCCCCGGGGTATCCCATCACGGCCGCTCCTCCTTTTGATATTCCATATTCATAATGTCACAATGCTCCAGCTTAAGAGGCTTTTCTCATAGATCCCGCCTCCATCACTCTGGGTGCCCCTCCAGCCCTTCCACCAGCCCTTCCCTCCCTTGTCTCGCCCCATCGCATCAACCTGAGCTACGCCAGGATATTCGCGTGGGATACCGCTTCCATTTTGACGAGACCCGTGCCCCGTCTCCTTCAGACCATCGGCCCAAGGCACTTCCCACACCTGCGACGCCCTTGACGTCCGGGATTTTTACCGGCGCTGTTTTCCCCCTGGGATCTTGAAAGGAGTCGAACCAGATCAAATTGGGCTCTGGCGTTGTTTAGACGAATTGCGACATACACCAGCGACACTCGCCATCTCGAGGCCATCTTCAGCCCTTGCCTAGGAAATTCACCTAGCACAGTCCTCACACCCAATCAGCCCGTGTCACACTCCGGCCTGCATTCCTTTTTGAGGTACCGATCCACGGCCTCGCCTCGCTATCAGCTCTACCGGTCTCCCACAGATCCTGGGGCCCGAGTGCGTGGGTTTGAAAAGACTAACACGCCGCTGGAGCACCTACCGACTGCGGTACATTGGCATATAAAGTCAAATTTGACAGCTCTCTGTCCCTGTAGCCTATAGGAGGCTGCATCGTGTGTCACCCGTGGGGGATATATCAAGCCATACGCCACGCACGGCGACTCTCCTCCTCTGCCGCCCTACCTCCGTGGAAACCCACCTTTCCTGCTGTTTCGCTTAACCTGGAAGGATTATACCGCCCAAGGATATAAATCACAGTCGACACCTGCCTGTCAGGGTTTCAACCTGGCCGCATTTCGTGGTCTGTTGCATACGGACTGGGCCATCTCTCACCTCCTGCCCACCAGGCTCCGACGACACCTCCTCCCCTACCAGCTCCTCGGAGCGCCAGACATCGAGATGACCTCCGTGCGCACAAAAGTCGGCCACGGGCTGGCAAAGTTCTTCAGCATCGAGCTCCAGAACCCTCAACCATACGAGGATGAGGTGACGAGGGGCGAGTCTGTGCACTCGACAGACACCTTCGTCGAAGAGCCCCCGACCGCTGGAGAGTACTTCCGGGAGCTCGCGCCCTCGGGCAAGCAGGTCCTCGAGTACACAAAGTCCCTGTTTCCCTTCCTGTACTGGATTGGAAAGTACAACATGCAATGGCTTGCTGGTGATCTCGTCGCAGGTGAGTCTTGTGCCCCCTCCCCCTCCCCCAGTCTACAGCACACGTTAACAGGAGATAGGTATCACCATCGGCGCTGTCGTGGTCCCACAGGGCATGGGCTACGCCTCGCTTGCAAACCTCGAGCCTCAGTTCGGGCTGTATTCGTCATTCATGGGCGTGCTGGTCTATTGGTTCTTTGCCACTTCTAAGGACATCACAATCGGGGTAAGTACCCAGCTCTGTCCCCGTTCAAGAAGGAAAAACGAGCTGACACTGGCAAGCCTGTCGCTGTCATGTCTCAAGTGACTGGCAACGTCGTTGCCGATCTGGGCAAGGAGTTCCCGGACCTTCCATCACACTTCATCGCTTCGGCCCTGGCGATCCTCTGCGGTGCCATCGTCCTTTTCATCGGCGCCATCCGGCTTGGGTGGATCGTTGACATGATCCCCCTTGTTGCCCTGTCGGCTTTCATGACCGGTTCGGCAATCAACATTCTCGTCGGGCAAGTCCCGACGATGATGGGCATCAAGTTCCCGAAGCCCTGGACTACTCGAGACTCGACATACCGCGTCATCATCAACACGCTGAAATACCTCCCCAGTACCAAGCTGGACGCTGCGATGGGCCTGACCGCGCTGGTCATGCTCTATGCCATTCGGGCCGCGTGCTCATTCGCCGCCAAGAAGTATCCGGCGCGCCAGAAGTTGATATTCTTCATCTCGACGTTGCGCACCGTGTTCGTCATCTTGCTGTACACCATGATCAGCTGGCTTGTCAACATGCACCGCAGGTCGGATCCCGCCTTCAAGATCCTCGGCGACGTGCCCAGAGGTGAGTTCGATCTCGGGCTTCGGTACCGAAAGCGGCAGTGTCACTGACAAGGTCTATCCATCCAGGTTTCCAGAACGCCGCTGTCCCCGTGCTGGACAAGGAACTCGCCAGCGGGCTTGTGTCGTACCTCCCGGCCTCGTGCATCGTGCTCCTGATCGAGCACATTGCCATCTCCAAGTCGTTCGGTCGGGTCAACAACTACGCGATCAACCCCTCGCAGGAGATGGTTGCCATCGGAGTCACAAACCTGCTGGCGCCGTTCCTGGGCGCCTACCCTGCTACGGGATCCTTTAGCCGCACTGCCATCAAGGCCAGGGCCGGTGTCCGGACTCCCTTCGCTGGTGTCATCTCGGCCCTTGTCGTCCTCCTGGCCATCTATGCCCTCCCCGCGGTCTTCTTCTACATCCCCAGCCCCTCGCTGTCGGCTGTCATCATCCACGCCGTGGGCGACCTGGTGACACCTCCCAACACCGTGTACCAGTTCTGGCGCGTCTCGCCCTTCGAGGTCTTCATCTTCTTCGTGGGCGTGTTCGTGACCATCTTCACAACGATCGAGGACGGTATCTACTGCACCATCTGCATCTCGGCCGCGATGCTGCTGTATCGCATTCTTCGGTCCCGCGGCCGCTTCCTCGGGCGCATCAAGGTCCACTCTGTCCTTGGCGACCAGGTCATCGGCAACGAGTCAAACCGGGCGGTTGGCGAGTATGGCACCTTCGCGGGCCAGAGATCCGCCCACCACGAGGAACCACAGACCCGCAACATCTTCCTCCCCATCGACCACGGCGACGGCTCCAACCCAGCCGTGGAGCTTGACCAGCCGTACCCCGGCGTGTTCATCTACCGCTTCAGCGAGGGCTTCAGCTACCCCAACGCCAGCCACACCCTCGAGTACATGACCGACTACATCTTCGCGCGGACGCGCAAGACCAACATGCAGGAGTTTGCGCGCCCCGGCGACCGGCCCTGGAACGACCCCGGCCCGTCCAGGCGCGCGCTGAAGAAGGCCGCGGCCGCCAACGTGAACATCCACGCGGACGAGGAGAAGCTCCCCACCCTCAAGGCGGTCATCCTCGACTTCAGCTCCGTCAACTTCGTCGACATCACCTCAGTCCAGCAGCTCATCGACGTGCGCAACCAGCTCGACCGTTACGCGGCCCCCGAGTACGTCGACTGGCACATCGCGTGCATCAACAACCGCTGGACCAAGCGCGCCCTCGTCGCCGCTGGCTTCGGCTACCCCGCACAGAGGCCCGACGGCCTGCACCACCGGTGGCAGAGCATCTTCTCCGTGGCCGAGATCGGCGGCGACGACTCGGCCGCCGCGGCGGAAGAGGCCCGGCTGAACGAGAAGGCGGTCCGTGAGCGCGAGCAGTCGGAGCAAGATCCCGAGGGCGGCCTGCGCGCGCGGGACGCCCACCAGGACGCCATCAACGTCGCCGAGACGGGCAGCGGCAGCGTCGGGGGCAGCTCGCAGGAGGAGGAGCTCAAGGGCTTCAGGGAGACGACGAGCAAGTCGCCCGGCCTGAGGCAGCGGAGGGCCGTCGCCGTCCACGGCCTCAACAGGCCGCTGTTCCACGTCGACCTGACGAGTGCCCTGCAGAGCGCCATCACGAACATCGACGCTAGGAGCTCCGGTGCGCCGAGGAGGTCGACGGGGAGCGGGGCCGGAGAGGCAGGCAAGGACCTCTAGGCCGTGGACATATCTTGTCCGCCTCTCTGCGGCAGCATCCCACTGCGTTTCTTGAGCCTCGCACATGCTTGGGAAGACCTATTCCAGCAAGCAGCGTGGCCAGCAAGAGTCCTGGCGTAGAGGCCACGGAAGAAGGGGGAAAAAATAAATTGACGAAGAATTGTGGTCAGAGACGGACGGGTCTTGGATGAGCTAAGACCCGGTCTATAGCCGTGCAGGCAATGCCCATTTGGATTTGAAGATGGTGGTCCCCGTTAGGGCTGACGTGTCTAACTTATGATATCCCTTTGCCGCAATGTTGGGTACATATTTTCGGATTTGGCGCTTGTATTTATGCTCATTCATCAGGTACATATTAATAATCATGTCCAAACCTTCAACTTGCCGGACGTACTTGACTTGTGTGCTCCCTGGGACCCGCCGGCAAACATGTCACTAGCAGCAGAGGGGTCTTGGAGCATGCGGCTCTCGGTGCGAGTGTTTGGATGTTCCTGACCACATGAGTTCCAAAACAAAGCCCTCTAGGGCACGGCTGACGGATACGGCTAATGAATTTTGGTGGCCGACAGGGGATCGTGAATGGGCGAGTCGTGAAGCCGCAGGCTGGGGGACTTGATGCTGCGGCTCCTGGTGAGCCATATGCTGGTCGAATCAGAACGCAACTAGGTTGAAGCTTTTCTTTCATTCCCTCCTACAGACCTTCTCACTCCCCTGGTTTTTGTCTCGCTGAAAGATTGTCAAGAAATAGCCGAGATCCCCAGCCCATTGGACAACTAGACTGAGGTATGCCCCCCAAACGCCTGTATCCTTCAGCAATTCCATCTGCCCCGAGAGTTTTGGATGAGCCCCTTGTCGTCAATAGGCAATGGGTCAACGGATATAATGCAGCAACGATGGTAAGAAACAGACAAGTACGAGAGGCGTTTGGCCCGAGGAGCAATATTAAAGGGCGCAATAGCAGCGAAAGTGTCGAGAGCCCCGGTCCATGAAAACTCCACGCCTGTGAATGCATGATGAGGTATGTCGCAAATAGAAGCTAGCGAGGGCGTAGAAATTTGGTCTAGCTGCCGGTAACGTGCTGTTTGTTTGATTTCCTGGCAGATGCGCCAGGGTTCAATAGGATAGATAGTATGCACCATATAGATGGTATGGGTATGCCCCGGTGAGTGTTGACGATGACGGCGTGGTGCATCGTGCTTGGGCCTGAATCATGGCCCCGTGAACGGTACCGAGATGTATCTGAATGTTACCGATGATGAGATGATGGGCAGGTCAACTGACGTTTTGGTTCGAGTGTAGTTCGAGGTTTACGCCGGGCTTTGGCCACACACATCTGTGTGTGCTGATATGGTGCCAGTGGCCAGGAACGAATGGAACCAAGTCGCGTTCTACAAGTGAGAGATTTAGTCGGCTGGGAATAGCAGTTGGCCTTCGGAGGACAGAATCACACACTCAAAGGCAGCGGGCGGGATGATACGGGGAGAGGAGCACAAGGACTTACAGCGTCAGGCGAGTGGTGCTCCGCCGTTGCTTGGCCGGGCCCCAAACAACTCGACCGCTCGACGCAGGCTGCTGACTTCGTCTGACAACTCGGCATTCTGCCTCTCGACCCTCGCGAGCCGCAGGCTGAGGTCTTTGGAATTCGCCTCCGCGGCCACACGCCACTCATGCTGGTCCTTGACCTTCTCCTCGAGCTGCTGTATGTAGGACCACAAGCCCTGCTCGCCCTGCGCGAACAGATTTGCGGAGCCATCGCCGCTGTTGACATGATTCGAGGGCCCGGCTGGCACTCTCGCATGACCGTGGTCGTGCGCTGCTGGCCCAGCAGGCGGTGGTAGCTGGGCTTGAACTGTGTCAGTCCCGAGGTCGAGGCGGGCTGGTGGCTTTGCCCCTGCTGACTTACCTTGCGGCGGAGGTAACGGTGCTACGGGAGCGGCCTCCCTGTCGGAAACACGCCGGGCGTATGGTTGTTGTTGATACTGACCAGTGGGGCCCGGGGAGTGCTGTCGGATTATGGCGTTTTGATCATGTACAGCAGGGCTAAGAGGCTTGGGGCTCTCGGTGATGCCTTTTGAACTCGTTCATTAGCATCACTCACCGCTCGCTGCGTGTGACAAGAGGGGACAGGGGGTGCGCAGTAGGGTGATAGAAGAGGAGAGCAGAACATACTCGCAATACTGTTGACTAGGCTTGGTTGGGTTGTGTTTGAGCCAGCGTTGATGGCGGCGCGCTCGCCGGGCGGAGGGTACAGCACCCCAGGGTGCCCTGTCCTGGGACCAACAGGAGGGTACGTGCGAGAATGTGGTGCCATGGACGGTTCGGGGGAGCCGTTAGGAGGTTGCGCCTTCATTGCTGGCAGGCTAATACGCCGGTGGTCTTCGTCGGCCATGTCTACGTCGCCGTTGCCTTCGTAGAGTGGCATTGACGCGTCGTCCCCTTCGTTGCGGTGCGCTCCGTCGTATTCGCCCTGGTCGCCATAGCTCCCCACAGAGGCCCTTCGTCCGGCGCACCCGCCTGCCCCCTTGCTGTGGCGGGCCAGCGCATCCCCGCGCGCAAACTTGCGATCGCACTTCGGACACACGTGGGGCTTCTCGCCGGTGTGAAGCTTCCCATGCCGCTTCAGGTCGTGCAGACGCCGGAACCTCAGGTTGCAGGTCTGGCACAGGTATGGCTTCTCCTGGCTGTGGGTCAAGAGGTGGCTCTTCAGGTTGTGGTGGCGCGTGAATTCGGTATCGCAGTACGGGCACTTGTGCTTCTTATTTGACACCGAGGCGGCTTCTCCATTGTTTGGCAGGCTGTAGTGGCGCTCCGCCGCGGCTGGGGCGCCCATCGGGGCGCTGGGCTGTAGAACCCCCGGGAAAGAAAGCGAGGTCGGCGTCTTGTCCTCCATCTGCGCCTCGGGCTGCGGGAGGACGAGAGGGCGCTCATTCCGGGAGTCGACCTCCATGGGCGCCGGACTCAGGACGTGTTGGGTTCCGGCGGCGCCGGTAGGTCCCCCTGCGGCGCTGTGGGGGCTGATGTCTGTCCTCGCGTCCGACACGTTGGGCTGTGGTATGGTGACGGGGCCACCGAGGGCCTTGGTGGCCTCGGCGGCGAGGGCCATCTCCTCCATGTTTGTTGGCCCGTCTTGCGGGCGGCTTATGGCCATGGTTCCCCCTGACAAGAGTTCATTCAAAGTCCTGTGGTTCGGGTTCTCGCTCACGCCTGGGGGGTTGCGCCTCTTGTCCTCCTCCTTACGGCGCCGCTCCTCCTCGAGCGCAGCGACGCCGGTCAGCTGGAGCGGTGCGGACACCTGCGCCGAGAGGCCAAGGCGGGCGACTTTGGCTGGGGAGTACTCGCGGGCCAGCCGACCACTGGCAGGTGAGGTGGGTGATGAGGGTGATTCGTCGCGCGGCCTCTTGAGGGTCGAATGATGGGTATCGCCGGCGCTGGGATCTGGAGACGCGGTCGGGGCAGGACTGGGGCGGGTTGTCGCTGATGTTCCTGTTCCAGCAGCAGCTGCTGCTGTTGCTGCTGCGGGGGCGGTTGTGGTGGCGGTGATGGTGATGGTGATGCGGCTGCGGCGGCGGCGGCGGCGATGGAAGGGAGTGCTGTCGCGATGGGCCCGTTTTCCGGTGCCATGAGGCAGTATTTGGGCACGTCTTGGGGCAGACAGGTGCGATGGCAGGGCGGGGACGGGAAGAGTGAGGATTGACAGGGCGCACGCGGCGTTGGCGTCTACCGCGAGTGGTTGCGCATGGGCATGCGCATGTCTAACAAGGCTGGCGCGGAAGCGAAGCGAGGGTGGAAGCGGCTCCGGGAGGGTTGAGGGTGGAAGTGACGGAATAACGAGGCTGTGAGTGTGGCGTGGCGCGACTCAACTCTGGGGATCGTGGCGCGAGCTCTGCCCAGGTAGCCCAAGGCAGTCAGTCAGTCTGGGTATTTGTGGTTTGGACGACCAGCGAAATTGGGGCTGAGTTCGAGAAGACCGGGGCTCGTGCTGGTGGGAACGCGGATGCAGCTCCGTAATTCTGTTTCTTTTTCCCCCCTCCCTCTCTGTGTGTCTTCCTCGTATGAAACAGACAGTGGACCGCGTACAGTACCGATTGAGCAGCTGTGCTAGGGTGATTAGTTGCGTAATAACAACCTTTGGAAAGGTCGCGGCGGCCGAGCGTAAGAGGTCCCACAGTGCCGGGCTGGGCTGGGCTGCTTCAATTGTTTCCAATGCGGGTTGGCCTGCTTGTGAGGTGTAGTGGAAGATGAGAGAAACCGACGGGACGGGAATGCGGCGAGGACTGGATGCAGGAAGGGAAAGGGCTCTCTGTTGTTGCTATTGTTGTTGTGAGAGAGAGCTGAGTGAGAGAGAGAGAGAGTATCTGAGTGTGACTTGTGTGTGAGATGTATGTGTGGGGAGTGAGAGAGAGTGTGTGCGCTCGTGTGTGTGTGTGTGTGTGTGTATGTGTGTGTGTGTGTGTGTGTGTGTGTGTGTGTGTGTGTGTGTGGGTTGTCGAGATGAAAGGTCAAGCCTCACACAAGCAGGCGTGCAAACTTTCAATGCCAAAGCCGTCCCAGAGACAAAAAGCTGACCAAAAGAATTTGGAATGGCCGACCCTTGGATGGCGAAGGCTGGCTGGCTGGTGGATGGCTGGATGGGCTGGCTGGCTGGCTGACGGATAGATGATACAAGTCTTCTAGGTAGAACACATGAGAGGTGGTAGGTACTAGTCGCTCAGTCGGGACGGAGAGAAGTCGCCTTGGGCCTTGGACCTGGGACCTGGGACCTGGGAGGAGTGCAGGCGGTGCAGGTGGTGCAGGCGGTGCAGGCCCAGGTGGCCGGAACGGGGGGACGGGGACGGGGACGGGGTGGGCAGGAGCTGGGTACTTGGATACCGAGGTACTGGATGGCTGCACCACACCCATACCACACCCATACTGCCGTGCAGACAGCGTGGGCGGCGTGTATAGTCAGATAGATACCTAGCCTACCACGATTGCTGTCCGCCATCCGCCTAGTCGGTCGGTCGCCCAGGCTGCCAGGCTGCCAGGCTCTAGGTAGCACAGACTGGACTGGCAGGGGATGGGCGGTCGGCCAGGAGGAGGGGGGGGATCAAGGAACGGCGGCAAGATCAGCGCTGATGGCGGCAGCAGTTTGTCGCCTCTCTCCTCGACAAACAACGAATGACGAGTGCTGGCAGGCTGGGGGCCGTATCGACTGCATGGGCTCTAATGCTCCATCTGATTCTTCTCTTTTTGATCTCTCGCTGCTCTGCAGAAACCCCGACACATTCTGTGCAACCAGGAAGCCACCGCGGCCTGGTGGGTGCTCCTCGGGCCTCATCGGTTCGTGGTCGCTCGTTGTCTGTCTGGGACTCCCCTGTGACAGACAGCACAGAGAACGAACCACCATCAGTGTTCTGCGTGTATAGCAGCCGTGACATATCGTTTCTCAAGGCTAGGAAGGAAAGACCCCCAGCGGCGCTAGGCTGTGTCGGGCTTCCTTGAGAGGGGCAACTGCTCCGACCCTGTCGTCCTCTGTCCGAAAGAGGCAGGGACCTGCCCATCGGTGCCGCTGCCAAGCACCTTCCCAAGTCATATTCGGCAAGCCTGGTCAGCTCACCCCTGCCTTTTCTGTTCTGGCTGTCCCTGTACCGAGTACCGTACGTGCAGCACCATGTGCCGAGGTACCCCATACCCGTATGCCGCATGCCGTCCACCTACCACCGTCTCCCATCTACTAGTCTCTTCTATGTCCGCCTGCCACTTCCTCCAAGGATGTTATTACTAACTTGACATGGTCCCGAGGGGTCAGAACGTGGTCAGTATCCTCATCATCAACCCCAGCATCAGCTGCCATCAGCATGGATCCCAGAGATCCATCCGCCGTGGGAGACTGCAATGGTGGCTGGAGTGGCTGTGTTGTTATGGCCCACTGTCCAGCAAAGCCCGCCCCTTCTTCACCAGCAACGCCGTTCACGCAGTCTACTGGCTGGTCAGCTAGCTAATCACATATGCAGGCATGTGTGCGGCTTCCGTCTCGACAGAGCTGAACGACTCGGATTACACCATGATCTACATCCCAGTGGGGATCCGGCTTGTTTTGCAGGCCTGCCGCCTACCTATGCCGCTAGGTAGTATCTATATGGTATACTCAAACCTTCCCATGTGTTAGAAGCTACGACTGAGCCCCTCCGCATCACTAAATATCTACAGGCTAGAAAACGTTGACAGGCTCGAGAGAGCCTCGCCCGACGCGGAGAACATCGTGTTGTACTCGCACGAGCTGCCCAGCGCCGCGTTGTCGAGCCACGCGGGCTCCCAGTAGAACACGCCAAGTCCGTTCTTGACTCCCGCCACCACTTCGCCAACCTTCTCCAGCCACGCGGACTGGCCCTCGGCCGAGAAGGGGATGTCTGTCGTGTCGGACGGGAACGAGTACTCCGGGCTGGAGCATGAGGTAGGCCAATTCGTCTCGGCGACCACGAGGCCCTTGCCCCACTTGCTGGCGGCATTGCTGAGAGACGTCTTGAGGTTGGCAAGCGTGGCCTCCTGGTTGTAGAACGGATAGTACGACAGGCCGATCATGTCGAAATCCGACGTCTCGAGCTCGCCTGCCCCCAGGATGCCCGAGTAGTACCACTCTACCGTGTCCCAGTCCCAACCGTTGGCGATATGGATCATGATCTGCGGGGCCGTCTCCAGCTTCGAGTCCTTGATCCCCCACGCGGCGCTGTGGAGGAGCGAGGCGATGCTGCCGAAAGAAGCCTCGTCGCTGTACTTCCCCGTTGGGAAGAGCAGTCCCATCCCGACTGGTGCGGTGGTCTCTCGTCAGCAATCCGTACCCCCAAGGCTGTGGTCGATACTCGAGAGGTCGCTGGGTGTGTTGGGAATAGGTGCTTGCTAGAGATACTCACTTTCGTTCCCGATGGAGATGATCTTTGGCGTGATGCCCGCCGAGGCAAACTGGTTGGACAAGTCGTTGGTGTAGTTGTACAGCTTGTCTGCGAGGAAGTCAGCAGGCTAAACGGGCTGGGAATGGGCTCAAGGCGCATACAGGTCAGTTCATCCAGGTCTGTAGGCCATCCCGAGGGGATTTCCTGGTTGCCGGTGTCCGCCCACGTGTCGCTGAAGTGCAGGTCAAGGTACACGCCTAGCCCCGCAGCATCTGCCCTCTTCGCGAGGGCAAGATTGTACTCGAGGTCGTAGTTGCCATCGGATGGGTTGACCCAGATGCGCTGCCGGACGGTGTTGACACCCGAAGATGACAGGATCTTCTCGAGAGACTCTCCAGTGCCGCTGGCCGTGGAGTAAGACACCCCCGAGCCCTCCTCGGCGGCGACCGAGGACCAGTCCACACCTTTGTAGGTGAGGGCGGCCGAGGCCGCCGTGACGAACGGTAGGTAACGAGCGAGCATGCTGTTTCTGGCAAAGGAGCGACGGTGATTACTAGTATGGACAAGAAGAACAGTTACATTTGTATCAAAGGAGGAGAAACAATCGACGTAGCTTCATTACAGCTCTCAAGTAGTCTTCGTCCTGCGCCAGCCAGACAGCCGGCTTTTCTCGCTTTTCAACCAGCTTCAACAAGCACTCCCGAGACCCCTTTCCAACGTCCGGGAGCGAGCATCCAAACATGTGGGCCTGCTGCCCACGCCATTCGGCCCCATCGCTGATCCCATGTATATCATCCAACCCATCCAGGCGCGACGGGCGCGTGGCAGAAACAGGAAACATTGTCGTTGGCGGAACGAAACGCACCCTTCAATCTATCTCAGATGGGACCCAGATCGGGGTCCGTGTTCGACAGACCAACCCTGCTGCAGTGGCAGAGTGAGTGGAGAACGAGATGTTCCTCTTCTCTCCCCTTCGCACTCGTGCGGCCCTGGGCCTCCGAACGCACTGTATCTCCTACCCCGGATCCCCGTCATGTATGGGGCTCTGCTGGCGCCGGGGCCCCTGCGCCCCCTGTTCGTGTAATTGTCGGTCCTGGCGGTAACCTTCCGAAGTCGTAACCAAAGGGCCTCGCATCTGCTCTCGACTGTCCTGTTGAACAGCCATACGGCTTGATTGAGACATTGTGGGAGGCCGCAAGACGAGCATGGCGGGCAGTCTTGACCGGCAGAGCGATGGTACAGCCTGCACAGCTGCCGCTCACAATCAAAGGCTGGCTCATCGCGGAGTCATGTCCCTCTCGTCTCGCAGGTTTCAAAAATGGAGCTTGGTGTGCAACAGCCGCAATTTGGCCACCATCGGGCCGGCGCCTTTTCTCACTGCGTATAGTATAGGGTGGGAAGAGAGAGGGGGGAGGGAAGACGCATTGAGAGAGGACCGACTTGTTTCCGTCATTCTTGAACCCAGCGACATCCAGACTTCTATCACTAACCTGACCCGCGACGCCTGACTCCTTGCCTGCGTTCCAAACGCTTTCCCTGTACCTGCCGTCCCGGACATATGCCTCGCTATGCCATCCGCCGAACCTGAAAACCAGCACTACGGGAAACCCGGACTCAACGCCGAAACCCCATAATTGAGTATGTCCTTCTACAGCACCACCCTGAACAGAGCCATATGATGGCCCCTTGACGACTCACTCCACAGGCGGGTACACGATATTGCTGTACCCGGGCCAGTTCTTGCAGCCAATCTCCTCGCCGATCATACGATGCGCCTCTGCCGTGACTCTCAAGGGGCTAAGAACTTCCTCGTCCTCGTCGACGAAGAAGGGGTCCTCGCGCTGCATCTTCTCCAGAAGCCGCTGTCTCATCTCCCGGTGAAGAACCGAAGACAGCCCACGGTTCTGGTGCTTCCCGACCTCGAAGCCCAGGATCTCCTCGCCAGTCTGCCTGATGGATGTCTTGGCGAACGCGTCCATCGAGCCTACGCCGCGGACGAATGCCCACAGGACGAATGAACCCTTGCGCAGCAGCTCTTCCTTAAAGGCTACGACTTTGTAATGGGTTCCCGAAGGGTCCGACTCATACATTTTCGCGTAGTACCTGGTGCTTTGTCAGCAAGAGATACTTTTCATATCAACAGCGAGATGGCAGCCGACGCGGTAGCATCATGCGTGCATATCCACCACTCGGGGGCCGCCCTCGAGAGGCCCCCGAAGGAGAATTATGTGGGACAGCTTACCGCATGCAGCCCTTCATGGCACCTTCGCTCAGGGTGAGGAGCCAGGCGATATCGATCGTCGACAGCCCGCGGATCATCTCAAATTGAAGGTTTCGGTGGACCATGATGGCCGAACCCTGAGCCTCGACCTCTGCGTCGTGTTGCAGCATGACGTCGTCGTCGAATGCCTCGATCTTATCAAGGTCGTTCTCAAGGGCACCGCCGCCAACACGACTATCGCCAACTTGCAAGGACGATAGACGCCGGGAGATCTGGTTCTGAACAAGTCGGACTTCTGGGCGTGTCTCAAGGTCTGCGAACCTGTCGGTTTGGTACAGGCTGCGCTTCAGCCCAGCCTTGAACCTCACGAATGAATCGAGAGTCATGCCAAGCTTCTTGCGATCATCGGTGAGGAGGAAGCCGCTGTTGTCGAGAATGGAGACCATCCGTCGTTCGCGCAAGTCCATCTCCTGAATGGTGGCAAAGGAGAACTTCTCCGGAATGTGGCATCGCCTCTCGTCCTCAGAGGACAGGACCTCACCCAAGGGGGGCAGGAGGAACTTCTGGAGTGCGGCGGTGGCGATACTGCGCTCGTTGTCTGCAATCAGACCGTCCATGAACTGCTCCAACGTCAGCAGGAGCAGTCACTTAGAACGGCACGGCCCAAGACCAGGGATGGCCATGTCCTGGGAGGTCTACTAGTCCAAGTGTGGAAATACCAACAAGATGTCGGGTTCACGCCGGACTGGGGTGACTAGAGCGGTGATTAGTGTATTGGGAAGGGGGAGGGGGCCCAATTTACCCTGCTGGTCTGCATCATGGTCCTCAGCGTCGCTCGGTCGCAGTGATCAGCGATGTCGAGGATCAGCTCCGGACTGACTCGGAAGCTCGTCATGGTGAGGAGTGATTTCGACTGCTAAGATAATCACGGGAGCGATGCAGTATAGCAATGCAGTGGTCGCAAGACGGTCGGTCTAGTGTTTTGCACCGGCTAAAGTTGAGGAGCAAATAGATAGAATCCAGAAGTGGGCGACCGTTGAGCCTTTATTGTGCGGTGCGGCCACAAGTGAATCTTTGTAGGTAGCGGCAGAGAGGACATGAAGGTGTTCACGTCGAGACCCGTTTGAAGAACCTTGATGGTCACTAACGGCTTCTAGTGACGCAGTCGCTCCATTCAGTCAATGGGTCGCAAATGCCATTTTTTTGCCGCCGTGGACCGGTGAATGGAAGGAAGACCCAGGGTAGTTGTCTCATCATGAGACTGGGCTGTGGCAGCTTTTCACTTGCATTCAAACCTAATTGTGTGATAGGTCCGTAAATCTATTCACACCAGAGACAACGAGAGCGCTGTAGTCCGAAGTGGTCACCGAGTCAACGCTCTACCGCCGGGTGAATTTTAGCCGATAGGTTCCATGAGGGCCAAAAAAAAATTGAAAAAGGGACAATTCACAGTTCAATTGTCCAACCCGGCTCCAGTCAATTGTCTTGAGGGATGGGGAAGGGGTTGGTCAGAGTAGTGGACTCTATCCGACCCTTCTCGGGTTGCTCTCGCAGAACATCTGACAAGGCCCGCCCCGCTGAGCGAATTGCGTAAATTGTTAATTGTATTGTTGATGTCTCAATCCTTTTTCCAAGTTGGTATTTGCCTGTCGCGCAAGCCAAAGCCGTCCTTGTTTGGCGTGGATAGCGAACAAGCGTACTACCGGCTTTTAGGCGCTGTCGCTCGCTGCACCTTGTCAGAAACGGCCCATCGGCCAGCGAACGACTTCCTGTGCGTCCGGTGCAATTCAGCGCTCTCTTTCGGGGCTGACCAGAGTTGGAAGCCGGCTGGGATGGATGATTGGCAATATTTCGCTGAAGCATTCGAGAGCGTCTGTGGCGTAGTCGCTATTTTCCAACGTAAACCCCCCCCCCGGGGCTCTGCTGAATCCTGGAAAAGAAACAGATGAACACCGCAGTGCGCATCATGCCAGCCCTCATGGAAGCTCCATCTAATGTGTCCGGAAGAGGGTTGGTACGCAATGAGGAACGGCACTCTGTGGCCGGATACCTGGTGGTATCCAATGCATGTCGGACGCCCGGAAAGTCGGCCTTGGTCTAAGAATACTTTGCGCGAGCCCGGACCTGCTTATCTTCTCAGGGTAAGGAGAGGAGTCTATATTTACTTTCCATGTCGCTCCTTGACCTCGACCGTCTTGCCGCCCACGCTCCCGAGTGATCGGATCTTGTCGACGAGTTCGCCGCCGTTGTCCAGCTCTGCGATGTCGTCGGCGCCGCCGATGCTCTTGCCGTTGATCATGATGTTTGGCACCGTGCTCCGGCCTGTCATCTTGGCTAACCTGTCCTGTATTTGCCTGCCGAGCTGATGCACGTCCAGCTCGACAACGTAGGGCTCGGGCGTGATGGAGTACTTGTCGAGGAGAAGAGCCTTTGCCCTCTTGGAGAATTGGCAGTATGTCTTGGAGAAGATTATGACTGTGGGCAAGTGTCAGCGCCTCTGGTACGGGCCGGACTGGGGTTCAGAGGGGGGGTGTCATACCCGGGGATTTCTTGAGAATGTCGTTGATGGTAGTTTCGACCTCATGGTCCTCATCGGTTTCCTTCTCTGTGACCTGCTTGCCGGTCTTGTCCTTGGACTTGTCCTGTCCGGCAGCCGAATTGCCCACGCCGATGACCTTGTCGGGCGAATCAGGCCTGGGCGCCTTCGCGTTGGCCGAATCTTTTGCTTTCTGTTCGGCAGCCTTCAGCCGGTCTGACATTTCCTTGGCCAGCTGGGCATCATCATCCTGGCCATCGCTTCCGCCCTTGGGGTCGAGGACCGACTGCTGTTGCTTCTTCTGACCGCCGCGTGCTCGCTCCAGCTCACTCCTAGTTCGTTCGTAGAAGTCGCCGAAAGTCCTGGTGTCTGGGTTCTGCGACGACCGCAACTGCGAGGTGTATACCATAGTCATCACCACGATAGCGATCACACCCACGAGGAGTAGGCGCATCCGCCGTGCCGAAGGCATGGTTGGCTCTTGTATTGTTGAACCCCTTTGTGTTGTCCCTGGAAGTGGCCCTCACAGTATGAGGTACCGGACAGACTATCCCGGAGACGGAGCCGGTAATTGGTCGGTCAGTAGCCCCCAGTTTTGTTTTCACGAGCGGCGTGGGAAGGGGGCGAAGTTGGTTGTCGGCTTCCGCGTCGCTTTCTTGTCTCGGGCGTCAGGCCAGCCGCGTCAGTGCTGCTCTCAGGCGTGGGCTGAAGTGAGGGGAAAGGTCGTTCCGCCCAGCGTGTCTGGCTGAGCGAGGTAGGCAGAGTGGAAGTGGTGTTTGGGGGTTGTCGTGTCGAGGCGTGGGCAAAGAGCTTGGTGGATGCCAACGGGATGACGGGGCCTTCTCGCAGCTTGGAGGTGGCAAGATGAAGTGGTTCTCGCTTGATGATCAGATTGGTTTGTCTTGTCCCGTGCAGAGCTGATCGGCAGCGGCTCGTGTCCAGAAAATCCAAGAAGCTGTGTACACTAATGATCAAGCAGATGAGGCTGCGAATCCATCTCACCCAGCTCTCAGGATTGCAGTCTAGTCCTGGCCGGGTGGACTAGCGAAGTAGACTGATGCTGGTGCTGCTGGTTGCCGCCTGCATCAGCAAACGCAGTGCAGCGGCGGGATGGATGAGTGGAGAAATGCTGCAACGGCGAACCACGCAGGTGCAGCTTGGCGTTTTGCACCTGCACCCCGGGCCTGCGAGAGCTACTGCCGATCTCAACCTCGGAACCTCTCCTGACCCTGCAAGGTGCCGCCTATTGTGTTTTGTCTCAGTCGTGTCGGTGCCGACTTCCAGGCTTGATTCTCCGAGGGTCGATATTCTATCATGTCACAGCCAGCTGCCTTCCAGACGGCCGTCTGCCTCGGGCCGAGTCGAGCTCTCATCTGCCACCGTTTGGCCTCGTACTCCCTGCCCTCTGCTACTGTCTGCCCCATCCAGCCCATCTTGACCAGCCAGCCAGCCAAGTCGTAAGGAGCTGCTTTTTCCCGCCGACTGAGACATGCCAGGCCACACCAATATCTGCGTGCCGCTTCTGGGTACTGATATAGTGCTATCTCGCATTCCCAGCGGAAGGCAACCAGATATGACCCTTGGCCCGCAATTGAGGGGGCGACAGGTTGGCTCACACCAGCAGGATCGTCTCACATACGTGCAACATCACTTCAGATTACCCGTCTAGGACAGCAACACGCGTGGCCCACCTGTGGGCCAGCTAATAGGCAAGATACCGGAAGATTCCGTCTGGGAAGATACAAAGTGGTTCGTGCCACTCTGCGGGATACAAGACTAGTTTCGGGCGAACAACGGGAGGATCAAGTCCAATACTTGGTCGAAGACGATGTCCTCACCCATCCCACTGGGCCTATATTACTTACTCACATGTAATAGCGGGGAACTCATACACAATGATCACTGTGTACCGCTTACAATAACGCCCTTCCCCTTTGATATACTCAGGCGCTACAATACTTCGCTGGACATGATGCCACAATATCTAGTTTTGTCAACGTTCTTCCAGTCCTTCATGAGACCTTGTCACGTGCACTGAATACGCCTGGTGACGTGTGTCGCATCATCGCGTCACTGATGAGTAAACATGGGAATCCTCATCACTGAAGGGAAAACGATAAACACTTGGTTGCCGCCGTTCCGCGCCGGTGCACCACCGAGGTCGGGGTGTCCGCCACGTATAAGAGGCTCCCCCACACCTGTGTCATCACTGTTGTGGCAAGTCTGAAGAGCCCTGGGACGACATCACAAGAGTCCAACATTTCTCAAGCCACCTGAGACTCCCAACCCGCTGTATTCCACCTCGGCTAACCCAGCATGCCGTGGTACGTCGTGTACCTCAAGGAACCCGTCGGCTCCTCCGAGCGCGATGAGCTCGCAACCGCCATCACCAAGGTTCACACGAACCTATTCACCACCCCGTCTCTCTTCGTCAACGTTCGATTCGAGGATGCTTCCAATACGCACCACTACGTTGGCGGTAAACGTGTGAGTCGGTCGATGCATCTCCTGGCCCATCACTCCACATTCAGCCGTAACCGCCCGGACGTGGTCCAGGACTCACATTTCCAAAAAATCCGTCGAACAGAAGCTTGTCAATGCCATTCAATCGCATGTCCGTTCTGGCCCTTCACGGACGCGCTCCTCGTATAATGAGCTCTGCCGCCAGCTCCGCAGTGCCTGGGAAATGGTCCTGCCGACGACGACGCTCGACAACATTTCGGTACACGGCTGTCTCGTCGCCGGCGAGGAAAAGGGGTTCCTCCGACCGGAGGCGGGTCACGACGCTGAGTGGGTGAGAGAGAATATGGCCGAGTTTGAACGCCTGGCAGTGGCGGGGGACAAAGAGATGAAGGCGCTCGTGGAAGAATGTAGGTCAAGAGGACTGGGGTCATGATAGGTAGCAACTAGAAACTGGTAGATCGCATTTACCACTGTCCAGGAGGGAAGTTTGGTTTCAACCCGCTCGTGTAAACGATGAAATCGGACATTCGCATCCGTGTAAACGGAAGTTACGCCCGGCCATCATTCGGGCCATAGAAATCCAAGTTATCACCGACCCAGTCCACACAACCACAGACATAGGCCCAATTCGCTGGGTGTCGGTGAGTGTGTGTTGGTGGATGTTGGGCAGTGTATTACGGCGTAGCCTCCGATGTTGAGGGTAGGGCTATCCGATTTCTAGAAGAGAATCTGGGTAGCATATGTTTCTGAGACAACTTTGTGGTTCCTCAGTCAATACGTAGCGTCAATACAAGTTCGTTGTGTTCCAAGATGGAGATTGGGAAATGAAGCATATCACGTGGACACGTGGGAAATCGTAAGACATGCGAATAAAACGAAACAACTGCATGGCAAAGTGGACGATGAGGAGCTCATCCAACGCGAAAGCGGCTTCGAGAGGCTCAGTCGTATTGTTTCATATGCGCAATAGCCAGGTGATGTGGTCACGGGCCCTTCTTTGCCCATTCTTCTCCCAGATCCATGTAGTGGCTTCTACTGATCAGCTCATATTTAGTTGAATTTACCAAACGCTCATGTACTTTAGACCTTCACCGAAATACTTGGCTGGGAACCTTATTGGGGAAACAAAGAGAAGAAAAGGTTTATATATAATGTTGTTTGCCCAATCAAACGATCTTTATCAATTACCCTTTGCAGTTCACCTCAAGCATCCAGTTCAGACCAGTGGTTTCTACGTCGCACACGAGCGGTATGCGTTAATCACGTATGGTCAAGCGAAGGTTAAAATTGAGCCAACTTGTGGAATGGTCGTTATAAAACTAGGTGTCCAATAACTACTGGGTTGGATACACATTACCCAGGGCCTGGAGACATTAGATACACGCCTTGACAGGGCAAGGTTGCACAAGGGTATGAAATTCAGGGCGTAGCAGCTCTGCACATCATGTCATGGCCTGGGCCGTAAGCAAGAGACAGGCAGGCGGTTACCGGCCGAATACGAGGCTCCGGCGAGGATAATGAGGTGATGAGTTTCTGGTGGCGGATCTCGCTGCTGCGTTGCTTACTGATCGATAGTGATATGTTCCAGCGTCGAGACGGCAAGGTGGAGCATCCCCAGAGCAGTGGGTTTGTACCGCCGACGTCCCCGAACGGTCCGGGCCGCTCCACCGGCCGAATTTCCGAGTCATGCCCCCATGCCCCGGCAGATGCTGCCATGACGAAAGTGAAGTGAATGGACGGTTGACCTCTGCTGAGACAGCTTCGGGAGCGCCGACTTTCCTCATTATTCGTAGTGCAAATTGCCTGAGAGTGCAGGCTTGAATTGCAAGGCGACAAGAACTAACAAGGCTGAGATGAGGGCATTGACGGGCCACACACAGGCTGGCCACACCCTCTGCGGCGGGGCGGACGGGGCATTACTGAGATCCAGACCCACCGTTCCGCGCCCCCTGTGCCCTTTTCATGTCCAAAGGGGCGGCCCTGCCGGGCTGCGAACGTGGATGACGACAGGAGGCGGGCACTAAGGAAATGCTTACTGTGTCACTTGCATGCGGCAGGATCAGATGCGGGGATCGAAGTCGAGCTCGCAGCAATATGGTGAGCTCATTATTATCAGTCTCGGCAAGTCTTGCGTGAAAGTCGGAATCCTCGTCCAATGATGCGCGGCGGGCATATCGCGGGCTCGTCCATGAATAGCGTCCAACTGCAAGATCGCGAGCGCGCATTCAACTGTGAGCGCCCTTTTAAGAGCACCTCCTACATACAGTCCGACGTCCAGACACAGCCCATCACCGCTTCTGGATCTGGACTTGGTTTGTGCTTGGACCTGGACTTTGTACCGGTATAACTAAACCTCGACCTTGCGAACCAGCCGCCGTTACTCATCATGGCCACCCTCAACAAGGCGACAGCAAGCAAACCCGCTGAAGGCGTCCCCTTCTACACACCTGCTCAGGAGCCCCCAGCCGGCACAGCCCTCGACTTTGACCCTGACCACCCGCATGCGACACCAACCATCTTCCACCCCCTGACCATCAGGGGTGTCACCCTGACAAACCGCTTCGTCGTCGCGCCCATGTGCCAATACAGCGCAGATGACGGCCACCTTACGGACTGGGTTGGTGCTCCCGGTTTGAAATTTCCACACCGTGCTTTTCGATCATGAGGGGACAGCCATTGACCAGCAAATGACCCAGCACCTTGTCCACCTCGGCTCCTTCGCCGTGCGCGGCGCCGCCCTGACCATAATCGAGGCGACCTCGGTGCTTCCGAACGGCCGCATCTCTCCTGAGGACTCGGGCCTCTGGAGGGACAGCCAGGTCGCGCCGCTGAGGCGCATCACCGACTTCGTGCACTCGCAGGGCCACAAGGTCGGCTGCCAGCTGGCCCACGCGGGCCGCAAGGCAAGCACTATTGCGCCGTGGCACCGGCAGAAGGTCGGCGAGGGCCACGTCGCCACCACAGAGCTCGGCGGGTGGCCCGACAACGTGTGGGCTCCGAGCCCTGTGCCTTTTGCCGACACGTTCCCGCGGGTCAAGGAGATGACGGTAGAGCAGATTAGGGAGACCATTGAGGCGTTTGCTGCGGCCTCGAAACGAGCCACCGAGGCGGGCTTCGACGTCATTGAGATCCACGGCGCCCATGGGTACCTCATCAACCAGTTCATGTCGCCCCTGAGCAACGTGGGTTCACCATAACCGCTCAAAGCTTTGGCCTTGTTGACGTTCTCGCAGACACGAACCGACGAATGGGGCGGATCCTTCGAAAATCGCATCCGTTTCCTCGTCGAGATCATAAAGGCAGTCCGCGGCGTGATCCCCGAGATGATTCCGCTCTTTCTCCGCATCTCAATGACGGAGTGGATGGAGTGGGATGGCAAGGACAGCTGGGATCTCGAGCAGAGCATCAAGCTCGCCCATATGCTCCCCGAGCTCGGGGTCGACCTCCTGGACTGCAGCTCGGGCGGCAACAACCACGAGCAGAAGATAAGCTTACATCCCTTCTATCAGGTCGACCCCGCTGGCACGATCCGCCAGAGCCTCAAGGAGGCAGGCAAGAAGCTGCTCATCGGGGCGGTGGGCCTCATCACGACCGCGGATATGGCCAAGGACATCGTGCAGAGCGAGTGCCTGTACACGATCGGCGAGGACCCGGAGAAGGGTGCCATCGACTCCGTCTCCGTGGCTGAAAAGTGCGAGGACAAGTCCAAGGCGGACGTGGTTATCATGGCGAGGCAATTCCTCAGGGAACCAGAATTCGTCTTGAGGGCAGCGCAGCACTTGGGGGTCAAGATCAAGTGGGCAAACCAGTACGGCCGAGCTGGCTGGCCAGAAAACCAAAAGGTTTAGCTGTTGACATCATCCGCCTTCTAGAGGGCAGCAGTGCGGTATGGCATCATGTTCATAGTTCAGATCAGGTTCTCTGTGCGGCAAATGTAGTGACCTGCATTGGGGGGCGGCGGCGGACCAGTCGTGTACCGATTGGGGGAGCCAAGTGATTACAGTTCAGTTGCAGCAGGCTGGGCAGAGCAGTACAGGCATCTTGGGCAATCTGGCTCAGGTGACAGTCATTTCCAGACGGCAGCACTCAAGCCTGTCGCGCATTGGAATGCTCAAACATCACGGCAGTCTCAAGGTCCCCTTGTAAATGGAATTCGAACCCCTCTCGCCCCATCTGAATCGTCGCCTGTCTGTTCCCAGCCCACCAAAACGCTCTTGCTCGCTCGACCTTGACATTGATAAGTCCTGCGACAGCTCAACACAGTCACACAGGGTGCTTGAACCAAAATGCCAGTCACGCCTTCCAGTTGAGGAACGCCTTCGGATGCAGTAGAGACATGCGCCTTCACAACTCAGCCTCGGCGCTTTCTCCAGACTTGGTGAGCTCGCTCTCGACGAGTGACCGCAGGAGCTGTATGGCAACCTCCCGCCCCAGGTCGATCGACTCGCGGTACAGATCCGCGGGTTCAGGCCTCACGGCCGGGACATGCATGAACAAGACTCTCTTCCGCTGCCCTGCCTGGTGACAGGTGGCCAGGCTGTTGAAGTATATGTAGTCGCAGAGAAAATGACCGGCGTCTTCTGACGACTTGAGCATAAGATGCCCCTGGAGGTAGACCATATTAGACACACTGGAACACTGTCCGCACAATCGGCTCCACGGCCCGCCCGCACTCACCGGCAAGTACGTCTCCCACCTCCGCTTGATGTCTGCTACGTCAAGATCGGTCGTCAACTGAGCAGGTAAGCCGTGCCAGGGGTAATCGTCAGACGAAGGGTTCTGGTTGGGCAGCTTCTCATCCAGGTCGAGTAGTTTATAATCGTCCCTGTGGCCGAGCTGCTCTAGCACATACTGCTTCTTGGTGGAGGCCATACCGATGTGCAGCACGTAGTCAATTCTTGAGACTCCTTCGAAAGCTGGCTGCCACAACTCTGGGATGAGATTCCGGACGGCCGAGTACGTGACGCGTACCGGCTCGCGATGGACTACGATGCGGACCGGAGGTAAGGGTAGAGAGCCGCCTCGAACGGCGGTCGAGGACTTAGCATTCAGGGGAGGGAGGTAATCGGGCAGGGACGCGGCAATGTCCCAGCTGGGGTTCCGAGGGTACTGGTCCTTGAACGGCTGCAGAGGGCGGTCAGCAACAGCTGCCAGACGGGCGGTATCATGCCGGGGCGGAGCGGACTTACGCCGAAGCCGGTGACCAGGATGGTAATGTCGTCCTGGGACTTGTCTGTAGAACCCATTGCGTAGAATGGCGCCGTGGGTGAATGGTCAAGAGAGAGCAAGGTCACGAGTACGAGAGCCGGCAAGATGCGAACGGGCTCTTTGCTCTACTGAAGCCTCGCTAGGCGGCCGGGGAGGAGGACCCGATGTGGCCAGACTCGGCCCACGTGACAGGGGAGGAGAGAGAGACAAGAGGGATACAGGTGCTTAGAAAGACATGTTAGCATTCTGTAGGCCAGAGTTGGCGGAATTGATGACGGAGAAGAGGCCCCGAGGAGGTGGCGCACTTGGGCGGCTGGACGACAGAGGGACGAGAGGTCCGTCAACTTTGACTGGGGATGGAGAAGGAGGGGCAGGAGGGGCGGGTGGCCACATGTGCCTGCCTGCGTGCAGCGCGGGGTGGCGATGCTGTGTGAGAGGACCTACCTGGGGACCTGGCCGGCAGCAGCAATGGGACAAGGTGATCCGGGGCGGGAGGTGAGGGAGGTGAAGGGAGCACAACGCCAGACAGATGATGGGGTGTACGGTTGAGGAAGAGAGGAGATTGGGTTTGACTTGTGTGCAAATGCAGGCCATCCCACCCACACTCCCCCGCACGTCCACAGCATCGCACCTGGGGGAGCAGAGCAGCAGCCATGTCAGGATCGGGTGGTTTAGTGGCAAAAAGGTGGGCGGGCAGTCACACAATGGAGTAGCACCTCGGACCAAGCTCAGGGCAGACAGTGGGCGGGCCGAGACTAGAAGAAGCCTTCTTCTAGAAGCATTCTTCTCCTGGCCTTGCCCCGGCCCAGATCCACCTACTTGACCAGGGCACCTGCGGGGGGATAGACTAGCTGGTTCTTGTCCAAGCACAGACTAAGTAGTGTACGCTTACACTTTCCCTGCCCGACACTCGACTTGCTGACACGGCACAGCATCAAGAGCACAGCATCAAGAGCATAGCCTCAAGAGCACAGCGTCAAGAACACAGCGTCATGACGTCCATCTCGCCGGGCCAGCTCACCCACAACTCTGGGCCTGCAGTGCTACAGCCTCCACTTGGCAGTAGCTGGCGTTTCAATCTGCCTTGCTCGCCTTTGAGCGCGGGCCTGCGTCGCTGTCTAGGATTGTCTCCCGTCAACCACCAGCGACTGCACTGATGACATCGGAATACTGAAACTGTCTTTTGCATCATGGCTTGTCAACGAGTTGGAAGACTGCGCCCTCCTTCAAAACGGAGCCATAACTGTCTCGGCATTGCCCGCGCCAAGAATGGACCGTCCTTCACTCGCCTTCTGCCTGGGCAACTATGTCTTCAGGAAAGCACACCTGAGAAGTCTTCCTCTTGTCGTGTGTACTGACCATCGGATGGCGGATTCGTCTTGTCAAGGGAAGCCACGATCAAAACATGTCACATCGCAAGCTATATAGAGGTCCCAGTTCTCCCCAGGCTTTGGGGGTGGAGAGTCATCATCCATCCATCCACATTCCCACGTTATCCAACTCATCCAAGCCAGACACAAGATTCTAGACAGCATCACCGGCACTTTTCTATCCAACACCCCACTATCATCTTGAGAGAACGTAACATCCAGGCCCAACATGCATTTCTTCCTCCTCCCCATCTGGAGCCTTGTAGGCCTCTCCATCTCCGCTCCCACCCGCGTGGTCACCACGTCCTCCGCCATGGCGGCTCCGACCCACGTTTCTCCGTCCACCTGCACCACTTACTACCCTTCCGTCCTGAGGCAGCTCGACGAGTCTGCCCCGGATGTCAAGCTGGCCAACACCGCCACGGGAACCAAGGCGTTCCGTGTCGCCCAGTCCGTCTCCTTTGCCGACAATGTCAAGTTTGACCGGGTCCACCAGTACGTCGTCTTCGACAACATCGCCCCCGGCTCCTGGGACTGCCAGCTCATGGTCTCTTGGTACGTCTCTCTTCTGCTGGCAAAACTTTGCATTTGTGCGGCGACCCGGCTGACCCCGCGGAATAGGCCATCTGCTGCCGCCTTGAACATGTCTACTGCCTCCAGGTTTGGTACCTTCGGCTCCTCCACCATCAGCCTCGACGTGTACAGTGCTTTCTACAACGCCTCTTCGCTGCATTCTCACCCAAAGCCAGCGGGTGCCAAGGTCGGCATACCCGAGGACTCACCTTTTGCGACCTGGCAGTCAATGGCCAACGCCATGAGGGTCCATGCCGGCACGGATGGTCACTCCACCGCAGGTCATGCTCAGAAGACTCATGAGAGTGACGACGGCGCCTCCGTTACACTGACTCCCTTCGGCACTGTTGGCGTCAACCCCGGCGAATACGGGCTCACCATCAACTCACGGGCTTGTCCCCAGCCTGGCGGAGATGGCACTCTGCAATTCTTGTTTGAGATCCCAAACACTGACTCTCGTGATGCGAGCATTAGCTTCTTGGGAAGCGCGGAGAAGGGTGCCGGTGTCTACTTGCTCGCCAACTGCTAGATGGCGGTCCATGCAAGGCCACCTTGGCGAAGTTGGGCATGAGCAAGAGTCGGGGGACGCGGGGGTTTGCTTTCATCTTGAGTGTGCTCTAAGCTGGCTCGAAAACGCTCATTTATTGGTGAGGGTTTCTTTTGTCTTTGCTTTGGTGTGTGGTTCAGTTGATTAGTGGTAGAGGGTGGGTGAACATCAATGATGGTTGCTGGTATGAAATGGGACGTGTCGGAATTGCTTCATAGACCCATACAAGGTCAATCCAAGGCCTTTCAAAAACTATCACCGTCCGTGCACCAATTTCCTCCGGCCATGGATATGTGCTTACGCCAAATGTAGACCCCCGGCGCTCTCTTTTCCATCAAAGCTGGTATACAAGCAAACCAAGTTTCTCCTGTCTCTGGACATAAGGCGTCACAAACTACTCTCCGGCTCGATCAGCTACACACTAGTCTCTAGATCGAAAGAAGTCGCAGACGACTGCGCAGACGCAAACTATCACCCGACAACAAAAGTTAGTTGCCAAGTCGCCAGGTGAGACACACGTCCAAGACATCGGATACTCGAGCGGTGATAAAGACAAGGCGGTAGCAGACGCAACGCTCGAGGTAGTCTGTGCCAGGCCGGTGGTGGGCACGGATTCGACCAAGATCCAGGATAGCAGGCAGGTATTGGCTTCGTGTCCAGCACCAGATCAGAATTCCTGAAGAGCCAATCCCCCCTAAATCTTCTGAGATCCTTGAAGCCCAGGATAGTTGGTGAAGGAAGTATTGTTTCGTTCTTCAGGTTCTTCGATTTCTTTCTCTGCACCGCCAAATGGCCAACCTGCCAAGGGACCAGGCGACGTTCGAGAAATTTCAAGCATCACGAGAGTGGTTCTGCTTGAGATATGTGCGCAGATATGGATACAAGGGCAACTACGACTACGAGGGCGAGGACGACATTGTCAAAGGGGAGACTTGTGGATGTCCTCAGACACGAAGTGCTTGCCAGCAAGTGCGCAATTAGCAAGGCAGCCGGTAGTCATTTGACGTTCGATTCAGTGAGCTCCAGAGGGAGACACATGTCAGCATTACTTCGAGCTTATAAATGTCAGTACTTGAATAAAAATTCCTCAAACTGTATATTGTTCTAGAGGCCTTCAATATGTTGGTCGTAAATTGGAGGACGGAAGCGCTGCGCGGTGTGTTTCGTGAACTGGAAGGGGCAAGTAGATCCTATAGACCAAGTATCTAATGCATCGCCCGGTATTCATTGCCGCAATCCCCCAAGTCTTCGAACACTGCCTTCATCTTACACATGTTCTCACCCAAGACGATGCTGTCAATGGCAGCCATGTCATCTTTATCCAGCTTGAACGTGAAGGTTTTGAGGTTCTCGACCACATGGTTCGACACCCCTAGTCTATTGCCCACAATTACGGCACCGACAGCTGGTTGCTGAAGTACCCATCGGGAGGCGACGTTTGTAAGCGATATCCCCTCACCGTGTTTCTCCGCCACCGAGGAGAGCGTCTCCAAGAGCTCCTGGAACTCAGACCAGCTGCCCCAGGTCTGTATCATATCAAAATACTGTGACTGAAGTGAGCGCCTAGGTCGTTACACTGAGCGGCCGGAACTGTGTTGCTCACCTTTCGCTGCGAGGGGGTAAGTCTGGTCGTTTCTGAATAGAGTTCCGGTGTAGGTTGGCCAAGCCATTTTGGCGAGATGAAGCCGCCGCACTTCGAATCCATGCAAATAGTATCAGCTCTTATTCTCAAATAGTCACTGGCGGCCAAGGGGAAGTTTCGGACTACGGCAACTCACAAGAGACCCGTAGGCGAGGAGCTTGATGCCGTACTCCTCGCACAAGTCAGACATGCACTGTAGAGGGCGCGTGTCAACAAGCGAGAACTGTAAATCCCTTGTCAGCTCGGGCCTCCACCTTCAGCTATATTCGCGCACCTGAACCTGATTGGAGACAACCCCGACGGCTCCTGTCTTTTCCACGAGGTACTTGCAGGCCTCTTCCGTGTGCTGAGAATCAAAATTGCACAGCCCGATGGTGGATACCAGTTCGGGATGCGTTTTCGTGGTTCTCACAAGTTCGACGAGGATATCCAGATACTCTTTGGAAGAGTACTACACAAATTGTCAGCCTCAACATCTGTTAGGATGTAGGGCAGGGGCGGTGCCCATTAGCACTCACATCGTGCCAGTGGAACTGCAGGAGCTCAACCCGGCCACCGAGGCGTCGTGACCTCTCTCTGACAGCCTTCAGGACATATTCCGTGGTCACCGGCTGGCCGGTAGGGCCAAAGACGCACCACTTCGTCGCCGCGTGGACCGCATCCCGAATCTCAGCTGGCAGCCTGTTGCGAAAATCCCCATAGATCAGCTCAGCGTCGCCGTAATGATCTGCCATATCTTGCGATGGTTCTGTTAGTAACTAGTTCCCACTTCTCCTCACTAGAGGAGGACCGGTCAGTGGTGGGCGCAAGGTGATCGCAGGATGTACCTAGTTGCCGTGCGTGGAACCGAACCCGAGCCACCCAGGCCGAGACCACCGGAGACACACGGCTGCCGAGTCCACTCACCAGCAGTGCACAGGCCGAGATCGACGAGCTCAGCAAGGGCCGCTTCTTGGCTTTTTGCACTTGCGCTGCCCCATGCGGGAGAGGAGAGCTGCCAGAGACCGTTGAACACACGTGGCATACGATGCGGGCCCAGTTGGAACGTTTCTATATCCACCGGTCGCTTCTCGGCGCTTATGCTGGTGATCATCGCTGCTTGACAAGGTGAGAGCGAGGCCGTTGCCTCCGGGTACAGGAAGCTGATCACATCCCGGACCTGCCTCTCGGCCCTGGCGAAAGGATACTCTAGTGATTGGGGGCCAGTGGTGGCGCAGTGTCTGGAGAGAGTCTCGAGGCTGGTCAGGAGCCTATGCAGCTCGTCAGACAGGGCGGGTGTCATCTCTGGTCTGGACTCTTTGAGCGCTTGGATGGCCTGCACGATATCGCCTGAGACTTGGTCGAGGACTCTACCCAGGTCATCCCCCGGTGCCCACCGGGCTCTAGCCCCCTGCAAGCACTTTACGAAATATGTCAGGCTGGGAGGTCAGCTTCGCACTTCTACACGGGCCAGGTGGCTGGGCTCACTATGGCAGTGCCTCCTTGGCGAGCTTGGTCGAGAACAAGCACCGTGTCGAGGCGATGTGCTGCAGGCATTGCTGCGAGACGAGGCCATCCCTCCCAGGGGGGAAGAGGACGTCCGCATCGGTGAAGGCCGGCGGTGACCCGAGCAGTTGGGTGCGGATATGCTCGACGAAGGGGCGCTGGGTCGCGGCGCCCTGTGAAATGAGCGTCCTCAAGGCCGATCTGAGGAGGACAGGGGGCACTGTGCACGCGTGAAATATGGTGAGATCATTGGCTCCTGCTCCAGATTGCATGGTGCAGCACAATGTGCATCTACAGGACACCGAGGCTCACAATTCGAGATGAGGACGTCGTCCATCATGTTTCTATGTGGTGTATACAACAATGATCAGCACCAGCATTATCAAATTAGTTTCCTGATTCGGACACCTCACGCCCACAAGTGGAACGACTCACACGTGCCTTGCAGCTGTCATCGCGGATCAATTGCGGGCGGCTCGCACTGTCTGTGTGTTCTCACGACTCAGCGCCCTCGCGTGAGCTCTCGGCTCGCATGTGTAGAGAAGAAGCTCTTGCTGGGGTCGATGTGTCACAGAAACCTCACGTCAAACCGTTGTAGGCAAAATAGCGAAGGAAGCAAAGGCTGGGGTTCTGACGAGTCATGGCCAACGGCACGACCGGCAGAATCCGGTGCGATGGGCACCTGGGCCACGTTCCGTGCCGCCCATCTGAGCGTTGGGACGGGTTCTGACGTACCGACGCTTGCCCCTGAGGTACGGGCGGGCGCTTGTTTAATTTCACTGCACTCGCTTACAGGGTGACAGCTCAACGCTCGCCAAGATTGTCTGCCGGAGGTCTGGGTTACCTCATATTAGGCTCTGATTATATTTTTTGATATGTACATGTAATAATATATGTAACTCTAACAATTTTGGTAGAAAAATTAAAAGAGCCGGCGCTAGTAGTTTGGCACGTATTGTGGTGGCGGATGTGATGGATGTGTGCTTGTCCCCATCTCGCGGTCCATGAGCTCAACCTCGTCACTTAGCGAGTCCCCCGACCTGACCCCGTACGACACAGATATGTTGGTCGTCTTGACGATGCCTGCGTCGTTCTTGGCGAACGACCGCAGGCCGCTGCTGGCCCCAGTGAACATCCGCGAGCCACCCATGCTGTTGGCCGCGGACGACTTCTTCTTCTCCGTGTGCTGGTGCTTGATGCGGCGGAACAGACTGGCCATGCCGGGAAGACAGGCGCAGATGACCCCCGCGTAAAGCTCGATGAGAGACCACAAGGCGAGGTCGGAGTAGTCGTAGGTCGGGTTCGGGGACGATGCCCACGACGAGAGGAACCTCAGGCGAGCAATGGAACAGATGGTGACGAAGAGGCCCAAGAGGAACACAAGGATGACGCCGATCTTTGTTTTCCAATTCGTTTCGAGTTTCAATCTGCAATCGCGAGTCAGTCATAATTCCCGAGGGCGTGCGGCTTGAACCTGGTACACAGGCGTCGTGAGCAACTCACAGCTGTGGGATCGGCAAGAGGAAGATGAAGACGTCGAGGACGATGTTCATAGCGGCGCAGACCCACGTCTGAGCCGTCATGTCGATACATTTGCCGTGCATGCGGCCGTCCCATCGTGTCCATACGTAGCTGAAAGGCTGGCAGTAGCACAAGAGCGACACGACGAAGACGAAACAGAAGCACGCGATGAGGGCCAGGAGGCCGAAGCACATGTGCCGGAAGCCCCTCTTGGGAAAGATCCTGAGATAGAGGCAGACAATGGAGACCTTGGTGAGCGATGACTCGATAACGTATGCGAACTCGGCGACGTAGAAGAGCTGTGACGGCAGTCAGCACACCCGTTCCCAGACCGTGTGTGGCACGCGCGGCCGGGATGGAACTCACCACCAGGACAATCGTGATTTGCGTCGGGCTAAGATTCCAGATTTCTTGGCCGAGCCCGAAGATGACCACTGCGGCGCCGACCGTTAGCCAACACGTGCTGCGAGTGTGAGGTCGACACCCGAACTCACTTATCTCGGCCCCGATCGTCACTGCAAAGGCCACGGCGGAAGACGCTATGATGAAATAATCGTCCCACCACATTGTGCCGCCGAAGCGTGCCGTGCGGGCGAGCATGCGACAGCCGAAGGAGACCATGGTGACGGCGAATAGGCTCCAGTATATCGCCCGGTCCTTGTTGCCGTCATTGCGAGATGGTACTCCGCACGCCGTCTTGATGACCTTTTCCGCCTCTGCTCACGCGCGGTCAGTCTCCTGGAGGTCGGTGCCCAGACCTGGACAAGACTCACTCAGCTCTTCTGCTATTGTGCAGTTGGAGATGGCGCAGGACGCCGACTTTTTCAACAGCTGGGCCTGGAACTGGCATATGCATGACAGGTCCGAGGCAGAGCAGGTTGAGTTGTTGACGGCGGATTCGAAACATGAGACCTGGGAAGCAGTCCTGGTGTCAGCGGTTGCTGGCAGACACACCCATATCACACCCCCACACGACCAGAAGGAAGAGAGCGATCCATACCGAGCATTGGGGCAGCTGAGTTGTGAGCTGGGAGCTGCTTCGAGTCAAGCCAACGCTGGCAGCGACCGGCTCGGCAAGAACCGAAGGGAGCAGCGCGGCGCAGATGGCCAGAGAGACGGAAAACCTCACGGACTGGAGGAGTAGATGCATGGCGGGTTGCACTCGGCGCACATCAGGTGTCTGTGTGGTGGTTGGGTTCTGACAACAACCCATTCAGAGTTCGAGACGGAGGGAAAGAAGAGGCGCCCATGCAACCCAGACAAAAGATGATAAACCGGATCTCGCAGATCTACCACGCACGGCCAAGACGTTCGAGAAGCGCTGACACTCGCCGCTCGCGTGCCCAAAGGGAAAGCGGGCGCGAACATGGCATGGCAGTGGAGCTCTCCTCATGGTGAGAGGAAATCGGCCGGAAACACACTCGCAGCGGGGCCCACGCGACGACGGGGGCTGGGAGCGAGCCCCGCATCGTGTGCGTTGCTCATCTTGTACCTTGCATGGTACCGTGCCAGGGCCGACTCGGACGAGTTGGGCCAAATAGGAGAACCTGGAAAGGAAGGATGAGCTTCGGCATGGGTGGTGGCGGTCGAAAGGGGACGAACTTCGGGATACCAGGGCCGGCCTCTTGGGGACCCCTGCGCCGCATACGCGAGGCAAGGGCCCGTTGCGACGCAGCAATTTCACCCTCCGCTCGGCTCCTGGAATTGATGGCCGGGTTGAGATGAGCGGGAACTTTAAAATCCTCGGTATCGCAGCATAAAAATGTGTAGGGAAAGCGACGGGCCGGCGGCGGCTGTCAGCTAGAACTACTACGTTGTTGGCGAGACTATTGTGTGACGAGATTCTCTGGATATTAGACCGCCCGTCCCGCCCGCCGTTGCGCGACTTAATCCCGTCCCGCGGCCGTGGCGCGAGGGAAGACATGACGCTAGTGCAGGTTACAGCTAGTAGGCCACGAGAATTCCCCGTCCCCCGTGAGACTGTCACGTAGCTCCAGCGCCGTGGCAAGAGGGTATCGTGGTGGAGGCCTTGCGAAGACTCCTGAACCTGGCCTATCGGGCATTTGATAAACCGCCTCTCCCTCACACAGGCCCTTTGGCCAAGGCGCCCGCCTGTCTGTTCTGACAGGCTGACAAAAAGGTAGCGGTGATATTGCCGGGCATGGTTGTTTATGACCCAGGAGCAGGCCAGATCTCGAATATGACCTATCAGTCGCAGCGAGAGCAACCTCACCTGCTGCTTTCGGATCCTTGCCAGGCAAACACGTCGCACTGCGCCGTCAAGCGAATGGGGCCTCGGCTGCGCAGGACCCCATATTTTCGCAAATTCGGAACCCTCGCCACAGGCAACGAGACCCTCCCTTGGAACACGGACTGCGGGTCCAGGAGCCGCGGGGCAAGAGGAGAAAGACAAAGACAAAGACGACGACGACGACGATGGCGCCGGCACGTGGAATGGTCCACTGAGGTTGTTCCAGAGAAATTGACTTCTCGGTCGAAATTTTGCATAGGTGGGCCAATGATCGTATTCATCGATCCGGGTCCTATTGCCTGCAGACTGATGGAGCTTGGCACACAACAACGTGGTTGGTTGGTAGCGAGCGGGCCACTGATGATTGTTCGGGATTAGATGTCTGCACACATAATGGACTGATGACAGAGGAGCGGCAACCGGCAGAGCCATACCCTGAACACATGCCAGACGGGGTAGTCCGCTCAGCCAAGGAACCGCGCTGCCGGGGTGGGCGATCCTCTCATCGAAAGAAGCCGTTGCCAGGAGCAGGCCGGGCAGGGCCGGGCCAAGGCACTTGTAAACGGCACAAAATGTTTGCTCGGCATGTGGAGACCAAGTCGGCTATCTTACTGAAAGGGGTGCGGAGATTGTTCTGCTCTCCAGCCGCAGTCAGGGATCATACCTTGACAGGTTTCACCAAGTCTGCCCCTTGTGGATAATGTTCACGCTCTCGTCTGCTGGGGACGGCGGGCCATTGCACAAGCACAGCCCACCATGACACTCGTGCACTATTCCGCACTACGTAACTCTCTCTCGGCCGGATCTGGAAAATGGTCCCCAGGGACTCACACTAAGGTAGAGGGCATATCGTGTGACGTCGCCACAGAGCTTAATATGCGCGGAGGTCGGCAGCGCATTGAGGCCGCCGCGGGACGGGTTGGGGACAGCCTCGGTATCTTGGTGCTGGCCGTCGGATGAAGCACTTCATTGTGCGGAGAAGATGGCACGATGCTGGGGACGGATAATGAACATAAAATCCATCCGCGGGCCACTTAGCCAATTGAATCGTGTCAGGTTCTGGTGGCGGCATGTCCTCGACCTCCGGATTCGTTCAAGACCGTGAGAATGGCCAATTTTCAAGTCACCAAACAAGAAATCGCCGCCTCATTCGCCGTGGGTGTCGGGCTCCAGCAGTCGCTGCTCCGCCACGGGGAATGGGACAACTACAGCTTCAAGCTCATCGGGGGGGCCGCCATGGTTGAGGCGCTCCTGAGCCTTTTTGTGCATTCTCACTTTTCCGAGCCGCCAGTCGACGCCATCCAGCACGCGTTATGCTGGATCGCGGCAGCCGTCGCCGGAATATACGCCAGCATGCTTCTGTACCGAGCCTTCTTCCACCGGCTGCGTAGCTTCCCGGGGCCCTTCCTGGCCCGCCTGTCGACATTCTACATGACCTCGCTGAATGCGAGGCGCGGGCAGCTCTACGAGGACGTCAGGGCTCTCCACAGAAAGTACGGCGATTATGTTCGGGTCGGGCCCACAGAGATCTCCATCGCGGATCCGGCTGCCTTTGCCGCCATCCACTCGGCCACATCACAATGCGAGCGTGGCCCGTGGTACAATGTTTTAAATCCTACTATCTCGCTGCAGATGGTACGCGACCGCAAGGAGCATGCTCGGCGTCGCAAGGCCTGGGACAGGGCTTTTAGTAGTAAAGGCAGGTAGCCGACCCACCGCCCCAAGTCGCGAGATAGTATCTGTCGTGGGATCTGGCGGACGTCGATGAAATTCACTGACGCAGCTTTGCAGCCCTGAAAGATTATGATGGTCGTGTGGCTGGGTATACGAACGAGCTTCTTGAGGCGCTTGATACGAAGGCGAAGGGCAAGCCTTTTAATGCCTCTAAGTATTTCAACTATTACTCTTTCGACATCATGGGGGTGAGTCTTCTCGCGATCAAGTCTTAGCGATCGTGGCCGTTGACATGTCTCGAGGATCTCGCCTTCGGGAAGTCCTTTTACATGATGCGGGATGGGATTGATCACTACTTCTTCACGACGACGCACCTCAATATGATCATAATTGGTCTGTTCAGCCGTGTCGTGTGGCTGTTCCCCATATACAGTTCGTATAACCTCAGCCTGAATGAGACTCCTACGCCTCGGTATTTTCCATAGATATGGGGTTTGGTGCCTGGAAATTTCACTAAAAAGTCACAGAGGCTATTCCCATTTTGAACCGCGAATATCACAGATTCCAGCGTTTTATCCGGTCCACAACCAAGAGACGAATAGAGGTAAGCATCGAACACTTTGAACCTACATGAGTCTATCGCCGGATGTGTACCACTCCACTTACTAAACCGATTGCTCGTATAGAATGAGCCTCATGTTCCGGACGTCTTCCACTGGATACTCAAGGACTACAACCAGAACCCAAATCCAAGCTGGCAAGAGACTGAAGACCTAGTAGGGGACGCCAGCCTCATTGTGGTCGCGGGTAGTGACACGACGGCCGCGACGCTTACATGTTTATTCTACAATTTTGCCACGCACCCTGAAGTGTACAAGACCATGCAGAAGGAGGTCGACGAGTTCTTCGCGGCCGAGGTGACAGGCAGCGACTTCGATACCGGCGCCCTTGGGAGGCTGCGGTACCTCCAGACCTGTATCGACGAGTCTCTGCGGCTCTTCCCACCTGTCATGTCTGGGCTCCAGAGACAGACTCCGCCACAGGGGGTCCAGATCGGAGAACGGTTCATCCCAGGCAACACCATTGTCCAGACGCCGACGTACACTATGTGCAGAGGTGAGTCTAACCTTGATTGTACATCAATAGCATTTGGAACGACACTCATAGCCCGGTGCAGATCCTAGGGCGTTCCTGCGGGGTGACGAGTTCATCCCGGAGCGGTGGACCACCCAGCCCGAGCTCGTCAAGGACGCTGCTGTGAGCGTTCCATTCTCAGTCGGTGAGCAAAATCCTCGCCTCCAAATCCCCCTCAGCGATAGATGAGATACATGCTGAACGCCCAGGTCGCTTCTCGTGCGTGGGAAAGCAGCTCGGCCTAATGGAGGTCCGTCGAGTCACGGCACTGATCGCACGCAAGTACGACGTCACGATGGCACCGCAGCAGACCAAAGAGGCATTCCTGGGCGGTCTGCGGGACAACTTCACGCTTGCCACGCCCGAGTTGAACCTAGTCTTCTCGCCAAGGGGCTAGATGCATTTGAAATCAGTGACCTCGAACCGTTTGAAACTTATTCTTTAGTTCCTATTCTTGTTCCCTCCGCTCGTACTAGCCCGCAGATTGGTCCCTATGAGGTGAGAATCTGGGCAGATCCAGTTTTCAGTCTCAACCAAGCACGAAGATGCCCTGAAGTTGCAGGCAGTGTATCAGGATGGCTTTGTTTTCGACGTTAGCCGTAGTCACGTTGTGAGCAATCCTGTCCATCATTGGAATACGCTGACGGGCCAAGCGAATTGGCGCCTCGACTATTGGGCGGATCAAACACATTGGCCGAGGTAATTCGCCAGGTAGTCCTTATTTGAATAGCCACTCCAGAAAAGTTAAACCTTCCTCTCATCATGTCTCATCACTTATAATTGGGACAAATCGAGAACTAAGGTATTATCGAAACTGTGACCGGGGAAAAAAAAAGGGAGCGGGGGCGGGTTCAGTATAAAGCCATACAGAACTAATTAAGGTAGTATCTCCAATGTTTGATACATGAGATTCATGCTGTAAAGAAAAGAAGCACTTCTTGCTTATAGAACAAAGAACGGAACTGTCCTCGGAACTGTCCTCGGGATCCTCACGGGCCGAACACATTGTCTGACTCGAATTTCTAGGCTCGGTTGTAGGTCGTGTGGCCGAAATTATTTTGTGGCGGCCTGTGAAGGCTCAAATCAATGATGTGTAAGTTATCCTTTTCATCTGGGTTATTACGCTCTTAGACAGATTGTTAGAAGTTAAGTGGACGTCACTGAAGCGATGCGGGGGCAGCGGTTAGGTCTGGTTTGGACCGCTTCAGACGCCCATGAGTCGCTATAGTTCGTGTGTAATTCTTGTTCAAGTCCACTACCTAAGTCCAGTCGTGCAAGCACACAAGTGAATTGTGATGCCCTTACCTCGAATGTCCCATAGCCCCTGCGAAGACTCGCCAGTTGTCAGCCTGTGGACATCACTCTCTCCAATGATTGCACTGCTTCTGTCCCGGCCCATCCTCTATTGCGCGATTATCTGCATGAACTAACATTTTTCTGATAGGATCGAAGTGCAGGGTAAAGATGCTGTTGGAACCTGATGCAGCGTTAAACGTATGTTGCAACCTATCTACTTGTCTGGTCCGTGATCAAATTGAGCCATGTGAACATTGGCTGAGTCCACAGACTGTACCAGAAAGTTTGCACTTGGCAGCAATAAACGATGGAAATTGCGTTTGTTGAAGACTAGGAGACAGTAATTGGCTGTAGCAAAATAATTCAATTCTAGTTCTTTGCGTCTTTGTGAGCACTTGGCCCTAACAGATACCATCCTCTGTGCAGGCTCATCGTGGAATACCAGGGATGCTGCAACCAATGGCGTCTACGGGAGTACCGTCTCAACCAGGCTCTCGGAACCAATTCCGTAGCTATAGATCTTCTGAATCTTGAAGCCAGCTCTCTTAAGGATGTCTTCCCGATGGGCCTCCGTCCTTTCCTGTATGGCTCCCAGGATGAACACCAGCTAATCCATGGACGTGGTGGGCCACGTCGGGTTCTATCCGGGCACAATGATATCGTTCATCAGCAGGCTGGAGTACCTACTCCCCATGGCGGGCTTTAGCTGCTCTAGGATCTTGACGCGGTCGTCGCCGCCCAGTCGTGCAGCACAGAGTGCAAGTAGCAGGCGCGGGCGCCTTTTACCGGCTGTGGGGTGAAGAACTCGTGAGACGTGGTTGTGAGGATATTCCAGCCAGCGTACAGGTTTTCGATCAATTCAGGCCGTTTCTGAAGCACCGGCTTTCCCAGCAGAGGTGTGTTTCCCCTTCACCTCCTCGAGGTCGTGAACCAGGCCGCCGCCAACATCTACGAGCAGAGCACCAATATAGATGCGATTGAACTTCTTTGCAAGCTGCTCAGAGACGGGGTAGAAGCCCCGGTCGACCTACGAGGGCTTCCCCTCCCGATATGCCACCATGTAGCTGTTGAAGTCTACAGGTAGTGCGAATTTGCATCCAGCCGGGCGAAGGAAGGCAGCTGCGTCTTGTGGGTAGCCTGAGACGGCCCGTTGATCAGCTCCATTTTTAGGCCATAAAGATGCTGTTGAGGTACTTGGGGAAGCCACGGAATGAAGGGCCATCGACATCGTGACTGTGCGACACGAGTCAACCAACAGATCGATTTAAGGGTACATAAAACAAGTAGAGCGAAGAAGGCTTCGCAGCGGCTAAGCAGCGTAGAAGCAGCGAGGGGATAGTAGATTCAAGGCTAAGGATACAACTGAGTCTGGCCTCCGCCTATTTCCTTCCATCATACCCAGGGCCACCCCTTCTTACAGATGAATTCCTTGCGCTTTCGTGGTTCCCTCGGAGCGCAGGAGTAGCGTTTTCTGTGATCGTGTGGCGAGGAAGGTCATGATACTGGCTATGTGACGTCGTGATATTTTGGTCCCTGAAAACCGACAAGAAGATGTGTAGGGTTTCGAATCGATGCGGTATTCAATATGAAAAGTTTGGTTCCGAACATATTACGCACGTGTAGATGATGCCATCACCGTAATTCTGTTCAGGCAGCGAGCCAATCAAAGGCGTGGAGTTGTGGGTGTCAGGGCCATTTCCGCCAACAATGTTCATTATCTGTCAAATGCGTCACCTAAACTCGACTTTTGGGGGCGGTTTGAGGAGATGTCTCAGGAAGACTGGCAGCCAGGTGCCTCATAATCCGGGCTTGGAGGTGATAATTAACAGTGCACCAATGCAGCAGATGGGGCTTTCTCAAAGATCAGCACCTCGTGGGCTCCTGACTTAACTGCCAGGTCCTTGGCAGTGATTCCTTGGACACTGTTCTCGTTCAGTGATTCAAACAGCTTCAAATCGAAGGCAACACGACAGTGGGCAGCTCTCGCGGGCTTTAGTGGACGTTAGGGTGGCCTTGAGACTAGGACAGCACGCGAGGGGCATTTCTGTTCCTCCCTCGGCTCAGCCCATCCTCTGAATGGCCTCGCTGGGCAACTCCAGACTAGAGATCAAGCCATGCTGAGGCTGATGAGCTGTTCTCGGGCGCGGCCGGTTGCTTGTCTGCGAGGGCGGCTTCTGCTGCGCCCTCCTTGGCCATGGCGAAGATGCGGAGTCAGATAGGAGAGATTTTGTATACCTATTCTTGGTTCTAGGTGCGGCAACAGTGGAACAAACAAGAAAAAAAAAAATGCAGCGGAAGCTAGACGACGAAAGAGGAATCACAGCTGAGGCAGCGCCAAAACCGAGATTAGTCGGTTGGTGAGTTGGCTGCTTATGGGTGTATGAGAGGTAAAGCCGTCATGAGCTCTGTATTAGCGCAACGGCAACCTAAGGAACGGAGTCAAACGCGAGAACGGCACCTTCGTCTGGCCGGACAGTTATGCATGTCGCCACGACAATTTAACGATTTCAATAGTGCAACACAGATCATCCTCTAAATTGCCGTTGGCTGTTGCTTGTAACGAGTGCCTGTCTATCGGTTATGAGTGGCCGTCACTGGCGTTGCGTAAATTCCTGGTGATTATTTCGCTCAACGCGTAGTTATGTAGCCTCACTGCCTGGGCTCGGGCTAAAGATTGACCAAACTTCATCTCCTATGCCGCAGACAGGCAGAACGACTAACAACAAGGTTCCGCACGATGCACATCCCTTAGCCTGTTGTGTATTGGCGCCGATATGACACCAAAAATTTGGTGTGCTGTATCTGGCTATTGTTCTACCACAGGACTACTGCTCTGGTAGGGAAACAATCGTTAATTCGTGTTGTATCTTCCCTATTGGGAATTGTGGACCCACTGGAGTCAGTCAATCTTTGCCAAATTCCAAGATTTAGCAGCAAGATTGAGGTTGGGTGGGAGAATTTAGAGAATATAATAATGACACAGAGCCGGTAATATACATAGTGTTTGACGTGGTGATTATATAACAGAGTGATCTGAAGGCGGCCAGTAGTAATAGCCTTCTGCAACCTCTACCGCAGGTCAAAGTAGAGGCTAGACTCATCAAGAAATGTGAGGAGAGACCATGATAAGGGCTAGCGTGGTGCAGAACAGGTAGATGAACTGCCACCTATAGATTAGCGCCAACAAAACCATGTTGAAGGTGCCAAGGGCTATCACAATTATCAGGTACGTGCTGAGGCCGACAAACTGCTCGGCTGTCTTGCACTCTACTATGGTAGCGCGTACGGTTGGAAGATGGTGTTCATGAACATCTCGATGCTGCTAGTGCTCAGGAAGGAGAAGACCGTTTGCAGATGCCAGACTAGTCTCAGATGTACCCATTGAGAGGTCCGGCAATATATATAGGTAGACCCACTTGGGACGCCGAACCCGGCCGCCGTGTGTGGTGGAGCCCTTCGTAATGTCTCATGCTGCGACTTGCAAAGAGAGAAAGACAGCATACGCAACGCTCCGGCTCGTCAATCGGCTAAGCAAAGCTCTTAGTGGAACAACTCTGCAAGGCAAGTTCGTCCCCTGGATACGTATGTTGCCGCGGGATGTGACGGGACCCTCTTCAGGGCCACCGGAAAATCCGAGGGGGCGGGCTAAGGTCGGGGTCGTGTTCTAATGGCCGAGCTTGGGCTTCCCCGGAAGTACGACGGAACCGAGCACCCCCCACCGTGGCAGACCCGAGAAGGCTTGCCGGCCTCAGGGAGAGAGGCTGATATTTAAACTCGTCACTGGGATTCGCCGACTGACCGCGCGCTGTTTGTAGCCTGCCCAATATGAACACATTCCGACGAGGTTTGACCACAATGGCATCGCTCAAGACCACCCCAAGCAAGATTGTCTGCATTGGCCGCAACTATGCGTGAGTATTGCCCTCGTGCCTGCCCCCCCCCCCCGACCGAGAGGTTGCACGCCTGCTCACACTTGCACACGTCAGGGACCATGTCAAGGAGCTCAACAGCGCGAGGCCCAAGCAGCCTTTCTTCTTCTTCAAGCCCCCAACCTGTGTGCTGCAACCTGGGCACGGCCCGGTCATCAGGCCTCGGGGTGTCGACCTGCACTATGAGATTGAGCTGGCGCTCATCATTGGCAAGAAGGTCAAGGACCTGGCGCCTGACGACGAGCAAGGTGCCCTCGACGCCATTGACAGTGAGTTTTCCGGCCTTGTCGCAATGACCCCCTCAGCACGTCACCTCCGCCTGTCGTCTTCACCTACTGACCCGGGCGGAAAGGCTACGCCCTGTCAATCGACATGACGGCGCGCAACATCCAGAACGAGGCCAAGAAGAAGGGCCTGCCGTGGGACATCTCCAAGGGGTTCGACACGTTCCTGCCCATCAGCCGGCTCATCCCCAAGTCCAAGATCCCCGACCCGCACCGGATCGAGCTGTGGCTCAAGGTCAACGGCCAGACCAAGCAGGAGGATTCCACTGAGCTGTTCCTGTTCCAGATCCCACGTGTGCTGAGCGACATTTCGCGCGTCGTCACCCTCGAGGAGGGCGACATCGTCATCACGGGCACGCCCAAGGGCGTCGGCCCCGTGGTCCCGGGAGACGTCATGACGGCTGGCATCCGCGTGGACGGCAAGGAGCTCGAGGAGGCCGCCATGGAGGTCCCGGTGGAGGAGAGCACGGGCGCGTACGTGTACCAGGAGACATGAGCCGGTTCGAGTGATGCTCAGGAGGAATCACGAGGGAGGGCGCAGGAGGGCTGTGGTGCATTTTTTGTATTGGGTGCATTTATGTAATATAGACCTGATACAGTGCGCGCGAAGCATGCAACAGTGCCAACTCCCCCAAGCATCATCACTCCAGATTAGTATCCCTGATGGAGCCAGGCTCCGGCGCCGCCTCAGCCACCTCACCACAGGCCTTGCATGTCCTGTCGTCCACGCTGGCCTTGAAGGCCTCGACGGCGGCCTTGATCTGGGTGCCGAGGTCGGTGCAGTGGAAGGCTGCCTCGTGCACGACAGCGCGGCAGGAGGCGCAGTACCAGCGCATGCGGTCGATTGACGCCTCGGGCCTGCGCTGCTCGAGCACGACGCCGACGGTGTTGGCGAAGCGCACGGGGTTGTGAGGGGTGTTGCCGGGCAGCAGGAACATGTCGCCCTCCCGGATGATAATGTCGCGAAACTCGCCATCATCAACGACCTTGAGCATCATGGCGCCCTGGTGCTGGTAGAACCACTCGGGGGTCTCGTTGATGTGGTAGTCCGTGCGGGCGTTGGGGCCGCCGACGATCTGCGCAGAGAGTCAGTTGCGTGTTGGCGGAGGCGAGGGAGGTGACTGGGTTGGATCCTCCACATGCCATGACGGTAAAGCCTTCATTGTAGACGCAGTAGTTGTTGATGGGAGGCTGCAGGAGGTGCGAGTTCTCCTGGAGCCTGAGTGGCTTGCCTTGTCAGCTTAGACCTTCAGATGGCTGGGGCTACTGCTGAGGAACGATACTAACCACTTGGGCAGGTTGACCGGCGTGGAGAGCATCTTGAGGACCGGGGGATCTAGCGCGACTCTCGAATGTTTGGGGCTTTCCGGGTGTGTTCTTTACGCGGGTTTCAGCACCTCGAGGGTCGAAGTGATCACCAAGTTGTAATTTTGAGAATCAGTCTTTGCAGTTGTGCACCGGGAAGTCTACGCATCTAATCATCAAGGCTGGCGACCTGTGATCTGCGATCTGCGGTCTGCGGCAGCCTCGGCGTACAAGTCGAAAGAGTCATACAGTCGTCCAGTCCTTGTTAGTAATTCACCCAGCGATAAATTCATAACTAGCAGCCCCCAAGATTCGGGGGGGGGGGTTGTGGATATCTGTGACGGAGAATTGTCCCTGTGTCAGAGTCGGCGCATGGATCGGGTGTGCACCCCCAAAAAACCCCCCCCCCCGCGCTTATTCAGGGTCCAGACTGCTCTGATGATGAGCATGTGAATCAGTTCACCTTCAGTTCCACGGCCGCATGCACGGCCCCAGCACCCAACTCCTCGACCCCCTGGCCGGCTGTTGTGTGCAGCCCTGGAAATGCTTATGTGTCGACGGTGATCCAGTAGCGTGCACCCTTTGTAAGAGGCACAGGTACATCACCAAGTCAGTCAGTCCTGCGACAGGCGCATCATCCTTGGCGTGGCGTGCAGCTCCTAGAGGGACTGCGCAAGTTTGAGCAAATTACCAGTCAGCTGCTCGTCTGTTCTGGCTGAAGCCACTTTGCTCCTGAACACGTCGTTTGCTATTATTCCCAGATAGTTCCCTAGTCTGCTCGTCCGCTCCCTCTCCTTACCTCTCCTTGCCTTTCGTTTCTTTTCCCGTCCCTCCAAGCACAGCGTCAACCACGCTGCCACTGCCACTGCCACTGCCACCGGAGCTTGCCTTGACCTCGAAACGTCCGAACCGCTTCTGACCCGCTTCCAAACCTTCCAACCTTCCAACGGCCCGCCCGATAAGCACCTAGCGCCAACCTTGGGGCCCTTTTAAACTCTCGAGAGCCCGACCGATCAACCCCAATCCTCCCCCAAATCCAAGACAATGGATCACTCCCACATGGATCACGGCAACATGGGCGACATGCCCGGCCACGGCGGCCACGACATGCCCTCGCACGGGGACATGTGCAGCATGAGCGTAAGCACTGCACTGGGCAAGACACCAGAACGACCGTGGGATCCAGGCTGACTGACCATGCTCTTTTCCCGGGTTTCAGATGCTCTTCACCTGGGACACGAACAACCTGTGCATTGTTTTCAAGCAATGGCACATCCGATCCACCCCCGACCTTCTCTTCAGTCTTATCGCCGTCGTTCTCATCGGGATGGGCTACGAGGCCCTGCGCGCAGGAACGCGCCGGTACGAGGTCATAATGGACCGGAGGCTAGACTCCACCCCGAGTGAGTCTGCCCCTTGTTCTGGAAAGAAGGTTATACTTGAAAAGCAAATGCAAGGGGAGAGGGGGGTTGCTTAACCGCATCATCCCCACGGTTATACAACTCCCCTCTCCAACGCCCGGCGACCCCCTCCCCCCTCTGCTGTTATCTCCTTTGATCCAAAGCTCGCATTGGACGATGTTCCGTCCTACAAACGGCTCACTTGTGTCCCTCTGCGCTTTGAGTTTCAATAACCAAACAAACCAATATACGCTGCCATGCCACGCGCTTACCTTGAGACCTTCGAGGCGACAACATTACTGAGACTACGCCGCTGGCGTGGGCGATAGGGCAGAACAAGGCGCAGGTCAACCAGAGGACGCACTTGGTCAAGGCGGTTCTGTACGCGGTGCAGACATTCTACGCCTTTATGTTAATGTAAGCATCTCTCGCCCTTGCTCCGAGAGCTCCGAGCCGCACCCTCAGGCTAGCCCAGTGAGCGTCCCGCTGATATGCTCGGCCGTCGTTGCAGGTTGATTTTCATGACGTACAATGGCTGGGTCATGGTCGCTGTCACCCTGGGCGCCTTCTTCGGCTACCTGATATTCGGGGCACACACGCCCGTCAATAAGGAGACACAGTGTCACTGAGGAGGAAGGCGAGATCGGGCGTGTGAGACATGACGGGGATTGCATCAACACGAGCATGTGGTGATCGGGTGGTGTCTTGCTTTAGGTTTCATTTGGCTTCAGCAGCTTTAACAGCAGCTCGGCATCATGCCGGTCGTTTCTTGCGCATCACACATCCAGAAATGAGTTTCAATACCCTCCTAGCATAGCATGCGGCGACCTGCGTTCCCAGAGAGTTCGGAGCAGACTGAATAGGCCGCCTCCCAGAGGTGGTACCACGGGAACATACAGTCTATCTCTTCATGGCCATGGGTCTAGCGAGACTTTCCACGACGTAACACTACGATTGCTGCTGACATTACTCTAGATCATCGAGCAAAACCACGGAAGAACGAGCTGCTTCCCATTGTAACGCTTACTGCATCATTATGAATACATGAGCATGGAGAGACGTCTAGGGTCTACTCTATCACGACCAAAGTAACCATCACATCTTACTCCCCTCCTTGGCCTTCTTCGCCTCCTGCTGAACAAGGTCCACCGCCGCAGGTCTCTTCTTCTCCTGGAGCCTGCCTGCGCCGGCCAGCCGCTCGATAATGGCCTCGTCGCCGAAATGCTTGTTGTGCTCGAAGTCAGGCTCCCGCGCGTACGCGACCCGCGCCGCGTCCACCAGCATCCGGCCCGTCATGCCCCAGACCATGTACCTCCCCGCGTCCTCCTCCTCCTCGAGCTGCTCCGCGATGGCCGCCAGCCCGCCCTCGCGCACCCGGGGCTTGGTCACGCGCTGGTGGTTCACGGGCACGTAGAAGTAGTGCACCCGCCACGGCGCCTCGTGGAACTCGCCCCACCCGCCCTCGTACCACTTGCCCTTTGGCAGCAGCTTCCTCCGCCGGTCCTCGCCCTCGCCGGGGGCCACCTCGTCCTCGGCCAGGAGGAAGTTGTGCAGCGGGCCCGAGAACACGGCCGCCACCTCCTTGGCGTCGAGGCGTGGCATCAGGCTCTCGTCGACGGTCGGGGACGGGGGGCCGGAGGGGCGGTCGGACTCGTCGTCGTCGCCTGAGTGCAGCAGCGCCACGCACGGCCGCACCGCGAGCTCCGTCTTGGCCAGGCTGTGAGGGAGGCAGCAGAGGTGTTCGATGCGGAAGGGTTTTGGGATCTTGTTGTCGTCGATGGGGAGGCCGATCTCCTCCCAGGCCTCGCGGCGGGCTATCTGGTCTGCGCCGGGTACAAGTGGGCGTGTCAGCTGCAGCTGCGGAAAGGAAGGGGCCAAGTCACCGGTTGAGCGTACAGGGCGTCTCTTCTAAGCTATCTGCCTTGCCACCCGGGAATGCTGCATGGCCTGCGTCGCACAGTGGCCGTCGGTCAGCCTACGAGCCGCTCAGGGGGCAAGTGCACAAGACTGGGGGATTGCGACGGACCAGAGAAGCTCCTCAGGCTCGCGGCGCGCATGGTGAGCACGACGCGCAGATCGCCCTGGCGGTCCGCGTACAGCAGGATGAGCACGGCCGCCCTCCGGCTGATTGGCAGCTTGTCCCACAGCGGGAAGGGCGGGGGCTTGTAGGCGCGCAGGCGCGCGATTGCGGCCTTTGTTCTTGTCACTACTATCCTGTTCATGATGGGAGGTGGAGTACTGGTTTTGCAAGGCCAGGTGGGAAAGATGGGACTGGGCAGTGATGGGATAGTCGAGGTGGCTTCGAGGTGGTTTGTGGGTATATATGTGCTTTGGGCCAATATCAATGTGCCCACGCCTGCGCCAGCTGCTCATGTACTGACCCGTGACACTTGATTCAACGGCGCCATGCTCGACAGGTCCCAGTACTCTCCGACGTCGAGCTCGCCTGGTTGTGATGGTTGCGAGGGTTCCGGCGATTGCGATGACGTAGGCGCAATTGGCACTGCAGGGGATGCGTCTTTGATGCTCTGGACAATGATCTGGACTTCGGCCTCGGTGGGCGCGGCGGTGTCGTCGTGATGTTTTTGATCGGGGGCGTGGTGCCCGTCCGGGAGTTGCTCTGTGGCGCCGCTCATCTTCCTCTCCCCATACTTTGGCTTATTATGGTGAAAGGGAGACCCTGACCGTTGCGCATGCTGCCGAGGAGTTGGGGTCGCCGAGCTTGGATGCGACACTCCGGCTCCGGCGGCTGGAGGGCTTGGGAGCCGGCTGCCAATGCGGGGTGTGGGGATGCCTAAGTACCCGTACCTGTGCTGCAGCGTTGATCCGACGACACTCTTCAGCCGCCTTATCCGGAACACACGATAGCTTCTTCTTTCCAATTCCTCGGCATCGAGTAGCTTCAAAACGAAGAGCTCGTCCGCGCCGGGTGGGTCTCAGCCTTCCAAGTGCCTAAATTACACACGCCTCGTCGAGAGCAGAAAGAAGCCGACTCGTTCACCCAGGACAGACACCAAATGCCCCATGCGCAGCCCCGCCATCGCATGCCTGATGGCGAAGGTCTACCAGGGCTCAACTAGGACACTTTGCCTGGGCGGTCTCAAGGGCAATTAAACCAGTATATTGCCCTTTGATTTGGGACATCTGCACCCGGCAACAAGACCAGTGCGCCGACACTGGCATCTCCGCCTGTCAGAGGGCGCCGGTGTCCAGCACGTACTCTTGCATGAGACGGCTCTTGACGATCTGACAATATGAGCGCGGTCAACAAAAAAGCCAGAGCCAAGCACGCCTGCAAAGAATGCAACCTCCGAAGGGTTCGGTGCGACGTGATGCAGAAGCATCCATGCACCAATTGCGAGTCCGCCCAGGAGACCTGTGTCATCTTACCTTCAAGACGGGGTCGGTGAGTTGTCTCAACTCTTAGTGTCTGAGCCAGGGAATTGTGTGCCGCAAATCTTGTGAGCCTGGGAGTAAATGGCCACGCGTGACGACAAAGAAGAAACCAGCTGGCTCTACATGCAGACGTCCTCATCCTAACAGAGATCTAGATACCCGCGTAAACCTCTTCAGTCAAGCGTGAAAGATGGCTCAAGGTCGTCTGAAGGGGTCGAGTCCCTCGGCGAGCCAAGTGGGAGCCCAGTCTCGTCAAGAAAACAGGCGAGCACATCAAGCGATTACGCAGCTGCGTCAATGCCAACTGGGCCGAGCGTGGTATCGGGCAAGTCGGCCCCAGCTGCTTCAGGGGCCAGCAGTCTCTTCTTTGGAGAGTCCAATTTTCTCACCCTCGTGCCCTCAAAACGTCCAGGTGCCCCAAACAGCGAGGGCCCTCATAACGGGAGGATGTCCTTCTCCATCAAGGCTGCTTCAACGCCTCAGTCACACAGCGACGCTTCGCCTTCGACAAACGTCATTCATCTCAGCCAGGGCACTGAGAGATACCTGAGGGAGGATGGCGCGCTGACGTTCCCATCCCTCCAGACGTGCTTACCTGTCATACAGGCCTACTTCAAGTGGTTTCACCCATGCTTCCCGTTACTGGACCGCCCAAGCATAGCCAGACAACTAGTTTCTATGGATATCTCCCCGCTTCTCTTCCAGGCTATGCTTTTCATCGGTGCCACGTACTGCGACGAGGAGGCAATCGTGTCCATGGGCTTTCAGGATCGCTCAGAGGCCAAGTCGTTGCTCTACACCCGAGCGCGGCTCTTGTTCCACGCCGACTGGGAGAAAGACCAGGTCACACTCATCCAGAGCCTGTTCCTCATGAGCTTCTGGCGTGGTGAGTCGTCGGATGTGCGGGATGTGAGGTACTGGCTCGGCGCGGCTATCACCCTTTCCGAGACCTGTGGCCTCCACCGGTCGACGAAGCTCACCACTCGCGACCCGCAGGTAGTCAGGATCCGCAGGAGGACATGGTGGTCCATCTATACGCGAGAGAGACAGTCAGCTGCATCCCTGGGCCTGCCAATGAGGATCCGGGACCAGGACTGCGACATCGAGGTCCTGGCCACAGGAGACCTGGACAACGACGTTGACGACAGCCCGATTACGGCCCTGGGCTCTCCTACGCCGGAGCATCTGGTTTACCCTATCAAGATGGTCGAACTGGCCAGGCTCCTTGGTAACATCATAGACATCCATTTTATACCCGGAAAAACGCCAACAGCACAGGAAGAGATCATGCACCTGCAGTCCTCACTTGAAGGATGGAGGGACAGCTTGCCAATCAGCCTGCAAAGAATATCAGACGAGGACAGCCCATCGGTATGGATGTGCCTGCTCCATCTGGCTTACAACCATCTCAGGATATTGATCTACCGAAGCGGCTTCTTGCGTAAACAAGAAAACGACACCAAGGCCGCCCTCAGCGCAGCAAATCAGATCACCCGGATTGCTGAAGACATGCTGGAACGCAAGACACTTCGGGTAAGTCACCGCCTCCCAAGGCCTTTGTCGCTGACAAGGTTCAACAGTACGGCCAGATGCACTTGATAACCAGCCTCTTTGCCGCGTTGTGTATCCATGCCATCAACTTAAAAACCGCAGACGGGATCGGTCGGAGGCTAGCAGAGAACAGGGCTCAGATCTGCCTGCTCGGGCTGAAGGAAGTGCAAAAGTTTTGGCGCATCAACAACACAGTGCTCGACTTGTTTCTCCAATACCTTGACGAGTCCATCGCGAAACGACTCAGGGGCGATGGAGACACCAGCCGGGACGACGGAGCCTCGGCTGTCGTGTCTAGGGAAGGGAGCAGCGCAGGCTTTACGAACTCTGACCCACCAGCACAGGAGATTCCAACCGGGATGTCCGACACCAACACGTTCGAGGACCACTACTTCAACTTGCTGCAGACCAACTGGGAGGGAGACAACGCCATCGACGATCTCGGTTACATATTAGGCACGTCTATCCAGACACAGTCCCCTGGAGGGCCAATACAGGTCAATGGACTGAATTTCCTGGAAAGGTGGTTGTGATAATTAGGGTGAATACTTTTCTATCGGCAACGCAATGGATATTGCTACATAGCTTCCGCGGAGCCGTTGAGAATACACAATGTACATACCAGGTCATGTGTCTCTCAGGTTGGCCAGCTTATCACTCGCTTCTATATGCTGATGTTGTGGCACTGAAGGCCTCTAGCCCTATCTTATGGCTTTATCTTAGCCAAGGGGGGGGGGACACGAGTCTAATGAAGTCTAATAGCTCCTAGGTAACTGGAGCACCTTCTCACTGATGTAATTCAGGATCATCTCCCGGCTCACAGGCGCAATCCGCGGGACCAGACACTCGCGGAACCACCTCTCAACATCATACTCTGCTGCATAACCCATACCTCCATGCTGTTGTCGAATAGGTCAGCCTGATTCTCACGGAATCTGTCAATTAAATCGAGACTCACCGTCAGGACGGCTCTCTCGCAAGCTGTGAACGCTGCCTCAGCAGCCATGTATTTGGCACTGTTGCAAGCAATCCCAATCTGGTCCGGCCGTATCGAAGTATCGCTCCTGCTAGCATCGAAAAGCCTCGCCGCGTGGTACGTGGCCAACTTGGCGCCCTCTGTTCGATGGCGAAGTCAGCAAAAGTCCGCGACCGAACCTGACAGATGTCGGCAGTTTGTCGAGAGCTTCGCCGCCATTGCGTCGCACCATTGCCGCTGGGGATTAGACACACATACCCAATTTCATAAAGGCGTCAGCCAGTGGATGAGCGATACCCTGGTTCATGCCTATCGGACGCTGAAAGACCGTCCTGTCCCTGGCGTACTCGGCAGCTCTTGTCAAGGCAGCGTAGCCCAGCCCAAGTGCCTCACCGGCGAGGAGACACCGCTCGGCGTTCATACCGTGCAGGATCATCTTGAAGCCTTTTCCCTCTTCACCGATAAGTGACTCCGGCGGAATGGCATAGTTGTCAAAGTACACCTCGTTCGCATCGACGGCCCGGCCCCCCATTTTCTTAATTTTCCGAATGTCCAGCCCGGGCTGCTCACGGTCGAGATCTATGCAGAACATGGACAACCCCTCGCCCGGCTTGCCCACCTCGCCCAACGCCGTCGTCCTCGCGAGGAGCATCATCTTGCGCGCGACCTGGGCGCAGGTGATCCAGATCTTCTGGCCCGTGACGCGGTACGAGCCGTCCGGCTGCCGCCTCGCCGCGGTACCCAGCCGCAGCGTGTCGAGCCCAGAGTTCGGCTCCGTCACGCCAAAGCACGTCCGCCACCTCCCCGAAACGATATGCGGGATGGTACCCTCGAGTTGTTCCTTCGTCCCGAAACGCGCGAGCGGCTGCGTCGCGTACACGTTGGCGTGGGTGGCCTGCGCGCCTGCCATGCCCGCCCCGCTCTCCGTGATAGTCTGCATCATCATCGTCGCCTCCGAGATCCCCAGCCCGGACCCACCCAGCTCCTCCGGCAGCGCGATCCCAAGCCAACCGTCCCTCGCGAGCGCCGCATGGAACTCGGCCGGGTCCTCCTCCCGCTGGTCCTTGTCCTGCCAGTACGTGTTTGGGAACTTGGAGCAAATCGCGCCTACCGCCTCCCGGACAGTGAGTTGGTTCTCGGTGAAGCCTGTCGTCTCCATCAGACCTTGCCTTTTTGTTGTAGTTGAGAAGCCATTGTTGCGCGCTGTCTGGACAGGAATGGGAAGTGTGGAGCCTGGTGCAGGGCGGCGACTTAGACGGCTCGCGTGCCTTGAGAGTAGTCGGGACATGGCTAGCGGTGATGGCCTGCTGTGCATGGTGTTTTCGATGGACTCCAACAATGCAGAAGAAGCGACTTATAAAGCCTGGGACACTGGCTGCAACGGGGTTCTTCAGATCGGACGACCCATAATCCGATTAGTCTCGAATGCTTGATGCACGCCTCCAGAGGACATCTATGATCTCTCTACGACAGTTATCAGTGGAGATAGAGTGAGGGGAGTGGCTCTCGGTTACTTGGCTGAGTCGGCTATTTGGATTATCGCCAAGAATGTCCAATAGCTCACGGGCATTTGGGCGTGTTGATCGAAGATGTGTTTGCAACTGGACTTACACGACCCCCTGCTTTTCTCCAACTCAGGAGGCAATCTTGACGACGCGAGCGGGAAAATGGCAATCGACCTATACACCTATCCTCAGCATCTATAAGATCGAGCCAAGGCCGGCCTTGATGCCATTTCCCGCCAGCCGGACAGAAAAGAGCCTACAAGCTCCTTAACAAGCAGAGTCAGCGAGCCCCGTGCAGATAAGATGTCGCGGATGCAGCTTATGAAGTCCTTTAATCCATGGAATATCAGGACAGTGCGCAGAACGTTCGCAACGACGAGTAGGCGCCACATCAGCAGTAATAATCCACCTTCTCCAAGTGCGAAGAGCCTCCCATTACAAAGCATCACGGTCGTGAGTCTAGAGCACGCCATCGCCGCGCCCTTCTGCACGAGGCAGCTCGCGGACCTCGGCGCGAGGGTGATCAAGGTGGAGCGGCCCGGAGTGGGCGACTTCGCGCGGGCATACGACGAGCGGGTGAACGGTCAGGCGTCTCACTTCGTGTGGGCGAACCGCTCCAAGGAGAGCCTCGCTCTCGACCTGAAGAAGCCCCGGGATCTGGGGGTCCTAAGGGCGCTAGTGGGCCGCGCGGACGTGCTGGTTCAGAACCTCGCGCCGGGGGCGAGCCGGCGGCTGGGTTTGTCTTGGGAGAAGCTCAGGGAGGAGAACCCGGGGCTCATCGTCTGTGACATCAGTGGGTATGGCTCGGATGGGCCGTACTGTGACAAGAAGGCTTACGACCTTCTCGTCCAGTCTGAAGCGGGCTTGCTATCGGTGACCGGGACGGAAGACGAACCCGCTAAAGTCGGGATCTCTATTGCTGACATCTCGGCGGGTATGTACGCGCTGACGAGCATTCTCGGCGCGGTCATAGAAAGGGGGAAATCCGGAAAGGGAAAGCGCATCGACATATCGATGCTGGAGAGCATGGCGGAGTGGATGAGCTTCCCTCTATACTACGCGTACCAGGGCCAGTCGCCACCGAAGAGAGTCGGGGCAGCCCACTCTACAATCTACCCCTACGGCCCATTCTCGACCGGCGACGGCGGATCGGTCATGCTGGGTCTGCAGAATGAGAGGGAGTGGGCCAAGCTCTGCAGCGACGTGCTCGAGGATGTGCGACTGGCATCAGACCCGAGGTTCGAATCCAACACGCTCAGGGTCGAAAACCGCGACTACTTGAGAGAGATCATCCACAAGGTCTTCTCACGGCTGACGGCGCAGGAGCTCCTGGAGAGGCTGGACTCGGCCGGAATCGCGAACGCCAAGCTGAACAATATGCAGGGCGTCTGGGACCATCCGCAGCTGAAGGCTCGGGGCCGGTGGACCGAGATAGACACTCCGGGAGGGCGAGTCCCAGCCCTGATACCGCCTGGGGTCGGGGCGGCCGAGCAGGCGAGAATGGATGCTGTGCCTTCGTTGGGTGAGCATAATGAGAGGATACTGGCCGAGCTTGGCCTAGAACAAGAGACTTAGAAGTCGCAGGCAGTCTGCGCGTGTCCGGCCAGGCTAGTGGTATAATCGAGCTCAAATACTCCACATACAGTGTAAGATTTAGGCTGAGCATTTCAATAGATGAGTTGAGACCTATGGTCTTGTTTCTCTGTTGGGTATGTCGGTTGCACAAGTTCTTGGCCGAGCTCTAATTGCACTCTCTCCTCCCGCCTAGTCACACTGCATAACGCTTGAGAACAACAGCCCTAGCAATGATTCTTGAAGCGACTTGGATCGTTGGCATATATTTGAGTATCACTTATGGTTGCAATTATAGGCATGGATAATATGTCTCGCCGCATGGGGATCTGCGGCAATTCCAAGGCATATAACCGAGGCCCGGTTAGTTCTCCCCCGCCTGGGACCGTTGCCTTCTAAGCAAGCCGGGTTCGTCGTTTCTGGCCTGGAAGAACGACATTCAACGTCGAAGTAAGAGGCCAGGAAGTCTAAGGCAGGCAGTGCAATCACCCTTGTCCTACGCCCGCCGGAGACTGGTGGTCAGGAGCTTGCTATTCGTAGCGCCCAGACCTCGATCATCGTTGAATAACTCACACGGACTGACGGACCGCACACAAGGGCGGAAATTGTTCATCAACCTGTCATATCGACAACTGATGAACACCAATGAGAACCTCCAGTCCACATAGGACCACTGACGGACGTGCAATGGCATCACTCTTCACGCCCTCAACAACCCGTCTGCTCAGACACACCTGCGGGGTCGGCGGCAGCAGGGCGCTGATGACAGCCGCCGAGGCAGCCCACCAGATGCTGCGCGCCTTCGAGGGCCAGACCAGAGTCCAACGGCAGGTCCTCGATGGGCACCAGTTGCAGAAGCTCAGCCTGACCCTCAACCGGCCGCACCTGCACCCGGGGCTGGACGTGAGGAACGCGGCGCCTCCCCGCGGCACCCCGCTGCCCCCCGGCTACCATCTCGTTTACTTCTCCCCGGCGAGCGTGGAGTCGGAGCTCGGCGCCGACGGCACGGACAGGACGTTCAACGCGCACGGGCCGTTCTCGCGCCGCATGTGGGCGGGCGGGCGGATGACCTGGACCCCCTGTGTGGCGCCGCTGCGGGTGGGCGATGAGGCCGAGGAGCGGACGAGGCTAGTGGGCGCGGCGGCAAAGAAGAGCCGTGATGGATCAGAAATGGTGCTGGTCGACGTCGAGAAGGAGTTCTGGGGCCCGGAAGGGCTGGCGCTCGTGGATCGCAGGGCGTGGGTGTTCAGGCCGCCGCCCAGGGAGGCCCTGGCCAGGTCGGACGCGCAGGTGGTGGGTGTGGTGCCTGGTGCTGTCGGGCGGCACTCGACGGTCGAGGATGTATTCTTGGAAGGTTCTGGTGAGTTTCGTGATGTTGGGCCCCTGAGAGTTGAAGTTTTGTCTGGCTGCTGACAATGGATACAGACTTCCCACAGCGCAAGTTCCAGTGGTCACCGGTGGCTTTGTTCCGGTTCTCAGCACTTACCTTCAACGGTCACATGATACATTACAACGAGAGCTGGACAAGGAACGTTGAAGGGCACCCAGCCACTGTGGTCCACGGGCCACTGAACCTCATTGGGATGATGGACTACTGGCGAGATATCCATGGCGCTGGGAAGGAGGCTGGGGACATCAGTTACCGTGCACTCTCGCCACTTTATGCAGGCGATGAGTATGTGCTTCGCACAGAGTCAGCTGAGGACCGTGGGGATGGGAGGAATTGGGACATCGTGGTTGCCAAAAGTGGTACAATAAACATGAAGGGCACGATATCGGCAGCGCCATGATTGCATAGATCTGTGGGGCTCATCTCTGGAGTAGCACTATCTTGCCAAGTCCTATACAAGCCTGCCCGGGAGCACTGGGCAGCGCCGTCGAAGTCTACTCTAAGGCCTGCCGAGAATCAGACCTGTAGGTGCGCATACACTGCTTGAGGACTTCGCAATCGGCTCACCGGAAAGGACACTCTACAAGATGTTCACGTCGAGCGGTGGATCAAATAAACGAAGACGCTCATAAACTCCTACAATCCTAGCAAGTCTTGCTCTCGCACATTGGCCTGACTGCCATATACACATGCCTAGAATGGCATTATGACAAGGTATTTTCTCCCTCCACCTGCTTCTTGTCTACTCACCCATGGCCGATTCACGTGTAGGGGCGCTTGATCGACCTTTGCCGTCTGTCACCCAAGTCGTACACTCCGCCTCGCCGCCCACTACTCTCCCAGCTTGTTTCATATCCGGGCCCATGCGATGAATATGGAATGAAGTCTATGCTCCTTGTATCGCAATTTCTCTCGTCACCTTTTAGTAAACACGCTTGAATGGTGGCACAGCCTTGCACTCGGCCTCGTCAAGCGTGTGGCCAATGACCCTGCGGTAGGCCAGGTCGACCTTGCCGTGAGGCTCCTTCTGGAAAGACAAGGTGTGCTTCATCCAGTTGACGTCGTCACGCTCGGGGTAGTCCTCACGGGCATGAGCACCACGGGACTCCTTGCGGTTGGCGGCAGAGGTGGCGGTTTGAGTACTGTAGCTAGTCAGTGAGTGAACACAAGAAGAATCGCTCTGTTGTGACTTACGCGCAGGTCAAGAGGTTCCTCAGCTCCAGGGTCTCGACGAGATCAGAGTTCCAGATCATGCTGCGGTCCTTGATGCCAACATCCTTGAACATGCCGTCGACCTCGGTGATCTTCTCCACACCCTGGTCCAGGGACTCCTGTGTCCTGAAGACGCTGACGTCAGTCTGCATGGTCTTCTGCATGGCTAGACGGATCTCAGCCGTGCTCTTTGGCCCGTCGGACGTGCGGATCTGGTCGAGCATCTCGATCGACTTGGCACCGGCATCAGCACTGATGGGCTTGTGCTTGGTGCCAGGAGTGAAGTTATCGCGGATAGTATGTGAGACAGCGCGACCAAAGACGACCAGATCAAGGAGGGAGTTGGCTCCCAGGCGGTTGGCACCATGAACGGACACGCAGGCGGCTTCACCGCAGGCGAACAGGCCGGGGACGACCTTGTCGTTGCCGCTCTCGTCAACAGTGAGCACCTCTCCGGTGTATCGTGTTGGGATACCGCCCATGTTGTAGTGGACAGTAGGCAGGACAGGAATCGGCTGCTTGGTGACGTCGACGCCGGAGAAAATGCTGGCGGTCTCGGAGATACCGGGCAGACGCTCGTGGAGGACCTCTGGGGGCAGGTGGCTAAGCTGGAGGTAGATGTGGTCCTTCTCGGGGCCGACGCCGCGGCCCTCACGGATCTCCATGGTCATGGACCGAGAGACGACGTCGCGAGAGGCAAGATCCTTGGCGGTTGGTGCGTAACGCTCCATGAAACGCTCACCCTGGCCGTTCAGCAGGTAGCCACCCTCGCCACGTGCACCCTCGGTGATCAAGCAGCCAGCACCGTAGATACCAGTCGGGTGGAATTGGACGAACTCGAGATCCTGGTTGGGCAGGCCAGCACGGGCGACCATGGCCATACCGTCACCGGTACACGTGTGCGCGGAGGTGCAGCTGAAGTAGGCTCGTCCGTAACCACCGGTAGCCAGGACCGTGTTGTTGGACAGGAATCGGTGCAGGGTGCCGTCCTCCTGGTTGTAGGCCAGGACGCCGCGGCACTCGCCGTCCTCCATGATCAGGTCGATGACGAAGTATTCGATGAAGTAGTTGGTGTTGTGTCGCAGAGATTGGCCGTACAGGGTATGCAGGAGGGCGTGGCCGGTTCGATCAGCGGCAGCACAGCATCGGTAGGCCTGTCCACCCTTGCCGTATTTCTGGGACTGGCCACCAAAAGCACGCTGGTAACTGTGACGATCACATATCAGCAACCATGTCTCGACGTGGGCCTGACGTGAGCTTACATCTTTCCATCCTCTGTCCGCGAGAAAGGACAGCCGTAGTTCTCGAGCTCGATTATGGAGGCGGGTGCCTCTCGTGTCATGTAGTGGATGGCATCCTGGTCTCCAAGCCAATCTGAACCCTTTACGGTATCGTACATGTGCCACCTCCAGTCATCCTCGTGCATGTTTCCGAGGGCTGCGTTGATACCACCCTGTGCGGCGACGGTGTGACTTCTCGTGGGGAACAGCTTCGATATACATGCGGTGTTGAATCCTGCCTCAGCGAGACCAAAGGCAGCTCGCAGGCCGGAGCCGCCGGCACCGACGACGACGGCATCGTATTCGTGGTCCTTTGTAAGACGCCATGTTAGCCTAGGCGTGTGTGGGCGAGCAATTATGCGAGAATTGGTCGGTGGGACGCACTATCACTGGGTACTTGGTGCTGACGAAAGGTGAAGCCTCTTGAGCTCGCAGAGGTCGGTTCGCGAATATTTTGGCTGTCAACGATCAAATTAGTTCCTGGAGACCCGAGCTTCCAAGTGACGTGCGATGGGCAGGAGCTTACCAGCTGCCGGGGTGGAAGAGAATGCCCTCGATTGGTTTCTCGCCAGGCGAGACACCTGTGGGTGGTCTTGTGTTAGCTTTATGTTGTTGAACAGGTGGGACGTCGCGGGACCCGAGGCGAGCAAGAGCAAGACGCAGCGGGCATATAGCCGGGCGACGAGCGCGGGCAGAGGCACAGGCACAGAGTGGGAGGGAAGCTCACAGCCGGGGTCGAGAGAAGCCTCCTCATAGCCATTGTTGGGGCCATGGTCGAAGTGTGGTCCGGTCTGGGGTGGAAACGAGGCAGAGGTGCGTTCCAGTAGACAAGAAACTCGCCCTGCAAGTCGTGTGTACAGAAACAGCTTTGGGAGAATGGATGATGTTGCGAGAAAGGTCGCACTGCGCAGAGCCGGAACGTTGAGGAAGGAACCAATCACAGACGGCTTATTCGCATTGATTTGCCGAGGCAATGCCGACTGCAGGATCACGTGCCGTCACCTCAGACGTCTTGCAGCTTTGGTTCCGATGTGAGTGATGATTCATAGGACGGGAAGCTTGGTAAATATAGCACTTTGCAGGCAACTGGGTGTGCGCCGTGACTGCCCAGCCAAACGTGTCTGGTCTGGGTGCACACTGGGCCAAAACGAAACATGGGCGACGGTGATCTCAGATGCATTGGCTGCTGCTGTACCGGTACACGTACTCCAGATGTATCTGCAAGAAAATGCCCCTTGTGACGTGCGGAATGATCTGCTGCCGCGCATCTCTGGGAGTGTCTCTGCGGCTCTGAGGTTAAACTTAAGGACCTGTCACTTTGAATAAACTCTAACTGTCCCGCCCTCTACCCATGCTACCTAGGTACGGAGGACTCCCTCGTCCTTTGTAGCTTCTCAATTGATGGGGCCGTGGAACTTGCAGCAATGGACTATCTATTTCTCTGTGTCTCTATAAAACGAACTTAAGCACCATGCATCCCCCTATCATTCGTCATCGGCAAGCTGGAATAAACTGGCTAGGTGTCAACACCTCTAATAGCTCGGTGGACAAGCCAGCCCACCCTCGAAAGCAATCGTGCGCCGCCATTATGGACAGAAGTACATGCGCATTTCCCAATTGCTTCTCACTGGTAATATCTCAGCTTAATTCCCACCATCCCCATGCAACCGTGGACCCAGAAGCTGAGGCTTCCGTGCTCATACGCCTCCTGGTAAGGCTTTGGGGACGGTGTCGCCGGAATGCTTCAGAGATTCCAACAGCAAAGACCACGTCTTAGTGCCTTGCTGTCTTGTCAAGTCAGCCAGTTGCTGCAACACACTCGGTGCTTTGGAACTCACCCTCATAATCTGGAGACGTCGCCGATACTCTGCCGGCGTCCCACCAGAACACATCTGGCAGTGGTTCCTTCAACTCTGGGCGGACCAACACCTGCCGCTTGGGCCTGCGCTCCCGCCATCTGGCCCACCTCGTCGATGAGTATACCTGTGGCGATCCTCAATATCTTCTCCCGGAATTTCTCTGACTCACTGAGGGCCCAATGGTCATGCCTTTCTTGGTAGCAGGCCGATGAGGCCACATATAGGTTGTCGAGCAGCTCCGGAAGGTCTCTAGTCCTGCTGCGGCCCTGCATGGCTGCCAAGTAACTGTTGGGAGGGAACGAGGCAGTGTAGTATTCTGTCACCATTGAGTCTATGTTGTGGAAACCTGCTGCCTTGCATGTTTCGAGGATAATTCCAAAGCGGTGTTCGAGATTCGCTGGAGTGGCAACGACGCGATCTATAGGTGAGTGCCCCGTGCCGCCGTCACACCCTCCCGTCAGACCATCTGGCGAGCTCGCTAGACCAGTCGGGGGGCATGGGGGGCACCTGGAAAGTGGAGAAGGATCACTGGTTGGCATGTTTACTGCCCGAACCGGAAAGCTGACGAATGCTTGTTGGCCGGCGCATGCCTCTGTGGCCAGCGTGGGCAGCCCTTGTTCGTTCGTCCAGAGATATTGTCTTGTCTCAACATCAATGGGCCCAACTCCAAGGCGGCCTGCAGGGGAGCGCTGTGTGCGCAGCACACCAGGACTGTTTGCTATCGGCACGCAATATGGTGCTTCCGCGTATGGACATGCACTTCCGTCATTGGTGGTATCATCATAAAACTTCTGGCCTGTGTTCAGACCTTCGACCAAGGTGGCTTGGCTTGATTGCATCGAGAAACTGATCAAGCGTTAGCTCATCGCTATCTGACGGGGCTGGAGGCTTTCTTAGTGCTGACAGTTGAATATTAGCTGTAGGCTCGACCGATTGTACTGTAGCGGACTCATCCGTGTCTGTTTCACAAGTCTCAGGCGTCGGTCGCGTTGGCGAAGGGGACTCGATCGTGGAATCTGGGTATCTGGGCCCAACACGGACAGAACCCCTCTTCCCTGTTCCAGAACGAAGTTAGCAATCACCTCTCATACAACTGAACAGTTTGAGAGGGGCACACTTCTGCGGTATTCCCTTTGAGCCAGCCGATTTCTCCTCTTCATCGGGGACTCGTCCTCCCAGCGAAAAGAAGCATCACCAATTTTCAACAAGCAATCGCTCGCATCCATGTTCTGATGTGGTTTCAAGACGTTTTTGTGATAAGCCACTTCTGTGATTTAATTAAAACCTGTGACAGGAGGGGGGTAGATTATAAGAGAGTCGAGGTAGCATGGAGCATCGTGGGGCGATGATTCTTCCATCGGACCCTGCTTTCTCACCTGGAAACGGCACACACCATTGGTGATCCAGATCTCCACGCGTATATTCACGCGGCCGTGAGGGTATGTGGCTCAGCAAATGGGCATGGCATGTCCTTCCCTCCCCAGCCGGACGCCGCGGCCAGCCAGCCACCATCAGGTGTTCGGCCAGACCTCTCAAGCGCCCCCATCCGAATTCATGGCACATGCTCAACGACGTCTAAGGCCCCATCAGCAAATCATGGCAGGTTTCACACCCGTTGCTCAACCGCCCGCCTAGAGTACAAGTAGTCTACATGCAAGGCCGTGTGGTGTGCTTCCGCATATTTGTCATGGTTTCTTGTGCTCATTGGGTTCTCAGCCCATATCAGCGCTCGGCGTGCAGATTGGCCAGCCTATCATGACGACGAGACTCAGGGTCATGATCCAAGGGTGATGGGACCGCTGTCAGCTGGGCAGTGTTCCTTTTTTCGTGGTGTGCTGCATGGCCTATACCCAATGGGTGCTCCGCGGGTGAGGCTGAGACTGGGACCCACCTAATATCTCGCGAATTCATCCATCTTTTGGAACCAACGTGCTTTTCCCGGGACCTACCAAGCAGGAACGGTTCTTGGTTGGTCGTGAGTTCTTGGTACGCATGCAGTGTGCCCGGAGCTCAAGAAGATCTCCCACGGGTCGGGATGCGATTTCAAGTCTCGTTTGCTGCGTTTCAAACCTGCTGTGTACATGTCGTGTACCTGTCTCAATCACACAATCGCGATTGGGTTATCAAGATCGTTCCGCGATCTCTGATCTTGCATGGTGCCCACGTTTGCAAGGGCCCATGGTAGGTAACACTGCACATGTAGCTCCGAGGTGAGCCGTCGAGGCAGTGTGTTGGAGCGGCCCGATGAGGCTGATCAGGAAGCTTGTATTGAAGAGCCATGCGGTATCTTGTTTTCGGCTGCCTGCCAAAGATCGGGGCACAATCGGTTGTAATGGCTACGAAACGGCCTCATTTGCATGATGCCGTGGGGTGGCTGTGCCAGATTGTCATTCGGACGGTGCTGCAAATCCGTCGCATGTCTCTGTGGGTCTGTGAAGAGGATGTTCACCGCTGGCGCGTTGCATATGTCGTGGAACATATATCCTTCGATGGAGAAACTGGGCGTCCCGGTGATCCACGAGCCAAGTCCGGTCACCCGGAAACACGCACTGATAGGTTAAATGTGTTTTAATATCGAAGCCATCCGTCTAGCCTCCGCAAATTAACAGGAAGCAGTGGAAGATTCAGACTAGTCGCCGAGTCAAGCTTTCACTATTTCACGCGCCAGAGTTTCCTATGGGATCTTTTTGAAACTGCGTGCCTCATGCGTTCTCGCGGAATGGAAACAAAGTAAGAGAAATCAAGTGACCGGGCTTAGAACCTTCATGGTGTTTTGCCGAATTGTCTTGGTTTTTGCCTCATATTCCTCCCTTGGAACCCATCGACAATCACGACACTTCGAATTCCCTCCAGCCTTGGCCATGGCACTGGCACACTCCTATTAGATGAACTACCTAACTCAGCTAGCTGAATTGATTTCAGCGTGTTGAGCCTATATGTACTTCCTACACGTTGACCGAAAGTTGGGACGGGACGGCTCTATAGACTGCTAGTGGTATTTTCAAGGGATCGGAAATTCTGGTCTTTTGGCCTATTCGGCTGGAAGGCTGATCGTATTTGGTTGCCTAGCAGTACCAAATTCGTGTCAAAAGTTGTTCCAGATAGTCCACTCAGTCCACGAACGGCTCCGTGGGTTAGTCTGAGCATTGAAGTGCACACCTAGAATATTAGCACGCAACCATGAAACTTTGAACACTATCCATAGCCTAGCAGTTTGTCTTTTGGCAATGTGGCTCCTCTGTGAATACCAACGCCGCCGATCCTCAGATCCAGAATCTATCACCAACAGAAACGTCACATATCCACGAGAACAGGACTACCATGAGCTTATGCTCGTCCGCACACGGGCGGCAGCTCGAATTTTCCGAGGTCTCAGCCACCGGAATTGAAAGAACCTCGTGTTGGGCCTTCAACACCAAAAGGCTTAATTCGGTAAAAAAGAATCTTCGCGATATCGCCGTTCGCTGTCTCGTTTCAAAGAACGTTGTTTATTTGCCTGGATGAAATGGACACCGGCGCCTGTATCTGGGTTGACGTTCATATCACAAGGGAATAAGAATCTGATGTCTTCGATGCATGTGGCACCCCAACGGAAGATGCCTTTGAAAGTGCAGCACAGCTGTGCAAATCATTCTGAACGGAGCTTTCAACACGACTGGCAAGCTGCAAAGCGCGTCAACCCCATCAGCTGCCTGTGAGCGGCCAGAACTCTTATCTAGTTTTAAGTGGAACACCTGGAAGTCGCACGTGCCGCGAGGATGCTATTTTAGAGGATGTTGATGATTTGCCCGAGGTCCTGTCGTCGAAACTACTGAGTGCGAGTTTCCGGGTTCGTCCGATCCGAACAGTGCCTATGGACTCGTTACAATTGCGGTCAAGGGTGTTTTCGACGTCTATCACGCAGGAACCGCCACTCCATAAGGCTCAGCCAGTCTCGCCGAGGTCCCACTGCCCGACCTAGGTGTCTCCATCACTACTCAGGTCCGTCGAATTTTCGAGATGAAGGGCATTGCCATCTCCTCCTGTCGCGAGAAAATAGACGACTGTACTATAAGAGCAAAAGTGACGCCACAATCTGCATAGTCCCTGGATTAGGCTGGACTGCTCTATTATTATGGCAGTGACGGTTTCTTTGCAGCTCTCATGAACATGACGGGATTGAGTGACGCTATCATAGACCACATACAACATCAACTCGGGTCGAACGTACACTACCGTAGAAAACCATGAGTGGAATGAGTGTACTGGCACATTGCTTGCCATATTTGGACAAATTCACGTCTACCTCTGCGACGAACTTGTTGGAAACCGAATATTCGCACCCGCAAAAACAGGGGTACACCCGTGCACCTCGAGCATAAATGCATTGCAGGAATGCGGCCACCCGCTCCTGTTTTATTTGCTCTTATAACACCTGCTAACAATTACACCTAGTACCCACGCCCAATTCACCTATTTTATAGTGTTAAGGTGTAGCCAGCCTTGGTGTGTTATCCTCGCGTGTCTGACTTGAGCGTAGGTGATACAATCTGATCAGCTGTAGCTGTGGTCCGGGTATTGTACCAATGTACCCTTCATTTTGGTCGGTGCATACATCTGAGTTCTTCTGTTGGAGTCCAGTCTACAGTCCCCACGAACTTACTGATGCTCTGGGATCTCGCGGCGTGTTCATTAGCGATCATACTAGTTGAGAGCGGGCCTAACCGACGGCGGAGGGTCTGGAGACGCTGGCAGCCTGGCCAACGGCTGTCGCTCGTAGTATAACCAATCACCTTATCGAGTCGTTTCTAGAGCCTGAGAATGCCTCTTCAATCATCAGCAGATTTAATTCATGATACGACGCTCGTCACTCGATCGCGAGAACGAAACAGCGTAGGAAGTTGCTGTCCTCGAGCGCGCATGGCCGTCCATGCCACCAACTAAATCACCACTGCTGATCTCCTTGAGGCTTGCTGAACAAGCGACGTACAAGTAGTCTATTTCTCGGCCTTCGTGAATGCGACCGGGTACGTTGCTGTCCAAAGGCAAAGGGCTAGCACGGCGCACCAGTGCAGAGTAGTGTCACCCACGACCTCTGGATTCGGCTGTCGGACGCTGGCCAGGCCCGTCCCATTCATCAAAGAGCGGGTGTAAGAGCAAGTGCGGTGCCAAACTAGACTGCATTTCAAAGACGAAGAACGCAGCGCCTGAGGGTTTTGGCGAGATACAAGCTATTCACTCATCTCGTGGCCATACAGTAGACGAACAAAAGCAGGCCGCCTTGTACCAGCGAACTCGCCGTGCATGAGGCATGTGATTGCGGGAAGTTTGGCCACCGTCTTGGTCCATGAGTGGTGCTCTCACTTGGGATCCGGGCCTCCACGCTCGAGAAATCGGCTGGAACAAATGCCAGACAGTGCTAGAGTGCACATATTTATTTGGGCGTTATCTGATGAGAAATGCCGCATGTAAGCCCGGTTGTGTGGCGACAGGATGCCCATGCCCGGGGATTACCGTGGATGAGCACCTCCCGACCCGGCGAGAATTGCGTGTCAATCTTGGCTGCAAATGCCCGATGTCCCCCAGGCTGTCAATTATCTTGCGATTAACGATGGTCTTGAGACACCCAGAGGATAAGAGTCGCCCAAGTGAAATGTTGTGGGTGCGGCTGAAGCAGCTGCATGGAGGGGTCTGGTAATATAACGGTCTCTAACGACCACTATTCCTGAAATCCAAATCTAATACAAACACCTTAAAACTATTATAATTAACCAATTTTTTATTAAAAAAAACTCTAAATCTAATTTTAAATAAATAACTTTTAATAATTGTTTTAAAAGAATGACAAAAGAAATTGAAAAAAAAGTAAAAATCAAAATTGGTTTTTTTCCTAAAAAAAAGTTAAGAAATTTTACAGATAGCGGTTGTTAGAGACCGCCGTAGCCTGGCACCCATGGCAAGGGGTGGTAACTACTCACTACTCAATCTCCGTAGTCATGAGAGGAATGGTCTGACTCTTGGCCTGTCGTGGGCGTGAGCCGTCCAAAGGCCCCTCGAGAATCGGCGCCAGACATGAAATTTTCGCTGCATTTCGCTGCATTTCGGTTACGATCCGACAAGAAGACTCAAGCTGGCCAGTTCATCAGAACGTAGACTACATGTCTTGGTTCCAGGTCAGTCGGGGGCCGTTGAAGTCGAGTGGTGCCGCTCGGTTTCAAGCCCCTGGGCCGGCTGAGGGCGGTGGATTCCCGAGGTGGGATGGATGGACGGTGGAGTGTGAGACTCAAGTGCAACAGGTCCAAACCCGAAGCGAGTGCTTGCCTTTTGTGCTGCTCAACAGCCGTCTGATCGCATTTGAGGTAGCGCACAACGCAAATCCGATGGCACAATCATAATATGCCAGGGCCCGTTCTCGTCCTTGTGCCGTTGGTTCCGTTTGATTCCGTTAGGCGGACTGCCGCTGCCGGGTTTCGGCGGGGTAGCTGGCAGCTCGGGAAAGAAGAGAGAGAAGGCCAAGCGGGTGCGAGGGAGAGGAGCTATGACGATGATTTAAACGCCGGGCAACCCCCACCTTTGCTTAGGTTTGAGTTGACAAGCTTGCTCTCCCAATTGACTCGAGATCCGTTCAGATATTGTATGCCAAAGTACGACCAACTGAATATAGCGGCTCTGCTCTCAAATCTTGTGAGTCAACCCCCAGGCTCCCCTTCCCAGACAGCCCTTGTCCTGTTGGCGCATCTGTCTCGAGAGAAGAGCTTGTTACCCCGCCATGACACCACCACCTCTCGCCTCGCCTCGCCTGGCTTCTGCACCGGCACCGTCTCGAAGGTTCGTCCGTGGCTTCGCTCGATCCTCTAGCACGCTGGCACGGAACGGCCGTGGAGATGGGTGCCAGTGTCCGACTATCATCGGCCCTCGCGACAGCACGGCGTCAGGCCATGAAGTCATCCTGGAGCCCCGGGCCTTGGGGATGTGCAAATGATGTCAAGCCTGTTTGTAAAAGTGGACTGAGGGTGGGAAGAGCCTCACCGTGCCCAGTCGTGCTCAGGCCCGTCCGCGAGTCCACTTTCACAGTCCAGGAGCAGGCATCTGCCATGTACCGCCCACTTGAGCAGCTCTGGGACCATGGGCCTCTGGCTGGCCGGCTGGCCTAGGCGAGACACTGGCCTAGAGCCAGAGGACGAACGTCCCCTACCCACGCTACCCTCTACTCGCGGCAGCAGCTGCTGTCATAGCTTACTTGGGTCGTACCGGTCCAGGAGAATTTATCGCTCACTTCATAAGAAACACCTCATCGCATTACAATTTCTGCGACTCAGTCTCCTCAGCCCCACTGACACGCCACCAGGTTCATTCCATCTGCTTATAACTCGCTCTCCCCTATATTTTCCACCTCAGCTGCTGTCGACACTATCTTGCTCTATTCTACTTTGCAACCATACCAACACCAACACCAACAGCACCCACCCACGACATCTCCTATCCCATCCCACCTACAACTGGAAAAATGGGTGCCCAAGACGTTCTGTCCCGCAAGGTCGGTGTCATCACCGGCGACGATGTGCTCGCCCTCTTCAAGCATGCTCGGGAGCACCAGTACGCCATCCCGGCCATCAACGTGACCTCTAGCTCTACCGTCGTCGCGGCCCTCGAGGGTGCTCGTGACGCCAAGTCCCCCATCATCCTGTATGTTTCCTACCCTCAGCCCACCCGCCCCAGCTAACGGCTCCTGCCTAGGCAAACCTCCCAGGGTGGTGCCGCCTACTTCGCCGGCAAGGGCGTCGACAACAAGGACCAGTCCGCCTCCATTGCCGGTGGCATCGCAGCAGCACACTACATCCGGGCCATTGCTCCCACGTACGGCATCCCCGTCGTCCTGCACACCGACCACTGCGCCAAGAAGCTTCTGCCATGGCTCGACGGTCTGCTCGACGCCGACGAGAAGTACTTCAAGGAGCACGGCGAGCCCCTCTTCTCCTCCCACATGATCGACCTGTCCGAGGAGTCCGTCGAGTACAACATCCAGACCACCGCCGCCTACCTGAAGCGCGCTGCTCCCATGAAGCAGTGGCTGGAGATGGAGATCGGCATCACTGGTGGTGAGGAGGACGGTGTGAACAACGAGGATGTTGACAACAACTCTCTCTACACCCAGCCCGAGGACATCCTGGCCATCGTCAAGGCCCTCGAGCCCATCAGCCCCTACTTCTCCATCGCCGCTGGCTTCGGCAACGTTCACGGTAAGCACACTGCCCTCCTCCCCACTGTTCTGCCCCGCCTACCAACCGTGCGATGTGGTCACTGACACGTCACCCCCCTCAGGTGTGTACAAGCCCGGCAACGTCAAGCTGCACCCCGAGCTCCTGGGCAAGCACCAGGCGTACGTCAAGGAGCAGCTGTCCAAGAAGGAGGACAAGCCCGTCTTCTTCGTCTTCCACGGCGGCTCCGGCTCCAGCAAGGACGAGTACCTGCAGGCCATCAAGCTCGGCGTGGTCAAGGTCAACCTGGACACCGACATGCAGTTCGCCTACCTGTCCGGAATCCGGGACTACGTTCTCAACAAGAAGGACTACCTCCTGACCACCGTCGGCAACCCCGACGGCGCCGACAAGCCCAACAAGAAGTACTTCGACCCCCGTGTCTGGGTGCGTGAGGGTGAGAAGACCATGACCAAGCGTCTCGAGGTCGCCCTCAAGGACTTCAACACCGAGAACAAGCTGTGAAATGGTGGTTTTTAGTTGTGCGTGTTTTCTGGCTGGACAAGAGTTTCTACGGGATGCTTTACGAAGCTGAATGAGTTGACATGAGCATCGATGCTGGGTGGTTGGGAAGCATGAACTGGAATGGTGGCGGTTGGTTCGTCCTGCATCTAGGAAGTTGAACTGGAAAAAAGACCTCCATTGGTGATACCTCGAAATGAAAAATGAAATAATCAATACCTAAGCATGATTAGTCAATACTCGGCATAGAGCTTTTCTCGAAAATATGTGACGGTAGAAAAAACCTCCTTTCTGCTCCCCTCTACTACTATATAATGTCCCGGTTGTGCCATGCCTGGGAACTCGCCTGGCCCGCGTGTTGTTGCAGTCCCAGGCTCGGGCATACACTGTGTATATCCGACGGGCTGCCAAGTTTGCCTCAAACCATCAAATTTGCTACTGGCTGTTGTTTCTCATCCCCGAAGATGCCTGCCTAACCTAAAGAGAGCACATACATAGATACGCCCCGTCACGCCCACATCCTGTCCTCACGCCCAGCCGGCTCACTGGCCCTGGCCTAGGTGTGCCTGCGCGAAGGCGGCGATGGCCTCCTCATCCAGCGGGGGCTCGCCCCGGACCTTCTCCGCCTTTGCGCTGTCGAAGCGCCACACACCGCCGGTCTTGTCGCCGTCGCCGTGGTCCGGGACGCCGACGTACTTGGCCAGCTCGGAGAGGACGGGGTCTGGGTCGGTGCGGACGGTGAAGTAGCGGCGCTGCCACATGCGGCCCTCTGCCTTCTCCTTGGCGCGCAGCTCGCGCTGGGCCGTCTCGATCTTGCCCTTCTCGCGGCCCACGGCGTCCATGTCACCCTTGAGGATGCCGGCCGCGACCTTTTGCCAGGCGCGCCGCGACTCGAGCGGGTGCTGGGCCTCGATGGGCGCAACGGACAGCGCCGTCGACTTGGCGGCCACGGCGTCGTACGTGTCGACCAGGTTGGACGACGAGGCATGCTTGGCGGGGCCCGAGTGGATCTCGAAGGACTTGGTCCACTGGCCCGTCACGCTGTACAGCACGTCCTTCTCCTTACCCGTCGGGTACAGCGCCGCCGTGAAACTGTTCTTCTTGCCCGAGAGCCACCCCTTGCCGCTGTAGTCGATCTTGGCCGTGTAGCCCGACGACGACGAGATGTAGGACGCGCCGTCGAGCTCGATGAAGGGCGACCCGAAGATCAGGCCCTCCACGTGCAGGCTCGGGAGCGAGATGAGGAAAGTCTCCTTCTCGCCTTGCTTATCGGGGACGGGCACAGTGAGGATGGCGTGGCCAATCTGCTTGATGTTGATTGTCTTGCTGAAGCTTGCCTTTTGCGCGTTGAACCCCTCAAGGTGGACGCCCGTCGGCAGGTTGGTGATGCTGTAGGCCGTGGCAGGTGGGTGGTGGCTGCGTGGGAGCAGGGTGATTAGCCTGAGTCGTGCACCAGACGCCGCGTGCGGTCATCCTACCTGACCTGCTCGCTGATGAGCTCTGTTGTGCCGGCCTCGTCCTCCCATTTCCCCAGGAACAGCTCCCCGAGGAAGGGGTTGAGTGGTTTCTTCTCGTTGCCGTACTGCTCGCTCCTGCTGGCGTACTGCTGCTTCAGGGTGGTCAAGAACCACTTGAGCACCAGCAGGGCCCGCTTCTCGGGGTCGGGCTCCTTGGCGGGCGCGACGAATATTGATGGGTGTTCGCACCAGTACGAGCTGAACTCGGTCAGGCTTGTCCCGGAGAGGATGAAGGGCGGTGCGGTGAGGCTGGACAGGTCGCCGTTGAAGGAGGCGATGGACTATGGGTGCCGGGCGGGCCACCGACGGTCAGTGTCGAGTGCCTTGCTGCCCGTGGGCGCGCTGCAGCGGGAGGTGCGGTTGCGCCGACATACCTTGAGGAAGGCGGACCAGCTGCCGCTCTGGGCCGCCTGCGCATTCTGCGCATTCTGCGCATTCTGCTGGGCGGTGTCGGCCATCTTGGACGTCTGTGTGCAGGGTCGGTGCAGGCTGAGATGGGATGGGGATGAGTCGAGGTGTCTTGGTCTATGCGGCCGAAGGTCTGCGCGCAGTGCAAGTGGCAGTGTCAGCAGTCGAGTACGGAGGGGACTATGTAGGTCCAAGAGGTCCAGTCTCCAGTCCTTTCCCCCTGAGGCCCTCGGAAGGGTCTTTCCTAGGCGAGATCGGCACGCGATAATAAGGTCAGGCGTGGGAGTGGGTAAGTGGGGTTCCGGATCGTACCTTCACCAGGAGGCCGTTCTGTGACAATGTGTGGGAGTTTGGCTTTGCAACGTGGGACGGTAGCGGCCGGGCCCTGGGAGCAGGCGCCTCTACTGTGGTTCAAGAACAAGTTGTGTATCGCAACCAAGGCAGTTCACCGATTTCCAATCTAGCAAGAAGAACTAGGTAGGACGGGGTATTTTGATTGCGTTGTGGTCTAGACGCCCCGGCGAAGAAATAGACGCTCCCTAAGGGGAGGCAAATCCTCCCGTCATCAGGCCAGCCCGCACCCCGCCCCGGCCAAGCTCAGCCCAGCTCACGGGTCAACGTACCAGGTTATTTTAGCATGCTCTCTTGATGTTCGTTGAGGTCTGGCGCAGGCGGCCCTTCGCCCCCCAGGTGCTCACACTCGACCTTGTTGGCGCGTCTTGCATCGGTCGAGCCTGAGGCCTATGTCGCCTGACGTCAGTACGACCCGCGGGGCTGCCGCATGGGAAGCTGCAGTCTAGTCCAGAGGGACAACGTCCTGGGCTCGCTTTCGTCATCCGAACAAGCCACAAGCACAGCTCTTGGGTCGGGGAAACATGGTTAACGCATCTTATCTCTGGCTGGGACCCTGGCAATCTGCCAGGATCTTGATAGATGTTAGTCTTCAGTCTCATAGTAGTCTACTGGTACTAGGTACTTAAGTAGTCTTTGAGAGCTTGGGCCTGGATGTCTATGTAAACTGCCCTCTTTCGATATCGTTGAACTTCCACGGTATGGATGAGAACAACATGGCCGACAGCTCAGCGGATACAAGGAGAAAGAAAAAACCAGCACAGGGTATCAAGTCCCACTACTCAACTCTTGCAAAACCCCAAACGCCAGTGACAAGGAACGTCAGATTGGTCTTGGTATTTGAAGGACACCTTTCAGTAGGGCTAGCCACGTACACCATCTTGATATTTGCCACACTGGCCCACCAGCTTCCTCACCTGGTCCACGTTGAGCCCCGAGTAACGCTCCTGAGGCTTCTCCTCCCCGACAACGACCCATGGGCTTATAATACAGAGCTCTGTCGTCTTGTCCCATGCCCATGCCAGACACTTCTTAGGCTGGCTCACGCAAGAGCTAAGACATTTTTCGACAGAGCCTGCGTGGCTGATCATGTTTATATCGTCCTGCCTGCCAACATGGTCCTGACCAGAGCGTATCGGCTGCTTGGCGAGCGCATCCAGGTCTGGCTGACCGTATATTTCCCAAAGGTCCTTCCAGAACACCGCTTCCTCGATCTGGCTGAACGTCTTTCCGACATCTCTCATCTGCGCCGGCTGGGCCAGGCCGTGGAAGGAGACGACCGGCGAGCAGAACCGGTCGGCGGACGCTTTTGTGATCAACGGCCTCTCGCCGTTGAAGAAATGACCATACCTCTCGCTGATGTAGACCCCGATCTTGTTCAGCGTCGTCGCTATCAGCTTGTCGCCCCACGTCTCGTCGATGGAGGCAACGTAGGCTTCGGAAACGATCTCCCGGTTGTCCTCGAACAGGCTCCTCATTGTCTCGAAAGAGAGAATGAAGCTCGAGCCCCCGTGCGCAAATCTGGTCTTGTAATCGCCGATGGCGTTGCCGAGATACATGCCCTCCGAGGCGTCGAGGTGCTCGAGGAATCGGTAGAGCGACGGTCGGATGATGAAGGTGTCGTCGTCCTGCATGATGTACCATTTCTTCCCAGGCATCATGCTCCACGCAAGCTCAAGACTGGGTATGAACTGCAGAATGACGGTCAGCAGGAGAAACGGGGAGCGGCTCGCGAGCCTCGTACCTTGAGAGCGTCCAGCTCCCATCCTGAGGCCTTGGCCGACTGTTCCGCATCCCCCTTTCGGCCTTGTTGTATCGCCTGCGCCATACCCTGGTACTTCTTTATCCTTTCTGTGCTCTGAACCTCTGTCTTGGCGACAGCCTCGTGCTCGATGGCCGCCGCGACCACGTCGTGTACAAGAACGGTCCTCCCTTTCAGCTCGAGTTTTGTAGCATAGTCCCCAACGACCAGTATATTGTCCCCGTATTCGCTGCCGGCCTTGAGGGCCCCTGACGCCTCAAGTAGTGCCGGGACCCGTTCCTGAGTGCCATAGCCCGTCTTCACGATGTAGGCGACCTCCTCGTCCGTGAAGGGGAACTGGCCGGGCAGCTCGAGCAGGAGGCGCTCGTCGGCATCCGAGGAGCGAAAGGTCCCGGAAACCTTGGATGAAGTGAGCCGCCAGAAGGAGAAGAAGGGACTGTCGTAGGGCAGGAAGGCCCAGGCGATCGCGCACCAGGTCAAGAGGACGAGAGCGGCCACCAAGGCCAGGCGCTGGGGGCCCGCGACGCGTGGGAACATGTCAATGATTGTCGTCGGACGGTCGACGGTGGCCGGCTTAGGGAGGCAGGGCGAAGAATCGATAAAGAACGAGTAACGTGCCCATTGCTGAGCTCCGGTGTGTTGTCCAAGATTAGGTATTGACGGCAAGAGTCCAGGGGACCCTTTGACATTGAGAATCGTCTTGGCCACCATCCCTTGGGTGCCGCCCTTGGGCCGCGCCGAGGATAGGGGTCTCGCATGGTCGGACGGAGCTGGTGGCTGCCAAGGGTCTAACCCTGGCCGATGAGGCAGGACCAACCAAGTCAAACACGATGACGCGAAGTCCACAACCCGGAAGACGCATTCGAACTACACGTCCTCACACTGCCGGCATGCTTTTAGAGGGACCCGGGAATCTTTCCGCTCGAGCCCACGGATCCCCCAGAGATGGACAGAGCCAAAACCGACCGGAGAAGGCTTGCTGTTCGCCTTGCAGGGCGTGTCCGCTATCCAAGCCGCCGGACCTGTGCTGATGCCCAATGGATATTCCGCCTGGTCCCGTCTGCATGAACCTTTTCCGCTGTTGGAAAACAAGGGCCGCCCCCCTGGGAGGATGAACATGAAAGCAAAACAGCTTGCAAAGCTGAAGCTGATCGCGATGGTGTGTGGTGTGGCTGCATGAGCTGAAACGACGTTCATACAGTACCTCACGACGCCAGTCGACAGGCCTTGTTCCTGCAGAACTACAAGGGACCAATCTCAACGATGTACGCAGTCCAAGTTACGAGGCTGCGGGCTGTTTCCGAAGCTAGGTCGCGAAAGGAACACGTTGCTTCTCTACGTTACGTTGCGTCCAGCCTTTTACAAGCGATCTCATACGGGCGGCGCCGCTCAAATGGCGCGATCCCACGGCGATCCACCCTCTTTTGGATGCTGTCAACAGTCGCGCCCCGGCTCCTTGCTCCAGCCTCGTCAATTCTGGCTGAAAAGTCGTATATAGGATCCGAACCCGAACCCAAGAGCCAGCCTCAGTGTGTGTTATTATCAATGATTCCAGTGCCATTCAGACTCATGACTTATCATGTCTGCCCAACAGTCTCGGTTGCCCACGCAGGATGACCCTGCGATTTACGCGACAGCTCGGGAGTCCGTGGACAGGTTGCTTTCAACAAGTAGCTTGCAGAGCTCTTGTCTATCGGTCCATAAACATGAGTTGCGTGACATTCGCGACTTGCGAAGTCACTTCTTTGGCTGTCTTGGGATCAAGAAGCGGCTTGAAGTGCTGTCTGACGACAATGATCCTATATGGAAAAGAGCCCTGGACCTCGAGACCAAAGACACAGAACCGATCCTGAAGAATAACTCTAAGTCACCGCATCCAGACTCCGATGGCTCTGACGAAGTACAGCCAGGGATGAGATATGTCACGGCTCTGAGCTTGCAGGCGGAGTTGAAAAGGATATCAGTCCTCCGCAGAACTCCAGCACTCAAGGGGCTGGTACGCGAGGTCCAGCGTAGCCTTAGTGAATGGAGGAAGGAGGAAAAGACGTGCGGGGGCCAACGCCCGGCAAAAGGAGGCGGCCCCGTAGCCGATTCATTTCAGGACCCAGCCCCTCTGTTGGCCAAAGAACTACGCCGTAACACAAACCTGACCCAAGGCAGTGTTACGGAAGAAGATGCTTTCTCACGATTGCTTAAAAAGATTGTCGACGACGAGCGCAGAAATAATGCGGAAGACAAGCCGGAGGACGACCCCATGACCTCGTATGAGCTCACAAGAGATATTAAAGCTCAATTGATCCTGCTCGAACGCCCAGACCCGGGAGCACCATCAGCCATGGGTAATGTTATGGAACCTGACTGGGAAGACGTCGGAGACGAGATCTTCAAAGGCCGGTTCCCTGACCAGCAGCTTTCAATGTTTCATTTGTTGAACGGCGTGCGACGGGTGGAAAGGGGGAAAGTGGTGTATAAGGGGAAATTCGAAAGGACCGACAGAAAGGAGAATTCGACCCCAGAGGACGAGCTCTGCCCCAGGAGGCTGAGATACTACCATATCCCCGTCAACAACATGCAGGTAAGGTAGTTTGTGTCTTCCTATCGAGGGAGCACATTGCAAGTACGAAAAAAAACAACAGGTTACCACACTCATGACCTGTACCAATTCCCACAACACCCTCCACATCACCTCACACTCTGGTCCCTCCCTGCAAATCACTATCTGCTGCACGGTGCCGTGAGACTGACTAGACTCCACAGTGGGCTGAGGTACGAACAAGTGGCACTATGTAGTGAAGTAATGCTGATAGTGCAAGTCTAATCTGGGCGCAGAAAGCTATTGCAAGCTACTTCAAGGAGCATTACCCCGGGACAGGAGAAGACTTTGGCCCATCGACCAAGCTGGTCTTGCGAGGCGACTGCTGGAGAGGCCAAGAGCATGGCAGCGAGCCACACTCGATGGTCCACAACCGCCATCTGCGACCCATGTGCGAGAAGATATCCACCGGTAAGGCTAAGCTCACCTTGACGACTATGTGAAGGCAGTTCACCACGAAGATAATACTCACCATGCCTTCAGATCCCGAGGCCTCTTACCACACAGGAGAGAACAGTCTCGTCCTATTTGTGAGTCTGGAAGGTGACGCTCCTTAAGCTCGCTTCTTAACAATTCACGTAGATGCCTTTTCTCCATTGGGAAACAGACAGGAGGCGAAATCAGGCTGCCAAACTGATCGAGCAACTTGCAGATGAGCACGAGCTAGATCTGAGAGAGACGGCTCAGATGTGGAAGGAGATCCGGAAAGACAATCGAGGGCGCCCCCACCGCCCCTCTGCGCCAGCTTCGGGATACAAAGAGCCGAACTACTACCAGACACGCGGTAAAGACAGAGACCGGATTCTGGAGGCCCTGGCACGGATTTTGTGGGAGAAGATACGGAGGCATAGCACCGAAATAATGCCCTCAGGCCTGCCACACACGTTATGGCAGAAGATTAGGGACGAGGCATTCGAAGATTCCTTGATTATTGCGCTGAAGAGTGCGCTCATAGAGAAGGCACGAGACCGGGAAGTTCCTCTGATACTGCGCAAATTTATCCCCAAACAAACTTCTGGTCAGGATGATCAGAAAGAGCTGGACTGGAACCACGCTCTCTGGAGGATCAAAGACGCTGGGAGGGGTTACCCTACACCACACGCTCTGGAAGACATCTTTTGGGAACGGATCAAGGAGGCCAGGGAAATGGCTGACCGCAGAAACGGGTGTAAAAGGGGTGCTGGCCACGACCCTGAAAATCCCGAAGTTGACGACGGAGCCGAGCATCGTCCACACGCGAAAGCTCCAGGGAGGGCCCGAGCACCGGGGCAGATCTTCCAGTCGCCCACGACGATATTCAAGGGAGTAAAGGTCGATGGATACGGGTGTCCTGAACCCAGTAACAAGCTTGCCAAGCTATTGATCAAGGCTGCAAGGCTCTACGAGCAGATCATGACATATCCCGACCAGCGGCTCATGGAGAAGAATCTCTTCTCCGACCCCCCGCTTCACCCTCGACGAACACTGGACCAAGCGTACTTTTGGACGCTGCGCACGACACGGAGTCGAGACCGGGACCAAGTCGTCTACCGGCACACCAACGCCGAGTTTGCACACAAGTATCAAGAGTCTGATGAGGCTCGCACATGCGACAGGAAACCACCGTCATCAGAGACGAACCAGGCCCGATTCCCAAGCGATCAAGACAACAAAGCTGGGATGCAGAACGGGCAATGGAGTCGCCACGGCGAATTCGAAGAGGAGTATGGATGTGTGCAATGTGACGCAGACATCCGCAAAGTGCCGCGAGCAGTCATGGTTGACCAGTTGTGGATGTGGCTGTTGGACAAGGACACGATTCTTACATGCTTTCCTCAGAGGTATGGTATGTCCTACAAAGACGAATCTGGGGTGCACCAATCAATTCGAACGAGGGTCAAAACCCGAAGCAACCCGGACAATCACGTTAGATCTATATTTGACCTTGCCCTGATAATCCTGGACGAGTGTTTCAATACCTTCTTCAATAGGGCCCGGACGGCCGACAAGAGACCTCAGGTTATGGACATGTTCGCCGAGAGCATTGGTCGCGTTGTAAGTTATACTCCGGCCTTCCTTCCGTTATACCACACGATTGACTAATGCTATTGCAGACCCACAAACAAGCTGTTGCCTTCAGACATCTGTGGAGTCTCTCAGAGCGCCTCACATCAATTTACCAGAGCGGTGTCGAGGAAAAGGTCGACCCAAGTATCATGCTCGCTCTCCTGGACGTCACCCCAGAGGCTGAGCTCCAGCGCGAGATCCGTGATATAATCGACGAGCTGGACATCATGCTTCACCTCGTGAGCCAGCAGCAGGAAGTGATCAAGCGGTTCGGCAGATTCGCCGAGGACGTGCTCGGGCCGAATCCAACGGATGACTCCGGTTATGATGCTGCCACCTCCGGTAGGCCACCTATTGTGGATCAAATCGAGTCTTTCAAGTCTCGCAAGGCGGACTTGCTCTGTGAGGTCGAAGACAGGATAACAGAGCTACAAGGGTTGAAGGCTAGCGCTCAGAGCACGGCAGAGAACGTGAGCCACCCTCTTTCCTCTACCACAAACTCGCCCCGACTGACAGTCATCCAGGTGAACGACCTCCTCGGCTTGAAGCAACAACAAGCCAGCGTTGTTCAGGCCTACGAGGCCATGAAACAGGGCGAAGAGACAGTGCGCCAGGGCAAGGCTATCATGGTCTTCACGGTCATGACGATTCTCTTCGTACGGGACCTCCAACCCCATGTACTCCCTTTCCGTACATCACAGGCAACGAGGCTAATAAACATACCAGCTGCCACTCTCGTTCATGAGCAGTATCTTCGGCATGAACGCCGTAGAGCTTACGGGTGAGGAGCCGTCGCCGGGCGCGAGCGATAATTCGCGGCCGATACCTGACGAGATCGCGTCCTTCTGGCCCATCACCTTCAAGAGGCAGATCTTGATAATGTGTACGTCTTGCTCCTACCCTAGCGGGACGACAATAAATAGGAAAAAGAGATCACATATGCGCCCCCACAGTAATGGTTGGTACACCGGTACATCGCGCAACACCTACACCCACTCCCACGGCACCTACTCCTACAATACGAACACTCACAACACCTACTCTAAGCAAATTGGTCTATAACGCAGATGATGTACTGGTGTGCTCTCCATTTTGATGGGAGTAATATCTGATTTTCTTAAAAACAACAAAGAAAACGGTGGCGCCGGGGGAGGGGGGAGGAGGATGTGTAGCTAACACAGCAAAAACGCAAATAGTCACCGTCTCCTTCGGCGCCGTCCTGGCGGTGATCATCCCGGCTTTCAGCCCCTTCGCCCGCGCAGCAGCCTACTCTGCCTTGCGCTACGCGGCCGCCCGCACCGTCACCGCAACGCCGCTGTACCGCCTGTGGCTGAGCAGCGGGTGGAGCAGCAGGAGGATGCGGGCGCGGGCGGGCGGCGCTGTCATGGACATGAAGCACGCGGTGCGTGAGGCGATGAGGCGCCGGCGGCTGGAGGAGAGTGAGATCCGTGACGGCGTGAGGGTGAGGGTAAGGAACGGGGACGAGAATGAAGACGAGGGTATGGATGCCAGCAGTTCAGGGCCAGTCTGGACCAGCGGTCCAGGGAAGAGGCGTGAGATGTCCCGAGGGAATGGGCATGGTGTCTCGGCCGAGGTGTGAACACGGCGAATCGGAGGGGACCCCCTACACGCCTCGGTGCTGTGAACACGTTTACTACGCTTTTTACGGGATATGTGCGGGACACATGGCATGGCACTGGCGGCGGATGTATTTTCCCCACCGGTGGTTCTGGATCCTGCACGCTTTGACTCCCTTGTCACTGTGATCTGACCGGATACGTCCTGATCGGCCTGACGCCCCATGAGCTCCAAGTCAATGCATGGCGTCCACTTTAGCCAGCTCCATGAAGTGCTGTGCGGAAGGCATGTCGCGGCTCAGGCTTGATCCGTCTTTGGAGGGTAGTCAGACTATATTGCTCAACGGTGGGAGTGCAGAGACACATTGTGTGGGAAACATGGGGCCAAGTGGTTGTGCATTCACGGAAGAAACTGTCCAAATAGCGCGTCGATGAGTTGGTTTACTGGCAATACTCAGCACTTGAGTGTTGCAGTACTAGGCTGCATACAGAATACAGTACAATAAAGCAGGGCTCCTTTCGCTCAACACACAAAGGAAAACACGAAACAAAGACTCAGTATGAACGCATTGCGCCTCTTCCAATTCCATTTGATTTGACCCAAAACCCCTCTTCGCCGAGATATGATGATGATGCCTCTGGGATAGTGATAACCAACTCCTGCATATGTGTGCCACGGACGACTGCGTTTCATGACGCTCGAGAGCCGGCCGAGTCACCAAAATGCCTCGTCTTTCTGAGCTCCAAAACTTCCTCGCTTGCCCCATCTGCCGAATCGACACGCCCAGCCACCTTCTGATGTCGAAGCCGTCGAGCCGTGGCCAAGACAAAACCCGAGCATATGGTTACTCGGGGCGGCCCAAATCTGCCGAGAAGCGAGATGGTGGGTATACGTGGCCCACCTCAGGACACCGCAGGCGGAGAGTCCACTAGGCCCTCCTAACGCGGTTGAAGATCCTCTTCATGAAGCCCTTGTCGCCGCCGGCTGCCGCTTCGGGGCTCCAGTGGTCTGTACCCGTCAGGATGGCCTCGATGCTCTCCTTGGGCGTCCGACCCTGGGACATGTAGCTCGGGCCTTGCTGCTGTGACGGCAGCAGGTTCTGCTGTGGCGGCTCGTCGCCCCTCGTGGCGTTGGACTGCTGGCTCTTCCTGCCACTGGCCGGCAGGTAGGCCGCCTGCTGCGCAGCCTGCCACCCATAGATCTGCTCGTCGTCCGCCCTCAGATCCGGCCTCGTCAGGGTCATCCGCAGCGTCATTTCCCGCGAGTTGGCTGGGATCTGAGCATACGCGTCGTTGGGCTCCCGCAGCCCAAGGCCGCCCCGCTGAGCCGTCTGGAGCGGGTCTGTCAGCACCCTTGTGGGGCGGTGGTGGCCCGGGGGAGGCGTCAGACCGCCCATGTGAGGGGTCCTGGGTGAGTCCGGGTCCGAGATGCTACTTGCGTCGTCGTCGTCGTCGTCGTCGTCATCGCTCAGGTCGTCGTCGTCGCCGTCATCCAGGAACGACCGCATGTGGTCGGCTGAGTCGTCCTTGAGTTGCAGCCGTGACTGCCGCTTCCGGACCATGGAACGTCGGTTTGACAGGGTTGAGGGGGCTTGCACAGAGTCTGTTGCCGGGAAGCCGAACTCAATGGCCTCGTCGAACTTTTGTGGGGATGCCAGGTAGACGCGGAGCTTCAGCCGGGCCTCGGGATCTTGGTAGTGGGCCGCGCCAGGGTCTATGCCTGTAAGGGATTCTGACCGCACATGGTGCTGCCTCGGGTTCATGAGTGACAGGGTGCGGGATAACCGTTGTGCATGTTGTGTGACCTTGGGCTGCTGCTGCAGCTGCTGTGGAAGGCTTGTGTTGTAGGAAGGGGACGTGGGTGCTGTGTCACTGTCTCTCGTATCCGACTGGCTGCCGGATACCGTCGGTTGGCCAAAGGGGCGCTTGGATATTGAAAGGTGGCGTCGAAATGACGGCCGCCTGCTCTTGGTTGCGTGCGGGAGCTCCTCCCTCAGGTTTGCGTGGTAGTCATCCAGGAAGAGCCGGAGGTCCAGGTCTTCTTCCTCGTCCAGCCACCGGAAGCTCTCGTACAGGCTCTCCCTCGCGGGGTCCTCCCGGCCAGCGGTCTGGGACTGAGCCATTGCCTCTGTCAGCGAATCGAAGCTCCCACGCCTGGTTGACAGGGTGCTCGTGGAGCAGTCGATCTCCGGGGTGGGGGTCAGGGTCAGGTTGCTGGTCTTGTGGCGGAGCTTGTATATGGCCTCGTCGGCAGCGTCTAGGATGACACTGGCGCGCATGTGCTTTACAAGCTCACACTGCTCCTGCCTCGACAATTGTGTCTTCCTGGCCTTGTCCGGGTGGTTCAGGAACCAGGACGAGTCCGACACGGCGGTGGAGGGGGAGTCACGGATGGCGTAGGGGTCTGGAGCGCTGTGCTTGGAGGCGTGTTTCCGGCGCTTTGTCTTGTGGGTTGTGATATCGTCGTAGTGGTTGTATATGTCGTCTACGTCGGTGGATTCCTGTGCAAAACGAAGGCGTTCAAGAGTGGAGAAGTACTGGAAACAAGAGAGGTGGACGTTAGCCTGGAGCAGATACGAGTGATATCACCGGTGCGCAGGCAGAAAGAACACGAGTGAAGGTCGGGACGGGAACGACAAGCAAAAAAGAGAAAAGACACCAGACGGAGAGCAATGTAAAAAGGCAGACAGATTGTTGACGCCTTGAGAGGACATGGGGACTAGAGGACTTGGGGACATTGGGGGGGGCATGAGTCGCGCGAGAATGTGAAGTCTGGCTGGGTCTCCAACAGGAACGAAGGGCAGGAGGGGCCAGCGGACAGGAACAGCGGGCCCGCGAGGTTCGCTCGCGCGGTGGTGCAGTTGGTGCAGCGCCTCGGGTGGGACGGGGCTATCGAGGCATGCAGGAGCATTGCATGGGAGCAGGGATGCGTACGGGGCAAGCAGGGTACCCGACATGGGGCCTGGGTGTACTGAGCGCCCAAGCGCCCACGCTCCTGCAGCTACTATACGCGGGCGGGAGGGCGACTCCATCCTGAAAATGCGAGTCGAGGCAGAGGAAAGGCCCACCGGCTGCCCCAACCGGTGACAAAACAAACACGAACTTCCTAATTCTCGGAATTGTCTGTCTCTCTCTCTGTGCCCGGGCGTGTGCAAATATGCTCGGCTCTCTGCAATGGCAGGGGCGCTGCAAGGCATGCCGAGTTCCGCCCCATGGACTGCTGCGGAACCAGCTGGGCACGCAGCGGGGGGACGGAAGCAGAGCGCGACTCGCGGCCGGAGAATGTTGGCGGGAATACGGCAGCCTGGCAGCTGAATGAACGGATGGAGACAATGTTGAAATGAAGGGGAGGGGGGGGTTTGTGGAGTTTATGGTGATGGTAATGTTGATGTTGCTGTTGCTGTTGCTATTAAGGTTGATGTTGAAGGTGACAAGACAAATAATAATGTTGCCGGCTGTGACTCGGAAGGTACAGACGAGCGAACGAACGCACAGCAACGCAGAGCTCGGGGGCTTGGCTCACCACTTTGCGACTGGCTCGAGCTTGGTCGGCCCAGGGATTGGTGAACCCTATCGATCCTCGAGGGCGCGCCCGCAGGAGGGGTGTGGGTGTGTGTGTGTGACGGCAATGTAAGAGAAACTCTCCTCTCGAGCAGAATCGATCTCGAGGCTCAATCGAAAAAGCACAGACGACAAAACCGGGCAAACAACTGGAAGGAGGGGAAAGGGAGCAGGTTTGAGTTTTGGAGAGAGAGATAACACCCAAAACAAAAAGGGGACTGTTTCGCCAAACCAAACTAAACCACAAAAAAATTCGGGGTTGAAAAGGTGGCAGGCTCCAGGGCGAGGCAAATAACCGAGAGTTCATGCGGTGCGATGGAATGGGAAAGCAGATTGAAGAGCACTGGCGATCACGGGCGGAGTTTGGTCCTGTCGCAATGGCTTGACTGTTGGATCCCTTCCCGATGCAGACTCGCACTGGCGACGACCGAAAGGCTCAGAGGCTCAGAGGCTCAGGAACCCCCCAACAGACCCATGTAGACCGGGACCCCAGCCAGCACCCAGGGCCGGGGGCCGGGGGCCGGGGCCAGGGCATCAGGGCATCTGCAAACCAACGGAAACCTCCATCTGCTCCTCCTCCTGCTCCTCCTCCTGCTCCTCCTCTGGTCCCCCTTTCTTTTCCCGGTACCGATGGAGATTCCACTCGTCATAGTTAAGGGATCCGGCCCACAATAACCAGGAGAAAGGGAAGGGAGAGCCGGAAGGGAAAGAGAGGGAAAAAAACAGAGCACTGCTGATCATGACCAGCCTTGGGATGCGGTCGGATGGTGACAGCGTGACCCAAGGGTGACGAGGCTTCAGTCACTACTTGGTGATCTTGCCCCAGCACCGCGAACCCGAGACTGCGGCTCGTCTGCGGCTCAGGGCGGCCTCGCGCCCCGTATGTCAAGCCCGCCTGTACGGGTTCAATGGTTCAATGGTCGCTGGCACCTAGTCTTCGAAAGACCTAGTCTCCCACCACTTCAAACGCCGAACGACCGCCGCCAACCCGGGAGCCTCACCCTCGGCGTCAGAGAATCAATCTCGGCATCTGCCACCGGCCTTGGCTTTTCTCCCGCCTTGAATCTCGTCCGACCTCACTCCCGCAGTATCCAGTCCGCCTGCCGTGATCCCTTGTCATGCCTGGCTGGCTTGCTGCTGTGCTTTGCTGTGCCAGTGCAGTGTTTCATCGTGACACTCGAACATGCACACATGCACACATGCACACATACGTAGTCCCCCCCCCCCCGTCACTTGCCGGAACTGGAAAATCTCGTAATGCCCATACGTACGCCCCGCCCCTGAAATATGCAGCCGGATGAGCAATGGCTGCATGCGTTATTGGACAGCGCATCATATGCGTCCCCTTCGCGCCTTGCCATTGGGCCGCCCAGTTGACGGCTTGATAAACAATCATGCGGCGCGACTTCGCCGGCTCCCAATTGGTTGCAAATTAGGTGTACCGTCCTCCATGAAACCAAAAGAAATGCCTGCTTGGGGTGTGCAAGTGCCAAGGTGACAACAAAAAGGGAGGGAAGGGACGCGCAACCATAGGAGGGGATACCGTGCTGTGTTGCAGGGGAGACGAGTCCACTGGGCCGGAATGCATCGCCCGCGGGCCACTGGAATGTCGGGATGGGACATTCAACCAAATGCTGACGCGCTGGCGCGGTGGGAGGCCCGGTCGGGACCCCGGCAGCTGAGAAATCGGGCCCCATTGCATTCTGCGATGCCGCGCGATGTTTCGGCTGACGAGAGCGGGCGGGCACGCAGGCAGGCAGGGGAGAGGGGGAAGAGGGGAAATGGACAAGAAAGAGGTGAGACGACCCATGACCCATGATCGGGGGTTTTTTTTTTTGGTTGTTGTTGTTGTTGTTGTTGTTGTTGTTGTTTTTCGACGAGTAATTTTCACGCAACCAACGTACCTTTCGCTGTATCGCCAGGGGCAGGGCCTCAAACTCCTCGCGCGTCAGTGGTGGTGGTCCTCCGCCCTCCGATGTGTTGGTCGGCTCCTTCGCATCCTTCAAGACGCCAAATGGCGCCCCGGAAGCAGACCGCGGCGGTGTCGTCCTGCCCTCGTGGACCTCGACCGCCGTGCCGTCGTCGCTGATTCGCTTCCAGGGCATGCCCGAGTCCACGCCGGCCTCGCCCAGCCTCCCCACAGGCACGTCATCCTGCTGCGCCTGGTGCTGGTGCTGGTGCTGCCCTTTCCTGCCCCAAAACCCGGTGAACGGGTGCGACGTGCGCGAGAGGTTCTTGGGTGCCGAGCGCGGCCTCAGGTGTCCGTTGCTGTGGTGGTGGTGCTGTTGGTGAGGGTCCACGGCGATGCTGGCGCTGGAGGATGCCCACGTCGATGACAGGAAGGCCGACCCTTGGTTGCCGTGGCCGAGGCCGGCCAGCTCTGGCATGGTCTTGGGAGGCATGTGGCGGTAGGTGAGGGTGCGGCGGAGTTCGGTGCGGCGCGGCAGGGTCGGAGAGCCCTCGGGGCTCTCTGGCGAGGCGTCGAAGAAGGCCTCAAACGAGAAGGGGCGGCGTTCGGCGGGCGAGGAGGGACGGTCCAGAAAGGTCGAGATCGAGGTCGAGGTCGAGGTCGAGGTCGAGGTCGAGGCGGATGGTGAGGTCGATAAAGGGGAGTCCGTTCCGCTTATGTGTGCCCCTAAGTCGCCCCCGCCCTCGTGCTCTGGGAGATGCAGATGGGCCCACCGGCGGTCCCGGAGGTGGTAGAGCTGGTCAGTGTCGCTCGTCTCGGGCTCTGGCAGCTGGAGGACCGTGTTCTCGTAGCACTCGATCTGGGTCGCGTGCTTCAGGCGGAGTCTGGCGAGGTCCTGGAAGGAGTACAGCCGGTTCAGGCCTTCTTGGAAGACGGCGCTGTTGACGGAGGAAGGGGACAGTGGCGGCGGGTCGGGGCCAGTGGGTGTCGGGAGGTGATGGTGATATGGGGGACGCTGGGGCTCGTCGTCTTTTGCCAGTCCCGGCTCATGACACCCTAAATCCTCCACGGTACCGGCAAACGAGCATGGAGAATCGAGGCTGGTACGTGATGTGGCATCCGTTGGAGCCCCAGATTGGGTAACAGGCGTGGCGGCTGCTGGGGCTGCTTGGTCGACGACCCCTTGCACTGCGCGTGCAGCGAGCGGCTCGGGATCTGAGAGAGAGAGGCTGCCCATTTCGCTAGCTGTAGGCTGGGCTTGCAAGGGGGGCTTGCTTCGCTACTCTTCCTTAGCCCGGTGATAATTTGGTCGGGGGTTGCAATTTGCCCAAGCTGCAGGCCCTTGATGTGGGTTGCGCGGCTCCACCTGCGACCTGGCAGCTGCATGTGATGGCTTGTTGCAACCCCGAGCCTGCAAGGTACATCCATCCAACCCACCGCCTCCTGCTGTCGACGCCCGGTGGAAGCAAAAGCAAAAGCAAAAGGGAGTCAGTCTGGCCTGTCCTGCAGTCCTGTTGGTTTGACCGGCCTGGAGAGAAGAATACACCCGCTGTGCCGTGAGCGAGTCGAGCTGAGAGTGAGGGCCTGCGAGGATGCGCGTCAGATCCAAGTGAGTTCGCTGCCTCTCCCCTTCGTGGCCGTCAGACGTCTCATCGTTTACTGACCGGGCGGCTGCGCGGTAGCTATATAAAAGCTCGGCACACAGAACAAGAACCCAGCCGGCGCTCAGACTCGTCGCCTGCGGTTACGGCTGTTAGAGCCCACGCCTCGTCCCAAGATCCTGTCCCTGCAGGCAGCCCTTCGACTGGACAGCTCCCACCACCACCAGAGCTTGCTGGTCACTGCCGGCCGACGTTGGAGCTTCGCCGGCCATGGGCAATCCTGGCAGCGCGCACGGCCTCCGCTGCCTGTCAGCTCTCTCTGTCCCGCCGGCCAACAGGACGAGAGGAGCCTCACACCCGCGGCTCCTCGTCTGATGAGCCTGTTGTTTCTCCCTGTCTGCGCTTGTCAGGTGTGGATCGGGCTGCTCTAGTGCGGCGCCACACCAAGAGAATCCTCCTCGAATTCAGCAAGCCACCAACCAACCGTCCTGGTGACTCGGTCCCGGTTGGTTGCGTTGCCCCATGGCTGCTGTGGGGGGTGAGTGCGCTGCGGGCAGACAGAGCAGTCGACACACGTTCCGAAAGCCCATATCACATCACGAAGCTGTCTTACCCTCCTCCTCTTGTGCTCCGCTCCGGGGGGGGGGGGCATTGGCCGCCTGCACGGGAGCGTGGTGCCGCTGCACAGGGTCAACAGTTTCACAACTTGTGCTCTGCTGTGTCACCCGCAGCATGAGCACACCTCCCGTGGCGCACGGATCTGCTACTTTTCATCTCGTCTAGACTATCCCGTACAGCTTCTGTGTCCAACGCCGCGCACTCTCTGACCCCATCTCATCTCTCCTCCTTCGCTCGGGCTGCCGCCCTCTTGCCTGAAGAACATGTGGCCGCCTTGCAGTTGTGGTAGAAAGAAGAAACAGACGGCCATGGTCTGGGCACGGACGGCCGGCCCTGTCAGTGCGCCGCACCCGACCAGGCACCATCGCCGGCCAGACATATAGCCCCCCATGTCGCTGCTATAGCCACCAATGCACAACATTCTCGATCGGCGCGCAACGCAACAGAGTTTGGCACTACTGTGCAGTCTACGGAACTGTAATTCTGGCAGATCAGCACAACCGATGGAGCTGCTGAAGAACACGGCGACGTTGGCGGCGATGCAGAGCCTGCTGCTGCTGCTGCCCCTGCTGCTGCTGCCCCTTGCACCTCCTGTCACCTCAGCCCTCCCAAAACGGCTACTTGGTACAGAGAGAAGAGATTCTGTGGTCGGGGCTGGTCCATGGAAGCTCCACCGAGGGCGCTAAGCACGATATGATGGGGTCTCAATCTGCTGGGTTGCTGGGCGGGGAGGTCAGAGGGTGTCACGAAGGGGCTCACGGGAAAACGTCGTGCATACGGATAGATAGATGCTACGGTATCTGCCGTGATGGGCCCAGTGGCCACACTGGTCGGCCAGTCAGCCCAGCACCCACTCGCCCGAAGTGACTGACTCTCGGCACGCGTGCAAAGGAAGAAGGGGCCCATTCGGGCTGAGGAGACAGGGAGGCTGCACGCAATAAACGCCATCGCTGTGTGGGGAGGATAGACCCCTTGGAGGCAGTTCGGCGTCTCGCTGGCAGGGAGGATACTACGGTGGGCACTTGAGCGTCGAGCGGCCCCGATGTGGCCATATCGCGAGTGTCGGCCGCGAACTATTGAACCTGGTACCGTCCCGTCCTGCTCCCCGGTCCATGGGCAGTGGGCGGAGAATGAGAATTGGGCGAAGGGGTGGCTGGGGGCAGGCACCGACGAGCTATGAACAGTCCACCCACAGTCTCCAGGGACACAGGCACTCAGAGTCTCAGCCATTTGAGCGAGCGAGTGGCGATGGACGAACCCGATTCAGGTGAAACCGTCCACATGTCCGGGCACTACGTGATTGATTGTTCTCGAAAGACGCGCTCGTCTCGGGAACGCACGTGGTAACAGCCAGCCACGTCCCTGTAAAAAGGAGAGAAGAGAGAGCCTCTGGTTCCTGCAATCGTATTTCCCGAGCAAGTGGTGCGCCTAGACTCTCGCTCGTGGCAACAAGGCCCTGCCCCGGTGTGTGAGGCCTTAGTCAAGCAGGCTAATAACCTGGCGCCAAAAGCAGCAGGCTCTGTTTCGTCGCGTGCGTGTGTGCACACTGTCTCAAGTCCCACCCACATGAGGACGTTGACGCAAAAATGCGTCGTCGATTGACTCGACACCAGAAGGAGCTGCAAGAGTGCAAGGGCCAAGATGTGCAGTATTGGCACAGAAAGGACCAAGCCGATCCTGCGTGGTACTTCGGGGCCACACGAGTCGCGCGCCCGCCAACGGGAGCCTCAGGCTGCTCAGATGGCCCCGCATGACAGCACATCTTGCTTTCGCTCCCTCGCCCATCCGGTGGTAGATCAGCCCAAGGATTATGGAAAATGGAGAGAGTACCGAGGGGAAGAGAAGAGAAGAGATTATAGAAAACAGGCCCGTGTATCTGGGGTCGCACAATGCGTTCGTATCGTGACGTTAAGGCTGCAAAAATCGCCGGGCTTTCAGGGTCCGGCTTCTCCACACGCCATCACCACCTGCACGCAGCGGCAGCGGTGGTGGAAATTAAAAATCGATGTCGCGCATGCTTTTTTTGGTTCTCATCAGCTCATGCAACACCAACATCGCCATCAAGCTCGGGCCTTTCCCCCAAACGGTCACCCGGCTGGCTGCCTGCAGGAAACTTGGCTTCTCTGAAGCGGTGTGATGTTTGTCTGTCCAACGCCCTCTGTTACAGGACCTCCAGTGCACACGCGAAACCACCGGGGAATTTCGCATCCTCGAGCCCTGTTGCTTACTGCAGCCACCTGAGACGCCGCCCGGGGCTGCACTAGCCGCTATCGCGACATGTCATATTAAACTTACCATATAGGCCTGCCTGTCACTGTTCGAGGGCGTGGGAAACAGGCTGCCCATCGCTAAGGCGCTTCGCGCAGTCCGGTTGCCGTCGTGACCAGCCATATTCTAGCGCTCAGTCTTCAGTCTTCAGTCTTCAGTCGTCAGAGTTGTTGAGGGCTCTCAGCCACAGTCGGGCTCTAGAGAACACGGCTGGGGTCCGTCGGCGACCACCCGACCCCCCGGCGGGAATCCGGCCCGGAGGCAAGAGTCTCTCTGTCAACAGCTTGGTTAAACCTTCTTCGTGGCGTCCCCAGCTCAAAACTCAGCCGGCGCTGGCAGAATCTCTGTCGCATCGGGAGGGCCTTGAACCCGTGCTTCATGGAATGGCAGCCAAGAGTGTTCCCACACACACAAATAAGCTTAAATCTTGCGCGACGCTTTCGTATAGTCGTAGAATTCGATAACAAGGTGGACGGTTCAAGGCAACTCTGAAACACCACGGTTTATTTTGGTGAGGTCTGTAATGAGCTGTTTTACGTCTTCGTTGCCGTGAAGGCGGGTCGACATGGGATGCTGAGCCCTGCTAATCTTGTGCGTATGACCTCTTACTTTATGCACTTGTGACCATACTTGTGTCCAGTTTTTGCTTCATATCCTGCTGATCCCTCAGACCCTGGCTTGGGTTGAACGCGGTGTTCACCTATACTGTTCGAAGAACGCGCACACCGGGAGTACGTCGAGAGTCGATGGACGGTCGCCTTCTGATTGCCACAGGGCGGGCTGGTCTAGTGCTACAGGCGACACGGTGCGTTTCAATGTGGCCATTGAATATACTTGAAGCCTCCTCGTGGACCCAGCTGGCTCTGGCTCATATCCTTTGGAAATCTGGCAGTCGTAGCCCCCGAGCCTTGCTGGGACCCTCAAATATTCATCTCCTGCTAATTCTTGTCGAGTACAGCACCTGGTTCTCTTTGAACATCACAATTCTGGTGAAACTGTAAGCAGCAACACCTGCGCGCCGGCAGTGGACCAGCTCATCACAATCGATTGTCGCCCGCAGCCCCTCACAGACAGGTGAGCCGGGTCGAGTTCTCGCTGAAATCTCTTCGAGGAGCGTTCAAAATATCTCCAATCAGAACGAGCCCATCCGGGCAAAGCCGGACAAGGAAAGTGTCCTCGGAGAATACGTGAATAGAGATAGAGGAGATTGACGCCTGATGAGGGCAATGTCACGAGATAAACTAGGAGGCCCGGGCCCCTGGTGAGTCTCTTCGCGGCATATCTCCGCGCATCCCCAATCACCTTGCGATATTTATCGCAATGTCTGAGAGAGCGCCAGAGGGATATGGTCCCCACAGGGTCGGCTTCGGAGCGGTTTTCCGGCGTTTTCGATCAGCGGACATGGCAAAGGTATTCCTCGATCGCGAACACACAGACACAACGGGATGCAGCACAAATCTATTTGCGGGTTGTAAGTACCCGTAGGGCCAATTTATTATGGAGTGCAAGGACTCACTTGTTCTCCTCCATCATGCCATTCTCACTTCCCCCATCCGTTCCCTTGAGATTGCGGTCCCGATGGTGTCCCCGCCCACAGCCCGGGTCCTGGATGATAAGATATTAGCTCTCGTACAAGCACTAGAAAAATACCTCTCATTGGCGTCATCCACGGCCGCGTCTACCATCGGTCATGTGAGCAGAGCATCCGCTCGTAGTCACAGCTTATTCAAGCAGGCAGTGTGGCCCCCGGACCGGCCGGTGGTCGAACAGCACAGACATTTTGGCGAGATTGCACGAGCAGGAAGGATCCACGCCTGTCAAAGGGATCAATCCTGCGCGACGCCCGTGGGGTAGATCAGCTGCTGGGCTCATCTATCTGGCTCATTTTTTAGGGGAACAGCTGAGGTTCCCGTCTCAAATCCGCCCATGGCAGGTCAACTGACAGACTTGGGAGACAGGGGTCTTGCTTGGCAGTCCTCGGATGGTAGCCAATCGTCTTACACCGATTGGTAGGGATAAATAGTCTCAGCCAACCACCATTGCACTACACTATCTTTGGTCAACGGTCACACTTGGGACATCTTGCTGTTGTCCACTGCCAGCACTAGTGCAAAGTGTTTGAAAAACAAACTTAGTATTGGCACCAACGCAAAAGTGCATTTATTCTGTCGACGAATCCTGGTGAGGGCCGCCTTCGAAACGAAACCGGACCAAAATGAAACAAGTGGTGAGTGGCGGAATAAATTTACAGTGTCAGCCTCTCCCCAAGCCGCCACATCCTCGCCAGCCGTGAAATGTTTTGGTCCTGGCCTTTCAGATTCACGCGGACGTCGTGAACGATAGGGTCATAATACTCAAATAACTTCGGCTTCTCCCTCCCGCCACGAGCTGTTGCTGCCCCTGTGACTGATGGGGCCTTGAACGTCGACACACCAGTCTCACGGTCATATGAGGCATAAGTCGAACCGGGGCGCTTTCCACCGCCACCGGGAAGGTCAACTATGAATTGCGGCGTCTGATAGCCGGCGATGGAGCCACGTATGTGGGACTCGAGGTCCAGCAGGGTCTGAAGTGGTGTACGGAAATGTTCGACGTGCGGTACCATGTCACACATGTAAAGATAATACTAGTTCATGATTTTAGTAAACATATGAAACCAGTATGAGGTGGTAGGCTACCGACCGGATCGATGTGGTTGTCTGCCAGTTCCCTAATCAGCATCGACATGGTTTGGACGTCGTCATTGATGTCCTTGAGGAGCACAGTCTGATTCCGCACCCTCACGTTCGCCGCGTGTAGTTTCTGCGAAGCTGCTTTCGTGATCCATGAGATCTCGTTCGGGTGGTTGAAATGCGTATGCAAAGCCATTGACTTGCCAGCGTCCCTCGTCTTCTGCGAGACTTCAATGAGCGCATCGACCCAATCATCGGCCTGGTCAAGAAATCGCATCGGTGCGACTGCCAGCCCCTTGGACGCAAAGCGGAAGCGGCGTATATGAGGGACTAGGGGATTTTTTTTAGCGATGTTTACTCAAATTATTAGCAGGGAAAGAACGGGACTGTGTAGGTTATTGCCTTGTCATCCTACGTGGGCGTATAGCTGGCCAAACTACTTACCACTGATCAGAAAGCCTGCGATGTAACGAATCTGTTCGGGACTGAGATAGAACGAGTCGCCTCCTGAAACCACAATATCTTGCAGTTGTGGATTAGCCTCGATGTAAGTGAAGACCTCGTCCCATCTACGGCGCCCTGGTTTGAACGACTTCTTGGTGACGGTCGCCGTGTCGGCACCAATGGCGTATTCACGAGTGCAGTAGATGCAGTATGTAGGGCAAACGGAGACCGCTACAAAATTGCGACGAGTTAACAATGCTTGGATGCACAAGAGTTGCCCAAAGTCTTTACATACCAAGGAACAAGGCCTTATCTGGGTATCTGTGGACGAGCCCCCTTGCAGGCATATCTGCTTCTTCGTGTAGAGAGTCCGGTTTGACTTTAGGATGGTCTGGCAGGAGAATTGACTTCAGCGGAATGAATTGGCGGAAGATCGGGTCATTCCTGGGGTCCTGCCAGTTGATGCGGCTGAGGAGGTAAGGGCTATCCCCAAGATTAATGTGTGTTTCTTCATGCCAAAGGCAAGGAAGGAGTCGACTTGCGTGATACGAACAGCCATTGTAGACTCCATAATACCAAGGAAAATGTCGTCGATGAGCTGCTGCTTGGACTGTCTCTCTGCACCATTTGGGACTTCATCAGGTAGTACGGCTTTCAGAAACTCCCAAAGCTTGGAACGCTTCCCGGTTGTGTTCGCGTCGATTGTGTTTTCAACCTATCCGTAAGGGTCCCAATCAGTGATCTGAAACCGGCAAGAGATGATACGTGGAATGTTGGATGCGTCAGAGACGTCACTCACACTCCAGCGGTACGAGAGGAATTCTTTGCTTGACACGTCGCTGTACACAGGAACCTTGCGCCAAAACTCTTCGCCCCAGGACACAGCCGTGGACACAGGGTGATGCGTGTTAAATGACGCGTTCTTCAGAACTTCATGTACCGGTTGCCTATCACCTGGACGGACGGCTTTCTCATCGACGTGGGCAGCCAGACCACGCTGTTGAGGAACCAGTAGTTTATGCCGAGGCAGGTTCCTCTTAAGGGCTCTCGAGAGCATGACTCTAGTAGCTGTAGGCATCTTTCTCTCTCTTCTGTACTTGTTGAGGACCTCAAAGGTATCTTTTGAAGAGTCGTGTCTTGCAGTTCAGCTCGAAGTGGTCAAACCGCTTTCAAAGTCCTAGACCTTGATCTAAACCCGCTTCAGTCTCTTCGAGTGTGGGTATCAGGAGAAAGGTTATTGAGTGAGTGAGCAACAGGTTGATATGCCTTGCGGGAAGGGATCGTGACCGTATGTGGAACAGGTACGAGTGAGGGAGAACTTTTCCGCGCGTCACGGGCTCAAGCAGCACATCCAAGGCGAGCAAAGGAACATTGGACACGGAAATAGTCCTAGGTTCCCAAGTGCTTCTGACTTGGAAGATAGAGTATTTCGGGGAAGGGTGATACTTACCCAGGTAAAATTAGCCAGTAAGGAACGTCTCGACTTGGGATTTCCAAACACCCAACGTAGGCGTACGTAGAGCAACTGGGGAAGGCTGTCATTAACAGCTTGAAATGTAGGTAAACCCTCAAGGAGACTGCCACTGCTTCTCTGGATGGGGCTGTAGGGAGAAGTTTAAGCCCTCCCGGTCTAAACAAGGAAGGGATTGCGGCTTCAGAGAACTTGAGCAAAAACAAGCGATGATTCTACTAACGTGTACTAATCGTAGTCGATAATCCAGGTTCAGAATCAGAAGAAACCCCGGGGACTGGAGTCTCCTTTATAATCCCGTCAGATCCAGCTGCCCATGGCTTGAACACAGCACTCGGTGCCTCCAAGCCAACCTGCGGCGAGACCTCCCAGCAGACTGTGTATCCTTTTCCCCAGATTGGCCCCGATACTACATAGAGACAGGACGGAAATCGCGCAGATACCTTCGTCCCCTTGGCTGGCCAGGTTGACTCCAACAGGCTACCGGCGCGTTGGGTCACTGCATGCGGCACCTATATTAGGACGAGGTGGGTGTGGCTCATCGCGCAATCTGGGCAATTGACAAGGCATGCGGCTAGGCTCGACGGCCAGGACGAACGACAAATGAGAGCCGGGAAACTCAGCAAACTCTTTCCAACTACATGATCACCCGCTGCGCAGCCGTTGGCTTCATATGCGGTGGCCCTTTGCCGAGGTTGCATCTGAGCTGGCAACCCGCCGTTGTGAGTCGGTGATTGCTTGCTACGTGCGCATCCGGTGAGTGAGGCTGTCGAGGGTTCCCTCTTTCTTTGCTGATCAGTTGGCTGTTCTCCACAATTTCGTATTCAGAATGATTGTCCGTAGGTTGGCACGCTGCCTGGTATGAAGCTTCTGCCTTGGGTTGGACATTGTGCCGGCCTAGGCTGCACCGAGCCGTTGTCACCGTCCGGCATGTAGTCTATCAAAAAGACCCGCCCTCGGAGGGCTCAAAATTAATATGGAAGTAAGTATTGAAATGGTGGGTACGGACTTGTATCGCGATGCTATCTCGAGTCGCGATGCGTTCCGGCAACCTGCGACCTCACCGCCTCGCTGGAGCTGTCATCGGTTTCTAGAATTTTCTCGGCCGTGAGCTGCTTCAATTATGGGGTATCCTTAGTCGCACGGGGACGGCTATCCTCCCTCGCCTATCGATGTCTCGGTTCCTTCGTGCGACATGGCTGAGTCGCACAACCTCAGATCTCGGAGCCAACTCCAACCAATCATCTTCTTGGGCGAGCGTCGAAATGAGCCTCACTTGCGTTCGGTTCGATTTGGACACAATATTTTGAGTAAAGTCTCTATTACGTCCGCAGGAACGATGCAGAGAGGAGATGAAATTATTCACACTATGCTGCCGCCAGAGCGATGATCATGTCTGGGTGGCTGGAGCCAAACAGTGCAGACTGGCAACGATGTGTTTCGGTATTCTGATGAGAAAAGATGCAGCCAATGCTATCATACGCTTTGCAGACCAATACTAGTATGGCTGCATTTGCTGTGCTTCCCAAAACTGTAGGAGCTCCACTTTGGAGACAACGCTCTGCGTTTTTGGTACGGCGAGGGTTACTTTGACCACACCAGACTTTTCGGCTATTTGCTTTGCAGCATCGTACCACATATTCACAAGTGTCTAATATCGTGTCCACGTCACTTTGGGGAAAGCTGAAGCCGTTCCAACCGGTCTCAAATCTCTCGAGTACTATTTAGACGGGACGCGTGCAGGGTGGGTAGCGTTTGAGCCGGGCCTGCAAACACTCGACGCCTATTGAGCCATCTCAATCCACTTGCGTTCACCCATTTGCTCATGATACGCACATGCCCTCAAGGTAACTCTCTTGATATTTTTTTTTGGGGGGGGGGGGGGGTAGCGGAATCATGGTCCTTCGTGTTTCATCGCTCTAGGATGGGTCGGGTCATCCCCTTGACATATCCATGACTCCTTCTCCAATCTTACCTAAACAATGCCCACGGGTTGATCATGGGAACCGTGTCGATTTCATCTCAGATGCTTATGAGACTCTACAGAAACTGTTTACATCCACACGGAGGGTCACTTGACACCGGCTGGGGCCAAGAGGCGGTTGGCTGAATGAAGCTCTTCCAGTATGGGCGAAGAGTTGCGACCAGTCATCTGCATCTGGGTGGAGACCGTTGATCTATCCTTATCTATCATGGGAATGACATTGAGCACGATGAAACGAAATAGAGGAGGTTCGATCTTTGGCGAATCAGGGCGATGGTGGTTGCAGGTTACTTCGCGACTGGTTGCCTCGGGTCCCTCGGCGACTAGTAGTGTATTGTTTTCTGCCCCGACCTCGATAAGGCCGTTGATTGACAGAACCAACAAGAACCACACATACTCTATGCCCAAAAATTGCTAGCCTGTTTATATTCTGCATCCTTCAGGCCGTCTTGCTGCGACCCCAATGGCACCGTTGCAGGGTCAGCATGATCACCGCCACTCTGCGAAACAATCCCCGAGGGTTGTCGTGGTAGTCCAACCGATAAGACGGTAGCAAGATCCTGCACAAGAGCTCTGCGCATCATCTTGATGCCTGTGTGCTGCCACTATCGCCCAACCGTCCCAGAGTCTCGGGTCATTGTCCGTTGGTCGTCAGCTACGGTACTTTGGCCATGCGGCCATTCTAAGGCCTGTGACAAAGATGACTGGGGACTGGGCTGCATGTGCTGTTGCGTGCTGAGCAGTATCTCATGCAACCTTGGCCACTAGTATTTCCAAGTATTTCCATAATTCCCACTCCCAGGTAACAAACAGCAAGGCCACAGACTCGGCTTGGCTTTCCTCCCCTCCCCACGCCTGGCCCGTACTTTGGGAAGACGTGAGACACACGTCGCATAGGGCAGCCGTAAGTCGTGTCCCGGAGCGGGCCGAACAGATTAATATCGATGCACGGCTTGGCCTTCATGCTGTCTTGTGGGAGAAAGCGGCAGCAAGTATGGCGCGCCTCCCAACGTGAGGCTCTGCCCAGACAGACACACACAGGCACAAGTCGTACAGGAGACATCGACGTCGCCCCAAGACCTTGGCTCTGACGGCGAATCCTAATCGGATCATAACCCAGTCTTGGGTTCCCGTCTGACCCAACATGGGATGCACTTGCACCTGCTGTTCAATTGGTGAAGGGCGCTCCCAGAAGTTTTCCCACAATTGCTGTCCCCCCAGGGTGTGTCCTCCACCTGCACCATCGACCTGTGCCTTCTTCACGCCTCCCCGCACCCAAGTGTCTTTCAGGAGCAGCCGCGGTCCAAGGCCCAGAGGCCGTGGAGACTCGTTCTGCTTTCCTAGGTACTTACCTCCCACGTCTCCGAGGCGGCTGCGCCTCCGACCAGTGGCGCAATGCGCCTTTCCAGAGCCTTTCCCATCCTACCGTCGACCATTGAGCTCCGGACATTGACCCCATTGACACCTCACCGTTTCGTCGACAACGAGAAAGGTGGGAGACGGACCATGGATGGTCTTTCACGGTTCCAACCTGTAGCGGTGACACAATAGAAAAGAATAATGATAGAATTCCCCAGCGCCTTATGCCTAGACAATATGCCCCACGCCGCCTGAGCCGTCCTTTCTACCCCAACCCCCACACCCATCACTCACACCGGCCGGCCCAGTTTACCCAACAGCACCAAGAAGCCTCCCTTCTCTTTCCCTTCCACCATCTACCCGCCAGCCTTTCCTACTGGTACCGCGAGCCGGGATACCGCGCTTGGCACCTGCGAGCACACACAGCACCCCTACACCTCCTCGTCGCTGTCCTCGCCGAGTAACTCGCCCTCGTCATCATCGACATGGGCATAGTCGCCCCTCCCGCGCGCAAAGCTGTCCCGCGTCGTGAAGGGCCTGTTCCTGCCGAGCCCTCCGCCGCCGTTGATGCTGCTCCAGCCGCCGCCGACGCCGCTCCCGTACCTCCACCTGTCCAAGGTCGCGACACCAGCTCTCCACACGGCCGCCACGACGAGCGGCACCGCGCCAGCGACCGCCGCCGCCGCGCTGACCGCCACGATGGGGTACCGCACCCACGGCGAGTCTGAGTCGAACGCGCCGCCGCCGAAGCCGGCCGGGGAGGCGTTGGATTGCTCGCCCAGCCTGATCTGGCCAAACTTGTGGCTCCAGTTGGTGTAGACGTACCACCCGGCCGCCGCGGCCACCGTGAAGGGGACCGTGATGGCGAAGAACAGCCCCACGCCCGAGATGCGATGCTTCTCCGCGTACTCTTCCTCCTTCCCTGGGCAGGGGTGCGACTGTGACTGCTTGTCAAATTCGTCGCCGTCTTCGCACGTCGACAGGGGGATCTTTCGGTAGCCTGTTGGTTCAAAGTATTCGGTTCGATTCGGGTCATCCTTGCACCACTGCACATGGTCGACCGGCTGCAGACCCTTGACCAGCTGGCACGAGCCGTGGTTGTCCAGCTCGTAATTGTAGTCGCTGTTGGTGGCGTTAGTAGTTAGGCCATGCATGCGGCGTCAGGTTCGAGGGTGCAAACAACTGACCATTCATAGTCCCGGCGACTGCACTGGCAGTTCTCGACGTTATAGACATGCTGTATCCTGTAGCCATTGTAACAGTCCTTGCCTGGCTTCTTGCGCATGTACTGCGTCTTATGCCCAAAGAGACAGTCGTCGCCCTGGATCGGGTGGCTGGGCGACCAGATGCGGTAGTCGGAGTCTTCGGGGTCGTCCTTTTGTTCGCACGGTCGGTCCGCCAAGCCCGTGAAGTCAATGGTCGTGGCTTGAGTGTTATCCCCGTCCTCTGTCCACACAATGAACTTTCGCGAGACGCCAGACGCTTGTGTTGTGAAATCGGTGACCCTCCTCTCCTCACCGGCGAACTCAAAGTCTATCCACGTCTTGCCCTCGTCTGTTGTGTACGATACAGTCTTTGTCTTCTTGTCCAGTGGCACCAGGACAATTATAGAGCCCTGGTCTCCGTACTGCCACAGCCAGCGGCCTTTCTTGACTTCCTTCCAGCTGATGCCGGCGTCGGCGGTCATGAACGTGTCAGCTGTCTCGAGCGGGTCCAATATCGATCCAACGTTGCCCCAGCCGAACATGAGGCCAACAGCTCCGGCGGACGAGAATGTCTTGCGGTGATCTTTGCGTTCGGTGTAGCCATGTATGTGCAGAGCGCACTTCTCATCGCCTTTGGCACTCGTGCACTGCATGGTCTTGCCCTCAGAATCCCTCTCCGGAGGAGGTAGGTAAGCCCACTCAGCGCCATCGTTATGGCTGATCTGAGTACGGAGCTTCTTTGGCTCAGTCTGCTTGTCCCGGTTTGCGTATATGTTAACCAATATGACACCTTCAAGGCCCAACATCTTCTCAAAGTCTACAAAGTATCCCTTGTTACAGTTGACACCTGATTTGGACAGGACATAGGACGTGCCGTTCGAGTTACTCTTCATGATGTCTCCGTGTTGTATGCCATCGGATGTCTCGGTTGCCACGAACAGGTTGATGGCGTGGGTGGAGCTGTCCAGGACGGTGTATGCGTGCTGGTGCGGGACCTCAAAGTTGAAAGGGAAGTGTGCCTCGGCATAATTCAAGCCGTCAAGGCTGGTGAGAGCCCGGAGTGTGTTCTTGGTGGTGTTCTGTGTTGCCACGACGATGAACTCGGACATGGTCGCAAAGTCCTTGACGTCGTCTTGGAGCGCCTGCTTGGTGTCGAAGAAGTCGTTGCTGCCAACAAGAGTCCAGGGATTGTCGTTCTTGTCGTTGTCTTCCCGCTTCCTGGACCTGCAGATGATTTGGTCGTTGTGGCGGAATTTGAAAGAGCTGGATCCGGTAAACTCGCACCGGTCAACATACCGCATGATGGTCTTCCAGTTATCACCGCGATCCTTGGAGAGCGAGGCCTCGTCGTAACAGTTGTCGCCGTCGGTTGTGCACTTCTTGCCGACCCAGATGATCCAATCCCTCTTGTCCGGGTGGAAAGAGAGAGGTGATCTCCGGACCTCGAGGTCCGGCTTCGTAGGCGCCTGGAATTCGTCGAACGTACTACCTCTGTTAATCGTGTATGTGACCTTTCCATCTGGCTTGATGAAAAAAGCCATGTCCTTGAAGAATGTGTGCAGGACGATCCCCCAGTAATCGCTCTTCAGGGCCTCGGGCTCCTTCCAGGTCTTGCCGGCGTCATGGGTGATCATGATCTTGCCATCAGCCCTGGCGATGATGGTTTCGTCGTCGGAAGAGCTTGACTCGCCGCGCTCGAGATAATGCTTCTCGACATCCCTGGAGTTCTGGAAGACGTGCTGTGACTTCTCGACATTTCCGCTGGCGGGAGCCTTGGGTGGGGACTGGGAGTCGCTGCACTCGCGGTCCACGGGGTCGTCCTTCTGCTTTCCAGACGTCCTCTTGCACGTGTTTCCAGGGATCAAACGCCACCCTGACGAGCCCTTGAACTTGTCCCCCGGGCCCGCATTCTTGCACGCTCCGTCTGGTGCGATGACGGGACCCGCGGGCACACATTCCCCATCCTTCTTTCGGAAGTTGTAGTCACATTCAAAATCGTCATCGGTGCAGTCACAGTCGGTCGTCTCAACCGTGACCAGTTGGAATTCCTTCTTCATAAAACATTCGGCGTCCTTCTTTCTGCGCGTGTACTTCTGCTTGTGGCCCATTAGACACGTAGGCTTGCCATCTTTGTCCACCCTGGCCCACCACTCCTCCATGTCCCCGTCTTCGCAGGTACGCTCGTGCAGGCCCTCAAAGTCGATGGAGATGACGTGGTACTTGGGGTTGTCATCGTCGCCGGTCTGACCGGTGAGGATGAACTGGAGACTGGTGGAATCAGGGGTCGTCGTGAGAATCCAGGGCTGAATCTTGAGGCCGTTTGGCAAATCGACGGTCTTCCAGTCCTTTCCGTGGTTGAGCGAGTACTTGAACTCACCGACGTCGGCCTTCTTGGAGTCGTGGATTGCCACCAGAAGGTTACCTTGGTCACCGAACTCGTACTTGTGTGGCCCTTTCGGGCCCTCCAGCCAATGCATGCCGGCATCGTCGGAGATGTACAGCCTGGCATCAGCATAAGGCTTTAGAAATTCCCCGGGGTTCCCGTTCGCCATTATCAAGCCGGGGGCCGGACTCGAGAAGACCCTGCCGACGTTGAGGAGCTGGGTGACGGAGTGCAGATGGATCCTGTCGCCCCCGTCGTGCGTCTGTACATAGTCAAAATTCCGCCCATCATCATGTGTGATCTCGGAGATGATATTCTTCTCGGCGAGGAAGCTCTTTTCGACCTCCTCGTAGTTGTCCACCTTGTTGACCAAGAATATGCCCTGGATCCCGGCAATCTTCTCAAAGTCGACATGGCCCATCATGTTACGATTTGTGTGCTCGATGTTGCGAGTGAAGAAGGTACCGTTGGAGTTGCTTGTGAACATGACGCCCATAGGGTTGGACGGGCGCGTGGTCATGACGTCGACCTGGATGCTGTAATTTGTGCTCTCCAAAACGGTGTAGGCCTCCTGATCGAGGCGGTGGTCCGTTGGGAACATGGCACGGTGCCACTTGAGCGTGTCGTCGGTGACAAACAATGCCATCTCGTCAGTGTTCAGGGATGCGGTTGCGACAAGAAGGAACTTCTTGACGGCAGCGACATTGACAATGCCCTGGACGGGCCTGTTTGTGTCCAAATTCGGCTCGAACTCCTGTATCACGCCCTTCGAGTCCTTGGCAGCGAAGAAATTATCGGAAATGAGCAGGCGGTTGTCCTGTCTCAGCGGGGAGAAGGAGTCCCTGACGGCGCACAGGATGCGCTGCTTGTCCAGGTCGTCCTGGCCGGTTGTGAACAGATCTGAGGACTTGGCCCACCAGCAGCCTGCGGTATTGCCGCGGAGGAACTTGGCGTCGCTTTTGAAGCCGTCGGTTGTGTACATTGCTATCTCGTCACAGAAGATGCTCTGGCAGTCCATGCCATTGAATATAATGCGGTCGGGATCGCTGGCGTGGAAGCTGAAGGCCGGGCCGTGGAACAGGCTCATCTCGGCATCGGTGAAGAAGGACTTCCAGGTCTTTCCGCGGTCGAGGGTCATGTAGTGTGTCACGCCCTCGGTCAGGATATAGGCGCGGTCTTTGCTGAACTCGTGCATGACGAGGTTGAAAGCCTTGCCCTCCGGGATATCGGACACGCGGTCCCATGTCTTGCCGCCGTCGTTGGACTGGTAGACATTCTGGTCGCTGATGTCTTGGAATAGGATTACATCGGACTGGTCGAAGTAGTTGAGGTTCTGAGGGTAGTGTGCGAATTCCTTGACGACGACGTTGGGCTCGTCCTTGGCCTGGACAAGGCCCAGCTGCGTCGTACAGAGGGCGGTCAGCAGCAAGGCGGCAGCCTTGTAAGCTCCCCAGGCCTTCATCATGTCGGCCGGAGCGTTGTGGTAATCATGAAGGAGGGGGAAAGAGAGGTGTTTCCGTCTATCTCGATGTCGATGGGGTGGGAGCAGGGTCGGAGCCGTAGGTTCGAGCTGGGCAAGGTCGATGGTCGGCGATGGAGGTGCGCGGTCAGGAAGGCAGGCAGTACAGACGGTGATGGGGGGAAGACGCTTTGCGATGATGGTTCAGTATGAGTAGGGCGGAAACGATGAGGTGCTGTCAGGTCATGTCAATGGATGATGGGCCTGCTTATGCTAGCCTGGACGATGGGCATGGGTGGCGTCGTCTCGTCTCAGGGCGCCCGAGTTCTGAGGCAAACGGTAAAAGGAATGTGGCATACCGCAGACCGCGGACGTACGTATGCGTGCTTGGTACTGTGCGAACCAAGCTAAGAATAGTGCCAGGTACCTGAGTACCTGCGCAATCGACAGCGACAGCGACAGCGACAGCGACACCAGAGCTCCCCCCAGCCGTGGGCCGGAGGGCCGCTGGCCTGTGCCTTGTGCCTTGGCAAGTTGGGGGCGTATGCCTAGCGCCTTAAACCCTCGCTCGCAGCTCCGAGTGGCCCAAGCCCAGTCCGGCGCACAGGCTCCAGAGCTTGAAACACTCCCCGTCACTAGAGCCACCACGCTGTCCCCACGAGAGCTGCGTCAGACTGGGTAGGGGCCGCCTCTAGCTGACAACGGTTGCACTACACGGTCACGCTCACTCCAGAGTCGATTACACCTAGACGTGGACAGGCGTGGCCCTCTCTCTCCATAGGCTCCGTAAGCTCCGAGGAGCGAGGCAGTGCGTGCAGAGCGCAGAGCGCAGAGCACAGAGCGCGCAGCAAGCATTCCAAGGGTTACCGCGTGAGCTAGACCCAACCAGAGCCAGACATCTTAGCCGCACGCTGGCAGGCCCGGAGTGCGAGTTTGTTTCAACCACGAGCATCAAGTTTCAACGGCGCCCTTTCCCTGTGCGGTGGGGTTGCCTGATGTCACACCCATGGAAATGTCCCGAGTCTCCGGAGCAGAGAACCCGGCTTCCCCCACGCCCTCGAGGGACCTTGAGTGAGCCTCATCTCTCAGATCTACCCCAACTGTCTGCTCGCCGTTGACGACATCTCGTCTGCGGCGCGCATGTATCAGATCGAATGCACATGGCAATAGTGTGCATGAGGTGAGAAACAGCTTGATAACACAATACATGTCACTGGTGCTAAACGCCCTGTGCAGAGTCCCAATCCAAATGTTGTGTGTATTTAAACGAGACGCGTCTGATAAAGGTAGTCTTTTATTCTTCCTCAGGAAACGGCGTCAACGGCGGTGAATCGGACTGGCAGACAGGCGGCTTTGCCCACGAAGCTTTACAAAGGAAAAAGAAAGAATTGACAGCTTGATTTCCGCTCTGGCGACGTAGGCTAAGTGGATTTGCTCAAAGATCCGAATCTGGCCCCCTTGGAGAGAACGGCCCCTTTGCAGGTACAGGTTCAGCCCATCCGCCATGCATCGTCTCTTTTGCATCCGACCTATCCTGCCATCAATCAGACACGCCCCCCCCCCCAGCTCCTGCCAACCCCAATCTCCCTTTTGAGGCCGGCGCCTCCAGGCTGTTGCTGCCCGGTTTGGAAAGACCTGGCAAGCCATTGGTTCGCTCCACCCACCACCAATATATCCAAAGTTGACAACCATATCGCCAAAGAGTCTGAATAAATAAAAGCCACTCCACATACATCCATGGTGTCTGGACAAGATGGCCGCAGTGGTTCGGCCCAAGGTGTCTGCGGAGTACCAGTCGACATGTTGCACTGCCGTTCGCCGTCTGGTCGCGTGTATAGTTGCCTTCAAGGCTCGAATCCGTAAAGGGACTCGCCTCTAATTATTGGTCGGGTTGCGATTCGTGTCCCGAGTGCGACTGGACGGCAGGGTTGTCGACACCGTTTCCTTTAGAAATAATACAATAGCAATTATGTGCACATATAAGTATAGTAAGCGGTCCGGGCCTCAGGTGCCCACCACGACCCCCCGGTGCTGGGGGAGAAAGACCGGGACCGAGACTGCGGAATCCGCCGTCTCTCGAGGTATCAAGTAGAAATTGACGCTGAACAGGAAATCGCGAGAAGGCGTATCATCATGGCATGGCGCTTAGTTGGAAAGAGTCACGAAGATGGTGCCACCGGCTTGTGCAGCGACCTGGAACAACAAAAGTCAGTCATATTTCAACGCGGGGAAGCTCAGGTGAGGTGACATACCGTGCAGCCGTTGCCGTTGCTAGGGCTGAAGGAGTTGGACTCGTACGAGTAGGTGCACTTCTGGCTGACGTCGCCGCTCAGCTCGATGTTGAAGTCCAGGGGCGTGTTGCTGGTGGGCGTGTTGTGGAAGATGGACAGGAAGGTTGTGCCCTCGTCGTTGACGCTAGTGCCCAGGTTGACACCGGCCCAGTTGCCAGCATTCTTGGAGTAGGGGTCAGGGCTGACCCACTGGCAAGCAATGTCCTTGTCCAGGCCCTTGAGGTTGACGTAGTACTGAGCAGAGGTCGAGGCGCCGCCCCAGACGTAGGACTGGTTCTGGTACGGGTTGTAGAGGTTGTAGGTGGCACCACCCTCAACGACGTTGGACAGGATCATGTCCTCCTTGCCAGGGTAAGAGGTCTTGCAGAGGGACACCTTGTCGCCCAGCTTGTTGACAATCTTGACGTTGCCAGCACCCTTCTGGCAGAGCTTCTTGGTGCTGTCAGGGCGGGTGAGGTAGAGCTTGCTGTCGAGGCCGCACCAGAGCCCACCGATGGACTGTCCCGTGGCGCCTTGGGCGCCCTCGGGCCACTGAGCCATGTCGTAGCCCTCAGGGCACTGGTAGGTGCCGAACATGCCGGGCTTCAGGCTACCGTCAGGGGCCGAGTAGCTGGAGATGGCCTTGGTGGAGCCCACCGTGAAGGCGCTGGTGCCAACGTCCAGGAGACCACCCCATCCAGAGTGATCGACCTGGGTGACGGCGACGGCACCGTACTCGGTGGGCAGCGTGCTGCAGTCGATCTCTCCATCGGGGAAGTCGGCGTCGATGCCGGACGCGCCCGAAGAGAACGAGCTCGGAGTGGCCTTGGGGGCGGCCGAGGACGACTCGGGCGCGGCGGAACTGCTGGAGGGGGTGGCGACCTTGTTGACCTTGGCCTCGAAGAACTCGCCAGCGGCAGCCGAAGTTGACTTGGCAGCCGAAGTGGAGGACTGGCTCGGGGTCGGTGTCGGCGTCGGCGTCGGCGTGACAAAGGTGGGCTCCGACTCTCCGACAATCTCGCACAGCTTGTCCCTCAGACAGTCCTCGGCCTCCTCGGGGGTGATTGACTCGCCGCCTAGCACGTAGGCCGTCTCGAGGGGGGTCTCGTAGACCACGACCACATCGCGCTCGTTCAGGACGGGTGAGGGCCCACGCTGCTTGAGCTCGACCACGTGAGGGGCCTGATCGTTCTTCTTGGCGTGCTGGTGACGGTGGTGGTGAGCATGGGGCTGGGCGGTGACGCCAGCAGCCAGAGATGCCGCAATGGCAATGTTGAGAGCTCCCTTCATTTTTGAGTTCTGAGTCAAGATTTCCTGAGAATGTCTGATAATCCTTTGACGTGTGAGAGCTAGACAGCCCATGTCAGCATGCGTCCTGAACATAAAAAATCGACATGGTCCCTGCGACAGGACCGCAATTGCCCTGTGGGATGGTCCCAAAGCGATAGGGGTGGATTGCGGGCCCTGCCGTGGTCACTCCAGCGCACAGTAGCGAGGGCCCCTCGAGCCTCGATCACGTATTGCTCTCTCTCTCTCTCTCTCCCCCTCGATACATATACACACAATGGGCAGGGATTGGCTCACTTTTTTTTTTTTTTTTAGATGAAACGACGTTTGATGAGGTTGCGAATTTGGGTACCTATTCGAAATGGATCGAGCAGGGCGAGTTGCTGGGAATTAACGAACGAACGGACGACGAGACGAGGCGAGATGTAGAGTCGAGTTAGTCCGCGGGTTCCAAAAGAATGTGGTAGAGAGCAATGACTCTCTGTTGGACGGAGGAAGCGACGCGATGCCGTGGGACCAGAAGGGTGAGGAGTCTCGCGGGGAAGGCAGTGGACACTTGAACGAGAGGGACCGGCGAGGATTATGAGAGGAACCTGTGGGAGTGACAGGGGTCTGGAAAGGGGAGCGGCGCAAAAGAGGGAGCGGCAGCGTGGCCTGGGGAGCCGTGTGGGCGTGAGAGGGCTCTGGCGGGCGCGTGGTGCGTTGTGGGCGAAGGAGCAAAAGCTGGAAATGAGAGATGGAGCCAGGACGGGAGATTATCCAGAAGGTCGACAGGCCAGGGGTCTCGTGGCTGTCAACGGGATGGTGATATGGGGGTGGGCCTTGTTGCACGCGAAATTAAATTAGTCCAGGGGAGGGTCAGACCAGACTAGGAGATGGGCAACGCCGATTGACTTTTGGCAGCAGGGCCCGACTACAACGACTGCGACAGCTGCGACAGCTACGACGACTTGCAACGACCCCGGCGCAAGAGAGAACAGACACGAGGGCCAAGCTTCTGAGCGCAAACCCCCTCTGCCCGGCGCACACGGCCACACGGCCACACGAATGCGACGGTGCCGTCGAGGCCAGGGTGCGGCCCAGGGGCCAGAGTGCAGATCCGGCCTGCGACCAGTACAATCAGGGCAGTTCAGGATGGGACCTACCGGCTCAGAGACCTAAAAAGGGCTTGGGTATGGTCGCAGAGAGGACTCGTGCGAGGAGGCGCAGCTGGACTGACTGGTCGACGTCGATGTCCCTTCGGAGAAGGTGGTGGTGGAGGGGGGGGGGGCTCTCTGTATAGCACCGCCGGCCGTGGAGCGCTGGCGATGCTCGGTTCTACTCTTTATTGCTCTTGCAGCTGCGGAGACGCGACGGATGATCATACACACTCGATGGCTGTGGAGGAGCGAGAGCGAGGAAGAGATAATAAGGGCGAGAGAGTAAGGAGGGCGGCGGCGGCAGCCATGATGAACATGTATCCACGGTGGCACCGTCTCTTTGTTGGGCGATCAGTTGCCGCATTGAAGGGCGTGGCAGGCGGTGCCGCGATGGCTGGGCCCAGTGGGCAAGAGTGCTTTGTCCCTTTCTTGACCCATCGTCAAATCTCAGGCCGCCTCTGCCATCTCGCCATGCTCTCGCGGGAGCTGCTGGTGTTGGTGTTGGTGTCGTGTCCATCCCTTGATTTAGAGCTGATGTCGGCTGACCCCCTCCCTTGCTCAGATCGACCAAGACGCTCTGCATGGGCAAATGGGGCCACCACACCAACTTGGACCCCGGCGCCTGGCCCTGCGCGGCGTACCTGACTTAGTCCCCTTTGGGATCCCCAAATTTCCCGGGCCAAGCCAAGCATTTGGGAGGGCGGCTGGTATTGGCCAGCCTGCCAGCGTCGAGGGGCTGGATGGTCCCATTTCGTGGTACTAGACATTGGCAACCATCCAGCCATCGTAGCCTGCATCTGGGAGAGGGCCCAAGCAGCGACTTGACCTCTTCTCTTCATCTGCACTGGCCGTCCAGCCGCCGTGCCGTGCTCCAGACAACACATCACCTGCGTACTTTTGCCGTACCGGCTCAGCCCTGCTGACAACCGCCAACTCGCCCGGGTATCCAAGAAAAGAACCCCAATTTAAAAATCCCCATTGATGCAAAGTTCACCGGCAACGTCATATGCCATGCCCATCTAAGGCCTTTGGAAGAACACTTGGAACATCTGGGACTGATTCTAACCGGCTTCTGTCGAGGTGCAACCTTGCAGCTTGGCCCGGGTCCTGTCCTGGCAACGACAGAAAGACATGACCCATCCTGCCGTTGTTGTTTCAATTGTGTACTGGTTGCTTGCGTATAACCCATCTATCTATATGTCAATGTTCGTACGTAAACTTGTACCATGTAACCGCAGCAGGATTCTTGTGTGTATGCACAGGCTCTGGGGGATGACCATTCTAAGCCCTCCCTCCCCGCGATCTGATCGACGAAATGAGGACCAATAATTCTCCTAGTTGTTCTCCCTAATCTGCCAACTCATTGCGATGGCCCAGGGCCGCGCGACAATCGCACCATCTCTTTTGGGCGTCGGCCGCTGGTTGATGCTCTCTGCAGTCGCCACGGAAGTGGGGTCATGATATCCGCGGGCCCAGGATTCGCAGCAAGCCCTCGTGCTTCTCATTTCCGCTGCTTGCAATCCGCAGTAATGAGTCCACCTCGATCGCCGGGGCGACTTTGGCGAGTCTTGTCCTGGCTGCATAAGCAGAGCAGGCTCCTGGCCGTTGCAGCCTGCGGTTCCCAAAGAAGAAGTGCCCCAGCTGTGAAACAGGCAATATCTGATGTTGATCAATAAATCCGGTCGTATGTTGACCCCAAGACTCTCATTTTGCGTCGCCCGACCGTTATACCTCTGCTGCCGTAATGAGCCCGGCGATGTGGACCCGTCCGGTCGGCCTCCTTCTCCTTTGGTGCAGCTGCTTTTCCTCCCCTCTCTAGCTCAGAGTCGACCACTCCTTGCCGGCGACGCAGCAGGCGGCGGACGTATGTAGCTGAGGCCTGGCAGGCTGTCGTAAGCAGAGTACGCGCGGTCTCTTATGCCTATTGTGTCTTTCTTGTTGCCATTGTGGCCATCTCAACTTCCACTGTCCGTCACAATCTGTCTGCGCCATCGGCTGAGACCGATCGGGGTTCATCTGAACAAACATGGCTATCCTCGCCTCCGCCCGGCCCTCAGGTGTGGGAATACGCTGCCGAGGAGCAGAGCCTGAGAGCTCGGGAGGTACCCGGAGGCCAATCCACACGAGAGATGCAACGCTGGGCTCTTTGCGGGCTAATAATACCTTACGTGCGTGTTCCTAGAAACCCGCTGAGGAAACGGCTACCTGCGTCTTCTCAGGTGTGAAGCCGAACATGACCGACGCCGACATTGGCGCCCCATTACCATTCTGTGCGACGGCACTGAGCAGAGTAGGGAAATTTGGAGTCTCAAGGGCGCCGAAAGAACATTTCCTGGCAAGACTTCTCTCTGAGCAGCAGCAGCAGCAGCAGCAGCACCCCCGGAGAACCCGGTTCGCGCTTGGCGCCTCGCCGCTTGCCGACCGTGGCCTCGACACCCCCTAATGCCACCGGGCCCACCCGCACGGAAGGGCAGTGCCCCAGCTACTGCATGGTCCGGCCCCCGGAACGTTGGGTCACGACTGCTCGGCACAGAGAGAATGCGAGTGATGTGGATCGCGCCTGTGTGCACAAGCCTTATGCCGCCACCACCGGGCGATGCCACACGGGCCTCCTCGACCGGTCCGGCCCCAAGCCTTGGCCAGCTCAGGAATGGACCGCGACTCTAGAATCGGGGCGGTGCGTCTTCCTCAAGGATCTTCTGGAATATTGTCTGTCTTGCCCGCTGTCCTCCTGGCCGCAGTGATCTAGAGGAGACATTGGATGCGAGGAGAGAGGGAGGGAAGAGAGCGAGGCTTTTTACATATGAGCGTGCCATCATCCATTGCAGCGCCGGGGAGGTTAGGAGGCCCACGACGTCGTGCATCTCCCCCTCCGCCACCTTGTGCGGTATTGGCGAATGCGCCGCCGGGTCGGGCGCTCTAGAACTCGGATAGGTATGTCTCCTGCCACCTTGCGACCGCGACCTTGAGCCAAGCGTGGTGCGGCCGACGCCATCTCCTTCCGATTCCCTGCGCGTTGACGAGTCAGTCTCAGATATCGTGAGCGACCGCTTCAAAGACCAACTTACCTAGCTGGCTAGCCTGGCCTTGCCTGACCTGGACTGGCTTGCTGAGGTGGTGAATGGGCAAGGAGCAGGGCGCAAACTTTGGGTAACAACCTAGGTGTTCAGGTTCCGCGATGGCTCGGTCATATATGTGCTGGGGTCTCAGCGACACCCTCGAGCCACACAGCACAGCGGGCGCGGCCGGGCGATGTGCTCGACGGTCTGTTAGTATGCAGACGTCACCTTCGCAGGCCCCCGGCGGAATCTGTCTTTGAGCATCACCCGCTTTGTTGCGTCTCACTGCACGACGGCGAGCAGGTGAAGCGTGTGGATGGTGAGGGAGTCAAGAGGGAACTGTCATGACAGCCTGTGTAGCACCCGAAGGCGGGTAAGCAAGCACACGCAGGCACCAGTGGGCCGTTCGTTCTTGGTTTGACCTGGGCTCGGATTTGCTATTGTGCGGCAGCATTCTTGCTCCATACAAGTGTTTGTTTAATACACGAATTCCTTCTTGGTCAACAGGAATAGACCGATGCAAGTTCCAGGACTTCACTGCTCGCGCAAAAAGAGAGAAAAGCCTCCGCCGCCCGCGCCTCCGTCCGTTCTAAAATGCCGTGTTCGTGAACTCCCCATAATACAGAACCATAGAACGCCAGACAATGCAGAAAAAGCACTCGTACCCAGCAGCAATGATATCTTCCAAAACTTGATGCGGTGGTTGCTTCGAAGGAAGGGGTGAATGCAGAATACTGAGTCGCAAATCAATGTTCGGCCGCTACACATTAATAACCATCGCCGCTTCCTGTCGTGGATTTCGGCATCGACCGAAATTTGGTGCAAATGCGGGGTGAGAACTTTTGAGGCGCCAACATCAAGTTCGCTCCTCGCTCCTCGCTCTGGCTTTAGACTGCGGTAGGCCCCGCCAACTCAGATGCCAGCTCGCTCTCTCTAGAGGTCCAACGGAAATCAACGCTCATGGGCCATGTCTTCGCAAACCAGTTCCGGAGCCCCTCGCAGCCGTCAACCTCGTCCGTGGGCCGTGAGGATCTCCCCTGGGGCTGATGAAGCCCACAGTGTGCCGAGGACTTCTAGCCCATGCGCCGCAGGTTCTCTACCCCCAGGCTGGGCACCTCGACCTCTTGCAACCCACAGACGCCCTCGTCGCGCCGCCTCTCCACAAACGAGTTGCACTCGTTGACGACGATGCCCCACTCGGCCAGCGCGCGACCCGTGTACGTCGCTCGCTGCCGCAAGAAGCCAGTGGGCTCCACGGGCTGCACGACCTGCCGTTCGACTTCGGATCTGCCCCGCGGGACCTCGAGTCGCTCGCTCTCGTCGGATGCCGCGCTCTTCGTCGACTTGTCATTATTAGATTCGATGCTGGTCACTCGCTCAATCGGTGGCAGGTTGGGAACCACGGCAGAAACGCTGCCGTGCTCCTTGTCTTCGGCTTCCTCCTCGGCCCCGAGGGACGCAGCATTGCGGGCCTCGTTTATCAAGCCGCCCTGAGACAGCCCCGAGTACATCCTCTCGGGAGGGGGCCTGCCTGCAGCTGGCGGCGGCGGGCTGTCGCTTCGTCCGCCGGTCGATGCCGCCCGCGCGCTAACTCTTGCCTGAGCTGGAGCCGGAAGACGCGGCCTCGTCAGCACGCGCTCACGCGGGAGCATCGACAGCAAGCTTCCGGCGTGGCCCATCATGTCCGGCGCCGGGTTCCACGGGAGAGCTCCTAGAGTAAACTTGAAGACGAACTGCGTCGACTCGTAGACCGGACTCGATCCGGTCGAAGAGGCATCGGATTCAGGCACCGAGCCCTTGGGCGGAGTCGGTGGCCCGGACCGTGCTGTTGCTGTGGCACGCCGTGCGACTTCGAGCTCATCCGCTGAGTTGTTTCGCCTAGGCGCGTTCGCAGTGGCAGAGCCTCCAGGGGCACTTGTCGATGCGAAGCTCAACATCTTGCCGAAGATGGACCACCTCCTCTTCGACGTGCCCTCGCCGTGCTCGTTCGGGTTGTCGCTGCTGTCACTCGACCCTGGGGTGCTGTAGTCAACCCCTCCAAAGCCTAAAGTGCCGTTCATCGTGTCGAAGCCAGCTTGTAACAAGCCAGTCTGGGGAGGCGTCATTTCCATGCGGATTATCATGAATCGTTTGCCAGGCTGCGGGTGTGCTGGGGCTGTCGAAGGGGGCAGCTTGTTCGACGATTCGGCGTTCTCCTTCAGCCAGAGATAGTGCGACCACGCTGTCTTGAGCCGTTCGGAAACAAGTATGAATATTTTCCTGCATGTGGGTGATTAGTCTGGGACTCAGTCGAAGCATTGGCACGAGACGGACTCACATATCCAACTCGTTAGCACTCCCTTGGTCGCGACATATCCTCCAACACAGCAGACGCATGAAGTATGCGCGGACCATCGGCGTGTAGTTATTAAAGAACTTGTCGAAAACCTCCTCAGTGAGTAACCAACCAATGCACAGCTTCTCCTTCCTGGAGGGGTCGGCGGCGAGGACGTCCCATGCCGAGTACAGGAACGAGAGGATCCGAATCTCCGACATTGTGCTGTTGGATTCAAAAAGAATCCTGTGGAAGACATCGAGCCAGAAATTCCAATCTATGTGGTCCATGGCGACAGCCGCCTCCTCTGGCCGGCCTTTGATACTGGGGTCGCTATATCCAGCGTAGGCGTCGAATGCCTGCAAAACTTCTTGTAAAAAGTCGACGAGCACGAGGACTGGGGCCTGCTTGAAGACCGGGGTCTTCTTGGTCGCCGCTTTCAGGATGCCCATGAACGCCGTGGCAAAGGTCTGCCTGGCGCCGGATTCCAAACCCCCCACCGAGTTGTCTCCAAGCATATCCTTTAGCAAGACGATCAGCCGGTTCTCGTCCATGCCCCTTAAAAGGTTGCTGGGCGGCAACTGCGCCAACGCGGCGGCCATGGCATCGGCACCATTTGCCGAGTCCAGTACGTTCGGTGCCATCATATTGTCGAATGCCGCCTGGCGGTGGTGGATGGTCGTATCCAGCACACTTAGGAGCTGTGCGTGTATGAGCGCGTACGCCGGCGCACGTGCCTTCTCAAACAACGGCAAATTCATGGGCATAAAGTCTTCTGCAAGTATGTAGTAATACTTGCAGAAGATGAAGAAGAGATCCGTGTCACCGCCGCGCCACCTGGAAATCCATGGACCATGCCAGGGGATTTTGGCGGCCACCAGAGATAACTTGGTAGTCAATCTCAAGTTATCCGTCATTGTCTTGACGGAAGTCCAGCCCAGCTTGTGTAACGTCGAAGGGAACAAAGAGACGATGTCCTCGCTTTCACCTTTGCTTCTCCTAGGCAAATTGAACTCGTCTGCGACTCGTCTCAATAAATCCGGTGTAAGACCCCACAGGCGGACAAGCACCTCCGCGATCCCAGGGATGAAGAAGAACGCATATGCACAAGCCTTGCCACAGAAAGTGACCAGCGAGACGGGAGCGTGCCTGCTGGACATCTTCTCAACAACAATCGACATTTGCGTCAGCAGGTTGTTGACGAACATGGTCCGGACGTTGTGCTCAGCGGACTCGGCAATGAAATCCATCGAGTCTTTGGTGCCGGAGCGGCCGCGTACAACCTCGCGCGGAGATCGGTCCTTGAGAGGGCGGAAGGCAGGCGTACTCAGCCTCCACTCAGGCCGCATCATGATCAAGGTGATAAGCTCCAGGAGCCCTGGACGGTCGACTCCCGCCACGGGCTGCATGGCGGTGCTCGAGCTGTTCGCCTGGATGGCTGCGAAGCTCATGGCAGGGCCGCCGGCATTCTTGATAGCAGAGCCGTCGAGCAGGTCGAGCAAGCCGTTCCACCACTTGTGCAAGATTGTCGCCCGCCTGTCGATGTCCTCGGGAGACAGCAGGTTGTTGTCCTTGTTGGAGGTGTGGTTGCCGTGGTTGCGTAAAAATGGTATCAGGGTGTTCCTGGCAACAAGGACCCTCTGAGCCGTGGACGACTTACCCAGGAATATGGAGAATTCCGAGTCGAGCCGCCGGAAGGCCACGAACAAGGGATCGCGTGGGGGTTGCGACCTCTGTGCCATCGTCTCCGCATTCGGTGAGGGTTCTGTTATAGCAGTGCTGCCGGTGCCACCGCTGCTGGTGTCCGACGTCGAGGACAGCGCCGTCTGCGACGACAGCCGCGGATTTAGCTTCTCAGGTGTGCCCAAAGATGCCGCTGGTGAAACAGTATCACTTTTGGGAGCCTGCCCCTTGGAAGGCACAACCAGGTGGGTGCCATCTTTTGGTATATCCTGCGGCGGCTTCTGCTTTATTTTTCCAAAGTAAACGCTGGCCCTGTTCAGGGCACGGCTGGCGCTACTCAGCGAATCTGATGACTTGCTCCGCTCGCTTCCGCTGGGGCTGCTGGCTGTGAGACGGCGTCGGCTAAGCTTGTTGGGCGACAAGAGTGACGCGTCTTTCTTTGGCGGCTCGGCCTCAACTGCCGCATCATCGCCTCTCGACGATGCCTTTCGTTCTCCATCTGCCTTGGGCGAGGGCGACCTGGAAGACGCGATCCAGGACTTGCGGGCGAAATCGGCGAACGAGGACGACCTATCTCTGGTCGTGAGGAACTTTGGCGTCTCATTCTTGTCGGTCTTTTCGGTCTTTTCAGTTTTTTCGGCGGGCTTGCCAGCTTCTTTGTCGTCCTTTACCCTCTCATTATCGTCGGGCTTCCTTGGCTTCTTCAGCACCGAGGACTTTTCGGTTCCGTCTGCTGACTTGCTCGGTAGCCATGACCGTGGGCGGTCTGCAATCGACTTGGACCGGCTCGACTTGGTCGTGGCGGCCTTCGGAACAGCCATAGGCTCCAGAAGCTTGGTTGGCCAGCGCGGGCTTACTGCCTCGTCATCCGGCTTGAGCTCCTGGGGCTTGGGCAACTTGGACTCGAAGGGCAGATGTGTCTCGACGTCTGAGCCGAAGTCGAAGGAAGGCAGCTCGAAGGTTCGAGTGGCCGGCTCGGGCTTGGGGTCAGCCTGGGCAGAGGCGGCTTTGCTGAAACCGTGGTCGAACTCGTTTGGGGAGCTGATACTCAGCGAGGACTTTGTCAGCGGGGCTGCATCGAGGAAGAGATCTGGCGAGGAATGAGAGCGGTGGATCAGGCTGGGCTTGACAGCCGGAGCGGCCGTGGTCAGCGTTGACCCGTTCATCTCATTGCCAAAGTCATGAGAGCTGTCAAGCAGCCGGGTGGATCTTAATCAAAACGCAAGACACTCGCGCACTGGATCAACTGACAGGACAGCTCTCCTCTCTAACGAAGCAGGTCGGGTCTCGGTTCAACAGCCGAAGCTGTAGGGAGGGGAATAAGAGGAGCGGATGGAGACGGGCCCGCGGATGCAGTGACGATGGGACAGGATTGGTCTTGTCTGCCGCCGTTTGGGGGTTGGGAAAAGTACAAGAGAGTCCACCGCCCATTCACCTCACGTCCCCGTACCGGACCGCCGCAGTGAGTCTGTTCGGGCTCTGGCCGGCAGAGGCGGGCGAGGCGAACACAGTGTAATCTCGTCTCCAACGAAGCGGTACGCTCAAGGTTACAATAGTGCGGCCGAGGAAGGACGGGCAGGCTGTCCGAGCAGCGATATTGGCACCTGGTTCCGGAGTAGCTGGCAGACGGTGCTCTGGTGGCGGCGGAGGAGGCTGATCGAGAGGTCTGATCAAAGACTTCGGGGCGCGGAGGAGGGATGGAAGGAATACGATGTGCGCTGGGTAGGGTGGAGGCTTGGAAGGAGTAGTGTGGGCTAGATAGAATACAGGCTGTGAGGTGGGATTGATTGGTCTGCCCCGGCAGACCGAAAACGAACACCGTCCACTCTGTCTGTCTGTATCTCTCTGCCTCGCTCACTCGCTCGGAAGCGCTTGGTGGGTGGATCCAAGACACGGACACGCCACAGCCAGGGGGGCCCAGTCCAGGGCCCGGGGGGGGGGTCTCTGTCACGAAACAAACCGGAGTGCTGGAGATTGGCGTTTCGACTGTCGGTGGTATGATGTGACTTCGCCGGCCAGGGAGTCTAGGAATGCGGGCAGAATGGCATCCTCGGCCCTGCAGGGAAGGTTTGCAAATACAATCTGAGAGGCCGTGCTAGCCCAGGCATGCTTCCCCCAAGCGATCCCCCAAGTGCCGGATAGTAGTAGATGGGTTGACGTAGTCTATGAGGTTTTGGGGTAGGGTAACTGCTAAGTCTGCTAGGCCTATTGGGCGCGTCGAACATGCGCGAACATGCGCGAACATGGGTTTTGCTTGGGGGTATAAGACGAGAGGGCTATTGCAGAAATCCGCCCCTGCGGCGATAGGGCCAGGGAATCGATCGAAAACCTGAAAGTTTGGTACAAGCTCCAACAACGAGACAACAAAGCGGTGCAGGGGTCAGTCGCAACGAGGAGGCAAGAGGAGGGGGGCCAAATTGCGCGCGGCCAACTATTGATGGGTTGATTAGCGGGCCGTTTGGACGCATCTCTCTGTCTGTCAGTCAGTTCAATCACTTAGTCAGTCACGTCGTTCAATAAGGCTTTCTGGCGTTGCATGTGCGCATGAGGTTGTACGCGGGCACGGCATGCAAGCCTCAATATGCCGCTGTGTCATCGTTTTGCCAACTGCCAACCGCATGAGAAGGGCTCGGCTGGGGAGGAGAACGTGGCCGAGCTGGGCCATTTGCAGCTGATCGACGACCGACACGAGCTCGCCTGCCTCTGTGCCGCTGATGACCGTCCAGTCATTCGTGATCGTTGCTTTCGCCTCTTCCTTCGACAGTGTGTGTCTCAATCTGGCGCCCGGGGGGGAGGGGGGTTGACGATCGTTGACCCGACTAGACAGACGACAATTGTCCTTGTACATGCTACATACAGCCACGGCAGTAGGCTGGGCGGCTTGTGGCCTTGGCGAGGATTTCTGATGCAGCACGGATCTTCCCAGACTATTATTCGAGGACAGGCGCACACACATCTGCTCATTGGTCCCAAGTGTCGTTTCTCCTCTTGGGATGAGTGAGGGGAACGCCGGTGGGTACTGTAGCATTGGCTCATTCATTTCATTGTCTGGCTGCAACTCCTCGAGGGTGGAACGGACAGACCCTGTCGTTGAATGGCCGTGGCACGGGGCATCGAACAGCACACAGACGCACCGTGAGGCGCGGGCCACACAGAGCGCACATGGCTGCGGTGTGGTGTGTGGTTGTGCGTGTGCTGTGTGCTGTGTGCTGTGTGCTGTGTGCTGTGTGCTGTGTGCTGTGTGCTGTGTGCCCTTGTGCCGTGCTGGCCGTCTGTCTGTTCTGTCCACCTTGGTCAACATAGGCTCACTCGCCTCCTTGCCCAGGAGGAAAAGAGACAGGCGGTCAGGCGGTCAGGCGGTCAAGCGGGAATAAGGCACGGGCACCTTCTAAAGCCGTGGCAGTGAGACCGACAGGCGCCCCCGTCTTGTCTGCGAGGCGTTCTCTGCCTGTTTGAAAAGAGAGGGGGGGAAAAAGGGCCGTCAGCTAATGTTACATCCGTGGACCGGAGCATGGGTAAATTCGCCAGAGTTAAAATTGGAGACTTGGTCGCCTAAGGTGTTCGACGAGGGTTCCTCCTGTTCTATTTCCATGGGCGGCGCGGCGCGGCGAGGGAGGACAAAAACAAAGAAGAAAGGGCCGGGGTGGATGAAGCGGGCGGGTAAGCTGTGTGAGAGGTGACAAGGTGACAAGGGGGGACCTGGAACGCTTAGGATCCGCCGGGATTTTCTCACTGTGCACTTGGTTGCTGGTGGGACATGCCACAAAGCATTGTACAAGCCACTGACGCCTCGAATTATACTATCACTTGCATGAGGCTTAGTGTGGCACATTGAAATGACGTTGCCTTGGCCCTTGGATGATGGATCCAGTGCACAGGCGGCTCAAGCCTTTTGCCGTCCACGACAACAAGAGCTCGGAGAAGCTCCTTCGCAGTCGGGACGGAGGACGGGACGGGTCTCGTTCCTTGGGAGTCCTGCTCGGTAATCGATCGAGCACTGGGCTCCAGCTCGTCCCTGCGAATCGTGTTTCGCGTACGGCTGGGCGGGGCCGGTATGGTGGTATCGGTGGTATCGCGGCAGCCGCCCTGGTTGCAATTTGAAGGGCTTGTGTTGTGCATGCACCGCAGATCAAACCAACTTTTTATCTATTTTTTTTTTTTGCTTCAGCCCAGCCACAAAAGCTGCCCGTGAGCGGCTCCTGTCCCTTTTCTGCCCGTCGTATGCACCTGTACCGAGTACAATACATGGGGCTCGATCCGGGTAGTCTATGTCTTGTTTCCGTACTGGACAGTTCGAGTATATAGACATCTACATTTTGACTCTCGGGTCCGATGGCCGCAAGTGTCTGCACCGCACTGCACATCCCATCTGTGCCGTCTCGTGACCTGATATAGAGCGATTGGGTTTCGGCCTGCGCGAAGGCGAAATCTAATTTGTTCATTTCGAAACACCATCATCATTCAGTCATGGCCCAGGTCTGGCCCTCCTCCAAGGCGAGGTGAGGCCGGTGCGGACAGGACTGCAGCCTACTGACTGACAAGAGACCGGCTGGAAGTACGCCTTATTTCGGAGAGATATTCAGGGGCTGCTCTCGGGTAGAGCCCTATTTCCCGGAGAACAGGTGAACGGCTTCCCATTCGACAGGGGTCTGCTCTCATGGAAGAGGTATGCAGCAGTTCGTGACAGCCCGTCTCATCTCTGCCCCGACAGCCCATGCCGGCCCTTACCCCACCTTGATGGCATCGCACCCTAACGTGTTTTTTTCTTCTTCTATCTATATAAGAATTGCGTGTCTGACCCGTCAGTTCTCTCCGTGTGATGGCAGATGGGCACGTTGATCTACTGCGCATCTCTCACCGATCAGTGGAACTGACAGCGGCTTGCTGGGCCGAGAGTTCCGCACTCGCGCCCCACTGGCGATGGACGACTCAAGGAGAATGGGCTCTTGGGTTTAGAATTTCGTGGTCATTTCTTCAGCCCATTTTGTGCCTTCGGGAGTGTGCTTAGCGATAATAGCTCGTCAGTAAGTGAGAGATTGCAACAAACACGGAGGTAGCCATCGCTCCGAACCACAGAGCGAGAGTCATGCATGTGGAGAGTTGGTCCACTCAAAGCTTGAACTCTGGCTGTCATGGTCTATCGTGTGTCTGCCTAGTGATTTTGAGTTCTGTGCAGTGCATAGACAGCTTGTTCACTCATGTCCCGGCTGGTAGACACTGGACTCGGGAGTCTATGCTCCCATCTTGCCCATCCGTGCCTCAGCCCGCGAACAAAACTCGCCAAAGAATCCCTCAGGGTCATCTCCTCTCCACTGCTTCAGAGCGGTGCACAACCGCCGAGCATCGTTCCCGGTGCGCGTACCTCCCTTGAGTAAGACGCTCGCTGCTAAACTAGCCCGACATAACGTACAAAGATCTGTTTACGAAGGCGGCTCGGTAGGTGGGTAGGTAGGTAGGTAGGTAGGAGTAAGTAAGTTGTAAGATAGGACATCAAGGGCTTCACACATCTTTAGGAACCCATCCAACAAAGCACCGTTGATTCTGGGCGTACCGGTCCGACGGGCAGCAGTATAAGCTGCCAATTCACTGAAAACCACAAGCTGATGCAAAAGGATTCACTTGTAGCGGCTGTCTTGAACCTTCCTTGGTCTCACCAACGACATTTCAGTGACCACAAAATCCCCGATGATTCATTTGAATAGTGACACGGTTGATCTCTCCCAAGCCAGACGTCAAAGGCCACCCTCTAAGCAGGGTACGCAGGACCATCGTGGGCTTTGGACAAACAGACTTGACTTGTCTGTTACTACATCGACAGTCGCGCCTTCCATGTGCGAGCAAGGTGCATCGCGGTTGCTTCTACAGCACCATGCCTTCCGCTGTCTTCCAAGTACGTTCAATGTGCTCGAAGTACAGAAAACACGAGTTTCAAGCCACGACGCACCTCACCATCAATTTTCATATTCTGCTCATAGTCACGTCAAATCGTTTCGCATACATCACAACGCATTCAGTACAAACCACAACATGCCGGTCCTCGTCACGGCTCTGCGAGGCTTCAAAGTTCGCCCAGACACTCTCGACAGGTACCTTAACATACACAGCCCTTGTGAGGACACGAAAGGAGGTACGAGGCCTCCGAAGTACCAGTTTGACAGTACGGGAGCCCCATCCGACTCGGCCTCGAACGTACTGCGCTGGAGGGCAGCCACCTTGGGTGGGGACATAGTGGACAGCAATGACATTCTCATTGTCCTCCCGTTTGTCAATCCTCACAGACACTCACCCTGGGTTTACGTGGCATACAGCTACGCCTTCGTTTATTCGCAGGTCCTCATCACGACCAACAGCCTCCCAGATCGCGTGCCAATAGGGGTTGAAGAGCTCAGACGGGACATATTGAAGGGGTGCACGTCTAGCTCAGAAACTAGGGATGAGGGCTTGATGGGCTTCTACATCGTTCGTACGGACGGTCAGCCATAGTAGCCAATGTCGGCGGAGTTGAGAAACCGTCTACAAGTAAGGCCAGGCTGCTTCTACATGCCTGCTTGCCCTTGGCTGAAGTTTTCGACTAGCGTGCTGAACAAGTACTGAAACAACTTCCTCTTCCTTGCATTTTGTGCGATGACACCTTTGTGGACTTGATATCAAGGTACCATCATTACGAGGCTGTCCATGACTCGGAGGGATACAAAACGATGAACGAAGACGCTCTGCCAGGAAATGCTTGATTAGTGAGGCATGACAGTGGTTTGCAGATCGTACGCCTACTACAATATGGCTTGGAACAGCGTGTCAAAGCGGTCATTATTCAACGATCCTCAGGATCCAGATTCACGCCATGCTGGATTGAGCACAACGAAGTCTCGGTCTGGAGATCATATGGATCGGGTCTTCTGGGTCGAGCGTGCTAAGTTAGCAACCATCAAAGGCTGATTCTATCATTTTACCCCATGTGCCCCTTGTGTTCCATTCAGTGACAGTAGGGCTCATGTCATAGGTCGAGAACTATCTGACCTCATGATGAATTTGATATGCTAGTAAACAATGTTACGAAACCGTTGAAGCGAACCAAACCCAGTGGCTGCGTCAGGGACCGGATCAGGAACAGGAAAGCAATCGCCAAGGCCGACACGCTCATAACGAACAGCAGCAGTTCCAGTAGAGAGCGAGCCGAACAGGCACGAACTCTACCCGAAGACGTCACTCAGGTACCGGTCCTCCTTCTGCCTGAGCATCCACTCTTCAGCCTCCTCGGCGGACACCTCGGGGTGGCCCTCGCGGTAGATGCGCATGCACACGTCATGAGTGCTCCGGCCGAGCCTGCTCGCGCTCCCGCACACGAGGGCACGCGCTCCAGCCTGGAACATGCTCCTGACCTCCCCCCTGTTCGCCCAGATGACCTCGTCCACGTGCGCCGTTTTCTGCCCCTGCGGTGCGCGCCGTTGAAGGACCCACGCCCGGACAGTGCCGGTGCGCCCTCGAGCACGTCGTAGATAATTGAGCACGTCAGGCACGCGGTGCTATCGTCATCTTCCGCGGTAGGGTGCTTCGCGAAGGAGGCGGCGCTCGGTACCGGAGGGTAGGCCAGAGGCGACGACGGAATGGAGTATTGCCGTGGTGCCAGGGGCTGCAGCATAGCGAGGTAGACTACTCGGCGGAGGAAATTTCGCAGCCGGGAAATTCCTCGAGATCCAGGACGGACACGCGCTTCTCCAGAACCTTTCTGCGGTAGGTGCTCGCTTCTGATCCGATGGTCTTCAGTTCCTCGGAGGTGGGCAGCTTCGCGGCCAGCTGCAACCTGTCGTTGCAAGGCTGGCGTTGCAAGCTCGACACGGGTGCCGATGAGCTCATAAGCCGTCATATGCTCGTCTTGCTGTTGGTTTCTCTTGTGGGCAACGATCTGCGGTGATTTTGGCAGGAAAGAAAAAAGAAGAATGTATAGACTCGCACCGGAAAATGGGAGAGTACACCGGTACATCACTTCCTACCAGAGCGAGTAGGAGAGTATCACTTGTTATAATCCGTACACCTGGCTGAAATCATGGATTTATGTGGTTAAAGCACCTGTTGTGTGTGTTCCCATTGTCGGACTGGGTGTTGGACGACGTACGAATGTGTCCCCTTTTTCTTTACCCCGGTGTGAATCCGCGCTCTCTAAAAGGAAATGGAAGTGAACTTACAAAGCCGGTCAGGTACTCCTTCGAAGTTCCCGTGACAGCGAGGAGGTCATCCGGGTGTAGACCAAAGCGGTTCATGACACGGCGAATCTGCCCTCGTGGGTTGAGAGGTAGCACGACGACGTAGTCGCCGCTTTGATACCTCTGACCAGGAGGCAACAGCACCTCCATGTGTTTCTTCTGGGGCTCGACGCACGCCTTGGCCACCTCGGTATTGGAAAGCACGATGCCGCTCATGATCTCCGGCCCGGCCAGTTTCGACGGTGCCTCAGGTGTACGACCTCCACCTTGATCTCTTCGGCCGTGACCTCAGCAGTGGCGCCGCTGAGCCTGCGGAGAATGGGCACCAGGCCGGCCTTCCAGTCCTCCCATGGGCCGAGTATGTCCTCGCTGACGTCGGCGAGGCCCATCGGCGCGACGCGGGTGGCTCCAAGTTTCTCCATGAGGCTGTCGATTAACCTCGGGATGCGGTGGAACTTTCTCACCCAGTCCTTGTTTCCGGCACCAAAGACGGCGTAGCTGACCCCTTTCAGCACGCTGTTGTCCCTCGTGCCGGTCCCAAAGGGTTTCCCTGCCTTCTGCGGGTTTTTCTCCCACCCGCTGTCAAGGTATTGCTCCGGCCGAAACTCGTCGGCGTCGGCGCCGTAGACGCTGGTGTCGTGGTGAAGCCCCCGGAGGTTTAGCATGATCGCCCAGTCCGGCTGGATCCTGTACTTGCCGCCGAGGACCGTCTCTCGCTTGCTATGGCGCTGTATGGATGATATAGGGCCTACGTAGCGAGTGGTCTCGCGCACTGTAGCCCAGAGGCACTTCAGCCGCGGAATGTGCTCCAGCTCTATAGCCTTGTCACCAAGCACTTCGTCGACTTTATGGTAGCATTTTTGCAGCTTGCCTGGGTGCTTCAAGAGGTTGTACACTGTGGGATTTAAATGGTATGAGTCGAAAGAAAAAGTTAAAGAGGCTTTGAACGGTAATTACTGGATTGATAATACTCACTAATGAAATTCATAGTGCCACTGGTCGTCTCATGGTTTTTCTTCGACTTTATAATTAAAACTATCAAACAGTACAGGCTCTCCAACTCTAGTCAACATACGACGACCTGCGGGACTAGAATAAGCGTGATCAAGCCACGGCTTCGCGTTCATCTCACAAATGACGATTATACTGCCAGCAGCTGTCGTTATGTAAAGTTTCGATGAAACTCGCAACCAACGCACCTTTGCGTCACGAAGCAACCCGCAACTGACGAATTGGCAAAGCTGCCCTCACCCGATGGTGATACGGGAGTCGTCACACTCCTCATCCACTTTTCCGTGCCTGCACTAGTGGCAGAGCCTTATGCAGAGCCCGCAATGTTAAACATAAAGCTTGATAGGCCAGGAGTTTGATGCAGTGATACTAATCTTCGCACTCTTAATCAGCAACCAGCATGTGATCTGAGGGCTACGAGGAATTAGTGTGGTGGTCTATGTAGCATTCAATGTAACGCTTTTACATAGTGAAGGGCCATTGACGCACAGGAATTCATAGCCTTTCTTGTCCGGCCACAAGAGATGCAAATCTGACTCCCACATTCATAGAGTGCGTACGTGATTCACTGAGTATGTTCTTCAGAAGCAGCCGAGAACGTCCTATGCAGGCCTCGGGCCGCTTTCAACAATGCGCAACGTAAAGCTTGAAATGCAGCAGTATGCAAGCCTTAATTTCTCAACGCAGACACAGCGTGCACCACTCGGTCGCACAATGGTTGGCTTTGACCGACTGGACTCGTACTGATGCCCGAAACCAGACCTGGAACTCAACCCGAGAGACACGCATCAAAGAGACATATATATATCGCTTTTTATACGCCTGCTGGGGACGCTAATATACATTCAAAACAGCAAAGACCTGATGCTGCACAAAGGTGAGCCATCATTTGCCCGATATACCAAAAGCCGCTTCACTCCAAGCCATGCGGTGTCACGCTATGCTAAACGCTCTCTTTGCTGCTATCGGGAAAAACCCCTCCCGGACACTCCAGTACGCACGTGATGTGACTCTGTGTATGTATATGTCAAGTTCAAACTGCTCTCCCCATCTATCATGTTCAGCTTTATCCTATTTCTGATTCAACTGGCCACTTGTGGCATACTTGTTGAGACCGAGTCCGTAAAATTTTGGCATTCTCATCAAAAGGCATGTCCCTGATGATGCGGCGGTCCCCTCGGTGTGCCCGGAGTTCCTGGCGTACGAGGACCCTGCGGCACAAACTGCCCTTGGGGAGGCATCATCATCGGCCGGCTGAACCCTCCTGGGCCAGGAGATGCCTTCCGCATCTGGCCTGGGCCTGGGCTCTGCATCCTCATCGGCCCCGCCCCAGGACCCGGGCTGTTCATCCGCATTGGACCTTGACCGGGCCCTGGAGAAGCCATCCTCATCGGTCCCTGACCAGGACCCGGTGAAGCCATTCTCATAGGGCCCTGTCCGGGGCCGGGGCTGTTCATGCGCATCGGCGGCTGCATAACGGGATTGCCGTAACCGCCCTGAGGATTGCCGTACTGAGGACCACCTGGCTGCAGAGGTGGAGGGCTCATGGCGTAGCGCGGCCCTGGGCTCATTGACCGCGGGCCGACGGGGCTCACTGGCATGCCTATTCCAACAGGCGGAGGAGACAGAGTGGCTGACCGCGGAGGCCCAGGTTGCTGTCCAGAATATCCCCCACGGCCCATCCCCGCGTTATAACCCATATTACTCTGCATTCCCATGCTACCACCATACATTGACGGCGCTTGAGCATTCATTGGGCTCATCCCCATGTTGCTCACATTGCCCATGCTCATGTTCGGCGCCGCTCCGTACATCTGCTGCTGGGCATACTGCTGCTGCTGCTGAGCGTATTGCTGCTGCTGCTGCTGCTGCTGCTGCTGGCGCTGGTGGATAGCGTGCTGGACAGTCTGGGATTGATAACCCTGCTTCATCTGTGCCTTTTCTCTCTCACGCGCGTCAATCGCTCCCACGAGACCTGGCCCCTGGCCCTGTCCCGGACTGCTGTTGGTGGCCATGCTAATCAATGGCGTCCCGGTGGTCCGTGCCAGATGCTCTTGCTCGCGTGCCGAAAGAGTTGTGCTGGCTCCTCCGCTGCCGTTCATACCCAGGACGTTGCCCGAGCCTCGGGAAGGAGGGCGCTGAAGAAGATCTGCGCTGCCAGACCTCGAGTGGCGTTTGGTGAGATAATCCTGGCTTCCGCTGCGCCTCATCGGCGGAGAAGGCGCCATATTTGCCAGCGCGTTGCCCGAGGGAGTACGCTGGTGTGCGTACTGTGGAGCTGTCGCCGCCGCCGCCCGCTGCGCTACAAACTCCTCAGGAGACAATGCTCCATCCCGGCCGCCTGGCCCGCCGACAGCCACACCAGGTTGCCAGGCGATGCTCCGACGCTTTAGCGTGTCCTCAGACTCGTTTCGTGCGTGGCTGATCTCGGCGGTAAAAGGTGTGATGTTAGCACTGGGCGTCGTGGGAACAGGCGTCTTCCTCGGGCCAGGAGAGTATGACCTAGGAGGCTGGGCTGCGGGCGGGTTCGGTGGGACCCAAGGCCCACCAGGGACGTTTCGCTCGGCGCCATGGGCAAGATTGAGCGTAGGGCCGAAGTTGATGTCTGGCATGTCAACCCTTGATCTACCAGAACCGGAATCCGACGCTGCTGTGTCTCCGACGGTCTTCAACACACCGGCACGTGGTCTCTCCCTGGATTCCTGAGTTTCGGTCGATTTTCGGGTGCTGGCGTAGTCGGGGCTATCCGTGGACGCGGTGTCATCGTAGTTGCTGCTAGCCTCGCTCCTCATGGTTCCTTGGCGCTGCCTTTGGCGCATGAAATCCTGCTGGTCATAGTCGCGAGGGTGTGCCTCGGGAGAGTTGACCAGTTGAAACGCAGCTTCGTCCAGAATGTGGTTGCGCAGACTGCTGTTGGTCGACGGCGAGACCGGCGTTACATCGCCTGTGTTGCTTCGTGACGACCCCTGGCGTGAAGATGCTGCCTTGGATTGAAGACTATCGGTCCGTGCGGGCAGGGGCTTCCGTTGGACCGGCGGAGATCCCATCGTCTGCAGCGGTGGAAGCGGCTTCCGCTGAGCTCCTGGCGGTGGCGTCTTGCGACTGTTAGGCGGAGGGCCACCAACACCAGGATTCTGGTAGTTGTGGTGCGGGTTCTGGGGGCCGGGCGGCCTCATCATTCCATTCGGCGGCCCCCTGTTGTCTTGCGAGTAACCAGGTGGCGGCATCCCGCGGCCGCGACCACCTCCGTGGGGCGGGGGTGGAGGCCCGCGTGATCCAGGTGGCCCTGGGCCGGGAGGATATTGGCCCCTACCACCCTGATTTGGCGGGTATGGACCTGGGCCAGGACCTGGAGATGGTCGTCTCAGTCCATCCCCATGAGCGCCGGGTGCCAGAGGTGATCTGGATCTCTTCTGTTCCAAACTCATCTGCGGTGGTGGCATGCCCGGAGACCGCGGCGGAGTGGGATTACCGCCCGGGACACTCAGTCCTTCACGAGATCGGTTCTCATTAGCAGACATTCCTACCGAGTTAGCATAAGCGTTGGTATGTACCGCTAAGCCCCGAGGGTCTGGTTGCCCAGACGCGGATGACGCGCTCTGCTCATCACTGTACCTCTCTCCGCCGCCTTCCATCAGAGCAGGATCAGTGCCAGTCTGGAGCGCAACGCCCAGCTGCTGCAGGGTCGCGCTCGACAAACGGCTCGTGGCCCTCCTGAGTTCTGGAGAATGATATGCCCTCTGTGGGCGAGCTGTAGCCGCATGTTGGAAGGATGGTGGAGCCTGGACAGGCTCCGGAGTGCTCATATTGTGTAAGCCCTCCAGGACTCGCACCGGCGGCGCCAGCCCCGGCTGGTCGTCCTCCGAACTGACACGTTCCGGTGTCGACGTAAGATCGTTTGCGAAGCGTACGGGCGTGTGGCCACGCGGCGGTGTTGGGCCTTGCCTTTCGTCCTGCAGATGTGGCGCGAAGCCCTCCAGGCTAGTTGGGCCCCGTATCTGGGTGTCTGAACTGTTGCGTTGGTGGCCAGCTACACCGGCAATGGCATTGGACGCACGGGCCCTGTCGCCGGGAGGAGCCGAGTCATTACGCGGCCCAGGGGTCGAGGCAGAAAACGAGCGAGAGACCCGCACTGAAGGGCCGTCGTCCGCAAAACCCACCCCTCTCGACCTCGCGGCAGCTGGCACAGCAGGGCCAATGCTTAGGCGCTTGCTCCTACGGCTGTCGCTTCGGGCCGCCGCCGGCGTATCGTCCACAGCATTCATCCTCTGGCCCGTCAGCTCTTTCAGCTTCTTCTTCCAGTCCCGCTCCGACCATGAGGCACTGCCTTCGGTGAGAATCAGGTTCACCACGTCGAGTATCTCCAAGTATCCATATCTCCTGTGTTTCGGCATGGCGAACATGAGCGATCTCGAGTCCAGCACACTCGCCACCAGGCGCCCAGGACGACCATACAAGCCAAAAGTGTCCCAAGTCGGGAACATGAATCTGAGGAGCATCTCGAATCCATTGACGGCCGGAGGTACCTCAGGCATGATGAAGACGAAGCCTTCGGTCGATGACGGTGGGTCGGAGTGAATGGTAATGTTGCACTCGATCTTTATGAGGGTCGAGGCGTCGATTAGCGACTTGGCCTGGGGGTAGATTGCATAACAGGAGTAAGCATCCGTGATGGAGGCGATTGGCTTGGTCTTCTTCTGCTTCTTTCCGTCCTTTTTGGTATCGTAGAACTTGACGTCGCCTTTGAGCACCGGTGGTTTCGAGTGGTCGTACGGGGACCTCTTCCTTAGCTCCTTCTGATGCTTCTGGAACTCCTTCTCGTCGGGCGGTGATATGACGCACCAACAGCGCCGCCAGGGAACTCCGGCACCGAACCGCACGCGCACCCAGGCCTCTGTCTTGAACCTTGCCCTCTCCATAATCAGGTTGATATTGTTTACGGTCTTGCCTTTACCGGCAATCAGGGCGCCGGTGTATGCTTCTTGCAGAGTCGAGTGCTCGAACATTGCCAACCGGATGCCTGCAGTCCATTGCAGCAAGGAGTGGTGAGAGTTGAAGTGGAGCAGGTACCGGTTCCTCCCCGCCGTCGATATGCTTAGGATGTTTTGCAGTGCTTGCTCGTCATTGGACCTCGTGGGTAATGATTCGATCTGCGATACCCGTTAGTGCCCCAACACACAAGTACAGACACACGCATGCACGCGTTGTCGCGCCTTCCCAGCTGTTAATTACCATTTTGATCGAGGCATCTGTCAGGTTGATGAACTTTGGCAGTACCTCGCCGTCCTCGCCGGCCGCATCGAGTTCCGCGGCGTCCCACAGCGACAGGACCGTGCCCACGAGCTGCGCAAAGCATTCCGTCCATGTTCTGTCTGGGTTTGGCCGCCCATCTGGAGGAGGACTGTCAGAGCAAAGGTAGAGAGGGGGCTGAGTGGCGGCCTGAACGTACGTGTGTTTTGGTCGTCGAGCTTGAGGAAGTACCCCTCCTGGTACAGCTTGTTGGAATGGCTGTTGAGGAAGGTGAAGATGGGCTGCAGCTCCGGGATCGTGTCGTCGCCGACGTCCATGAGGGGCGGCTGGAAGGTCTGTACCATGGACAAGGGGCGTCCAGAGTTGCTGCGGTTCCTGCCCCGGGGGTTGCTTGTCGCGGGCGTGTCTACGGGCGACGAGGGGTGGATGGGGGACGAGGGCTGTATAGGTGTCGAGTTGCGGTGTGGGTTTGGCGCACGCAGCGGGTTAGGTCCGTCGTGGGGAGGCGATGAGTTGGGCGTCGAGCTATGTGAGTTTTGTCTGCTATGCCCAGACAGCTGGGACATAAACGAGAGGACTGGTGATTATTTGCGAACCATCAGCACTGGTTTAAAAAGGAAGATTAAACAGGACAGGGGGGGTTGACAGATGGTCCCGCAGGGCAGGGCGGCCGCAAGTGCAGCAGTAAGTTGACCGGCTGGGGGTTGTTCTAGAGTGACTGGGAAATTTGCCGTATGGGGTCGAGGTGGGTGCGAGGGCGTCTGGTGCAGTGGTAGGGGTGGGGGGTTGTCAGGATTCGCGGCGATGTGTCAGGCTATCATGCGGTGCAAGCATGTCAATTCATGGGGGGGGGGGAGGAGGGGAGGGGATTCCGGGTTGTTGGTTGAGGGCGAAGGAGAGCGAGACTGGGGGCGGTGCGAGGCGAGGCGAGGCTAGCAGAGCTGTTTGCGCGCGAAGGGTGGTCGAAAAGGGCAAAGGGAAATGGAGATGGAGGAGCCCTACCGCGACTTCGACCCATTTTTGTCCTCCCAGAGATCCCTTAATTGCGCGTCGCCCTTTTCCTTCACGCTCCCCCTAAAAAATGGGAGTGGTGTCAGCCAGCCAGCCGCCCGAATGTCTCTGGGCTGGAAGGGGCCTGGGCCGTGCCGGAAAAAGGTAACAACTGGGACGGGAGGCGCCGAGAAAATCAGCAGGCGGATACGTCAAGGGCGGGTTGTGTGTGTGGGTGTGTGTGCTGTTGCTGGTTGGAGTGTTCTGGCCTGCAGAATAGCTGTCTTGCTGCTATCCTTGGTCAAAGAATGCTCCGGATAGCACGGCGCTGTCCGCCTGTGTCTGGTGCGCCGGGGGACAAAGGCTCCGTTCTCACTTCTCACCGACTCCCCGGTTCATGTGATTTGAGACGTAGAGTTATGGGCGGGGGGGGGGGGGAAAGGAAAGATCTTCTCACAGGTTGTTGTGCCCAGCGCCACTTTTAGTGAGAGAGGGCCTCACGGGATGAATTATAGGTGCTGCTGCTTGTTCAAGTGCGCGGAGACGCTCCTGTCAGAGAGGCCGTGAAGCTTCACGGCGGCCAAGAAGGGTCGTGGTGCTGCGGCGCAAACTCGCCCCTGACAGCGCTCGGAAGGGCGGGTGGTGCAAATCGGTGGTCGGTAACGCAGGCGAGGCTTTGGCCCAGGTATAATAGCACCGGGTTTCAGAGGGGTGAAAAGGGAGGCGAGGCGAAGGAGAGAAAGTTCGGAGTTGCAGGAGACGCTGGAGGTTTGAACTTGCACGGATTATTGATGCGAGAGACGTACGTGATCCGCGCGACAAGGGTCTGGGGCACTCATACGTCAGGTCACCAGCTTGAGGCTGCTCTTGCGCGGCTCCATCTGGCATCCAGGTTTCGTGTCGAGGTAAGATGGCATGTGGCGTCTAATCCGCCGACAGAGAGGTCGCAGATCTCAGGTCAGCCCCGTGATGTGCTGCTCTTGTTGTTGCTTTGGTCGTGCTGGTAGCAAGATGGTCGTCTCCTAAGACAAGTCAAGCTGTGCCGTGACCTATGCATGCACATGTGCCATCTGCCTTGGTCGTATTGTAGGGCAGAGCAGCAAACGAGTGGGTTCCTGATCGCCGCCGAGTTGAGCGTGCAAGGGGGGGCTGCGACAATCCCAATGGTTGGCCGTCGACGGCGACACCGTCTTGCCTGTCTCTGCGCGCTCGTATGCGCAGCGTAAGCTGGCCAGGGCAACCCCGTTGGTGATGGTGAGGTGGACGCCGGGTGCGTGCCAGTAGGTCCAGCAAGGAATATGTGAGGCGCTGGTGAGTACAGCAGAGCGAATGGCAAGGTAAAAGAAAGTTTGTATGCCTTTGTATGCCAGGCAAGGCCGGGACGAGTCAGTCAGTCGATAGTGTAGACTATCCGGTCGAGGTGCGCGGGCATGAGTGGTGACGTTACCGCCCGAGACCGAGGATAGCGATTGTGCCGTCCAGCTGGGTGGGCGGATATGGGTAGGTAGCTTCCCGAGACCGCGAACCGGCGAGAAACGAGAGAGGCGGAAGGCGAGGGGGAGGGAAAAGAGTCGAGAGGCTGGCTTGCTGGCTTGCTGGCTTTGCTCCAGGACGCCAGGACGGGATCTAGGCCAGCCGGGATGCAGTGGAAGGCGACTTGGTTATAATTATAATGGTTTTGCAACAACAGGCCAGGCCGCTGCGCGTGTGTGTGAGTGTGTGTGTGTGAAGCTGCTGCAGGGCCACCAAGGCCAGGGGCCGGGCAAGCCATGTCGGTTTTGGCATCGGATCGATTCTAGCAGGATAAAAGAAAGGCTTGGCCCCCTCGTCGGTCCTTTCTTGTTTTGCGCCTCCCTGAGCATTCGGTCCATTCCAAATGCCCTCCCACGCACAGTACCTTGCCTACCTTGGCCACCCTGCCTAGGCAGGAGAAACCTTAGTTAGTCTATGATCCGCGTGCCTTGGGCCACGACGACCTAGCAACCCGTGGCATCTCCAGGATCAGAGGTCTACATGGCATTTGACTGTGTCCCGACTCTGCAGGACTTCCTCTCCTGTGTTTGGTCGCACAAGGTTTCCTCCAGCCACGAGTGCCGACGAGCTCGACGACTTGGCACGCCTGAAGCATGAGGCAGAGCCATGGCGAAGAGGGCGTATAGCAGGGCGTCCTCGGGTTACGGATGCTGCCCACGCCGGCAGGGGTCGGGCATCTCGATTGGCAGCAACCTTGTTTCCGGGGCGGTTTAAGTGAGATTTTCCCCAGCATTTGTGTTGGTGGTGCCTGTGCTGTGGTAGTTGTCATCGTCGTCGTCGTCGCATGTTTTTGGCCCCTCCCCAGGCCCCCAAGCCCTGCTTCCCGCCTCTCGAGTGCAAACCTCTTTGCCGCACTAGCTCGGCGGTCGCCGGCCTATGAGTTTCGCACGCCCAGAGAAAACGAGCCAGGCGAGCCGCTCAGGTGGAGGTGGGCTGCCAGGACTGCCCAGCAACCCCGGGGTACATTGTCGACACTAGGGGTGAGCTTGGGACTGGCGAGGACTGCACACAGGCAGTAGCTTGGCCGCGCTACGTGCTGAGATGGCTGACGTTGTTTGATGCCGTCGTTGCCGTGCACAAGGTACCGCCTGTGCCGCGCTGCACCGTCCGCCCGCGCCCGGGTCACCTGCTGGGGCGTGGCTGTCTTGGGCTTGGTCACACTTGGACGCCCGAGACTCAGGCTGGCGTGTTCAAGTCACAAGAAGCGCCGTGCCTTTGGGTGTGAAGCAAAGCGAAGCGCAGCGGACGCGGATGAATTGGTGGCAGGCTGGAGAAAGGTGGGCCGGCTTCCGAGTCTGGGCGGATGGTTGGTTCCTGAGCCTTGTCTTCCCCTGCCAGGGTGTGGAGGTCGGGGGAGTCGGGGGGGTTGGGGGGGGGGTCGGGGAGGCATGTTGTATCCAGCTGTGTAGCGATTATGGCAAGACGCACGGCGCAAACGCAGGTACGGATACGAAACCCGTGGGATGCGGGCCAATACGCCAGTTAGGCCAGCCAGTGTATAGCACGCCCAACGTGTGGGTGTGTTTCTTCCCTCTCGAGCTGGCGTCGCCCCACACAGCCCCGGGGTCCCCAGGACCCTGTCAAGCATCGTAGAGAGAGCAGGCCGGCTCGGCTGGCTCACCAGGTTGGCTTCCCTGCCGTGCTGCCGTGCTGCCGTGCCGCCTGTCTGTTAATAGATACTGTACAGGCTCTACTGCCGCAAGCAGCCAGGCAGTTAGACTGCGGCATGTTCGGATGAAGGGGGCACACGGTGGTAGTATCATCCTTTCATGCACCTGCCACCTCGTACCTGCCCCGTCCGCCGCATTAGCGGCGATCTTCGCAGCAGTGACACTGTAGTTAGTCTATCTACTATGTGAGCGAATGTCTTGCTCCCGCCGGGCGTGTCTGTGGCGGAGACTTGCTCTGCGGTCTTGGCAACACGCGATATATGGCAGATACAAAGAAATAGCCTCTCCCTGGAAACCCGCTCCCAGCTCTCGGAGTTTGGCCGTCCAGAAGCCGCTTCCCGGCCCCTTGGTACCCACCCGGCCTGCCGCTCAATGTTGGGAACTTGGGTCTTGACAGGTGGGTGCCAGGCAGACATACATCTTGGTTGCCTGTCCTCAAGAAATGCCATTGCGCCGAGCCCATCCAAGACCGCTTGGCCCACGATCTATTGCTCATGACTGAGCAGAGACAGACTGCACTGTGATAATGCTGCTGGAGGCGGCACACAGTTTTTGGGCAAAGCAGTGGCCCCACACTTGCGGTCCCAAGCCGTTGGGCCCCGGTCTGAAAGCTTGGCGTCGACTTCGCCGGGTGGGCTCTCCCTGCAATTCAACCTCGATTTCATCTTCATCTTATTGAATTGCCCTTCGCTTTGCATCCTCACCGCCGCTGCTTCAGACTGATTTGATGATGCGCGACTCTGGCGGCGCCTGTGTGACGCTGAACTGGGCGTGCCCGTTGCTCACACTGGAATGCGATCCCATTCCCAGCACCAAGGCCGATCCTCCAGTCCCTCTTGGCCCTTTTGCCCATCTTACCCAATAGTCGATATACTGGCAATGGGAATGGTCCTCCCGGCCCTTCCGGCAGCCATGTCGGCGCCTGCGGGATTGAATCTCCCGTCTCCCTCCTGCCCTAGGGGCTCACATGACTGGTACTCGGAATGAGCCTCCACCCCGGTCTGGCTCGTCGATACCAGCCATCACATATTGCCCAATGCGTTGACCAGTCCACGCCGCCGTCACACGCCGCCGTCGCATGCTCATATCGCGACAACATAGTCTCGTCCACCTGGGAGGTAGGCTACTTGCGACCATCTAGCCGCGGACCCTGACGTTCCACCTTATTTGTACCAGAGTCGTCTCCTGGTCGCCCACCTGAGCCATGTACTACCTGTCAACACGCGGCCCTGCTGCGCGTGCACTTCATCATTAGACCCGGCCCCCACCACAAGTAGTTGATCCCTCCTGCTTGGCATCTCCCGCTTGGCATCTCCCGAGGCGTGTCGTGTCGCCCGGCGAGATTTGATCATATCTCGGGCATGCAAGCACAGCCTTGCTCATTACGACGCCTCTGCCCATCCCCTGGGTACGTAAATGGCGTACTCTGACAGTCTGTCAGACAAGCCAGACGGGGTCTGGCAGAAGCAAACGCCAAACACCAAATGCCAAATGCCAAATGCCCCATCACATCTCTGCACAGCCTGGAAGCACCCGCATTTCTGAGATTTCAGGAACCTCGATAGTGCCCGTCCGATCCCACGCTCGGCCGATCCCAGGGCGGAGCTGGCTGGTGCTGCTGTCTCGCTGTCTCCCGGCCGCCGAATCTCGACCTTGGCCCAGGCCCGGGCTGCCGGCCGCCCTGCAGAGAGCTAAGTACCTTGCCCAGCTCGTCAGCTCTGGTTCATCGCTTCGCACAACCTCCCACGAGCGCCAACACGCCTGTCTGCACGTCGGTTCACCGGCATCAGGATTTGGGCGCACACCACTACGCCCCCGTGTGGCTGGTCTGCAGCGGGCACATGCAAGATTTAGGTAACATGTAACTGGACCTGCACAAGACCACCCCACACGAAAGATCCGGGAGCAAGCTTCCTGGACCTACCTACGTCATGCTGCACTGGCTGCCGTCGTATTCTACTCTCTTAAGTAACCGCCCCTGTTGGCCTGGGATGGACCAAAGAGCAAGTCTGCCTGCCTCGTGGTTTGCAGCCTCGGAGCTTGGGGTCTCTCGAAATCGCAGTGGCTTGTGCGTCTGACGGGAACAGACTCAGCAACGTGTACATGTCCATAATTGCGCCAAGGCTTAATCACGCTGCTGGTGTCCCCCAATGTAGACTTCGCATCATTAGCCAGCCCAAGGCTCTGGGTAAGAGAAGCCCGATGCGGGCTGTTTCTTGCGAGATGTAGGTGTAGAAGGTATCACAATGCTTTTGACACTTCATTTGTTGGCCAGTTTTGGTAAGAATTTCTTCAGCGATGGGAACCCGTCTTTGTACGTGATTCAAGGCAATCCTCGAACTTGACGAACAACAAGATGTGAGTTTCCTTTGCTTTCGGCCCATCTTCTTCTTGCCCAGGTGTGTAAGTGTCTTTGTTTGGATAAAGACTTGGGAGACTCATCGCCTACTAGGACTCATATAGAAAGTCAGTGGACAAGATGGCTGCAACAGGGGCTGGGCGAAATTGCAGCTTCAAAGATGATTTCAAGTCCTTGACAGCAGCCGTCAACTAACAGTATATTTCAAAGAATGTGTTGAATTGAATGGAGTGTCTGGTAGTGAAACAAACAGTATTCTAGTAAGGTTGAGGCCGGTGGGAATGTTGCAACGGCGGGAGTAGATAAGGGTGTTAACGCCGCCAGGCCATATAACGTCGTGGACAGTGACTCCTGGACAGCTGGTCAGTATATTGCAGTTGCTTAGCAGCTCCTCAGGACTGAAGGAGTTGGAAGGGGACTAGAATAGATTACGTCGATTTTCACCACGAAGCAGAGCTTCTGGGAACATGAAGGCGATGACAAGGTCGAAGACGTTGTCCATATGGAGGGGGTGATTTCGGGGTATGTTACAATGCTGTCGGATTCGGATATGAGTAGTCAGTACAATCCAGCCGAGTGGATCTGTACTAAGTTGAAGCTGTTAAATATATTAAGTAGGCCTTTCATATACTTCCATGCATGATGTACCACAATACTGATTTTATGGGTAGAAAGAAGAGGGCTTTCAGAAAGGTAGCCGTCGTGTTTTTGAGTACTTCAACGTTTGATAACAATGTCGTCAATGAAGAAGGCCGAGTACTGTTAAAAATATGGACTATCATTCTTCATATGATATTCCTATCATCCTCCATGGGTTTAAATGATATTACCCTTTGTTTAGTGACTCCTGAGAAATTTCCGTGACTAATTCCTCCATATCTTCATGCATTCGCAAGTGCCTGCTCACCATGAACAAAGTTTCCCTAGCCAACTGGCCTTGACCGTATCGCAGTATCAAGGCTGCCAACCCTGTTACAGTTGCTGTTGCAACTGAAATACCGCTGCTTTATGTGACTGTTCCATTGTGGTCACTTCTCCATGCGGCAGAGGCATCGCGACCGAGGGTGCCGATTGTGTTCTCGTGCCATCTTTGTTTCGGAGGGTTGAAATCCTGAAATTGGCACTCTGAGTCTCTCACACGCATGAAATTGACCGATTCAAGTCTGAAAGGGAACACTATCCTATCAACTGACCCAGACTTCGAAGCTGCCACGAAGTGAATTATGAATTCCTTTCCGTAATCTGTCGAGTTCTAAGTTGCTTCTCGAATGCACGGCTGGCCATCAGCGTACCTAAACGACATTGATATGATGTCGACCTTCTACTGCTTAGTCGCCTAACTCATCGGCTCAAACGAAGTCAATGAGGCAATTTACCCTGTGAAAAAAAAAAGTACTTTGTGGTAGTCTCATTGAAGTGTGCCGCTGGAGCAGGTAATGAGTTACCGCGGCCGCTATGACGACCTACCCACGTACCAGTACCTTGGTAGGTACTTCAGGTATCTACATATAAGTAGTGGGGATTGAATTTAATCACAAAATGATGACTCGCCTTTACAAGGTCATCAGTGTTCCTCGCGATGCGTGCGACATACCTAGATAGACTTTCTCCTGCTTGACTCCTTTTCCACATGTACAGCTCATATGCTCCAGTAGAACGGCAAAAGCCATAGGGGAGTTTTTTTTAGTTATTCAATTGCCAAACTGTATGTCCTTTGACGCCCCGCAAAGCTGTCCAGCTCAACAACTTCATGGCGCATCTGGCATGCTCGCCGCTCCCGGGGCTAATATGAGGGATTCCTTGTTACACGTCAGACCTTACCGTCATACATATTGTTGAATATGGTAGTTCTTGTACCCTCATGCTCAAACTATGATGAACTTGGTTGTTGTCTTTCTTTCCGTGCCACTTGAATTAGAGGTCCGCCAAATGGGCGCCAGATGACAGTTCGATGTCGACGCCGTCATGGCGAATCCCCAATGTAGCCCAGTATTACAAAAATGAGACAGATGACTCACTGGACATATTGTTCTATACCTCTTCATAGCTTTGAGACTCTGGGTCTCACTTGCTGCCTCTGTCCAGAAGTTGCGGATCTCAACTAATCAGATACGAGCCACAGCTCAAAACCTAGCCCAGCACAAAAAGACCTGTCGTGCTTGCACCCAAGGCCAATGGCAATGCCCGCCACGCGATCCTAGATCAACATGGCCTGTGTCTACCGGGTCCATGATTTCTCAGGTGCTGCAGGTGACTTTCAGTGCCGCTGTTCTGAAGTTGAGGATGTGTGTATTGTAATGAAGGCGTTCAGCGTGAAGGGATCGAACTGGGGCCTGCACGCCCCGGGCACGAGCTATGCATTGTGTGGACGATGGCATTGGACTTACTCATCCCATTTAGGTGTGTTGCATGATCCCTGGCTGCTTAAAATTTTGACGAGAAACATGTTGACGCGGTGGTGTGTCTCGCTCAAGCATCTTGTAGCCTATTGTCTTCAATTCTCCAATTCGGTTCCATAATATATTGACGACCGTAGTCTTCTTCATCGAGGCACAAGGGCCATGATCGAGTATCACGGGTGGCATGGATTGTGCCTAAGAAGTGAGCCCCGTAGCCCATACAGTAAAGGGAGGAAGTTAGTGCTGACGACTGTTGAATATGTGGTACCCAGGCAAGTAGGCTGCCTGACTGCAGTGGCGGAGGTTCGCAATCCAAGGTCATATGCTGCAATCTTAACTGCACCCCGTTTACGTGTGTCAACTTCGAGTAAACTCGAGAACGCTTCGAATATCAAACGCAATCGCCCCTTGAGATACGCCCGGATAACTCTTCGAATTGAGGCACAGTGGGCCACCTAGGCATCATGCACGCTGACATCGACATGCCAGGACCATCTCGAGTGGGGCCCCCCTCTTCCTCCTACGCAGTGCTTCTCTCCGGCACTCACGTTACGGGCAAGGAGACCCTCGCTGCCTCCCTGGCAAAAGGTCTTGATTGCCGATGGATCAAGGCCGAGATGGCCCACAATGCAGCGACCTTCGGGTCGCGTGCCCAGGCCAAGAGGGGTCTCGAGTATGGCAGGGTCTTCGGGCGGATTTGGTCGTTCAAGATGCAGCGTCTTGGCTTCCTGGCGAACAGGAACGAGCTAGACCCAGGCAACAGGCCGAGGGCCGAGGAATTGGAAGGGAAAGTCGTTGAACTCAGAGGAGGAGAAGGAGAACGGCGGATTGGGGGACGGCCGCCGTGCGCAGCGGTGATCTCCCTCTACGACATGCGCAAGCCGGCACGGGATGCCATCCGCGGCGTCTTGCTGGCGCATTCGATCAGGCCCGTGTTTGTGATCTTGCACATCAGCAAGGAGACGCTCTCCGGGAGGACGCTGGGGGCGGAGGAGCCGCGGCTGGCCGAGAGGATAATGGCGCACAAGGTCGCGGATATCCAGGAGCCGCTGGAGGAAGAGAGAGACGTCATCCTGGTGGACTCGTTGCAGGATGTAGATGCGTTGTTTCATGAGATTATGGGAAAGGTTGCCAGGCAAGTGCAGGCTGGTGAGTAAGGTTAGTTGCACCCTCCTGCATCATATTTAAGTATTGCTCTTTTTTCAAGTTCCTTAACCATTTCCTACCTCCGTAATGTATGTGAGTTAACATTCAGAAGCCAGGTTTTTGGCTTAGCCGGAGGCCCTCTTCCATCCAGTTCAGCCAACAATGCGTGAGAACATCTATTTCCAGGTTTGAAAATATATTACAGTGAAGATCGATAACGTATGATACGTCTTTGAGAATTTGGGAGTTCGAACTCTCTTTCTATACTTCAACGCGAGCTGATTTATGAGGGTATGAGTTCTAATTCTTTTTCTTAGGTACTTGATCTTTGAGTACATCAAGAGTGAGCTAACAGAACAGGCCGTACGGGAGGTAGTCTCATGGCCTCTGCTCAGGTTTGTAGAACCTGGATGGAAATATAGCCGGTGTCTGAAAGCAGCCTGTAATAACAAACCATTAATAGTCTTCTCAAGACATGGGACCCGGACGATGCACAGCAAATTTCTGGACTATTGGAAGACATCTCATACAGATGCGGCAGACGAGTCAAGTAAGCAAGGCTGATTGTGAGAGAAGCATGGCCCAGAATAGAAATGAGGAAATGTCTGCTGTATCATCAATAGTTATCGAGAATATATCTTTCCTCCGAGTAAGCCGAAACCCATTCTATTTCAAGAATCGGCCAAAGCATTCGCAAATGACTACCAATCATAAAGATGGAAGGAAGCTTCCAAGTGCGTACTGGCGCTAAGACCCGTAAGGTGGGATACTTGACTCTGGGACCGTTTCCAAACCTTTCCATGCAGTTTGAAAGTCATGGAAAGAAGGACGACGAGACGCAAGATTGTTTGCCAGTGGTTCGAACAAAGGGCAGGGCCACTCCAGACGACATGGGGTTTAATCATCAAGGGCTATCCCCATTCAAGAGTCCGATGACCGGCCTAAAGGGCTGACAATCCAGGAGAGCAGGCAGAACGTATTTCTCGCAGTAGTCGTCCTCTTTACCACTATCCTTCTGTATAGCCCCATTTTCCTCCTTGAAACATATACACTTGGAGATCGACAGTTGATAGGCCATCGGAATGTTTCTTGTGCTCGGGTGACGATCTGCGGCCCGACCCCCTGCGTGATCCCTGAACAGCACTTTAAGCTCCCGACGCGATAGGGCTTATCGCACCCTCGTACCACTGCAACGGTGTTTCCCAACTGATCGAGCAGCAGCAAGATCTTCAACAATTCCCCAGACCCTGCGAGGCTGCGAACACCACTGACCACGACTCCCTTGAGTTCTGAAGGGCCTCATCGCTGGGATGAGGAGATCATTCCTCCCACAATCGGCCTCCATCCCTCATCAGCTCCGGCAGGCCCTGCTCTACTCCGCGTTGCGCGGGCGCTACTCGTCGCCATGTGTCTCCTCATCCCGCCGTGAGCGAGAGCTGTTCTCGTCGTCCTCAACAAATGCCCTCGATGCTGCACATGCCTCGGACGCCGGCAGTGGCCCACAAAATACACAGCGACCCGATGGGCAGGATCACGACCGGAACATACGCGAGCAAGACACGTCCCGGACCATCGCAGCGCCGCCGCCCAAGTTGCCCTACCGTTTCGAGACTGGCATTTCCCTCTTCGCCAAGCGCGCCCCGAGGCCATTCCCCCCTCCGTTCCTCTCTCCGCCCTCGGGCTCCTTCAGCGACCCCCTCAGCACGCACCACCAGAGCCGCGACCGCCGGCCTAAGGTCAACGGCGAGCTGATCAAGGGGTGGACGAATGGGGACGATGCCGCCTTTGCCAGCGAGTACTTTGTCGGCGCCAACGACGGCGTGGGCGCGTGGAGTGCCCGGCCGAGGGGCCATGCTGGGTATACGACTCTTTCCTCCTGCCAGACACGGCGCCGGCCTTGAGAACACCTCCTTTGCTGACAACGTGGTGCAGACTGTGGGCGAGACTGATCCTACATTTCTGGGCGATGGCAATGAGCGAGGACGCGTCACGACCGCGCGGGCCGAGCGATCCACCATACCAGCCAGACCCGGTCGCATACCTAGAAAAGGCCTACGAACAGACGAAAGAAGCGACGTCAGGGCCCGACTGGCAGGGGACTACGACAGCCACAGGAGCACAGCTGTTCTACAAGAAGTTGGAAGACGAGGTGGACCCAGGAAAGCCCGCAGCGACCAGCGAGAGCAGCAAGACCGCGCCGATGCTGTACGTGACAAACCTGGGCGACTCGCAGGTGATGGTGGTTCGGCCGAGCTCAGGGGAACTGGTGTTCAAGACCAAGGAGCAGTGGCACTGGTTCGACTGCCCGCGGCAGCTGGGGACCAACAGCCCGGACACGCCAGCCCAGAACGCGGTGCTGGACAAGGTACCAATCGAGGAGGGGGATGTGGTCCTGGCGATGTCAGATGGTGTGATTGACAACCTGTGGTCGCACGAGATCGTGGAGAACGTGAGTAATAGTGTCAAGAGGTGGGCGGCAGGGGATGTGGGGAGGAGGACAAGGAGCAGCGACAACCCCGGCGGGAGTGGATCCATGGCCTTTGTCGCCGAGGAGTTGATGCTGGCTGCCAAGACGATTGCGCTGGACCCGTTCGCGGAGAGCCCGTTCATGGAACATGCGATCGACGAGGGCCTACCGAGCGAGGGAGGTGAGTCTACTCGGATCCAAGTCTCCGTGACGAGGCGCAATCTGCTAACATGTCGTCTGCCAGGAAAGCTGGATGATATCACTGTTGTGGCAGCGCTGTGCACGCGAAATCATGATGTGTGATCACCATGTTGGTTGGTGCCGTCGGGGGTCGTGGCAGCAATGATCTGCTCAGCCCCAGGCGGGATCGAGACTAGAGTCTCGTGATATTCACTGTATCCGCATGTGGCGCGGCTCTCTGCTATGTCGGGGGCGGCTTGGAAGAGACTTGGTGTCGAGGGTAAAACATGGGTTCAGCAACTGGAGTTCTGGAGTTTAGGAGTCGCTTCGCCCGCGATTATCACGTAGACAAATTGATGCAATTGCAGTTGGCCATTAGCGGCTCACGGCAACCTTAATTTGCCGATCTTGGCTGATGAAGCCGCTGTCAGGGAAACGGCGGGGCAATTAGACCGAGTGCCTGCAGCAGCACCCTGTCCCTTGGCTGACCGGCGCCTGATAAGCAGACAAGCTACGATAAAGAAATATTTTGAGAGGACCCAACTCGAACTCGACTTTGCGACATTGTAGCGCCAGTAGTCCCACCGCGACCCTCACTCTCATTCATCCACCAGGCTGTGGCTTTTCTCCTCCCAGACGACACCCTGGCACGACGAGACAAACCAAGACTCACCTAATTCCAAGCCCATCACCTGGCAGCCCGGCATGAGAGGTAAACGCTCAAAACAGTACCGTAAACTGCTCAAGCAGTTCGAGCTCGCCTTCGGCTTCCGCCAGCCCTACCAGGTCCTCGTCGACGCCGAACTTGTCAAGGATGCCCACCGCTTCGCCATGGACCTGCCGCAGTACCTCTCCAATACCCTGCACGGCGAGGTCAAGATCCTGATCACGCAGTGCTCGATGCGCCACCTCTATGCACAGAATAAGGAGCCCGGCGTGCCCAAGGTGATCGACAAGGCAAAGGACTACGAGCGGCGCCGGTGTGGCCACCACCCGGAGGACTTTCTGGAGCCATGCTCCACGTTGGAGTGCCTGAGAAGCGTCGTCGGTCCAAAGAACAAGCACCGCTATGTTATCGCCAGCCAGGACCAGGAAGTCAGGGCGAAAATGAGAGGGATCCCCGGCGTGCCGTTGGTGTACATTAACCGGTCGGTCATGATTGTGAGTCGCGCCATAGAGCATCTTCTACGCTCCCGTCGCCTGCCGTGGCTGGGACTTGAGTGACAGGCGCTAACAACATGCAATGCAACAGCTCGAGCCTATGGCCGCAGCAACAACGAGGGTGGTCCAGAAAGGCGAGAGGGCCAAGTTCCGCGCGGAGCTGAAACAGCCCGACCCGGCGCCAGGGGAGAAGCGAAAGCGAGAAGACGGCGACGACAGCGAGGGCAGTGATGACGAGGCAGAGACGAACAACGAGGAGCCCAAGAAGAAAAAGAAGAAGAGGAACGGCGAGAAGGGTCCGAACCCGTTGTCGGTGAAGAAGCCGAAGAAGAAGACACAATCGCAGCAAGAGAGCGACTCAAAATCGAAAGAAGCAGACAAGCCCAAGGACGACGCATCATCAGAACAGCCTGCCAAGAAGAAGCGGAAACGGAGGACCAGGAAGGCGGAGGGTGGCGCGGGTGAGGGCGAGGGTGAGGCTCAAGGCACAACCTCTGGCACGGCTGAAGTACAGGGTACTGCAGTTGCAGCTGAAGATTAGAAGAGGCTCATTTTTGGCATCCATCTGGGATTTTGCATCAGTTGCGGTCAAAGTAGCTCGAGGCGGTCATAGTAGCTCAAGGCATTGCGAGGGTCTGCCTATACCATGACACAGGCAGGAAGTGCAGACGATAGATATCCTGCACAGAACGGGAAAATGATACCACATGCTCGATCACGCATGAGCCAATCCACAACCACCAAGCGTGAGTGAGTGCGACAGAACGCCAGAGGCGAAGGCGGGAGGGTCTTGATTTTCGTAACTTTACCATGTGGTGGTTAGTCTATCTGATCCTTCAGAGGGCGACAGCCACAGAACTTTTGGCAGCTAATAATGCTGATAAATATGTACAGTTTCAGTATCCAGGGGGACTCGAGCGAATCCAAAGCCATATGGGCACATAGCCAGCCGCCTTCTAGGGACTGCCGAACTTTTGTAACCAGGAACACGAAAGACAACAGAAAAAGCAGAGAAGAAATCATGAAAAATAAACGCAGCTAAGGGAGAATATCGTTAGGTCCCATCAAGAAAGGCCTTTTCCACCGTAATTATCAACCCTTCAGGTTAATTCAACCTTCTTTTCATTCTCGGTGGGCCTCCTCGAATACCCAATCGCCAGACGGCCATCTTTGTCGTCGTAATTCGTCGCGACGGCACAGACAAGGAGAGCTCGTGCCATTGAACGCTCATGATTCGCGTCAGGTCAGCAGAATCTCGAAGCTGCAACACAGAGCTGCAGCATACCCTCTCGCAATCTCCAGCAGTGCCTTCAGAAGAAATGAGATGACCAGCGATGGCGACTGATGGAACAGAACTAATTATGGGGATCTGGATTGTCCCCGAGTAGCACCCTTGCTGCGACCGATTGGCTAGCACGACAAATCTATCGTTGGCACTTCTTTGCTGGCAAGGATTTTTTTGTTGGCAATATTGGACAGAATTTCGTTCGTCGTGTTCTCTCTCTTTCTTTTTCTCGAGACATGTTGTGCAGCATTTTCGTTAGGATCGGAAAGCGTTTGTCGTTGATGGACAGTAAGCACAGAGCTGTTTTTCCGGGGCGCAGACGCTGTAGGTAGGTAAACAGTAATCCTGTCGGAAAGAATCAACCCTTTGGTCGATGGTACAACTACACCAAAATCTCTTGTCAGTCCTGGAGTTCTGTATGGGCTCTGGCGGTGTGGAGTGAGGAGACTTACGCCATAAAGGCAGAAAAGAGAGCAGCACGGAAAATAGCAGTCTTCAGCCTGCCTTGATGGCAGTCAGAGACGAAAAGGCGTCACTGTTGTGATCTATCACCCCGAACGCGCAAGTCAGTAAGCTCTTCAACTTTAACAGCAGAGTCAAGGATACAGAAACATACCGTCATCGTCATCACCACGACCACCACCATAGTTAGCAGACAGAGCCTCATCACTCGTGATCTCATGGATCGAGAGTATGGTCACAGTGTTGCCGCCGGGCGTCAACGAGCTGACATGGTGGACAGAAGTCGTCTCATCACGCCACGCGTATGGACCCGCACTGGCGTTACCAAGCTGCTGCTGCTGCTCCCGAGTGGCGTCGTCATCCTCATCCTCGTAGATAGTCCATTGCGGCTCGGCGCGGGGCGTCGTCCCCGTCGCCTGCGGTGCCGGGTTCGTGCAGTTGCGCTCCATATAGTCGTTGATCTCCTCCTGGGTGGGGACGTAGGTGTTGGCGGCCCATGTGCTGTTGTTGCTCTTTCCGATGAAGGAAAAGTCGAACTCCTTTGGGGCTGTGTACCCGCTGTCATCTGGAAAGTCTGGGCAATGTTGAGAGAAATCGTTGCTGCCGCTGCGCTCGGCCCAGCCTCCAGGCTGGCTCCGGAAACCGTATTGTTCATGAGCAGTGTACTGGCTCTGAGTGCCGTATCGAGGCTGGGGTCCGTACTGCGACTGGGAAACATATTGGTCCTGGTGGCCATACTGGTAGCTTGGCTGAGGCTGAGCAAAGCCATCGTTGGAGCACGACGGCTTGCTGTACTCGTATTGATTCTCAGTGGTTGGGTCATGGTAAGAATCTCCAGAGAAGTCACGACGACAGTGGGCGTCGCTGAAGTGAGCAGCAGAGTCAAAGCGGTTATAAGGACGACTGTAGTACCCTTGGTGGGTGGCATAGTCGGTGCCAGATCCAGAGCTGAACCCTCCAGCACCGTTGTGAGCTGCGTAGCCATTGTGCTTGCTCGGACTCATGTTGTGGCCGTAAGCCGTGGGAGCGGACGGAGAGGACGGCTTGGCCGCCCATTCATGCTGATTCATCATGTATCGGTCACTGTCGAGGGGCTGGTTTTGCTGCTCGGTATTCGGCCAGTGGGACTCAAGGGGAGGAGTGGGCGGCAGTGGGATATCAGTCAATCTCTGACCGTTGCCGTATTTGCCCATCACGCCAAAGTGCCCAGCACTGCCAAAAGTTCCCAGCGAAGGTAGGTCATGAGCGCCATTCTGGTCCGGCTGCTGAGTCCAGGAGCCGTATCCAGAAGCTTTGTATCGTATGCTGTCACCGATGTTGCCGTCAGCAGCGAGATCCTCACGCCCTGGCGGACTACCGGTGCTTGTTTCGGCCGGGTTACGGCGAGAACGAAATCGCATAGACGCGGCGGACGTTCTCGAGGTGCCAGACGGAAATCTGCCAGAGACTGCAGAGTTGTTGGTACCGGAAGTGCTCGGCCTGCTGCCGGAGTCGCTTTGGTGTACCGCCAAAGGCGAAGCTGCAGTCTCGTGTTTGCTGAGACCCAGTCGAAGGATTGAGCTGACATCTGCCTGGCAAGACTTGTCCGCAGTATCAAAGCCAGCGTCTTTCATCTCACAGTCGCCGTTCCCGCCGGCTGGAGCCAGGCTCTCGCTGTTACGTTGGGAAACGTGGTAGGTCTTCATATGACCTCCGACCATGGAACTGCAACCTGATGCAGATTCGGCAGACGGCGGCTTGTAGGAAGAGCTTGCAGAAAGGCGGTTTCCTCCTTCCCCAGTCTTGTCTCCAAAGTTGAGCTTCTTGTCTGCCTCAAGATGCATATCTTTGAGCTTCTTGATGGTCGCGTTGCCATCGGAAGATGTGTCTGAATCTGTCTTGGTCTTGAATGAGCGGTTCTTGAGCATGGAGCTGGTGACCTCCCTGGACTTGAGGAGGCCCGCTCGAGCGTCGTTCTCCTTTCCAGGCGCACGTCTGTGGGCGCAGAGGTGATCGTCCTGGTCCTCCTCGATGTCACTGAGGTTGGCGTCATGCATCTGGCGCATAAATGCCTACCGACAAACGATTAGCGACTGCTTCCTTTGGGAGTCATATGGGTTCGATACCAACCTTGTCGAAAGGAGTGGCCTCGCTGCCAATATCGCTTGCCTCGCGAAGGTTCTTCTCGTAGCCAGGCGAGGCCTCCCGACAGGGCTTGCAGTAGTTGGGCACCGAGGGCTGGCCTGGCTCAAGTTTGTTCTCACGGTGGTACTTCTCAGAACGGACGATGCCACATCCCCAGCAGTAGTGACGCTGACCACACCAGGAGAGCGGTTTGCCGTGATACTCGTGGGTAATGCGACAACGGCCACACCAATTGGGTTGCATCTTCTGGTCGACTGCAAGAGGGTGTCGCTCTCGGATCTTATCAGACCTGATGTTGCCACACTGGTAGCAGATCCAACGCTGCTTCAGGGGTTCGAGGTAGGGGTCTACTTTCTTGCCGTGCTTGCCATGCTTCTCGTGGCCGTGTGCGGATCGTCTGGGTGAACGCTTGTGTGAACGTCCCTGAGAGGGTGAACGAGCTTGCTCACGTCTGCTGCTGCGCGACACTGTCTTTTGCTTGTCTGTGTTTGTGTTGGGCTGTTGTGACTTGGCCTTGGGGATCTCGTGTTTGCTGGACGGCGAACCCGCCAAATGACGTGATTTGAAAGGGTTGGTAGGCGAATTGCTGATGATGGGAACGTAATGGACGTGTATGTCCTCCGAGGAGAGATTGGAGGGTGCGACTTCGCGCTGCACTCTCTCAACCTCTTTCAGTCGGCGATAAACGGAAGCCTTCTCCTCGTCCCGTGACAGTCTTCGCGATGAGTTCGGCTGAGTCCAGGCCTCATCAGCGTCTGACTCCACATCACCATCGTATCGCTGGGAATTCTGCCGTCGACGATCGTGACGATTACTGGCACGTGGAGGCATGTTGTTGCCATCAGCTGGGCGATCGTCACGGCCTCTTGGGCGGTGTTTGCTGTGCTTGTGAGCGTGTCGGTCCTCCATGGAGAGGTCTGAGCTTGAGCTGAGAAACTGTGTGAGCTGATGCTGGACATTGGAAGACTGGGCCTGACCTACAGGCGTCGCCTTGACTTCATCCTGGGTTTTGTCAAGGCCAATGAAAAAACATGAATTGTACTTGACGTTAGCCCTAGACCCGCCGTCTGGGTACGCACAACAGATGGTTTTGGCAAGGAGCAGTGTTGAGTGACACTTTGAGGCGGCCGCTCGTTTGGGACGACCGCCAACCCCAAGCAGACAGGAAAGCACAAAGAGAGAAGACCGTCGATACTGTAGAAAGTAGGTTTGACTACGAGGCAATCGTGACCGGAGACCGTTGGGAGAGGAGAGATGCGGAGCAGAAGGATAGAGGTATCAGGAAAGTGAACGAGTGTTGGGAGAGGAGGTGTGTGATGAGGATTTGTGAGGTGGTAAGGAAACGAGTCTGCAAGGAAGTAGGCAGGCGCAGAAAGTGGATGGATGATGGGGAGGCAGGCCAGAGAAAGTTGCTCACACCGCAGCGGAGGGTGACTAGACTCTCATAAACGCCCTCGAGACCAGAGAAGACCAAACAAAGATCTGATGAACTCAGACCAGTCAGAGCCCCTCCTAGCATTAGTGGCGGGTCAGGTAGAACCCAAATGTGGGCAGTGATTCAAACATGAGCAAGCACAGATAGGTAGAGTTGTTTGGTTCTCTCCTGGAATCCTTCCAATCTTTGGAGGTAGGTATGCTAACATGACCTGGGTATGTGGCCAGTTATCCATGTTCACGATCATGCACGGGGACTCCGCACTATTCCTAGACTCAGAGATGTGGTTTCGAGGCTCAAAATGAACTTGGACACCTGAAAAAGCTGTACAGTGAGCAGCGATGCAAAAGAAAGTGCTTCATGAAACAGTACCGAGTCCTCTATTGACACGATCAACTTTTGTACATCGGCCACTTGCCGAACCACTTTTTCCTTGATTCATAGTGCTGATGAAATTTCTCCTACTTCGTCCGCTTTGTAAATACGTTTCTTTCTATCTGCCCAGCTGACTACTCAACTCTGAGCGTTCGGGGGCCTCGCTTCTTGACAGGCTTCTTCTTCTTGTGGCCCTTCTCGAAAGCTGCGACGGCACTATGGTCTCTACCGAAGTTGTCGAGATCTTTGACCTTGTAGATACGGATAATCCAGTTCTCACTGGTGAATGCTTCCTCGACCGTGTTGAGCACTGGACCCTCTGCTGGCAGACGGGCTCCACGGACACGATCCGTAGCCTGTCCCTTGGGGAAAAGGTTGTGGTAGTTGTGGTATGACATCTTGTACCTGCGAGATAGTTAGTAAAAATAGACCATGCGTTCGCCTGGGCAGGGGCATAAGCTCACATCAGCGAGTTCTTCATGGTATCGGTGGCCCCGTCATCAACACGGTACTCTCCACGCGGCGTGAAGAAGTCTCGCTCCTTGACCTCGTCAGGCCAGATACCTTCGGCAATCCTGACCATCCAGAGGAACTTGTTGATGTCGTCGCCCGAGTAGCCAAGGAGCCCGCCAAAGACAACAAGAACGTAGTCCACCTCATGCTGGCGCATGATGGGGTAGCTGACCTCCTCGCGGGAGCTCATGGCCTTGCCAACGGTTGCGATGTGGGTGTTGTTCCAGGTGTTGTTGTCGACAAGCGTGGGCCGATCAGCCATGCCACCGATTTGGTAGCCGTAGTCCCACCAAGACATGATCTTGGCGTCCTCCTTGGTGTTTTGGCGCAGCCACTGGTAGGCCTCGCGGTAGTCGTCGATGATGTGCTGGCTGCCATCGGGCATTCGACTGGCGAGGACGACAGATGGAGAGGAATAGGCGTTGGATGTAACCCAGGTGCAGTGCATCACAAAGAGGATGAGGTAAACAAGCATGCCCGCAGCCACGACCAACTTGGAAGTCTTGCTGTAAATACCCACAATGGGCTTCTTGGATGGGTCCGAGTGCTTGTGCTTGTTTGTTTTCTCCTTCTTCGCCGGGACGTCTACGGCCTCGGCAGCATCGTCTTGTGGCTCCGGGCTCTCGGCCGACAGATAGTTGTCCAAGATGGTCGATGCCGCGATGGCTGCTGCGACGACAACACAGGGTGTGAGTGTGAGCATGAGACGGACCATGACACCAGCGAAGTAGCTGCCAAGCACGGCATAGCTGATGAGGAAGATGTGCTCGTCGCCCAGCCTGTCGAAGCACAGGTAGATACCAGCTGGGAAAAGGTAGATCAACATGTTCAGGTCGAAGAAGAAGGCCGGCCAGGCGGTTGGCTGGTGCTCCGAGACTGACGCAATGATGGGGATATGAACCTTGGCGTATCCAGTGTCGAACAGCGAGTAGAAACGTCCTCCCCAGGCGGCAATTTTGCCCGTCTTGACGAGAAGGACGTTCGCGCCGATGCCGATCACGATGAGGGCAAAGAAGGACACCCATCGCCATTTGTTAACTACCTTGGGGTCGAACATGCCTGTGAACCAGTTGAAGAATCCGTAGAATTGCATCAGGCCAAACACACCTATGCGACGTAAGTAGGCGATTTATCGCAGCACAGCGATGGGGGTTTTCTGGCTTACCGAGAGCTCCAAAGTGGTCGCTGGTGCTGATAGCCAGGAAGTTGATGAAGGGGACTTGCATGATGCCCAGGAAGCCAATTGCGTAGAATGTGGTGTAAGCAACGTATAGCCGGTTACTGTACCTGCCCGAAACGCAGAGCATCAAACTGTGGACAGCGATGAGGTTGTCGATGAATGTATATCCACCCCAGGACGCGGCCATCCAGTCGTAGGAGAGTGCGCACAGAGCGGCCCACATGATGGAGCCCTGCTTGACAGCCTTGATCCAGAGGAAGAAGGTGAGCACCAGCAGGAAAATGGCAATGGCCTCGTTGTCATAACTTCCTGCGACGGACCGCGAGATGTACCCGGGAGCAATGCCCATGAATGCAGCAGCTAGGAGGCCGGCGGACTTGGACGTGGACAGCTCATTGGTCAGCCAGTATGCTGCGAGAGCAGTGAGACCAGAGAATCCAGGGGCGAGTAGGACGCAGATGTTTCGAATATCGACGGGAATGGTCAGGAGGCGGAAGAGATGGTAGATAATGCCGCTGGTGGCCATGAGTCCGGGGTACAGAGTTCCTCCTGTGACACGGCCGAGAGGGTACCATGTTCGGTCGTCGAACCAGTCCCAGAAGCTGTAGAATCCATTTGCAACGAGGTACTTGGTGGCCCTGAAGTTGAACCAAGGGTCGACTGAGGTGAGGCAGCGTCAGCGATCAGATGGGGTAGGACTTGGGAGCAAGGAGAGGCTCGGATGGGTTGGAATCGAGGCGCAAGCCGGAGGTACACTGACATTCGTGTATGATACTCTCGAAACCTGTGGAACATGGTCGTCAGCATAATCCGAAAAGGTTCCGAGATGACGATGCAATTGGATGCTCGTCTCGGTTGTATAAACCACATTGAAGACATGAAGGAGCTTCATGGGCGGGGCGAGGCAGGAATACTCACGAATAACCGAGAACAGACGGCTGGCGACGGCGGCTCCAGCGATCAAGACGAGGATAACAACTCGGAACAGAGCTCTTGTGTTCTGTCCCTGGCTGCTGCCAGAAAGAAGAGTGGAAACGCCAGCCGACATGGTGGGCTGATTTGTGAGAAAGAAAACAGGCTATGCCTGAGGAAAGGAGGGTGGGAGTGTCGTCGTTGTCAGGCGGTTGGTGTTGACGATTCCCCAGGAGCTCCAGAAGTACGTCGCCTGTACGTGGTTCAGGACAGTTTGAAGCTTCGTCAATCCGTCCCTGAGCTGGGGTGTGGCAGTAAAGTCTTGGCGGCAGTGCAGGCACAAGCAGGTGGGTCCGTTTTGGAATAGTGTAGGTGGTGTGTCCCGGAGGAGCTCGGGCCAGCTGATCCTTGCACCAGAGATTACGTACGTACCTTTGAGAGCAGAGCTGCCCTTCAAAGCCAGCCACCAGCAACAGGACAAGTGACGACGAATAGTGGGAATGCTTCAGTTCATTCACTGCCCACCCCGAAGTCTGTTGATCAGTCAATGGTTACTTCCGGAGAACGCCATGGTTAGTTGAGTATGTGACTTGATGCAATATCTCCGTTCATCTAGCCTGCGTGATCTTGCCTATACTTTCTAATGTCCCGTCCAAGGTGGTGGGCTTTTGTCTCGGGTAGTCTAGAGCGACCTGATGCTGGTAGAGATGAAAGATTCATGTTGATTGGGCATGTGCCTGTGGACTACCGTAAGCTGGCAGAAGAGCATCTGAGCCCACTTTAGCGATCTCACCAGTCCTCACTCTGCACGTCCTTGCACTGACCCAACTGAGACGATGTAGAAAAGTACCCATGAGCCGGGACTCCCTTGAAAGAGAGGCACCAACTTGTGCATACTGCAAAATGATTCACTTGAGCTCTTTGACAGAGCCATATTGAACATCGACTCGGCGACTCCCGCAGGTCGAATGAGGCAAAGGAGCCCCTCGTCTCACAGGAGCCCGTTACTCGCTCATGGCCCTTGTCTGGGCCGGATACGGAAGCGAACAGATCCATCACCTCTGCACAATTCAACAGGTCCCTGGCATGTCGTCTAATTTAGTATTGTACAGTCGCAAACTTTTCGGATAGGTATCTAGGTTGGTAAGAAAGGTCTAGTGCCGCAGTCCGCATGGATCGAATTATCGCGTGGATCTGCTTTTGGTTGCTCCGGCCAGGCCACCCATCGTCCCGCAAGTACGCCATAACTTGTCGCATAGGAGTCGTATCGCCTCTGCGCAAAAGTCGTCCGCCTGCCGTGTTGTCGAGTTGGCCTGTCCCTTTTCCCGCCTGGTCCTAACCGCAGCTATCCCACCGCCCAAGGTCTCCGATCGAACGGCCATTTTACCAGCTCTAAGGGCTCTCCTTGACCAGAGCGTTGAAGTATTCCTCCAGGTTGAAGTTCGAGCTCATTGGATCTTGGTTGACTGCTTCCCCGTGTAAGTTTGCATTCTCTCTGATCCAAGGCCGCTGCAGTGTCCGGACAGCGCGCATTCATGACGCTCGGGATGCTTCTGAAAGGTCGGTACTCACGGCCGCCAGATGTGGAGCCCAGGGGTGCTGGGTTCTTCTTCTTCGCGAACTCCTCCTTGGCCTTCTGTATTAACTGCTGCTTGTGCTCATACTCCCGCTTCTCCGAGGCTACCCTGTTGGCTGCGTTGATCGATCTCTGATGAGAAAAGCCGTAGAACACGCCGAAGGCCAGGGCGGAGTACCGGAGTACCTGGGGGATGTAGATGTCAGCATCGCTTCTTCCGGTCCCGCGTCCCTGACGATGGCAAAGAGGTGCGGAGGGGGCCTGGGCTGTGCTCGTGCGCGAAAAACAGTGGCCATGCCAGGCAGGGCGCCGGAGTGACATACGTTGACTCCTGATGTGGCAGACATTGGGAGATTTGACGGCGCCTCGCGACCGCTGGTGACACAGGATAGGAAGGAGTGAAAAACAGATCGCAGGGCGGGCAATTGATGTCAATTGACCCGGTTGGGATAGTCGTCGAGGGGATCTGGGATGTCGTGTAGGAACTGGGGCGCTGCGAAGTTTGTCTGTCGGGAATTTTCGCCGGGCAGAGCTTCCAGAGCCAAAGCAGGCTTGCCAGGATGGGGATGGCTGACCACCGAATGAGCGAACGGGCTGGCAGCGACACAGTGAGAGAGCACGGACGTTCCCGGTTGCCGCAGAACGCCCAGGGCGTGTAGCTACAAACACGACCACTGACTAGTGCTGCCGGCTCTCTGCAATCAACTCCTCCTTAGCGCTACCGGCGCATACGCGCCCCCCCCCTGTCGCGAACGCGCTGTTGACATTGAACCCAAGGGAGCATTGGACACATGAGGAGTAAAGCACTCAAGATACATAGTACAAGGCGATCATTCAACCTCACGTCAAAGACCCGACAGATACGACACACTGATTGCAGTCACAAACAGCTTTTCGAAAAATTCCCCCTTCCTATTGATGATCCCAAGAGTCCTGGAAATGGGCTGTTGAACGGCAGCACACCGCACCCACAATGCAACAACGTCGGGACGAGATCCTCGCGAAGAAGGCCAAGCTCGCAGAGCTCAAGCGCCAGAGAGAACTTCGCGCCACTCAGAATGGACCAGGTCGCCCGAGTTTCAGCGGCAGCGATGTCTGGAGCCCCCCCCCCCTCCACCCGTCCAGAGTGTCGACTCCCGGCCGATTTTGCTAACCAGCGACACAGTTGATCTCACCGGCGCCCGCCCGAGCTGACAATCGCCGAGAAATCGAGTCCTTGATCAATAGTCTGGTAGGCGAGAGCCGGCCTGGGTCTGTCACCACGGGGGGCGCTGCATCGCCGGCGCACCGAGGAAGCCGCCCGAACAGTGTTCTGAGTGCCGGGGAGACCAGCAATGGGGCCATCTCGGAGTTCACGTCACCGCCGGGCATCGAGATCCCGGCTCAGACGGTATATAGCCAGCCGCAGACCCTGAGCACGGTGCCTCTGACGACGATATATGAATGCCCACCATCGCCAGTCAAAGAGATATTCTCCTACAGCAAGGGTGTGCAGACGTCCGAGGACCTGTTTCCAGCAGCGGCACGGCCACGCGCCTTCTCGCTCGAATCCTTACCCGAAGATGCTTCGTCGACACCCAACAAGCGCATGAGCAGGAGGGAGCGAGACAGGGAAGAGGAGCTACGGCAGAAACTCCGGAAAGAAATAGAAGAGGAGCTACAAGCAGCGAAGGACCTGACAGCAGAGGGCGACGTGAAGAAGGCGGCCCTGCCGGACTCGAGCTTCGCTACCAGGACACTGACAAACGATGAGCTGAATGCGATCGTGTCGTCAGACGAGTTTGTCGACTTTTTCGACCGATCACTCAAGGTCATTGAGAAGACCCTGGATCAGTATGACGTTTTGACAGATTACACACTAGGAGCGCAGGATATCGAGGACGAGGACGAGCAAGGCAATGTCGGGGGCAAGGGCCGCCGCAAGGTCAAGGAAATACGACAATTTTACGACGAGCGATGGTCCAAGAAGCGTATGGTCAGCGCCATAGACTTTTCCCCGAAATTCCAGGAACTGGCTCTGGCCTCTTACACAAAGAACCCATCGGCGCCGCACGAGCCAGATGGGGTGGTCCAAGTCTGGAACCTGAATCTGCACGATCGGCCCGAGTTTGTGTTCCACGCACAGTCCGACATTCTCACTGCCAAGTTCTCGCCTTTCCACCCCAATCTCATTGTGGGCGGAGCATATAGCGGACAGGTCCTTCTCTGGGACACGAGGGCTCGCTCTGCGCCTGTACAAAAGACCCCGCTGACCGGCTATGGACACACACATCCCGTTTACGCCATTGACATAATCGGCACGCAAAACGCCAACAACATCATATCATGTTCAACTGACGGCACGGTATGCGGATGGGCCGTTGATATGCTGGCGCAGCCTGCGGAGACGCTTAACCTGCAAGCCCCGCCACCCAACAAGACCGACTACATCAGCCCTCTCTGCTTGTCCTTCCCACAGGCCGACCCTACTTTCTTCCTGGTCGGGACGGAGGAAGGTACTATCTTCCCGTGCCACAGATATGACCGCGCCGGAGCCAAGGCTGGCGTTGACCCAAGGGTCAGCTACAAGGGGCATGCCGCACCGGTCATGTCCCTCGACTTCCATCCGGCCAGGGGCCCGGTTGACCTCGGCGATCTCGTCATCTCCAGCAGCCTGGACTGGAGCGTGAAGTTGTGGAAGGTGCGGGCGCCGGCCACGACGTCCGGCATCGGTGGTGCTGGTGCGGGAGGCGAGGGTGCCGTCTCCCACCTGATGGATTTCGTCCGCGAGGACGTGGTCTACGATGCCGCCTGGTCGCCCATCAAGCCGGGCGTCTTCTCGCTCGTCGACGGCGCAGGCTGGTTAGAGCTCTGGGACATTACCGTGGAGACGGAGGAGCCGGTGGCGAGGATCAGCCCTAGCTCGAGGAAGGACAGCCGGGCAATGCTGTCCAAGAGCTTGAACAAGGTGAAGTGGGAACAGCAGGAAGGCAAGCGGCTGGCTGTTGGCGGCATTGATGGGGCCTTGACGGTATTCGAGGTCGGACCAGACCTGGGTGGCAAGGAGAATCTGAAGAATGAGGAGTGGACCAACGTCAAGAAATTGGTGAACAGGGTCGAGGCGGTTGGCGTGAACGGTGCGACGGAAATGTAGAGGCGATGAAAGGGATCATGTCGGATCGCATAATTTCATCGAGATGTGCCTGCCTTTGGACACAGAGCTCGAGATGCGAGGGTGCTTCTGGCGTCATGAGCTTTATGAATATACCCCAAGTACAACCAAGATGTTCTCAGAGTTAGCGAAATGCACCATTCCTTACTTAGAAGTGGCCATCATATTTCTTGTTCGCTTCCACGCACAACAATCCCTGCCAATTGCAAGCCCAGAGGACGCCTTATGTAATCAATTTCGGGATTGGTGGACCAGGAAGCTTGGGAGTCTGGGGACTGCAGGGCGACGCGAGTAGGCAGGCAAGCCAAGCAAACGACATCCGTCTCTACGAATTTTTTTTTGGGATTCTGCCATCATCCACTCTATCGCCAGCTTCTACCCAAACATTACTCCCATATTTCAATCGCAACTCTTTTGGAAGATTTTTTCATTGTTGAATAACTTCAATCCATCAAAATGTTTGTCACTCCAGTCTCCAACATTCCGGTCGCGCTGATTCGCAGTCGGTTGGATGAGGTCTAATTGTCAATGTCTTTTGCAGGAACTCATTCAGACGCGCCGCGTTGAGGGCCGCCGTTTCCGCGTCTCGCGCCCCTGCCACCAAGGTCCAGATGCTTGGAGTCGCTACACAGATCTCTGCACCAAGAATAATCGTCCCCGCGGCCGTTCGCTGCTTCTCACAGACACTTCGCGTCGCCAACGAGGAGCCTGCCACCAACATCGCCGAGGGTTAGTAACTCGTATACATGGCAGACATGACCTTCGGGCGTGTCGTCAACAAAGCCAAAACAAAACACTGACAGAGTTCCTGCAGCTGAGACGTCTGGCGCCAACGGAGAGGAGCCTGGCCATGGGCTGTTCGTCCGGAACATGGTGTTCGAGGCGAATGAGGACCACCTGAGGGAGGCTTACGAGAAGTACGGCGAGGTTGTCAAGGCCGTCGTCGCCCGCGATGCTCGCGGTCTCAGCAGAGGGTATGTCATGATACAATCGCAGCAAGCCACGGACCCCGGCGCGTCCGCCCGCTAACCACCCAACTGCTGCAGGTACGGCTTCGTGTGGTTTACCGAGAAGGATGCTATGGAGAAGGCCATCGCTGGCACCAACTCGTCATTCTGGCACGGACGCCGCATCCAGGTTTCCGCCCGGGCACCCAAGCGCAACAGGCACGACACTGGCATGGGACCAACCAAGTCGCTCTACGTCGGCAACATCCCCTACGAGACGACCGACGCGGAGCTGAACCGCATCTTCCGCGAGCTGGACAACGTGACCGACGTCCGTGTCGCTGTTGACCGTACCACCGGATGGCCCCGTGGATTCGCCCATGCTGATTTTGCCGACGTTGAGTCTTGCGAGGCGGCGAAGGAGAAGCTGCAGGGTACTACTATCGGTGGCCGTGAGCTGAGACTGGACTTTGCGTCTGAGGTTGTCAAGGCACCTAGCAGGCGATAAGCGACTAAGAGGACGTGGCAGAGGGCGAGGCCGGGGGTGTCACGACAAGGGAGGACGTGAATGGGCAGAGTGGCTGCGCAGAGTGGCTGCGCAGACTGGATTGCGCGACGCGAGACGCTACCAGCTCCTTGAGCTGTTGTACCTCAGGGCTGCTGACGCTAGTCGTAATTCCGGAGAGAGCAGTCTTCATCCTATTTACCGGTGGCGGCGGGACTGCAGCAGGGCAGAGCGTCCTGCTAGCTGCGGCGAGGGACAAGGTCCATGATACCGAGACGCAAACCATTTTAAAATGTACATGTAGAAAGCTCAACTAGATCTGATGGGCGGCGTTCTCGGCGTGTCGGGGATTTACTACGGCGCTCTCAGATTTTATGTAGTGTACGAATCCCGAACGTTGAAAAGAAAATCTCCTCTTTCAAGTCCAACTGTGCGAAGTCTTGTTGGTGGAAGTGGATTCATGTGAGCTGTTCGGTGATGGTTACCAGGTTGGTCAAGGTCTTGCTGTATTGAACCTGCCGACCTGGCTGGGTAGGGTGCGCACCTCCTCGGCCTACCTGAAGACAGGATCGACAATCATTGTTAGAAAGGCCAGATTCGTACCACCAGACCTATCTATATCTGCTAGTATTGCGTGTGACGACTAGCCGCGTCGACTCTACTCCGGGGATGATGAATGGTCAATGTAAACGCAGCATTATCTTGGTAAAGGTGCAATTAGCAGCCACCGTCGGAAGCTCGCAAATGCCTCGGCAAGTTTTAAGCTTCTGGCGCCGGCTCGGCTGGGAAAGTTGCGGGCAATGGGTCGTGGCTGGCCCACTTCCCCAAGGTTTGCCCCTCACATGTGCAGGCCAGTGGAAGTGTAAGGTTTCCTCCCACCTGCTCCATCCCCTCGCTTTCAAAGCCACAACATCCTCTATCTATCTACCACTTCTACACGCAGACTACTCTACTTCTAGATGTCGCGCTTCATTTGACGTTCCGAGCGAGAGACATCACCTCATACGAGTTCGCCAGGCACAAACCCACAATATCAACCCGCCCCCATCATATTATTAACTGCAACTCTCAGTCATTCTCAGCACAGCCATCTGAGATCGACGCTTCCACAACACCCGAGGCAGGAGCACACACACACACACGGCACAATGTCGTTCCTTGCGGGAGGAGCCGAGTGCTCGACTTCAAATCCCATCGGCCAGCTCAGCAAGCATGCCCAGCAAGACAATAGCCTCCAGCGGGACCGCTTCGTCAACAGCGGCCCGGGCAGCTCTGCCCAAGGCTTCCGAACCAGCGCCAGCCCGAGCACACCGGCCCTCGATGGCCAGATGAACGCCTTCATGCAGCAGAATCCCAACATGCCCGAGATGGCCTTTGACCGGTTACAAAGGCCAGGGCCCGGTGGTGGACAGATTCATATCGACCCTCCCCACCAGGGTGTCCACTTGAGGGCACAGTCCGCGTCTCCCTCGTTCTCGCCTTCATTCTCCCCAGACGAGTTTGCAAAGTTCCAGCAGGCAAACCGCTCCATCGCCCAGCGGTCAAGCCCCGCACCACAGCAGCAGTCGATGGCAGTCTCGACCTACCAACGACCCATGATGGGCAGTGGGATCTATAGCCCCATGTCCTCCATGGGGATGATGCAGCAGCCTGGCATGTATGGCGGCATGTCCATGTACTCTCAACAAAACCCAATTCAGGCCGACGTCAAGGGGAAGGGAAAAGCAGTCGAGACCGAGGAGTCAACACAGGAGCTGCAGAAGAAGTTTGAGGAACAGTTCAACCTGCACGAGGAGACAGGCGAGGTGGAGGAGGTAGAGCGCGATCTTAACGCGATGGATGAGAAACTGATGGAGTCCGAAACGGGCTTCGGGGATTTCGAGTCGATATGGAAGGGCATCCAGGACAACGAGGCCGCCATGCGAGATATGCCGGAGCAGGACCTCGACATCAAATGGGGCGATGGCTTGGATTCGTGGAATCCGGCCCGAAGCATGACCGCAGACCCTCTTATCGAGGACTACTTGTTCGAGGAGGACAACCTCTTCAAAGACCAAGCGAATCCATTCGAAGAGGGTGTACGGATCATGGACGAGGGGGGCAACCTATCCCTGGCCGCACTGGCCTTCGAAGCTGCCGTGCAAAAGGATGCGTCACACATCGATGCATGGGCTCGACTAGGCGCGGCACAGTCGCAGAACGAGAAGGAAGACGCCGCCCTCCGCGCATACCAACGCGTTCTGCAGCTTGATCCAAACAACCTCGACGCCCTCATGGGTCTCGCAGTATCATACACAAACGAGGGCTACGACAGCACGGCTTACCGCACGCTAGAGCGCTGGCTCTCGGTCAAGTACCCACAGGTCATCTCCCCAGACAAGCTGTCCGACCCAGCAGACATGGGCTTCACGGACCGCGCGGACCTGCATTCCAAGGTAACAGACCTCTTCATCCAGGCGGCGCAGTTCGCCCCCGACGGCGAGCACATGGACCCGGACGTCCAGGTCGGGCTCGGCGTGCTGTTCTATGGCAGCGAGGACTTCGACAAGGCGGTCGACTGCTTCGAGGCCGCCCTCAAGAGCAGCGAGCTGGGCATAGCAAACCAGCGGAACCAGAGGCACCTCCTCTGGAACCGGCTCGGCGCCACTTTGGCCAACAGCGGGCAGAGTGAGCAGGCCATCCACGCCTATGAGCAGGCGCTCGTCCTGCGGCCCAACTTTGTCCGCGCGCGCTACAACCTGGGCGTCAGCTGCATGAACATCGGCTGCTACGAACAAGCGGCCGGGCACCTGCTGTCGGCGCTCGACATGCACAAGATGGTGGAGAAGACCGGTCGCGAGAAGGCGAGGGAGCTTCTCAGCGGGGCCGGCGATGGCGGCGGCGTCAGCGAGGAGCACCTCGACCGCATGACGACGCAGAACAGGAGCACCACCCTCTACGACACCCTGCGAAGGGTCTTCACGCTCATGAGCCGCCGCGACCTCAGCGAGAAGGTCGTCTTCGGCGTCGACCCGGACGTCTTCCGCCCCGAGTTCGAGTTCTAGGCGGACTGCCAAGCCAGCGTACTGGGGCAGACCATCTTGTGGGACAGGGTTCGGCGCGAAAACCTCTATTCTAGATTCTTTTGCAATCCTTTGATCCCTCAAAGTGGACGGACGACCCGCCACATAGAGTGCTATTTCGTGTTTGAACAGATGTGCAACTGTTGTATCGTGCCCTTGGTCAGGTCAGTTCAGGACTCCATGGCGGGAAAACGATCGACTGTGTTTCCTAAGCTCATGTCCTTGAAACACGGCGTTGTGTACTGGCGCATGAATGGCCGGTTGCATCACCTATGAAGAAAATTGGACAACATCAGCGATAAACGTATTTCTATGATGCAGGCTCAGCTTCCGGGCAGCGGTTCAGCGAGCCCAAAGGAGCCCCTCAGATTTTCTGTGCTTTTTAGATAATCTTGTTGGAATCCACACGGTATATTCTCTAACCAGACCCGCAGTCCTGACACAGCGAGACGTTCACTACAAATCGGAAGCGGAAGAAGTTGGGTGGAGAAGGCACATCAAAGTACACGTTACGTGTACTCATTTGTATATTTATGGGTATCAACATATTCCAGGCGAGGGCCTCCTCAAGCAGCAAACAAGCGAGAAATGTGCTCTGTGCCGTGAAGAACGTAGCTGTCCTCATGCTTTATAAAGTGGTTTCCAGACCGCAGTGCCTTCGTAATCATGCAATGTGAGCAGACAGACGTTCGCCATAATGCATCGTCTGTGGATGCTCTTCTCAACGAAGTAACATAGCACCCTTCCGGGGCTTCCTGTTCAGCAAGGCCCAAGGGAACAAGCTCAGAGTGGTCACGGACCAAGGTAAGTCCCTGATCACTGCCACTTTCCACACATCGTGGCAGTAGCACCAGATCATTTGACCCCGATGAACGCGATTCCGTTCCTCGCCCTCTGTGCTGCCTTCTTAAGGGCCTGCTCCTCGCGATCCGTCCACTTGACGCTGAGTTGGTCCCACTTGGATCCGGGGGTGTTATACTCGCGCTTCCACTGGGCGTGCATGGCCTGCAGCCTGCTCATCTCGCGCGGGTCGCCGCTGCCGCTGAGCACGATGAAGGCCGTGCACGGTGGGAGCGCGTCGTGGATTCGCCTCAGCCTCTGCGCCAGGCTACCGAGACAGGTTTCGAGGACCGACGTGTCCTTCGGAAACGCTGGATCGGTTGTCTCCTTTTGCTCTGGTGCCGCCAGGCTGTTCATATCGAGGACCGCGTTGCTGAATACTGAGTTCTTGGAGCCTACACTCGAGCTGGCCGCGAAAGGGTTCGTTTTCGACGCGGCATGCGCATCCTCCAGTTCCTTGGGCGGCCCTGCGGCATCGTCGGCGTCCGTCTTCGCGCGGTTCCACCAGCCTTGGAGGGCCTCCAGCTCACGCATCCTCGCCCAGACAAAGTCCACACCTCCGCCCTTGACCACCGCGCCGTTCGGGTCCCCTCTTACCGCCCGGAGCACCTTCTCCTCCACTTCGGCATCGCTGCTACAGCCATCCAACACGATCTCCGCCAGGTTGGCAACGCTGCGCTTAGCATCGCCCCAGTCGACGGCCGCAGTGGACTTGCCGGTCGGAGCGCCCCCCGCAGCACCGTGGGCGCCTTGGGCCTTGTAGCTGACGCCGGCACGCGCGAGGCGCTTGAAGAGGTTCTCGCCAGACGCCTCCCCTGCGGCCCAGGCCTTGCCTTTCTCGCACTTCTTCTTCACCAGGTCCAGACACGTCCTGGCGTCCTCGATGCTGTCGTGGCCGCTGCTAGTATTGTCGCCCTTTTGCACCTCGCGATTGAGGTACTTTTGGGCGAGCCATTTCAGAGAGTGCTTGAACGGTTGGCCTTTGGGGTGGGGAAGAGGACAGATGTATCAGCAATGAAGGGATGTGTCATCTTGAGGGCTTTCATGTCTGAGTCGAGAGAGTGACCGACAAGAATTGTGCGTGGTGTGATCAGGCCGACCAGGTGTCGTTGTATGTCAGTAAGGGTTATGGTTACTGGATCGAGCATCTCCTTGGTGATGCCTGAGAAGCGCGTTACATAGTCTGTGATGGGCTTGTCTGGCTTGACAAGCTCGTCAAGGACTACTTTTCCGTCCCAGTTGACGACGCTAATCCTCGTGAGTGAGAACTCCTTCTCTCCCGTCATACACATCTCGCAGTCGATGGCCAAGACCTCCCGGCCGGCGGTGACGCTACCTTGTTGTATTTCGTTCTCGGGGACATCACCGTCTTCGAATTTGTCCACTTTGGTGTGAGTCCAACCTTCCGGGTCTACGAAGGCTTCCCGCTGCTGGTCTGGCAGCAAGGAAGGGTGGACAGAGAAGCCATTCTCGACGTATTGCTCTGGCGTCAATATGAATTCCGTGATGCGAGTACGAACGTTCTGCCAGCCCTGTGGATCCCTGATGGGCTTGGGTCCCTTCTTGCCCTTGTCCTCGGCAGACTTCGGAGCAGGCGCGGTAAGAAAGGTGACAATGGGAGAATGCAAACGGCCCTGCTTGTCGTCGCCAGTGGCTCTCACAGGCCAGAGATAGGGAAACATGTGAGCAAAAGGCTGGAGGGCCCCTGGCAGCTTCTCCGCTGAGAGGGGACGTGGGTAGTAGTCATCTGGTGATGTGATGAGTCGCTCGACCGCTTGGGCGGGCGTCTTGTTGTTGTAGACGGAGAAATCCACGTTCTGTTTGAACATGGCCTCCTCCAAGCCAGGCACGAGTACAGTGACGATCTTTCTGAACTGTGGCCTGTGCTTAACAGAGACCCATTGAGGGGCGGTGCCGTCGGCCATGATGTAAAGGACGAGGTCCCTCAACTGGTTGAGGTTGACCTTGGACTGGAGCCTTGCCTGGCTTGAGAAGGTGATGGACGGGTAGTTAGATCCTTCTGGTTTGGGGGTCTTCTTAGATTTCTTGGTGGGGCGGCGCTCGACGGTCTGCCAGTCACCACCGCCGTTCTCATCTTGCGGCCCATCGTCCCTGGAACGCTTTGTCCCAGCGCTTGATCCGCTGTGTGAAGATGCAGAGGCAGTGTCCTGAAGCCTGGCGGTGGTGGCGATGGCGGGCGACTCGCCGACGGAGCCATTGGTCATTGTCTCATCCATGATGAATGAGAGTGGCTTGGTACTGGGGAACTTTAATGTTGCCGCAATCAGTCATGCGCAGCGTGGCCCAGATACACGAGAGATATGTGCAATGGCAACGAGTTGATGGTCAGGGTGGGTGGTGAGAGAGGGAGGCGCGCGAGCAGGGGAAGGTAGACCAGCTAGGCAGTGACTTTGCTTGCCGGAAAAAGTCGGCTTATCTTATCGCATGCTAAAGCCGGTGAACGATCTACAGGGACCTTCCCTCTGAAGCACAGGGACTCTTCTGCCCTGTTCGGCACTTGCCGAGCCTAACCTTGGGCTCCTGCAATACAACTGGAGCCCCGTGGGGAAGCTGCAGGATCAGGGTGCTGACTATCGACCATTCCTTTCACTTGCAGCAGTTGTTACTGCTGGGCGGGCTACACGAAGGCCACAAAAGTCAACTTGACGGTCCTTCAAAGTCGCTGCCTCTTCATATCTTTCCGTATCAGCCACCAGGCTCTCCATGGACCCTTCCCCAGCCTTGCTCAAAACATGCTACAGTTGCGCAGAGTTGTGGATGTACAGTTACGTCGACCTTCCTCCATTTACTCAAGACGGCCCCCGATCTCAGTCGACCTTGTCAACCTCCAAGAGGGGCTCGTCCGTCTCGAAGTCCCCTTTCATAATCTCAACAGCAAATCCCGCCAGGTCCTCGATCGGCTGGAGGATCTGCTCCTTGAAGTATTTGGTGCCGGCCTCATCCCTGCTCCCGGCCCAGCCCCGTAGCAGCGCAACCTCCTTCTCGCGACCGGGCAGGCTCCCTATGTCCTGCAGCATGCTCCTCGCCAGGTCGAGGATCTCCCATTCCTCCGACTGTGCCACGGGGCCGTACTTCTCCACCATGAGCGCGAGCGCCTCACACATGGACACCTGATCCGCCTGCAACAGACATACCATCACCCGCTGGTCGGTGATCTCGGCGAGCGCCTCCATCGCCGATGGTGGTGCCGTGTTGGTCAGCGTCTTGGCGATCACCATGAGGCCCTTGAGCCGGCGCTCCTTAAAGGGGACCGGGTACTTGTACGGCGCGGAGTTGAGAGCCGCGAAGCACGCCACCGCGAGCGCGTGCGCGTAGCTCCCTATCTCCGTGTAGTACATGATGGCGTGCTCGACCGTCAGCCCCAGCGGCTCCTGTGCCCACATTCCGGCATCAATCAGAGGCTGACACTGCCGCCACTGGTGCTTGAGAACCATGAGCCTCTCCTCGGTCGTTGTGGGACCCCTTGACCTCTCTGGGGTCTGACAGGCGACGTAGATCTCATCGATACCGTCCTTGAGCTCCTGTAGCCCCTTTCTGGACGTCGGCGGCCTGATGGCGGGCTTTCGGAGTTTCTGGAGGTTTGGGACCAGGCTGAACGAGTTGAGAAGGATGACGGGTGATTGCTGGCAGACATCGTATACCGTTAGGTCCCCTTTGCACCGCGGGCAGCCGCACTCGAAGTGGTACAGCGCCAGGCCGAGCTGTCGGAAGAGCTTTGGTTTCGTGAAGTCGATGTAGGAGATCTTGATCTCGTCGCCCTCTTTGATTGGCAGCTCGGCCTTTAGGAACGCTTTCCGCTTGAGGAAGTTGACGTTGGCGTTGGGCACGCAGGAGTGATTCACCATGGCCAAGGTCGGGTGCAGGAATATGCCCGCCTGGCCAGTGTCCACGTCAGTCCGGTCGAACGAGTTCGTCTGGATCTTGCACAGAATGTCCCGCGCGAGATGAAGTTGCTCGTCTTCCTCCTTCCTGCCCGCGTACGTCATGCCTCCATAAGCCTGGAGGCTGATGTCCTTCCAGATGTCCTCCCTGGCCTTGAATTTGTCCAAGTTGCCCTCCAACCTCCCGAATACATTCCTCAGGTCCAGGTCGTCATCCCATCGGAGCAGGACCTGGAGGAGGGCACGGACAGGGGTTGGCAGCCAATCCTGGTCGACCGACTCCTTGACCTTGCGAAAGCTCTTGCACTCCTGCTTGTGAATGAGGCTCCAGTGCTTTTTTTGGCAGTCGCCACCGCAGTATGAGACGGACTTGCATCCAGTGCACGCCTTCGTAGGCACGTTATGTGCTAGACAGTTGCTGCATACTACCTTCGCAGACGGGCCATTTGGGAGTGCTAGAGCGCGTTAGTAGTTGTGGGAACAACGGGATACGGGAGCCGGTGTCACCTAGGATCGGATCTGAGAACGCTGTGATTAAATCCCCTGGCGCGAATGACTTGGTAGCAAACAGGCTACGACCGACTGGCCCTGAGCCTTTGCTCCCGCGGACTTCCACGTTCGGATGAGAGGAGACAGATGCCATGTTCAGAGCTTCAATTTCGACATGGCAAGCCCATAGCATGGAAGTAAACGGAAATTAATCGAGGCTTTGAAGTAACTTGGAGAATGGGAGACCCCTGAATGCACAGGCCTGCCTTGGGAGCCACTGAATTATGTAAGCCAAACTGGAGGGGAAAAAAAGTCTTCTGTCGAGTAGTGATCCTCGTCAGCATAGAATCAGCCTAGACTCTTCAACATCAGCAGCCGGCTTCACGAGGATACTGTCCGATGTACTCTGTAGAGGGTGTTTGTCGAAACAGGCCAAGTCAAAGACTGGCTCAAGCTCCGCCCAGAAAGTGGCGCGAACCCGCGGGTTACTCTTCCCCGCGGGTATTCAAACGGCGAGGTGAGTTATCACTACATTCCTCATTCCGGCTCTCGAGGCCCAGGTCATTGTCAATGATGAGACAAATTCTGCAATGCAGCAGCTGCTTCGGCCGTTCTGTTGAAAAATATCACATCCCGCCTCGGTGGGCCTGAAGACACGACCTGCTGTCCTCGAGTCCTCGTCTAGATAGAGCCTGTCGGAGGTGATTCATTTGCTAACGACAGCTGGCAGGGGTTCAAGGCTTTACCAAGTGCCCGCGAACACGCATGTCCTTGTGGATCATCCACGCGGATCATGTTACCACATGGGAAGGTTTCCCCTAGGACCCGAATGTTGTCCCAGAGGAGGTGCACAAACGGCTGTCCCATAGGACCGTGTCGGCGTGAAAATATACTACGAGCCAGCACGTATCTTGCAATCACTGAGGGAGGTGAGTGTCTTGTATTGCGTTCTACCTGAGTGTTCATGTTACTCGTGCTGGTGATTGGTGTGAAATTACTGCTTATCCGAAACCCAATCCAACTCACTGCCGAGTGGCTGGAGAACATTGGGGACAGCTAAGTGTCAACGGGGACAAAGTCAGGGTAGCGAGCGCCCTTGACTTCCATCTTATCCAGGATCTCATCGATCACGGCCATCTCCTCATCCGTCAGGTCCACCAGCTTGGAGTTCTCATTGACCCGCTCCGCCGTGGTTGCGCCGGGGATAGGGATAATGGTGGGCATGCCGGGCCTCTTGGACAGCGTCCTGACCCAGCCCAGAGCGAACTGGCCAGGAGTGCATCCCTTCTTCTCAGCCAGCTTGTTGACCCTGTGCACCAGTGTGATGTTGTGCTCAAAGTTGCCAGGCTGGAAGCGCGGCATGTGCCTCCTCATGTCATCCTCGGGAATATCCTCGGGCGACTTGATCTGGCCGGTCAGAAGCCCACGGCCCAGGGGCGAGTAGGCGACGATGGGGATGTTGTGCTTGGCGCACTGCAGCATTGGGAGTCAGCTTTCAAAGAACCAATGAAGAAGTCTCATTCAAACACAGCGTGGAACAGGCCACATCGTGGCCATGGCTTTTTGAATTATGAGCTCGGGGAAGGAGGAATTATTCCCAAGCGGGTTATATAATGTCTCCGGAAGCTGCTTACGGTGGCGGCGACACCGTTGGAGAGGGCATCGGTGTGAAACAGGCTGAGCTCGATCTCTACGGCGACGACCTTTGTGATCTTCACGGCCTCGAGCAAGGTCTCGTGGCGGACCTCGCTGAGCGAGATGCCGCCCAGCTTGCCCTCGTCGATGAATTTCTGCATGGCGCCGAACGTCTCCTCCATCGAGACGTTCTGGTCACGGCGCGCGCACTCGAAGATGTCGAGCTTCTTGCGCCCGTTGAGCTGCTTGATGACGTTGCCGATGGACCTGTTGATCTCGTCCGCGGTGCCCTTGGGCTCGCTGCCGTGCGCGCCCGCCGCGCCCTTGACGCTGAGGACGACCTTGTCCGCGTCCTCGGGGTACTTCTTGAAGTAGCGCTCCAGGAGGACAAGGCTGTTGTACTCCTGCGGGCCGTAGAACTCCCCGCCATTGAAGAAGTTGCAGCCATTGTCGAGTGCTGCCTTGATGGCGGCGAAGGCCTGGTCCTCAGGGCAGGGGTTTGCGCGCCATGTCAGGCCTGATGAGAGCAATTGTCAGTATGGATTCATTTTCAGCAAGTGTGTAGGACTGCTGCAAATACCCATGAGCCCATAGCCAATTGGCCCGACTTCTTGTCCGTTGATCTGAGGCATGATGACTTTGCGGAATTAGACGTGGGCGTCCGTGAGTGATGTGTGCAGCTTCTATGACGCAAGACTTTGTGACTGAAGATGGATAATCAATGCCGAACTGGTGGAACCAGAATGGAGGTTCGGTAGCTCTTTTTGTATGCCTATGAAGCTGCTAGATTTATCCGCATCTATCTCCGATCGTCGCGACATGAGCGGCCAGTCGGGTAGATTCTAGGCTGGGGCAACGGCCCAAACGCCAAAGCGCCCCGAGCGGGTCACATTGGCCTCGTTCGCGTCCGGCGTTAACGTCGCGCTCCTCCTTCCCGTAAGTATACGACAGCCTCTGGGGCCCGTCTGGGCTGCCATCGTCAGCCACTTCTACCTAAACGACACCATGAAGCACGAAGCCCAAATGCGTTGACTCGCGACTGCTTGCTGACGGGTGGCCCTGCTTCCTAAACTCCGAGCATCCCAAGCCTAAGGTAACAACAGCCGCGTGGTCTTCGCGGCCAAGGTCTCGGAACACCATGACTCGAATCCTTCAACATGTTCAATTGTCTACCTTCCTTCCTCTCTAAGAGACGTACACACAAGGCAGATGCCAATACGCGGCTTGTATCTAGCGTTGAATGAAGCTATCACCGGTCTCCGTACACGCGGCCATCGAAGCCATCCCATCGGTCAGTAAATCAAGGTCCAGAAGGTGTGCCTCGCTGATACCAAAAAGGGTGTCCGCGAATCCCGGACTCACCTGCCTCCTCACGACCACAAAACCATCGTCATGGTAGTCAGCTCCTCTTCTCGCAGGTAGAGGCCCACCGCCACGATCACCACTCCCATTGCGCACGTCCTCGACACCCTCCCTGGCCCTGAACCCAGTGGCCACCGGCATGTCGCCCTTGAACTGCTGCTGACGGTCGGCCTGGCGCCGGATGCTGGCCGCATTGTCGGCCACGCTCGCATTGGTGTACAGATTGGCGTAGCTGCGGTTGCCACTGCCGTGGCTGTAATCAGTCAGCGGCCGGTGCTGATGCTGCTTCTCCTGGCCCACAAGGTGCTGCTTTACCCTCTCGAGGTTGCTCATCGCCTTGCCGGCGGGATCAAGCCGGGAGGGCGTGTGGTCCTGCATCATAATGGGACTCGAGGACAATTCCTCACGGGCTGGAAGCTGAGCGAAAGCCTGGTAGGCAGGCAGCGGCGACTGCCGCTGGTGGTGCTGGGCTGCTGGTGGTTGCTGCTGAGCGGCGACAGGTCGGCCTTCTGCGGACTCGTCAAGCACGGGGCCAATGGTCCGTCGCACATACCAAGGCGGGATGTCAGTCAGCCCGATGTCGCTCAAACCCTCCGCTGTCAAAGGCATCTCGTGCTGCTTGCGGCAATTCCGGCCAAACCCGCAAGACCCCGTGATAACACCAGAAACGACAGACCGTATTGGATCGCTTGTTCTGCACGGCGATGTCTTGCGCGGCGATGTCTTGCGCGGCGAGGTCCTGTGTGGCGACGTGCTGGGGGGCCGACGGCTGGGGCTCGTCTCGCGCAGGCTCTCTCATGTGCGGGCGGATTGACTTTGTGCTCCTATTGCGTAGTTTGGTGCTTACTGTGATGTCTAGCACGTTGTGGCGGGATGCGCTGAGCATGCGCATGGCGGGACGGACCGATAAGACGCGATTCTGGAATGGGCGTGGCTCAGCGAAGGATGAGCTGTCGGCGGGTCTAGGGAGTAGTTCATCACCGCCGACCTTCTCGGTAGACTTGCTCGTCGCAGCGGCTGGAGCGGTCTTCTCTGTCTGCTTGGTCTTGACTTGGCCCTTCGCCGACGAAGGTGACTGTCTTGTCCTTGCAGACATCACGGAGTATGTCTCTGTTCAAAGACACTTCGATGACGTCGTCATCCTCCTTGTCGAGATACCCAAGGTCCTTCAGTCCAGCGACCTGGTAGGCGTTGAGTTCTCGGGGGATGCCGGCCAGCCGGATCCAGTCCGGCAGCTGGTCAACTGCCACAAGGGGCACCATGGCTTCGGGCGACCCACCCCCCGCGCCAGGACGGACGATGAAGTAGTCCAGTCTGAGGTACATGGTTGTTCGGTGCTGGGCGTAGTGAGGGATAGACGACTGCTGTTTGTCCTTAGAATGAGAGTTGAAGAGCTATACGTCTGAATCCATCAAGTCCAGAATTGTTCCTCCTTATGTAGGAGGCAACGAGAATGGGTTGTTGGCTTTATGCCAAACGAATCGCCTCAGTCGGCCATGTCTGCCCTCTTTCACATTGGAGCATCCGGCAAACTGCATTAGCTTGTCTGTTCCCAACCGTGACAACTCATCCTTGTTTGCAGACAAATTTGCAGAGCTCCTTGTCTGTCTATCTTGGCTCTACCCTGATTGTGACGTCTAACCCGTCAACGCAGAAGCCAAACTGTCTAGGAGAGTCTCTGAGCTCCTCCTCCCGTTTGATCCACCGCCCGGTCTTACGGTCCAGCTGCGTGCCTGGCCCCTCCTGTGCATCCCTGAAACCATCCGGAGCCCGCATTTGTCCGGATCCAATTTCGTCTTCCTCACCGCTGCTGTCACCAGAGTCACCAAAGTCCGCCACTGGGTCCCACTCGCCCGTCTCCCAGACCAGTCGAAGCTTGAGTGGTTTATACTCAAACAGCCTACCCGCGATACCCTTGACGGCGTAGATGTCAAATGTCTTGGGTATCTGCGCATGCTTCTCTACCGCCTTTACACCATCCTCCAATCCAGCCTCTTGACCTGTCTCAAAGAACCTGAACGCAACATTGACAAGCCTTGCCTCCAGGAAGGCAGGGTTGACCTCCTTCCTCCGCACTACGACCGGCTCGTCATAAGCCTCGCAGAGCTCCTTGTACCTTCTGTGCTGAGCGGTGACCGCTGCTTCGGCTTCAGGCGTGTCGGGCACGGAGGCAAGCTGCCGCCCGATCCGAGATAGGTAAAACATTTCTGCATTGGTACGGTCTGTGGGAGTGACAGAGCTGAAGTTCAGGGTCTGAAGGCAGGCAAGCCGCGCGACCGTGATCATGTAGGCCTCCTCCGTCACGGTGGCCTTGGACCCTGCTGAGCCGGCGCCTGATGCTTGGCCACTGGATTTGTCGAAGCCCGGGTCTTCGTAGACAGGGTTGTGAGCCAGACGAAGGGAGACCAGGCCTGGAAAGGAGTCAGGGAGGGCATCCACGAAGGACCAGCTGCTGATATTGTTGTATGAGATATCAAGGTGGGTCAGTGTATGGCTGAATACTGGTACGTCCTGGGGCTCGTCGGCGGTAATGGTGGAGATGTTGTTGCCCTTGAGATGTAAGTTCTTCAACGAGGTCAGTTGGCCTAGACAGGCAACGTCACTGAGTGCTTTGAAGTCATTGAACTCAAGATACAGCGTAGCCAGCATCTCAGTGGCTGCCATGCCGCCAAATGGTGAGAGCTGGGACAGTTGGTTCGTGCTGGCGTGCAGAGTTGCCAACGATTGGAAGCAGCGAGATATGTGGCAGATACTGTCCCATTCAAGGAGGGTCTCATCAAGCGCAAGCTCTTTGACAGCCTTGAAAGATTCTCGTACCGAGTCTGCATCTATACTGGCGATCAATGACTCCTGGTACCGGTTTCCACTGTCGAGAACTTAGTCTAGGAGCTCAGGAGTCACATATAGTCCACTTACTTGAGTCCCAGGCGGCGCAAATTCTTGAGCTTCGAACAAACATGAACAATCTCTTTAAAGTCGACAATTAAGCTGCGGCTGACGTCCACCTCGACGACCTTGGGGCAGACCTCGGAGATGGGCTGCTCACCGGGCGCTGAGGCCGAGGACACGCGCAGGCCGTCGAGGATAGCAATCTTGAGCTCGCTCAGCTGCGCCTGCTGCCTGCGGATCTTGTCGAAGCCAATCTCCTCGGCGACCTTGCCCGAGATGACTATCTGCTGGCCGGACGACGCCTGCGTCTGAACCGCCGCAGCGTCTGCGGCGTACTTCTCATGGAGGGCCTGCAGAAAGGTCCGTGGCTGGTCTGCCGCCCTTGTGGGACGGATAAAAGAGGCGGCCTTTGGGGACTTGGAGAGACCTGCAAAGGGCTGTCAACTCAACGCCCCAGGTGCCTGTATCAACATGGACATTCCGCACAAGTGAAGTATCTCACGTCCTTGTGTGAGCCGTCGTGCTTGCCCCTGGACGGGTCGTCCCATTCGACGCCGAGCCAGTCTCCAGCAGTGCCGCTCACCTGGCCGATGTACCGAACGGTGCAGAGGGCGCCATCGTAGGAAAGGCGCTGGCCGGCTTTGAAATCAGAGCTGGCAGGCATGTCGCATCATTTTTGTTGTGGTATCCTGAAGGGTATCAATTGGGCCAAGAAGGGTGTAGTCTAGTCCATTGGCTGTGACGATTTTCTAGTGGATCTCTGAAGTTCCCGCCTGTAAGCCAGGGGGTTCAGTGACAAGTTACTCCGTACACGAGCTGCATATCTGCAGTGCATTTCCGGGAATCTGGGGCTCAATCTGCGCACGCACTAACAGCAGAAACATCAAGCTCGACGACAGTGCTCTACTCATTTTCCCGAGAACACGCTTACAGCATCACTTTCTCAATTCACACATTCTCAATGCGCGTACTTCCAATTTCCATAATCATCTACAGCTTGCTCTTGGGAGCCCCGACAGCCTTGACCAGGGCACGGCCATTGCTGAGACACACCTTCTTTCCCTCCACCTTGGTCTCGAACCGGACCTCCTCCCAGCCATCCTTGACCTCGCCAGTCTTCCAGACCGAGGTCACCAGCTTGTCGCCAGGCTTGACGGGGCTGGCGAACCTGGCCTGGAACTCTTTCAGGTTCTTGGGGTCGCTGCCCGCCACGTGCTTTAGCAGCCCGTGGCAGGTCGAGTTGAACGAGTAAAGGCCGTGGATGATCTCGCCGCCAAAGCCCATCTTCTGGCCGGGCTCCGGGGTGGCGTGCAGGGGGTTGTAGTCGCCGTTCAGGCGGTACAGCAGCGCCGTCTCCTTTGTGGTCTGGTCCTCGAAAGTCAGGTCGGGCTGCTTGCCCTTGGGAGGCGGGAAGTTGACCGTGGCAGGCCCCTTGGGCCCACCCCAGTTGCCCTGGCCCACAAAGAAGGCGCTGCCGATGGCACGCGAGTAAGCCTCGCCCGTAGTGGCGTCGACGAGATCGGTCTGGGTCTCGAGCACCGAGCCCGGCCGGCCCTTGTCGTAGACGCCGATCACCTTCTGGCGGATCTCAAACTTCTTGCCTTCCGATGATGGCGGCAGGGGCTTGAAGAACTGCAGCAGGCGCTGACCATCAACGACACGAGTGTGGTCGAAGTCTGGCACGCCGGAGATCTTGACAGCCTTCTGGGCTGCGTAGAAGTCGATGACTTCCTGGGTATCGCCCTTGAATGCTTGATCGACCGTCAGTATTGTTGACGCGCATCAGTTAACCTATAGGATGGGAGGTGAAGGTGGACCCACGCAGGATGACAGGGTAGGTTGGGAAAACGGCAAAGTCGGGATGCAATTCAAAGAGGAAGTGAAGCTCGTCAGCAGTGCACCCAATGCTGTTGGCGAAGAGGAGTGCGTCTCGCTTGAGCCACTGGACGGGCTGAGGAGGATACTCGAAACCGACGCCAGGACCGCTCATCTTTAATGAAGTGGAAGTGTTGTTGAAGGTGGTATGGAGCGTAAGATGAGAAGGCTAGAACAAATGGCCACAACTGATGAACATGGGATACAAGATAGGTGTCTGCAATGATGGATGTGATGAAGTGAGGAGAGAGGAGAGAGATGCATGTTACCTGGTCTCCCTGCCGAGCTGCCACGATCCCCAGAGATGCCGAGGTCCGGCGGTTTCCCCTGGCACTTCGGGTGTGGGGTTTCGACCGTTGAAGTCCTGCTCCCCCAGGATCTGATAACCCCTGCTTGACGGCTCGGCTTCGATCTCATGAGATGCTCACGTAGCCCTTCTGGACGTTGGCGAAAGGTCAGACATAAAACAGCCATCAGCTCACTGCCTTTTCAATGGATTTTTGTTGGGGTCGTGCCTATACTCAATGCCTAGCCGATTTGGCCACTCAACTGGATTCATCCAGACTGTGAAGCCCATCTATCCACACACGACGGCGGAACACTTGACACACACATAGGAGCGCATTTTAAAATTGAATTGCAAACGTGCTCCTTTGAGCGCTACTCCCGAGCGAGCTTGGCCCATTGTGCAGGCAATTTAAATGTCTTGGGTCTTAGCAAGTGCCCTGGTGCCCTTCGGTAGGCAGCTCGTGAAGTGCATCACCACTCAAGCCTAACTCCATCACCATTGCATTGTCCGAATCTCGACTTATCATACCCGAAATCACCCATCCATTGCCCATTAGAATGTCCAGCCGTCTGTTTATTCAACAGCATCAGTCAACGCATTTCCCTTCTCCGCAAAGTGGAACTTTGAGTCCAGTAGTGTAGTCTGCGTGTTGCATACAGCGATCTCTAATAACCACTGTATATCAAATCCAAATCTAATATAATTACTCTAAAATTATTATAACTACCCCCTTTTTAAATTAAAAACCCTTTAGTTTAGTTTTAACAGATATTCTTAATAAATGTTTTTAAAATTAAATAAAAATAAAAATTAGAAAAATTAGAAAAGAATAGAAAAGAATATTTTAAACAGTAATTTGAAAGCTTTCTTTAAAAATTAATTAAAATTAAATTAAAATTCAAAAACTAAAACATTATATACATATATTCGTTTCAAATATTAATGTAGTAGGAGTTGAATTTAAAGCTTTGAAAAGGGGGTGGGTGAGTGTAAATGTGATTTCGACTTTATAATCAGTGGTTGTAAGAGACCGCCGTAGTTGCGTCATTATCCAGGGTCAACCGCGCCGCCGAGTCGGGACCGAGACTCATCCCCACCTGGGCACTTAGCGGGCCGGACAAGCGAGCCGATCCGCTGAAAAGTTTCCAGTCTCGAACTCAAACTCGACCAAGTCGTTCTTTCCAGGCCGCGCCTTCATCCTCTGAAGGGCTGGTAGCTGAGCGGTCTTCTTGCAGCATTTTGGCAGAATGCCTGCGGCAACAGTAAAGTCGGCCCAAAGCGGCGCACCGTCCTCGAACAAGTGGAAACTTAACGGGCGCAAAACCCCTCCGTCCAGCGTCGCGACCACCCAACCTGAAGTTCACGATGTGCGTCATGGCACCGCCCTTAAGCTGCCGAAGCCATTGGGCTCGAAAGCCCATCGATCAATAACGCAAAAGACCTCGAATTTGATGCGAAAGCGCAACGAACTCGATCGAGCCCTCCTGTTGCAGGCCTTCCGACCGCTCGACGAGCTCAGCACTAATGACTGGCTGCCACGTGAGGAACTCCTAAGACAATGCGAGCGCACGGCCAGCAGAGAGAGGGAACATATCCAGTCTATGACCAAAGATTTAGAAGAGAAAACCGCCCTCTATAGCCAGGATCCTTCCCAGGAGCGCGTGCTTGATCTTAACCTGATCAGGACCCAGCTCTGGAAGTTCAAGCGGCACCTCGGGCCGTACCTGGAAACCGCGGAAGAGCGAAAGGGCCATGACGAAGTCAACTCGTCTTCTGAATCCGATTGCAAATCGAGCGATGACGAGTCTGAATCCGTCCAGGACAAATCCGAGGACTCTGCTTCCTCGAACCCCTCCGAAGATGACGCCCCGAACGGCAACGACGACGGAGAGGATCCTCCTATTACACTTGATGGCGCATTTGACGATATCAAAAATTCGAAAAAGAGAAAGCGCAACGAAGTAGGCGAGGCCAGAAAGGAGCCACAAAAGGTATCGAGGAAGGAGCAAGCTTCGGCGAGCACACAGTCGCCCACCTCGCGGAGCAAGCCTGGCAAGGCTGATGCGCCAAAAAGATCCAAGGAGATGGAGGCGTCGGTTTCACAAATCTTTAACAGCATGTCTCAGACCAAATCTTCTAAAGCCAGCGTCAATGGCGCCAGCGAGGCGGAGGCCGGAAAAGTGCCGGTCGAGGCCACCACAACCAATGGCACGAAAAAGAAGCCCGGACGAGCGACCTCGAAAACGCCAGCAAGCGGCATGAGCAGCGCTCCCAGCGACGGGGACGTCAGGCCATGGTACCAGCGCCATGCTAAGGCCATGATGAGGCCCGACTTTGATGACTGCGTCCGCGAGAAGCCTCCGCACCGATGTAGGCCTATCCCGAAGAAGAAGCGTCGACAATACCTTGTCTCCGGTGCCATGCCTGCACCTCATCTTCCGAGCCCAAGGCCTGACAAGGCCAAGGCAAGAAGCGCGTCTACAGATGGACCTTAGAGGGGAATGATAAGTCAGTCCCGTACGAGTGTCCAGGAACCTCAGCCTCGTACCAGTAGGTACAGTGGGACTGATGCTCTCGAGACTAGACGGAGACGATACCCAAAGTGATTCGGGAGGGAGTGACGACATGCTGATATGCCCTCGGCTCGACAGGGTGGACCGATACCCGTCTTTGAGCACGACTCAGGGGAGTGCAGATGGGAGCGGAGACAACAATGGACGGCAACATCACACACAAAAGGTTGGTGACACACGCTGCCGTCTAGTTTACAAGAAGATGCCAACGCATTCCAGTTATTCGGTTGTGGTTTGCCTCGTGGCTTCTCGTGTTGGAAGTGAAGTCTACAATACTCAACTTGGATCGTGGGAAGCATACTGGATGGAAAATGAGAGGCCACTCATTGAGGAAGCGGCACTACAAGCCAGGCGTACCGTCAGGATGGTCCCGCCTCATCTGGATTCGCATTGCGAGGATTTGTGGTTATGGGATACCACTGCATGCATTTGGAGTCACAGCATTTGTTGAATTCTACGAGCACTGATTATGGCAAAGACGGGCTTTGTCCGCTGGTGAGCTGAATATGTCTTGCATGTCAATTCCTAAGTGGCGATTGGGCCCAGTTCCCGGATTACACCGTGCTTCGATTCGGTTCAACGCACGGCACTTGGTCTCAGAAACGAGAAACCGGAGATTTACACTCGCAGAGAGGTGGGGGAAGGCGGGGGGTAACACCAGTACATCGCCTACCGACCACGCTCACCAACTGCTGCACCTGCAAAACCTGCTCCCGTAACACCCACTCCAATGATGCCAATACTCACAGCACTCATGTCTAACAAGCACTCCCGGTAAATTGGTCTTCAGGATGTGTGGGTGTGCAAATTTGGCTGGGTGATACTCTAATGCGCTGTGGTAGGGTATGGATGATGTACCGTTGTACCCTTTGTTGCCAATCCCTGTATTCCAAACTGGACAGTGGCGACTGAAGTTGCAACGCGCATATGTGAATCAGTGTCTTTACCTGCCTGGCACTCTGCCCAAGGCGAGAGTGGGAGATAAGAGTGTCGCCTAGGACTCAGGGTTTAAAATTAGTACCTTGTATTTGTATTAGTAAATAGTAAATAGTAAATAGTAAATAGTAAATAGTAAATAGTAAATAGTAAATAGTAAATAGTAAATAGTAAATAGTAAATAGTAAATAGTAAATAGTAAATAGTAAATAGTAAATAGTAAATAGTAAATAGTAAATAGTAAATAGTAAATAGTAAATAGTAAATAGTAAATAGTAAATAGTAAATAGTAAATAGTAAATAGTAAATAGTAAATAGTAAATAGTAAATAGTAAATAGTAAATAGTAAATAGTAAATAGTAAATAGTAAATAGTAAATAGTAAATAGTAAATAGTAAGAGTGTGATAGCCCTGACCAGTGTAGGGCAGCCTGATTGGGTCTCAGTGTAATGACTCGTGATGGAAGGTGCCACTGCGCTACATCTGAGCAAAAGATCAGCTAATATTCGAACTCTCTGTTCGAACATCCCTTCCAACCGTACATATAGCTTACGCCCGGACCATAGGTCGTAATACTCAGATCTACTATATAGAATGCACTAGATTCCAGAGAACATTCTGGAAATCTATACCATTTATTAGGGACACTGGTGTAGCTATAGTGCAGCAGCTATCACCTGTGATAATTAATAATTAATATTTAGTGTTGGAAGGCACCACTTCGGGCCTGTCAGGGCTCAGGCTAAGGCGCTTCAGCAAGGGATGAGCAGCCCTGGCTATGGCAAGGGATAAGCATCCCTAGCTATGGCTAGGGATGAGCTGTGAGCACTGTCATCCATAGGAATTGGGCAGGCTATATAATACGTGACCAGACGTGCTGCAATCACAACGATTAGTTAGGCATCGAAAACATAGTACAGAATGTTCAGGTCCTGATCTGCCCACTAGCAATCTTTTGCCCAGCATCTTCCCCAAAGACTCCTGACATTTAGTATTAATATTAGTAACGTGGTTTACCAGGAAGTGGCGCACTTTTGCTATTTCCACCAACTTCAGTCAACCCCAGCACCCCCCTAGGGCCAAATAATTAATAAAAGTTGGCACCAATTGGTGCCAATATACGTGTGTTGGTGGTCTGCAGCGGACCGCGATTTTAAATGTGAAGTTGGCACTATTTGCTGCGAAGTGCGTGTTTCTCACCAAAAGTCAGCCTGTTCGGACCAGCACTGCAACCACGCCAACCACTCCAAATTGACAAATCAATTGGAAATAAGCAATTTGAAGCAGTTGGCACCAATTGGTGCCAACTTTTATTAATTATTTGGCCCTAAGGGGATACTGGGGGTGACTGAAGTTGGAGGAAATAGCAAAAGTACGCCACTTCCTGGTAAACCACATTATTTAATATAAAGATTTAAACAAATATTATATTAAAATATTAAGTTAAATATTAATTTGAATATTATTTTATATTAACTCTTCTTTGAAAAACTTTTTTTGAAAAACAAAATGTATATTAATATTATTTTATTCTTCTTATTATTTTAGTTATTTTCTTTTTTATTATTTTCATTATTTGTTCTTTTTTAAATATTTAATATCATTATTTAATATGATACATAATTTAAAAGATAATTTAGTATTAAAAAGATACTAAACTAATAAAACTAATTTCAACCCTGCTAAGACTTTATATAAGTCCAGACCCAACCTCCTCAACGCCACCAACCGCCTCCCCCGTGCCTCAGGACACCCTCTCAGATAGAAGCCCGAGTAAGATGGACCAGCCAATCCCACGAGCTCGCGCTCGCCCTTGTGTCAGGCAACAGCAAAGCTGTCTGGAAAGGTGCAAGACGAGCATGGCTGAGGCGAATGCCATGCATGGTGATCCCCCAGCTGTCGTCCAGCCCGAAGCAAGCCGCTCAACATGCAGACCATTCCGCCTTCTGCCTGGCCTACATCGACCTACATACGCACGAATGGCGCACGAATAAATACGCGTACACATGCATACACACTCGTAGGCACAATTGGTACAAAGATAGGTGCCAAGCGGGATTTATGCAGGGCATCGAAAGAAACCAGCACTATGACCGCTACCCAATGATAGGACGGTTGCGCCGTAGCCGCCACGCCCGCCGGGAGGCCATTTCGGGAAGTGCCACGAGGCCGGTCACACGCCCAGCAGCATGCGCCCGCCTGATACTACCATGCCACAGGAGCTTCTCCAAATACACCTACATTGCTTTACTACACCACCTACTGCGAGCCCGCCGCATGCACTGGCTGTCTAGATCCCCCCATGCCCGCAGGACGGGTTTCACGGCAGGGGACATTATGCCAACCAGCACAACAGGGGGACACCCCGATCGCCATTCGTCTCACAGTGTTTGAAGGGAGTGTATGGCAAGCAATTCTGGCAAAATTCGGTTGGAAAGTTCCACGGAACCGTTGGGTGGTGGAGGAAGAGGAGGAGGGAGGAGGGGAAAACCAGCACCCACGCCCAAAGTGCGAGACCCCCATCCCACACACCTAAGCTTTCGAGCACTCCTCACCATGGGGGTCAAGATGTGGTTTGCTGAGCTGATAGTTAATCATCGCTATCGCCTAATAGCCAATCCCCGGCCGCAGCCTCGCCAGGTGCCATACCGTACGGAACGACTTCCAGGATGTCTCAGGCTCTCGCGCCGTCAGAAGGGGAATTAGTTGGAGATCTGAACTTTGGGGGGATCGCCGAGCCGGTCGGTCCAGTACATGCATTACAAGAGTCATTTGCGCGGAGCTCTGGGGAGTGGCTTCTACCTAGGCAGTTAGTTGATCTATGTAAGTACTTCCCTGTCAAGGCACGTATGCAGTAACGAGGCTTTCTTCGTGCTGTTTCTTCTGCCCACGATTCCTGCTCCCCATGCCTTGCTTGGCCGTGCCCCCTCGAAAAGGGTAGCCCACGCCCGGCGCACCATCCATCCATACGGCTGGAAAGCTAGCCAGCACATGCGTGCATGCTTGCATGCTTGCATAGAGCGGCGAGGTGTGGTGTGGAGTGTGTGGAGTGTGTGGAGTGTGTGGGTGGGCGTGGGTGGGTGGTATGTGTAAGTGAGCGTGTATACATGTCTTTGTATAATACGTACGAGTGTACGTCCGTAAGTGGGTGGGTGTGTACATGCGTGAGGGAAGCGAGCGAACCACTCGAGATCGCCCAAGGCTATCACATACCTTAACCTCCCTACCTTACCCAGCCAGTCTGCCTGCAGGAAACCAAGGCTTGCTATGCTGTGCGACAGTCGTGGCATGGAGGATGGGGACGCCCCCTCACACGACCCCCCGGGGTCGCAGTTTTATCTAATCGAATCCGGCGCGAAGGAGGAGGGAGGTTCTCGAGGACTATTTAAAGCCCCCTCCTTCGCCTCTTGTCCTTCCTGGCCACAAAGGTTCTCATCTCCCAGCACCTCCTGAAGAGAATACTACCCATCCAAGGACATAACACTCAAACAAACCGCGAGCCACTTAGCACTTTTTTTTATCTCCAACAAATCAACATGTCTCCCTGGTGAGTCCTCCTCCCCTCCACCTGGTCGGCCGTATGACCCGTCCGGGCTGTGCCACCGGTTCATGCGGTGCCGCCGCCGGGTCGGCTGGTACCATCCACGTCTCGTTCGTCGTCGTCCGCGCACCTCTGCTGACCTCGAGCCCCCTTCCACGCAGCTCCTGCACCTCATGCTGCTCTAGCTCCTGCGCTGGCACCTGCTCCTGCGGCTCTTGCAAGGTAAGACAACCACTCGGTTCCGTTCGCTGCCATCCCGGCTCCTGACAACCACCTGCCCCTTGCATACGCCATAACTGACATGAGCTCACAGCACTAAACAATCCTTGGTCATGACAACTTGATCTGTGTTGATATTCGGCTTCGGCATCCACACGCTCCTTTCGCATCCCGGGTTGCTAGTTCCTTGACGTTTCGTGGTTGCTTTAGTAAATAAGCATCGAGAGGCATATGAGCCGGCCTGGCGGATCAGCAGGACAGGTTGATGATACGCTGTTTCCTTGCGTGGGGCATTATCGTCATTATCACTGTGGCAAGCTTTTTACCTTGAGTAGTAACAGTCCGCCTCGTTGAAGAAGGTGCGGCAAGAAATTCAATACTCTCATTAGATGAATGATCGAAAGCACGCTCCTGGGTATCGCATCCTCTAACTGTCCCGTCCTGCATTAGCCCCCACTCCCCGAGCCTCTAAGTCGTGACGTAGACCGGGACGTGGGGACAGACTCACACTAACACGTCTACTCCAGCACAAATCGCGAAATCAACTCGACCAACGGAAATGCAATTATGGAGGTGAAGACCCCGTCGTAGTGAATCAGGGTCGCGAGGCGTCTTCTGGCCAGATGTTGTCACTTTCCGGCGCCGCCTATCTCAAAACTATCCTCCCAAAACCATCGAGTCTGCTCACTCACGCCCACTTGCCGAGAAGGGCCATCAATCCAGCGCCAAGACACATGCACCCAAAGGCCGAGAGGGTCATGCCGATGCTGCTCTTGCGCATCTCGGTGTTGAACATGAACTCGTGGGCCATGAGCTCGACCAGTCCGGTGTAAATAAGGATGCCAGCGGAGATCGAGTCGAAGACGCCATTGACGGTAAGGGTCGTCAGGCTTCCTGGCTGAAGGGTCTGCTTAACACCAAGGCCGGCAGCTATGGCGATCGGGGTCGAGAGGGCATAGGCGGTGCCGAGGACATATGGCAGCCACTCTTTGCCATCGGGCCACTGGGCAACGGCCAGACGGGAGCCAAGACCGAGACCTTCGAAGGATTGATGGAAGACGAGGACGATGTACAGGATGGTGAACTCATCGCCGGCCACGGCGAGGGTGAGGCCGATGAAAATGCTGTGGAAGATGACGCCGAACTCCAGAATGAACAAGGCTGTCATCTGCGCGGCAAAGGACTCGGGATCGATGTGTTCTCGCTTATGGCCGAGGTGGTCCTCGCCTCCGGGCGGGTAACTGACCTCGCTTGTGAAGCCGGACTGCGGGTTGCCGGCCGGGGCCGCGGCCGGGGCCGGGGCCGAAGTGCTGGGGACACGCCCGCTCCCACTCTCCTCGTCGGCTCCCTTCTTATAGGACGGCGACATGAACTCCATTGACGGGTCATGACTGTGGCCTAGATTGATATTCCACTCAAATCTGCTCGCGAGCAATTCGATGAAGAACATCGTAAAGACAGTCCTGTTGGTCGAGGTCAGCCGTCAAGAGTGTTTGGCAAAGGGCGGAAGACAACACATGATTCATGGCGATCGGGTGTCGAGGGTTCACCGAAGCAGCCATGAATCAAAGCGTGAAAAAATCGAAGCAGACAAGACAAGGCGGGGATGCTCATAAAGCTACTCACATGAGAGCAATGCCCTCGGCCCAAGAATAGGCCCTGATGGGGGAGGTCTCGGGGAAGCATTCAGAGCCAAGGGCCTCATTTGCGGGGGCGAGGAGATGGATGAAAGCCGTGGCTATGATGACGCCAGAGCCAAAGTACTTCGCGATGAAGAAGGCCTTCTTGGGCACCTGCATGCGTTTGGACCTAGCAAGCACGATGGGAACAACCGCGCCCAGGAAACTGCCGACCAGGATGACGAAGATGGAACTGATGCGAAGGCCGAGACCGCCATTGTACTCATTGCCAGTTTCTAGAGGTGCCGAGGGTCAGCACGTCATGATCACGTTTGTTTGGTTGGACGATGCATCAGGCCGAAGGTTAATGCATCGAGCCCGCGTGGGCAGGGCCGACTTACCGCACTCGACGGTTACACTGAAACCCTTGTCCTCGGCAGACATCGTGAGAGTGGACTGGGCCTGGTGAGGCACGAGGCTGAAGAGACTGAAGTCTGCCTGATTTGGTCGGCGGCGATGGCTGAGAGTGGGGGGACGGTGAAGAGGAAAAGAGAAAAGATAGATTACTTTGGAGGGTGCGGACTTAGCTGAGTCAAGTAGGTGTGAGAAAGAGTACGATGGAGCATCTGAGAGCGAAACACCGAGAACGAGAGACGGACCAGAGTCTTTATCGATGCGCGGTGGGTTGGAAACGACCAATTAGTTGTGAGGTGAATTTAGCCGTAGTCGGAAGTTGAAGGATATGGGGAGGGTGGGAGAAAGTGGGTTGGCAAGTTTTGCGCGGACTGGTATTCCTAGCTCGCTATGGCCATAAGCGTGGGCATGGGCATGGGCATGGGCATGTTTATCGGGGCCGCCGTGGAGCAGAGAAGGCAGAGTCTCGCGATACAGGTCACCGCAGTCCTGCTATCACCGGCTCGCCTTAACCGAGCCAGCTTGACGCTTCTGACATCAAGGTGCTCAGCCGGGAGCGGGCCTGCCCTGCTGTTCTGCCACAGCCGCGAGAACCCAGCCGCATGCGTCAGATTGGCCTTTGAGGCTTGCGTGATTGGCCCTCCGGGAGGGTCCAACGGTGGGCGGATGGACTGTGAGATCTGCGGGCATGTGAGCTGCATCAATTGTGGTCCTCGTTTGGGCGAGGCAGGATTTCCTGGTCGGCCTTGAGGCCTGCAGGGGTTTGTAACCGGCCGAGTGAGCTGGAAAAAGAAGCAACGAGGGCTGCGAGGATGGACGACACGCACGAGAACCTTGATGGACATGGTCTGTGTGTATCCACAATGTGCCCAAGTACCCACGTACCCATGCACTGGCTCTGCGTTTTGCAGACCACCTCCCTGCCCCGCTTACCACGCAGTTATCTATCACGTCCCTCTTCCCGCCTCACCTCACGCCCCATAGCCATGCGTGCATTCGGACGAACACAGAACTGACACCACTGACACATGAACCCGATTCCACGGCCGTCCATCTGTGCCCATTCGGACATGCCCCCAAAATAGAAACTAGGGAAGGAAATGAATTCATGCTGAATAGACATGCTGCACCACGCCAGGACCGGTCATGACAGACAAGGTGTCCAGCTCGCCGTCCTCGTTCTCTGTTGTGCGCAGCTTCTCCACGTCCTCTTGCAATGGGAGACTGCGATAAAACCATCTAGAAATATACATCAGATGAGCTGCATCTACATTTGTCATCTGTTTCTGCTCCAGAGCTTGCGGTCAACTACTTCTACCTTCATCTAGGTTTTGGGTTAGTCCGGATTCTGAATAGGATCCCTGCGAATCTCCGTTTATTCGGTCAGTCCTCGGACTCAGGGCGAACATTGTGTTCTAGATTCGCGAAGAAACTTATTCCTCAGCTTCATCGGCCGTAGTTTGAGGTTTATTAGAAGGTAGCACTTCTTCCTCTTCAACTTGACACTAGGCACAGATCGGGCACCGAGACTAGGGGAGTAAGAAGTACATTTCAAGCTCCAGGCCAAAACCCATCCCAGAGCTAGATCCCGCTTGTGGGGGCTACCAAGCCGCCGCAGATCTTCTTGGGAATGCTTGGTGAGCTTGTTAGCTCGATTCCGGCCGGGCAGCTCTGACCACAAGAGTTTCGAGGTGCCGGCAGAGGGAAGCCTTGACTGTGGGAACAGCCCTCAGTCGTATGACAGGCCAAGCAGTCGCGTATCCTGCAGCCAAGGTGGACTGTGGGGTCCTGTTCGCAGGCGAGCGCCAGACGGACAAAGGGCAAAAGAGGAGTGCGAGTGTGGGAGAGTACGGGGCCACAGTGGGCGGTGAACCCCTTGGCTGGCATTGAAGACTGTGCCCAACGGGTCAGGTCAGAGTCAGCAGATGATAGATAGTAGCGTCCATGTAGCAATTGTCTGAGAGATCAGTCCGACCCCACGCCGCACTGCAGGCGTGCCGTTCACAGGAGCTCAAGTCCCGGGTTAATGGTTTGTTGTCCATGGGGGCCGGTGTTACCATCTTATTTCCTCTTCTATTACAGTAGTCAAAAGACGTCTGGCTGCACCGAAGCCACCAAGGAAAGACAGGGAGGGGAGAGGAGAGGGAGAGAAAAGGAAAATCATACTTCGAGTCCAGCCCTTGAGGGATTTGTCCAACGCACAGAAGCGGCGCGCAAGCGCTGGAATTGGTCTTTGGTTCTCCGTGCCCCAATCTTTCGATGAGAACCCTGATGGACATCGAGGCCCGCTAACAAGGACAGGGGCTTTGTGATGGAGGGGGTCTGGCGCAATTGGGGATGCGACAGACGTCAACCGCACACAGATTGCGACGCCGCGGCTCAACCACGAGCAAATGCGACCCGGTACCACGAAGACGGGAAAGAGGCTTGCGACTCTGTCGGCTTGGCGACCTGTGATCCTCAGCAAATGCCCCTGATGTCCCATCATGACGGTAAAGTCGGCGAGTGACAGCGTGTAGCAGACACCCATCTGTTCGTCTCGGCGCTGCAGGACCCATCAATATCCGAGGGCTTGGAAAGCTTCTTTCGTGCCTGCGGGAGTCGTCGAGACGCCTGACAGCACGTGGTCAATGTCTCGGACCAGGGTTTTCGGCCAAGTGGTTTGCGAACTCGCAGAAAATTCAAGTGCTTGTGCGCCTATCCATCCGTCTGGCCGGTCGCGGTCCGAGACCTGAGACAAAGAAACCTGAACCGGCTAGGGACCAGATACTCAAGTCCCTCGAGTTGGTAATCCGATGTCAACTCAACCCTTCAGCCGTTGGTATTGATGGAGCTCCATCGACAAAACCCAGCAAAAACGGAGGACGGTGGGCAACCGTTCCGGCAAGACCGTGCGGCCCTTTGGCCATTCACGGAGGCATAACGTCGCTCGCGGGCTTTCAAAGAAAATTGGCATCCACCATCGCATTCAATGGGCAAGAGGCCAGGCCCGCTTACGAGTGCTCCCACCTAGTGATGCTACATGCCATGCCCCGCGCGTGGGTCCGGCCTCCTGTATGGTGATGGATGGCACCGAGCCGGAAGAACTAAAAGTACGCCGACGGACCAATGAGGTGCTTCTGGACTTGATTGTGCCGCCGCCTGCAAGGTCAGAAGGATCGCAGCTCAGGTATTGACAAGGCCATAGGCGTGGGAATGGGGGGTCCAGTGATAAGTGATCGAGGCAGTCTTCAGAGCGGTACGGAGGCTCGTGGGCCTCACCACATGCAACAGTCCGAGTAGACTGTGTTGAACGTACGTACCTTCAAGGCTGCTTCTCAGGTGTCATTTTTTGTGCCAAGGTGGGCTTACAACAGGCCGCAAAAGCCGAGAAGCTACTTGATGAGCAATTTCATGGCCTCGGCGATCGACCCGTTTCGACACAGCGGCGTTGTGACTCTCCAACGTCTCGACCGACACGAAGGAGGTGACTAGTCAGAATATACCTCGGGTGGATGGTATTGACCCGCACAATTCATGCAGTGGGGTTCGTATTCCAGCCCGTGGCGACGGCCAACAATCGCGGGACTTAAGCTGGCTGACATTAACGTGTGACGCTCGCATTCATACCCGGCAGGGGGTCCCACAGGTATCGGGGCAGAGACTTGCCATTGGATGTGGATTTATAGTACTCACTTTCCTAGAAAAAGAGGTCATCCCACATCACATCCTGTACCGGCGTGACACAGTCGAGAGTCAACTTGAAGCTCGAACGCAGTAGGACCGCATGTAAAAAAGCGAATGGTGCTGTGCTGTGCTCCGCCCACCCCTGCCCCGGAGCAAACACATGCGTAAAATATCCCCTCATTCTTGCATGTGGCTTGGATTGGGAAAGAGTTTCAGTAACCTGCTGCGAAAATTGGCCAATCCGTTGGAAAGATTCAGGCCCTGATCAGCTTGGGGGCGAGGGTTGTGATGCGACAGGGGAGTACACATCTGGTCACACCGCGCATTGCATGGCTGCGAGGATGCAGCGAAATTAGTCAAGACTTGCTCGACTTTTGCAAAGCACTGTTCCGGCCGAGCAGACAAGAGAAATATCAGGCGGGGTCCGTATTCATGCCTCGACTGGATGGTAGGATAATTCCGCCCCGACTGGAATGCTGGCACAGGCCGCGTTGAGCGCTGGAGCCCAAGGTTGATCTGAACCAGCACATGGCTGTATCTTCGCGTTTTCTTTTTTCTTTTCGCAATGGAAGAGTTATACCCAGAGTTGAAGGGCTTTATGATCTCCTGAGATACCTCCTCAAACCGCCCCCAAAATTTGATCTTAGGTAACGAATTTGATAGATACGGCCACTGTTGGCCTCGGAGGGCATGTTTGTGCGACTTTCAACATAGACATTGCCCCGAGCCCTTCAAGGATTTCGTCCCGGACCACGGACGGCGAACAAAACATGACCAAAGCAGCATCCCGTCCTCAGTCGAACAACGCTTGTCAGCTTCAGGAGATCGAGCGACCCGTTCTTAGAACAAGATGAGACGGAGTCGTGGTAGACGCGGTCGAAGCGGAAAATCGAAGGCTTGGGAAGAGTTGAAACCTTGCGGGGACCATCTGTCTTCGTTTTCTTTAAAAAGCCATAAACTGATCCAGGGTCCCTCTACAATTGCCATCACCTTGAGACGACCTGCATTTCATCCGACATAGTCCGAGCCGTGGAAGGCGGAGGTCGCGGTTGCTGCCGCGCAGTCCCAACAAGGAGCCTCCAAATCTGGAGACAGGTCGAGGTGAGTCTTACAACCAGCTTTGGTCTTGATCTGAGACTCAGCAAGCATTCCTGTGCAAAGTGCTGACATAGGCCATCCTTCCAGTGTGAGCGTTGAGAGCGGGCCCAAACGTCCTGGCCAAACTGGTACAAGTTTGTTCCGGTACGATTTTGAAGACCGCAGACCTCGACGTTCCCAGTTTCCAGTCTCTGAAGAGAGGCCCGATAGATCAATAGCAATGGCCAGCAACAAGACGCAATGACGTGTGGTGCGGTTGAAGATGAAAGAAAAGTCAAACAAGGCTCGGCTGGGATCAAGCAGCCGAGAGGGAGACAAGGCACGAGGAAAGTCGAGGGTGGACGCTCGGGCCGTAAGTGGGTCTTTGCCCAGATGCTGCACCCCAGGTGGACTGCAAACAAAGCAGGCCAGTGGCAGTGGCAAAAGAAGCAGCAGCAGCAGCAGCAGCCGCGGCGGCGACAAGTCAAGGCTGTCTTTGTTTTTTGTAGACGACCTGCACTCCGCCCCCCCTCCCCCAGTCATTCAAAGCCTAAGCCTCAGCCTCGTTCTCAATCAGCAGCTGGACAGTTGCCAATGTCCAAAGCCTGCCCAAGGCCATCAAAGGACTCGTCTCCTTCTCCGTCTGCGTCTTCGTCTCCAACCAGTCCACAGGCCCAGTCGCTCATCAGTGTACCGATCTTGTTCCCGAGTGGTGGGGGTTGCTCCAACCGCCATTGGATGGCTGTGTCCGCCCAGGCGGCCCCGAAGTGCCTGCCCCCGAAGACCTAGGCCAGACAGGTACAGCACTCCGTACTTGCCCAGCCGCAGGGCGAGTGGTGACTGGTGACTGGTGTGGGAGGTGAGAGGCGGGAGGCGACACAGAGCGAGCTCCTGCACTGCACACTCAGACCTCCGTTCATCAGCCTCAGCCTTACCCTCATCCTCGTGGCTCATTGGATGCACGCCCTTATCTGACCTGGTCCGACTTGATGCCTGTTCATCCTCTCGTTCCCCTTCCTCGTCACCCGATACCCACCTCGCCATGGCTTACCTGACCGGCGCGGCGGGCGCCTTCATGCCGCAGCCTCATGCCGCCCCCGAGCCCTTCTACAGCCAGGCTGTCTTCCATGCATTTGACGATGACCCCTCCAGGACCGCCACGCCTGCAACGACTGCCCTCAACCCACAAGACGCCGTCCCCACGCCTGCCTCTGCGCCCGCCTCTGCGCCCGCGCCTTCACACGTGCCTGCATCTGCATCCCACGACGGCAGCCAGTCGTCCACGTCCCCCTGGCACCGTTCCAATGGCGTTCCCATGTCGCCCATCAACCCTTCCGAACGTGAGATGGCCGAGGGGCTCATCCAGATGAGCTCAGGCCTTGCGCCAACCGCCCTCACTCCTCCGGCCCACTTTGCGCCTGCACACGCTCCTGTGCATTCCCTTCAGCACCCGCACCCGCATGCGCATGAGACACCAACTGTCAATGGCCACAAGTCTCATGTTCCCACAGGCCAAGAACAACATCTACCCCAAGCACCCTCGCCCCTGCCTCTACCATCACCCGTGACGGCCCCGATACCATCCCAATCCCCAGCCCATGGTCCCCGCCCCCCGCCAGCCCTCGCCGACCACCCAACCGTGTCAACCTCCTCAGATGAGCCTGCTGGCCGGCACTCTGATGACTTCTCCCTCGCCGACAATAGCGACACCACCATTACCGACCCTCAGGTAGACCGCCCTGAGGAATTTACTGGTGTCCCGCCACATGCCGGCCCTGCTCTCACCCCGTGCCACGAGCCTTCTCGTGATCGGATTTCGACGGCTCCGCCGCGACCGGCAAGTACTAACGACTCAGATCCACATGGCTTCAACGACGCCCCTGGGGAAGGGACGATCCTGGCACCTCCGATACTGCAACAACTGACTGTGCACCCTGAGGCACCAAGGCCGGGCGCCCAGTCCCAGTCACCAAGAAGCCGCCCGTACGACCCATCAGCGCCTATCCTGTCATCTACGATACTACCCGCGCAAGGGAGCCGCTGTTGCTGCCGTGCCGTGCCCCAACCATTCTTGACGGCCCTGGACGATGGGAAGTCCCCTGACATCAAGACCATGGCGAAGCTGTACGGCGCATGCCGGAATGACTTGTGCGCTGCGCATCTGAATGCTTATGCCCAGCTCATTACCAGTGCCCTTGAGGCAACTCGTCCGGTGACCCCTGTGGCTGTCACGCCCCAACCCACAGCCGAGAGGGCGCCGCAGATGGGTCAGCCTACGTTCAGTTTCGAGGAGACCGGGTCAGGCACGAGGTGGACGGCTGTACCCCGGAGGAGACGGGCAACGTCGATACCTGGAATCGACGAGATTGAGCTTGACCTGCCCCCCAAGAGGCGACGGCTGGACGCCGAGGATCCTGTGTCCAAGACCGAGGCGCAATCACCCTCGAGAAATGGACATTCTGACTTCTGGAACATCCCGCAATCACAACCCAGTGACGGCCGCCCTCAACCCGACGCGGCTTTTAACGAGGAGTTTCGGCGCAAGGTTCTTGCCGAGTTAGAGCACGAGTTCACCGACCGTAAGGAGGACGACTGGTCTCGTGGTGAAACGACAAATAGATACATTCACGCTATACTCTCCAAGTGCGAGCACCCAAATACGAACGTCATGAAGGGCCCCATAGATGCCGGCTTCCTTAATTCGCAAGAGGCCTCTACGATACTAGAGCGCGGTACCGAACGACTCCCCATCATCACCACAGGCCAACAACAGTTCAAGTGGACCGGGAGCGAACGCCCGATAACGCAACTCTTCAAGCGTATGGAGGACCTGAGTAGGCAAGTATCCGTGCAAATACCTTCCCATAACTTTGACCTGCCATCATACGAAACCAAAAGTCTGAGCGCCATCCGAGACCGCTTCCTCCGGGGCCAGGTTTCGCGAGATCCGTGGAACATCCTCGACCTTCGGAGCCCCCTTCCGCCCTCAATATTGCCGTCCTTCCTGACTGGCGAAAACTGTCAGCTGCTTCCCCGGATCCGCGATGCATTGTTGGAGGGTCACTGCGCTGAGCGGATCAAGGCAACCCGAGAGGAGTGGAACGAGTGGACGGAGCTGCTCGAGTGGGTCCTGATGTCCGAGGGGGGCCACAACACCGCACCGCACATGGACAGTCACGGCTGGTCGACGTGGATCACGATCCAGGAGGGTAATTTCGGTTTCGGATGGCTTGCGCGACCGACAGATGAAGAACAGGAGGAATGGATGAGCGACCCGTTGAACTATACGGGGGGCAACTGGCGGTTTGTGATCCTCAAGCCAGGCCAGACAGTCTTCTTTCCATCCGGAACCGTACATTTTGTGTTCAGGCTACATGCCGAACAGACCCTCGCACTGGGCGGGCACCTACTGCAGTGGACCGCGCTGGAGCGCTGGGTGCAGATCATCCTGTGGCAGCTCAAGAACCCCAACATAACCAACGAGGACCTGGGCACGGCGCCGCTCAAGTACATCCGCAGCGCGAGGAAGCTAGTGGAGCACCGCATGGCTAACTGGCGTGTCACGACCATGGGCGGTATGCCGACGGTCACTCGGTTCCTGGCGCTCGCGACTGTAAGCCATTGATCCCTTTCTAACGCGAATCATTGCATGCTCGGTGTGCTATTTGTGTGACTGGATCCACTGACCTAACTTGCAACAGGAGGTAGAGAGATGGTACCAGAAGAAGAAGAAGAAGCGAGCCAGGTAACGCGAGATGAAAGGGCTACTCACTCTCGCAGCCACTGTTGCATCACCCCGGACCTTGTTTATTTCGGCGTTCTTGATTCTCCCTGTTAGACGCTGTTCCCGTGCTCCGTTCATTTTTTCAAACCGAAAACAGGGAAGTAGACCCAAAGGCATTGATGATTCTTGATAGTACGGCGTTTTATTGATGCGATATCACGGTTCTGCCTCTCTTCCCTCCCTTCCCATCTGTTCATAAACGTGATGGGGCAAGTTGACAGTGGACGGACGAATTTGGGGATTACCTGTAAGGATAGCAGGGTTGCAGGATCGAATCTGGATGGTTGGAAGGGGGGGGGGCTTTTCTTGGTTTTATTATTTTTTTCATTCTTGCCTGTTGCTTTATTTCCCTCCCCCCTACGATGCATGCATCCATGCGATTATCCGCTGCAGAAGCGTGCCCGTCGCGCTCTTGTTACTTCTCACTTACATACGCACGACGAAAACACACACACACACCCACACATGCATACATACAGTATGAGTGAGCACGAGCATTACCATGTGCATGGCTAGTTGGCTGCCCACGATCTTCTTCTCTTGCACACGGACTGCGTTACTCTGGATTTGGCAGGTCGGAGGGAAGGTGCTTGAAGGCCGGTCGGTTGGTTGTCTGGTTGTTTGGTTGGCTGAGCGATCTCGGCTTGTGTCGAAAGCGAGACAATCCAGGGGCACATACATCATGGAGAAGGACGGCATTGGGAGGCGTACTTAATGTCTAGCTACCCGCCCGCACTCAATGGAAATGATTTGCGGCTGAATGTTTCTCGAAAGGAATATGTAGTGTCTGCCAGCCTCTTCGAGGCAAACAATAGCGCGCATAGCAAACTGCACAAATGCGCTTGGGCCAACATGGGGGTGCGACAGGGACAAGAACGCTCGCGTAGTTAGTAGCCATTATTGGCCAGAGGTTGGAAGAGCCCCCAAATGTGATGTGCTTCTCAGTTGGTATGACACCATGTCTATCAAATACAAGCCTGACCAATGTATAACGCCTCATGACCACCCTTTTTTTCACCCAGGTTTTCCGAGGGGTTCTGCCTTTTGGTTTTGGGCCGATGCAGCCGTGACACGAAATCCCTTTCCTTCTGTCATCAAAATAGAGGAAAAGACAAAACGCCACCGTTGAGAGGATTCCCGGAAGATGACAACAAGAAGAGAAAACAATCACGCCTAGCTGCGGTTGACGCCGTTGCCGTTGCCGTTGCTCGTCTCCGCGACGGCCCTCTCCAGGGCGTTGATGACGTCGGCGCGCAGGTCCTCGGCATCCTCGACGCCGCAGCTGAGGCGTACGAGGTCGTCAAAGACGCCGACGGCCTCGCGCTGGTCCTTGGGGATGCCGGCGTGGGTCATGCTGGAGGGCACCTCGCACAGGCTCTCGACGCCGCCGAGCGACTCGGCGAGGGTGAAGACGCGGGTGAGCTGGCAGAAGCGCTCCGCGGCGGCGTGCCCTCCCCTGATGCGGAAGCTGAGCATGCCGCCGCCCATGCCGTCGCGGTGCTGCTTCCTCGCGATGTCGCGGTGCGGGTGTGAGTCGAGCCCCGGGTAGTTGACGGCGATGACGTGGGGGTGGGCCTCGAGGGCGGTGGCGACGGCGGTGGCGTTACGCGTGGCCTCGCGGGCGCGCAGGTGCAGGGTCTTCATGCCGCGGTGGGCGAGCCAGCAGTCGAAGGCGGAGGGGACGGCGCCGATTGCGTTCTGCAGGAAGGAGAGGCGGGCGCGCAGGTCGTCGCTGTTGAAGGCGGCGACGCCCATGACGACGTCGGAGTGGCCGTTGATGTACTTTGTGACGCTGTGGACGACGATGTCGGCGCCGTGGTCGAGGGGGTTCTGGACGTAGGGGCTCATGAAGGTGTTGTCGACGACCACCATGATGCCGTGGGCGTGGGCGGCGGTGGCGACCTTGCGGATGTCGACGAGGCGCAGGGTGGGGTTCGAGGGGCTCTCGATCCAGACGAGGCGGGTGGCGTCGGTGATGTGCTCGCTGACGTCGACATCGATGGTGGGCGTGAAGGTGACCTTGACGCCGTGGGCCTTTGCGACCTGGGTGAAGTAGCGGTGGGTGCCGCCGTAGACGTCCGAGACGGAGATGACGTGCGAGCCGGCGGCCAGGCTCTGCAGGATGTTGGCGGTGGCGGCGCTGCCAGACGAGTAGGCGAGGGCGTGCTTTGCGTGCTCGACGGCGGCGACGGCAGTCTCGAGGTTGGTCCTGTTGGGGTTGCTGCTGCGGCTGTACTCGTACTGGCCCACGGGCTTGCCCACCGCGTTCTGGGCAAAGGTTGTGGACAGCGAGATGGACTCGATGACGGCGCCGGTGGCAGGGTCGTGCGGGGAGCCGGCGTGGACGGCGAGGGTGCCGAAGCCCTGGGCTGGCGAGGGCGCGCGAGGCGGCGTCTCGATGGGCTGGTCATGGGCGTGGCCGTGGCCGTGGCCATTGAGGACTGGGACGGTCATGGCTGCGAAGGGGTGGGTGGGTACTGGGCCGGGACTGTTGAAGCCGGGAGGAGGGAGCCCCAATGGGTTGAAGAAACGGCAGGGTGGTGCTTAGAGGAGGAGGGGGAGGAGGGGAAGGAGGAGGCAAAGTCAATGGGTCGGTCCAGGTCCAGGCGAAGGGGGATGTTTGTTGGTAAGGGCGAGGGTGAGGCGAACGGATATAGATATATAAACATGCAGATCTTGAAGGCATGGAAATGTGGATCTCAGATATCCATAGTACAAGTGCCACCAAGTAGAAAACAAGAGCGCGGCATCGACTCACCCGCGGCTCACTGTCACGAAAAAAACGGCGGTGATGACGAGAGAAGATCCGCTAGGGCCGATGGCGCAATCGAAGACAAAAGACAACAAGGCCCACTGACTAATTAATTGGATGCGTAAGGGAATGCTGTTCTGGCTGTTTCGCCTGCTGACAGACAGTCTATAGTCTATAGTCTATACGAAGATACATAGATTGTGAGAAGACGGGACAGGCGGCTTGTAATCCGGTTCTGTGTAAGCCATCTATCATGTGGTAATCTGGGCTGGATCCCAGCCATAGATTGCGCCCTTCCAGATGCAGGATCAGGATCAGGAGCAGACAGGCAGAACGCGCCTGTCGGCCTGCCATTGACGGTGAAATATTTTTCACGTCATCAGGGAACGGGCGCGGGCTTGGGTGTGGCCGAGGCCGAGGCCGATTGAAGCCGCTTGCAGGCGGACCAAACACCGGGTCAATCGATGCAGGTCGCCGACCATGACCCCCCCTCCGCTCCCAGGGCCGCTGGCTATCTGGCATCTGAGCTATCTTGGGCATCTTTGGCTTCTGCTGCTGCTGCTGCTGCTGCTGTCACCTTGATGAACGGCGGGCTAGTCAGGGGCACAGGGGCCAAGGTCCGAAGTGGGTGGTGCCACCGGTGGTGGATCGCGGTGGGTGGTGTCGACAGACTCGACACCTGCCACTTCGACATGGCGCACCACCAGCCTGCCCAGCCCAGGTAGGCAGGTAGGAGCAAGAGCAACAAGTGAACCTCCTGGACGGACACCATCTCGGAATATGGCCAAGTGATTGCGCAACACAGGCACAAACGTCCTTTGACCGCCGGCAGTGAAACAACCCACTTCTCCACAGCCCACATGGCCTGCGGAGCACACACACATACACACACACACAAACAAACACAGACACACACAAACACAAGCAACGCGTGATGAAGCACACAGCTTTGGAATCATCCCGACTTCCGACAATGCCAAGTCGGAGATATCAGCATACCCAGGCGAGGCTGCGACAGGTCGTATATTTCAAGCTGCTTGATACCACCTCTTACGGAGGTCGCTGTAATAAGTCTTTTTCGCCAAGGAGCAGGGGCCCTTGGTTAGTCAGCTTGCAGCGAAAAATCCATCTCAGGGTTATAACTGCCCCACCCCCTTTACTACATTAGGGGAAAGGGGTGTTAGGGTTTAACCTGGATACTGCCCCCCTTTTTGACCCTATCTAGAGGGGGTATTCAAGGGTTATCTCCAACCCTGTTGGCTAGACAACTGTAGTTACCGTAGTATCGAGCTGACTAGTCAAGAGCCCCTGCTCCTTGGCGAAAAAGACTCATTACAGCGACCTCCGTACTTCAAGCACACCGGATGCGTTGCAGCAGAGCACTGAAGTTTCTGATTCTCGCAAACACAATACACCTGCTGGCATGCACATGAGAATGCAATCGGAGGTCAGCACCCGCGGGAACGGGTGGGTGGCACACTGGCACATCGTGAGGATGGAGATGCAGACAGAGATAACGGCTTGTACCTGGAATATGTGGTCAAAATTCATACTTGATGTACAACTTGAGAATAGCCCCATTCCAACCAGTGCTGCCATTTCGTCAGTCTCCAAATCCCCAGCTCAGCAGGCACCAGGACCACGCCCGACTACTCAAGACATTGGGGGACCGGCGCCTGTCCCTTGGCCCCGGGGCCGCAACCAGACCCTCGGAGTCGAGCCGTAGCTGCCAGGAGGCTGGAAAATCAGCTCCAACTCAAATTCTGAGCCTGTATCTCAGATTCATGCATACAATCAGAACACCCAGCCACCTGACCGGATGGCATCTCGTCCTATAGCCATGGTATCCAGGGCAGCTCTCACCCGCACACGCCGTACCAAGCATCTATGGCCTCCAGGGCGACACGGCGACTTGTGTCCCATCACATGCTAGGCTTGCGAAAAGACGCCAGCCACCGCCGGCAGGGACCAGCTGTCTTGCCTGCCATTGCCTTGAGGAAGCCTCTCAGCCACACGCTCGACCACCATCCCGTCGACATGACACTCTGAGCTGTGGGAGCGAGGACGCCTGACCAATCCTGGTCGTTTCAACTGATATGGCTATTGATGGCGTTCATGCTGGCCGTTGTCGCTACCGCGCACCCGTCGACGATTGGCATCCGTCGGGCCGCGCTCATGACACAGGACCGCCACAGCACGGCTCGCCGAAGTAAACTGAGCAGTGTCCTGGGCGAGTGAGTGCGCTGGTGCTGATGCTATCAAGTCCGTTGGAACGCGCCACCAGATAAGCCACCTCGACCCCATACCAATTTTGTCAATTCCGTGCAAGGCTGCAGGATTGACGGGGCCGAACCCCGGCCCTGACCCCGGATCTGCGTTGGCGATCCACGCGGTTGTACAAATTTAGTTGGCTTGCACCTCAGTAAGCTTTCCGGAGATCCAGATCTGCCCGTCAGGTTTTGACGAATCAAGCCTCTATCGGCCGTAGGCAGAGCCATGCACGTGGCTCCTCCCTCGATGGTCTGCCCTGTCTGCGCCCAGCGGCTGGCAACGAAACGCCTGTCTGAGAACTCCTCGAGCCAGAACAAGAAGGTTGGCAAGGATGAGACTGCTTCATAATTGCCCAATCCGATCCCGTTCGTCCGCTCTGGACAGCTGTGACTGTCTGTCATCGGACGCCTGCACCAGGATGGCTCATACTACTGCCCGGCTGCGTCTCAGCTAGGTTTCCAGCACACTAGCAGAGGCATCGCCATCGCCTTCGCCCTCGCCATCTGAAGGCCGGCTGTCTGGTATCGAGATGTTGCCTTGCGCGCGCTTGGTAGGTGCAGCGGTGGCAGTGTCTGACATTAGTGTACATTGTGAGCCATCATGGCCTGGTCAGCCTTCTTCGGGCTGGGCCACTGGCGAGCCCCGTCAACAGGCCCGGGGGCTCCGACTGTCTTCCGGATCGACCACAGGCCGAGCACTAGCCAATCGGGCCCTTCCAGTAACCCGAATCATAACACCCCCAGTGGCCCCCCACCCCCCTGATCCCGCAATTCACGTCCAAGGTTCCTCCTGTTGTCAGTCAGTCGTCAGTCTCAGAACTCAATAGCAAGCAGGCATATTTCCTAAGCTGCGCCGTAATCGTTATTATTCTCCGATTAGCTATAAACCCTTAGCGGTACCTTAAACTTACAACAGTATAGCTTTCCTCATATTAATCTAAAAACTTTACAAAACCCTTTATAAAATAATTGTTTAAGGATTTATGAAATTAAAGGATTTTTTAAATAAATAATATAAAAATCAATAAACACAAAGAAATAATAAGTTATTATATAATTTATATATTTTATTTATTAACTTATATTTAAAAAAGTGAAAATACAATTAAATTAAGACTATTTTTAATAATTTTAAAACAAATTTTATAAAAGAATAATAATTTAGGTATTTTAAAGGTTAAGTATTAAGGAAATATTAAAGTATACTCTATATATTATATTGCTTTATATGTATCGGAGAATTATAATAACCATGGCGCAGCTAAGGGGATATGTCATCCCAGCAAGCCACGCTCGAAACCCCCCGCCTGTACGAGTACGCCTGACGAGACCCCAGATTGAGCGAGCAGATCGACTTGGTACTAGATCTATCTAGTCTACCTACCCGCGATTCCGCTGCCCCAGATCTTAATACCAACCCATCGCCTCGAACTCGAACTCGCGTACATCACTTTACCTAGACCCGTCCTCCTGCCGACCCTTTGCACCGAGACAGCTGCTCTGCGGCTTCTGCATCCTCCTTTGTCTCACGAACCCGCCGGGGTTCTTGTCACGATTACGAGCACGGACCCGACCCCCATCTCCCGCTGCCCCGTTTTCGCGTCTCGGTCTGGTCACAAGCCACTCAGGCCTCGCCATGAGCCTACTGCCTCGGTAGCAAGGACGCAGTTAGCCTTTGGCCAAGGTGTTTTGCCTACCTTACAAGAGGATAATAAACAGCATTGCTTCCCGAGACGTTCCCAATGCCTCCACGGAGGTCCCACAAAAAGAGTCGAGCTGGCTGCCGCCGGTGCAAGGCGCGAAAGATAAAGGTCCAGCTCCTTCGACCCCCCCCCCCCCTATTCCTCGCGCCTTTGTCAATCCCGCGTCTCCCTACGGGCCTGACCACGCACCTACGTCCCTCAGTGACTGACAAGATCTGCTCCAGTGCGATGAGGTTCATCCACGCTGTGGAAACTGCGTCAAGCATGGCGTGCCTTGCGACTTCGAGAACCCCGATGTTGCCCAGGAGCTCCACGCCCTCCTGGCCGGTTCCGCAGCCTCACCAGGTTCCAGCGGCCAGGCTGGTTCCCTAGACGACCTTCTCTCTGATACTCCCATGGCTCGCTCAACAGGCTATGTCCCCGCCACTCCGCAGTCCTCCGCCTTCTCGATCCCGCTGTATCGCCAACCACCACAACCATTACCCGGGTCACAACCCATCGGCCGCCTGACCGAGCTCCGCCTGATGCACCAGTATACGAACCACACCTACAAGACGCTCGCCATCACCTCTCCGGAGCTTGCAGAGATGTGGGGCGTCGCCATCCCGAATCTCGCCTTTGCCGGGTCCACGCACCTAGTCGATGCCATTCTCGCCGTGTCAGCGCTACACATGAGGAGTCTGTGTCCCAACGATAGCGAACTGATCCGCGCCGGCCACGCGTACATGGCGTCATGCCTGAATAACTATAGCAACAGCCTCAAAAGTGGCATCAATGCTGACAACGCCGCCACCCTGTTCCTCACCTCCACACTCATCGCCTTCCAGAGCACGGCTACGCGCATCTTCACAAAGGACGAGTCTCCGTTTGCCTTGATGAATGGTGGAGGGTATGAAGGAAAAGATATCGGAGCGTCCGGAAGCGTGTATCAGCCACCACTGACTTGGTTCCACTCCTTCCAGGGCGTGAAGACGGTCGTGGCGGCTTCGTGGGCGTGGCTGAAGCAGAACGACATCATCCTCGCGATCATCGACTCCCAACCCGTCTTAAACTTGAACTTCAGCCGGGCGGCAGAGGGCTTCTTTGGTCACTTGCTTGACGACATTGACGAGGAAATCACAGCGCTCGGCCCGTCTGGCTCCACGCCCGTGACCCCGGCGCAGGATCCGAATTATGCTGTCCCTGGGAGTGAGCCCATGGACCTCGCGACAAGCACTCGGCAGGCATACCAGCACGCAGTGGCGACGCTGAACTGGGCGCACAGCAAGCCGGGGAAGGCGGTCCTCGCATTTCCAGCTACTGTATCGAAGCGGTTTGTCGAGCTCGTTGAGGAGAGGCGACCTAGGGCTCTCGCCATTCTGGCGTCCTTCTTCGCACTGCTGAAGGTGCTCGACAACATCTGGTGGCTACAAGGGATGTCCAGGAGGGAGGTTTTGGGAATTGTGTCGCTGTTCAACTCTGATTACTTCGGACCAGATATCGAACGCAAGTGGTGGCCACACCTCGAATGGGCTGTCCGCCTGGCATTGTACGACACGGGCAGCAGCGGCAACTCCCATATACCCGTGGACATGTGGGGCGCGGGCTGGGCTGACGAGCAGCCGAGTGAGCTCACGTTCACGAGCCATATCGAGATGCTGAGCGAGCTCATCAACCCAAGCTTGTCCATCCCCACGCCGCCGAGCAACACGTGAGCTGACCCCTCCTCCCCCCCCTGCTCCTCCGATTCTCCTGGGTTTTCCTGTCACGCATCTTCGTGGATAAAGAGGTCAATTGACGCGTGCTCTTGTGTTTCCCAAAGGTCCACGTACAGGGGCTGCGAACCGTCTATGTGCACCTCGAGCTTCCCGCCCCTGCCTGCTGATTCACCAATGCATGCTTTCGCGGGTTATGCACGGGGATGATGAAAGGTGCTAATTCGAGGTCTTCCTCATCAGAAGCAGTCGAGCGGAGCCGCCCAAGGAGCACGCCCGAAAGCAGAGCGACCACCAGGTCGCACCCTCCCCCGTTCCCAGCACACCGGCGTCGACGGCCGGGTCGACGAGGATGAAGCTTGACCAGGTCTACCGCCCTGGGTCAATTATCGTTGCCGATGAGGGAAGTGATTCTGGCTGACTTGGGCTTCTCTGAAATCATGTCGCCAGTGACACTTGTGACCGAGAGCGGCTGAAAGCCGCTTCGTGTTCAAGGGGGTGATCGGTAGGGCTAGGTATCAAACAGTCAGCCCCCGAAGTTAGGGGCAAGAAGGACCACGATGCTTGGACCAGGACGGGAGCAGCGTCGCGTGGTCGCGCAGCGGAAGTGGAGTGGGAACGGCCTGAGCGGATACGATTTCGCATTGCATTCTCCATTGAAGAGTCTGCGACAACGTACGACAACCCCTTAAGAGGTGATGCCTCTCGCCGCCACAAGGGCACACTGCATGTATTATGAGATGGGAACCTTGTGTTGCCACACTCTATGTCGTCTCTTGTCCCGTGAAGCCAGGAGCCAGGCCGCGGCGTCACAGTCGGGCAGGACGATCGTGGACTGGATTGGATGGCCTTAGGGCATTTCCATGTACATCTTATATATCACGAATCATAGACAGGGCTTTGGGTGGTCCACCAATAAATCCCAGCCCGGAAGGCAATAACCACAAAGTGTATTATTTTCCAGCCGAAACGGACCTGCAATGGAGCCATGAGTGAGAACCCGCCAACGCCATACACCATCAATGCAATTCTGTCTCCGCGCCAGAAGCGACAGGAACTTCCCGACACTGTGCAGCCCGCTCACTTCCTCCGCTTGCTGGGCACCTCCTCCGCCTCCTCCGCCTCGCCATCACTGCCGTCCTCTTCCGCCTCGTCGCCGCGGCTCCTCTTGAGGCCCTTCATCTTCCTCGTCTGCAGGGCGCTCAGGTCCACCTTGCCCATGTGAACGCGACCGAGCTTGTCGCCCATCGAGTCGACGGTGACGTTCTTCTTGGTCCTCTCCTCGCCCTTCTTGGTCCGGCGCATGGCCTCCTTGAGCATGGCCTCCTCGGGCTCCCTCATGCGGCCCACGCGGAAGTCCATCCGGGGACCCATCTCCTCGACCTGTTTGCCTGGTGTTAGTATTCTGCATCCAGGGCATCGCAAGTTTTCTGCTCCAAGGAATCCCACCTCAACTCGCGGTAACCGCTGCCCGCTCCGCTTCGTCTGGATCAGGTACGACCGCAGGTGGATCGCGGGCTTGCTGGTGGACCCGTCATCCAGACCCGCGGCCATGGCCTCTGCCTCATCGGCGGACACGACAACGACGTACTGCAGGCCCTCGACGTCGACCTTGTCGGACCCGGGGCCCCTCTCGCCGGCAAAGAAGTCGGTGAGCATGCTCTTGGCCATGGTGAACTCGTCGGGCACGGTGCTCTCGAAGGCCGGGCCGGCAAAGACGAGCATGGGCCTCAGCCCGACAGCGGGCTTCTTGCCCCTGAACTGGGCGAGGCGGCGGAAGGACTCGGCGTCGAGGCCGAGCTCGAGCATGTCGAGGACGCGGTGGCCAAAGGTGCGCACGAGGGTGAGGCAGTGGGGCCGCTTCTTGGAGGAGCTGCCGAAGACGAGGAGAGAGGCGTCGTTCTTCTCGGAGAAGAACTCGAGCGAGGTGGCGTCCTCGAAGGGGTGGATGGCGTTCTTCTTGGTGAACTTCTTGGCCAGCGGCTGCCGCAGCGAGTACAGGTCCGCCAGGGAGTCCTGCGTCACCTGCGAGCACGTCGTCCCGCGGAGGAACAAGCACGTCTTGGGGTTCTCCTTCTCCTTGGGGGCGCGCTTCTCGAGGGCGCGCTTGGAGCGGGCATTACGGGGTTTACTGCGATGAGATTATCTGTCAAGAGATGTCCAAGCCTTCTTGGTGCCCCCCCCCCCCAGTCTTGGCTTACATTTGTCGCAGCATTCTTGCGAGTGGCGGTTGTGATGTCGGGTGCCGGTGGGGATTTGCTAACTCTTGCTGTGAGAGCTGATCGCACTGCTTGCGCATTGTGAATTCAAGAGCCGGGCGTCTCTCAAATTTTTGGCGGAGCTGGGCTTATCGATTAGATTAGATACGCTGGGTTGGGCTGGGCTGGGCTGGGCTAGGCCGCAGGGCACAAGAAGTAAGAGTAGACGCTCGGGACTGCAGTTCGTAGGTGCAGGAGTCGTGCTGCACAAGGTGAGTGGGTCCTCCCTACCTGGCCTACCGTTTGAGCCGGACAACCAGAGGACAGCGGCTGTCTGCCTTCTGATACTTTATTTCCTGCAATTCCCCTCACTTACTAGCCTACATGAAAGGTGGAATTGCAAGCAGTGGCGTGCGTTGACGCATCCTCTGACAGTCTGCAGGTGATCTTCATCCTCGACGCTGACTTGCAGATACACAACCTCGGTACCTGTTTCTACGGACGCGACGACGTTGCCAGCCCGGTTGCTATACTTTTGTCCATTGCTGACGGACGCGGTCTAGAAACGGCGGCCCAGGCATGATCGACGGTTTCGCTTCATGCGAGTCATTACGGCAATAACCAGAGTCTCAACATGACGGGCAAGACGAAGCCAGACGGAGGTTCGCCTCAAAGTATGCTGTGTCCCGCCAGTCGAGGCAATCATCCGTATGGGCGCCATGAATAAATAAGCTTCCAAGGCCTGACAGCCACGTCCTGCTTATGGCAGGCCGGCCCCATCGCCATCCCGCATTGCGTCCGGGACGGAGACCCCGTAGCAGCCGCTGAGAGTCATCTCCGCGCCGCAGTGTTGAATGTTCACTTGAGAGTATTTTTGTTCCGCCCAGTGGCATGGTCTCGCAGGGCGGGACAGGGCAGTGCACTGCAGGGCATACAGGGCAGACAGGGCAGACAGGGCATGGCTAATTCAACCGACAGGGCAGGTCGCATCCAAGGCCAATGACATGTTAGCGAAAAAGTGCCGAAGAGACCCACCGGGCTTAAGCGCGTGCAGGGGATGTTTTTGGGATACCCAGACGGTCGGGGATTGAGGATTAGTTTCAATTCAAATCCACGGGCGAAGGATACTCTGGCTGGGCAGAGCTGGTGCGGCACGTACAAAGTACACTCAGACGAGATCCTCCAATCTCGAATGTCGTTCAAGAGTTCGCGGCCTGACACTCGCCCGGTGGATCAGGTGACGAACCAAGGACTCACACGTAGAACAGGTCGTCGGCGGGCTGCCCTACCGGCAGGAGACGAAGAGCAGGCGCAGGGTTCCGCGTGGAGAAAGGAGCAATCTTGATCACGATCAGGGGGCCCCTGAAGGTGCATAATTGGGTGCAACGTCAAATAAACCAGAGCATTTGAGCACTGGGCCAGACGCCAATGAAAATCACCAGTGGGAACGCGGCCCCTTTTTCGCAAATGCAGACGCCGTCACAGTGGGCACACTTGTGATACTGTATCGTACCGGTTCGGGTAATCATTGGGAGGGTGGACAGCAACGCCAACGACTCGCCCCAACTTGCCCAAACCCTGGAACTCTGGGGAGGCTCTGCGCTCCATTCCGGCAGGGTTTCTGTGGGATCCTGCGAGGGGACCGATGACAGAATACCACGATACCACACTCTTTGACCACGGCCCTCGAGGGCACAGACGGCCTGGACCACAGAAAACTTCGTTACTGCGGTGTGTATCCTGGCAGATCTGGATGGCCGCTGCTCAAATGCATGGCCGCATTGGGCCGAGATCTTGGGCTACATCGAACCTATTCTGTTCCCATCTTGGTTGGCATCCGGGAGGGCACATGCTGTACTTGGTATGGGATTGAGCATGCTACCCCCTTCACATGTTCCCGGTGCCCACTCATCCCGATCAGCTAGGTTCTCTAGCTGGAAGGCTATAGCCGAGCTCAGAAGGCAGGAGAGGCGGCCCGGGATGGACTGGGCAAGACACGGGTGGCGCGGGCGCGATGAGCTGCCGCATTGGGGCGACACAATCTCATTGTCCGGCTCCGGCCCCAGCTGAAAGGCAAGACTGAGCGAGATTGATGATGCAGCATTTACCACACATACATAGTAGGGCCGTTTTATGCCATGCCATGCCATGTCATGCCATGCTGCATGCCTGCAATATACCCAGGTACAGTATGCCATGCCGTGCCATGCCACGCCCACGCTGCTGCGCAATACTGTCTGTACATGGGCTATTACCGAGTACAAGACGTCGTCAATGCGTCCCGTCTTGCTGCCCAGCTCTCCGGTACCTGGCTCACCGGTACCTGGGCACGCCACTGCCGTGTTCCTGTCGTCGGTCATGTATCTAGTATAGACTGAATGGCGGGCGGGCTGGCAGGCTGGCTGGCCGACTACTTAGTACTCAGGACCCTACAGCAGATGTGTACCCACCACAATACTCGACTTTCCTTGAATCTTGGCCCGGATCGGGAGATAGTTCTGGTCAAGCGCTGTGTACAGGCCGCTTGTTATAGGCCCAACTCCACTCCCAATCGCTTGTCCGACTCCTCGTCCTCGTGCTGGTCCTGGTCCTGGTCCTGGTCCTGGTCGCCATCCTAGTCCTGGATGCTTGCCGTTGGTCCCTCCTGGTCCCTGCTCACCCCGGTCCCGGCTCTGGGCTTTGCAAGTTGCACCTGCAGCAAGCCAATTTACCGTGTGCACGCTCTCGCTCCTCTCGCAACTCAATCCCAGCTCGCTTGCTGAGCCCTCAACCAGACTTTCGTATCTCACTCACTCAATCACTCACTCACTCACTCTCGACTTTGTCTCTGCCTCTGCCTCCGTCCCCTTCCCCCCCCCCCCTTGTGGTGCATATGCACACTCGCTTTCCACCAATTGGCGCCGGCTCGGATCTGACCGCGACACCAAAACAAAACTCGGGACAAACCCATCTCGAGCCCAACTTATCTCGTCCAAACTACCTGAAGCCGGGATCGACAGTTGAACCACTGGCTGCTCTCTCCCTCTCACCCCGGCCCGTCCACCTCCCTCCTTCTCTTTGTGTTTGGGAAGCGCGCTCCTCGTGTTGCCTTGGCCTCCACCGAGTCTATTTCTTTTCGACTGCAACGCCAGAAATTACCCTTCTCTTACTCACACCCACTCGGCCCTTGATTGCCTGCACGCGTCCCTCCGTGCCCTCTGGATTGCCTTCTTGATGCCCGCTGCGACGTGCTACCGCACCTTCACCCTCCAATATACACCCGCCAGGTCAACCTGCTACTCTCACAGCCGACTGCATACTGCCGTCACCAGCCTTCTTGGATTTGGACCAGAGAGCCGCTCTTATAGACAAGACAGACTATCGCCTCCACCTCCATCCCACACGCCCATGACATAGACACGACCAGCTTCGGGCCCCGGGGAACTGCAGTAAGCCTTCCGAGGCAGGGCCAGCCCGTCGTGGCCTCTACCCTCGTCGACCTTGGCCCCGCCGTTTGCATGCAACACTGTTTCTGGGGAAGCGCCCGTCCGCCCCAAAAACCGCAAAAATGGCCGCTACCATGGGATCGCGGCCTGGCTCGACAGGATCCGCGCCCGCCCATCACTCTCAACTGCCCGCCTCCCCAACCCTCACTAACCCAGACATGATCCTTCCCGACTACCCCGACTACGACCGGTCCCCTTCGCCTGTCCGCCTCGACTCGAACCGTCCCCAGTCGCCTCTAACCATGTGGAGGAACGCCCAGGCTGCCGGTGCATCAACCGACAACAGCAACAACAGCAACAACATCAACAACATGCTGTACAACCAGCACTTCACCGGTTTTGCTTCTGCCGCCCCGGCGACGCCGATCATCTATGGGAACGGGACAATGCTCTCAGACATCGGCGAGGTCACCGAGGCCGAGAGCACTCCCGGGAAGCCGTCGCCTCCGCGGCACATCCCTGTCCGGGTCTCACCTTACGGGACGAAAGACAGAGACAGTGAGAGCGACGCTGCGCTGCGATCTTCACCAACTATGGGCGGCCAGGGCGGGGGTATCTCTGCTATCAAGAAGAAGGCAAAGGAGCAGGCCGCCGCCCAGCGAGACCGACGCTCCTCGACCGGCAGCGACAGCACAGTCAGGGACAACCAAGAACAGGCCAACCTGTTCGCAGACTTTAGTGACGCTGTGAGCGTGGGAGGCGACAGCGTGTTCCAGGGCGACGATGAGGAGAGCATGGCTAGTTCCTATGTCGATGAGTCGGACGTCAATGGCGCGTCGGATGTGCAGGAGAGTGTGCCAGTGAGACTATCTTATGAGAGCAGACAGAAGTACTCGACCGCCCAGCTGAGCAGGCGGGCTGAGCACATTCTTGCTAATGCGAAGAGGAGATTGACGGTGAGTTACAAGTGAAAGCGCCCCCAGTCAAGCAATGCAACAGGTCTAACTCGCCACATGAAGACTATGGAGGACAACCTGACAAGGGCTCGGACCTCGCTTGCTGTTGCGACCTACTCGTCTGGCTCCAACGCCTCAACTCCTTCGCCGCCAATAGCACGGGCGACGTCTGCACTATACATGTCGACAACAGCATCTCCTTCGTCACCCGGTCTATCAAGTCACAGCAGAAAGGGCAGTGACCACTCCCTGCGGATCGGATTGCCTATCAAGGTCTACCCGCAGAGGTCATCGAGTGTCATTGGGCTCCCAAGTGCTAGACAGCCGCTGACCGTTTCTAAGAGTGCGGATCAGCTGAATGGACAGTACAAAAGGGCGTCTTATATCGTGCGCGAGGCACAGATCTCACTCGAGCCGCTGAGCGAAGACGATGCATCGCAAGTATCGAGTCGGCCCAACCTCGACACAGCATACAGGCATTCCTCGATCACGAGTTCGACGTTTGGGAGCGGTCCGGAGCGGGGCCTCGCCCGGTCCGCCTCGGTGACGCAGATGAGAGACATCAAGGACCAAGTGAACGACCTCAAGGGCAAGATCTCCAGCTTGCGGGAGCAGGCACGGGCCGACAGCCTCAAGAGGAGGAGTATGCAGAGCTTGCGCACGCCGAGTCCTTTCACCTACTCTCGGATCGGCCAGTGGGCCGGCGCGTCGGACTCGACAGCGGGCTCTGATACGAGATCGGACGTCGACCAGGACAAGCTGGGCCATTCGAGCGACGACACCGCGAGTGTGGGCAAGGACAGTGCCGTGAATGTTGGTGAGATAGGTGACGAAGACGGAGAAAGCATTTACAATGTCGAAAATGTTCAGCATCTGGGCCCCGGACAAGTTGGCCAGTTAGACCGCGACAGCGAGGCCGCACTCCGGGCGGAAGGCTTCGTGCACGTGGAAGACGACGACGACCTGTTCACTGAAAACGGCGATATAGACGAGGACGAGCTGGAAGAAGTCTTCGACAGTGTGAGCGAAGGCGGGGACTCGCTGTATCATGAGGCTGTGCAGCACCAGGTCTCACACGAGGACCGAGAGGACGCTTTTGATTACGAGCACTTCTTCCTTCACAGTGCCATGGGAACGATCAGCCAGCGCATGGCCATGGCCCGCCGAGACAGCAACGCCAGCTACACCTCGGAATCCTCCATCGAGACGACCAGGGGCCCAATCACGGAAAACAAACAGAAGAGGCCGCAGCATTCCAGGCGGGGCAGCGAGGCATCGGTGTCGAGCGTCGAGTCTTTTGCAACCGCCGAAGAGGCACTATCAAGCCGACAGAGCATGGACAGCAGCAGGAACACCGACACCTTGGACGACTTGCCAGAGGAGTGCAGCACCCCTAGCACCCCTTCTACGGAGACCATGGACAGCCCGCGCACGCAAAAGCGAGCAAAAGTCACCGGCCTCGCCTCGCCTCTGTATGGCAGTTCCGGCCGGCCTAGCCCGGAAGGGCAGGCAAAGCGAGAGGCGATGTACTCGACAATCCGCCGGCCGATGAGCTCAAACGCAGCGACAAAGACACATCGGCCGTCCGTGTCCTCATTCGACTCAACGGGCACGACACGGAGCTTCCCACTGGTCAATAGGGGTAGCAAGACGTCCAGCACAGGAATGCTCACCCCCGAGGGCGGGTCCCCGGATCAGGCAGTAAAGTCGATCACGACGTCGCTCATGAGCGACACCACGGCCGCCTGCCAGGAGATGCAGAACGGCAAAACGGCCAAGAACGACGTTCCCAGCCACGCCGGGCACAAGCACAACATCAGCATGCAGAGCATGAGCAGCACGGCAAGCCTTATGCAGGAGAACGGCACGACGGCCGTCATCGAGACGCTGCCCCGAGATGACCAATTCTTGGTCGAGAGGACGGTGGCGAGCCTGGGCCGGTGCGTCCTGGGCCTGACGGAGAGCGGCCGGGCGAGCACAGAGGGCCGGATGTACAGGAAGAGGATCGATGCAGCGAGGAGGATTCTCGAGGGGATAGATCAGTCGTGATCTTGTCCACCCCATCGCTGTAACGACCGGAGCGGCTACGGCGTTGCTCATCGCCCTGGCTACCGGTCACACCTCTCCCCTCGACTGCCGCATGGTTCGGCGCCAGCCATGCTTCAATGCGTGGTAGCTTTCATTCACTTCAGCCCAGCTTTCTGCACCAGACTTTACACTTTATTTCTTTTCATTAAATCAGCGGTGGCCCGTTTCTTTCTCCACACACCTGTTGGTACAGATTCCTCCTTTCTCGGGTTAGGAGGACACGCGGATGGCGGGGATGGGCTGGGCTCCGGAGGGTATTCACAGGCGGGGACGGAGGCGGGACAGGAACAAGGACGAAGACGGTCCACTCGGTCTGGGTTTCCGAGGCCAATTACACCTGCGGAATGGCCACATTGGCATGCGCAGGATTTGATACCCCTCTTTTCATTTCTCGTCTTCTTCTTCTGCCAACTATTCTTTGAACATACTAGGCTGAGGTGGACTCTTGTATTTAAAGGGGAGCCCGACGGTTATTTTTTTTATATATTCTTCATGACGGCTAGGTAGCGACTGTACCTGGCTTCTAGAAAGAGGAGGGCAAAAAGTAATGTCTCATGATATGAACTATATTAAATGAAAAGCACTGTCGCCTTGGACAAACGTGCTGATACCAGGATATTATGCGAGGAACAGAAGTGAACAGATTCAACTAGTAGTTCACTACTAAACGGATCCTGCGAGCCTTTGACGTCGAAAAGTCTGCAAAGCTGGAACAGGACCGCCTTTGGGATCCTGTCTGTGGCTACATAGTATACAGAAGTGCAAGGCATGTTTTGTTTACTGCACAACGAGCACACGGTGTGCTTGAGGGCATTGGTCCCTTTGTGAAGTCACGGTCCAGGCCGGAAATGCTTCAACGGGTGGTCCGTCTCAGACTAGTCCAGAAATTCAAGAGAGACCTGGCCCGAAGAAGCCTTGAAAACACGTAGACCTGGGATGAAAGAAGGAACCCGACGTGTTGGGGTATCCTGTGTCCCGACGTGAAGGCGGTTCCTTGTGTGCTTTCAGCAGGGATCGGCAGCGGGAGAAGGGCCAGTAGTCTGTTCGGCCTGTGATTAGTGGTTAGTCCGTGCAACAACGCCCAGCAGAAGCGCGAACCCCTGCCCCTCTGCGGGTTGCTTTGGCAGTGGACAATTGAGCAATCTGGACCCTGTGAGTCTCTGCGCGCGCCCCATACCGTCCCATATGCTGCTGCTCCCTGCTGCACCAACAACACATCAACAGATCCGCAAGCCCACCTCGCTCCGGCAAAAACATTCTGGCAGCCATCTCGCCTTTGTCTGCAGGAAAATCAACGGCACCAGCTGACGCTTTCCTCTTGCCTCGCGTAGCCTCCCCGTTTCGCATCACACTTGCTTCTAACTCTCGAGAAACGCCAGTACCCACGGGATTTACAGAGGCAAGCGACACGAGACCGACAGACCGACAGACCGACACGGTTGGACAATAGCCAGCGATGGACGGCGGAGGTAATTTTCTTCAAGAAACCATCTTGCAAAACCTGAACTCTGCCCGCGAAGGTATGTAATTCTTTCAAGACGCCACCTCGTGCTCCCCCGTTCCAGCACCAGAGAAAGAAACCCCACAGGCCACATCTCCAAATGTTCACCACCACAACGCGCAACAAAGAGCATGACCCCTTCCCCCTCCCCCCCCTCAAACACGCGCCCGCTAACCGCCACCAAACCCAACAGGCCTCTTGTCCGAGGACACCCAGGCCCTCCTAAAGCACCACATCCTCGGCCCCTCCTCGCCGCTGCACAACCTCCGCCGGACGGTGGCAGACGCCATGTCCAACCTGCTGCAGCCCGTCGCCGACCGCGTCGCGCAGGCCTTTATCCAGTCGCCCGACTTCGTCGTCGTCGCGGCCACCGTCCTGGTCGTGCTGCTAGCGGTGCAGGCCCTGCTGCTGGTGCGCCGCTTCGTCGCCTGGCTCACGTCCCTGGTGATCCGCCTCGTCTTCTGGTCGTGCGTCATCGCCGCCGCCGCCGTGGCCTGGCAGAGGGGGCCGGACAAGGCCGTGATGGACCTAGTGGCGTTCGTCGCGAGGTTGTCGGGCTACGTGGAGCTCGTGTTCCGGTATACGAGGGACGTGTGGCTCAGGGAGTATGAGCGGTACGAGGCGCAGCAGAGTCTTGCGAACGGGGCGGCTCAGGGTGTCCGGTGAGGGGACTAGATGGGCTGGGTGGATGGATGACACCACGCGGCGAACGGGGAGAGGGGGCATGGGTTGGAAATCTACTCGGGTGGCGAGCAGTGATGCTTCTGTCTATACGGCGTTGGTGTTCGGCGTCGAGCAAGCTCCCGCTCTTTGACATGACTTGTACCGATGGTGGCATGACAGACAGAACGACTGCATGAACGGACTTACGGGTACCGGGCACGGTTTACAGGTTCACCTCTGAGCGTGCTTTTTTGGGGGGGGGGCCAGCGTGATGTATATGGATCTGGACTAGCATTCATGATAATTTGAGATACCACAACTCCGGCGCTATGCAAGGCAAAACAATTCGACATGACCGTAGGAGACGCACCCGCAGCGCATCCCACAATCTCCCTTTCTAACGAGCATACTACCCGGAATCCTATTCCTCGGGCTCTTCAAAATCCTCGTCCTTCAACTCCTTGGGCTCTTGTGCCTCGTGGTACTGTATCACGTCGTCGATGTAACTGAGAATAGCACCGACGCTCTCCTCATCCGACGAGTCCAGCTTGAGATAGTTGACCATGCTGAAGCTGTCGATCAGGTTCGCGACGGCCCGGTTCAGCTTCTTGAAGCTCGTGCCGCGCATGACGGCGCCCCTCTCGGCCGGGTCGGCCGGGTCCTCCTCTTCGGCCTCCGCTCCCTCGTCGGCAGTGTTGCGCCGGACCTGCTCGGCGGGGTCGTCGTCCAGCAGGGTGGCGTCCGGGGTGATGAACCTCTTGATGTCGCGCTTGCGCACCTGGCCCTTGACCAGGTCCATCTTGGACAGGATGTTGAGGTGGGGGATCTCGAGCAGGATCATGGCGCTCATGGCGCTGAGGGTGCCGGAGAAGAACTTTGCGCGGTCGACGACAAAGGTGGCCTCGAGCAGGTAGGCGGCGCACAGGCGGATGTCGAGGGCGCCGGGCTGGCCGAGGAAGCGCACGAGGGCGGGCAGGATGGGGATGTGGGTGTAGAGCTCGATCTGGCCGGGCATGTCGATGATGATGAGGTATTCCTCGGTCAGGCCGTCGAGGGCCTCGGTCAGGAAGTCGAGGTTGTCCATGAGGAACTCGAAGCAGTAGACCAGCCCGCCGTTGGGGCCCAGGCCCATGTCCTCCATGACGTCCTCGAGCGAGATCAGGTCCTTGATGTCCAGGTCGGGCTGGTGGTCGAAGGACTCGGCGGCCGGGTCGAGGTTGACGTAGAAGCAAGAGCGGCGGTTGAGTTGGAGGTGTGTTATGAGGGCCGAGCAGAAGGTGGACTGCGGCGCTCGTTCTCGTCAGCCGTTGTGCGATGTCGTTGCGCGATGCGCGGGGCTCGACGCACCTTGCCCGCCCCAGCGGGGCCCATGACCATGACGCCGTATTTACTCATCTTGACTGTGAGTGAGAATACCCTCCAACGCGACTTGGGAGTATGGGTCGAAGAGGAGACGGTCACAGTTTGTCAGGTTTGGTGCGAGGTGCACGTAGCGCTCTGCATCCTAGAATTTTTACTGTGTCTCCGGGTCGACGGGGATGTCTCCCCCACTACGAGGGGCAGCTTGAGCATGGTCCCTTATCTTATCAGACACCGGGGCACCAGGATGCAGATCTTCAATCAGTCTGACTCTGGTCCTCATCTCCCCCTCATTGGAAGCAGAGTTGACACCCATCCAGCCATTCTGAAGGGTATGTACGGCATGCAATGATGGCCAATTAGCGTCAATGACCGGCACGATGAGTCCCGTGGCTCAAGTGTACACATCTTGACTGACTGTATACTACATGAAATATGAAAGGCTGGACATCAACAGGCAAGGGCCTACACGGCGAGGGAAGGCAGTATGCTTGCTCTCTCGGAGTTTCTGACACAGGCGGCGGTCCACCGGGGCAATGTCAGCACATGTATGTGATGACAGCTTATCATTGGCATTGGCAAGGGCTCGCCTCCGCCGGTCAGGAACTTGCATTGTGTCCTCTGCAGGCTCCCGAGTCGCCCATCGCCCGAGTCGTGGGCGGTGGGCCGCCCGGGGTCTGGGCGCGGGCATGTACTTTACAGTTGCGTCTTGTCAGAGTTACAATCGCGCAATCGATGGGCTCATTGAGCCTGTTAAGCCGCGGGTAGACAGGCGGTGGTGGGTAACTCGGCAAGTGAAGGGTACCTCGCCAGGTTTCCACGGCGGATCCGAGACTACCACGCAGACTATTTCACACACCCACACGTCCATAACTGGCTTCCTGGCAGTGGGTGTTGTTAATGTTGTGGGAGTGTGGGAGTGTGGGAGTATGAATAGTTGTAGTAGGTGCAGTGGGAACGGGTGTTGGTGGTCGTGGGCGGGGGGTGAGTTTCTGTGTGGGATATCCGATTTCTCCTTCTACTCCAGTACCCGGGCGGTGGGGACAGTACCCTGCGCCTGCAGCAACTTCCCCTCCCCTCTCGGAAGGCTGATGTACCTGCCGCTCAGCTTCCCCTCCTGCTTTCCCAAAAAAGTTTCGGGCCCCGACTGTCGGCTCCTTCTTCTGACGGGCAAGCGGTCCCCTACCACACCGACTCAATAAAGTCTCGTCCCATCCCAGGTCTCAGTCTCTTGTTCTCCTCCTCCCCAGATTTCTTCCTTCTCGTAGAGTTTCACTTTGTCCTCCCTTGGTCTTTTCCTCCCTAAGTTCACCCGCCTAGATTGTTAAGAGGTAAGCCCATGCCCCGTCTCCAGCACGCAATGTTTTAGCTTCTACTAGGCTGTCTGTCTCGTTCCCCGAGACAGTCATACCTGTCCATCCTTCTTCATTTATCCTCCCTACCCCGCCAGCTCGGTGCCATTGAAAACTCCTCTGCCCAAGATCCCGTCCACATCACCGCCCCTCCCTGGCCTCTCAGAGACCCGAGCAACTTTATCCCGCAACTCCCTTTCCTGCGGCGCAAGGTTTTCCCACACACACAGACAATCATACATGAGACTGACTCTCGCCCAGTAGACCTATTGTTCCTCTTCTCCTCCCCCTTCACTACTCATCACCACATCACCCAACCGCAATGTCTGCCAACGGAGTCAACGGCGTTGCCGGCCACCCCACGGGCACCTTCCTGTTCACCTCAGAGTCTGTCGGCGAGGGTCACCCCGACAAGATCGCTGACCAGGTCTCGGATGCCATCCTGGACGCCTGTCTGGCCGAGGACCCCCTGTCCAAGGTCGCCTGTGAGACTGCCACCAAGACCGGCATGATCATGGTCTTTGGCGAGATCACCACAAAGGCCAACCTCGACTACCAGAAGGTCGTCCGCAATGCCATCAAGGACATTGGCTACGACGACTCAGCCAAGGGCTTCGACTACAAGACCCTCAACCTGCTGGTCGCCATCGAGCAGCAGTCCCCTGATATCGCCCAGGGTCTCCACTACGAGAAGGCCCTCGAGGAGCTCGGTGCTGGTGACCAGGGTATCATGTTCGGCTACGCCACCGACGAGACCCCTGAGCTGCACCCCCTCAGCCACCTGCTCGCCCACAAGCTCAACTCTGCCCTGTCCATCGCCCGCCGTGACGGCTCCCTGCCATGGCTCCGACCAGACACCAAGACCCAGGTCACCGTTGAGTACGAGCACGACAAGGGCGCCGTCATCCCCAAGAGGGTCGACACAGTCGTCATCTCCACCCAGCACTCCGAGGACATCACCACAGAGCAGCTGCGCAAGGAGATCACAGAAAAGATCGTCAAGAAGGTCATCCCTGCGAACCTTCTTGACGACAAGACCGTCTACCACGTAAGATCCAGCCATTGCCCCTTCCCTTCCCTTGGCCGGCAAATTAGACGCTAACAGCCCCACAGATCCAGCCTTCTGGTCTCTTCATCATCGGTGGTCCCCAGGGTGACGCCGGTCTGACCGGCCGTAAGATCATCGTCGACACCTACGGTGGCTGGGGTGCCCACGGTGGTGGTGCCTTCTCCGGAAAGGACTTCTCCAAGGTCGACCGTTCCGCCGCCTACCTTGCACGCTGGGTCGCCAAGTCCCTGGTCGCCGCCGGCCTCGCCCGCCGTGCCCTCGTCCAGCTGTCGTACGCCATTGGTGTCGCCGAGCCCCTCTCGGTCTTCGTCGACACCTACGGAACCTCCTCCAAGACCTCTGAGGAGCTCGTCCAGATCATCCGCAACAACTTCGACATGCGCCCTGGTGTCATCGTCAAGGAGCTCGATCTGGCGCGGCCCATTTACCTGCAGACGGCCAAGAACGGCCACTTCGGCACCAACCAGGACTTCAACTGGGAGAAGCCCAAGACTCTCAAGTTCTAAGTACCAAGCACTTTATAAAAATGTTTACACTAATCACAATCCTGGGTCTATGACTGGCGTACGGTTTTCAACAACAACATGGGATATGGGTAGCTAAAAAGCGTGTGGGGCGGCGTCTTTCAACACAAGGCATGCAAGATACCCATTCAACGGGGCATTTAGGTCGGAGTTTTGCTAGATTTGCTCAACGAAGTGGCAATTGAATATGATCGAGTTGTGGTCCATACTTCGATAGTCTGCGAGTCGTGATAGTTGAGATTGAATGTTCGCACATAAGGGAGGGGATACCGTTCAAGGCCCAGCTCCGATTCCCACAACACCAGTTCTAACCACACCCCGCCCATAAGACACAGCACCCAGTCACAAAGCTACTCCTACAAGAACGACAGCACCGACTCCCATAAAACCTACGGACAATCCCACACCAACTCACCAACACCCAATCCCACAACACCCACTCCAATGACACTTGCTGTAATGACACCTACTCCTACGGTCCCATAACACCTAGTCTAATAGGACCCAGCCCGACAATACCCAGTCCAACAAGACCCCAGCTCCATGACACCCAACCACATTACACCGCTTCCCACAATACAACCACTTACAACACCCATACCTAACACACAATCCCAGCAAATTGGGCTGTAGGATAAACTCTGATTCGTGGTGCGAATGATGTACAGGAGTGCCCGTTCCGTTGAGTATTGGTACCGGTGTACCCTCTATTTTTGTGGTTTTGAACATCTGGTCTTGGTCTTCCCTGTCTGTTCCAGCAACGAGCATTATCTGCTGAGGTATGTTCCAGAGGTAAACGGCGTTGGTCTGACACAACAGCATGGGATCGTATACTGAATTTACCGGAAATGTAAGAATAATCGCTTCTGATTCTAACGCTGAGTGGTACTATATGTATAGAGTATACTGTATAAAATGGTACTTAGGAACTTAAGAGAAAGAACAGGCGCTGCTGGGAGAACATTTCCGAACGGGCACTCAAATGAGGCTGACCTTGCATTGTGTGACCACAGCCAGGGCCCGCTTCCATCAGACAACAATGAGACAACAATAGGAAGCTTACTTCTTCCCTTTGCAGGACAATATCAGCCTCAGCCTATTCACCTCCATTTGCAGCACTGGCTCGGCAGAAACCGTTCTGATTGTCTCTGACAACGTCTCAGCTACAACATCATCCTGCCCTCATGATTGGTTCTGTGGTCTCATGGCAGCGACGCTATGCCCTTGCTTTGCCACACGTCTGCTGCATCACCAGGGCCACTACAATGCATCCCAGAATGGACATGCTCGCTATTGTGCTTGAATAGACCTGTGGGAGGGGGGGGGTCTGAATAAGGGTGTAGGTCCCGAGGGCATTCACTCTCATTCTGTCCCATCCTCGAAATAAAAACTGTCTGCCTGTGTCTGTTGCCAAGTGCTTTGGTTTCCTGCTACTCTACCGTCCACAAGTGGGACATCCAGACGCCATCGACCTTTCACCACAGGCAAACAGCATCGTGCTTGTTGGTAGACTACAAGTCAAGCTCTGTGCCCCATTTTCTGCACAATCAGACAAGCCACTGTTTGTATCTGAATCTATCCATCCCAACATCAGAGCAGTGGAGTTGACCCATTGTGTTGCTTGTTGGAGTGAATGGTCTCCATTGCAAGGATTGAAGCAAGACAGCTACTTATCTGAAAAAAGCACTTCTATCAGTACCTTTTACTCACCTACTCGCATGACACTCTGCGATCTGAAAGCATGGCCCAACCACCTGGCAGGGCTTCTCTTGACCCATTGACCGGTCTTCCAAAGGAGCAAGCTTTACACAGTGCCCCTTCTCCCCCTCCAGCGTACTGCCCTCCAGCCCGTCATCTACGACAGCAAGCAGCAGCACAACGCATCGCAGACAATACCTCCCGACCAATAAGTGTTGCCCATTTCTTCCATCTGCACAACATGAACAGCGCAAACCACGACAACCGAGAGTACATCAACCTCGACCACCCGCACAATGACGATGACGACAACGGCCCCAGCCCCATCGAGCTGCGCATCACCACCACGGTGCAGGTCGAGGGCGACAACAACGCCATTGTGCTGACGGCGTCACCGGCGGAGCACGCCAAGGCGATCGCGGAGGCGGTCACCGCCACGGTCCGCGAGGCCGGCGGCATGAACAATGGGATTCCGATGATCGACGAGGAAGGCAGGCCGAGGCTCTTCAGGATCACCATCTCGGCGGGCATGAACATCGAGGGTTCAGGAAACATCCTCGGCAACGCAGACCATGTCATGCGGGTTTTGGGAGGGAAGCGCAAGCGGGATGATGACGGTACGGACAAGCATGGAGACGGAGCGGCCGCTGTTAAGGGAGACGACGCTGCTGCTGCTGCTGCTGCTGCTTCCCCTCCACCACTGAGACGCCTGCGGAGGTCCAGCTTCTGATCATGATGTCTGTCCTTCAGTGCTCACGGCGACGGCGATGGGATAACCATCGCTGGAACATGGTGAGTGTAGCAAGGAATACGAGAAGAACAACATGGTGTCAAGACACCAAAGACGAATGTTCAAAATGGGATGGCAAACTGTGGTTTTTGCCCTCGGGAGGGCCCTCAGGACCAAGGTTCGGTCAACATATGTTTCGCAAAGATGGTGTTGCGCAGTGGTCTTTTGGGAGGGGACATACATTGAGCCGTGTGATGGACACGGTGGTACGCACAAATGAAATAGACGACCAATTGAACATTGATACCGGTGATTCTTGAGAACCGTAACGGAGATGACTGTCTTGTATACTCAATGCTAGACAGTCATTGAGGTGTGACATGTTGTTGCAACGACAGGGCGAATGTGATGAGTGAGCCCCACTGAAGCTCGTTTCCACGAAATGAAGACAAGCGAGCGAGCCCCTGGAGTTACTCAGAGCACCCAGAACTCAACCCCAATTGTTCTCAGCACATGTCTTGCGATTCCTTTCATCCTCTCAGAATCTTAAACGATCTGTAAATTGAGTCTCACCAAGCCAGGCCAAGAAAAGCAGTGGCTGGCAGGTGCTCACACGAAGAAGCTTGGCCGTCGAGAAACCACGTCAACAGCGCCCTGACCACAGCCCGCAGTAGCCCACCAGAAAGGCAGCCATGTTCTCCCTGAAAGCCCCCAAACACACAGGCCGCACCAGCCGCTCCCGCTCGCCCCAACCAGGACAGGAGATGACGCCCTCGCTCACGATCCGTAATGTTACGGTCAATCCCCTCGAGCTCGTGCTCGTGGAGCGCTTCGACCGGGAGGGGCCCACACACCATGGGGGTTTCTCACGCATCACCAACCTATTCACCGGCGGCAACGCCACCACGCCCGCGCTGTTTGCGCCGGACGAAGGCCAGGAGCCCAGCGAGCGGATCGGCGACGGCGCGGGGCAGGGAGCAGGAGTCGTCGCCGCGGTGGGAGCCTTCGAGACGCGGGTCACGGACATTCAAGCCCCACAGCCGGGGAGGTCCGTCCTGCGGCTGACGTTCCGGGCCGCGGGGCGGCACAGGTATGTCGTGGACTGCCCGACCCCGGAGAGGCGGTCCGTGGTGATGAAGACGTTGAAAGAGGGCGGGGTTGACGACGAAGACGCGACGACGACGACGGCGGCGCCGCTGGAGCTGACGACAGTGTACACCCCGTCCTCGCACCACCTGACCGTGCTCAGCTCGGCCAACCTGTCGCGGTGGATGAGCGAGCTGGGCGACAGCTGGCCGCTGTCGGCGCTATCCGTCCCGGGGACGCACAACAGCCCGACGTGTCACGTCGCGCTCCCCTCGGTGCGGTGCCAGGCGGTGAGCGTGCGCCAGCAGCTGGACAACGGGGTCCGGTTCCTGGATCTGCGGGTGTCGGCGTCCAAAGGGGAGGGCAACCATAGCCTCGCCCTCGTGCACAGCGTGTTCCCCGTGTCGCTCCTCGGGTTCAGATACCTCGCGAGCCTGCTGGACGAGCTGTACGCCTTCCTGGATGACAACCCCTCCGAGGCGCTCATCATCAGCCTCAAGAGGGAGGGCACGGGCCGCGGGACGGACCAGGACCTGTCCCAGCACCTATTCCGGCGGTACTGCGGCGGCGGAGGCGGCGGTGGAGAGAACGACGGCAAGGAGGCGAACGGGGTCAAGGATGACGTGGCGCGGCGCTGGTTCACGGAGCCGCGGATCCCGTCGTTGGGCGAGGCGAGAGGCAAGATCGTGCTTGTGCGTCGGTTCAACAATGACGGCACGCTGCAGGCTGAGCACGGCGGGCGCGGCTGGGGCATCGACGCGTCGGCCTGGCCTGACAACTGCGCCGATGGCACCGTGGGCAGCGGGCTCGTCCGCGTCCAGGACTTTTACGAGGTCAGCAAGAGCGCCGGCATCGAGAAGAAGGCCGACTTGGTGAGGTCGCACCTCGAGAGAGCAGGCCAGCAGGTTTTCACTGCTGGGCCTGCGCCTGAGAGTGGTGACGTTCCGCCGCCGCCGCCACTGTTCGTCAACTTCTTGACCGCAAGCAACTTCTTCAACGCCAGCTGCTGGCCTGAGAGGATTGCCGCAAAGGTGAACCCTTCAACCATCGAGTACCTTTGCGTGAGGCACGCTGAGAAGGGCAAAGGGCCGGCACAGCTGGACGTCGGCGACGCTGGCACAGGCATTGTCGTTACGGACTGGGTTGGCCACGATGGGGATTGGGACCTGATACGGTGCATTGTGGCATGGAACGCGAGGCTACAGCTCAAGGCTTAGGGATGGATGGGACAGTACGAGATCACAGAGGATATTGACGGCATGTCATGGGAAACGGATTACAAGATGCTTCAGTAATAATGAAATATTCATAAAGGCTAATACATAGATGTAGACGCTCCGGTCTTGGGCCAAAATAAATCTGCTAGAGAAGGCATCGTCAGCAAGAGTTTCATACACTTATGGTGTAAAAATCGACGTGACCATGGCCTGATCAGTTCTCCAAGGTGATAGATAAGGTAAAATTTGATTGCGTCGTCACAGAAAACTCAGTGGCAAAATAGCAAGGTAATCATCAGAAAGGCCGGGTCGAGTCGAACAGGGGCAGTAACTCACCAATTCAAAATTGCAGCTGGGCTCTACACAGGGAGTGTTTACCTGCCATCGACGGTTTGTCAGCTTGAGGATCACCTCGAATGCAAAACTTGTTCGACAAGGGCAAACAGCTGTCAGTCTGTGGCGAGATTGTTAGCTTACGATCCCCGTGAGGGCGGCGAGTAGTCGACATACCTCATTAAATCAGATTTTGTTTAGTGTTCATCTCCGGCCAAAGGCACGGATCAAACAGTGTGAATAATGTTCATCATTTTGCTGTACAGGAGGTCTGCGGAACAAGTGGGAGAGCAAAATTACCTATTGCCGACCGAGTTAGTCAGGATTCGACAACAGACATGCCGTGGTGGCGACAACAACGCGGTTGGCGATAGCAAGATCAGGTGACGAATTCTCAACAAGGTGACTCGCGCGAACCCGTCTCACAAGGTGTACAGCCCTGCTTTTGATGAGACGGGCCGTGGAGCTCCGATCTGTCCGCCCGTTCGTTCAAATTTCATCATGTTGCTAGAGGCGTGGGAGAGGGTTGGGAAATGTACCTGATCGTTGACAGTCAGCAAGATGTTGCGGTGAGATACAGGCAGCAGCGAAATGATGTGAAGTGTATCCAATCAGACAAGGCTGAAACTTATAAAACATTATGTCCACATTGGTCTTCGGTTCGAGGAATCCCTGAATGTAGTGTATGCATCATGGAAAAAGGGAAGAGGATGGAAATAGCTGTTGGACGAACCTTTTGAGATGGATGATTGAACGCGACCGGCGCGCACAGAAATGAAAGGAAAGAAACCCAACAAGCAAGACACTAATCTGGATGCCAACACGTTAGCTATCGAGCTCGCAAAGGCTTGCCGTCGAAACAAGTGTGCTGGGTGTGTTTGCTCAGGGTAATTCTAGAGTAGATTGTAGTCCCCATGGTGCTAGTAAGAATTGGATTGTTCGATGTGTGTTCGTCACAGCAGATGCTTTGGGAGGGTAGAGGTAGGAAGCTGCCGTACCTTGCGTGAAGCTTAAGTCCTGTGGCGGGATGAATGCGAAGGGAAAAGTTGCGGTGGTGTTTGGAGCTCTGCGAGGGAGCTTTTGTTGTAGAGGTTGGAAGAAAATTTGGGTGGAGTCGGAAAATCTCATATCAGAGGTGGAGCTAGGCTGGCGGCCTGGCAGTCCAAGCGCCTCAGATGTGGCTTTGCGAGTTGGAGAGCCAGCTAACAGGTGGGGGAGCTGCCACACCCCGCAATCTCAGCACCTCAGACCAGCTGATAAGATGGAGCGAGAGGCAGGTGTGGCGAAGTCGACTTGTAGATCCCGGGGTCTACCGGCAGGGAAAGGGAGGGAGCTTATAAGCCACTGCGAGCCAGCACTTCCGCTCTTTCCCTTTCCCATCCCTCCGCAACGTCACTTTCTCGTCTTGTTCTCGTTCTGAGAACACAAGACACGGGCGAAACTCCAAGATGTCTCCAGCCGGAGGAGTGCTGGCCCCCGTGGTCATGCGCGCCCTCCGCAGCGCGGTTGTCAACACTGCCAAAATGACCAAAGTTCTGCAGCGCAAGCTGGCCGGCGCGACCCAGCCCCTGAGCAAAGAAGTTCAGTATGTCACCGTTCGCTCAACCAGCCGACAGCCCATCCACCCTACCGCCTTCCTGCGCCAGTCTAAGCGTGGTGTACGATGGTCGTCTTCTACCGTGTACAACCGTCTCAACGCTAGCGTCCGCCCCTTCATCAACACCGCCGCCAACGAGCTCCGCGCCGCCCCGAGAATCGACCGCGCCGCCTTCAACTCCACAAATGTTGGACGCGCGTTATCCCAGTTCCCTGGACGGGCTCCATTCGCCCACACGCTGCGACCCAACCTGACCGGCGGTTCCATGCCCCGGACAGCCGGCGGCTACGCGATGCCCGGCTCGGGACGAATCGGAGGTCAGCGTTACTTCAGCCACGGACCCACTTCGCAGGCACAGGTCGTTCAGAACGTCTCACAGGCGATGCGTGCCTTCTGGCTCTCTGGCCAGAGGGCTCACTTTGATGGGCACGGCCCCAACGGCGAGAAGAGATACAAGCCGGTGACATCGCTGCAGGAGTCTGCAGGGAGGAAGATGGCCAGCATGCCTCGCATGATGCCCGGCTCGTTTGTCGACTTCCAGATCAGCCCCACCGTCACCGCTCTGAGCCCCCTGGCTGCCGTCGCCGCCATGGCCGCCGGCTCTGATGCGAAGGTCGAGGCTGGCGCTGCCACCCTCAACGCCGATGGCTTCTTTGATGTCCTCTCGACCGACTTTGCACGGCAGCTGAAGGACCTCACGGCCGTCATGAGTGATCTCAAGCGCCTCGCGGCTCTGGGTGACCTTCCCATCACGCTGGAGAAGAACAACACGCTACGAGTTCGGTTTCCAGGTCTTGATGCCGACACGGTGGAGCGCTTATGTGATGATACGGGTGTCCAGCGGGGTGTCATCAGGCAAGACCCCGAATTCGATGCGAGTTACGGCAGCCCCATGGCACTCCGCTTCCCGTTTGCGCCTGATGCGCACGAGGAGGCACTCACCTCCCCGGGCGGGTCAATGAGGTCCCACTTGTCGGAGCTGTCCTCGATCGAGGAAGACGAGGCTCTCTTCGATGACTGCGTCGATGAGTACATTGAGGAAAGCCCCTGGCTGTCGACCCCGGAACCAGAAGCTGCCGCCGAGGAAGGGTACGAGAGCATGTCTGATCATGTCCTGAGTTCTGCCGAGCATGTGTCGGAGGATTTCGAGGGCTTAGAGGGCATCTATCGCTTCCTGGAGGAGTGCGACAACCTCAAGTCTAGGACCAGGTTCTAGGGTGGGGGAGGATCTTTCTTTTGTTATAGAGACATTGTGGGTTTTTTGAGGCGAACAGATTGTATGTAACGGATTAGCACGATACCACACTCCCTTCCACAGCATATACTGGCTGACCCCGACTGCGCGGTCACAGCATAGCAATCAATTTCTTTTGGTCCTGATCTCATCCAGATTGCATCAATTGCACATGACGTGCACGGACTCGTCATGACGAACTGTAGACTGCGTCTCGTCTAAGCAAAAAACGGCCACACGCATCCGGCTCGTACTTGGACTGGGTTTCATGTGCCTCTTGTGTTGCTAATATCCGTCACCTAGGAGGGATTTCTGTGGATACAACCAGGCCGACGTGGCACATCATATATTGGCTGCGCCTCTTAATGAAATGTCTAGTCCGGTGGAAGTGGGTTTGAGTGGTGAGATCCGCTGCACTGCTCCGTTCATCCTCCCGCATCGTTATTGGCTCTCCCGGTGACCCACTTGCCGCATCGGGAAAAAATACGTGCCTCTTTCTTACATGCATTTGTGGGCCAATTTAAAGACAAGATCTCACATTCTCTCGCCCACAGATTTAAATTCTTCTGTCTGCTCTGAGAGAACCGTGGAAGAGCATACGGAATACAGAGTATATCACGATACCTACGCATAACATGATGGCTTCTAACAACCAAGGACCGTCCACAGACACTCCACATTACTCAGAGAACCCCTCGGCCTTCCCAATGGAAGGAGGGTGCTGCTGTGGTTTTGCGCGTTACAAGCTAGAGAAGGCACCCATGGCGTGTCACAACTGCCACTGCACAGCCTGCCAGCGTGAGACGGGCTCTGCGTTCTCGCCCAATATAATCATCGAGGCATCATACTTTACGCGCCTCGCCCCGACGACCCCATCGATGCCAGCCCACCGCAACGCGCCAGACACGCTGCCACCAGCCGGTCCAGCGCTCCCCGAGCGAGGCACCGGAAGCAACGATGGCATTTCATCTGTAGATGACGGACACGACCTGCTCCGCATGGTCATTCCGTCCGAGTCCTACGCCGGGCAGACCATCGTCCGGTGTCCCCGCTGCCTGACGACGGTGTGGAGCGAGTACGTGTTCGGGCCGGCCGTGAGGTTTGTCAAGGGCGGGACGCTGGACCGCGCGTGGCTGGTCGAGCCGGACCTGCACATCTACGTGCGCAGCAAGCGGCCGTTTGTGGATATTGCCGACGGGAAGCCGCAGTTCCAGGAGTACTACGACCGCTCCAAAGTCTGGCGTCCCGAGGGGCTCGAGAGGTGGGCCAGGGTCATGGTGGAGGTTGAGAAGTACTGGGCCAGTCGCAAGGAAGCGGGGAGTTGAGTGAGCGGCTTCCTTTGAATAGGAATGTCAGTTGCGTACCTCGGAAAGCGACGAGTTTGAGGGTAAAGTCGGATGTACGCACCGCCTTAGACGATTTGCGCCATAGCTACATCCAAGAGGGAGTACCACCGAGGCCCGACTCGCACGTCCAATCCGCGTATCTAAGGCTATTCCAGACCTTGTATTCATTGATACGCTTTTGACCATGAAAGATTGCACAATGGGCGTGGGTTTCAGGATGTCTACCTGCTCAGGCAGTTTCGTGTCTGCGATATGCTTGGCAGTGTATACTCCGATCCTGTGGTTATTGTATACCATTCTATGACTACGATTTGGCGTGGTCACAGACTATCCACCGTATTTGCCTCGCGTACTCGACACATGGTGGGTTGAGTTCCGGAGGACTGCCAAGATCCAATTGCTAAGAGCGCCACACATACCAGATCCTCCGGCCTTCCAGCCGGTCTGGCCTTGCTCAAAGTTGACCCTATACAAAAGCAGAGACTTGGCTGACGGATTCAGACACCTCCGCACCCCGACGGCTTGAGGACAGGTCTGGATATCTGTGGCAAGGCGGGGAAGGCCCCTGGAAATCGGCCCCCGGAGCTGATCAGTGGGCCTCCCCGTGCATCAACCACCCTGGGGTTCAGGGGCATGGTTCAGCATTCGTCAACGTGATACAGGGAAATTGGGAACAGCTGTTGTCTATGGGCCTCATCCATGGTTTTCATCATTCAAGCATCCTTTATCTTCACATCATGGCCTCCTGATTCAAATAGCGGCTCATCTGGCATGGTTGACTGAATAAGCCTTCAAGAATCACCTTCCCTGGCAATCCCATACAATTACTGCGGTTGAACTAGGGAGGCGCTTCGGAAACATTGGGGTGCAATGGGGCAGAAGACGACCTCTTTGTTCAAACAGGATTCAACCAACCAAAGCTTGGATCCCACCTTAAACAATGGCGCCCTCGCCCATGTTTGTGGCAAGGACGCAGGCCGTCAGCTTGGCCGCGGTATCCAACGTGGCTGCTCAAGAAATTGAGATGTATCGGGCTGAGGTTGGTAGACCCAAGAGTATGATCCATTGTGTCCTGCACTTGTTGACGGGACACCACAGGCACCGAGGGGCCTGGACTTTGTCCAGCTCAGCCGCTTCGTGCTGCTCAGCGCCATGACAGCTCCGCTTAACTACCAGTGGCAGCTTCTCCTAGAGAAGTGGTTTCCAGCCTATGCACGCACCTCGCTGGCAGCAGCGAACTCTAAGGACGGACGGGATGTTGAAAAGGGGCCAGCACGGCAGGTAGAGGACGCCACTGGCAATGGCAAGCCCAAGCTCAACATATGCAATACCCTGACCAAGTGGTTTGTGGACTGCATAACCATAGGAGCTCTTCTCAACACGGTGGCATTTCTTGTCCTCATGGGGCTCATGAAAGGGCAAGGGATGGAGAGATAGGCCGAAACCTAAGGACCGTGAGTGCATCTAATGCCAGTCTGCCTCTTGAAGTGAAAGCAGAGGGGATGACCTCTTTGTCCATGCTGACACCGTACCACACGAGACTGTCCCCATCATCGTGGCTTCATACAAGATCTGGCCGGTTGCATCGATAGTGAGCTTCAGCTTCGTGCTTGTGGAGAAGCGTATAGTCTTCCTCAGCTTCATTCGGTTTCTCTCAGGTATCTATATGAGTTTGATGGCTGCGAAGATATGAGAGCGCGCCGGGTGTTGGACCTGTTGGATGGCAGAGGAGTTGCTGCACGCGCCACTTGTTTAGATGACAAGCCCCTGCCCCTGGATGAACGGAACTGCTGGCAATTTGAAGATGTCGTTCTCGCCGGGTGCTATCTGGTGCCAGCTCTGGTTGAGATTCAGTCGTGCCGGCTTCCTCGAACCAGGAAGGCGTGAAGCTGTGGCCATGGCAGGCGATTGGAGTGTTTTGATTAACCATAAACGAGCCAAGCATATTGAACAGATGCCATGCTCGGATGCTTTCGCTGAGCAAGAACATGCGTCAATGTGTATCCATGCGGCAATTTGATGCATCCAGGTTCTGGCTGCTGCAATAGCCCGTCCGACGACCATAACATCCAGAAGAAGTCAAGAAGTCAGTCAGCCTGCTGTCAATCCAACTAAGACGAGAGTCAGTCGCAAGACAATCCCCGGCTGTCCTCACTGCCACCGTCACCTCACGTGACCGAGCACGTGCCCGTACAGCGCCAATCTGCTGTGAGCACAACTAAAATTCTGGCGGAGCTAGCGTTGGGCCGACTGGGCTCGGTTGGTTCGAGTGCGCCAGGACGTCCCACTTGCACTCTTTCCTTCAACCTCCCCTCGAAAGTCGACCATCGCGGAAATTTCGCTTTCGATACCAGCACCCGATCGGACAGCGAAATCTTGACAGTCCCAGACCAAACCGCAATCATGGCTGACGCAGACTACGTACGTCTCCCTCCCCTCCGCCGGCAAAACAGACGACACCTCGCCCCCGACGAGCCTGCCCACGGACAGGATGCGAGAAAAATGATGACGGTGTGATGGCTGACCGCGCTCGCGATGCAGGACCCCGAGGCCGCCGCCGAGCTCAAGAAGAAGAGAACCTTCCGCAAGTTTTCTTACCGTGGAATTGACCTTGACCAGTATGTGGCCATTCACTCTCCCAACAACCGACAAAAGAAGCCGCAAGATTACGAGGGGCTTCCTCCTCGCGACACCCAACCCGTCACGACAACCAGGAACAAGGACGACGAGGATCTTGTAGCATGAGAACGAGTATGGATGGCTAACACGACACCCCGAACTACAGGCTCCTTGACCTCACCTCCGACCAGCTCCGCGATGTCGTCCACGCCCGTGCCCGCAGAAGGATCAACCGCGGTCTGAAGCGCAAGCCCATGGGCCTGATCAAGAAGCTCCGCAAGGCCAAGCAGGAGGCCAAGCCCAACGAGAAGCCCGATGTTGTCAAGACCCACCTCCGTGACATGCTCGTCGTCCCCGAGATGATCGGCAGCGTCATCGGCATCTACTCCGGCAAGGAGTTTAACCAGGTTGAGATCAAGCCCGAGATGGTTGGCCACTACCTGGCTGAGTTCTCTATCTCTTAGTACGTTTTTGACAGCCGGTCATGCAGCTTCCACACCCTCACCAGGGAGGGCATCCCCGGGCACTTCGCTAACAATCGCCTACAGCCACCCTGTCAAGCACGGTCGTCCCGGTATCGGTGCGACGCATTCTTCTCGTTTCATCCCCCTGAAGTAAAATGGATGCGGTCTTTTGCGGGTTCTTTGCATTGTGTCGAAACGGTCTCGGCGAACGGTCATTGTATTGCTTGGAACGACATGGGCACAACCACTATCTAGCATGATAAGTGAAGGAATGAAGCGCATGAAAAAGTGCACTTGAAAACAACGTCCTTCCCCGTGATCCGTGAGGGACAAGAAAACCGCCACGGTGAATCGGGAAACAGTGTTGGGTGGAGGAAGACCACCCACGGCTCAATTCGCGGGCGAGCCAGTTCAATTAAGTTGAGGCGATTAAATGCAGAGGTCAGAACCGACTGTGTCTCAAATTGGACGTATTTCAAACTAGGCGTGTCCATGATACCAAATGTGTTTTGTTCTCCGCACCGTTCGTATAGTCAGCTGCTGCACGTAATTTATTTCAAGGCTCGAGTGGGCCATCCGTGGTGGTTACTGCGCACAGCGAACACCATTACCTATATGCTCGTGCGAACAATCGCATTTAGTGGATGGGTACGCCCACTTGAGGTCCGAGTTGTTCCTGCTGCGGTTTCATGCCCGCAAACAGACTGTCTTGCCCACACAGAATGACGGCCATGCTTCAAAATTGGCTGCTTTCTTGATCTATCTGCACTTGTTGACCCGTATGATACAAGGTTCGCAGTGCCGCCCGCCCAGATCTTTTCTCTATTCCGTCTTCGCCAGCGCCAGCTTCTTCGCTTTCCTCTCCTCCTCGTCCAGGTGCTGCTTTTGGTAGTGCTGTATGACCTTGTCCAGGTTGGCGTAATGTCCGGCCGGGACGTTGTTGGGGCATCCCGAGTCGATGAGCCTGTTTGACACATTAGCCACCGCATTGCAAGCAGACAACCCAGTGGATAGGAAAATGTAACAAAGCCAACGAATCCCTGGAATGAAGTCTCAAACATACTCGGGCGTCCTCAGCTCGTATCCCTCGTCCTTCTGCGACGTCAAGAACAGGTGCTTGTCCCGGGCCGCCTGCTCCTTGAGATCAGAGCGGAGCGTGTTTCTGTACTCCCACGTCTGCTGGGACTCGGCCCTGAAGCTGTCGATCCACTTGGCAAGGCTGGAATTCTCGTCGCGGGAGACGGAGTAGGCGAAAATGGAGAGGCCGATGGCGCCGAGTGAAATGTACAGGGCCAGCTAAGAACGAAGATCGTTAGCGACTGTATATCGGTTCTGACCCACTCGATTTCCAGCGGAGATCTCTCAACTCATGGGCAAACATACTCCTGGCGACTCCTCTACCTGCGGGGCGTGGTGGTGGAGGTGGTGGTGGTGGTCGCCGTATCCATGGTCGGATGCGTACGATCGCGTGGCTCGGCGCGGGGCAATGGCTGCAGGCCGGCCCGTTCGAACGATACAGGCCGCTCTTTGTCTGACGGCCAGCATCTTGAAGTGTGGTCGGTTTGCGCTGTGAATTGGCTCGTCTCCTCTTCAGACCAGTTGCTCTCAGAGGTGACGATGTTGGGCGGTCCCAAAGCTTCCCTCCCACAGGTCCCCCAGGCGCTGAGTCAGCAGGTCTCGGGTGTGCCTTGGTCTGTGCTCCACCGGTTTCCTGCCACTGAGCGGGCCAGTTTGGTCAGCCGTGTCCACTTGCCAAGTTGCCTCTTTGAGGTCTCTGAATGGGAGGTGTTGCAGCATGGGAATCTGTCCTTTCTGAAGGCTTCTATTTCTATCTTTTGACTCATCTTCTAACTGTAAACGTGGCTACTCAAAGAGCGAATATTTCATATTTCAGTTTCCCGATTTCACATGACAAGAGGCCTCTTAATTATTTTCGCCAACAATCTGCCCAACACTCAGGCCAGAGATCCATCACATCTGAGCAAGACCTCAGTGTCATTTCATATTTTTCTCTTCACATTTCTACACTCTGTTTTGATCGCTTCAAACAATGGACAACCATAAGGGACTGTCGAGGCTCTCAGCCGGGCCAAGTATTGCCCTATTACTATTTCTCATTTTCGCCATCTTGACGTTCGGCGCATCGGCCAGCACAAATTCTGAGGGCAGCACAACAAAGGATGGAGAAAAGAGCGACTTGATCTGTCATACAGACAACCCAGCCGAATGCTATCCGAGGATTTTTGAGCCAACAAATGAGTTCCAGACGGTCCACGAGGACCAGGAGATACCGCCAGGGCTTCATGTCAGATTAGACGTGAGCACGGGGAGGAAGGAAGCAAAAATCAACGACCCAACGGAGGAGAACCCTGCACTCGAGGGTCTACCGGTGGACACGTCAGTGGTGGTTATCGAGGGGCAGGAAGACGCGGAGGCGGGAGGCAAACCACAGATCCCCAAGGGCGCGCCCGAGTATGAGTCGGTCGGGAAGATCAAGGAGCCACAGGACGAGAAGCAGTCATTCCGCGACTCCCTGACGGTCCTCAAGACCCTCGCGCTCAACGACCGGCCGATCGGTGCGGCACTGGAAATCCTGGACGATATCTCCCACGACATCTACTACGGCCTGAAGATCGCCGAGGACACGGGCGCGATCAAGGAGCTTCTGTGTATGATGAGCTCGCAGGACGTCTTCTCGAAGAACGGGGAGGATGAGGTGGTCAAGCAGGCGGGCCTGGCGGCCTCGATCGTCGGGTCGTCCCTACAGAACAACCACAAGGCGCTTCAAGAGGTCGAGAACGCGTGGGCCGACATCAGCAAGACGAAGTGCGCCGGAACAGACCGGGAACTCAGCAGAGCCGTCTTCAACATGCTGACCCCTGACGCGGCAGCAGGCGAGACCGCGGCCACCGGCGCCGAGGGCGGCATCCTGAGCCTCACAAAGGCCAAGACGGCGGCGCTCAAGGGCCTCATCAAGAGCCCGGCCATCCGGGACGACTTCCTCGCCCACAGCGGCATGGCGCAGGTCCTCGAGGTCCTGTCCATCGAGCGGCCGGAGCTGGCGCCTGCCAAGCAGAAGCTCGCGAACCTGGTGCTGGACAGCTTCCTCGACGAGGGCATGGGCGCGACCCTGGGCGTCTGGCCCCGGCCGGGCGAGGCCGACCACGACTGGGACTACAAGCTCAAGGACCTCGCGAAGCTGCACAAGGCGGAGAAGGACCACTGGAGCGCGGAGCTGTGGAGGAGGCTGCAGGAGCAGAGGAGGGACGAGGGGGCGCGGGCCGGGGGCTCGCGCAGCGAGCTGTAGAGCGGCATACTTACTTGCCTCTAGACCGCGGTTGGCCCGCGAGGAGAATGATACCCATGAATTGCATCACAAAATATCTGACGATCGCTTGAGGGCCAGACGGAGGCCGCCTGCCGCGGTGTTGTAACTGATGGTCCCTCATGATGTATCCCCCTAGGAATGAGGTCGAGCTACCCGTCGCCCTACACCAACGCCTGTGCATCTGATAGACGGGTCATCTTCAGAAACGCCAGTGGCTGTACGTATGGCAGGACGTGTTAAGACCGCCTTACTCTGACCCGTCGAATGAGAACGTTCACTCTCATCTAGACGCCAGGCCAGCAAACGTCCGGACCCGTCGAGCATGTCTGAGACATCTAAGATCACGGGACAGCCTTTTGCACGGTTCACGATGCTTAGCAGCAGTGCCATATCGCCCATGTGAGATACTACTTGCTACATACGCGCCGTCCTGGTTTGGTCACACGGATCGCTATCAGGAGGCCATCGAGTTCAGGGACGTTGTTCCCTCAGACAAGCCCGTTCACCACCAGCTAGCCGCCATTATGTATGCCGGGCCGTATCTGCAAGAACAGTTGTAAGTCTCACAGCTCGCCCCATGCCTAAGCTCGACGCACACTCGCGACCCGTATGATAAAACAAAAAATAAGATCACCTGCAGAGCACCGCCAGTGTAATCCTAGGCAGCCTCCAGGAACAGCAACTGGACGATTGGCCCGGAGCATCGCGTTCCTGGGGAAAATGACCTGAGCAAATCAGACATGCAGATCGTCCGAGCCCACAGACAACCCAGGCCGAGCGATTAATAAGACGGTACACAGAAAAGCGGATTTACGGGTTGACAGGCCAAAGGCCTACTTTGCAAGGTTCTACGAAAGAAAGAAAAAAGATAGTGAGGGGAGAAGAAGAATCTCCGTGGGCCTCGCTGAGACAGGCGGCACGGCCGAAACATCTCGACGCGGCAGTCTGTCAAGCCGTGAACTCTCTGAGCAGTTAAGATTCGGCAGGGTGGAATGGGGAGCACCTCGTGTTGCTGCTCCACGCGCGCAACGAGGCTCGTAGGCTCTTGTTCCATTTTCCTTTCCGTGGTTCACAACGTTGTGCCGTGCCCTTTCCGCAGAGGTAGGCTCGTAGGGATAACCGGTGATGCTTTTGCTTCTTGTCCACTTGGTGTGAAACGGCATTCGTCCCGTCCGGCATCCCCCCTCCCCTGCCCAGCACGTCAACCGGCGATCTCCAGTACTGAGGTTGGCGGCGCCATGCCGCTACCACTGAGGTCGTGGGCATGACAGCTGTGGCCCGGTGTCAATAGCCCTGGGCTCTGCCGGCCTCGACTCGACTGTCGGGTCGACCGTACTACGGACTCGGACGCTCAGTTCTATGGCACCTCTGACTTGCGGTCCCGTCGGCTCGAGCGCTGTGTGCAAGGTAACATCAGTTAGAAGGCAACCGGGATTCCACGAAGGCAACGACGTGTTCGATGGCACCCAGTAGCTCTCACTAGCCCGCCGCTGCAGCCGCCCTGGACCCTTCAAAAGCGAAAATACGTGACGCGGAGTTGCCGAGCCTTTTCTCCCTTGGCTCGCCCATTGCGTTGATCACTCCTCGGTGAAAGGCAGAACATAGCGCAGCCGCGACCGAGGCGACGGGGGGAGGCATGTGGCTGCGCCAGTATTAAGGGGAACTTGCGTGGCTTGATCGAGCGTGTTCCAACAGGATCTCGACGGCCAGCAGCGTGGTGCACGATCCCCAACCGCGGACGGGGCCGCCATAACCGACTTTCTCTGCCGTTGCAATCACCGTGTGAGGTGAAATCAGGGGTTCACGGGTTTGCAACCGTCCCCTGGACGGACCGAATACACAAAAACGGGAAATGATGAGCGCTGCGCGGGCCCGCGAGGAGAGTCGCCTCAGTCTGATCTGATGATTCCCACGTGGGCGATATGGACTCTGGGCCAGCAGGGCCAGCTGATTGGGCTCTCCGCAGGACGGAAATCCAAAACCGTACTCATGACTTGGCGAGCCTCGGGGTCTGAACCGTTCGTGATGTTGCAGCCGATCTTGGGGACGGGGGGCGATTTGGGGAGGTTTTGGTAGACGAACCTGCATGAAAAAGAGGACCGTTGATGGAGTGCATTGCAGCCAGGCGGTCGCGACACCAGATCGATGTAACCATCCCAGAGCGTCGCCCTGCCGGTAAGTGGCATGCTCCGCGGGCTTCCCAGCCGTCCAGCCCCAGAAACAAATCGGGTGAGACACAGATGGGTTAAGGCCGTATCGGAGAGCTGCCTTTTGACGAACAAAGGCGCTCTCTGGATCCTGTGTGGCGGGTTGACTTGACAATCCTTGTGGGACCGTTGGACAGACGCCTCTCCTACGCGATTCGGTGACGGCTTGAGCTCGGCTGTGCTGTTACCACGGGGCAGGCGTTCGTCGTCCCCTCGACGGCTCTTACGGCTCGGTTCGTCTTATTCTCGCTTATGAAAGCCTGTGCCTCTCTGCTTGTGCGCGTGTGCATGCACTTGTGCGGCAAGGCGTAGGTAAGTCATCGCAGAAGGAAGACGGCGGCACAATTTCGGCGGCACCCACGCCATTCCCGTCCCCTTGCAATACCCTATGTAGATGGAAGATGGGACGAATGGTCCCCTCGCGCAAGATCATGCCGAGACCAAGGATTCCTGCTGTGTATCTTCCGCAGGGCAAGCTGCATGGTGACTGGGTGACCGGCCACAAAACAGGTAGATGGGGACATGTCGGTCGTCATGACACGAATCCGATTCTCTGCTCAGCAAGCCACTCGCAAAATTCTCCGGAGGCTCGAGTGGACTGCTCTCGGTCACACCAACGCCCGATCAGCAAGAGGGCATCCCAGGCAAGGCCAGGCAGTCTTGGTAGCCGCAGACAGACAGCACACCGGCGGCAGACTGGCAAAATGAAGAACCGGCAGCGTCCTCACTACAACGTACGCACGTACGGAGTACACCTGGTACAGCGGCAAAGGCGCACGGAAGGCGATGCTCGGCCGCAAAAGGAGGGTGGTATCCCGGAAGCGGAAATGATCGCCAAAGTCACCTCTGGGTCCTCGGCCAAATCTCTGTCTCCCTCCCTCTAACATACGCACACACATGTTGACAGGACAGACAGGGGGACAAGGGCTGAAGGAGCCAAAGCCGGCCCAGCTCTGGGCAGCATATCTGGATGCCTGGGAACCATGTTGCATATAGCGTGTGCTTAGAGGTCTGGCTGACGGCGGAGGGATCTGGCATGCAGGAGGACGTGCCCCATTGTGCAGCGTGGCATGGGTCCAGGTCCGGTCAGCTACGACGGGAGGTAGCACTCGAGCCTGGTGATGGTTTAGGGCCAAAAGAAAAGGGATTTGATGAGCGCAAATGATTGCCCTTGCTTATTATGCAGGCGGTGGCAGCACAGCATCAAGGAGCGTGCATCCCTGGATCCCTGGAGCGCTGGGGGTAGAAAAGGGTGTGGCTCGCCGCTCCTGGCGTCGAGCAGGCTTGGCACCTGGGGTGTCGATGGCCCTAGCGAGCGCACCATCCCACGTTAGCATTGGACAGATCTCGGGAATAGCTTGACAATGATGTGTGTGGCCTGTGGTCTGTGGGTGGTGCGAGCTGACAGGGGGCGGGAAATGCGGGAGGTGGCACACTGCGGAAGGAATATGCCTAAACAGCCCGGTAGGGACATGGGAGCCTGGGGGGGAGGAGGGAGAGGACAAGCCACCAGACTGCGGAGTAGTGTGCAAAATTAATCAAAGTGTACCATCGCCCACGAGGCCGTCAGGTGGGCGGGCAGGCATCCAAGTCAGACGGACAGCCGGATAAGAAAGTGTATCAGCCAGCCCTCGCGTGGACTGGCCCCCCTTCCCTCTCGGCCGGAACCCAACGGCGATGGTTGTGGCTGTGGCAGTGGTGGTGATGATGGTGACAATAATGGAAAGATGACGGTGGCAATGTCCGTGAATTCCAATAAGCTGCTGCTTTCAGACACGCCATTCACGCCATAGACGCTGTGCGCTCACGCTTTGTCTGCCCAGGTCGCCCGACAAGCGTCGGAAAAGGAAAAAGGTGAGAGACAGCGAGGAGAGACAGCATTTGTGGCCCAAGGAGCAGAGAGACAGACAGACAGACAAGCCAGGCCCCCAGCCCAGAGCTCGAGGCCCAGAGCCAGAGTAGCCAGCACACGCGAGCGTACAGGCTTGTTGTGTGCCACACACTCGCACAAGCCGCTGCAACTGCGATGGGCCGCCGTCAGCCGGCGCGGCAAGCATAATGAAACACGTGGTAGGGGCAAACTCGCTGCTGTGCAGTAGCCCGTCGATATTCGGTACTTTTAAGCCACCTAGCGCGCTGATCCCCTGCATCCCTCGGGCTTTGAAAGGTTGCTGGTGCTGGTACTGATGCTGGTGCTGGTGCTGCTGGCGCTGGGGGCTGGGCCCGGTGGTACAAACCAAGGTACGTCCACCACCACGCGGTTGTTGCGCAGCACAGTAAGCTGAGTGCAGGTTGAGGAGCGCGGCTTGGGGCCTGGTTTTTGCATTCTGCCTTCTGCATTCTGCATTCCGCATTCCGCATTCTGCGCTAGGGCGACAAAGAAAGGGACATTGCAGACCTGCCCCAGTAGCTGGCTGGCTAGTTGCTGTACCGAGGGTACACAATAGTGACTACCCAAGCCAAGTGCAAGCAGGCTGAGACAGAAAAGGCCTGGATGAGCGAGGAGGGTGTGTCGTGGCTGCTGCCACTGCCACTGCCACTCCCACTGCCGTTGCATTATACGAGCATGTGTGTCCCACCTGCGGTCTCTGCTCTTTCTTCTTGTTGGTTGTTGTCTTCGTCTTGTTCCCCCCATGTGCTGCTATTCTGGTGTCCGGCCTGTGGCTGCTGTTGCTGCTGTTGCTGCTGGTGCTGGTGCTGGTGCTGCTGCTGGTGCTGGTGCTGCTGCTGCGACGAGCTCCGAGGTCCGTCCTGGGCAAAACCTCGGATCAGCGATGGCAATAGGCCAGGCCCCACGCGCCGGGGCAAAAGAAAAACCTTGAAGATCGTGGCTCCTGGGAGCAGGCCTGGCTGCCTGGGTGCACCTTCCATGACGGGACGAGAGCAGCAGCAGCAGCAAATCATCACATGGGGGGCAGGCATGGCGGCAGGTGGCAGAGTGGCAGGTGGCAGGGCGGTCTTTGTTGAAGGGGGGTGATGAGGGGGTGGGTGTGGAATAGATGTGGAATGGGATGTGGAGAGGGCGTGTCGTGCCCCACCCGAGTGCGGCGGGAGCAACCTCAGCATGCGAGAAGGCCTCGTGGCATTTCTGCTCGTAAAACTCTATGCACGGTCCAGCAATAACAAGTGCGAGCAGCCAGCACCGACGGCCTGCAGGGCCTCGCAGGCGCGGAAGAGGTGCATAAGAGGTAGCGGCTGTTAGCCGGTTGCGCCAGCCGCCTGCATGACTCTTGATCTCGAGGTACACGCTAAACTAAGCACACGCACCTGCACATTGCCGCCAACCTTTTCCAACTCGTCAGGCAAGTCCCGCAGCATGGATGGATCATCCGGGGGGAGGGTCACTGGGAGGGTACGTATCTCTCTCTGGTACGGGGCTACAAGCACATACATACATGGTCATACATACGGTATAGTACCCGGGTAACGAGCCATGTAGTAGCAGAAGCAGCAGCAGCAGCAGCAGCAGCAGCAGCAGCAGCAGCAGCAAGAGCAAGAGCAAGAGTCACAAGATAATCTATCTGTTGTAGATGCTGCTGTGTACCATGTAATAAGCCTGCAGTGGCCGGACAGTTGAGGATGACGGTCAGGACATGCTTGCGACCGGTGTACAGAGATCTCCATTTTCCTACGGGAGAGAGCACCGCAGTTGCTGCTGCAGTGCTGCCAGTTCCTTTCCCCGGCCCCTGCACGCCCACCGGACACCGACCACTGACCGTTCACCACAGCAACTGAGCCAGAACCACATTCGGCCTCGAATGCCACGCTTTCTGCTGACCCTTCCCCTTCCTTGTCCACCACGCCCTGCCCTGCCCTGCCCTGCCCACCTGCAGCATCAGCACGCTTTCTCGGCCGCCCACACACACACACACACCCACGTCCACGCCCACGCTGTTCACTCCCTGCCCTTGCCCTTGCTCCTGCCCACGAACCCTTGCGCGCCTGTCCCCTGTCCCCTGCTCCCCCGTGGCCCTTTGGCCCTTTGGCTCTCATTGTGCCTTCCCTTCTGGGTCTCGCGCCCCGTTCCCTCACAATGTCCACTCGATCCATGTCCGTCCTCGTCTCTCTCGCACGAGTGTTTTCCCACAGTCAGTCAGTCAGTCAGTCAGTCAGCCTCTGTTATTTACAGACGGCAGTGGCAGAGTGCTCAGTCAGTTGATCGGTGAGTGACCTGAGTGACCTGAGTGACCTGAGTGACATGAGTGACATGAGGGGACCCGGATGCAGTGTGCCTCGTTGCCCCGTGCGCGTGCCGTCGTGCGACTGTGGAGTTCGAGTGTCAGTGCAAGTGTCAAGTAGGCTATGTGCTCTCTTCTTGTCCTCCCGTCCCTCGTCAATTTTTGGCGGCCAAGTCCAAGTCAAGTCCAAGTCAGGTCGAATCAGGAAGAGCCGTCCCGCGTGGCCCCAATCTCCCTATTGGCCTTGAACCCCCTCCTCCGGCCCCAATATCCTTTCCTGCACACCATCAACGCGAACCTAACTTCCCCCCCCCCGGCTTTTCCTTTCCCTTCCATCAGAGGCACCGTCGGTAGTCTTGGTACATTCTCACAGCCAGCCTGCACTCGTGGACCTCTTCAGCAGCACCAGCAACACCAGCAGCAAGCAGGAGCCAGCAACAAACTCAATTCCCAAGGTGCTTACTGTGCTTACCTGGACGTCGAGGATCCTCCCCGCGGCCTCTACTACTCCTCCTGCTCCTCCTCCTCCTCTTCTTGCCACCTCTGCTGGTGACCCTTTCGTCCTTGATTTCACTTCTCTCCTCATCCTCCTCCTCCTTCTACTAGTGGCTATAACTGAGCCTGAAGCTGTATCCCCCTGTGTCCAAAAGCCCTGCCCTGGCCTGCCCTATCCGTCCAATATACTCCACTCCCCGGTACGGATTCACGGAGCTGGTAACCGCCTTCGGATGTTAGTCGTCGGCACAGGCTGGTGAGGCTCTCGGTCACAACAAGCTTGCTGCTGCTAGTCCAGGTTCCGTGCGAGACCCATCAACGTTCGTCGCCCAACTGAAAAAACCCACATCCACAACCACCCGCACCCACCACCACCACAACCCTTAGACTCTTCCGCGCCCGTGCGAAATCGATTTGACCCCATCCGAGCTGGTCCTGACCCGTTCCCCGTTCCCCGTCGCCTTGGCCCTGAATCTGAATCGAATCTGAGAGTCGCGCAGAACAGACACAGCCTAGCGAGTCCCGCCGAACCCACGCCTGGCTTCGATCGCCGTTGCCCTTGCTCTTCAGTCCATCTCGTCTCTTTGTCCATCATCAACCTCGTCGTTCATTCTAAAGTCGTTCATTCTCCTCCCACCCTGAAGGGACACACACACACACTCTCTCACACTCACACACACACCTCTTTGCCCAAGCTATACCCACTCCCGCGCTATAGCTACATGGGACTACGCCCCGCCCTCTTCGTGTAATAGCACGCTGGCCCTTGCCACCCTCCTCACGGCCGCGACCAAACCCTCAAACTCCCGCGACCTCTGCACATACTCACGACACTGACACCAAACCCCATCCCGCTTTCAGTCTCTCCGCCCAGGACGTCATCCCTTGCGCCCCGCAATACCAGCCACGTCTTCCCTGGCGCCATACCCAATTTCTTTTCTTCTTCTTTCCCTCCTCTTGCTTCCTGCCCTGGCGCTGTTCACTCGCCGTCTCTGACAAAGGACCACACCTCGGAGTTCTCGCCGAGATTCAAGCACTCGACTTGAGCCTTAGGGAAACAAATGCGCCATGGCTACTATCGAGCAGTCCCGTCCCGCTTCGCAGAAGCTTCCCGCAGGGCTGGCCGGTGTTCTAAATCCCTCAGACGACAATAGGGATTCGGCTTACTACTCGAGCACCGACGCATCTAGCAAACGTGAGTCGGGCCCAGGCGGTGCTGGCAGTAGCAGCTGTAATCATCATTTGGATCGAGAGCTGACCTATGCCACTTCGGCCGCTAGACACCTCGGCCGCATCATACCATGCCGTCAATGTCTTCAGCCCCACGAATGGCGGCTTCCACCACTCACAAAATGACAAGACGCCCTCGCCCACCACCACCAACCTGCTGCCGCAGCCTCTGATATCCCCAGTGACCAGCAACATGAGCGTTGCCTCTATTGTGTCCCCGACCAGCCCTGCTGGGCCCGATGCGCGTTACCTGGACCGCCACCTCTCCATCGACTCGGCTCCCAACAGCGCGACCTTGGGCGTGGAGACGGGTGAGCCCATGTCTAGGCGCGAAAGCGTCGACAGCCGCATGAACCAGGACTTCGGGGGCATGAGGCTCGGCGCGTCCCCTTACGCGAGCAACAACCACTCCACGACCTCGATCCAGAACACCCTGCAACAACAACGGAATCCCAGGACAGGAGGCATGGAGAGCCTGTCGGTCCACCGCATCTCCAACGGCTACCAGCCCAGCACCGAGCGCAACCCAATCGACGGCAGCATGAAGGTCGTCCGGACGGCCCCGACCATTACGGGCCCCACCACAGGCACCATCGCTCGCGCGGCCGAGCCCACCAAGGGCCAGGCCTGGGCCTTCCCGGAGGAGGAACTGCATCGCATGCCGTCGGGGGCTCAGTCGCTCATCGACTCGAGGAGGAGCAGCGTGGCCGAGTCGTTTGCCAGCAGTCAGTGGACTGCCGAGTCGAGGTTGCCGCCAGGCCAGCGGAGGCTGGACGAGGGCCTCACGCCTCCTGATTACCAGCGCATGTCGAGCAACTCGGGCGAGTTCCCCGCGGTCCACCACCACTCGCTGCAACACAAACAGCTGGGCGACCTGCAAGCCGAGGACGCGGCCGCGCAGGCTGGCGCGCAGCCGTACAGCAGGACTCCGGAGCTGCGAGTCAGCCACAAGCTCGCCGAGAGGAAGCGCAGGACGGAGATGAAGGAGCTCTTCGAGCAGCTGAGGGACCTGATGCCGCAGGAGCGGGGCTCCAAGGCATCCAAGTGGGAGATTCTGTCCAAAGGTTAGTCGAGAGCTAAGGACGGTGGTGTCTGAGCCATCGCAATGACTGACCGCGCCACAGCTATCACGGAGCACCAACGACAGTCTGATACCATTAAGTACCTGCAGCAGCAGAACCATACGATCGTCAGCGATGTCGACATGATGAGGCGCGAGCTTGCTGCGGCCAGGATGGAGAACTCGCAGCTGAGAGGCGAACTGAGCGCAGTGTCGTCAGGCCAGGCCGCTGGATCGCACAACTCCGCACCACCTACCGGCTCGTTTGCCCAGAAAGACGCCCAACGGCCCGAGCTGCCTCCGCTGCGGTCGCTCAGCGGCGAGGTACCGACAGCTCCCGAGTCCATGGCAGGTGTCCAGTATGAGCAGCCCAGATTTTCCGGCTACCGTGCACCTGATGCCAGGTATTAGAGGGGCAGTGGTGTGAAGGCAAGCCCTTCAGCGCCGATGACTATATCCAGGGGACCGACACGAATAATGCTTTAGACCTGGGTGACCCATATGTGGTGTACAGTGCACGACTGGATCTTTCGAATCCGACGGCAAGTACTGAACGGCGACGGTCCAACCACCGGGGCTGTTGACCGCACAGGTGCCTCGTTCCGACCGAGTCGTCTGATTCATTTTCACAATGGGGATGATTTCATGGCGTACGAAATGACGACACCTTTCCTGGACCATTCCTCGGGTTTCTGGTGGACGAAGTCCTTCTTCGCGGACGTGGTCATTATCCGGTGTCTTTGATGCCGTCTGGCCCATGGCCCTCCGCACCTGGTTATACGGGACCTTGCTGTTGTGGGGCGAGCACTCAGCTTTGTCCCCCCCGCAAGGTCTGTTTGGTTCAGCCATTGCGTCTCGCAGACACGACCGACCATTCCAGGATCTTGGGTCGCTTCACTCTTCCTCTTTCCCTGCACCGACCGACATGCAGGGTTTTTTTTTTGTCTATTCAGAAAGAAAAGAAGAGACGTGACGGATGTGCGGCCGAACGGGCTGTGCCCATTCCAAGGTTTCAGGTTCCGGTGTTTTTCTTATTGTCTTTTACGTTTCGGATGGTTGCAAGAGAGAAAGAGTCAGAGAGACCTGGGCATATCGGATTGCCACTTTTATTTTGTTGTGTGTGTGTGCGGTTGTGTGTGTGTGTGCTGGGTTCTTTCTGTGTTTATTGATGGATCGCATATACCCATTGTAACTTCACTTAGGCGTCTGTCCACAGTTGGTTGTGGTGGTATGGGAGCGGTGTGTCTATATAAAAAAAAAAACCGGACGGGCCGTATGAATCCTTGGAGATACGAGGGACGGCGGAACGTCTAGACACTTCTCCTGCGGACTACTATTACTTCCTGATTGGACAGGGCAAACATTTTGGGATCACAACAGTAGTGGTGAGAATATTTGGCGACGGACTGGAAAGGGTCAAAACTGGGGCATGTAGTGGGAGAGGGGGGGTGGCCAGAGGTGTTGTCTCATCTCTGTGTCCAGGTGGATGGTTTTTGGGGGGAAACGGCCAACACGAGGCTCCACGGAGCCGCGCTTATAGATGTACTGTGAACATGTACAACCACGTCTTGTCAGTCTGGTCCTGACTGCCAGTCCCGGCCAAGGGGGCGACGCAGGGCCACATAATCCATATCAAATATATCTATCTATACATACAACATATACCCTGAACTCAAACGGGCCGGGCCCCTTGGGGCAACAGCCATCAACACCAAAGAAGCGTACCTTTTTGCTTGCACAGTAGTGCTAGTCAGTGCTTTTGCCATCCCAGATTCAGTTGGATCTGAATCTGGATCTCCCTCGGGATCCCCTAGTGCCTACGGGCGGCCGTGCTGTGTCAGTTCTCAGACCGGGAACCCCAGATGGCTGGGCGTCTTCACATGCCAGAGAGATCTGATGTGAGCAGGGCCGGACCAGGGGTGGGCAGGAGGAATCCCAATGGTCCCAAGGGCCTCAGATCTGGGGGGACGGCGGGCCTGAGTCGCTGGAGGCTTGGGGGCGGCGAGAACCTGCGTCATGCGCTATGTGTGTATGTGTAGTGAGTGCATGTGTCTATGTCCGTCTCCAAGGTGGCCGCGGGTCTTGGGGAACCCTGGGTCTAGTCGCCAGGCTACCTAGCCCGCCTAGCCGACCGGCCGACTTTGTTCGTTCAACCGGGAACACCAGCTACCGCCTCCTCGACATTGTCCGAATCCACTGCCGACCTGCCTCCAACATACTTATATCACACCTTACTACTTTATTCTTGACTTCACTGTCCTCGCGTCTAACCTCTCCCTTTTCTTGCTGGGCCACTTGTTCGAACGCGCCGAGTTGGTCGGGGCTCTTGTCGCCTGTTTCCGTTCCCTTTCCGCTTGCTCACGTTGCGCGCAACGTCGTCCGCATTTTTGGGGTACCGCTGTGCCGGGGCAGTCGATCGCGCAGTAGTCCATACCGGTGTGCCGAGGTAACGGGACTCGAACGATACAGGGCGGCCTGCCCACTCCTAACTTACCCTTTCCCCTTTCTACAACAACGGCGAGCAAAGTGCCTTGCCGCGTACACACACGTACAATTTACGTTGCTTGATTATGGCGTCCTCACTGCAGAGCATACAGGTGAGCGCATTGCCCTAGGATGGTGTGGAGAGACAAGGGGGATAGACAGGGGGACTGGGGAGTTTGAGGACATGAGTCTCGCGCATCGGATTCAGACAACTGACTGCGCTGGACGGCCTGAACCCGACCGACCCGTGAGAGCTACGAGTCTGAGCCATGACTTGCGCTGACACCATCCCTCCTACAGTCCGCCATCGAGCGTGTCATCCTCGACCCAAAGTACCATGACGTCCTCGCCGTGCTCAAGGGCGCCCGCAACGGCGCCGTGTACGGCACAAAGGTGCGCTTCCCGCACGCATTGGTCATGATATGTCTGTTCCGGTCCGGCACGTAAGTCGTTACTCGTCACGAAACTGAGGGGACCTCCCCTTCTTCTCGTCACTCCCCCTGCATCCATCGAACAAGAGACCGCTGACATCGGAAACAAGCGTCCGCGAAAAGGCCTGGCTCATCTTCCGCGCCACGCGCACGCACGCGCGCAACCTGGCCAAGTTCGCCACCATCTACAAACTAACCTGCCTGATCCTCAAGCACATGGGGCCCACACCGGGCAAGGAGGGCATGCACGACAGCCTGGTCGCGGGCCTGGTGGGCGGGTACATGGTGTTCGGGCGGCGGTCGCCGCGGTCCGGCCGCATCTCGAGCGTCAACCAGCAGATCGTCATCTACGTGTTCGCGCGCGTGGTGCTGGCCCTGGCGAAGCTGTCCGTCAGGGAGGGGTCGCCGTTCGCGCTCCCCGTTGTGTCCAGGGGCAAGGCCGCGGACGCCGTCAGTTACTACGCCTGGCCGGTCTTCGCGAGCGCCAGCTGGGGCATGGTCATGTGGCTGTTCCGCTGGCACCCCGAGGACCTGCAGCCCAGCCTAAGGTCCAGCATGAGCTACATCTACGCGCAGAGTGACCATTGGGACGGGCTGAGGAACTTTATGTGGCATAACAAATAGGGGGGCATGGGCAGACAGTTTTTGGGGTGGCGGACAGACGACGGCATGGTACGATCTGGAGTGTTAATGTACAGCATTTAGGCGTTTTAGGAGGGCTCATTTTTTAACTTTGGGTGGTGGGAAGGGGGGTAAGGGGGCAGGCGCAGGTGGGACAAGTACACGTAGAGGCGATGTTGGGACAGCAGCATATCACAACACTTGTATAGACGTAGACAAGGAAGCAGCATTAAGAGCTCCCACAGAGTCAGAAAGGCGGTCTTGTTTCAAACGTTTTTGGATTTTGTTCTTGTTCGTATGTTATAGATGCCGCCACCCGTTCTGCCACATGATCTGCTTCTCGTTGATGAGACACGAGACCCCAGGCTCACGGCGGACCTCGCCCTCAGGAGCGTCCGCCACCCACTGCCGCAGCCTATTGGCGACGGTGGCGCTCTCGAGGCGGTGCGATAGGCCGGCCCTCCACGTGAGCCAGCGGTTGGCCCAGGCACCCACGACGGTCGCCCACGCGCCGGGGAACCGCTCGCCCTCCCGCGCGCGGACGGCCCCGTACGCGGACGAGCTGTAGGCGACGCGCACGTTGGGGTTGAGCCACACGCCCCCGCCGGACGCGGCCTCGGCGCTGAGCGGGTTGTCGGCGTGGACGAGGCAGCACTCACTGCCCTCGAGGTGCAGGTCGGCGAGGGCGTCCGGGATGGCGCGGAAGCGCAATGGTGGATCTGCGCGGAAGGGCGCCGCGTCGAAGATGACCATGCCGTTCCAGCACGACGCGACGCGGACGGGCTCCGAGCGCAGGGCCGCGTCCCGCGCGGGACCCCCCTGGAACCACGGCCAGTGGTTGCTGGCCGTCTTGCGGCCCTCGTCGTCGCGCAGGGCAAAGGTGTCGTAGTAGGCCGGCGGGTGCTTGTAGTCCATGCTGCAGGCGGCGGCGTAGGCGCCTGCCCGCGTGTGCAGGAGCGTCACAAAGTCCTCGACGTCGAAGATGACGTCGTTGAGCCACAGGACCTTGTCGAAGGTGTACGCCTGCCTCTCCTCCGCCTCGCGCATCGGCTCCATGGCCCGGTTGCGCTCGCGGGCTAGATACGTGATGCGCCGCTTGTCGTAGACCTTATCCTCCTGGTTCCAGATCCAGCCCTCCTGGCGAGGGGCGTCAGGGGCGGGGCGCGCCCACATTTCCTCGAGCTGCTCCCAGACTGTCTGACCGAGGGTGACGGCGTTGGGGACGCGGCGCGCGTCGAGCTGGGCCTTGAGTGCCGTCAGCTTGTCCTTTGTGTCGTCCTGCGATCCGGACTCGAGGGCCGAGAAGTAGACGTTGGCGGGGCCGAGGTAGTCGACGAGGGCGAGCACGGCGGTGCTCCAGTCAGGAAGGATGGGCCCCGTGTTGCGGTGGACCGAGACTATGAAGAAGGTTTCGTTGCGGGCGGGATGGGGCCCGTCCAGGTCGCTGTTGCTGCTGTCGCGGAGTCCATGGCGCTTGAGGGAGGGCAGGGTCGTTCGTGAGGTGACTGGTCGGTGGCGCAGGAGGAGTATGACGTCAATGGTGAGGATGAAGAGCAGCAGTGCGATTATGGAACGCCTCCTCTGTCGCAGGCGCCGGAGGAGGAGTCGGGAGGAGATGATCATGGCAGGTGGGAAGAAGACGCGCTCGTGGTCATGACGGTCTGCAGGGGGAGAGTCTTGGACCACACGAGAGCTTCCAGAGGCCTCGAGAAGGGCTGCTGCTTCATATTTGAACGAGGTCGGGAAAGTCGGATACTCTCTGGTCCTGGCTCAGAGGAAGTTGAGAAGTGAGGGTGCTCAGGCTCGGCGTGGCATGGGATGTCAGGGGCAGTGCACAAGCAACAGCCAAGGAAGGGGAACTGGAAGGGAGCACGCGGAGGCGAGCTCTCGTTCCACGGACACAAGCACAGGCACAGCAGCAGGCCAAGATTGTCGCAGGATTCAGCGCTACCCACCGTGATGAGCTCACCATTCACGTTTGCCCCGGTTGCACGCATGTGGCCAAGGCTCGTCAGTGACAAACGTGTACTCCATACAGAGGGGCTTGGAAGCAGATCGCCCGAGGTGCAAGATGAAGGCTGTGGCTCAATGGCCGCCTGGATGCTGTGGTTTCTTGGCCCCATCCTGCCGGATGCAGAGAAGCTGTCAGTTGGGCCCAGACCCGGGCTCCTTGCAGAACGCTCACCGCAGCCCCTCCCTCCTTTGCCACAGACCTCCACGCGGCAAGGGGCCACAACATAGGTCGTCTCGCTTGTCGCTGAACGAGAGTGACAAGAGTGATCCATATCAAAGGTATACGTGTGCTCACCACGACCACGGATGGCTGTTCTAAATCTGTCAAGTCACAGCCACCACGGGCAACGTGCTGTACGAGGCGAGATATGACGATGACCGTCTGTAAGAGATAGGTAGCGGAGCAGTCTTGACTGCGGGTGCTTCATCTCACGGGTGCTACAAAAACGACAAAGTATCTCTCACTGACAATGCTCCTGAGCGCTCCGCAACTCTATCTACTCTACCATGATGCACTCAGAATAGACCCCAGAGACCCAATCACCCCATAACAACATGAACCTCACGCAAGCCCCGCCTCAATCTCGGCCAGCTCCTTGAGCGTCTCCTCGATCACCTTCTTCTCGCCCGCCGACGGCTCCAGGTACGGCCTGCGGGGCTGGAACTTGTGCTTGGAGCCCCCGAGCCCGGCGTGCGGCGCCGAGTACACCGACGCCGCGTACTTGACCGCCGCGATGCCCGCCTTGCACGGCTGCTCCGCCAGCGCCGCCTTGCGGTGCAGCGCCATCGCCTCGTCGTGCTTGCCCTCGCCCCACAGCGAGTAGATGCGCGAGATGGTCCGCGGGAACACGTTGGCGAAGCCCGCGATGCACCCCGCCGACCCGCTCGACAGCCCGCCCAGCAGGAAGTCCGACTGCCCGCCGAACGTGGCGAACTCGTCGGGGGCAGCACGGCGGCCAGGCGCACGATCTTGGCAACGGACCCGCACGTCAGCTTGACGCCCACGATGTTGGTGTGCCTGCGCGCGAGCTTGGTGATGGTGGCCGAGTCGAGGTCGATGCCGTTGCACACGGCCGGGAAGTTGTAGATGACGATCGGCAGCTTGGAGCCCGCCGCCACGTCGTCGAAGAAGCGCTCCACCACCGCGGGCGTCGTCTGCTTGCCAAAGTACCCCGGCGGCAGGCACAGCACGTAGTCAGCCCCTGCCACCGCCGCGTCGTCGATGAACTCGAGCACCTGCCGCGTCGAGTGGCCCCCGACGCCCGCAATGATGGGGTAGTCCGGCCCGACCGCCTTGCGCGCCGTCGCGAGCAGTTCTTTGCGCTCCTCCCGCTTTGGTCGTGGCACAGCCGTTAGCGACGGGGCTCACATCGTCACGGGCGGACGTGGTGGGGTCAAGAATGGGGCCCCGGGTGCTCACGGTCAGGAGGAAGGTCTCTGCATTTGTCCCGAGGATGACCAGCCCGGTCAGCCCTGATCTGGCAAGGTAGGAGTAGTACTTTGCCTGGTCCTCGAGTTCCAGGGTGTCCGTCTCGGGGTTAAACACTGGCACGCATATCAAAGTCAGCAGCAATCCAGTTGGCAGTCAAGTTTTAGGAGCCCAAGACCCCCACAAGTACGGCAGCCCGTGAGCAGTGTAGCCGAGGTAAGATGTCCACTATCGGAGTGGAGAGAGGTCACTTACGCGTGACAGCCGGGCACCACACGCCGCTTGGGGGGATCTTCGAGGGAGCCATGCTGAGCGAATGCGTTTCTATACGGAGAAGTTGAGAACAAGTCTGAGTTGGGTATCTAAACGATCAAACTAAAGGGTATGAGTACACCTGGAACAACAGCCACTAGCGACGACTTTTGTTGCTAGGTGAGGGGAGAATTGCTGCCATTTGACTAAAATGGGCGGGTCAATCCACGCCGAACTGGACGAGCATGCCATTGCGGAGGATCTGCCGAACGAGACCCCCAGCCGATCACGGAGCCGGGCGGCTACCAGCGGTCACCCGGATATTGACACCGGAGACCGGCAAAGTGGCAGGCGTTGGTCCCACTCTGCCGGACCACAGTATCCGAGCCTTCTGTGGGCGACAATCAGTCTTTAATCGCCCACTGTGACACAGTCTTGCATGCGCGCTTGTGGCTGCTCTCAGGTCACGCCCAGCCATGAAAGCATCGACCCCTCTCAACGTCCTCCACCTCCATCATTGACGCTGCGACCCAACAGCACAGGCAAGCGTGTAAATTTCACGACATTGTGATGTCCTTTTCACACCAAGCATCACACTCCCACTCCCACTCACACTCAACACATACGCGCCCACTCAAAGCGACAGACGGGGCACCAAAATTTGGGCCTTCAGAAGACAGACAGGTGCTGCGCATGTTCATAAAGCATGGTCGTGTCCGTGCTGGATTACATTATTCCTGTATGCTACGCTACGCCTTCCACCCGTGAAATTTCCCATGATATCTTGTAAACCCCACACACCCGCAAGCCTGAAGCTTATATGCATGTAAATGACCCACCAGAAACGCCATCATGTCGATGTGAACACCACCCTCGAGGATCATTGCTGGGCCCACATTGCTGGACCATAGTCTATCGCTCCCAACTTCACTTCACTACCGCATGCCTCATCGCTGATATGCAGGAAGAGGCTCCAACGACGTCACAGGGGCCTGGTGTGCAAAGTACGTTCCGTACTCTTCCTCCTCCGTGAGAATTGGTGCCGAAGGTCCGTCACATATCGGAGGCGCACTGGGCGCGGAGCTGCTCCCAACCCCTGCATCATCCTCTACGGGGAACTCGGGTGGTGCGCTCGCTTCTGCCAGCAGCCTCTGCCGCTCTAGTTCTGGCTTGTCGTCGGTCGAGTTGCCGTTCAGCCCGGATGAACCAGCTGCCAAGTCGTCGAGCGTCGGCGCTGATGGGGCCGCTTCCGTAGGCGGGGCCGGCGGTGGTGCGGAAGGTGAGGAGGCAGCAGATGGGTCGGCTTCGTCATCGCCGCCGCCGCCGCCGCCGTATGCTGCTGGTGCTGAGGGCCCTGCCGTTGGTGCTGGCGCTTCTGGTTGGCTCGGAAGTAATCTCTGTTCTGCTCGCCGTACCCTTTCCTTTTCTGAAAGGCCGCTCTCGTCTGGAAAGTCCGGAGGCGGAGGTATGTAATGTGGTGCTGGTTCAGCCGGCCCCTGAGGACCCCCATTCCAGTACGGGTATTGAGCTGCGGGCTCGCCGGGATATGGAACGTATTCCTGTGGGTATGCTTCTTCTGCACCGTAGCCTTCATCCTCCCATCCCGAGGGCCAGGCGCCGTTCTCATTGTACGCGCCGTCCAGCCCTGGGTTTGGAGGTGACGAGACCGCCTTGCCTCGCCGGCTGGTGTCTGTGGTCCCCACTACCAGCTCGAAGGAATCGTATATGACACCCTTCTCGCGCTTCAGGGGGTCGGTGTTGACCAAGCTGCCGTCGAACGACGCAAGACCAGCTGCACCCTCCCTGCCTGACGTTAACACGCCAGCAGCCGGGCCGACCCTCGGGTTCTGCTGTATTTGTATCGCGTTTGCGAGCTTGCCGCCCAGGTCCACGATCACCTCCAGCCGGTACTTGAAGCTGATCATCTCCCCGGGGACCCCTCTTATCGAGGGAAACGAGTTCTCGGGCACCCTGACAGAGGTCGTCACGCTGGCGGTCAGTGTGGCCGGGTCGATGATCAAGGGGCTGAATGCCTGCGAGAGGTCTTTTCGAAACACACTGCATGTGCCCGCAGATGATAATGATAGCCCGCCTAGCCCCGTTTTGGACTTTGGATAGTATTCTTCCTTCTCCAGCCTCCGTTGTTCTTCTTTGGATATGTTCTTAAACAGGGCGACCGGTGGTGCCGAGTCCACGCGGCCTTGCCTGTACAAAGTGACGATGACTCCGTACAGGCTCTTTATTCGTTTCGTGTGCTGCACGTCTACCTTGACAGATATTGTGTCGCCGGGGAGGCATCCGCTCTTCATGAGCTCAATTTTTGTTGTGATCGTCTTGTCCTTGGAAGAGACTGATTTCCTCGCCACGCCGGCCTGGACAGTTCCCAGGCTTCCTGGCTGGTTCGGGTCGGTGCGGTCTCTCGAGCTGAGGCCGGTGCTGCCGCTCACAGCACTGTCCCCGCTCACCTCGCTCCTCAGGTCACTGTTGACAGGACTCCTGGGGTTGTGGTGCGCATCTTGGTTTGCATCGTCCGCAACAAGAGACCCTTCTGTTGATGTTTCTACCGCTCTCGTTGAGTCAAAATCCGAAGAAGACTCGCCCGCAGCACCATCTGCAGTGATGGGTGTTCCCCCCTGAGAGACGGTCGAGCCGGCTGGCTTCTTCTTTTTGGACCTTTTGGAGATGGGCTGCAGATATATGGTTCGAGGGCGCGGCGCCGGGAGGGTGCCGACATCAACCTGCTCCACCAGCTCGATCTTGCGATCGCAGGTTGTTGTCGCGTTTATGGAGGTCGGCCTCGTCAGCGTCGCCACGATTGTGTATCCGATGCTCCCTCGCTCAAACTACGATTCGTTAGCAAATCAAGCTCCAGGCCACGAACCGGGGATGCGCCCGCGAACAGGACACCTGTTGTTGTCAACGACAGCGCTTACATCGATACTGCTGGGCAGGTCCTTTTCGGGGAACAAGAGGTCGAAATTAAACTCGTATTTGCCGGACTCCAACCTCCCGTCGGCGCACAGGACCTGCTCATCCTGAAACAACGAGGCATAGCCATTGCCGAGAAACCTGAACTGGGAGATGCCGTCCGAGTCGAACTCGGAAGGGTTGGCGGGCTCGTTGGCGGCGTTTGGGTTCTTGTAGACGCGGACGTAGCCACGCAGGGCGACGGTCAGGTGGGTGACCCGGATGGGCTTGACGAGGGCCAGGACGACGGCGCCCCTGACATTGTCGCCGGCGCCGTACTTGCGATGTGGCTCGGAAGGGCGGATGTGGAAGTCGACGACGTTGCGGGTGCTCCTGGAGCGGATGGGCAGGGCGAACCTGGAGAAGAAGGAGCGGCTCGTGGGTTGGGCTTGGTCTTCCAGCGTGGTCGCGGCGTTGCTGGACCCGGATAGGGCTACCATCTGTGCAGGACTGGGGGTCACGGGGGGGCTCGCGACGGGGTGGCCTCGTCGTCCCCGTGCCGTGCCTTGCGGAAGGTGTCGGTGGGTTCCAGATTGACTGGAGTGGGTGGATGTCGGGGTTGGGCGGGTTCTGTCGGATTGTTGGTATCGTGTCGGTCGGGCTCCGTAGGCGCTGTGGATCGCCCTGGAGGATGAGCGAGGGTTGGGCGATTTGGGTTGTTGAATAACAGGGCGGACGGACAGGACGGGAGATGTCGAGTCCTTTCAAATTGCCGGCTGTCCCCTCCACAAGTCTTGGCCTGGAGCTGAGCCACCAGAGGCGACGAAGGCAGCGGACTGTGGCCAGTGACGGGGCGAAGAAGATGAGGAGAATCGGGGGGGGGGGAGGGGTGAGGCAGGATGCCCGCCACACCTGGGGCGCGATTACACACGCACGCACGCCCGCACGCCCGCACAAGTAGGTAGGTGCACACACCCAGACACTCACACAAGCACACACGCACACACGCACACGGCTGAGGCAGAAGAGTCGGCGTCGGTCAGCTCGTATGAGGCTCGCGTGGGCTGCTGCCGAGTGCCGGGAAGAATGATGTATAGAAGAAAGGAATGGGTTCGTTGAGCGGCATGCCAAGGCAAGACAAGACTTGCCAAGAGGGGAAGAAGTACACTGTCAGGACGGAAAGCCGCGTGTAGGACCTGGACGGGGTGGACGGGTCGAGGCGACAGGTTGGTTTTTGGGAAATGGGGCGGGCTTGTGCTTTGGTGCTGGGTGGGTTTGGTATTGTTTGGGGATGTGCAGGGGGACGATAATGATGAAGAGTGTGTCCGAGGTGAAACCTGATACAGTGGTCACTGACGGGGCGACGGGCGACGGACGGGACAAGGTGGAGGGATCGATGGGGGTGAGAGACGGAGGGTTAAGAGAGAGAGAGGTGGGATGGGAGGGGAGAGGGAGAGGACGGAACGAGTGAGAGAGCGCGGATGGTGAGTTGTGAGTGGTGAGGAGATGAGGAAACACTTGGGATCAAACAAGCTGCGCGACATCACTTCAACAACCACCGAGGCGACCGAGTGTTCCGCATGTCATGTACGTTTGTAAGTAGGTATGTAGATACATGTGTAGGTAGATACATGATGGAATTACATGACATGCCTCGCACGCGTCTCCTGTGTCTATCTGGTGTCTATCTGTCTGTCTGTCTGTCTGTCTCTGCGTTCTTCTGCACACACACACACACTCTCTCTCACACACACACACACACTCTCTCTCTCTCTCTCTCTCTCTCTCTCTCTCTCTCTCTCTCTCTCTCTCTCCCTCTCCGTTACTGTCACCGTCACCGTCATCGTCACCCATCCCCACCTGCGCCTCTTCCTGCTGCTCCTCAGACATCTTGCTGCTTCTGCATTTGATGCTGCTGCGCTTCGCGTGCAAAAGGAGGAGGAGGAGCCCGGATCTGCGCCGTCCTTTCCGCGAAATCGCCGCGGTGGTGCTGCTGCATGCGTGCCCACTGCGCAGGTATGCGTACCATACATACCCGGATTACAGCTGCATCGCACTTGGCTAGTCTTGTCCTGCCTGTCCACCGGTTGGGCCCAGCAGGAAGGGGACTATACTGTACCTGGGCGGTACTTCGTACGTCCTCGTACCTTGTGCCTCATGCCTCGCACTCGCCCCGTACCGGACTTTCTCTGTCTCGACAACCTGGCACAATCGCGGGGCAACAGTGCTTGAACCGCACCCCTGCCCCCTTGCGAATCCTTCTGCTCCACCTTTTTCTGTAATCAGTCATTCACCCCGTCAGCCATGGAATGCCAGAGACGGGAAGAGAGGGAGAGAGGCCGCAGTCAGCAATCAGCCAGTGTCCCAGCAAATCTTTGCGAGCGAGCCACTCGACAAGAACAAGACCCAATGCTATTTGCATCATTAGCCTGCTCCCTAACACAGCTAACCTAGCCTCCCACCTCCTGGGGGACCCTTCCCTCCACGCTATTGTTCCAGACCTGCCTGGCCTCGTCGTCGCAACCACGGACCGCAGCGAGCTTGAGAGCAAACTTCTAGCCGCTGGTTAGCCTGCTTCAACGCTGGCTGGCTGGATGGAGGATGGCCAACGGGACCTTGACCTGCGCCAGCTGGCTAGTTCCGGCCGTTGACAACCGCCACTGATCCTACCAGCTCCTGACTTGACTGACCCTCTACCGAATGAACCATCGTCCCATCTCGGTCCTACCCTCTCACTGACTCCGTGGCCCTCGTTTGCCCTCCTCGGGAACGCCGTCCTACAGTCATGGCCTGAAGCCGTATACCCCCTCCGAAACACCCAAGTCATGAATCCAGCCTGTACTCGGCTGTCTTCGAGGAGCCTTCAGTGAGTCGGCCCTCGCCCGTCCCAACGACTGCGGTGCACGAGTAGAGCCTCAACGGGGCCCGGAACGGCCACTGCCCGGCCGTCGAGTCAAGGGACCCCGTGTTGGAAACTACATGCCCATTTTCGACCAGATCGTCATTACCAAGGCGGGCCCTTGACGATCCAGTCTTACGCGTCACCAAACCTTGAGTTGCTTGTTTGGCTTTAACAATATCTCCGCCCCAAGGTCTGCTTGAAGTCTAAAAATTGTCGGGCTTGCGCTGCCGACAGGAGCCCGTCCACATTGATCGAGCAACCCAACCCCCCCCCCCCTCCGAACAGCATCGCCCTCACCATTGATGCGAGGGCCCACCGCTGGAAACCTTAATTCCTCGCCCGTCCCACCCGGGCACCAAGTAAACGCCGGGCAGATGCTCCCAATAGCTCCGGCCAGTGTGCCATTGTTGGCCCGCCCCGTCGCCAGAGCCCACCCGCAAAGACACGTCCGTCAATGTCGCGGTGGCGCTCAAAATTAATTACATGGTCAGAATGCCTCTGCGCCTGGGCGCCTCAAGAAACATCCGCTCAGACTCGAAACGACCAGGCATGGGGTCCGGGAGCCTTGTTTTTACCCAACGGGCCAGCAACACGGCAGCAAGGCTGCTGATGTTTGCCAGCTAGTTTTCTATAGGCGCGGGCGTTTCCCACTCTGCTAATCTTGGAAGCAGTCGACTGAATGGGCCGATCTGGCTGGCTCCAGATCTTGGCTTCCTCCTAGCTCCCTTTGCCCACGCGCTTTCCTCACTTCTCATGCAGTGTGTCCAGATCCACGCAGCGGCACGCACGTACATGGGCAAGACATAGCCAAGAGGGTTGCACGACGCTCCCAAGCCTTTTTCTCTCCAGCACTTGTGGCCTGTCCCCCAGCAATGGGCCCCTCCCCTCCCCTCCCTCCTCAAGCTTCATGGTCTCGACCGAAAAGCTTCATTTCCGTAGGGCTGGCAGTTCTTGGCCTCTGTTGAACAGCAACACTATTTATAAATCCGATCAATGCTCTTCCCAAAAAGCTTATCCTTTGACGTCTCAGACACCACCAATTGACCTGCACTAACGTGCTTCAAAATGGCTCCTGGTCTTCACAGCTGGCAACGCCATCCCGCGTACATTTACGGCAATCAAGGCAATATCTGGTTTGCTTGCCCCTTGGAAACTGCACGTAGGCCAAAAAAAAAAAAGCAAGGTGTCGCTGGTACCTCAGACGGCCGGCTGCCCGCCTTCCACCTGTGTGGCAAGCTCCACCGGACTTGCATTGCGGACATCGGCTGGTGTTTGACATTTGTATCAGCGCCGCCAATTGGATACGAACCCGCGAGCCGAAGATCTTCGCAAGCATGTGCCACCTGCAAACCACAGGCACACCGGTACGTGCAATCAGCTGGCCAACATCACGCCTCTCGCATCGCTTGTGCGTGTCGGCATTGGCTCTGGTTCAGAGGCCAGTTACTCATTGTACGTGGTGATGCCAGAGATTTGTCATGGGGCCGAGCACAACCATGTGATCAGGACTCCTCCAAGTGAAGGCCCGGCAGAGGTCAATCCAATCTCTGTACGACGCGTCCTCGTCCGCATCCTCGACAGGTGCCACCATATCCAATGTGTGTTGCCAAGCCACACTGACAGGTCTGATTCCGCAACGACTCCGTCCGACTCTATTTCAGTCACTTTGATGCAATCTACATGCCACCCAGTGAGCCCACAAACATTTCGAGGCCGTCTAAATAAAGGTGAAAGATCCACAGTCTTCGCCATGAAGGCCGCCAACGACAGGACTAGAATCGATGTCGAATCTATCTCTCACCAACACTGCCTCGCCTTGGGACGAACCTCGTCTGAAGCAAACAGACACACTGACCACCAGAAACCATTCCGCCGAGCCTCAACTAGCCCTCTGCGCCAACCGAAACAAATAGCTCACAAGAGCTTTCCCCGGTATTGAGTATTTTAGAAAAAACGGCAGACCGAGCCCTGTCCCTTCTCAGACAGGTGGCAGGGAACCTTGTCCCACCCCGTAGGTACCTTTACCCACACATGCCCAAATGTGCTGTTGGGAGTACAAGCCCCGTCACTACTGCAAATACTGCAGAATTCCAATGTACTGGGCCCCGTCCCGCGGGCGCGTCGTGCTGTGCCATGGTGCTAAGACCGGGGGCGGCGGGCGGCCCGGGCGATGCGCGATGCAGAAAATTGAGCCCTTCGAGGACAGGGCGCTGCTCACGGCGTGCTGCGCCGACTGCGCACGTCTTGTCTCCCAAGGTGTACGCCCGCTGTACTGGAGGGACGTTGGAAGTAACAGGAGAAGGCAAGTCGAGGGTGTCAGGAGGCGCCGCCGGTGGTGGGAACGTATCACTAGATGGCGCGATTGACAGCGTACTGATCATAGGAGACGTGGCTTGTGTCCACGACCTCTCTCCCACACCCGGACGGCACTTGGCTGTTCAGCGTCGAAGAAAGGCGGTAAGTTACGAACACAGATCTCAGCGTTCCAATCGTAACCGTAAGATCTGATGGCGGCGATGATGGCCTCGGCTCCGATGGCCTCCTGTTCGCCTTTTGCAACGCATGCACCAAACCTGATCAACTATGTCCTCAGCAGAGGTTCACCTGTACTCAGTAGTGCCAGCAGCACACCAACAGTTCTGATGGCCAAGGGCGACACGACAGCGAAGCTGTGTTTCCAAGCAAAGGGCCACCATCTGTCACATTTCTGGCCACCTGATGTGCAAATATGATATCATTTTGCTCTATCTGCCTCGGATATCAGCACCCCAAACCAACAGGTCTTTCCAGGCCCACACACTAATCCACTGTACTAGAGTATTACAATATGCCATGACAAGTAGTAAACCAACTTCTTCATTTTTGACGCGATGCGTGCCGCGTGATGCGTACAATATACGCTCCCTTTCGTTTTGTGGTTTCGCAGGAAAAGGAAGAAGAACAAAAGCAGACGTGACCATTGCCTCCCGCTTCCTTACTTTGCCGCCATGCTTTTTCTTGATGGGTGGATTTTGAATGAAATGCGTACAAGGGGGAACCGGCACGATGATGTTGATGAATGATGGTAAATTATGACCCAGAACGCCAGGCGGGATGAGCGAGCATGCGTCCCTTCCGTGCCTTCCCTTGTGGGAGCCCCTTGCCTCCCTTGACCCCGACACCCCGGTTGAAAATCCCAAGTCAGAGTTGAAAGCTCACGCTTCGCCTCTTTTGCTTTACTCCTCCCACCCGCGCTCGTGTTTCCGGTTCGTCGTCGTGGTTACTGCCACCATCAGCGGCGCCGGTGGTGACGACGCCGCCGCCACTGCTGCTGCTGCTGCTGCTGCTGTGGGCCCCTCCCCGAATCCTAGACTTGGGCTGCCCACAGTGCTCGTGCTCGTGCTCAGAAAGGTCCTCCGGGATCACCTAGAACCCGAACTTCTTCTTCTGCTTGGCCGGCTTCTGCTGGTTGCTCATGTCCTTGAGGATGTCGTCAAAGGTGCTGCTGAGGGTGTGGTTGTGGCCCTTGGCATTGCCGCTGCCGACCGGCTTGCGAGCGGGCGCACCGCCGTCCCCGCGCATGTTCTCGGCCGATCTGGCGTTGCGGATGGTGCCCGGCGCGGAGGACCCGCCCGACGAGCTCTCGGGCGTCTCCGGGCCGAGCGAGTCCTGCCGCTGCGCCACCTGGAAGCTGTACACACGGCTGGAGCGGCGGTCCACCGGCGCGGCGCCCACCGGCGGCGCCAGCGGCTCGAGGGCGGATAAGCCCGCGAAGCTCGCGCGGAAGTTGGAGCCCGCCCCGCGGCCGGCGGCCAGCCCGCTGTTGGGAGAGATGACGCGCCTCTGGGGCCCGGCGGACGGCGACGCCGGCGCCGAGCTCACGGGCGAGTTGCCGTTGCTGCTGTGGTAGCCGCCCGTGCCGCCCATGCCCATGACCGGGTCGTTGTCCTCGAAGACCGCGCGCGGGGCCTCGAGCGGTGAGTACGCGGAGCCGGCAGCCCCGTCGGCGAGCGCCGGTGGTGGTGGCAGGCCGACCATCCCGGCGCCGCCGCCGTTCGCCTTGGCCTCCTCCCACATCTTGGCCGCCTCCCAGCAGTGCGAGCGTTCGAATGTGCCCTCCACCGAGAACATGACCACGTCCGCCGAAAGCTCGACCTTGACCTGTGACCCGGGCAGCTGGTACCAGGCCTTGCGGACCTCGCCTGCCTCCTCGAGCCACGGCGGGTTGCCCATCGGCGGCTGGCAGAGGAAGTACTCGACGCCCTCGGTGAACTGCAGGTCGGGCGCGTCGATGACGAGCAGCGGCAGTGACTGGATGACCACGTACAGGAAGAGCCACATGCCGAGACGGTTGTCGGCGAGCTCGGCCTGAGACTTGCCCTTGGCATGGTCGTGGTCGAACTCCTTGAAGTGCAGGAGGAAAGGCGACTTGATGCTGTCGGCGTCGAAGTTGTACGACTTGTGCATGATGAGCTGCAGCTCGTGCTCCTTGATGTTGCGGTCGAACTTGAGCTGGTCTTTCTCTTTCATCTCGTCGTACTTGACCTGCACGGTCTTCATGGTCGGCAGTATAGGGATATCGTAGGGGATCGGAGGGAGGACCGGTGGTGACGACTGGTCGAATTCAGTGAGCAGCTTCCGCAGGGCCCTGATGTGCTCGTTGGACTCCTTGTCGGAGACATCGTCGACGGCCTGGTCGATGACGCGCGGTGTGACCGAGTCGCGGTCCACCAGCAGGTCATAAAGCGATGACAGGTCCGCATACAGCGTCTTGAGGACAAGCCTGTTTAGGCCGCTCTCCGAGAACGGGTTCTTCTTGCTCCTCGCCTTGGGTGGCCATGCCCCGAACAGGGACTTGTAGTACCCTAGCGTGAAACTCCGCATCCTCGAGAAGGACGACTTCCACCGGTTGAACCGCACGTCCTTGAACTCGGAAGAGACCGCGACGCCAGAGAAGAGAGCCGGGAACTCAAACTCCTCTAGCCTAGAGTTGACGTTGTGCTGACGGTTCAGCAGGTCCAGGTTCGACCGCTCGAGACGGCGCCACACCTCGGGCGACACCTCCTTGGCCAGTGGCGATTTCAGGGAGACAATCGCCTGCCACTTGCCAACGGCGTGTGTGAAAGCCTCGTTGTAGAGCTCCCAGCACTTCATGCGCTCACCCAGGATTACTGCCTCGAGTGTCTTCTCACGGCTGTGCCGCACGTCAGCGAGTGACATCTGGGACATGTAAAAGCCAAAGCTCAGGTCCACGCCCTCGCCCCAGGTCGAGCCGTCCATGCTCATGAAGTCGAATTCCTTCAGCAGCAACGAGATCTCCAGGAATGCCGAAAAGATGTTCGGTCGGAACTTGGTTGCTACGAGCGGCTGTCCCGTCAGGAAGGCGAATAGATTCCGTATCGCGATCAGGCGCTGCAGCTCGGGCTGTGTCTTTGGGTCTTGGGAGGCAAGCTGGCCAGGAGCCGCGGGAGGGAGATACAGGCGCGCCATCCCGTCTTCGGCCGCGAGTGGCTGTTGTGGCTGGCGGTCAGCATCTTGGGCCATCAGGTTGTCGCGCCCGTCAAAACTCCTCGACCTGTCTCTCGCGATCCTGCTGCTCTCCAGCTCCCCGTGGATCAACTCGTGGAACACTATCGACGCCTCGATCGCTTGTGATGAGACCTTGAACGATGGTCCTTTTCCGCTGGCGTTGGGTGAAAGATAGACGAGGACATCCCCGCTTTCAGTCCAGAGCTCGGGTACCTGTCACTCCTGTCAGCATCTGCTTGTTAAGCACACGGCTTCCCAGATTTCCAAGTACCTTCTCGTTATTCGCCAGGAACGCAGTGTTATAGTCAGCCTGGTTATCAGCTGACAGAATCCACGCCTTGCTTGGAGACATCTTCTTCAGGTCCTTGGAACCAGAGCTCGACTTTCCTGGCAGCCAGCTCCTTCGCAGCCTCCCTCGGCTGTCACCGCCGTCGTTGGACTGTTTTGACATGGGCCTGGAGTATGTGACGCCATCTGCCGGATTGGAGGTGGCTTGGGGGCCATCGCCCATGATTTCCCTATGTGTCGAAGGCTGCGCAGAGCTGCTTCTCACGCGCGGCGCCGAGTTTGAGGGCGATGGGCGCCTGGTTGACTGTAGTTTCGAGGGGCCGTCTTTCCTGCTCTCCGGAGATGACTGGTGGGCGGAGCTGCTTCGCGCGCTTCCCCGGGAATTTGGCGCAACAGGGGACACGGGCGCCGGTGGTTGGTCTTGTGGCAAAGGGTCCTTCGGAGGTAGTGGGGGCGCACTCTCGGCGGATACTGCCCGCGGTTGTTTCTGTATGACTTGCGGCATCTCGGCGCCGGAGTGAGCCTGGGTTTCAGCTCCGTTGTCAGCTGCCTCCGGGGACTCGGTACGCTCGACGCCAAAGTCAAAGTCGTAGTCGGAGACCTGTGTTACTGGGGTCTGTATGAGAAGGCCTCCAGCGCCTGGGGAGTTGTCGATAGTAGAGACTGAGTCGTGGGGGTTTGAGGACGAGTTTGGGCTGCCGTGGGAGGAGGCGGGCCTGGTTGCAAGCTCGATGGTCGAGGCGACGGGCCTCCGGGGGATGGGATCTGCTCTTAAGTGTGAAGGAGGCAGTGCGTCTGTTGCTGTTTTGGGGCGCAGGCTGGAAACGGGTTCGGTTGGTGTCGAGCCGCGGGAGCTGGGGTTCGCAAAGAAGGACGTCAGCACGTTGAGCCTCGACTTCCTCCGCTGTAGCTTCTTTGCGCCTGACTCGTCATCGCCCATTGTGTCGACGGAGCCGGTCCTCGCTACCGACGAGCCCCCGGGGACTTGACGTCCCTCTCGTTGGACGAGTTGGAGAGCAGGCTATGCACGGAGGGCAGCGAGAGCAGCGAGGGCCGGCTGCTCTTTGAGGAGCGGGACGACTTGCTCAGCGGCATGCTGGGCAGACAGGATTGTGGAGGAGAGTGCGGCGTGTCTCTTTCTCTCTCTCTCACACACTATCTCTGAAGTCTTGTTCGAGGGCAGAGTGACGCAAGCAGACAGGCCCATAGAGACGGGCAAAGGCATTGGGTAAGAACTGGACAGGAACAGAACAGAGTCAAGAACAAGAACAGGAGCAACGACACTACTAACCAGGTCTCAAGGCTGCGACGAGCTCAGGAGCCAGCAAAGGGTATAACAGGCCAAAGAGGGAGGAGGGCTGGGCGAAACGGAGAGCAAGGCCGGCGTGTATGGACCGTTGGAGGACCGTCTGCTGAGCAGTCGTTACTGTTTGCGTGTGCTGGGGGCGGGCTGAGGGCCTGTGGGCTCAGTTCGGGATTTCGTCAGAAGCTGTGACGCGTCGAGCGGGCTCGGACGGGCGGGCAGTGTGGAGCAAGGACGGTCCAAGGTGTGACGGCGACAAGCAAAGAAGCGAGGTTCCGTTGCGCTGTGATCCTGGTCGGCCAATATAGGACAGGGTTGTCGGGGTGGGGAGGTTTGATGGGGAGGGCGGATGAGAGTGTCGCTGTAGTGGATTGGGCAACTTTAACTGGGAGAGATGCGCGGTGGGTGTGTATGTACAGTCGTGTATGTACAGGTCAAAGTATCTGTGGGTATGCAGTTTATGGCAGCATGCTTGGTGTTCTTGGGGGGTTCTTGGGTGTCTTGGGTGAATCCGTAAAAAGCACCGAGGAAAACAGGCAGGTCTACGTGAGGGTGTAACGGCAGCCGGATTCTCGCTTGTTGGACAAGGAGGAAGCAGGACGGATTGGGACAGGGCCAGCAAGACAAGGCAAGGGGGGCGGGGGGAAAGAAGGCGTCCAAGTTGTGACAATTGACGGAGAGTGAAGGGAAAACAAGGGACCACCAGTACGGGGCCAGAGAACAGTCCGAAGGCGATACTGTGCAGGAATACGAAAGTGGCAGGCTTGGGGCGAGGCGCAGGAGACCGAGAAGAGCGAGGCGAGGCTAGGCGAGTCGATGTGAGGTGAGGCGTTGTTGGATTTTGTCTGGCTTGTAGGATGTTTATTACTCAAGGGGATGGGGGTTTTCTGGCAGGTTTTTGGGACCCGGAGGTTGCAGCTAACAAGTTCACCAGCAAAACTTTGAAGATGTCATGTCATGCCCCAACGGGACTGGTACGGCCTGCAAGTGCATGCAAGTGCCGTGAATAGATGAAGAGCAGCCATGCGGTAGAGTAGCAAGCTGCGAAGCGGTGGCGTCTGGCGGCTGTTGGGAGGCCTTGTCGGGTCTGGTGGCATCCCGTATTAGTAGGTCGCCTGGCCTGGTCGCCCGCCGGCTGGGCGTGCGTGGGTGGTCAAGGTGGTGCGGTGCATGCGAGCATGCAGAGCCAAGCAATGCGATGATGGCCTCCCGGAAGCCCGCAGCTGACAAGGGGCCACTTGACCTGGTGGGCTGGCGGGCCATTGCTGCGTGTGCCCTTTCTGCATTATGACGGTTGGTCCATTACGAGGTGTTTGTTTCTCCTTCTCTGCTAGTCGGCCTCAGTACGGAGTACTTCGTAGTGCTGCTGTTAGTAGTCCAGCCGTCGATTGATTCTGGTGCCGCCCGTTTGGAAATTGACTTTGCACTGCCGGCTGCCCGGAGTCGACAAGAATTAGGATTCCCGATTCCGTCATCTTGCCATAAATCCAGGATCCTACGTGTCTGCGCTCCTGGTGCTGAGACCACCAATTGGCTGGGGCTGGCGCCATGACCTGCATGTTACTGCGTAACGAAACGGACTGCTTGTGGGGCATTTATGCTGCCCGTACCTGTTTATTAGTCTGCCTGTGCCCAAGCCCGATTCTGGATGGCTGGGTCGACGGCCTGGCTTGGGCCTCGTTTCCAGCTCCAAAGTGCCGGGTCTGGTGCCGGTGGCCGTGCGGTTACCGTCCCACGGGACTCAACGTCGTACTAACCTTGGAAAGTGTTAACAGTTCTGAGCCGAACGTCGACTGGCCCGTCTTCTGGAACGCTTCAGAACGCCCGAACGCACGGAAAAGGGGTGCACCTCACTGCCTTGCCGTCAGGTTCCCAGCAGCCAGACTCGGCCAACTGTCACAGGGCCATTCATCACTTGAGCGCTCTTGTCGTCCATGGAGGGACAAAAGGTAAGAAATGACCTCGGCCACTTTCCAGAGGCCACCATCGGGGTCGGGTCTGATCTTTGAATGCCGACAAAGGCCAATCACGAAAACACCATCATCTATTTTGGGTACAGTCGTCGGCATAGTTGTGCAGCCCTTGTGCGAGTACAAGCGTTTTCTTCCGCGTGTTGGTTGTGGGGCCCGTAATTGCTCGGGCCTTGCATGTTTCTGTCTCTGGCTGTGTGTACTGTTGTCAACAGATGCGTGTGCGGTCCTGCCCCCCTCCCTTCCGAGTGGTATTGCCTCCTTGGCCTTCTAGACCTCACAAGCTCAGGGTCCCTGGGTGCATTGGCTTGCTGCATGGGATGGACATCGATATGTACATACCAAGTAGGGTTACTACTGTGATAATTAGTGGGATGCAGCAGCGCGGGCAGCATCCCCAGTGGGCACGACTCAGGGCTATGCGGCCCCTAATGAAGGCTGCCCCGGATCGCCTATCGAAAATCCATCAAGCCATCGCAGATCATCCCGCCCTCCCGCCTACCCAGGCCTACCAGCCCGCCGCCACGATATCACCTCTTGGCGTGGACTCTGCCTACCCCTTCAGCCCCTTGTGCTGGGCCTGGACTGTGCACTCACTCCTTCTCTTGCTGCTCTGCTCTGCTCTGCTCGGCTCTGCTCGGCTCTGCTCTCAGCTTGTTGCTGAGCTGTGGCCTTGAGGCACAGCCGGCACGGCTCGCCCGGGTCCGGGTCCGGGTCCCATCGGCAACACCTCAGAAGAGGAAAAAAGCTCAGTCGCTTCCATGGCATCGTCCCGAACTCGTGCGCAATCCAGCCATTGCAACTTAATTAAGCTGCGCCCGCGGTGGCGGCCCCCACCCGCTTCTTTTCTCTGTCGATTGCAAGCTCGCCTGTCTGGGATACCCCATCAGAACCCAGGGGCTGAGAGGTTGATCGGCACTCCATCCTGCCTCCGTTTCTGCGTCCACCGTTTCTCCCTCCCTGCAACACCGCAACGCCACGGCAGTTGTTGTCCCACAGCAACCAGGGCCATACAGGAGGATTGACCGTCGACCATCCTGCTGAAGTTGTGAGCAGCAGCCCCAATGGGCAACTGCCCAGGAGGGCCCAGCACAGATCATCCCATCAACGTAGATCTTAGCTCATTGTGGGTGGCCCGGCCGTCATGACTGGTATGGCTGAACCTTTCTTGTGGGCGTGTGCGGTTCCTGAGAGCAATCGACAACACACCCTGCTGACACTCCCAACCGTTGCATCGGAGCTTCTCTGCTACACGGTCCTGACAACATACAAGGGTCGGTGTGCACACAAGGCTGCCGGGCGTCTTGGTTGGCCTAAAGAGCCACTCGTGTTGCACGGTATCCGAGCTTCTAATTCCGCTTCTCTGCTTCTCGAGATGGGACAAGGCGTTAGCGCCCACGACTCAATTCTTCGCTGTTTCGACATGCTCTAGTCCTTCCGGCGAGGCCGTGGGCGTCGAGGGATTCAGTGGTGCCGCAAGCCTTTCAGGCTTCAGAGTTTTGAGTCAGTCCTGACAGCTTGACAGGCCGCGTTGAGGGCGAGTGCCCTGACGATCCTACAAGCCATTGCTTCCTGCCAGGAACGGTGATTGCAGGCAGTCATGCTCAGGCTGGGGACGCCCCACCACACCTCGGCATCACCAATCGTCCACCCACGACCGCCCTGTAGCACCCCATCGTACGAGCATCGAAATACAGCAGCGAGACGATCACACTCATTTGAGCAACTTTGATCAGCACGACAGTAGTACTCCGCTCGGTGCCTGTGACGTCGTGTCAACTACTTCTCGGGCCGGTCCTCATTTGAGTGTTGTGTGTGTGCTCTACACGGCCATCACTAGACTAATCAGACTACCAGTTGACAGCCGCCACATTAATTCAGCTGACGTGCATCGCAAGAGCTTCCTTCCCACGTCCGCCGCATGGACTGCACGGTGAGCTGTTGAGATGCGCACGGCGGGCTTCGGACTCGTCCCTCGCGCCTTCGGGACCGAGCTTACGCAGATCGCCCTGCGTCCTGGCTGAGATAGGGCCCACCTGCTTCCAACGGCTTCATGTGAGTCCCGGCGGCGCCAGTCGAGTGATGGAACAAAAGGGTAAAGACGCATTGCGCCTCCCAGACATACAGCTGCCGATCTGTATTGCAGCGCGCTGCAGCATGCTGCAGACTGTCAATGCAGGAGGCTCCTGCGCGAGTGCGTACACAAAAGGTGTCCACGTGTCGCGTCTTGCAATGTTCGGTGTGGAAGAGCCGCATCTTACACATGTCCTGGCGAATCAGAGGATGTGGTGCCCTGCCTTATAAGTGCCCAGCAAGTATGACTTACCATTTAACCAGCACAGCGGTGCTCTACCTGTGCCACACAATCAACTCTGTCAGGCATCTTTTTCTTGACTGACCCAGTACTCCTGATCAACTCGGGAGCCATTTTTGCCGCTGTCCGCGCGCCCAGAAACCCACCCTGGGCTCTGGTCAAAGTGACTGCTGCCTATCCCGCTCACGATGAAGCCCGCCGGGCCCAACAGGGAGGCCCAGGTCATACCTGATGAGATCCAGACTTTTATTGAGCAGTACAATGAAGACGACTTCTTCGGTCAGTACGTCCGCTTGCCGAGCGAAGAAACACCCGCCTACGTACAACCCTCCGTAGACGGCCGCGACGATGCGTCGACTTATCTAGGCTCCGAGGGCCATGCACCACCATTGACGTTCGGACAAACTCTTTCGCCCGCGAGCCATAGCAGGGCCTCGCCGTCCTCTCCTGGCCGGCCAGAAGATGGCGAGCTCCAGGCTGTAGCCAGCACATCATGGTCGGGGGGAGGCTTTGACCACGCAGATTCCGCTGACTACTTGCGTCACATCGGGGCCGGCCCACAGATCCATATACAGGAACCCATGTCACCCTCGCCGAAATGTATAGAGGACGGCACGTCTATCAACCTGTCGCCCGGGAGTTCGGCTCCTTCCGTGGCACCCTTGAGCCCGGTAGCCCTGGCCACGCCCATGAAGCGAGGAAGGAGCAACCCACTGCCCGGGGACAAACGCATCAAGGTGTCCAATATGCGCAAGATCAAAGCTTGCACGCGCTGTCATATCCGGAAACGAGAAGTAAGACAGCGGCAGTAAACCCCTTCGGCCTGGGCACTTTGCTGACAAGGTGGCAGTGTGACGATGGCATATCTTGTAAGCACTGCAGGAAGGCATATCCAAAAAACCCAGAGGTGTGTGTCCGGGAGAAATTATCGGATGCGCGCTTCCCCGACGATTATCAAATCAGTGAGTGATGACCGCATCATCTGGTCGTCCGTGATCACCGCTAGAATGTGTCTTAGCCGACATCTGGACCCGCGAGTCGACACCAGTTTCGTTGTTGCAGCAGAACTGGCAGTTGTGTGGGCCTCCATACCGGGTCTTCGTGGCAATGAACCAGTCGAACGATTCGCCCAGACTGGCCCTGGCGCTCCAGCCGTACCTTGTTAACGCAAGGCCTTTCGCGTCGGCCCCAGTCTACTACACGCTTCCTGCATACGCTGGACTCGGCAGTTATTCGATGCCCAGGGTGCAGCCGGCATCGATTGCGGGAGGAGGGACCCGTCTTGCGCCTGGACAAGAAAGCCTGCCTCGTGACCTGCTCATTTGGGCAGAGAGGCAGCTGTTGAGAGAATTGCACGACAAGAACACGCCAGACTTCGAAGCCGCTATACTCTCCTTTCTCCTAGCATGCAGGGACAGTCCCCTGGATCTGTACGGGACATCTTCCGGTTCTGGGAAGAAGAAGCTGCCTGCTTACGTTGACCCGAAGAATCTCGTTCGCAAACTCTGTGAGATGCGGTGCTGGTACTTGATCTGGCAGACATCGACCCTGTACACATACGCACATGGAACGTCGCGCAACGCAGCTGGCTACCCCAGCGGTCACTCACAACTCCCACCGACGGTGATTTTGGAACTCAAAAAGGTAGCCAACGAGGCGCTGATTGCTTGCGAGAAGGATATCCTGCTGCAGCTGGACGAACTGCCCCCCGGTGTCGCCCGGATCATGGAGCTGCCTCTATGGGCTTGTATCTGGCAGCTGATTCTCATCTACCGTCAACTGGCCGCCGGGTACTCGAAAATCGCCCGCAGTCAGCTGTTGAACTCAGTCAACAGCGGGAGCACCAGTGAGTGACAGCCTCATTTACGCGTCATGCGATGTCTCCCGCAGGGGGCATTGCTGACTGGACTTTTACTGACCGTTTCTCAGGTTTCAACGAGGTGTCTGCATTGCCGGTCGTGGAGCATCTATACCGGCTGCTGGTCATCAAATATGATGCTCACTTCGGTTCGGCGTCGCCTGTCTTCCCTAAGAGTGGCCACCCTCCGACGACTGAGCTGCTAGAAGGCGATGAGCGTCTCAGGCGGGAGTGGGATAATGTCTTATTACGTCAGAAAGAGTTCTGTGAGCACCCGAACTTCCTGTCATTGGGGCCTCCTACCGAGACTCAGATCATCTCCACAATGCGTGGGTGTAAAAGCATGGCTGATCTTTATTTCTTAGACCGAACTATTCCAGGCGGTGTTGATTCTGATGCATACTTGAAGACTCTTGTCGTCGATGTCGAAGCTACGCTTGAGAACCGGTCTCGAAGAAGGCCGAAGTGACGAGGGTTGTCTGCTGCGGTGGCATGTCAACAACATGACATTCACACCGATCATCTTACTGAGCAGAGCCAGTCTATCATACACTTCCTCATCCCACGCCACGCAACCGGACCAAAGGTCAAACGAGCTGTTCTCTTCCAACCACACCATCGAGGATGTCATGGCCACATCCCGTAGTACATACTCACCGCCTTGTCCGAATCCCCAAACAGTTTTGAATACCGGTCCTGCCACATCATCATGCCTGGCTTTCCAGAATCCGTGCTCGGAACCTCCAGGAACCCCCCGTAGTCGGCGCCGGCGCCGCTGCTCCCGCCGCCATACGCGTTGCCCCTCCGCAGGGCCAGGTTCCACGCAAAGCTGCTCTCGACGATGCCAAGCACGAACCCGGCGCGCAGCATGATCTCGTAGTCGACCAGCGCCCTCTGGTCCCAGGTTAAGCGGTTGTTGAGCGCGGCGACCTCGCCCGGTGCCAGGACGTCCCGCTTGGTGACGACGGTGGCGCCCAGCGCGTCCGCCTTGGCCTTGAAGCGCCGCACTTCCGCGTCCTCGCCAAGCAGGCCCGTCGCCAGGTACACCACCCTGCCGGGGACCTCGGATGCGCCGAGATAGTCGAGGAAGTACGCCACCTGCGCGTCGTAACCCGGGAACACGGGCCGGGGGTCTAGGTCGACCGGAATCCGGTCACCGTCCCGGGGCGGGTCCAAGGCGACGTCCTTCTCGATGCGCAGGTGGGCGCCCACGAAGCGCGGGCCCTTGTCCTGCCCCTGGTTGTGCTCAATCCCCCGGCGCGGGTCGAGCTGCAGGCCGAAGCGGCGCGAGAGCTCCCACAGCCCGGAGGAAGCCAGCAGTCTGACGTCGTCGCGCACGCGCAGAAGGCGGCCGAAGTCGCGGCGGAAGGCCTCGCCGTCGTGGTGGGCGGGCCAGGCGAAGACGGTCTCCTGCAGTTCGACGCGCACGGGGTAGTGGCGCTTCTCGAGAGGCAGCTCGCGCTCGTAGAACTCGGCGAACCGCCCGGTTATGTTCTGCGCGTTGGCGATGACGGTCGTCTGCGTATCGTTGAGAACGGCCACCTCTTCCGTCAGCACGTTCATGCTCACCGGCAGCGGCTTGAGCAGGCTCGGCTTGTCGTAGAGGTCGTCCAGGGACTTGTAGACCCGCATCTGCGGGCAGTGAGTCTGAAGGGAGGTGAGCAGGTGCTCGGACGAGAACATGTAGTCGACGGGCTGGCCCTTAGACTGCTGCTCGCCATGGAGGTTGGAGATGTCGGCCGGCGAGCGGCGGGTGATCCGGGGGAGGACGAGTTGCGCTGTGAAGGGGGTTGAACTGTCAGTAGTGACGACAATTATGGCGACAGGCGCAGTTTGATTAACGAGCTGGCTGCTGCATCCAGCCGACCTATAGACTGACCTCCTATCTCAATCGCGAACCGTATGCAGTGCAGGAGCCCATTCTTGACCTCGCCGATGCCCCCCGGCACGGGCGAGCACGTCAGGATGAGTGCCCTGTCGTCCGGGTGCCACTCCCTGGCCGCGCAGAGCCGCGCAAGCTCCCCGCCCTCGAACCTCCCATCGACCTGGTTGTCCAGCAGGTCCGAGACGAAGAGCTTCTTCTCATCCTTGAAGCTGCGCAGGACCTCGGCGTACCGGTCGCGGACCTGGTTCTCCTCGAGGTCCGAGAGGAAGTACAGGAGTACCAGCACCGGCGCGAGGAACTTGACGATGCGGACGAGCCGGGGCGACTCCAGCAGCCTTGGCCTGATCATCGTCTTCCGGCTGGCTGGTTGGCTTCGAGTGGTGAGTGATAGGTGATGTGCCTACAGCGGGAACAATATCTCTACGGGGAGGCAGAGGGCTTTTTCGTCAATAGGGCGGTTGTTCATTGTGACTTTGACACATCGTTCACCAAAGACCACCATCACACCAGCCCTCGAGGCTCCCTTGGAGCTTACACGGGAAGGGTTCAGCAAGACGGTGGGCATTGTCTCACACGGGCGCGCGGGCGAGGGCTCTTTTCCCCTTTGGGCAAGTCATGGCTTCAGCTGGATCGGGGATCAGATCGCCTCCTTTCCCGTGCCCCTTCTTTACCCGGTGGAACCAATTTCTTCATCCTAGATACGGTGCATCAAGCGTCGCCACCACGGCGTGAAGAAGCTTCCGCGGGCGTAGGAGTGGGACTGGCGGAGGTGGCAGGATTAAGCTCCCGGCGCCGACACCTTGGAGAGTTTGAGGGCGGGTCTCGATGGGGGGATGGGTTTGTGTCGTGCAGTAGAGAGAGTGTGTGTGTGCGCACATGTACGTCGCATGAGGATCTCAGTGCATGCCTGAGCTGTGCGGTTCCTTTCCCAATTCCTGTGTTGTGCTACGCTGCCCTCCGCTGTCGGCACATGCTGTGTCTCCAACGACGAACTCCGTTGACCAAATTTCTGCTGCCACAGTCCACGTTGTGCCCAAGGCACGCGTAAAATTAACAGAGTTCAAGCAGACCGACCTACATTGTGGCCGGACATCTGGCCCTGCGGGCTGCTGCTGAGGAGACCCCAAGACCCAGCTCGAACCCGGTCGCCATATTTCCACACCTGCCCCTGCGCAAGTCTGTGCGACACTAGCTGTACACGACAGCATGCAGCACAGGGCACCGTTTCTGGTCGTATCTCCTTTGGACTGGGGGAGGTGAGCGGGGTTCAGTTCATCTCGTCCTGGCCGTGGAAGCGGTCTTCTCGGCCGAACCGGGAGTGAGACGGCGACATCAGAAGCCCGGAGTGCATTTGATTTCGGAGTCCAAATTGCAGCTTTGAACTATCCACCAGGCGGCAACGCCCAACGCGGAGCTCCATGTGACATCCGTGCTACCGGGCGGTCCTCGACAGCGGCAGAGAAGCCGGGTGCCCATTGCCATGGAACTGTAGGTCTCCCTGGCTGACAGACAGCCAACAGCCCAGGCCCAGGCCCGTGGGATGACGGACGGAGCACGGGTGGGACCATCCGCAGATCGCGAAGCTGCTCGACTCTTCCCCATGTGCCGAAGGACCCTGGACGGGGGGGGGGCGCCAGCAACGCAGGTTGGTAGGCTGTCCTTGACGCTTGACAAGGTCCTCAAACTCAATCTCGACCGGTCTCTGTCCCACTGATCCCCTCTCCTATTGACAAGGGAGTAGCACGCATAGTTACCTTATTACTGCGGTGCTTGTTCAATGGTACGCGGGGCCGGGTGAGGTTCGTGCCGCGTTCGCCTCTCTTTGCATTACGCGCCCCGGGGAATTCGGTTTCAGGATTTATAGAAACAATATTCGTTTCGAGCTACTAGCCAAGTAGGGCCCCAGATATCAATATCAGAGGCGGTGTATTGCTAGAAACACACACTACAAAGCTCATCCGGATCGCCTGGGCATTGGGCCTCATCTCGCATGCGCTCCGTGATGGGCGGCCGGGGTGCAGGCTAGGGATACTTCAGACGACAGCTTGTGGGTACACACAAGGATGCACGTCGACAAGGTGTGAGGGGTGCGGCCCTAGAAACAATCATGCAGATGCGTGCGCGTATGTGTGTGTGTGTGGCGAGGTGTGAGTAGGTAGCTTAGTCTACCTGGTTTGACACCAGAGGTCTCTCTGACAGCGACAGGCTTATCCACCGCGTGTCTGTTCTCGATCTCGATGGTTTGTTTGGATTTGACTTCCGGGAAGAGAGATGGGCACAGGTCGTCATAGGTGCGGAGTATTGTTGGCATGACAGACCACCGCAGATGCTGGAATACGGTGTTCCTGGTGTCAAATGCCATCTGGCATATTCCTTTGCATTGGAACCTGTGCAATCAGGCGCGGTGCTCGGCTCCCGGGTAGTGTAAGTGCTGCAATACGTGACATGGCAGCCTGCATTGCATGTCATGTGCGCCTGCGCCTGTGGGAACACCGTTTTCTTTGCTCGTGTGAACTTGCTCTCTGAGAGGGTGTGTGTGTGTGTGTGTGTGAGGGTAGGCGCAGAGGGAGAGATACCATGGTTGAGGACGAGAGGGGTTTGGTGTGATATCTCATGCAGCTGGTCGGCGCATCCTGCCTCGCGGGAGGGGTGCAGTGGCTGGCGGCACACGAGGGGAGGCACATGAGAAGCCCGGGGCCCAATGGATGCAGCCTGCTTAGCCCGTAAGACCAGAGTCCTGGAACACCGAGTTGAGGAGCCGGAGGCATCACGGACGACGGCGCTGCGTCTTCCCCAGGAACATGTCCGTTTTTTTCTTTTCTGACACCGTCGTTGGCGAAGGATCTCCTGTCCTAAGCCTGAAATGATGCTATTTGTATTTTAAGAAGTCCGCGCCGTCGCATGTTGATACAAGATTAGAACACCTGTTGGTGCGCCAGACTAGGCTACTTTCTAATTGGAAGGCACAACACAGCCGAGCTCGCCTAGTTGAGGATTACGATGGGGTCGATGGGGTCGATGGAGTCGATGGAGACGCTGGAGGATCGAGATAGTAGAGGGTCGGCCGCATGGCAAAAAGGCGGGCCCAACCGACTAACGGACATGGGGTTTGGAAATGGGAAAGAAAAGTGGGTAGGCTGCTGTGGCCAGAGCTAGATAGAGCAAGCAGTGCTTTGCCACCACCCACGTCGGGACGCGTTTTTACGCGTCTGTCTCGCGTCTTGACCAGCTCACTGCTGCCACGTCTGATTGGACGCCCCCTCCGGGCGGCCTGCGCGTGCCTGACCTGCGGCCGTTTTTCGCTTTCCATTCCGCTCGTGAGTTGCAGGAGACGTGCATCTTCCATGGTTCTTCTAGGTCTGCACCTTTTTATTTGAGACCGGGTCATTCGTTCGTTCGTTCGTTCGTTCGTTCGTTGCTTCAGCCGCTCGTTTGTTGTTGTTGGACGTCGTGCTGCCTTGCCTGTACACTACTTGTCAACGGTAAACTCCGTCTGCAGGTCCGGGTCGTGGTTCCAGGCCAGATCCACCCCCAACAGCGTCTTTTCTCAGTTTCGCATTGCTCGGTTGCTAAAATAGCATCTGCCAGAGTAACCCTGGGACCAGACCCCTGGGCATCAATCCAGCTCCAGCCTCCAGCCTCTTCTTCCTGCCAGCTCCCAGCTCCTCCCAGCTCCCGGCCTGCAAAGGGCCCCACGTCTTGCCGTACGAAACAAACCATCGCGAGCGCACGGCCCCAGCCGCCCCCTAGGCGCACAGGACAAGGCACTCGGATCTCTAACCATTACAAGAGTACAAGAACCACCTAGACTTTCTGTCTCACCCTCGCTAGCCAAGTCAAGTCAAGTCCAAAGTCCAAAGTCACCCAAGTCGGGCTCAAATCCTCGCTCTCCTCTTGTCTGTATTCCCGTACTTGGGCGAAGAACCCTCACCTGCACTACAAAGTAACCAAACTCGACTCCACCCGCCTGACCACCACCCCCCCCCCAAAGGCCCCCCCCTTCCAATTCACCAACCCACCAATCCATCTTCACATCCACCCATCATCGATCCAGGCCTGATCCCTCCACGCCCGCATCCCGTCATCCACTGCGCCTGCATTCTGCGTTCTGCATTCTCGGCCGCGCGCTGCAACTGCACCTCTGCTGCACTCGTGCCCGCCGTCTGTTCGCCTCACCTCGCCTCACCTCGCCTCAACTCGCCTCAACCTTGGATCACCTCAGAATCCAATCTTGCCTTTGCGCCTGCCTGCCTGCTGTTGATCTGGTCTTTATCTGGCATCGATCGGGCTGTTTCCTTTAAACCTTGCTGCTGCAAGACATCCACAGCGTTTGCACGGATCAGGGCATCGGCCCCCGGCCCATCTCGCTGCATCCGCACCCCGTTCGTCAATCGACCGACAAGCAGCAGCCCAGCTCCAGCCCGCGACACCTGACTGGTCTCTGTCTTTCTGTCCGTCATTCCCTCCCTCTGGCCTTCACCCACAGCTGTTATTACTGCCAGGGTTGTTGCTATACTGCCGCGCCCTCAAACGTGCCAAACAAGCATCGCATCGCATCGCATCGCATCGCATCGCATCACAGCGCGCCGCCGTCCTTTAATACATTAGACGCGTCTGCCAGGATTTGTTCGCCTCTGTATCGACCTGTCCTGCTTGCTCAGTGGCCCTCGTCTCCAGCTGCCTCCTGCTAGCTCTTCCGAACGCGCGATCGGGCTCTTAAGGCCGTCTTGCCAGAGACTTGGCCCGCGACGGCTTGCAGGCTGGAGAACTGGAAGGTTCCCCGTCGCTTACTGAAAGCCCGCCTCGCACATATCGCCATCTTGCCCAGCTGCGCAATCCAGAGCTCGACCTCCAGGGTTGGCGCACGTCTGTGCAGTCTGCAGCGTTGATCGGCTCAAAAGAGTAAGACCTCGCTCTCCCGTCACTGGTCCCCGTGTCCCATCACGCCGTCCGGGGTCGCATGCAGGCCGACGACCAGGGTTGAATAAAAGGTACGTGGGTACGAAATAGATGTGATCGCTGCACGCCTCCACTGCCTTTAGCATCCTCCCGCATCCGCTCCACGCGCCGCAGTGCCTCCATCCATCCTCATTCGGACCCGCTGTCTCCCACCCCCCATACCACCACACCAACGTCCCCCGTCCTCTTGCCTGTCAACCAGGGAACCCAGAACGTGCGTGCTGTTCCTACATATTCGTACATCCCGCTCGTCGACCATCCCGTGTTCCCACCATCACCCACCCCCCAATCTACATTCTTCCTTTTTCCCTAGGTATCTGTCCGATTTCACTCAACAGCGAACGGGCCGGCCATCGTCAACCCTCTCCGCCCGCCGGTCTGTGACGGCTCACTTACCTGCTTCACGATCTTGACAACTCAGTTTCCTTATATTTCCCTTCCTCTTTATCACGCATGATGTCTATTTCATGATATTTCATTGGACCTCGCTTCTGAGCACAATCTAACCAGACAAACCAGCCCCTTCTGCTCCAGGATACGAGACCAAAAAGCCCGTGGCGTCTTACAGAAACGGAATAACAACTGACCAGCCACCGGATTTTGGGGGTTCAACGAGATTCGATACCAACTGCCCTTTATTAGTACCACATCTGGTGGGACTTCTTTTACTTGGCGGAACCATTACCATCTCCTCGAGGGCCAAATATCACTTATCATTCGTGCGCAGGCCACTGGCAGCACTCTTGAGAGCCTTCCTCCCTTTGACCTTGACTCGGGTACACGCTTTGACGATTTCATGACCTGCCCCGCCGACTGTACTGGACTGTAAACTGAGACGTGATGAGTGGAAACATGGAGTCAGGGGGGATGCTCCTCCGCCATGGTCGATTCGGCCCGCAGAAGACCCCGGAACCATCCACAGACGCCGACAGCCAGGCACCTTCTACACCGAGACCTCGCCTCAGGTTAAAGCGGCGCCATGATCCTCAACATCTCGCCGCTCCAACACAACATTTCCTCGCCTCAGTTGCTGCTGCCGACGTCCCAATACCAAGCGTCGAGGAACCCGCAATCGCTACCTACGGATCCGATGATATGCCTTCCTGGAGTGACCTGCACTACCCGGAGGAGGGCCAAGATATCGAGGACGGTCTCCACATCCAGTATGGTCACAGCCAATCACTCTCATCACCAAAGACTCCTGCGCCAGGAGCCCCTCCCTCCCTGACGCCCTCGAGGTTCCCAAACTGGGCAATCGATTGGATGAGCAGCTCTGAGTCGAGTCCGGAACCCGAGTCCCGGCCGTCCACGGCCCGGTCGAGCACGAGCACGTCGTCCTTCAGTCAGTTGTCATCGTGCTTCTCGGACGATGATCTACACTTCAGCCCGGAGATTGGAGACTCGGAGAGGCTCATGTGTGTCGACTCAGAGGCTGGCCAGACAGACCGTGTCCAGCCCCTTAGTAGCACGAGGATAGCGAGGAAGGCCCCTTGGACGCCAGCGATGAGCCAGCACCTTTGGGCGACGTTCAATCTGTATCTCTCGGACCCACGCGTGACACCTTTCCAGATCGGCAAGAGCGGCATCCCGCCAGAAGGCGTGTCCAAGAGGGTGGCTCGCCAGGCCATCCGGAGCTGGAAGGGCTCAAAGACGGTAGCCAAGGCCATGGGCGCGTCGGAGTCGAGGAGTGGCAGCTCAACCCCGACGGCGGCCGAGTCGTCCGGTGTGTTTATGCAGTGGCCACACACGGCTGCGGCTACCCGGGCGCACCTGAGGGCCCTCTGCAAGCAGAAGGCCCGAGGACCTGACGGAGGCAAGATGCGGTTTTCTTACCTCTCACGGAGCCCGACACCCATAACCAACGCCACCGTCCGCTGGGCTCGCCGATCGACACCCGGCTCAGCGACAACTCCCTTCGAGACGCAGGAGATGGTGAAGTCTCTGGCAATGAGCACTTCTGATGCCATGACACCCCAAGGCCCACTTGCGCAGCTCACCACCGCGCCTGACTCACCGGCCCCGACGATCCCACCGAACCTGGACCACGTGCCCCAGCCGGATGTCAACCTGGAGCCTTCAATGGTTGAACGTCGGCGGCTGGGCTCACCGATCAACGCAAAGAGCTACGGCCCAAGCTCTTCGTCCTCATTGCTGGATGCATTTGGGCTTCCGGCCGACGTTGGCCAACGGCAGACCCACACCGTTGGACCTCGGCGGACCCTCCAGTCACCAGTCAGGCTCAGCCGTTCGTCGACACAAAAGAGGAAGCCGCGACAGGCTCACGAGTCCCGCAAGCGGCCCAGCCTCTCGCTCGACACGTGGCTCGACCCTCGAATGTTCGCTGACGACTCGACCAAGGCCGAGGACGTCTTCTTCGCCTCCCGGCCACGGGCACCGCTGTCCTTCGACTCGGCAGAGCTAACAGCTCGACCAGCCGTGGTGCCCATCGCCACGCCCCCGCGGTTGGGCTCGCCCTTCTCTGCCTCCGGCTCGATGAGCTTCAGCGTCCCCAACAGATTCAGCCAGCCCTCGGACCTCGACCCGGCCATGTTCGCGCGGCGCTTCTCGACCGTGCACCAGCCTCGTGGGACACACCCTACGGAGCCCGCCAGCATCAACCTGGCTTCGCGGCTCGCCTACCTAGACCAGCGCCTCAAGGACTTCAACGGTCCCACTCATCGGCAGTCTGAGTCACCCTTCTGATCCACCGGGCTTTTCAATGCTCTTCACTACTATACATTTTATTCCGCTCTTCTTTGACAATGTCATGATTTGACGCAGCCACGGAATCTTCTTTCGTACGGCGAATCGGGTCAAATCCACAGGCGAACATGGGAAACAGGGTCCTGCTCACAGCTTCTCGGCGTTCACGGTCGACCGTGGTTATAAATGCACGGATGGGCTCTTCTGATGATTCAAGGCAGCGCATGAAATTTCATGACTCCACGATACCATGGTGGAAGCACTGCCTACCACAATGCGGCTCACAACCCGAATTTCATTCTCGATGGTTTTCACTTGTTCTGGTCTTCTTTTTCTGTTTTTCTCTTGGTTTTACGGGGTGTTCTGAGTTTGTGTCATGGAATGGACTGAGATGGAAGCATGTGTGAAATGAATCTCACTTCTGGGAACCGGGCGGTAGAAACGGAGTTTGGATTCAAGTGGACGGGGGATGCCACTTACATATACGGCTGTCTATATATTCTGACGAGCCTGCGAGGCGCAAATAGCTGTCACCAGAAGGTGCTCATTCTCAAAGATCATGTCGAGCCTGCATATAAGGCGGGTCGGCGAGATCAAATCAAATATTTTGGCCAAAACATGTTTCCGGGTGCCCAGGCGAGGCGTGATTGTAGCGAGTGGGGGTCGCGGCAGTAAACTACAATTTAAGCATCTGAAGTACCGCTGTCACCTGCACAGACTCTGCAATGGCAAGCGGGAATGTCATGGGCATCCTATCCTTTTCGGAAAGATGTCAAACTCGCGTCTTTCGATCGAGGGTCTGGGGTTGCGGGAGCTCCACCCGAGAGTTGCAGGCTGACAGGGCCGGGGAGAGTTCAGGCACAAGAGCTTGCTGCCTGCCGAACAGCAACCGCAACCAGCCCGGGGGGCCGGAAGCTCCGCGACGCGAATCCCACTCACATCAGCGCGCATCAATCGCCCTGCTCGCCTGCTCTCTGTCCTCTTCATGCATCTCATTCTTTCCTCCTCCCCTCCGTAGCCTTGCGCAATACTCCCCTGCCGCGGGTTAAATGAGGAAATCATGACGACCACAGGAGCGGGCAGGATACGGCCTCGGCCGCTCTTCCTCGCCATCGCCGTCTGCATGCTGCTGTTCTGTGCCGGCGTGCACGCCTCCATTGGCGACAGGTTGCCCGAGTTCCGCCAGTGTGTCGAGGTTCGCACGACCCAGGGGAAAGACCACCCACAACCAAACAAGGAGTTCGAGACTAACGCTACGGTGCGCAGGTCTGCAAGCAAGAGAACTGCAACCCGAACAAGCCGCAGACTCCGATCCGTGAGACATCTCCCCCGTTGTTCCTGCGGCTCCATCCTGGGCGCGACCGCGGACAAGACAAGCAGGCCGGCTGACCTTCCTCACCTCTCCCACAGCTCTCCTCCACCGCCTCCTCCTCTGGGACTGCCCCCAGGAATGCGACCATGCCTGCCAACACATAACCACGATGGCGCGCGTGACGGCCGGCCAGCCCGTGGTGCAGTTCTACGGCAAGTGGCCCTTCCGGCGGTTCCTGGGCATGCAGGAGCCCTTGTCGGTGCTCTTCAGCATGGGCAACCTGTGGGCGCACGCGGACGGGCTGCGCAAGGTCCGCGCGGCCATGCCCAAGTCCTACACGCTGCGGCCCTTCTACGTGGTCCTCGCGCACGTCGGCATCGGCTGCTGGGCCCTCAGCTCCATCTTCCACACGCGCGACTTCACCGCCACCGAGCAGCTCGACTACTTCGGGGCCGGCGCCAGCGTCCTCTACGGCCTGTACTACACCGTCGTGCACCACTTCCGCCTGGACCGCCGCTCGCCGCGCCGCCGGAGCGTGCTGCGCGCCTGGACCCTGCTCTGCGGGTGCATGTACGCGGCTCATGTCGCGTACCTGAAGCTGTGGCGGTGGGATTACACCTATAACATGGCCGCCAATGTCGCCTGCGGGCTTGTGCAGAACGCCCTGTGGTCCTGGTACTCGTGGGTCAAGTACGAGCGCACCGGTCGCAGCTGGGCCACCTGGCCGGGCTTTGCCGTCGCTTGGATCATGCTCGCCATGAGTCTTGAGCTGTTCGACTTCCCACCGCTGTGGGGGAGCTTGGATGCCCACAGCCTGTGGCACCTGGGGACCATTGCGCCTACGATTGTGTGGTACAGGTGAGTTGATGTATCTCGTTTCTGTTGTGTATCTGTGCTGACCATCATGTCTCGTAGGTTCCTGATCAAGGACGCCGAGGATGATTTGGCTAGCGAAAGGCTGAAGGCCTAGGCGGTCTGGAGGCAGCGGGTGTGAAGAAGACCGAGTGTGATGGCTCCGCCCGGGGCTGTCTGGAAGGCACGAAGCAGAGGAGGTTCTGTCTGCATCTGCTAAATAAATTGAATGAGATATAGAACAAGAAATTCGATATATGCGCCCACGGAAACGGAGTGTACACAATGTCTACGTCCTCAACGCCCACGCCCTAACTCCCGCGCTCGACACTCCCACACTCCCACAATGCCAACTCCCATAGGACCGAGCACTCACTCCCAGGGCATTCACTCCCACCACACCACTCCTACAGCACCGACTCCCAAGGCCCCCACTCCCAAGACCCCCACTCCCAAAGCAAGCCTTCCCACAAACCTACTCCTACGGCACTCAGCGCATACTATAGCAAAATCTACTCCCGCAATTCTCACTTCCAGCAGAATGGTCTTGGATGTATGTGTGTGGGTTGGGCTAGGCGTGAATGATGTATTGTCGTGCCCGCCATTTTTGTTTGTGTGGGTTTCTGATCTCTCCAACCATCATTTGACTGCTTCACCAGGATTTGGCTTCCACTCGCATGTGAATTTTGCCGTTTTTCCTCAGCCATCTCAAGTCCGCTAGTCCCAATTGCCGGAAGACAACTCAGAGGATTCTCATCAGGGCAGGAGTTGTCTATAAAGAGCAATTTGATTCATTGGGAGAAGTCCATGTCTACTTAAAGAAATATCGGCATATGAAGAGAAGCCTGACTGCAAAAAAGAAACCCACAAAAGTCTACCCAGCCAGTTCTCACCGAGGGCAGGCCGAGTCAAGCAGAGCTGAAGCAAAGGAGTCTATCAAAATTCGTTTGCATTGCTTCCCCCGGAGGAGCGTATCAGTAATCTGGGAAGTGCGCTGACCAAGTCACTATTGCGGTTCCCAAAACAGAGGCTATCGCGGTGCAGCTCCAGGGAACAAACCTGCGTCAACAACCAACAACCAATACCGACGCAGTCGTGCAACAGCTCTCCCTCCCCCTCCCTTCACGATACATGAACCAATCTCGGCGAAGCACACTGTAACAGCCAAGATGCCCCTGCAAACCGATCACGCCGCGCATGGCGTGCAAGACAGCGGAAGAGGCGCCTCGAGACGCACCGCGGAGGACAAGCAAGATTACATTGATATGATCAAGCAGAGAATCGCGGAGGACATTGGACCAGTGATCGAAGAGTCAATTCAGAGGAGCATCGATGTGCACGCGTCCACGCGTGGCTTAGCAAACCACGAGTCACACACGGTACCCCAACAGGCAGTCGAGAACTTTCGCTCCCTGATTCCACGACCTACATTTGACGACCTGTGGACAGAGCCAGACGAAGAAATCCTCACCCAAGAGTCAGAGAAAGATGCAGAATTCCATAAGCGCTGTACTTACCAAGACTACATGAGCGAGACATGGAAGACTGCCTACAAGTTCATGGGATGTCTTGCGACAGACATAATCGGGCCGAAGAGCTACCTCATGTTCTAAGATCATCACGGAGCACCCAGAACCAGGTTTGGGCGAGTCGTTTCTGTCGGAAACTGTCGAGCCTCATCGTCCAGCCCATGTTTGCAGCAAATCCTCAGAAGCTAGCACTCGCAATTCAGTGGTCAGTGATATGCCGCACAGGAGATCGCCGCAACTGGCGCCTGAGCGGATACGACGAGGATGATGACTTCCTCAGAATCCTGGGGGATGTCATCGAGCAATCTCAAGATGGCACAGAGAGCCCACAAACGCTGCGGCTCATGGCCCTGAGGCTCTTCAAGAGGAGGTGCCCTTCACGTGGAGGCGATGACCCTCTCTGGTGCCAGTTCCTCCAGTGCATCGAGGAGCATGCACCAGAGAGCACTCATGTCGTGGAACAGGATAAGGACACGCAAAACTTCTGTGATTTCGACTTCTACCGCGTCAACACAACCGATCTCGCCAATTTGCTGGATGCCATACGCGGAATCCGGGTGTGTGGCTTCCCCATGTTTCACGACCCAGCTACAGTGGCAATGACTGTTCTCTACGCAAGAGACCCTGCCGAGCTCCCACTCAAAGCCCTAATCGTTGAAGCAACCAAGGCCGTCCTACTCTCACACAGACGAGACGTGAAGCGTGCGCAGAAGATGGGCATGTTGGACGTCCGTGGCTCTTCGATTTCTCCTGCTTCACGTCCAGCTCAACATGGCGTGGATGAAGAGCAGGACTTGGGCCTTCCTTTGGATTCTGCGCTCAACCAACCCGCTGGGTACCTTGAGGCAGTTTCCGAGGCCGCTATTTCCCGGGAGAATCCTGTGGTGCACGCTGAGGGCGCCGAGAATAGTTCCGGGCAGGTTGAGTCCCCAGAGATGAACCAGATCGCCCAAGGACCTGTGAGGAAGACACCCAGTGGAGACATTCAGAACACAGACGAGAATGAACTGCCTGGGCAATTCAGACGCGCGTCAGGGCCACTCACAACAGCAATTCCGGGCGCTCCACCACTGCATGAGCCGGAAACGGGCGCTAATGCCAAGGACGACCAAGACAGCGGGCAGGCTGCTCAACAAGGGTACATCACTGCGCGTGACCGGCAGCGGATGGAGATGGCACAGAATGAGAATCATCGGTATTACCCAATTTATACCCCAGAGCGTTTTGCAGTCAACGTCCGCGGCGGTAGAACTCATCACCGGGGTGGAGGAGGACGCCAGGGCCGAGATCAACGTCAAGACCACGATGAACACTCCGTTCAAGATGCACGGCAAGCCCCAGAGGCGCCGCCGAATGATCCAGACGCAGGACAGCCAGCCACGAGTGTTGGACAGCAAATTCTGGGCAAGAGGCGACGCGAGAGTGAGAGTGAGAGTGTTGAATCAGCGGAGGAATTTAGGATGCCCTACTTCATTCCCGATGAGGTTATATTCGACAGGAACATCAACGGCGTTATTACTGGGATGAGACCCCGTGATCCCCTGGCAGACGGGTCCAACATGGTGGTGGAAAACTACCCAAGAAATGGTACTCACCAGTTCAAGGTGAATTACAGAACCGACCGAGGCAAAGAAGTGCTTCGCCGGCTTTCGGAGCAAGCAGATGTGTTTCCTCCGTCGGGTGTCGTCGACTGCATGTTGGCACCGTATGAGGAGCACGATCTCGCAAGATGAGCGCGTCTGCGCCGTGTGCATAGGCAAGCAGGCCCAACTAATGCCATGTCTCGTACGTGCTGGTGCGGAATCAGTATCATGCTGTGATGGGCCTCGAAATATGATCCCGAAACAGGGCCAACGAAGCGCTTAAGAGCGAACTGAACAAATTAGGGCCGAGGCGGAATTCGGCTAAGAACGTGCACTCTAAGTCGACATGAACTGTTGTAGCAAGAGCGAGTGCACTCGGAAGGAGAAGAGGCGACGGAAAAAAGGGAATTCTCCATACTAGCTAGAGCCCCCAGATGAAATAGATTGTCTCGATATTGTAATGGTGGCAGATTTACTCTCATTACAGTAACCTGAACAACATGCGCTGACATCAGGACTTTGAGGATGGTTTGGTGACTGACCATCGATGCGTGACGCATTCACAAATTCCTCATGAAGGTATGCATATTGAATTCAAATTCTCCACAGCCTTCCAACATTTTCTTCTGTCCCACCAGGACAATCATCGTCGTTCCAGCGTAGAAGATGGTCTCAAAAGAACGCATGTGGTCTATGAACGGCTTCGAGAATTAGCATCTGCCAATGAACTCCAGAAGACCTATATCTTCAAGCTTTTAGTATTCGGGGCCTCATTTTAAGATGTTAATTGTGAGTTCATCTCTGTAAGTACGTGCGAGGGAAAGCAAGAAAATGATGGTGTCCTGAGAATGGTGTCAATTGTGTCTTCGGCAGAAAACGGCTACTTGCGAGGCTTCAAGCTTCGTCAGAAATGGGTGATTCTCGGCGCTGACTAAGCAAAAACCGTGGTTTCCGACATTAACCTTTCTGGTTATTGTGGAAATATCCAGACAGGTGGCTATGGCTTGGGCATGATGGAGAAGAATATTTGCGAGATTTCTTCTGGAGCTCGTTACAAATTACACTAGAGAATTGTACCAGTAACCAGTAGATGGGAAAAGGATACGTCTATATAATTCGCGCCATATTTAGCTATAGCTATTCAGAGAATATCACCAGGCCCAATTCACAGGCCTAAGCCAATTCATACCACGTGTATTATTTACAGACTTAGGACTATTCGGGCCTAGATATCAACTGTACTAGTAGGTGTTGTGAGAATAGGTAGACTACGAATGAATCATGTAAGACATTGTGTTTCGGAAGTGGGTATTGTGGGCGTTCGAAGATTGAATCTATATATGCATTCACGCTTGCGATGGAGACTACCAGCGCACCATCAATCCGTTCTTGCGGATGCAAATATGCGATGCAAAAGTTCGCCACCCTTCCCAGTTCTATAAAGCAGCTACGAGCTGGCTCAGAAGGTGAGGATTCTCGTCAACCCTGTCAAACGCCTCTGAAAAGAGGCAGCAAAACGCGCTCGCATCAGGGCAATGTGTACCCACCATCTATGATAAGGTTGGCACCTGCTGCCTCGTCAGTAACCGCCGCAGAAACTCATAGGAGATTTGTGACTAACCTGTCATGTAGCTGCTAGCATCAGACGCCAGGTACACATAAGAGCCTTTTAGTTCCTCGGGCAGAGCCATGCGGCGCGCAGGAACCATGCTCAGCCACGTATCCACGATCACCTGAGGAGCGCCCTCGAGAATATCCGTCTGAATGAACCCCTGCCCCTTTTGTGTCAGCTTCCGGCTCTCACTCTGCTGGTCAAGCTGCCAGACGTCCACTCACAGGCGATATGCAGTTGACTCTCGCAAAGTCCGCCCACTCCACGGCCAGAGACTTGGCCAGGTGGACCTGCGCGGCCTTGCTGGCGTTGTAGGCGGCCTGCTTCTGTGGGATGTTGACCAGGGTCGCCGACACCGAAGCGGTGAAACTAGACCGTCGTCCTCAAATCAGCCATACACAATCACATATCTGCAAGCCTGGAGGTCATCTCACATTATACTACACCGGCTCTGCGCGTTGCCCTCTCTACCGCCGTCCGCCTTCCACTGCCTCTCAAAAACCTGCGCTGCCGCCTGTGCCGCCCAGAACGTCCCATGGAAGTTGACGTCCAGCATCTCCCGGAACTTGTCCTCGGGGTAGGCGATCGCAGGGGTGTTGCTCGCCATGCCGGCGTTGGCGACGACGATGTCGAGCCTGCCGCCCGGGCTTAGCTCCTTGTCGGCGACGACCTTGTCCACGGCCGCGAAGACGTCGTCCCGGCTCTTGACGTCGCACCTGAGTGCCTTGACCACCCTCCTCGTGGCGGCGGCGATGGAGGCAGCCGTGGCGTCGGCGTCGGCGGGCTTCTGGCTCGTGTACGTGACCGCCACGTTGGCACCTGCCTCTGCGAGACCGCGGGCGGCTTCAAGTCCTATACCACGACAACCCCCCGTGATGAGGGCGACCTTGCCGGTGAGGTCGAAGTGGGAGAGGACTGTGCCCTTTGGGTTTGGGTGGCTGGCGAGAACCATTGTGCTTGCGTAGTTCTATGATCTGTGTTTAATACGGATGTGGCAGTGATATTCCCAATATGCGTCGATGTAACAATTGCACTTAGACGACTAGACACACTAAATACTTCACATAATTTTACGAGACGACAAAGTTGAGGAGGCTTATTCTCGAATAAAATGTTGGAGAAACTGGAGAACATGGCTGGTGCGGGGAGAACCCACAGTCTCAACCCCGCCGACCAGTTCATTGATGCATGTAGGTGGAGAATTGGTCGATGTGTCATTTCGTATCAGCCCTGGCAGGCTGAGTGTTATCAGGGAGGACCGAGATTCCCAGTCGTGATGGAGGTTGAACGGACCTGCGGCGGAGGACGGCGGGAGGGCAGAGTCAGAGCACTGGATTCACCGCCAAGCCGAGCGTCCTCCGCGCATTAGGGAGTCGAGCCCGCACTGGTCAAGATATAAATGTACGCATCCCCACCCGTGTGTGTGATGACCGATTCGTCAGACCAAATCTACACACTTGGCCAATACTGTTTCGCCGTCTTGCTCACGCATTTTGACCGCAGTCAAGGCTTGATACCCTCCGCCCCCTCCCCCCCTTTTTATAGGTAGCAATAACAACCAACAACTAACAGACTTCGCTAGTTTGGATCACCAAGGATTGAGGATTCGTCGGAGCTACCCATTGCCCCATATTTCAGCGTCGCATTCCATGCAACTCTTGATCGGAGTCGCAATCCACAGCCGCCGCCTCCATAGTCTATGGCTCAGTTGGGACGTCTATATATGTCCACGCCACATCCGGCAATGTTGAGTTTGGGCCGCCGACTTCAGCACTCGTTACGTCCACTCTTGCCGTGATGGCGTCCGATGTGGCATTCGCCGGCATGGCAGCCCCTGAGCCGGCAACCCTTCGCCTCCCAAGCCGGACAGCTCCATCAACCGTGCCACACGACCCGTGGGTGACTTATAAGCCCATCATCGAGCATCTGTACATTGTGGAGGGGAAGCCTCTGCGGGAAGTGATGCAATTTATGGAGAGAGAGCACGGCTTCAGATCGACGTGATTCATGCCCGAAGAGCCCCTTGGTGATGGAGAGTGCTAACTGGTCCCCTCAGGGCCAAATCATATAAGCGACGGCTCAAGTCATGGGGACTGACAAAGTACATCAAACTACAGGCCGAGGTTGACGGAACAGCCGTCAAGGAGGTGATCTCGGACGGCGCCTTGGCCGTAGCCACACGCAAGTGGCACGGGTATGTGCAGCTCGCAAACGGCCAGCTCGTAGACGCTGAGAGCCTCGCGATGCACCTGAGGCGGAAGGCGAGAGCCAAGAACGCCGCGCAGTGGAAGCGCCGGTATGAGGTGCTCCCGCCCGGGGCGGCCATCCGCGCACCCGACAGGTTCCGCGTCCTCGAGGGAATATACGTCCACGTGCGGGCTTACACGATGGGGAGGTTCGAGGACACCATCACCACGCCGAAGGAGGCTGATCTCGTGCGGGGGTGGAATCCGCACTCGGGGAGGTGGCTGCAGTTCAGTGCGGCCGTGCGGGCCGCATGTGAGGAGGGCAGGATGAATGAAGCGTAAGTGCACGCGTCGCTGTTCAGGGCCTCTGTCTCTCTCGAGGCCCATGAGTGAAATTGGAGTCTGTGTCGTAGCGTAGCTTGCTGAAATGTCTCAGGATATTCTTGATGCGCCGCGCGCCCGAGGAGCTCGGGCTGCTTCTCAGACACCAGCCCTCCAACACCCTCAACAACTTCTTCCGATTCCTTGCGCAGAGCATTCGATTCATCGACTATCAGGACCCGGCTGGCTCTCAATTTTTGAAAGTTGTCAAGGCCCTCATCCAATTTGGTGTGGCCCACCTCACTCAGAACGCCGCTTCCCTCGGCCTATCTGCTACTCACCCCTTGTACCGTCTCTTTGACTGCCTCGCAAAGGTCGACGAACACGAACTGCTCCAGGCTGCATGGAAGGGCTGGAAAGCCGGATGCGATTCATGGTACGACATTATGAAGGAACCAGAAGCTTGGAGCGCCAATGTCGACTATTTGAATATTGCCAGGCTAGGTGGGTGCAGCGTCAACGAGCTGCCCGCCAACATGGGTGACATTCTCGACAAAACCGTGAAGAGATACGAGGCAGAGGGCACAAGTAATCCGAAATATCTTGCTTCGTTGTGGAACAGCGCAGTGTACACAGAACTGGTCTCTTCGGGTTCAGTAGGAGGGGTGAGCCCAGAAAGCGATCTAACAGGCACGACAGCGGATCCGCGAGGACTCGTGACGAATGCTGGAATTGTTGGTCCTGGAGCTCCCATCCACGTCAGAAATTCTTCTGATCCGCGCCGAAGCCTGGATAAGGTTATCGAATCCATGAGGCAAACCGCCCTTGTCCTGCAGGAGGAGTATGGAAAGGATAGTCCTCTCGCTCTTCGATTTGTCCGCGAGGCAGATTATGGCTTGACCGACGCAGGAGCCATGGAAGCAGCGGCCGAGATGGCGAAATTGGCGGAATAGCGCAGTAGTCCGGTGGGATCATAAGTCTGCGTGATTTGAACTGAGGGACACAGTTGTGGCGCGTCAACGGCTCTAGGACTGCACTCAGAGGTTGAGCTCTGAAGAGAAGCCGCCAGAGACTGCTTACCTTGTGAACCCTTGAGCTTCTTCATAGCGAGTCTGTTTATGATGTTTACAGCAGCAGCACAATCCGAATAAATCACATGGTTCAAGCAGCTCAGCTTTCTTGAATGACTGAACAAACCTCCGATCTGTTCAGGAGTGAGCTGGTCTTTGCCGCCAGAACCTTGATGGATTGACATGTTCTCGGCTACTAGGTGGAGCCCTCAGGCTATTACAGCCTGGGATATGGCCAGAAAACACACTACATGAACAGAGGAAGTTGTGAATGGGAATTGCCCTAAAGAGAAGGATGCGGTACAAACGGTTACGGTTCAATGAAGAGCACAAGCCAGCGGGAACTACTGCAACGACTGCAAAGGCCCCGAAGCTGTCAATTACAGAACTGTGATCTCAGCTATATGCTCTCCATGTGCTGACCCTGGCTAATTGGTCTTGTACAGCCCATCCGCCCGCTAAGGGGATGGCCATACCGGCCGATTGCGTGAGTGGGTCCGAGATCGATACGTTCGGCCGTTGTACCCGGCCGAGGCTGGCGTGCTTTCGTACCGGGAGCGAGTCTCGGAAGGTTTTAGTGGGTCTGAAGCAGCTCTTGACTGCACGTTACACCTTAGTGTTGACTGTGTCGATGGGTTGGAGGGGCCAATGACCCAGAATATGATCTAATCGTGTGGCTGTTGATAAGGCTAGACTACCGCCCAAGCCTTTCAGAGTGAGCTTTCCAACCCGATGCCGCAGCGCCGTGGGGTCACGGAGCACCGCTTTCGATCGCCTGCGGAGAGGGTTCGGATGATCGCCCGTCATCGCTGGACAGGGATGGTTCGATTCGCGGGAGGTAGTCCATCGTTCTATGCCTGCAGACGTCAGCCGGCCGATTGGGACCCGCCGGGAGGGGGTTTTTCTCGAAGGCCTTCGAACGCAGGCATAGTGCACAGGATATGACGACACCGGCTACAGACATGTGCTGACAGCTTCCGGCCGGGCCGGGAGGGCTACACCAAGAGATGGTCGGGAATGCTGAGATGGTCCCGTCGGACATGGCAAGCCAGATTCTGCAGCACACGGCTCAAGACCCTGCCCTTGTCCGACAGTCGCCAATCGGGCAGGCGGGTGGTAGGGCTGGCTGGCTAGCTAGCTGACGGAAGGTTTTTTTCTTCTTGTCTGGTTCCTGAAGCCAACCCACGCCTCTGGATCAAGGCCTGCGAGTCGCGGGGCCAGGGGTCCCTCGTGGTGTTACTGTAGCCGTCTACGTGCAGCAAGGCGCACGCTTGTGCAGGATGGCATTGCGAGATGCCCGATCTGGTCTCCCGAGAGGCGAAACGCCACGTCGCGGCGAGTGTGAAGTTTTCACGTTGCCTTTGTCCTGGGGCTTCTTCATGACTCGGATGCTGTGGTCGAGGGAAGGGGGATGAAGAGAGTCGAGGACTGTCTGGCTGGCTTCCTGCTCCAGGAGCAGAGGAGAGAAAGGACAAGAATTGGGTGGGATGCAGAGATGGCGACAGCCTCGGGGGCGCGACGAAAACCGGAGACGTTAATGTGGGCTTGACGTGTATGCCTGCTCTTTTTTTCCCTGGAGGTAGGTGGGAGGTGGGGTGGAATGCTGGTTGCTGCACCTCACCAAGCAATGCTGGGCTCGCTGGGTGTGGGGGTTCCTCTGCTGTGACTGTGACAGTGTGCTTCCCCAAAGGCGGGAACAGGACCCCTCCACACCTGACCTGACGCCCCCTTCCCACCCCCGACCCCCGACCCCCGTCTGCCCCCAGCTTGTCTTGTCAGCCGGTAGGGGCCTGAAGTGACTGGAGACTGGGACTGGGGACTGGGACGGCGACTGGGACTGCGACTGACTTGGGCGCTTGGCCTTGGGCTGTCGGGCCCTGCTGAGTAAAGAGCAAAACGGAGCACCGAGCCCGTAGCGCCCACTCACAGACCTGCCGTAAAACATCGTGAGTTTTGGTCCGCGACCAACTTTTACCAACGTGTCACCCTCGCCCCCCAATTCTCCCTCTCACCCGTGCCTCGCATCCTTCACTGCTGCTCCTCCACACAAGGCCACGGCGCCACCTCCAGGCCTCCCCCTTTCCGCCATCGCTCCCTGATGACCATGGACGACAATTCCTCTCCCGGCGGCGACATGAGTGTTTCAGACGCCGGCTTCAACTCCAGCGACCTGAACCTTGGCGCCGCCTTCGGAGATCTCGACACCCCACTGGGCTTCGCCGACCAGGCTTGCAAGGAGTGCCGCCGCCGCAAGTCAAAGTGCAACAAGGCCATACCGACATGCAACCTCTGCGTCAAGTACCGGAGGCACTGTCTGTATGAGAAGCACTCGCGCACTCCCTTAACTAGAAAGTGGGTCTTCCGTCCTCCCTTCCGTACGTCAGTCAGTTGGAGAAACGACCGCCGCCGCCGCCAATAGCCCATTTCATCTTCTCTCTCTCCCTGTCGTCTCCCGTCCCAGCACGCCCAGTCCCGCTGCCTCTTGTCTCTGCTGCCGCTCTCAACACCGCTGACCAGCCCTGCAGACATCTCACCGAGGTCGAGGAAAGGCTCGAGAGGGCAGAGCACCTCGTGCGCCAGATGCGCGCGGTGCTGCCGCCTCATCTGCTGCCCCGGAAGAATGCATCTCCTGCTCAGGGGCCCCGGCCCTCGTCAAGTGATCCGTCTTTTGACTTCAGCAAGATTGATCAGCCCGGCTCATCTTCCCACTCTTCGGACAACGCCGAAGCGCAGGCCCACATAAAGCCCGACCCTTCCGATGATGCGCCTTTCGATGCCGAGCCTACTCCTGGCTCAACTGCGACGCCCGCTCCGCCCGCCGTCGATGTGAAGCCCTCGGGCGACCACGGGCCCCAGAGGGAGCCCGGCCGCCTCGCGCCTCACCGTGTGCCTCAGAGGGGCATGTCCACCATCTTGGAGAGCCCCCCGGTGACTGATGACTTCGAATGGGATGAGCAGGACAACATGGTGAACGCCGCCTTCTCCCCCGACATGAACGACCCGGACGACGCGGCTCTGGATGGTATGGCCTCGCTCACCGTGAGCGAGAAGGAGGGCGGCTATCTCGGCGTGGCTTCAGGGGCCGCTTTCATCCGCCTGCTGGAACCTAGCATGCGGAGGAGGACCATCCAGACGAGGTCGCGCCCGTCGATGACCTCGTATCCGTCCCTGACCATGCAGCCGAATCCGAACCGACAGATCGCCGATATCATGATTGATGCGTATTTCAAGCTCTTCCACCTTAACTACCCCATCATCCACGAGCCGACCTTCCGGGCCCAGTTCTCCGAGATCATTCCGCGGCCACACGGTGACCCCTGGCTCGTCCTCGCCTACGTTGTCGCGGCCATTGGGGTTTGGAGCTCCGCGAAGACGTCGGACAACCTCGACCTCACCCTTTTCGCGCAGGCCAGATCCATCCTGTCCTTCAATTTCCTGGAGCTCGGGAACTTGACGCTGGTCCAGGCGCTCACCCTCACCTCCAACTACCAACAGAAGCGGGACAGGCCGAATTCTGCATATAACTACCTGGGACTGGCCGTGAGGATGGCGATGGGGTTGGGTCTGCACAAGGAGTTCCAAGGATGGAACATCTCGCCCTTGAACATGGAAATTCGCCGTCGGGTGTGGTGGTCTCTCTGCGTCTTCGATTGTGGCGCTACTATTACCTTCAGTAGACCGCTCACGTGGCCCTTTGACGGTGTCGAGGTATCCCTGCCGAGGAACGTACATGACAGAGTATGTGTTGCTTCTGCTGTGCTACCCACGGGCCTGTTACTGACATTGACGCAAGGAACTCACCCCAAATTCACTCAACTACCCTCCCGAGTCGGACGACACTACACCGTACACTGCAGTACGGACGCAGGCAGCCTTCCATCTTGCCACCAATTTCATCTACACGAGGGTCATCGGCAAGCCTCTACCGAGTGCCGAGGAGCTCGTGGAGCTGGACAAGGAACGCATCGAGCCTTGGCTCAAGAGTGTTCCTTCTTACTTTGCCGAATCCGCCAAAGTCCCGCCCAAGTACACCTTTGCGCACGTCACCATCAGCTGGCGCTACCGCAACTTCCGAATCATCATGTACAGACCGTTTGTCATTCGAAAGGCCTTCCGAGCTCGAGATGGCCGAAACCTGGACGAGACCCCGGCGAGCCTGCACGCGTACAACACTTGCCTCGCTGATGCCAAATACTCCATCCAGTCTATCAGCAACTACTGGGTTAACTGTGAACAGGGTCGGATGGCAGCATGGTACGCCTTGTAAGTATCACGCCTCCGACTCAGTATGTACGGGCTCCAAGCTGACCATGAACCGCAGGTACTTCATATTCCAAGCAGCGCTGATCCCCTGTATATGCCTGCGCAATTTGCCCTTGTCGGACCAGGCCGCCGACTGGCGCCAGCAAATCACCACGACCCTGCAGATCATAGCCGGTCTTGCGCCCTTCAACGCCAGCGCACAGAGATGCTACGGCGTCATCGCCGAGCTATGTGGGCGGTATCTGGACCACGTGCCGCCGCCTTTCCCGCAGGCATCGCCCAGTCCCCACGCCGCCATGCCTTCCATGGGCGGTACACCCTCCAACGGTCATAACATGGCCTCTCATGCGGGAAGCAACAACAGCATTCACCACCACAACGGAAGCCGCCACATGCAGCAGCAGCAGCAACATCAGCACCAACAGCAGCAGCAGCAGCAGCAGCAGCAACAGGACCCATATCAGCAGCACATGGACGAGATGATGCTCCCAATCGACGAAAGCCCCCAAACACAGATGAACAGCGTGTATCCTATGATGTGGCCCAACGTGCCGGCATTCGAAGCGGCGGACCAGTTTATGGACGACGCGTGGATGGATTTCCTGGGAGCCGAGGGCGGGGCAACTCCGGACCGTGGCTGGTACGGACATTGAACACCATGTGAGGGTTGGGTTTATTTTCGGACTCGCTTTTGTTTCCTTCTTGGATGGATCTGCCAAGAGCTGGCTTAGCGGCGTTCTTTTGGATATAGGCGTCACGTAGATGATGCCACGGGGGATATATATTGCTTGGGTGTAGCGTTGCTTTGATATCCGATGTAAGCACTTGATGGGAAATTTAGGGTAGGATACTCTGCGTGGAGTTTGAACATATTAGATTGGGAGGTCATAGAGACTTCCAGCTGCGCACATAGAGGCATCAGCATGGAGTATTGGGGCCCGGGCCCCATTCATTTGCATTGTATCTGGGCAGGTGTAATTAAATGATTGAGATACCAACTGTCAGAAGTGGCGTTATCATCACATTGGAATATGAGTACGGCCGTGCACTGCAAATGGGCTTACGAGAATAGGCCTTCCAAGCATAGAAGACTAACTTGACGCAATTTTTGGTCCAGGCCATTTGAGCACAGACTAATCTTTTCTTTTCTCTTCTCGTCTATTCTCTGTTTCTTTTCTTCTCTCTTTTTTGATTCTTTTCTTCTCTCTTTTTTGATTCTTTTCTTTTCTTCCCTTTTGCTTTCTTCTACTTTTCTTCTCCTCTTGATCTTTTCTTTATTTCTTTCTTGCAAGTAGTTGTTGAGATCATCTCATCTTAGCGGGGGAAAGAGACTGAGGCTTTTCAAAACTACTTGCCCTTTCTGCTCACATTGCCGCAGACACCTTTACACACCCAACTGTGCTTTCCAAAGGTACCTAGGTAGTCTTTCCCATTTGGCGCCAGTAGAGTTGGAAGAAGGAGCGCAGGGCTGCAGTGCCCATTGAAGCTCTGGGCTGGGAACAAACGGGGGCGTCACTGCCGTCTGGGAGACGCGATTCGGGCCTCAAAAGGAAGTTGCAAGTCTTTTTCTAGTCGCTTCCGAGCGAACAGCAAAACCTTTAGCCCGAAGACGAGACCAGCTGCCCGCTCCTTCCTCTGCTTGCCTACTGGGCCAAAAACAATAGCAAAAACAGCCCCAACAAGATAACGCGAATGTGTCATCTTCTCCTAACTCCTGAGGTCCTGATCATGACCAGTCATCCACATTGACATTCACGTCGTCATCCACAACCACAATGTCCCCAACCATCCAAAACCCCGGCCTCGCACAACCGCTTCCGAGTTAGATTCTCGTCGTCGCGCTCTCCGGAATCATTCTAAGTGTCTTGACCCTTCTCGCCATCTTGTGTACCGGCTGCTTCGGCGCATTCAGCTGGGCCAACGAGTGGCCCATTGTCCGGACGCTGCCAAAGCGAGCCAAGGCTCGCATCTACCCCTCCCAGCCAACTGACCCTGAGTAAGTAAGTTGGAACGTAGACAACAGACATAATTTTCTGCCCCTGTCCCACACCACCCTTTCTTATACTAACTAGCCATCACAATATCAAGAGGGCCGCCATAGCACAGGCATCCGCCCATCTTGAGGAGGACAAGGACGAGGACGAGGACGAGGACGGGCACGAGGACGAGGACGGGCACAAGGAGCAGTCCAAGCAGAACCATCAAGTCTACATCAATATCAGCCACCAAGACGATATTCACACCCACATCAATCCACAATTATTCCCAGCTAGGTAGTCGAAATCGAGCTCGTCTTAATCACCATCAGTGCCTCATATTGCTTAGCCATTCTGTGCACTGGCTGCTGTGGTTCTCTCCTCGGAGTCACACTCCTCTTCATCATCATCAATGTCACATCTTATTACGCCGTACATTTATTGGTTAGGCTCAGAATTACACACGCACACACACAACACCCACGCCCATCAACACTAACGCCGCCACCACCGAAGGGTAGCAAGCTCGTTGACCTAGCTGTTAATAGTCTCCAGCTTCGCGGCCCTAAGATGCTTCACCGCTCCCTGGCGGTGTCCCCCAAACCCTTCGACGCCTTTTGGCTGCTGGTACCTCCGGCGGTCTTGCTGAATTGTCCTGCAGACATCATGACTCCTCCAAATCATTCCCATGATATTTATCTTATGCGATGAGCTAAAAAAAAAAAAAAGTCAGGGGGGGGGTTGCTTTAAATCAAATATCTCTCTCTTTACTTTACCAGTATCTTCAATTCCACAGTTGTCTGTAATGCCTTCATTTCTACCCATTCCCGACTAGGCTCTCAGAATCACTCTCCTGTTCCCCATCATCACTAACATATAATACCTAGTTATCTGCTTTGCTGGTTGCTACAGCTCCCTCAATTGAAACGAGTGGCCGCTTGTGCGAGCCATGACCACCACCTGCGCCGGGATCCCGTACCCGGATGGCTTCCTGGGCGATATTATGGTTGAGGGTGTAGTACATATAATAATAATAATAATAAGTGTGAATTTTCGCACCCCTTTTTTGGTGTTTTATTTTAGGAAATCAGAGGGCAAGCTGGCACAGGCAAGGTTAGTATGCAGGTCAAATGTTTGAAACTGAGATCGTAGCTTTTGCTTTTCAGCAACACTGTCTTGTCATCTCGTCTTTCGACCATAGTTTGACAAGACTAGGCTCTTGTATTATGTACGAGTCTTAAGCGTGGGACGGCACATGTTATCAATTTCCGCCGCGGTGTCAGGGCTCAACACAGGCTGGCGACGGAACCCGGGACGCACCACAAGGTTGGAGGCGCTGTATGAGATGCTTGATAAAGTCACCACAGTCAGCGTCTTTCAGCGTCTATGTAAGAGTGGAGCACTTCGGCATGTCAGCCGGGGTTGCTCGAGGCGCGTTTGAACCAGCCCTGGATTTGGTGCAGCGGCATCTTGTTGTCTCGAGCTGTGCCACAGCTGAGCGTGAGCTGTGGTGGCGAGCTGGGCAATCAGGCAAGCAAGAGAAGAATGAAGACATGGATTCCTGATCACGGCGCAGGTTCTACGGTTACTGTGACAAGACATGCAGCTGCTTGACAAGGTCGTCGCCGAAGCCCACTGTCATACTTCTGAAGGCTAGAGAGGACCATCATCTTTCCGTGTCACTACGTATTGTGGGTGTTTCAAAATGCCGATGCAGTGCAAAGAATTGTCCACAGATACGAAGCTCGCGAGGCACTGGATGATGTTAGAAGAGGAATGACGACAAGCTGGGGAGATGGTGTTAGCAGTCGAACGGTTTGGTGGGACCAATCGGCTGTCGGTAGGCTGACAAAGGAGGGACTCTCGACGCCAAGGTTGCCCCGATGGAAGAATCATGGAATGGGGCTATGGTTGCATCCAGGGGCGGGATGAGATCATGGTCAAGGCTTGGTTATACTACCCGAGGGTGGCTTGGGGTTCTTGTCGACCATGTTGGAAGTTGGATTGGCTTCACCTGCTCGAGCTTGCGGGAGTGGCAGGCTGGCGGGCTGGAAAAGGAATGACAACGAGTGGCCTGCCCTGTTACGGAGGTGGAGACGGCGCCGATCGCGCGTGTGCCGTCAGCCGGTCCGCTGGGCGCCAGAAAAGCACTCCACCTGCCCACCACTTCGACGGCAGCCAACCAGGCCAATGCACCTGCCAAGGAAGCAAGGCACCGTGTGACGGTCTGCCCGTTTGCCCGACCCCCCGTCCAGCCTGTCCGTCTCTTCCGTCTGATGCAGGCCAACCACGGACCCCAGGGAGTAAGCTGTAGACTGGAGGAGTTCCAGGAATAAGGGAGACACATGCATCGAGGGACCAAGGAGAAAGGAACAGGCGACATGCAGCACAGTCAGGCACCTAACTGCACCTGCACCTGCACCTGCACCTGCACCTGCACCTGCATCCGCATCTCACCTGAACCAACACCATCCAGAAGGATCAAATTCGAAAACCTCGACTCTCTCAGCTGAGCCCCCGGGTTTCTATTCCCATACTGCCGTCTGCATTGCTGCGGCGCAGCATCACCCGCGATCCCATCCACCTGCCCACCCACAATATCTCTCATCCTCGAGCCATCATCAGTCAGTCATATAGCGAGCCAGCCAGCCAGCTAGCCAGTCAGTCAGTCAGCCAGCCGCCCAGTCAATCAAATAACCAGAGTCCACTCTTCAACCCTGCGGAAGATCTGCATAAAAGTGCCTAGGCTCATCTCACCCTCTTGGTCCCCCAGCCCAGCCATCCTGCGCCATCCCAGTCCGTCCCGTCCCATCTCATCTCCTCTGCACGGGGCTCTTATTCACAGTAATTCCGTGCGCCCAACCTCTTACCCAAGACCTGCCCGGGTCTAGGTCTCAGTTGCCATCATAGTTTAATCTGCCCCGACGAAACAAAAAGTCCAACCCCGTCGCCCTCGGACTCGATCGGCTCGGAATCTCCCCGACTTGGGAACCTGACCTAAAACCAAGGCCTGGACTAGAACTACACACAACCTCCTCACCCTCCTGCGACACCTCGAGCCGTGCTTCTCTCCAGTCCAGTTGCTTGCATCGCACTCGTCCTCGGTCGCTGTCCCAACCGCCTCGCCCAGACTTCGCGACGTCATTTTCAACCCGGCTCCCTCTGCAGTCCAAGCACGCACCCTCCAAAATGCCCATCCGCAACCCCTTCACCCGCCGCCCTCAGGCCGACGAGGGTTTGCGCCCGCCCTTGAGCATCGACCCGCCGCTCAAGACGCCCCCGGGCTTTGAGCGCGTCGACACCGTCGGCTCCAAGGCCTCCTCCGCCGCGTTGAGCATCAGCAGCCGCCGCTCCAACGACACCGGCGAGTACAAGATGTCGGGTATGTGCGAAACACCGCGTCGCATCAACAGTCATGCCATGCCATCCATGCGTTGTCATGCATCACTCGGCCCCTCCACCCTGCTATCGACAATGCCTCTCAATTAAGCGATATTCTCGTTCTTGACACCTCAATTGCTGACAATCCCGGGAATCCGCAGTGGTCAATGACAGCGGCATCTATTTGCCTCCCTCGCCCACCGAAGACAAGCCTTCATGGCCCCGCCGCTACATGTCGCGCAACTCGACCGACACCAGGAGCGAAGTCGGCGAAATAGAGCCTTTCGGCATCTCACGGGAGTCATTCGACTCGTACCGACGGTCCTTTGTATGTCGCACCAACAAGTCTCCCTTGCCTAGCTTGATCCGTGACCCGAGTCCTGTAACTGACTTGCTGCCCATGTACAGGATGTGTCCGCCCGTTCTCCTGTCCCCGTCAATGACCCTTTCCCGACCCGACGGTCCATGGACTCGGCGCGCTACCCGCGCACGCGCATGCCCCGCCAGCGCCTCTTTGAGCGCGAACCGCCCACGTCCGAAGAAGGCGAGGGCTTCGAGGAGGTGGGACTGAACGACGACTACAAGACTCAGCCGCAACAGGCGCCGCCGGCCCAGCCACCCAAGAAGCGAGGCTTCTTTGCCAAGTTCTCGGACCACAACAACCAGGAGAACCCTCAATCGCCGGTGGCGTCCCCCTCTCCGACCACGTCCAGGTTCTCCATCCTGCCGGGCCGGAAGCGAGGCCAGAGTGGGCAGGGTGCCGAGCTAGGCCAAGTAGACAGGCCGAGGTCTCCCACCCGAGATCGCGAGATGACAGACGTTCAGCCGGTAGAGGCCTAGTTCACTGCTATGGGAACGGCTGTTGGGACGACTATTGCGACGACCAGCCAGCTGGTCGCTAATACGACGCTAGAAGCTTTAACGGGGAACGACATCAACGCTTGATTTGGATACCGGCAACAATGTCTATATGTTGGTTGCTCGAGAAATGAGACCGGATCGGAGAATTCCAGCCGCAATCGTGCTGCAAGGGCTTATAGATCCTTTAGCATCGCTTGTTGCGGCCCTTTTGTTAGACCTAGGCCCAGGTGGGCGGCCACCGGATATGGGACACTCGCTAAGAGAAGGTACCTGGGAAACGGAGTTTGGGGCGTGGTCCTTCTCAAAAGAGAGCCAGGCATGAATTATACTACACAGAGGAGGCATGCATCGTCATCAGTCGCTCTCATACCTAATGAAAGGATAATTGGAGAAGAAAATCTAAACCAACCAGCAGGTTCGGCTCTCGCAACAAGTATAGCCGGCTGCAGCGACGTTGAGCCTTTTCTGCTGCCCATGTGGTTGAGTGAGCCAGGCGAACCAAGAATGGTGCAAGCGCATGACCATGCGCCGTGGGCAGATGCGGCCCCTGATTTCTGAGTTGATATTAATGACATGTCAGATTTCATCTGCTCTGTCTTTGTGATGCCCGCTCCGCCAGGCGCCTCCGATACCACGATCGCCTCGTGCCAACTCCTTTGCGCCCAGCACGGCCATCAACCCGCCCCGCTATCGGCGCGGGACGGATCGTTCATGACGCCATGTAGTAATGACTCAATTGAACCAAGCGGTTTACGTGATTTTCACAAGTCCCTCTGTGGCTTTAATCGGGAGTGGAACAAATCACCCAATAATACCCGCGACCATTAGTCCTTGATCTCGCTCCGACGACTCGCTCTCCACGGCTGACGCGGTGCTCAGTTGCCACCAACCCATCTCATCAACCCAGCGCAGCTCAGTTACTCGGCCATGGCCCAGCCCGGAACCAACGGCAGCCACCCGGGCGGACTGCCGGTAGACGAGTCGGGCCCGGCCTCCACAACTCTTGCGGCCGCGCCCGAAAACAACACCGAGGGGCCTGGGGCGCTCGCCGCCCGGTTCGGCGACCACAAGCTGGGGCTCTCGTCGTTGTCGGTGCACGCGGACGACTACATCAACAACCACCGGGCGGTGGCCCCTCCCCTGCACCTGAGCACGACGTTCCGGTACAACGACGACCCGGACCGCCTGCGGGCGTGGGACAACACGGACGACAACGCCCCCTACGACAGCCACATCTACAGCCGCGACAGCGCGCCCAACACGACGCGCCTCGAGGCCGTCCTCTCGGCGCTGCTCGGCGGGCCCGCCGTCACGTACTCGTCCGGGCTGGCGGCGTTCCACGCCCTGCTCGTGTTCCTCAACCCGCGGCGCATCGCCATAGGTGGCGGGTACCACGGCTGCCACGGCGTCATCGACCTCGTCGCCAAGCTCACGGGCCTGCAGAAGGTGGAGCTCGAGGACCCGGAGGCGCTGGCGACGCTGCAGCCGGGGGACGTCATCCACGTCGAGACGCCGCTCAACCCCACGGGCGAGGCGCGCAACCTCGACTTCTACTCCCGCCGGGCCCGCGAGCTCGGCTGCTACCTGACGGTCGACGCCACCTTCGCGCCCCCGCCGCTGCTGCGGCCGTTCGATCATGGTGTTGACATTGTCATGCACTCTGGTACAAAGTACTTTGGCGGCCACAGCGACCTGCTCTGCGGCGTGCTGGCGGTGAGCCCGGCGCGCAAGGAGCAAGGGAACGCATGGAGGAGAGGCTTGCTGGGCGAGAGGCTGTTCCTGGGGAGCGTCATGGGCAGCATGGAGGGGTGGCTCGGGGTGCGCAGTCTGCGAACGCTGGAGCTGCGCGTCGAGAGGCAGAGCGCGAGCGCGTCGAGGCTGGTGGCGTGGCTGGACGGTGAGGTGCGCGGGGGCGGCGGCAGCAGCCCCGTGGCGAGGACGGTAGAGAAGCTGCAGCACGCCAGCCTGCAGCCCGAGGCGGCGCAGGAGGGCTCGTGGCTGCGGAGGCAGATGCCCCGCGGGTGGGGCCCGGTGTTCAGCATCGTCATGCGCGAGGCGGACCACGCGAGGCGGTTGCCCAGCAAGCTGCACCTGTTCCACCACGCCACGAGCCTCGGCGGTGTCGAGAGTTTGATCGAGTGGCGGGCCGTCACGGACAAGAACATCGCCAAGACGGTGCTGCGGGTCAGCGTTGGTGTTGAGAGCTGGGAGGACCTCAGAGAGGATCTGCTGCAGGGTTTCAAGGCGCTCCTGGACGAGGGAAGTTCGACGAAGTAGATGTCGTACCGAGCGGCCAAGTTTGAGTTGATTAGGTGCTCTGTGTGTGGGCCCAAATGCATGTGAGAGAGTGGTCTCGTATGCATGGTTGGAGTTCATGCTGGTCGAGCAGAACTCCTGTCAGGTTGGAGCGGCCGAATGGTCTCTGCCGGCACGTCGCGGTGAGGCTGTTGTCTTCGTATCAAGTCCTCATGCGGATGGGAAGCTTTCTTCAGTTGCCACTGTATCGTGTTGGAAGCAGAAGCATTTCAAGGCATCTACAACAATCACAAATCGAACAAACTAGTCATGGCCGCTCGCAAAGTTTTCAATGCAGACAACTCCTTTTGACCGATCTATTGCACCTTCTGGAGTCTACACTAAAACAAAAACCATATATTCTTTTACTTTTCGTCTCCCGCCAGCCCTTGCACCACAGTTATCGAGGTGCCCTTATCGTTAGTTCAACCCGCTCACCATCTCCGTCCCAAAATCATCTCAACCAACTTATCCTTCTCGGCACTGCTCTGGACCAGGTCCCAGAAAGCCCCCGTTCCATCCTCAGTTTCATCTTCCCCGGCCTGACTGTCGCCGTTCTGCTTTCCTGTCCCATTGCCCTCGCCAGACTTCTTGTGCTCGTCTCTCTTCATTCCGTGTTCGAGCAGCTCCTTCGGGGACCCCATCTCCGCCATGCGGCCCTTCTCCAGGACCAGGATCTTGTCAAAGTCGGCAACGGTGCTCAGGCGATGAGCAATCACCAACACGGTACAGCCGGCGGCGGCGAAGGCGTCCCGAAGGCTAGACTGGATCGCAGCATCTGTGGCTCGGTCGACAGCCGAGGTGGCTTCGTCCATGATCACAATCTTGGGACTGGCGAGGAGTGCGCGCGCCAGGCACACAAGCTGGCGCTGCCCCTGGGATAGGTTGCCTCCTCCGGTGCTGATATCCATGGCCAGATTGTTGAAGATGTCAGTACTTTCAGAAGTTTCCGTTTCTGTGGTGGCCACCACCTCTGTGGATGGCACCGCGTCGGGGTCCACGGCGGTATGCATGACTGGAGACTCGTTGGTTAGGGGTTCCGGAATGGTCTCTGTGGTTGAGACGACCGTCTCCTCGTGGGTAGACACCACGGGATACTGAGATGGTCTCTCGGTATTGACTGGCTGGGGCTTGGCGAGGTGGACGCTCTGAAGCGTCGTCTGTAGCTCGTAGTCTTCCTTAGTGTCCTCCATGTCAAGGTTGGACCTCAACGACCCAGAAAAAAGGAACGGGTCTTGAGGGATGATGGCGAGCCTGCTGCGCAGCTGCTCAAGCTTCAGATCTGCGATGTCAATGCCGTCGATAACCACAGACCCCTCGCGAGGCTTCAGCAGACGGAAGAATACAGAAGCCAAGGTCGACTTCCCGGCTCCTGTTCTCCCAACAATACCAATTCGTTCACCTGGCTTCACCACAAAGTTAAGGTTCTTCAAGACAGGGGGGAGGCTGTCCTTGTAGGCGACGGACAGCTTTTCAACCTCTATTCTGCCCTCGGCTGGCCATGCAGCGGGTGCGTCCTTTCCATCCTCTGGCTCAGTTTCGATCTCGGAGTATTCAATGACACGCTCAGCTGCGTTGAAGCTCAGTTCCAGGGATGTCATGCTCGAGAGCAACGCAGTCAATCTCCACGAGTATCTAAGCGCAAAGGTAAGACTGAATCCGGCGAGCGCGGCATCGACATGACCAGAGACTGCAACAATGGCGACGACAGTGACAAAGATGGTGCCAAGCATGGACAGGCGGAACGACATCCACCGCCCAGACAAGCTCAACGCCCAGCTTGCCTTGTTGGAGTTGTCTATGAGATTGAACCTGTGCACGTATCAGCATGTACGCCCCAAGACATTGCAACGGTGAGAGGACTGTGACTCACATCCGATCCATATAGAAGTTGGTCCGGTGGAAAGCACGAATGGTTGAGAGACCTGACAGGACCGACCCAAACTGGTCGTAGATTGGGGAGTGAGAGATGGAATTGAGCCTCTTCACTTCACGGGCAACGTTGATGTACTTGCTCGCAACCCGGGCGTAGACGAACATGAGGGCAACGCCTGCGAGGATCACCCAAAGAGACACAGACAAGCTCGCTGCGATAGTAACGACGAGCGAGAAGCTGCTGTGCAAGAAGTTGGCCAAATCCCCGGGCAGACGTCTGTCAACCATGAAGGCGTCGGACGTGAATCGGTTCAAGATCCTGCCAGCTGGGACGGTGTCGACCCAGCGGAGCGGAGCTCGGAGGATGGCGTGCGTCATCCTCTCAAATAAGACCCGAGAAGTTCGAAGCCCTATAGCCGTCATCGTGAGACTCCGGGCGACCTGCGGATAGATGATTAGTGGTGGTGAACTGAAGTGGGCCTTGCTGGAGGATGCGGCAAAGGCGATGTGCCATCGAATGAAGTCCGCCTCAGAACATAGGAACCAGAATGGGAACCGAAATACTAACCTGAAGCACGACCATCAACACATAGAACAGCACACTCATGCCGATCCAGAACCAGACAGAATGGCCCTCCATAGATGCTGCGTGTATCCTGTGTGGCACCACCTCGGAATACAACATGCCCTTCTGGGGGTCCTGCAGGAAGATCCTCGAGCTGTCGTAGCGGTTGAAAGTAGCCGAGAAGTTGGTCGTCTCCTCGGTGGACGACCCATCGGTGAGTTTCTTGAAACTCCAGACACGAGCGATACTCGCCAGGCCACCGGATACGACAAAGAAGGCGACGAAGAGCCAGAGGATCGGGGCTCTACTGGCGCGGAGATAGGTCATGTATACCTTCCATTTGACGCGGCCCGTCTCGCGCTTTTCCTCGTCTTCCTTGCTCGATTTCTTCTTGTTACCATTGGCCTGTTCTGTCCCAACAATGGTTGTTTCCTCGGAGGAGATCTGGCTCTCTTGCGCGTCTATCATGGTCTGGGTCTCGCTTACGTCGTGGATCGAAGAGCGCTTAGAGCCGCTCGAGGGCGCAACATTAGTGTCAGTAGGCGTGATAGGCTCGGCGTTCTCGACTCGGCCCTCCTGAAGCCGGACGAGATAGCTGGCTTTCGGCATACACAGCTCGGCGTGGTGCGTGGCCAGGATCCTGGTTCTCCCTTCTGCGAGCTCTCCCGTCAACGCGAGGTCCACTATGCACCGTCCAACGTGAGCATCAACTGCAGAAAGTACATCGTCCAAGATCATGATGCCCGCGCGAGAATACAAAGCTCTAGCCAGCGCAACGCGCCATCTCTGGCCACCACTGAGCGTCACACCCTTTGGGCCGACCTCTGTCTCATCGCCATCGACCAGTAGCTCGACGTCTTTCTCCAAAGAACATGCGCGCAGAACATCTTGATATCGCGCGTCGATGAAGGGAAGGCCGAAAACAATGTTCTCTCGGACAGTTCCGGTCTCGATCCAAGGAGTCTGCGAGACAAAGGCAGTCAGGGACGGGATGAGCCACTCCTCTTGAGGTATCGGCTTTGCCTCGTCCAGTGCTTCCTCGGCAGGTGGCGTCGGGGTCTTGACAGTCCCGGAAATGAGTTTGACTTCGCCAAGTATGGCAGCCAAAAGGAGAGACTTCCCTGATCCCGTCTTTCCGGCTATGATGCTGAACTTTCCTTCGGGAAAGCTGAGGGACACGTCTCGAAGCATAGAGCGTTCTTCTGTTTGCTCGGGGGCCCCATCAGGATCCTCCTTCTTCGGCCATGCGACAGTTGCGTTGTCAAAAACAATAGTCTCCCCCGAAACAGCAACAGGGGCCTTGTCGGGCTGCGAGAAGTACTTCTCGAGCCTGACACAAGAAGTCCAGGCCTCCATCATGTACACTTGGAGAATGGGAAGTAGCGCCGTTGCTTCGTCGAGCTGATCAAACAGCCCGAGCGAGGCGAAGATGACCGAGGCTTTGATATGACCGCCTTGTTCCCAAGCATACACACTCTGTGACACGCACGCAAGGAGAAGCGGGCCGAGATTCATGATGAGCATGACACCGCACATGAACAGTGATGCTTTCCAGTACTGTGCCAGCTCCTCATTCCTGGACTTGATGATCTTGCCTTCCCAGTGCTGTTCGAGTGCCGAGTACTTGATCTGCCGCATGCCTTGGAGAGCCTCAGTCAGGAGATGGGCCTTGCCGTCCCGGTATCTCATGAGACCGAACTGGATTTTGGCGTATTTCTTCGACATCCACGTGTTCAAAGGGATAATTAACGCAGCAGATCCAAGCCCAGCAACGACCGCTTTCCAGCCGAGAATGGTGACAAGGAAGCCACCAGCCAGAACGAGCTTGACCACAGCCAGAGGTAGGTAGTAGTTGAAGCTGCAGAACATGGTGACACGGCCCGAGTCGAGTTTCATGTGATTGATCACAGATTGGCGAACCTCGTCCTTCTTCTCCTTCCCTTGCCCCTTTGGCCCTGCATCTCCCTTGTCACTCTTGTCCTTCGGTTCAGCTTTTTGATCGTCCTGGTCCTGGGCCCGAGGAGGCGGCATGGCCGTCTCGTGCTCCTTCATTGCCTTATCGAACACCAAAGTCTGCAGTACAGCTCCCAGAGGGATGACCAGCCGACTGTTCGTCCACCAGCTCAAAAGGCTACCGACAATGTTGTCGAGGGAGAGACTAAGGCACAGAGCGAGCGCCCAAGCCAGAGTGTCCGCAATACTTGAATCAGGCGTGCTGGGTTGCTCCAGCCGGCCCAGGAGGTTATACATCATGTAGTTGGGAATCAGAGAAAGAACGGCAGAGATGAAGACCAAGCACCACTGCTGAGCGAGCTCAACCCAGTGGAACTTGAGCAGTCTCCACCAAAGCCTCCCGCTGCCATCACGACCGATGAACGTCTCGTGCAGATTGCGCGAGCGAGTGAGGTAGTCAAGCTTCGGAAGATCTTCCATCTCCAGCTGGCGCTCTTTGGAGATGTCGAAAACAAAGCTGTTCCATGAGAACGAGATCTTAGATAGAAGTGAGACGGTGTGTTGCTGGTCAACTAGAGCTCCCTTGAAGTACACGTCCGGCCTGCGAGGGAACAATCCAAAAGCGAAAAAGGCAGCAACGGCGGAACTCGCCTGTAGAAGCCAGCATACGCCTTGAACGAGCCGCGAGGAGTCATGAGACGCCCTGAGGACGTATCCAAACTTGCTTCGATAGATCAGAGAAGCGAGGATCAACACCGAGCAGACGAGAGCAAAGTTGGCCAAGCGATATTTAGCTTTGTAATCACCTCTGCGTGGAAGAAAGCAGGATTGGAAGAAGATGAACCCCTGTATTTGCATCAGCAGGCGTGAAGAGGTGCCGGGCTCAAGGCTCGGGAGTACTCACCCAAGCAACTACATCCGACCATCTGCTCAAGAATCCTGCCAACCCAGACGATGAGCCCGCATGATGGTACAAGACACCTGCCACGACCGAGGCTGCCAAACCAAGAGCCGAGCTCAGCCAGGCACCAACGCGAGGCAGGAGGTCCGAGTACTCGTGGGTGGACTTCCCGGTAGCCTCTCCATCGCGATCCTCGTAGAAACCGGAAATGGCCGTGTAGCCGTTAGCTCTGAACGATCTTGCCTTTGCAAAGAAATGAACAACGGCCGGGATGGACAGAAGCGCAACCAGCAGGGCTTCGCCACCGGCAGCCGCAGCCTTCAGGTCGTCATGATGCGTCATCTGGTAGCGAGAGCCTCCGGGCGGCCCGGTTGTGCTCTAAGCAACTGTGATTACAACAACGCCGTGGGTCGTGTAGACGTCTCGACGCAAGGGCTTGATGAAGTGAGGTGGGAATAGTCTTTGATGGAGCAAGTGGACGGAATGGGACGGTTGCAGCACGTGGAGGACGGACAATAAATGACCAGAGTCGACACGGCGCGCGACGAACTACAGCAAGAAAAGCCAGATCAAGAACAGCACGGCCAGTAGATAGGAACACCGGTCCGCCCCATGTGTGTGACGGAAGGTGATGCGAGGCTTGGGACGGATATGCAGGAATCAAAAGTGATAGACAGCCTTGGGAGAGGCGAAGGAATGTGCCCGGAATGCAGATGGCGACCCAAAAACGATGCTTGGTAAGACGTTTCGGCCGGTCAAGACAATTTCCATTGGGGACGAGAGCCGCACGGCACCGAGTCGGCACGCCCCACTTGGCTGCCTTGTGGGCCCCTGCCAAGTTCAAGGTTGACATGGTGTAACCCAGGCGGGACTAGCCTTGGTTTTCCCCGTCCAACCCGAGCTCGCCGAGTTTGTGCTGTGCCCATTCCAGGAACCGTGACCTCGTCTTCCCCGGGCAGCCCCACCTGTCAGTCTCAGTCCCTCAACAAAGAATTTAATACGGAGTACACGAGGAACCTTACAGGTCAACAAGTTTGCCGGCAAATGTTTTTGATTCATTAGGCTCATTTTTACTTCGTCGCGTCTCATTTGTCACGCGGCACGGCCGAGACAACGCATCGTGAAACATGCATTTTCCACCCGGCGAGAACCTCTCTGGCTGGCCATCAAGGTCCTCAAGCCTAAAACCTAAAAGTCCACAAAATTTATAGTATACGTTCCACTAAGTTATTATTTTAATATAACGTAGTTTACCAGTCAGTGGCGCACTTTTGTAATATATACTAACTTTAGACAGCCACAGCACCCACCGCACCCACCCAGGACTAAATAATCAATTATATTTAGCATAAATTAGTACGAAATATTCCTAATTATCTATTTCTAATTATTTAATTAATTTAGAGTGGTTGGCGAGGCTGCAGTGCTAGTCCAAAGTCGTCGACTTTTAGTAGGGTGTTATGAACCAACAGGCGTGGCACCAGGGGGACCCATCCGGGTGACCCCGGCAGGCCGAAAACGGATACTACGATGTCAGGATATTCGCACTCGGGTGCGGAGTCGCAAGGACCACAGATGACTCAGCATAATCACGTGATGGATATGTTGGATATGAGTTATCCAAGGATATCCACCCTTGCTTGGATATGTTGGATATTAGTTATCCAACATATCCAACTGAAGAGTCGGAATATATAAGAACATGGTCATCACCACAGTAGATAGCTTTCATAGCACAGACTCTTCAGTCGTCAATCTAAGTATTCAGTCTCACAACTGGATAGCCTCACAACTAGTGATCATTACCGCTCAGGAAGAAGAATAGTGTCTTCGTATTACTGTAATGTCCCGAACCCAGCCGGCACTGGGTGGCCGGTACAGCCTATAAAGGGGGCTAGCCGGCCCACCCACGAACCGGCTGGAAGAGGGGCAAGAATCAGTCTTGCACCTACAGTACCCCTAATATCATACTCTCTTCCCAAGACCCTCAGTGACTATTGCGCCTAGCGTTGCCGCACGTTACAATTACGAACAGTCAAGTACCACCTCTACGCCGCTCTGCTAACATAAACCCTACAGGTTGCCTACTAAACCCTACAAAGGTTTGGTGTGGTCATTACATAGGGGAATCAGCTTCCTTACCAAAATGAAGCATTTCAACCATACAGAATCAACCTCAATCTATACTATCCAGACCAACTATTTGGGCGGTCCGCCGCGGATCGCTCGAAAATGTGCTATTATTTTTTCAGAATCTGAACAACTAGACTCTTCTATATCTTTCTCACATGTTATTGCATTATGGCCAGTCTCACCGCAGTTGTTACATAGTCGTTTAGTCGGTCCGCCGCGGACCGCCTCCTCACCTTTACCAGCCATTTCACTAGCTAGCCGCTTCCCATTTTGTTTTTCTTCGATTATTGCTAAAGATTTCTTAATACCAATTGCCCCTCTAAGCTATACTTAACTTTTTTTAGCCCTTCGGCGTTTAGCGAGTGCTTTGTTAACGTTTTGAAGTATTCGGATCTGCTCACTTATTATAGTAAGTAAATGTGCTATTACTTATGCACCTTTCGCTAGCCGGTAAACAGCCTCTATAATTAGTATAAGGGAGCTTCCCTAATATGTGGATATCCTGCCCTTAATAAAACTTGATTGCTGGATAGTCTGCTGAGTATTAGAGGGTGTTTGTGATTCCCATTTTGATGGTGATACAGGGAGAGATTGCACCGGAGTTTGTAGGTGAACATCTAGCTTAGAAATAACAGAATCTGGGTCCTATGGAGAATTCCATCCCCTCTGAACCCAGCTTTCATATTTTCTTCCGTAAAGACCTTATCGTGGGCTGCCTTGAACGCAATGAAGAACTTGGACTTGGTAATGTGGTTGATCGAGGCCCGGATGAACAGGTTGATCTCAGTACTATATGTACGCTTTAATGGCGAAAACAATGCAATTTCTAATGGCTGAAGTAGATGAGATGAATGCGGTAGCATACTGATGGGAATAATGTTGTTCTCCTTGCAATACTGCTCAAAATCTGCTATCACATAGCTTTCATATCCATTAAGAGCAAGCATCCGGTATTTACCTTTAGTCCGCTTAATCATATACTTATTAAAGTGCCGAATCCATTTAAAACAGTTTCGTTATCTGTCCACCCATTTAAAGTAGGCTTAATTATCCAGTCTAGTGGGAAGCCAGACTTTGTTGTCCAGTTGGCAAGGTGGTAAGCGCCCTGGACGATCACAAACGGCGGGATATACCAGCCCTTCGTATTAATACACTTAATAGCTGTTGCTCATTCCCGGTTCCCCGGCTGTACAGATTTAGCCTTTCTATATCGATTAGAACGTGTAACAACTAGGGTTGAGGTTATCTGGCCCATCATAAAGCCAGTTCGTCGAAGTTATAAAGGTCGTCATCTAGGACCCCATACTTGGCCATTATATTGTAGAGCAGCCGCAACCAGTTCCTAATAACCTCTGGATCTTTACAAAGGGCCTTCTGGTAGTCGTATGGATGATTAAACCTGGTTTTCAGGCTTGATTGTGAATCCACAAAGCGTCGAGCCCAGTGCTTGCTGACAAGCTTGCCATTTTGTGATGCTAACAAGAGGTTGGCCATATCTTCCACACTAGAAAGTTGTATTGGGAATTATCTTGCATCTTGCTCAAGTATATATCGAATGAGCGTTTGCTTTTTAATTGAGTTAAGTTTATGGTGGTTAACGCGTAATTCATTATAGTTGTGTTAGTTTGCCATCCTCCTGCGAAGTGAAGTTTCAGACACTTTAAAGATACGTGCAGCTTGACGTGTACTTCAGGGTTTTTTATTTTATTTTTGTATTAGATTTCTGAATTGCCTAACGTGCTAGAATGATTTTCTCTTCTTTTGAGTAGATTGGCATGGTGAATGTTGATTTCTAGCGCGTTAAATGTTTAAGTACGTAGAGTGATGCGAAACTAACGCGAAAAATGGAGACGCGATCTGCACCAAAAACAAGCCGGCCCACCAAAACTCTAAATCTTCAGACAAGCACTACACCCCCACTACTACTCCAAATTAATGAAATGAATTGAAAACAAGTAATAAAGACCAGGTAGCACCAACTGGTGCCAGATATAATTGATTATCTGGCCCTGGGCGGGTGCTGTGGCTGTCTAAAGTTAGTATATATTATAAAAGTGCGCCACTGACTGGTAAACTACGTTAGGTAGTATTACTAACAAAAAAACCCCTAACTAATTTATTTACTTATTATACTATTTAGAATTTTCAAATCTCAAACCCAAGTTAATTAGTTTAGTTAACTAACTGCTAAACCAATTAAACTTCTTAAACGGTTTTCAACCCTGCTTAGCCATTGACAACAACACCTCCGTTGCAGTGAATGGTCTGTCCTGCGATGCACGACGAATCCGCGCTGGCCAGGAACACTACACACGCCGCGATCTCGCTCGGCTGTCCAGGGCGCCCTATCGGGGCGGTGAACTGCTTCTGCGCCTCGTCGTTCATCGTCGCGGGGATCAGTGGCGTCCATACCGGGCCTGGCGCGACTGCGTTGACACGAATGCCCTTGCTGACGTATTGGTTGCTCAGGCCACGGGTAAAGGAGACAATCGCGCCCTTGGTCGACGTGTAGTCCAGCAGGTCTGGCCGTCCGATGTAGGCGTTGATCGAGGCGTTGTTGATAATAGTGCTGCCGTACTTCATGTGTGGCAACAGGTACTTGGAGAGGTAGAAGAAGGGGTGGATGTTGGTGTTGAATGTGTGCACCCATTGCTCCCTGGTTAGTTTGAGAGACGTCAATTTCTGAATCATTTCTGTCGTCGCCACCCCCCACCCCCCATGCAAAAGAGATATGGCGGAGGACTTACTCTGGCAGGTCTTTGATATCTTCAACCATCATCTGGTAAGCAGCATTGTTGAACAGGATGTCAATCCTGCCGTCAAAAGTCTTGACCGCATAATCAGCCAGCTTCTTGCAACTCTCTTGCTTCGAGAGATCTGCCGAGAACAGGTGGCACTTGCGGCCATGAGCCTCGACCGCCTTCTTGGTCTCCTGTGCGTCTTTCTCCTCGTCGGGAAGGTAGGCGATCAGAGAGTCGGCCCCCTCCTCGGCGAAAAGAATTGCGGTGGCCCGTCCAATTCCTGAGTCGCCTCCGGTGATCACGGCCTTCTTTCCCTTAATCTTTCCAGCTGCGAGGTAGGGGATCCTCTGGCCGTTCTCCCCGGGGAGGTAGGTTCGCTGAGGCTCTGGCTCGTTGGGCATCTCAGACTCCTTGCCAGGGAAGCTCTGCTTGGTCACAGGGATGCTGTGACCTGTGGGAAGTTGTCAGTCAGTACTCTTTTCCAACTACGCATCTGATTTTGTAAGCGTCGACTTGCCCTGCTTGAACTGGTCTGCTTGCTCCGCCATGATCGGTGCGTGCTCTTATGTATCTGATTGTGTGCTATGTCTTCTGAGCCGACGCTGTGGTTGTGGCAGGCGCTGGTTGGTCGAATTATATGGAATAAGGAAGGATTTGGCATGTTCGGTCCCTCTGCGCTCTTCATATACTGTATCACATACCGACAGAGGCAAAGCTCCTAAAGTGACCATCAATGACGACATGGGCGGTTGAGAGATCTCGACGTCATTCTTAGATACTGGTGGACCCATCTTCTTTGCTCACAGTGACGACCCGATCTCAAATGCAGGCGACTGCCGATATCAAAATGGACTACGATGCCATCGCCGTGGCCGAGAAAAAAAAAGGTCTACAACTCCGGTGTGGTGTTTTCTTGCGTAGCTCTCGCGCGCCCCGGAAGCGAGATCCGGAGTCGTCGCTGGGCCGCACCAATGTCGGAACTGCTCCTTACCTGGTCCCGGATCTCCAAACCCCCTTATTGGGTCGCAGTGATTAAAACAGCCTCATATTACCTGGCTGGCTTGACTCTTTCACACACCGGCCCGAGTCTCTTCGGGGACCAAAACGCCGCTTGAACGAACTCAAGTCCGAAGAATTTCAGTGCACAATCCATGATGGCTTCTTGGCGAGAGCCTACCTAAGTGCCCATTGAGTTGAAGCCGACCTACGGGCGTTCGAAGTCTCGTTCATCATATTGCAGCCACCATCCTTCTGCTCGTTACGAACTGCCCTGAGGACCTGTTTGTCGTTGGGTGGATCGCACCAGCACTTTCTCTTTTCTTCGCCGGTCGGAGGGTGTTTCAGCAACATCACGCCACGACAAGAACAGGTCGCAGTTGAGAGCCAGCTGATGTCCACGGTGCCGTCTCCCCATCCTTGGACCTCCCTCACCATCAAATTTCGCACAAGTAGCCCACTTTTGTGACGCGCGTATCCCATCATCGAAGGCGCTCCATTGCACGATGTGGGCTGCTTCGCATATTCGGGTCAAAACTGATCACTGCCATGGCCAATGGACATAAAAACACCCAAGGAGCTCTTAAACATCACCTTTTGGCCCGGAAAACGGAAAGATAATCTATGTTTGTCCGGGCTATAGTTCCAAGTGGGCCACCCGAGCCGCAGCTCCACCCCACGTTTCGGGCCCACCACTCTATTTTGACATCTTGCTTCTTCAACCTCTGCACGGCGGCGTGCAATCTTCCGGCGGGCGTGGTCTTGAAACCAACCCATCTATCATATATCGCGTCCCGGCCTTGGCCGACCGCGGAGACATGGCCCTCCACTCCGCCTTCGGTTCAGACTGCTCTCCTAGATTTCTCGCGCGGTAACACCGAAGGCATGGCTACCACGTCCAGCGGTCTCTGTTACTGGAATTGGTGACGGCGCGATCACTTCAACTCTCTGCGCATGACCCATCCGGCACCATTTAACGTCAAACCTTAGCTACGGGCGACGCCGTCTTGTTTCCCTTTGGACAGCTGTCACCGAGTTGGCACGCAGAGCCGTGGAGCTTATTGCAGACCACGGCGCCGTGCGTGGACATTCGCTTGGACGATCAGTACACAACTAGGCTCTTACACCCGCCCCAAACCTTCAATGAGCGCCTGCAGATTGCATACTCCAAGCGGATAGCACATCAGAGTCAGTTCAACCAGGGATGTGTGCTCGGCTGCAGCGAAGAGCCTTGGACACTTGACGCAAAATCCCGTTGCTCCTCTGTAGAAATCACTTGCAAAAAGTCCCTCTGCCCCTGGTACACTTCTGCGAGTGCCGTGTCGGTTCTACTCCAGTGGTACCAAGATAACGTTCCCTTAGGTGGTTTCAGTGAAGCTTTCGAGGCTGCCACACTAGCGTCGAGTCTATGGTGAGCTCGCGCACTTCTGTCCCGCGCCACATCGTGCGCCGCCTCTCGGAAGAATGCTGGAGAACCTGTCACCTGTCAGGACTGCAGAGGCTCCGAGGCGCGTTTCCTGACCCGATACATGAGCTGACTGGGCACCTGCATCGTTTCAGACAGTTTTGTTGATTCTTAACACCAAGATGGGAACGTCCACGTGGGGGCGAGTTCTTCCTACATCTCACGTGCATTAGCCAGAGTCTATGATGATCTTCAAACCGTTGGGCTGAGGTCCTGGGCCTAGTTCCGAACTATGGTGGTCTACACTCGTTCATCTCTGTTGACCCGGTCCCGATGCTCTGGTCTGAGCCCCCAGGTTCTGTACTTGAGGCCGCCATGGGCGTGTCTCCTGGCTTCTCTCTATCTGCTCCAGACCCTTCCCAGTTATTGGGTAGCCGGTCTCTTACACGGCTGTTGCGGCCCACGAATGGTGTGGCTATCCACCAATGGCCATGGACTCGACCCAACCCACCAGCTGCCCCAAATGTATAGCTTTGAATCTCACACATGTACAGGTACACTACCGTGCTCTGAGCCTAGTCTAGCCCAGTGGTAGTTCCGTTCATCAAACAGGTACGGGATCTCGCCGGGGATTCACAGAGGGGTAGCATTGCTTTGTAGCGCTCGATCGAACCTTGCCGCAGTGCAGGGGTCATTTCTGACTGATGACGAGCAGAGTACTCCAGCAGAGGCAGAAGCAAAGCGTGGACGCAAGTCGCCGCAAGTATCGTGCCAATGGGAGTACTGGGTCGTCTCAAGTCGCCGGTCTCCACGATCGACAAGTATGGTCCAGGTCCATCCCCGTCCGGACCTGCCCAAGTGCCATACTGGTGCAGTACCGACGAAGTGTACGTACCATCGCAGATGCCACAGGGGGACCGCACGGCTTGTCTTGACGGTCAAGGTTATTACCGATGGTGGCCTGTATATCACTCTAGCCGTCCTCCAGTCATTCTCTGCAGACGAGCCTCCCCAGACCCTCTGGCTACGATATTGGACGGACTCACGGCGGGACCACCACCTACCATGACCACGACTTGCGCAAGGCGAGGAAGATACGCAAAGTCAACATGACGAAACTACCGGAACATTATCTTGCCAAGATGGCTGTCTCCAGCAACCCTGGTGACCGCGGCACTCAACTGTTTATCGTCATGATGGTTGTGTTGGGTCTTGCGTGGATACTGGTATGGGCTTCAACGAGCAGCTTCCTTATTTGGCACTGACATACAACTGTGAAAGGTGTTACTTCGAGCATATGTTAGAGTCGTTATGATCAAGAATGTTGCGGCAGATGACTGGTGGATGCTTGCTAGTATTGTCCGTCTTCACGCCCCCCCCCCCCTTTCCGGACGAAGCACGACTGACCAGACCACAGCTCGCATACTCGGGTTACTCGATCGTGGCAATGTGGGGAATCGTGGATGGAGGAACTGGCAAGCATATCACCAACCTCACCCTGGAAGAAACCCTAGTTGGCCTCAAGGCGTGGTATATCTGCGAGGTCATCTACGCACCCGTCTCAGCCATGGTCAGGACCTCGGTGGCGCTCTTCCTTCACCGAGTTGCAACCGAGTCCATACACAAGTGGATAATATGGACCAACCTGGGCATCATCTATATCATCTCCCTTGTGTTCACCTTCATCGCCATATTTCAGTGCAACCCACCCTCCTACTTCTACGAGCAGGTCCTTGGGAAGCCGGGTGGCTGTATGGACATCAACGTCCTGCCGAATGCGGTTATCGCTCATAGCGTCATCGGCGCTGCGACTGATCTGGTCTTTGCTGCCCTTCCAGTTGCTATGCTATGGAATGTTCAGCTCAACAAGAGGACGAAGGTGGTAGTTGCCTTGTTGCTCAGCATGGGGGCCGTGTAAGACATCCTGACTCGATCGCTCCGGGACTCAAGTCACTGACACTCACGATGTGCAGCGCCGGGATTGCGCTTCTCGTTAGGATACCGTTCGTCAAGAGGCTGGCGATTACACCCGACTTCCTGTTCGAGACCGTGGACGTAGCAATCTGGTCTGTTATGGAACCCTCGCTTGGGATCATCGCCGGCTGCGTAGCAACCTTACGGCCACTTTTCAAGAGCCTGGGCTTCGGAAAGCCGACAACACAGAGATACGGCTACGGCTCGTCCCGTTACGGGCCCTCGGCAGCCTCCGACAGACGCACCTGGGGCTTTGCTCGAAACACGATGCAGAAACTCAGCGATGGGCCATTTTCCCCCAGCACGGTGGACTCATCACGCCTCGAAGCTGGGCCCGGCGCCCAGCAAGCGTCAAACAACGACGAGTCCGACCTCGATTTTGAGTTGCAGCCACAGGTACCTGCGCCGGTGCCAACGCAGTATCACGAGAAGGGTGTAGTGTCTACGAGGATTGCCAGCACCCCGTGGGAGGACTTTGGGCAGGGGAGCGGGATCAATGTACACACGTCTGTCAACATATCGTCACAGCCAAGGACACACAGCTCCCTCCCACGCCAACAGGGCTCCATGTCATCTTCGGCGACAACACTACCAATCCAGGGTCCAGCAGGGCCATGACCAAGGACATAGAGGATACAACCTGGTTGCTATTCCATTATCAGCGGTTTTGGCGATTTGCCCTTTGCTTTCCAAGTACAGCCTAATGAGGAGGACGGCCGGTCAAAGATAACACCCCAGACAATACATGTATCTACAGCGCGAGCCCTCACGGGATTGCTGAGGATCTCTAATCAATGTACACTTATTCCACCGTTCCTTAGACAAGATGCATCATATCCGTTCCTGAAAAGGCTTCGTCAGTACACCACCCAAGCCCATCACATCATGATGACGCTGGCCCGGCCTGCCACCGCCATGCAGAGTCACAGCGGACGCAACACGGCCTCTCGTGCGGGTAGCGGTGCCGATCTAGATGTGGTATGTCTAAAAGCCCACGCAGCCTCCGTGCGTGGGATCAAGACGTCGGGATTTTAACACACCAGCCGCCGTTTGCGCCATTTTCACGGGCTCGCTGCATGGCTCGGCGTCCTGTCTGTCTCTCCCAGCGCGCCGGCACCACCCTTGTGGCGCAAACCAGTCAAAGCACCGCAGACTAGGCCTGTAACCCCCCCCCCCCCGCCCAAGCCAATTCAAGAGGAGTGGCCCTTGATTGGGTTTGTCGCTCGACTATCCGGATTTGACAGTCGATGGCGCGGGACCAGGCGCGTCAACACCCGCGGGCACTGTCTTCTCCCTTACACTCCCACCTCTACGGGAAAGGTGACACCCGCGTCAGGGTGTGCCCGTAGTCTGCTCGGTATGGGTGCCCTCGGGTACTTTTGGGGGCTGCAACTGGGCCTCCGCCGACCAACTTGAAACCTCACGTCGGCGGATCACCTGCGTTGCTACGGTGGACGGAAAGCAAGGTGGCTGCGTGCATGCTTCCTGGCTGGCATTTGTGTTGCACAACCGCCCAGGGGCCACGTTTTCACATGGGTTGGCTGCACGCTGGCGTATTCCTCAGGAACAACGCAGGCGAGGGCATGTCGGTGATTCGCCTGTCGAGACTGAACCGCCATGGTAAGCCAGGTTGGATATGGTCAAGTGTGGGTTGAAGACTGGTTGGAGCGTCGACCGGCGCACATGTGGCTCTCGGTGTTGATCTCTTGTCCCTGGAGGTTGTTTGGCTGCTGAGGAATGCCGCCTCACCCTGGCAGCTTTCTGAGGCGTCCCCTGATCCTGGTCTCAGGCTGTCAATCTGAGCTTGATGAGGCAAGGCTGACCTTGCCTCGACAGGCCGCTTCTCCGTAAACTCAACCCCAAATCGAGTTTGGGAGATTGGGGTGGACAGCCTAGCAGGATAATTGGCCGCCCTCTAGATCTTCAGACGAACCTAACGCTGCGGGGGGGGGGGTATGGATACCTCTGGTGTCTTCACTAATTACAAGGAAGCGATTTGTATTCAACAAAACGCCTCTGTAGATATCTAGATACTTCAGTCTAGTTCCCGATCGGGTATCCTCTGCAGGTCGTACCGTTATTTGACGCCCAGGAGTTGTTCTGGAAAACATCCATGAGAGAGGCGCCACAGAATGGTCAACCCAAAGTGGGCACCTTTCACCATTGGACCGATGATCACAAGCCTAGATCTTGATTAGATCTTGCCCGCCAGCCCCGTTCGGAGATTTGGGCCCGAACTTGGCCAGAGCTCCTCGCTTGCAGCACGATCTGTTCCCTGCTCCTCAAGTGATGCTTTGGGGAAAGGGGCACCACATCCTCCCACTCAAGCCCCCGGGCTACAAATATGATTTTCTTGCGTGGCACGCTCTTGTGTTCCTTCAGGAGCATATCGTGTGTCATCTGAAGTTCAGCCAAATGACATCTGAGACGAGGCTGCCCAACTGGGTATTCTCAACAGCGAGGGCTCTGGCTTAACTCTCAACGGCTGTGTCAGGAGCATAGCGCCATGGCTTGAACTAGAAGGTCTTCGACTCAGACAGGCAAGACCGGAAGCCTGTGTGGCACAGCTTATCCCGGCTGCCATTCACGCTTAATAATTTTACCATACGCAGTTTGGGTAGTTCTGCACAACCGGCTTACATTTTTGCCACCGATGAAGAAAGACTATAGGGCACCAGTAGTGACGGAATTCCTAGGGCCCTTATTGCACGTCCAAGTGATACCAAGTCCTCGTTGAACAGAAAACGCTCCCGCACATTTCTTGTGACCCCAAAGCCGATGTGAAGACGATACGCGGCAGCTCCCCTCAGGTACCATCGCACGCAGGCATCAGTCATCTGCACCATGCATTTAACCGGCTTGACAGTGGGGCCTTGGCTCTCCCATGGTATTCTGCAGTCAGGGTAATAGACGACATCTGGACAGCGCTGGCTACGGAATGGGCCCTGTGCCATCGGCTCAACAACTAGTGACCCTTTGGCGTCGGATTACATCGAGGAGACCCGGTACGGCAATACGGGGATGCAGTCCTGTTGGCCCGCGCCCGAGGGAGCTACTGTATACCAGCGCTAGAAGCTATGGGCGGCAGTGACGCACTCAGTCTTGCCCAGGGCTGTCGATTCTGGGCCACGGACGGGCATGACTAGACGTCCTTGGGGCATTACTGTGGTACTTGGCACGCAACGTGATGCACAACGTCGTCGCCATCATGCACGTCCATAGCACGTCAACACCCGGTCAGTGCTCGATGCTGCGTTGTGGCGTACATCTCGGGCGCCCCCCAGCGACCCTACACCTGTGGCTAAGTCATGGAGTGTTCACCGGGGAGAGAGAGCCTTCTGTCCCCGGCCGTCACCATGTCACCCAACCCTGCACGCGGATCTGTACGTAGTCTACATGCATGGGCACAGTGGCTGCCGGTTCTCGATCTCGGATCTTACACCCGCGCGGACACATGCGTGGCAGCCCAGATCTCCAATCTCGGAGAATGGCCGATACGGAAATAGGCGAGAGGAGGGGAGGGCAGCGTGGTGATCGGCAGTTATAGCAGAGACACAATTGTTTGCTAGCAGCAACGGTCCTTGTTATTTACAACAACCTCCTCGGGCCCGGTGAACGCTCAGGCCCGCGGTCCGGGGAGCACGAGCGACAGACGGTTAATACCCTCGCCTCACGCCGGCTCCACCATTCTGTTATACAGAAGAGGCCGGCGTGGATCTTGGAAGACACTCGGCCCCCCGCAGCGTCTGTGACACCGAAGGGAGTATGGCCTTGATCGACCAGGCCGGCAGATGGTGCAAGTCATGTTGCGATGATCGCCGGCTTGATGCTGGGTAGCGTAGGAATCTGGGAGGTCTGACCATAATTCCATACTACCACAGTCTCGACGTCATGTTCTCGACGGAACAAACACCATCTCAGGCTCGATTCGTTGCGCTGGCAGTTGCAATACAGGTCATAGCATGATCGAAAACAAACCTGCTTCCTGTGCGAGCGCGACACAGAGTGTCATCCACGATCTGGGGAACAGCAGAGTGCAGCCCCGTTCTCTCCTCCTACACGGTACACGGTACACGTCCGCCGTCGCTGTACTTAACGTTCTCATCAACTATTGCCCGGATAAGAATCCCTCGTTGCTTCAAATGTAGTATCATTGAGCCGGTCGCTCTCATCGATCATGTCCGCAGGAACACACGAGCCTCGCATCTCTCGCCCTCCCTGTCCGTCAATAACTGCGCAGCTTTCCCCCCGCGGACCGAAGTCTATTCATTAGGCCGTGGTAACCGAATTCTGTCCCTCAGAAGTCTGAGTTGGCGTTGTAAATGCAGTGCGATTCACAAAGGCACCCTCGACTGTAGGCTCTGCCAGCTGAGTTGAACCATTTGCGCTGAAGCAGCCGACGGTGCCATCATTGTTGACAAGGACCCGATCTTGTTCCTTCTAGTCAGATATCGAAGAGACCCAGATGATGGCGGGAAGGAGGGTAGGATAAACTTACTCAGGGCAAGCTGGCCTGGCACCACAGTGATGCCGAGCCCGGCATTGCAGCCAGAGCAGACCAGGTACAGGTCATCCCAGCGAGGGGTGAAGAGTGCCATGACGCTGCTGACATGGGTTGAGTGGTAGCCGGTGATGTAGGTGGTGCTGTACGGCGGCTCCTCGACGTGGCTCCAGGTGACGTTGCAGTTGCTGCAGCTGTTGGAAAAGTTTCCACTGCGTCGCACCGTCAGTCAGTTCCTGGTGTTGGCCCGTGGCACGGGAAGAATGCCTTTGTGGGCGCGGTGCTGTCGACTCACAAAGGGTAAGGAATCAGTGATCCAGCGCTGTTGCCGACGCAGACGTCCAGATCGATCCTAGTAGGCAAGCGAGCCTGTCAGCCGTTTCCCAATCATCAGAAGGCGTTCATAGTGGCGCGTACGAAGTCCAGTCATAGTACCAGTTGGAATAGTCGTTGGTGTTGCAGTATATACCGAGGTTACTGCCGTTGACGGCGTAGGTACCCACATCGCAGGACTCGTTGTAAGGGACAGGAATTGCTGTAGGGATGGTGATAGTTGATCCTGCAATGTTTCCGCCGATTCCAGTAGCATCCCTCGCGGCGGGTGGAGGGAAGGCACCAGCCAAAGTGGCCAGAATGAGATAGGTGAGAATCTCCATCATGACGAGAGTCAAGGCAGTGGGTAAGTGAGACTTGGAAGGTCTGCAAAGGCTCTAGATGGCATGTGATGTGAATCAATCATGCAGTTGCGGTGCCCACGGTGGTCTGCGAATCGCGATGTGTTGAGATGTGCGCGGGGTGCCTCGTGCTGAAGGAGGTCGGCTTGGCAGGTCACGTTTGAAATGACACAGACTGCCAGTAAGATGGGAGCACTGGATTTCTGTGGAAGCGCCGGATGCTCTTTCTCAAGTAGCTCTAAGTCAAAAACTGGTCTGCCTTGTTCAAGTCCCACCACTTGAATAGGAACCCCAGATTCGCACTCACAGAAATGGAGCGTCGACCGGTACATCGCCCAGAGTCCATGCCCACCAACCACAACACCATCATTACGCTGGGAAAATGAAAGACACAAAAAAAAGGAGGCTTCTAGTACCCAAAGCCCACCAACATCCACTCCTACGGTACCCACAACAAACACCCCTCCAACAACTATACCCAATTCCTACTCCTGATAAGTGGTCTTGGCTGCGTGCTTAAGATGTGCATCTGGACAGGTGATACTCTATATTCGCCGTTGTACGAAGGATGTGAGCCATCATACGTATCGACCATTAGTTTCAAGCCACTGACGGGGTCGGCCAGATTGTTCAAACCTGGATTTCCTTGATGACACACTTGGCAAAAGCAAAGGGGCCAACAAGAGCGCGACATTGCGTGTAAATTTGCACGCTACCTCAAAACGCCAGCCTGAGGAACAGAGCTGGGACCCCATCATGGCATCGTCTGACCGTCATGTTGTTCCAAGGAAATGGATGATCCGGTAATCCACTACAAGGAAACAAAACCCTATTTCCTACAGGTAGTCACCTACCAATTTGAAAAAGGCAAGAAGGAAGAAACAAAAAGCGACTGAGACAGGTGCTCCACCACCATGGAAGAGGCGACCCATGTTGCTCCCCAAAAAGGAGACGCGCCGTCAGACGTCTCGCGCGCAGTACAGTCTCCCGTTCTTGTTACCGATAGACTCCTCTGTTCGAGCCTATGTTAGTGACCTGGAGGCTTGCCCGGAAGGTGGGATGGTGGACTTACGCAGGTTGATCACTGGAAAGTTCTTCTGCTCTCCGTTCTCGTTCTTTTTCTCACAGTAAGTAACCCACGCAGGCTGTTGGGGGATGGTCATCAGTCTGGCCAAGTGCGGTCAACACCTCGCAGACTCACCGAACTGGCCGAATTTTTCCTTTACATACCAAGTGTTCTGATAACTTGTGCAGGCCTTGATGAAGTTCCTGCGTCACAGAGACATTAGCTCATGTCACCTAGTATCCTTGCGTTGTGGAGTTCTAGGCAAATTACATCTGGGAGGGAAGTGGGCGGTCGATCATACTTGTCGTAGGGAGTCAACTCGCCGGCGTTCCATGCAAAACATGTGTCCAAGTCCAGATCGGTATTTACCCATTTGCCATCGAAGTTCATACACTCAGCGTGGAGCCTGACGGCGCGATCCAATTCCCCGTCGAGACTGCGGATGGCTAAGTTCTGGCAGGTGTTGTTGAAGAACCTGGAAGCGCAGGCTATGACGGTCAAGCCAACAGTGGCGAGTGTAGCGATGCTGAAAATCTTCATGTTGACTGAGTGGCGATGATGAGTGGTTCAGATTGGGTCGACGGCTGTCCTGATCGGTCAAGTGATGTAGTTGGAGGGGATCGTTGCCACAGACGGTTCTCCCAAGGCGAGGGAGGGCGACATATCAGCCTGGGCTCAGTGTGACTTGTTTAGTGACTCAGTATAGGATTACAAGCCCAAGAGTCAGCCAGGAAGAGCAGTGTTCGTCCATAGGCTTCCGGGTAAGCTAGTCACTCTGAAGGGAGCAGACCGTACAACAGATGAGACCAATCGTGGATTTTGTTTCACCCACGCGGCATGGGGTCGTAGCAAGTCTGGGCGATTACAATGTCATTCGTTCGTTTCCCTACAGAAATACAAGTAGGCAGTATAGACCATGCCCAAGCTTTAACGACCTGACAAACTCAAAAGCCACCAAAGACCAGCGCCTTTTTTTTGTGCCCCCCCTCAAGCCCCTCTGTTGCCATCCGCCTGACCATCCACCTTGTCCAGAATCTGTAGCTGTCCCTGATTGTCATAGGCGACCCGGCCCTCGTCAACGGCCTGGCGCATCTCGTCCCCTAGCGGCGTTTTCTCGCCCGTCTTGGGGTCCCACTCCCAGCCCTCCCTCATCCACATCCACCGCAGGCATGCTCGCAGCTCCTTGTCCTCGGGCAGGACACGCATCCACTCGGGTTGGAAGGACCCGTCGCGATCCTTGCCTTTCCAGTCCTGCGCGCGACCCAGGAGGACGTCCCGACAGAAGATGCGCCACGAGTCAAGCGCGTAGCGGCCCGTCGTCAGGTGGCCGATCTCCCAGGCCGTGCCGTGGCCCCTAGCTGTGGTCTTGGCCTGCGGGTCGTTCTCCTTGGACGAGTCGGGGCTGCCGGAGGCGACGGAGTGCTGGTCCTCGGGCCCAAAGACCTCACCCGCGCGGACGTCCTTGCCGTCGCCCTTTTGCGGGTAGTCCTTGATACCGTAGCGGACGTCTTTGGACGGGGGCCGCTCGAGCCATGTGCGCGCATACTTCTGGATCGTCTTGGTCCGTTGGTTAGACAGGCCGAGATGATGCATGATTGCCTCGATGTCAGCCGGGCCCGCCTCGGCCAGGGCCTGCGGCGTTGGGTAGCGCTCCATCAGCTGGCGGAATACGGGGATTGCGACCCTTCCGGGAGTTCTAATCAGGAAGGTGACGGCAACCAAGAGGCGGAAGGGGTCACCCGCCAGCTCCTCCTGCACGAGGCCGAATCTGTCTGCTGACAACGGGGGGATCGGAAGTGCCGACACAGCGCCTCGGGCCGGTCGGCTTGTCTTCTTAGCAGTCGGGCTCGGTGTCACCGCGGCAGTTCGTGCCTCGTCGATTTTCCTGCTGGGAGAAGCAAAGAAGTGGGATGTAGCCTGCTTCTGGGCGGGCTTCGATTTCGCTGGTGACGTGGGCGCAGTGAAGGGGTTGCGCTTGGCTGGCAGGCCTTGTGCCGCGAACTCAGCCGGTGGGTTGTAGTGCCCAGTTGTCGGACCACTCATCTCCCTTGCCGCTTGATTCTCCCGGGAAGCCTCCTGGAGCTGACCGAGAATATCGATCATCTCATCGAAGACGTCGGGAGCGACGGGAGCTGCGGGTTGGGGTGGTAAGGTCTGGAAGAAAAGGTTTGGGTCTACAGGTGGGTTGTAGAGCTCGCCAGTGGAGCCATTGAGCCCACTCTGCAGGTCCTGGCTCGAGGGGTGATCTTGTAGGTCAGAGTCTGTATCATCGCGCTTCCTCTTCCGGTCTGGTGACATTGAGCTCTGACCTACGGCATCAACATGCTGTGGGAATAGGCTCTGAGATATGGTGGCATCTAGTCCAAGTGACATTGCTCCGAATCCATCTTGACCCCTATCAAACGGTGACAGAAACTGTCTCCCATCAAAGGCGCTGCCAAGAGCAGACTGTGTCGGCATCATACCAGGAATCGACCCTGAAACATTGACCCCCATCAAATTCTGCCCCTGGTCGACAAAAAAAGATGATTTCGCGGCGGTCTTCTCATGTGACTGTTTCGCTTTCTTGGTTACTCGCTGCTGCTGCTTTCCCGCCTCCACCGCCGCGCCGTTGGCAGGGGGCAAAGACAAGTCTGCTGGCCTCACCAACTGAGCGTTAAGGCCTCCCCCCTGCTCGTTTGGGCCCTTGGCGCCGTTTGTGGCCTGTTGGAGGCTCGACTCCGCTCCCGGTGTGTTGTTGACCATGCGGCGGAAGCTTTCCTCGTTAGCGTTGAGGCCGGGTATGTAGTGATCTTTGTGGACTTTGCGAATGTGCTCCTGCATGGAGCGGTAGGCTTTCCCGTCGTAACAGCGCTTATTACAGATGGATCCATCCTGTCGCCGTATAGGACAGACGACCTCAAACCTGGCGTCGTTGGCGGAAGACGCCGCCTGCTCCGTGCTTTGCGCCTTGGCCTTGGCCTTCTTGGTGGTTTCGCCTGCCGTCTTGATGGGCTGAGGATTGCTTGCCGCCCAATCTGGCGGGGGTTTGTCCATGTGCACGATGTTGTTGTTGACTTGGGCGTCGTCGTCATGAACCAGCTGGATGCTCTGCAAGCTCGTCGTGTTGCCGTCCACCAGGCCGCCCCAAAGATGCTTGCCCGCAACGAGCTTGTCGCTCGCGTTGAGTGCAGGTGCCCCCAGAGGCCAGTACCTCTCCTTGAAGTCCGTGACGTGATCAGACTCCCTCAACATGCCCAAATACACCGTAAGGTCATCACCGTAGTGCCTTGCCAGGACCTTGTCTCTCAACGACTTTGCACACTGCACCTGCGCCTGGAAGGTCTCCCACCCAGCCGAGAGGCCGATCTTGTACAATTGCCTGAGATCATCCTCGAAAACCTTGCCAGACATGATGATGGCCATGAGAAATTCCCTCAGGTCGTCGTCAATGTTGAAACCGCAAAGGAGGTTGCGGGCCGTACTTTCGTCCATTGGTGGGGCTTCTGGGTTCTCCGGCGTCCTCCATGGTATTGAGTGCCGGCCTGTTGGTGCGTTGTCATTTTGGTTGTCGTCATCCTCCGACGTGTCATCCTCTGACGTGGGTGAAGAGAATGCGCGGTCGTGAAGGAGAGCCTTGACCTCGCCCTCGTGGGCCTTGCTGGAGGTGATGGCCGAGATGAGAAACTCCTTCTCGTTCTCGTCAATCTCAAAATAGTTGAGCAGATCTCTGGCTGCATCCGCATCGAGCGTTGTTGTTGACCGCGCGTTTGGGCGTTTGGTCGCGACTGACCCGTTGACAACTGCCTCCATCTCGAGTGACATGTAGACTCAAAACAGTCTCACATAGTGAGGCTGTGATGAATCCTGCAGTGCAAATTTCTTGATGACGCATAGAGAGCGTCACGTCTAATCAAAGCATGGAATGAAAAGTTGACTTCTGGAATTGAAGACGAGGTGGCCGTTGAGGCGTGAGCACGGACCAGAAAACACTGACATACGACTCCCTCAAAACAGTACCGAAGTACCTGGGCACGCTTGGGTCCTGAAGTCTCAGGCACCACCAACAAATTCCTGACGCTTCTAATCGGTTCGCCGTGCCTGGAGGATCTCGGTCGATGCCAAGTCGAACTTTTTGATGAGCACTTTCATAAATAGAACGGAAATGTAAGCTTTTGGATTGGACTAATGTTTGGGGCTTATTCGGGATTTCAAGTCGGGGGACAAGCGTGCATTGTACACAGTCCCACATCTCAAGGCTAAGCGTCTCCCTCACCACCACATCTGTTGAGCAGTGTTGAGGACGCAAGAAAATGGTAAAATTGAGACCTGAAAGCTTTGATATACACTCTACCAACCCCGAAAATTACTCCTGTCCCCGTCCCCGCGTCCCCTCTTTCTTTCCCTTTTTTCTTTCTACTTCGACAATGCGAGTGAGATAGGAGAAACCTGGGGAGGAAGGAGTCTAAGTTTTGATAACATTATACACATACAGCAGCCACCTTTGATGACGAGACCACCAGCCAGGCATTGGAAGGCCCGTCGTCTCACTGCTCTATCCGCATTGCTGTCTTTGTGTGTTTAATGGCGCACCTTGGACTCTGCTGGTGGGTCGTAGGTGACCTTGCGGGACTTGAGATTGGCCCACTTGTATCTCTTGACCCACACGCTGATGGCAAACAGAGCTGTCGACACAATCAGCACCTGCATACCCATCTTCTTCCGCTGGTCCATCTCGGGCTCGGCAGCCCAGTTCAGGAACTCAACCACGTCCTTGGCCATCTGTGACGTCGTCGCAGGGGTCTCATCCTCGTACTCCACCAGTCCGTCGTACAGGACACGGGCCATGGCAATACCGGTTCCGGGGAAGTAGGGGTTGAAGTTGAGGCCAGCACCGACGACGGCACCCGCTGGGGGCTCCTCGGGATAGCCGGTCAGCAGGGAGAAGATGTAGTTGCAGCCGCCGTGGCGGGCCTTGACGATTAGGGACAGATCTGGGGGCAGAGCGCCGTTGTTGGCAGCCCGGGCAGCCTCATCGTTCTTGTAGGGTGCAGGGAGGTAGTCGGAAAGCTTTCCGGGCCGCTTCTCGATCTCGCCCTCATCGTTGGGTTCGCTGTCGTACTCGTTCTCCTCGGCCATGGCCTTGGCCTCATCGACCGTGAGGACGCTGCCGACCAGAGATCGGTAGGGAATTCTGCTCAGCGAGTGGCAAGACGCGCAGACCTCTTGGTAGACCTGGAAGCCTCGTCGGAGCCTGTTTGGGTGCGTAAGTTCATATTCGGAGTGTGGAGGATTCGCGTTTGCACGTACGACTGGTGATCGAAGGTCTTGAACCACTGTTCATGCACCCAGGGGTATGGGGTAGGGTGGAGACTATGGATATGTCGTCAGCTCTGAGCTTCGTGTTTCTGAATTGCCGTCTTGGGTTGGACGGCTTGTATATGCCTCAAAGCAGGGTAGGCATCCGCAAGACGCATTGCTGTCCCCAAGCACGGGCAGGGGCGATTGATCTACTCACCCCTCTTCTGCCTGTGTTGCGGCGAAGGCATCGGAGCCGTAGAGATGGTAGTACCAAGCGACGGAGCCGAGGGCGGCAGCAGTCGAGGCTGCGGCGGCGATGTTGAGTCGTCTTCCCTCGGCGGCGTTTGCGTTGCTGGTCGTGGAGGCGGCGCGCTATGTAATCAGATAGCCCGTTAGCCCCAATCCAAAAGCGATGATTCCGTCTCGGACACGGTGTGAGATGGCCGTGGTTTCTGGGCGCCGGTGATGCGGCATCTCGCCCTACTGCTCTCGCTCGTCGTCGGCGGACAGATCGGTTCGTACCTTCGCAAAGTTCATGGCGCCATTTCGTGCCCCGGAGAAGGCGCGCGTCGAGCGCAGGCAGGACCGGGCAAACATCTTGGGCAAGGAGCTACTGCTGCTCGGCTTTCAGAGGATGCTGCGAGGAGATGAGCGGGTGAGTGGGGTTTGGAATCGAGTCCCAATGCCTGGAGATTTGAGGTCTAGCGGTCGGTAGCCGTTGGATTGAGGTCGAGAGCCAGAGCAAAACCTGGTGCCAGCCGTAACATCCCGAGGAATTTGCCAATGAAAGCTGCTCGATTACAACCCCCAACCGTGCACGGGCCACCCGGGCAGCAGATAGCAGACACGACTACTGCAAGAGCTGGGCGACACTCCTAGCACCAAAACGCTGAATCGACCATCCCACGCGCCTCTATGACGGTCACATTCACAAAACGCAAAAATGCGACACACCAAGACCACGTTCAGCTTGTCGAATAAGTTGTGTATGACTTGGAGGGAGGTCTGGCTGTCAGTGCACTCAATGATGAATCAGATATGCCCCTATTTTCTACGATTATTTGTATGCCTGTCTACCCCAGCTGGAACTGACCAGCCAACACTTTTTGGTAAGAATAAACGCCTTCGGACAACACCTTTTCTCTCTTCTTCCTTCTCTCCCTCTTCTTGTTCCTTCCAGCCCAGTTTCACAAGTCTGCATGCTTGCTGTAATCATCTCCTTGGCGGCTCAGTTTGGCCGCGGCCGAAGAGGAAGACGTACACCCTATGCACCGTTCTCCTTCGCCTTGGTCTCGTCCAGGACAGCTCGCCTCTTCTTGACGCCGTCAGCCAGCAGTGCGAGAACGGATTCGGTGTCCTGCCAGCCGATGCATGCGTCGGTGATGCTGACGCCGTACTGAAGGCCCGACTTGCCCTCCTTGGGCACCTTTTGGGATCCTGCGCATCTGGTCAGCTCTGGAGGTCCCTGCCACCCGTTTGCAACAACAGTAGGACTTACCCTCGTTGATGTTGCTCTCAATCATCACACCCATGATGCCAGTCTCGCCCTTTGCGAGCTGTTCGGCCAGGACGGCAGCGACCTTCGGTTGGTTCTTGTGGTCCTTCTGCGAGTTGCCATGGCTGCAGTCCACCATCATCCGCTCACGCACACCGGCCTTCTGCAGGGCTGCCTTGGCCTCCTTGATGCTCTTCTCGTCGTAGTTTGTGCCCTTCGTGCCTCCTCTTAGGATCACAAAGCAGTCGTCGTTGCCGACTGTGCCCACAATGGCAGCCACGCCGGGCTTGGTGACAGACAGGAACTGATGGGGGTGCCTGACAGCGCCGATCGCGTCGATCGCAACGCCCAGGGACCCATCGGTGCCGTTCTTGAAGCCTACGGGGAAACTAAGACCACTTGCCAGCTCACGGTGCAGTTGGGACTCAGTTGTCCTCGCACCCACGGCACCGAGGGACAGCACATCAGCCACGAACTGTGGGGAGATGGTATCCAACATCTCGCTCGCGAGGGGCATGCCCTTCGAGGTGAGGTCCACGAAGAGCTGCCTCGACAGGCGCAGGCCCTTGTTGATATTGAAGCTGTTGTCGATGTCCGGGTCGTTAATGAGACCCTTCCAGCCGACGGTCGTGCGAGGCTTCTCCAGGTAGGAGCGCATCACAATCAGCAGCTCATCCTTGTGCTTCTCCTTCTCTTTCAGCAGCAGATCACAGTAGTCTAGGGCTGCCTGAGGGTCGTGTATGGAGCAAGGGCCGATAACCACAAGCAGTCTCTGCTTCCCGTCCGTCCCATTGACCACTGCGACAACCTCCTCGCGGCCATCGAGCACGGTGCGCTTCGATTTCTCGGTCTGTTTGATCTCATGTTGGAGCAGGTCGGGCGCTGTGAGAGGGTTGTAGCCGCGGACTTAGAAACGAAGCGTACCATTAGCCATGGATTCATTGCCGTAGGTTCCGAAGCTTGGGGCTCGCAGTCCTACTCACTTCTCCAGTCCTCACTCTCGGCCTTGTTGCCGACGTTCTTGTTTTCTATGTAGAAGGACTGCAAATCGCATGTGAGTCAGCGTAACCGGGGAGTGGCGTGAGTGGGCCGCAGCGCGGCGTCCAGCGCGGCGGGGCTGTTGGTACACTTACAGCCATGGTGGTGGGAGGTCGAACGCAAGGAAGCTTCAATGCACGCTCTTGGGGAATTGGGTATCTCGATGAAGAAAAGGGAGAAAAGTGAAGTAAAGAAGGGGAAGCTGGGACGTATCACGAAAACAAGCCCGAGAAATTTGGCGTAGGGCAGAGCTTTGAAGTGGGTGTGTGAATCAGATGGATAAAGTTTGGGCCCTTGGAGATAGCCATTGACGTATGCTTATTTCAAACCAGCGCCTGTTGGGTTCAGAATTGAGTCACTCCTGCAGTGGGGGCCGGGAACGCACTTGGGGCAGGCGGAGGACCCTTTAGCTGAGCTGGCTAATAAGCTGCAAGCTGCAAGCTGTCAAGCTCCTGCTTTGACATGGACTCTGTCTTCCAGACTCGAATCCGAAATAATCTATTGAAATCGAAATACGCGGTAGAATAGATCAACATTTGGATTTTTTTTCCCCCAATACCTTTGGCGCTTGTAGGGCGTGCACAGATCTGGAATTGGACGCTGCGATGCTCCTATGTTCGGGCGTCGCAACACAGAAGCAAAGTATCATCCAGGGTCGAACCCAACGTTGCGCAAAGTACGAACTTCTGTTGCATCTACACGAGTACTATTTTTGGGTGACCAATACTCGGCAGCCGATTGTCTGTTCCCCAACACGTGGCGTGTGACGGCGCTTGCGGCAACATCAGGACGTTCAGGTTACTTAGTCCAGCTTGACCGGGTTTGTAGCTTCTTTCTTGAACTCCTCGACTATTACATGTCAGCCATTGGCCCGTCTTTTACAATAGAAAAGGCTGGCGGCGTGAATGCGATTCGAACGGCGTCAAGATGAGCCCCGGGTCAGGTATACAGACGTCAGACAGTCCTTGCCTGTGCGCTCCGGGTCCGAAACCTCAACGCCGCTCAAGGGCGCACAGCCAGCTCGCCGAGGAAGCCAACTTACTGCCGTTGATCTTGCCATATAGCCATTTCAGCCCCATAGTACTGATTGCACAAGTGAGTCCAGAGAACGTGAAGAGTCCGATCCTCTGAGGCGTGCTGAGAATGCTGAAGATGGGGTACGGGTAACTGATGAGCGTGTCAGCTGGTTGTCTACTTTTGTTGAGCGACGGAACCTACGTCTGATTGTACGAGAAGGTGTATTCAATCCATGCCCCTTGTGTGTGTCGTCAGTAACTGGTTTTCCATTTCCATGAAAGTGAAATCAGATGGCTGTAGAGGAACGTTCTTGGGGCTGTCCTTGTTCTGTGGTTGATCCTGGGGCTTCCAGAGAGCATGTACTTGTGTCGAAAGCACTTACAATAAGCAAAGGCCAAGAATGTGCTCAGAGTCAACGACCCCTGGAACTTGATGGTCCATGGCGGGCTGAGCAGCAGGAGATCCAAAGTCAACATTATCGCTGGCACTACAACATCCGACGTTAGCTACCAAAGCTCCAGAGTGATTTCCAAGGACCTTGAAAAGACCCAGTGGGTTCTTCGTGTCCGTACGCTCTCCCGCGCCTTCCCACCCATGACACAGCCTGTGATCACGAATGTGGCAGACCACGAACACCAGACAGGGCCACGACGGTCTTTTGGAGCGGCTTACTTGCGTGGAAGCCAAAATCCGGCCAGAATGGAAGCTGGTACTCTTCGGGAACCAGGAGACGCTTGTCGATGGCAGAGATACCCCAATAGAGGAAGCTAACAAGAACCTCCAGGGGTGTCGAGCACACTGAAATTACGTTCTTGGCATTGAAGGGCGTTGGGCTCAAGGTGATGTCGGCGAGCAGTCCCAAGATCATACTCGTCAATGAGAGAGCCAACCCGATGATGGTCAAAAATTGAAACACTCCTCCGAACTTTTCGTTTTCAGGGCTAGGATAGAGAAATAGCCATCGGAAAGACGCTGAGAAGGACGCTATGCCGGCCAGGTGGATGAGGGCAGAGATGGACCTAGACGGTGAGGCCAGTCTTTGCAATGGATGAGGCGTGTGTGCCATGGTCGGTGAGCGGTGGTGCTGCCCTAGGAAGTCTATCGGAGGACGAAAGTCTACTGAAATTCACTGCAGCTGGAAACAGATCGCAGAAAGTGTAAAGCTTCGCGTTACCAATTTAGCGGTGATGGAAAGAAATCTATATCAAAAACAGCAGGCTGCAAGAAGGAGACCCAGAAAACGGACCAGTCTAGGTGATGATAGCTCAAGACAGATTGATCAGCCAATATTCTGAGCTGTCTGAATCAACAATGCAAGACTGGTTGCCCCGGGTTAGAAATTACATAAGCGTGACGTCTCGCGGGCTGCGGCCCATTCACGCCCGCTCGGATCGTCTCGAGCGGACCTTGCTCCGTCGGCGGCTCGCGATGCTTTCCCACGCCTCATTCAACCCCGAGAATTCCATTTATGGTCTGCCCCCGTCAATGCCGGCTCAATCCTCCCCAGAGCCTCGGAACTCCTCTAGGAATTACGCTTCTTCAATCTCACTATCACATTCTCCTGCTTGCAAAACCACAGGTTTCGTGTCTTCCACGTGCTGTTCTTGTCCGCCAACTCCAACTCGAAGCTTCTTAACACGTCGGGTGTCAGTTTGTGCAACTCAGCCAGAGATATGTTCTTGCCTATACAGGTCCTAGAGCCATATCCAAACGACAGCATATGGCGATCCATCGTCGCAGCGCCGGGCCCAAGCCACCTCTCTGGCCGGAACTCATCTGCATCCTGCCCAAACACTGACTCATCGAAGTGGACGACGGCAGGATTCATTCCCACCCAGTAGCCTGCTGGTATGAATATCCCGGAGAGCTCAAGTCCCTCTGTGGGGACGACACGGCCCATGGTCAACTGCACTCCTGGATGGACCCGCAAAGCCTCCTTGATACAGGCGCTCAGGAAATCAAGCTTGATGGCTGTCGAGAACTTCACGGGAGACTCGAGCTGCCCGGACCTGAAACCATGATCCACTTCGTCCTGGAGCTTCTTGTATACATCGGGGTTCTTGATCAAGTGATAGAACAATGAGCGGAACGCGATGGCTGTCGTGTCGGATCCTGCAAACAAAGCTGCGTCCGTTTTGTCAGCACTCCTGAGACATGTTATTATGTCAGGATGCAGGAAGACAGGACTGAGGGAGACAAACCAACATATGCTTCTTGTTCGATGTCGCCCAGGTGGAAGTCCACATTATTTCCCTTCTCCAACTGGACATCGTACAGTTGCTGCAACATATCAGACCGTATCCGAGACTCCAGCTGAGCCCCCTCATCGAAGCGCCTCGCCACATAGCTTGTCGCAGACTTGCCAATGTTCTCGACTGCTTTCAGTGCCTTGAACGACCCGGGCACGAAAAGCGACGAGGCGAGAATGAGAGGCCGGGCCGAAGCAGGCGCGACGGCGCACAAGCATAGAAACGGCATCAGCAAGTCCAACGAGTGGATCCAGCCTCCGTGATCACGGTCATTTTCGAGGAACCCGAACATCTCTCCGAGGTAGAGCTCGCCGATGACGTCGAATGCGTACCTGAGGATGACGGAGTCAGCCTGCAAGCACGGAGACATGGCTTCAGACTTGGTCTGTGGCTTACATTTGAAGGTAGTGCCCTAGGTCGATTACTGGCTGATCTGCCTCGGCGTGTTCCTTCAGCCGGGCCATCATCAACTCGGTGCAGTTATCAATGTACTGCTCAGACTTCAAGATGTTGGCTAAAGAGTACACATGGCTGACAATCCGTCTACGCTCGCCATGGGCCTTGTCGTTGGTCTCAGTGAACGCACTAGATTTTCCATCTTGTCAGTGGCGGGTTTTCTTTTAGAGTTGGCCGCCACTGGAGCTCACATACTCTTTATGCTTGCTAAAATTCTGGATCAGGTTGTTAGTGTGGCTGTTCATCAGGGGCCTCTCAAATTTCTTGCCTGATTGTTCCACACAGGGTAGAAGTCGGTTTTGTTCAAGGCGTTTTGTGTCCTATAAACCAACTTGATGGCCTTGGGGTCCGCACAGGCGATCTCATTTGGGGCGATCCTCAGAAGCGGTCCATACTTGGCATGAAGCTGCCTACGCTCATTGTCAGAAACTGTCGTCAGTTTCCGAGGTGTGTTCCAAGTCGCTCACCGCTGGGTCTGTTCCATGTCACCCCGTACAATTTGTATCATATACCACTGCCAATTCACACGTCAATGACTTGATTGCACAATGAGTAGTGCTTCTGTCCCGAGAGTCTTACGGCTCGGGCCGCCAGATGGTCATTTCAGACAATGCTTACGGCTCGGGTGACTGAGGCCAGCCACGGTCCAGGCACTTTCGACAGTGGATGGAAACATCTCGTATAGACGATCCAGCAGGCTGCATACGCAATGGAAAGACAGAGACATAACTCAAGTAAAAATACAATCATGGCTTTTGCCAAGATTGCCATGATGGAGGCGATCGCTTCTGTTGTGAACTGACGTTTCAACAGCCGCAACCAGGTGCTCAAAGTCTATTACCCAGCTGTCCCCTCCCCGCAGTCCGATCAACAGCAGGGACTCTAACCTAAAGCATCGCCAATCTAGTCCAGGCAGCCGGAGACAATGGTACCGGTGTTGACGGGAAGGGTGGGGTCGCATTTCAAGTGGATCCTGGGCACCTCGCACGCGGCTGATGGCCTGATGCTGGATATCTCAGGGGTAGACGCCATATCTCGGCTGTATACAATAAATCTCCAGACGTTCAACCACGGTGTGACTAGGTCCTCACCAAGAACTTGGGCACTCTAACATCCTGGAAAGGCTGATGAACCATTGCATGGCCTGAAACTCTATTTCTGCCACTGCAGGGTAGAAGTGAGGGGATCATGACTCGCCAGGCCCCGGGGATCCTATGGCGGCTTCACGTCCAAAGTGCCCTAGTATCCACAGCAATGTAACAAAGATCGGGCATTGGAGACTCGTATATGAGATCGGGAAGACCCGACCTGAGCTGCGCGTACCCCCTCGCGGCTTGGGTCTTGCAATCAAGGCACTTGCACACGCCTCTACAAAGAGCATGTCCGTGCCAGTCGGCCGAGGCATTCCTGCTCACACAGTGCAGGCATCACCTTCCAGCCTGGCCTGTGGACCTTCTCCTATAATCCGATGGGATATTGTGAAATCAGGCCTAGGGCCAACACACGGGAAACCTCCTGATGCCGCCGCCGCCTTGTGTTGTGGGTGCCGAGGACCCTGTAACCGCCCGAGTGTGGTCTAGCCCCGGACAACGTCGAAGCTTTTGCGACTGGGAAGGTGACTCGAGGGTGTAATCCTCGAGGTGCTCGTCCGAGATCCCTCGCAGGCTCTCTCGCCATTGATGCCAATTTGCACTGTGACATGGTATGAAACGGCACATGGCAAAGTGCTGGGAAATATAGTCCTCGCCCAGTGCGTCCCTTCATGTTCGCTGGTTTTCTTGGAGACATTTCCGCCACTGGGCGAATGTTGCGCGCATCTGCTTTCCCATCTTCCCCTCGACAATGTTTGCGGAGTGAGGGACAAATTCTTGCGATCATGAAGGTGTTTTCAGCTGCGTTCCTTCTCCTTGGGGCCCTAGTTGGGTCCTCCTTCGCGGATGATGCGTCGACGCCATCGTGTGCGGTAAGTAGTGGGAACCAAAGGCCCAGGTCCCTCCCGGCTTCGCTTGACTAGAACGGTGGATTGAGTTCTAATTTTTGCTTTCCAGGCGAATTGCTTCGAAACATACCTACCACAGTCTGAATGCAATACGACTGACGCAGCTTGCGTATGCTCGGACCTGACCCTAATGGGACAGGTACAGAACTGTACGCTAGCAGCATGTACGATCCGTGAAGGTCTAAGTAAGTTCGTCTTGCCCAGAAATATGGTGTACTGTGCTGAATGCGATTGTCCCTCCAGCAGCTCTGAACGCAACAAAAACCTTCTGCGGCGAACCTATTCGCGATTTGACGGTTATCACACCCGTCGTCACGTCCATCGCCGGGGCTCTCGCCATCGCAGCGGTTGTCTTAAGGCTTTTTGACAGCCTCGCCCGTGATACCTTCCTGAATTGGTCCAATTTCTGCATTGTTCTGTCACTTGTAAGAATTCTATAGCGTTCTCTGCTCTGGTGTGAGGTCACGGCTAAAGGAAACAGGCTTGTGCGGTGGTGATAGGAGCTATTGTATATCCAAGTAAGGCCGTGTATCACTGTCAACACTGTTGTGGATGCTCACAATATTCTAGTGTCCTCATTGGGTTTCGGCAGGGATATATGGACGATACCCCACGACAGTATCACGCGAATCATCATGGTGCGGAACCCATCATCTGCTGGACGCGAACCAAGCTTGAGGCTGACATTCTGCAGCTCACCTGGATCTCAGAAATTATGTACATGGTAGTACTTGGAATGACGAAGATAGCCATGCTGCTGTTGTTTCTCAAGGTATTCCCGGACCAGACTTTCCGGCGCATCTGCTTCGTCATGGTGGCTATTTGCCTCGCCTACATACCGGCAACGGCCTTGGCCACCTTTTTCAACTGCATTCCTGTCAGCTATAATTGGACGGCTTGGACGGGGGAAACGGAGGGCCACTGCTTCAGCTTCAACACCTTCGCGTGGGCGCAGTCCAGCATCAACATCGTGCTCGACCTAATTATCATCCTGCTCCCGATACCACAGCTGTGGAGGCTTAACATGGGGAGGAAGAAAAGGATTCAGCTGGTGCTGATGTTCAGCGTTGGGCTTTTGTAAGGATTCCTGCCCTTCAAAACGGAGATTGGTTATTGATGAAACTGTGGTTCTGACTCCCTATGGTCGCAGCATCACCGTTGTTAGCATCGTACGGCTGTCGGCTCTGGTCAATTTCGCGTTGACTACCAATGCCACCTGTAAGTCTCGGCACTCAAGACGTCCTATGGCAAGCACGACCTAGCTGACGACCTACCCACTGCTCCCAGATGACAACGTACCAACGGCATACTGGAGCGTCCTAGAGATCTACGTGAGCATCATATGCTGCTGCCTGCCTGCGGTCCGCTCGTTCCTGAAGAGGGCCTTCCCAAGCTGCTTCGGCAGCTACGGAGACAGCAAGAACACTCCGCCGCCGTACTTGACTCCCAAGTCCCCTCGCTACAAGCTCAGTGGTGGGATACAAAAGAGCATCACGCACACCGTTACCTTTGGGCCGAGCTCCCCGGACGGGAGATCACATAACTCGGATATTGAGCTGGTGGATGATAGGTGGCGCGACCGCGACTAGGTTCATCCTCATGAGCCGGGTGCTATCTGGATGGCATCTACACGTGGGCGTTTAATGTATGATTACAATGAGATCGAGAGCGAAGCGCTGAGCGAATAGTGCATTTGAAATCTAACGAAACTGTTGCAAGCCAAGTGTGGTGGTGCGCACATCAGTCGGTGAAGTAATATGTATGATCGGTGTGGATCTGGAAGATCTGTGATATGCCTGACTAGCAATCCAGAGGGGACATCGCATAGGTACTATTTTGCTTACCTTTCATTGTATAGCTAGGTACATTGAAATAAAACTGCCGATTGTAGCTCCATCTTGTCGCCTGTTAGAAACCACACACCCTGTTAGCAGACAGCCTTGGACGCTTAGTGCCCTGTTTGGGATCCCTGTAAGCGGTATGGCATGCTGTAAGACCGTTGGTCAATGGCCTATGGGCCAATTGCGCTGGAGCTTAGTGCTGTTATCGATAAGACTCAGAGGCCCAAAAAGCTATGGGTCAGAGCTGCCTTCACACACGAACCGTACACAACCCAACAGCATTCCAGAAGCCGCAAGACAGGAGAAGTACGCCAGAGGAAGTGCCGCGGCTCTCAGATCCGACGACTAATCCGCCCCAGCACCATGGCAGAACTTAATCAAGACGAAGATGTCAAATCGCAAAAGCGAGACCGTTCGGAATTCGAGGGGGAGGGTAAGTGCGATTCGCCTTCTCTGCCAGCGCCTGCCTAGGACTCAGACAGGCTGACGATGGTGACTCCAGACAGCTCACCCGACGATGATGATATGGGCCCCCAGCTGCCCCCAGCAGCTGCACCCAAGAAGAAGCGCCGCGTCCTCCCCTACGAGAAGCTTTACGTGTCCGCCTTGCCCAAGTCAACTCGCTACTCGAAATCCCTGATGCACAAGGAGCAGCTCTCCTTTGTGACCATGACTCCTCACACCGACTTCCTCATCACATCCTCCGTGGACGGCGTGGTCAAATTCTGGAAGAAGGTCGCCGACGGCATAGAGTTTGTCAAGGAGTTCAAGTCCCAACAGGGCGAGATCCGATCTGTCTCGTGTAGCGCGGACGGGAGGAGCTTTGCGACGGCAGGAGTTGACAAGTCCATCAAGATATTCGATGTCATTACGTTCGACCTTCTGGCCATGCTGCCGCTGGAATACACTCCAAGCAGTGTCTGCTGGGTACATAAGAAGGGTGCAAGCCTGCCTCTGCTTGCTATCTCGGACGCAGAGAAGCCTATAATTCATGTATACGACGGCAGGGGGGAGGAACAGGAGCCGATACATACTATAAAGGGCTTGCATAGAAGTCCTGTGAGTCTCATGGCGTTCAATGATCCATATGACTGTGTGGTATCGACAGATGAGGGTGGCATGGTGGAGTACTGGACGCCCAGCGGCTCTTACGAGAAGCCGGATAACGTATTCCAGTACAAGAGCTCGACAAACCTGTTCGACTTCAAGAAGGCAAAGTCTGTCCCGACATCTCTCACGATATCACCATCTGGACAGCAGTTTGTGACATTGTCGATGCCGGACCGGAAGATCAGGATATTCGAGTTCGCAACCGCGAAGCTCTACAGGACATACGATGAGTCGCTGCAAGTCATCGAGGAGATGCAGCAAGCTGGCACTGCTCTCCAGAAGCTAGACGCCGTCGAGTTTGGAAGGCGGCTCGCTATCGAGCGAGAGGTTGAATCACCAGCGTATCGCAACAAGGCTACGGCGGTGTTTGACGAGTCGGGCCATTTCATCATCTATGGATCTATCGTGGGAATCAAGGTGCTCAATACCTACACCAACCAGGTTGTCAAAGTGTTTGGCAAAGACGAGCAGCTTCGGGCACTGAATCTTGCCGTTTACCAGGGTGCACCGCAGAAGAAGGGTGTTACTACCGTCGCTATGGCTGCATCGAGCAATCCGCTACTGGAGGAATCGGAGGCCAGAGACCCGATCATTTTTGCCACAGGCGTAGGCAAGGTCCGCTTCTACATGTTCACCAACGAGGAAGAGATATCCAGGAGCACCAGGGATGTGCAAAATGAGAAGCCCACAGCAGACGGAAAGAAAGCAAAGGCAGGACGAGAAAAGCAGAAGGAGACAGGCACTGTGGCTGTCATACACACAACCTGCGGCGACATCCACATCCGCCTCTTCCCTGATGCTGCACCAAAGGCTGTGGAGAACTTCGTCACGCATTCCAAGAGCGGCTACTACAACAACACAATCTTCCACCGCGTCATTCGAAAATTCATGATTCAATGTGGAGATCCGCTAGGAGACGGGACGGGCGGTGAGAGTATCTGGGGCAGGGAATTCGAGGACGAATTCAGTAGTCTGAAGCATGATAAGCCTTATACGGTCAGCATGGCCAATGCCGGCCCAAACACCAACGCGAGCCAGTTCTTTATCACGACTGAAAAGACAGTAAGCGAATCCCCCTTGGACCCAGCGTTCTCTAATTGTTGTTTGGCTAACAATACCAACAGCCATGGCTTGACAACAAGCACACTATCTTTGGCCGTGCTGTCCAGGGCTTGGATGTGATACACAAGATCGAAAACACCCGGACTCACAAGGAGCGGCCGGAGGAGGATATCAAGATCCTCAACATCGACATTGCATAGAAACTTAATCAAACAATAATTGGCATCCTGGGTGCCTGCAAGCAGCCTCAGACGAGCTGCACAGCAGACTCTCGACTCTGGCCACAATAAATGCTAATCAGTGGCCTTTACCACCCCCCCCCCCCAGCCACTGTAGCTGAATAGCCTCGGTGATTGCTGTAACTACAGAACCACAGCAACGTAGCTTTGGATACATTTACAGGGTGTTGGCCTGTTTTTTATCACTTTGGTACAAGCTGCCCAAGCCAATCAAACAGTAGAGATCCCCTGAAACTTAATTTCCTCTGAAACTTAGTAAAATCAGTAAAATCAGTAAAAATAGTAATATTGCATTTCCTATATTTTCCTTATTGTTGGTACGGCCCTGACGGCGAGGGTCAAGGGGTCTTTGCACGTGCAAATGGGTTGAAGCAGACCGTACGTGTTTGGGTACGGGTTCTGATTTCTGCTTATCGAGAAGGAAGAAGCTATCGCTAATCTCGTCGCCCTGACGGTTGGTGTAGTAGTCGGCCCTCTGGTTGACTAACTCCAAACCGTGTCATTTGATTGGCTATAGCCCGTAGGGGCATGGGCACTTGACAGTCGCTCAGAAATCCACACTTATATAAAAACATGTTTTTAATTAAAATTTAATATGCACCAACAGCTATTATAACTAGGGAAGCTATTAAGACAAGGGCTAATTGTTCTATAAATTAATACCCTTTGGCTCTCTGTAAGGTCTAAGGAATACTGGTTAAGTTTTCTCTGGCCAATCACACCCAGGGATAAGCACAGATGGGAGTGACAGACTCGGGCTTAAAGGGTTGCACCTTAGCTATGATACTCTTGGGCTCCCTGGGAAAAGAAAGGTCTGAAGAAAAAAGGGTTCCGAAAAGGGTATCAAACTAATCCCTTATCTTATATATAATATATAACGTAGTTCACCGGTCAGCCAGTCATACCACATGCCCGGTCAGTTTTAGTAAATCTACCAACTTTAGCTAACCCTAGCACTTACATAGTATGGAAAGATCAATTATACTTAGTACCAATTGGTGCTGAATGCTTTAAACTCCTTATTTCCAATGAGTTTGGTCAATTTAGAATCGTTAGCGTGGCTGCAGTGCTAATCTAAAGTAGGTGACTTTTGGTAGGAAAATCAGCTTCCCCGCCAAAATAGAGCATTTGAGCCATGCAAGATCAACCTCAATCTACACCAGCTACACCAACTATTTGGGCGGCCCGCTGCGGACCGCTTGAAAATGTGCTATTATTTACTCAGAATCTGAATAACTAAACTCTTTTATGTCACGACAGCAGGCAGGTAGTCGGCAGGTGGACGTTGAGCAGGCGGCACGGAAGTCGTTATAGTTCTATTTGCTACGGGCAGGCTCTATCCTCAGTAAGCACAGGCTCTGTTAACAAGACGTAGCTCGAAGAGCTACGAAACAGGATTCAGGATAGGTTCCAGAGTTTTGTCAGAGCTAGCAGCTCACGTGATCAGACCCCAACCCTCTGGTTTGGGCGCCCTAGGGGCTCAGTTCGCCCAGGGCCGTGACATTTTACATCTTTCTCACAAGTTCTTGCATTATGCCCAGTCTCACCACAATTACCACATCATCGTTTAATTGGTTTACCGTGGACCGCCTTCTCGCTATTACCAGCCATTTTACCAGCTAACCGCTTCCGTTTTTATTTTTCTTTAATTATCACCTGAGAGTCCTCAATACTAAGTGCTCTTCCAAGCTGCACCCAACTTCTTTTAGCCCTCCAGCGCTTAGTGAGCCTAATGTTAGCTTTCTTAAGAATATAGATCTGATTATTTAAAAGAGTTGATTTAATGCGCCATTACTTGTTTGCCCTTAAAACTTCTCAACTGCTGAGATAATTAGTGTAGGGGAGCTTCTCTGATGGGCCGAGATTATACCCTTAATAAAAGTCGATCGCTGGATAGTCTGGTAAGTATTAAAAGGTATCTGTAATTCCTATTTTGATAATAATATAGGGAGTAACTATACCGGAGTTTGTAAGCGGACATGCAGCTTGGAAATAACAAAATCTGGATCCCATGGAAAAATACTAGCCCTTTTACACCCAGCTTTCATGTTTTCTTCCGTAAAGACCTTATTATAAGTTATTTTGATGAACGCCCAGATACAGAGATTAATTTCATTACTATATATACACTTTAATAATGAGAATAATGCAATACCTAATGGCTAAAGTAAATAAGATGAATGTACTGGTATACTACTAGGGATAATGTTGTTTTATTTGCAGTATTACTCAAACTCTGCTAATATATGGCTCTTATATTTATGCAGAATAAGCATCTGGTATTTACTTTTAATCCGCTTAATTATATACTTATTAAAATATCAAATCAATTCTAAGCTAATCTCATCATCTATCCATCCATTTGGAATAGGCTTAATAACCCAGCTTAGCAAGAAGCCTAACTCTGTTATTTAGCTAGCAAGGTGGTAGGCACCCTAAATGATCACAAACAGGGGATATAACAGCCCTTCACATTAATATATTTAATAACTATTACCTATTCCCAGTTCCCAGATTAGATAGATTTAGCCTTTCTATATTAATTAGAACATATAATAATTAGGGTTAAGGTTATCTGGCCCATTATAAAGCTAGGCTCGTTAAAGTTATCAAGGTTGTCGTTTAGGACCCTATATTTAGCCATTATATTACGGAGCAGCCGGAACTAATTCCTAATAACCTCCGGATCTTCACAAAGAGCCCTTTAGTAATCATATAGTTGATTAAACCTGGTTTTCAAGCTTAATTGTACATCCACGAAACGTCGTACCTAGTTCTTACCAACCAGCTTATTATTACACAATGTTAACAAGAGATTAGCCATATTTTTTCACCAGAAAGGCGCATTAGGAATCCTTGTGCATCTTGCTTAATAACATATCATATAAGTACTTGCTCATTAATTAAGTCAAGTTTATATTTCTTAACGCATGATTCTTTGTAATAAAGTTGGTTATTCATTTTATTGTTTAGTGTATTACATGGGATACTAAAAATCTGTGTAACTTAATGTATGCTTAAAAGTTTCTTTTGGGTTTTTTTGAATTCTTAATTGCTTAAAGTGCTAATTAGATTTTCCCCTCTTTTAAATAAATTCGCATTATACATGTTGATGTCTAACGTATTTAATATTTAAGTAGGTAAAGTGATGCGAAACTAACGCGAGAAATAGGGATGCAATCTGTACTAAAAACAAACCTACTCATCAAAACTCTAAGTTTTCAAACTAGCACTGCAATACCACCACACCTTTAAATTAATCGAATCAATTGAAAATAAGAAGTTTAAAGCATGCAACACCAATTGGTACTAAATGTAATTAATCTTTTTATTTTACGTGAGTACTAGGGTTAGCTAAAGTTGGTAGATCTATTAAAACTGCGGGCATGTGGTATGACCGGCTGACTGGTGAACTGTGTTAGTTTATTTAATATTTATTAATATTAATACTAAATACTAACTACTAATATAGTATTAACCAATACTAAGGTATTAATTTTCAACCTTGAAGGGGACCTGCAGGCGTGCTTGAGCCTAATTGCACTGGCCTCTGCACCCGGCAACGTGATGCCGTCGTCCCTATCTAGCGGGGAAGGAGGCGCCCTGAGGAGTTCCTTATGTCCCATCCAGAGACTCTGACCTAACAGCATTGAAGGCATTCTCCACTTGATTTCCAAACCCATTTTGCACAGGTACTAGTACCGTTGTTGTTATTATTGAACTCATTTCATGTTTCTCATCATCAAAGTCATGGCTAGCGCGAGTGAACGCATCCAAGTCTAAAGTATCCAGCCCAAGGAAAAGTGTCACAGAATGAGAGTGAGTTGGCCCCCTCCTCCCGTTCCGCCTTGTGTGTTCTAACACAGTAAACAGGAATAGTATGCTTGGGTTGATGGTGCCGTTCTTTCTCGACCCGACCCGACAGTAACGCCATGCTAGTAGTCCTCATTGTCAGGATGGACTCATTCCAACGCCAAAAGTGTGCTTGTACAACATGAAGAAAAAGAGTGTGTTGACCGCACTCTGTTGAAAATATTCAATGCCTCCATCTCCCTTCCTTCCTAAGTCGTCTTAGCGAAGAGAAAGAAAAAAGAAAAAACACCAAGAACCCAACATCAATCACCTAGCCACCTCAGCCTGAGCTCCTGTTCACCACCGACGATGCGATGGCCAGCCCGGTGATTAGCATCATCGCCCTGGGGAACCGCCCCGCGTCCACAGGGTCCTCTTGCCCCTGAACGTCACCATCAGACGCCTTGCTGTGCTCTTTGCTTTTAGGCTTGGCCTTCGACTTCTCCCGCGCCCTGAGATCCTTGCTCTCCTTCCCGTTCAGCTTGGGCGGCTTGCCGTGCTGGCTAAGCTGATGCCCGTGGTGTGTCCCCGGGGAGATGATGGAGCTGATGCTCTTCTTGGGGTGCAGCAGGTGAAGTGACTTGCGTTGCGGCGTTGCCGGCGTTGCCGGCCTAGCCCGTGGTGTCTTCTCGCCTTCGAGTTCCACCTTGCCACTCTTTGGCTCGGCAGTCTCGTCAGTGTGCTCAGCGCTGAGCATCGGCGCCGTCGAGGGCCTGTCAAAAGCGTGGCTGCCCGTGAGTGCGCCGCGGATCCCAAAGTCGGCCCACCGGGACTCGTGAAGGCCTAGGATCCCAGCAGTGGGCGTGCCCAGTCGTTTCGGAGAGCTCGGTCGCTCTGCGCCGTCAACACCGTCCGACAGGGATGCTGGCTGCTGGATCGTGTCCACCGAGTCGCTCGACTGCCTCGCCTCGGAAACGCAGTCCTCCCACTTCGAGGACGAGGATGAGGACGAGGACTGGAAGCTGGCCCTGCTTTGGTTTGCAGTGGAGTCAATGCTGGCGAAGACTGGTAGGGAGGGCAGGAGGAAGTCGCTCTTCAACCCGGCGGGGTTAGTGGTCGGTTTTGATTGGGCAAGGGTCGGAGAGATCCCATGCCTCGGCGATTTTGAGATCGACGCGAAATCACCCTGTCTCGGCGTTGTTGCTGTAGACGCATCCCCAGGGAACATGTCGGGTGTCGGTGTTTTCGGTGTTGAGACAGCAGCGTGGTCTGATGCAGTAAGACCAACAATTGTCTGGAGGACATCCTTCGACTCCAACCTCGCGACATTCGGGCCGTTCTGAACTCCGTCTCGGACAAATTCGCCTTTTGAAAGGGCCGAACCTGTCACTGAATGCAAATCCTCCGATTGGAGGTGACGTCTCTCTGGGCAAGACGACTCCGAGAGAATCTTGTTTGCGGCCTCGCCAATTGGTGCAGGACCGTGCTGCTCGCTCTCGCTGTCCGTGTCCGGGCCTTCGACGGCCTCGGAGAGATGTGAAATGCCGCTATTCGAGTCCGAGACGGGCATCATACCTTTGGACTTGGGAACTCCAACATTCCGGTGGCTGGGAGCGGTTGGTTGTGAGTCTCCGACGGAGCTGAAGTGGCCGAGTTCCTCCGAATCCGTGTCCTCGTCGCCCTCCAAGTAATCCACCTTGAAACGAGATAGTTCATCCTCGGCGGTCAAGTCTCTCGTCCGTGTCATGTCTGCGCTACCAATGGCAGAGTCATCGGAACAAGGTGGCTCTGGAGCCTCATAGAGCACTGGCATATTCACTTCGTCTTTGTCTACGATCACCGGAGCGGTAGCTCGCTCGCGGTCCTGATCCGACTGCTTCCTCTCATCTGCGGTTGAGACTGCCTGGGGACTTGACTGCGGGTCAGGCGATCCTTGATAGGTAATAGCATCGTCTATAATCCGTATTTGCGTCCTCAAGATGTCTGACGAGTCGCATTCGGTGACAGTGGCAACCATTCTGGGGTATTCAGCATTATCTGGAACGGTGTCTGTCTCTTCATCAACATCTTCAACGCAGTGCTCTAGCCACCCTTCATGTGGTGCGTTGGGTTGTGCAGCCTCAGAAGGGTCGCACTCTGAGACGTCGAAGTTGTGACCTGCTAGATCGGGACCAGTAAGAATGCCCAGGCCAGAGCTAGTTTCTCCACGACGGGCTGACGATAGGGCTGTACTCATTTCGAATGGTGTATCAGCTTGCTGTAGATTTACTTTGTTCTGAAGGACAGAGCCGACAACTGTACCGTTCGGAGCCTCGCTGGATCCCAGGTGGTGAGTTGAAACCGCTGCGGGTACTTGGTCTGTTGCTATATCCACACCATATGCGTTTGAGGTCACTGGTGTCTTCGGTATCAGGAAGCCCTGGTCTGCTGAGAGCTTCGCTGCCTGGGGCTCAGGGTACGACAGGTCTGGAGTTGCTAAAACCAAGGGGCTAGAGTGTTCTCCATACCCAAAGTCGTTGAAAAAGTGACCCTCTGCCTTGGGCGACGAATGCCGTGCTTGTGCGGGCGTGATGGGCACGCTGTGCTCGGGGGTGGCCATTTCGCTCTCTGTAAGCGCTGGCATGGAGGAACATGTCGACCTCGAGGAGCTGGAATCCTCATCTCCAAGCTCATTGCGTTCAAAGACCTCAGCTGCAGGGCTTAATACACTGTCAGCGGTGGAGTGAACCTTGCCGCTGATCGACGAAGCCACGCCGACAACTTCACAGACACTTCGATCGCTGGCAGAGTCGACGGCAATTGCTGAATCTGGCTCTGAAGGCGTCGTATTCCTCGAGTGCTCCTCACGTTCCTTGTACTTGGCAGGGACAAGCGGGAAAACACGCATCGAGGTGCTCCTGGGTGGCACGCAAGGTGGAACTGGAGGTTGAGTGAAGTGGCCCGGTGAGCCTGGAGGCGTGTACGAGGTCGTGGTGTGGCTGATACTTGCAGCATCACGGCGAGCTTTTGGGAAGCAGAGGCCGCCCGAAACTGTTGAACGAGGTGTAAAGGGTCGAGATGGCGGGTTGCGATGGCGGACAGAATGCTTATGGTGCGGCTCCTCGGGGATATTATCAAGACTGCACGTGTCTTTGCAAACGAGGTCCATGTCAGCCTGGATGCCTGCCTTCAGGCGTGCCACAAACAGTGCCTGCTCATCCTCCGGGGTGCTGGGGGTGAACGGGCCGGGCGATGACTGGTGGTTGCGGGATATGAGAGCTTTGTCTAGGACAAGATGCCCTCGCTTGTGGGCGATCATCCGGACTGCAACATCATGCCCTCTCAGGACATCACCAACGCCCGTCCGAATGCGATCAAGTAGAGCCTCAATGTTTTGCCGACTGTGTCTCTGTCTGCTGTCGAGCGTAAATCGAGCTGGGTTCTTCATGCGCCAACCATGACCGACAAGTTCCGCAATCCGGAAGTCAAAGTCGTTCAATGAGTACAGCTTTGCATCCATCTTGTACCTCAACTGGTCGTAACTGTCATGGACACCCCGCATGAAGTCGTCACAATCGTTTCCACCAACGTGTCTGAACAGCTGCAGTCGGCTCTGGATGCTGCGGTGCAGGTGCTCGTAGCATGGACCGAGGTTGTTGACGATGCGGAGCTCCACGCAGAGGGCATCCTCGTCGAAATGTTGGCAGTCGCAGTCCACGACGCCCTCAAATCCGTCACAGTCCGCATGCTCGATCTCAAAGGCAGTTCTCCTCGAGTCAAGCGTATCCTCAAGCGTCCTGTAAGCCTGCCATAGCAGCGCTTCGCCCTGACCAAGGTTCAGCGGGGCAGTCTGCTTGCTGTTGATCTTTAAATTTCGTGCAATATACACCTGACGCCGTGAGGGATTGCGGCTCTTGAACACAAGCTCGAGGGTGTACCCAGGGACGAACTCCCAGGCCTGCGTAGATTCTATGAAACGAGAGCGAGGCACACAAGAGAGGTCCGGAGCGCCGGCAAGAGAAGGCTTGAAAGTTGTTGGCGTGCTGGGTAATTCGTCCGACGGATCATTCGTCCAACGGAAGTTCTCATCGTGTCGTTTCAGAAAGACACAAACAATACTGTGAGTCGAGTAGAGTATGTCCTTGGCCAGAGCATGAGTGATGGGGCGTTTCTGGTAGGATTTGTAGACCCTCTCTGCCCAAACTCCAGGAAACCCATCGCGCTTCAGTTGGAAACTGATCTCGAACCGGGGTGCTTGACGGAGTTCCGTATTCAACGCCTCCCGGTCGTTGCGGGTGATGAGCTCCTTGCTGCAGTGTTCAATCCTCTGCAGCAGACCACGACATATTCGGTCGGTGGGTTCGAAAAATGGTGAGCTAGAGTAGGTTCGATTGTAATTTAACGATCTGACAACTGGATCCAGGAACCTGACGGTGACCTTGACCTGGAGGGGAGCGCCGTCAAAGGCGAAGCCACTTTCCTCCTCGATCGGCGAGAGTAAGCCTCCAAGGGTCATGTTGGCATCGTGTTGACCTGAAAAAGTGATTGAGGAGTTGAAGATGGGCTCGTCGAGGACAAATTTTGAGAGATTGAGGGTCTGGCATTGTGAACCGCGGGCCCTGATGCGATCGGACGCGTCCCAGGCCATCCTTGAAATTAATGCGAACCGTTGTCAATGCGAGACGGGGTATGCTGGCGAAGGGGAGTGAGCCTTGTAAAAGTCGTGATTCAGCACAAGCGATATCTTTTTGCTTCCCCAGAAATAAATGAGAGTAGTTAGTCGAGTTTGTTGCGTTGTTGAAGTGAGAGTATGAGGGTGTACACAAAGAGCTGGCAAGCCACTAAGGACATGGACGAAGTAAACAAGCTGCGAGAGCCATTGCCTGGGCCACTATGTCGGGCTCATTGATGAGGAGCTGCACAAAAGACGGTCGGAACGCATGAATGCGTGCAGGAGACGGCGCGCGAGACAGGACAAATGGGAGGCGAGGAGTGGGAGATGGGCATATGTGTTCGGCGTAAATAAACATAGATTGCTAGGCTCATTCGACCGGAACCACGACCGTGACCACGTCAGATCAGGAAGGCTGTCTTGTCACTGACTAGAATAAACGTGAGCTGGGGCTGAGCGGGGGCCATGCTTCTTCTCTTTTATATATATCAATAGCCTTTGTTTCCTCGTTCCGTCCCACCCGAGAAAAGGTGTGCCCAGGCAGGCTGGAGGGCCACTGGCTCCTCTCGGTCAACAACAGCAACGACGTCGTGCCGTGTGAGTGCGAGGGCAGTGTGTGTGTGTGCATTGTGTGCCTGAGCGTGGAGACAGGCGTGCATTGGTGGGCGGGGACTTCCCAAGCAACCGGGACAGGCCGGGGTAGCGAGAAGGGGAGTGCGCGCAGGTCAGGCCTGTCGGGTAGCCAACTAGTCCAGGCCCCTGAAGAATGGCATGACGCCAGGCCGCGAGGTTCAGGTCGCGGCCGTTTGACGTGGCATGACACAGTCTAAATTGGGTGGCGATGTGCCACTTGGCCGAAGTTAGGCACAGTCCTCATAGCACAGGAGGAACATCACTTGCTCGCTCGGGCAGTGAGTGCGGCCGCGGTGGCCCCGCATTCGGTGATCCAAGAAGCTATCCTGATGCGTGTTCCGAGGAATACTCTTGACCTGACGCAAGACGATGGGGACCACGGGGCCGAACGGAAACACCATTTGCAAGCACTCAAGGCGCTTAAGCACCCAAGCCGGGAGTTGGGAATAGGCACTATGGGCATTTGGGCGTTTAGCCCATAGGGCCCCGGCAGGCACGGTTACGTAACTACCACGTAACCCCTTCCAAGTAATTTATAGCAAAAGAAGGCCCTTTAGCTCTCTTAACCCCTTTCTTCCTTTAATTATAATTAATTATATTTTACCCTCATTGATTATATTATAATACATTACTTAATTAATATTAACTAAGAATTACAAAAATCATTATGAATTAATAAAATTAAAAAAACCTGTTTTATTTATTAAAAATAAGTATATTGATTACTATTATTATATATTATAAATTTATATAATATTAATTATAGCATTTTACAGTATTTATTATAATAATTTTAAGAACAAATTATAGTAAATTTTAATTATTAATATTATATATATTTATTATATTTTAAATAATATTCGAATAATAATTTTTAATAAATAATTTAAAAAAACCTTTTATTATTTTTATTAATAATATTTACGTATATTTATTACGTTAAATACATTGAAAAAATACTTATTTTATACTTTAATAATTTTACTTTAAAACTGGGTTTTTATTTTTTAAATATTTAATACTATAAATCACTTAAAATACTTTTTTAATATTAAATATCTTTTCATTATTACTTACCAATTAATTATGAATATGATAAATCATATAATTAATGATCATATTAATATAAAATAATATATTCCTTTAATTGAAATTATACTAAAGAAATACTTGTATTTGAATGTATTTATTTAAATAAAAGTTAAATGTTTAATTCTCATAACATTAAAAGAATACATAGTATTTTTATTATATTTCTTATATTATAAATTATAGTAATATCGAATAAAATTAATGACATTCTTTTATAAATAAGATTTTAATAAAAGTTATACGTACTTTTTTTGTTAAAAAAAACCTTTTATATTAACATAATTAAATAATAACTTATATATATACATATATTGAGTATTAAATAAAATTAATGTTGGAATATCACTCGGCATGGACCATACGCTGATACTCACGGCTTGGTCAGATGACTAAGCCAGCCCCTGGGCGGTAGGCATGCTTATCGTGCCCATTGTCACGGCCAGCATGAGATACAGCATGAGAGCTGGGTCTATTGGCGCTATCAACGAATACTCTAAGCTACAGGGAAAGGAGAAAAGCGGAGAGCGTCGCTCGCGCGATCCCTGGACTGCATAAGAATCTCGTCGCGACTGTGGGGCTAAGGGTTAGGGTCCTTGTGACGGTCAGGGAGCTTGCCTGACTGTGGCTGTCGTCACACCCATCGCACCTCAAGGGCTCCCTTTCCTATTAGTTCGAACAACAAGAAATCAGCACCGAATCCAACCCATCATTTATACATAATAATATGCTAATAATTAGCTAATGGATTACTAATTAATAGTCTCTGGTTGGTAGTTAATTGATTCTCGAATATTCTATATAGTCTAAAAGACGAATATAAATAAGGAGGATTCCTCCCGTAGAATACGCTAGTTTTCAGCTTAACAGCTAAGGAGAAAATTCTTAATACACACCATTACACCTATCATTACTTATCTATTATCTATTCTCCCCTATTCGATCTAGTAATCTCTAAAAATTAATACCTAATTTCTTACAACTAAGTTGTTTATTCATCCTGTGCTTCAGGGTAGAGTGACGTATATTAAAGATAATAGACAAGTAATGATAGGTGTAATGGTGTGTATTAAGAATTTTCTCCTTAGCTATTAAGCTGAAAACTAGCGTATTCTACGGGAGGAATCCTCCTTATTTATATTCGTCTTTTAGACTATGTAGAATATTCGAGAATCAATTAACTACCAACCAGAGACTATTAATTAGTAATCCATTAGCTAATTATTAGCATATTATTATGTAATATCGAATTTCTTCGAAGTGGGTGGAAGAACACTAGTCTGAAAGAAGAAAGGTCATGGTTCCTACATAGACGTGAAGGTCTTCCACATAGAAGGTTCTAGAAACCCGCTTACGTAAGCAGATGACGTAAGCATATATTATAGAGCTATGTAGTAGTATAAGCTATTATCAAATGAAATATATAGCTTATAGCTAATTAGCCCTTATAGATAATAAGTTATTAATAAAAATATTTTTTATTTTATTATATATGAAGGACTTTTATTTATTTTTAATTATTATATATATTTATAAACCTTATTTAATGTTTTATTACATAAGCATGTCTGCTTACGTAATGTATTATAATATCTTATAGATTTATCAAAACTGACCGGGTATGTAATATGACCAGCTAATTGATGAACTATGTTGATATAAGTTAAAAACAATATATATATATATATTAATAATTATATTAAAATAAAAAAACATCAAAATTAATACTTTGAAATATCATTAATTATCACATAAACTTAATTTTCTACATTTCAAAGAATTATATTAGTAACAATAATAAATTTATAAATTATTAAAAAATAAGAATCATAAAGTTAAATAAATTCTAATTCCAATTTTTAATTAATTATTATTAATAAGTATAAGAACATTATTCGAATAATGTTGAAATTAAGCGTTTTTAAATATTATAGTATATAATATGGGTAAGTATTGGGTGATATAGGTGTTGCGTAGTATGCTCTTAATATTGCTCCCGGCTTAGCACTCGAGTGCTTATCAGATGTGCATTTATGCAGCTCCAGCTGTGGGCCGCGAGTGGCTGGGGCTAACTGCTGTTGTGTATTCCTGCGAATCAAGGTCGTTGTTTGGGCAGAGCTGAGGATGAGATAAGAGGGAGCCAGCGAGTTTCAATTCGACCCGGCGGTGCAGAGGCTCCTGCGCCGTCTCAACCCAGAGCCTAGTATCAGCCAGAAGAGCCAGCTGATACAAAGTTACCTATCCAAGCTATCCCAGGCCAATGAAGCCTTGCGCTGGTGATTGATTGCGCCACGAGATGAGGGAGGGGATCGCATGAAGAAGGGGACGTCACGACACGAGAAGGCGAGGGCGTGCGAAGAGGAGACCAAGTTGACCTGTCAGTGCAAGCATTCACAGTGGGGCCATCTCCCTCCCACCTCTCTCACATGTGCTAGCCGAGACCATTGCCCTGTTCGCCTTCAATGTTCTCTGCGGGGGCGGAGCCCGATCGAGCCTGGAGCCACTCTGGACCTGACCTTGCCCATGGCCAACTCCTCTTGTCCTGGCCTGATGGAGCAAGTCATGACAGTTTTGGGGCTTGTTTGAGCGGAGGTCCAGATCATTTCTGGGGGCGGGCGAGAAGGGTGTCAGCCCATCTTTGTGTCCCATCGAGCCGCTATGATGCAAGTAATCTCTTTGCCTGGTTGGTGGGGTGATTGCCGTCCGTCACTGTCCAGAAGCAAGAGATGTGTTTGAAGTATACTTTTTCTGATCGCGAAGTACTCATATGCAGCAGGTGGTTACGTAATGACTCCGCGCCCGTATATATCACCAAAATGTTACTTATAAACGAGGCTGTGGCTCTTCTCTTCTGAACACGGATTGTCCGCAGTTTACCCTGGAATAATCTGCCATGGAATGCTTTGCTTTGGTTACGCGATGGTGTCGACCTTGAGACAGTCCAGCCACAAGACAAACTACCAACGTACCGTGAGATGATATGCCATGGGACAACGGGCTATGGGTTATAGGATTCGGGCATCATCCACCATTGGCAGTGACATGATCCTGGACCACACCAAACGAATACTGAAAAAGCCTCGTACACTAAAGTGCAAGTCGCTACGCTTTCGTCAACATCGCCGTAGAAAGGACATCGCTATCAACTCATCAGATCAAACTAAGCAGTCCAGAGCCATCGCCTCTATTCCAGGGCAACGGGCAGCAGTCCACCGTTCAGCCAATAAACTCCGTCGTCACCATTTCATCCCAAGACCTACCACTCTCCCACACCCTCTCCACCAGCTCCTTGGCCCTGACAACCTGGAGGAACCCACTGCGCGCCATGCTCCCCAGCCTCTCCCGAATCCTCGCCCGCCGCTCCTCGCCCGCGAGCGTCTCGCACGCGGCCGTGAAGAGCGGAAACAGCAGGCTGGCCTCGGCGCTCCCGCCCAGCGGCACGCAGTCGACACACGCGTGAATCTTGAGCACGGCCGCCTGAACGTCCTCGTGGCCCGTCGGCTTGCCCAGCACCCGTCGGTGGAGGTGCACCAGCCCGCCCCAGTGGTACGCCTCGTTCAGCGCCGTCATCTCGCGCTGGTCCCAGCGGACCACGTCCCCCGAGGCGTGCAGGTGCTTGCACGGCTGCGGCGGCAGGATCATGCTGCGCTTCGCCTCGTCCTCCAGCTCCCACGCCCGCGTGATGATGTCCTTTGGCGGCCGCCACTCCCTGATGTTGGGCCTGCCAGGAGGGTGCGGCAGGAGGTCCACGGCGCCGGGCACGGCTGTGATGCCGCCGCCGTTCGAGCGCAGCGCGTCGCATTCCTTGGCCAACTCGGCCACCTTGGCTAGGATGTAGACACCCCTCGTAGTCATCCCCATCAGGCAGTCAATCTCGTCGAACTCCTCCTCGTAGTCGTCCTTCTGGTAGTCCAGGATCCACGCCGTCGAGCTCTCCCTCCGGCCCCCGCTCAGGGTGCCCAACACATCCAGGAACGCCAGCCAGCTCCACAGGAACGCACGAACCTGGTCCTCTTGAGTCCACCGCCGCGACCAGCGGATCCCGTCGGGCCTCGACGCTATCAGCTCGCGCGCGAGCCCAAGGTGCCGCTGCCACGGGATCGTGTAGCCGAACGCGGTCGGGCTGACGATCTCAAGTGATGCGAGCATAATACCCGTTGCAATGTTGGCGTTGGAGATCTTCTGGTTTGGGTCGTCCAGGGCGGTTCGCAAAGCTGGGAAGATGTCCTGCACCCAGTGAGCTATCCGCATCTCTGGCTCAGGCTGGTTCAGCAAGTGGGCTCGGTGCGAAGCTGTGATCAGTTTTAGTCAAGGATCCTCCACGCTGGTTGCCACGAGTACAAGGGCCACAGAAGGGGTTACTGACCAGAGTATGCCAGCATGAGGCTCAGTAGGTTGTCATTCTGAACGGCCATCATTGGAAGGACATGTCGGTACGGGTTGGATTGCTCATCGTCGTGGGGGACAAGAGCCTTGGCCGTGTGATTCATGAAGTGATGGAAATACAACAAGTTCATCGGGTTATCGCGAAGTTTGGAGGGTAGGGGCTCAAGGTCTTGAGGTATTCGGACCGGCATAGGGCGACTATAATACCCTCGTGGCCTTTTTACGCTCGTCTCCTCTGTCCTGAGAGATTCCACCGCCTTCATGTCATCCTCGGCAGTGGAATCCCTGGACGACTTGATGATGGCATGGGCGTCGTCATTCTGGACTAGGTCCAAGTCCCTGAAGCCAGGGTCGACTCCGTAGTATGTGGTGACATGAGACAGGCATAGTGTTGTTCTGGCATTGACTGCCCTCTCGGACGGCGGGGCGTACTGCCGCGCCACTGGCCCTGGAGGTCCTGACAAGAGTGAGTTGACTGACATCTTTCGGACATCAGGAGATCCTAGCATTCCGTGGCTGGAAGAAATTTGGCGCCCTCCATCGCTGTACGGTGAAGAGGCTGCTGGTGTCAACGGTGATGAGGCGGTAGTAGCCGTTGTCAGGCCAGTGCTGGTGATGCTAGGGAACAGGTGAGGTGTGGCGCTAGCAGAGGTTGATTCGGTCGGTGATGAGATCTGTGGAGGCATGTCGAGGTCGACGCTGTATTTCAGGCGCTTCAGCGGAGGAGGGCGTCCTATCCCGTTATTGCTGCTTTCTTGGGCGGTGGCGTAGGCACCGGAGACGGAATTCGGGTTGCTACTGTGAGGCGGAGGTAGCGATGCTGTAGGACCCGCAAGACCAGGAGAACAAAATCTTGTTTCGTCGGGGTCATTGCGAACATGGCCTCTAAGTTGGGCAGCGAAGACGCTCGACCCGGGGAAGGGAACCCTCGAGTCTGTGCCAGGAGCGGGTCCCGCGGCGGACTCGGGGCCTGGGACTGTGTCCTGCTCACCAGGAACAGTTCGGAAGCTGCTCATCAACGGCGACTGCCCTTCAACGATGCATGATGTCGTCGCGGCGGACGAGCCTTCGGATGGAGGCCGTGCATCTCGTCGCGAACTCGAGGACTCAGACGGGGCTTGGAAGAGGATAGTCTCGAAGCCCGGGTTCTTCTTTTTCCTCCCTTCCCAATTGAGCTTGATACTATAATCACAAGTCTCGCCTGTGCGTTCACAGCTATTGTACGTCAGGACAGTTGCTCCCCACGCTCAACAGTGTAGCCGGTTCACGTGGCTGAACGGCCGGTTTGGCCATCCACTTGGATGGGCCGCAAGTTGCTGTAGCAAGGGACGGCATTATGCGAAAGGCACCCTGCGAGCCCACGGCCAGTAGCGAGACATCTCATTCTTCCCTTGAAGATCTGAGCCTCGGTCGCATGAACACTCGAAGGCGTGCCTGTGCCTCGCATCTTGGTCCTGCAAGTGCAATCCGTTGTTGTGCAACTTGCCGGGGTGATTCGGACAATATGGAAAAAGGATGTCAGGTGGTTATACTTTAGGCATTGAGGTCTCTCTTCTCCACATTTCACCTTCCTGGCTTTACACGGCCTGTCACGCGTCATCAGCTTGCAGCTCGTCCCGCAGGTTTCATGGGCTGCGGCTGCTCACCAACAGCCATTCCTGCTCCGTTTCTTCGGCTCCGGCGCGCCCGGCCGCTTGGGACGAGGCATACCTCGCAATGTGCGCGGCTTGGTTTGTCGTCGGTATCGTCAGCTTCCTGTCGGTCTTCTGCTGGCGGGCCAATTAAAGCGGGGTTATAGCTGGAAATCCCCATAGTCCCCCCCCTCGTCCGCCGTTGCCCGTCCGTCGATAGGGCAGGGTCACGATAGGCCGGTGAACAAATCTTCGACCTGCCAAGAATGCTCATTCGCCCAATAAATAACAAAGTAAGTATCGCGGCTGGCGGGCAGACATGCAAGGACGTTTTGAGCCTCATGCGTGAAAGAAGGATGAAGAAGGGATGGGACCGCACTGGAAAAGCGAAACTCCAATGGTTAGCAGTGATCGATTCAGGCGCCTGACAGGCCCTTGCAAATGGCCTTCGGATGATAAGGCTAATACCGCGGCTGCTTGGTGGATCCCCCGCCCAAAGGCGGCACTTGGCCAAGCTCTAACTGGGCGCGCGCACTGATAGCTCTGCCGTCACGTGGGGTTGCAACGACGCATCATGCCGATCGGAGGCTGAATCCTGAACTGGCAAGTACAGGGTGTTGGCCTGTTTCGGTGGTTTCGTGACTTCTGAGGCGTTGGTAAGGGGTAATTAAGCTAAAAGACCAGAATTTCCAATGAAGAGATTAGAATTCCCTAGCAGCATATAGAGCCGTCCCTCACAGTTGTGTAGGTTGTATGGTGGCTTAAGCGCCACCCAGGATTGTAGACTCTTTCTCCAAGAGGGAAGGAGGTGCAGAACTTAGGTAATACAAGCTAAAAACCCCGGTTGCAACCATATCATCCTGGAGTGTGCGTGTGCCATCCAGGAGCGTGAGTTTATTAAGGTCTGGTTGTGTAGGTTGTCCTGAGTAGCTGTTGGGATTCTAGGAGCGTAGGTTCTGGGTCTGGGTGTTTTGGGTGTGTAAGTCTGGGTGTGTATGTCTGGGTATGTCAGTCTAGTTGTATAGGTCTGGGCGTTATAGGTTGCTATGAGTAGGTGTTATAAAACTCTAGGGGTGTGTATTATAGGAGTAGGTATTCTGAGAGCGTAGGTCTTAGTGTGAAGGGCTGGGTGATATAAATGTTTAGATGTAGGTGTATTAAGTATAATAATTATAAGTATTTAGATGTATGTGTTGTAGGTGTACGTGCTCTGAGTGCCTAGGTGTACTTGTATTAGTTGTAGGCGTACTAGGTGCAGGCGTACTAGGTGTATGTGTACCATGTGTAGGTGTACTATGTGCAGGCGTACTGAGTGCAGGCGTACTAGGTGTAATAGTGTAGGTATCTGGGTGTGGGTGTTATGGATGTGGGTGCTCTGGGTGCCTAAGTATAGGCGTACTAGGTGTAATGGCGTAGGTATTTGGATGTGGGTGGTCTGGGTGTTTAGGTATGGGCGTACTAGGTATAATATTTATAGGTATCTGGATGTGGGTGTCATGGGTGTGTGTGCCCTGGGTGCTTGGGTGAAGGTGTACCAGGTGTAATAGTTATAGGTATCTGGGTATGGGTTGTATGTGTTGGGTGCATTGTGCGTGTTGGGTACGTTGCGCGTATTGGGTGTGGCCGCAGCTTCCAAGCCTCCTCTGAGGACCAGGCTCAATCGACGGCAGGAACATTGTAGATGGATAAAACCCCGTTCTTTACAAACGACCTGCTCCCCTTCATATCCTCCCCTCAACAATCCACCAGTACACCTATTCGAATTCCTAGCCACCCACATCCAAAATGATCCTTCCATCTTCCGATCACGACGAACACTCGGGCTAGCTTCTCGGAGTCGAACTTATCCTCATCATCCTCGGACTCTCATCTTGCCTGGCCATCCTGTGTACCGGCTGCTACGGTCCGCTGGGTTGGAACAACGAGTGGCCTCTTGTCAGGTCTCTCCCGAAGCAAGCCAAGGCTCGACTTTACCCTTGGCGCCCTGGCGACCCTGAGTGGGTCAGGGAAGACCAGGAGCTGACCCGCTAAGCTGTAAGTGGACCGTGCACGAGAAACAACATAATCTCTGCCCCTCTGTCCGCTGTCCAAGCTATCATTTTGCATACTAACTAACCATCACGACATCAAGATGGCCGCAACACAGGCACCCGCCGCCAACAGCGGCAACAACACCTTCCGAGTGAGTAACAAGCTCCCCTGAAGCTCCACGAACACGTCTGACACCCCTTCTAGAACAAGGAGAAGCCCTTGGCTGTCCGCTCCTCCAACATCGTCGCCGCAAGAGGTACGCACGCCCTTGTCGCTCGCTACGCGTGGGCTGTATACTGATCCCTCACTCCAACAGCCGTCGCAGATGCCATCAGAACCTCCCTGGGCCCCCGCGGCATGGACAAGATGATCCGCAGCGGAAAGGGCGAGACCATAATCACAAACGACGGCAGCACGATGTTGCAGAGCATGTCTGTCCTCCACCCCACAGCCAAGATGCTCGTCAACCTCTCCAACGCACAAGATGTCGAAGCTGGTGACGGCACAACGTCGGTCGTGGTCATCTGCGGTGCCTTGTTGGGCGCAGCCGACCGCCTGCTGTCAAAGGGCATCCACCCCTCGGTCATTTCCGAATCCTTCCAACGGGCTGCTGCCGCCGCCGTCGAGGTCCTTCACGATATGTCACTACCAATAGCTCTCACGGATACCTCAGCGCTCCTGCAGGCTGCGAACACCTCCCTCTCCTCCAAGATCGTCTCGCAGTATGCGAACCTGCTCGGCCCCATGGCCGTCAACTCCGTTACCAAGACGATAGACCTCAAGACTGCGGACAACGTGGACCTCAAGAACATTAGAATCATCAAGAAGGTTGGCGGCACGATCGAGGACAGCGAGCTGGTTGACGGCGTGGTTCTCACCCAACCAGTCATCAAGAACGCGGGCGGCCCCATCCGCATGGAGAAGGCCAAGATCGGTCTCATCCAGTTCCAGCTCAGCCCGCCTAAGCCAGACATGGAGAACACCATCTCGGTCAACGACTACCGTCAAATGGACAAGATCGTCAAGGAGGAGCGCATGTACCTGCTGAATATGGCCAAGAAGATCAAGAAGTCCAAGTGCAACGTCCTGCTCATCCAGAAATCCATCCTCCGGGACGCTGTCAACGACCTCTCGCTCCATTTCCTCGCCAAGCTCAACATCATGGTCATCAAGGATATCGAGCGCGACGAGGTCGAATTCATTTGCAAGTCCACGGGCTGCAAGCCTGTTGCGGACGTCGATTCATTCACCGAGGACAAGCTCGGCAGCGCTGACCTCGTAGAGGAGGTGCAGTCCTCGGGATCTCGCATGGTCAAGGTCACCGGCACCAAGTCCGCGGGCAAGACTGTGTCTGTTGTCGTACGAGGTGCAAACTCCCTTATCCTCGACGAGGCGGAGCGTTCCCTACACGACGCCCTTTGTGTGGTGCGATGCCTGGTCAAGAAGAAGGCCCTGATTGCAGGCGGTGGAGCCCCCGAGATTGAGATCGCCGCTCAGCTGTCCAAACAATCACGAGAGCTGACAGGCACCGAGTCCATCTGCTGGAAGGCCTTTGCCGATGCAATGGAGGTCATCCCGACGACTCTGGCCGAGAACGCTGGCCTGAACCCAATCAGGGTCGTCACGGATCTCCGACACCGCCACGAGTTGGGCGAGAGGAACGCGGGCGTGAGCATCAAGAGTGGAGGTGTCAACTCCAACATATCCAAGGAGAACGTGCTGCAGCCACTCCTTGTGAGCACGAGCGCGATTGAGTTGGCGGCGGAGACAGTCAAGATGATCTTGAGAATAGATGACATTGCGCTTAGTAGATGATGGAGCTACCACCTCGCTGGCGTTTTAGGAATGAGTCAAGAAAAGAAATGGTATGGTGACCGTGGCATAGTAACCTCACCCTAGAAATCACCTACTCATAGCAAAAGCAGATGTCGTCAATAGCACTAGCTCAAGTGGAACAGTGGAGGAGAATGAATCAAATTCAACGCCTTCAATTCCAGATCATGGCCTGCGTTCTCAATTGCTTACCGGGCTGACTGATTCTGCAAACGACTGTTCTTCACGCAGCATCCTCGGAATTATCGAGGCGGTTCACGTCTTCAGAGGCAGCATCACTTCAAGCTATGAGGTCAAAGTGGGATACTGTATCGTGAGACAAATAAAGGATTCCATCCCTTTTGTGTTTAAGATTTGAAATACACTAGGACTAATAAGATTTCGAGGTATCTCTCAGCATTAAACCAGAAAGCCATTTTTGATAACAGATTCCCAAACGTGAATCCGTAAGTAATACTAGTATAGATCCTCCAAGATGATCAGAACGTCTACCGCGTAACCCAGTATCGAAAGTCGGCTTGCATAACTATGGGGCTGTCCAAAGCCCCCATCCCATCCTCTCGTTTCCTGCAAATAACAAACTCGTCCGGCTCGAAAGCGAGTCCCGCTCGTCGACAGACTACAGGCCCACTCACGAGCCCGCTCAGTTCAGCCGGAGAAAATAGAAGCCCTTGCCAACAGCCACGAAATCATCGTCGTCCTTCTCCGCCGCACTACCAATTTCGCTGCCCTGGGGGTTGTCCTCGCCCCCTGGCCTCGCCCCCGGCCCCGCTAGCCCGCAGGTCCCGCGGATGCGCGAGCATTCAGCCCAGGTGCTGCATCCAGGCGTACCGCACCCGCGGTCGTGCTTCTCTTGCATGAGCCGATCATCTGGTTTTGGCTCGAGCTCTGGCTTCGGCCCTGATGGCGGCGTGGAGGTCTGGCTCACCGCTGTCAAGGATGCAGACGATCGGGGTGTGAATGCCGCGTAGGGCGACGCGAAGAGGCTCGCGGGGGCGGGCCGTGGGCCCCTAATCACGAGTGTGGACTGCCTAGTGCTGGGAGTGATTTGTGTGGTGGTGCCAACCAGCGTATCGCTGCCGCCGTTTTGGTGTTGTGTCTTTGATACGTTTTGTTCTTTCGTGGTTTCTGGAGAACTTCGAGAGCTCTCGTCCTTCTGGCGTGATTCTATCTCTCCTTCACGATGCTGGTACTGGCCGGGGGATTTGTTGAATTCAAATTCAACCTCGAGCTGCTCGAGATCGCCTGGTGTCAGCTCATGAGCGGATCCCCTGTCTGACGGTTCGTTGGATACCTCTTCAATCTGAGGCAGAACCGACCTGCGTCGTGCGAGTTCGACGGGGGAAGAATAAGTTAATTTGGTATCCTTGGCGGCGCTTCCCCGACGGAACCTGACTTTCATTGGTTCGTCACGAGTATCAAAACGACGCTGAGCACGCGAGCCAGGGTTCCTCCTCTGTGCGTTGCGGCGTCTCAGTCCTGTCACTAGCGGCAATGGTGGAAGAGGGCGCGGCCAGCCAGTCTTCTGGGCCTTCGAAGCGATGCCGTAAACATGTGGAGGAGGCTGAGGAGGTGTCGCGTCGGTGGGAACTGGCAACGGCCCCATATTCCCATCACGTATGTGTGGGTTGCCCAAGAGCAGCCAGACCTGTCTCGGTGTGAGCGGAAAATATGGAGCATTTTCACTGACATCGTTTCGGTGGGATATTGGGTTGACACCAAAGGGCCAGTTGTATGGTGTCGCGAGGGTCTCCTGGTCATACAGAGGTATAGTCTCTTTGCGTTGGCGCTTGCGGGCAAGAAACCGTCGGGTGACAATTTGCCGCCGGTATGCCAGGTCCGAATAGCGTCTGCCTTTGAAAAGTTTGTTCCTTATCCTGCGACTATCCTGAGGAGGATTTGGCTGGGATTGGCTGCTGACCCTGCCGGGATGAGCTTGCGTGTGGACTTGTTCGGCCTGTCTCTGTCTCTCAACATAGCCCTGCCCAATAGGGTCCTGGCCGACTCCCGGAGAAACAGGCCCGGATGCTGTTGGTTTGAGGATGGTGGAATCTGTAGGTGGTGTTCTGTTGCCATCAAGGTGATTTTGGCAATGCGGAGGTCGTCCGGGATGCCTCACCGCACGCCGTCGCTGTAGGCCGTTTACTAAGCGTTGGTGTGAAGCATCCGTTGGTGGGTGTACATCATGCTGAGCAGACATAACTGATTCCCGAAACTGTTGTTGAGAGACCCAGTTTGAGATTCGAGGCTGTTGCGCATCCTCCGGGCCAGTTACATGGACTCTCTGATGTCCGAGTCTGTGGTGGGGGCCTGAGGGAGACTTGGCAACACCATATGTGCTTCCGAGTCTTCCCCTAGAAATTTGTGGCAAGTTCCTGAAGGTATTCATTTCCATACTGTCTCTTCCGTATGAAATATTTACTCTGGCAGGTGACAGGTTTACCAATAGTTCAACGAGATATTGACGATGGCAGACTTGAAATGAAGTACGGTGGAGTCAGGCAAGGAATATCACTTGAGTTTGTGATGGTGTGGAAGTGGTTGATTATGAGTGGATGTATTAGTGAGGAACCTCCTTTAGTGAGTAAGATGCTCTAGAAGCTCCGGTATAATGAATCTTGAAAGTGTATTGGCTGATGGTAGGATGTCTCTTTGATGTGGTCAAGGTTAATGAAAAGGATATTGTTGACGAAAGGGTCCAAAGAGACACGGATCAAATAACATGTTAAATATTTATATGCGCATATTTGAGAGCAATTTTTATTCCAAACTAGATCATTGGACTCCCAATTATTAAACGGTGAAGCAAGATTTGAGAGAAATGGTGACACTAAGTCAATTTAGAGGGACAAGGCACTGTTCAGGCTGCGCTAGCTTCTGGAAGTCGCAAAAGTGCCCTTAGTGTAAACGACACTGCCACGAAATTTACTGGCTAGGGAAAGTTTTGAAGAAAATGTCTCCCGTTAAACTCTCCATCAGAGCCTCGAGTTTGCAGGCGCTCAAATGTATTGACTGTAGCCTACCAGTAGGGCGAGACAAGCTCAAGCAACAAAGTAGGTTATGGTTGCTGGGGCACATAGGCAGTGACTGCATGATCGAGGTAGTCGGGAAAGAACTTAGTCGTCACTAATACTGGGAAAAAGACCAAAGCAGAAATTACCAGCACAGCAGTCGGCGGTTACACAGAAAGTGAAGTCGCTTACAGTTGAGGTCGGCCCGTCGACTTACACGGAAGACGTCGGTCTGGACGGTGGCGTGGGCAGGGGACCCCTGACTTGCTACTACCGTGGGGCCTGCTCGGCCCCCACTATGCGGATCGCGTCCTCAAAGTCGCGACGAGTCCTTGGACAAGTGCTTCGACTTCTCTTACCACTGTCTCTCTAGCCTTTACTTCCGTGCTTTTCTTCTGGGTCTACAGCGGTCCAATCAGTTTGCAATCATGGATATAGACGATATCCTGCGCGAGGTCGACCCCGTAATCGACGCCATCCCCAGCGAGACTCGCGATCTCCAGGCCCTGACGCGTGCCTGGGTTGCCGAGCGGTGCGCCCCAGAGCTTCTAGAGTGCGCAGCCCCATCCAATGCACCGATGACTGCTCTAATATCCTCGATTGCTTAGATGGCCCGCCTATGGCCTCTTTGAGCGTATGAACGAGCGAATCAAGGCACAGATCGAGAAGGTCGAGGAGATGACTGGCGACATGGACCCAAAGACCAATTTTGCCCTCATCGTCATACAGACCGAGCTGGAGCGCTACAAGTACATCGTCCGGAGCTTCCTGCGCTCCAGGATAGCAAAGGTGAGCACGCATCAGTCTGGCTTGACTCTGCCTTCTGCTCCACGGCAGGGGCCAGCCGATGATGGCTTTGGGGGCTGACATCGCACTTCGCATTGCGCCCGCAGATCGACAAGCATACTCTCCACTACCTCTCGACGCCGACCATGCGCGCACGCCTCTCGGAAACCGAGCTTGCCTATGCGACCCGGCACCAGGCCATGCTGCACAACCACTACCTCTCCTCGTTCCTGTCGTCATTCCCTCCGAATTTACAGAACCTCAACGACACCGCGGGCAACATCAGCATGATCGACACGCCAGACCTCGACACAGCAGTCTTCATCCGCCTGCTGAGAGACTGTCTCGTAGAAGGACGTGGAATTGACGTTGACGGCAGTATGAATGGGACGAACGGAGACATTCTGATCCTGCGGTGGTCAGACGCGAAGCCCTTGGTAGATGCTGGTGATGCCGAGCTGGTCTGAAGGCTGTGCTGACGTCCCACAACCACATTTCGGACCCGGGCTCACACTCATCGGCAAGAAATAGCCCTTCATCTCCACAAGGCCCTGACTATCCTGCAGTCTTGTCTCTGCAGCTCATACTGCTACACCGTTGATTCTCGAAGTCGCCAAGAACCGGGTCATCACTCGGAGCAGAGGCACTAAGACCGGAGTTACCGGCCCCGGGAATATGCCTCGACGCGCAAACTAATGAGAATAGACCGATTGATTCAAATGCCCACAAAGAGGTGGCGGCCAGGCAGGGTCGCAACGCGGCATCCCACTGACGGCGTCAATGAAGATGGCAGAGTCGGACTTAGTCTGCAAAAGTCCGAGAGCTAATCACGAAGCCATCAACACGGGCACATTCCTGCGCACGTTGATTTCTAATGCTTGGTAACCCGAAACTCTCTTCATCGCAGGTCTCATTGACTATAAGTAGACGATGCACCTCGTCTGGCTACTAGCACACGAGTTACTCCGACATGAGTAACTCTTCACAAGCAAAGCGAACCACCCCTATTGATTCAAAATGACTGCGGACTCCAAGACCATCGTTCTCGTGACCGGGGCCAACCAGGGCATCGGGTTTGAGATCGCGAAGAAGCTCAATGTCGAGCATGAGAACTACCATGTGATCATGGCAGGCAGGAGGAGAGAAGCCATCGAGGAAGCCGCAGAGAAGCTTAAATCGCAGGGCCTCTCAGTCGAGCCTCTCGTGCTCGATCAACAGTCCGACGACTCCATCGCCGCAGCAGCTAAAGCCGTCGATGAGAAGTATGGTCACCTGGACGTGCTCATCAACAACGCCGCCATCTCCAACATCTCGCATGCCGACGGCAAGCCGCTGTCGACGCGCGAGCAATTCAACCACATCCTGGACACGAATGTCGCAGGTGTCCAGATAGTTACCGACACCTTTATTCCGCTGCTGGAGAAGTCGAAAAAGACCAAGCGCATTGTGTTCATCAGCTCAGGACTCGGCAGCCTGTCAATGAAGGCTGAACCCAAGCCCGGGTCGACCTTCCGCAAGCTTGAGGCCACCCATTATACCACGTCCAAGGCGGCCTTCAACATGCTGGCGCTGCACTACATAGTGCGTTACGAGGACAGCAAGGACTGGAAGCTCAACATCTGCTGCCCGGGGCACTGCGCGACCAACCTGAACGCCTACAGAGGGACCAACACGGCTGAGAGCGGGGCTATCAATGCGTGCCGGCTGGCTACGCTGGGACCTGACGGAGAGTCAGGGACGTACACCAACACGGAAGGGACCATCCCATGGTGAATGGCAGGATGTCGTGGCGTGCGATGGTAACGGACAGTTGGGAGACAGTGACGCCGGCAGGTATGGTTCGGGCCTTGGAACAGTCCGACTTTGCCTGGCTGAACCATGGCTATAGAAAATATACTGTGAACTCAAGCCGTGCACCACTGTGTCCCTTGGCATTTGTTTACTGAGAGGGGGGCATCATATAGCTATGCTGATGTGCCATTGTCATGCCATACAACAATTCCTCAGATGTATTGAATCTGGCTCGATGAACACCATAGCGCTCTCGATGTAAGCAAGCCAGTGGCTGCGGGGAAAGGGGTCTGAAGCAAGCAGCTGGGTACTTGCATAGTTGTGGCGATGTGGAAATTTAGAGCAGCCGCCCCAAGACTGTCGGGGCCTATAATCGAGGCGAACAAGTGCCGCCAGCTCTTATACCTGTGACGGTCCAGGCTGCTCGTATTTGTTGGTCGCCCGAAATTGGGCTCGACACCAAAAGCTAACCAGACATAACCACTCAAAACCCACAGCACACAACAAACCATTGTTGTCTGGTTGGCTGGGATTCCAGCAGCGACGTGGTAGTGGGACAGCGACTACACGGGGTGAAATATCCGAGGGAACACTGGGTCTGAGAATATCTGGGGCACAGCTAAGCCTGGCTGCACGGGCGAGAACTTTTTGGCTTTGGCTCGCCCGTGCCGACTCCCGTAGCGCCGCGAGGAAGAGAAACACTTCCCGCGATGGCAGGATGGCAGGATGGGTGCATTTCCGAACAACGATCAGCAGGAGACGGGCAATTTTGGACAATGCTACATGGGGGCCCTGCCTGTCTTCTCAACGCGGTTTAGACAAGCCAGACAAGCCGGCGGGTGGGAGACGGTTAGGACTGGACTGGCGATCGAAGGGACAATGCAAACCCACTTACCCCGGCCCTAAGTGATCATCCGCCTCTATAAAAGCTAATTCAAAGGGGCAGCGCCGAGCGGGGAAGATCCTGCCATCATCCTGGTCGCTCATCCTTGGCCTAATTACACGTCGAGAGAGCAAACCCGGCGACCGCAACAGAGCGCGCTGGCAAAGCAACACAGGTCTGCACCGGAGAAAGTGACGGGCTGCCGCTGGTCTCTGCCAGAATCCAAGGGCCGGAGGGGGTGGTGGGGGCTCAAAGCGTGAACTTTGTGTCTGCCTATGTAGTCTAGGCACGCGACGGCCCTCGTATGGTGTCCGCCGTGGGAGGATCCAACGCATGTCTGTCTGTCACCAGCCCTCGCGAACACGAAGGGGGCAAGGTCGAGCTCGAAAGCTCATGCGCGCCAGTCTGGTTCCTGATTGGTGAATCCAGCCCTGCCCTGCCGAATCAGGTACCGTCGCCATCTAATTCTAAACGAGATTGTCCCACGCATGGATGCAGCGCCTTTTTCTTTTTTTCTGTTCCCTCCTACTGCTATGTCTGCTGGTCTACTGGTCTGCTGGTCTGCATTGATGCAACCTAGGGGGGCGGAGGAGGATCCAGCAGGACCAAGCAAGAGAGAGACACGCCAGCAAGCCAGGCGAATCCGGTCGTCCCATTGCTGGGGAATGAAAAACAAGAGTGGATGCTCTGCGTGATCCGGGGAGGGGCTGCCTTGGAAATCCTAGCATCCTGACACGCCATCCCCGGACATTCGAGTGACTTCTCGGCCAAGCCAGACGTGGGCCCATGGCAATGTTCGTCTCCAGATCCTCACAGTGGCCTCTCGTCCTACCCTTGATCCCTTCCAACCCCCCGAGTCCCGTGTTTCTTTTTGCGGAGCCCCCTGTTGGAATGTTCTCTATACGCGTGATGGGCGTTTAAATATGCCTGCTTCCCATCTGCCCACCTGTCTAAAGGTTCCCCTCTCCTGTTTCCTACTGCCAGTTTATAATCGCGCCGGATTCACTTTCACTCGCTCAAAGTTGAACCTTTTCCAGAAGCCATACCTATCTTCTTCGACAGTCGCTCCCATTCCAGACTATTAAACCCTTCTTAATTAATCACAGTCGTTGATTCTCTTAAAACCACTCAAAATGCGTTTCACCAGCATCGTTGTCGCCGGCGCTCTCGCCATGTTCGCAAGCGCCCAGGACGCTACACCTGCCTCGTCGGCTTCGCCCACCGCCGCCACCACCGACGCGGCCCAGGCTTCCACCATTGCCTGTCTCGACGCGTGCGAGGCCGGTGACGTGGCTTGCGAGTCCAAGTGCATTAATGTGAGTACACACCGACTGAAGCGATCTCGCAGTAGGAAAAAGCATTGTCTGTCACGTAGTTTGGGGCCAGGTAGCATTTGCTCTTGGCCACCCAGTTGTGGAAGCACTTGCTTCCCAGTCGACAGGCAGGCTTGGCAATGCCTCTCCTGAACTCCCAGGGCTCGCTTCGCCAATACGCTCGTGGAAGGAGCACTTGTGCTGACCTGATACCTCACCAGGTCCCCAACCCCGATGCCAGCCAGGTCAACGCCACCACCGAGTGCGTTGCCAACTGTGACCAGGGCGACGGTTCCCAGGCCCAGACCGACGCCTACGCTGCCTGTGTCAACGGCTGCATCAACGACAACTACTTCACCTCCGGCAGCTCCCCCGCTGCGACCGGTGTCTCAGGCTCCGGATCCACCGCCTCTGGCTCCTCTGCCTCTTCTACCTCCACCTCTGACTCGGGTGACTCTTCATCCGAGTCCGGCTCTTCTACCTCTGGCCCCGACTCCACCAGCACTAGCTCCTCGTCTTCTGAGTCTGCCAGTGCCTCAGGCTCGGCTGCTGATTCCGTCAAGGTTGGCATGACCGGCCTGGGTCTCCTGGGCTTCGTCGCCGCTGCCATCGCCCTGTAAGGTGGCACCACTTTGTCATTGCAGCATCTATGTGTGCCTGCTTGGATGAGACCTCGAGGTTTTGGAAATGACGACTTAATAATGCATGAATCGGATTTTATGGGAGGGAAAACGACGCTGTGGACACTGGGCATGTCATGTGGGGGTAATTAGGCAGCGAAATATGTAGGGACAAGATACCCATCCAGTATTGGAGCTACTGAGCTCACTTGCTTCTCATATGATGTCGTTCCTCGATGCATCGTCCCTGATATGCTTGCGTTTGACCCTCTTGCGTCGTCTCGTCGACTCATAGTCCCTTGAGGGAGTTCTTGGGCACCGTCGGCTGGATGTCTGACTCCCATGGTATGCCCAGCTTCTTCATCTCGACGGCGATCTGGAATAAATAATCCAAGCTGCAAATCATGTCAGCATTTTAACATCCTCGCCGTGCCTGTACTCCCATAGTCGATTGGGGGCCCACGTTCAGGGCTCAATGGCTACCCCATGGCAACATACCTCTCGCACTGCCCCTTGGCCTGCTCCACGCTGTTACCCCAGACGTAGACCCCGTGCCTCCTGACCAGCACCGCGTACGCGTCCGGGTACATCTCCATGGCCGCCTCCAGGAACTCTGTCAGGTCCTCCTCGTGGGCCGTGTTCTCGATGACGGGGATGCGGAGAGTGTCGTGGTACCCCAGGTTGCCCACCTCAGCGTGCGGGTAGCCCCTCGCGAAGCCCTTGATCTGCTCGATGTTGTTGATACGGAACTCGCTCACCCCCGCCTGCTCCAGGATCAGCGTGACCAGCACGGCGTGCGCTGAGTGCGTGTGGATGCAGCAGCGGGCGCCCCGCCGCGTAAAGGCCGACAGGAAGAGCGGCGTGCACTGTGAGGGCTTGAAGCGCGTCGGCGACCGCACGTAGACGCGCGAAGAGGGCCGGATCGGTCCGTCGCCCTCGCCGCCGGATGCCTCGCGGTGCTTCTCCAGGGTCTGGCTCAGCGACAGCACGTACAGGTCCGACGGCTTCATCAGCTCCTTCTGGACGCCCGAGGGCGCGATGTAGACGTGCTCGCTGCGCCGGGGCCCCGTGTCAGCACGGGCACTACATTTTGAGAGCCGGCAGAGAGGAGGGAGCCTTACTCGTCGCGGATGGAAGCTCCGCCGCCTGTTCCGGTCACCCAGCCCAGCGTCCAGAACTTGGCGCAGAGGGAGGGGATGAGGTTGGCGGGGTGGTCTGGGTCGTCCGACTGGACGAGCCGGTCATTGTTGGTGCTCATGGCGGGAGGTTTCGCGGTACTGAGGCTGTACGGGCTGAACGGACTGAACTCGGATGCTGGCAGGTCGAGTGCCGAAAGAGCTGTACAGGGTGTATCGTCACGGATTTTGTGTGTAATAAAGTCAAATCATGTGAAGTGGTTGGGCTTCAACAGAGCAAAACCGAGTCGAGTCTTGGGAGCTTGATCTCGGAGCCGCAGCGGCAAGCACGTCAGGTTTTTGCCGATCATGCTCGGCGTGATGGAGTAGGTTAATTGCACCTCGACATCCATCTGCCTACACACGTGGTCTGTATGCTGCCAATAGTTGGCCTCAACTTTGCAATTGATTTGTCTTTTGCATGCTGCATAATGAGAGCTTGTGGGACTCATACTGTAAGGATTGTGTTGCCAAAGAACTTGAACTTGCACCTTTTTGGTGGGCTCAGGTGTTACTGCCACATGCATCTATTTATATATACTGATGCAAAGACGAGGCTGAAGCTCATGAAGACACGTGTGGTTGGAAACATCAGGACATCAACAACAACAACAACAACAACAGCAACAACAACAACAGCAACAACAACAACAGCAACAACAACAACAAGACATGCCAGGACATTCAGTCTGCTCATCTGATGCAATACCCGAACTCTGGCAACTTGTGAGCCGGCCCAATCCCTCCCAGATTGGCAAATTAGTGCGGTGATACGTTTGAGTTTGACGAGTCGTCACTGCTGCGCTCGAGTAAAAGCATGATGGATTTGGGAAATCACCATCTTGACACCGTTTCAAGACCCAAGACCAGGCTGATGAAGGTGCCCAGGTGGTCACTTACATCTCGCATGTTGATGACCGATGGGTCTTGACGCCCACATTGACTACATGCCACGTATACCAATTCATTCCGTATTGATATTGGAGACATGAACAGCTGCCAATCTTAGCATGAACTTGCGTGGTAATATATATACTTTACAGTAGTACCCACCGGGAGTGCCGTTACCATCCGTGGCTGTGAACAGCAAGCGGAAATTTACTCGATATGAGCCAAGGGGCTTGACCTGGACGCCCTCATCGCAGTCGAAGTTTCCAAAAGGTTCTCTAGCAGTGGGTCTGACCTGCGGCACCTGCCTGAGGCGTCCCGGTCACAGCTACCGCACAGCAGGTCGCACAGCAAAACCGGTGGTGGGTCTCGGCTGAGTGAAGGAGAAGACCCGACCCCGCATTCAATTAGTGCCAGGGCCAGGCCGACTGAGGTGTCCGTGGTCCAAGCTGGCACCCCTGTCGGGCCTGTCGGCTCTGGCTGAATTGAGACTGATTGATTGATGCACCGCGGTTACTGTATTGGATTTCTGGGAGCTCTGGTCAACGTGGCCTCTTTCTTTCCCGCTGGCCAGCCCCAACCCCAGCCCAGCCCAGCCTGCCCCAAGCAGATAAATCCACAGCTCTTTATCAACTGCTCTCTGCCTCACCTGCCCCGGCTCTGCTTTTCTTCTCCTCGGGCTCTGAGAGCAAAACCATCTTATTCCTTCACTGTGAATAACTATTCTCATCTGTCTCCATCGACAGAAAGCCTTCCTTCTCCGTTCCATCGTCTCGAGAGGGCAACTAGCATCTGCGTTTGTTTTCTGCTGCTATCCACCGTTGGCAACAGCTTGACAACCAATCGAGGCCTGTTGCATCGCCATCATGAGGTTCACTCCCATCGCCGCCTGGGCCGTCCTGGCCTACGGCTCTCTTGCCGACGATGCTCAGAAGGTCCTGAGCGACGAGAGCTCCTCTTCTGTTGCTGAGTCTGCCACGTCTTCCGTGGACGCCTCTCTGCCCACCTTCACCGTAAGCCCGACCTCCAACAACCCCAACTTTGTATTCCTACAACACAGGAAGTCCTGCCGGCACCGAGCTCTCGCCCGGGGCTAGCTATCCGCACATTTCTTTGGAACAGCTGCGTTAGCATGTGCAGACACGTCAAATCGGCCGGTCAGCAGCTAACATGCTCGTGATCTTGCAGCCCACAAACCTCAAGGCCCCCTTCCTTGAGCAGTTCACCGATGACTGGGAGTCGCGATGGAAGCCCTCCCACGCAAAGAAGGACCTCAAGGGCACAGGCAAGGAGGAGGAGGAGTGGGCCTACGTAGGCGAGTGGTCCGTCGAGGAGCCCACCGTCTACAAGGGAATTGAGGGAGACAAGGGCTTGGTTGTCAAGAACAAGGCCGCTCACCACGCCATCTCCGCCAAGTTCCCCGAGAAGATTGACAACAAGGGCAAGACCCTGGTTGTTCAGTACGAGGTCAAGCTCCAGAGTACGTATTCCGGCCCCATCTTACTACCCTCGCCACAGAGATCTCCATACTGACTAGGCGCGCTCCAGCCGGTCTTGAGTGCGGTGGTGCTTACATGAAGCTGCTCCGCGAGAACAAGGCTCTCCACCAGGACGAGTTCGCCAACACCACCCCCTATGTGATCATGTTCGGCCCCGACAAGTGCGGCCACACCAACAAGGTCCACTTCATCTTCAACCACAAGAACCCCAAGACGGGCGAGTACGAGGAGAAGCACCTCAAGTCTCCCCCTCCCGCTCGTATCGTCAAGACCACTGAGCTCTACACCCTGGTTGTCCACCCCAACAACACCTTCGTCATTGAGCTCAACGGTGAGCAGGTCAAGGAGGGCAACCTCCTCGAGGACTTCACCCCCGCCGTCAACCCCCCCGAGGAGATTGACGACCTCGATGACAAGAAGCCCGAGGACTGGGTTGACGAGGCCCGTATCCCCGACCCCGATGCCACCAAGCCTGACGACTGGGACGAGGAGGCTCCCTTCGAGATTGTCGATGAGGAGGCCGAGCAGCCCGAGGACTGGCTCGTCGATGAGCCTCTCACCGTCCCTGACCCCGAGGCCCAGAAGCCCGAGGACTGGGATGATGAGGAGGACGGTGACTGGATCGCTCCCACTGTTCCCAACCCCAAGTGTGCCGATGTCTCTGGCTGTGGCCCCTGGACCAAGCCCATGAAGAAGAACCCCGACTACAAGGGCAAGTGGACCGCACCTTACATCGACAACCCGGCCTACAAGGGCGTGTGGGCTCCCCGCAAGATCAAGAACCCCGACTTCTTTGAGGACAAGACCCCTGCCAACTTCGAGCCCATCGGAGCTATTGGCTTTGAGATCTGGACCATGCAGAACGATATCCTCTTTGACAACATCTATATCGGCCACTCGCTCGAGGACGCCAAGAAGCTCGCCGAGGAGACCTTCCACGAGAAGCACCCCCACGAGCAGCTCGCTGAGCTGGCTGATAAGCCCAAGAAGGACGAGACCAAGACCCCCTCTGAACTTAAGTTCACCGACGACCCCGTCACCTTCATCAAGGAGAAGGTCGATCTCTTTGTGACCATCGCCCAGAAGGATCCCATCGAGGCCATCAAGTTCGTGCCTGAGGTCGCTGGTGGCATCTGTGCCGTCCTGGTCAGCGTCATCGCTATTGTCGTCGGTATCGTCAGCTCCCTGGGTGGTGGCAGCGCCCCGCCCGCCATCAAGAAGGCCGCGGCTGATGCCAAGGACAAGGCTGCCGAGGCCAAGGACAAGGTCGCTGCGGCTGCCTCTTCCGGCGCCGAGGCGGTCAAGGACAACGCCACGAAGCGCACCACCCGCAGCCAGCAGTCGTAGGTTGACAAGGTGGTGGCGAGGCGAGTGGAAGGTAGTAATGCGTGATTGGGAACGGGGAACAGAATAGGACCCAGCAGAAGGGATAGGCAAAACAAAAAATTGATGCTTCGCTTTTCACATTAGGGCTCGTAGGGCTTATACGGATGAGCACGGCGCAGCTGGTGTATTTCTAGTACGGTATCACAGGGAATAGGAATCATTCTAACAATCCTCAAGACGCTAACTTTGGAATGGCTTGCTCATCCATGTGCTTCTGGGTGAGACTGTGTTGCATATATGCGTGTCTGTGTGTACGTGCTGACTAGTTGACGTTCCTGAGAGCTGTCAGGCCCTGTCGCGTTGACATTCCTATTCCGGACGATTTGGTGAACGATCAGCGTGGGGAACAACATGACATGGGGAAAGCTATGGTCCCCGTCCAATCCCGTCTCATGTGTTGGATCCGCAGCAGCTTTGCCCCTCATACCCGGGACACGGTTGTGAGGCTCCGAGGCACCTGGACCCCAGCCGATATCGCCAGCGGGCCCAGCACGGACGTAGGTTCGATGCGGGCCAGCTCTTGCTTGCCTGAGCCGGGCCGGTCCAGCTATCTATTGGTATGTCTATCTCCTCTGTGTACAAGAAGAAATGAAGAGCGAAACCATGACAAATGGATAAGGTGACCTCGGCTGGAGAGATTTCTGGCGCACCGGCAATTGACGGCATTGGAAAAGGCGTCCTCGTGCACAAGACACACGTATCGTGTGGAGAAGGGCAGCACCAGCAAGACTGGGCTACGAGTGTCACTCATTCAGTCCCTCACTTCCCCCGCATTGGGCCAGATCCCCCCGGCCAGCAACTTCCGATCGCCCTGCGTCATCCGCAGAGATCCTGACATTTAAAAGGGAAACACAGCCCCGAACTGAGTTCTGGTAGATGCGTAGGTCAGAGACCGGCCCGTACCAACCCCTACTCTGCTAAGACCAAGTCCCGTTCCTAGCCTGCGGTCTCATATCGTGGCCGTTGCTAGTGCCTCGATATCCCGAGGCCCAAGGAAGTTCGTCCTCCTTGTTCCCCTCATCTCCTCCTTGTTCCCCTCATCTCCTCCTTGTTCCCCTTCCTCCTCCATTTGCCGCCTTCACCACGGTTTGCAATGCGTCGGCTGTTATCGACCAGAGCAACTGCAAGCGCAGCACGCTCTACAAGGGCGGTAGCGACAGCAGCTTCCACCAGCAGGACAGCGCCTCTCGTGCTCTCGGCACCCTCAACTTCCAAGATGGCCCCCTCCTCCTCATCAGCAGCCTCCGTGAGGAGGTTACATGCCACGGCGGCACACCTGAACCCAGCCCTGGCGTCCACAGCAACCTCGTACCCGACGACACACGAGAAGCTTGCAAAGGTGGAGGACACTCTTTACTTCATCGACAATGAGTTCCGGCCCTCCAAGGCCGAGCAGTTCATCGACCTCTACGACCCGGCCACCAACAACCTCGTCACCCGCGTCCCTCAGATGACGGACGCCGAGCTGGCGGCCGCGGTGAAGTCTGCCGAGAAGGCCTTCCCTGCGTGGAAAAACACGACCATCATCGCGAAGCAGCAGATCATGTTCAAGTTCGTCTCCCTGATCAGGGAGAACTGGGACCGCCTGGCTGCCAGTATCACACTGGAGCAGGGCAAGACGTTCGCGGATGCCAAGGGCGACGTTCTGAGAGGGCTGCAGGTTGCCGAGGCGGCTTGTAGTGCGCCCGAGTTCATGAAGGGCGAGGTGCTCGAGGTCGCAAAGGACATGGAGACAAGGACTTACAGGGAGCCTTTGGGCGTTACGGCAGCGATTTGCCCCTTCAGTGAGTTGATCTCGAAATATCGTGGCTGTATACGGGGGCATGGAGCTAATCGGACCTGTGATAGACTTCCCGGCCATGATTCCACTCTGGTGCATTCCCATTGCCACCATCACAGGTAACACACTCGTATTGAAGCCATCCGAGCGCGACCCTGGCGCAGCGATGATCCTCGCCGAACTCGTTGAGAAGGCCGGCTTCCCTCCCGGTGTCGTCAACATTGTCCACGGCGCCCACCGTACCGTCAACTACATCCTGGACCACCCGGCTATCAAGGCGATCTCGTTCGTCGGCGGCAACAAGGCCGGTGAGTACATTTTCAGCCGCGGCTCGGCGAACGGCAAGCGAGTTCAGGCCAACCTCGGCGCCAAGAACCACGCAGCAGTGCTCCCAGACTGCAACAAGAACCAGTTCCTTAACGCGGTCGTTGGCGCCGCATTCGGCGCTGCGGGCCAGCGCTGCATGGCCCTCTCGACGCTGGTCATGGTCGGCGAGACCAAGGAATGGCTGCCTGAACTGGCCGAGCGAGCCAAGGCGCTGAGCGTCAACGGCGGGTTCGAGGAGGGCGCAGACCTGGGCCCCGTGATCTCGCCCGAGAGCAAGGCACGCATCGAGGGGCTGATCGCCAGCGCCGAGGAGGAGGGCGCCAAGATCCTGCTGGACGGCAGGGGCTACAAGCCGGCCAAGTACCCGAACGGCAACTGGGTTGGGCCGACCATTATCACGGATGTGACGCCGGACATGAAGTGCTACCGCGAGGAGATCTTCGGCCCGGCGCTGGTGTGCCTTAACGTAGATACGCTCGACGACGCCGTGGACCTCATCAACTCCAACGAGTACGGCAACGGCGTGGCCATCTTCACGCGCAGTGGGCCCACGGCCGAGACGTTCCGTCGCAACATCGAGGCCGGCCAGGTGGGCATCAACGTGCCCATCCCCGTGCCCCTGCCCATGTTCTCTTTCACGGGGAACAAGAAGTCCATCGCCGGCGGCGGCGTCAGCACGTTCTACGGCAAGCCGGGCGTCAACTTCTACACGCAGCTCAAGACGGTCACGGCTCTCTGGCAGGCGGGTGATGCGGTCAGCAAGAAGGCCGACGTGGCTATGCCTACGCACAGTTAGGTGGAAGTGGTCCTTATAGTGCATGCAAGGATGCAAGGTTCTATGAGACTATTCTTGCTACCTGTGTTCGTGACGTTGACACCACCTTACTCCCTCGCTGGTGTTTTCAAGAAGCTCAGCCCCGGCTTACAGACTGTATTAATCGAGTATCTGTTGCTTGGGGTCTGATCTGCTTTCCAGGAGTCTCTACGTTCACATAACAGTTGAAAGGCTAGGGTGAGTGGGATAGTGAAAGGATGAAGGCTGAAACTGGGTCAAACCAATGAATGCATTGACGGAGTAATTCCACAAGGGTTCAGTAGTAGGCTTGGCTTGTAGAGACTGTTGACGTTCCAGTCAGTCAATTAGAAAACAGCCAAAGATGTCCTCAAGTAGAAAATCATCACCGAGTCTGGTGAATAACATATGAACGTCGCGATCTTACCCGGTGGCTGCGTCATTGCCGAGAACCGCCGCATTGAATTGGCCGGCGTCGGGAGCTGCGGTTCCGTCCGGGCAGTGCCGCCTACTAGACAAACGCAACTAATAGAGTTACCCATACTCCTTTCCGTTTGACAACACCATCCTCTCCATTTTCCGCAGTCGGCAGCCTTACCTGACTTTTGAACTCTACTGCTGCCTGCCCACTGTACAAGAACACTACCGGCTAAATGCCCATGCTTCGGAGAGAGGTGGACTGATTTTGGTGGCCCGAGTGACACAACGACCTTTCTGTACTCGAGTACAAGTCTCTCGCATAGACGGGCTAACTCTCCCAGCTGATCCGTCGATTTTCATCCTGATTTTTGAAGATCCAAGGGGCTTTCATCATTCTACTAATCGGGATTCCGGAAATAGACGCCGTTTTCTGCTTCCGCCAACTAACACGGCCGGAGCCGTCGCTGGGTTAATTATCTGAGGAACTGCTGCCGTGGAATGTAAACACGTCTTTCACTTTTAAGAAGCTTCAAAGCGACTACGCAAGAGGGACTGGTAGAATATAATGCAAACGGGAAGCCCAAGCATGGACATTGTCGAGCTCCCTCGGGACCTTTTCCTACTGGTGGTGGCGCACCTCTCCGCGCGCACCATCGTGCTCTGTCGGCGAGTATCACGGAGCTGGCATGGCGCCTTTGCGGACCCGGACCTGAACCTCCAGCTTATGAAATGGCAATTCCCGCGGTGCCGTGAGATGCGAGTGGCGTACTTGGCGGGTGAACTCGGCGGGCGCGAACCTGGCGGGACTGAGGAGGGGTACGACACGGCAAACGGGCAAGCCCTAATACGTGAAGCCGAGGACGAGGGGTTTTGGGACGGCGCCGAAGTTTCTTCATCTCTGGATTGGACCGTGACCTTCGCCAACGTGGCCAGAAGATATCACCACCTCAGGACGGCTACGCCATGGACAATTGAGGCGATCAAGCTGGGGTCCACAGAGAAGGGACCGGCCAGGATGTTCTATCCAGTAGCTATCTGGGACCGCTTCCTCCGGCTGGACGACAAGACCTCACCGTTCCACTACCCGGACCCGGCCTGGTCTTACAGCCAGGATGACGGGCTGCTATTGTATCACTCCGCCCTACATTCTGGCAAAGACGAACCGACACAGTCCTGTCTATGGCGCCTGCGCGACCTCGAGACTGGCCAGGAGGTGGTAGTCCCGTTCCCGCAGGGCGAGGACCGTATCGTCCGGCGCGTCCGGCTCTGTGAACGGGTTCTGGTCCTGGAGTGGTGCGAGAGAGAGGCATACCATCAGCTCAACGATCGTGAGGAATGTCATAGACATTTCGTCACGGCCCTGGACGTTGTCCGGGAGCAAAGGAGTACAAGTGGCGGGCACAGCTCTCCTGGAGACTACGGCAAGACGACCTGGGCAATAAAGCCCCGGTGCCAGTTCAAGACACACTTCCTGGGCTTCCCTCTGAATAGGCACGACCGCTTCTTCTCCGCGCACACGGCGACGCACTACGCCGTCTACGTGTGGCAGCCCAATCGGTCGCTCTACAACGACGACCCCATCGAGAGCGTCATCATCTGGGACATCTCGGTCCCGGACCACCCGCGGACCACCCGGCGCATCACGTGGGACACGCTCGCCTTCTACGGTGTGCGCCAGGGCGCCACGCCAACGCTGCGGTCGCTGGGCATGGACGAGCGGAACCTGTACTTCGCCGAGGAGGAGCACCGCTGGGCCGAGGGCGGGCACAGCAGCCTCATGCCGCCGAGGGTCCACCTGGTCCGCAGCACGGGGATTCCAATCATCGTACCGGGCGGGTCGGAGGCAGATGGCGAGGTTGTCATCCAGGGCCCGCGGTGGGTAGACCAGTGCGGCACCAACACGGACGTCAGGATGCCATTTTGCACGCGCACCAGCGAGGCGCGGTTCCGCGGCATGGCTGAGCAGCAGCACACGGCGCTGGTCGGCGGCGGGGGCGGCGGGGAGTGGCGCGCGGGCACGGGGACGTGGGACGGCAACGGCAACGGCACCAGCACTGCGACCGCGCTACCATCGTGGACGACGTCGTCGTCATCTGCCGGTAGCGGCGGGGGCGGCGGCAGAAGTAGGAGCAAGGGTCTCACAGGTGAGATCGAGGCGGCCATCGCGGCGGGGACAGGGCGCTGGCCCGGGTGGGCGCCATGCTGGCGGCACGAGGACTTCCCCTACCTGAGCGTGGGCGAGGTGGTCGATTTCCGTGCCGGGGTGCGCATCACGGCGCGGCACTGCTTCATGCTCGAGACGCTGAGCGTGCACGTGCGGCCGTCCATCAGCGTGGTGGAGCTCGGCGGCGGCGGGGATGTCGAGGACGGGGAGGGCGAGTCGAGCAGCGACGGCGGCGGGGGTGGTGGTGCCGACGGGGCGGGGGTGGCTCGGATGGCCAGGCTGGAGCGGACGCTGAGGGCAGGCATGGCCAGGAGGAAGCTGCAGAAGCGCAGGGATCGGCTGGGCAGTGGTGGTGGTGGTGGTCAGGGCGAGGCTGTTGACGGTGGGACAGACGACGACGGAGAGGGCGGTCACGAGGAGGTGCAGTTCGCTGATGAAATGTGGGAGAGGCTGTTGGGCAAAGGCTGCATCAGTGGCGATGAGAGGTGGCTGATCGGTGAGGATGGGAAGGGGACGCTCTCTGTGGTTCGGTTCTGAGAGCTGGCGCGAGCCAGCAGAGGACATTGGACTCATGCAGGATAAGGAGGCACTCAGCACCCAGAATACCTACGCTTCAAGACTTGTACCCAGAAGACTTATGCACATGAACCTACACACATAATCCTACACACTCAGAACACCTACACTTGAAAACCATGACGATGAATTCTGGTGTAAAGCGGCCGACCTTGGGCGCCACCGCCCCGTTGATGAGCGTGAATTCGTCGCTCAGGGCGTCCTGGACGGCGGCGACGCCTCCGGTCCCGGTTGATACGGAATACCCAGAGAACCTGCACATACAGACCTACGCGCATAGACCTATTCTCTCAGAGCACCTATACTTAATAGCCTTGTACTTAAGAAATTATTTGAAACAGAAGTAATTTAGAAACTATTTTATTTTATACTTTTATAAGTTAACTACATATACTAGGCGTGGATTTTGAGGCCTAGCAGTGGGTAGCTGGGGTTCCTGTGGCGGGCTTTCTCCGCCGGCAGCAGCTCTAAATTGCATGTGCAGGGGTCGAGGGTCAGCTCGACTGACAGGGATACTGCCGCCCCGAAGCCAGCGCGGCAGAGCAGCAGGCAACTTCGGATTACGGCAGCGCCGTTGTGTCTAGATAGCCCACCCAAGCTTACAACCACCGAGCCGCCCCTTCCAACCTCAACGTCACCTCCACCCATCACACCCCAAGCCCTTTACCCTCCCCACCTGTCTCACTTCGTGGAATCAAGCTCTTCCTCCTCCCCTTGACATCTGAACCATCCGTCTTTTTGGGGGACCGTTTGACTCCCGACGCCAGCCAACATGGTTAGCAAGCCTCCTCGGTCCTGTCGTCCCCGTCGTCGCAGCTGTCCGTGCTAACAAGACAACAGCCGTCCGCCACCGGTTCGAGCTGGGAGAAGTACCAGAAGAACTACGCCGACGACGAAGTAGAGGAAAAGAAGATCACCCCGCTCTCCGATGAGTCCGTGACTGCCCCGACCGACTTTGAAGATGCGGCTGTGCTGACGACATTTCTAGGGACATCCAGGTGCTCAAGACCTATGGCGCCGCGCCATACGGTGCCGCCCTCAAGAAGCTCGAGCAGCAGATAAAAGAGAGGCAACAAAGCGTGGATGAGAAGATCGGGGTAAAAGAGTCAGACACTGGTCTTGCACCACCACATCTTTGGGATGTCCCAGCCGACCGTCAACGAATGTCGGAAGAGCAACCGCTTCAGGTAGCGCGGTGCACAAAGATCATTCCGGACGAGAAGGACGACTCCAAGAGCAAATATGTCATCAACGTCAAGCAGATCGCCAAGTTCGTCGTCCAGCTCGGCGAGCGCGTCTCTCCCACCGACATCGAGGAGGGCATGCGAGTCGGCGTCGACCGCAACAAGTACCAGATCATGCTCCCCCTGCCGCCCAAGATCGATGCAAGCGTCACCATGATGACCGTGGAGGAGAAGCCCGATGTTACATACGGCGACGTGGGAGGCTGCAAGGAGCAGGTCGAGAAGCTGCGCGAGGTCGTCGAGATGCCGCTCCTGTCACCCGAGCGCTTCGTCAACCTGGGCATCGACCCCCCCAAGGGTGCACTCTTATACGGACCTCCTGGAACAGGAAAGACACTCTGCGCGCGTGCTGTGGCAAATCGGACAGACGCAACCTTTATTCGTGTCATCGGCTCCGAGCTAGTGCAGAAATACGTCGGCGAGGGTGCACGTATGGTCCGGGAGCTGTTTGAGATGGCGCGTACGAAGAAGGCCTGCATCATCTTCTTTGACGAAATCGACGCCATCGGCGGTGCGCGGTTCGATGACGGCGCGGGTGGTGACAACGAGGTACAGCGGACGATGCTGGAACTCATCACACAGCTGGACGGATTCGACGCCCGTGGCAACATAAAGGTCATGTTCGCGACCAACAGGCCGTCCACTCTGGACCCGGCGCTCATGAGGCCGGGCCGTATCGACAGAAAGATCGAGTTCTCGCTGCCCGATCTCGACGGACGTGCCAACATTCTCCGAATCCACGCCAAGAGCATGTCGGTCGAGCGCGATATTCGGTGGGAGCTCATCTCACGACTGTGCCCCAACGCCACAGGCGCCGAGCTGCGCAGTGTGTGTACCGAGGCCGGTATGTTCGCCATCCGGGCGCGGAGAAAGGTCGCCACAGAGAAGGACTTCCTCAGTGCCGTGGAGAAGGTGATCAAGGGCAACCTGAAGTTCAACTCCACTGCGTCATACATGCAGTATAACTAGGCGAGGCACTAGAGGCTTGCGTGATTAGGTCGTGGTAGTGCTGGGGCTTGCTTGTACGAATAGGGGGAATACCTAGGGGCTTGCTAGGGATATTCACGTTAGACAGCATAAAGACGACCCCGTTTGATGATCATGTTGGGTTATATCCTGGCCTTCAATCCTGTGGTTATGGTATCTACGTAATTACTCCCAATGGCGTGCATCCCCCGCAATCCATTCCATACGCCTGCTGGGTGCCCAATTCTTTCCCTAAAATCCTCCATCCCAAAAGCTATGACATGAAAGCTGGCTGTGTCTGTCTGTATACATGAACCAGCGAAAGCCTGATCGAATCCCTACGGGCCCAACCACCCTGGGAAGAGAACATTTGCAAGATAAATCACCATGATTCATGTGCAACACTGCTTGTAGGGTGTCAGCTGCCACGGCGGTGATCAGATCGGGTTCGGGCTGAAGACCGAGTACACAACGCAGGCAGCCTCTCCTACAGCATGTTGTCCGTTCTAGGCCGCGAGGCAGCCGAGGCAGGTGACCTCGCCTTCCACGCCCTCCTCGACACAGCATCGGCTGCAGATCGTCCCTCGGTGGCCTGTACCTCCTTCCTTAACCCATGTCCCCTCCCTTATCCTAGGGTCGGCCCGCGGGCTGTCGTGGTCGATGTTTGTGTCCTCGGGTGGGGCGTCCTCCATGTTGAACGAATGGTCGTTCGCTGTGTCGTCCGCTTCCCTTTGCTCGTAGTCACTGTTGGTTTCCTCGTCCCGCATAAGCACTTCCCCCCGTCGTGGTCGCCGGGCCCGCGCCTATCCCGCGTTTTCGTCCCCCATCCCAGGCATTCCCGCATGCAGACGTAGCACGTCCTCTCGCCGCAGCCCTGGCAGTCGGCGTACGAGTCGAGATCGATCTTCTTCGTAGGTCTCCTGTGGCAGATGTGGCACGGCGCGAGCACGTTTGTGGGAATTGGCGCCCTGGTGCCCAGCTTACTGGCAGAAGGCGACCTGGCGTGGTTGTGACGTGACGATAGTGCGAGGGGGGTCGGCCTCGGGTTTGTTTGTTGTTGGAGTGTGTGGGCCGGGTATGGCGTTTCCTCGTCGCCGTCGTGTTGCTGCTCTGCCATCATCCGCAGCTTCTTAGCCCGCGGGCTTGAGAGCGAGATAATCTTCCTGGGCGGTGGTCCATGGCGCTGGGCGTAGATGTCGTGGTGGAGGTCCTGCGGGCTGAGGTTGAGCTGGTCAGCGAGGGGCGTAGCTGATGGCTTCCTGTATAGTTGCTCATACAATATGTGGTACTCGGGGCTGGTGTCGAAGTCGTCGTGTCGCCTCTTTCTCGAGGGAGCTTGAGTGAGCGAAGGCATGGCGATGCTCGGGCCTGCTGATTCTTGGCTGGCGGGCTGAGCGCCGACAGTTCACGCCTGAACACTGCCACGAGGGCGGAGGGAGTGATGGCCCCCGAGACAGCTCCAAGAGTGTAAAGAGAGAGTATGAGGTGCAAGCACGATATCCTGTGCCAACTTGAGGTCAACTGAGGTGGAAACGAGTGTAGTGTTATTTACAGTGTGTAGGTGGTCAGTCAAAGGGGTGGCAGAAGAGAGTTGAGGTGACAGTACTACTGGTACGGTAAGCGGGTTAATCATTTTAGCACATGCAGGCTCAGCTAACAAACCCTCCGCAGCGGCGAGCAATTTTCTCGCCCATTAGGCCGGCCGGCGACGTTAAACCTACTGCAAGGGAGCATTTGATCAAGGTAAGAAGCGAGCGACTCCAGGCCGTCTTCGTCGTCCTCATCTACGCTTGGCATTCTTTGTTGTATATGATCCATCATTAGAAGATGCTTGTTTACTTTGATGGACCGCTGCGCGAGGCGCCGGCAGGCAACAGCACTGCTCTCATCGCGGTGGCTGATCACGCACGGCGCCTTTGCATGAAGAAGACGTGGTCCCCTAACCCTTTGTCTCCACGTTCCACGTCATGGCCTTTGGATCAGGATTGACAGGTTGTTCTCGGACTATGCGTGGCGGTGCGCTTCGTCGCAAGAAGGGCAAGTAAACAGGCGCCGTGAGGCAGAAGAAGCCGTGAGCCACGGAGTGTGGGTGTTTGTCTATAGTGCAGATAAGGAGAAGTGCTTTGGCATCTATGTGGTCACCGTATCTTCCGTAACGGGCAAGTTCCAGCTGCTGTCCGCACGGTCGGAAAGCGAACGGTGTTAAGCAGGCGCCGCAGCCGGGCGAGGGCGCGGGCCAGATAGCGGTACCCAGGTACCAATTGGGAGCACGTGCTGCCTGAGAAAGTGGGGAGGGGGGAGCGCCCGTCCGCGTCCAACTTCCAAGACGACCTTTCGCCTCGCATCCTTCCTCCGACCACACCCGCGCCCTCTGGACATCCCCCCATCTCGTCCATCCCATCGCCCATCTCGACCACTACATACATCTACCTACGGTCATTCGATTGTGAAGGTACCAGCGAACACGGCCATCAAGATATGAGTCGCGCCGGTAAACTTGCTCCGGAGGTAAATCGGTACGTAGCCTAGGCCTATCGATCTCCCTTGGCCCAACACCCTGTAGTCCAACCTGGTCACGTACGCCCGCCGCCTATGGCTTGCTCCGTGTCACCACCACCACCCCTCGTCCGCTCCGTGCCTGTGGGCCACGCGAGACCCTCGTTGCCTCGCGCCTTGGTCTATCTGGCCCCGACGCTGTCTCCCCCTTGGACTTGAAGGCCTTTGCTGACTCAAACTTCGCCATGTCCAGAGCTTTGTTCGTAAAGAATCTAAGGTTCGTTATCAATGCCCCATCCCCATCTCCTTATCTCAACGCATCAATGCTGACAGATCCACGACAGCTACAACGTGACACCGGAGGAGCTCTTCGAGCTCTTCGGCAAGTACGGGCCCATTCGGTATGTGGCACTCTCCGATCTGATGTCGGCCTCGATATGCTGATGTCCCCGTAGCCAGGTCCGCCAAGGCATTGCATCCAACACCAAGGGAACTGCCTTCGTTGTCTATGAAGACGTCATGGATGCGAAGCAGGCGTGCGATAAGTTGAACGGCTTCAACTTCCAGGGCCGTTACCTTGTCGGTGAGTCCACAAGCTCTGCCCCTACCTCCGGATCAAGGCCCCTTCCCACTAACCCAGCCCGGCAGTACTATACCACCAGCCAGAGAAGATGGCCAAGTCAAAAGAGGACCTCGAGGCGCGCAAGGAGAATTTAGCGCAGCTCAAGAAACAACACGGTATCGATTGACAATTTGACGGGCCTCGGGACAAGCACCTGCAACTACGACGTCCTGCAGGCCCGTCTTCCGCTTCGAAAACCTCGTCTTCGAAGACTTCCACCCCTCCTAGATCGGCCCCGCGACCGATTCCCAAGAAGAGCAGGCCGACCCCTATGAAGACTGGAGGATCTAGGAATTCATTCTCCGGCTTCGTCCGTGGTCTCCTCCCGACCGTCCCCGAATGCGCCTGATCACGGCCGCCACACGAACGAAATTTCGAGGCGGCATTCATCTCGTGGGGGAAGCTGGGGAGAGCATATTACTAGTGTGGACACATACACACGCTGGTCCTGCTCGGCAAACTTGACATTTTTACATGCGACGGATGGCTCCAGGATCCTGGTACGGGGAGTCTACTTCCATTGTGAACGATAGGGTGTTGCTTCGTTGTCTCGGCACCAGATTGGCCTCTTAAGGATACCGCCCTCGTTCTCTACGCGTGGGCGGCTGCAGCGCGTTTCTCATTATCATCAAGGTACCCGCCGTTGGGATGATCATCCTTTTTCTGTTTTCGTGAAGGTTATCGAGCTTATCGCTTGGGGTGAACCGTGCTATGCCGTGCCGGCATATTCTGGACTGATTGACGTCCACAATTGAGATCACCATGACTCCTCTCTGATGGCATGCCGTTGTGCTAGCCGCAGTTCTGTAGTGCTGTAGCCCACGCTGACTGACTGACCGACTGACTCGTATGTGCACGCATAATGCATGCGAGACTGCCAATGTGCCCATTGCCTGACAGCCCGGGCTTGCTTGTACAGCAATCGAGGGGATTGTGTTTGTATGTGGACTTTGTGATGAAGAGAGCCATGCCGCCTGCCTCGGAATGCTACGTCAAGGGTTGGCGTGACCAACAGGCGACACTGAGGGCCGCTAGTGCTAGTGATTATTGGAGCCAGGCGCGCCCGGGCTGCCAGCCTGGCCAGGCACGGCAGACTCGGCGGTGAGGAGCCGAGATGTGTCTGCTTTAACCCGCGAGATTGCAAATGCCTGTGCCGAGCAATAGTGCACCGAGTGAGCCAACTTTCGGGGGCTCGACGGACCCCCATCTTGTGCCCGGAACCTTGACTGTGTCGAAAGTTAAGCTTAGCGAAGTGCCTGCAGCCCCAGACCCTCTTTTGGCCAAGAGGATGCGACCTCCTAGGTCAATGACGTTTCATGATTCGGCAAGGGCCCGGCCCAAGGATTTCACAGCCGGCCAACTTGGGCCTTGGGGGACACCTGGAGCGCACCTCCGCCTCACGCGACCTGCCTGAGAACTGCATTGCCTCCTCTTGTGACTGGCTGTACTGGCACTACTTGCTCCTACTCCTTTGCTTGGGCCTGTGATTTGTGACCAGCCATTTGTTGTCCACCCTCCATTTAACCAACGCAAGCTGCAACCAGCACTCGGCTTAGGTGCCACCAGCTCGTTTCGTTTCATTTCTATTGCACAGCAAATTCCAATCAACTACAACACCTCGGCGGGCGACTTCGGCTGGACGCTTCACATCATCACTTTTGGTCTGCCTCGACTGGGCTGAGCGTACGACCACAAGGCACACGGCACGCGGCTTTAAGACCACCTGCAGATCTGCCTTCCCGCATCCGCTCTAGCACTGCCCCTGACGTCGACATTCTGCAGGCCTAGAGACGTGCGGAGTCACAAGGCGCCTCTCGCCTCACTCCCCCATTTCTACGACTAGGCACACCACAATCTTTTTCCTGCTGCACTCAGCTTATATGGCTGCACTGGCGCATGCCGCGATCAACCACGTCGTCCGCGAGCTCGTTGATCGCCAACACATCGTCTCATCCGCCGCGTTTGCCATAGCCACAGCGCCGAATACTCCCCTGCCCACGTCGGTGGGCATCGATGGGCTCGACAGCACAACGACCACAACGACGACGGGTATTACGCCCACACCCACATCGATGATGGCAGCCGGCGGGAGCAGCAGCGACGACCAGGGCGAGTGCCGCCTCCTTGGGCCATTTGCGCTGTTCGTGCAGCTGGCGCTCGGCGGTCTCGCCCTCATGTCCCTGGTGTACAAGAGGTGGCGGGAGAGGCCACAGCGGCCTCTGAAAATCTGGTTCTTTGACGTATCGAAGCAGGTGTTCGGGTCCGTCCTGGTGCACGTAGCCAATGTGTTCATGTCGATGCTCACGAGCGGACGATTCTCCATCAAGGTCGAGCCCACCTCCGCTGCGACGGTGCGGGCCGTGTCGATGATGGTGGTGAGGAGCCTGGTTGGGCGGGATGGACAGGACGCGGGAGCGCCCGACGACGAGTACACGCCGAATCCTTGCTCTTTCTATCTGTTGAATCTTGCTATTGATGTAAGTTGCCCGGGGGCGAACATGCCCGTGAATCTGCCCTCCTGGTTATCTGCAATATCTAACGACAAATTAGACAACACTCGGAATTCCCATCCTTATCGGCCTTCTCCGGGTATTCACAGGTCTCGTCTCCTACACGCCCCTCGGCCAACCGCGAGAGTCGATCCAGTCAGGCAACTACGGAAACCCACCCAACGCGTTGTGGTGGCTGAAGCAGTCGATCATCTACTTCTGTGGTCTGTTCGGCATGAAGCTCTGCGTCCTAATCATCTTTCTCATGCTGCCATGGATCTCCCGCGTCGGGGACTGGGCCCTGGGCTGGACCGAGGGGAACGAGCGGGTCCAGATCGTCTTCGTGATGATGCTCTTCCCCCTCATCATGAACGCTATGCAGTACTACATTATCGACTCATTCATCAAGAAGCCGGCGAGCAAGGACGACGACGAGGGCCACGAGGGCTCTGGAGCGTCGGGTGGCACGTACGAGAGGATCGCTGAGCCTGGAAGCGACGACGACGACGGTCCCCACACGCCCCGCCGGCGCAGCCCGTCGATTCAGCTGGAGGATGAGACTGATGTGAAGTCTGGAATAGAGGGAAAACGGGTCAAGGGCACTGCAGACGAGGAATATGATCCCGACCTTGACGGCGACAGGACTACGGTGGTTGGAAGCGGTTCCTCGCCTTTGAGAGGGAGTGTACCCAAGGAGCTGTTACCAAAGGAGTAGATATGCATACTTTTTTCTGCTTGTTCTAGCGATTTTTGTCAAGGCAATAAAACCATGTTATCTCGGAGGCGGTCGCGGTCAAACTTTGTCTTTTCGCTGATAATGCGAACACTTTCCCGTTGGAACCACGATTACGACTCTATGAATACCAGCACTATCAGGCCCGACAATCGCTTCAACGAAGTTGTTTCGAGGGCGAGAGGCATCACTATGGAGAGACGTCTCCAGGCAGCATGATGGACTCGTCACGGCTACACTCTTCTCTGAGCACACCGACCGTACGCGGTGCCCTGCCCTGCGCATGGCGGTATGCAGTCTGGGGGCGAAACAGGTGACTTGAAAAACATCACACTCGCCCAGTCTCCTGATGAGCTTGCTAACGAGTCAGATAGGCCACGCCGAGGTATTGGTCACGCTCTCGTCACTGCGCTTTAAGCGCGGGGCACGCCCACAAAGGCATCGTGCCCAGAAGGGGGGACCTGGGTTGGTGACGCGACACAGAACTTGCAAAACACCACTCCTTTCACGGCAATCGGCTGTGGATATATGCATGTCATGATCCTTTCCAGGAGCCCTATCGAAATGCCCGCCCCGCCCAGAGATATTCAGCGGCCGCGGGCAACGAGTTACTAGATGTCGATCCGCGAATGACTCGGATTCCCATCACTCCCAAGACCAACGCCCCCTTCCATCCCCCCTATCCCACCGATCATCATCATTAATCGCACATCAGGCCAATTTTCGCCAGTGTACCCCTTACCCGTATCGCCTTTCCCTAACGCGCAAATAAATACATACATTACCTGCCTACCTGCATATACACATACAAACATACACCAAGGCCCCAGCCAAGCCGCATAACTCACACCGCAGCACTGACCAGCCCCAGCCCCCGCGCGTCCCACTTGAGGCCGTGCCTCGCCAGCCACTCCGGGTCGTGGATATCGATCGGCTTCTTCTTCTGCTGCTGCTGCGGCGCGGGGAAGAGGTTCCTGCCCGGCGCGGCCGGGGACGGCATGCCGCTGCTGCCGCACAGCTTGGCGTGCACGTACTCCCTCGTGTTGGCCAGCGCCAGGATCCGCGCCGACGGCCTGCTACGCCGCAGGTACCAGAGATTCCTCGGAACGGAGGCGCTCACGGCTGGCGGCTGCTGGGTTTCTTGTTGTTGCTGCTGCTGTCGTTGCTCAGGTGGTGGTGGGGGTGGGAATGAGGGGCTCTGCACCAGTGCGGACTTCCGTGTGTCCTCTGTGCTGGGGCTATTGCTGATCGAGGTGGCCGTGGCCATAGTAGTGCTTGTGGTGGTGGCGGTGCTGGGCCCAGTACTGGTGGTGAAAGTGGTGTCGGGGTCGGGGTCGGAGTCACCCGGTACGTCTCCCGGATTAGACCTCAGGGATGGTCTGGGGGATTTGATCTGCTCAGCCCTGAAACTATCCTGAGCGGGAGTTCTAGGAGAGGGCTGTTGTTCAAATGTCTCTGTTAGCTTTTGGGTGCCCCCCTCAACTGGACGTCGTGGCTATGACCGACTCACCCTGTGGGGCACAGCAGACCGGGCCTTGCTCTTCGGGACTGTGTGAGCGCGGGCGAGCCCTGGCTGCCCGTTACCTCCTGCAGCATGCTCGAGAGCCTCACTTGCACTCCGCCGCGACGGGAGGCTCTGAGGCGCCGGCTTCACGTCCATCGAGTATCGTGGCCCGGGCCTGCAGGCGGCAGAAGACGCGAGTTCCAGGCTGTCCAGCGAGCGGGCCAGGTTCTCTACCGAGGCCGAGTTATGAAGCCTCTTGGGTGTAGGGGGTAGTTCCCTGGTCGGCGGCGCGGAGGCGGCCTCCCTGAGGGCACTCAGTGACTTCGCGCCGGACAGCTTCCTTGGTGGCCGGGGCGAGGGCGGCTTCGCCGTGTCAGGGCCCGGTGCTGGAGGGCCGCCGGGGACGATTGTCTTGGCGGGCCTTGTCTTCCTGCGCCGGGTTGGGCATGGTCCGAGTTTCCATCGCAGTACCGAGCTCAGGATTGCCGTGTTGTCGACCTGCTGGCGGCAGGACTGGCAGTACGTGCTGAGCTGAATCTCAATACTGTCGAAGTCCGCGCACTTGTCGGAGCATTCGATGCGGTCCACGGCTGCGTGGTTGCAGATGGCGTGTAGTCTGGTCTCTTGGATGCACATGTTGCCGTGCGTTTCAAGCCGTTTATTGCATGTATATAACTTCAGTATTAAGGTGAGGTTGTTAGCTGGGCAAGGGGGAAAGATAGCCTCGTGGTCTCCTGGCCTTGGGCAGCCATAATATGCCAGGCCCCCAGGGCAACAACGGATACATATGTTCCCGCGGGCTGACAGCTGCGGCCGTCACATCCAGCTCTCGGAGCTTGATCCATAGTGTGCGGCTCTCTGCCAAGATGTGACACTGAACCTTTCGCGCACGAACCTGGGCTATGGTGGGGATGGAGGCCGGGGTGTTAGGAAAATGCCCGGGCATATACTTTTTTTTTCTTTAAGGAAAGAAAGAGGAGGCTTCTGCCCGGCCCATGCATTTCTGGGGCACGCGACGCGGAACATTATCAGCACGAGGCTTGTTCGGCCCTGCAAGGTTCGTGGCTGGGCGCCACGGCCTGTCGCATGTCGCTGTAGATCGCACACGGCCAGAAGCTTAGTGTTCGGCGCCTTCGGCTTCGCCTTGGCCCTGCGGGACCATGAGTGGGAGGGCTCGTCATTCCTCTGCACACAAGCTCGCAGGTGCTGGTGCAAGTGCAGGTTCGGAACCTTGAGCTCCTAGAGTGTGGAAACCCCCCCGCAGACCATGATCGGTAAATTGCCGTGTCATCTGTCATCGGGGTTGAGCCGCGCTCGAGTACGCAGACGTCGGCTCTCTCTGGGTATGTCGTGAGTTTACCGAAAACCATACGGCCTTGGATGAAATCCGAAATGTTTGACTTCTTCTGGGGGCGTTCTTCCACACTACGTGCGCGAGGTGCTCTCCGCAATATTTGGTTGAATGCCCGAGGAGTATCCTTGGGCACTGCCTGCTATTGGCGGCCACCATAATAAGCGACGCCACGTAGGCCTCGGCATGTCAAGTTGATGGGAAACCCATCGCACAGGTTTTTTGACAACAACTGCTTGTTTACTGTTGCCACCTGGAATACCATATCAGACCCCGTGTATAAAACGCTCTGCACCCGAGCATGTCAAGCTTCTATCATTGTGTTTCACAGGGCGTTCACCCCCTTCTGGGCGCTACGCTACTTCAGACGGAAGACAAAACACCATAATAGATGCGGCAGTTATCTTCTGAGTACTTTCGACTGAAACAAACACTCTTTGACTTCGTTTTCGGTGTTTGTTTCCTGACGCTGCGGAATTCCCCAGATAATCAAGATGGTGTGTGCCCGCTCCGGCTCAGGGAGTCCGTGCATCGCCGCGCCGAAAAGCTCGAGAAAAGCGCGTGTTCCACAATGGCAGTCATAACTTGGCTCCTAGTCCGACAGCAATGAACGGTATGATCTTGAGGCTGGCACGCTGTTGTTCTAACGTGGCGACAGAGTACGGTACAGCTCCGATATGGGAGGAATCTGTCAGCCAATTCGTTCTCAAATGTCGACAAACGTTCAACAACACACATTCACCATGTCAAGTGAGAATAAACCAGATCGTAACGAAGGAGAACATATATAAAGATACTGCCATCCGAGGCAAATGGCCTGGGCAAACACGTGCAGTTTCGACTGATTGCGGTAACACTGCGAGTCCCTCGTAAACGTGAGGTCTCGTCTGATCACTGCAAGGAATAGGCATGATTTGAAGTGGTGAGGCACACTATGTCAAGGAGCTCGGATGGTGAGGGCACAAGTGGCTGACAATAGTCTGTGCCGCGAATTTCTCTCGAGTTGAATTCTGGCGATGTCGCAGTGCACAACGCATTCGGAAGTTTGACCCTTGGCCTTTGCTTCGACTCTTCAACTCGCAATTTTTCGGAATGGGCCCCAGTGGGCAGTGTGACCCCGACTGAGTTAAGAAAAAACTAAGAGACTTGAATTGCAACACCAAGAACAAAAAACTGCTGTGCTACACTAAGAACGGCAGGGAGAACACGCTGCTTGGCTCTTGGTACCAGCAACTGTAATGAAGCTCTTTCAGGAGTCTCAACTGTTTGCCCTGGCCAGGCTACTGCATAGCACGTCCGGGGGACGAGTGTATCCACATATCCTGGTGCAAGCATTTCTGGTTTTGTTTATCGTGAGGCAGTCGATGATGAGGCTGCGCCGAGGACCAACAACGCCACCTGAGGAGAAAATGGTTCTTCTTGGTGACTCGTTTACCTCTTTCCGGGTCTAGTATCCTAGTTCGGAAAAAGCAGATAGACGACACGTTCTGAGACGAACTGGCCGTCAGTGTATACCGTCTGATATCAATAGCGGGGAGCCTGGACCCAAGCCTGTGAGCTGGGAGCCATTGGATCCAGACCACAAGCCCCTACTCTCGGTTGGAAGAAGAACACTCCGTATTACAGCTTCCCGATGCCTTTCCAACGGCCTTTCCATACTGTGTCTCAAGATTGCCACACTTGTGGCAAGCATCAGCACAGGCTACAGACCTAGTGGCAGCTCCTTACTATGAACTACTTTGAGTCTTCTACTAGTCACGCCATGCAGATCATGTACGCTTCTGGTTTACGGCTCATGAGGAACCCTTCAACACTAGTAGATCAGTCCTCTTGAGTAGATTGATGGTTCCGAGGTCTTACCTCTGCATTGTCCCCGGTGTTTCGGCAGAATTCACAAGACCAAACTTAGAGACTAGTACCCGTCTGATAGACACTTTGAGAGTCGCGAGGAAACGTTAGGTGACAGGCTTAACTGTCTACGTTACAGGCACATGAGAGATACAGTATGTGAAGCACAATTGCGGTGCTCGGAGAACTTCTCTTAATGGCAGACTTGCAAGATGGACAGCATTTGAACCAAGGGCGGGGCCGAGACTCTTCGGGGCCGAAAGTGGAGACTGCGGAGGGCAGACGGCACCTTTGTTTAGTACGCATTGTGGGCGGGTGGGCCCGCTGTGGGACTCTCCAGGAGCTGGGCAAAAGAAAATGTAGAGCGGTTTGAAGCGGCCAAGACAGCCGATGCCCTGCGTGCCATGACTCGACGAGTGCCGTACGATAGCGAGAATTTGATGCCGCCTGGCCAAGTCTGTGGGTTGATTGGGACTCGAGGAAGGCGTAGTGTGCGCTGACCAATCTCGATCTTGGAGCGAAGAGGAGAAGTCCCAATAGCTCAAGAGAGTAGGGGGCCCCGGGGAGAGCAGCTCGATGCAAAAGGCTGTGCTCTAGTGGTGGGTCAAGGAGGTCGAGAAGGACCGAAACTGCAGGTGGCTGACATGCAGTGAGTGACAAGACACTGGGGAAGCGACAGAGCCAAGATATTCAAGTTCCCTTTCCCTGTCCTGCACCATACGCGTATCTTAGTGACACGATTAGTATGAGTCACCGGCCAGAAGATTAGCGGGGTGATGTTACATGAATAATCTGTCAAGGCCAGTGCTGGGTTCAGCCTGTGAGAAGGCGAGCAGGTTTGTCGGTCTAGCATCTGATTGATGATCGGCCGTAAGTAGTGCAAGCCAGGCTCGACGGGACGCCAACGAGCTTGTCGTCGTCAGCACATGCTGCCTGCCTGCCTGCCAGCCGACCGGCTCCCGCTGCGCAAAGTGGACATGTTTCCTCCGTGCAACAAGGCGGCTTATGTCTTATCCTCGTGAACTGCTTCCTCGTGGGCAACCTGGAGGGCAAGTGTTGAGGATCACATTGAGCCCATTGGACTTGCTGTTCTGAGGCGCTCGTGCTCCGTAGATGACGACAGACAAAGAGCCAGAAATTGGCACGGTTATTCCTGCTGGCTGGTCGCTAGATGGAGAACGGGAGAGGAGGGAGGGCCAGTTGAGACGCAGGGACGCCGAGACGCAGGGCAAGCAAGCAAGCATCGACTTGAAGCTGCGTGATGCTGCATTAGGGAGCTGGAGCACCGGGGAGGGCTTAAGTCCGATAACGCCGGTGCAGTGACGGGGCTCACCCCAGCTCTTGTAGACCGTCTGGTCGGTATCGTTGATCGCACACAGCTCACCAGCACCGCACAGTTCTACTGTGTCTCTATCAGGGTCGACGTCGTTGCATTGCCGCGTTGCTGCAGTGCTGGAGCTGCATAACCGTCTGGCGCTACGCCCTTTCTCGCCACTACACCACTCCACTCTTGTGATCCTGCAGTGGGACGGCGCCGCATATAATCCCGCCGTCGACCGCATTGATCTCTGCGCTCCTGGGCCCAGCTGCTGCGAACTGCTGCTGCTGCTGCTCTCTTCCCCCTGGGGTCCTTATCCTTCTGCCCTCTTCAGCTCGGCTGGCCTGCGCAAGCACCGTTTCTCTTCTGGCGACGACCGTTCGACCATCTGCGCACTCCACTGGGGGCTTGACATAGACGTGCCGACTTGCTATCGCTCTTGCGCCTTGGACTTATTCGGCTCCAGCGCTTTCTCCTGGCGCGCAAGCCAATTGCTCTGGTCCCTCGAGGCTTTCTTCTCAGCGCGCCCTTGCTCCAAGCCCGCCCGCTTACCCCGCGACAACGCCCGTGCTGATTGTGATTGATTGCGAGGCGCACAAACCAATCCTCTGCAGGTTGACACCGCTGCGCCGTTACTTCTAGGCTCGCCCAAGGCCCAGGACAGGACTTCCCGTCGAGTGCCTTTGTTTGCATTTGCCTCGGGGACCGCAGGTTCAACCCCGAACACGCTGAGACTACACATTGCTTGGGAACCCGGCTCTCCACCGCCCTCTCTCGAGATCACCTCCTCACGCCCTGGTGTCTTAGACCGGATCACCAGCGGCCAAGGCCCATGATGACGCCCACACCAAACTCCAACACCCCTTCGTCAGGGGCGCGCTCCCCCGACCAACATCGGGTCGTGCGCAAACGGAATCGTGTGCCACTGAGCTGCTATCCATGCCGGTCCAGGAAGCTGAAATGCGACCGGACCCACCCATGCAGCAACTGTGTGAAGCGAGAAGGTGTCGACACTCTGGCTTGCTCCTACGCGACCCCCTCCAACCGCAAGAGGAATCAGAACCAGCAGGCGAACGGCCCTGACGACATGCAGAACCGGATTGACCGGCTGGAAGGCTTGGTGTTGTCTCTGATGCATGGCGGCGCCACCATCTCCCCAGAAGTCGCAGCGGCCGCTGGCGCCGCGACAGCCAGCAGCAGCAGCACGAAATCATCAGGGCCTGGGGCCAACTCGGCGACCCCCAACTCCTCGTCTGCAGGGCTCGGCCAGGATGACGGGGAAATGAGAGACGATGAAGAGGAGGACAGTGATATCGATGATGGGCTGGCAAACTCCCTTGGTGTGCTCAAGGTGGACCCTGACAGGGGAAAGTCCATGTACATTGGGCAGGAACATTGGCACACCATTCTTGCCGACATCTCCGAGGTCAAGAACTACTTCAACAACCACAAGAAGGATCTCGAGAAGAGCTACGAGAAGGTGCTCCTGAGCAAACCGGCCTACGCTCGGAACGGGCCGACATTCTTGGTGGGTGCCGCCCCAGCGACCGACGTCGAGCTGAGGGCAGAGCTGCCTCCCAAGTCGGCCGTGCTCACACTCTGTGCTCGGTACTTCAACTCCATGGACAATGCGGTCAACATCATCCACGCCCCTACATTTCACCAACAGCTCCGTGCGCACTGGCAGGACCCGAGCAAGACGCCGCTCATGTGGTTAGGCTTGCTCTATTCGGTCCTGTGTCTTGCAATGCTGAGCTACCACAAGGTCGGAGACGAGCCGCCCGAATGGAAAGGTAGGACTCTAGAGCTGGCCGCTGAATATCGGCTGCGGACCGTCCAGTGCCTCATCACGGCCGACTATACGAAGCCGAGCGAATACACGGTGGAAACCATGCTGCTCTATGTCTTTGGGGAATTCTCATCGAGGTGGGACGCGGACCTTTCACTGTGGCTGATATGCTCCCTGGTGACCCGCGTGGCATTTCGAATGGGATTCCACAGAGACGCGAAATGGTTCCCATCGCTCACGCCATTTCAAGCTGTAAGCAGACCATGTTCTCTCGGCACTAGCAAAATTTTAACAACCCAAACAGGAAATGAGAAGGCGGACTTGGGCTCTGGTGAGAATGTCTGATGTTGTCTTTTCACATCAGGTCTCGCTGCCGAGTATGATCTACGACCATGACTGTGATACGCAAATGCCACACAACATTTTCGATGAAGAGTTCGGCCCGGATACCAAGGTCCTTCCGCCATCTCGGCCGAATAGTGAGCCGACCCCTATCAGCTACATGATCATCAAGGTCAAGCTCTGCCTGGAGCTGGGGAACATCCTGCAGGTGACAAACCGGGTTGGGAAGCAGGCAGCCTACGACGACATCTTGAGGTTTGACGCCAGACTGCGGGAGCTCAGAGATGAGATCCCTCCGCATCTGAAGATGCAGCCTCTGGAGGGGTGTAGCGACCCTCTCACCATGATCGTCGCAAGGTTCAACATAGATATCTTGTACCTCAAGATACAATGTCTCTTGCATCGGAAATACCTGGCAAGGTCGAGGCACAACCCCAGGTACGCGCACTCCAGACGAAGCGCCATCGAGGCTTCGCTGGAGATGCTGCGGCACCTGATCAGCCTGCACCGGGAGTCACAACCAAACGGTCGACTTAGGGCGATCAAATGGTTTGTTGCGTCGGTAGCAACAAAGGAGTTCCTCCTGCCCACAATGCTGGTAATCCTCGATCTGCATTTTGACAAGCAGACGGACGGCACCGGCCGGTGGCGGCAGGACTCACTCTCGGCGAATTTCTGGACTCCAGAACAGCGCCTGGAGATGGTGCGCAGCCTCGAGACGACGCGGGATATCTGGGAGGGCATGACGGACGGGTCGATGGAGGCTGTAAAGGCCTACAACATCATCAAGATCATGCTCGACCAGACCAAGAGCCCTGGGCCGGACAGCCAGCCTAGCAACGCGCCCCCGGCCGTTCCGCAACAGCCCCCAGCCACGATGAAGGACGGCCTGTTCTCCAACGTGGGTGGAGCAAGTCTGGAGCCGGAGCAATCGGCTGCCATGACTTTAGGCATGATGTCCTCTGGTGGGCTGACGCCCGATACGGCGGCCGCCTTTGGGGGCGCCATACAGAGCCCCGGGGGGACGACATATCCAGGAATGGACCTGTCAGTACCCCCGGTTGGCGAAGGAACAGGCATGACACCCGACTTCTCGGGTGATCTGGGCCTGAACCCCGGGTCGCCCTTCTCGTCCATGTTCGGCAACGGCATGGACATTGGGCAGAATTTCGACTGGGTAAGTTTTGGACCCGATGACAAAGGGCTCCTTCAAGATGATGATGACAGGGACTGACACATTGCCTTCCCTCAGGATGCACTGCAAAATTACACCGAGACTACCAACTGGGGGACCGAGAACCAGTTCCAGACGTTCTTTGGGGGCGATGCGAGCAACATGGGCCAGGGACGAAGTGGGCCCTCGCCCGGAAGCGGGGACGGGTTCTCGTTCAGCACGCCCGGGAGCAGCTCCAAATGAGAAATGCGTGTATGTATGTACTGGGCACGAACGCTGGCACGAACGCTGGCACGAACGCTGGCACGCAGGCAGGCTGGGTGCTTCGGCAGTCTGGCATGATTTGGTCGGCTTAGGCCAAGGTGTGCACTGTTTGTTGAAACGAAATTGGCTGGGCCGGGCCGCGCCACATGCAGTATGGCCAGGTGCAAGGCCTCGAGCGCAGATGCTTCCACGAGAAGAAAAAAAGGTCAACAGCAGGGGAAAGGTAACTGGCAGGATTGTACAAAACCAAAATACCCATCTCTCTCACTCTTTGTGTGTCTCTTGCTAGGTAAACACTATAGTTAGCAGGGAAATAGCAAGGTCTACTAGTGTATAGGTCTTCACATGGCTTGGTAAATAGTGTACGATGTCAGTCAGGCAATCAGGTTGCCTCAATGCACCGTGTCGTATTTTGGCCTGTTCCCCACCTGTCAGGGGCTGGCTGATGTGAGCACTCCACCAAGGCGATGAATCAGACCTCCATGCCCACTGCTCGCCACCACTTAATAAAGAGGTATCGAGCTTCCTGAGTCACTATCCAGGCCGGCGTGCTCAGCCTGGCCATGGATATATATGAGCACTCACTTCGTGTTGGGTGGACGGCGGGTCGGGCTCAGGGGCAAAGAGGCCGCTGTTGCTCTCAAAACCATCCTCGGCCGGAGTGCGAGCAAAAGAACACATCGCATGTGCTAGATGGGAACCCCGTATTTTGTCCTGGCGGCGTTGAATTCCCACGGCGGCGAGGCAGCCAATCGATTCTGGCGGTGTCAGGCTACTTGCAGACTGAGTTGGTCCCCCCTGAGCTGGTTTGTTTCAATTGCAGTGCACGCAGGCTCCCGCCCTCCTAGGCCCGTTTCGCCAACCTCAGTGCCACACCAGGCCCGAGTGGCTGATTGGCCAAGGGCGATAAACAAAGTTGTCGCTCTGCGCCTGTGGAGACTCGCCATGGGGCCATGCAGCCCACTGCACCGTCCAGCTCGGTTCGTCCCTTGTGGGTAGCCGGCTGGGGTCATCCCACTATAACCATAATACTTAGCATTGAGAGGTGACGACCGGGGGCTGTTGTTGGCTCAACGCCCAATGGATCTGCCCGCACCTGGGATGGTGATCGCCACCCTTTGACAGGAAGCTTGCTTTGGCACATGAGGCCCGGCGGGGGGCCCAGGGACAATGCCCTTGGCCGTGGTCTGTCTGCTTGACCCAGCTCGCATGGTTCGGGCCTGTTTGGCCACTCACGAGGAGAGCCGGACGGCTGGGAATGTTGAAAAGGCTCGGGTGAGCCGCCGGTTTTTGTTCATTCGGTGAAGCTCACGATCCTCTCACTCATTCTTTTCTGCATCTACCGGATTCCCAGCAAGGCTCGGAAACTCGTACAGCCTCGTGTTGCCTCGCCTCTCTCTGTCCTCCCAACCGTCTACATTCCTTTCTTTGAGGCGCTGTGCCCGCTGTTGCTTGTCTGTCTGCTGCTCCTGGCCGAGCACTTACAATATCATTCACTTCTGCCGCCCGCCGTTCACATTGGACGAGAAACGGCATTGTACAAAGCATATTCCGTCCCCCATTGTACCATAAACCTGAGGGCCTTTCAGCCAATCGTGCCCTTTGGTCCCTCGTGACCAAGTCCACTTCACCAGAGCTTTATAGTGTCTGTCTGCCTCGACGATACGCAGCATTCAAGAGACCTCTTTCTCTCCATCTGAATCCACTCAACCAGAAACAACAGCAACAACGTTATTATCACATCACACACAAGACAACAAACACTACAGCGGAACAATGCAATTCCAGTATCTCACCACCCTGCTCGCCGTCTCCGGCGCAGCCCTAGCCCTCCCAACCACCACCCCACCCACCAACAGCCTGGGTAAGCGCGATGCCACCCAGGTTCTGTTGGACATCATGCCCAAGTCCAGCTCGTGCGAGGGCCGGGGCGAGGAGTGCCGCACCGCCGTCCAGGCCGGCCCCTACCTTGTCCAGGCCATGACCAAGTACAAGATTGCTACAGACATGGAGCAGGCTGGAATCTTGGCCCTCGTGGGGTTCGAGTCTGAGGACATGCAGTACAAGAAGAACCTGGCCCACGCCGCCGAGGGACAGGGCACTAGCAATCAGTAAGTGAATCTATTGAAGCCCCCTTGAAGGGGAAGGGTCCTTGCCCTTTCCACTTAACTCACCTTGTCCCACCCTGACAGCAGCGCTGACCGAGTTTTTTTTCAACCACCTACAGGCAACAGGGCAAATGGAACGTCATGTATGCCAACAGCATCCCGGAGCTGGCGTCCTTGGGCCTCACCGAGACCACCGTGCTTGATCAAGTCATCGATGACAAGTACAACTTTGGCACTGGCCCGTGGTTCTACTCAACTCAGTGCCAGAGCGCCCACGCTGCCGCCGATGGCCCCGCGGATGACTGGTTCGCGGCCTACATGGCCTGCGTGAACACCGACCTTGAGCCGCGCAAGGCTTACTGGAACAGGGCGAAGACGGCGTTTGGCCTGGCCTAAGACATGATTTTAGGCACGGAATGCTAAAGGGGGGGGTTAGTGGGGATGTGCTAGGGGCATAGGCGTTTATGTTTTGGTATTCTTGTTACCCTTCGTGGGGTCCGTTTTGGGGAGGTCAAATCTCTCCCCGAATTGATATGAGTTTATGAAGAAATACCCATCTTTTTGATTCATTTTCTTGCATACTCGTTGTTGAGCAGCGTTGAAGCACCGAACGAATAGGCGCATCTTGTAATTGACCCCTTTGGTGTTGACCCCCGGGCCGACCACGGTCATGAAACACCAAATTTTGGTGGAGACGTGATACTGCTCTAGACACCTAGATAACCCGGCGTGCGAAAAGATTCGTAATCCCAACCGAATGCAGATGCTGTAGCACAGGCTCGCAGGCGAGATCCACGCGAGAGCGGCCAACTGACACGTTGGTCTCCATAGTATTTTATCCATCCGCTGCAACGTCGCCGCACAAACGCATGCTGACCTCGGGAACCTCTCCTGAATAAACCTCATCACAACAAGCCCCGCCACCTTCTCAAGACGCAACGCTCAAGGGCCGTACGTCCCATCCGCCCCGAGAGTCGATATAAAACATATAGTACATACACAAACACATACCCGAGCACAAATGTCAGGCGGCAGTAGCGACTTCCGCGTGGTCATCGCGGGCGCCAGCATCGCGGGGTTAAGCCTCGCGCTGGCGCTCGAGCGGGCCGGCATCGACTTTGTCGTCCTCGAGGCGCACGGGGACGTCGCGCCCCAGGTCGGCGCCAGCATCGCCGTGCTCCCCGGCGGCGCCCGCCTGCTGGACCAGCTGGACTGCTACGCCGACGTCGCCGCGCTGGTCGGCTGCTCCACCGACAACTTTGTCATCCGGGACGCCGGGGGCGCCGAGATGATCCGTATCGAGAGGCTGGAGGAGCACCTGGTACAGCGGTTTGTGGTTCTCTTAATACTTGGTCTCCTCTTTGTTTCTCGCCTGCTGTGTTCCCCGAGGCTGACTGAGCGTTGCCTTTAGCCATGGGTACCCCATGATCTTCGTCGAGAGAAGGATGCTCATTGACGTGCTTTACAAGCACATACTTCGGAAGGACAAGGTCCTGACGTCCCGGCGCGTCGTCGGCTTCGATATGGATGAGTATGGAGTCTCTGTCAAGTGTCAGGACGGCTCTGTCCACCGTGGAAGCATCCTCATCGGGGCGGACGGCATCCGCAGCACTGTGAGCCGGCAGATATCGCAGCTGAGCGGCAAGTCAAAAAAAGGTAAATATATGCTTTTGCGCTTCTCTGGTAACTTTTTGGTCGCTTTACATGATGTGGTCTAAACTCCTACCGGGGATCATTATGCGCTTGAAGTGATGTGTTCAGCAACTTCTGAGCCGTCAAGGACATGCCGCTTATGTGTGCCATATGCTCAACATGTTCCTTCCCTTGAGATTATCATTCGGCTTTGTCATTCCGAGAAGAACATTCGATCCATGTGGAGGTCATAGATGTCATGGTTAGTTCTGAAGTGCGTGCTGCTCCTCCCCGCTGATAACCGTCTCAGAAATGCCAGTCCAGTATAGATGCCTCTTTGGCATCTCGGAAAGGGTACCTGGCATAGCTGAAGATACCATGCACCATGCCACCAATTATTCGTCGTCTCTCTTCGCGTGCTCGGGTCCCAACGACCGCACTTATTGGTGCCTGTTCCACAACCTTGGCGATACATACTACGGCGATGCACTACCTCCATACGGTGAAAAAGAAGAGGCAGAGACCGCGAGGATCCATGGGCCGGACGCCGTAACGGATACGGTGAAGTTCTCGGACCTTTACGAGCGGCGGGTCACTTGCGTGAGCACGCCACTGCATGAGGGCGTATTGGAAAAGTGGTATGAAGGGCGATGCATGGTCGTTGGCGACGCAGTGCACAAGGTAACAAAACCTCATCTCGACCGCCTTCGACCGTGAGTACCGTAACCTAATACTTACTACCACCAGTTCAACCCAATCACAGGCCTCGGGGGCATGAGTGCGCTTGAGACGACCGCCGCGCTCACAAACAATCTCCTCAAACTCTTGAAATCGTCCCCAAATCCGACCCGGGCCGAGATCGAGTCCGTCTTTGCCAGGATCCAGGAGTCCCGTCAGCCGCGCTCGGCAGCACTGGTCGCAGCCTCGACGCAGACCCAGCACCGCTACGCTATGGAGTCGCCGTGGCTTCGCTTCATGAACAGGTACATCTACCCGGCCCAGGGCTCGCGGTCCGCCTTGCGGCTGTTTTCTGGGGCATTCCCCGGCACGCCGGGCTTCGATGTCGCCGCCGCCGGGAGGCCGGGGATACCCCCGCCGGAGAAGGGCAGGACGACGCCGGCATGGCTGCCCGCGCCGCCGGGTTCCCGAGCGCTGCCGTATGAGGATGAGCTCCTTCGGGCCCCGGCGCCGAGGACCGCGATGGTGAGGTTGGTCACCACCGTGGCGCTTGTCGGCCTGGCCTTTCTGGGGCTACACCTTCTGTTGTACACGTCGCTTGCGAACGGGACCTTTCGGCTTGTGGACGAGGCGGTATGGCAGAGGAGTGTCGAGGTTCCGGGCAAGGGAATGGTAGAATTGAAGGCGCTGTTCAGCCAGGGGAGCATGTTCTCCAAGCTGGACGAGCTGCTGACGACATTGGTTGCCGTGTTCCTACCCCTTGTTGCTGAAGATGTGACGACCCGGTCGAGTTTGGAGAGGAAGCTCCACGGCGGCTACTTCCTCATCTCCTTGGTCTTGCCCATAATCGCTGTGACAATGGTCGAGGGTAGCAGGAAGAGGAATACCTGGTCCTTGATCTGGAGGTAAGCCGTCCCACCCATGACGGCTTCAGTTCAGAAATATACGCTTTAGAGAAGACATACTAACACCTGCGTTCCTCCTGCGCCTAGCCCCAGCATCTGGCTCGGCCTCGCCCAGCTCTTCGGCCTCGGGCTCATCATGCCCCTTTACGTCCTTGCCTTCTTCATCAGCTCCTCGTCGACGGCCTACTGGATGCCTGCCGAACGCTTCGTCCCCGAGCCCTTCAGCCGCGCAGCCCTCCCCGCCCTGTTCCTGGGCTTCCTAGCTCCGTCGGCGCTGATGGCTGCGCCGATGGTGTTCACCGGGGTCGAAGAGTACGCCCAACAGATCATCGCATTCTGGCAAGTCACTCCTGTACTGACATGTTGGCTGGCCGAGGCGATCGCGAGGTGTTTGAATGGGAGGGCGTCAGGAGGCAAGCAGACGCCATTAGAGGATTATTCTGGGCTCGATCTCCCCCACCTAAACCGACTTTATAACGCCGCCTTCATCATGGCTGCCAGTACGCACGCTGCGGCCATGCTCGCTGTCGTTTGGGTCGTTAGGCTGTCCGTCGCTGGCATCTTTTTGCCTGGTGAGTCAGTGGCTCAAGTGGAAAGTATCTTGGAAGGCGTGAGCATCTTCATCAAGTGCGACCTCCTGTTGACTTTCTTTTCGACAATTGCATTGTGCGTGATCAATCTCATGGAGATGAAAAGGGTGGGGCTCATCGAGGGTTTGACGTTGAAACGTGTGTGCTGGCTCGTGGTCGGGTGTGCGGCTGTTGGGCCTGGTGCAACGCTGGTTGGTCTTTGGAAGTGGAGGGAGAGGAAGACTGCGAGCCCTGAACTGAAGATTCAAAGATGGTGAAATTCACTCAACTGATAGATGAGGCACATGAAAATAAATGTAGTAGAGGGATAGCATAAGCCTAGACACATTATGCTTAAGCAGTACCACAATGATTCACATTTCAGCGTCACTTACAAGCAGTCAAACTTGCTTGAAGCATACCTCCACATTAAAACATACAGTTTTCTATACTAGGTAAGCACTGGCATACTGAGATATACTCTTCAGGCAGACACCTAAGTTCTAGAAGCTGAAAACGGCAAAACTAATCACGCTCATTTGAAAGTGTCCAATTTAGAATGAAAATAACTAACTATCAGGAGCACCCAGAGCCCAGTTGTCAAGCAAATATGTTGGAAGAGGGGAGGGAGGAGATTGTACTTACTTTTGCTGGAAATGGTTGGTCGCACGCTACTGAAGCTGCAGTACCTTTGTGTATCTGTTGTCAGGGTCCGAAGACCTGTCTGTTCTCTGGCCCGGAGACCTTGGGTTGTCTGGCGTGTCGTATCTTCGACGGCATTGGCCTTTTTCTTCTTTTCCAACAGCTGGGTGGCATTGAACACACAGCTTTGTGATTTGTTCGCAATCTATTAGAATGAAACTGATCAACTTGACAACCGGGCTACTGAGGTGTTGAAAAGTTGTTTCTTACTGTTTAGAAGAGAGCAAGGCTGTTCGTATGTGGAAAATGAAGTGAGACGGCGTTCCACGCCGCTGCACATAGACCCGGAACTAAATTCCAGTATTGGCTATCAACTTCTTTTATACAAGTATACTAGTGTTTCCATCAAAGGCAGCAGCACTGGTCATATATGTGTGAGATGGAAGGAAGAAGAAGCCAAGGTCTGGATTGGAAACGAGTTATTTAAGCGGTCAATGCACATCAACACAGCCTTCCATGAACGTCAGAAAGGAATTTTACAATGGGAACTTGGCAGACCAGATGAATTAGCTTACCAGTAGTGACCATTTCCACGCACCACATCATAAGCCCAAGACACTTTGCAACACACGCTTATAAGTTTAAAATTAAAAAAGGGAAGCGGCAGTGCAGAGCAGTACAGATCACCTCCAACACTAGCAAGAAGAACACAGACAACATCTCTCACAGCACAACCCAGAGCCCAGACATCAAGTAGATATGTACATAAGGTGGGGGGGGGGGAGCTGGTTTGTACTTACTTCGCCAGAGGCCACTCGCTGCAGGAGAGCAGGAATGGTTGACAGCCGAAAGGCCCTTCTACCAGATTGCCAGACAGCCCACTTTGATCGGTTGCTGTGAGGCAACCTCGGGCGGGTGCCAGATGGCCGTCTTGTTTGCCATTTGACTCTATGTGTGCCAACATGGACTTTTAGATTGACCGGGGTCGAACACACGGCTCTGTGATATAGTCAGTATCATGATATTAGGTTTATTAGCTTGACGTTTGGGCTGCTGGATTGTAGAATCGTTGGTCTCCACTGCTTAAATGGGATTGACAGCGCTGCTGTTCCAGTCACGAAAGTGTGTGAGGGGAGGCTGGGTTGGAAGGAGCCAGGGGGAAACACCAGTGACGGCTGAAAGCGTGACATAAGTAGCTGAACTTGTTCTGCAGCAAGGGCACTGAGCTTCCAAACATACCCCCCCCCCCAGAATGTAACAGGCCAGTAATATGTAGCTCAGCAAGTGATATCTTTAATCCCATTGAGACACTAGGGTCTTGCGCGAATAATCCAGTGAGTTCAGCTACAGGAACTTTGCACATCATTCTAAAAGCTCCTCATAATCCAGACCCATGTTTTAATACTTGATCTAGTATAGGACATTATATAACAGGAACTTAAACGAAGTCATAAGTTTATTTAATAATAAAATTCATCTAGATCACATGCATAGATCGTGTGAAAAGGCTACAATGACAACATTTCCGGTGTTAAATTGAACAGGATCCATCACAGAATAGCACCACCACATAGAGTCCAGACATAAAGGAAAGGTGATTTAGAGATGTTGGGTAGCACTTACAACGTCAGAAATGATATTCGGTCCTTTCCGCCAGCTTCTGAAAGCTGTGAAACACCGAGTGAGACCTTATCGGACTTGCCACAAGATGACGAGAGCTGCAGGCCGAATTGAGATGCCATATGGCCGCACGAGCAGCCAACATGGACTTTATTTTGGTTGGATCGAACACGACTCTGCGATGTGGTTAGAATTTTCATAATTGTGAGTGTGCCTGCTTGACTACTGGACTACTGCATGGTGAAAAATGGTGTTTTCACTTGACCAAATGGGGGCAACGTGGTGGTGGACTAGACTGCTGGTGACTGGAGGCGGGCAGCTTGGTCTGAACATGTGCAAACCGAGCCTCATCAGCATCGTCCTTCGATGCGTAATGGAATCAATGGTCGCGTAATTAAGCCACAGAGACATGATGTGCCGTGCAATGTACCTCTATTGACAGTTGCCCTCCCCCAAGTTGACTTTATATGTACACCAGGAAAATACCCCAGAAGAGAACCATGTGTGTACCACTGCATCAACCACCAAGCTAGAAGCTTTCCAGCAATTCCAAAACAGCTCAAGCCTGAGAGGTTCATGTCTGCCAGCTCGACGCCATGGTGGTAGCAGAGCAAGGCACAGTCAGGGTGTGATTTGGGCCAGCCTCCCAGGTGACGCTCGACCCAGCAACCTTGATGAACTTGTACCTAGCCACACTGCCGGGCGCGAGGTTAACGGTGGCATCCCACAGCGGGTTTGCGGCGGTGTACTTGGAGGCGCCTAGCGCGACGGCCTTGCTGGTGTCCCAGCTCCCTAGGGCTGCAACGTCGCCGGATCTGCGGGCGAGGTGGCATCGCGTCAGTCTTGCTTGGGGTCGCAGCAGCTTTTTTTCTCTGACCTCACCAACCCGCAGCCCGAGCTAAGTACCACCGACCCAGCGCGTGCGCGGCCACGTGTGGGTGGATGGGACGTCACGAGACACGAGGGTGACTCCCGGAGTGGGGGGTTTATTGGGGGAAAGAGTGCTTACAGCTTGATCGTCGTCCCGTAGGAGGTCGTCACGAGCTCGTTGAAAGTGACGGGGACGGACGTCGCGGTGCATCCTGGTGCCGCTGTCGTGGTGGTGGAGGTGGTGGTAGTGGTCGGCGGGGTTGATCCTCCTATACTGGTTCAGAAAATGCCTTTCGGGCCCTCTAATCCCTCCCATTCTTTTTCTCCATTTGCAAGCATCGGAATGCATGTGAAAGAAGCAAAGTTCATTTCCATAGGGGATGAACCCAGTAGATTGAACTATTCCATTCGCCCCATTTCGATCCCCCCTCCTGCTCCCCATAATTTGCTTGTGAAAATAAGGAGGGTTACTCACCACAGAAGCTACTTCCACTGAGTTGTGCAGTAGGGTAGAACACCCTCGGAACACCGCCGCTGATTGTCACGGCCAAGTCTCCGTTAGAACCGGCCGTGAAAGAATTGCAGCTCATCACATCCGTCAGGGCTTGGCCGGAAGTGAAGCCTGTGTTGCTGCCAGTGAGTGTCACCGTTGTGCTGGATCCTGAGCCGACATTGCTGTATACGCCGACGACCTGTTTGCCAGTCGATCCCTTGCGCATGCCGATGGTGTGAGTATCTGTGTAGATGGGCCAGGCCGAGTAGTCCAGGTACGACGAATCCTTCGAGATGGCCAGCTTGCGTATGGCGTTCAGGGCATTGATCCACTTGTACAGCTCTGAAGAGGTGTTGTAGCCCGAGAGCCAGATGGCCTCTCTGTTGTTTGGGGTATCACCTCCTCTGTAATGTTGCTCTTGGCCCTCATATATGATCGGTATGCCGTCCATGAGCATCGTGAAGGCGATCGCGCTCTTGGCGAGGCTCATGTCGTTGGTAAGCGAAGCGAAGCGGGCATTGTCGTGGTTCTCCAGGAATGAGCCATACAGGCTTAGATCGGCTGCCTGATTCTTCATGGTGTTGACGCCGTTGGCCAGGTCCGATATGCTGCCAGAGGTCGTTGAGAAGGCTCTCGTGATCCAGTAGAATGCCGGATAGTTGACCAAACCACTGATATACTGCTGGTAGGGCATTACATAAGACGGGTCGCCATTGAAAACTTCGCCAACAATATAAACTCCGGATGCGTCCTCAAAATTCGACAAGTGTTCGTTGTTGATGTGCTTGGCGCTATCAAGTCGAATCCCGTCGATGCCGTACGTGGCTACGACGTCCTTGATCCAACTGTTGAGGGTGTCCGAGACGTAACTATCTTCGGTGCGCAGGTCTGGGAGCGACACGACTTCGCTGCCTTGCCAGCACACCTCGATGGAGGTCTGATTGTTGTAGTCAATGGAGCACGGATTGTGGAAATAGGACTTGGAGTTGAAGGGCTCGAATGTGCTGTAGTCGACGCAGGCACTGCAGCCGTTCCAGGCAAAGTGGTTTGTGACGACGTCCAACATCAGGTACATTCCACGGCTATGAAGAGCAGCAGAGAGCGAGACCAGGTCGTCAGATGTGCCAAAGGCGGGGTTGACTGTGTAAATGTCTTGTGCCCAGTAGCCCTGAAGCATTGATTGTTAGCCGGCCTTCCAACTAACAAAAGACACAAGCAATTCTGGCCCCGGGTTCGTGTCGTTTAGGGACCATGAAAAATGGAAACAGTCAAAATGACTACTAATCGATGTCTCCTTACATGGTACGACGAGCCGTCAGTAGTGTCGCCAGAGATCTGCTCAACAAAGGGCGATATCCAAATGGCTGTGAAGCCCATCCCTTGGATATAATCCAGCTTGCTGATCAAGCCCTTCCATGTCCCACCACAGTAGACTCCTCGGGAGGAATCACAGGAAGCAGTGGTAGACAAGTCCGTTCGAGCAAAACGGTCAGTCATGACCTGGTAGATGCTCTGTGCCCTCCATCCTGCTGGTGTGAGGGAAGTGGCTGGCGCAACCAAGGCAGCGGCCGCGAGGAGAGGAAGAAGGGGCCCGGGAACCATTGTGAGACACTGGAGAGAGAGAAGGCTTGGAAGGAAGACAAGGACACAATCTGTGTAGCTCACAGCTTTGGAGGATCGATGCTGCTCTCGAGATCCAGTCACTCGGTGGCCGTGGGTCATTTTATATCACTGTCATCGTGGCAGAACTTGGAGCGGAAGGGGGAAAAGTACAGTTATTTCCTCTCACTGGAACATGTTCACTCTTGTGACCTTCCACTCAGGCGAGATCTGGACACCCCCCCCCCATTCCACCATTTTGGCGAGCATCCTGGAGAATTACATGTGCAAGACCGTTTCCTTCCGGAACAAAGAAGCCGCGTGGTTGACCCCGGCGCCCCACGAGGTGTTAGCGGCACGAAGCCGCAAGTGACCACCAAGTTGGTGACGGACAGCAAGGCGCATCTCGCCGATGACCACTTTAGCCCATATTTGGCAGGTTGGAGAAGGACAGACGCGGATAGAGTTTGGTTCCTGAAGGCGTGATTGGCAAGAATGAGCAATAGGAAGCAGGAGGCAGGCAAGGACAAGAATCGTTAACGGGCCGACCCAGGAAGAATGGGTTCCTGGAGCGAATCGGGTATGGGCAGGCTGGTGTAAGTGGCTGCAAGGTGGTCAGCTGGGAGTGTCTTATGAAACGCCTATGTGAGTTATAGAGGCGGAGGGAGCTGAAGATGACAACTCAATTACCCCAACTCCCTAGTCAGGGCTTACATGGTCCTGCCGTCTTTAGCTGCTCGGAATCACGGTTGGAAACTGATGCCACTAGCGAGCGGCATCGAGTGGTAACGAGACTGTTGTCGTGCGGGTGTATGGAAAGGCGAGGCAAGCCAGTCCATGATGACATAGCAGGTAGCGAGCTGCAGGTACAGCAGAAACGGCCGAAATCCACCCGGCTGGGTGGTGGCCACGTGCCCCAGTCACTCCGAGACCTGGCCGTCGATTTGCTTGTGAAGCGCCTCATAAAATCGACGGGAAGCAGCTGGCCCGGCCTTCAAGTGTCGTGACTGTCGGTTGTGAACTGTGCTCGACCCTCGGCAACTGCAGCAAAGGGCCGAAGACGCCCGCACGACGCGCTGGTGACTGTATCCGCCTCGGCCTTCCAGCTCCGAGTCTCGACATCCGGCTACTCAGCCGATGGAGCAGGTGGAACAGGCGGTGGCCTTCGACATGGGAACGGAAGATGCTTCCAAAAGCGGGCACGCACCCGCTGCCCTCCAAGGCAGGCCTTCGGCGGGATGTCGCTGCCCAGAGCGAAGTGAAGCCGTGAGGTTAGGCCGCGGGAGATGAGCGGGATTGCTTCCCGTAGAGGTGTTACCCCACAGGCTCTTCTAGCCAACCTGACAGGGCGCGGGCGTCTTTGACAGCATACTTGGGCACCTGGCCAGTCTTCCGCATCGCGACCAAAGGGGAATGGCTTCAGGATGAGGGGATGGGGCAGCTGCACACCCAATTTTCCAGGCACTCCGAAGCCGATATGATACCTCTGTCATCAGGAGCATATCTGTCTATGTCTCGACGAGTAATTCTCGTGCAGAGGGGTTCTGACTGCCTGCCCATGACATGTCGCCCCGAGAGGCATCAAGAGACAACAAAATGGTATCACGGAACAGCTGGCGCGGCGCTTAATGCGACACATCAAACCAACTGGGTTCAGTGCCACAAAAGAGTCAGTTGGCTCATCAAGGAGGAAACGGATTGGGTACCGAGTCCAGGTCTCCTGATATCATGCCATAGCCTGGTAGAGGCTTGTGAGTGTCGCAGAGGAATGTCTGCTGGACGGCGCCGATATGTTGTCTCATCGTCAACTTGAGTTCGGCAAGTCTTCTTCAGTGGTGATGAGATTAGATCTAGTTCTTGGTGAAGGAGGGGGTGGCTTTGATGGCTGGATGCCCTAGCCCCTAACTCAAGCCACCAATTGCGGTGCTGATGACGCTGTGGGTTGCCTGATGTTTCGATGAGCAGCGCTGGTGTTGGAGCAGTCACCATGCTGTGATTTTCCAGGGCTTGAGAGACAGAGATGATTCACAGCAACACCGAGCCTCCCAAAGTGAAGAGGCATTCGTGCGTGTTCCTCTGCCTGCCCTTCCAGCCTCTCTCTGCCTGTGCGCCTCTGCCTGCTGTTGCCCAGTCGCCGGTGTAAGTGCTAGCGCCCGCCATGAGCGTTGTGTGTCTCCACCTCGGTCCACTATAGCTCCGGTGATTGGCCCATCACCCCTGCAGACAGGACGGCTTATCGTCTATCGGTGGATCCAAACTTTTTCAAAAAATCTGAGGCAGGTTCTCTCTTCTCCAAGGGTCCGAGTCCTGGTTTCCATCCTGTTTCTTCGCTACTCATCTTGAAGCGCAAGCAAATTTTCGCCTTCACCTCCCAAACCCCCAACTATCTTTGGAAGCACCCGGTTGCCCATCGTCTTGATCTTTCAGCCTGTCATTTTCAAACCACCATTCAAGACTCCCCTCCAGAAACTCCCAGCCGATTGCACAGACCCTTCATCCACCATGTCTCCCCTGCAGCCAGTCGCCCTCTTCGGGCTCGAGGTGCCTCCAGGAGACATTCTGGTCCCTGTCAGCCAGTCATTCCCTGCCACTGTGAGTATCCCTTGTCGAAGGCATTTAACCTGTACTTGGTTTCCGGAGCGAGGCGACAATGTGCAACGTTCTTTCCGATGGGCATCACTGACAATGGCAGGTGCGTATCACCATGGCAGCCATTGACCCAACCGAGGAGGTCGAGGAGGATGCCGAAGTTCCCCGTCGCCCCCGCTCTACCTTGAAGCTTGTCAAGCAGTCGATTGGCGATCTCGACGGTGAGGATGACGAGGACGACGAGTACCTGCGCGATCTGTTGCTGGGTGGAGGCGACGACGATGAGGACGACTCCGAGGAGGACGACGAGGAGACCAACGGCGGCCCCAGCGACCCCTCCAAGTCCAAGAAGGCTCGCCAGGCGGCTGCACTCAAGGAGCTGCTGGACGCGACCAAGGACGAGGAGGATTCGGACGAGGAGATGGCCGATGCCGCCTCTGGAAAGAAGGGCAAGAAGGCCGCCAGCAAGAAGGGCAAGGCCAAGGCCGTTGAGGAGGAGGATGAAGAGTCCGAGGAGGATGACGAGGAGGATGAGGATGATGAGCTTGCTGGCCTCGACCTCGAACAGTTCGTTGTCTGCACTCTTGACACAGAGGCTGTAAGTACTAAAGCTGCACACATGGTCGGCTCCTGCTAACGACTCCGCAGCATTATCAGCAGCCTCTGGAGCTCACCATTGGTGAGGAGGAGAAGGCTTTCTTCGTCAACTCCGGCACCCACACCATCTACGTCACGGGCAACTACGTTATCAACGAGGACCACGCCTCCGACAGCGAGGATGAGGACTCCGATGACGATGAGTACGACCTGCCTCCGGAGCTCGACGAGCTCGTCGGCGACGAGTCCGAGGATGAACTTGATGACATTGATGGCGCCGGCCGTGTCGAGGAGATCGACACCGACGAGGAGGAGGTGCCCAAGCTGGTCGACACGAAGAAGGGTAAGAACAAGCGCGCTGCTGAGGATGCTCCCGAGGGCCTGGACGAGTTGATCGCCAAGGAGGGCAAGGAGGATGCCAAGCTCAGCAAGAAGCAAGCCAAGAAGCTCAAGACCAGCGACGGCAAGGCTGTTGCCGCCGACAAGGACACCCCAAAGTCGGAGAAGAAGGTCCAATTCGCCAAGAACCTGGAGCAGGGCCCCACCGGCTCCCCGGCCCCTGCTGAGAAGGGCAAGAAGACCACCCCCACTGCCGGCATCAAGGTCGTCCAGGGTGTGAAGATCGATGACCGCAAGGTCGGTACTGGCCGCACTGCCAAGAGCGGTGACAAGGTCGGCATGCGTTACATTGGCAAGCTCGAGAACGGCAAGGTCTTTGACTGTAAGTCATAAACCCATAATGGTGCAGGTCGCAGGGGATATGTGTTGACAACGAGAAACAGCAAACAAGAAGGGTGCACCATTCTCCTTCAAGCTCGGCAAGGGTGAGGTCATCAAGGGATGGGACATCGGCGTTGCTGGCATGGCCGTTGGTGGCGAGCGCCGCCTGACCATTCCCGCCCACCATGCCTACGGCAGCAAGGGTGTCCCGGGTATCCCTCCCCACAGCACTTTGATTTTCGACGTCAAGCTCCTTGAGATCAAGTAGGCTTTGTCCGAGGTTGCGTCAGTTCGTGAATTTTGAACGGCGTCTCCGGACAGCCTTTGAATATGTGCTCAGGACCATGTCCTAAATACATACTATCAACCCACAGACCGGGCTCGCTAGGGCTGGCCGACCGTGGAGATTAATGGAGGGTTCCTAGATTGCGGCGGTTGATTTACCAGCAACGGAGTCTTCTGACCTACACACAGTCTGAGGATCTAGTCCACCCTGGGCACGGGGTAGCAGAATGTTACCGGAAGGGATGACGAGGTCTGCATTGCATTGGATGGCGTACAAAAGAGATGGGGGTTTGATGAGATTTGCAGTTTGTCTTCTCTAGTATTGCTTCAGTGCGCGCCAGATTTTAAAAGTGCCAATAATCCAGATAAGCTTGTGAAATCCAAGTCCTGATTGAAACAACACCCACACTCTGGCGCAAAGCCAGTCAAAAGAGACGGCCAACCCGTGACAAGTCTTCTGAGCGAGCAGTGACGATTGCCATAGGAAGTGAGAGCGGCTCTTGCCTCGTTACGCCTTGGCCGCCAGCACATGCCTCGATCCGGTAGGTGCAACCAAAACACAAGGGAAATGCAGCCACGGATACAGAAACTTCCCCTGGCTCTCCGGCACCCGCCCTCCTCTCTCACCTATTATCTGAGCATCCCTCTTCACCCGCTCTTTTGCTTGAGGCGATGAATCTTTGGGACTCTCCATTTCTATTCTTGTAGCTATTTCCTTTTTGGTGGGCGTGTTCAGTTTATACGTGGCATCATTGCTGTCCACTTCGCAAACCCGATGGACCGGAGCTCGACGAGATGAAGCGAAGCCATTCACAGAACACAACTCCTCCGAAGTCGAGCATCGTGTCACGGAGTTCCTTCACTTCGAGTGCTTCACAGATTCGCCGGCTTGGGACAGGAACCGACACCAGCACACCCTCTGCACCGCCGTCCAAGCTACGCCGAGGAGGTTCGAGGTTGTTATTAGCTCTCAAGTCGCTTGCCAGTCGCACACACGGTGAGCTCCGCTCTGAAACTATTGTGGTGCGCTGAGCATCAAGGCTGACTCTTGTTCTGTCTCTGCCCAGCATCCACCCTATCAGGGGCTGTTGATGTTCAGACCAACTCGGGCCACGTGAACGATAGTCCCTTAGCTCGGAGCGAGACGAAGCAAGGACACGTAGACGACGAAGACTCCTCCAGAACTGAACTCAGATTGCGGAGAATGGCATCGACCATCTTACGTGCTCCCAATGAGCCCACAATAGTCTGCCGGCCTTTAGTCAAGGCACGGCCTCCTCTCCAGGCTTAGGAGGCTGCCGCAGGGAAGTTCCACATGTCGCCTCAGGATCATCACATGGGATCTTCGAGTTCATCCCTCAAATCGAGCCCGACCTCGAGCATATACACCGTCAAACAGTCTGACTCCACCGGCAAGACCTCGGTTGGGTCCAAAGCCTCTTCCAGTAACTCATCTGAGAAGAAAAGCCCCTTGGCCAGGTGGAAGTCCCAGCAGCATGCCCCGTTGGTTGTACCGGATACTGCCAATGGAAGTCTTGACACGATCGAGGAGAAGGACGCCGAAGCCGAAATTACGCCCACAGTCGCCACAGTCGAGAGGGCTGCAGCAGCCAAGATCTATCTTGAGACCTATTTCAATGAGCGCCTAGTTCAGCCCAATCCACGCGAGGTGCGCCTGCGTCTGCTGGACAGCGAGCTTTGGCATATGGGTGCCGCAGCCCCCGAAGCCGAGAGGGACAGGCTGAGACATCAGTTCTGTCGTAATGAGTCCAACCACTTGCGAGAGACTCGATCCATGAAAGCACGAACCCTGAGAGCTCTGGGAGAGGGCAGAAGCACTGCCTCTTCATGCTGCAATGACTACCAGGTCGTCAAAGCCCTAGGGAAAGGCAGCTTTGGAGTAGTCAGGCTGGTCCGAGAGAAGCCCAAGACCGGGGAGAACCAACACAACAGGAGGGTATATGCAATGAAAGTCATCCGCAAGGCCGCCATGATTCGCACAAGCCAAGAAGGCCACCTCAGAGCTGAGAGAGACTTTCTCGTCGCCTCCGAGGGGTCCAGATGGTATGTTTAGGACATTCAACAGTGAGTGAGAGAATTCCGCTGACAACCACGCCAGGGTCGTACCATTGATTGCAAGTTTTCAAGACGCTTCAAATCTTTATTTGGTCATGGATTACATGCCCGGTGGTGACTTTCTCGGCCTTCTCATTAGAGAGAATATTCTCAGTGAGCCCGTTGCACGCTTCTACATCGCCGAGATGATTATTTGTGTCGAAGAGGCCCACGCACTGCGCTGCATCCACCGGGACATCAAGCCTGACAATTTCCTCGTGTCTGCGTCGGGACACTTGAAGATATCGGACTTTGGCCTGGCGTTCAACGGACACTGGTCACATGATTCTTCATACTACCAGGCCAGTCGCTACTCCATCGTCCAGAAACTGAACCTCAAGGTCGACGGTGATAAGCAGGACAAGCAGGATGCCCAGACCTTGTCACACAATGTCAAATGGAGTTCGAACATTATGATGAGCCTCAACAAGCACGAAAAGAAGAGCTTTGGTGACGGCGAGCCTCTTTTGCAGTGGCGGAACCGATGTGGGATGAGGACGTCGGCCAAGTCAGTCGTGGGAACCAGCCAATACATGGCCCCGGAGGTGGTGCAAGGAGCCGCGTATGATGGCCGCTGCGACTGGTGGAGCATCGGTGTCATCCTGTATGAATGCTTGTACGGCCATACTCCGTTCCTTACTGATGAAGGGAGACAACACACAAAGCAGAACATCCTGGTAAGTGGGAACCGCTACATCGCCTGACGGTGTCCCAGTAAGATTGACTTCAGAGCACATCCAGAACTATCGCTCCACCTTCTCATTTCCTCCTCGTCCACTTGTATCCGGCCGCTGCCAGCACCTCATTGCCAGCCTCATCCAAGACCCGGCAACGCGGCTGTGCAGCCACCGGTACCAGTACAAGGACATGCAGCAACGGTCGCAATCCGTTACCAGTGGCGGCACCAGGACCAACCAGGCTTTTACAGACCGTTTCGTGTTCCCTTACGATGCTGAAGACATCAAGGCCCACAAATGGTTCAAGGGCGTCCCTTGGGAGAGGCTTCATGAGCTCGACCCACCCTTTGTCCCGTTGCTTCGATCGACCGATGACACACAGTACTTTGACGACGAGGAGCCCATCACAGACCTATCAGACACCGAGGATGAAGACGAGGATGAAGCGCTATCCCAGTCGGAGAGTACGGCACCTGTTGTCGACAGGGACGCAGTCGACGGCCTAGACGGAGCGGCTGCTAGCGGACCTATCGTCCAGAAAGTGCACAAGGCCATACCAGACCCTGGCTCGTCCGCTGCCACGACCGTCAACCACGTCCATTTGCCGGAAACTTCGATATCAACTCCGCCGTCCCCAGCGCTGGGAAAGGCGCAGTCATCGGCGACACCGAGGGCTGCCGCCACGCCCGTCGTTGCGGTGGCTGCAACCGTGGCGACCAGCGTGGTGGTTAATCCATCAAGGAAGCGTACTGAACGTGAGGCTCTCCTAGCCAAGACACTGCAGCCCTTTGACTGCGCCATACAGGCAGCAGTACGTTCCTGGCTGAACGTCCCCTATGACAGTCTACGCCTCCGAAACTTTGAGATGCAGGTGGATGCTGAGCCCGGACTGCGGGCGACAGAGCGTGATACACTGAAGGCGCTGGTGCGCGTTTACGGGAAGAAGGAGAAGAAGCGCCCGCGCGATCGTCTGCTGCGAGACCCTGCAACGAAGCGGCTTGCCATGGAACTGAGGAAGAAAACGGCCTTTATAGGGTACGACTGGAAGCGGATACAGGCCCATTCACAGGCCCAAATACAGACTTGGACGAAAACACCGGCCGTTCATCGCAGCCCGATAAGGACTGGCATGAGCATGCCGATCGAGCCGCTCTTAGGCCCAGCCGCAGGAAATGGAATGAGCCCGGCCACAACTGGAGGACCAAATGCTGAAGAGAGGTTGGCGCCTCCGCCTGGGCTGGAACACATCGCTCCTTTGAGGCCGTTAAATCCAGGGAGGTTGAGCATAGAGTAAGCGAGCTGTGCGTGGTAGGGGCTTCTGAATCGAGGCTCAGTCTGGGCGAACCCCTGCTTCCACTTGAGGCAGGGAACACCGCCTGCCTCCGGCACTGCATGGTGTAATTCTACGGAATGGATGCAGAGGAGAACAATAGTAGAATGAATATAAATAGACAGGCAAGAACTCGGCAGTGGAGCAACACAGACCGCGGGGTCTAGAGGACAGTATGAATAGACTGTATTCAATTCTTGCCTAAATTAATAGATTAATATTCTTTTCCCATCTCCTGAGGTGACATATACATGGACACCCACCCTTGGGTATATAGACGAGTACTGTGAGATGCACCATATCGTGAGGCTGCGGCCTCTGCTCCGTGGGACTTGTTCCTGTTACTCATGACTTGAACCCGCCGATCTGCTCGACGACTCCATGGCCCCCGCCGGCTGCCAGCGCCCTGGCATTCCTCAGCTCCCACTCGTACTCCTTGAGCGCCCTCTGCTCGCTGCCTCTGAAGAATAACAGGGCCATCAGCCCATCAATGCAGCCGGCCACGAGACCAAGGCTGCTTAGTAAGAGAAGCACGAAATTGACGGCGTGGTTCTGGGACCGCGTGAGCCCGCCACGGCCGCCGTGGGCGGGCACGAACCATACCGCGACGTAGCAGGCGACGGTGACGAGCACCCAGGAGGCGAAGTGCAAGGCGCGGTGGAAGGCCTGTGCGGCCTCGCGGGCCTGGTAGGCCTCGAGGGCGGCGATGAGACCGTCGAAGTCCTCGGGCCGCTGGCCGAATGGCGCAGGGTACGGGAGAAACGGTGATGAGGGGTCGTCGCCCGCCGGCGAGGGCCCGAGGGACGAGAGGAGCTGGGTGTCGTGGTCTGCTGTTGCTGCTGCGGCGGCGTTGGAGGGGCTGGTTGAGTGGCGGGAGCGGGGCTGCTGGATGAAGGAGGTGCGCGTCGATGAGGGGGTCGGGGTCTGCAGCTGCAGGAAGGCGCCGTTGGCGGGGGAGCCGGACTGGGGCTCGACAGCTTCCTCCTTGGCGGTGGTGTTGCCGGGGTCGCTGTGGTGGTCGTGGTGGGTGGGGTGTGGAGGGCGGAGGGTGGACGTGCGGAACGCCGACAGCGACGAGGTCGCGCCGGGCGGGAGCGGCCACTTGAGGCTGGCGGCCTCGGCGGCGTCCCGCGTGGTGGTGTGGAAGGATAACGTCGCCTCGACCGAGAAGTGGTCCGACAGGCTGCAGTCCAGGTCCGGGTGGCGCGCCGTCATGCCGACGCGGGCGTCCCGGACGACCCAGCCGCCGACGGCGCCGTCCTCGAGCTCGCGCGGGCCGGTGCTGGCGAAGACGTAGTCCAGCCGCTTGCCGCGCGGGTCCGGGCGCGCCGGGTCGACGCCGATGATGGGCCTGCCGCGGCCGAGCTTCTTCTGCTCCGAGGAGGTCCAGCGCCAGGTGTTGAAGACGCTGTTGGAGGTGACGCCGTTCTCGACGAGATTGAACTCGGCATTGGGCACGGGCCGCCCCCGAGCCCTCTCGGCGGTGTCTTGGGCCGCGCCCAGGCTCGAGTCTGGGTAGAGGATGCGCCAGACGTCGCGCACGGGAGCGCGGCCCGTGATGATGCGGTGGGCGGGCGAAAGCGGCGTCATGTTGAAGTCGCCTGCGGCGACGACGAGGTGGCCGCGGTCGGCGGCGCCGCGCAGCAGCTTTGCGAGCTGCCACGCCTGGGCGTCGCGGTGGACGCGGTATGTGTCGCCGCTGTCCGTGTCGTAGGGGGCGTGGGTGTGGGTGTTGAAAACCTCGATGACATCGCCCCGTTCGAGCCCGTAGCGAAGGCGGGCACATGCGACGCCCTTGCCAACGTACCAGTCGCCGCGCCAGAAGGCGGTGGGGCGGCCGTTGAGGGTGTAGGGCACCATGGACGACTCCTCGATGGGCCAGCGCGAGAGGATGGCCAGCCCTCCGCCAAACGCCCCGCTGTGGTAGAACTTGCCGTACGGCAGGATGGCGGCGGTCTCGCGGCGGATGGCGAGGTAGTCATCGTAGGCCCATACCTCCTGCAGGCAGAGGATGTCCGGCGTGGGCGAGGCGCGGGTGATTTGTCTACCGATCTCGTGCAGGCGGGGCTGGCGGAGCTTGGAGATGTTGAACTTGAGACCCCAGCAGTTGAGAGTGGTGATGTTGACCTCCGGCGGTGGTGGGTGAGGGTGAGGGTGAGGGTGCTCCATGATGAGGTTGGCTAGCTGGCTAGCCAGCTGGTTGGGGCTGAGGAGAGAGAGAGGGAGAGAGAGTATTACAGACAGAGTAGTAAGGTGGTATGTGAGAGTAGGCGAGGTAAAGGTGAGATGAGATGAGGTGAGGTGAGGTGAGGTGAGGTGATTTAATCGCTTGTTGATAAGTAAAGAATAACCATGGCATCACACACATGATCACTTCATCCTGTCTTGTCTTCGTGTGTGTCGTCTGTCACGCCTGTCACGCACGAGCTGGATGGGCGATTGGATCATTGGCGGACGAGATTTGTCATTTGGGCGCTGGCGATATTTATCTTATTATGCTGCAGGTGAAAAGGGGAGAGGACGCGAAGGACTGAGAGGTAACCCATGCGATGGGCCAACCGGAACTAGATTCGAATGGGTGGTAGTCTGAGACGGATAGAGAGACAGAGACAGAGACAGAGACAGAGAGAGGTAGAGAGCGCGCGCGAGAGGAACGACGAGACAAGAGGCATGGCTAGTCTATATCAAAAGACGGCTTATGATTCTTGGAAGGATTCCTCGCGTCGATATTGAAATCAACAGCTGCTCCACATCAAGAGCTTCCCCGCCCGCGCTGGGTCGGCAGGTGTCTCTTCTGTCGAGATCGGATCAGTCCAAAAGGTGATAACCTGCAGTGGTATTAGAATTAGATTACTAGTCTGTTAATCTCTCAGCTGTCGGTCGGGCAGCAGCCGGTGCTGACTGCCTGCGCGCCTGCGCGCCTGCGCCTGCGCGCCCACCCACTCTCCCGAGGTGTGCCGGGTGCAGGGGACAATTTAAGCTCTGCCTTAAGACGTCACCAGCGAACCCCTGGCCTTAGCCACTCTGCTAAAACTCCCCAGCTCCTGCAGCCATCCTGCCGCGACCCTTGCAACCTTGTGGGCTACGTCTTTTTCTGCCTGCCGCCAAAACACACGCGCAGCTTTGGGGATCTGCTTGCTGCTTGCTGCTTCTGGCAAACGTGCCATCTTGTCGCAAACCAAAACTGCCGCCCTGCCTCCACTTCCAACACTTCGCATACACACTGCTCGCCCCAGAACCCAATCCCTCAGGTCTGTCCAGAGTCCAGATCGTCATGTCGGACCCTGAGCTCGAGGAAAGGGCTTCCGCTCAGCCCTCCAAGCGCCGCAAGCGAAACGATGGCAGTGCCGAACACAGCTCCCCAGATTTAGGGCCGGCACAAGAAACAGAGCCAGAACCAGAGCCCACTCGCGATCCATCGCCGACCTCACCACACTCACATCGCCGCAGCCTCTCCATACGCCATGGCAGACCCGACACCCGCTCACGAAGCACAGATACAGCAACCAATGAGGCAAAAGAGGGCCATGCCCGCGCATATAGCCCGCCCTCAAGATCATGCTCACGCGACAGATCCAGGGCCGCCTCGCGCTCAGACTCCACGTCGCAATCAAGGTCGAGGTCGAGGTCAAGATCAAGGTCGCGCTCACGGTCGCGCCTAGATTCCCGATCAAGATCACACTCAAGATCACGTTCTCGCTCTCCTCTACGCTCGCGCTCACGCACTTCGTCGGGGCCCACCCCTCACCGCTCGAAATCCACCACACCCTCCCGCCCGTCGCGAAGGCCACCACCTCCCCTCCGGCCAAACTTCCAACCTTCACTCGAGCTGCGCGGCCACGAGAAGCCAATCTCCCAGGTGCGAATCTCACCGGATGGGAGGTGGATTGCCTCCGCCTCCGCAGACGCCACCGCCATGATCTGGGACGCCGAGACGGGCGCCCACATGGACACCTTCGTCGGCCACATGGCTGGCGTGTCGTGCCTGGCTTGGAGCCCCGACAGCGAGACCCTCGCCACCGGCTCCGACGACAAGGCCATCCGCCTGTGGAACAGGACCACCGGCGACCCGGCCCACGCCGGCGGCACCGACGAGAACGCCGCCAATGCTGCCATTAGTAGGATCGGTACGAGCGCTAGGGGCATCGGAGGGCGCACCGGCGATGCGGGCGTGAGGGGAAGCGGAGGGAGGAAACCTCTACTGGGTCACCATAACTACCTCTATTGTCTTGCATTCAGCCCAAAAGGCAACATACTCGCGAGTGGGAGCTACGACGAGGCCGTCTTCCTGTGGGATGTGCGCGCGGGGAGGCTGATGCGGAGCCTGCCGGCGCACAGTGATCCTGTAAGCGGCATTGATTTTTGCCTGGATGGCACGCTGGTGGCGAGCTGCTCCACAGATGGGTTGATGTAAGTCTCGATCCCACCCCAATTCCTAGTTCCCGTGTGCTTTGGTCTCGACGCGCAGCTCACACACCGACAGTCGCATCTGGGACACCGCCACCGGCCAGTGCCTCCGCACCCTCGTCCACGAGGACAATCCCTCCGCCAGCTCCGTCTGCTTCTCGCCCAACGGCCGATTCGTCCTGGCCAGCTACACCGACTCGTGCGTCCGCCTTTGGGACTTCATCAACATGCCCTGCGCCGTGAAGAAGACGTACCAAGGCCACGCCAACGAGGGCTTTTCAATAGGAGGATGTTTCGGAGTGGTACGACGACGACCCAGGATCGCTCGCAAACCCGCGCAGAACGGCCACATAAGCCAAGTTGATGGCCAAGGGGAGGACGGGGCAGTCAACGGCGAGCAAGACGAGGAAGAAGACTACGACGACGTCGAAGGCATCCCCTTCGTCGCCTCGGCGAGCGAGGACGGCGACGTCGTCATGTGGGACGTCCGCTCCAAGGAGATTGTGCAGCGCATCCCGCGCGCCCACGATGGCGTCTGCTTCTGGGTCGACGTCCACAGTCCCTCAGGCACCATGGTAACCTGCGGCTACGACAAGCGGATCGTGGTCCACCGCCACAAGTACCCTGACCCGGCGCCTGAGGAAGATATGGAGCTCGCACGCAGGGGTATGAACGGGGTGTACCCGCCTGCCGGCGACGAGGAGGATGCGGTAGTGGCAGATCAGGACGTGGGAAGCGAGGCTGTGCTCGACCAGGTCAACGGGGAGAACGGGCATGCCCTGGACGAGGAAAATTTGGGAGATGGAGAGGACAGGGTGGGTGCTACGGTTGAGGGGGACGTCCCAATAAGCGAATAGGAGGAACTGCTCTGGGCCTCTCATCAAGAAACATGCCCCAGGCACCGCTGCATGGGGTCGCCTGCGTAGCCGGAAGGAATGAAATAGATGTTGGAAATTGGAATAGCAAACCAGAAGAGCGGCAGGCAAAAAGCATAGCACAGGCGTTGGGTTCTTCTTGTCGCGGTCGACAAGACACAAACAAATGCAACCTACGGGGTAGCAAGTTCTCGAAGTATGAGTACGTCGCAATAGCACACCCAGTCAATCAATAATCTCAAAATGGGGAACTCGTCAATTGTGCTTGTCTATGAAGTGGGTGTAGGGTTATCTGCCATAAAGTTCATGCAGTTTCAACGTACGCCTGGCGCTGTGCGGTTTGTGCCTGTGCCACTATACGTGTGTATAAAAAAGAAACGCGCGGGCTTATAAAACCAACAACGACCTCCTGTAACGCAATGACCCCCTGTAATACTGGCTGACTGGCTTGTTGAACCACCAGGCTTGCTCGGCATAGTGTATGGGTCGTCTAGACTGCGACGCTCGCAGCGACTGCTCATCTTAATCGAGATCATCGTAGCCAACATCTCCCGGTTCGTCCTCAGGTGGCTCAGGATCTCCTCCCCCGCCTCCCCAGGGGAAAGGAACACCCTCGGAGGCAGTGATGATACCTCCCAGCTCATCGTCATCGTCATCTCCCTCAATGCTCGAATCATCTTGTCCGATATCATCATCTTCAGAAATGCTCCGCAACCCACTCAGGAGCGCGTCGATATCAACAGGTACCGGAGCCCAGCCGAACGCAGGCGGCTGCCACCCGGTTTCGTCGTTGTCATCGTAGTCGTACTCATCGTACTCATCCTCCTCCTCGTTATTGCCCAAGACCCAGGGTGCACGGCCGGCAGTGGCCTGCAGGTTATTCTCGTCAAATGCCCAGGGTGCAATACCGTCCGTGCCGCGCACGTCATCGCCAGGCGGCAGGGGAGGAGGAAACGGTTGGCGCATAACCTCGAGGAGTGCGTCGAGTCCACGGAACGGGTTGGCTGCAGGGGGAGGACGGTGAGCCCATTGTTGGTCGACACCTTCATATTCTTCTTCTTCGTCGTTGTCGTCCTCCTCCATGAACTCGTCCTCAGACTCTAACTCGTCCTCGAAATAGTCTTCACTACCATCTAGTCAAATGGTCTCCCAACCGCCATTATTAATGTCGGCCTCGAGCCTGCGCGAGATGTAGGACGGGACCCCGTGGCTGAGCCACATGGTCCGCAGCATCGAGTCGTAGCGCTTCTGAGACAGGAACAGCTGCCTGCTATGCCGGAGTCCCATGTCGGCCTCGCCGTACTTGTCCATGTATGGCGCGTTGCTCCATGATCCGCTCAGCCGGTGCAAATAAAAAGTTGCGCACTTGCGGATGTTGATGAAGAGCCCGACGTTGCCTTGGCACCTGGTTTTCAACATATTAGTTTTGATCCCGGGCTGCACGTTATCGATCATTCTAATCGATGGTACTTACTTCCGCATGTGCTGCTGGGCACCGCCGATCCTTCTCCTGTTACCTTGCCTCCTGAGTGTCGTCGTGGTATACTCTGTCGAGCAACATATACTCTGGCCACAGAACACATCTCCGCACAAGAGACAGATCATTGGATCAGATATGTCCTTGCCAGTCCGGGGGCACCGTCGCCTGGTGCACTCCTCTATAAGAGTGTCATAGTTCATAGGCAAACCTACGAGCTCGAATATGCCGGGGTGACTAAGCATGCGGTCCTGGTCTGCAACGTCGAGGACGGGCAAGTCCCTAGACTTGATCCGTGTCCAGCAGTGTGCCTTTTCGTGTCGGATCCAACCCCGGACGAGTTGGTCACACAGAGAGCCCGGCCACCCGACATGGATGCCCAAAGGCGTGAGAGCTGCGCACATGCTGTCGAAATCTGGCAGGCGGAGGGCCTCGGTTAGTCGGTCAAGTTCGTCCTGCTCCGGCTGAGGCGAAATATGGCTGTTGAAGTCGACGCCGTATTTGACGTAAAGAAGTACCACGCATTTTCGAAGGAAGACCTGCGCATATTTCTTGGTAAACACGTGGAAGTCGGAAAGACTTTGGAAACAAGCTTGGTCGAACCCATGTTCGAGAGGAGGATTTGCGTCCCCGGGTATCGTATACTCCAAATCCATGTTGAAAACAGTCTTGCAGAACTCGGCGAAGTTGATCAGACTTCTGTCCTCAAGTCCCTCGCCTGACATCCACTCGTGGTTGGGGAAAGTGATCCTAGCGGTTCGATAGACAACCTTGACTATCTCGGCAAGGTAGCACACGCGCAACAGATAAGAGACGTCGATGCCGTTCGCTGCGGAGAACCCGAAGACGCTCTCGCACAAGAATATGAACGTGTCCTGTGTTAAGAGTGACGGGCGAGCAGCCAAGTTATCCTCTCCGTCTGGTACGAAGAGCTGGAAATGTTGCCTCTCGCTGTTCTTCTTGAACTCCCTGTCGATTCGATTCTGGCCAGCGTACTTCTGACCGCCTACGGCGATGTACGAAGTCACGGTCTCTGACAAAATGCGCAGGTGGGTGAGAGCCTGCTCGGGTATCTTCTCGAGAAGGAGCGAGCCGTACTCAGAGTCTTGGCCCCTCTGCTGTATCTCCACAGCCGAGATCGAAAAGCCTACAGTTTGGGCCAAAACATCACTGTCACATAGATCGGTGGGGTTCGCCGGCGGCTCGTTCATGCGTTCAAGCTGATCGGGACCGTGTCTTCCGGCAAGACCATTCCGCCGAAGAGTATCTCGGAGGCGGCGGTAGACGACAACCAGCTCCGACATCGCGCTGCTGCTCTCGCCCAAACCTGACGATTGCCCACCTGACTCAGGAGTGTTGCCACCCCAAGGCGTACCGACAGACGGCGTCTGAGAGCCGGATTCCCAGGCATCCAAGACAAGGTGTGACGATTTCTCTGCCAAGTTAGGCAGCAGTGTACCCTTGGTGTACTGCGAAAACATCTTCTGGGACGAATGAGGTTGAGGCTCCATTGCCAGGGCGGCGTTGCGCGTGGAGGATAAATTCTCCTTCAGGAAAATTGCGAACGCTTCAGAAGATACTTGTGTTTCGGTTGACGTCTGTAGCACGCCGGGATACGATTCCTCTTGGCCCCTCCAGACGATCGGCAGAAAGGCGTTGCCTAACGCCTTGCAAAGTGGACACACAAACTCCAGCCGGTGCGGGTCTTCGGGGTGGTGACGTGCGATCTGCTGCTTGTGCCGTTGCTGGGTTGCCTCAAAGTACACCTCGAAGCAGCTGTAGTGCATTATGTGGCCGCACCCAATGGACACCGGCCCATTTCGGACTGCGTGCGGAGGGAAGCCCTTGCCGATTACCTGGCGCTCCGTAACGAAGGTCTCTCCTTGTTGGTTGACCTTCTGTACGTCTTTACGGTTCTCGTGTGCCACTCCAAAGGGCCGAATGGGCTCAGCCGATCGATCGAGGTCTTTGGGTGTATTGAATGCTTCTCGAACGAAGTCAGGATCTGACAGGTCTGTCTGCCGCAGGATTCCACTCTCCCTGATAAAACCAAAAGTCCCGTATAATCGACGATCGTCTGTGTCTTCTTGGCAAAGAATGCACGTCCCAGATGGGTACTTCCAGAAGTTCTTCTCCTCCACTGGCTCAGGCAAATCCTCATCTTCCAAGTCGTCGACATCGCCCCAGTCGATATCGCCTTGATTTGCAAGGAAGGTCTTTTGCTGTTGTTGGAACTGCGCCATCACTCGAGCCTGTCGATCCAAGGCCGCCTTCTTCTTGCGTTCCCGCTCTTCATCAGCATTGGCGATCGCGGCAGGCGAAGCAGTGCTAATTCTATCGACGGGGACCCCAAGTCGCACGTATGCCGCCTCAAAGTCAGAGGGTCGTTTCTGGCGCATGCGCTTGAGAACAAGGGCAATTCTAGGGTGACAACCCTTGAGCTCCTCCTTTGTCGACATCATGTCCAGGAGGGACACAATGGTCTTGGACGCCGGGGCGTCCTGCATAAAGTTGCTTCGTGCGACCTGAGTCAGAGCGGTATGAATGAACGATGGTTTCGAAGTGTCAAATGGCTTGTCTTCGGCAATGGCGATGAGGATAAGGTGAAGTACCACCTGCAGGTACGTTTCGACCCTTGTATATGGTACGGTTGGCGTGAGCCTCTGGCACACAAGCGGGTACAGTAGACTATAGTAAATGATCTGAGCAAACATTCCCGTGCTGGTGAACTCGGCAAGGCCGGCGAAGACACCGCCGGGTATGGCACGAAGCTTCGGCTCGTACACCACATCCTCGATGGGCCTTCCGGATTTTTTGGCCACGCATTTGCGCCAGGCCATTTCCGACTCTTCCCGCTGGTTCTTATTGTAGTGGGCAATGTACGGGTCGACCTCCTCAACGAATTGCGGTTTCAGCTCAAATGTGCCAATGTCCGACACGCCCTCTGGTGCTCTGTAGTTGGACATCTCGTCGAGGACTCTGGTAAAGTCTTCTTGCTCCTGATATCTCTCAGGCAACTTGTTTCCTATCTCGGTGAATGAAAGAGGCTTGAAGCAGAGCACATGAGTGATATCGCGGCGCATGGCCAAGATTCGACTATTCGGCTCGTCTTCTGTGCGGATCAAAGACGTCCTATCGCTGAGAAGGACAACGAGGAGGTGAATCATGTCCTCAACAATGTCCAGGTGTTGCGCGTCATCCTGAGCGGTGGACTTCTGTTCGAAGAAGCCCTTGGTCCATTTCTCCATGCCGAAACGATCAACAATTGAGGCCAGCACACGGCTTGGGTTGCACACCACAAGCGCTGTCTGTAACAAGAAAATGTCTCGATGATGAGAAACATCTCGCTGGCCAACACCACGATAGGTTCCAGCTTGATGTCTGAGGCTCATGCCATTACGTACCCACATTCCAGCCTTCATCTGAGCCAGCCACGCACACACCCTCAGGGGGTAGTCGAAGGCCGCCATGAGGAAATCTTCCGGACCATAATCCCGTCTCGGCATTGCCCGTTTGCCCATTAGACGCGGGTGGCCTTTGAGCTCTTGGGCCGTGAAGTAGAGGATAGCTCGTAATTGTTCAACAGTCAATGACTTGCCACATTCAATCAGCCAGGACAACGTGTAGTGGAGGGCGTGGTGGAAGCTTATTGGCTGCTCCTCAACCACAAACTTGACGACATCATAATTGGAGCTGTCACCATCAAACTCAAAGTCGCCCAGAGATTTGAAGCGGACTTCGTCCTTGATTTCAGCTTGAATGAAACGTGCGCGCTCCGCGCCAATCGAATTCACAATCACGGTCTTCGCTGCCAGACGGATGGCTCGACAAACGCCGTCTGTGTCTTCGACGCCGGTGAAGGACCGGCTGAAAAGGCGACACAGTCGATTTATTTCGCGTGTTATGAGAGACGCACTTATCCATGTGTCCGTCTCATACTCAACGTGCTCTCCAACTGCCCTAGTGTTTGGGCATATGCCTTGGTGGAGCTTGACGAGGTCGAGAAATTGCAGCATGTACCTGTCTTCTGTCCTCAAACGCTCTTGCGCGTGTGGGGATAGGAAAAGGTACTTGAGGTCGGCAAAGAAGTGGTACATGCGCCTGTTTGTCACGGAACCGGAGTCAAAAGCCAGGACAGCTGTATCCGAGACGTTCCATGGATGGCCGACTTGACGAGTCGTCAAGAAGGTGTACAGGATGGCCAACAGGCTAGTCAAGAAATTGCCCCGCTCCACAACCTCTGCCGTGATCGAGGGCGTGGTGAGCATTTGGAGGGACAGATTGATGATCGAATGGTCCGGCTCTCGATCTCCAATGAGGTATAGTTGAGCCAGGGTCGTGTAGAGTCCAGCAAAGCGCAAGCCAAGCACGCGTTTGAATTCTGGTATCGTAACGACGGTGGATATGTAGAGAGATCGCATGTCGTTGCGCACCTTCTTCCACATTCGGAGATCAAAGAGGATCATCCAGTCCAAGCGGACCCTCTGGAACAAATCTTCTGAAGGTGGAACATTCTCTGTCTCCACATATGCGGCCGGGGCGAGCATCCAATACCGACCCGACTTGGGCGGCGTTGTCTGTTCATCTTGCGCCACGCCAGGTGTCTTTGGCACATCCAGACTATTCTTCGCATAAATGGATGACGGTATGAGAGGCTCTGCGGTGTCAGAATCGGATGGAGTCAGATCTCGGTCTCCGATGTTTCGTCGGGGCCCACTAGGCACCGGAGGAGGAGGCGGCGGTGGATAGCCTGCCATCGTTGCTTCGTCTGCCTCCAGAGCCTCGTCGGCTCGCCAATCAGACATGTTGACATCGCCGGCGGCGCCGGGTGCCGAATCCAACATCATCACGTCTTCCTCATCGCCATCGTCATCGACGTCCTCGTCCATGTCTCCTTGTGAAGACGGTGTATGATTCTCGCCATCGGCGTCACTATCGTCGTCGTCATCATCATCACTGTCTTCCAAGTTTCGTGCCGTATTTATACCGCGTCTAACGGCTTCTCTCGCTTGTTGGAGTCTGGCAGCCTGCAACAATGCGAATTGAGTATAGACATTCATGGATGTGTCTTCTTTTTGATCTTCCTTATCCTCGTCGTCCATTCCCTCTTGGCCGACGATGGCGTGGGTAGCTGGACTTCCCATGCGCCATGGTTTGAGAAGTTCTTCACAGACAATGACCCGCAGAATGGAGGAATCTTGCCCGACGGCGCAACCTGAAATGTCCTTCAGCCACTCAATGATTGTGCCGCACATTTGCTCTCGAAACGTATCGCGTGATGAGCGAATCGTAACAGTAACGCGGATTTGCTCCAATGTATTTGCCCTCCCGAGGAGGGTCTCAACGTCATCGTCGTAGGTGAGGATACTTCTCCCGATAGTATCGGTTTCGTAAGCCTTCGAAAGAGCCTCTCGCTGAGTCATTGCGCATGCCCGGGCAACTTGGTCTCGAACCTCCGTGATGGTGTGCTTCTCGTCGTTCCATAGGACAATGGCGTATTCCCCAGGAGACCCCACGTCCCCGCCATGGTATGTCGAGTTTAACCTCGACATCTCCTCGTCGTGCTTGATCGACTCGACCGTCTTTGCCTGTCGCAACTGCTCGGGCGAGCAGGATATCACGTCGCAGAGATAGTCGATGACCCGACCGATTGTCATGCGTATGCTGAAGAGTAGGTCGTCGGGCAACCTCGGGACCTCCTTGTCCTTGCCCTTTGGTTGCTCGTGCTCCCAGGTCGAGTGTATCGTGCAGAACATAGGATTCTTCCATGCCTCCGGATCACCACAGTCACAGCAACCACTATTGCCCGGCGAGATATTGATCCTGACCATATGTCCCGTATGATCCGTGGCATCGAAGCACTTTGCGCAGAGACAGCAGGTGTCGTCGGTGCCACACGTCTTGCAACTGTATGACGCCTCTCCTGCCTTGAAGATATGCCCGCATGCCATACCTCGGGCAGCCTCTGTGTATTCCGCACCCTCAACAGCGCCTTGAGCGTCCTTGAGCTTGAGAACCTTGCCATCGACGACTGGTCCTCCATTTGGGAAGAAAAGCCTTAGGTAGTCGTCCTTGCCACCAGACATGAACCTGAAGAGGTTTTCGAGCAGAAGATCCTCGGATTCATTGTTGTATCGGTATCGTTTCTGAGCAGGCAGCTCCATCAGAAACTGACAGAGCTGCAGCTCCTGCGTCGACATTGTAGGGTCCATGTTGGTGAGCTCAGCTCATATCGATGCCGCGCGACCGAGACGAAGGGTGGCGGTCGATGGAGATGGCCCGCCGACGTCTTGCAAGTTGCACAATTTGAGGAGCGATCTGAGGAATCCTTCGGTAGGAGTACGGCCAACCGCGTCAACGGCAAGCGATCAACTGTGGCCAGCTTGGTAAGTAAGAGTTGGGATGCAGTGGTGTTGAGCGCGGGGTTGAGGCGAGAGGCGCTGGTCCAGGAGGACTAACGCTTCGAAAGGAGTACTTACAAATGCGGGTTCCCGCCCGTCCGAGTGAATAGGACGGTATGAAATCCAGGCAGCGTATGGTCTCGACTCACTGAAGCGGTATCCCCCCGAAGAACGCAGGATGAGTGATCTCGTCGTGGCAAAGGCTCACAACGGGGCTTGCGCGGTGCGGCGGTTGATATGTGCTTAGTGTGTCACTGATAATTGGATCGTGCTGCAGGGTAGACACCCAAGCCACGGTGCCGTCACAAGCGTCACAGCTTTGCTAGCCCACTAAAGTGCGACCCTGCCTCGCCTGCTGGACCTGGCGACGTTAATACTGTCCGGCCAGGATGCAGGGGTCTGCAGCGCCTTGACATGCACATGCCCTCTGCTTTGGAGCGTACAACACTCGACAAGTGTGTAAACCATGATTGCTGCTGCACATATATACATGAGCATCTCTTGATCGGTTCCATGCGTGATTACGACGCTCGAGAGATCTTTCTCTAAACGGGCTCACTCGCAAAAGTGAGTAGGCTGAAGTGCACGGTGTTAATGAGTGTATAACCCCAGTTTCTCATCATGCCTTATGATAGACGGACGCATCCGTATAAGGAAGCCTATGTCGCAGCCAAGCGAATCACGCTCTCACATTCATTGCCTTATCTCAGCTCTCGCAGTTGCGATACCCCGACTAGACTACACCCAGCGGGATTCTGAATAGAAAAAATCTTGATGGCCTGCTAGCCATCTACACCCGACTTGTTCAACTCCCAGACCAGCACTACAACTAGGTATCGAGTATTCGGGAGAAGCGGATGCCCATATTCAGTTGATAAGACGTCGTTGCATCTCAGCATTCCACCGGCCTGGGCCTCCTCCAACCACCCGCTTGATGCGCATCAAGCAAGTCATGGCAGTGTTCATTGGCCATGTCTTAAAACACAGCACATGTCCTCTAGCATACGCCCAAATAAGATGAGCACGGTGGTCTCCGGGTGCACAAGATGCCGGTCAAGTTCGTCTCGTTGTCAATTTTCGTCTAAACAGCCCTGGTCTATGCTGTCTGTACAAGTACACTCATCGGGGTCGTCTGGTCCGAGGCCAAAATGTGCCCCCGACTGAACCCAATCCCGCCGCCCCGGTCGGCGTTTCTTTATTGGATCTTCTTACCCTTCCTCCTCGGCTCCCTCCAGGTACTTGTGCTTGATATCTTTCCATTGACGCTGCATGACTGTTAGCCCGTCTGTTCGCTGCAAGTTCCGGGTGGAACTGGGGTACTCGTACTCCTCGGTTAAGGTTGTCCCAGACTTTTGTCGTCGTCACATCGTAGGCCCTGGCGTGGTCTCGTCAGCTTCGTTTGTTCCTGTGCATCACGTTATCGGGCGAGAATCGGGTCCAGCCGGGGGAGCGCACATCTGGAAGCCGAAGGCACCGGCGAAGACGGTTGCCAGCATGGCGTAGTTGCTGCGGAAGAGGACACTTTGAGTTCTCGGTTAGCTTCTCGTTGACGGTCGTGTTGCCGTCGATCGGGGGGTAACATGCTTGTAGATGGTGGTTTGGCCGGCCTGTGATTGCGCAATTAGCTGATGCGGTCCGAATTGACTCCTTGGGGGAGGGAGAGGCGTACCATTTTGACTGGATGTGAGCGTGTTAGACTTGAACGATAGTGCGGTCGTGGCAGGTTGACAGTGGAAAGGGCAATTCGTCGCTGCGGTGCGTAGGAGCCGAACGGGTGAAGCTGGGAAGTGGACATCAAAATTGGCGGCGACGTCCCGATGATTCCCTCGCCCAGAATCATCCTTCATTTCATTGGTCAAAGCTCCCCACAAGGCTCCACCTGCCGGATAGCCTCACCTCACGGCCGAGTGTTTGGTCAAAGGAAAGACTCCACCAAGTCTTTTAATGCGCATTTGCAGCGTACTGGGCCTTGTCCCTCTTCACACGCCCATTCCAGAGTGCTAATACTTGATTGACCCTTTGTTTTTGTTTTTTTCTTGAGTCAGTTCGAACTTCTGCGACCTTCTTTCTTGCGCCCACCCACATAATCCTCACGAGGCTTACTCAACTACGACGAGACCCGACCGGGATAGCAAATCCCATTCTCGTCAGGCCTGCAGCCACCAGTTCGAATCATGCCCTCCCAACCCACCAACGCCGGGATCGTCACAGACGAGTCCTCAGGCGAGCGCCACATCCCCGAATCCGTCCGCGCCGACGGCTCCACCCGCCGGGCCATCAAGATCAAGCCCGGGTACCGACCCCCCGAGGACGTCGAGGTCTACAAGAACCGCACGGCCGAGGGCTTCCGCAGCCGCGCCGCTAAGGGTGGCGTGATCGGCGCCAAGGCGGTCGACAACACCAACGCGTCGGCGGCTGCCGGGTCCGCCGCCGCGAACAAGAACGCCAAGCGGCGGGAGGCCCGGAAGAAGGCCAAGGCCGCTGACGACAACACCACGCCCACGGATAACGCGGGCAAGACGGACGGGGCGGCCGGGGAGGGAACGAAGAAGGATGGAGGGGCACCCGCTTCCGAGGCGACGCCGGACCCGGAGGCCGAGCGCGAGAAGAAGGCCAGGAACCTGAGGAAGAAGCTCAAGCAGGCCCGCGAGCTCCGGGATAAGAAGGAGGGCGGGCAGGCGCTGCTCCCGGAGCAGATCGCCAAGGTGATAAAGATCAACGAGCTGGTGCGGGAGCTGGCTGCCCTCGGGTTCGACTCTGAGGGGGAGCCCATCAGCAAGGAGGGCGAAGCGCCGGAGGGCGCTTCCAAGGAGAAAGCACCTGCTTGAGCTGCGAATTAGAGGAATGGGTCTCACGCATCGGGTATCGAACCTTTCGGCATGCCTATGAACTCTATGCTACTGCCTCGGCTCATTGGCCTGTATGCCCGTACATATCCGGCCAGCTGCCAGTCGACCACGACCAATATCAAAGGACATGCGCTCGGGAGGGGTCAGGTAGAATGTCTCAAGGAGATGGCGGAGATGGCGGTTATAGATGACTGTCGTCTACAGTTCCGCGAGCACCTGAGATTATGATATAGCCCCCCTAAACCAAGGTGGAGGTGCACCTTGCGGGAACTGTGTAGCTGCTCTGGCCCTGCAGTCAGCGACACGACTCACCCCCGAGCCAGGAACCATGGGCCAGGCCATTACGACCAATGACAGCCCTGAGGTATCCTGCCGATATGAGCGCCGTCTTGTTGGCGTGACGTGGAAGTCGAGGGAACGTTCAGATTATCTAAGGTCGTTACAGCAGTCAAGGCTTAGTTGCGAGCAGGTACGAAGGGAAAACAAGAGCTGCTCATCTACAAATCTACTCGCTTCATGGCAAATCGGAATGCCTGCGCCAGTTATGACCGGCAATGAACAGATAAGAGAAATTCACTTCCAATCTATGACGGAGGAAAATAACGCCTTGTTGAAGGATCCTGGATTTGCAACAACCGAGGACCGATTAGATAGTTGCCTGCTTTCCTCGTAGCCTCTACCAGCTAAGTAATCTGTTTGTTTTTGTTTGTCATCAATGTACATTGGGCGTCATCATGAATATAAGATTGGCCCGTCAGAGTGGTGTTTTCCATGCCTGCGCCTTCAATAATGCCTCTTTTGTTGGGTACCAGATCCCACGCCCTGGTTCCGATTCGCTGGTATAAATTTACATGTTTTCAAACACAGTAATAAGACATTCGGTGGACATGGTGTCGATTCATCCCAAGCAAGGCTGGGCAGAGTTGGTCCGGGCAGCTAGGGACGAGGCTGTTGACGCTTGGCGCACTCGGTGGTGTATCTAAGCATACGCGAATGCAGGTCGGGTTTGAAGATGTGGCGACGAACCGATTTGAGAAGAAACGCGAGGTGATACTTGACAGATCAGATGTACTCTCTCGCGCTCTTCTGCATCTCGATCAGACGCCACCCTCTTGTCTCGGGGTTGTTGACATCGTCTGGCGTCCTTGTCACGCCGATGGCGTAAGTGACGAGTTGAACCTTGTCCTCCATGCCGGCAGCCAGCTCATTCGACTTCGCGTTCCGGTAGACATGGACCTCCTGCGTCCTGCAGGTGATGATGAACACGGGGATCTCGCCCGGCTCCAGCATCCTTGCTTTCAGAATATCGACATGCCTGATGTCGAGGATGCGCCCGTCTGATTTCAACCCAGCCTGAAGATACTGCTTGGTGAGAGCCTCGTACACCGAGTATTGCGCCTCGGACAGCCACAGCTTCAGCGTCTCGACATCACCCCTGACGTAGGCATCGAGGACCTCAGGGAGGATGTACTCGCGGAGTTCGCGCAGGAAAGGCTCCACCTGGAAGTTCGGGTCCATCGAGCGGAACTTTTTGATGACCATTGCCGTCTCGTTCTCGGCGAAGAAGCCCGCCACGCGATCTGTTATGCTTCGCGCAGTGAGGATGAGGGGGTTCTCCGACTCGTTGTACACATCCTTCATGCCGAAAAGACCCTGGACAAACTTGTTCGAGTCTTTGAAGTTGGTCCAGGCCTCTTTCCACTGTGCATCCTTGTGTACAGTCACGTTGGTGCCGGCGCTGCGGGCGAAACGCATTAGAATTAAGGTTCATCTCAGCTCAGGAACAAAGGCAATGAAGCAGGTCCAACATACTTGGGGTCCTCCTCGAGAACCTCGTGCTTTCTCGGCCCGTTGGGGTTCTCCATCTGCTCGCGCAGCTCCCTCTGCTTCCTCCGCTCCTCCTTCTCTACCCAGCCGCCGTATCTTGAGCTGCTCCCGTCGTCGATGACGCTCTTCACGCTCTTGTACGCCTCTGTGTCCCGGATTGGCTTGGTCGTCTTGTCGATGGCATCACCGGTGACATTAGCCGCTTTTCGGACACCCTTCATCACTGAAGTATCCCATGTCCAGGCCGCACCCTTGCCGACTGCGCCAGCTGTATTTTTCAACACCTTGCCCGCGGTTGTGGAAACGGCACCGGTAGTCTTTTCGTATGCCTCGCGCGCCCGTCGAACATTCTCGCTCTCAACAAAATCAGTCGCGCCTTGGGCGAGTTGTTTGGTTGACTCGTTCCACTCCTTGGAGGCCTTGAATTCGCTCTGCATGGTTTCCATGAAAACCTGCCATGGTGTCTTGTCACCGTGGGGAGGAGGCGGTGGTGTGTCTTCCTTCTTCTCCTCTTTTTTGCCTTGCTCGCCTTCCTCTTCGGTCTTCTTCTCCCCGGGCTCCTCCTGGGGTTCCTCTTGTTTTTGCGACCTTTCCTCTGCCGCAAAGTCTCCTGATTTGGGCGCCTCTTTTCCCGAGGACTCTGACTCTGCCTGTGCCTGTGCCTGTGCCTGTGCCTTGGCCTCGGACCTCACATCTTGTCGGCTGCATGGGGATGCGGAGAAGGTTCGGGTTTGTGACTGCGACAGCACGGCTGTCCGTATGGTCTCGGGCAAGAACTGAGACCGTAAGGGCGGAAGATGTGAATGAATGCTGGCTCTTGATAATGCATGGCTGCTGTGACTGGGCGACGCCAGGCGGCTCGATATTAATCTCCGGCACGCAGGCGACCTGCCATATGGAACGGCGGACGCATTCAGAGCCGTAGCTCGCGAGAGACAAGTCGGAGGAACATTCCTCGATAAAGTCCTAAGCGAGCTCATGATATGGATGAGACTCCCACCTCGGGGTGTAAAGGGAGGAGCGTCCCGGTGGTGACAACAGGCGGAGGAGGGAAGCCAGGCAGTCGCGAGCCAGCGGCGGAGTGGATGGAAACTTTTGAAATTTGGGGGCGTGATGCAAGAATCCAAGTTTTGCAGCGACTTTTTGGCGGGCAAGAACCGGAGCTCGATGGCAGGCAAACAGCAGAGCCGGGGTTCTCCGCATTAGCGGATGCAGGGGTCTTGAGCGCTGCCCGGCGCTGCAACTTTCGAAGACTGGAGCTCCAGCCCGCGTCGATCTCAAGTGCAGCAGATTGAACGTCGGCAAGGAGAAAAAATCGCGACTTGCTGCCGGCTGGACGAGGACGAAGCCGGCGACATCCACAACACATACCCCGAAGATGAGCCGCTCGACAACATGTCGCCAGTTGGCGACCAACCTCTGCAGCAAATTGTCCAACCCGTCAATACCGAGACCGCGATGCGCTGCGACACAATTGACCCAGCCGTTTTCGACCTCGACTTGCAGGCAGGCAGAAGACGATGGCAGACCAAATCTCCTCAGTTACCTGAACAAGCCACCGACAACTACCACAACGTTTGCCCCCAGGCCGTCTTCTCCCTCGGCGCGGACCCCAGTGCAGCTGCAGACGAAATCCTCCACCATGCGCGAGCTTGTCAATTCCCTCCCAGCCGCCCAGGTGGCCTCAGGCCGTGCCGTCAACGATAACCGTTTCGTGGACACATCCGTGTTGGATCGATCAAATGGACTGGACGAACTCACGGCCGGCGTTGATGCACCGGACAAGAATGGCAGTGAGCCGTTTCACTTCCACATCTACAGTCACAAGCACAACACGCATGTCACGGTGACGAAGCCGAACCGCGACGCCATCGTGTCCCTATCGTGCGGCAACCTCGGCTTCAGGAAGAGCAACCGGAAGCACTACGACTCGGCGTACCAGCTCGGGGCCTATGTCATTGACAAGCTCCAGCAGCAGGGCTGGCACAAGAAGATTAACGAACTCGAGGTGGTGCTCAGGGGGTTTGGGGCTGGCAGAGAGGCGATTACCAAGGTCATCCTGGGCAACGAAGGCAAGTTGCTGAGGGGCAAGATTGTGAAGGTATCGGACGCTACGAGGTTGAAGTTTGGTGGTACGAGAAGCAAGAAGCCCAGACGCCTAGGTTAAAGGGCCTGTGAGCTGTGGATCGGATGTGGGAATGGTTTTGGTCATCACAATGATGACCGCGAACACAATGCAAGCCGTGTCATAAGAGCTGGATTGGATGGAAGCCTGCGTATGTAGATTGCGAGGCTCACGTGGAATATGCCAAATACATGTACTATTTGCAACCATGCTACTCTGAAATGTGGAAATCAACGCACTGTAGTGATGCAAAGAGACACGGAAACGGCTTGGTTCCAGTGGTCTTCCCTTCTTAGGGAGGCAACTCGTCAACGGTGAGGGCCTGTGTACTTGTGGTCGTGGTGAGAAGAACCCAGAAATTGATCAGCCAAGACCCCACTACGTCTTGCAGGAGCTTGACCAGCGACCCCCGGCATCTGAACTTTTTTCCTCCCCAATATCTCACTTACCATCCCAACGACGCAGGTGCCTATGGATCCGGCCTCGCAACCAAAATCTGCTCTCATGGACGGCCTAAATTTCAACAGCGTCCTCGAGTCCCCCGTATTCGCAGGGGGTCTCGGCCTTGCAGCCCTCGGCAGCGCCGCAGCCCTCGGCCGGCGCGGTGCCATCCAGGGCGCCCGCCTGCTGAAGCGGCAGCTCCTCGTCAACGTGGAGATCTCAAAAAATGACCCGTCTTACAGGTGGATCCTGGCCTATCTCTCCCGGCCGCGCGAGACCCCCGGCTTCCTGGCCAGCCGGCTCACGCGCATCCGGGAGCTCTCGGTCAAGACGACCACGCGGTCCATTGCGCCAGGAAAGGGCAACGGCGGGGAGGGCGCGCCAATGCACGCGCACTTCGCGTTGGTGCCCGGCTACGGCTCGCATGTGATTAGGCACGCGCCCGGCGTGTACATCATGGTCCAGAGGGACAAGAGCTCCACGGCCGAGATGGCGACGGGCGAGCCGCACGAGACGATGACGCTGACGACGCTGTGGGCGCATCGGCATGTGTTCGAGGAGATCTTTGGTGATGCCCACGGCATGATGGCGCGGGCGACAGAGGGCAAGACCGTGGTGTACACCGTCCGCGGGTTCAACTGGGAGCAGCTCGGGGAACCGAGGCGGAAGAGGCCGCTGGGCAGTGTGATCCTGGACGAGGGCGTCAAGGAGGGGATTGTGGCGGATGTAAAGGACTTCATTGCGAGGCAGGAGTGGTACGCTGAACGAGGGATACCATATCGCCGGGGCTATCTACTTTTCGGGCCACCGGGAGGGGGCAAGTCCAGCTTCATACACGCACTGGCAGGAGAACTGAATTTCGCCATCGCGACGATCAACCTGAGCGAGAGGGGCATGGCAGACGACAAGCTGGCGATGATGATGCAAAAGCTGCCGCAGAGGACGATCGTCTTGTTAGAGGACGCAGATGCTGCCTTTGTGAACAGGAAGCAAAAGGATGTCGACGGCTACAGTGGATCGTCGGTGACATTCTCCGGTCTCCTAAATGCGCTCGACGGACTGTCAGCCGGCGAGGAAAGGATTGCTTTTCTCACGACGAACCACATCGACAGGCTAGATCCGGCCCTGATCCGTCCTGGGCGGGTGGACATGATCGTTCGCGTGGGCGAAGCAACCAGATATCAGGCAGGGGAGATGTTTGAGCGTTTCTACGGGGATGTCGACCAAAATGAGACTGGCAAGGCGCGGTTCTTGAAGAAGCTTGACGACATGGGCCTGTTTGACGAGAAGACAGACAAGAGCACAAGTGCTGCGGCCATCCAGGGGCTCTTCCTCTTCCACAAGAACGACATGGAGGGGGCTATCAGCATGGCTGAGGTGCTGGGCCAACCCCAGCATACAGAGAGGTGATCTGTGGTCAGCCATTCGGGAGGCTCTCTCAGTTTGATGTCACTTGGGAGTGACGATTTCCTACTGCCAGGGCGTACGCCTGGTGTACAAGAGCAGGTACGTGTACATAGAAAAATGATACCCTTAAGGAGCGGTTCAAATGCTCACGAAACGCACCCCAGCACGAGCCTTGGACTGGTAAGCAGTCTGATTTCTAGGTATCAAGCAACATGCTCCGGACGGAAATTCTGTGTCTTATCTTTGGTGTGCCAGCGCATTGAACACGCTCGCTCAAACGCAGGCGGCCGGAGCTGGAAGGGGGGTCTGCGCTAACGGAGGCAGCACTGATTGAACCTACACCTTCCCAAACATCTGCCCATCCCCTCCGAATCACCTCACCTCACCTCAGCCTTACCAGCAATGGATTTTGCCAACGGCAAGATCGCTTTCGGCCTTCCATAACAACAAAGTTTCTGGCCTGCACTTTGGAAGACTCCCTTCTCACCAAGCCACCGAGTCAGTGTTATCTCTCCCGCCTCAACTTCTCCTCGTGTTGTGTGCAACCTCCTCTCGCAGCCACTCATCTCATCCTTGAATTCGTCCCAAGAATGTCAAGCGAACTGGAATTGACTGGTCGCGGCGGTGGCCACAGTCGCGGCCGGGGACAGTCCACCTGGCGGGGTGGCAGGGGTGGCAGAGGTGGGCAACGCGGTAGAGGCACGGGCAGAGGTGGCTTCCACGGTGGCCAACAATCAGAGGCGAAGCAAGCTCTCGCAACCATCGCAAACCAGACCCTATTCGCCCTGCCTTACATCCTCAAAGACCTACCAAACATTAAAGCGGACGAGTCTGAGCTTCTGTCTCTGAACAAGGACCTACCACAGCTCAAGATGGAGGACTGCCCCAAACATCCCAAGGCCACCATCAAGGTCATCAATGAGAATACATTCGATGCCGCCATATCTATGATGACGTCGGATAGTCCAAACGCCACCAGCTCACCACCTTCTCGGACAGCCGTCCTCAACCTCGCATCGGATACCTCGCCAGGCGGAGGATGGCTGAACGGGGCCATGGCGCAGGAAGAGTCCTTGTGCTATCGCTCGTCTCTGGCACTGAGCCTGCACAAGAGGTACTACCCCTGGGACGTTCTGCAAGGGCTCTACACCCGCGATGTGGTCATCATCCGGTCATCTCCTGAAAATGGTCACAAGGTTGCCGAGCCAGACGCACCTGCCAATGAGCTACCCGTGGTCAGTGTACTCAGTGTTGCAGCACTTCGCCGCCCTGATCTCTCCAAAGGCCAGGTTCTGAGCACCGGCGCGAAGAGAAATATCTTCGCAAAGAAGGAAGACAGGGAGTCGACGAAGTCGAAGATGGTACTCGTTCTGAGGATGGCAGCTTCCAGGGGTCACGACCGCCTTGTTCTGGGGGCGCTGGGATGTGGCGCTTTCAAAAACCCGCCTGAGGAGGTTGCGGACTGCTGGAAGGAGGTCTTTGAGCAGCAGGAGTTTCAGGGTGGGTGGTGGAAGGAAGTGTGTTTTGCAGTACTGGACCGCAGAAATGAGGGCAACTTCGAGGTGTTCGGGAAGACACTGGGAGGGATGGAAGTTTGAGAAGTGAGTGAGGGAGCACTCACCGGAAGGGCAGTTCCGATGTGTCACTGCCACATTCTACGCAACGACTTGGTTTTGTCTTTTCACGCTCATCTGGAAGATAATTCCGCTGGCGGGTTAGTGTAAGGTCACTCCGGCCATAGAAAGCACGGGTGTGTTTTGTGCTTCGCTTAAGCTGTCAGGGAGGTTGTTGATACGCGTGGAGGACTACAGCCCCGCGTGACAGGCACGGAAGAGACATCGCGGACCTCGGTCAAGCTGCGACTCCGTAGAATTTCAGCTGTGTATGGACGACATCTTGGCCAAGACTCGTGACAGAAAACTGGTTAGGTTGAGCATCGAGCCGCTGTGCGGGAAGTGTTTAAAGAGACGCGAGCATGCGAGTTGAAGCATAACACTAAAAACTCAAGCCCATCAAGCTCCGTTGAAGGGGTCGATACGTCAGAGCGTACAATCCACCCGCCGTCCACGATTACTCATCGAGTCACAGCGGAGAAGGCTTTTCAATAGCTGTTGGGAACTTCGCAATATGAAATGCGCCTGCCTGGCAGCAAGCACCTCTGTCAGAGGTTCTGTACAAGAGCCTTGAGAGTTCACAAAGCCTAATTCCCCAGTTCCCTAATCTTTAGCAGCCCTCGCATTAGCCCAGATTCCAATGGATTTCCCAGACCGGCCTAAGCCTGGATGACGCCATCCTGGGACTAGACCCTTTCCTCGCCGGTTGGCTCGCGAAAACGCCTGCAAGACTTTTTTACCTCACACGCGGGGGTAAGGACAAATCAATTGGCTGAGGGTTGAGATCATGCCCGCACAGCGACCAATGCACATCTGTGTCTCTGCTGAGGCGAGGGACTCCCTCGGGCCCTCCCATGGAGCCATGCTACCTCCCTCCTTTCTCGGAGGGCAAGATATGTGAGATTTTTGCTTCTTTGTGACATCTCGGGTGCATCACATGGCGGAGGCAGGTGGATGGAGGCGCTCGACCTGACTGCCAGTACGGCAAGCGTGCCAATCTGGTGTCTGGCCAGCCAGGTACCGTTGTTGATTGTCGATTTACTCCATCTTTTCCTGGGATCCTTGTCGTGCTTTGTCGCCCCTAGCGCCAACGAGAACCCCACGAGAATGATCCCTCGTGCCTGCTGCGGTGGGCTGAGGCCTGCAATGCCCGCAGGCCAAGTGTACGGTTCCAAGGAGAGGGAGCCCTTTTTGCCGTCCGCCGGTGCCAGGAAGCCGTCAGCGGATGGCGGGAGACGGGAGCTGCGACGACACAAGTGCGCTACCCATGACCGATCAGCCGCGCCGAAACCTAGTAGTCAGTTGGCATAGCTGCATAGTTTAGTGTCCCGAGAGCCGTGGCGGCCGTATGTGTGGCGGCTCGTCATAAGCCTTGGGCACACCGGGTTGTTGTACGGGTCTCGACTATGAATGTAGAGGTTCCGATGTTTGAGATCCAAGTTGACGTGGCATAGTGCGGTGGAACGATGGGCGGCGTAGACCGCCGGACAACGTCTCTGCTTATCACGGTTGACTGTTGGAGATTCCTGGCGCAGTGGCTTTACGAGCATATAGATAGAGACATACTGGAGGGCTGTGAGTTGGGGACATTTGCCAAGATATATGGGTATGCCCACGAAGAGGCAGTAGCAAGTGTACGCGAAGACAAGCAACACACAGCAGGTAAACGGCTCAGCGGCTCTCGGGACCGCGGAGCGCCACTAGCTGAGGCCCCAGTGTTAGCCTCTCCCAGCCCGTGGGGTCTTGTCCCCTGTCCCCACGGCGTTTAGGCATGCGGCCCCAGTAGTCTAAGCTAGATATCGTTACCGGGAGGGCCACCAAGGCTGCGCTGTTCCGTTATCGTCCTCAGTCAAAAGGGGTCCCCTGCTAGTTATTTCGCGTTGGAAGATAAAATAAATGCTGTTCACGAGCACATGTGATAGCATCCCGCCATAACTGGATGCCTCTCTTGTTTTTTTCCCCCTCCCTGCTCTCATCTGGTCTTTTCTGCCACCAACACTTTGTTTGGCTTCTCCTCCATGCCTATCTGACCCCTGGCTCTTCTTGACCTCGTCAGGGTAGACCCAATTGTTGAGTACAAAGCACTCAGTCTTGTATCGTGATTCCGTTCCTGGAAATCAAGACTCGTTCTTGCTCCCAGCATTCATTTGGCCGGCAACTCGTACGGCCTCTTGATTGCCGTCCCAACAAAAAAAAACAAGCCTCACTTCTTCCAGCCGGAGAGGTCAATTCGCCCAGCTTGGCTGCTTTCACCGCCGTTGCCCACTGAGACCACGCGAGCAACACGTTCTTGCTGTTCTGGGTCTAACCATTCGGGCGGCTTCCCTCGTGTTCCACGACGAGTCAAGGTTCACCTCTCACTCTCACCCAACACGCAACCCACCACCACCCGAGGACACAATTAAAAGGGCCAGCACACAGCGTTTTGGAGAGGCTCTCAGGGGACCGCAAGTCGATATACCCCGTCTTCCAGAATCCTCCTGCCCCCTGTCACAATGGCCACCATCGACATCGACAAAGATCTTGCTGCCATTTTCTCCCAACAAGCTATTGCAACCCCTGATGCCATAGCCTTGGAAGACAAATCACACACCTACACATACGCCCAGCTCGATGACATTACTAGCAAGCTTGCCAGCTCACTGGTGCAACATGGCGTGGGTCAAGACAACCCCGTGGGCGTCCTTATGGGGCGCAGTGCAGACTATGTGATCGCGTGTCTGGCGACCCTCCGGGCCGGAGGTGCATTCCTAGTCCTCGAGCTTGCCTATCCTCCAGGTATGCTCGCAAACGTCATCGATGATGCCTGCCCAACTGCCATCATCACCAAGAGGGAGCACGTTGGTCGCATCACTGCCGACGTGCCTCTGATCGTCATGGATGAGCCTGAGGCAATAAACAGGAACCCGAAGCGCGGTGTAGGCACTTCGGTCGATGAGAACGATCTAGAGAAATTGGCCTTCATCTCATACTCTTCGGGAACCACTGGGAAGCCCAAGGGCATTGCGAACCCTCACCGGGCTGCAGTCCGTTCCTACGATCTGAGATTCAAGCTCAGTGATCTCGGGCCTGGAGACAGGGTTGCTTGCAATGTCTTCTTTGTATGGGAGATCCTGCGGCCTCTGCTCCGTGGAGCCACCACTTTCTGCGTTCCGGATGAGGCAAGCTATGATCCTGTCGCCTTGGTGGACCTGCTGTCCTCAAGGAACATCACCGAGACCCTGATGACGCCCACTCTCCTTGCCACAATCCTCACGAGACATGCGAGACTTGGTGAGCGCCTGCCGGAGTTGAAGACTCTTTGGATGAACGGAGAGGTCGTTACCACCGACTTGATGATCCGGGCAATGAGGGCTCTGCCTAACACTCGATTGCTCAACTGTTACAGCGCGAGTGAGACGCACGAGATTGCTTGCGGTGACATAAAAGAAATGATCAACTCAGAACAACCATATTGCCCGGTGGGGCCACCATTGGATCCAAAGCACACCTACGTGCTTGACGAGAACACGAAGCCGGTTGCGCATGGTGTTTCTGGCGAGCTCTTCATCGGAGGTCACCTCCTGGCACGCGGCTACCTCAATCTCGAGGAGACGACAGCAAAGGCTTTCTTGCCTGACCCCTTTGACGAAACTCCTGGAGCTCGTATGTATAGAACGGGCGACATGGCAAGGATTCTCCCTTCAGGCTTGATGGAAATCACAGGCCGGGTTGGCGCCATGATCAAGGTCCGCGGTTACAGTGTCGTGCCAGGAACAGTGGAGAACGCCATTGTTAAGCATCTGGCTGTCCGCCACTGCGCTGTCATTGCCCGAGGCGACGGCATCGAGAGACAACTGGTCGCCTATGTCGTCCCAGACAAGGACGCAGCTGATGATCCCGACCGTCCTGTGGTGTCGATAGACGAGTCCGGGTTCTGTCCCAAAGGCCGGCGAGCACTCGCAGAGCACTTGGCCCACTACATGATTCCGGCACTTTGGGTCCAGATGGACGAACTGCCCACTCATGCGGTCTCGGGTAAAGTCAACTTGAAGAGTCTTCCGCCGCCTCCGAACCCAGCAGCTGCTCCAAGTAGCCCCAGCAAGCGGAAGGCCAACAACAATACCACAATCAACCCCGAGAAAATCGGTGAACTCTGGGCTGCGGCCTTGGGCATTCCTCCATCTGCCGTCACGAAGGAGCATAGCTTCTTCGACCTTGGTGGCCACTCTTTGACTCTGGCGGATCTATCCAACCGTATGGCAAAAACGTTTGGATTTTCGGTCCCGATTGGGGCGCTGGCTGGCGACCCAACCATCAAGGGCCACGTCGAGGCTGTGACTGCTGCCCGTGATGGCCACACTGCTGCTGTGCAGGCGGATCTGCCTGCGGTGCTCCGCGCAGACTCCGTTCTGCCGGCTGATATCCAACCCAAGAACGCGAAGATACGTCCACTGAGCGATGCGGAGACAGTCCTGTTGACCGGTGCGACTGGATTCCTTGGCGCCTTCATTCTCCACTCTATCCTGGAGAATACCGCAGCAGACGTTATCTGCGTGGTTCGCTTCAACGACATCATTGATGATCAGAGGTCCGCTGGTATGGCCAGAGTGCGCAAGAATCTGGTTGATCTTGGGCTCTGGAACGACTCCATTATCGATCGCATCGAGATTCTCCCTGCCAACCTGGCACGGAAGAGGCTCGGGCTTACTCCCGATCACTTCGAAGAGCTGGCCTCGAGAGTGGACGTTATCATGCATGCCGCGGCCACAGTCAATCTCGTCTACCCATATGCTGCCCTGCGAGCACCCAATGTTGGTGGAACTCGTGAAATCCTGCGGTTAGGATGTCTGGCAGGTGCGCCTGTCCATCATGTCTCGACCAACGGTGTGCTCCCACCGTCGAGCGAGGGCTGGTCTGAGGACACGATCATCGACGTGGACGATGTGCCCACCAAGCTACAAGATGGGTACAGCCAGACAAAATGGGTAGCCGAGCAGCTCGTCATCGAAGCTAATCGCCGCGGCCTCCCCACGCGGATCTACCGCCCTGGGACAATCAGCGGTCACAGCAAGTCCGGCGCTACCAATGCATGGGACCTCTTGACAGCCATCATAGTGGAATCCCTGCAAATTGGATATGCTCCAGATATCCCGAATTGGCGCCTGGAGATGACCCCGGTCGACTTCGTGAGCAGAGCCATCACGACGCTCTCCGACCACCTCGACTTGACCCAGCGCATTTTCCACCTGGGCGACCCCTCCCCAATTGGCGCCAATGACGTATTTAGCTATTTGAGCCAATTAGGATTCAGCACGGAAAAGCTTGCGTGGGACAAGTGGGTATCGCTGTGGTCGACAAAGCGTGGCTCCGGGCGGTGGGGTGAAGGCTCCTTCACTGTAGACATCCTCCGCTCTGGCATGCCCACTGTCGACTTCATCCAAGAGGTAACAGTGTTGAACGACGCAAAAACCCAGCCAGTTCTCGAAGGCGTCCTTGGCCTAGCCCGACCCAAGATTGACGCCAAGCTGCTTCAGACTTACACCAAGCACTTCTACGCTAGAGGTTGGCTACCACGCCCCCCTCGCAAGACCATCGACGACATGTCTGCTCAAGTCAAGCCCCGCGGACCGCTCGCCGGCAAGGTTGCGATCGTCACCGGAGCATCATCCGGTATCGGTGCTGCCGTAGCAAAGGCACTCGCCGCCGAGGGCGCAAACGTTGCTATAGCGGCGAGGAGAGTCGAGGTCCTCGACGAGCTCAAGTCGACCATTGTCTCAACCTCCGGCGTCAAGGTCCTGGCGCAAGCAACCGACGTTACGGACCGGAGCCAGGTTGAGGCTCTCATCAAGACCACCGAAGAGACCCTCGGCCCCGTGGACCTTCTCGTCGCCTGCGCCGGCGTCATGTACTTTACCCTCATGAAGAACGTCCACACCGAGGAGTGGGAGCGCACCGTCGACGTCAACTGCAAGGGCCTCCTTCACAGCCTGTCCTCAACGGTGCCATCCATGCTCGCCCGCGGCAAGGGCCACATCGTCGCCATCAGCTCCGACGCAGGCAGGAAGGTTTTCCCCGGGCTCGGCGTGTACTCTGCGTCCAAGTTCTTCGTCGAGGGCACCCTGCAGGCACTGAGGGTTGAGACCGCCGGCTCTGGTTTGCGCGTCACCAGCATCCAGCCCGGAAACACCGCCACAGATCTGCTGAATATGTCGTCCGATGCCGAGGCCGTCAAGAAATACGGCGAGCCCACCGGCGCCAAGATCCTAGACCCGGAGGACGTCGCTGGCGCAATTTTGTATGCGGTCACCAGGCCGGAGCACGTCTCCGTAAACGAGGTCCTTATTGAGCCGAGGGATGAACCTATCTAGATCTGTTTGCGGGTGGGGAGAAAGGAATTGCGGCAAATCCTGAAGACAAGTGGTGAGGGAGCATACGATCGCATAGAAATGATGTGAACGATTCATAGAACAATAACAAGTATCAACAACAGAGGTCACATCGTCAGATGTACTCAGTATCGGTTCTGGGAGAACACAACTTGAACGTGAGCAGCACCGTGAGGCGGGGAAGTGTGTCTGAGGGGACCCGTGACTGGAGCCAAGAAATCGATTGCACCATTGCGATCAGAGCAAGAATCGAGAGGGCAGCTGAAGCCTTTTGGAATTTGGTTTCAACGGGCGCCACAGTGCGACGTCGGGGACCGGATATTATGAGCGGCCCTCTTGCTGTACAATTTTTTGCGATCAGCTTTCGGTGTCAATTCTGAACTGGGTGCAAGACCTGTCTGCTAAACCATCAATGGAACGAGCCGGTAGACTTGATAGATCACATAATACAGACTTTCTGTGAGATTTATGGCAATGCAGTGTGTCTCCACCCAGAGTGTCTATCGTGCCGAGCCACACCATTGCATGCAACAGAGCAGATCTCAGAGTAGCTTAAAGATCGCTCCTGACTGATAAGCGTCTCCCATAGATACTAATACTCTGATATGCAGGACGATGGACGTATTATTAGTGAATGAGCTGACTTGACACGATTTTCGTACAAACCAGTGATGGGAAGATGACAAATACTCGGAACATGGCATTTTGTTGCAGAAAATTCATACCAAAATAGTTGCTACGCCTACAACTTAGGCCCATGAATGGCGTTCAACATCCCATGTTCTCGATACCATCGCGGAACGGCGGGAATTCACTGGGAATATACTTGGTGCAAGTCACCTTCCAAATCGCGATTTCATGCAGACCGGTAAGCACTGCGTTGGCCGATAGTATCCCCGCAATAATAGACTACCACTGGCATTACATATGTAGTGAAATGCTGGATGGCACGAGGCGTCACGGCCTATCAGGTGTCTTGAATACCCAATTTGGAGAAGACTGTGTATACAACTTGGCTTGGCAGATGCCGTCCGACAGTGCTTGTGATTCCGTGAGTAAGCACCCGTTCACAATTTGACACGTCATGAGCCACGAGAGGCATGTTTACGTTGTCCCATGATAAGAGTACCAACTGTATTGGCTGGTGTCAAATAGAATAGTGTCGAGATTGCGAAGACATGTAATCGATGGGGGTACTTGCCCCAGTCTCCACCACTCTCTGATTCATTGATCTCACGCGATATCTAAGCAATCAGTGAGAGTAATCGTTCCAAGAAATGTCTTCACCGTCGGAGCAGACACTGCTCGTCACGGGCGCCAACGGATTTGTAGCCGGCCACATAATCAAAGTGGCCCTGGAAAAAGGCTACAACGTAAAAGGCGCCGTTCGCACCGACAAGTCCGCAGCACAGCTCAAGGAAACTTTCCCAACTTACTCCTCGCAGCTCTCGACCACCATCGTCCCGGACATCACCAAAGTAGAGAGCTTCAAGGATGCCTTCGGCCCGGACGTCACGGGGGTGATCCACACGGGTGTCGCCCTTCGTATTCGACTACAAGGACACGCGTCGAGATCTCCTCGACCCGGCCATCAACGGCGCCGTCACCATCCTCGAGGCCACCGCCCGGTACGGGACCTCCGTCCACCGCGTCGTCACCACCGCATCGTTCGCCTCTAACCTGGACTTGCTCGCGGGGAAGCGACCAGGCCACACGTACACGGAGATGGACTGGAACCCGATGACTTACGACCAGGCCACGACAGACGAGCCGACAGCGGCGTACTGCGCATCCAAGGTGCTCGCCGAGCGCAGCCAGTGGGGCTGGGTGGCAGCGCACAGGCCCCCATTCGACCTCGTCGCGCTCTGCCCGGCCTGGGTCTTCGGCCCGCACGTCGCGCCGCTCAGCCGTGGTTTGTCCGGGCTGAACCAGTCGAGCGCGGCGCTCTGGAGCATGGTAGACCGCGAGCAGTTGCCACCCATGGACTTTATGGGCTTCGTGGACGCACGTGACAACGCGACCGCGCACGTAGCGGCGTTCGAGGCGCCTGGTGCCGGCGGGGAGAGGTTCATCCTCGCGCACCACTTTGACTACCAGAGCGTGGCGGACGCGGTGAGGGAGGGCATCCCCGAGCTGACGGGCCGCATCCCAGCGGGTGTCCCTGGGGCGGGGTGGAAGGAGCTGGAGGAGGGTAGGGTATATGCGATTGATACCAGCAAGGCGCAGGAGATCCTGGGGATGAAGTATACGCCGTTCAGTGTGAGCATGAAGGACTCTTTCGTTGAGCTGCTTGAGGCTGAGAAAATAACTACGTGATGCAAATCCGTGGTTTTATCGAGATTGGAGGAACTGAAAAAGAAGCGGACTACCGAGAATTTGTTCAAATTTTATGTTTTATGACCTGCAATGTTGCTTCTGGTCAGGCCGATGAATCGGACAGGAATAGTTTTATCAATAACAACATGTTCGACTTCTACCGGCCCGAGCCTTGCCTTAGTGTTGTGAGTCCACATTGACTTCGCAAGTCTTGGCCCAGAAACCAGAATTGAAATATCATTACAGGTTGACTCCAGTGGGGATGCATGAAGAGCTCTTCGTAGCCCCAAGTGAGTTCTACTGATTTCGTTTCAGCAAACAATGCGCGTATGAGAATAGTATTTCTGGATCGTGCTCCTAAGCCCCTAAATCTGCAAACCGTGACATAAAGGTGTCAACAATATAGACGTAAGACTGCTGACGATCAATGAGAAAATTGCCTGACTAGTTGCAAAGGATGGGTTAAATTTCTCGGAAACCAGACGTGAGCAAATGTGTTGTGGTGGCAAATGGAGGGCGTGCTTTCGAGTTATTCTACCGCAGCCTAGCAGAAATAACCGAGACTCTTATGTAAACTGGGATTGCTTGTTGGTTTCCCATATATGTGAAAAGCATTTCAAGGTCTGCCGACAACAACTCGCTTGCAGCTAGCCTTGTCTAAGTTACTTCCTCGCGCGGTGTCTGATTGGCTCGAGATAAATGCAAGGCTGCGGTCATAAAGCGGCCCCAAATCGGGGAAGTAAGATCTTAGTTCATACCATCAGTTTGTGCCTCTTTAGTTATGAAAACATTCAAAGTAATACTGCCTGTCTTCCTTTCTATTTGAACTCATTCCTCAATGAATGTTAAAGAAGTCATTACGTTGTGCTTCGATTCAGGCTGACCCCGGAACCGTTGCTCCACACTTGGTATTTTTGACCCCTCATTCTTCCCAGCACCCAGAAGTCTAACAACACGTTATCCGAAAAAATACGTATGCTAGTTACAAACCAGGATTTCATGCAATGAGACATCTTGTACTTTCCTCCAGTCAGCTTTCTAATTGAAGGAGTCCAGTAAGAACATATGATATCTACACCGTAATACGCCCAAGCCATAACAGTTAACAGTGGAGTTCAAGGAACGAATCACATCAAACAAATTTGGAAGACTCCAATGCTGTGACATACCGCATGCTTTTCCAGGTGCTTCATCACGTCGTGAACTATGTGCCTCATGGTATGTTGTCCACAATTAGAATATCCCAACACCGCTTTTCCCCATAGCTGGCTGCTTGCTTCATGGCCGTGTCCCTCATAGTTCTTTAGTACTACCGTCAAATACTTAGGTATTTCGCGACTGGCTATCCCACTACTAACTATCCCGCTGCTGGTAATCCCACTGTTAGCTGTGCCATGTCTGATAGCCCCACCTCCAGTGTCGGCCCAGTACAAACCCGAACCCTGACAGCAGGCGGGGTTGTGAGTCAAAGCCGGCAGCTCCCAGAGCCACAGCAGCAGTCTACCCGGTTGGGTTAGACCGGCTTCTCCAGCCCGCTTGTCACAGCACCGGGTTTTTTTGGGCCAAGCAGTCATTGTGCACTGGTGAGTCAAATCCCACCGTTCGACAACGACGACACCTTCGCGACAACTAGCAATACGGGCCCGATCCAACCACCGACGCAACCAGAGACGTCCTTGATCGATTACCCCACCAACATGTCGGCAAACGGCGAGATTGACAAATTCGGGAACGACGTCGCCGACTCCGGCGATGAGTCCTCGGGCTCTGAGGCTGGCCAGGGACTTTCAGACCACGAGATCGAGGAAGAGAAGCCCCTCAAGCCTGCGTTGAAGAAGACCGCCCCCGCGCCCGTCGTCGAGAAGCCAGTCCTCCCCCCTCAGACCGAGCCCAAGGACCTCGACGTTTCCACACTCTCCCCTCTCACACCAGAGATCATTGCGAGGCAAGCAACGATCAACATTGGAACCATCGGCCACGTCGCTCACGGAAAGTCCACCGTCGTTAAGGCCATCTCGGGCGTCCAGACTGTGCGGTTCAAGAACGAGCTGATCCGCAACATCACCATTAAGCTTGGTTACGCCAACGCCAAGATCTACCGATGCGATAACCCCGCGTGCCCAAGACCTGGCTGCTTCAGGAGTTACAAGAGCGACAAGGAGGTCGACCCTCCTTGCGAGCGGGATGGATGTGAAGGCAGGTACAGGTTGTTGAGACACGTCTCGTAAGTCGCCACGTCACATAGCCCGCGCCCCCAAGAGGCAACGCAAGGCTGATCTAATGTGTTGCCTCCAGGTTCGTCGACTGTCCAGGTCACGATATTCTCATGAGCACCATGTTGTCTGGAGCCGCTGTCATGGACGCCGCGCTGCTGCTTATCGCTGGTAACGAGTCTTGCCCTCAGCCCCAGACCTCGGAGCATTTGGCCGCCATCGAGATCATGAAGCTCGACAAGATCATCATTCTTCAGAACAAGGTCGACCTGATGAGGGAAGAGGCCGCAAAGCAACACTATGACTCCATTCTCAAGTTCATCCGAGGTACGGTTGCCGGCAAGTCGCCCGTCATCCCAATCTCCGCCCAGCTGAAGTTCAACGTCGACGCCGTCCTCGATGCCATCGTCAACACGATCCCTGTGCCCCCAAGAGACTTCAGCCAGGACCCCCAGATGATCGTCATTCGATCTTTCGACGTAAACAAGCCTGGTGCGGAGATCGAGGAGCTCAAGGGTGGTGTCGCTGGTGGCTCCATCCTGCACGGTGTGCTCAAGCTCGGCGACGAGATCGAGATTCGGCCTGGTATCGTCACCCGCGACGATAAGGGAGACCTCAAGTGCACACCCATCTTCAGCCGCATCGTCTCGCTCAACTCCGAGTCCAACGACCTGAAGTACGCCGTCCCTGGAGGTCTGATCGGTGTCGGAACACGCATCGACCCCACGCTCTGCCGTGCCGACCGTCTTGTTGGTTTCGTCCTGGGCCTGAAGGGACGCCTGCCCGAGATCTACTCCGAGATTGAGGTCAACTTCTACCTGCTCCGCCGCCTCCTTGGTGTCCGCACTGCGGACGGTAAGCAGGCCAAGGTCGAGAAGCTGGCCAAGAATGAGGTCATCATGGTCAACATCGGTTCTACGTCAACAGGTGCCAAGGTGGCCGCTATCAAGAAGGACGCCGCGAAGCTGATCCTGACATCCCCGGCCTGCACGAACATTGGAGAGAAGGTTGCCTTGTCTCGACGTATCGAGAAGCACTGGCGTCTGATCGGTTGGGCTACTATCGCCGCCGGCAACACTCTCCAGCCCAGCACAAACTAAATGGCGACGAAGAAGTTGATGGGGGAAGAGACGTCCGGCAGCACCCATGCCAGCGGGCCCAGGAGGAAGGACTAGTAAAGCGGGTGCTTTTTCTAGCGCGTAACAGCTCATGAAGTAAAAGCTACTTTTAGAAAGGACTGTCAGCGGTGTGCCTTCACGGGAGGGAGGGCGATATCGCTGTTGGGTTTAGTGACATGGCAGGGCTGCATAAGTGGCGCCCGGTGTCTACACGCAGGCATGCTTCGGAATACACAAAAGTTCACAATCATACCACTCACTTGCCAGCCGTGAATGGAAAGAGTTAACCAGAGGTTCGCACTCACTGAACTGACGGTACACCAGTACATCGCCTTACTCACGCCGGCACCCACCAATCCACTCCAATCACACCACTTCCACAAAGCTGTTCTCCCACGACACCACAACTCAGTCGTACAACACGGATACTAACAAAAACATACCTACCACCTTCATAGCTGATAGGTTCTAGATGTATGGATGCGTGGGTTAGGATGGGTGATTCTCTCTTGCTACGGCACGAATAATGTACCGGTGTATCCTCTACTTTCCATGTGTGGATCTATGGATTCATTGGAAAGTGTACATATTATGACCCTCAACTTCCTCAGCAGTCTCCTGGATAAATAATGTTCTGCCAGGAAAGTCTGCGATCCAAATTACCTAGCCATGGAGCCTGGCGAGGCTCCCAAAACACCATCATTACAGCAGGCCTGCGCTGCTCCGAGCGCCTGGTCCTGCTCCCAAAATCTATGCCCGCCAGTCATTTTAGTCGTTGCCTTCCTTGGTCTGTCTTCACTTCCTCGTCTTGCGAGCGTGCTTCACCAGGTTCTCGATGACGCCCTCAAACGCCTCCCTCTCCCCGATCTGCTCGTCCGTCCTCTGCTGCCAGTAGTCTAGGACCGCCTTGGCGGTGCCGTCCAGGCCCTCGAGACTCTTGACATGTTTCTTGAGTTCAGCGTCCGTCATTCCGTCCAGGGCCTCGTCCGTCGTCGCGCACAGCTGCTTCGCGGCCACCAGGTCGAACTCGGGCGGCGGTGCCTTGCGCTTGGTCCCCGTGCGCGCGCCGCCTCCTCCGCTTCCTCCTCCGCCGCCCCCTCCACCGGTTCCTCCCCACGAGTCTGAGGCGCTGCCGCCCTCCTGCCCTGGCTGTGGGGTCTTGAGACGCGAGGGCCCCTTGGAACCTGACCGGCGGGAGTCGTTGGATGTTCTGGGTGAGTGGATCGAGGGTAGGACCAGTTTCTTCTGTTTCGATGCGGGAAGGATCTCGTCCAGGTCCACAGGAACACCCAGAGACACGAGGAAGAGTCGCCTGATGCGAGAGCGGATCCAGTCGGGGGGTTGAAGCGGCGGTGGGGCGACAAGTTGGGACCAAAGGGAGGCGGATCGTGGGGTGAGGAATATTGGGTTGTCTTTTGGTGGAGGTGTTATTGTGATGCCCTCGTCTTCTGCTGTCGTGGGGAATAGGGCGTTGAGGTAGGGTTCTGTGGTGCTGAGGATATCGTCTGTGTCCATGCCGTCAAAGTCCGGTATGGGCTGCCAAGAGTTATCAGCATGGAATGTGGTGGTCTAAACAGATCATGTTGCAAGGAGAGACGACGTACAAATGATAGGGGCTGCACAGCTGGTGCTGATGTAGCTGGAGGGGGCCCAGGCGTTTCGGGCTCTTGGAAGCCATCGTCAAAGTCGCCGAAGTCCGCGTCGTCATCGCCGTCCTCGAAGTCGTCAAAGTCATCTCCGAAGCCATCATCATCGGCACCATCTTGATTGGCAACAGAGGAATCTCGTCTGGAGCGGACGGACCGTGGCGAGGATAATGCTGGTGATATTGGTTCTTCATCTACAAAAGAAATACTCAGCACTCTTGGGCCTTTTTTGAGAGGAGGATCAACTACACTTTCGTACCAGTTCCCTCTTCCCCATCCGACGACCCATCAGCCTTGAGAACAAGATCTGCCGGCGTGTCCGCCGTGTACTTCTTCTCTGGATGGGACTGTTCCTCCGTATTGCCGTCGCTCTCCTCAACCACAGTCTTGGGGATGGGACGGCCACCAGGAGTGGTTGATCTGAGCTCTTCCTCCTCTTGACCCGCTTTCTGCTCCTCGGCAACCACCGCTATCTCATCCGGCTCAGCATCCTCCTGCCGCAACTTGTACGCCTCCGTCCCGGGAACTTCGCCATAGGAAGGCTCATTGCTGGTCTTCTCCACTCGAAGCTTGGGAACAGGGGAAGCACTTGGGCTGTGAGGGGCGGACTGAGCGTCGGAGAAGTGGTCTTCGGATTCAGAATCTGCCCCGAAGAAGTTAGGAGACCGAGTCTGACACGCAGCAGAGAGAGAGACGGGGGGGGGGGACACATTGGGAATGAAAGAAGTACCTAGTTCCCGGGCTCCGGGATCCTTGGTGCCAGTCCTCTCCGGAGGAGTGAGGCTGTCCCGCCTGCCAGACATGATCAGATCCTGTTGGGAGTGTAGGGCTGCAAGAAGAGGTCCCCGAAATGGTTCTGGGGATAGGACAGAAGCGTGCTGGCCGGAAGCACGTGCAAAGGAGCGATTTGTCTGGCAGTGGTTGAGGGGGGGAAGAGAGGAGGACGGGACAGTTGTAGCGTTTAGTCAACGTCCGGGGTAGCACGCATATAAAGAAGCCGGGCCGGGGCACCAGGAGATGTTCAAGGAAGGCTGTTCAGAACGTTCCAGGCTGGAAGGGAATGTGCTTGAAGTAGGGTAGAAGCCGGCGACAGGTAATAAGGGTAGCTATCAACAGGAGACGATCGACGAATCCAGCCTCGATCCTGACGTCTCACAAAGAGTCTGGACCTGATAGACCCTCAGTGACAGCAGATTGAGGGTGGGGTAGTGCCTGGCACGCCGCAAGGTTACTGGCAAGGAGCTGGGCAGCTGCACACAGCCCGGACAGCCCAGCCTACCGGACAGCCAGGACCGCCAGGACAGCCCAGACGTTCGGACGTTCTTGGCCAGCAGCCACCCAAGCAGGACGGACCGTTTGACCATGACCATGACCAGCCTAGTCCGCGCCCACTACCACCACGACCATGCCCGCCGCCGGTGTAGGACCACTATTTGAACCTTCTTTCTGTTACGGCTAGATATATCCACATTGCAATAGCAGTGTAGCCACTTCGAAGGGAGCTCAATGCACACCAAGTAGTGTCGCAAGACAGATGACCGATTCGTCATTCACATCCGGAGTGGCCACCCCGAGATGCGGCCAAAAGCCTGAAGAGAAGCAAGTTGTGAGAAAATACGATGAGATAGACGCTTCTGACCACCACCTCCTCGCCTGTGACCAGAGCAGCCCTTGCCTCCCCTTGCCTGCCCTTGTCTCCTAGTAGACTACCTCGCTCAGCTACTGAGCGGGGATACCGGGAATATTTCAGCCCCCCCTGCCAGCCTTGCTTGCCGTTTTGGCCTGGCGCGGTTTCCAAACACATCCCTGCTCTAAATTTTTGGCCCAAGGTTTGGCGGACGGCAGACACTGGCTGGCACAAGGAGCTCAGTGGCGCGCTACCAGTTGAAGCTGTCGCGACAACATCAACTACCCTCAGCCATCCAAACAGCGCCATTCACCTCAGCCTCACGGCCTAGGGTCCGAATTACCGCCTTCGTAGGAGTGTGTCACTGCTCTTCAGGCAACATACATTCAAGTGAGACCACAGTTTCCCCTGCGGATCTCCTTTCGATCCCAAGGCACCTGCTGACTTTCAAGGCTGTGCTCCCCAGTCGACCAGTCTTTGTTGATATCTGGGCATTCCCTCACTGTTGCAACTCTCCCCTTCCTCCTCCAACGGACCCTCCCGACCGACTGACCATTTTGCCGGAAACCACCACCAAAGGCGCCGCACGACACCTGCATCCCAACATGTCCTTCTCCTTTGGAGCTCCGTCGACGTCGGGGGCAGCATCTTCGTCGACGCCTGCACCCTCGCTGTTTGGTAATCAATCCGCGGCCCCTTCGAGCGGTTTCTCCTTCGGGAGCGCACAAAAAGACAATGCTACACCTGCAGGGCAACCGGCTGCGTCCGGTGGCGGTCTCTTCGGTGGTGCCAACGCCTCAAAGCCCCCTGGCTCTTCGCTCTTCGGTGGTGCCTCGACGACTAATGCATCCCCATCCGCTGGCTCGTTGTTCGGCGGTGCTGCGTCAACGGGAACTCCTCCAGCTGGCGGTGGAAACTCCATGTTCTCGGGATTGAACAACAAGCCTGCTGCCTCACCATCCAACGTCTTCGGCGGAGGCTCTAGCACTCCATCCGCTGCGGCCGGGACCAGCTCGGCAAGTCCATTCGGTAGCGCATCTTCATCTGGTGGTCTCTTTGGTGCTGCGAAGCCCGCCGCCAGCTCGATACCGTCTACAGGTGCCAGTGCGGGCAACTCTTTGTTTTCAGGCGCCGCTTCGGCAGGACAGGCTACTCCGACAAAGCCCGCGTTTGGTGGTATAGGATCCACCACTCCAGCTGGTGCTCCTCCCTCCGACTCGGCCAAGCCAACACCGAGTCTCTTCAGCCAGCCAGCAGGAGGTCAAGGGTCCCAGGCCAAGGGCCTGTTCAGCGGAACAGCAGGAGGAACACCACAGGCCAGCTCCAATCTCTTTAGCGGTGGATCGACTCCTACGTCTGCGTCCCAACCTGCTGCAAGCAACTCCGGTAGCTCAAGTCTCTTTGGTAACAAACCTGCTCCTACTGAATCGACAGAGAAGGCCAGTCTGTTTTCAGCCTCCACCGGTGGCACCCCGTCATCCCTTTTCGGTGCCAACACTGCTACAAGCAAACCGGCTGAGAGCAGCGGCGTCAACACCCTCTTTGGCACAAAGCCTGCATCCACAACGGCGGCAGAAACAGCCCCAGCGAGCACCGCCGCGACGACGGCAGCAGCAGCTCCACCATCCCTCTTCCAGACGGGTTCTGGCGCTGCTACCTCGGCAGCACCATCCAAGCCATCCTTGTTCTCTACACCCGCGTCGACCACCTCGGCCGCCTCGACAACAGCGCCTGCAGCCGCCCCGGCTCCTGCATCCACCCCTTCTCTGTTCTCAACTACCACCGCTACCGCCCCCGCCGCATCAGCCAGCACGGCGGCACCATCTACCGGCGCTTCCTCGCTCTTCGGCGCAAAGTCTGCTGCCACCACAGCCAGCGCGCCTGGTACCACCACCACCGCATCAACGAACTTCGGTGCCCTGGGAAGTGGAGCTGCGCCAATGCCTGCTGGTGCTGGCACAGAGAAAGCTGCAACTCAGGGTGCGGGCCAGAGCAACATGGCGGCCTCCACCATGGGGCCCCCCTCACAACTTCCCAGGCTGAAGAATAAGACCATGGACGAAATCATAACACGATGGGCCACCGATCTCCAGAAGTACCAGAAGGAGTTCAAGGACCAAGCCACCAAGGTTGCAGCCTGGGACCGTCTCCTTGTCGAGAACGGCGAGAAGATTCAGAAGCTCTACCTGCAAACTCACGAAGCAGAGAAGGCCAGCAACGAGATTGACCGGCAGCTGCAGTCCGTCGAGAGCCACCAGGCGGAGCTGGAGTCCTTCCTGGACCGGTATGAAAAGGAGGTGGACGACATGTACTCGAAGCAGATTGGTGGCAACGAGCAGCTCGCTGGGCCTGACCAGGAGCGCGAGCGGACTTACAAGCTCGCCGAGAACCTGACGGATCGGCTGGACGAGATGGGCAAGGACCTGGGCAAGATGATCACAGAGATCAACGACATATCAGGATCGCTCAGCAAGGGCAACAAGCCTGATGACCCCGTAAGTCGACTGGGAACCCCGTTGACTTTCTCCTTTCTGTGGGCACTCTTGCTAACCACCTTCGGCCTATATAGCTCAGCCAAATTGTCCGTGTGCTCAACGGCCACCTCCAGCAGCTGCAGTGGATAGATACCAACGCTTCTGCCCTGCAGGCCAAGGTGAACGCCGCACAGAAGGCCAGCAACAACATAGGTAGCAAGTACGGCAACCCGGACAGTGATGCGGCGGATGGTTTCTACCGATCCTATATGGGACGCCGGTGAGGAATGGGACATAGGTCTGGGCTGTAACTGATGACCGAAGGTGAGGGGCGAGAGATTGGTTGACGGTATGTCGGCCTCAAATTTTAGCCGTAAGAGGTCAGTGTGGAAGGGGTATACTTGCGGGGTCTCAAGCCATCTAGTAACTCTGGACCCTTTGCAATTCATATTGCAGTCAAGGCGGACGGCCTCCTGGGAAGGAAACACATGCACATAGCTGCTTGTTTTGGGACATGTCTCTCGAGAGACGAAGAGGGCATAGCAAGAGGAGATAATACGATGACGCGAATGCATGTATTAATGTGCAGAACTCCGATTCTCATGGGAAAGTAGTGGCCGTCGGTCGGCCAGGGAAGGCCTGGTCGAAGGTACTTCAAACCACGCCGGAAGGCCATCATTCTGAGATTGGCCATGACTGCTCGCTTGCTATACCACCCGGTTCGGTCGTCCACGATTCCGTGATCATTTCTTCCTCTTGGGGAGGTTTCCCACGTCCTCGCCTCGTGACTGTCTCTCCACCTGGTCGCGCTACGGAGGGGAGATCCTAGTGCTGCTTTAGTTGTGTTCGCCGCCCTGCTCCTTGGTGATCTCGTCACTGTGAATAGAGGATGCAATTAGCATCACATGTCTCCCTGACGGCGGAGGGGCAGGCCGGGCCCGGGCTGTGGCCGTGGTCGCAATCGCCGCCGCCGCTGCTGCTGCTGCTGCGGGCTGAGCTGGAAGTGGTGATGTCGGGGACGTACATGTGGTCCGAGAGCTGCTTCAGGTGGGCCTGCTGCTCGGCCAGCTTCTTCTTGAGCTCGAGGAGCTTTTCCTTCTCGCGCTGGCGGATGGCATAGTCCTCGTTGGCCTTCTCGCGCTTCTGGAAGGCGTCGCTAGAGGGGACAGCCCCAGCAGGAGGGGCTTACTGTTAGCCTTTCTTTCTTTTCTCATTACACACGCATGCGAAGTATTGCTGTGTCTGTTTGCCCTCGCATCATCACACCATATCACAACAACCCCAAAGATGCCCCCTTAGTCACGCCCGCCCATACAAGAGACGTGTGCCGGCACGCGTGGTTTGTGGTCTGACCGTGGGCCACCCCCGCTGTTTTACTCGCACTCGGCGAGGCCGGCGACGGAGCACCGGCCAGGCCTGTCCCACTCGGGGCCCGGAGCACTCCAGTCGGCACGGAGCCGGAGAAGTTGGCGGGGCATGGGCTACAGATGGCAAGGCTCTGGTGGTATTTGGTGGTTGGTAGTATTGGTGATGGATGGTGATCAACTTACGCCTGGCCGAGGCCCTTGGGGGGAGCTCCCGTGTCGCCGGCAGCCATGACTCGGGTGGAGACGGAGAAGGCTCTGGTGCTGGCAGGCCGGGTGAGCTTGGTGATGGACTGGCGAAGCATCTTGACTCTGTTGTCGATGGGGACGCGCAAAGAGGAGGGGCAGGTGGTGGATGTCTGGGGTTGAGGATTAGCGGGGAGAAAGGAGGGTGGTTACGTCTGTGGCAGAGACGACTCACAGAGCTTCAATTGGCAGCTTTGGGGGTGTGACGGTGACGACGGGGTTTTGGTGCGGGCGTTCTCAGCCGGGAAGAGAGCTCCTACAGCAAGCAGTGTGGAGGGAGCTGGGCGGGTGGGCCAATGACGGAATATGTCGGCTGCCTAAGGACTAAGGCATGAAAGGACGAGAAGGGGGATGGGCGCGGGTTTGGGAGGTGGGCCAGTTCCAAAGGTTGAATGGCGGCAGCAAGGGTGTCCGGGGTCGCATCGATCTGCCTTTGTTCCGAAGCTGGCCGGCCAATGAGACCAGCAGTCAGTCCATGGGGCTGGCTCTTTGTAGGGCAGCTGGATCAGCGGAACGATGGACAGGATGGAATTCTTTGGTTTTGGTTCTTTGGCTACTGGGAGAGGCGACTTGTTACAGCATGGGTCGACTATTCGGGTTGCCTCCATACAGTAGACTGCCTCATGTAGGTACGTAACTCTACCAACTGGTTTGAGTCCCTTCAGCCAAGGCACTCTGGCTGTAGCAGGGCTCATCCAACTCCACTGTGGAATTATTGAGATCTTGGCTGGGCTTGCTGGAAATAGAGAAGGTGCCGGAGTTTGGACAGTCACGGGTCACCACTACGTATTCAGGCTCCATCACCAAGTACAAGTAGATACTCTTTCCAGCTGGCATTTCAACAGCCTCGAGTTAGACCCCAGGGACTTAGGGGGCCCCTGGTAAAACAACAGCCTTGTTTTGGTGCAAGGCAGGCGCTACCAGAATAAACAGGCACACCAAGCTGATCTGGGTACCTGGGACAACAAGGAGGCTGTCGCATGAAGTGTGGAGGACTGGAGATGTCTCATGCACCCGCAACCGAAGCCCCGGGATCCCATAGCAGCCAGGCAGTCAGGCCATGGCATGGCGACCACCACAGCACCCAAGAGCACACCCCTAGTAGGCCAGAAATGGCTGCTCGTGGTGAAAACACGTGATGGCAGGCTCCCAGTAGAGCCTGGCTTGCCTGGACTGGCATCTTTCCTTGGGATAATGATGTTGTGTCACTGCACCTGTGAAAAGCAACAGTTGCAGTGCATCACCCCAATAGCACTGGGAAACCAACAGCCAAAAAAGCAAATAATATGTGCTTATTTCAATTTCCCTGTCAGCCAGACGGAGGATACTATGAAAAAAAGAGAGCCTCAGCGAGACATAAAAGCATGTATCTAGTCTAGTTGATAAGAGAGAATACGGTAGAGGTAGGTAGGACGTGAACTCACGTGCTGCATTGGGGGATCCTACAACAGACAGACAAACACTTCCTGGAGATACTTCCTGATGCATGCTTGCAGTAGGCACACGCTTGTACCTTGGGCACCCAGGTACCCAGACAGGGAGGCCCACAGCAGGCGTGTTGGCTCGGCTTGGCTTGCTTTCGCAGGTGTCAAGTGCCAGACAGTAGTTGCAGTCGCAGTCATCCAGTGCCTGATCACTGGTAGTGGCGGCAGTAGGTGTTCTGGGAGCGGGAGTGGGAGCAGAGGCAGAGAGAATTGGCTGAATGGGAGGGTGCGGGTGTGGTGCGGGTGCATTCTTGCTTAGTTGCTGCTTGGTTGCTGGTGCGGGAATGAAGTGGGTGGCCCTTGCTCTTCACTGGCGCCGCTGGACTGGGCTGGGCTGGGGGGCTGCCGCATTGCATGATAGGACCCCCCAATTTTCCATCCTACAACCTGTCTATCTGCAACCTCCCCCCATCAACGACCTCAACCATTCCGCTTCCCACTTACTTCCCTCTCCCTCCCCCCAATCTTGCGATAAACCACAATCCTTCTCTCGTGATTTCTTCACCAGTAAACAAAGTCGAAACATCCAAGCCAAATCCAGTTTCCGTTCCTTTGAATCAGGTCAGTCGCCCTCAGAACACCCCCGCAGCCTCATTCGCAACCCCCTTTCCCAAAACAAACAGTCCCCGCCCCCGACGGCATCAACCTGGCCTGGTCGCGAGACGACCGTCGCCTTGCATCACTGTCGTCATTGCGACCTCGCGACGCTGCGCTTCCCATACCCCGATATGCCCTCCTTGCACTTGCACCTACTTGCCCTGTGCCGTCCCCATCTCCAGCCCGAACTCCCCTGCCGCCCAGAGGTCTGGGGAGGGCATCTGCGCTGATCAGCCCAGCGGCCGACTCCTGGGGTCGCCGGCCTGGCCTACACGCGCAACCCCACCGCTGAGCGGGGAGCCTCCTTTTAGTCATGAAGCCAACCACGCGCAACAGCGCTTCAACCCCCAGCTGTCTAATAACGTGCTCCCGCTACTGCTCATCTGGTCCCATCACTATCATTCCATCTTTTCGGAGCAGTATCAACCTTATCAGCCTCCCTCTGCCCCTGCGAGCGCTCCCAGACGCTTTTTTGCCGCCCAAGCCCGAATTCCGACTTCAGCTGACAGGTCCCCCCGGCTTAGACTTCCAACTCCGACAAAATGGGTCACGAGGATGCCGTCTACCTGGCCAAGCTCGCTGAGCAGGCTGAGCGCTATGAGGGTACGTATCGCGTTTGACCCAGATATGGCGTCCAACGGGCCGCGCTGACCCGAGATGCAGAGATGGTCGAGAACATGAAGATCGTCGCCTCCGAGGACCGTGATCTGACCGTCGAGGAGCGAAACTTGCTCTCCGTCGCCTACAAGAACGTCATCGGTGCACGCCGTGCCTCGTGGAGAATCGTCACGTCTATTGAGCAGAAGGAGGAGTCCAAGGGCAACAGCACCCAGGTGACTCTGATCAAGGAGTACCGTCAGAAGATCGAGGCCGAGCTTGCCAAGATTTGCGAGGACATTCTGGAGGTTCTGGACCAGCACCTGATTCCCTCCGCTAAGACCGGAGAGTCCAAGGTCTTTTACCACAAGATGTAAGGCTCCCCGCGCAACCGCAGTCCAGGCGGCCCAGATGCTGATAATCTTGTCCATTAGGAAGGGCGACTACCACCGCTACCTCGCCGAGTTCGCCATCGGCGACAAGCGCAAGGACTCCGCTGACAAGTCCCTTGAGGCTTACAAGGCTGCCACCGAGGTCGCTCAGACCGAGCTCCCCCCCACACACCCCATCCGCCTGGGTCTTGCCCTGAACTTCTCCGTCTTCTACTACGAGATCTTGAACGCTCCCGACCAGGCCTGCCACCTGGCCAAGCAGGCTTTCGATGACGCCATCGCTGGTAAGCTCACAATCCAAACCCGGCTGGGACCACCGCAAATTGGATACTGATCAAATCAACCACAGAGCTCGACACCCTGTCCGAGGAGAGCTACAAGGACTCCACTCTCATCATGCAGCTGCTCCGTGACAACCTGGTAGGTCATTTCTGCAACTCCCACGCAGGTGCAGAAGCTAACTTTATCCCAGACGCTCTGGACCTCGTCCGACGCTGAGGCCGCCCCTGCGTCGAATGCAGGCGCCACCGAGGGCTCTGCTGCCGCCTCCGAGGAGAAGCCCGCAGAGCCTGCCCCCGAGGAGTCTAAGGCTGCCGAGTAAGGCAAGGCATCGCGCACTTTTCCCTCTGTTGTCGTGACCGGATTGGTTTACAATGCTTGATCCCCCTGGAGGAAATCGGTGTCAATGGAGTGCGGTTTCGGAGAAATCAAAGAAATGCGGCATGGTTTACTCGACGCAAATACACAAAGACGGACGATTTTTAAGTCATCCACCACGGGGTTAAGAAGCATTTTGGAGTTCTCTCTTCAAATCGCTCTTATTTAGACTCTAATGACGGAAGGACCACGATCGTCTGGACAATAAAGCTGACTTGACTTTACCCTGCCTTTTTTAACACTGATGGTTTTTAATGGCCTATCTCATTCCCCACTTCCGACTTACATAGTCTAGGTAGTTTTTCGGAATGAGTACCTTCTGCCCAACCCACGTACATCAATCAGCTACGAGGATATCTGCTGTGTCCACTCGTAGATGCGCTAAAACGATGGGCCCATCTCATAAGCGAAGCTCACTTGCTATGCCAGCGCGTGCATGGCGTTGTAGGTGTAGCCGAGGTGCCGCGTCGCGGTACAGTTCTCGTTTTCGTGCATCAACAACAGTTGGCTGCCAGTCGAGACGATTCTCGGCTGGCTGCACGGCCCTCTGTCTCTTTCCGCACCAGTAGCACTGGGTGGCGTTGTAGAGTTACTGAATTATAGTCGTTCCCATGCGACTCTGAACTTCGTCCGACTGGCCTGTTGACCGCGCCGCGTGGTCCCAAGACCCTCCTCCACGTGCGACCTCATCCTTGCTACCACCACTACTACCTCCCTGGCCCCACACCCATCCCAGCGCCCACCACCTTCTCGTCCTCGTCCTCGTCCTCGACGACGGCGAAGCACACCCTCAGCCACAGGCTGCAATCCTGGCATCCTACGACCAGCTCACCCAGGTCCCCGGCCTCCTCGAGGTCGTCCTCGCCGAAGGCGAAGCCCTCCTCGTTGCCGCACCTGCAGCTGCGGTGCCACCGTGTCGTCGTTGGCGTGACCCCCGTGGCATCGCCTTCCTCGGTGTAGTCCAGGTCGTCCAGGTCCACCGTCTCTATCCCCGTCTGGAAGGTGGCGTCGCCGCTGGTAGAGGATGGCCCGCCCGTGGGTTTGCGGGTGAGGGCGAGTTGGCGGTCGTAGGCTGTGCGTTCTGCTGGGTGGGAGAGGGTTGTGTATGCGCGGGTTATTTGGTCTATTGATGGGGGTGGTGAGGATCGTGATGATGAAGATGTTGCTGCCGCTGCTTTGTGGGGCGCGTTGGTCTTATCCGGGTGGTGGCGGAGGAGAGCCCGGTGATAGGCTTGTTTTATGATCTTGGGGATCTGTTCCTTGCTTGAGTCCTCTATTAAGCTTTTAGGTATGGCCAGGACTTCATAGTGGGTTGGTTCCGCCATCATGGGCAGTAGCGCTTGTGGTGGTTGAGCAAGCGTGGTTGGGAAGACATTCTCAGTTGCACTTGCGAAAGCAGATTTTCTTTAGAGTTGGAAATGCAGATCACGTGCTACGATGCCAGATTGGCCTCGTCGCAGGAGGCGGGCCATCATATTGTGAGAATATTCAAACCATGGTATCGGTGTAGCAAGGGGTCGCTCTGTTGGATCACCTCAGGCGTGATCCGTTTTCGAAACGTGAAGCGATCCTGCATGTCAGGGGTTGTTGCTACAGCTTGGCAGTATTTGGAGAGCTTCGATCACATGGTGATGGTCCAGAGACAGTCACGTATCCAGCTGCTTGCTGTCATTGGGTTCTGTTGGTATTCGTGATGGCGCAATATCATTACGCGCAAGTGTAGTCTTGATACATCTTTGTACACCATGATCAACCACCTCGTCATGACCCTTCTCCTTATTTGGGCCATTTGGTCCAGTTCTTCCTTCCGACCTACAAAACGTATTAGCAATATTCTAGGGTTGACCATCCCGTAACAAGACACATACCGCCCTCCATTCCCGGATGAGTGCCGGCATCTTGAGCATGGCTTCTCTCCTCTTCTCCATCCTGGTTTAGCACCGTTAGCCAGTGTCCTGCCCGTCATGGCCGCGCGCAGCAGCAAGACCTCCAGGACGTACTTCGTAGCCAGTTGCCTCTCGTGGATCTTTCCCTTGACCTTCTGGTCCACGCCCGTGCCCTTGACCCTGAGGCCGTATGTGACGCGGTGCTTGAGCTGCTCCTCCGTCTTCTTGGGCGTGAAGGGCAGCAGCTCCTCGACGCCGTTCTCCCGCGCCAGCTTCACCAGGTCCGCCTGCCGCCTGAGCGAGTACACCGGGTTGTGAACCTTGCCCGTCGGGTGGAACTTCTTGGCCAGGAACGGGTTCCGCCGCTCCTCCTGGTAGGCCGTCCTGGCGTACTCGCCATCCGGGGTGCGGTTGAGGATCTGGGTCGGCGGGTAGCGTGCGAAGAAGCGCTGCAGCTTGGGTGGGAGCGTCTTCGCCAAGCTGACGTACTGCGATGCGTTGGTGGTCGCCATGGTTGTGCTGTCTCGGCCGCCCTCCTCCTCCCGAGATGCGGACGCTGGATGGCTTTGGAGGTTTGATGCGACTTTGAGATTGCCAGTCGCGCAGTCGAGGACGGGCTGCAATTCAAAATTCGGCCCGCGGCAAGCACGACCAGGCCCGGCAGGCAAACGCGCTCCGGTACCTGGTCGCAAGAGCTTTACCGGCTTGGTGAACCGGTGGTCCGTGCGTATACGGTCTCTCAGTATTTAGGTACCTAGGTAGCTTTGAAGAGCTTCCTGAGATAGAGATACTAAGTTGCTGCTATCACCGTAAAACCCACCCAACCCCAGCTCAGTTAGACTTAGGCAACCGCTGCTATTGCACTGTGACCAAATTGCAGCAAAGAAAAATACACAGCTAGCTCAATGAGTATTGGGCAGGACTTGAACAGCCAGAACCTATGAGACGATGAGAGCTGCTATCCCAGTGGCACTGTTTCCCCAAAGCTTCAGCCGGGAGAGATTAGCCTACGAAGCCCACCGAGGTCATTTTCGAATAGGCTATCTTGCGCAAGGCTACCTGTTGAGAAACATCCTAATGCGGTTTGTTCCATAGCATCTTGTCCAATGGAAGGGCATCTACTCTGCGCGAGGTGTTCCATGAAAGAAAGGTCAGAGGGTGGACGATACGACGTTGTACCATCGGAAATTATCCTGCAAGGTTTGTCTGATACAAGGTTGACCAAAGAACATCCTTATACGAGAGGCTGCAGGATACACGACAAGGGATTGTCTCATGGGAGCTTGTCCTGTAGGCGATTATCGGATGAGACGTTCCCATAAAAGGTGATACTCTAGAAGGTTGACTGATGCAGCGTAACTATAGAGGGTTGTCCTACGGAAGTTCGCCGTTGTGGAAGGCTGGCCTATGGAGTTTTGGCCTATGGAGGGATATACTGTGGAAGATTTCCATATAGGAGACTACGCCTTGGAGGCTTTCCTGTGGATGGTTGACCTAGGGACCGCTGACCTATGGAGGAGTCCCAGTTGGGAGACTACGCTTTGGAAGGTTGGCCCATGGAGGGCTGACCTATGGAGGGCTGACTTATGGAGGGCTGACCTATGGAATATTAGACGTTGCCATTGGAAGAATCTGCTGTAGATACCTGTCCTAGTACAACTTGTCCTAGGAGGAGTGTCGACATGACCCAGTACTACTTGTCCTAGGAGAAGTGTCGGCATATCCTAGTACCATCTATCCCAGGAGGAGTGTTGGGATGTCCTTTCCATACGTAAGAGTGTGATATGGTAGGCTGTCCTACGGACGTTGACTGGTGGGGAGTAACAATTGAGGTCATTCTCATATCCATCGATACGGGCAGTGCTATACTAACCAACGGTGAGCAATTGTGCAAGCCCGCGGCTGATACCCCGGCAGGCAGGCCTCGGACTCGTCTACCAGATAAGCCGATAAGGCGCACAGACCATGCAAATTGCCGTCATTTAAATGGGCCGCGAACAGTCGCAAAGCCAAGCTCAGCAACAATCACTCTAAGGCATCTGCGCCATAAATTCTGCAAAACCAAAAGCGCCCCTTACTGTTTAGGTGGTAATGAAAAAGAAGAAAAGCGGCTAAATGAATCATAATAACTTGTATAAATATATTATATTATATTAAATTTGTTGATTTTCTTATTTTCAATCAAGCTAGTGGGGTTGGCGCAGGGGCTAGCGAATTGTTGCACGGAAAGCGATCTTATCTCCGTAGCTCGTCCCGTCGACTGCCACGCGTTTCCTCTCTTCTACACACCACATCCAGCTACAGCATCGTTAATTACTACCATGGATTCCACGAAGAAAAAGGTGCCTCTCGACCTCGAGGAGCTCATCAGGAAGAAGAAGGAGGCCGATGCGGCGGCAAAGAAGCCTCGTTTCATCCCCAAAGCCCAGAGACTGGCGATGCAGGCCAAGAAAGCCGAGGAGGAGAAGGCGCAGGAAGAGCAACGCGAACGGGAGCGGAAAGAGGCCGCTGAACGATCGAGACAAGAATTTCTGGCCCGCGCCGATCCCAGATACCAAGGCAAATCGTCGTTGTCGTCGTCGTCGTCGGTGCCGACGGGCCCCAAGGCGATGCGACATAATGGGTCCACGAACGGGCATTCGAACGGCGACAGAAAGAAGGATGCGGACGACAAGGGCAATCAGGGCAACCAGGGCAAGAGGAGCTGGGAAGACGAGGATGAGAAGCTCCGAATAGAGAGATACATGGGTCCTCCAGTAAACGTGAGCACGTTTTCGGCGAACAAGAAGCGGAAGAGGACGGGAAACAAGTTCAACTTTGGTTGGGACGACACAGAAGACACCAGCAGAGAGCATGATCCTATCTACGCACAGAAAGCATCGTCGCTGTTGGGCTCAGGTCGTCTGGCTGGCTTTGGAGACGAGGTCAGTGAAGAAAACGCCAGAAAATACGCCAAAAAGATGGCGGAACGGGATCCTCAACGCGCAAAGGAATACCTGGAGCAATTCGAGGCGGCCCAGAAGAAGCGGGCAGCTCGAAACACCCTTGGGAGGCACTGGTCCGAAAAGGACGTCTCCGAGATGACCCAGCGAGATTGGCGCATCTTCAAGGAAGATTTCGGCATTGCTACGAAGGGCAGCGCAATTCCGAATCCCATGCGAAATTGGACCGAATCGAATCTGCCGAAAGACCTACTCGATGTCATCAAAAATGTGGGCTACACCGAGCCCTCGCCCATCCAACGAGCCGCAATCCCCATCGCTTTACAGGCGCGTGACCTGATCGGAGTGGCGGTAACAGGTTCGGGTAAAACTGCAGCATTCCTCCTCCCCTTGCTGGTGTACATCCGCAGTCTTCCGGCCCTCGACGAGCACAACAAAGCCGACGGCCCCTATGCGCTCATCATGGCGCCAACCCGTGAACTTGCCCAGCAGATTGAATCAGAGGCCAAAAAGTTCGCAGAACCACTGGGCTTCAACACAGTCAGTATCGTTGGTGGACACTCTCTTGAAGAGCAGGCTTTTGCTCTGAGGAACGGCGCCGAGATCATTGTTGCGACGCCGGGGCGTCTGAAGGACTGTATCGAGCGACGTCTCCTGGTCCTCTCACAATGCTGCTACATAGTCATGGACGAAGCAGATCGAATGATCGATTTGGGCTTCGAGGAGGCACTGAACAGGATCCTCGACGCGCTCCCGGTCACCAACGAGAAACCAGACACCGAGGAGGCCGAGGATGCACTGTTGATGAAACAAAACATCGGCACCAAAGACCTCAAGTACAGACAAACTATGATGTACACGGCCACTATGCCTCCACTAGTCGAAAAGATCGCCAAACAATACCTCCGAAGGCCAGCCACAGTGACCATCGGCAATGCTGGCGAGGCCGTCGACACAGTTGAGCAGCGTGTTGAGCTCATCAACGGGGAGGACAAGCGGAAGAAGCGTCTCGGGGAGATTCTCCATTCCGGCCAGTACGATCCGCCGATCATTGTCTTCGTCAACATCAAGCGAAACTGCGATACAGTCGCGCGAGATATCAAGCGGCTGGGTTTCAACCCTGTCACGCTGCATGGCAGCAAGACCCAGGAGCAGAGAGAGGCTGCGTTGGATTCTGTGCGAAGGGGCGAATCGAAGATCCTGGTGGCCACGGATCTTGCTGGACGTGGTATCGACGTTCCAGATGTGTCACTGGTCATCAACTTCAACATGGCGCCGAGCATCGAAGCTTATACGCATCGTATTGGTCGTACGGGACGTGCTGGCAAGAGTGGTGTTGCCATCACGTTTTTGGGCAGCGAAGACGACGACGTCAAGTATGATCTGAAGCAGATGATCATGAAGTCACCTATATCCAAGGTGCCAGAAGAGCTTAGACGGGATCCGGCGGCTCAGCAGAAACCAGTCAGGGGCCGAAAGACAGAGGCGCCTGCGTTCGGAGGCAAGGGAGGTTGGTAAATGGCCTGTGGTGTTACATTTGAGTTACGCAGGAACAGGATTCTGTGGGACACCACTCTGTGCCCTCAGAGTAAAGTTAGAACAACCTCTCTAGGACAGTTTCACGCCTCCTGTAGGGTAGCTACTTATGGTAAACTTGTGAACAATGGCCTACTATGAGAGAACCTACTACCATTATATTGACAGACGGGTAATCTGCATTGAGACGACACCCGGTGTCGTGTGGGACATATGACAATGTACCTCAGTGTGCATGAGGAAGTGTCATCGTCCGTCTTTCCGCGTGCCCTTGATACATGCTTTGCCGCTTTTATGGTGAGTCTTACCCCGGAGACTAGAAGTCGTTTTGACGCCGAGGTGATCACTAACTAAAGCTTTCTCGAACCCAACTGCGAGCAGTCCTTTGCCTCGCTTCCTACTCCGATCATCGACCTCGACATCAGCGCCAACCCTCTCGTAGCCCAGGAGTGCGGCCATGCTCAGTGGCCTCCACGGAGTGCTGACCGTTGACTTTTTCTGCACCCACCATTGTTGAAGAACCACGAGCAAGGTGTGTTACCTCCCTGTAGCTGGTGCATCTCCATCCCGCCCCGTCAACCGTCTGTACAGTATCTTTGGCAGCTTTGCTTGAACCTTACTGCCAAGCTCTGCTATCATTCACCAAATTCGCAGTGAAGACTCTTGCTGTCCTTCTCATCCTCACATACTAATTACACCAGAAAATTAGCTCTCCCAAGGTATTGAAAACTTGTGGAAATTTCAAAAAGCGATGAGAAAGACGGCAAGGCAAGTCACGGCCCACTTCGAGGCGGGCTTTCTTGAGTATGTGAAGGGAGACTGATTGTTATTATAAGTGACGCATAAATATCTAAATCACTCCAAAGCTTCCCTGAACATAAGTCTGAATTGCATTGCTCCTATGGGCCGTAAATGAGGGCGTGTGCTAGTGGATGCAGTGCAGCGGTGCGGTTCAGTCCTGGACCACTTCCGTACCTCAGGCTGCCGCTGGCCAGGGCGCAAGAAATGCTTGCACAGGAGCTTGGCTGCGGCCTGGGTGCTGGCAAATCAAATTTGCAGGCCGAGAGACCAGGACAACTCGGTTACCTTCTTAACAGCATTGAAGAACCATATCTTCACACATGTCATGACGTACGTCATGCCGTATGCTATGTACTCAGCATAAGTGTAAGGGGGGAAGGCTCCCATTTCGAGGCAATGATGCATGCGTTTGAGCGTAGGGAATTCATTACTATCTTTCATGCAGTGGAGGAGCCTTTCTTCGGCAGCGCGTGTGGATAAAAGCGTCTCTTGCATCCCCGAGGTCTTCGCCATCAAGCTTTCCAGCCTCGCAGAAACGGATCTTTGGACGGATTCCAGGGGAGGCAGACTTAACCGAGTCCTCACGCGCACGCCGTACTTGATCTCTTCAACGGCCTCCCACCCAGCACGACGCCGTGCGTCGATCAGCTGGCAGAGCTGGAGCAGGCCATGATCCACCGCGTCGACAGCCGGAATCAAGGCATTGATGGCCAAGAAAATTGACTCGGCGTGGTCCATCGGTAGTCTAGGATACGGGATATTCTACTTATGACCTGAGCGGCTATAGGATACTAGATCAATTTGCCGGTGGAACTCATCTAAGTATCTAGCTATGTCCATGCATTGCCGCCGTAGCATGAGCAGATCGCTGCGGATCTCCTTGTTAATGGTATGCGAGGGCCCTCCCTCATCCACACGACGGCAGAGCCGGTAGACGGCTTCGTCAGTCCTCCGCTCCTCCTCACTTCAGGCTGAATCTGCTGTGGAGCCTGGTTTCTGCTTTGACTCCGCCAGTTTGGCCGTGATATTGGAAAAGAGCTGAATGAATTCGTCCCGGACCCGGTGTACCCACAGCTAGGTCTTGTCGAGGCCTGCAAGCGAGTGGGCCACACTAATTTGCTTCGCTCGGGCGGAAGTCAGCTCGTCCTTGAGCTGTCTGTACACTGTTAAGGAGGGCTCGTACTCTGTGTTGTTCAACACACGAGCTAAGCTTATGTTTTCAAACATATTTCGTGTCAGGACTAGATTCCATGCCTTGAGGTTGCCATCTGGACCTCCCAGCCACGGCGTGTTGTCCGGGTTGAAAAAATGGGTTATGTCCTCAAGGGCAGAGTAAAAGCCGGGTGTTCCCAACCTCAGCAGCGGAGTACTTGGATTCAAGAATGATGCGTACATGTCGATAAGCGAGTTGATATGGTCATCGATGGCGAATGTAACGTCTTTCGTGATCGGTGCTCGACTCGGAGTGATGTAATCCCAGCACCACAGAGCTGCATCGACTACAGGTGCATTCAAGTAAGGAGTGTGTTGGTTCATCTCTGTACGTACGTACAAGGGAAAGCAAGAAAACGATGTTGTCATGAGAATGGTGTCAATTGTGTCTTAGGCAGAAAACGGCTACTTGCGAGGCTTCAAGCTTCGTCAGAAATGGGTGCTTCTCGGCGCTGGCTAAGCAAAAACCGTGGTTTCCGACAGAGTGACAAGAGAGGTTATGTACACGAGATGGCGGCAAGCATTTTGGCCCATAGTGACCTAAGGCTTGATGGGGAGTCATTATGCCCATTTTTGCATTGATTGCAAATTCACAGAGGTGCTGATTCTGAGGTGTGCATGTGGGGCAAGTCAGCACTGGAAAGTGTACAGTAAAGAACTCAATAAGGAGGGAAGTGAGGTCAAAGAAACATTGAAGCGTCCCAAGTCAGGGTATGTTCCGCTTTCCCTTCACCGTCATGATTGTTCTCAAGTGACTAAGTAGGTACTGATGGCTGTAGAACAAAGGTTATCAAGAGCCGTACCAAGTTATGCTAACCGCCACCGCACATTACCAAGACAGGAAGGTTAACAGGAATACTGACGGCTGAGCGCCCTGTTTCTCAACTTTGTGTCTTGGAACAAATTCCGTGGTCGAATGATCACCACCGTTCCTCACCCGCCCATTCCTACACATCACTCAGTAACCCCAAATAGAATCCTAGGTGTTCTCAGATGCTAGGTGAATGATGAGCCCTATCTGGCCTACCTAAATAAACCACTTTGAGCATACTGCCTTAGCTTATGGCCTTTTATATGATGAAAATCATTGAGTAGAACAACGTTGGACGTATTTCGCAGTTGCCTGTTCAACACCGCTTACCCTTAAGCTGCAATTTTATACTACACTACCAGCATTCCATACATAAATATTATTGTGCCAAGTATGCACTCAGTAGAATTGCATAATTGCAGTATATAAAAAAACCAGACTAAGTTGCTACCAGTAAATGCAGCTTTGTCTGTGTTATATGTGATATTAATTTAGTTGAAAGAAGGGGCTCCGAACCAGTTGAATCATCAAAAATATTACAACTCTAGCCCACGTCACGCCTCGAAGATGCTCTGTGCTTGTAAGGGCTGGTTGATGATTTTGTGGTGCATTTTTTGCATCGTGAGTTTCTCAACGTGTGAGCCAGGGACAAGTCTCAAGTCATCAAGTGAGCTGTAAATGCATATTGTGTTGGGCGCACACCTGATAACAGACTCTTCCAGCAGTACCCAAAACACTATGTCCATTTTTCTTTGTAATAGAAGGCCTTTTCAATTATATGTGCCAGAAGCATAAAAATTGGGTTAAGGATAACAGTCTAGGCTCTAGGTTTACAGAAACCTGTCTGGTCTAGGGCAAGTCACTATACAAACTGCTAAAAGACAGTGTAGTAATCATAGGTTGCACAATTGGAGAGAAGAACTAATTGCCTGCCTATAAGCCATTATTTTATCCATTTGGAAATTGTGAAAACTCTAGTTGATATAGAACTTAGTTGGTTTCATTCTTAATCCAATCATGACATTTTCTTTCTAAAAAAGAAAGGCTGACAGTTATAAACGCTTAAAGACCCAGCGCTAATTAATAAACACAATACCAATAAAAACAGGTTCAAATACAATAGCCTGTTACTGAGAAAATAGTGACAGCCTTGTGATGAGGCTAGTTAAGACCAGTTCAAGCCGCATGTAGACTAATTATACCAAATTTAGTGTAACTACTTCCACCATGCACCTTAGCCTCCACCTTAGTTTGATAGCCAGGATGTGAGCCGTCATTACAGCCACTTGGAAAAAATTAAGGTCTATGTCTCCTTTGTTAGACATCGTTCTGGATCTAAGGTATTGTTCATTTGGCTCGTCCTTTGTACATTGTCAACTACCCAAGGGTATATGAACCTTCAGTTGCAACACCATAGGATGATGAGACATGAGAGCATCACCGAGCATCAAGGAATTCTACAAGTCACCTCTCAACAATATTCTACCAATACTAATAGCTGTCAGGTAAGCAATCAGAATGGCTGGAACGATTGACCAGCGTGTGCTCATTAAACAGCAGGGAGATCAGGACATCGCTCTTCGGGATGCCGCCCGATATCCGGCCAAATACCTTGACGACGGTAGCTTTGTGAGACACGATATTCTGGTACAGCTACGTCTCCCCGCAAGCTACGGCGGCGCCGACGGTGGCGAGGTCATTCAATGGACTGTCCAAAACGGCACGGGGGCAACTATCGGGTCCCTCTTTGTCTCGGATTGGGACAGGCTGAACCGAAGTGGACATCCACGATGTTGGCCGACGGCACAGTTCAGGTCAAAGCGACGATGACCTTCGAGATGCGCCTCGTCCAATATGCCGCTAATGGGTCGACCTTCGCCATCAGTTCTTGGCTCACCGACACTGCCGTGCTTATTCCGGATCCCAAACCAGAACTGGACCAGGCACACATGCGTCTGAGTGGCGCTTGAAGCATTTTCATTTGTAGCTCACTGGTATCACTTGGAAAGAAGGAAAGACGTCTGTAGAATTAGTAACCAAGGTCAGTTTCTTGAATTTGAAATATCGCATCTGGCTTATTCTATGCTTCTCGTGCTTCCCTCAATTAGTCCAGCCAAGTATTTCTCGACATGACTTTTGTGACTACCATCTATTGTGCAAACATATGACTCATCAAGCCAGCATGTGCGTAGCTTCTAATCTAGAAATTTACAAATTCCCAGCCCTTTGAGTATGTCAATAGGATTGAGGAGATCCGTTTGACTGAAATGTCTGCCAGTGTAGTTGCGAGAACGTGTCAGTGATTGCAAACATGTATATAAATATGCTCAGTACTTGCGTGAATGTCTAGTGCCTAGAATCCTCACATTCAGACAGCGGCAAGAAGCGAACATCAATATAACAACGTTAAATTGAGTCCTACACAGTCTCTTTTTATGAGCTTGTTAGGTGTGCACATATATGTTTTCATTCAACACGGTGCAGGTAAACGGGCACAGTAGCAGTGGCTGGGCATGAAGTTCAGATTATTCTCCCAGGTTTTTTTTTTTTTTTTTTTTTTGGTTTTTTTTTTTTTTTTGGATTCAGCATCAGTACCTATGTGAGGACCATACTTCAAATATTGAATGGTGACAGCTGTTTTCCACAGGATTTCGGGATGCAAGCTTTCAATTTCGCACATCGATCTGTGCAGACACGGCTATATAACGAGAACACAACTCCATGAGATGACCCAAGATTCATTTCATTATTCTCAGCAAACATTCCATTGTCGAGCTCCTCTGAACACTCAATTCGAGCTCTCAGTATCATTTAAATCATTATATAAACATCGCAGCTATAATATTATATTTTACATTTTCATTATCACTATAAAAAGCATAAAGTCAGCTATAGCATATATTATATTAACGTGGTTTACCAGGTGGTGAGCCATATCAGGTCATGAGCCACTTTTGCTATTTCCGCCAACTTTAGCCAACCATAGCCCCCCCCTAGGGATAAATAATTAATAAAAGTTAGCACCAATTGGTGCCGACTATGCTTGATTACTTATTTTTGATTAATTTTATTAATTTAAAGGAGTTAGGGTGCGTGCAGGGGGGCTGGCAATCATAAGGTTTTGGTGGGACTACCTTTTCTTGGTGCTAGTCGCGTCTCTAATTTTCGCGTCAGTCTCGCACTAACCACTATATTTAAATATTCAACGCGTCAGAAATCAACAACAAAAACATGTATCCTATATCCCAAGAGGGCAAAATACTCCTAGCCATTCAGGCTATCCAGAAATCTAAAAAGAGCGATAAGAAACCTATGAGTATACGCGAAGCTGCAAAGATCTTCAACGTCTCTCGCGTAACACTCCAACGCAGAATGAACAATCAACCAACACGTCAAGAATCACGCGTCGATAAACATAAACTTGATGTGATTAAAGAGCGAACGCTTATCCAATATGTTATTGATCAAGATATACGAGGATTTCCCCTACGACTCTCTGGGTTGGAAGATATGGCGAACCTCTTACTGGCGTCGCGAGATGGCAAGCCAGTGGGTAAGCACTGGGCTCGACGCTTTGTGGATATGCAACCTAGCCTGAAAACTAGGTTTGATCGTCCCTACGATTATCAGAGGGCTCTTTGCGAAGATCCAGAGATTATTGGGAACTGGTTTAGGCTCCTCCGCAATATGATGGCTAAGTACCGGATTATTGACGAGAACCTCTACAACTGCGATGAGACCGGCTTTATGATGGGCATAATTACTGCGTCAATGGTTATTACATGCTCCGACAAGGTTGGAAAGCCTAAATCTATTCAGCCTGGCAACCGGGAATGGGCAACAGCTATTGAATGTATCAATGCAAGCGGCTGGAGTATCCCGCCGTTTATCATCATTCAGGGCGCCTACCACCTTGCAAGCTGGACCACAGAGTCAGGTTTCCCCCCCTCCTGGGTGATTACACCTACTCTGAATGGATGGACCGATAATAAGACTGGCCTTGAGTGGATTCAGCACTTTAATAAGCATACGAAACCTAAGAGAGAGGCGGATTACCGGATGTTGATACATGATAGCCACGAGAGCCATATGTCCGCCGAATTCAACCACTACTGCAAGGAGAACAAGATTATCCCTATCAGTATGCCTCCGCACTCTTCTCATTTGGTCCAGCCACTGGATATTGCGTTATTTCGGCCTCTAAAGCACGCATATGGCGAGGAAATTAACGACTTTGTCCGGGCTTCTATTAACCACATCACCAAAAGCGAGTTCTTCATCGCGTTTAAGGCAGCCCACGACAAGACTTTTACGGAGGACAACATCAAGGCTGTATTCAGGGGAGCTGGAGTAGTGCCTTGGGACCCGGATTCTGTTATTTCTAAGCTTGATGTCCGCATCAGAACTCCAGTGCTATCCGTCCCTGTTTCTCCCCAGCAATGGGAGTCTCAAACACCCTCTAATGCACAACAAACCATTAAGCAATCAGCTTACATCAAAGGCAGGATCTCCACCCATCAGGGTAGCTCCCCTACACCAATTATAGAGGCTGTTCACCAGCTATCTAAGGGTTCACAGGCAATGGCACACAAGATTATAATTATGGAGGATCGGATCCGTATACTTGAGAAGGCTAATATAGCACTCGCTAAACGCCGGAGAGCCAAAAGAACGCGAGTACAGCTTGGAGGGGCACTTAGTATTGAGGAATCCCAATTAATAATTAATGAAAAGGAAAAGGGGAAGCGGCCAGCTGCTCAAATAGCTGGTGGCGCGGAGGAGGAGGTCCGTGGCGGACCGAGCAAACGACGCTGTGACAACTGCGACGAGACTGGGCACAATACAAGAACGTGTAAAAAGGAGGAAGAAGGGTCTAGTGGATCGGATTCTAACTGTATTATAGCAAATCCAGCGTAGTTGGCACTAGTTGGTGCCAATATATGTGTATTGGTGGTCCGCGGCGGACCGCGATTTTAAAGGCGAAGTTGGCACCATTTGGTGCAAAGTGTATATTTCCCACCAAAAGTCAGCCTGTTTGGACCAGCACTGCAACCACGCCAACCACTTAAAATTGACAAAGTCAATTAGAAATAAGCAATTCGGACCAATTGGCACTAATTGGTGCCAATTTTTAATTAACTTGCTTGCACCAATATAGTACTAGGGTTGGCTGAAGTTGGCGGAAATAGCAAAAGTGGCTCACGACCTGATATGGCTCACCACCTGGTAAACCACGTTACTTAATTAATATTATATTTTACTTTTTTATTTAGTTAGTATTAATTAAATTTTTAATTATTCTTAAACTTTATATAAAAATTAAAAATCTCTTTAGCTATATATAAATTTAATAATATTTTTTTAAATTCTTTTTATAAATCCTTGAACGTGGTTTACCAGGAAGTGGCGGATTTTTACTATTTCCGCCAACTTCAGTCAGCCCCAGCACCCCTCCAGGGCCAAATAATTAAATCAAAGTTGGCACCAATTGGTGCCAATTACTTCAAATTGCTTATAACTAATTGATTCTGTTAATTTGGAGTGGTTGGCGTGGGTGCAGGGAGGCTGGCAATCATTAAGGTTTTGGTGGGATTACATTTTCTTAGTGCCAGTCGCGTCTCTGATTTTCGCGTCCGTTTCACACTAACCACCTTATTTAAATATTCAACACGTCAGAAATCAACAACCACAACATGTATCCTCCGTCCCAAGAAGGCAAAATATTCTTAGCTATCTAGGCTATTTAGAATTTTTTAAAAAAATAACGCGAAACCTATGCCTATAACTCAAGCTGCAAAGATCTTTAACATGCCGGAAACAACTCTACGACTCGGGATGAATCAACAACGAAGCCACGAGGAATTACGCGTCGATAAATATAAACTTGATCAAATTGAAGAGCAAACGCTTATCCAATCTATCATTGATCAAGGTATCCGAGGATTTCCCTTACGACTTTCTGGTGTGGAAGATATGGCTAACCTCCTGCTGGCATGTGAGATGGTAAACCTGTGGGTAAGCACTGGGCTCGACGCTTCGTAGATATGCAACCTACCCTAAAAAACAAGTTTAATCGTCCCTACGACTATCAGGGGGCCCTCTGCGAAGATCAAGAGGTTATTGGGAACTGATTTAGGCTCCTCTGTAATATGATAGCTAAGTACCGGATTATTAATGACAATCTCTTTAACTTCAACGAGACCGGCTTTATAATAGACATAATTACCGCGTCAATAGTGGTTATACGCGTTAATAGGCGTGAAAAGGCTAAATCTATTCAGCCTGGCAACCGGGAATAAGCAACATCTATTAAATTGTAATGATCACACCAAACCTTTGTAGGGTTTATGTTAGCAGAGCGGCGTAGAGGTGATACTTGATATTCGTAATACGAAGACACTGTTCTTCCTTGAACGGTAATGATCACTAGCTTTGAGGCTATCCAGTTGTTGGACTGAAGACTTAGATTGACGACTGAAGAGTCTGTTCTATGAAAGCTATCTACTGTAGTGATGACCATGTCCTTATATGCTCGACTTTTCATCCGTCCTTGATGATGGACGGTATGGACCGCTCATCGATATGTGCGGTCCACCCCTGTAGTCGACTGGACCGCTCGTCGGTCCTGTCGGTCCACCCTGGTCAGTGGGTCCTTAGCCCTAACCCTGACCTCTGGCATGCTTTGCTGATTTCGCCAACAAGTGCCTGCGGGGTTGCATCGTGGCATCTGATTCTGTTTGCCTGTGCTATCAAAATGGGTCCCTTGGGTGCCAACATGTTGGTTCATAACATAAATGCATTAATGCAAATAGCTGGTATATCCCACCGTTCATTATCGTTCAGAGCGCTTATCATCTTATAAGCTGGACCACAGAGTCGGGCTTTCCTCCCTCCTAAGTAATTACACCTACTTTAAGTGGATGGACAGATAATAAGACTGGCTTTAAATGGATTCAACACTTTAACAAGTATACAAAGCCTAAGAGAAAGACGGATTACCAGATTTTAATACTTAATAGCTATAAGAGCCATATATCAGCCGAATTCAACCAATACTACAAAAAGAACAAGATTATCTCTATCAGTATGCCCTCGCACTCCTCTCATTTAATCCAGTTATTAGATATCGCGTTGTATTTGCTCCTAAAGCGCGCATATAACGAGGAAATCAGCGACTTCATCCGGGCTTCTATTAACCACATTACCAAGAGCGAGTTCTTCGTTGCATTCAAGGCAGCCCACGATAAGACCTTTACAGAGGACAATATTAAGGCTGCATTTAGAGGAGCTGGAATAGTGCCTTGGGACCCGGATTCTGTTATTTCTAAGCTTAATGTTCGCATCAAAACTCCAATGCTATCCGTCCCTATTTCTCCCCAGCAATGGGATTCCTAAACACCCTCCAATGCGCAACAAACTATCAAGCAATCGAGTTTTATTAAAGACAGAACCTCTGCACATCAGGGTAGTTCCCCTATGCTAATTATCTCAGCTATTGATCAGCTGGCAAAGGGTTTACAAGCAGTGGCGCACAAGATCACGTTTTTAGAGGATCGAGTCCGCACTCTTAAGAAAGCCAATATAACACTCGCTAAAAGCCGGAGAGCTAAAAGGGCCCGGGTACAGCTTAGTGGGGCACTTAGTATCAAGGATTCCTAAGCGATAATCAAAGAAAGGGAAAAGGGGAAGCGGCCAGCTGCTGAAATGACTGGTGGTGTGAAGGAGGAGGTCCACGGCGGACTAAGCAAATGATGCTGTGGGAACTGCGGCGAGACTGGGTATAATGCGAGAACGTGTGAGAAAGAGGAAGAAGGGTCTGATTCATCAGATTCTGACTATTTTATAGCAAATCTAACGTAATTTGCATTAATTGATACGAATATATATGTGTTACTAGTTTGCGGCGGATTGTGTTTTTAAAGGCGAAGTTGGCAATATTCGCTGCAAAGTGTGTATTTCCCACCAAAAGTCAACCTATTTAGACCAGCATTACAACTATGCTAACCCCTCCAAATTAATAAAATTAATTAGAAATAAGTAATTCAGATTAATTAGCACTAATTAGTGCCAAATATTATTAATTAATTGGCTCTTGGGGGGGGGATGCTGGGGTTGACTAAAGTTGGCGGAAACAGTAAAAATCTGTCACGGCCCTGGGCGGACTGAGCCCTTAGGGCGCCTAACACAGAGGGTTGGGGTCTGATCACGTGAACTGCTAGCTCTGACAAAAACTCTGGAACCTATCCTGAATCCTGTTTCGTAGCTCTTCGAGCTACATCTTATCAACAGAGCCTGTGCCTACTGAGGATAGAGCCTGCCCGTAGCAAATAGAACTATAACGACTCCCGTACCGCCTGCTCAACGTCCACCTGCCGACGACCTGCCTGCTGTCGTGACAGTCCCACCAAAACCTTAATGATTACCAGCCCCCCTGTACCCACCCTAACTCCTTCAAATTAATAGAATTAATAAAAAATAAGCAATTCAGACCAATTGGCACCAATTGGTGCCAAATGTTATTAATTATGACTTAAGGATGCATGTTTCTCTGCCAACGCTGCTTCTATGGCCAACGAGGACGGCAAAACTGACATGTCGGTCGAGCACTAACTTCACTTGACCATTTACACCGCCGACCTACGACTAAGCATCCTTAGCACGCTAAGCAGCTCTGCACGGAACCAGATACTACCAATCGTGATATATGGAAACAGGCATCGGTCTTGAATGACTAAAATTTTGCCTGCACAGTAGCCTCCCAGAAATTGGTCCAGACGCTTACCGAGGCCCTTCTCGATTCTCATCGCTTGCAGAAGACTGCGTTTGAATGTATTCACTTCCTCATCAAGAACTATGTAAGTGCTGGGGTAGACCATCATGAGACTGCACAACTATTTCTGTGATATTGAAAGCATGTTGTAATTAAGCGCAGACGGGAGTGACCCGAGTCTGCGAAGCAGTGAGGGGCGCTCCCGGCTGTGCTTGATTTGAATGGTAAATTGTATACTTAGTTCCGACACATATGTAGAAGAATGGATAACGTCGGTACGTGTTTACATTCGCTAGTGTAAATGATTTGCACAACGCGTGGGAGCCGACTGTATGCGTCTGTTGGACTAAGAAGGCTTCTAGCTATGCACATCCGCCCCGTCATATCAGTCCGACTTAGCACGAGCTAAGCTTATATTGGAACTACCACGCCCGTGAACTCCATCCGGTACCCATCATGTGAGCCAATTAGCCCAACTCAGCTCGGGCGATGGCTCAAGCCTCTAGTCTTGCAGTTGTGTCCAGGCCGTTCTTGTTAGGCATGAGCTACAGCTCTTCGGCGATTTTCCAAAATACCTAAATGTCTTCTAGTACCTTGCCGAACCTGGGTCTATGCTATAAGTAGGCCTGGATCTCCTGATTTGCTTTTGCTTTCAAAGTCCAAAGCCACGCCCTCGTCCCTGCACCACCACATATTGAGGGGCAGTCTCCCTAACCATGGGTTCAAAGTTATCAGCCTGTCTTGGGCGAAAGACAGCAGTTGCTTCTACTCCTCCGCCACCGCTACTCCAGCTGCCAATAGAATTGGTATTGATGATATGCGACCAACTTAAAACGGACCGCGCATCCCGGCACAGTTTTGCCATCACATGCAAGTCTTTATTTTTCATTGTGGCTCGCAACGGGAGGCTACCACCACTCGCCGGGAGGGATCGAAACTCGTTCCTCTGCCTTCTGGAACGAGATCTCGGCAACAAGTTCTACCTTTGCTTCGAATGTTCAATGCTTCGTCGCTTTCACAAGTGGTGGGGACCAACGTCTTCTGACAGCTACAAGAAATGCGGAAACAGCCACCACTTGCCTAGTTCTGTTCTTTTTTTATCGAGATATCGGCTCACCGACTACCATGTGCGTCTTGTGATGCGTCATCATAGGTCTGGCGGGATCAAAGGCCTACCGCTCTGCAATCTAAATCAGACCGTACGGACGCCAACAGGGCTGGGACGGGGAGTGCACAGCGGCACCTGGTGCCAGAAATGGTCGGCACAGATCATCAACGACGAACTGTTCCTCAGCGCACACCACAATTTGTACGGCAGTGGTGACAAGACGCATGTGAAACGGGTAACAGATAAGGGCTTCTATATGATCTGCAGACATCAATCCGTCAGCGCGTCGCAGTTCAACACGTGTTCGCGTCTTGTTCGGGACAATATCGAGGGATGCTCTGAAGTGCCAGGCTCTTGCGACGTGTGCTTGACGGACTACATCCTGACTATTGAGACACCTCAGGAGCCAGTGACCCATTCACGACGTGGGAATTGGCGCGTTTCCATCACCACATACCACCAAGTCGGAAGTGGTACCTCACCGCAAGACTGGAAATGGCAGGCATATCTGGGGGGCACACATTCTTGGCGCCTGAAGCGTCCTGTTGAAGACTACCCGCCAGGACTGATCAGGGCAATATGGAACTCTGTGCAAACGTGACTGCGCGTGGTGGCCAAGTCGTGCTAAGACAGTTGAAGTCCCTGCTAGCCTCGACGAGATGGGCAGCACAATGGGACTGGTTAAGATGGGACCGGGTTCGGTGGACCGAATCCAGTCTCAATGCCACAGGATTTTTACAATGGAATTTCTATTATTAAAGTGTTAGTCAAAAACGCCTTGGGCCCCTGATCAAGTCGGGCGTGATCCTTGAAAGGGACGGGGCTGCAGAGAACCCACCCCGATCGCCTTTGCCCCGCGCGAAATCGCATCTGATAAAGCAGGCAATCTTATCAGATCCGAAGAGTTTGCGGCTTGGCGCCCGAGCCCGCATCGACCGACGCTTCATCATAGGCTTCCCCACGGCTAGGGAAAACAAAGAGAACGGGGGCACACAAAATCTCGCGCCAACTACTCTCCATAACGCTACTCGTATAACGCAGACTGAACACGAGCCCAAATGACCTGAACTGCCGCTCCCCTCCACGCACCTTCGGCACCCTCTGCGCCATGTGCATCCAACTGCTCCGCCCACTGTTGGTCGAACCTGGAGGCCGATCTTGACGAGCCGTGACTGGTGACTGCGCATGCGTCTGGCCCGCTTCCGGCCCGCAATATCTATCAAGTTGGTCACCAACCCTCCCCCCCATTTCCTTCTCGACACTACCTTGCTCGCTCTCCTGCCTTCCCACGCAGCCCAATCACTCATCATCTCTTCGGTGCGCCGTTGGCTGCGTGCATTTGCGACAGCGTGAGCTGGGTGCGGCCCCCGGCTCGTGAAGGTGTGCTCGCCCCTATCCTGGCGGCTACCATCAACGCTCCTCGCCCTCCCACGTCGGTTGCGCCGCTGCACACTCCCGTGGACTTCACCGTACACCCGTCCACTAAGAACGCGCATTGACTGACCGACTCAAAAAGGCCTGCCTACTAAGGCTACAGACCACTCTCCCCACCGCCTCCCAAAGCACCAACTACATAGCTTTCTCCCGACACAATAATCAATATGACCTCGACTCAAGTGGCTATGGAGACGCCTCGACCGGCCTCCATCACTGCACCCTTGGACGTCAAGACACGAACGGCGGCAATGGAGTCTATCGAGGACATCCTCTATGGATCGGCATGTACCGCCCTCTCCCCATGACTCAGTTCTCGGCTTGCTAACCGCTTAACCGCTCCCCACAGGCCGCCGGTATAGTTGGCAAATACATCGAGTATCCCTTTGACACGGTCAAGGTCCGGCTCCAGTCGCAGCCGGACCACCTGCCTCTACGCTACAAAGGGCCCCTGGACTGCTTCCGCCAGTCCATCAGGGCAGATGGCCTCCTAGGCTTATACCGCGGGATCAGCGCGCCGCTCGTGGGTGCAGCGGCCGAGAACAGCAGCTTGTTCTTCTTTGAACGAATCGGGCGGGAGACTCTGTACAAGGCCGGGTTCTGCCCCCGTGACGCGCCGATGCCCCTCCCGGCGCTGTTCTTCACGGGAGCCTTCTCGGGCATCTTCACATCATTTGTCCTGACGCCCATCGAGCTTGTCAAATGCAAGATCCAGGTGCCGGAGCACGAGGCCGGGGCGCCCAAGAGGGCCCCGCTCAAGCCGCTCAATGTCATCAGGGACGTCTTCCGGACCGACGGGTTCCTCGGGTTCTGGCACGGCCAGATGGGGACGCTGATCCGGGAGGCGGGAGGCTGTGCGGCGTGGTTCGGGTCCAAGGAGACCACCTCCAAGTTCTTCATGAACCACAACCTGAAGAAGGCCACGTCGCAGGCGCAGAGGGACGATATGCTGGCCAACCCCCTGCCGCTGTGGCAGCAGGCCCTGGCTGGCGCGTCCGCGGGCGTGGCCTACAACTTCCTCTTCTTCCCCGCGGACACGATCAAGTCGCGCATGCAGACGAGCCCCAGCGACGGGTCGAGCGTGAGGAGGTCGTTCTGGGCTGAGGGGGTCGCGCTGTGGCGGCAGGCGGGGCTGAGGGGCTGCTACAGAGGGTGCGGCATCACATGTTTGCGGTCAGCACCGAGCTCGGCGTTCATATTTATGGTGTTTGATGGGTTGAAGAAGTACGTGCCGCTTTCATGAATTGGATACCCATGCATAAATCACACAGGGAGATAGATGGCACAGCTTGTCGGGCGAGGCCCATGTAGATAGGGATGATTTTTCATTTTTGTTGGGGTTCGGGATAGAGTACAGGACATGATAACGGAGGCTGCCTCTTAGATGACACCAAGCCGAAACCCTAAAGGCTCTAAAAAATTTTATTTTTGTTTGTATGAGTTAACACCATTCCATTTACCTTGAAACGGCCATGCTCATGCTTAGTGGAGAAAGAACTCAAGTGAGAGGAACATGTCAGCCAAACAGAAGAGTGGATGCTCGATACCCCAACTCCAGAAACAGCACAAAGTTGCCGAACCGCGACTTGCGTGACACGATTGGACAGCCTCACAGCTTGGACCAGCTCACTCCTTCTTGAGGTCCTTATCCTTGAAGGTCCACCCGTTCAGGTAGCCAGCCCCGGAACAGAGGTAGGTCGCGAAGCTCAGCCAGCCGAGGTACGGCAGCATGCAGTAGGCGGCGACCCTGTCGATGGGCCACCAGAGGTTTGTGAGGTAGACGTTGAGGCCGAGGAGGGCGACGATGTCGACGGTGGCCTCGATGGGGCGCTTCAGGCCGAAGAAGAGGGGCATCCAGGCCAGGTTGAGGCCGAGCTGGACGGTGTAGAGCGTCGCCGAGTGCTTCGTGTCCCTGATGAGCTGCGGGGTGGAGGTCAGGGGGTCGAGGCCAGCGGTGATGGCGCGGTGGGCGGCGTAGCCCATCAACCCGTAGAGGATGGTCCAGGCCGGGCCGAAGACGTAGGGTGGCGGGCGGAAGGGGGGCTGCTTGATCGTCTGGTAGGTCTTCTGGGTCTCCCTTGCTGCTGAGGTGTCAGACCGGGTTGTCGTGCAACAAAGCAATAACCAGTGTATGTGCATACTCACGCCGCGTACTGTATCCCACCGCGGTCCCCAGACCGATGGGGAGCAGGATGGAGGCGGCCGGGTTGGCGAATATGCCGTGGGGGATCGTCAGGGCGGGTATATAAGTCGTCATGGTCGCAGTTGAGCCGGGTCCGAGTCCTGCAAAGCGATGCGAGATGTGGCTGCGAGGCCTTCTTTTGTATCTGTGGGGAGTAGTGGTGCTAGGAATGTGAACAGGCCATAAGTGGTGAGACTCGAGAGAAGCTCAGTGCTACCGGTCCCTGCGGGTATGTATGACGACATGCAACGAGGCATGTGAGCCTCGAGCAGCCCCAAATAGCAATTGAGCTTGGCACAGTACCTCATTCATATGGAAGACGGATATTCGCACCACAAACCCGGAGGGTACACGGTGTGCATATCTTCGACAAAACTATATAGCCAGACGCCCAATTCGCAGACTGACAATAGTTGACGAGGGACCAGCCTGGTTGAATTGACATGTATAGGAGAAGAACAAAACTCTACAACAACTGAAGAGAATGGGATTGGACAAGGCGGTAGAGGCACCTCGGCTAGTGGACTAGGAACCGTCCGAGCGTGCTATGCTATAGTAGACTACCAACTAGACTAGGGCGCGATCTCCCTCGGGTGGGCTGGGGCTTATGTCAGACGGCGCTAGCCCCAGGCCGGCGGCTCTTGTTGGCCTGGCGCCGTGGCCCGCCGACTCCTCTCTCTCCTTCAAACCACCAGACCTACCTCCCTGGATATCCACTCCTGGGACGAGAGGACGGCCAGCTGTTGCATCTCTCGACGACACAGCGCCTGCATCCCGACTCGCATCTTTGGTCGCGCAGTCGCCCTCTTCACGATTGTTCGTTCTACCTTTCCCGTTGAGTTTCGATCCCCCCTCGTGGAATATCTCTCCCCCGTTTCTTGCCATGTCCCCAAGACGATAGCTTCAGCTCTGCTTCTTTCCCTCCCACCCACTTGTCGCATTGATCATCGTTTGCTTGTCTTGTCAAGCAGCAAGCCATCATATTCCACTTCTTGTCCTCTTACCTACCTCGTCATCGTTTGCTACAGACGGAATCTGCCCTGCTGCTGGTCTTCTCATCCAATCGCTCAGCCCTCCTGCTGTCTCCAGAACCACCTTCATACTTCTTTTCAAACTGTCCTGGTCAGAATGTTTTCTCTAACGGCAATCACTTCGCCAAACATTAGGCTTCCTCTTTCCCCTAGTCCCCGGCAACCGCCTGATATAACCTAACCACTGTCGCCGCCAATCCCTCCTCCGGCCTCACCTGTTGGTTGAAGCTCTACATACCTGTCGCTCGAGACGACAGCTCAAGCGCCATGGATTCCTATTACAGAGACTCCGCCCGCTCCCCGGCAGATAGGGCTTGGGGCCGCGATGACTCGCGAAAGATGGACAGGGCGGACGATAGCTTCTACCGCGGGAGATCTCCTGGTATGTTACTGGGCTCATTGTCTACAAAATGACACACCTGGCGCGTACCAATCGATTTGTTCGTCACAACACGTACTAACTGTTGACCTACAGGTCATGATCGCCGTCGCTCTAACCGCTCTCGATCGCCCCTGCCCGTCGACCGGTATGAGCCCAGGCGGGCCCGAGAGGACTACCCTCCTCGCGACCGCGACGATAGACGCCGTATCACCTCTCCGCCAGCCAACATTGATCGATACGTGCCCGGGCAGGAGCCAGCTGCACCCCAGCCCGTGGCTGCCAATCCTATCCAAGACCCCTTGAAGTTGCCCTATCAGGTAGGCTTCTCCTACTTCGGCGAGTGGTGGCGATTGAATGAGAAGGTCAAAGAGGACAAGGAACGGCAGCGCACTGGCCGCCGGCGGGAGCCCGTCCGTGCCAATACCCAGGAGGAGCGCGACAAGGAGAAGGCCAAGATACAGGCTGCGTATGACTCGTACAAGGAGAGCTTGCAGGCAAAGATGGCCAAGACTTTTGTTCAGCAACACAAAGACGAGCAGTGGTTCCGTGAGCGCTACGTTCCCGAGGTTCGAGATCCCTTGAAGGCCCAACTCACAGAGTTCCGAAAGGGCCAATACACCCAGTGGGAGCAAGATCTTGAATCCGGCACCTTCGATGAGTTTACTTTGGAAGGAATTCCAAAGAGTGAAAGCAATGGCGCTGGCGGTATCATCGAGAAAGAAGAGGGCGAGGCCACCGCAGCAAACGAAGTCCTGGGTGTTGGGGACCTGGTCCCTGCTACAAGCTCCGACCTCCGCGATGAGAATCTCTTCCAGCCAACCCTCCTCATCAAGACGATTGCTCCTAGTGTGAGCCGTCAGAATCTGGAGGCGTTCTGCAAGGAGCATCTCGGGGAGGAAGAGGGCGGATTCAAATGGCTCTCGCTCAGCGACCCGAACCCTTCGAAACGGTACCATCGCATTGGGTGGATCATGCTTCATCCGGCTGCCGAGACTGGCACCATCATCGACCGTGCAGATCCGAAGGAAGAGGACGAGGATGGTGACATCAAGGTCAAGAGCCCTGGGGCGTCGCCTTCGACTGCTGAGAAGGCTTTGGAGGCCATCAACAGCAAGACGGTAAAGGATGAGGTTCGGGGCGACTTCGTGTGCCATGTTGGTGTGCATAACCCACCCGCCAACCCGCGCAAGAAGGCCCTGTGGGACCTTTTCTCGGCTCCTGAGCGTATAGACAAGGACCTGTCTCTTGTCCATCAACTCGTGAACAAATTCGAGGCTGATTATGGCTCCGATTTCAACGCGGTCCTCAAGGTGGAGGAAAAGGTCGATGAGCTCAGAAACGCCGGACGTCTGCAGCCCGCGATCACTTCCGCAGTCAAGAAGGAGAAGATTAAGAAGGAGCGATCAGTCAACCTCGACGAGGCCATGGATGAAGGGGAGGAGCCCGAGCCTGAAGATGAAGACGATGAAGACGAGGGTGCGATTGACGATGATGAGGTCGACGATGAGGAACTTCTGATCAAGAAGAAGCAGCTCGACCTCCTCATTGAGTATCTGCGCCGAGTCTTCAACTTCTGCTTCTTCTGCGTCTTTGAGAGTGATTCAGTTCATGAGTTGACTCGGAAGTGCCCCGGTGGTCACCTTCGCCGACCGAGAAGCACGCTCTCTTCTGCAGCGAAGGAGGTCGCTCGTGCCAGCGCTCTTGGCGAGCCTTTGCCCAAGAAGCGCCCAGACACAGCTGAACTTGAGGAGGGCGAGACGACTGAGCCAGACCGAAAATTCAGGAATGTTAGCAAGTCTGAGCAACAGCTTCAGCGCGCCTATAATTGGGTCAAGACATTCGAGGACAAGATCAAACAGATTCTGGAGCCAGATTCGGTCGATATTCGAAAGCTTGGTGGCAAGCCCATTGACGAAGCTGTGAGTGAGGAGATGGCCAAGTTTGTGAAGCAGGAGGACGAGCACAAGTGGCGTTGCAAGGTCCCCGAGTGCCAGAAGCTCTTCAAAGAGGAGCATTTCTGGCGGAAGCACGTCGAGAAGCGGCACATGGATTGGCTTGACACTCTCAAACAAGACGTAAGTCCAGCTCATGGTCTAGTCTGCGGAGACCGATTTGCTAACATACACCTAGTACGAGTTGATCAATGCGTACGTGATTGACCCGGCTCACATCGCGCCGTCGCGGACGGACGCCAATTCCAATGGTCATTTCCCGCCGGCGAATGGTCAGGCGCCAACAGGGACGCCGCGAGGATTTAACCTTGGGAATTATGGTCTGAACAATATGCTGCCTATGGGATTCCCTCCCATGCCCAATTTCCAGCAAATGTTTGCAGGCGCCATGGGCAGTCCCGCAAACTGGAGCCAGTCCAGCGGAGGGGACGACCGTGGCGGCGGCCCCGTCCGCCGTGGTGGAGCGTTCAACTCCACCGGGAGAGGTTACAACAACAACCGATCCAACCCATATGACCGGCCACGGAACCCTCGCTTCGAGGGAGGGATGGGCGGTGGTATGATGGGTGGCGGCCGCCCCAGCCGAGGAGGTCGCTGGGGAGATGGTGCCGGTGGCGGTGCGGCCGTCGGGCCTCGCGAGGCCATCCAGGGGCGTACGTTGAAGAGCTACGAAGACTTGGACCAGGTCAGCGGCGGCGGTGGCGGGGAGCTGAACTACTAAAAATTTGAGGGACCCCTCGTTGGGTTTTTGACATTTCAGAAGCGTTTCCTCCCCATCCCAGCCACTTGGAGCTGTATCATCTACTGAGGTCACTCGCGTTGGTCCTCGTCATAGATCCCCCGACGGATCGAAATACGGCATTGAAGACAGCTTGCAAAAAGACTTTTCGTGTCTCGCAGGATGCGCTGTACATTAGACTATGATTTTTTTGCTCACTTATTCATAGTGGGCTGGGGTTGACTTTTCGGTTAAGACTAGCAAAATAAGGCTTGATTCAAGACGTCTCCGTTTCAAAGTCAAAGTATCTTGTGTGGCAGTCATGATGTTCATTAGTGTGTCTATGGAGGATCGGGGTATGTTGCTTTGTTTCGTACAAGTACAGTGGCTGGGGAAAAGTTCTCCAAAGTGCAGGAGTCTGTCTGATGATGGCCCTGGTCGAGAACACCGAGCAACTCCTCCGCTCCAGCGGTCCCAAATGGGCACGGAAGGAACTCCCCCCAAAACAAGCTCGAGAAGTCAAACCTCAAACCTCGAAGAATGGTGCTCGCCGGCTCCCAAAATCTTTTCCGTCCGAGGAAAAAACGCAAGGTTTCGTCAAAATTGTTCTCAGGTAACCCAGCTCGCTCATATTACGGTCCTCTTTGTCGGGACCAAGTGTCGGCTGTCTGTTGAAGGGAGAGCGGCGCGGGGTGTAAGTCGAGGCTGGCAAAACTCAAAAGAAAAAGAAAGAGGAAGAGAAAGGTGCAATAAAAAGCTGCCATGTGCTTTAATTGCAAAGCCCATCAGCTCCTAAACCCAGAGAGGACGGGGCAAGGGTGAAAATGCTGAAAGTGAGAAGGCTTACAAGCAAAGCTTAGGTATGCCTGGGCATCCAAAGCCTGTAAATGAATAGGCTCCGTACGTATGAGCACAGACTTGTGTGTTTTCAGACGAACAGCAGCGCGAGCTCACCACAGATCTGTGATGCATCCCTCCTCCGCCATTTCCTGGGCTGTGGGAGAGGCGCGCCTGATATCCTCCAGCGACGTCTGGCCCGGGATGCGGACCAAAAGGAACCGGATAGCGAGGCCGCCCCCTGAATTTTGGTGGCTCTTGTCCTGCTCGACGACCTCGTACAGGCCGTCGTAACGGAATCCAACCGAGGGCGCGTATACCGAATCCTTCTTTCCAGACCTGAGGACGCGGACTGGGTTGCGTGTGGCCATGGATTCCTCGAGCGCCTTGGTACCCCGGCTGTCCGCGATCTTGTCCTTCTTCTTGTTCTTGTCACTGCCAGGGACTGAGTACCAGATGGAATCACCGAGGCTATGTTATTGATGTTAGCTGATTCTTATTTCGGGCATTAAAGTTGAGGGGCTTGGGGGCTTACTCCTCGTCGACTGTCGCGTACGTTCCGGACACGACGACGCTGTACGCACCAGATCCACTGGTGCCGCAAATGCCACCCTGGGACATACCGTGAGCGCCGTGATAAAGAGCGCATATCTGCCTGGGAAACCAAGCACCCAGGGGTAGGCCGTTGTCACCGTAGACCTTCGCCAATCGCTTTCTGTGACGGTAACGTGGGTCAATCTGGTACTTCTTGCTGGCCTGGTTCACCACTGCCGGATAAGTTAGCCAACTATCCTAGTCTCCAGTGCACGATGAACTTGTGCTTACCGATGCCCTGCATGATCCCGTTTAAGCCCCAGACCGGGTGGTCAGCGGGAGGCTCTGTGACACGAACAGTGCCGCTCTGGGTTTTTTCGCCGGTCGTGGCACCCACAGTTGCCGTTGCCATTGCCGGGGAAGTGGCTTCCTCATCATCGTCAGAGCCGGAATCCTCCTGTGCGGCGCCCCAGTCCTCGCTCTGGAAGCGCTGAAGGAGCATCTGTGCTCGTTGCTTGACGTCGTCGGGGAAGTGAATCCCGTCTCGGTTGATGATGTCGAGGACGGTATCAATTCTCGCCTTAGTGCGGAGCGCGGGTGACATGTTGGTATCAAACTCAAGCAGGTTCAGGTAATCACGAGTGGACTGGAGCCAATCGTTCTTAGCTTTGAACTCGGGAATGGCTCCGGCGTGTTTGCTAGCGACAGCATAGCGGGAGATTTTCTGGCTCTTGGTGGAAAACCATTCAATCCTATTGCCGAGAGCCTGCGCGACTTTGGGATATGAAATGGTGGACACGGTTGCGTAAGTCGTTTGGCCTTGGGCTACCATCTTGAGATATCCCAGTTTCACTGAGCGTTCTGAGCCGTAGCTTCTTTGTTAGCTAGACTGATATAAGAAAACTTTGGTCCTTCCCATGCCCTGAGTTACCATGGTGGGATCGCAAAGGCAGTCCAGGCTCTATACAGCCCGGTTCGCTGTTGAGAACGAGGGTGCAGAGCAACCAACTTCTGGGTTGTTAGGAATGGATGAGCTTACATTTTGGTGATCGATGTTGTCTTGTGTCGATTTCACGCCAGATGAACTTTTTTGAGTCCAGAAGTGGTCTCACGCCTCGTGAATCTCAGGAGTGATGAAGTGCCGGCAACTGCTGATGGCGATCTTGACCAACCGGATGCAGAATAAGGGCACTGACTTGAGGCAGTCGTGAGGCAGGCGGGACGTGTTTTTAGGCGACGGCACGTCCAGTTGACGAGGGGGGAGAGGGTGTAGGCGGAATAATGGTGTTAGGTGGTGATGTTGCAGGGGCGGGCAGTGGTTTCCGCAGCGATATGATTGATGATGGATGTTGCCCGAGATGAGGTTAGCCCGCCAGCTGCAGGATGGCGGAAACAACTTTGTTGCCGAGGGAGGACTGGCCAAAGCACAGTATGATGTCGTGGCGGAGAATTGTACTAGTTTTCTTGCATGTTCTGTATTGTCAACTTTATATCACAGAGAGAACACTCAAAATATGCTTACCACACGGAATGGGAGGCGTGGTGGTTGGGAGTCGTCTCCAATGCGGCACTTCCGCCGGCGTACAAGATACCCTGTAGCTGTCTGATTGCCACCTGAAATGCGAGCTCTTGATTTATGTCCCAGGATCAGCCTAGATAGGTGAGATGCACTTGGGCTTGATATAATTTGTATGGCAAGAGCGCTCGGGACTTAGATGAATGCCATTGCACCACTGTATGAGTGGTGGACTCAGGGGCGATTCCCAGAAAGGGAGGATATGCGCAGACTGCTCGACGAAGGCCAATCACGCACACCTCCAATTCGATTTATCATAGCACTGGAAAGATCACTCAATGAATGTCTGACTTGCTTTCCCGTGGAAGCTTTATGATAAACGATGGTTGTTGGAATCACAGAACCAGGGGCGGCTGTCGTGGGTGACGACTCACCAATCCATGCGACATGTCAGGTACCTTTCTTTTTTGCTAGTGCACCACTACGTTTCAGAACTCACATAAGACATCCCTTTTATTATGACTCTTTGTTCAATAAAGCCCATTCTTTCTGCCAGCCTTGCTATGCCATGTGATACAATGTTAAGAAGGCGAGCCGACTCGCCGAGCACAGTAGACCTCGTTGAATCACGGCATATAAGCTTGTAAATAGCACAGTTTTTGTAGCGCGGACTTTTGGGGCTCAGACTGAGCAAACTGCGAAGACTAATGAAACCAATTTTCAGTTGTTGCTGTAAGATATGGCAAGGCTTCAGTCCAAACACATATAGCTTTGGGACGGCGTGTAACTCGAACACGCTCGCGCCTCTTTCCCTGGGTGAGTCATACGGCGATGTCCAGCTTGCCTGGATTTTCAATTAGAATTCTGAATGAAGGAGGGATCACGTATAATCTGCTATGAGCTTACTGCTGTGGAGGAATCATGGACGGTTCGCCTTCAGCGTAGTCGGCGCCTTCGACGCCGTTGTTCTTGCCATAATGAGAGCACCATGGCAACAGTTCTGGGCTCGTGCTCAGTTATCTGATCAGCATGTGTCATCCAGAGACATCGGATATTCATATCATCCTGGATTCGGGATCTTCTAGCGGTCTAGCCCGCGGCATGCCATACTCTAACGATAGATGGGCTGGCCTTGCCTGAAAGGGTGACACTCGACCGCCTGTCAACGAAGATGATCATCGTCCTTTGGATCCATATTCCTTGATAATACATAGGACGAAAGTAAAATAGAGGCCTATTTTTTTTCTATCGAGATTATCAGCCGTACGGAGAGGCTCACCCTGTTCTCCGGGATCCGAATACCGAGTAGATGCCGCTCCAGCGCATCTCCGGCGGGAATTCGGGGTGGACACGGGCGGTGATGGTCGAGTGATGAGGTTTTCTCCAAGGAACAAGTGCATCACAAAGTATGTCTCACGTTGACGAAGTAGACTTGATGGATTGGCGCTTCGGCGCCCCGTGAAGGACGACAGCTCCAAGGGTAGCGGCTCGATGACAGAGTGAAAGAGATACGATCGCCACAACGAGTGTATTCGATCTCAGAGCCAGCCCAATGAAGGCAGGAGTACAGATTGAAAAGGTCTCAACACCTTGCAACCAAGGCCACAATTGTCGTGAGCATTTGTCAACAAAAGGCACCTGATACGGCTACTGTCGGCATAGACTGTGAGACATCCTAGCAGCGTGACAGTCCGGGCGACGACGCCCGGATAGCGTGTATGCGTCCTGTGGTGATACGCGTGTGAAGATTTGACCGCCGAGCTGATTGTGCATGAGGTTTATCTAATGGATTGGCCGATTGGCCGCCTCAATGAGTCGTCGCATTCGTGATCGCGCTGGTCCGGCACGGGGCTGGAAAGGCAGGTTATGCAGGCGCAACAAGAGAGCAGGGGGGATGATTCCGGGAGTGATGGATGAGCTGGAAAAGTAGGAGGGCCTGGGTTTGTTGCTTGGGTATCCAGAAACAGTTGATAGAGGCAGTCAAGAAGTCTGGTGGCCGGTTTGCCGCGAGCATTCCGTGTTGCAGACGTGAAGTATGAAGAGACATCCTCTTTAGAGATGGATATGCACCTAGCTTTGGCCTTTGTGGGGAAGCCCCCAAGATGCCAAGGTTGCACTGATCTCACCTCACGGCTGTTGAGCCTCCAATTCTCAACATGCAAGTGATGCGTCAGAAGCCATCCGAAATCGTCCCCTGGTGACCATTTAGTCAGGGTAATCTGGTCGGTGAATTGGTTTTCTTGAGCTTAGCCAGGGTCTCCACAAAATCACAGGAGATGTTTGGAACTGGGCTCCGCAGGCGCTACCCTCCCGCATGCATGCCAACCGGCCCAGCTTCATCAGTTGGCTCCCGGGTGTCGTCCGAAAGCCGAAAGGGGATGGACTGATTACCAAACCTTGCGCCATTGAGCATCTTCGAGCAAGATCCGGCTGTCGAGACAGAGCACAGGACCGGTACTGCACAGCATGACCATGAGTCTATCACACGGCACGATACGACGGCCGGGACCGGACCGGTTCCCCCGCGTTCTTCGACGAGGTGTTACATATACAGCCAGCATGTATCGCCACGCTCCACTAGGCAAATCTCCCATCCTCCAACAACACGGTCTACTGCCAGGTCGCGCTTATAGTACAACAGACGCACTACTCACAGCTACCAAGATGCCTGCGGCAAAAGAACATAATGGTTGGGTCGGCTACCGTGGCGCCGCTGGTTGTGATCTTCGCAGTGAGTGGTAACGTTTAGAAGCCCCCTCAACATTTGAAGTTTCGTCACCAATATCCTGACTTGTTTCCAGGTGACACCCAGACCACGCCAACACCGTCAATGCTGGCTGCTATTGCCAATTGCACACTACTAGATGATGTCTTCGAAGAAGACCCTACCACTATTGACCTGGAAGCTCACTGTGCCGCCCTGTCAGGCAAGGAGGCGGGCCTCCTGATGCTGTCGGGCACCATGGGTAACCAGGTGGCGCTGAGGACTCTGCTGACCCAACCGCCTCATGGGGTTCTCTGTGATCACCGCTCCCACATCGTCGTTTACGAGGCTGGAGGGTAAGTGAACCCATGAAACGAGCTTCGCGGATCGTCATCATTGCTCACCATCTACAGCGTGTCCGCTCTGACTGGCGCCATGTTGGAGTGTGTGCGGCCGAGCAACGGCGTCCACCTCACACTTGAGGACGTCCAAGAGCACGCCCATATCGACGACAACGTGCACACCTGTCCCACACGGGTCATCTCGCTGGAGAACACGCTGAACGGGATGCTGATGCCCCTGCCAGAGGTCCAGCGCATCTCCAAGTGGGCCAGGGAGCACGGCATAAAGATGCATCTCGACGGGGCGCGCCTCTGGGAGGTGGCGGCGTCGGGCGCCGGGAGCATCAAGGAGTTTGCCGAGTGCTTTGACACCCTGACGCTGTGCTTTACCAAGGGCCTCGGGGCTCCGATCGGGAGCATCCTCCTGGGCGACAAGAGCGTCATCAAGCACGCGCGGTGGATACGCAAGACCATCGGCGGCGGGCTCCGGCAATCCGGGGTGGTTGCTGCTGCGGCGCGTGTGGCGGTGGACGAGACGTTCGGCAGCGACCCGAGTGGCAAGGACGGCCTGCTGAGGAAGTCGCACGAGATGGCGGCGCAGGTGGCCCAAATGTGGACAGGCATGGGGGGAAAGCTCACATACCCACCTCACACCAACATGGTCTGGCTTGACCTCAAGGACGCGGGCTGCAGCGACGCGCGCATCGCGGAGCTGGGCAGGCAGCACGGCCTGCGGCTGCTGGGCGGCAGGATCATCTGCCACTACCAGAGCTACCAGAACGCGGATGTCGTGATGCCCAGGCTTGAGGCCATCTTCAGGACCATCATGGCGGAAAAGGGCAAGGGGGTGACGGCTGCTAACGGCAACGGCGACAAGGCGCTTTACAAGTAAGCGGTTGACTCTTTAGAATACAAACAGATTTTCCGTCGATGCAGCCAGGGGAAGCCAGGCCGGGGGTGTCAATATCCCGCTGACTGTTCTGGCCCTCCGGTATTGGATGGACAGCCGAGTCTATCGAGCGGATCGTCTCCTGGGCTGATGGCGTGGCGTTCAGTCCCACGCTGCCTCTAATCGGGCCGCCCCCGCCTCGTATTAAACCCCAAGCCTTGTCCTAGACATGAGCTTAAGTGAACCTATTCACCAATCCCCAGTCGTGCACCGAGCCAGGCATACCACATGCCACCGTTAACTGGAGGTTGAACTACGGTCATAGTCATCAAACCCCTCTGCCAGGTCTCGGAACAAGTTCCTTGGCCCGCCAACTCCGCCCCTCCGAGCTGCAGAAGTCAAATCTTGGCCCAGCCTAGACCTTGATGATCATCCTCTTGGTCACCGAAACTGATCGTATAATCGAGTAATACTGATATCAGTCCTCTGAGACACAGTCCGGCCTCGTAGATCTGACGTCGGCCGACCTGACGATACTTATACGCGCCCAGACGTAGCCCCAGATTAGCCTCACCTGCGCCGGTCACTGTTAGTCGCGAAAGCCAACGCCGGAGAACTCTAAGGCTCTACCAAGAGCAGACGCCCAGCCAAGACCCAACCAGCATGCAAGCTTTCCGACGTTGCCTTTCATGCCATGGGTTTGATGGAGGGACCGGCGTGTACTTATTCCCCGCTCTGCCCACATCGCGAGCCCAACAGATAAACATGCCCATCCGTCTGGACGATGCTGGACAAGTGACACTAAATTGTGTAATATTACCCTCACGCTTGGAACTTCAAAATTGCACAACTATCTCCTGGGACCCATATCTTCTGTGTCTACAACGCAGGGGACATGCCTGGCTCCTTGCCTCGTCGTTCAATAAATCCACTTCGCACAGCATCTCTCCGAGGCGGCGGGGCCCGGTATGGAACTAGTTAAGGAGTCGCCTGTTCCTTCGTCATGTCACAATTTCGAACAGTAGCGGCCTTGCTCGCTACTATTACTGCGAGTTATGGCCAAGCACTCGACGGGATATACTACGGTGGAGAAAAAATTGCACCATGTGGCTCCTCGCTATACTGCTACGGAGATATTCTGGATTCCGTCCAGAGGGCGAGGCCGTTCGCCGACTCCAAGACTTTTGTGGACATGTAAGTCTCAAGTCTGTCCCCCCAAAACAAAACAGGATGCTTGGGCTCACACATTACAAGGCCAACAAGAGTCCCACTGGAAGAGGTCCAAGCCGCATATGGCCAGCTGACGAAGCCGCTCCAGAATAACACCGAGCTCCTAGACTTCCTGAGCAACAACTTCGGGCCCGCCGGGCAAGAAGTCATCCCCGTGGATCCAGAGTCTCTGATCGTCAACGCAAGCTTCCTCGACGGCATCACGAACGCCGTGAACCGGGAATTCACCGAGGCCGTCATCGACCTGTGGCCCGACCTGACGCGGTCAGTTAACGAGTCCGCCGTCTGCGCCGAGTGCGAGAACAGTCTGCTGTCTATCAAGCGGCCCTTTGTTGTTGCGGGTGGACGTTTCCGGGAGCCCTACTACTGGGACTCGTACTGGATTCTCCACGGGCTGCTGCGCAGCGGCGGCAACTTCACTGAGATCGCGAGAAACCAGATTGAGAATTTCCTGGATTTCGTTGAGGACTATGGGTTCGTCCCGAACGGTGCTAGGGTTTACTACCTCAACCGGTCACAACCTCCACTGTTGTCACAGATGGTCAGAATATATCTTGAGCAGACTGGAGACGAAACCATTCTTGATCGTGCGGTTCCTCTGCTCATCCGGGAACATGACTTTTTCACGTCCAACCGGACTGTCGATGTCACCGTTGGTGATAGGAATTACACGCTCAACCGGTACGTGGGGTCCCACAGTAATCTGAGAAGACAAGGCCGCCGACCTTTTCGCAAGTCACTCACAAAAGCAACAGATACAACGTCGCCAACACAGAGCCGCGACCAGAGTCCTACTACGAGGATTACACACAAGTTAACAACGTGTCCTACTACGCAAAGGACGGCAGGATCTTCCCGACCAGGAACACGACGCAGGCAGAAAAGGACCTGCAGTACAGGAACCTCGCTTCGGGCGCCGAGTCCGGCTGGGACTTCAGCGCGCGGTTCATGAGGGACCCGACTATCGCAGCCAACGACACCTATTTCCCGCTAGCGTCGTACAACATCATCAACATCGTTCCCGTGGAACTAAACGCCATTCTGTACTGGAACGAAGTCACCATCTCCTCGTTCCTGCGCCAGCAGCAGAACCATGCGCCGAACGCCACTGGCGACGCCGACGCCGAAGCGTGGGACGCCCGCGCCGCAGCCCGCAGCGAGGCCATGCACTCGGTCATGTGGAACGAGACGCTAGGTGGCTACTTCGACTTCAACATAACCTCGGGCGCGCAGGACGTCCTCTGGGCGCGGGACGCCGACTCCCTGCCCACCGAGCAGAGCGCCGGGGCCGGGGACTCGGGCCAGCAGGTCGTCTTCAACGTCGGGCAGCTGTCGCCGTTCTGGACGGGGGCGGCGCCGCGGGCCCTGGCGGGCGACCCAGCCGCCGTGGGGAGGGCGTTTGCCCGCGTGGGTGAGTACCTGGACTCGAGGAGGGGCGGGATCGCGCCGACGAATTTCGTGTCGGGGCAGCAGTGGGATCAGCCCAGTGTGTGGCCGCCGCACATGCATATCCTCATGGAGGCGCTGTTGAAGACGGTGGAGAACGCGGGCGAGGGTGAGAGTGAGGAGTGGGCGTGGGCGGAGGACCTGGCGCTGAGGTTGGGGCAGAGGTATTTCGATTCGGCATATTGCACATGGTGAGTTGGATCCCCAACGCATATCCTGACAAGGTCTCTCGCTCTGAACAGAGCGAGAGAAGAGATAAATATGAATACTGACATGTCTGAACCCACCACGAAGGCGCGCGACAGGCGGCGGGACACCAAGCTCGCCCCCTCTACCCAACCCGCCGCAGGACCTCGGCGGGCAAATGTTCGAGAAGTACTCGGACCAGTCGCTCAACGAGGCCGGCAGCGGGGGCGAGTACGAGGTGGTCGTGGGCTTCGGCTGGTCCAACGGGGTGCTGATATGGGTGGCCGACACTTTCCGGGACATGCTGCAAACACCCACGTGCGAGGACCTCAATATGGGTGTCGAGATGAGGAGGACGAAGCAGAGGGAGCGTGTTGGACACGACGATGGACCGCATGCCGTGGAGCTTGATCATTTCGATGCGGCTTGGACAAGTGAGCATGTTGGAGGCCTTCATGGTGCGAAGTAGCGTCTGCGTGTGGTTATCGATGATTTCACGGGACTTTGTTGTAGTGGACTTATTATTCTCGAGGTAATCTCTGGTGTAGATGATAATGTCAAAGCCAACGGGCAGATATATATACTTTTCATTAAGATTATGGTGACGGGTTGCTAGTCCTTTCGCCGTTCCGTTCTCCGACTTGCTTCTTGATCGTAGCTTTGTTCCATCCCTGACCGCGACTTGTCTCCAGGACAAGTCTGGTGCTGTGTCGTCCTCACGGCCGCTCGGCGGGACCGTCTGTTAATGGTATCAACCTGAGGCTTGCTGTTGCGAGGTTCTGTGTACCGCTCTGTGTAGTCGTCTCAGGTGCGCCCATGTCATGGGCGACTGAATAAGCCAGGTGGAGCAGCGCGTACTCGCTTCATATGACACCTTCCAACCCAGGACACTCGTCCCTCAGGATGCCGTAATTCCTCATACCCAACGACTCCCCATCCTTCCAGATAGCCTTCCTCCTGACGCCCTCAAACTGGAATCCAGCCTTCCTCAGCACGGCCTCGCTCGCCGAGTTGCCCTCATAGACGCCGGCCTCGACTCTTAGGAGGTCGGGGAATGTGGAGAACGCCCAGGCAGTGAAGGCGGCGATGGCCTCGCCGGCGTAGCCCCGGCCCCAGTGCTCGCGGCCGAGCCAGTAGCCGATCTCCACGGTGCGGGCCTCGACGTCCGAAAAGGGCTTGAGGCCGATGCCGCCGATGAAGGCACCGTCGGAGGAGCGGCAGATGGCATAGTTGAGAAGGATACCCTCGGGCTTCAGGGGGCTGGCGGACTTGTTCGTGAGGGCGATGTTGTTGATGAAGAACTCGGCGTGCTGCACCTCGTAAGGACTGGGGAAAGTGTTGCGCATCCACCTGGAGATGCCCTGGTCATTGGCCTGCTTCGAGCTGGCTGCGGCGTCGGTTGGGTGATACGGCCGGACGAGGGTCTTGGCGAGTGTGAGTATGGGGGTTGTGGGGAGTGATGGTATGGAGGGTGCATGAGCCGTGGATGAGGCCATCGTGAGTGTGGTCCTAGGGGGTGTCTCAGGGGTAGAATACTGTGCTCGGGAGAATTCCGTCTCCGACCGGCTACGACGGCTAGTTTGGACACACTCGGGTCTTGGAACGTGGGTTGACAGAAGACAGGATTCGCTGGAGGTGTCCTCGATGGCATTATATGCAGGCGGGAACTTGATGAGCTAGTGAGTCACGTCGGAATGGTTTCTTGATCAGACATGATACCGCTGATGGGCTGTCTCACCGAGAGCCTGTTGCGAAGTAGTCGCACCCACACAATCCACATATGCGCAACTATTTACCGGCAGACCTTTCCTCTTGTGGGCGGCCAGGGTGATCCTCCCGCAGCACTGCGCCGCAACCCGCCGTCGGAATGCCGCATGGCTTGGACGGCAGAAAGATGGGATGCTCGCTGGTTGCGCGTTGTGACTGCTCACATCGACCATAGAGCTGGGAAGAGGGAAGAGCAAATGCCTGTCTAGTGTCGACGGCTGCGGTGCGCACATGTACCACCGATCCTCCAGTGTCATTCAATCCATGCCACTGGCGTCAGGCCATGACGGCATTGCTCTGGCCGGAGGGGAGGAGAGAGGAAGAAAGATACTAGCAAAGTAGAAGGAAGGGGGTGAGATAATGGTAAGCCAGGCGGGCATCAAGTCGGTCCTATCAAGACTTACATACACGTATTTACTATGTTGTACGTAGTCGTCCGAGATACTGTGCCCCTGCTAGACCCGACACTGGAGAAATGGCCCCAGCCAGAAGGGGAGGGGCCCATCGGGATGTTCCACGCCAGGCCCGCGGTGCTGGCTGCAGGGGACCTGGTGGGGGCTGCAGGCCAAATGCAAAGGCCCTGATTGGGACACCCCAGTGCTAAGGCCGGGGAAGCTTGTGCTCTGCCTAGGTGCAGCCACGACTACACGTGCTTGGGACCCGCGAACCGCGCAACCGCATTTTAAAATGTTAGGTGGCCTTTCGGGGCCGCACCAGACAGACAGCAACTGCAGGCCAGAGCTCATCATCAGCCTCGCCGTCGACACCACAGTCACTGCCACCACCTTCTCGCCCTTCCTTCGCTCTCTTCACCTGACTGGCTGGCTGGCCCTACTTACTATCTGCTCCATGGTCAATTTCAATTGACTTTTTTCCTTCTCCTGTTCATGACATCTGTCTGAGCTCCTCCGCCGCTCTTTAATTCGTGCATCGGTCCCGTCGCCCTGCCTCCCGTGCCGTACCCCCCTCTGCTCTGCGCCGGGGTCTCCTGAGGGACTTTACAGCTGCTGGGCTCCTCCAATCTGCGTCGCAAAATACTACCAAGATGTCTGCCAAATCCCGTTTCACGAGGCTCGACGCCTTTACAAAGACCGTTGAAGATGCGCGCATCCGAACAACCTCGGGTGGCATCGTCACCATCGTCTCCCTGCTCGTGGTCCTGTACCTGGCGTTGGGCGAATGGGCAGACTACAGGCGCACAGTCATACACCCAGAGCTCATTGTAGACAAAGGACGGAGTATGTCATTGCTACATCCACCCACCCTCCCCCTCCCTCCCCGTCCATGACCACAGACCGGGCGGACTGACCGATGGCGATCCTCAATTAGGCGAGCGGATGGAGATCCACCTAAACATCACCTTCCCGCGGATCCCATGTGAGCTCCTCACCCTGGACGTGATGGACGTCTCGGGCGAGCAGCAGCACGGCGTGCAGCACGGTGTCAGTAAGGTGCGCCTCCGCCCCGAGTCCGACGGGGGCGGCGTCATCGACACCAAGGCCCTGGCCCTCCACGACGACGACGAGACCGCCAAGCACCTCGACCCCGACTACTGCGGCGGCTGCTACGGTGCTGCCGCCCCGGCCAACGGCATGAAGGCCGGGTGCTGTCAGACCTGTGACGAGGTGCGCGAGGCTTACGCCCAGGCGTCCTGGGCCTTTGGCCGCGGCGAGAACGTCGAGCAGTGCATGCGGGAGCACTACGCCGAGCGGCTGGACGAGCAGCGTCACGAGGGATGCCGCATCGAGGGTAGCTTGCGGGTCAACAAGGTTGTCGGAAACTTCCACATCGCCCCCGGCCGCAGCTTCAGCAATGGTAACATGCACGTCCACGACCTCAAGAACTACTGGGACACCCCCGTCGCCGGCGGCCACCGCTTCTCGCACACCATCCACCAGCTGCGATTCGGACCCCAGCTGCCCGAGGAGATCACAAAGAAGCTGGGCACCAAGTCCCTTACCTGGACCAACCACCACATCAACCCCCTCGACGGCCTCGAGCAGTCCACCGACGACCCCAACTTCAACTACATGTACTTCGTCAAGATCGTGCCCACCTCTTACCTGCCCCTCAGCTGGAGCAAGAAATATCGTGACTTGATGACCGATGCGAACGCCGCCCTTGGCCAGTTCGGCCAGAACGACGATGGCAGCATTGAGACTCATCAGTACTCGGTCACGAGCCACAAACGCAGCCTTTCCGGTGGCGACGACTCCGCCGAGGGCCACGCCGAGCGTCTGCATTCCAAGGGCGGCATTCCGGGCGTGTTCTTCTCTTACGTAAGTTATGTTATGCCCTCCTTCCATTCAGTCAGGTCGAGACGATTGAATTAGACGGTGCCTCAAACTGACACAGCGACTACTAGGACATCTCGCCCATGAAGGTTATCAACCGCGAGGAGCCAGCCAAGTCGTTCGCTGGATTCCTCACTGGGCTGTGCGCCGTCCTCGGCGGCACACTGACGGTCGCGGCCGCCGTGGACAGATTTGTGTTTGAGGGCGCGACGAGGCTGAGGAAGCTGAGGGCCAAGGATCTCTAGGTACCTGGGACCTAGCATGGGCCAGAACGATGGGGGCTGGGGTGGGTCGAGCCATATAGCTGACCTCCACAGCCACCAAGGCGCATTGGCCTCTTTGTTTTGCTTTTGCATCGGCTATGGCGTTTGGGTTAGGTAGTCGGGAAAATATCAGGCTTATATTTTGTTCCTTTCAACTCCATCTTGCACGCGTACTCAGGGAACGCTGTGGATTCATGACCAATGGCTCCCTAGATACCTGCGCATTCATCCTGTGGGGTGCAATCATTAGCCAGCTCTCCATTGGTCATCTCGTTGCCAGGTGTCAACATGCCAGCTATAATGTTGCTTAACGTTGCTTAACGTTACTTTCATAGCTACTGCCTCGGTTGTCACCTTGTTGAACGGATTCTGCCCTCTTCAGCTGAGTCCACACAAGTTCTCGTAGACGGAAGGCTCATGACCACACTCTGTAATTATTTGGGAGAGGAAATGGTCCCTTGTCAGTATGCCAGTGCCTCCTAATGCTACGGAGAAACAGAGGGTAAGAGGACTTGGACCATGTTCGAACCGAGCATGGAAATGTGGTGCTGCTGCTGTGAGATAGGGTGATATAGGAGTGAGTGATGTAGAAGTAAGTGATATAGAAATGAATTATGTAGGAGTGAATGTTGGGGAACTAGTTTTGGAAGCGATCCAGCATGGAGTTCAATGAGATTTCTCTGTCCAAACTAACTACTCCAGCTGTGCCCTTCAAATGATAATTACCTAAGTAACTTACAAGGGATTTTGAAACCTGAATAGCTGATTTACTGATATACATACAGGACCAACTGAAGGGTGGACAGGGCCTCTTCCCTTGCAACCTAACTTTGAATAATGCAACTTTAAATAGATTCTTCGCTTTACATTTTGTATTACCATTTATTTTAGCAGCTTACGAAGGACTGACTTCGAAGAAGTCAGTACGGCCGACTACGGCTGGATGAGATTAGGCAAAACCTCTATCAAGCCTTGACTTCCCATTCATACAAAACCACATCACCAATCACCCTGTACAAATTCTCCTGCAATCTCAAGTCACATCTTTCATATGGCTACCAGAAGCCTTCCTACCTTGCAGACCCAAACAAATTGAGATTGCTGGATGTTCCTCCATGTCATTCCTGCCTTGCTTCTCCATCTATTACATTGTTTCCTAATGCTGGACCGCCCTCAGTAAACCTGCACCTTCCTTGGAAATGCTACGAAGGTGCCACAATTATTGCACAGCTACATCTGCTTGGGAAAGAGCAGCAGATGCGAGGCCTGAGAAGATTAGACTGTTGTCTAAGATAGAACCGTGCCGCAGGTTCTGTAACAAGCTGGAACCCGCAACCTTCTGGCCGCAACACAATCTCATCATTCGTTTCCATTGTCAACTCTCATTGTCGGCCACCAACATCGATATACGCACATCGTCAACCCAATCGTGCCCTCATCTTGTCCCACGTCTCACATTCTCCCCAAGCACTTACAAGTCAACATTTACGAGCCTCAGATCGAAATGCACCGTCGCTCTGAACGTGAGGTCCAAATGGGCCATCGAAAGATGTTTTCGGAAGGAAAGACTACGCGAAGAATAAAGCGCGCCCGCAACATCTATCGCCAAGAGATCGAGGCCGAGAAACACGCCGAAATAACAGGTGGAATCGACATGGAAGATAGAAAGATGCTCTCGAAGAGAAAGGCTCAGCGAGAAAAATGTGCCCGCAGCATCGATCGCCGAAAGATCTGGATCGAGAAACACGTCGAAACTGTCAAGCGCCATGCCAAAGAGGCGACACTCCTACGCCTTATCAAGATCAACCCCGAACCACAGTTCTACGGAAGAGACATAATTGAGGCTACGCGGGCGAGCATCCTCTCAGCTATCATCGCTTCCAGATACGAGTTTGACCCTAGCGACCGGATCTTCTTTGCGAGATGCGCCAGCACCGGACAGACAGACAAGCGAGACGGGGACTATAGGCAGGGGGATACCACGGTGTTGGACCGTCCTGGAATCGCGTACAGGCAGCCCCCGGCCGCCGCCAAAGGAGCCGACGAGGGCGCGGACGAAGAGGAACCCAGCCCCTGGAAGTCCGAGATCGTTCCTTTTTGTGCCTCCGCAAAGAGTAGAGTCGCTACGGCCAGTATCTCCGCCATCGCGGCGTGCCTCGCCGCTGCGGCTACGGAGATGGACGAGGGGAAGAAGGAGCGACGGAGGGTGACAGTGTTCGCGGACTGCCCGCGTGAGTTGCTCGAGCTCGAACTTGAGGGGCTCTCCCGCGCCGAGCCCGTAGTCGAGCACTGGACTCTGGGTACTTGCCTGAAGAAGCTCTTGGCGGCATCGCAAATTCTTTTTAAGCACCTTAACGTCGAGGTCGAGCTGCGATGGGTCCCAGCAGACTCCGGTATCGAGGGCATCAAACATGCCGCAGATGCTGCTGGGGAGATGGAGATGGAGATGATTACTTGATCATGCATTCATCCGGGGCGAGTTTAATACAGGCAAGATGCGCAGTCGGGCTCTATCCTCTTGAGGTGGGTTGTCTTTCTCTGAAGCGGGTGTAAAGGAAACGGTACGTGTTATAGAAAACACGCAAAGCGATAGAATATTTAATCAGTTGACATCATTCCGAATGAATCAAACTGAGTGATTATTTTTCGGAGAGAACTGAAACTTTTGCAGAGTTTCGATTCGAATGAATTGAAGCAGGAACGTGACAACTCTTCAGATATTTGCCCTTCCTTGTATTACCTAGCACTTTTTTGGAATACGGCTCCCTGGCCTATTCTTTTGTCCTGAAAGCAGATGCTGTCGACTGAACCCTGATTTCATACACATGTATGCGCGACAAGGTGTTGACACGCCTCCTTCAATTAAGAAGCCGCTGCATTGGGCGGCGATGCCCCTTTTCCGTAGGAGTCCGATACTCGCAGGCCACAGAAATGGAAGACGCACCAGCGGGGACCCAAATAGAAACCAAGCAACCATCGTTGGGTACCGAACTGGCGTGGCTGTGCGCATTGGTCCTGGGATTTTGGGCCTGAGCGATGCTCTCTAGTTGGCTAGAGCTACAGTCTGTGATATTGTCCACCTACATTTTGGTGGTGCAATGTCTGGGTTTCTATCGAAAAGATCTTCCTTGCACACTGCTTTGTTGCTGGAAATCAAATGACCTGGTCATCAAATGGCCGCTTTGGCAAAGTGGAATATCGGATCACGTTCCCAGGTTGGCCTTGGAGGAAGTGCCGGCAAGGTAGTGGAAGTAACGTAGTCGAAGACCATAGGCAAATAGGTATCTTACATCGGAAGTAATTATAGTCATCATTTGTTCCAAATTCTCACGCGCATAAGCGAGGTATCGCAGCAAGGAAACTGGCTGAGAAGACAGCATATACTACTGTCTTGAGTCAACAAACACTACAACATATCCGCAGCCCTCAGACAACAGAGAAATGCAAAACAAAATACATATAGGGCGAGTTGACAGTGCCACGGATAGTTGCTGAATACATGCCGGCTGTCATCCGTAGGTCGTTGAAGTGTTACCGCAATTTCAGTATCGTAAGCATATGCTTGTGATGAAGGCAGACAGGGGCCGCTCTCTGTGCAGCAATTTGTGTCGCCTCGCAAACCCGCGGGCACAGTCCCCTGAATACCATGCACTAGCCGCCGGCGTCACACGAGAAATAGATGAACGCCGAATCATGAAAAAAGCAATAAAGTCGGCGTTGGTATAGGAAATGCTCTAGTCGCGAAGCTTATGATGTTGTGTCTGACCCAGCACCTGTCGTAGCTTGCCCCGCAATGCTGTTGATTGTGCAGACCCAGGCTGCCAGCGATGCACCGTCAATTAAATAGACATTATGCGGCGTGGCCAATATCGAGATATAGGTTCATGGCGTCTTCCCTGATTCAGGCGCGTGGTATCGGCTGCTTGCATCTCGCCCAGTCGGTTCGCTGCCGGCCCCAAGTTGTGCGTTTTGTTACCTCGGCAATACGGTAGCAATATCAAACATATGGAAATCAAAATACAGTCAGTTAATTAGACTTGCTCCCCCGGTGCCATAGTCCTTCTGTTTCTGTTCCGAAATGCATACCGCGTCGCGAAGCAGGCAAGATGAGCGAGCTGAGCTCGATCCGGATAATTAATACATGGGGTGTACTACCTGAACCGGGGTCCGCCCCGGAAGGCGAGCCAGGCAAGACACGAAAAGGACGCGTCCTAGTCCGGGAGTGGTAGGCGAGCCCGTAATTATACACGTGCATAGCAGGCATGCCAAGCAGGGGAGGGAAGGAGAGAGAGTGATTGAGGAGGAGGGGGGATTGAGGCGGCTCTGCTCGCGCTCTCACGTGGCCGGGCCCAAGCGCGGTGGAGAAAAGGCAGTCCCGACATTTCTCCCAGACATCATAGGGAGAGCAAGGTACGTCGTGCCCCGTGCTTCAGAGTGCGTCTGTGTGTGTGTGTGTGTGTGTGACAGAGAGCGCGTGCACACTGGACGCGCGAGATGAGCCGAGGCGGGTTGAACGGTCAAGGCTGGCCAAGATTGCGCCCTTCAATCACCGAGACATGGGCGAGATGGGGACACCCGGGCCGTTGCAGGGCGGTACCCACCGGTTGCCAGCAGCAGCAGCAGAAGAAGAAGAAGAAGAAGAAGCAGCACATGGGCAAGGCTGCGAGGAGGGCGGGAGAGGGACGGACGGGGCGGAGGTGGGATGGAGGGAGGGAGGGAGATGAAAGCGGTTGACTGATGCCCGGACAAAACCCCAACGGCCGGTTCTGTGTATGTGTCATGGAGAAGTAAAACTTCATCTCGAGGCTGCGACGGTGCAATTTCAGGGACTTATTTTTTCGTCACAAGAAATTCAAGTGCAGCCGGCGCAGCCCACCTTAGCAGCACCAGCACCCGAATGCACAAAAAGATGATGCTCGCAGGGCTCGACTGTGAGCGTGGAGTCCCGCGGCCGGGGCCAGACGGTGGCTTGCGCCCGCACCCGTTTTTTCCTTCTTTTCCCTCTGTTCTTTCCCGTCTTAGTGGCTTCTTAGTGGCATGTCCCGTGCATTTTTTACGTGATGGGGCAGGCTGAAATGGCGTTGATGGCTGGCTGGCTGACTGGCTGGCTGTCCGGTACCTGGCTGAGGTTTGCTTGTGATGGGGAGGGCCTCATTTCGAGCCTAATTTCCGCGGGGAATGTCGGCCGAGGTGGGTACTACCCAGGGCTAAACAACCCCTTCTCCACAAGGGGTGGCCTGCCCGCGGGCCCCTTCTTGCTCGTCTCGCTGCGTGCGAGACGAAGGAACTCGGGGGGATCGTTTTAGGGCGGACGCGTCCAGGGCGTCAGGGCGTCTTGGAATCGGCGGGATCGGCGAGCTAATGTCGGTCATCTCAGTTAGAGGGGGATGGAAGCTTCATTAGTCTCGGGGGTGGGCTCGCCCACGGGCTGCTGACGATGGTGGCATTTGTGAGATTTGTGATAACCAAGGTGGCATTGGAGGCTTGCCTGTCGCCCGGTAGGAACAGGACTCGAGGCGCCAGGTGACTTGATGGTTTCTGATAGTGCATGTAGTCTGGAGGGCCGGGGCGGGCTCAATCAAAGTGATGGGACTGATGGGACCAATGCAGACATGACAGCCGTTGTGAAGACCTGGAGGAGCGGGGGATTTGGGCTGGATGCAACTCTGAAATCTTGCCCGATCCAGGTTCAAGCCTGGAATGCTGAGGCATGGGTGTGGGCGGATGGTATGGTTGACGATGGAGCCGCGAGGGCGGGCGGACGGGCAGGCAAAACAGGGAGGCAGGGAAGCAGGGAGGTAGGCATAGAGGCAGGCAGGCAGTGCTTGTTGCTGTTGGTCTCGTGATGATGTGAGCGCATGTTGGCATGTTGGGTCCGATGAGATAGAGACGCCTCTGCTTCCCCAGGTTCGTGATACCCGGGTCGGGCCTGTACGTGCGTATGCAGTCATGTACGTGTCTACGTAGATACGTATCTACTATGGCACTTGAATAGGCAGCCCTGACGGCCTCGTATCGGACCTACACCATCTGCAGCAGACCACAATGCTGTGGACCTGGACCTGCGTAGTTGTTGCTCGCATGCTTGCAGACCGCTGGGCAGGCTGGACACTTGAGGCCCAGTACGACGACAGACCCGAAGAGCCGGGCGAGAGCGGTCCACGGTCTTGCTCAGGTTAGTGTGGTGGTGTAGAGGCAGCATCCATGGCCCATGTGTTCTGGTTCTGGAACCCAGGCTGGCTGCGTCTGCCATCACCTGTGGTACGCTGCACACTATACCACTCCGGTCAGAGATCTCCGTTCTCATCGCCCTCGATTAGCAGTTGATCGATCCCGCCGTGGATCGCCCTGGGGCAGAGCAGGAACAAGCCCGACGGTCCTGACAGGCGGGTGAGCAGACAATCTCGTATTACGTTGTCCAAGACGACTGAGCCTCACCGGCACAGCAGGTCTAGAGTCGCCTGTGGGAATCTTGTTCTTCTCTTGTCCGCCCCCAAGCCCCCTCCCACCTCTTCGCCTGTCTTGCTGCGCCCGATGTCCGATATTCCTCGCCATGGCCATCCATCAATCCATCCATCTGCAAGATGAGATAATCCGAGGCGACAAATAGACACTGCAGATGCTGGTAAGCAGGCACCATGGAGGGGCCCGTCGCCGAATGCATCGTGATTTGTCCATCTGCATAGCATCTACCGGATGTCATAGGCCTCCTACACCCTCAACCTGGCCTTTGCGACAAAAGCTGAGCCGGGACCAGTATACATGTTGCCACAATTGCTCGAGATCTGGCCGGACTGGCAGGCGGATGGACGGACGGATGGATGGATGGATGGATGGCTGAATGCCTGGATGGGGTGTCGGCCAGGGAAATGCAACCTTGGAAGGCTGCGAGAAAGGGGGGCGTTCGAGAGCTCCAGGCACGCCAGGGTTCGTCCCTCTTTTCCCAACCACGACCGCTGTGATCCTTGAGCCAGGCCTAGCGAGGTGGGCTACAAGTGGGCTGTTCCAATTAAAGCCTGCCACCCCTGCATCGACGGCCTTAGCGGTGCCACCCTTGCAACCCTTTCACGCTAGGAAGTGTGGTGTACGTACCGAAGTACCCACGTACCCACGCACCCACGCATCCACGTACCTAGGCACGACCTTGGCTGTTTTTGTCTGGCTGGAGGCTCGCTCTCATGCCAATTCTCTGGTCCAAGACCAAGCAGCGATGGGTACCAATTCAATTGACCTTGGTGTGCCTGTCTCCTGAAGTTCCCATGCTTCCTCCTTCTCGATGCCTTTTCACCACGACAACCACCACCACTCCGTTCCTTTTCTGTTGGTGTGCTCCCTGGTAGGCGTCGACCCTTCGTCTCTCCAGCGTCGTCGGGACAAGTCCACCAGTCCACCAGTCCAGCAGCGCAGTCACAAAGTCATCCGGAAGGAGACAATCGACGATCGCATTGACTGGGCTTGACTTTCTGCTCCGGTGGTGTCCACGGGTCACCTCATCGCCAAGCACACTCCTCCGGCCTGCCTGCTTGTTCGCGTCTCCTCCAGAGGCCCCGAGGTTCCAGACATACGGACAGACAGACAGAAAAGAAAACAAGACACTCGTTCCCTCCCCCAGCCTCACGCTCGCTCCTCTGCCTCTTGCCCTTGCGTTCGTTGTTTGAAGGGTTTCCAATTGTTTCGGTCTTGTGGACCAACGGGTTTCCACGGCCTTTCCAACCTCATTGAGTGAACGGGTGCAAGCAGCAGACCGGCTCTGGGGAACTTCCCGACCAGGCCAGCCCAACAGGAGTCCTTCGCTTGCTGTTGCCCAGGGTCCAAGCAGTAAACCATCAAAAGGGGTCCAACGCCAACACGACATCAGCCCTCCAACTGGGTTCACCACTTCACGATCTTTCTACGCGTCTCCCGATCGCTGGCAGCTTTTTCAGTTCTTTTTGGCCTGCAGTTTCGAAAGATTCGGCCCCAGCGACGGATTCGCTTCTCGTTCCTGACAGCAGAGCATCGTTTCCCAACCTTCATACCCCCGCGTCTGTACCGCTTTCAGGGGTCGTGGACGTTGTTCGTGCGCCGCCGCTCACACATTCGAGCTTGACAGCCCAGGGCCAATTGCACAGCCCGTCCACGTCCGCCAGGTGATACACCATCGCCTCTGATTGACGTAGGCCGTACAGTCATCGCGCACCACCCGGCTTTTATTTTCCCCTTTCATTAAAGGGCAACTCCTTCGAACCCTCGATCCTTTGCCATATTTGGAGTCTGACGCCACAGCCGACGGAGTGCCCCCTGCGCGCATTCCTCGACAGGAGAGCATCGTTCCCCCGACGTCATACCTCATCGCGCACCGCTCCCGAACCGAACGCGACCCTTCTCAGACCCTTCTTCGGCACCCAGCTGCACCAGGTTCAATGACTTGAGCATTTCAACATGTCTACTCCAACAAGACCTAATTTCATCGACATTCGGTCCGAGTCGTCGGCTTCTTCCATCCCGCGCCCGCTAAGGTCCCCTCGCCTGCATGTCGCCGGGGAGCATCCTCCGGAGCTCTCGCCTCTCGATGCGTTCGCTCTTCAGAGCCGGCTGCTGGCCAAGCAGCTGGAGGAGAGCGCCAAAGCCGGCAGGAGAATGAGCCGCCTGCCGCCATTGACGACAGAAAGCCCTCTCATCGTACAGGGGAGATCCGAGTATTTCCGATCAATGTCGGCCGAGTCTGGTTCCGACGCCGGCGGCGATGGGCCTCAGGCACACTCTGCTGGTGCAGCCATGAAGGCAGAGTTGGCAGAGTCGCCCAACCGACCACAGTCCATGCACCCACGGATGAGCCAAATCCCACCGACTCCGGACACCTCGATCCCCATACCGACACCCAACTCCTTCGAGCAGCTGCGAGGACGGCCACTGGGTTGCCATGACGACAAGACCAGCTACTTTGGAGCCAGGAGGGAACACTCGCCCTCGTCGTTCGACAGTGCGAGCATTGATGCACGGGCAGCAGGCGACGCGGATTCCATACACCCGGAGCTACTGGGCGAGCCATCAGCGACCCCGAATCAGGCCTTGTCATCGCCTGGCCAATTGGGACACAAGGCTTCTCACGAGTCTCTCGCTCCTCCGAGGGCTACATTCCCAGCCAGGACTTCCAGCATCAAGTCACACACGACGGAAGAAGGTGTCGATGACGACGTCCTGGGCTCCTCTTTCCATTCTAACCGTTCACGTAAGCTGTCTTCGAGCAGCGGCGGCGTGTTTTCGCCCCATCACCAACAGCGATCTCCATCTATAAGCTCCAATATTTCTGAACTGCCACGGCCGGCTTTCAACTTCTCAAGGCCCATGAGCCGGGCAGGAACACCTGGGTTGGAGACACCATCACGTTCAGAACAGCCCGTGCGGCAGCCATCCTCCGACAGTCATTCGTCTTTATTCTTGGCAGACGACGCGAGCAACACTCCTGTCAGCATGAATAGTGAGGGGTTCCCAGATATTGCCGAGGATGGTAAACCAGGGTCGAGCACTTACATTTACTCAAAGTTCAACCTTCCTCGAGGAAAGATGATGCAACGGTCGAATTCCAAGGAAAGATTACCAGCCTCAGGCACGTTCCATTGGCAACAACCCACTGGAGCTCCTAATGATGAGCAAATGGGCCCCTCGGCTGGTCAGGCGCCTCCATCCCCGCCCACCCGGCCGTCCAGCTCTGCAAGCCGGGAGTTGAGGAGACCCTCAGGTGAAACGAGCTTGGACGTACCACGTCCTACAACGCAACCGTCACCGAGTGAAAGTAGACCATTCACCAGCGGTGGGCGTGCCTCCGAAGACGCACAACGGGGCCGCAGCGAACAGCGACTTGGGACCGCGACTACCAGTGATGCAAGCACCATCAAGGCCCGTTCCCAGCACTCGATCGCGACCACGATGGCCGATACCCCAGCGGAGGAACATGTCAGCAAGGCCATCGCCTTGCACGAAGAAGGTAAGGTGAATGAATCAACCTACCACCTTCGCTACGCTGCGAAACAAGGTGACCCGGTGGGAATGCTGCTATTTGCACTGGCATGCCGGCACGGCTGGGGAATGCGACCCAACCAGGCAGAAGCTGTAATGTGGCTCCGCAAGGCTGCCGAGTGCGCGGGTGTGGAAATTGCAGAGGACGAGAACAACGTAAAGGAGGGCCAGCATGTAGATGTAACAGGGCGCAAGACGCGTAAAGCGCAGTTGGCCCTGAGCATCTACGAGCTTGGAGTGAGCCACATGAACGGGTGGGGCATTGAGCAGGATAAAGCTCTTGCTCTGCGCTGCTTCGAAATTGCCGGAAGTGAGTATTTCGCCCTTGAATTCCCTTCTAGGAACGCCGCTGACTTGAACCTCGAACAGGCTGGGGCGACGTTGATGCTCTTGCTGAGGCAGGTTTCTGCTATGCCAAAGGTGTTGGCTGCAAGAAGAACCTCAAGAAGGCGGCCAAATTCTACCGCGCGGCCGAGGCCAAGGGTATGAACATGGTTGGCAACAGCTGGTGAGTTTGCGCCCCTGGCGACTTTTGTTCAATTCAGAGTCAAGGTTGACGAGGTGCGATTTTAGGATCCACAAGCCCAAATATAACGAGGACGAGGATGATGAGAACGACGATGCGAGGAGCACCAAGTCTCGATCCAAGTCCAAGTCTCGGTTCTTTGGCAAAGTGCGGTCCCACACCACCACTGGCGCCCCATAAACCCTTGGCTGCTCCGGACGTGCGAGAACAGCCGAATTTCTTTGTTTTCATGATGATGACCATATTTCCTTTCTACCTCTCATATAGGAGTTGTTCTTGTGGGGGAGGGGCATTGGCAGATTTGCTCACGAGCATTAACGAATTCCTTGCTCTTCCTGGCATTTTGCGTTCGACGGGATTACCTGGTGGCACAACAAACCCAATTTAAGATACCGCAAGGGCATAGCGGGGCCTGCCTTTTTTTCTTCTTCCATTCGATTTGTTTTGTTCTTGTTATCTTCTGTTGCTGCTTTTCTGGTATTCCCCGTTCCTGGAAGGAGAGGAATAGGCTAAAAGACGTTGCTTTTTTTCGATTTCATTTTTGGGCCAATGTCCAGAGAGGCATGAGATCCGTGGCATATTGCACAAAGATGTCGAGGGTGTTGGAGACGCCGAGAAAGAGCAGAGAGGAGAAGATTGACCACGGGGTGTTTACTGCTGTACATATACCTAACCTTTCGACATATTGCCCATCGACGGTGGTCGAAGATGGTTGGCACTGGAGACAGGGCTTTCTCAAGCTTTGAAAGCGATTTAATTTTGGTCTGCGACTGAGCTGGTCCAACCCACCACACAAGCTTTTCTCCCTCATCTCCCTCGTACTTCCCTACTGGCCAGCAGGTGTGCTCCTGATAAGAATAGTCTGTAGGTTGTGTGGTCTGAGCAGTGGGGCATGTTGGCATTGGAAGCCTCGTTGAGGTGGACAGAGAGCAGCTCGGCTCGGCATCGACGGCTCTTGCCTGCAGCAGCTCTGGTGCAGGGGTGGGCGCTGGACTTGGTGAGCGCGTCTCACCACAGCATGTGAAAGTGGATCCAACAGAAAGTGCAGCCCATTAGCTCTACCTGGCTCTACTCCCGTTTTGGCGGCAGCTTCTCACACAAAACACGTCATTGGAGAGTGACCAGCTGGAGGCACACAAGCATAGCAGGCGCCCCGTCGCCCCTTGCTGTCGGGCCTTTCCACAGCCCGGAATCTTCTGACGATCGCAACTGGCCACTCATTCCCACATCATTCTCGCTCTCGTTCTCGTTCTCATTCTCATTCTCATTCTCGTCCTTATTTCCCCTCCTCCCTCAATCCCTATCACCTACTGCACAATGTGCAAAGCTGCATGAGTGCTGCCTTTCGGATCCCACCCAATTGACGCAGCCAAGCAAGAGCTTGTGGCCGACCCTAGCTCCGGAGCTCTCTGCCTAGCTACCATACCACAAACACCATGTACAGAAATCCCAAGAAGCCAGAAATTCAGGAAAGCACCAGAGCAGAGGCAGCCATCATGGCCCCATCCAGCGATACAGGTGAGATCTCAACAACAACACCCATGCCGTCCGCGCCGGCGGACCCGGACCCCGACCCGCCGGCCCTCGAGCCTGAGATGGACGATCACAGGCACAGCAGCGCTAGCAGCAGCCCACCGACGCACCCGGCCTTTTTCATGGCTTCTCCGGTAGCCTCCCACGCAGGAGGAGGAGGAGCCGCCGCCGCCACCCCAGGCAAGGAGAATGTCTGCCCGTCCCCCATGGCAGCCGCATTCTCCCCGCTGGGGTCCCCGCTCGCTATGCATCTCGGCGGGAAGAAGACGCCACAGAGGCCTGCTGCCAACGCCGGGGCTGTGTTGAACAAGTTCATCGATGACTGCACGAGCCGGTCTCCCCGGGGCGGAGCTCAGAGACAAGGACTAGGAGATGTTGACAATAGTGTTGTAGCTGCACAGACGGCAAATGACGTGGCACCGGCCGCTGATTCCAAACCGAGCAAGAAGAGCAAGCGCAAGTCGAAGAAGACCAATGGCGTCAAGGAGAAGAGCACCGCGAACGCGGACGAGCAGCCGGATGCTCAGCCCGCATCGTATGCCAAGGTTGCCAAGGACGACCCAGCCGACGTCGAGCACCGAGAAAATGCAGAGGCCACAGAGAAGAGCAGCGGGAAAAACCAGGGTCCACAAAACAACGCGGACCAGGCCTCAGCAGAGCAGTTCGGCGGCGACGCAAGTGGGCCAGAGGCGCGAGGTACCGATGAACAGAATGGCGATGAGAAGACTGCCCAACCTACAGCAGCCGGCAGCTTGACATTTGCAGAAGCAGTCAAGGAAGGCCCGACCGACGAAACCACGACGAACGGCCAGCCTACGGATCACGCCGATGCCAAGTCCAGGAGTATTGAGCAGGATAACGGGTCTGCTCACTCTAGCCAGGGGTCTACTGCCGTCGACTACCCCGACATCCCTTCGGACGCCGAAGATCGAGGAGAGGAGGCTCAGCGGCGGCGAGACCAACAAAAGGCTCCGGAGGTCGCTGGGCTGCGGTGGGCACCGCTCAGGGTGCCCTTCAAGCGCCGACTACAGACTTTGGCAGTACTGTTCCACTGTCTGTGCATGGGGACGACCTTGTCCATCTTCTTTGGGTTCTGTGCGATACCCCTGTTATGGCCTATACGTAAGTCGTCCATGGGTCACAACGCCCACAGCTGCAACACCCACGCCTAAACCGTTATCCTTGGCGGATCACTTTCTAACCACCACCCTAGTAATAATATATCTCGTATCCATCCTTTTCGCGACCGATGCCGTCGATGGTAAGCTCAGGAGGCGAAAAGAGTGGGTCCGCAGGCTGCCTATCTGGAAGTACTTCGCCGAGTACTACCCCGCCAAGCTTCACAAGACGCACGACCTCCTCCCGACGCGCAAGTACATATTCGGGTACCACCCGCACGGAATTATCTCCCACGGCGCGTGGGCGGCATTCGCGACGGAGGCGCTGGGGTTCTCGGAAAAGTTCCCGGGCATCACCAACAGTCTGCTGACGCTCGACTCCAACTTTCGGCTGCCGCTGTACCGCGAGTACGTCTTCTCGATGGGTGCGTTGTCCGTCAGCAAGGAGTCTATCACCAACATCCTGACACGCGGGGGCCGCAACGGCGAGGGTATGGGGCGTGCCGTGACGATCGTGGTGGGTGGGGCTCGCGAGTCCCTTGAGGCGCAGCCGCGCACGACGCGTCTCATCATCAACGAGCGCAAGGGGTTCGTCAAGCTGGCTATGCGTACGGGGGCGGACCTGGTGCCGGTGATGGCGTTCGGCGAGAACGACCTGTACGACCAGCTGGACCCGCACAAGCACCCGTGGCTGCACGGCCTGCAGCGACACGTGCTAAAGGTGTGGAAGTTCACGGTGCCGCTGCTGCACGGGCGGGGCATCTTCAACTACGACGTCGGCATGATGCCATACCGGAGGCCACTCAACATCGTCGTCGGCCGGCCCATCAAGGTCGTCCAGGCCGAAAACCCGGACAACGCCGAGGTCGACCGCCTGCACGAGCTCTACGTAGAGGAGCTGAGGGCTATCTGGGACCGGTACAAGGACGAGTTCGCCAAGGACCGCATCGGGGAGATGGAATTCCTCAGTTGAGCTCTGATACGTATGGTCCTAGCAAGGGGGTTGAGGAATATTGTTCTTTTGGGTCCCTTCTGTTTTTTTTTGTTTTGGGCGGCGCGAAAAGGCGACTGGGTTTCAGGGCCTGAGGATACAGCTTCTAGAGAGGGAAAATGGAGTCGGGTCCAAAGTACATGGCCGCCACTTGACATGCCGTTCGCGATGAGATCGGTAGGTGCAAAATTTGTTCTTGGAGGGAACTGGTATGTCATACCAGCAACATATCTGGTGGGCTGGTGGTGTGGTGTTTGGTGTTATGCAAGCGTTAGTTGGGTTGTAGCCTTGTCCAATGCCATTCTATACAAAGAAATGGGTATGGTTTCCGTCTATCTTCACTTGAATTTATGGGAAGACTGAGTCTACTTCAGATGGGGCCCGTGATGCCCTGTTCGTTCGCACCGTCACTGGTGCAGTGGCTATGGTCGAGCGGAGCACCAACGAAACCTTTTCAAGTGTTGAGTTCGAACGGTGGGGGTTGGCGCAAAAATGAAACTAGCCATCTGGTGTTGTGGGTGCTGGGCATGAGTTACCGGATTTCCATGGTGTGTTCGCTGTACCGTTTTTGTCGTCGTGCGTTCAAGAATGGCGCAGACCGAATTAGACTTACATGACTTCACCACCTTGTGTGCCTGTCTTGCCCATGGGAGATGCACGGAACATGATAGAGGGGTTATCTGACAAGTTGGTTTCGGACGTGGGTTGCTTGCCTCGGGACCCGGAAGGTGGGCGGGAAGGCCCTCGAAGCAATTATGAATAGACTAGAAAGACATGAGATTCCCACGTCGTGTACATGTGTGTCTTCTGTGTCATCTAGTCTTAGACACCCTCCGAAGTGGGCACCCAACATCTGGCACACTGTCTCAACCTGGTGGGTCCCGCAAGCCACAGATTCCAGTTGCGGAGTGGTGATGCGGGCTTCTGAGGGGATCTCGTTCCCGCATCTGGGTTTCGGCAGGGCGTGGGATCTGCCGCGTTGGGCTTCCTGTGTGTGTGTGTGTGTGTATGTGTGTGTGTCTTGTTATTCGTTCATCTGATGTGAGTGTGGGCTAGGTTGGGTTTTGTGTGTTTTGGGGCTGCTTGAAACGTTCGCTGTATGGCTACGACGGCGGGAGGGGAGGGACATGGACGGACACGGGAGGCACGGATGGCGGGCCAGAAACGTCCCGTTGGACGGGTGGGGCCTGTTCTGCGATGCTGGATAGAGAAATACAATACTTGGGTAAAGGCTATTCCCAATGGTGGGTGCATCTCGGTGTGGCATATGGATCTCATCTAACGGCATTGATAGCCTACACGCTGCGCCGTCTCGCCCAGGCCGGCGGGCTGCTTCGATGCTTGCTTGGGGGCAGCTTGGGGGCAGCTTGGGGGCCGGAATAGTCTGTAGATACATGGGAATGAGGCTTAAAGAACAAGCTAAGCATCTGTGCAGCAATGCCGCGGTGCCGTGATGCCATGCGATTGTCTCAGTCTCAGGGGTAGCTCTTCCCTGGGCCGGCCCTCTCTCCACATGTACTGTTGGCGCTGCTGGAGAAACCACATGCGTATCATGCGCATGACGCAAGAGGCGTCCATGTCGATCTCGTTCCAAGACTGTTATTTGTGCTCCGCCAGTGCTGAACCGCAGAGCCGGGCCCTTCGACATGTCCGGATGCGTGGGTGGGTGTGGGTGTCTACGCGTACTGGGCTGTATCCGTGTCTGAAGTATGTGTCTGTGTGGCCTTCTCTCCTCGACAGCAGCAACAGCACCGGTGACGGGTACACACACTCAACCACCGCAGCGATGGACGGGCAGATGGGGCAGGCTGCAGGAGGCTCGCCGGGGTCCCGCTGCATCGGATGATCGACAGGCAGCGGGCACAAGCCCGCCAAGCTCGCTGTTTCTCTTGCTCTCGGTCTCCTTGTCTTCCCAATCAGCTCCTTTCCTCTGTTCTGCCCCGGCTGCCGGATGGACAAGCCCGTTGGCGCCACCGCCTCTCACTCGTCCCATCTCAAACCTCCCAAAACACTTGCTATCATCTCATACGCTTTTGCTTGGTCCCCTGCGCCCACTCAAGTGTTTGACGATTGGCGATACTACCACGCTCTAGTCGTATAAGTCCTTTTGGCCCTGCTTTTTTATGCCTGTCCTGCTTTTCCCTCCCCATTCCCCCGTAAGACGAAGCCTCCGACCGAAACTACCGACCGACTGACCGACCGAGCCCGGCCCGGATCTGTACCCGCAGGACGATGATATGAGAGCCGATGGGGCTCGTGTGTGAGGAGACCTGCCGCCAGCACCGTCACCTGTCTAGATGACAGCTGCTGTCCCAAAGGTCGCATCCTCTGTGGACTCGGACTCGGACCAAGCTCGCTCGTACCCCGAGTCTTGGCCGCTGCCCGGGCCCGGTCCTCGGGCCGGCAGCATCGACGACGGCGACCATGCCCGCAGCCAGCACGACTCCACCGGGCTGGGAGGGCAGCAGCATGGGCAGCAGCAGCCTAAGCTTCGGCCCGAACAGGGCCAGGGCAAGCGGCCGTGGTGGAGGAGGCGCATCGCCATATGGTCATTCGCCATCGCTGCCGTGCTGGTCGCCTTCGTCGTGTTGCTGGTCCTCGGCCTCCTGGGATACCTCAAGGTAGGCTCCTTTTCTACTCGGAACAAGACCGAACAGGCTTCGTCAGACTCTGAACAACAACACCCGCCAAACCCCCTTTCTACCATTCCTCTTATTTCTGAGCCCACCTTCACTTATGCTGCTCCCGCTCCCCCTCCCGTTACGGTGGCACCGGCTGCTGCAACTCCCATCCCAACCAATCTTGGAACTCTCAACATTGTAAGATATGCAATGACACTGCCGGCGCCCCTTGTGGTCCTTTTCTGGCACCACTGGCTCTTTGTCTCGAGAGCTCTACGTTGTCATGGTTTGAGTTGATTCGACTCACCACCATGTAATGCCGTTGGCGCGCCCGAGTTGATAGCTTTGTGGTCAAACCCCAATGACGGGAATTGTGACCTTGTCTCATGTCTCACTTCTTCTCACTTCAATTTCTACCGAATAGCCCACTATTCAACGTCACGTTCACATTGTGTGCATACGATGATTGCCCTCTTGTCTTTTACCACTTTGTACATTACTAACACACCATTGTTAGCCGGGCCAGGATCCGCAGGTCAACTTGGGCTATGCGACCTATGTCGGCACGACTCTCGACGGAGGCATCAACCGGTTCATCGGGATGCGCTACGCTGCGCCGCCGGTGGGCGATCTGAGGTGGAGGGCCCCCGTAGCCCCTCCAACATCGACCTCGACTCAGTCGGCCAAGCAGTTCGGGCCCATCTGCCTGGGTATCTCGGTCACATATCCCATCAGCTACGAGGATGAGGACTGTCTCTACGCCAATGTCTGGGCCCCGCAGAACGCGAACACCACATCCAATCTGCCTGTCTGGCTGTTCATCCAGGGCGGTGGCTACGTCTCTAACTCGAACGCGAACTGGGACGGCGAGGAGGTTGTGCGCCAGTCTGGCAACAAGATCGTTTTTGTCAACTTCAACTACCGCGTGTCAATGTGGGGTTTCTTGGCCAGCTCCAAGGTTCAAGCCAATGGAAACCTCAACGCCGGCCTGCTCGACCAGCGCTTCGTCATGGAATGGGTCAGGTCAAACATCGCGAGCTTCGGGGGCGACCCGAACAAGGTGGTCATTCACGGAGCCTCGGCCGGGGCAGGGTCTGTTGCCCTGCACCTCATGGCCTTTGGCGGCCGCAACGACAACCTCTTCTCCGCGGGCATCGCAGAGTCCGTCTTCTTCCCCGCCCAGCCCTTTGTGCCCCAGCTCGAGTACCAGTTTGACCGCCTGGTCAACGCCACCAACTGCGCGGCGCAGCCGGACCAGCTTGCGTGCCTCCGGGCCTTGGACACCAAGACCCTTCAGGCCCAGAACGTCCCGTCCATATTCCCGGGGCGCACGGAGCCGCCACTGCCGCTCTTCTACTGGACGCCGTGTGTCGATGGCGACTTCCTCGAGGACTTGCCGTACAACCTCCTCGCGCAGGGCAAGTTTATCGACGTGCCGCTGCTATTCGGCAACGACAACGACGAGGGCAGCTATTTCGCCACCAACGCCGCCACCCCGGCGGAGATGGCCGAGTTTTTCCAGAACAACTACCCGCTGCTCACCGCCGACGACACCGCCGCCATTGAGCGCCTTTACCCGCTCATGCCAGCTCTGCCCCAGCACAACGCCTGGTTCCCCAGCAACAGCATGGCTTACGGCGAGGCCACCTTCATCTGCCCGGCCATCAATCTCTTCTCCGCCTACACCCAGGCCTCGCCCGGCGGCACCGCCGCGTCGTCGATGTGGCTCTACCGATACAACGTCATCGACAACGACAACGCCGCGGCGGGCGTCGGCGTCCCGCACCTGTGGGAGTCGTACGCCGTCTTCGGCCCTACCAACCTGGCCTCCAACGACGTCCCGGAGAGCTACCTGACCTATAACGCGCCCATCGTCCCCGTCGTCATGAGCTACTTCCTCTCCTTCGTGCAGACACGCGACCCCAACCCGCTCAGGGCACCCGGTTCCCCGGTCTGGGAAAGCTGGGGCGCACCGCTGCTCGCCGGCGGTGGCAATGGCTCGAGAATCGTGCTCGAGACCAACAACGTCCGCATGGAGCCCGTCGAGGCCGCCCAGGCCGCGCGATGTGAGTTCTGGGCGGGGCTGGCGCCGAGGACGCAGCAGAAGGCGAAGAGGGCCAAGGAGATAGACCCGCCGATGCGTCTGATTCCTGACCGAAGCGAGACTCGCAACAGAATACTATACTAATTGCATATGCGTGGAGCAGAGTGTTGATTTACATGTAAAGACATGATGTTACTTAGAACATAGATAATAAGCTTGCATAGCATGGGTTGGGTATTACTGTACTAGACATTCTGTTCATAATTTTATGGACACTTCTAAGCCAAACATGTCCTCCTGAGGCAGATCTTGATCAGTAATCGAGGGCATAGAATGCTTCGAGTTCATGAAACGTGCAATTCTTTTCGGACTCCGTCCTTCGCATTGTCAGATACGTCGACAGTGTCCGAAGGTGGGCATGTGAGCATTTCTACACATTCACTCGGCCCATTCCGTCCTATCTCAAGCTTCTGGCTCGCCATCCACGGCCGGTCCAAGCAAAGTCCTATACATTGCCACCAGCGCAAACCGAGTCCTACCGCCGGGCCCACCATAGAGAGACGCGCACGGCACAGCAGCCAGCTCCAGGTCCCTCATCACGGACCCGACCTGCCCGGGCTCGAAGACTTCGCAGTTCACATATACGAGATACGGCGAAGGGTACTCCACCGCCGCACCTCCGGCCTCATCTCGCGGCGCGTAACCGAAGCGGCCCTCGTAGCTCGCCGCCACGAGCTCGCAAGCCTCCTGAACCTGCGCCTCCAGAGTGTTTGAGACCTGCTGGTGCTGCTGCGCTGAGGCATCGCCGCCACCATGGGGCTCGATGGCCACCGCGCTGTGTAGGTATGTGTGGGACTCTGCAGTCTCCTCGAGCACCACGGCCGAGTGGCTGATGTGGCACTTGCCGCCGCTAGGCGTGTCGGCACTCTCGCCTTCGTACACCGTGAAACGGCGTGCGACTTCTTCTTCTTCCTCCTCCCATGGCAGTTGGATGATTCCGGCGTGGGTGTGCCACTCCGCCTCGGCGGAGCGGGGAAGCTCGTCGACCTCGGCGGCGAAGAAGAACGGCACCGGCCTTTTTCTCCTCGGCCCGTCTTCCTCGTCGTCAGTCGAGTCGCCAACGGTGCCAGCGTAGTACGGCAGACTGGTCTTCTTGCTCTTATCCGCCTCGCCATTGCCGTAAAAGAGGTACTTCGCGTTGAATCTCCTATCCCACAGGTCCGGCCCCGAGGATGAGCCGCCCTCATCGCCGAGCCGGGGCGACACCCACAGGTGCGCCGCCCTCCAGGCCCTCCAGGCGAGCACCGCCTTCTCCCTCGCAGGGAGTTCATACTTGGACCTGCTGGCGCGGGGGAAGTACACCGCCGCGCTGGTCCACCACTGCACGCTCATCTCGGTGCCGATGCGCCAGAGATGCTGCAGAGAGAGGACCAGCTGCGTCTCCAGGCCGCCGTCCGTCGGCAGCTCCATGGTCGCCGGCACGAGTGGGATCTGGCCCGCTATGTGGGCCAGCCGCGGCGTGCTCGAGGGCTCTCTCGTGGGGCCCGTTGGGAGAGTGATGGCCTGACTGTAGGGGCCGATGTTGGCGGGGGCCCAGTATGACCTCGACTGCACGTGCAGGCCTTGCCTGTCGCTTGTGCTTTCTTCACTGGGCACAGTGACATAGATCGCAAGGTTTGTGTCCCGAGGCAGAACATCGCCACAGGCTATAGTGACGCGAGATGGCGGGTTAGGTTTGGTGAAGAGAGATCCGTAGACTTTGTTGATGGCTTGAAAATCAGACATTGAACGGAGTATGATGACGGTTGAGATGATGGCCCCAGGCGCGAGCTCGTGCTGCCCGAGGCGAGCGCAGATCGCGTCTATCAGGGTACTGGCATCTTCCTCTATCGAGGGCTCGCCGTGTTGTGATAGCCCGACGAATGCCCAAGTCTTAAGTGTGGGCTTCACGCTCAAGGTGGGAGGTTGTACTTCGGCGTTCTCTGGAATAACTTCTGTCTCATCAACAGACTGCATGTTGTCGAGCGTCGCAAGGAACCTTTCGTCAAGAAGCGCTGGCCTCCTGATGACCAAGGATTCCTCGTCAGCCGCATTGAGCACCTTCTCTACGACCGTGGGGGCCCGAATCTTCAACCATGCAGTGTCCCCTCCCTCCGGAACAACCGCCCTATCCTCTTCGGCCACGGAAATCCTCTTTTTGAACAGCCTGCTCGGCCCGTCGACAACGAGTGTCTCAAACTCGCCGCCCTCCCCCAAAACGGCGCCTTCGCCACCGAATCTCGACGCGGCCACCTTGAGCCTCGTCGCGCCCTTGGCGCTGGCCACGTTCTCCCACAGGAAGCCCTCGTTGAGCGCCCCGGACGCAACCTTGATGATGCGCGCGTCCAACCCGGCCGAGCCCATGTCGTACAGCAGCTGGGCCTCATCCTCGGCCGCGGGCGCCGGGAGCGTGGGGTACTTCCACAGGTACGCCAGCGGCGTCAACCCCAGGCGGGTGGCCACGGATTCGACGCGGGTGCGCTGGTACGTGCTGAGGATGGCGCCGGCGCTGACGGCGTTTGCCTCTGGGTGGGCGGCCTTGACCCTCTGCAGCAGCTGGAGCATGGACTCGACCTCGTCCTCTATGGTCATGGAGGCGGCTGAGTACTCCCTCCCGCTCTGGACGGCGCCGCCCGTGATGGGCTGCCGATACAGCGGGATCCCCGTGGCTGTGGAGTAGAGTGGGATGACCTGGTGCCCAACAGTCTGATACATGAACGAGTTGAGGTCCGTCTCCTCGTCAGCACTGACGATGGCGCCATCGCCTTGCGACTGGTCCCTGTTTAGATCCAGCTGTGCCAGACCTGAGCCTGGAACACCGCTAGCACCGCCATCAGAGGGCATAGAGCCTCCATGGTAACTGCCGCCGGGCAGCTGTGCGCCGGGGCCAAGGACAGGGCCAGAACTCGACTTGTCACTGGCAATTTTCGACGGAGGCGTCGACGGCGGTGGCGGGTACAGGTTTGCCAGGGCGACCACGCGGTGGCCGTTCTCCAGACAGTGCAGGACGGAGAAGAAGCTATCCTTGCCACCTGATATCAGAGCAATGACATTCAGGCCGCCATCAACCTGAGGCGTCGGCGCCATGATGCCCTTCAAGCCCGCTCAGGCCTACGGCGGAGTGCTCACTGACAGGGTAGAATTTGGGCCCCCAGCTCTGGGAACGGCCAGATGGGGGTCCGTGTGTCTTCTTTGCCTCTGCAGGACCGCCAGGCTCGAATCGCGTTGGCCCCCAAGCGGAGAATGCCAGGCTCTCTATGGTCCTCTCAAGGCAGAGAGGGGGGAAGCAAAATGGTGACCCCCACCGGCGGGGTCGAGACTGGGTGTGTGCTGTTCGTGTCGCAGGCCCTCAGCCTCGCTGCAGATGGCGGGCACTGTGGCACCCAATATGTCAGGTCCCGATGATCGCGGTCGTATCGATTCGTGTGTCGAATGTCGCATGTCGTGGTACCCACGGGGGTACGCACGGCAACAACGATTGACAGTCGTGTGGCCAGGGATATGATGTCCTCTCGTTTTCCACCTAGGGTGCTGGCTGGCTGCCCCCCTAGTCAGGCCCAGTCCGACGGTATCCGAGTATTATAGTCAGTCCCTCCAGGCCATTGACGATCACTCTCTAAAATAGTAGCGGAACGACTGTCTGAGGTTGATACTGCCTGAGGCCGGACGACGACTCACTACGAATCACGAGGGCGCGCTGATGACGAGTCAGGCCCTCATCGGGTTCCGACAGTTCTGCTCGTGCGGGTTTGGCGTTGATCGGGTCCGCAGCTGGGGCCCCCAAATCTCGTCCCTGTAGATGAGGTTCCTCGACAGTGTGTCCCCGTGGTGAAGTTTTCGAGGGACTTCCCCGATCCAAGATGAGGTCTGGCCAGCCAAGGGTTAAACCCTGAAACTCGAGGAGCTGCTGGACAGGGCCTTGTTCGGCGATCGTTGACGTGCATACAGCCAATGTAGTAACTGGGCTAGGGCAAGCAGGGGGACTTAGACGGCCGGCCTTTGCGCCTGACTGACCGGGAGACTTCCCATCAGAGCACAATGGTGGCTACTAGTCAAACTAAAGATCAACAAGCTCTGCAGATGCTGAAGGGAACCGTCGCGTGGTTCTAGATCGGCGCGGTCCGAGCAGCCAGGAAGGGACCAGTTGGCCATCACTGGTGCCCAACCATCAAATCACTCGAAGGCGGCACTATTCCATGCACCGGGAAGGCATCATGGTCTGCCCAATGATGGAAAATGTCCTAATCACCAAGCAACAAGCGAAAGAAAATCTCATCCTCTTCCAGGTGACACTGGATCCGGGCACACAGCCCAAGGCAGCTAGATGGTCTCAAACCGTGTCACCCATCGACAGGTCTGACGTCTCCCTCATCCGCTGAAGATCGACGCCATCTCGACATGGGAAGAGGAAAGCCACGACGCAGGAACCAAACCGAAGCGGCGGTGGGTGGACGCCCCCGAGCCAGCCAGCCAGCCGGCCAGCCATCCCAAACAGTCGCCGCCGCCACGGTCCACCACCGCGGCCGGGTGCCGTGGCTGGCGTACGCCTTTGGGTGGCCGATGTACTCCTGGGCGGGGGATACATCGAGGCCACACGAGTAGACCAGATAGGTAGATAGATAGGTCCACATGGAGATCTGACAGGCACAAGACATGACAAGATGAGACAGATCCAGCCAACCAGCCAGCGCTGCACTGCGCTGCGCTGCGCTCTCACTCGCTCGGATGGTTCAAAGAGCGAGGGAGCACACGAGGGGGGCCGCGCAATACTCACACACTTGCACTTACATGCCCCATCCCAATCCCAATCCCTCACACGGGATTCGGCCGGTTCTCAGCGCACCCGGGCGCCGCCCACCTGTCTGTCTTGTCTCGTGGCACATAGCCCTACGGGATCCACATGAGGGGGAGGGTAAGGGAGGAGGGCAGGAGGAGGGACATATGGTTTGTCTATCCCGATCCCTCTGCTCCCCTCCCATTCTCCTTGGCGTCTGCTGCACATTCCTTCCTGTCAGGACGCACAGGCGCGCCCTTACTCGACCCCTCGTTTCGTTCCTTTCCCGGTGCCTAGGGATCAATCACCTGGTCTGGCTGCGCCTAGGCCACACTCACGTGGGGTGTTCGTGGGAATGAGGAGGATGATGGGGGTTCGGGGACGGGGAGGAAGAGAATTCTCGCATCAGATGTCGAGATGCACGACATGGTCTGTCATTTCCGGCAGGATCTCAGGGGCGGGGCGAGGGAGGCAGGGGTAGTGAGAGGGCAAGATCTTATTGTGTCCCTTTTTTTCCCCCGTTCTCTTTGTCCATTCGGGTTCAAGAACCGCACGAAAAGACCATTTCCTCACGGTTGGAGGGGGCCAGTGAGGAGGGATGTAGGCAGAGATGGAGGGGGAGGGGCATCTTCGCATCATGCAGTCAGCTGAGAGGATGCAGGAACGGGTCTTGGTGCGAGAGTCGGGGGCCAAATTCGGTTGGTTCGGAAGTGGCAAGCGTGTGTGGTGGGTGTGGTTGCACTTGCAGCCTACTTACATAGTCGAATTTTTCTTGACCTGATATCACGAGTGCTACTACCACCCAAGCATGATGACCACCACGATATGTGCCACGCTCTTGCAGGAAGCCTGGGGCCAATGGCCTCGGCGGGCTCACGTAGTATCGGATGCTTATAGAAGTTGCACTGCATCGTCGACTTCTGACCACCTACCTGCGCCCAGGCCAGAGTCCGATCTCACTTTTTCCCCGTCTCGCACTTTGCATGGCCGACATTGAAGCCCTGCGGCTAGTGGGGCAATCACTAGCTGGATGTGGGAGATCTTCAGTCTGGGACTTCTTGGATTCAGCTGTAATGGATGACGTTTGGCCTGCTTCCGCCTTCAAGCTGATAGATGGTAACTGCTTTGCGATGAATTACAAACCAGTGTAGAGAAGACCTGCTCCAGAGCTGCCAAAGGAGGAAAAAAGAACACTTTCAAAAGAGAAAAAGGTACTTGGATTTCGCGCAAAGCAAGCTACAAACATCCGCTCTGTGATTCCATCATGTGTGCCTGTCCAGACTAGGCTTTTGTGGCCATGCATCAGGCCTGCCTATTCCCTTCCCTTGCCATTGCGAGAACGCTCACACGAATAAACTAGACGTCTTCGGTCCCGGTATCATACACTGGACTCCTTACACGCCACTGTCCTTTGAAGGATCAGATGTTCTCTCCCCCCAGTATTTTTTTGCTTTCCCCCAAAACGATTCGCTAGCAGTTGGTCCTCCCTTTTTTTGATTGTCATCATGCATTCCCCGGCCAGGGTGAAGGAACTCCGAATTCGACACCGAGAAACCTCGTAGTGATACAGGAAAGGCCGGGGTGTTGTAAATGCAGCAGCAGTTGAAAAGTCACCCTCGCAAAGCCTGTTTGATCAGGCTCCTCATGGCCGGCCGTAGGGTTGCTGTGCACAGCCAGCACCCACGGTGGAGCGATCCGTCCCTTTATCCCTAGGGTGGCTTGCTCCGCATAAAGGTAGCGGGGTGGGCCGATTCGTGAAAAAGTTCATTCAGTCATGCAGCATCCTGTTGACCCAGTAGAGCCGCCGAGATTTAGTCGGATCGCTTCCTCTTCTTCTTGCCGTTGCTGTCCTCGTCGTTTGAGGACATGTCGCTGCCGTTGGTGGGCATCTCAGAAGCAACCTGGAACAGGACCTTGCCGAAGTGGCTGTAGTCGTCAGGGCCTGGCGGTCCGCCCATGGCAGGCCCGTAGGACATGCCTGGTGGCGGGTGGCCGTACGCAGCAGCCATGTTGGGGTCATCGATCAGGTTCATGACGATGGCGCCAGATCCGTGGGTGCGTGCATGCTGGGTAAGGTTGTCAGAGCGCGAGAACTTCTTGCCACACTCGTTGCACTCGAAAGGCTTGTCGTGGGTGTGGAGGGACCTGTAGTGGCGCTTCAGGTGTTCTTGTCGGCGGAAGCGGCGGTTGCACAGCTCGCAGATGAAGGTCTTGGAGGGGTCCTCGGTCAGGGACTGCTTACGTCCGCGACGGTTGGGGCCGGAAGGAGGGACCTGGGGCGTGCTGCCGTTGTCAGAGGCGCCAGAAGAGCCGCAATTGTTGGGGGTGGTGGACTCGGGGCCGGCGCTGCCACTCTGGGACTGGTGCTCAGGTGTCGCGTGCTGGTGCTCTGAGCTGCCTTGCTCGGCGTCTGCGGCGCCTTCTGTCTTGATGCGCTTCTGGCGGTGACCGTCGCTGCTGCTCGCAGCTGAGTCGGGCGGCGAGGGCATACCGAAGGAGTCGTTGTACTCGGAGTAGTCGGAGAAGCTGTGGGAGGTGGCGCCCGAGCTGGATCGCGACCTGGCCTGGGAAGCTTGGGCCTGCTGCTCGCCGAGGTTGACGAGGCCGTTCACGAAGCTGTCCTCGGAGTCGAGGTCGGAGAAGTCGTCAAAGATTGGCAGGCCGTGGGGCACTGGGGGAGTGACCTCAGAGAAGGAGGTGCCAGCAGAGACAGACTGCGAGGTTCCAGAGGATGTTTGCTGGTGGCCGTAGGCGTCGCCCCGGAGCACAAGGTCTTGCTCGTCGTTGTCACCGGCGCACAAGGTCGGCAGGGCGGAGAACTCGGGTGCAAGGGTGGGGTTGACGGTGCCGACAGTCAGGTTGCGAGGATCGCAGAAGTCAAGGCCCGGCTCTGAGGCGGCGTAGGGAGAGGGGCAGGGGGAGAGAGATGGGCACGAGATAGACGAGCTTGTGATGGCGAGGTCGGAGTGGTGGCCCGGTGCAGGGGATGCGGGTGCGGATGCACAGAATTGGGGCTGGGAGGCCTGTGCCTGAGCTTGAGCCGGGCCCTGCGCCTGAGCGTGTGCCTGGTAAGGCGACTGATGGGGCAGGTACACTGTAGGGGGGAAGCCACTGGTCAGCACTCTTTTTTCTTCTTTCCAATCGAAATGCACCACCGTTGCTGTGAAAAAGGAGAAGGTGTAATAGTCGCGACCAATTTCTTTTTTTCTTCTTCATAACAATGCCATTATTGTCCCCATACAATTGGGCTTCATGTCCACGACGGAACTGACCCGCTTTTCGCAACCTTCAGGACATTGCAGTGATATGGATTTCAACTTACTTGGTGTCATTGGCGGCGAGGAGCATGTGTTCCACTCGAGCATTGGGAACTGCTCAACAGGTAGAATATCAACCTCCTCCTTGACGCCCATCGGTGTGCCCTCGAGGCCAGAGAACATGGGGTTGAGAGGTGTGGCCAGCATGTCACAGCTGCCAGGGCTACCCATGACGCTGCCGGCGGCAGACAATGGTGGTGTCTGAGGGTAGCACATGCCCTCGGACTCGTCGAACTTGACTGTGTCAAGGACGATTGTTGGCCTGTGGAGCGCCTGGTGAACCCGCACTGGGGATGCCTGAGGGGTGAGCACTTGTTGCTGGGGAGCACTGGTGAAGCTGTGCTTTCCCTGGGTGTGCATGGGCGGCTGTGAGCATGAGGAGCTGGGCCTGGAGAAGCCTGGTGTTGAGGGCAGTGGTGTCGAGGGGAGTACCGGCACCTGAGGGAACATCTGCATCTGCTGGGGCATTGAGTGGGGTGTGTATGGGTGTGTGTGGTGTGCTTGAGGCTGAGGGTGAGGGATGAAGTGCCCGTGGTGCCTGTTCTCTGGGTTGGGGTCTGGGCTGTAGTAGAAGAAGGCCGGAGCCATTGCTTGTTGTGCCATCATGGATTCCATTGTGGTGGTGCTGGTCTCTGTTGTATCAATGTATCAGCCTCGAGGTGATCTCAGGTCAACGTGTCCCGGGTATGGGTGTCCACCCACCAAGCTGTGATTGTTGTTGATCGATGTCTGTGTCCGACTCTGCCCTCTGGTCTGGAGTTACGATATTATGTATAAGACGTGGTGGTGGGGTATTGTACACGTCTCTTCGAGGAAGAGATGCTGTTGTCGAGGCAAGTGGGCCTAGCGATGGTGTGGTGTCGGATCGATCCGGTTCAAGGAATGGTTGGCAGTCTCAAGTCGGTGAGGTGAGAGCTGCTAGTTGGATGCTCGTGGGCTACTGTTATACATAAACTCGTCTTGGGAGGGGACCGGGCCTTGGATATTGACTCTGTTCTCGGTCAAGGATACAAGGCGGTAAGAGAGAGTGGAGGACGCGTTGTCGTCTGTACGTATTCTCAAGAACGAGTTATACTGAAAGAGGGGATGGAATGGATATTCCAAAGTCGAGTCCGGTAAAGAAAGGAAGAACCAATATGTAAATGGAAGAGGGAAACGTCTAGCTATCTGCCGATCACGAAGTGGAAACAAGAATGAGTGTGGTGAAGGGCAAACCCCAGAGAATATGTAAAGACTGAGGGCAGGTGTATAGTCCAAAGGTTCCCAAAAAGGATCAGCACCACCAGCGAATGGGTGTATTGCCTAGAATGGGTAGAGGAGGTCGCTGACTGGGGGGGGGCACAGGCTCGTCTCCCGGTCCCTACCCTGGTCTTGGACCACCACACCGCGGAATGGGATGCCATGCCACCAGGACCCTGCCCATGCCCCAACCAGACCTCCACCCTTGCCCACCTTTCCTCTTGTCTGCTTGTCTCACTTGCGCCCGCCGCTGACGAGGGCTCCAGTCCCGGAACCCCGGCGGGCGAGACGGTGCAGAAACAGCATCCCTGCTCGCATGTCTGGGGCAGGGGGCTGGACATGGTGGGAGGAACTTGGGTGCTGGGTGGGTGAGCAGAGGTGCGCTAGCCGGATCCTATTTTAGCGACCTCTCTGTGACTGTGAGGTCGGATGTACCGCACGACGATGGGTACATGGCCCCTCAGGGTCGTGGGTCCCATGGCTGTCCCGGGGTCCCGAGTGGTCTAGTGCCCCAGCGGTGGAGAGCAAGGACCCCAGCACCAGACAGAGACGTGTGTGCTGGTCCGCTGGTCGAAGTTTGGGCGGGCACTACTGCTGAAGTGCATGATGAGCCCAGCGAGCCCACCACATACGACACCTCGCAGCTCACAGACGGGAGGGCACGAACGAGGCCCCTAGCACCGTGCAGCTTCACAAGACAGGAGCCTATAGACCGCTTGACCTCTGCACTGTCACTGGTCAGATGCTCAGTGCAGAGGAGGCGTGTGGCATGCTCACTCGGTACGAGCATTGGAGGACAAGGCACGTTCAGCTGTCGACAGCATACGAGCGGCTGTTTGCCACCGCGGAAAGCTTTTCTCTCGCCTGTAGCTGAGCTACCATGTACACGTCAGGGCGACAGGCAGGCAGGCAGACGAGCCACAGTGGGCATTTCTGACGTTGAAACCTCAGTTGATCGTGTCACGATGTCAGAGTCAGCCAGCGGGTGCCGGAGGCAAGAGACGGTCTCTCATTCGAGTTGAGGCGAGCGGGCGCAGGAGCAGTTCCGTGCAATGATAGTGTAGCGTTGTCATGCGGTTCCTCATACGCGTTGTCGCTCACAATTTGGGAAGCACTGTGGGAAAGCCACAGGTTCCCCGTTATCAGCATGTGGAGGGTGGCACGCCCAGCGCACAAAGTCGAGAGGGCGCTGACTGGGTGGGTTGCGACAATTTGCTTGTCATTTGTGCAGGCTTGCTCTGGTCCTTGAGCCCGCTTCCAGCTTCTGGTTGGGATCCGGGCCCAGCAGGACCCCACAAGTACCGCACAAAGGACATACTGTGCTTGTGCATAAAGCCGGCGAAGCAGTGGGGCCCTGCCCCACTTGATAGGACGGGACTTGTACGTGTAGGACAGCCGATGACCACACAATCGCGCCCACCAGCACGTCGCCCAGCAAGTCGCTCGCACTCGACGATTGACTGGCCCGCCTGTCGGCGCGCAGAACTGCAACTCGACACACTCATTCGCTTCCTGACGTCCTGACGCTCGCCCAATGACTCTCCGAGGCGCGGGTGACTGCAAGTGCCACGGCTGCGCTAGTTGTGGTGAAATGTGCAAAAGTTTGTGCAGGACGTGACGCTGAGATGGCTACGAGACACTCCCCATCAGAAACGCCCGTTTGCCGACGAGCTCTGCCCAAGCGTCGCGCCGTCACACTCCAAAGCGCCGATCCAGCAGTGACCGTGAGTGTTGAGCATGCGTGCTAGCCTGGTGTGCCCGTCGACACGGCGCTGAAGGCGTAGGTTCTGTCCGGCTTGGGGAGGGTTGAGAGACTCAGCTGCCACACATGGCACAGGGCATGTACAGTACTTGGCCCTACTAGAGTTCATGCGTGGCCGGTGATCTTCAGGCACTTCCCATGCCCAGCTACTTTGCCACGCCACCGCGCTTGTCAGTCGACCCGGGAAGTCGAAACATGCAAAGTGGGTTTGTTCTGTAGCGCGGCAGCCGATCTTGCGATGAGGCCTCTTGAGTCAATAATAGCATTGAAAATGTCGTCCTATAGTCACGGCCGAGGATGAGCCGTGGCGCATGGTAAACGAGGTGGCAATGCGCAGAGCAGCGGCGCTCATGTTGCTGCGTCTTCCAAAACCGAGGTCCAGTTACGGGCCAGTTACGGGCAGTGGTCCGGCGGGTAAAGTTGCTTTGGGCACATTAGATAGATTACACCAAAGGCTGAAGACGTAACCCAAAGCCAAATTTGAACACAAGGCCGCATTAGCAATGGTAGTCGTCGGATCTTGGAGGAAAGAAAAAACCGAAATCTGCAGTGAGATTTTGATAGTTCGGACCGACGCTGACGGCAGTGGCTAAAAAGAACACTGCGAGGGTAACAGTAGGATCACATCCAATTAAGGAGAAGGAAAACTCTGTTGGCAGTGCATCCAGGAAGAAGTCGATTTGAGTGATATCGCACCCGGTCACAACGGTCTAATGATTGCTTTCTGGAGGCGCGTGCATGTTCATCGTGAAGAGTCCTGGAACGAAGATGATGAGTGGACGGATTCGTTTTCCCCCTTCCCCCTAAGCGGGCACCCAGCGGGCATCGCTCGCAAACTTTCAGCCAGACGATGCGTCATGACGCTTGCTGACGGGTTCTCGCAAGTGACAGTGGCAGCGAATGGGGTGTCGCAGCGCTCATCCTGACTCTATGACAACAGCCAGCCCTGTTTGTGGAGTTTTGGTTTTGATGCGACGCGGCCCACTCTCGAAGCGTATCCTCTGTTGACTTCATGTGCCCGATCTGGCTGGACTTGGTAACCTTGCTGACGAGCTCTGATGGTCTTGCTGGTACCCCCCAAACACAGGGAATGACAGTGTGCAATGACAGACCATTGGTGGCGCTAGCAGAGGAGCAGGGAAAAAACGAGGAAATAGATTCGATGTGACGACATGCACATATCCCCGGATCCCCGGTCTGGAGGCCAACCGGAGGCTTGGGTAAGACGCCGGGTGCAGCCGCAACAGCCAGTCGAGAGAGACCACTGCCCTGAAGCTTGCTGCAGGCACTTGACAGCACGACCAGTTAGAGGGCGGCGCACGGATTTCCTCGCTCAGGATGTATGGGCCAGTGTGCGTTGGGTGTGGTGTCGCCGGTCGGGCTGTGGGTGTGCCCTGGGTCCCTAGATTGGGAGCTTGGCGTAACGCTTTGGGCAGCCTCGTTGGCAGGTGCAGTGTCGCAGCGGGCGGCAGTTTCGCTTTAACAGCCAACTAGTCGACGGTAGCCTCTCTGCCACGGATGGGTACAGCTTCACATGTTGACGCCGTTGCGACTTGTCAGCGGCTCGGGCGCGCGCGCTGTGATCTGTGGTCCGTTGGGCTTGATCTATAGCCCATGGCCCATGGCCTGCGGGTCTGTGGGCTGCGTGGGCTGTGATGTGTGTGATGCGTGATCCGTGCAAGCTATCGAATAGTCTTGTTGTGGCTGTCCCAGGATATGAGCCGGCGTCGGTCGAAGCTCTTGCCAGAAGTCATCAGCCCTGGGCTAGGTCATGCCATGCCAGGCCAGCATAAATAGTGGCAACGAACCCAGAGGATCGGGTATGGCGGGCGAGACGAATTTCCCAGGTTGGCTGTCGTCGTCGAAGTGGTGAAGCGTTGTGCTGGCCAACGCGAATGGAGTCAATGCGTCGATAAGACTGCAAAATGAGAGCAGTTACAACCAACTTCCCCCACTGCTCTGGGTGCTACCTGATCTTGTGCGCAATACATAGTAGGCAGTTGCCTAGTACCCTTGATCGTTCAGCAATGATACTCCTCCATAATGACAGAATCTTAGAAGGCAAGACCTCTTTCCCTTTGTCTGTGACAAGATGAAATCTGACTCCCTTCAGTTGTCCACGATGGGATTGCTTGCTTCCGCCCTTCGGTTCCCGCTCCCGCTCCCGCCTCGTGTGCCCAGTCGACACGACAGCTCGTCTCAATTCGCTCTCCCATGGCACAGGCAGGACAGGGCAGAAGCCAGGACTGCGACCGTGCGAGAGAGCATCTGCGACAGAGGACAGAGGACAGAGGACGGAGGACAGGCGACAGGACGACGGAGGACATGTAACCGCGGGGACGCAGATTTGCGCCCTCTCGGCCAACTGCCCTCTTGCTTCCCACATTTCGAAACATAGCTTTTGGCAGGACTACTAGTCTCCGCACCGGAGTGTCTACCTCAACCAGTAGAGTGCACGGAATGGCACTACTATGCACAAAATGGCTCGATTGGGCGACCAATGCGACTCTTCCAGCCTAAACGGCAAAAATGGTGTGGGCGCAAGTCGATTCGCGCCCAGTCCATCCACTGGTTCTTGTTTCATGTTTTGCCGCAACGGGTGGTTGGCTATACCAAGACTACCGGTATAACACAGCAAACGGCTGCCGCTGGTGATCCTTCGTCGCGACTTGGACGGCCCCGTCTCGCCCGTATGGCATCATGAATGGGTGGCATACAGCCTCCTCGCCCGGCACCCAACCGGTGGGTATACCAGCCCACGGTATTGCTCCCGCGCAAGGATGCATTTTCCGTCAGTGACACACTTGAACCAACGGATAACAGGTGTCATCGCACGACCTCGATACCCAGTGGTGCCCCACCCGGTGCACAGCACTGTGGCGTGTGCTGGCTGCTATAGGGCCGAACGACCGTCGTCATCGCCAAATGTCTGCCGTCCACGGACTATATACCTTCCCCATCCAGCCAATGGTGAAGGGTCTGCATGCCCTGCCAGCTTGCTTGCTTGCCAGGCTTGCAGGCTTGTCAGTCTTGCCGGGCTGGTTTGCTCACTGTCGTGCCGGCCAGCACACGGTGTTCCTGCAGGGCCACGAGAGGGCCTGCGCCCGCGGGTCCTTGTTCTTGTCACCTGATTGCGTTGGCTTGCATGATCCGATGGACCGATCGACTCCGTTTTCTCCACTGCAAGCCGTAATGCAAACGTGCCTGCTTCATTCTGCGGGCGGTCATTTGTCCCCTTCTGGAAGCCTGTCATAAGTGCGCAGTACCAGCTCGAGTCGATCTGTCAGGTTCCAGGCTGCTGCCCCGTCTGCCCCGTCCGGACCGTTTGGAGACTGTGTGAGGGGTTTCTGGGCTCCCCCTCCATGAAACTCCCCCTGTCCGTCTCCGCCATCTGTGTCCCCCGTCCTTGTCGGTACATCCGCGGCCACCATGTAGCTCAGCCTCTGCGGTACCTGGCGACCCTGGGGGGCTGCTTTGGGCCCTCGGCGCTGCTGGCAGCCTCTCGTACCTGCATATAACCTTGCCAATCTAATGCAGGTACTGCGTGTTCTGTGAACACGGAAGATTCGAAAATCGGTCGGCTGGTCTTACGACAATCCCCCAGCCTTTTGGGGGAAACCTGGGACGCAACGATGATGGGGGCGAAGGAAGACCTCTTACTGCTACCTCATCATCACCCCTCGGCCAACACCCCGTTCCTGACGCAGATTCAGATCGGGTCTCTGTTGCTGAGATCTGGAGCGCAGATGGACAGCAGACCAGGCGGGCCCTCCCGTCCTCTCTCCCGAGTCATTCGAGGCCCTCATGCCCTCAGGTCTCGCCCACACCGAGCCCTTGCTCACTCTGCGCACAGTATTCGCGAATTTGTACTGTATATGCTGAAGGGACTACTGGCCCGGCCCCGTTTCCCGTTGCCCATGAGCCGTCAGACCGTCTTTTGCTAAATTCCCGCGAACCGTGGTCCTGTATCCATCTGTCAGGCCTCGCTAAGCAGCGGAACCTGACAACTCTGCACCATAGCGTCGCATCCACGCCAGGGTCTAGGGCTGCCGGAACCGGCAGAAGCTCTCGCTAATGGGTGCTGTGGTTTGACGGGTGCCACAATCGCTGGTCCAAAAGCCCATCCACGCCTACCATGGTGCCCAAGCAGCCCAGCGGTGTCGAGCGACCCCTACCATGTGAGGGCCGGCGGCGGCCCTTCCATAGAGACCCTCTCGTCGAGGCCCTCGTAGCCTGTGCTTGGCGGGGCGTGATCTGCGGCTGCTATTCCACGTCGCCGGGGCTTCAAGACCTGGGCCTAGATAAGCGCGATTTTATCATGGATGGCCTGCTCGCGGTCCGAATTCGCCACCAATACGTTGGGGTGCTGATCGAAGTTAGTTTGAATGATATCCGAGGTCTTGGGACGCCTCTCTGCCCCGGAGCGCTTCGCATCTCTACTCAGCTTCGCCGTGGCTCCGGTTCCTCCTCGTCTGTGTTCTCTCGGAAGTGTCCGTCGAACCTTTTCCGGCGACCCAGATGGGCCAGGGAGTAGTGCCGGCACGTCATTGAAGGGAATTCTAGATTGACCATGTGTTGTTGTTGCTCCATCTACGACTGCCGGCAGATGGGCTTCGCCGTGTCCCCAGTCCACCTATGCCTAGCCCCGTCGAAGAAGGACAATGCGACATGTGCCATGCCACAGTATGATTCCCCACAACGTTGCTAGATCTTCGCTGCAAGAGCCGTTTTGGCCAGAAACGTACCCACCACAGACAGCTGCTAGCCGTCCTTGGATAAATAACTCTTTTCACATGATCAATGTGGCCTAGTATCGTGGTATTGTCTGGGAAGCACTACCACCGTCTCGTGTGTCTCGATCCTCGAGCTAACTGTGGCTGGCATGCGAGCTCATGTCGCCCAACCCACTGCTATAAGATCATCAGTTGGACTGGGATGCAGGGTTGGACCGCCAGACTGCCTGGAAAACCTCGACATCGAATCGTCCAGTCCACCTGCGGACCAGCTGGGGCTTAGCACCGTTACGGACCGCTGGTTTACGGGCCGCGGGTGGCCGTCAGGTTCTTGGCCGGTGGCTCGAGGGGCGGCCCAAAGAGGGCCCTGATGGGAGAGGCCGACCTCCCCGGCCCAAGCAGCTTGCTGCCCCGGATTCCCACACTGGCTCGCATGAACAAGACAGGGACCCCCTAGGCTTTGCAATCTGTCGTACCATCTCTGCGGGCCTGGATCCTCTGAGCATCAAAAGCTTCACCGGGGGGATCTCAGAGCCTGGGATGGCGACCACCTCGCCTATCTCTGCATCACCTGACCATTCTTTTTGCCAGGTACAGCTCGACATGCATCTATTCAGCCCTCTGGCTGGTCAAGAACCAACCACCAACCTCACGTATTGTGGGGGAATCCCCTCAGCAGAGGGCATTTCTCTGCCGAGCAGAGACTGCTGCAGCAGACTTAGACAACGTTTTATGAACAGGGCTAAGCTCGGGGCAAGTGTCCATGGTTCACCCCGCCGCACAATTTACTTCACATACTATTACCCGACGCTGGCAGTTCGATGCGGTGAGCTCTGGGCCGACCCTGCGCGTTGGACAGTGCTGTGGCATGCCATGCGGACAATGCTGCACTGCGTGAGAATCGGTGTGGGAACCGCATGGGTGCGCTCCCTGATCGGTGAGCAATTGTCGAGATGATGGTGTCTCTGCTGGCGACATTGCGTTGACTCTTCACACAGGCACACACACACAAGACAGCCAACCTGCAGCAGGCACGCACTTTCTTCGGGTTTATTCGAGCTCCTCGCACCGTGACAAGGAGGCCCCTGCTGTCCCCATCAATGCAGCAGACTTGCGGGGCCGGCGACCAATTGGCAATTCCGCGGTCCTGGCTAGAAGAGCCTTCCCTGCCCTTCTCGAAGGTTTCAGCGGGCGCTGAGAGGTGCTTCCAACAGGCGGCGTGGCACCGGGAGTGGGCACGCCCTGGCTGGCCTGGTCGGCCTGCTGGCTGGCCGGGTTCCAGGTCGGCTCTGCGACGCCGCTCCAATTTGACTCGCGCCATCCACTTGTTCATTTATCGCATGCGTCCAGCATCGCCCGACGCTTTGATCCAGCCAATCCCTGGCTGCCAATAGTCTACCGGCCAGTATTATTGAGGTCCACGATGCTGCGACCTAGCAGCATAGGCAATGTTTACACTGAGGCGGCGATCATACCGTCGCCCTCCATGAAATGAGGACTGTCGCGGCCACGCCGAGCGACATTTTGCATCAAGGGCACAGTCGCGGGCTTTTGCGCGGCAGTCTCGAAGGATTCCAGAAACAAGCCTGCCGACAGGGCAAGACCAGGCCGTCACAGTCGGTGTGCGCTGCAGTATGCACGCGGAATCTTCGCGAACGCAGGCTGGGACACATTAGCGGCACCAGACCGCCTTCTCTCTGCTGTTGTTCCCCAGCGAGCCCAGCTCCTCAGTTCCTGCGAGGGCACAGAGAACACTTCATCCCGCAGAAGCGACCCCACGAGTTGCCTTGTACACGCATCCTTCGTGGGGGTGGTTGCATTGGGATGTCTGCTGCCGGAGATAACGTATGGCATCGTCCTTCAAAGCATCCGGCGATCGCCTCTCGACAATCTTCCAAGACCTGGCCGTGGGGCTCCTCCCCCAGCTGCCCTCGCACACCGTTGATGGGGTCGACATCTCTAGGCTGGATCTGGTAAGGCGGTGGACGGCGAGTGCGATGATCGTTCTGATGCTGCTTCTCGACAGACTGGTCTCGGATGGGACCGCAATCTCAGCGGTATGGGTACCCCGCCGTTTGACAGCTTCCCCTCTGCCCTGGGACTGTCTCAGATCAAGGCGTCTGTCGGCCGTCAGAAAAGCAAATGCAATTGCCTGTCAGGCCATCTGCCGCATGGACTTTGATCGAGGCAGTGTGAGACCTGCAGGAACGTGCCTGTACGCTGCAAGCACTGGCACCCGGGACGGATGCATCAAATGCCAATTGGCGCAGTCGTAAACCCGGCCAAAACAGGATGCGCGGCGTGCGGACCGGTGTCGAATCCTGCTGCGAGGGCACACATAGTCTTCTGGGTAAAAAGCAGCCTGTGTCACATGCCACCCACCACCAACGTGCAGTAGTATCTCCTGTTGCTGCGATCCGCGCTGCAACTAGGCTTGTTGGCTACGGCTCTAGGACAAAAGTGCACATGAGAGACTCGGTCGCCCTCAGGGGACCGCTGGCGATCACCAGGCTTGACAGAAGCATGCTCTTTTGGGCTGTCGAAAGCGGGAAAGTCTCGGACCTGAAACCACCCGGCCATGTGCTGTCTGCAACTGTCTGCGTGGTGGTTGCGAGGCTACAGCAGAAAGAGGGCACTACTGCAGGGCCGCCTGGAAGCTCAGTGGCTGCTTGGGAGCTGAGCGGGCTAGCAGGCTCGACGCCAACTGAGGAGAAGACGCAGGGGTACAGGTCGCATGTTGCAGGCTGTGCCATGCGTGCCGAAAAGCTGGAACCGCAGATACGGTTCACGGTCTGGAGGCCCTGGAAACCCTGCCTCGCTGCTCACCTGCTGGGCTCGCAACGCATCAACGTCAGAGAGATATTGACGTCGACGTTGGACAGACATCATGTCCCCCCCCTCCAGCTGCGCTCCTTGCCACGATGACGGCGAGCCGAATAGCGAGTACGAGCTGGACTGCCCGCTGGAGTCTGCCGCGGTCCCTGCCGCATTAAAGGACTCGCTCGCGCTGCACTATACTATGGAGGCTACGGTCTTCTCGGGGTAGATCAGAAGCCTAGAGTCGCGAGCGGGTTGAAAACTTTGTCCGGCGTCATGGCCTGACGTAGGCCAATATAACGCAGCATGAGTGCCAGGCCAGCTTGCGGGCATTAGTAACAGAAGGCGGGATTACGAACTGGCCGGGCCTGTTTGTGTCCACACTGTCGCCCGAATCGGCAGCCAAACCTCCAAGGCCTCGACGTAACGGATGGTGGCGGCGACGCAGTTGCAGATCGCAGGACATCCCATTTGCATCCTAATGACGATGCGTCCTCGGCGGGGTTGATCTCTACCACTGTTTGAGCCTTGTGCGCGCCGCAGGCCTTGGACAGGCTACGTCGCCCTTATCACTGAAGTCCCCGATGTACTGTACTTACGCAGTAGACATCCTTCCCAGGCAGCGCCTTCTTTCGTCTCCCAAAGGGGATGACTACCTTTCTGGGCAGGTAGTAGGGGATCCTGACGCATCCTGGCCGATGCAAACATTTGGCAGTCGCACCAGGGCAAAAGGTGTTGTGATGGGGCGAGGCTTAGCTACCAACAGTACTGCACGCCAATGCCCTCGGGGTGACCCGTTCGTCTGGACCCGACCTCGGCATATGCACGCAGACTGCTTGGCATCGCGATCGAATTCTCATTGGGGAGGTCATCCTATGGCCTCACCCGTGCCACCACACCCTCACAGTTGCTCTCCAGATGACTGCAGGACTCTTTCCTGACGCTTGAGAGCCCATGCAAACTGTTTTGGGGGCCGGCCGCGCCTCCCGCAACGCAAACCCGCCTTGGGACGACGGCTTGCGATTGGCACCTCGTCACCTCGTTGGCTGCTAGGACTGTGGGACGAGGATGCGGCGCATCAAGGTTCGGAGGATCTGCCAGGTACGAGTTGCCGTCTGTCGCTTGGATTCCATGCCATTAACCCAGATATTCAATCTATACAGTCCGATGTTTTAGAGTTCAGCTGGGTGGGTTATCCCAATAGTCCACAGGTGCTGCTCGCCTGCTGGCGTCCGTCGATCTGGCCAATTGGGGCCGCGCTGCCTCGGTCATGCCTCGTCACCAGCAGCTTTATCTCAGGTTTGTGCGGAAAGCAGACTTTGTCCGACAGGGACTATCTTGTTAACATTGTGCTGGGAGATGCTTGCTTCAACTCGACTCAGCATCGTCCCAAGTTCCAGGGCAGATCAGGTCAGGACACAAGCCGTAGATCTCCTTCTCCCCATGTCAAGGGAAAGACCCAGCGGGCTTGCGGCCGTGTCGAGCAGGGTGCCCTGTCGAGAGAGCGTCGGGAGAGAAGGTTGACGCGTAGATCCCTTGGGTCATTTCTTGGGGCACCCATGTATTTTCGCTTTGATGGTCCACGACACGGCTGACCAAGGTGCTGGCGATGACTCTGCTACAGTGCGTCCGTCCCCTTCACCTAGGTTGCCCAGGTCCCCCCATACGCCGCTGCCGCCCGCCTCGGCTGTTTCAAAACTATTTTGGACTCCAACAAAGTTGGAAGTGACCCCGTCCATTGCTAGTCCTGCATTGAAATGCGTACCTGGGCGCCGGTGTGTACACCGAGAAAGTATGGGCACGTTGCAGCGCTGTTGGAAGGATCCTCTTCCCACCGTACCGTTGTGGGCAGTCTGCTCCGGCCGGACGCCCTCGGTGACAAGCGACATCAGCCGCCGAGGTTCTGCCATGTTCTGGAACGCAATCTTGATGTTCCATCGGTGCGTACGTACACGTCTACGTGTGGCATGATGCTGCTGCTGCTGCTGATGATGATGATGTTTTGCCTTCAGGCCGGCAGTGCCTACGTGGACGCTTTTCTGCCCAAAGCACGTCGACGTGGCTTTATGGCGGCGGTATTATGTTTCCTGCGAGTGCGAGAACATCAGTTGATATGAGCGGGCGATGCTATTCACGTATTCACCGCGACCGAGAGCGCCGAACGAGATTCCGATCCATGGGTGATCCGGTTGAACTCCGGGTGCACGGCTTTTCCTCATCTCCTGCTATCTTTTCGGACTGCACGTCTGTGGGTACCACAGGTTACCATCCGGGTGCGGTTGAGATCTCGGGGAGCACTGCCTGCTCTTCTGACGGCCTGCTGTCATTCGACAGAGAGGGCACGGCCGTTTGTGTTACGCCGTAACCAAGGTGGGTGGCTATTGCGCGTCGGTGCCCGGGAGGCTTGGAGTCTGTTCTCTGTAGAGTGGACATAGATGTCGTGCAGTTTGACGTCCCTCAGATGCACGCATCGCATATTGGAGACACTCTTAAACCTCCGTCACTGCCGAGTCACATCCAAGGTGTCACGCCTTTTGTGATACCATCGCGGTGTACGTCAAGATGACAGCCGGGCTCAAATGCTAACTCAGATACGGGGTACTAGTCTATGTTGTCCAAAATACCTAAGCAGGTTGCTTTTTTGCGGACACAGCTCGTTTGTTTCCAACATGTAGAACAGGCTAAAGGACTTGAATAACTTGACTAGTATATGACAACTATCCCTCGCAGCCCTCGCACTCTGTTTTGACAAAACCTTCAGGAAAAAGTGCATATGATCGGCTGTGATCACCAGACCAACCCGAACTCTGCAGCAGAGACGGAGGCCGCCGTCGGAAAAACCGGTGCTGTGCATTCATGCATGCACTGGACAGGTTTCCAAACTTTCCCCAAGGTGTCGAGTCGACGACCAAGGTGCAGGCACAGCCTTGCGGCTTTGTCTCGGGCCAGCCGGGTCGGTTCGGTTCAGCCTGCCCAGCTTCTTTTGCTCCCGGCGACTGAACTCCCTCCCGAGAGGGACCACACCCCAGGCCCTAGCTACACTATAAGATGTGCGCGTATGGAGTGGTTTTTGAGCAAATTATTCCGTCCGATCTGGCGAAGAAACAGGCGGACAGGTGTCGGGCACGTTGTGATTGATGCGTGTGGGATGCCTGCGCATCCCGCATTGCATCACCTGCCCTGCATCACCTGGGTGCTGCGCAATGCTTATATTGAAGGCCGGCATTGCTCATGAAAATGGGACGGCCGGGGGAGCCTCTTGCGCAGATGGCCTGCCACCTCGACAATTATGCCGACGATCAGCCCTGGGATCAATCGTCTTGCGCGAAACCAGGTCAAGCTTGATAGTGGCTTTTCTGGCGATTGGCTTGTCCGTACTGCGCAGCAGCGAGATGGGGGGAAAGTCTATGTTGTTTCGTGTAGATTAGTTGGTTCCCGAGCCGCAGGCGTCATCTTTACTCGTCAGATCTTAGATGTATCATGTAGGATGGGTGACTTGTGTACCATGCGATGCAATTCCTTTTCCTTCCTTCCCTCGCCCCTGCCACATCTATAGCATGTCGCATTACGACAGTTCGGCCGTTGTGTCTTGGGAGTTGTCCTGTTCCTGAACTCAGTTCATGGGTGGCTTGTCATGAGCCCGCACAGCCTCCTTGCTATTACCACTTGGCTGAAGCATATGATTCCGTTAGCCATATGTCTACGTCGACTACCGCAAAGCTATCCCTCGATCTTATGGATCTGAGACAAGACTCTCGCAGAAATGGGTCATGGCGGGAAGGGGAAGCGGAAAAGAGCAAAACCCTAATTCACGGTAGCATTGACATCTCGCCTATCTGAGATCGGAGCAGATGCCAAATTCCGGGGGGAGCCCCATGCCAAATACGCACCCAAGGAGAAAGCCGCACGGGGAAGCGCGGAGAAAAAAAAATTGACCATTGACTCTCCACCTACCACGGTCGCGGTCCGGTGACAGTAGCAGTGGTTGACGGGTGTGGCTTGTCACGTCGCCCGAACCTCGTTAGACTTGCGATCGGCGCTGGGCTGCCCAGAGGGTCACGGTCACATCGCGCGCCCATGGACGTGACGGATGAGGAAATTCTCAATAGTGCATGGAGGGCCTTGAGCGTCGAAGAGGAAAGGCGCGGAGGGATGTGGCTTGGGCTTTTCCGAGAGAAGGGAAGGGAAGGGAAGACTAGGGAACTTTCTGTTGAGGATGGCATCGCTGTACTGGGCAGATCCCGTAACAATCTTCATGTGTGCTCGCCCGGCTTGGGTGTGACTTGGAGACCACTAAGTTCTGGACGGTCTCACGTCTTCCTGATGCGGCAACGATGAATGGATTCTATGGTATCTACACAGTATCAAGCGATGGATGATGCTACAGCAAATCTCTAGAGGGCAGGGGTGAGCCTTCCAAGCTCCGTATTTGCCATTTGACGCCTGATGAATGCCTGATCAGCACCGTCGCAACTGCTGAGGACCGGTGGCGGAGGCTCGTTGCGTAATAAGCCATCCCTCAATGGCATGGGCCCAATCACCTAATCTCTCGGTGCGGCGGCCCCGGCAGTATTCGCTTCGTCGGCACGCTGGACGCACTCCTCCAGCACCTGCCAGAACTTGGTGGTATCGAGGCCCCTCGGGATCCGCACGCCTTCCTCCCCAGCCGGAAGCAACGTTGCGATGGTCCGGCCCAGCTGTGACCCCCGGTGCAGGGCGTCGGCGTGGGTACCTTCAGTAAGGACCTTGACGGCGAAGCGCTCGCGCTTGTTCGGGCTGTCCGAGGATGAGTTGGGGTCGCACTCGTCGAATGCAATCTCCCACTTGGTGCCCGTCAGCACGGCAGCTACCGCCAGCGGGTCGTGTAGTGGAGGGCCCTCAATAATGCCGAATACGTCTCTGCGATAATCAGACGAATTGTTAGATCCCACAGATCGCGCACTGGGAGCATACGTATTTGGTCACAGTGTACACTTACTTGTACGTCTTTGCGAAGAACATGAGCAGCTCAACGAGCATGGTGCGGAGGACTGTCTTGCCAACTCTCGGCCCGGTGGTCTCAACCGACTCCGTCTTCGCATCGTTCAAAGATGCCCTGTCAGCCCCATAGAGGAGGAGCTCTTGGACATCCTGCCTCGCGAGGACAAGATGTGTCGTGTCCAGAGGTAGGATGGTGGTTTTCGCTGCAAGTTCCTTTGTTTCAAATATGAACGCTGCGGCCTCGGGATCGATTATAATGTTGCTGTACATTCAAACGTCAGCAAGATGGTGAGATATATAGGCCCAGTAACCGCGTGTGACGTTTGCAGTGTCTGCATGCTTTGTGTAGTATCCTGCCCACACGCAGGATACTCCACAAAGCATGCAGACACTGCAGAGTTCGCAGGCATGACACTTGTCAAGTCCTACAACTACGTATGTGCGAAACATAGATTGAGTAATAACCCAGGGCATGGCGTCGAGCCTTATCTGAATTCCAGGCGGAGATGACGTCGGCGTGAATTGCGTGAACGCAGCAGAATAGGAGAGCACAGCACGCTTACAACTCAGCCCAGGGCGTCCAGTTTCCAATGCGAGCCTTACCGTCTACAACGCCATAGACAGCACTGGTGAAGCCATCTCCCACCGCACCTCCCATAAGACTCAGCCCCTTGACATGACCGATCAGGTCCGGGTACGTCTGGAACAGCTTGGCCGCATTCGTCAGGCTGCCCGTCGCGACGACCCAGGCGGTGCCGGGCTTGCACGACCGCAGGGCGGCGGCAGCGGCGTCGATGGCCGGGACGTCCCTCCGCGGCTGGACGAGCGGTTCGGGCAGCAGGGTGGTCCCATCCAGACCGCTCTCGCCGTGGATGTCCTCGGCGTTCTCGGACAGGCGCGGTCTCTGCAGGGGCGACGAGGCGCCCGGGTAGATTGGGATGCGGTCGTGCTGCCCGATGGCCGTGAGCACGCTCGTGGCGTTCCACGTCGTCTTCCTGGTGAGCGCGGGTGTGTGGTCAGCTGTGGGATCCCCGCTTGCTTCGTGTTGCCATCAGGTGGTTGAAACATTGGCGCGCCGTGGGGCTTGGGCCAGTCATTCATGCTTTTTGGGCCTTCCGATGCGCGCGGTCCGGAACGACCGCAAATCCCCGGGGTGGACGTACTCTAACGGAGCATTGCCAAAGACGGTGGATATTCCCAGAAGCTTGATGCCTGGGTGGTATGCTGCGAGGAGAATGGCGAAGACGTCCTGGGACTGTGCTCAGCGTGGAGAACTAAGTTTCGTGGGCGAAGCGCATCTGGATGGGCAGGGACATGAGTTGCGGTGAACCGGACCATCTTCACTCGTTCCCTTGGGAGACGTGCAGAAGCCGTACGATTTATCCGAATCAGGGATTGTCTCAGACTGGCCATTATCAAAGTCTAAACAGCAAGCACAGAAATCAGGAGTGCCTGCAAATGTAACTCACGTCGTGTCCAGGGTCGGCGTCCAGCCAGACCGGAACTATGTCGTCCTCAGTCATCTCGGCAGAATGCGCTGTGTCTGGCTGTTCAGATGTGTAGGAAACAATGATGCAAGGCTCTGGAGGGCGGCTGTGAGATGACGTCTATCAGGGGATGAAGAGGAGAAGGATTGCTTGTCGGTGGCTCAAACGTGTTGAAGGGAACAGCAAGACGCGGTCAGGTCACGGCCAAGTTGTTCGGTTCATTGCATGCGGCGGTCTCCGAGGCGGAGGTCCAGGATGCCCACTTCTTTGCGGCGCCTCCCCGGCAACAAAGCGGACTCACGGCTCTGTCACATGTACACAGGTCAGTGAGTGAGAGACGCCACAGCATCGCACTCAGCTCTGAGTAAGACTGCTGCAGAATGGGTCATCTTCTCTACAATTACAACATCAATATGAGGAGAGCAATTGGATGTTTCGGGGGTGCGAAAGGGTATCATATTTTCTGCACAGGCTATCGATGCAGATTTAAGCAACCCCCATGAAGAGCCATAGCTCAGCCGTCACGATCCAGCTGCCTTCCTCTTCTCGAGGACCTTCATCACGTCTGCAACGCTGTTTACATCTCCCTTCTTCTTCTTGGGCCCTCGCTTGCGCTTGGACTTGCCGCCGCCTCCGTCTTCACCATCATCGTCATCGCCCCATTTGGAAAGCTTGGTCTTGCCGTCGTCTGCCAGCTCCTCCTCATCTGCCAGGCGATTTGTGCCGAAGCCCAGGTCCATATCCTCCGCATCACGGTCTGCGGACGCCATCATCTTCTTGAGCCTCTCTTGCCTCTCAGCCTCCTTCTGCTCTTCCTCCGATTTGGTCGCTGCATTGAGCGTCTTTGCTTTCTTGAGGGCAGCTAGCACCGACGGGTCATTCATGGCCGGTCGTGCAGCCTGTTCCTCAGATATCAAGCTGGACTTGAAATAATTGCGAGCGTGTTGGGCTTGCGGCTTCGGTGGAGGCGGCATGTCCTCTCCAGCACCCTGCCCTTCGGAGTCGACCTCACCGTCGCTCTTTGGTGAATGAGACCTCGACTTGGCCTCCTTCTTAGACTCTTCACCATCCGGTTCATTGCTGTCATCCGAGTCCGATGTTATGCCACCTAGTGGGTCGTAATCTGACTCCACGTCCGAGAACATTGCAACGTCCTCGTCCGCCTTCGCCTGCTCCTCCAGCTTCTTCTTGTAGTATTCCGGGACTTCCATACCCAGCACCCCGGCTTTCGGATCGACCTTGAATGATTCCCGCTCCTTTTCGACTTCTGCGGCAACTTTTCGGACTTTGCGCTTCTCATTGCCGTCCTCATCGACGATGATGAGCACCTCTCTGCCTTTGGCATCGCGCTCAATCCTTGAGCCAGCCTCCTTCTTGGCGCCAATCTTCTTGAATCTTGATCCCAGAGCCGACTCTTGCTGAGCTTTGGCGGCTTCACGGGCAGCCTTCATCTCGGCCAAAATCTGGTCCCTTGTCCGCTTCTGGCCAGGAACCAACGGTCTAGTGGCCAGTTGCCCTTTCTTCCGAGCCTTCTCCTTCTCAATAGCGGTAACCTCCTTCTCTTCTAATTGCTCAAAGGCATCGTCCACGTCCTCTCCCGCAGGTTCGTCATCACTCTCGGGCGACGGCTCTGCTATCTCTTGGTCGAGCTTGCCTCCACTGAAGATATCCTCGCCTTTCCTGACCCTCTCAAGTAACTTGAAGTCGAGACCCTTAATCAAGTGCGTACTCGACAGATCACCGCCGGCGATTTCGTCCCTCAGCCTCTCAAATGTAGCTTGATCGATCTCCTCTTTCTTGAAGGACTCCTCCAGCGCCCGTATGCGCGCAGCCTTGTCATCCTCCTCCTGTTCTGCCTGTCTTTGTTTTGCGCGGTCTACGTAGCCCTCCGCAAATTTGGTGCCCTTGGGTGCGGAGGTTCGGAACTTCTTCTTTGGTCGATCTTGCTCGTTACGGTCGGCGAGTTGTCGCGCAAAGTCTAAACGACCTGCACCAGCGACGGATCGCCTACGAAGACCGTCTGTTAGCACGTAGCTTTTGATATTGTGATGAAACCGACAGGCTGAGATGTGGACTCACGGTGTCATCGGAATGCTGGACTTCAGTCGGGATCCCAGGGCAGAGAACCCGGCACCTCCAGTCGCCCGTGGGGACGGTGATGCGCCATCCTGAGCTCCGCCCGGCGACTTGGCCGAGCTAGCGAGGAGGAGCTTTCTGAATTGCTCGTTGTTCATATTGTACCACCTACTCCGATTAAGAGGGCCCGCAGACGTACAGTGGGCTGTCAAGGTGAAAGATATTGAATAGAGCTAACTGAAGGTTACTACCCCCTTCCCAACCAAGGCTCATCGCGAGATATCGCTTTCGAGGGTTAGGGGTGTAGGCCATTCTTTGAGTGGTCACCTGAGTTTGTGGCGACGGTTAACGCGTTACGTCAACCCAACCTGTAACCATGATTAAACACGCCTTTCACACGACCGACAGGCATGCTCAGGACGATATGACTAGCTTTGCTAATACCATGACAGAGCTTACAAGCAGCCTTTGAGCTGAGGCTTTTCTTCTTGGACGCTTGCTCAGGCGGTCGAGCACCATGCCTCTGATATTGCCGTTGCCTCAATTTGGCTTGCACCGAAAGAAAGTCTGATGTCCCACGTCTTTATCTGCAATTTCTTTCAAAATGGGCAGCCGTCTTGAGAAGAACTCAAACACGGTGCGTAAGCGCATCGAGGGTCATACCTTCTCCGACGAAGCCGGCGAGGAATACGAACCCAGCGCCTTTGGGGGTTTCGGTGACTACTTCCGGCGCAAGAAGATCAAGCTTCAGAACTTGGATGCCGAGCTTCGCAAGGGTAGCAGCAAGCCACAGATCTTCAAAGGCGTCGTCGCTCATGTGTCTGGATACACACAGCCGCCGCTGCATGTCTTGCACAAGCAGCTCGTCGAACATGGCGCAGGTTTCCTGCAGTATCTGGACTCGAAGACCATGGCGACGCACATCATCGCCTCTTCGCTTACGCCCAAGAAAGCTACCGAATTCAGCAGCTACAGGATAGTAAAGCCGGCCTGGGTCGTTGATTCCATCGCTGCGGGCCGCACGCTACCGTGGACTGATTACCGAGTCACCGACGAGGGTCCCAGGCAGAAAGTCATCACATTCGGAGAAGATGGAAAGATTTCCTCACAGGCGCATACACCACAGAGAGGATATCATGACCAGATTCAGAGCAGCTTTTACACAAGCCAGTTCAAGAAACCTGCCACCCCTATCAAAAAGGTGGACTTCGCAAGCTCATCTTCCACGGCACAAACTCCGACCTCTTCCAAGTATACGCCTTCAAGACCCAAGGCCCCTGAAACCATCGAGGATGACTATGAAGATGATGCTTTCAAAGACCTGGAAATGGCAGATTTCAAAACCTCGTCTCCCGTGCCCGAGGAATCGCCAGAGCCAGTCGGTGATGATGTCGTGACCTCCGTGGGCGCAGAAAGTCCAGCTCCAAAGGTGAAGGAGTCTGTTCAGGACAATACAGTCTCGCAGCCACCCAAGGAAGTTCAACCCATTCAAACCCGCCCTGCATCCTACAACCCTGCTCTGACTTCTGAGGAGCATAATGCGTGGCTCCTGTCTGACCCAAGACTGAGAAAGTCCTCAACCGCAAACCCGGACTTCCTCAAGCAGTACTACTCGGAAAGTCGCTTACATCATCTTTCCACGTGGAAGGCAGAACTGAAATCCAGGATGCAGAAGCTCGCAAGCGAGAAGGGCAACAGCACCACGAAGGCAATCAAGCGCCGGCCTGGTGCTCGGCGATGTGTCATGCACGTGGACTTTGACAGCTTCTTTTGCGCGGTGTCACTCAAGAGCGCCCCCGAATATGTCGACAAGCCCGCCGTGGTGGCACACGGCACCGGCACAGGGTCAGAGATTGCATCTTGCAACTATCCCGCGCGGAAATTCGGAGTCAAGAATGGAATGTGGATGAAACGAGCGCTGGAACTTTGCCCGGACATCAAAGTTCTGCCGTATGATTTCCCAGCGTATGAGGAGGCCAGTAGGCTGTTCTATGAAGCCATTCTAGAAGTGGGTGGTGTCGTCCAGAGCGTCAGTATCGATGAGGCTCTGGTTGATATCACGACGCTTGTCTTGGACGCATCTGGGTCATATGGCCACGGCGTCTCCGAGGGAAGTATCTGGAGAGAACAGAAAAAGGCAGACGAGATGGCTAGTGAACTGCGTGAGCGGATCAGGGAACGGACCGGTTGCCATGTCTCCGTGGGCATTGGCGGGAACATTCTTCTAGCCAAGGTCGCACTCCGCAAAGCGAAGCCGGCGGGACAGTACCAAATCAAGCCTGAAGAGATTCTCGACTTCCTGGGCGAGCTCAAGGTAGAAAACCTTCCAGGTGTGGCATACAGTATCGGCGGCAAATTGGAAGAAATAGGAATCAGGTTGGTCAAGGATATCAGAGAGGTCTCAAAGGAGCGTTTGGTGTCTGTACTGGGCCCTAAGACGGGAGAGAAAATATGGGAATACTCGAGGGGCATCGACCGTGCTGAAGTGGGCGACGTCCCCATCCGCAAATCCGTCTCAGCAGAAGTCAACTGGGGAATTCGCTTCCTTAACCAAGCCGAGGCGGAAGAATTTGTGATGAATCTCTGCAAAGAGCTGGAGAAACGCTTGTTGAACGAGGGCGTCAAGGGCACGAACCTTACAATGAAGATCATGCGGCGAGCTCTAGACGCGCCGCTAGACCCTGCAAAACACCTGGGCCATGGCAAATGCGACACGTTCAACAAAAGCACGGTATTTGGCGTCGCGATTCATGATGCTGAGAAGATTGGCAAAGAGGCTGTCGCCATACTGCGATCTTTCAAGTTCAGCCCTGGAGACCTGCGAGGTCTAGGTGTCCAGATGCAGAGACTGGAACCGATCAAGCCGTCAGCAGCCCCTGATGGGAGCCAAAAGAGACTCAATTTCGGCGCATTCGGGAATGCTGCCGGCTCTCGTGCATCGAAAAAGCCGGTGGCGCCGGTGGCCCCAATGGGTCTTGATGACATCTCCGATGCGGGTAGCCCTGCGAAATCAAAGGTTGAGGCTCTCCGGACACGGCGAGACGTGTCCGAAGACCCCATCTCCGATAATCCACTTACGCCTCGCAAGCCGAAAGGAACGTCCATCCACCCTGCTCTTGCGCTATCCAGGGCAAATGAGGCTGACGAGAAGGCCAACACGCCTTTGAACGTGATGGGAACGCAATTTATTATGCCATCCAACCCGGACCCGGAAGTTGTCGCTGCGCTGCCCCAAGACATACGGAGCCGGCTCATGGCGCAATCGCGCCGAGACCCTGATTCGGCACTGTCGAGGGAGGGCTCACCTGCTTTGCAGAATATGAGCAACCCTCAGTCGCGCGATCAGAGTCCAGCTATGGTGGATCCCGAAATTCCACCGGATATTGACCCGGAAGTGTTCAATGCTCTTCCGGACGATATGAAGGCTGAGGTGCTTGCACAATACGCTCCAAGAAATAGAAATGCGCGGAGCATTTCCGCCCAACCGCAATCACCACGCCAGGACCGAATCATCCGCCCACAACCGCAGAGAAGCCCGGCCAAAAGAGGCCGTGGTCGTGGTGGCATGCGAGGCACGTTAAGCAGAACGCGTGAGAGGCAGCGAGACGCCAGCGCCGGACTCATGCAAACGAGCTTCGTCACGATGGCCAATAGGAGGTCAGCACTGGAGAATGAAGCCGATGAGATTGAGGAGCTCGACCACGCGTTCCTCGCTGAGCTGCCAGAGGAGGTCCGCAAGGAGGTTGTAGCTGACCACCGCCGGCGTAAACTCGCCAAAAAGTCGGGACTAGGCCTCAACCTCAAAGGCCTGGGGCGTCGCAATGCCGCGGATCGAGCAAGGGAGATGACCGGTGGGCAGACCAAAATCCCCTTTCCAAAGCCTCCAGCCAAGGTGGCGTTTACGGCAACCACGATAACCTCTGTCCAGGAGGTGAAGGATATGCTGAGTGCCTGGCATCGGGAGACGGAGGACGAGGGGCCGCATAAGGATGATGTTGAGGTGTTTGAGAGGTACATGGCCCGCGTCGTGACCGAGGAGAGGGATATGGAAAAGGCCAAGAAGCTCATAAGGTGGCTGGAATGGCTTGTTGACGACGGCGAGGACACGAGGGGGAGAAAGGGGTGGACGGAAGCTGTTGATAACGTCAAGAATGCTGTCCATCGGGCGTTGGAGGAAAGGGGGCTGGGGCCTATGGCGCTTTAGGCTGTCGTCCAGGTGGTTATAAGATTTGAGTACAGAGCAGTTATCTCTGGGCGGTGTTCATGGCTTTGGATTGCGCCCGTTCGGAATATATTGAGCGGCAAGTCAGGCAATTCGTCCACCTCCCAACAGACGAACTTCACGAAACAAAACTCCTTTAAAACCTGACTATCCTCAATGAAGCTGTGCAAGCAGGCAACCATTACCATCGTGAAGCCGACTGAACTGCTAAGAGAGTGACCACGCGCAGGAACTGGATGTGATAGCGGTCTATAACATAGAAGCAGAGCGAACTCACCTCAAATCCTGATCGGCATAGAGGATTTTGAAAGAGTGGTCCCAGCCAAGGCTTTGGGGGAATAGCTTGGATATATGTGAAAAAGAGCCTGGAGTTCAGCATTATGCAGCTGCTCATTTTGTGACAAGCCCTGCGCAGAGCCTGGCGTGTATACGTTCGCACCGTGGCGAGGCAGCACTGCCCCAACATATGACGCCCCAGGGAACATTGAGAGACTTATGTGAGGAGCACCTGCCGTCTCCTCCGACCAAGGTATGGTTGATATGGATGCATCAAACATGAAGTCCAAGTCAACAGCATCGCTCGTGCTATAGCAATCTACCATGGCCACGCTCGTCTCACTGTCCACTGCGGCAAATGCTGCTGCAATGATTTCCTTAGCTGATACAGGTTATTACAGAACCGGAAACCAGGTCTACGATCAGTACTGCCGATACAAATATGCCTCGTCGTCCATATCACAGCTAGTTGATGAGATCCAGGCCGCGATATCCAACACCGCACAAGTGAGCATACTGATGCAAGATTTCGAGGCCTCAGATTTCGCAATGGACAATGATCACACCATCCCACATATTGAACAGCTCCTATGTCTCATTGACCAAGAGTTCAAGCTGCTGAGGAAGCTCATGCAGGACACCCGCCTGGCCTCACCAGACAGCTGGCTCGGTCTTTTTCAGCAAGTCAGTAGTCACATAAGATGGTCCATGGACGACCATAAATCATGGCCGCCTATACACGCCTCCACAGGCTCAGTACCCACTTGAATAATGCCCTCAGTATCACGGGACGGCATGTGTTTTACCCTCTCCCCTAATGAGAGAGCTGATGTGAAACTGACCATGGTATAGGAGAAACGAGATCATTCTTTGGAATGAGCTCACCGCTACCAGAGCCGAAGTCGTCAAGTTCGCAGATACAGCAAAAAGGCTGCAAGACCATATGAGCCTCCCAAGCCATGTCGTGCGCTTGCCATCAAAAAACAACCGTGCGCGAGTTCGAGGTACGAGACTTACCAGACAACGACAATACCCTTTCTCTGGTGCCCCAGAGAATAATAGCAAGAAAGTCGTAGCAGATCCACTCCTCGCCACTAATTATCGGTCGATAGTCCTCAGCGAGCGACTCCAAGATAGTCATACGATCGATATAGCACCTCCGGTCTCCGCGGACACAACACTGTCAGTTACACATTTCCGAACTGTCCTTCGGAAGTCTATCGACGAAGTCAAGTCATCGGATTATCACAATCAGAATGGTTCGCCATCATTTTCGACCAGCTCCTTGCTCATAGCCATATAGCTGCAGCTGCGACTCTTTCATTGCAACCGGAGCGTTTTGTTACCATCCCGCATGGGGTTGCCGGTCACCCCTCATAACCAGTCACCCCCACCACACAAAATCGCCAACTATCACGACGTATTATTTAGTCAATTCATAGTGTTGAGAAGCAATTCGTATATCATTCTGCTCGTCTGAAGCTGGCAATTCTTAATATTTCTCTTGTCTGCGCACACTGCGACCCGATCTGGTTTGAATCTCAGCGGGAATGTCCTCTTCAATCTCTGCCTCCTCCTCCTCATGATCACTAACTCCGTAAATATCCTCCTGTTCCTCAACAACGATAGTTTCTGCTGCTTTTTCTTCTTAATCTGAAGGCTTAACACCTTCCTCCATATTCTTAATACAACCCCCTTTGCTTAGAATATTATAAATACTCATAAACTTCTTATTAGGGTTCGATATAGCCTTTCTTTTCTTCGTACCAACTTGTGTATCCTCACAAGCTTTTAATTCGGCATTCTCTTGCATAAAGAATATAATTTTAATTTAAAGGGTATCAAATTCCTCTACCAGCAGCCAAAATTTAAACCTCTGTTGAGGATTCTCTTTGGGCATCATTATAATAAACTGACGATCAACCGGGTCGTTTTCCAGCTCCAATTCTGCAGCTTCAACGCTCCGTTTTTCACGATCTGGCTTACAATCAGGGTGATTTAATGCTTTTTAACAGCTGATTAGCCAATTACTAGTATAGCGCTAAGCCGACTTGATCGTCTTCTCAGAAACTGCCTTGCGGGCTTTCGTACGGCATTATAGGAAGTTGATCTTCCCTACGGGGGCCGAATCGGTAATGGAATCAAGCTTATCGATTTCATTTTAATAAGCTGCTTTAAGGATATTAAAATGACTATTATCTGCTGGTTAAAGCTTATAAGAAAGGTGTGCTAGGAGTAAACATGATAAATGTTGCTAAAGAAGCACTCTGTAATGATCACACCGAACCTTTATGGGGTTCAGTAGGTAACCTGTAGGGTTTATATTAGCAGAGCGGCGCAGAGGTGATACTTGACTGAGTTGCAGTATACGAAGACACTGTTGTTCTCGAAGTATGATCACTAGCTGTGAGGCTATCTAGTTGTGAGACTGAATACTTAGATTGACGACTGAAGAGTCTGTTCTATGAAAGCTATCTACTGTGGTGATGACCATGTCCTTATATGTTCCGACTCTTCAGTGGCTCGCTGGCTCGCTTTGCGAGCCAGACCCTAACCCTGTTATCTGCATGTCCCGTGACTCCGCATTAAATTGACGGTCTCGGTGACCCAACTCCAAACCGATGTGCTCATTCGAGCACGGATTCCCCTATCATCAAAGCAGGCGTACCGCGAAAGCGTGTCCTCAATGATCTTTGCACGACGCAGAACTTACTTAAAAACAACCCCACTGGGAATAATCAGGGCTGAGATACACCTCATTGGTGATGGGCTATACTCCGAAATCCTCTGTTTTCGTGTGAGCTTCTCACCGGATCCACGCTTATTGGACACTGCGGTTGTCATTGATTATGCATCCCATCACATCAGGTCGCTGGTACAAAAATGCCACCAGAGACTAGAAGTGAAAGATCGTATGGTCAAGAAAGTCCAAGATTCAGTCTACGAGTGTCGGACCTGTAAACATTGTCATGGCACTCCTGACATGTCGCCATCGTTTCTGGTCCAAGCCTGTTACAGGCACTGGGTACAGTGGAGTCCAGAGGAACAACATTGAGACGGCCGACTTACGTCAGCCGCTACAACTTTCAATGAAATTGCTCTGTCTCTACTATCTTTTGAATTGTAGTATTTGGCGTTGCCTTTTTGTCTTGCTTGAAGTGTACCGAACAGATGGGAAAGTGGGGTTTCTAATGCAAAAGCACCAGCCATCCTTCATTTATCCCAAGACTCCTCTTGCAATGGTGAAAGCTTAATTCCTACCGGACTTTTCGGGTGAGACTCCATCGACGATCATGCGCAAGCAGTATCCTAAGCCAATGGAGGAAATCAAACCGAGTTTACTCCGCCTCGATCGCGGAGAAGGCTGGAGGCGGAGGTTCGTGGTCTTGGTATAAAGCCGACCATACCCCAATGACCCGCATCCCCGCCTTCCTTGTCGCGGCATTCAAACAGCATACTTGTTCGACCGTCTTGCTGAACCAAGTAATAAATTTTAATGATGTCTTTCGAACACTCGCACCAGTATGTCGGCGTCAAGCCACTCGACGGGCCCGCGGTCCGTCTCATCGAGTTTTCGGATAACATGGTTGTCCGCCAAGTATCGACAATGCTTCGGAGGCTGTGGCTAGTGGATCCGCCCCTCTCAGACGAGGAGCTCTTACAAGAAAACACACTCAAGGAGTGTTTTCAAGCCATCACTCAAGCCATTGGGAACGGAATCTCCGACGATCCTGAGGAGGCCAGGTGGGACCACGCCCTCTGGTTAAAACATACCGGGCTCCGGATCCTCAATCCGGCCGCGCTGGCTGCAGCGGAGCCGTATGACGTGAGGAGTGTCGTGTCTCCGTGGCGGTCGGAGATCTACGAGATTTACAGACATGTCTTCGTCGACCTGTGGCGGACGTTGAAGGAGGAGTCGAAGTCAGATCACCTCGGGAAGTTCGACCCCTCAAAGGATGGGTCCGTGACTCTTGGCGTTCTCAAAGCCGAGAAGCTGAAAGTTGACAAGACTGCATTTCTCACGGACACCTTTTTGTATCCGGTCTGGATAAACCCAAAAGCAGAAATCACGTTCAGCGTGGACGGCGCTCAGGGTATCGAGCATGCTTGGTCGGATGGTGAGACTTCAGCATGGACCAAAGGGGTTTGGGTGCAAGCGGAGAAGGGAATCACAATGACTATGAAGCTAGATGATATCGAGGGGGATCAGACCGGCATAACAGCTGTCTTTGTGATGGGTCACTGCGAGAAGACGCCTCTAGTAGAGCCAAAAGAGGAGATCCGAAGCAAGCCAACAACTGTCTTGGAGCCAGCAGAAGGTGGCAGCGGTCAGACTACAGATGACGACAAGCCAGAGTTCGTGGCAGAGGCCGATCACCTCGCAAGGGCAATTTTCCTCAAGGCGGGCAAAGCTGTTGAGGAATGCGCGTTCGATGTTGTCGACACTGAGATTGACGAGCTCCTAGATAAAACCTCATGGTTGGAAGTGGAAGCCAAGGAGAGCAATTCAGTTTACGAGCCACTCCCGGATGGACATAGCATCAGAGTGCTCATTGTGGAACCCGAATCGGCCGGGGCAGAACTCCAGACACGGCTGGAAGTGGTGGACCTTGACAAAGATGTGGCATATGAAGCCATGTCATACACATGGGGCGACCCGAAGGATCAATTTCCGCTCCAGATTCGCAGCCAGACGGTCAATATTCCAAAGAACCTCGAGAACGCCTTGAAGAGGCTTCGGTATCCAGACCGCAGGCGATATATCTGGGCTGATGCCGTGTGCATCAACCAAGCGGATGTCTCTGAGCGTGGGCAACAGGTGTCTATCATGCGGAAAATCTACACGAAGGCCCGGAGAGTGCTCGTCTGGCTTGGTCAAGACAAGGCAAACAACGCAAGACTGGCTTTCAGCACCATCTGCGACATTATTCGTTCCTGGCGACCTTCGAACGACCCGCACAAATTCTCGAGCTACAAGGATGCGTTCGAGCCCCAAAAGGAAGGGCTCGCCATAGACGAAGACGGGTGGACCGCCCTCCAAGCCATGTTCCAGACCGAATACTTTACTCGATTCTGGGTCATCCAAGAGCTGGTTCTAGGGAAGAACTCCACGGTAGTCTGGGGTGGCCACTCCATCAGCTGGGGCCTCGTCGGCATCAGTGCAGCGTGGCTGCTGACCAAAGGGTGGGCGACGAACCCGGACTGGCCCATCTCCGCTGCGTACAACGCATTTCTAATCTATGTCCTCCCGCTGGCGCGGCGCAGCGCCATCTCGAGCTTCTCTAAACTCGACCTATCTGCCGTCCTGGCGACAACGATGGGGAAGTTCAAGTCAACGGATGCGAGGGATAGAATATTCGCGCTGCTAGGAATGCCGTTCTCGGGAAACGACCCCGAGAAGGAGCAGCTCGTCAGCCCGGATTACACCGCGAATGTAGAGTCGGTCTACCTGGATGCTACAAAGCGCATGCTCTCCCAAGACGCAAACCTGAGGCTCCTAAGTGCGGTGCAGCACGGCCTCGAGATCGACAGCAGCTCGCCATCCTGGGTTCCGAAGTGGAACCAGTCTCTGTTCGCAGAGCCACTGGCTCTCCGACAAGAGCACGGTTATTACGCCAACGCTGGCGAGCTATTCTTGCCCGGAGACGACACTTTTGGCGCAGATGGGAAGTCGCTCGCACTCACCGGCCTCAAAGTCACCACAGTGACGGACGTCACGGAGCCATTCACCGCCGGCAAGGTATCATTCTCCAGCCTGCCAGACAAGGAAAGGGACGCGATGCTCGTCATCCTGTCGTACCTGAACGACCCAGACCGCCAGGTCCGCGCCTCCTGGAGCGCGACTCTGGAGAAGTTCACGATCCCCGGATTTAACAGCCTGGAGAAGCAGGCCGAGGTTCTCAACTCTGGGGGCGGCTTCCGCATGGCGGCTGCGACCGGTATGCCAGGGAAATACGGGATGCGCCGTTCCACCGAGATTCTCGACGGTGAGAGGATGGGCACCGATAACCTGGGCGAGTTCCTGCTCTACTGGCGCGAGCGCTGCAGCTGGGACGCCGATGCGCTCAAGCACGAGGACTTCAAGGACTTCTGGGCGGCTGTGGAGAAGGAGAGGAGCACGTACGCCACGGAGCGGGCGCTGTGCTCGATGAACGCGTTCCTGGGGCGGAGGGTGTTCCGCTGCGAGGATGGAAAACTCGGCCTCGGGCCCGCGGCGATGAAGACTGGAGATGTGGTTGTTGTCTTGTTCGGCGGGATCGTCCCCTACGTTTTGAGGCCGCTGGATGGCGCGGCAGGCGAGGACGGGGCCGGGGCCGGGCAGAAGTGGGCACTTGTAGGCGAGTGTATCGTGCCTACAATAATGCAGGGGCAGGCTGTAGAAGAAGCTGGGCTGTTGGCCGAAGGTACGTATGATAGGGAGGAGGATGGGACGCTGAGGTTGAAGCCGGTGAAGCAGGATGATCAAGATCCGCGGTTCCACCGCGAGGTCGGAAAGAATGGCGTGAAGAGATTTGAGATCAGGTAGTTCACCGCTGTCTTATTCCTCCATAGTAAAATCAATCACATCTTGTGCCTGGCCGACAACAATAGTATTCAACTCAGCTGGTCTTGCTCACCATACAAACTTCGTCGCGACAAGATGGATTGGCGGCAACATCGGAGAGACTGTTTAACTCCGTCACCATATAATGCACGTAGTGAACACTCCCAGATATAGTATAGCATCAAAGATTGCTTACGCCCAGAGTGCCAAATTGGGGGAATCCTACAAGCTGTGGATTTATAAGAAGACCATATCCCATCCTATCAGATATGTGACTTCTATGATCAGCAAGCAACCACACTTTAAAAAAAGAATAGCTACAATATGGAGTCCAAGCGCTTGCAAACAGCAAAGAAGTATATCGGCCACTTCGAGACCCTAGACACTGACACCCTAGCCTCAGTCTTGGCCCCGGACCACTCACACCACTTCGCACCATCATCCCTGGCCTTTCCTGGCCCGCTCACAAGGGAGCAGTTCCTGGAGCACAGCGCTGCGCCGCGGAAGGTCATGACGGGGTTCCCGGTCTACGCGAGGGAGTATGTCGAGAGCGAGGCCAGCAACCAGGTCACGGCCTGGGCGACGAGCCGGGCGTGGTTCAGGGAGGAGGTCATAGGGGATGAGGAGGAGCGCAAGCAGTGGGAATTTGAGGATGAGTACGTGTTCATGTTTTGGATAGACAAGAGTGGGGAGAAAATTGTGAGGACGGTCGAGTTCCTGGACAGCAAGGGGGCCAAGTATGGTCTGCGGCCGTTGCTGAAGAGGGCAAATAAGAAGATGCAAGCCCAGTCTTGGTTCTAGACTTTGTCTGCTGATACAGCCATCCAAATTTCAACGCATTTCATATACAGAGGCGCTGTATCATCTATATTTCTATCATCGAGCGTCCACCATTCATCACTACTTGACCGTGGCTCCTGTGCCCCAACTTCCCACTAGGGCCATGGCTTTTTCATCCCCGTCGGCCACGCGGTCGTCCCTGAGCGCATCCGCCAGACACCTCCAAGGGTCACGGCTCCCACCCCACTTGAGGAGGCCTTCCTTCAGCTGCTCGCCATTCTTCCTGTTGATGGCTGCACCGTCCCGTCCGGATGAGAAGACCTCCTTCCACACCCGCTCTGCCAGCACGCGGTCAAATAGGTAGCTGTAGTAGGTGCTGCCGTACCCGAACAAGTGGCCGAAGAAGCCCTGCCACCTGCACCCAGGCGGATCGGCGGGCGTGTTGCCGTACTCAAGCTGGATGCCGCGGTAGACCTCGGTCGAGTCGAAGGATGCGACTGCCGCACGCGGGGAGTGATATTCCTGATCCAACATGGCAAGGAGGATCTGATTCTCGTTGTCTGTGCCCTCAAACCGTCGGGATTGGCGCAGCCTGTCGACAACCAATTGGTAATTGAGCGGTTCATCCGTCTCATAGTGCCGGGCAAAGAGGCGCAGCACGTCCGGGTCCGCGCAGAAGTGCTCCATCAGAGTAGAGGGAAGCTCAGCCAGGTCGGTCGCACAGCGTGTGCCTGAGACGTTTTGCAGTGAGGTCCGCGCGAGGATACTGTGGATTGCGTGGCCCATTTCATGGAAGAGCGTCTCCACCTGTCCGTAAGTCAAGAAGGCGGGCTTATCACCGCCAGCGTGGCTCTGAGGGAAGTCACACACGAGGGCAATGGTGGGCAGCTGTTTCAGGACGCCGTTGTTGCCTCGAGACATGGCCATGCCGTCGTTGGCAGCCTCCTCGGGTGAGGTAAAGTCTGGAATACCCGTGACGGCTTGTTGAGCAGCAGACTCGGCTTCTTCAAGCTCCGATGCCGCGATCTCGCGCGAACACCGCACTGTGAAGTGAGCGGGGTTGGGTGACTTGTCTGCCCTGTAGAACAGATCGCAATACAGGACCGCAACGTGCCCATCGGTGTCGGATATCACGTCGAGCCGCCGCACTTCAGGGTGCCACGTTTCGCCCGGCATTGTCTCCCTGGCCACGAAACGGATTCCATAGAGGCGGGTGAAGAGCCTCGACAGACCCTGCATAATAGTCCCTAGCGAGAAGTACGCAGACAGGAAGTCCTCGCGCTTTGCTTTCGACCTCTCCAGATTCCTGATTTGGCCCATGTAGTAGTCTTTGTCCCATGGCTGTAGGCTAGACGAAGACAAGCCGATCTTGCCCTGCTTGCAAGCCATGAGGTCCTCCATCTCGCGCCTGACTACTGGGGCATTGTTTTTGTTGAGGGCTTTCAAGAACTGCTGGACTGACTCGGGCGACTTGGCCATCATTCTGTCACGCAGTGCCATGTGACCGTAGCTTTCGAATCCAGACAGGGTTGCGATCTCAGCTCGGAGACTGAGCAAATGCTCCAGCTGACTGACCGTCATGATCGACGCAGTCCGCGAAGCATAGTAGATTGCCTTCCTCGTGTCCTCGTCGTGAACGGTGCGTAGCGCTAGAGAAGCCTCGCCACTCAGCGCAGGTAAGTAGACGCGCCCTCTCCGGGTCAACTTGCGGGCTATGATGGGATCGAGACCCTGGAGTTGGCTGCTCGGGAACGCGAGGACGGGCTGCTCTGGGGCCATCTGCTCAACGAACGTCTGGCCGATATTGCCTATCTCGGACGACAGTTCTACAAACCTGTCCCTCGCCTCCCTGGGTAGATTGACGGCCGACTTTGTGAAGTCCAACTTTAGGATCTCTGCCACAGCCCTCTCCTCTTCTGACCAGCCAGACGAGACATCCGAATCGTTCAGTGCCTTCCCAAGCTGCTCGTTCAGACCAGTGGTGGTGTTCAGCTGGTTCATGTACTGGTATACGACGGTCCATGCCTCCGAGGCGGCAGCCTGCATGGCTCTGTCGGGGTGGGTGACGCGCACGAAGTCGGACAGGTCTATGACGCGACAGAGGAGGTCGGACAGCCGGTCAAGGTCCCGAACGACAGCTCTGTACTCGACCACTGAGCTGGCGGAGAGGACCTTGTCGACGATGCGCTGGGCACGCAACAGGGAGACGTGGGCAAAGGCGAGGAAGCCTTTGGGCTCGGTCAGGTAGGCATTGCGGAAGAGACCGACACGGGGCTTGCCCTTGAAGGCGCCCGAGAAGGCCAGCCATGCTGAAGGGGAGTCGAATATGCGGCGCAGGTCTGCATCGTCATGTTTGGCTTGTGCGGTCGTGTTGGTGGCGGAGGGCGGGAAGGAGAATGGTTGTGGGGCGTGGGCAACGGTGTGCTGCCATCGCGAGGCTGATGGTGCGGCCCGGGGAAGCTGCTTGATGGTTTGTTGGGCCTTGCGCCGGAGACATGTTGAGCATACCCACGACGCCGAGGCTGTTGTCGCCTGGCGCTGGGCGAACTTGATCATGATCTCGGCGGTCGTGCTGGGCCTTCACATCTCATGTTCCTAGCCTTGGTCTGCCGTGTCTTGCACAAGACGTGGCTGGCAACTTTTGCGAGGGGTCAGGCAAGGAAAGGAGAGTAAGGGCCGAGTTACTTCGTGTGTACACATTACGCGCGCACAAGTGCAATATGCAGGAGGTGCTTGTGTCCTGTCCTATCTTTGCCTCGCGATTGCCGACCTTAGCCCGTCCACCGACTCGGCTGTTGGGCCTGTTGCCGTTGGAGTGCTGTGTGGTGGTAACAAAGGGACATGCATGCAGTGTGTAATGCTATGACGAAAAATGCGCTAAAATTTTCGAGAAAACCGGCCGTCGGAAAGAGCCGCTGCTGGGAGTGGGCAGCCATTTGACGACACAGGCAGAGCAGAGAAGAGAGCAAGCGAGCGGGCCACACCCATGTCAAGCAAGCTGCAGTGCGAGTCTACTTCTCCCTCAAACTTCACCCGGAATCCTGACCACTGCCGCCACACACGAGACCCTCCCCCCGACCCTCGTCAAGAGCCTCAACGGTCCCAATCGAGCTTACCATGGCTGCGAGAGCACTGCTGCAACGGGTGAGCACCCAGGCCCACCGCCCCAATTGATATTGCGACCCGGGCCCTATGCTGACCACGCTCTTATTCTCGCAGCGCGCCGCGCCGTTGGCAGCGTCCATGCTCGTTGGAGCCGTCGCATTCTCCCCCAAGCTGGCCCTTGCCGAAGCTCCAGAATCACACAATTATCATGTACGACCAGCCCATGCCACCTTCTCCGTGGCATGTCATGCCATGCCATGACAAGGACGAAGTCGGACTGACGCCGAGCCTGCTATTAGTCCAGGAAGCCCATATACGACGACTTCGATGCCCTGCCCACAACAGCTACCCTCCCGCCCACGAAGCCCGCCGTCGCGCCAGACACCCCTTCATCCTCGACCACAGTGGCCCCCGAGAACCCGGCCTCGCCCTCCTTGTCCGAGGTAGCGGAACACCACCCTCGGCAGTACCAGCCACACGGTCCCACGCCCACCGACCGCCTTGCCGCCCAGATCCGCGATGTCCGCCTGTTCATCTACCGCCACGCCTGCACCGCCGAGGATGCCGTGAACCGCACCATGGATCGCGCCTTCCACCTCGAGAAGTCCTTCACCGACACCATCGCCTCGCTGGCGCCCCCGCCCGAGTCCGGCGAGAAGCTGATGCCCGGGCTGGTCTACGTCCTGGTGGCCGCCATGGCCGGCAGCATCGTGACGCGGCGGAGCAACATCCTGCTGAGGGCCACCGTCCCGGCTGCTTTCGGCGTGGGCATGGGCTGGACCGCCATCCCCCACACCATGCGCAACACGAGCGACCTTGCCTGGAAGTATGAGCAGCGTTATCCCGCCGTGGCGCAGGGCCACCTCCAGGTCAAGGACAGCTGGAGGCAGGGTGTCAGCTTTGCCCGGGTGCACACGCAGCTCGGACGTGACAAGCTTGAGGAGAAGGTTAAGGGTGCGAGGGAGACGGTGGAAGAGTGGGTGAGGAAGGGTAAATAATGCACGTATTCGAATTGAAAACATGGTGGGCTAGAGCGATGGGCCAAAAAGCCTTAGTCGGGTTGATAACTTGGCTTGTATCATACGAAATCTAGACAAATTCACATGGCTGGTGTGAGATCGATCTTCCTCCATGCTGAGCATTGACTCGTGGCCAATTGGTACAACGATTTTGAATCCCAAATGCGTGCAATTTGTACATTGCAATGGCGTGTGCCACGATATTTACCACAAACTTTTGTCTTCGCCTTCCGTACGCCTGGGCAATTCCATGCAAAACCACCGCCTTACAAGCTCTTCTCGCTCGCATCACTCGTGCTAATAAGCGTACTCAGCACCCTCTCATAGGTCCACACCGTGACCGCGCTCGCCGGAGCAGCCTTAAGCAGACTGACAGTCAGTCCCCTATACAGGCTCCTGATGCCCTCGGTCCGCAGGATAGATCGCATAGTCCCAACAGTGCCAAGCCCAATATAGTCGGGGATATTCTTGTGCACGTATCTCGCGCGCGTTGGGCCCTGCACCTGGATCCTCTTCCTGACTGTGTCGAGCGGGAACACTCCCGTCTTGGACACGACGCTGGCCAGCGTTCCGGCCATGGCGTCGCCGCCTCCAAACGGCAGGTCCAGCGACGCCAGCGGCGGACGCAGCGCCTCGTACGCCGCGAAGAAAACGCCCATGAACGGCACGATCTGGCCCAGCGCAGGCGCAAGCCCGCGGAAGAAGCCTCGGGTGCCCTCCTCGCGGTAGATCTGCGCGACCGCCCGCCGCAGAGACGTGTACACGCGGTCGTCGTTGCCCTGCGCCGCGAACCGCGTCCGCAGAAGGTCAAGTGGGTACGTCGCCGCGGTGGCCGCAGCGCCGGCCGCAGCACCCGACAGGAAGCTCTCGGCGGCCCTGGGGATGGCGTGCTCGCCGCCAGCCACCCTTCGCAGCAGCTGCGTCGTCGACCGGTAGGTCGTGAACTGGATGGCCGAGTAGCTGACGTACATGAGCTCGGCAGGGACATTGCCCTTCCACAGCCCCGTGAGCCCCTCGTTGGCGAGGATAGTCTTGAAGGTCGAGATGGTGCCCTTGTAGATGGGCCCGCGCCCGTGGAGGTTCTGGTAGGAGAGAGGGTCGGAGAGGGAGTGCGACTGGAGCTGCAGGCGGATCTTGACGACGTCGAGGGGCGCGATGACAAAGCGCGATATTAGGCCGGCCACGGCGCCGGCAGTGACGACCTGGAGACGGGTGCCCTGAGGCTGGTGTCAGCTGGTGCGCCTATTTGAGGCCATCGAAGATGGGGGCGTACCTCATCTTTGAGCTGCTCTACTTTGGGAGACATGCATAGATCCTCGCGGTGTGCGACGGCTGAGTAAAGCAACTGCCTGCAGAGGTAGGAGAATAAGACGGGCCCGGTCAGGAAACGGCCCGGTTAGAGAGACGAAGATAGTGCTCTTTCTGCTGAGGATCTGTCACCCGTCTGTCCTCTGACTGCTTGATAGTTCAAGGCATAGCATAGGGAGATCCCCAAGACCATTGACTTCCTGGTCGCTCGTCTTGCCAGGGACGGCGAGAGGGTGGACCTGGAACCCAACATTTCGTTGAAGGAGCTTTGTCTCACTTTCGATAAGCTTATCGGGCGACGGAATGACATCAGCTTCAGCGACCCCTGGCCAACGGTTTATATTCCTTTACACAGTAGAACCTGGTAGACACTTCAGAAAATGTTATGTGCTTTGAATCACAGATACATCTCTCTCAGGAGGTCTGGTGTGAATATAATTCTAATTATCTAATTTTGTCTAGGTCTTGTTAATCATGCAGTAGTATCGTGAACGATACCAGTCTGATCCAGAGTGGTCAGATGAGATGACACTCGTCTCCTCCATGAGTTATCGCCCTTCGTCACGTATGGAACCTAAATTCCGTCCCGGAAGTTCATCACCTGAACCACGTAGACTGTGTTTTAGAGCCAACGTTGGAAACGATCCTTAGCTGCTGTCTAGTGGGTCTGGATTTACCATTGAAGAGTCACCCAACATCACTCAATGCGTCTCAAAGCTCCGAATAATGCACGTGATTTTCAGAAGGCATATCTTTTTCCGATGTCTATTTTAGATTATTAGTTGTCGAGGTATTCTGTCCGCAAGTCTTCGGCTTCCCTGACGTTGGACTCGAAGTGTGTCATTCAGGACTGGCGCCGATAAGCCATCAAACCCACGGGACCTCCTCCGCGAACCCAGTAAGCTTTTGGAAAGGGCATTCATTGTTGGACCGATCGCATCACGGAACCGTTGGATTCAAGCATGACTACTTAGACTTGCGCCAGATTCACGCACAGTTCTCAAAGTAAAGACGACCAAGGCCGTCGCACTGGATTATGCCGCTCGACAGCACTGTGATTCTGCAGGGATTTCGTGAGGTTCCACATTAGCTTCGCTATCGTAACAATCAAATATGGCCACGGGCCGCTGACGCTAATTATTTCGCGACGCTGGCCTGGAGTTTGATCTGAAATCCAATGCCTCGTCCATTCCTGGAACCTTCTCCATTCGACCAAGACCAAGGGGCCGCAAAGTCGGAGGCCACTGACATGGAACGAGTCAGTAGTATACGCCTTTGCATGGCCAATTCGTAGAGTACGCCGGTTGAAACAGATGTAGACTCAAGACGTGTGACATTATCATCGTCCACCCGCGTAATTGGGGCAAATCTATCGGTACAGGACGAGGCTTATGATGTCGGCTGCTATGAGGATAAATATTTGGTTCGGCGATATATTTTTCGAGACCCTAAATGAGATCCATGCATCCTAAAGTTCATAAATAGGACTCTTTTCACCAGGATTGTACGGCTTTATGTAAGCCGATTAGACTTGAGGAGTACGTCGTGTCGATAACTATCGATTGCCCCTCCGGGCGAAGGAACACGATACTCTGTTATCATACTTGGACGTAATGATCCCGTGGAAGCACATTGAGGGGCATTGTCTGAATCTCAACAAAGAACATCCCGTTGGGTAGTCATCCGTCATATGACCGATGAAAGCCCTGTCAAGGAGCCCCCAAGCTCTTCAAGCCTGCACTCGGCAATTCACTTTCACTGCTTTCGCTTGCATAAATATCCTAGCAGAATTATATGATGCGTTCCCATCGACTCCGACTTCTTTCGATGAATACTAAAGAAATCGTGATCGAAGAGCGGAGACTACGTTTGGTATAGGTGTGAGTATAGCTTTTGCGGACTATGAATATAAACTACTCGTATTATTTGGGTCCCTCTGATAAGCCGGAAGAAGTATAACTATCCCAGAGGAACAAGAAATCATGTGGGTTGTGGGCAACTGATTTCGCTGTGCAATGCTTTAGACACATTTGCAGTGACCACTCAATGTGGTCTAGGAATATAATGTCAGATCTTTTAAGAATCTTGAAGCTCACCTTCACAAGCCTATGCATGATTATACACCATTATGAGCTCGAACAGTATGATAAGATCCTCATATTTGGATGGAGGTATTTCCGTTCCGTAAACACGTCCTCGGAGCTCTGCAGAAGACATCAGAACTCGGAGAAGAGTGGATATTTCCCTGAAGTCTTTGATGCTACTAACAATGGATATGAGGTCAAACGCCTTCTTCGTCGAGTCTCTGGGGTTGGCTGAACTGCCACGTGCAGCTTATTGTGGTAGAAGCTTCTCTCAGCAAGCACATACGAGGCGGCACTACAGCTACCCCCTAGGAAGCCCAAGGTTGACTGCGGCCAAAATCTGCTCTTTATTTTTTTGGTTGGGGGGGGGGGTAGGTGGGGTTTAATTGCAAGTCACCTCGATACTAGAATGGCTGGAACGTGAGAAGACTGCCATGCCCTGGAATCGGGGCCCAGGAAGCCGGTGGGACTGTGGGAATGCCCAATATTACATCTCAGATTTCGACCCGAGGAGGGTGAAAATGCTCCGACAGCGCTCCTAACATAGCTTGCCCCCGCTAGGAACCAATTCGTACAGAAGCCAACTGGTGCAGATATCAATTTATCCAGCAATGAATGGCCCGTAAACCAACTGACCGCAAATCATGCCTGAATCCAGTACGTAGTCGACGTCAGCTAGGCAGTTGGCTAGGAACACAGCCATCAGATTTGATGTGACCACCAGTGGTGGAAGGCAGCATGTGACTGCATCCTGCGGATATCTTTACAGGGAATAGGGAATTACGGTCAATTGCAGATGATTTGGTTCTCAGAATGCCAGCCAACCCAGGCTGTTCATGGCAGGGTTTATAAACAATGGAAGGAATGATTCCCCTGACATCCCTTCACAGCAAAGAGCCAGGGGAAGTAACACCCTCCTTTCCGGCCGAGTTTCTGTATAATATTTGGACTAATGTTACCGGTCGACACTGAGAATTACGTTGGATGAGTACCTACTTAGGATTCTTGAGGGGCCAGATTTAGCCTTCCGTACCTTCCAAAGTTGGTTCGAACCAGCTCGCCGAGTAAGTGGACAATATAGGTTTTCATACGCTTTCTGAATTTTCAAAATTACAAGGGCATGGCCTTCACGACTGAGAAAGTGCCTTCACCCATTTGGTAGATATCGCCGAGCATCATAGACGCTTGTGGACCCGAGGCTGAAAGATACGCAGTCCTGTTCACACCCTGTGACGACATTTACAATAGACTGCAAGCACGTAGATGAATAGTCCGCTGTCGATATCACTATCTTCTCGATGCCGATACTTCGAAGGCAGCACTCTCCTCATCCCAACTACGGGAGGTGGGAATATGTTGGCTCGGTGGCAGCGGCAGGCTTGGTTCGGGGCACATTTGGTATCCTGCGTGTGGCCAAACATTTTTTTGGGATACCTGAGACACACTTAAGCTGCGTTGCGAGGGTAAATTCTGTTGGCTGAAAGTGTTTGGATTTAGCATCCTGGGCACAGCCAACACATGCATGTGTTCCGGTGTATTCGGTATGCTGGCCCAGTCTTCCGGTGTAGTTATTTCGACAGCTCCAACAGCCAACCAACCTTCAATACCACCATCGACTGAGCAAGGTAGATTCGGTATATTTATACCTCCTCAATAAGCAGCGAGCAGCTCTATAATTGGAATTGGCAGCGGTTACCTTATTTGTCAAGATCACAGGCGTTCTTCTTGTATCTGATTCTGTGTTCTCGTACTCATCAAACACGCCTCACTCTCACTCCCGCAAGTCAGGAGTCAGTACCTGCCAAGTAGAAGACCATCTTCTTCATAATATCTTCCATACCTAATGGCAAGGCCAGAACGCATTCTTCGCCTAACCGGATAGTTACTACCGCAACGAGGGCCTCTCCGAGGAAGAGTTCTACAACTTCATGTCACGAGGCCACGGTGCAGAGTGTGCCAAGGTCCACGAGAAATACGGCATCCTGAAATACCAGATGGTTCATCCTTATCCTTACCTCCCCTCCAACTTTGGACCAATACCCATTTTCAGGTCAAATTCTGCAAACCTTCCCTGCCATCTAATTCGCAAACACAAGCGCAGACTTTCAACACATCCAGCACCCGCGCCCTCCTGCAGAGCATGAAGCTCCCCTACATTATAAACGATCACGACCTGCAGATCGAGTACTACTTCCGCGACGTATCTGCTTTGCTCGCCGTCTCACGCGACGAGGACTTCAAAGCCCTGCACATAGAGGCGACCCCTTACGTTCGCCTCGATGAGACAACCGTCGCCCTCACTTGGGTTGAAGTCTACCTCGAGGGCGGGAGGCTCGTCAACATCGGCACCGACGGGAAGAGCCTCCAGCCCTCGTTCGCGGAGCAGTCTGACATCCGCGTCTCAGACAAGCCTGCTGATAAGTATTATTGATGGTGGTTGCCAGTTTTTGCTGAGCGCACTATGGTTTGCTCGCCTTTTGGGATGAGTATTGATGGCACGTATCTGGTGGCTTGTGGGCGTGGCTTAGCCAAGAGGAGAGGGGCGTAGATCCTTGGGCGGAACAGGCCTCGATAGCCAGGTAGGAAAATGAAGGGAATGTCCCAAGTCGAGCAGAGGCTGTGACCCTTGTTAAAGCCGGTGCGACCGTCTCCGGCACGGAGCAGCAGGTCTCGAAGACCGTCCTGTCCTGGGCTCGACTTGAACATACCCCGCGGGGTCGCGTCCGGTTACGGCAAGTCGCACGCACGGTCTGTTAAGAGGAATAACCACATCTCAATGGTATTTCTTCTAGGTTAGGTAGGCAAGATACACCTCGGGGGCAAAGGGCTGTTGGCTCTCCAATGTGAGTATACAAATGCTGCGCTGCGCTCTGCTCTCCTGTGTGAGGTCGAAACAAAAACAAGGCGGATTGTGGTCTAAGCGGGAATCCTCAAGGTCAAGCTACATACAAGCATCCGTGCTCGCCCAACTCTCACTGGCTCTTGGCCAAATATGTCAACATAGGAACTAAAGATAGAAATTTAAACACAGGAACTGGAGAATATAAGCTTAATTCGACAAAGTAAATGGTACAAGGAAAAATTATGACATGTCCTGAAAATGGGAGAAAGGGAGGTACTAAGATATACCAAGGCCTTTGATCCGGTCTAGGTAAGAACGTATAGAGGTGCATCTTTCGAAGAAAAACCCTTGGAAGTAGATAATAGATAGATACGGAATCAGAACTGCCACCGCCCCCGTTTCTCCAGCCCCTGGAACACGCCTAGGCACGCCTTGCCCCCGGGCCCCTAAACACCCCCAGTCTTGAAGGATGAAAACAAGAAGCACACATGCCTCCGCCGTGAAAGCGCAGCTCGCTCGCTTTGCTTGATGCGCCCTTTTTGGTTTCGCTAGATGAACCGGCAATATGGATGGGGAAAAGACTTGTCTAAAAATACAGCAGATGAAAATGGCAGGACTGGGTATCTTTCGTCTGTCAAAAGCATTGGTTTTTTTTTCTTTGTATGATTTGTTGGGGTAGAGGCGAGGTGTACACTGGGTGGTCGTTTCGTGCGTTCGGTCATGTTGATAGTGGTGATAGTAGCCCGGACAGGGGGCGAGGTGAGCGTGATGATCTTTGAGTTGGTCGTCTTCGGGCGGTAGGAATGGAGAGCTCGCTGCGGATGAAACGCCGCTCAGATCCTCGTAGGCAGCCCCTTACCCATGGTCAGCTGGCTCAGGCTCAGCGTCCTGGCAGCCTTCTTCCTGTTCAGGTCGGCCTCGTCCTCGTCGCCCTCCTCGGGGTACTGCGCCGCGACGCCCCCAAACTCGTCCACGCCCCCAAAGGGCTCGTACTGCTGCTGATTTGGGGTCGCACCGGGCTCCTCCCTCGGCGTCTGGAACGCCTCGGAGAACTCGTCGTCAGCGGTCTCCACCGCAGGGGAGTTGGTGACGCTGCTGAAGCGGCTGTCCTTGCCGAAGATGCTCTGAGCCTTGCTCGAAGGGTCCACAGTGGGGGCCGCCCCCCTAGTGTTGACGGAGATGGGTGCCAGGTGCGTGCTAGTCGGCGTGGCGGCCGACGTTGCGGTCTGCGGCCGCAGGCGCTCGCTTGACTTGGACTTTGCCGGGTCCCGCACCATTGCGAACATTGTGGATGACAGGTTGTTCATGCGCTCCGAAAGCTTGCGCACCTGTTCCTCGAGCGCTTGCCGGGCCGCCCGCTCACTCTCGAGCTGCGCGACGAGAGCAGCGCTGTTTTGAGGATAATCATCATCGGTGGATTGAGAACCCCGCGGTCCAAGCGATGGCATGCTGGTTGCAGGGCGGACTGTGGCCTCTGACGTTGGCCTGAGAAGTCCGGGGGCCTGAGGCGCTGAGACGCCAGTGGTGGACTGATTCTGAGTTGCAGAAGAGGAGGGAGGATGTAGGGAGTCGATATATGTCCGTCCTTCGCCAAAGGACATGTGGGAAGAAGTGTTGTCGTCCGCAGTGTCTACGGACCGGCGGGAGGACGGTGCGAGCCTTGCATCGGGGCTGTTGGTCTGGTAGATGGAAGGAATCATGGGCGGTACGACGTTGCTGTATGCGTACGTAGGATGGTTCGACGGAACACGGTGGATCCCAGCTCCGGACGCGGCCCCGGAGCCAGACCGTTGGAGCCCGCCGCGATTCCCGGCCACGGTGTTTACCTCCATGAGGGGCCCCTTGAAGCCTGGTACTGAGTGGCACAGCTGATTGACAACCCGCTCTAGCCTGTACACGCGAGACTCGAGGCAGCCAAATCTCTCGTCGAGAGTCGCGGCCTGCGTGATTTTCATACCGGCCATCTCGTTCATAGATGAGAGCGTTCCGAAGTTGAACGGCTGCGGTGGTGTCCTTGGCGCCCGGTCGGCTGCCTGTGACTCTGCTATGCTCATGGATGTCCGCCCATGCTCGAACTGGTCTTCGTTGCCAATATCTGTCTCGTTCTCGTTGGGGTTCGACGAGAGCGGCGACAGTGGACCGGGAACATCATAGCTTTCCCTCCAGAAGCGTATCTCATCGCTGCGGCTGCGGCGTCGGGATTCTTTCTGCTCGTGCGCCACCTCGTACAGCTGCGAAAGAGACCGCGAGCGTCGCTTGTGCCCATTCTCGCCGCCAGCATCACTGGTAAGCGCCCGACCAATTTCCTCGGGGTCATCTTCTGTAAAGCGGCTACCGCGCGCGTGCGTGCTTGCTGGCCGGGGTGACAAGCCGGCCCATTCCTCACCTCGGCTCCGTGGGCCGGGAGCCATCATGAGATACAGTTTGCTGTTGGTAGCCGTAGTCGCTCGCCGTCGATTTGGTGACGAGCCAAGGGCATCGAACGACAAGGAGTTCCGCGCGCTCTCTATAGCCGTGATGTCATCTGGTCCCACGGAATGTGATCGCAGGGCGCGGTCGAACTCGTTGACGGGCATGGATGCCACGCGCTTCGTTGGCTCACTATTCTGCGCAGATTCAAGTCTCGCAGCTGGAGGAACCTTGGAGGGATCGTTAGCCAATGACTCATGGAAGCAAGTTTCTTCCTGGCCGGGGTCAGGCGATAGTGAAAGTGCTCACACTGCGATGTTGTGGGGGTGGTCCACCGAGGGCAGACTGGCGATCTGTTTCGCTGACAGAACTGAGACTGCCATCCTTCTTCTTCCGCCTCAGGAATTTGCTGAGCGCGGAGCGCAGCGTCGACTTCTTGCGCTGGGGTGGGCTGTTTGAGACATCGTGGGCAGAGGTGTCGCCCGTCTTGCCAGAATTGATGCTCAGGGTCGAGAAGCGGGTGTTGGTGGATGGGTTCGTTCGCTGGTACCGCGCAGGAGAGCTTCTTGCGGCCGATGCGCCGGAAGAGGTGCCGCCCTCGGGGCTTGGCCCGGATGGGGCGTGCGGCTGAGAGTACGGGTGTGGCGACGGCGAACCGGGATGCTCCGGGACAGTCTGTGGAACGTCGACCGTGTCCGCACGAATATGCGTGGCGGCAGACTGTGGGACGGGAGCGAAGGCTTGTGTCACAGGCGAGGCGAGGGCTTGTTGCGGTGGGTGCTGCGAGACTTGTTCACTGTCCAGAGGTGTTGCACTTGCGATGCCGGTGCCTGGGTTTCTTATTGGGAATTCGTCGTCTTCTATGGTGGTTGTGCTTGTCAGAGGAATGGGACCTGATATCCTCAGGCCCCGGATGCTCTGGTGGCCTGTCCGCGGCCTCGCGGTGGTGGGGGAGGCCGGGCCGAAGACTTTGGTCTTCTTCATGGTAGCGTCGTTGTCGATGGGTAGGTTGAATCTCTGGGCCGCCGGGGACAGGTTGGGCGGCGGCGAGGCGTTGGCAATATTGATGTTGTTGGAGATTGGTACCGGTAGCGGTCCGGAAGAGCCATGAGGCATTACGATTAATGACAGGCCGACCCTATGTCGACTGTTTCATGCGGTGAGGATGATTCGCGGTCGTGGGCTCGACGACTATTCCTACTCTGCCTCGCTCTTGCATCGATCCACATGGTCAGCAATGCGTGCCAGCCTGGAGGGTCCCGGGACCAATGCAATGCGTGCGAGCAGGAGGCGAGCCCGCGGTTGGTGGTGTGAGGGCCAGCCGGCGCCAGCCCAGCAAGCAGCAATCGAGTCAGTGGCGTCGTTGGCAAATTGACCGAGGATGGAGAAACCTTGGAGATTATGGGCTAGAGTATGGCCAAACGAAGGACAGCATGGCAGACCCCAGCATCTGCATCATGTATCGTGCTGAGTCGGCCTACGGTAGTCAGGCGGTGGTCCCTACGACAGAGTGAGGGAGCATCAAAGGTCAACGAGCGGCCCGCGATGGGCGGCGCATTCAAGAGGATATGTAATGAACCAGCCCCTTGGAAGGTTGGAAGGATGCGGTCAGTGAAACGAGCAACGCATACGAATTGGAGACAGTCGAGCCAGCGGCCCCCGTAAAAGTGGAAGAGACACGCATGCCGGGGTGCACCCAGCAGGCATGCTGCATGGGCAGCAAGGATGAGGACAGGGAGCCCATGCCGGAGGGGCCAGGAATGCTGCTTTGGGATCGCGGTGGTGGAGAAGGGGCGTGGGAAGAGAGGGCCCAAGCAGCTGCACGTCCGGCGTTTGATACTCTTCTGGTCACCTGCGACAATTGGCCCACGACGCCTCTTGCCAGTATCTTGCATCCTGCTGTGACGGACCAGAGAATCTCGAGATAAGCTCGGAGGAGTTGCCATCGCGGCCGCGGTCCTAATTTGCTGGCCGACGAATTGAACCGGCCAGGCTCCCGCTGCGGCATGCCAGGGCGTATTCGGATCATCCCACCGACGATCGAGCAAATATTGAGAGCTGCGTCGGTGGGAATCCGATCTCGACGTGCCCTCGATGCGGGCCATGTTCAAGCACTCAGGGTCAGACTGTCACATCTTGAAAGATCTGGCTAGCCCCGATGCTGGCAGATCAAATCGGGAAGAAAAAGAAGACAGGTTGGGGTCCAAGGCCGCGGGTCTGGCCACGCTTGACCATCCTTCAAATTCTATTTGACGGCTCCTTCATCACGCCCCTGAGGTCGTGATCAACCCCATCAGCGAGGTCCCGCGACTCGCCGACGCCGCGACACGGGAGAGCTGTGTAGGCATTTTGGTCACAGCCGGCCTGTCGTCCTCCCGCACCGCCTCATCGCTTCTGTGTGGGCACGGACGATGTGTGTCCGCCCGGCCGAGCGGGTGGCCTCGCGACTGGATCTGGGCCTCCCAACGGCGGCCACCGTCCAGAGACCGTCGGCTGGCCACTGTCGCTTGAGCCCCTTTCGACATGCAGCCACTGTTGCACCTGTGGCGTGAGGCTCAAGCAAACGTGCTCATCCTTCTGCATGGGGGGCAATCTTTGTGGGTGAGCCAACCCCGCGCAGCCTGGGGCGTCGTGTCGGTTGCCTATTCAGCTACCCATGCTGTTGATGCTAGCTGATTCAGGACCCCGCCCCCGACTCGGGCCAGTTGGCTGTGACTATCGATGAGATCCTGGGGGGCGGCATGTTGCTGCACGTCGCTTTCTCGCGGGCAGAGCACGAATGAGCGTCTAGTGTGGCTGTCCGTGGGACTGCCCCCAGCGCGCGTTGCGTGACATCCAGTTGGCCATATTTAGACGCACTGCAGGCGAGCTGTGGCAGTCACAGGATGGGGTCGGCATCCTATCACTCATGTGGTGCTGTGACTCCGCGCCGGGCTTTCTTTTTTTGCCCCGCGACCGCCAGCAGCAGTTGGAGAAAGTGACGCGACAAGTAGCGACAAGAAGCTTTTGCCCGTCGACCTATCTGAACCAGCCAGTGACCCGACATGGATCTAGAAGGTCTCCTCGGGTAGCCTAGCGGCGGGTGGACTACGTGGTACATATAATATCACGCATCTTATAGCCTGACATCGGCTCCGGCGCGCCCATCCAAAAATCCAGGATGAAGCCAGACTCAGAGACTCTTCCCGGCTGCGTTCTGTGGTCTCTCCACCTGGGGTAGGCTATCCGCTTGCGCGACGCGCGTGCCGGCGATTGCGTAGCCGCAATGCGCGCCAGGCAAAATATTCCTGGCTTGAGAACTACATCAGCCGGTTGACCGTCGCAGACGAAGATAACGCTGCTTGCGCATGCGTCTGCGTCTATGTTTGCACATATATTGCGTGCACCCGGTTTGGCGTCCTGTCTCGTTTATTTGGTCCGACAAGCGGTTGGCTCGAGCCATGTTACCCTAGGAAAGGGCACACCCGCATATCAGTCCGCTTTGATTCGAGGATCTTCGAACCGTCATGCGGCACCATCAGTCTTCATGCCGCGGGGATTTTTAGCTTTGGGGCTACTGGAAGGTTAGAGATCTGAGATTTTCTCCTGACCTCGGTTCCGGAGGCAGTGAACACAAGAACACAAAGGGCCAAGTCCGCATCCACTATTGCCATACACCATTCCGAACCGGAATGTCATGTTGAGCGACATAAGACGCTGATCGCGGTCAGAAAAAAACTTCCGGCTGTCGTCTGATATTCAGATTTTAAACTCAGGCGTCCCGAGCATTGACACTGCAGTGAGCGACTGGGAGAGCAAGCGAGTTGCTAGGGTCTCCATGTCGCCATGCCTAGGACGCAGTCGAGGCCGCCCTCTCCATTGCACCCCGGGGTAATCTTGGACACGACAGACGCGCTAGCCAGCCATATGCCTGGTTCTGATCAGATGAAACTGCAGCTGCAGTGCGGACGAGGAGGAATACGAATGCAACGCAGCATTCCATGATAATGCCCAGTTTGTGCATGCTAACCCCCCGTTTTTTTTCTTCTTGTCAGAATTGCTTGCGTCTATCACCTGCATTTGCTTCACCCTCACGTCTCGGTCAGATGGGCTGCATGGCCCCCCTCATCCTGCCAGAAAGCCGCGCCAAGGCTCGCAGAGCGGAGGACGACGTGGTGGCAGCTCTCGCCTCAGTGTGAGCCGCGCAGCAGCAGCGAGACGGTCTCGGTGACCTGAATTGTTGCGAGACCTCGCAAGCCCATTGGAGTGAGCTTCATCGACACTAATTGACGTGCTAATTTCCCTAAGATCATATTCAATGTCGCTATCAGTGTTGTCCCGCATAGCGTGGTCGTATCCGCAGACTTCTGGAAAAAGGCACGCCAGACCTGCGGGCTGCTGGGCACCCCTGCTGGACAGCTCATCCTTGCTGGCGCTCTGACCCCTATCCCTCGGTAAGAGTCTGAAACCGCAGGGGGTAGCTCGATGATCTCATCCGATGTCTACAACATCGTTCTGCACGTGGCCTGCAATTGAGGAGATGCTCGTTGTTGATGCGGCCGATCATGGACGAATATAGTCTCCCAGCCATCCGAGCAGCTCAGGCGTTGGTAACAGGCACTGTCGAGGACAACCGAGTCGTAGGTTTGATAATGGTTCCAAGCAAACTGTCTCGTAGGTTTATCCCTCAGACAAGGGCGAAATGACCGAGCCAGTCGACGCAATCTCGCACTTCTCTCAGAGCCGAGATACCTCAGACGTCTGAACCTGATCAGATCTGCGTAGTCCCTCATCTCGTCGCAAAGTCGGTCCGGCGGGCGCCCGTTGCAAAAATACCCACCACACTTGGTGGTCCGTCCAATGTTGTGAGCGTCTGAGCACTCGCAGGTTTTGGTGGGGCTTCTAATTGGGGTTGACTGGGTGGATGAAGCTACAAACGACCTTCATCACCTTGGACGGTTCGCTTCCGCTTCAAGCGTCCGTTGTCAAGGATGCGAAGTCAGGATAGCGCAGGTCCGCATTGTCCTCGAGGAAAGCCATCCACTCCTTCAGGAACTTACTGCCTCTGTTTGCCGAGAAGAGGCCAAGGGTCAGCTCATTATCACCTATGAGTTTGAAGTTGTCTCATGTGTCTTTTGTCCGTGCAGTGCTGTTTGACATCTGCATCGCAGATACTTCCGGATAAAGGAAGTCACTGAAGAACGTCTCGACTTACTTCTGTACTGTTTCCGAGTCACCAATTATAGTAAGTGAGCGTTTGGGCCGCGTCATGGCAACTGCCGTGGGTTAGATTGCTGTCCAGGTCTCGCTAGCGGATACCAAGCCCTCGGGGAGGATGAAACGTACCGTTGAGTCGGCGCTTCTCCCCGAGGAAGCCTACCTCGCCATCAGAGTTGCTTCTGACGAGGCTGACAATAATTGCTTCTTTCTCGCGTCCTTGGAAGCCATCGACACTTCCAAGCTCGATGCCAGGAAACTGTTCTTTCAGGGGGGCAAGTTGTGCAAGCTTGTGAGAACGTGACCCTGTTAGTGATCGTCCTGCATGAACTATAACACAATGCAATATTGCTGTCAAGATGGGATGGACGGCATCAATCCTGGGGACCCGCAACGTACGGCACAGTCCGGTGCGGGACTTATACATACCTGGGCATTATAAGGCGTCACAACAGCGATGTCATCAGCCTTGACGCCAGCGTCCACGAGAGCGCGAACATGCTGCTTGACGAGCAGAGCCTCCATCTCGTTGCTCTTGCTATCGCCGCGGAGAGATGCCTTTGCATTCTTGGGAGTGTCCTCGTCGTCTTCCTTCTCGGGAAAATCCCCTCCCTGCGTGTCAATAAATATTAAAGGCTCTGCCGTGTCATCGCCGGCTTGTACGTCGTAGGGTAGATCCTTGAGGAGGCGGTCTTTGACTGCATCGGCGGCGATGAGTTTGGACTCATACAGCTGATCCGAAGGAAAGCGCATGATCTTCTCATGCATCCGATACTGAGTGGTCAGCATTCTTTTGATTGATGGTCCGTGGAGGGCCAGTAGGCGGTCGAAGAGAGTAGTCTCCAGCGTCGCCCCCTTTGGCACTTTCCCGCCCTCCTTTGAAATTGGCTTGGTTTTGGTGTTCAGCGACTTGATAGTTGGTGGTAGCTGGAGATGATCTCCTGCGCAGACAGCCTTCTTGGCCGAGAGCAGTGGTACCCAGCACTGCGCCTCGAGGGCTTGAGACGCTTCGTCGATGATCACGACATCGAATTCCTCGTTTCGAAGCTGGAAACCTCCAGCCCCGTGCAAAGTCGCGAGAACCACTTTGCTCCCCTTGACTAGGTTGCTGATGCAGCTCTTTTCGCGGACACGGTATTCCTTTCTCAGCTCCTTGAGATCTATGTATATTGCCTTGCGTTCCCTGCCACTCCTGGCCTTCTTGATCGATGCTTGCTTCGCGTCCATCTCATCGCGAACGTCCTTGACAATCTGACCAGCTTCGGAAGTTCTCGTGAGGACATCAAGCGAGTGATTCAAGACGGATGGAAGCAGGCGTGCAGGATGGCCCAAGCGAACTATTGGGATCTTGTGTGGCGATAACCTCTCCACAATGTTGTCGACTGAGATATTAGACGGCCCGCAGACCAAGATCCGTAAGCCTCTCTTGATCATCTGCAGAATTAACTCAATCAACGTGTGAGTTTTTCCGGTCCCAGGGGGGCCATGAATCAATGCGATTTCCCTAGATGCGAGGGCGAACTGTATTGCATCCTTTTGGGAATCATTGAGACACGGGTCGAACCATTCCAGGTTCCCAACATCCGGGTCAGAGTCGAGATGTTCGGGTATGGGCGTGGGACTCGACAGCCCAAACAAGACTCTCATAAAGATGGAGTGCTCGGAGTCGGTCATGGCCTGCAGCCTCCCCATGGTTTGGTTCATCCTGTAGCCATTAGCTACGTGCCCGTCCCATGGACACACGAGGGAACCAGATACCTCTTGAACGTCACCTCATCGGCCAGCTTCACAACCCAGACCCTGCCCCCAAGCGCGGCGCCGACATCCTCCTTGTCCTCGTCCAGGGCCACGCCGATGTCAGCCCTTCTCGCCCGCGTGACGACGCCCCTGACGCCCCTGCGCTCGAGGTCCTTGACCTCGCGCTTCTTGGCGCTGCCGGCGGGCTGCTCGCTGACCAGAACGATGTCGCCGGTGCGGATCCCGTGCTCTGGCAGCTCGCCGTCCGAGGCTGACACGGCGGAGTCGGCGGCCAGCTCGATGACGGTCTTGCCGCCGAGGCCGGTGCGCTGGGACGACACGATCAGGTTGGTGATGGCGACGCCGGCGCGCTGCAGGGCCGAGGGCGAGTGGGCTGAGATGAGGTGGCTCGTCTCTGCGATCTCAGACTTTTGCTCGGCGTCGAGGAGGGCGATCTGAGTGCCCGCAAAGGTGGGTATGTTTACAGCTGTTGGGGCCATCTTGAAAAAGGTGGGTGCTGCGCGACCTGATGCTTGGGCAAGCGCAGCCAAAGGTTTTGTTGGGTCGAGATGGCAGCAACAATGGCTTGGAGTCACAATAGCAGGCCTGATCTGAAGGTATGAATATCCAGGGTCAATATCAGGAGTAACAGGGGCGGAAGAGCCGAGTGGCACAGACGGAATCAAGCCTTGTTTGCATTGAGGTTGTTTGGGAGGTCATGACAACAGAGCTCTGTCCCAAGAAAGGTGAGGGGCCATGGAGAGATGATAAGGTCAGGCAGGCAGTCGCAGCAACTTTAACATGCTGGGCCAAACAGCCTGTAAAGGTCTACCTGCTGGCTCAACTGATACCCTACGCCCACTTGAGGATCTGATTACCTCTTTCATACAAATTGAAGCAACAACGACATTGATGTGATTATTTCAGCTTGCATGTGAATGCGGTGTGATGACATCAGGCCGCCTACAAGATACACCCTGGTCCGGTCTACCTACATCCGGATGCACCTGGCCTCGGTGCTTGGGCGCTGAGGCAGTGAGGTAGGCCCGTTACAGCACACCCCGGCCGCTGTGCTTGGTAGATGGATGTTTTGTTGGGTCGCCAACAGATTGCGGTCTGGTATAAATGACATTCAATAGACACCATCCCCTGCCCTGAACACACTTATGGTTTGCTGTCTTAGTTTGCATTCCCTACTAAATTGAAGACTATGGTGTAATGCATCAGATGTGGATCGTCATACCACAGAAACGCCTCCAAGCTTGACACAGACTACCCCAATAAAAAAATGCGCCGACCGGACTCCGAAATGCAGCGCTCGGGTGGGCTGGCTGGCTGGGCACGCACACCCACCACGGATCTCCCCACGCCGACACACGGTCTAAACAGCCCACCCGGTGACAATGTCTTTTAAAACAGAAACAGCTGCGCACTATTGTGACCCCTTCCACGGCCCTACATGTCCTCCTCCACCATCCCCAGCACGTCCAGCTCCGTCTTGACCATCCGCTCGAACTCGTCCCGGTCGATGCCCGCCGCCCGCGACAGCAGGAACAGGCTCCGGATGCTCCTCGACACGTGCTGCTTGACCCCGAACTCGCTCGACTCCTGCCGCTCCGCCTGCTCCTCCAGCCTCAGCACCGTGTTCGACCCGTTCGAGCTGGCGCTGGACTCGGGCCTGGGGTGTGCCAGCGACGCCGTCCTATCCTCCTCCTCCTGCGACCTGCTATTTGGCGACGGCGCAAGCGTCCACCCGCCATTGGTCTCGTTGGCCCCCTCGCCGTCCTCGCCGGCCCTCACACCCGAGGCTATGGGCCGCTGCAGGCCCAGGGGAGGTGCCGAGCCCGTCATCTCTTGTGCCGCTTGTGCCTCGTCCGGGTCGTGGTTGTCCATGGCGGGCTGCACGTTGTCATACTGGGCGAAATAGGCGTCGTCCTCCTCGGCCACCGCACGGTGAGTAGCCGCCAGTGTCTGCTGTGGTGCTGATTGCGGTGCAGGTGAGCGATTGGTCTGCGGCGTGCGCGCCGGTGTGGCATCATAACGGGCCCAATAATCGTCGTCATCATCATCTTCCTCCTCTTGCTTGTCATCTACAGAAGGATGTGCCACAGCGGAGCTGGCTGGTTCCTGTACGGTCTGTTTCTTGTTCCCGTCCTGCCTGAACGAATTTTCTGCAGCCTCGAGACTCGAGTACCCAGAGAAGGACTCGAACGGGTTTGATTTATCCGGTACGCTGATCTCGCCGACCCGCCACCCGTCGCCGCCTCCCGCCTCGTCGTTGATGCAGTACACGAGTCGGAAGAACAGTTCAAAGTCCTCGAGAACAACAAATGCTTGCAGAGTCTCCTCGTCGATCCGCCTATACTGTGTCTGGACATCGTAGTCCCAGTCGACCTCGACCTCGCCGGAAACAGGATGTGGCTCGAGCCGGTCACTGCGAGCGACCTCTGCCAGCCGCGCATCCTTGCTCTTGTCGTAGGATAGCAGACGAAGCCAAGGCTCTGTGCTGGCTGAGGACAAGAGCTGGACACGCTGTCGGAGGATCGGGGAGAGTAGTGGTAATATTGCGGGCGCGGGCTGGGTCGAGAGAGCTGCAGCAGGCAGTGAAGGTAGGAGCGGCGTCAGAATGCCTCTGAGGTCGGGGCTCGCAATCGTAGAGGTCATTTTCGGAATGTTGTGGTCTAGCAGCAACGTCGTCGTATGTGCATGTGTGTGTGTGAGTGTATGTTTGTTTGTCGGCGTAGCCCTCTCGGTTCGTATAAATGTCGAGGGTGTGTTGCAGCAAGGAAGGGGAAGGTGAGACAGGTTGGGCCCGATCACATGCAAAGCGCGAAGACTTGACTCAGCCACAGCAAAACCTGTGCTCAAGTCACAAATGTCAGGGCGTGGGATGAAAAGGGGGGTTCTTTCCAGCTCAGCGACAGAAGCAAACAGCGAGAGAAGAGGGCAAGCTGCCAAAAGCAACTCGGGGAGCACGCAGAGTACATGACACGGAGAAATGGAGGAGGATTGCCTGGCTCTAAAGTCGCGGGCCTTGGACGTCAGTCAGTCCAGTCAGTTCAGTCAAGCGACGCCCAGTATTAGCCTACCTCGAGCCTGCCCGCCAGAGAAACCCCACTGTGTGCAACATAATAGCGGCTTCCAATTGGAGCGGACGGGCGGAACTTGTGGGTCTTGGGCTAGATCTCAGTGGGCAGGGGCTGCCCTGATGACCGCATGCCCGCATGCCCGCAGGCCCGCAGGTGCAATGCGACGCTAACTAGCCACGCCGAAGTCCACCCACTTCTTCGGGCTTTATGACTGACTGGCCTGCCGCACCTCAAAGCCGAGACTCTTTCTACTTATGGCTTGCTTCGCTAAAGACAACTGTACTTCTGTCGGCAGACTCCATACCACTGCCGATTGGCAAATACAAATCTCGACATCGGACGAGATTGGCTCCCCCCCCATGTGTTCATCTTTCCCGTCCCAATTTAATCCACGCATTTCGAAGCCAGAGCCTTCGACAAACCACACCATCCTTCTCCAGCCTTATCCGCTCCCCCTTGCCGAGTGGAGGAGAGAGCATGACTGTACACTTTCGGTCAGCCTACAGACACCAACAGTCAGCCCCGAGCCGTCTGATGAGACATGGAACCTCGATGTTCTGCTGCCGAACCTCGGAGAACAATCCCTTGCCTTTATCCTAGGCTTTTTGTCCTAGGCTCGCATCGTAGGCCTGCACACCCGGCACATTGCAACGGCTGACGCCTCGTCTCACAAACCGTCCAGCCATCGGGAAGCCGTGGAACCATCATCTGACGGTGGCCACTGGCCACAACGATGATGGGTCGAACTTGTGTTCGAAGCTCCCCACAGCTTCAGTATGACAAGAATTTTTGTGACAATCTCGCGACACAACATACTTGATCTGGTCATCTTCTCAATCACCGCTGATATCATCGCTCAATTCACTACATCTTCCCTTTCAGGAGGTTGATTCTTCCCTCTGTCCTCATCCCATGCTCTTTTCCTGGTCTCGAACATGGCCATAGACCGGCCTCATTTGTTCGCGTTGCCTGGAGCGTTCTATGAGCAACAACTATGCTCAACACAAACCGCAACGGCGCTGACCGCAGACTTCAAGTGGGGCAGTGACTTAAAGGACTGCTGAGGGGTCTCTCGCCCATTTGTTTTTCTGACGGGAAAAGAAACGGATTGAGCTAAACAAGCATGACTGCTGAAAGCAACGAAATTGGTGGAAAGACATTGGAAAGCCTGTACCTGCTTCACTCACGTCGACATTGCCAGGACCCTTGCCAAGGCCCAAGGAGATCCGCCACGGGATCCATGAGTCGCGGCACAAGTCATGATATTTGTTTATACGACGACTGGTCCGTCTGGTCTAGTCCCTAAACTCGACCTTAGGCTTTTCGATACTATGGAGGATGTGGCAGCACCCAGGTACAACGGCACCGAGAAAAGCTGGAGGAAAACTGGGGATCGCCCACTCACACACCCGGGGGCAGTTGCCGAGTCTCAAAGTGCTCATCTCGGGCCGTCGGTATACCCTCATCTCGGGTACTCGGTACGCTCTGATCTCGGACGGTCGGTAGCGACCGTCTCGGCCCAATGGGGACAGCTTGGTTCAAGAGTCAGTCCTCTACCGTGCGCGACCGGAGAATGCCGCCGTAAGCCCGTCAGAACAGAGACCGCCTGCCAGTGGTCCTGGCTCATTTCGGCGGCACTCGATCCTCTATTTTGGGCAAACGACTTCTCTGCTCAGTATGGGCTAGGCCTATTGCGATGTACAATGGGGATTAAGATGAAGGCAAGGCAGTCTGGGAGATTTTGATATTGTCTTCACAAAATCACTGCCAATATGCCTCTCAGGAGGCCCATTCTAACGAACCCCACATGGTATTACCCGCAAACACCATGTTCTAGGTATCTTGGACGTCGTGAGCGTCGCAGAAGACGTGCTTCCGCGTCATGGAACTATGCTTTATTTCCCTTGGACTTGAGGAAGAGATTTGTGCATGTCCTGCATAATCGAATAGCCCGTGACGGAGGCAGAGGCATCGCTGATTATGGCTAGGGCATTATGCGTATTACGTACTATTTTTTGTGGACAATCACTGCGCTGAGCATTGCCTGTGTGCTATTGACGGATCAGTGCGCACTGCTATCTGCATTTGGAGATGGCACAGGGCTGTCTTTTTTTTTTTTACACGATTACCAATGCATGTAACTGTCTGTGGTACAGTAAGCCAAGCTGACCAGCCACGGCTCCTGTGCCTCCACGGCGTAACCAGCTACAGCATACCGCATTTGTGTCTGTGGCATCAAGCTCAGCCCCAGCTGGGAGCTGGTCGGTCATTGAAATGGACACTAAGTCTAACTAGAATTCTCTGTCTTTTATAATTGGGCGTAAAAGATGTTTTCCGGAATGAGACAGCCCCGCAGTCCTGCCTTGCAACTGCTTGCCTTTGCAGACACGGTGCTGCTCAGGGCTTTCAAGCTTAGTCGATGAAACTGGTGTATTAAGATAGAGAGAGGAAGAATCACAACCGCCATGATCAACCAGTGATTTACGACGGACTTCTCCCTTCCCCATTCAACATGGGTGGTTGAGAAGCAACACCTCCCACTCGTAGGCCAGAGGCATGAACCCAGTCTCACTCGCTGTCGCTTCCCCGAATAACCGCCCCCAAGTCAAGCCTGTGGCAATCTGAAGTCCTCTGCCAAAAGGCTGCGAGGTGTGCTGTGGTCACACGCCACTTAGGAGCATAAGAACCGGTGCCTTGGTTTCCGCCTAGTGACGACTGCCACTACTATTACTATGCATGGCCATAAAGTAGTCTGTATACACACGATTGCCTGCGGCTGCGCCGCTCACGGAGCTGGATGTGGGATTTAGATCAGCCCTCGTGGTTTCCCCCCATGCGCGAGGCTCAACTTCACTTGGCACCGTGTGCTGTAGAGCTCCTATATTTGGAGAGAAGCCGGGTGTCTTACCTACTCTGAAGTCTTGAAACCCTATTTCTTGGTCTATATAAGCCTTGTAGCGATTGATATTTGCCTGCATGGTCTTGATTACCAAGCATCAACTTTCAGATAGAGGCCAGATATCATTTCAGCAGTGGAAGAGACCGGATGTCTCTTGGAACAATGATTTCCGATTGGAAGAGACCGTTTCTTACATGCAGTTTGGAGTCCAGCAAAACTCGCTATCAATACGAGTGGTGTTCTCTTTCGTGGCAGAGGTGATTGAATGGGACGGGAGGAGCTGTTTCGTCCTTCTAGCCAGAAGTGAATTAGCTTTTGAATAGGCTGTGGGAGGTCATCTTCCATCACCATCAAGCTGAAGAGACTAGTCTCTGGCTTTCAGGTTTCAGGTTTCAGGCTTTTCTCCAGGACTGAAAAGAAGCCAGTTCCAGCTATATCCACCAGGGGGTCACAGTCTACCGTAGGGAAGGGGAGTTCATTTGCACGCCTGGGCGTTGATCGACCTATATGTGTAACTTATTATGCTTCTGGGTGGCCAGTGAATCACTGAGTCTCCTCTGTTGTCTTGTATAGATTTATTGCTACCTCGTGGAAGGCAATATGCTTTACTTTTTCGGGCTCGATGCGGGAACTCTATCGAGGAGCCTGGCAGAATCTGGCCTTCATAGCCGGGTTCAGCCTGGAGCTTTTTGCAGCAGTCTCCCGCAGAACCCTGGCTTATCCCAAGTGCCTAGGATTCATGGATGCATGTATGCACTGCATTCAGTCGAGGCTTTCGCCTGTCCAGCCTCCAATGAATTGTGCCGGCCCCCAACTCTCAAGGCAGACGCTGCGGTCGCAGGCTCAGGTCGGGTGAGTCAGATTCGTTTTACCCACACCCACAGCCTCAGAGCCCCCAAAGGCAACCCTGGAGATGGATGTGTCTCCTCGGTGCACCGCTACTAAAGCCACCCTGGGCACGGGAGCCTGAGGGGAGGTAGTCTACTCGGGAGCAGGTGTGCTTTTCCCCATGGAGGTCCTCCAATGAGATGCCCTAGTCAGTCCGAATGAGGCAGTTCGTGCGCACAGACCTCGATCCCACGCTCAGTGTCCAGGGGTGCCCTGAAAACAGCCTATACCCTGGGCCAGCGACGTCGGGCCCTGGTATTGGCGTGTTACTACATTCTGTACGCATTGACCAATGTATTCACTCTACACGATGTGGTCCCTTTGGAAATTCCCCTCAAATATTAGAGGATAGCCTTGTGGTAGTTTGAATTAGATCATGGTCGACAAGCATTTCTGAGACGTACTCAACTGGTGTATTCTTTGGTCCTCGTGAGACGTGACTTGGAGAGTAAATCCGTGAGCCGGGTCGCTTCACATCATCGGATAAGGATACGTCCACCTGATCTGCCCCTCCCCCTCCCAACTTGAACAACAAACAACGGCGACACAGCTTTGCCTCAATACAACAAAGACCTCTTATTCTAGATAATAGCCAAGCAAAAGACGGCACGATGGCGGATCCAGACACTCGTGAAACTAACACGAAGGCCGCTCTGAAGGCGATCGAGGAAGGGAGGATGACTTATCGCCAGGCACACGAGACTTACGGCATCGGAGTCGGCACCCTGAATGGGCACAGAAAAGGTGCCAAATCTCGGCACGAGGCCCATCGAACTCAACAGAAGTTATCGCCCGCCTTGGAAAACTCCATTGTCCACTGGATACTCTTCGAAAAGCGGAACAATCGTCCACCAACGAAGGAACTAGTGCGCCGATATGCCCAGCATATATGCGACGTGTCCGGCATCGCCACGAACATCGGCCATAACTGGGTGGACCGTTTCATTTCACGGCATCCTGAAGTCCTGGACTCCAAACTTTGGGGGCTAAGCTTCAGTGGAGAAAGGGGCGGCCAGAGCGTCCAGAACGTCGCCAGAGTGCGGCACAGGACGAGGTATCACGCGGAAGTAGTGGGGAGGCTGTAGGAAGTCCCACGACAGCAGCAAAGGAAGAAAATGCTCCAGAAACGTAGGTAACACTGGAGACTGGGATAGGCAATCTACTCTTGCATACCGACTAGGCTGTGACGGAGGCCGAGTCTGGGGGCCGCTGCACCAGCGATGCGGTGCGATGCTGGAGAACGCCACCAAGGCTGCTTGTGCAACGAGCGGCTGCGCACAACTTGGGGGCGTTGGACTGGCTTTAAACTCATATAAGTCCTTCTCATGCTATCATCCACTGCCATGAAACAACTTCACTCACCTGACCCTAAAACCAATAGATTTAAGAATCCCATCTACCACCATAAAAAACAAGCAACCCTGATCAGTCATAATGCGCTCTCGATTTGCAGAGTACGACACCGATGAGGACTGCTTCCCACAAGGTATGACCCGAATTGGGTACGATGCCGATACCGAGACGTATACCTTCAGCAGCGTGGACGGCAGCATCTGGGAAGGGTCCCCAGGAAGCCGATTTGGCAACCTCACAAGGGTCGGCCTACCAGCCGGGCAACCACCAGACACCCAAGGGGAGCCTGAGAAGACCAAAGACCTAGCACCCTCATCCTTGGCTCAAGCGGATGACTTTGAGAGAGCGTCAGCTGTACCGAATGTCGAGGAAACTCCAGGCGGCAGACGAAGATCAGCATCCAGAATCCTGTTGCGGTGTGTGTCCAAGATCACGTCATCGCTCCGGCCGCGCTCCAACAGCCAGACTAGCAGCATCAGCGAGTCTTCGCCCGATACACTGTCACCAGATGTGGAAGACTTTCTGTACTCGCACGTCAAAGGACAGCAAGACCACTGTGACCGTGGGGATAGATCGCGGGTGCAAGAGTGACGTATGTCGGGTTTACCGAGGTCAAACCTTACTGGAGCCAGAAAAGAATGCGATGTCTGGGGGTCTAGGGGGAAAAGAACAAGATGCCTTGATTCTCCTCGCTCGCTTGACAAGGCTGAAGGCGTGAATGCGTATCGTCTTATGTGATGACGGTTTCATGGCCAGACGCAGGAAAGGAAATACTGTGGGGTTGGCGTCACTTTTGCAGTCAGGGGTCCGTTGTCTGAATTGGAGTCTCATGCAAGGCACAGCGCCACTTAGACCAAGTTCGTCTTATGTTCGCGTCGATCCGTCAACGTCAGCTCTCCCCGGTATTCGCTTGCAATATTATGTGAGATTTAGATCTGTATAAATAAAAAGTTCTTTGCCATAATACTACCCGTCAGACTAAACCGAAAAGGGCAAACGCCGGTGAGTGCCTGTGAGGCTGAATCCAACAACACTGCCTGGCCAAGGCGGGCCGTGAACGTGGGGAATGGGGAAAGGATCAACCTCTTGTGGTAAGCTCAGACATTTCTTCCTCGGACTCTTCTACCTGTCGCCGTCCCTGGAGTCGCTCAGCCCTTGGATGTTGGACGTCGACATGATCTCGTAAGCCTGCCCGAAGCACGCGTTGTACTTGCGGAACGCCTGCTCAACCAGTATGCCGACGTCCTTGCGGGTCCTTCCTAGGATACCAACCGAGATCATGGCCTCGGTTTCTTCTATCCAGTCCTTCAATTTTGCGAATTGGACCTCGTCCTCCGACAGCCGCTCGATGACCCCGGAACCCTTGAGCAGCGCCAGAACGCCCGCGATGACGGTATTGACACCACCCAGCACGGTGATGGGAATCTCATAGTTGCTAGCATTGGGGCCCAGCGCGGTCATAACGGCGGCGACGATTATCTGTATGAAGTGCGAGATGTAGAGAATGACACCAAGCGTGTGGTGAAGCAGCTTCTTGCGCCGCCTCTGCTCGATGACGTGCTTGTACACGCCGACGGCGTGCCGCCGCCCCTTCTCCAGCGTTTCGCTGTCCGTGAAGGTGCTCGCGCGGTCGCTGTTGATGCCCACGGCCCGCCGGAAGATCAGCAGGACCTGGCCGTCGTCGTTGTTGTCCCGTATCCGTAGGCCCGCCGGCGTCGCCCACGACAGATCTGTGTCGACCTTCGGCAGGCGCTGGATGGGCGTTTTGGTGTTGTTCTTGTTGTTTCCCCCCATGTTCACGCCAGTGTTGACGGGTGGTGGCTGCTGTGGTGGCTGCTGGTCGCGAGCGTCTGTGCCTCCTACTTGGCCGGCGGAAGAGAGCAGGGGAGATGTCTCAACCGGCTTTGGAGGCGCCTCCGTTCCTGAGTTTTGCGAAGACATTCTGATAGATTATTAGTAATTCACGTGAAAATTCTGTTAAGAACTGTGTTTTCACAGGCCGTGGCAGACTAGTTGCGTTTTGGTGATGCCATCTCGAAGACTGCATCGCTGAGGATCCAGTTGACCTTTTTATGCTTCACCAGTTTTGCTGGAGGGCTAGGGATCGCGAATACTCACTCGACTTGACCGAATTGCACCAGGCTGTCTGAATTCAAAGGTGGTCAGAGATCATTGATGGAAGGAAGAGTCATTCGGCTCCTGTGTGACAGATGATCAACTCCGCCATGTTGTTCGTCTTACTCCAGCGACGATCCTTCACAGTCCTTGTGCGCCCCATCCATGGAAAATACCAAGGCCAGATACCGCTGGCAACGGTTTGGGGTCCTTTCATAGGCCGTTCGAAATACTTGTGCATCTCACAGCCACCAAGCAAACATCATCGGTCCAGGCCAGGTGATGAGGCTCTGAGCTGTGTGGCCCAACCCCCACGCCACGGTCCCTTCCAGGCAGAGATATGAGGGTTCTCCAGAATAGAATCGAGCCTCATCCTTCTACAGCTCCTCAGTAGGGCTGAGAATACCATCGATGACACTTGTCAGACACGTTGTCGGCCGCGCCGGCAGGTGACGTTCCTTCAGGTGCTGGGTATGCGAGGCTTCGCATGCCTGCGTATTACAGCCGTTGGGAGAAATAGCTACGCCGCTCGGGAGCCATACCCACCGCGGCGGGTTGAACCTGCTCGAATTCGGTGAGAGAATCTCAGTATCAGAGCCACAACTGCCGGGCACTGCAATCCCACATGACAGCCACCCTCCCCCGGACAATCCGCGACGCCCCAATGGTCGACCGCTCGCGTGTGCACCTGGGCTCGGGCACTGTTGAGCAGAATACCATGGATTGGGTCACTTTTGTTGTTGTTGGCCTTTTCTGTTTCAACTCCCTCGCATTCCATCCGCTCTGGATATCTCGCTTTGTTTCCGGCGTCTGCTGTGGTAGGACACGATCCGTTGGGACATGTTCCGGCCAGGGCCCCTGTTCGTGGTTGCGGTCTGATATTCCACCGAACCTATCCCTAGTCCGGACGGCAACCTACACCTCTAAATCGCTGTGGTCTTGGAAATTTGTCAAAACTGCCTTTTAAGTAGAAGAGCCAAGCCTCTAGAGGGAAGGTGAAGGAAGCGGGAGAGCATAATCAGGAAGTATGGACCCAATGGGAGGCATCGCTGGAAAGTAATTTCCGGGCCGGGCCAAGCCTTTTTGTGGTGACGATAAACTCCCAGACTCTAAAGCTGACCCGATCACGCTATGCGGCACGCGAGAAGCTTAGTGTCGCTTGATAGCCCGAGCCAATTTGATGTATGCTTTGTCAAGATGAGGCTCGCCGGAATAGCCGAACCGACGACCTCCTCGATGCAACCACCCGGCGCGCATCTAATGCTCGACGATGGACCACCATCGGGGCCGAAAAAGGGTTATCATGTCGACTCGTTTTGTTTCGTGGGCTCACGCAATAGTATGCCCCTGGACCCTCTGTTTTAATGAGCAGGGCCATGCTTAGGGCCGTGAGGCCCCCGCATGAGTTGCATGTTTGTCCGTCGCCAAGCAAGATGGTGGAGAGCCAAGCACTGCATTGCACCGCTGGAAGAATTCCAACAAGGGCCCTCCATTGATGGAAACAAAATGATCTGCACCTACCGGTCCTCAGTGGGGAGCATTCGTCCGGGGAGGCGAATCATGTGGGAGAATGTACATTCGATGGGCCTGATACCCCTATATCGAAGAAGTCCACCTTCAGGCGTCGCCAAGGAGTGTGATTCCACACCGTTGGACGAGGCCTGCATCGGGTACCTGGAGCCTTCCGCCGGCGAACGGTATAAGAGACGGGCCTGGCTGCGCGATTCACTAGCAATGATGAGAGGCTATCGACGAGTAGCTCATCCGATCTTCTCATTCGCTACCAAATCACCTCTCGTTCTCCATAGTTCATCATGAGGTCTTCCCTATTGTTGGCGTCCGGCGCTGCTGCCGCAGCTGTCGATCTGAAGCTCGGTGGCCGTGCGACCAACACATCGGCGTCCTACCTCGCCCGTATGGCTGATACCCATATCCGCAAGGGTATTGAGTTGGACTTCGGTTACACAAGTCAGTACTCACACCCCAAGACTTTCTACAACCGCAGATGTTGTATACAAATTAGTGGAACTGATATGCTGACAATCACTCAGACGCTGTCATCTACCGAGGGCTCGAGCTGGCTTACGAAGTCACCAAGAATGAGTCTATTGCCGATGCATACGAGAAGCAGATGTCCATCGTGAACGAGGACGGCTCGATCAAGGAGTACGAGTATGATTGTGCGTTCACTCCGAATCTAACTTGACCTAAAACCCAATTTCCATTGACTTTGCTAACATCAATCAAGTCTACTCCCTTGATGAGTACCGATTTGGCATGAGTGCTCTCTGGTGGTACAACAGGACCGGCGAGGAGAAGTACAAGACCGCGGCCGAGGACATTCGTGGCATGCTCGACAGGCACCCGCGTACGCCGTCAGGAGGAGTAAGCATATATTCTTTCCCTGAAACCTGAACTTGCAAAGGCAGTACGCTAGTTCCTATTTATGAAGCTGCTCTTGATGTGGCTCCAAATGAACAGGCAGGCTACGGGCCGATGGGGTGTCGACGTCACACCCTCTTCTCCAACAACAACAACAACAACAACCCAACTCTTGCTTCTTTCCTTGGCTAATACATGCCATAGTTCTGGCACCGTGCTCCTATTTACGAGAATCAAATGTGGTTGGATGGTATCTTCATGGCCGATTCATTCTACGCGGAGTACACAAGCCTCTTTGACAGCGATAACACCACTGCTTGGGATGACATCGTCCTGCAATTTGACAACATCGAGAAGTACACCCGCAACGACACGACCAACCTGCTCGTGCACGGATACGACGAGTCTAAGAAGGCCATCTGGGCCGACTCCGAGACGGGAGCCGCGCCGCTGGTGTGGAGCCGTGCCGTCGGGTGGTACATGGTCTCCCTGCTCGAGACCATCCCCCTGATCCCCGAGTCCCATGAGGGCAAGAAGAAGCTTACCGGCTACTTCCAGACCCTGGCTGAGGGCGTTCTCAAGGCCCAGGATGCCGCCACCAGCGGTTGGTGGCTCATCATGGATTTCCCCGGCCGCGAGAAGAACTACATCGAGTCCTCCGCAAGCGCCATGTTCACCTATGGCCTCCTCAGGGGTGTCAGAACCGGGCTCATCGACGCGGAGACTTACCTGGAGCCAGCACAGAAGGCGTACCAGGCTTTGGTAAACGACTTCGTTGTTGAGAACGACGATGGTACACTGGACTGGGAGGGCACCGTTCTTGTCGGCTCTCTCAACAGCAACGCTACCTTCGAGGTGAGTTCCCAGTTGCAAACGGTACCATTATATCTGCTCAAGACCATGCTAACCAGAAATGCAGTACTACACATCTATTGCGCTGTCTCCTGACGACTACAAGGGAGTCGGACCTTTCATGTATGCCTCTTACGAGATCGAGATCTCGTAAACAGGTCAAAGGTATGGTTCCTAATAGACGGGGGCTATTCAGCATTCCTGTATATATTTCACAAGTGTATATATTCCACTAGTATGAGCTGTCTATCCACCTGAACATGAACATCATTGGGTTTCCTTTACGTGTGCAACGGCGGGATGGAATTCCCACAATAAGAAGCATTGTCATGATTCGAAGCACTCCGTGAGCAATATAGCTACACATAGGTTGCAAGATCCTCTTCGCCATATATAAATGGGTGCCATATTCAAGTCAACATGAGTGTAGTGCTTCTGAAAATTCCGAGGTACACAACCTTCAGCATGAGCCCTATCAATCTGCCATTCTCTATGCAGATGGCTTTGAGCAGAATAGTACAAACAAATAATTGCATGGAACTGCCCTGAGATATTTAGTTGTATGTCCTCGGTCTTTCCTTCCTACTTAAGCCCGTGTTTCAGCCCTGCTGTGATGAGCAAAGCGCAGTAACCGTCCATGTAGCCCTTTATTCTGCTTGAGGCCTGGAGGAGGTTCTCTTGCCAGCCTTGCAGGGGATATGTTCAGTGTGACTCCATATGAAAAGGGCATCGATCGGGATTCAAGATCGACTTGCTACCTGATGCTTTTCCGGTATGAGAACCGTCAAGCGTGGCCTAACGGTGTCTGCTAGGGCATCGCCAGAGGTCTAATTTCAGAGGCCAGTTGTTGCTTTGATCTTGCTCTGTAAAAACGGACACTTCCCAGCGCAAAATTTCAGATGGTGCAGTCTCATAGTCTGGTGTATATGATATGAGTGTCTGTTTGGTGAATGCGTGATTAATTGGGCTTCCATGATGTGGACGGTACCCGCAGCATTGGGCTTGGATCATGAAACTGGACGGCTGTACGTATCCATCGATTTGGGCAGACAAAGACGCCTGATCTCACAAACTGTTCCGGAAGGAATGATGCACTAACTAATGGTTGATGAGGATCGAACATGCTGATCATGCTCGGATGACCTCAACTGATTTTCAGACGACGTCTCCAGTCAGCAGTGGTTTGGCAGGGCAATCTGATCATTGCGGAACGCGGGCAGCCTCTCTTGCCGCATCGATGCCTGACAGTTGGAGGACGCGCCACACAATGAGGGAATGAATCAACATACCATCATCCGTATGTGTAGTAGTTGAGTCCCGCCGTGGAAGGTATTCAGGTCATCCGCGTACACTTCTAGTTGGACTTGATCAACAGACATCGGGCAGGTATCAAGGCGGGGGAAATCGAGACAAGAAGGGACCGGTGTTATTTGCAACCTCTTGCCAAAACCTAACTTGGACTTGCATTTACTAGTTATATGACGGTCGTGTAATGGCGAGATTTACCCAGAAGTCATGTGGCGATGATAACCTGGTACAAATATGTGTACTGGAGATCAATGTGTGCAGTGATACTGCCAAAGCATTTTTAGTGAAGCCATAGCACATACCCAGAGATTTTGGACCACACTGGTGATGAGATTTGTGTATTTTGATGACATCTTGAATTACTCCTCATCTTCTTATCTCAATGTGTGCCCATATGCTCTCCGATAAGCCTACAGGAAGGGCTTGAGTGCATGGCTCATATAAAAGCTCGCCAAAAGCAGCGTTGCCCGAGCCAAGTCACGTATCAAAGGCACTAAATGGGACAAGTCGATCTTCTCAGCAATCAAATTCTAGAGAACATCCTTCGCTGTTCCACTGACAGAAGCTAAGGTGACGTCTAGGGAGTTCCGGGCGCCTTTAACACGTAGCTAGCCTCACGCCGCCCCTATTTAAATGTGCTTGTGCATGGTCACAGGACGGAGTCAATGAGCTCAAATTAAAATGGCCACACACATTATCTGTCTGCCATTGCACATCCTCCAACTCTCAACCACGCATCATCCACCTACTTCATTCAGCACATACCTCCAGTCAATAATAGAAAAGGCTACAAAACTGGTAATATGGCACAGATACAACAAGAAGATCAGGAAAATTCCCTCACAACACCTCGTACAAAAGGGTTTCCACTCATGTCACTCCCAGCTGAGATCCGGATCCTAATTTACAAGTTCGCCACCTCCGGCTGGATTTTCGTCCATTATATCCACCCATCTAATCAAGATTTTGGTTACTATTGGTCCAAAACCCAGGAAAATGTCTCCCATATCCCTCGTCATGTCAAGGCCCTCCTCAAAGTGAGACAAATCAGAGACGACATGCTACCCCTTCTCCATCTGGCTTGGATCGGCGGACTAGGAGAAGCTGTGAATCCTCTTTGGGACTCTTTCAGACGCTCAGCCATCCCAGTGGCCTCGCACTTGACGGTCGGAGTCAAAACAATGTTTGACAGGCGTGCGGGCAAAGTTTGCCAGCATCCTCGACAGTTGCTTTGTTGGATAGCGGCGCGATTTCAAAGTATCTCGGCTCACCCTTAGAACCTGAAGCATCTCACATTAGTCGAGGAAGACTCCAGCCCGCGTCGAACTCCATCATGGCAAGAGAATATCAAGGAGTCGAAAGCAATTGTCGAAAGTTTTCCTTTGGTCGAGGGGTTGACGAAGCTCGAGTTGGTGTTTATGCGGCACCCCGGCTCGGCTTTGCTTGACAAGCTGTCTCAAAAATGCAAGGACCACGGAATTAACGCCATGTTCGTTGTGTGGTCGGAATGAAAGGTCAAGGGAGCTCGGCCCCGCCCACGGGACTACGCCTCTTGTTGTCAACCCGTGGTATGGTTGCGATCAGGTCTATGGGGCCAATCAAATCAGGTACGGGGCATCGGAGAGTCGAACTCAGGGCTATCTGGATTGGCGTTAGGACATGGCTTCGAAGTGAGACGTCTTCTACTGCTTGGCCATCTGCCCTGGCTGTTTAACTTGAACGGAAGTTTAAAGTGCTCAGGATGTTATTTGTTTGCATGGGGGAAAGGGGAGGGGAAGAGGCAAGCGAATCATCGGGACGGTGGGATGAATGATTTGCGACGCAGGTGATGAGCCTCCAGCTTAAGCCTTGAACCCAGGACCGATGTGTGTCTGGCATTGCGAGATTGGCGACAAAGCTTCATGCCTCCTCAAGAGAAACTTGAGAAGTTTGAGCTCTCATTTCGATCATGCTGTGTGGAAGTTTTTGGAACTCACTGCGCCAACAGTGGGTGAGTAAAGCCCCAAGCCCACCGGTAAAACCTGTTGTGTGCTAAGTGTGCGGATATGAAAGATAGGCATGGGTCGAAACCAGCAGAGACTCAGCTCGGTGTGCTCCGTCCACTGTGAGATTGTCTATTTGTCCACTTCGCATGTATGAACTTGCATCTGCGCTCACTCACCTCTCCGACTTACTAGTATAGCACCGATCCCCCGGAACAATGAAATGCATGCCAATAACGGTTGAAGACCTTTACTTGGAGCTTTTTTTTCTTCTATATATAATTTGGGCCGCAATGCATCAAGTCCGGCAAGATGATGCTGACTGCTGACTTTTGTTGAATGTGAAGATCACACATGGGGTTCAGCCACCCACTCTGATGCATTTGGTAAGAGATGCGAACCGCTTGAGACCTCTGTACTTCAAGCAGTCTGTCAAAGATCCATCGCAAATCCATTGTTGAAGAGCTCCAGATCTTAATCTGTGGAACATCTCGATTTCACTTTTGAGTGACCTACATAGGCCATGAAACGAACGCCAAGAACGCCGGCATCTGGGTGAAGTATTGGGCGTGTTTATCATCATGTGGCCAGTTGATGGAGAATAGGGGTCAAAGTGCTCGGGCCCTCAAGCCGAGCTCGTTATTCCGGCTAAAGACGAGATAATTATGATCGATTTCTTCATTTCGGTGTTTGGAGGTCTGTGATGTTTTAACAATTTCGACGGGTCTCGTGTCAGCGGCTCGGTTCTGGCCGGGAAGGGCTGACCGAAAGCAAGTTGCCAAATCGACAAAAATTGGCTAAGAGAGGTGTTAAATATCACGGGCACCCGCCAGTCCCCGCGGAGAGTTTGAATGAGAGATTTGACCGGGTCTGCTCACCCTCTGCAGGTTTATGTTCCTGATCTGGAGGCTGCCATCTGACTACATCCTTGCATTTTTAGACGTCGAACGCCATTGACAAAAACGACGCCGATCTCCGGATGCGCAGGGTGATAAGATCGGCCGACTATGCGAAGTACGGAATACATCTGGAATGTACCGAAGTGTTTTGTACCGGGGGTTTGGACGGATTTAAAGTTCAGGGGCCGGATCATCTGGTGGAGTTGAGTGATGCTTTTTAATATTGCCTGGCAGTCAACGAGGAGCATGAACCACGAATAGCCCCAAATCCCCTCCAGACCGCCAATATCCTTCACCTTTAAGTCAACAACGAAATAGTGAATGTTTAGAGAAAATGTTTTCAGATGTTTAAAATCAGATTATGATTCCACAAATGTTAAGACTTTCAATAGGATCCAAGGCTGTAGTAGGTAATAAATGGAAATACGGTGAGTCTGTTACTGAGTCTGTTTGTGGTCCTGAAGGATGCATGCAGGTGCGGAATACAAAGGGATTCCAAAGAAACAACACGCGGAAATTAGCAGGCTGTAGACTTTTAGCTCCATTTCGAGGTAGTTACGCCACCATATGCATGATACTTCTGCCAGGGTGAACTCCCTCTCTTTCTCCCCGTCGTTAGCTTCTAGACTACAAACTCAATCGCGCAGCGCGAGCCTCCCAGATGCAGCTTCGCGTCCAGAGCACCGTCTTCGGCCAGCTTGTGCGCCTCACCTCTGGCAACAAAATTCTCTAGTACCCCGATGAGGTCGATCCGTCCTTATGGAAGAAGGCAGTACAGCAACAACACTCCCACCACGCTAGTGACGAGTCTGAAAAGAAGAAAGAAGACGATGAAGCAGCCTACCAGAAGACTCCAATGACCCCTGGAGATGATGCCTTAGAAGCGCTCGTGGTTGGGTGGTACGGCCCAGACGACCCAGAGGTAGCCTCCGATATTTTCCAAACTGTTGCACCTATCGCACCTGCTGACGTGCGTCCTGACCAGAACCTCCAGAACTGGCCAAATGCCTTAAAACACTCGGTCACCTTCCAGATGTGTCTTCTCAACTTTGCCGTCTACATTGTGAGCTCCATCTACGTGCCTGGCGAGCCTTACCTCGCCGAGGAATTTGGTGTCAGCCACATAGTCGCAGTCCTAGGTCTCTCGTTGTTCACCCTGTAGGTCATTCCTGCCATCCTTTTTCAGTGATCAAGATATCTTGCTGACGAGCCGACCCCACATTCAAGTGGATATGGCTTCGGGCCCATGCTGTGGTCTCCTTTATCCGAATTACCAAGGCTGGGACGAACTGGTATTTTCTTCTGGACACTGCTGGCTTTCATTCTGTTCCAGTTGCCCGTCGGTCTTTCCCCAAACGTTGCGGTCTTCCTCGTGTTTCGATGTGTGACTGGCTTCTTTGTAAGCCCCTGCCTGGCGACCGGCGGAGGTACCATCAACGATATTTACCCTCCGACCATGGTACCATATTTCTTATGTCTTTGGTCGTCGGCGGGGGTCATGGGGCCTGTGTTTGGTCCTATCAGCGGTGGCTATCTAGCTCCGGCTATGGGCTGGCGCTGGGCCATCTGGACTTTTACACTCCTGTGCTGCCTTGTGCTGGTCACCATGCTTTTTCTCTTCCCCGAAACTAGCGCAACCAACATCCTCTACAACCGGGCCAAGAGGCTCAGGAAGGCAACCGGAAATGGCCGCCTCAAGAGCCAGACCGAGGTCGACTCTGCACACTATTCCCTCAAAGACAATCTGCTTCTTCTTTCCAGAGCCTTCACTCTCACCTTCACTGAACCAATCATCTTTCTAGTGGATATGTTCGCTGCCCTTCTCTATGGTGTACTCCTCCTCTGGTTTAAGTCATTTCCTATCGTCTTCGGAGAGATGTACAAACTCAGCGGGGCTGGTGTTCTTCGGCATTCTGGTATTTACGCTCATTTCTCTTCCTGACTACCTCTTGTGGATCAAAAAGAGTCTTATCCCTTCAATGATGTCAGAGAAATTCAAGCCCGAGATGGTCCTCCCACCTTCGTTCATCGGCGGCATTACACTTCCGGTTTGTCTTTTCTGGTTCGGCTGGACATCACGAGAAGATGTGCACTGGATCGTTCCGGTCATGGGTTCTGGCTTGTTCGCGATCGGTGTGGTCACGCTGTTCAACTCGGCTTATCTGTACATTGGCATCTCATGTTCTCAGTATTCGGCATCTGTCTTTGCAGGAGCCACTTTGTTCCGCGCCTCGCTCGGTGCAGCCTTCCCGCTATTCGTAAGCCGTGTTGAGTATTCTTCTCTGCTTTCCTCTTAGCTTACATGGTTCTCTCACTAGGCACGGTCCTTGTTCACTCGGCTGGGTGTTGGCCCCGGGAACTCGCTTCTCGGTGGCCTTGCCATTCTGTTCATCCCCATTCCCTTCATATTCTATCGTGTGAGTACAAGGCCAGTCCCGTAAAATCTGCTCCAGCGCTGAATTCTCCCTAGTTCGGTGGTCGGATACGACAATGGAGCGACCGCGCGATATGATGATCAAGGGCCAGGTGAAAGAGCTTGGAAATGGTGTAGTGGGAGTGCACATAGTTTGAGGGGTGTGAAGGACAGACTGAAATTTGAAAGTAATTCGCTCCAGAATAGATTCAGAAGTCTTAGAAGGTTGAACAATTATGTACATAATTCAACCTCACCCGGCCTGATTAAGTGCTCACATTAAAGAGCTTTAAATGACAAGATCTCATGTGGGATGGGAAGGGTACTTAAGTACTGGCTTGGGCACGGGCATGATGCTTGGATTAACAAGGAAAATTTAGGTGATACGGCATGGTGCCCTGCACCGGATGGCGAGAACTCGAGAAAGACGACCCGGGCCGGGGTACACGTAGGTCAGTTCCTGTTTGTTATACCTGGAATTGCTGAACAACGGTTCTGCGACAGTGACACTTGCACAATCGTCGGCAAGTGGTTCTAGCGTCTGTTTGAAACAGGAAAGGCGTGGCTACACACGGAGACACGATCAGGACCTTCTGCCCCGGGTTAGGCCCGGCGCGATTTCTCACCGGCATAGCGTAATCAATGAACACAAAAAGGCAGCAGCTCATCTAATCTTCTGGACCAACTGCGCGTGCACACAATATTCGTCCGAGGAAAATTCTCACAGGGGCAGTCCGCCAATAATGGATAAGAAGCCTTCGATACCGAGCGGGACCAGCCACCTGCGCACGAGTCGGAGCTTTCCTTTTAAGGTCCTTTTAGGCCTCGCCGGTCTGGCCAGCTTGTACCATCTGACGACAGGAGGCTTGTCGAGCTTCCATGTTCATTGCTCTAGCCACCAGCACAGCATTTACTCTCCCTATGGTGCTTTCCCCCGGCCAGACGACCCCTTCAGATTCCTACCATGCACTAATACCACACGTCCACCAGCATTGGACGACGAGGACCATGAAGCTAGTTGGGCCAAGTTGTTTGACCCAAAACCGGAGAATTGGAGCTGGGGTAACAGCACGGCTAGCAGCCCTGGGGACCCTTACGCCGGACGTGGTATATTCCTCTGCGGATATATCGACGTGCCACTGGATTACAAGAACGTGTCTGATACCCGTATAAGTCGTCTGGCGGTGACAAAGTTCCAGGTCTCGGGACTCGCCCGCGCAGATGGGTCTTCGCCTCCTGGCTCAGGTAGAAAGAGCAAGAGGACACTCGTGCTCGAGCCCGGAGAGCCAGGCGGCAGCGGGATCCGGTTGTTTGGGCGTCGGGAGAGCTGCTAACAGAGCGCTTCTCACACTCCCAATTTGATGCCTTGGGATGGGATCCTAGGGGTGTAAACGCGACCCAGCCAGCCATATCGTGCTATCCTTACGATGCCGACAGGGACAGGTGGTCAGCCCTGACAGGCCAGTACCGCGAGCAGCATTCGGACCCTGAAATGCAGCTGCGATTGACGGACGCGATGAACAACGCGACCTTCCATGCCTGTTGGAAGAGGCATGGCGATCTGGGGCGCTTCATGACCACGACGCTGGTTGCCAGGAATCTTGAGGAGATCAGAAAGGCCCTAGGAGAGGACGAACTAACCGGATATCTTGTATCGTATGGGACAGGTATCGGGCAGACCTACGCGAATATATTCCCAGACAGTGTTGGTCGGATCATATTGAATGGCACAGAATACGTCCGCGATCATCGGCTGCTTGGTGGTTTTGTAAGTGGGCGTGGCGGGTGCCTCTTCTTCAGCCTCAATACAGTCACACTGACTCTCTGACCTCAGGGCTGGACCGCACTCGAGAACGTAACAGATGCATTCCACGACGGTTTTCTAGGCGAGTGTCTGAATGCTGGGCCACAATACTGCGCGCTGGCACGGCCATATGGTGGCAAACAGTTGTTTGAAGGAGTTGGAAAAGCGCGTCAAAGTACTGGTCACCAGTCTCATCAGCGACCCGATCCCCGGCTATACTGAAAATAGCGGTCCTTCTCTGGTTACTTATTCCGCCCTCGTTAGCACAATCTACGGGTCTTTGTATAATTCAAAGAGCTGGCCGGCTTTGGCTGAGATGCTCTATGAGCTCGAAGCCGGAAACTCGACACTGGCTGCTGCTTTCCTCGAATTATCGGCATGGGAATATGACCCGACCCTGCCTCGGCTGCCTTACCCTAAGCGTTCGACAGACGAACTGGAGTATATGGTCATTTGTGGCGATGCATATGACGCGCCAGCGCAGGAACTTGCATGGTGAGTACTCCTGGACCGAATTTACAAGGGCCTGAAATCAATAAGCTCCTCGGAAACGTCAATTTTTCCTCTTAATTTGAAATAGTTGGGCCATATACTGATATGATCTAGGTGGTCCTCCCTCTGGTCAAATATGACTTCTGCGAGCTTTATCGCGGGGAATTCCCGCTTCTCGGCCGTCTTTCCATGCCGCCACTTTTCCACGTACTGGCCAGATGTGGCTGAAGCCTACCGAGGAGCACTGAACAACACTTTGAAGAACCCCGTTCTGCTTATTGCGGAGACCTACGATCCTGCGACTCCATTGAGGAACGGAAGACGGCTGGCGGCCGAGATGGGCAAGAATGCCAGACTGATCGCTCATCATGGATATGGACATTCTTCTCGTGACCTGTCTAATTGTACAGAAGCTCTGGCGAAAGCTTATATATTGAATGGAACACTGCCCAAGGAACCCGAAACGGCATGTTACGCTAACGAGAAGCCGTACCTGTATGGTGTCAGGGACAAGGAGGTCTCGGCCATGTCAGTGGCGCAAGATCCGGTTGCCGCTTGGAGAGAACACATTCTAGAGCTGGACAAGTGGCAATCCTGGCTATTGTGAGACAGCGGTGAGCTTCGCGCATCATAGCCGAATTCTGATTGCGACGAGGTGTGGTCTGATTGTTTTGGAGCCATTGATACACAACCTCTTGGGCAGCAAACACCTTTCAGCTGTTGGGTCTTCAGCTTTCACTCCAAGATCCGGCGCCGCCCCCACTCAAGCGCACAAGACAGCGGGACTGCGTAACCTGACTTTGTATATATGTATATGCGGTGGACCGGAAGCTTCTACCTGTTACATGTTGTTCTGGTCAAGTGGTCTCGGTGCACGGCAGCGGGCTGGAGCGAGACAATTTTGAGCCAAGGTCTTACGGCCGCTGAAGCAACCCACACCGCCGTTGTTACCGCCGCGGTTACCGCCTTCGGCTATACATGTTCTGTTTGTGGCTACCAGAGGCTGGACCGATGTTGCCCAACGTCATTCTATCTCAAAGTGGATGGCACAGAAATGTAATGTAATGATGCTGCAGAATCCCATTCAGGTCGATTCATCTGCAATCTCCCTTTCCATATTAGAAGCGAATGCAATGAATGTGATAGCTATATAAAAAGCAATGGTGGACCAGATCTCTCGACGCTTCCTTTGCACACTCTCATACATGGTCCCCGTCTGGGCAGTTCAGTCCAGCATTATCACATTCATCTCCTGACAAACGCCTTAAATCAACTACCGCAAGGTCAACGACAACGACAGACACTTTGGAATTCACTTGGCTTCATGATGCCCTCGTACCAGCCATCTCAAGCACAGGAGATCTACCGATCTTACTTTGACTTTGTCCGCGGTTAGCAAATCCGATCCTGATCATACACCAGCGCGTTAAGTCACAAGCTAACAGGAACCGTTTCCAACCAGACTTCGACATCGATGGTGGCGATGTTTCATTGCAGGCTGTCCATGTCGTAGAGATGGCAAAGCGATACGCCGCCGCGTACGGCGACACAGAGGACGTTCTGATGAGGGAGGCCGCCCAGAAGTACCGAAGCACCGAGCATAGGGGCCGGGAGTTCAGGTTTTACGGAGCAATCATAAACCAGCTGAAGTACCCTCTGTCAGAAGAAATCATCAAGCACATGGAGAAGAGGGAAAGGAGGAGACACCGCCAATGAGGGACGTCCTGTCTTTGTGGGGTGGCAGCTCAATCCGTTGAGGGATAGGCGAGTGGGAATTTTGGCAGTTGATCTTGGACAGAGAGTGCCGACGATCTACCCTCGCGGGGCTTTGTATACATCGTCCGCTGGAGAATGTACCAATAGCCTAAGATTCTACTTTCCATACTTCGTTTGTCCAGTTCACTAGCGGTATCTAATTGTTTGGATGTAAATGGGCAACGAAGAGCAAATTAAAATTTGTAGATCATCCAATCTTTGCATTAAATTACTCTCTGATCAACATTCTGCGGGTAGTTCTCTGTGAGGAACTGTTGGGCAGAACAGAATTCCATTGGAGGCAATTAACCAGTATGAATAGTTTGAGCATATGATCCTATTGGTTCTGAATTGCATAAAAGCCTCATTTCGCAAGGGCCTGTTCTTTTGGGATCCCCATTGCAACATGTCTTTTGCTGAAGTGAGAACTAGGTGATGGGGAGATCACAGCTTGGGACGTACGATTCACTTAAAACCCTTCAATGGAACTATACCTAGGTATGTAATGGACTATTTCTTTTCTCTCAGATCTATAAGAGCTTAAAAGAGCCCGGACAAGCCCCATGGAAGTAAAAATCCCTTCTGGGTCGGTGTTTCGTTGGATTTCCTGTAGGCGGAGTTTGTTGTCTTCCCCATAAGATGAGAACGGGTCTTGGAATGGTGCGGCATAATTGATGTATTGCCAAGGATGGAAGAGACCATCTGCCTCAACCTCGAACCTAGAACGGTCAGTCCATCTCTGAGCAAATTTGTACATGATGCTGTCATCCTCTGCTTTTCCCCATCCTAGTGTAAGAAATGCGACTATAGTTTCGTTAGCTGGTTAGTGCTTGAACTATCGAAACCATCACGGGTCGCGGTCATCGAGGACTTACTTAACAATGGACCGTCAGGCTCGATGCCCAATGCATTTCCCCCGCGCTCCTTCATGGCTAAGATTGAGTTGATGTGAAGTGCTTGCACAACAACAGACGTCGTGAGATTCGGCGTGGCCTTGATGCCCTGCACTTCATCGGAAAAAATATCGATGATCTTCCTGTGAAGCTCCCGGGATGGATGGAATGTCACTGTGGCGTAGAGACGCCTGGGTAGTGTTAATCTATGTTGCTTCGACAAGCTTTGAATAACATTGAATCCATCGAGATCTTACCGCAGTCCGTGTGGCGATACCTCATCTAGGGACAAAACACTTGCGTAATCAACTCGGACCTCATCCGTAAGGGAAGGTATCTGATTGAGACCATCAAATACGGGTGGGTTGAGAACTGGCTGATTGTGCTCCTGGAAGAAATTCCACCCAAATGAATCTGCGGACTGGTTGTAGAAGTACCGATTGTGGAAGGTCATGTCAAGATCGTCTGAGAGTGTAGTCGTAAGGTGGTATCCCTGGTCAATGAGTCGGTCGGTGTCATCCACAGTATACGTCTTTGCGCCACCAAGTCTCTGCCCTTGAGGAACAACTCGAGCCCTGAAATTGGTGATGATACCGAAGTTGTTCCCGCCACCACGGAGTGCGAAGTACAAATCTGGATTGACGTGCTCGTTCACGTTGACAATGGTTGAGTTGGGGAGTACAAGCTTCAATGCACACGTGGTCAGCTTCTTGTGCAAATCGAGTCCAAAGGTTTTATCATATTGAAAATGGTGACAGTTCTCACCTCATACTCAAACACATTATCCAGTGCCAATCCGAATTTGGGACCAAGAGCTGTCAATCCGCCCCCGATTGTATACCCGGCCAGTCCGACGTCAGCTGTCCTGCCACCAAAGTTGGTCAGGTTCAAAGGCTCCAAGGCAGCATACGCATCTCTGAGAATCAGCCCCGGTCCAAAATCGGCTTGGGCACGGTCATCCAGCAACTCAACGTGATTCATCCTCACGAGGTCAATCGTAACTCCGCCAATAGAGTTGGATGCATCGCGGTTGGTGGAGTGACCCCCGCCCTTGATGGCAATCTGGCACTGATTCTCAACTACTATCTCAAGGATTCTGGCTATCCCGGACGTATCAGTGGGCTCCAGGCGACAAGCGGGTTGGACTTCTTGTGCTTTGGCATCCCATATTGCGAAGTTTGGGTCATCGGTGCCAGGGTGAAAGGCAGTGGGAAATTCAAGGCTCAACTGCTCACACTGGTTGTCAAGCATATCAGCACTTCAACTCACTCCCGATCGACCGCATTGCTTCAGACGGTTCCTGATATACGTACGGTTGCAGCACAATTGGCTGTGATGGGTGGCTGGGTCGAGGAGGCCCCGTTTTGAGCCAAAGCCAGCACAGCCTGGATACAATGTGCTGCTAAAATCATAGCCTTGGTTTTCGTGAAGCTTGTATTCATTGTTCAAGAGAGCACGGTGATGAGAGTACGCATGTTTTAAGTATCTTACTTGGAGTCCAGGGAATTTTTGGTGATTGCGAACTATTTGAAAGAGTGCTCTTCTACACTCTTCGCCAACAGGCATGCAGCCGCGGTGAGTTTTGTAGGCGAGGTCTGCATCACGAATTCTATGCGGCAGTGTTGCATTTGGGTTTAGGACAACATTTCATGTATCCTCGGGTTTTAGCAAGAAGATGGAGAGACCCTATCTCATAACTCCGAATCGCAACTCGTATGTTGGTCGGGGTCCACTGCCAACAAGTCGGTTCGTCTAGAAAGATCATACGAAACCGAGGATGCCAAGCATGGATGACGCAGTAGCGGTGGATTTATTCGAGAGTTGACGTGAAAGTTTGAGACTATTGGAGGACACTACGAGGTACCATCGTGGCGCCAATGATTCCCACATTGACGATCACGCCTCTGCTCATCCCCGAAGCTGAGAAGACCGGAAAAGCGTTGCGGCCGCTTCCCCAATTCCTGAATTGCAGGTATGTTCAAATAACTTTGAAGTCGGGCCGATTACTATTGACGTCAATATGCTGTTGTTACCCAAAATGCCCAGGTCACAGACAGGGTGTGAAATGTCCCGTGTAGGTGATTCTACAATGCTGGCACATAAGGGTGCCCAGGTGTGTCGTGACGCTACGTATACGTACTGCCACCCCTCGTTACGTGAGCTGAAGACTAACATTGAGCTTAATGCGACATCTCGTACCGATCAGCATTGCCTACTACGACCAAGGACTCTCCATAGACGTCGAAGATTGGGGGCTTGGCGGCCTTGCCAATAAGCCTTGAAGTGGAGAGCTTGGTTGAACATATATCCATGCACTCATACCTGTGATCAAGTTTATACGCGTATCTTCTTCTTTTCGAATTTCGTTGCAAGCCTCCCATTAGATGGCACGTGAAACTTCGGCACCTTTGATCTAGAGACTTATCATATTCCATATTTAACCATGCGTATGACCTCAGCATCAATGTTTCTGCTAACAGCCTTCTCTATTACGGCTGCTACCTCAGATTACATCAATCTCTACACAGGGGCCAATGACGGCAATCTGATTTCTCTCAGGTTGTCCCAGTCTGGCGAAACATACGTACTCGAACAGATCAGTGTTACCGGCTCGTGCGGCCCTCAGCCTGTCTGGCTGGACTTGGACAAACCCAATAACGTGCTCTACTGTCTCAACAGGCCGGGCTCTATCACCACGTATGAGACTTCCGAGAGTGGAGAGCTCAGTGCTCCGTTGAACACGGGCAACACAACAATTGGTCCTGTCAGCAATGCTTTTTATAACAGGGACGAGAAGCGTGGCTTGGCTGCTGCTCATTAGTAAGTGCAGTGGTTTGTACTGCCGGATCCCCCCTGATATTTACCCAATATTGTTCATTTGCCTCCCATTGACACGTTTCTATTCAGTGCTGGGGGCGCCGTGACCGCCTGGAACGCACCCCCGGGGGGCCATATCGAGCTCATACAGACGTTCTTGTACCCTCCGCCTGATCCCGTAGGCCCTGACCCCGCCCAGAACGCCTCCCATTGTCACGATGTGGTATTGGATTTCACAGGCACGTATCTTGTGGTACCGGACTTGGGATATGACCTTCTTCGCGTCTTCGCCTTTGACGCGGAAACCAATAAGCTTACGGAAATTTCCACTGTGCCGACCGCTCGTGGAGCTGGACCCCGGCATGGCCTATTTTGGTCGCCTGACCGCAACTGGCTTGAGACTCGCTTGGCCCCTCTTTACTTCTACGCGCTGGCGGAACTAGACGGCACTATCACTTCGTGGAGGGTGACATACCCGGAAGAAGGGGGGCTTCATTTCGAAGAGGTCGAGGTCATCAACTCTTACCCCGGACCTACCAACACCAATGTTGTCCCAGCCGAAATTGAGCTTTCTGTAAGGCGCCCCGACTAACAAGGACAGATCCAAAAACGCTAATTATTGCTATCCACTTATAGCCTGACAACAGGTTCATCTACACCTCCACTCGTAATGACTCCTAATACGAGATATCGGCACTGAGCCCGGGCGATTCGGGCACCGAGGTATCGGACTCACTTACAGTGTTCGCGCCGCGTGAGAACGGAACCTTGGAGGTACTGCAGTACCACCCGGCAGGTGGTATGTGGCCTCGGCACATCAAACTGAACAAGGCAGGAGATCTGGTTGCTGTGAGCTTGCAGAATACGCACCGTGTTGCCATAATAGAGAGAGACGTGGACACAGGGCTACTCGGCGACTTTGTTGCCCATGTTGACGCGGTCGGTGAAGCAGTGGTCACCGTTTGGGATGAGTAAATTGGGATGAGAGGGCATCTGGTCGCAAGCTCGGTGTGCATTAATAGTCTGTTGCACAAAAACGAGGTACCCCAAATTTGTACTTGTGCCAGGCCGATGCCGCATTAAATGCCTACTGAGGTACAACTTTCGCCCCCCTTCGTGTCAGTTCAATCGGACTGATCCAGTCTCAGCCCATTATTCAAGCGAGGATACGAGATACTGAGCCGGGATGAGCTATTGTGCAGTCAGAAACTGTATCTGTGGTGGTGCTAACTATGTTGTCGTTATAATGACCCGAGCCCTTTGTTGGTGAGATCATTTGTGATTTTACATGCGTTGTCCAGGATTTTCTCTGTCCATGTTGTCGGTTTCGTCCTTAACCCGGTCACAGTACTTTTTTTTCTTCCTCTTTTTCTTTTTTTAAAAAGGCCTGGGGGCGGTTCCTCTATACAGTCGTAAGCGCTCTAAAACCCAGCGCCTATGTTGTCTTACATTTAATCTTCCATTGCTGCTACTTGACTCAAATTCTGTTTGTCGACATACCACTTGAACAGCCATACGAAGTTCTCAACACGATGACCGCCTTTGCACAGGCTGGATGGCTATGTGTTCTGCTCTCCGCGCAACGAGGACCAAATTCTCTTTCCCTGAGAACACTGCTGAGGGAGCCCTTCGACCGAAATTTCCGGCTCGGGCCAACCTCTCATCCATCCGAAGGGGTAACGAGCTCGGCAGATCACAATCTCGAAAGCAGGCCTTCAAGATCCTTTATGAGAGAGCCCATTTCTTACTCGCTTTCCAGAGCTATAGTTGAAACAGCGAATGGTTGGAAGGGGAAAGTGTAACTTATACTTATGAGGAAACTCTTAAAACAGACCGGCCCAGCACGTGGTCGTTCCAGCCAACCTCGCCGTCGTCGGCGTCGTACGTAGCGGACCGGGACCAGGTTCCGCTCCTCGTGACCGAGCATAAACAAGCTATGTACCTGGTGACGGGCATCAAGCTCACGAAAGGTCTGGTCATTTCTAATTCAAGCCCCGAAAGAAAGAAGCTGTTTTCTTCCGGAGCCGTCGTCTTGGTTGCTTATTAACTGCACGTTGTTCGCTGGTTTCGCCGGAAGCGGGAGTTTTCTGTGGATAGGTTATACCGCCCGGAAGAGAATTAATAGCCTGGTCTTGTGGGATTCCCGCTTCTTCGAACGTGCTCAGGTGGCCTGAGTTATGGGGGCTGGTAAGATATCCACCAGAGTTTGGGAGGAGGGGGGGCGGTGGCTTCGCAACCGGATCACACTCAGCTTGCTAATGATATGTGGCTGTTCTTTTGACTCGCCGAAGGCATTTTCACTTTATATGCCAATGCTGCCGCTGCGGCGGGCCATTGGTCGCCGAGATGCCGTGACGGTGGAGTTCGACCCTCCAGACCGTGGTGAATCGCTGATGACTCAACTTGGTAGGGTCAGCGAGGCGGGAGGAGGCTACGCGATTTTTGAAGGCACCGGGAATGCCTGAAAACTGCTCCTTCGCTGTCTTGATGCTGCCTTAATAGTGAAGACGGGCTCCCACTCTACTAGAGAAATTTTCTGGGCTCAGGCACAATGGCCGCTTAAGCAGTACCAATAACATCAACAACTATGCACAAAGAAAACTTGCTAAAGGCGCGTGTATCAAACCACAGATTATACTAGAGAATGGTTTCAAAGATCGAGTACATGTACGACAGCACGGTTTGCTGGGAAAGTCTTGGTTGATGTTTCTATATTGCAGGCAGTGGAGCTCATCACACTGGGGCCGACCACCAGCCGATTAGATAGCGTGGCTGGGTGGCGGACAGACCAGTCGAGATGGCCTCCAGCTTGAGAGAATACCTCATACCCCACAAGTGTTGTGGAATCATGGAACATCAGCTCTTGGCCGCGCCAGCCTTGATGTGCAACACGTCTCCGTCCTGGACAACATAGTCCTTGCCTTTTGTAGCAATCTTACCGCTGGACTTCAACTCCGCTTCGGAACCCAGATCCTTTAGAGCTGTGAAAGGGTAAACGAGGGCTTGGATGAAGGTCTTTTCGAAGTCTGTGTGGATCACACCGGCTGCCTGAGGTGCCTTGGTTCCGTTTCGGATGGTCCATTGCCTCACTTCGTCAGAGCCGACTGTGAAGAAGCTGCCCAGATCCAGAACCTTGCGCATCGCAATGATGATCTTAGGCAGGGCAGAGTCAGCGCCGACATTCTTGCACTCTTCGAGAGCAGCATCCTCAGTCTCGAACTGAGTCAAGCGCTCCTCGAACGACACGGACACAGGGATGATGGGGTCGCCTGCGGCGTGCTCCTTGCACCACTCCGCAACCTTGGGAAGGTGCTTGTTCTTTTTCCGGATGTAGTCCTTCTCAGACAGGTTGACCAGATAGACGACGGGCTTGGCACTGAGCAGGAAGAGAGGGTTGATGACCTCGATCTGTGGCATTGTCAGCTTCCGCCATCACGAACAGACTGCAGGAGAAGATGAATAAATATGTGCGTAGCGTATCAGACGTGTTTTTATCTCAGTATGCACTCTAGCGTTAATTGGTGAGGCATTCAACGAGCTGGGATTAGGTCAGGCGCTATGGCCCTTTGTCATCATGTAGATGTGCTGGATGGAGGACGAGCGTGCACGAAGGAATAGGATTCTGTTCTTACCTCCTTGGGGCCCCAGTTGCCCTTGCGGACGTCCTTGCCGTCCTGCAACCAGGCCAGGATCTTCTCTATCGTCTCCTGTTCCTCCCTGGCCTTCTTCTGCTCAAGACTCTGACCGCCTTGGCGGGTCTTCTTCTTCTGCATCTCGAGTGCCTTCTCGACAAACTCAATGTCCTTCAACCTGAGCTCCTCGGCAATGATGTCAAGGTCACGGGTGGGGTTGACATCTCCCTCGACGTGGATGATCTCGGCATCGTCGAAACAACGCACGACCTGGAAGATGGCATCGACGGCACGGATATGTGACAGGAAAGCGTTGCCCAGACCAGCGCCAGTGGAGGCGCCACGGGTCAGACCTGCAATATCGTAGACGGTCAAGTTGGCCGGGACCCTGGACTTGGGCTGGAACTTGTCGCACAGCCAGTCATATCGGTCATCGGGGACGATGACGCGGGCCTCTTCAGGCTCGATGGTGGCATAGGGGAAATTGGCAGGGTTGCCCAGGTGGCACTTGGTGATGGCCTGGAAAAGGGTGGATTTGCCGACGTTTGCAAGGCCGACCTGATAGACAGTCAGAGGCGGCCTGAGGATGCAGATGGTCGGGTTGGGGGAGGGGGAGGGGCGGCAGGAGGGCTCACGATTCCGCTCTTCAGGTTGTTGCCAGGACGGCCGAGAAGAATCTTCTTCTCCTCGACAGCTTTCTTGGGAGGCATTTTCCTCTTCTTTGCGTAGTGACGGGCGGGAGTGTAGGTGAGAGTGCAGCTAAGCACGGGGTGTGGTTGAAAAGCAGAGCTAGCTGCGGGCAAGGAAAACTTTCGAGTGATAGAAGATAAAAGGTGGGGAGGCCGCAGGAGAGACGTGGTCGCGACCTGGACGGGCTGTTTCCAGCCCAGCACGGCGACCTTTGGCGCGCCCAAGAAGGAGACTCAGCCTTTTGGAGAAGAGAGCGTGATACTCGAGGGAATACTGATGTCGATTCCCGAGTTGTTCACCGGTTTTCTCGCGTCAATTGTGAGGGATTGTGCGGTTGGGAGAGGGAGGAAGATTGCTCTCCTGCTCGACAGCTCAAAAATCAAAAATTTGCAGCTTCCTCGCTCGCCCTGCTTCCAAGTTCTTATTCTATTTCCCTCGGCGGGGCAGCGGGCGGCACTGGCGAATCTTTGGTGACCTCACCCGTCTCCAATTTTCCTCTGAGGAAACGGCCGGCGACCGGCGAAACCACAGCGCCGACGCCCTCGACCCACTCTGGCCACCGTGCAGGGACATGGATACGGTGGATACGGTGGGTGCCCGTCAAATACGCCGATACGGTGCATTGTTGCCGTCGAATACGCAAGATAGCTGCAGCCCCGCTAATGATTTGCCTTGAACCAAGCTCCCTTCCTCTGGGGAACCTTGAAATTCGACATGGGGCCGCTTCTAAATGCGGACGGCCGACTCATTTGGCGTCGCAGGCGTAAGACCAAGGCGATGAGGGGAGGGTCCCCCAGCCTCGGACATAATGTGCCAGACTCCCACAGAGCAGCTATGCAGGCGGGCGAGGCAGGTAAGGTAGGCATACGGAGTACAGGAAGGTATGTATGTCATGGGGCGGCGGGAAGCAAAGCACGCCAACTCAACATCTAACCGTCCGTTAACCGTCAGCAACCAGCAGTGACCCAAATCTCGCACCCAAAAAGGCCTCCTTACTCGGTCGCTTTCTCCGCCCTCACCATCATCAATTGTGAGCCACCAACAACACCCGGTTCACCAAAGCGGTCGCATTGTTTCGAAGGACGAACCTTGGCCCGGTCCCCTGTTTCACCCACGAGACAGCTCTCGACCCTCTCACCCGGCTCGATACAGACTGTTCACCTTCGTTTATTACTCACTGCACATGGCAGCCTGACCTTGACGGAATCCTCACTCTGCCGATCTTGGCCCTTTACCGCCTGCTAGGAACCACATAGACCCCACCAACCACCACCTGCCTCCTCCATCGCATCCGCCTCTGCCGCCGACATCGACCTCACCAGAACCCACCTACACAAATAAGTCAAGATGGCTCCACGAAAGCCATCCTCGAAATCAGTCAGGTCGCACCGCTCGACCTTGTCGCTGCAGAAGACCGAGATCGTCATTCATGTCTACGACCTGCTGCCGGTATGCGCTGCTTCCCCAGCACACCTCCCCCCCCCCCACTTCCTCTCCGCGCTCTTTTCTTGGGCTCCTAAGTCTGACACATACCAGCCGGGCAGATTCTCCTCATTCCTCTGGGCCATCGGAACCTCACTCCTCCACAGCGGCGTCGTTATCAACGGCAGGGAATATGCATACGGAGGACACGATAAGAGAGGCGTCACCGGTGTGTATTGGACGAAGCCCAAGACCTTGCCGCCAGGTGGCACCTTCAAACACGAGATCCTCCAGGGCTTCACCTTGTCGCCACAGAACGAGATCGATGCAATCATACACGAGGTTTCCCAAGAGTTCCAGGGCACGTCATACAATCTTCTTACCAAGAACTGTAACCACTTTACGGCATACCTCTGCCAGAGGTTGACAGGAAGGCCTGGTCCCGGATGGCTGAACAGGGCCGCGAGCATCGGAGTCGCACTTCCGTGCATTGTACCAAGGGACTGGATCGAGCCTCCGGAATACGACACCGCCGATGGCGAGCTGCTAGACGAGAATTCGGATGAGAGGTCTAGGATGCTGCGGACGTCCAGCGAGCGACCGAGGCTTGTCGATCTTCGAGGTAAGGACAACGATGCCGCAGCCTTGAATCTTGATGAAGGAAGTTCTGAGGATGAGAATCACGACGAAGAGAGGAGGAGGCGTCAGCAACACCAGCAGCAGTTGCATCAACAACACCAGCAGCAACAGCGGCAGCAGCGGTAAGATGGTGACTGCGTAAGCCATGAGGCCCGCATCTTGGCGGTTCCATGGAGCTTGGTGGTGTGTCCTTCTTGGAGAACTCGAAGCAGTGTTGCCTTCCACACGCCATCCAGGCTTGAATGCCAACGCCAGCCTATGGATAACGACCTGTGAGCCCCTCGGTGCTGCCCAGGTGCACATGGACCCCCAAGGATCTCTGCTGGTTAGCGGTCTCGCCCAACGTCATGGCCCGGCCGCCGCTATGTAATGCTGGACTGTCGAAAACAGGTCTGGACGTGCGCGCCACCAACAGGAGATACCGGGTCAATCAATCACTCGAACTCTGGTTCGTCACTTGGTCACTAGACAGCCAAGCTTTGTACCATTGGCGGCCCGTGGTTCTCTACAAGCCCCAGGCAGAGATATTTGCTTCAAACACTTGCTCAACGCCTGACAGCAGTGCGTGGCGGTTCTTTCCTTTTGTATCATCTACAGCACGGAAACTGGATGTGGTCATTATAACGGAGTTTACAGGCATGGGTCGGTCCCTGGTCATTCGAGGTTCGTTGGAGTTATGGAGTACAGAGAAGGTCATCTTGTCTTGATATTGACCGAGACGATGATTTCAGGCAGGGAACTCACTTTTCATGCATCACTTTGCCCTTAGTCACCCGGGAGGCCCGGGGCCATATTGGAGGCCAGCGTTACCAATTCAGCGAAATTCTGATCTCGAGCTGTTCCTATCCGTGATGCGGTAGGGTAGTTGTGGTGCAGCCGGTTGCGCTAGTAGTCGGCAGTGGCCTGGTTAATTCTGACATTAAACAATGCTTCACCTCCAAACCCTGGCTTCCAGCCCCATGGTATTCTTGACTTTGCTGTTGTGGCATCCTCGGACCCCATCGCAACCTCATCCATGACAAGCACTCGCTCGGAGGTCTCCGCAGTCCTCCTAACTAACGGCCTCAGATACCCAGCGAACGACATCTCAGCGAAAGCACTACCTGACCTCTCCGGGCCTGACTGCACGAGACAGAGAGGAGAGAGAGGGAAAGAAAGAGAGAGAGAGAGAGAGAGTTAGATGGCTTGATCTGCACACCAAGAGTAACCCAAGGACAATATGCCAGTCGAGCAATGGAGGCCGTAAAAGGAGCCGAAGAGAACAGCTATGAGCTGCTGGATACGTGCTGACCGACAGGGCCTGAGATGGCATTCGCATGGTATGCGGTACCTAGGCGGGTATCTAGACCAAGTCGTGTGACTCCAGGAGTTCCTGAGATGCTTGAGGCCGTAACACAAACTCATACTTACATGACCCATCATGCTTATGAATTGTCTTGGGTTAACACAGTCTGACCGTAGACGATGAGAGCAGCTCACTATCTGGCGAGGGCACCACCCAGAACCAGGGGTGGTCGACCTCAGACCAGGACCACCCTTGAACCATGTATGTAGTCTTGGTGGACACCTTTGATCTCAGATGCAGCAGCGCGGCGCGACGGCAGCCTAGCTAGATACGACTGGGCTAGCCACCCGCGGAATGCCTTGTTGAAATTGAGTTTGGTCTCGGAGTGGGAACTTCGGCTGGGCGCGCTGAGCGGACTGTATACTGTACATACCTACTCCGTAGTATCGCATTCATGTATGTTGATAGACTCGATAACATGTGACAGGGGGGCATGGCCGCGGTCCGGGGGAAGCATCTCAGAGTGGGCCCGCGATCTGCAACAACCTGTGCCCTGTGAGCCCGTGTTCCACTTTACTGTACGTACTTAGAGCAGCAGCTAGCACCAGCAGCGGCTGAGCCAAGATTGTGGGCCGCTGAAGTCACTGGCCCAAAACTGCTGGTGTCCATGTCTCTGGCATCATTCCAAGCTCCATACGCCAAAAGTAGTCATCCCCTGAGCCCAACCCTCTTAGCTCCAAGACACAACCACCTCTCGTCTTTTTGTCCCTTCGACCGGATATCCAACACCACCACAGCCCCTACCAGCTTGTCAGCAGCAGCAGTAACAGCACATCTCAGCCAGAGCCTCATCTCCGCGACCCAATTGCACCCATTCAACATCCCGGATCCGCATCCGGGAGCGAGACCAGCCTCGACGCTCCGTCGTTACGACTCACCCGGCCTGCTGCATCGACACACATCCGGGATCCTGGACGACGACAACCTCGTCCGTCCCCGGCGCTACAAGCGAGCTTGCAGGCACTTCAATGCCAAGGAAGAACGACTTCAGGGGAGTTGCGGGAGAACAGTTGAATGAATGCAACCCCTAAATCCATTCCTCGCCGCCTTCTTCAAGAGCCCTCTCCCTGCCCAGTGTCTTCCCGCCCAGGGCCATATCCTCCTAGTCCCCTCCACCGATGTCCTGCTCACCTCCCGCGAGGCCGAAGCGCCCCCCGGCGCCAGCCTCGCTGAAACCGTCTCTACCGAAGAGTTCCTCGCCAGCCATGTCCTGCGCATACCTGACCCGGCCAAGCCAGCTACCGCTGCCGGCGGCGGGAAGGAGTCCACGCCGAACCTGCGCGAGATGAGGGGGAAGGCAAAACAGTACAACACAATCAATGGCAGGAATGTCGTCATCAAGGACAACGTCATCTACACCAATAAAGGTGCGTCCACGCCTCAAGCTTCTCGCTCCGGACAGGCGCAGTGCGGCCTATGCTGACGTTTTCCCTTTGTCGCAGGCTTTAAGGTCCTGGCCTCTGCCAACCTCCTCGGCGACTCAATATTCCACTCCGACACGCTGGAACCCAGGGGCTGGCTGATCTACCACATATCGCGACCTTTGGTGGGATCATGGGAGGAGATCAAGGTCATACCGGCTGTGCTCGTCGAAGGAACAAGGAAAGCCTTGGCGTTGCAACAGAATGGCGCGTCGCCCGACATCGAATCGAGCGACTCTGCAATGATTCCCAAAAAGAAGGAAATCAAGAGCTTTCACGACCTGTTGAATCACTTCCCCGTGATTGCGCGGCAAATGCAGTCCGGGCTTGAACGACTCTTCCAGGAGTTCACAGCCGTCATAGAAAGGCCGCTCCCACCACCTCCATCTGCTTCCCATATCCCGGACCCCTTTCCGGATGGCCCGATAGCTGCGGCGACCAGGAAAGCTAGATCAAACAGCCTGTCGCAACTCCAGGCATCTCCAAACGGATCCGTCAGCAAGAGGGTCGTAGAGCCATTCTACGCAGAAGACGACGAGGAGGTCCTAAGAGTCTCGCTCGAGACCGCCGTCACCAACGCGATCGACTTGTTCCAAAATGTCGACAAGCAACAATTATCGCTGCTGGGAGCCACGACTGAGCTGACAGGTCCGGTAGTAGAGCGCCTGATTGAGCGCTACGTCACGGAGAATGTGCACAACATGCTGTTTCCCAGGTTAGCGGCTTTGAAGAGACCCGAAGACCTTGAGCTCGAGGCCAAGATCCGCCAGATGGATTTTGTTGATGTTTCGCAACTCGGCATCGCGATCGAAGGTGGCCACCGGGGCAAGCAGGCTCTCATCTCCAGGCTAGCCCGAGCCATTGATGAGTTCAAAAAGATCACGAACGCCGGCAGCCCGCCGGAGATGATGGACATCCTGTTGTCCACGATGAAATCAGTAACACAGCTTGGCGATACGCCCCCAATGCCTGGCAACCGGTCGATGAGTTCCTCCTCGGAGAAAGGAATACTGAACATGAACGCCGACACCCTGGTATCACTGCTCCTCTTCATATTGATCAGAGCACAAGTCAAGCACCTGCAAGCACATTTCTTGTATATGCGTCACTTCATCTTTGTCGATGATGTAGACAGCGGTGAGATGGGGTATGCTCTGAGTACATTCGAGGCCGTCTTGCTTTATCTTGATCGTGACTCGGCTGGACTCCGGAGAGCAAGCCGGCGGAACAAGTCATTGTGGGATGCTACCGCTCAAGGGGACCTGGAAACCTTGCAAAAGATTATGGAACCAAGCGGAGACGCGGTGGCAGATGCCCTCGATGAGGAAGAGGCTGCTGCGGCATCCTCAAGGCGTTCAAGCCGGCGCACTTCGACAAGCAGCAACTGGAGCTTTGCGAACGGCTCTTCTATACCTTCCTCAGCCGCGCTCAGTACGTCGGAGCGCTTCTCTTTAGGATCTGACCTCAGCCACGTCTTCCCATTCAATAAACAAGAAGACGTTGAGAATACTACGGACGGCATTTTCCCTGTGAGGAAGATCAAAAGGGTGACCATGGACATGCGAAGCCTGTCGAGCTCTTCTGAGATCTCTTTCCACTCTCGGACAGCGAGTATTGGCACCTTAGGCAGCGGGATCGAAGGCGACACATCCATCGAGCGATTGTCTCAGACCCAAGACTCTTTCGGCGAATCGGTCCTGATGATGGCTGTTCAGAACGAGCGTCCAGAAACACTGAAGTACTTGTTGGACCTCAAATCTTACTACACGCCGTCCATTGTCCTATCAGACAGTAATAACGAGAGTACCACTCTCCTCAGCGCTGCCGTACAGCTGGGTCATCAGGCGCTCACCAACATCCTTTTAAAGTTCATGGCTGACGAACCCTTCATCACGGAGGAGCACATGAGGGCATACTTCGCCAAGCAGGACATATGGGGCCGCAGTGTGGCTCACTACCTGTTCCATGCACCCTACCTCATTGTTGACTACGGAAGGATGATGCCGTGGACCCAGAAAGACAAGAACGGCCAGACACCTTTATTTGCCATATGCCGGTCATACGACCACGCCCTGTATCACACCATGGTTCAACAAGCTCTGGAGATCGCAAGAGATTATCAAGGTGACGGACAGTCTCTTCATCTCGACGATCACATTGATGGGAAAGGCAACACGCTGCTGCACATTGTTAATGACGCCCAACTTTGCCTGAGGATATTGCAAAACTGCGATGCAGATGTCAACGCTATCAACGACAGGAAATTCACGCCCCTCATGGTTGCAAGCAAGTACGGCCGTTTCGATGTCGTGCGTGCATTCTTCAGCGATGCGCGAGTGGACATAACGGCCAAGGAACTGCGAGGTTTGACGGCTGTGGATCTGGCCAAGGACGACGATGTCCGCAATAAGATAGATGACCTCGTTCTGTTTGCCGCGCCCCCAGGAGCTGACTCCAGGACGACTGCTGTCGTCAGGTCATACTTTGTGGAAGATGCCAGTGTGCGGTTTGTCCTCAAGTCTGGGGCACCGGTGGACAAGCATAGTTATGCGGTGACCACGTGCAGACGATCTCTCACGGACTTCGAGCACTTGGCGAAGCTTTTGGCCATGGAGAACCCGGCATCGTGGATACCATCATTCGCTGCTCTGCGGTCCCCCTTTCAGATCCCGGTCAAGCCCAGTCGCGCGGTTCTCAAGGACTTACAGATCCGCATGGATTGGTTCCTCCGCATCCTCTTGGCTCATCCAACGTTCGCGACCCACGAGATGCTGTGGGAGTTCTTCCTGGTGCCGGACCTACAACCGGATATGATGGAACAGCGGAGTAAGCTCAAGGCTGAGACGCGCGCGGAAAAGGTTCGCGATGAATTCGAGCCGCTCGAAGACATTCGAGAGGTCGAGCAGTTCGTAGATCACGCCCGTGAAAACGTCCGCGGCGTAAATCACTCCACCAAGAGTGTTGCTCGGCGGACGAACATCGTGGGCAACTCTGTGTTCGGTATGTGCGGCAAACACGAAGGATTTCTTGGGTGTGTTAGTTGTCTAACTTGTTCTCGCAGATCTCTACGACTCCTCGGTCCTCCTCCACCGAGCTGTAGCAACATTGCCTTTCCTGCCAAAGACACACGCCACTGCATTTGAGACCTATGTCCGCGCGCTGGCCCCGACAACAGTGAATCCTTACTCGACCCTTCACTCAACCCTACTAGCGCTCCAGTCTACCATTGATGCTATTCTCTCAGCGCTCGCCCGTCCGCCGCGGCTTATCAATCAGATCAACGTGTCGCGTCGAACCGTGGAGCGTAACTATTCCTCTCTCAGCCGTTCGACGCGTTGGCCCTTGGGCCTCCTCGACGACACACGGCAGCGGCTGAATGAGGAGCGTGAGGAGCGCATGCGCGCCGGTCAGGCCGAGGTGAACAACCTGTCAAGGGAGTTGAGGTACACGCAGCAGACGGTGGCGATGGAGCTCGCGGGCTGGCAGGACATGCATGAGAGGATGGGGAGGAGGGCGATCAGGGAGCTTGCCAGGGGCATGGTGGTGGTGGAGAAGATGAGGCTAGAGGGCATAAGCAGGGCCTTGCGGAAGCTGAAAGAGGTCAGGGTCGATACCGGCACGATATCGGACGATCTAGAGCCCCCTGCTGGTCTCGATATCCGTGTTGATAATGGTGGCGCCAGCAGTGTTGTTGGGGGCTACGCGGACCACAACGCGCCCATTGCGCTGGCCGGACTCGAGATCCAGGCGGACCGCAAGGTTCACGCCGACTCTAGTGCCCCAACGACAGCGATAGGGACAGATCGAACGCTCCAGGCATCAAAGTCGGACACAACTGGCTCGAGGATCGATGCTCCACTGCCACCAATACCGCCAGGGGAGGAGGCACCGACCCTTACGGGGACCCGGCGAGAGAGCGGGACTGGGCCGGCGGCAGGAGATCAACGTCGGGGCGCAGACACATGATAACAGCAGGCAAGCCGGAGTTCTGTCACGGAAAACTTGCCCAAAATGAGAATAGGGAAGGATTACAGGACTTACGAGGCACAATAGATCCAGGACCCCTATCCACCCGGGCCTTGCTCCTCTCCGATAGAGTGGCGAGGAAAAGGTACAGACAAGGGTCAGGCTCCTGCGCACAAACATGAATGGCAGAAGAAGGGATGCTGGTAGTATAATGAGGCACTGGGATTGGATAGTATGGTTGTCGAGGCAAGGGAACTCAGCAAGCAAGCGAGCGCGCAAGGGTGGGTACATGTCTTTTTTTCAGTACTATTTTACGCTTCCGAGACTATACTCTTCACTGGTGACAATGGATAGATACCCTTTCGTCGACCCTTGCTTCTTTGGCTATAGGGTTGACTTTCATCCTGGGATGTGTAATGCGTGTGTTGTCTGCTCTTGGCGAGGACCGGGGCAGGGGGTCCCATCCGTCTGTACATGATATTGCACATTCCATATGTGATGGGTCAAAGGAAGGCATTGCCAGCTCCCGTTGGTGCAGGCATGATTTATGTGACTAGATGGTAACGTGATGGGACGGGCGATGGGATGGGACGATGGCAAGCAAACATGGGATGGCACGGGATAAGACGGATTAGGAATGGCTAGCAGCAATGACAGGGCGGTTCGTCGTAGTCGTCGCCGCATCTCGACCCCTTCGAGATGTCCAATGTGATGCCATTGGGCGCCTCCACCCGGCTGGCTGGTCCCTTGGGAATGGAACGACGAGGCCCTCGTCTTGCTCCCTCGCTCGCTCGCTCCCAAGCAGTCTACCCACCACCATCCGCCGACCCCACCCCGATATTTTCCGCACCAGCCAGACCAACAGGTGCCCCCTCTCCGCTCCCATCGCCACGAGCTCCATGAGTTGGATCGTAGATCTCTGGGCCCTGGCGGGTTCCCTTTTTGCTACCTGTACATACACTACGAGGGAAGGATTGTATCGTGTTGCCTGGTGGACAGCACACGTCACCCCAAGGATGGACTAGCCAGCCCTCTTTTCAGAGTTTTACGATGCTTTGTCTGAGAGTGGTGGGAAGCTCTAGCTCTGGGTCTTTTGGGTGGACTGGGTGGATGAGGGATGTGGAGGGGGCACGAAGGCGAGATCGAAAGGGTCTGGAGGCTTGGGAGGGTCTGTCTGACTTGGACCCAAACCCAAAAGCGAGCGAGGTTGGGGCGATAGGATGGCTGGGACGGGGACACGGGCGATCCTGGCGACGGGGCGTCGGGCAGACAGTTTGTTTGTCTGTCTGTCGAGCGAGGAGGTGTGAATGGTGTCGCGTGCAGATCTGTGGTCCAATGCTTTGCTGGCAGGCGGCGAGGCTGTACTCCTTCGCGGACGGATGGGCTGACTGGTCACCTGCCCTAGATAGCCTGCCATGCCTACCTGAGTGAGCGAGGACCGCGAAGCTCCATGGTAGCCTCTATCTTACTTGATGCCTTGGGGCTAGTCCACGTAGTGGGTAGCATGTGGCGACGCTACATGGCACTATGGTCTTCATGCGAAAAAAGCTTGGGGACTAAAGCAACCAAGATTCTCCCAACTAGGGACATGTGGGTTTACGAAGTACAGAGACAGAGAAAACAAAGAAAGAGGGAGGAGAAAGTGATCGGAATGAGATGACACCATTCCTGACTAGGAGCGAAACTAAGAGAGTCCCAATGGCTCGGGACCTGGGGGGCTTCAGGTGAGACGAGGGCTTGATGAAGCATTGGATGGGAAGCTCTGAGTCTTTGGTTGGGTTCAGGAACGGGTTTCTGGCGTGGGGAGTGATCCCGGTGAGACTGAAAGCGATGGTGGGCACGAGGCGTCACTCGACTGTCATCACATCCGGCTTTGATCTCTGCGATGACCTTGGTCACTTCCTGGCCCCCCTTGTCTTCTGGCGTCCGGCAGAGGAGGAAAAGGTTGACTGCTCGGCCGTCCCTGATGCTCCGCGGATTCCCAGGCTGGCCCGGAATTCAGATTTGGAAGAAGTGGACTCCCGCAACGTCGCAATCGATCCCTTCCCCCACCTCCCCCCCTCCAGAATGCCGAAGAAGAGGCAGTGCTTCCTTGCAGGATGCCTGTATTCTCTCTTCTCCCCTTTTACGGACAGCACGGCATGAAAATTCTAGAATTTTCCAGGGTTTGTCGAATCCACTTTTGAGCGAGGGGGGGAAGGGGAGGGGAGAGGAAGATAAAGGGAAGGAGGGATTTCAGAAGTAGCGGTGATGGATACTTGTGACATGCGAACTGCTACTCAGGCAATCCAAACTGGCCAGACTTGGTAAGGGGGGTCCACTATGCGTAGATAGGCGAGTTGTCAGATCCGAAAGGCCGAGGCGAGGGAAGCGAGGCAAGAGCGGGAATGCAAATTTTTGGCAAGCCAGGTTTTTTGTCACTGTCTCTCTCTCTCTACTAGCTTTGTTCCCTAGGGCAGGCTGGATGGTTTGCGGTGTAGGGGTCCATCGTCGTTGTGGGTCTTGGGTGCTGGCTCCGAGTGGCTGTTGTTGGGGCTTTTGGGACGACAGGGGGTCCGAAAAGAGAAGAGTAACGGGCAAGGTTGGGAACCAAGACAAGCCCGACCAGTTGGACACACCCGCATTCTTGCTCGCACCACCCCACACGTCATGACTGTAGACCGTCGTGTTCCCAGTTTTTGTTTCATGTTTCAGATGCTTCCCGTCGCTGGTGCCATGTTTCATGATGGATCAGTGTCTGCGGCTGTGACTCACCTCGTAAGCTGTGGGGTGGGCATGCAGGCTCTGCCTCATGCGTGCATGCTTCCAAGCTTTGGTACGTACTGCAGTCGAGGGTGGCTGCTGGATGGTTCGTGCCTCGCTGACGGCGGCGGTGAGCTGGTATGCCTGTCTAGTCCGGCATCCAGGCATTCAGGCATCCGGACATCTGCACCCTGCCAGCCCGACAGGCCCGACAGCCTTCCATCTTCCATGCTTTGCCATCGCGGGTGGTCCGAAAGGGGAAATTTGACATTATGCAAAATCTTGGAAAAGTGGACAGGCGCAGCATCCGATACAACGGGCACACCGCATCATAATCATCAGCATCGTAATGTCCACATATGTACTTTGCAGCCAGGCAGCGTGTACCGACGGTCAGTGTTGATGGCCCTGGCCCATGGCTGACCGAAGGAGAGGCAATTTTCCTGTCCGGTTGTCCCTGGTCAGGCAACTAAACTGCACCACACTACACTAGGTGCAATGCAAGATGGACGGATAGACCGGGAAATGTGGAGGCTGGGCTGGCGTGCTGGGGAGCCGGGAGAGAGGGGACGGGGACGGGGGCGAAAATCGAAAGAGTCATCATCGTCCACAGTAGCACTGCATCCGCATGAATGATGATAATGGAGCGGCACACGTCGTCAAAATCCACGGGCTAGTCCACGGCGCCGGGTCGCCGATCGAAGGTTGCAACGCGCCGGGGACACGTCCAGGTCAGCGCGTGCTCGCTGGCCAATTACAGAAGGCCGGGGCTGGGCTCGAGTTGGGGTAGCGAGCAATTCTCGCGCTGGGCTTTGTGGCACCGTCAGATGTGACTTTGAGCTGGTGTGTGCTGGTTTAGTGAGCGTGTGTGGTGGTGGTGTCCTCTCTGGCCTCTCAGCTCTCAGGCCTCTGCTGCGCCCCGCCGCCCCGTTCCGGTGCCACGGGTGATAATCGCTGAGATGATCCGGGAAGATCTTGGTTGGGTGGGTTCTATTGGGCTGATTGGGCGGGAGGCGGAGACAATGGGGCCACATCTGCTGTGCGGAGTATCCATTCTCTCTTGCTTCTCCTGCTCTGGCTTGACTGTGCTACGTAGATAGACAGGTAGAAAAATTGCTTGGTTGATGATCAAACCACTTGTCTTGCCCGGTGAGCATGAGCCGGTATCGCTACGCGCTTGCTGGTAATTCGAGTGCGGCTGTGCAAGTGAACAGTTGAGTGAGGCTTGAGAGACACGGCTTCTCGGAGATCCGATTTGCTCCTGTCGAGGGGGGCCATTCTGGCGGGCAGGCACACACTGTCTTCGTAGGGCAATTTCAGGAGCCGCCAGACAGCCCAATGAGAATCCCCAACGGCTTCCACTCATCTTGAGCACAGCCGAACCATCTGACCACCCCGCGCTTCTTTTTACCTTTGGGGGATGACATCAAGCGATGATACACGCGAGATTTGATCTCCCTCGCATTGTTATGCCATGCGCTCTTGGGGAGGACTCAGGGAGTCAGGTCGCTTAACCTCAGCTGGACGAGGGCCTCATTAGACGCCCTTGACGACGAGGCGCAGTTCAAGACCGAGTCGCAAGAGAGAGAGAGTGAGAGAGAGAGACGGATAATCTAATCTCTAGCCGCCCGCCTGGTTGCTGGTTACCTAAGCGTCTGTCCCTGCCGTCTGCGTGCCACAAAAGTGCAATCTCATTAGCCGCCCGAGCAGGCGTCAGCCTCTCATCAATGTCTGATTATTACATTACACTGCATTTTGACATCGGCGTCGCATAAAAGCAATCTCGCGCTTAAAATAGTAAGCGCGTGCTCGGTTGCTCCTCAAGCCATTCATACTCCAGAGACGCTCTCGCCTCGCTGCGGCAGTCGGCGGCCGGCGATAGTTCAAGCGATCCGATGGTGAAGGTAGCCGAGGTTTACTAATGCTGAGTCTGGTATGGGGACTCGATAGTGGATCGCTGCACTTTTGTCCTGCTCTGCTTGTGAGAGACTGAGAGAGAGTATCAGCAGAGTGGGCACATTGGCGCACTGCGGCCTGACCAGCAGTCCGGTGAGACAGAGCCTCAAACTGCCCGGCCACCACATCGGGCTGACTGCCCAGGGGTGAGGGGTGTCTTGGGTGTTCGCCAGGCCTGGAGCCAGCTTGGTCAGCCACCCTGCCACCCCAGGAACAAACCTCAGGGCCCTTGGCCATGTATCGTGAGCCCCTCTCGAGCTCGGTGGACCTCAGCTCCCCGCACCGTCAGGTCGTGATGGAATACGCTGCCGCCGGGTCACGAGCTGGCGAGATTGCCTCATTAATGCCGACCCTGGAGTGACGCTGCCATGTTGCCCATGTCGTGTAATAACTTAGACTAAGCCATGACAAGAGGGGGCCACCAAAGTACCAGAGTACAAGGCAGGGCACGCAGTCCCACTCACTCACCATCAGGACCACCAGTGGACGGCCAGTGGGCCAGCAGGGCCACCAAAGAGAGGGGGCGTCCGCCATGATCAGTCAGCATGTGCCAGCTGGCCTGGTGAGGGGTTTGGCTCGAGGGGTAATCATGATGCTGCGAGGACCGGCCGAGGTCGAGTCTGCACGGAAGCTGTCCGCCCCGCTGGCTGCCAGCACGCGACCTGCGGACTGCAAAGGTCACGTTCTCGACGTGTTCTCCAGCCTCCATCGCGTCTTCTTTGTCCCGACGGGCCTAGCAACGCGCTCTTCCACGGTCGCCCAGGAGTTCGCCACCCCACGAACCCGTGTCTTGCGTCTGCGTCCGTCTGCGATCGACATAATGAAAGCACTCCCCACTATTATCACTTGGTCAAACCATAGCCCAAATAAGCCCAGCAGTTCCACTATTGAATTATACCTAAGATATTAAAGGCCGCTAGTATTTTGAGAACTAAATGAAGTATTTATTACCTAGCGTTTTATAATACTCATATTTAAAATATTATATTATCAAGAATATACTTACTAAATTAAATAAGTAGATGATAATAAAAAGTAAAAAACGTATATTTAATTTATTAATTTTTTATTAAATTTGATATATTAACTATAAGTTTATATGTAATATATTTGATAAATACATATTTTAATATTTATTTATTTATTTCATTTAATACTTTATATATATATATATATATATGTATAAAGATATTATTATATGGTATGATTTTTTAATTCTATTAAAGTTTAAATTTTCATATGTTATTTTTCATACTGCCTTTTTATTATATTAAATCTTATTAATTTAAATTTAATGTTTGTAAAAATAATATTAAAAGAAATCACAACTTTTAATAAATTAATTTAATTTTTTTACATATATAATAAAACCTAAAATAAGAATGCATTAAACAATATATACATTTATAAATATACTTAGCTTATATTAATAATAAAAGGTAATAATAACAAATAGTATTTTATGAGAATACAGGGATTTTTAAAACCATGTATGTAATATTAAGAATATTATTAATGTCTTTAATATTGATTAATTAAATTATAAATTAAAAGTTGAGAATTAAACCTTTAATTTTTTCTTTTTCTTGAACGTATCTTATAATAATAATATTTAAGTTATTTAAAATACAAATAAATAATTATTTACAGAAAAAGTTATTCTATGTAAGTTATATAAAATTGAAGATTAAAAATGAATAAAATATTTGTAGTGCTATTTTTGTCAATTTTTAATAGTAATTGTAAATAGGATTATTATAAACGGTTCATTTAGGAAAGATATTATTATAAGTAGTCTTACTCTGAATTTCTTATTTAGGAAAGTAATTCATAGGTAAGGGACTTTTTAAATATATAATTAATGGATTCCTATTTATTAAATTAATATAATGTTAACATAATGTGTATAATATAATTCATAATATAGTTCTAAATAAGTAATTGATAAATTAAATATATAATTAGCTAATTATAACTTATTAAAACAATACTGTATTAATACAGTTCATGTAATAAAATCTATAAATTCTGGTTTTTAACACGTAAAGTAAATATTAATAAATGCATATATTTAATTATGAGTCTTAATTGAATTATATATATAATTATATTATCAAGATTACTTGTATTTATATATTTGAAGAAAGATATTGTAATATACTTTTAATTGTTTTATAAATTATATAATTCTGAAATTAATATTCAAAATTATTATATTTTAATTTTATTAATAGATTTCTATTATAAATTTAGTTTTTGATTATTTATTATATAAATATATATTAAAGTAGATTGTTGAAATCAATTATATTTATATAAATTAATAACTTAAAATAATAACTATACAATATTTTATACAGATTATAAAAAATTATACTTTTATAAATTAGTATTATATATATACTTTACGTGAATAGTATTCAATATTAAATAGAATAATAATTAACTTAATATTAGGTTTTACTATTTATTCTTTATAATTCATAAATTAGATTATAAAGTGTATTAATATATATAAAAAGTAAAAAAAGCACTATTTTTATTAAACATATAACTTTATAACTTTTAAAATATTAATTATATATTTACATATTGCAAATAATAATAAGTTCTTACATAAAACGAGAAAAATTGTTTTAATATTTAAATAAGACAGGGTGAGAAACATTACAATAATTTAAACAAAACTATTACAATTTATTAAAAATAATATATATTTATAGTATATATATATGTAATAAAATACTAGAATTAAAAATATAATTATCATAATATATGTATATGATATATTATTAATTTAGTATATTATAATTATGTAAAATTTAGATAAAAGAGATTAATAAAGAGTTAAGGTGTTATATTAGTATTATATATATTATTAATCATTATGATAATATTTAGTTTTATATTTAATAAAATTCAATAATAATCGATAAGAAATCCTTAGAAATATTAATGGTTTTTAGTGTTTTAGTTATATTTTAATAGTGGGATCGCTAGGTTTATTTGGGCCACGGTTTGATTAAGTGATAGCAGGGGGAAGAGCTTTTCGTCATCTCGGTCTGCAGTGCGTCTGCATCCCGCATCCGCGCCCGGGGCCGCACACCCGCACCAGGCGAACACCGAAAAAGCCACAGAATGAACAGCATCTGGGGCCCAGACGGCACAAGCAGAGAGAGGCAGACAGGGTGAGGGAGCTGTCGACGGACCCGACCCGGGCACGCCAACGCCATCTTGGCAGCTCCCAGCCATGGATGAGAGGCACTACCATATGCAGTAGACATGCACGCCCGATGGCACCCTCGCGCAGCCTTGACCCTGTTGCTGCGATGCCTCGACCTAGCGATCAGCAGAGGTTCTATGGCGTCCCCAGCAACTCAGCAGTCCGAGGAGCTACGTTTGTTCCTGCGACAGACTGCCATGTGTCTATTTTGTGAGTCATAAACGCCAATGGCACCAATGCAGGGCTGGATACCCGCATGCAGTCCCACCGCCCGCCGGCCACTCAGCTTCCAGAAAGCCGCCTTCACAGAGCCGACCCCAGGACTTAGTTCCCGCGCTCAACGTCGATTTATTCCTTCAGAGGAAGGGAGCTTGGACCAGCCGGCAAGGACACCAGCTGCTGGTCTTGCAGTAGCACTATGCAGTACCTGCAGGGTTGCTTGTCCGACCTCATCTCGTTCCTTTTCCCTTTCGACTACGAGCCGGGGCCAGCTTTGTTCCCATCCACACCGCGTTCTCCCACCGTGCCAGCGTGGAGCCATCGTCGTCGTTTACCGCCTCTTCCAATGGGCTTCCAGGATCGCATTTTTTTCAAGCCCAGTCAGGCCTCTGCAGTCTGTACCCCGGCCCCCAGGAAGAGGACATTACTTGTGTCCCCGAGGTACTTCCGTCCCCGACCGCTTCAGTATGGCCTGCCCGTGTACTCTTGGGCGGCTTGGCAGGTCTCGTGGTCGCCGGCCGACAGACCACTACACATGGACCGCCAAAGTCGACAACTCTCTGACGGAGCTGGTCACCACTTCTGCCCTACCTCGACGTCGAGTGACATGCGCCGGGATTACGGGCTACCTCAGTCTTCTTGTTTCAGGATCATTCTGGGTCTAGTAATCACAGCAGCCGCGCTGCTATCTCGACACTGCCCCGGGTGGGCATCTTGGGTAGCCGCAGATACTAGGCCTCGTACCATCGTACCTGTGCTCTCTGTATACTCTCCCCCCCGGTCGTCGACTCTGCTCTGCCGGCCTGCTACTACGGTGCTCTGGCCATGGGCAAGTCCCGAGGCGCTCCACTCCCGACTTATACACGCCTCGAGTCGGCTGATGGCGCGTCCGCGCCCATGTACCGCCCAGGTCGGCTCATGGTTCCGGAGCCCTCGACATGGACCGCGAGACCTGACCTGACCTGCTTGTTTTGAACCACCTCTGGTCGACCGCTCATCTGGGCACTTCTCTAACGAAGATTTAAACATCTGCCACATCCCCTCCAACCATGCCGCTTGTTTTGCATCATCTCCCCATCCTTTCTGTCGCATCTATAACCTGTGTTCACTGAGGTCTTTCCTCGGACTTCACTCCCACCTATTATCCTCCCTTCCTTCAACATCTGTTAGAAATAGGCCCAGGCCGGCCGTTTGATACGTGACCTGCCTCTTCGCATCGCTTCGCAGCGACTGAGTCTCATTCGCCTCCACAACCCTTTTTCGCATCTTTCGTGCGACTACGACATCCACACCTACGGAGCGGGCCTCCACTGTCACAGACACATTTTACCCTTTTTTACAATTCTAATTTCTGTTGTCGTGTGTCTCACAGACACACTGACACTTGTCTGCTCGACATCATGTCCACGTAAGTTGCTGTGGTCCTCGGACTTGTAGATCATAGAGCGCCCGCGGCCGCCTTAGGTCTTCAAGCCCAAAACCTTCACGGTCAACATCACTAACAATTTTGCCCTCACAGTCTGGCAGGGGATGTTCAATTCGACTTCACGTTTCCGTGTAACCCAACTACACCTCCCAGCTTCACCTTCGACACTTCCCTGTTGGAGATTCCTTTCACCCACAACCATGGCCACTCTGGCCACTCTCGATCAGTCTCCACCGTCTCCAACGGTTCATCTGTCTATTCCTTCGAGTCATCGCCATCCGACTCGATTGTGAGCACCAGCACCCGGAGGACCACACCGTCGCGGTCTCCCATTCGCACACATGGCCCCATGCTGCTGCCCAAGATCCGTTCTCAGGATCAAAACATTGTGCCGAACGCGGTCCCCCAGCCTCAGGCAAGGCCATCCAAGCGCGCGAGGACCTCACCAGCACCAGCCCCAATGCCTAACAGGAGCGCCTACCGCCCAACACACCAGCGCAGCTACACAAACCCAGAGACCATCAGCTACAACCCTGCCCCGGTCGTGTCTGCCGCCTCATTCCCCTCGACGCTCCCAGAGGAGTACAGCTCATCAAGCCTCATGTGCTCCCCGGTCATGTTCACAGATGCCGAGTTCACTCAAGCGTCAACAACGCTGGACAACCGCGCTCAGCGAGCATCGTCGTGCAACATTGACGAGGTCACAATTGAGAAGTATGGGTTCCCGACGTACCGTCAGATGCCCGCCTACGTCCCGACCGCCGGACAGGCGACCACTCAGTCGGGCAGCCCCACGCCAACGCCCCACGCCACCCCAGCCATGATGCCCGTTTCAACGCCTGCGGACCTGACAAGCCTCCCGGCCCCATCCTCTTACTTCCCGTCTTATCAGCAGCCCTACACATCGCGCGGCTCCTCTCCCATGGCCCCGGCTGCCAGTATGACACCTGAGCCTCAGCCCATGGAGCAGGTGCAGGTCCTGCAGCCATCAGCCATGGCATCCGCCCCCAGCACAACCCTCCTCAACTACCTGACCACCTCCAACCCTACGCCCAGCCTGGTTCACTCCATCGCCTTCCCCCTCAGGGATCCTCACATCAAGCACTTCTGGTGGGACGTCAGGCAGGTCCGGCAGTGGACCTCCTTCAACACCTCCACCATCATGTCGCTCGCTGGTGGCGCCGCAGGCAGCCTACTCACCTGCTCGGTGCCGGAGAGCTTCCTGCCCAGCCCAATGAGCTCGCAGCGCCACCCTGAGACGGAGACGGCGCTGCACTCCATCTACGCCAACTGGTACCTGCCCAAGCTCAACGCCGCGCTTGCCCTGTCCTCCAACCGCCCCGTCCAGCTGAGCGTGCCGTCCAAGTCTGGCCCCCACGCCACCAAGGACACGGAGCAGATGTTCGTTGCCACCATGGCGGGCGACGCCAGCTCTGCGGCGGCCATCTTCGGTGGCAAGCCGTCGGCGCGCGTCGTCGGGCTGGTCAAGTCCTTCGACCGCTTCAACACGGGCATGCGCGTCGAGGGCAACGTCAAGAAGGTCGAGTACCTCAAAGGCCTCGCTCACCTGCACCACGTGATGCGCGAGCACGGGTGCCGCTACGGCTTCATCCTGACCGAGATCGAGCTCGTGGTCGTCCGCAACGGCCTCGAGGGCACGCCTCACTTTGGCTTCGTCGAGGTGACGAGCTGCCAGCTCGGCACCGCGGCCACCGACCCCATCGACCTGACCAAGGACGATGAGGACGGCAGCAGCAGCAGCGTCCCCATGACGGCCTGCCTCGCCCTCTGGGGCCTGTGCATGCTCGCCAGCGATGAGCCCCTCCCCGAGGGCCACGCACCCGCGCGCGCCGAGATTGGTGCCCCCGCCGAGGGCACGCGCAGGAAGGCGCTGCCCCGCGACACCTGGATGCCGCAGCCCCAGCTGGCCGAGAAGAGGGAGGCCAAGCGCAGCCGCGGCTGGGTCTTCCCCGAAGATGCCGTCGGGCGTAAGGAGCTCGGCAAGAGGGGTGTCCGCTACGGCGGCGCCTGCTGAGCGCTTGGGGCTGGGCCCTGACCTCAGTTGAGGATTAAAGAGCTGGAGATGAATTCTATGATGAGAGGGATGGGGTGTGAAATAAAACCCTGCCTCTTCTACCCTTTTTTGAGATGATGAGGAACCTGTATTTACGAACTTGATGAAAATTATAATGATGATGGCATATATGAAATGGAGAAAATGAACATAGAACATACACAACATACAAAAGTACATGGGCTTCGGTTTGCGTGGTTTCATTGATTTTCTTGGGCTCTGCTGGCTTCGGGGACTGATCGTTGGCACTGAGGGACATTTGGTTTCCAGGTGGTGGGGCTTGGACTCGCTGGTCTGGTCCTTGGTGGGAACGCCACACTGATTTTGGTCCTTTTAATGGGTTTATTTGGTTGGTTATTTATTTGCTTGGAAATGGACAACATGGACAAACAGCACCCTCGTTTTGAGTGTTGCTGGCTGGTATTCTAACTAGTAATTCCAAATAATGCTTCCACAATTTCGTTCTCCAACTAAAGTAGCTCTGGCTTGCCCCGTATGGTCTCCTCGACCATTATTAAGGCCATGACTTCAATCATGATCTTTAAACCATTGAACCCACCCTACAACCCATACAGTTGTCGTTGGAGTGTCCCTGTTGACTGGCACCACTCAGACCGTGGGCCGTGCCTCACCAGGTGACGGGTTCACAATTGATACCTGAACAAGGGGCTTCTGTCTCCCAAGCGCAGGAGTTCCATGTCAGTGTACTTCTCACGAATTTCCTCTTCTTTGACACCCGCCCGCCTCTTGTTCAATCGCCGCCAGGAAAAGTACAGGATTATTGACCCGATCATCCCGGTGGCCCCCGTGGCCACGGCCAGCCCGTAGCCAGTATCTGAGAACAACAGTCCTCGTCAGCAATCATCATGAGCCAGTTCACTACAATACCGGCAAAGAAATCTGGAGGGGTTCTTGGTGGTGGTAAGGACGTACGGTATACTGGTGCTTCCCTGTCGAGGAACATGAAGCTGCCTGCTATGCCGCCGATGTTCGCGAGGGAGGTCAGCATCGACGAGACCATGGCTCTTCGGCCTGCCGGCGCAGTATTGTTGGTACCCCATGTGAGAATAATCGGGCAGGCTGAGAAGAGGCCGACGATGGCTACGCATATCATGATGTACGCCGGGGCCACGTGCGAGCCGTGGAGGTCGCCGTCGAAGGACATTACGACAGCGAATCCGAGTGCCATGGCGAAGAAGCATGGTATGATGACTGGGATTCCCTTAGCATGTTTCTCATGTACTCGAAGGGCGGGGGCAAGGAGGCAGTTCCCACATGCATCCACCATCCGCTTGACTTACAAGCAGCTCGGGCCCCGTAACGGTCGGAGAGATGTGGTATCAACACACATGCGATGCCAGCCAGGATGTAAGGCGGCACACTCAATAGCTGTGCGTTGGTGCTGGTAAAGCCCATGGACTTCGCCAGGGTAGGCAGGTTGAATTTTATCCCTGAAGCGTTGTTAGTCATGGCCTGTCTCGTTTCGATCAGCAAACAGCTGAGAACCCACCGTAGAAACCAACAGCCTGGCACGCCAGGCAGAGGGCTAAAAGACAGTTCTTCCAGTTCGTCAATACCATCTTCAGTTGATACCACTGGAAGCCCAGTTCGCCACCTTCGACGTCACTCCCATCGGCATTAAGCCCGCCCTGCTTGAGCTTCCGCTGGATCTCGAGGATGCGCAGCTCATCAGGGTTGAGCCAACGGGTCGAGCTCGACGGCAGGTCAATCAGGAAGAACACCGTGATTATCCCGATGACTATCGTCATGAGGCCCTCCTGGTAGTTTCACGTTAATCGCCTGCTACCATTTCCAAAGTGATACTTTCAAGAGCATTCCAAAGCACATATGTCGATGAACTATAGAAGGATAAGAGGAGGTCGTACAATGATGAAGAGCCACCTCCAACCCTCATAGCCGCCGACTCCGTCCATTTGCGTAATACCGGCGGCGAGGAGGCCGGAAAAGGCGCCGGAGATGGCCCCCGTGCAGTAGAAGGCGCCGACGCGGACCGACAGCTCGCGCGGGAGGTAGTAAACCGATGCGAGGTAGGTCGCAGCTGGGAAGAATCCGGCCCTGTGTTGTTGCTCAGGCTTAGCGGACGGTGAATGAATAGTGAGGAGCCTCAACGGCCCGGGGAGGAGGAGAACCTACTCAAAGACACCCAGAAGGAAGCGGCACACGGCCAAGCCGGCGAAGCTCTGGACCAAGCCATGCATCGTCATGATGAAGCCGAATGCGATAGCACTCACGCCGAGATACCATGACGGCCGCTTGATCTGCTTGAGAATGACGTTGCTGGGAATGTCTGGGCCGATGTGTGAGCTATCTGGTACCCAGGCAAGGCCCCCCCCCCCTTCAACCGGGTGGGCATGCACCTACTGAAGAGGATGTACGAGATAAAAAAGACGGAGAGTGCTGTGTTATATTCGACACCCGATAGATGCAGGTCTGTAGTCAGCCCCTCAATCTTCGCGTTGCCTATATTAGCTCGGTCCAGGCTTGAGACCAGGTACAGCATAGCTAGAAGAGGGAGCATTCGAATGTCGATCTTTATTCGGGATGGCAGTCAGCGATCTGTATCATCACAGCGTGGGCGACTGAATAGCACTGGAATATACGAAAACCCCAATGGACTGACTACCTTGCGATTCAGTCTCGATCTCCTTTGGGAGTCGAATCCCTCGTAGAAGTCCAGATCATCTTGACTCATCCCGAGCACCACGAGCCCATCGACTTCGCGAACACTCGCCGCGATGGTGTTTCCGCCGGGGACATGCTTGAGGACGCTGTTGGTGAGGCTGCTCTCCTCAAGCAGGAAATGTCCTACTTTTTCTGCCATCGTGAGTATGCTGATACTTTTCTCTCGGGCAAGATACGTAAGGACAGAACCCTATGAGAGGGAATCCCGCACTTTTAACGATCCCGGAAACGAGTGCTATGCTTCTGAAAACAAGCAATCCAACAAGAATTTAGGCCTCGCAATTGGAACCTTAGTATGGCCTGCATTGATTCCCAATATCTTGATCAAGAATCAGATGTTCGGCGTGCATCCAATGTCCGCGGGGAAAAGTTAGTCGGTGATAACGGGAGCATCTGCAAACCCAAAATGGACACGCACGCCACTGCAGAAACTCTGAAGATGCCTCACGGCGGTGATAAAGTCCTCCTCCCGGTTCAGTTCACCCAAATCCGGGGGCCGGCTTTTCTTCCATGGCCACGACAGATATCAGCGTCCTCCAGTGAGACTAGATGACCAGCTGGCATCTGGTACGGCGCTATCCTCGATGCCGTGGCCATGCCTGGCCGAGCGATACCGACCAAGCGAAGCAGCGCATTCCCACTCGGGAAAATTCAACTGCCGCATCCGGGGAGGTCCGCATAGGATCCAAGCAAACAAAACACCACACTGTGAGTTTCCGTATCGGATTTAGCATTTTGTGGTCTTGCGTGCAACCGAGAAAGTATATCCCTGTGTATGTGATCTTGGTTTTGGCTTATGACGGCCAAAAGACGGGAGGCTAGGGAAGGGTCGGATTCCCGCGGGTAACGGGCCGCCCCTTGACTGAGAGGTGCCTGTTTGAATGAAATAAGATTCTGCAGCACGGCTTGAACGCGGGATGCTCAGAGGCATCTTGAGCTGACTTGCCGTCGGTGTCTTGATTTGAATATTCACAAGTCAAGGGCGCATTCCTGGAACGGCTACTAGCACGGCTAGGCGTGAACCACGTTGTGTTGACTGATTGCCTGACCATCCACCGGCCATGTGGACTGGAGAATAGAATATACAGTCCAGAAGACTACGACAACTTCAAGATCATCTACTGAGTGGGAAAAGAAGTTGTGTTTCAGAACGAATGGAGGTGGGCGGACCTGATGAAATGCGAAGCTTTCCCCATGCCATTCAGTCAAACCAGGCACAGACCCAGGGCAGAACCAGGATGAGCTTTCCAGCCAGGGAAACAAAAGCCATGAGCTAGCACCCATCCCCATCTTCCAGATAGAGCCGCAGCTCCCGATATTTACTCTCTTGTCCACACCTCACAGAACACGCACTTTACTCCAGTTACTACAGCCCACAAAGTCGGTGCCCACTGTGGAAACCCCCACAATAAGCGACGATTCGGAACCGTGGTCATGCCGCCGGCATTACTGATAAGGCCTCAAAACTTGCTCCCAACTAGCACAGTGCCTATGATGGGCACCCCATCTCTTCAATCCTCCCTCTTATTAAGAACGAATCTATTCGTACATAAGAAAACGTCTGCTGTCAACAAAGCTATAATTAAGCACCCGCATCATCTCCCATTAATCAAAAATAGTCTTTAGGGGGAAAAAAAGTCTCTTTAAAAAATGCTTTTAAATACGCAAATGGGGGATTTTTAGCACACCGAAAAGCTTTCCTCTGGCGCGCGGAGGGCCTTCACGGAAGGCCTTCCTCTGGGCGTGCGGAGTGCCTTCGCGGAGGGTCTTCCTTTGGGCGTGTGGAGGGCTTTCCTCTCGGCGCGCGAAGGGCCTTCGCGGAGGGCCTTCCTCTGGGTACGCGAAGAGCTTTTTTTCAAGCGCGTTGAGGGCCTCTGAAACGGGGTAAATACAAGACTTTTAGGTAGGATGCACGCTTATTTCCTTGTACTGGGTGGGCGGAAGGTCAAAGCTGGGTGGGCGGTCCTGAGAAGCTGGGTAGGCCGACGTTGACCGCATTTTCTTGTGTACGAATAGATTCATTCCTTATCAACACTTGTCCTAGGATTTTGAGGTGAATGATGGGTCGGCGCAGAGAAACCAATCACTGAGGCGCACTCGGTTATGACAACTTATGACTATTCACCTCCCTTGTAAACTGATATTTGGTAACTATGCTGTAAACAGCTCCCAGGACACCTCCTCAAACCGCCCCCAAAACTCGATTTTAGGCTACAAATTTGACGGGGATGTGATAATTATTCATGTGAATGGCAATGTTATGAACCAACATTCGTTCTCATATACTCCGCAACACAAAGTCTCATAACAACAGGCACATCCACGATAGTCTACACGTAGTTGAATAAGCCCAACTGTACGAGAAGCTATGAAGTTCCTTGCTCAGTACGCCATTTATCCAGCTTTTCCACTGGTCTGACGGTGTCTCGATGCTCCGGTCCCACTACATGATAGCTGAGTTGGACGCATGAGCCCAACAAGGGGATAGCATCAGTCAGACGGCCCTGAGAGTATCAGGTGTGAGCCAGACATTCCATCGACCTAATCGTATCGGGATGGGCAGACCCTAGTTTCTGCTTGCGAGCCTCCAACACTTCCACCTCCAGGCTCTCGGCCGCTTCAAATTTGTCTTGCATTGAAAAGTGATTCTGCCAGATCTGCCATACTATCGAGTGTTTCGGTATGAGCAGGCCTTAGGTTCTGCTTGCATATCCCTACCAATTCTACAGCCAGTTTGTCGGCCTCTTCATCTCGGCCCAGTTTTCGAAGTGTCAAATTTAGGTTAGACATACTGTTTAGTGTGTCGAAATGGTCAGGGCCGAGTAGCTCTTTGCGAGCCTCCAGGGTTTCCATTCCCAGCTTCTCGGCCTCTTCCAATTCGCCCAAATATGTCAGCGTTAACGCTAGGTTGGACATGCTGCGGAGCGTTTCGGGACTCTCACGGCCCAGCGCCTTCTTCCTCAGCTCCAGTGCCTCCCGCCCTATCGACTTAGCCTCGAGGTACTTTTCCTGCTCAAACAGTATGTTGCTCATGTCCTTCATACTGGTCAATGTCTCGGGATGCTCTCGGCCTAGCACCTTCTCCCTCATTACCATTGTCTTCCGGAACCTGTCCTCGGCCTCCCTCCACTTCCAATGGCCGCGTTGTAAATCTGCTAGGCTTTCTAAATGGGTTAATGTTTGGGGATTCTCGAGGCCCAGATCCCTCTCACTTGCTCGAATGCTTTATGGTAGTTGTTCTTGGCCTTTTCATACTTTTCAGGATTTGTGCACCACACACCCACCTGAACATCATTTGCCTCATCATGTGTAGATTGCTGGGTTTCATGTTTAGGTCCTCCACTTTGACTACTACGCTTATCGTCATCTTCAAATGTCTGGTGTTTCTGCAGTATGTCCCCGATGGTATCAAGTTCAGGGAGACGTCCGGTAATCTGAGTTTCCAGACACCTCCAAACCTTGCGGTGTTCCGAGTTCTCGTGCTGAACCCAGTCTCGAGGGCTGTCGTATAGCTGTGTCGGGTTCTGGCACTCCGCGTACGTGCAGACGCAAGGACGCAAATCATGAATCAAATGTGTTTTCCACGCTCTCTCGGCGAGGACTTCCTTGGGGCAGAAGAAGAAACAGTAAGGACACTCGAAGAACTTGTCCGTTGACGTCTTTGGAGAAGTCCTTGGCGCTGCAGGGAATTCGACGGGGTCATCGGCTTGTTTTGTTGATGGGGCATATTCCGAGACAGTCCAGTTCGAGCGGTTGTCTGATATCTCGAGCCGCGCGATGTCGAGCTTGGTGGCAGTCGTAACGGAAGCAACTGCCTCTGGAGTGGGTTCCAACAATGACTCGCCGATTCTGTCTCGCCAGGTGGATGGAAGCCGTCCCTTTTGAGTCTGGAACACTTTTGTGTGTTTCTCGAGTTTATCCCGGTGTCTGGCCCAGTACGCGAATTGTTGTCGGCGACGAACATTTGCCTTTGCGATCCGTTCGATAAGGTAAGAGGTGGCACAGTCTTTTCCCGCTCCTGTTCCTGCATCAAGACAGTCCGGATTGGCTCCCACACTTCGTCGTCGCTTTTTCCTGACCGTCCTCCTAGTGCCTCAACACTATGACTCTCTTGGCGTGCCCTAACCTTTCGATTCTCCAAAAATACCGATTTGACGTAGTCAACATCAAATTCCTTAATGGCTTGTAGGAAATCGACTCCAGTCTCTTCATCCACTTGCAGGTAATTCATAGCTATGGAAGATCCAAGTCGAGTCGAAGGATTCCGTATTTTGGTGGACACCCTGAAGAGTCTGTTGATAGGATCTCGAGCGCTGTCTAGCAAGAGGTCCATGTACAAGGTCTCTTAATCCTCGTCCTCGTCTCCCTGTGCTTTTGTTGTCAATCGGTCTATGCTAACTGTTTCCACCCCGGATGCATTCCCTTGGTTGGCGTCGGAGCACATTTGGGTCACTGTCTTGCTTTGTGAATATTTCGGCTTTTAAGTTATACTGCGGAGGTCTCACCTTCTTTTAGCGAGCCGATCAAGTCCTGCATGAATCTTTGAAGTGCTTGCGCCAGCCTTTGGGCTTCTCGAACATGGTAATCCAGAGAGCCATGGCCGGCAACAAAAAGTCCCATGTTTGCAGCCCAAAGGTCGAATCTCTCTGATTCAGTTACAAACAAATCATCGGGCCATGATCCATCGCGGCGTTCTTTCAGTGTCTTCTCAAGTTTACCAAAGAGGTCCAGAGCGTGGGCACCTAGGTCTGCCAGGGCTACAATGCCAGAGACTGCACCTGTGGGCATTGATTCGGCCATTGGCAACGATGATCTTAGAGGGAGTGGTTATACGTATTATCGCATTTCATGAGAAGGTCAAGATTGTCGCTTTCCGGGTCGGGGTAAGCGATTTGGTCAAATGTAGCCCCCTCGCTGACTGTGTAACGGTCTTGGGATTATTTTTGTTCCATATGCAGACTTCTTCAGCAAGCGTACACTATTCCAAATCCAGTCTCGAGTGTAGCACTGCATGTCAGCAAGACAGAAAGTGGAGTAGTGACGGTCATACTGGCTGACGTGCGAGCGCTGTTCTCGCGATCTTCACTCCAGCACAAGGCCCGTTTATACTACGAAGTGTCTCGGTCGATATACCTTCCGCTCTGCGTGCTACTACGATGTCGGGGATTGAAGTCGCAGGCCTCGTCCTGGGCGCCCTTCCCATCGTCCTTCAATCCGTGGATGCCTACCGAAACGGCTTTCGCAGGATTGTCACAACTTTTAACAAGCGCCAACATGTCGCGAAGCTGGCTGGGGCACTCCGTATTCAACAGCATACTCTGGAAGAGCTAATTGAGTTCTTCCTCTTATCCAGCGGTTTCGAAGACATCCTGGCCTTGGATGATGACCCCATTGGTTGTCTAAACAACCCGATGTACAGGACCAAGTGGAGGAATTCCTAGGCCCGAACAAAACCAGATTAATAATTAGCTTGATGCCAACATCGAGGCTGTAGCGAAGGTAGCTAGGAGTATATCGGGTCTTGTACCTGGGAACCAGGTAAACATCACTGCGTGCTCATCCACCCGTGTAACCATCTTTAATAATGCATCAAGGACCCAAGGACAACCTCATCGCCATCATCAAAGCCAACCAAGAGAAGCCAAGCTTGATTTCTGATCTGGCTCCTAGGATCAAGCTGGCACTTGGAACCACTGAAATGAAGGATATGATTCAGGAGATTGACAAGTGCAGCGATGCACTCGAACGCTTCTCAAGGCTTGCCTTGTCAAACAGCCAGTCGATGAACAGCAACTCATCCACAAGGTCTCAGAAGCTTGCAAAAGCGTTTCGACAGATCCGAGGACTAGCTGGGGGCCTGTATAGTGCTGTTCTACAGGGATTCAGAGACGAATGCCACGGCAGTCACGAGGCAAGGCTGTACCTCGATGAACGTGTCCATACTGCTCACCAAGTACTCCAGCGACGAGATGCGTCAGGCCCTGATGCGCCACTGATGATTTTTGATTTGGTCTTCCATGCTGGGGGGGGGGGGGGCAGAAAGAGGGCATGCTCTACTACGAAACAGCGGTCCAAGTCTTTGACCTCCATGACACTGATAATGGTGAAATCGGACCCGGTAGTATTTCAAGGTCGGCGGAAACCACAGTTACTTTCTGTGTGACCAATGATGAACCGGACTCGAAGCCGAATATGGCGACTATTAACAGAATCTGCACAACAATTAAGGAGGCCCGTGGGATGCAGCTTTGCCTCTCTTTCGCGTTGCTACAGGATGGCCGCTTAGGTACTTTTCCAGACCACAACGCGCCGCCCGCAACGCGGTCTCTTGCTGGGGAAGATCACGGAAACTATGTATCCCTGGGTCAAATACTGGAAGCCTCATCGAAAACCCTACCCTGGAAGCCTCGGTTGCAGCTCTCCTTGAGCCTGGCATCGAGCCTCCTGCAACTCCTTCAAACACCCCGGCTTACACAAGCTTGGCGAAAAGACGCGGTGTTCTTCCTCATACCCGACGCGCCTCCTGGCCCATCAAGCCGCGCAAATCGAGGTTCACAATTTGATCTGAACCGGCCCTTCGTCGTCTGTGAGTTCGGCGGCGAAGCTCCACAGCTGCTTTCCATGGAAGCCAGGGCAGTACTGCTGGAGCTAGGAATTATATTGCTGGAGATATGGCATGGCACTACTCTGGAGACACACTTTGGGCTAGAGGAGTCCGACACGCAATTGCAGTCAAAGGAATCTTTTGAACGTCTCGCACAAGCACTGGAGTGGGAGGCCGACTGCACAAACCCGATGCCAGGTCTTTTTGGAGAGACGGTTTCGCAATGTTTGAGGGGCAACAACGTGTCCGCTGGGAAGAACCTCGACTGGGAGGATTTGAATGTCTGGAGCTCGTTTTGCGGTGATATTATTGAGCCGCTGTCGAAGCTATATAAGAATTTCTGATGTTAACATGATGGCGTGGGGAAGTAGGAAGCGTGCCCATCCAAGAATTTAGAGGGCTTATGCCAGTGGTGCTCGTGTTCATGCCGCCAGTACGCCCTCTTGGTAGGAGCGACTACTAGTTTCAAAGCTATCACCGAACATTTTCAAATTTTTGAATGGAAGTGAGATGTCCACATTTGAGCGAGGAAGAAGCCTTTCATGTAAACGTGATTTCGTCAGCGCTTCCATGCTTACTTAGGTACGCACACACACCCGCACCCTCCTCCTCTAATCTTATCTAGCAATCTTGTTCAAATTGCTCGTGTTATTTCCCCTCTCATCCACAATTTCAGAGACCTGCGGGAGCTGAGAGGACTCTGCTTCTCGCTCACGATGGAGGCGGGCCGCCCTTTCGAGGACCGCCCGTTTTCGTTTCGCCCTTTCAGTCTCGTCGACGCGCCACAGTTCCTGAGATTCCTCTGTCTCCCGGTAGAAGTCTCTATATTCCCAAAACCTACGTTCCTGATCCCCTTTCCACATACCGCCTGTATCCTGACGCCATTCCTCGACAGGTGGATAAGGCGACTTGTCGAACATGATGCGCATTCCATACCAGCCTTTTTCGTCAGAAGGTGGGGTCACTGACCTCAATTTTAACATGGAATAATCCGCCTGTGCGAATAACTTCTTGGTCAACTGCACCTTATAACTCCTAGCCCGGAACGCAGCGTCGGTGATGTGCACTTCGTTAAATCCTTCGAACGCATCATTCTTCGCTTCCGGCATCACTCGCTTTGTAAGTGTGATCTCGATGTCAAAGGTGGCATCGAACTCTTTGCCAAAGTCCACTGCCTGTTCTAAAGTCGACGCCGAATCCCCAATCGGTTTCCATTCAAACTCGGCGGCGATCCAGTATCTTGGCCAATCGCCACAGGACTTCTTAGCACGAACTAGTCAAAATGGACCTCAACCACAGTGGGAAGTAGGATATTGGGATTGAGTTACCCCTCCTTTGCCGTCCTCTTTGAAATTCAGCCCAGATCCTGCTGCTTCGGGCCACGATCACCCACCCAGCAGGATAGACCGCAATGATTTTTCCGTGGCCATCTCAAGCAATTCCTCTTGATCCACTTATGTGCTGATGTGGACCAGATAAGTTTGAAGCCAGAATAGAGGAACGTGTATAAGTAAGGGTGTTCTGGAGTACCATGAATTATACTGTGAGAAGTCGATGAGTCGATCAAAACTTTATATGCGCAGTCTGCAGTGCTTGGGATCTGGAACATGTGCGGGCTTTATATGTCGCAATCTGGCCCACTCGTCCAAGCTGTGGCCATGGGGATTGGCCAACCCACCTGCAGCAGCCTGAAGACAGCCTGGGAGGTGGAGCTAGACAGCGACCTCGGGGCTTTACAAGAACTTGCTGCAATAGCAAAGGGACTTCTCCATTTAGTATATTGAAGTGTTGGTAAGCCTATTGAGAAGTAGCCATTCCGATGATAGCTAAATGTATGTCACCCGTCTGGGCTACACATGCGGATATACTAATAGTCTCCGTGGACCCCTTCTCCTGGCATGACGTTAATGAGTTTCCCATAAAATCATCCTCCATAAGCAAACTTCCCGTGGAGAATGTTTCTATAGATTAACCCCCAACATCGATTTGCCGCTATCATCGCCGCTGCTCCTGGTTGCCACGTCTTTCTCAACAACATACTACGTACCAAAGCTGGCTACGGAAGTTAAAACTGATGAACGGAGAAGAGCACAAGGCAGAAACAACGGTTATCTTTTAGAGTAGATAATTGATTGCTAGTAATAGGTTTTAACCCTGACCAAAGTCCACCATCCTCCTATTGTTGCTCAGACCTGATGAGCAATGTGCATCAGGCCTGCCTCCACTCCGTCACCGCTCAACAAAAACATGAATCCGCCTGAAAATAGACGTACTCCAAATCATCAGGTTCCACAAGCACCAGGCGTCAGCGTGCCATTCGTGCCAATGATAAATGCCGTGTCAAGAAGTATGTATGTGACGAAGAGCTGCCGTGTTGCCATTGTGCAAGCAAGTTGCCATTCTACCCTCCTGGATCTCATTCAAAAAGGAATTTTACGCATGTATAAATAGCAGGATGTCTCCTCCAACAATTAAAGCCCGAATAGCTATTGTTTCATGTTCATGATGAACGTTGAGTCTTGAGGTTGATCATGGAAAGATTCTAGGACAGAACACCGTCACGACCTGGCTGCGCAAATTAACACTGTGGGAAGTCTTGCGAAAAGTTTGAAACAGTTGAGTACCAGACAGATGCGCTCGATATCTGTGGTCAGACGCTATACCCTATGAACCACGTTTGCTGTGGCGGGCTTTCGTACGTCAGCGTGTTGAGTCAACACGCTACTTCTGATATCGCCGCCCACACCTTTTTCTTAAGATTAAACAAACAGTCGTTCAACTAAAGTTCTGAGGAGAGTAAAAAGATCAATTCATCGTGAATTATTCTCATCACTTCACTCAGTCCTTGACTGGGTGTGCTAACACAAGGACGGTCGCGTCCAGAACAGTCTGATCAGGAGACCACGTATTATAAGAGCCAAGACAGCCATCTAGTACCCCGTACTGTGTAAACTTATCTGAGAAGCTATAAAGACCTGTTGAAGATCAATAACATGTGAGCACCATGCTACTATATAGCGTGCCACAGGTGCCATGACCCATTGCCGACATCGAATCACCTCGCCCCCCCCCCAAAAGCTAATCTTATAACTAGACTGGGAGCTTATCTGTAGAGGCAGGCAAGTTACAACAAGAGGCTGCCCCGGTCCTTTGATCAAGTGAGAGCCAATCCAGGCTGAGGACAGCGTCATTGTTCCACAATAGTATTTGCGAGGATCTAATTACCACGCCTCATTCACACAATCTGTCTTCGTAGACCATGCCAAAAGTGCTCATGATCATATGCGGAGGACAGGAGAATAATTTGAAGGAGGTATTGGCTGACAATGCATATGGTGTTATAGAGCCGTCGCGACGACCCAAAAAGACCGCGTCCAAGAGGGCGAACCTCTGATCTGTTCTCGGATTGCTTCTGGAAGTTTATAGTGTTGGATCTTCGGCCGTGGGGAGAGTCTATCTGACTTACGTAGCGGAGAATATATTGTTGATTGATACCGCTGAGCCGCAAAATGAGCTGCCATGGAATGAAATATGTACTAGGAGATGGCAGCCCTTGAGCTAGAGACTTGAGATTTTCTGATCGTTATTGAACATATTTGAACAAGTAATAGTGGATTTCAAATTTAGCATTAAATTTGCTCAAGCGGGCACTTGAGTGAGTAGAAATTTCGATACCTGACAAACGATATGGTAGGTTGGGTCCCCTTGCTTCATGGACCGGAGGTACATTACGTGGAAGTGTAAACTGTGCCGTTTTGATACTATTTGATGACTTTGTACAAGCTTGTACCTTGGTATCACAGAGAATGATGACAGTGTGCACTCTGAAAGGCAAGGATGTAGAAGGACAGAGGCACATGATCCATCGCTTGATCATGTCTTGCTTTTTCATGGATGGTGCAGCCTATGATATCATTCTGAAGGCGAAACAGCCATGGATCACTGCTCTTCTCTGGACAATCACAGCCGGCAATTGCAAGTAAGACCATATGCACCTTAGCCAGTCGTACAGTGACACAAGTCGGGACACGTCCAACGTCTGAGGGATAGACAAGGATTGGACCCGCCCAGTTACGTTAGCGCGTCACCGTACACTCGTGCTGTCAGGCCGAAAGTCCCGCGATCCTCAAAGTGACTCACCTACCACGGCGCAAATGCTCGAATGGTCATGAGTCCTTCGTAACCGTGTGCAGGACATATAAAACGAGGTACTGGTCGGGGGATTGTCGAGGATCCCATCTTCCTACGTTCTGATGCGCGACCCCGCATCATACTTACACCCACCTTGCCCTTGACTCATCATGCAATTTGTCACGGTCGACGTCTTCACGGACACAGCCTTCCTCGGCAACCCACTCGCGGTGGTCATTGTCGAGGACAAGGAGCGAGCCGCGTTGGACAAGGACAAGAAGCAGCTGATCGCCAAGGAGTTTAACCTCTCCGAGACCATCTTCCTGTACCTCCGGCCGGGGGAGACGCTGCAGCACCCGGACCGGTCGTCGAGCGTGCGCGAGGTGAGCATCTTCACCATCGAGAGCGAGCTCCCCTTCGCGGGCCACCCGACCATCGGCACGACGTACCTGCTCCTGCAGCACCTGGGCTGGGACTTTGTCGACACCATCCAGCCGCCCTGTGGGCCCATCCGCATCGCCAAGTCGGCTGCCGACGGCAGGGTGACGGCGAGCATCCCGCACGACGTCCACCTGCACTCGCGCACCCTGCGGTCGCTCTACGAGCTGGGCGACAAGGGTGTCAGGGCTCAGATCAGCCCCGCCCTCCACGACGATGAGGCGATCCGGAAGGCCGAGCTCGACGCCCCCATCTTCAGCATCGTCAAGGGCATGACGTTCCTGCTCGTCGAGCTCCCCAGCCTCGAGCACCTTGCCCAGGTCGATGTCCGCAAGCGGCTGGACCTTGGTGAATACGTGAGCCTCCTAGATGCAGGACCATGGGGCCACGGCTTCACAGCGAGATATTGCAAGTGATTTCGTTTCCTGCATTCTTGAACAGTGCAATACTAACAAGAGACTCGGCTAGACTACGTCCCACAGGCGGTTGCTACCGATGAGAGCGGGCTTAGGAATGAGACCATCCGTACGAGGATGGTGGAGCTCGACTTTGAGGACCCGGCCACCGGGTCTGCGGCGTCGTCGCTGACGAGCTACCTGAGCATCAAGGGGGATGCTGACGAGACCAGGTATCGCATCACCCAGGGTGTCGAGCTTGGGAGGAAGAGCGATATCGAGACCCACATTGTCTCAAATGCAGGCCCAGACGGAAAGAGGACGATTAAAGAGGTGAGGCTCGGAGGCACGGCGAAGGTGGTGATGAAGGGGGAAATATTTCTTTAGACTCCTGCCCTAGACACCCACTTATTTGGTGGTCTAAGTCTGGGCCCGATGCTGCGAGTTGCAATAGAGCCTCGAGATGAGATATCGACGTGCCCTGGCGTCGGCCTATGAATGGAAGGGATGTTCTGCGGGTGCCCGTTAACTTGGGGGTTGCGTTATGTTGGGCATACATCCGACGATACATGTTTCTAGAAGGCATGCTTGCCGAGAGTCTTTCTGGCAGCGCGGCTATTGTTTGCGAGCCCCGGCGTTTTCGCTAGTTCCCGAACAAAGGCGCATAGGAAACAAGGATGCTTCGCATAGCTGCCGGAACGGATGATTCAGGACAGCAACATAAAACGTCGGATGGGTTGCAGCCAGTCATTGCAAGAGACGGTGCTCCCAGAGCCCCGGGTCGGAGTTGGATTGCCCGAATGATATGACATTAGGTTATACATCACCAGACAACCAGGCTGCCCAACCTGGCTGGAGGCTCATCTACCCTGTGACAGAGGGACGTCTCTTGCAAAGTCATCAGAGGGCAAGAGCCGGTGATTTGCGACAGCATGGGCAGAGATGTGTCGAGTGTTGAGTGTCTCCTTGCTTGACTCATTCGTGGGCCAACAGGATGAAATTACCTTGGCAGCACGGCGGCCTTGGGCATGGCAAAGACAAGATTTCAACGAAATGGCTTTAAATTGAGCAGGCGGGCTGTGCAGGTATCAAGGTTGGCACGAGCCGAGCGATGCGAGGGCGAAGAATCTGGGGAAGGCAGCAGGACCAGTCGTGAAAAGGCAGAAGGGGCAGAAAGGGTGGGCCGCAGGGAAGGGCGGGTACGGAGGTCTGTAGCGACCACGGTTCGCAGGTTCAAAATCACTATAGCTACCCCAGAGGTTGCCAAATAGCACCCTTGGCCTTGCTTATAAAGCACTACCTTTTAAATCATTACGTCCTTCTTGGGCACTCTGGCCCTTGCCTCTGGGCCTTGCCTTTTGGCCCTACCCTCTGGGCCTTGTCTTTTGGCCCTGTGCAGCTCTCCCCCTGGGTGTGGTATACAGCCCTCCCTCTGGATGTGGTATAGCTCTCCCTCTGGGTGCTGTGTAGCCGCTCGGCTGGATATGCTAGGTGGAAGGTTTGATTGTAAATAACAAAAAGGTTGGGATGCTTGGGGTAGGTGTAACAGACCTCCGTAGGCGGGCTGCAAGGAGGGGCGACTGTGGTCCACACCCTGTGTCTCCGATTTCCTTCCCCGCTGTTCTTGTTTGCCAAAGCCGTGCCTTCCCCACAAAGGGAAGATCGGAGCCGACGTTCTAGAAAAAACTCGGGAAGGGGTCTGGGTAAACCTTGGGACAACATTGGGCTAACAGCTCTGTCTCCCAGGCTGACGCGACTGCCAGAGTATCCTCTCAGGCCTCTCAATATCCCCAGGCGGCCGCCAATCTGTCACAATTCTTTGTGCTTCACTTTTTGATTGAGCCTCGACCAGTCTCGACCTTTCCATACCCGCCGCCCGGACCCAGCCTGCCGCCCTGCAGCAGGACCCTGCTTATAAGACACATTCCACTTGGGCCTAGCTCGTTGCGTATATGATTGTCTGAATACCAATACCACACCCCGCCAACCCCAGTCCACCTGGAACCCCAAGTTCCGTCCGACGCCATTGAGCAGCCCTCACCGTCTCACCGACCACCCACTACCTCGTCTTCCAGTCGTCGTCCACTTGTCACCGTCTTGTCGCCCAACTCGCCGACCTTCACACACACGAAAACACCCCCTCGACTTCTGAACGCTATCGCATGCCGGCGTCATGGAGTCTATTCAGCTGGCCCAGATGCTAGCTGACATCTCGGATCTCAGCGCTGCCGACAAGAACGCAGCCGCAGCGCTTGTGAACGCCAACAAGGCCCTCGCCCAGCAGGCACAGGCGCAAGTCCCCGCCCCGGACCAGAATGACGGCCTCAAGCCTGCACCCACCGCAGGCGCCTCGCGACCCTCGTCCTCGGTATCCAACAACCGTCTCGACAAGTTCGGTCGCCGAATCCTGACACCTCCCATGACGCGAACCAACTCGGCCCAGGGCTCCATGCCGGGTACGCCGCGAGGCTCTGACGTAAGCCAACTCGCGCTCCTTGCAGTCGGCCATGTTCAATAGGAAATAAATTGCTAACGCGCTGCTGTGCGCGGCAGCCCGAGGACGATGTCGACCGCGCGAACACCCTGATGGCCCTCTACGACATCCGCAACAAGATCAAGCAGCAAGACAACACGAGCCTTATCAGGGCGCGCGAGAAGATCGACGCCATGATCGCGAAGCAAAAAGCCGCGGTCGAGAAGCAGGGCAAGCAAGGGGCCGACGCGTCCCAGGCCCAGGAGAGGCCGCGGCCGACGTCACGCTACACCTACCCGAGGCCGGACGCAACGGGCACCACCGAGAAGAAGTGAGCGAGCCTGGCATTTGCACCATCCTTTGCCATGGCGCATCAAAAATGCATTACTCTATTTGTTTGGCGCGTGGCGTTTCAGGCATGGAAAGTCCTGTCCCTCAATGACTACTTAGGTACTTGGTAAAGTGCGGTATGGACTCGGGAATGGAAATGGGTATACTATAAATGATCTAGGTTATGAACGGCCAATGGTAATGACACGTCGAATTTATGGCTGGGACGGATTGTACAAAAACGCGTGTCCTTGGGCGGCTGGTTTGGTCTGTAACATAGATGGCTAATGTAACCTTGCCCCTATATTTTTTTTGTAGTGATCACCGAGCGATCTTTCGCAGTAGATATGTACACAAAGATGCAACGATAATGCCACTTCTTATACATGTCGTGCCACACGTGTTTTGCAGTTGTTTCTGAGGCTCCCTGCTGCAATTGCGCTTTGGTGGTCGTCCTAGCTCGAGGCCAATCAGTGGTAGCTGCGCTACAAACAACAAACGATAAAACAAGCCCATTCGGTCCTCTCGAACTGTGTCTGGATGTACCTAGGCATGTACAGCACATGGCGTACTCTGGAAGATCTCACCTGGTCCCTTGTCTGCACCAGAGAATGCGATTCAGTTCGGTCCGAAGCTAACAACTCTCCAAGATAATTATACTTGATAATTACGGTCCCCCCCCCTCTCCCCAAAAAAAATGTCATCATTCCGCAGGGGAGCCGAGCCTGGTCCGAGCCCGAAGCTCCACTAAAATTGACCGCTGCCGCTAGCACCTGAGCTTCGTCAATTGCTAGTGTTAGAGTGCAAGAACCCCACCCATCTGCAGCCCGCCTTTTTGACAAACAAAATTGCACCCGCGACGTCACGGTTGTATCTTTCGTTTTCCTGACCACCGCAGTCGACACCGCGCGCATCCGGTATTCTGTTCATCATGGCGACAGGAGTGGATGCGAAGCTCCTCAAGAGCACCAAGTTCCCTCCAGAGTTCAGCCAGAAGGTCGACATGACCAAGGTCAACCTGCAGGTCATGAAGAAGTAGGCCAAACCCGCCCCGGTGCCAGCGAGTCCCAACCCGACTGACGCGTCGCTCCTTGTGCAGATGGATAGCGGGAAGGATTTCAGACATCTTGGGCAGTGAGGATGATGTGGTCATTGAGCTTTGCTTCAACCTCATCGAGGGTTCTCGACACGTGAGTTGACCCCATCAAAATCTTGCCCGTCATCTCCTTGGTCAACCAGGTGCTAACATGTCCTCCCCGCTTTCAGCCCGACATCAAGTCTCTCCAGATCCAGCTGACCGGCTTCCTCGACAAGGACACGGCCCCTTTCTGCAAAGATTTGTGGAATCTTTGTCTCAGTGCCCAGACCAGCCCCCAAGGCGTACCGAAGGAGCTGCTCGAAGCTAAGAAACTGGAGCTGATACAGGAGAAGGCACGCCGCTCCTAAACGAGTTCGATTGCCTGAAACCCGAATACTAACACACTTTGACCAGATCGAGGCCGACAAGGCCGCCGAAGAGGCCCGCAAGAGACGGGATGAGTTTGAAGCCCGCCGTGGCCGAGGAGGTGGCCGAGTCGACAGCTACCGCGGCGGACGAGGCGACAGAGACACATATCGTGGTGGCGGGCGAGGCTTTGGTCGTGGTCGCAGTTCCTCACGGTCACCACCGCCGCCCAGGCGAGGCGCTCGCGATAATTACCGCGGACCCACCCGGGGGCGCGATTCATACGTGCCTGGTGATCGACGCCCTGCACGGCGACGATCACCCTCGAAGGACTCACCACCTCCTCGTTCCCGCTCCCGCTCGTCCAGCGCACCCGGCAGTCGACGACCGAGAAGACGCAACTCCTCTTCACCGGAACGCGATGTACGCAAAAGATCGCGGTCTCCGTTACCCCGAGAGAATAACTACCGCCCTCGCAGACGGTCGCTTTCCTCTGACAGGAACTCGCCCGTGCCCAAGCGTCGGCGGTACTCGTCGTCTCGAAGTCGCTCACCTGCCAGGCGGAGGCGCGGCAGGTCACTCTCGTCGTCTGGCTCGGACAGGCGGTCTTTGTCACGCTCACGGAGCCCACCACGGAGAAATCGTCACCGAGACAGCCGGAGCCGGAGCCGGAGCGGCTCCCCTGGCGGTGCTCGCCGTGTCCGAGGTCGAGGAAGACGCGAGCTAAGTCGTAGCAGGTCTCCATTTGATTCTCCGCGCGACTCCCGGCGCCTGTCGAGATACCGAAGCCGAAGCAGAAGCAGAAGCTCGAGCCGTGGAGGAAGAGGGGGAAGCAAGAGAAGCCCACGGAAACATAACACATCCTCCATCTCATCTAAAGACCGTTCGCGAGACAACTCGGCTGATGTTTCCGAAGACGAGAACAGAAGACCCAGACCCAAGTCGGCTGCCCAAGATGACGACCACGAGCCCAAGACGACGACAGCGACAGACGCCTCACCGAAGGTACGCTAGTCTCCTTGACTGGGGGAAGATGGGAGGCCTGGGGTGGTTCATTCAGATCTTGTGCGCGAGACACCTACTGACCAGCTGTCATGTTCCATGAAACCTCAGCCCCAGCAAAAGACCACGCAGCAGAGGGCCACTGAGCTGAAAGAGAGGCTGCTCAGGGAGCGGCTGGTCAAGTTGAGGAGATCCTCGAAGAGCGGACCGAGCAATGTCTGAGGCTAACATCTGTTGAAGTGTCTCATATGCAGGCACAGGCACACTGTAAGCGTACCTAAAGCGGGTGATTGTCGCCTCCATCGCATTTGCATCCACCTATGCTCCATCCATAGCCTCAAAGACACGGGCATCATAAATAGAAATGCCCCTTGACCATCTTGAATGATATCTGCCCCGACCTGGTCTCTTAAGTGTTCCTATCTGCAAAGCTAAGCGCAAGCTTCCGTGCCCCTTGCGCCTACCTAGGGGCTTGCTGAATGTGCCGCATGAGTGAGGCGACGAGTTTAATCTTCCGGTACCTCTTTCCACTTGGACTGGAATAACATCGACAGAGAAAGTGCGATGTGTTAATGGTCAAGCCCAGTCTTTACAAAAAGCATGAGCCCGTCTGCCTTTTATTGAACTTGTGACATGATCAGCTGCCAAATTCATCCACTACTCGTCATCAACATTCATGTTCACTTGTAAAGTTGTTAGCGGGGAGTGATTGGTAGGTTTCATCTCACCACACGGCCGCTGTGGGTTAGCCCCACCACTCGACTCCAATTCAATCGGCCGTCCATCTCTAAGATGACGCGAAAATGGAAGACCAAGCACTTTGCACCATCCAGCCCCCAAACCAAACCAGACACCAAACCAGAAACCACCCCGGAAACCACCCCCCAAACATCGACTGAGACGGAGAATTGCGCGAATCGTCGTAAAGCTGTTGATTTTCTTACAGCCCGCCGATTAGCCAGGGAGAGCCTTGATCCACCATTCGATACCAACGACAAAGAGGATCAAGTCGACAACGAAAGCCGCGAGAACGTGGACGACACCAACGAACAGAACCGCAGCGTCGACCCCCAATTGGATCAGGCTAGAAGTGGACAGATTGAGGATCACACGCCAGTCAACACCTATTGGAACAGCGGCTTTAAAACCGTACGAGGACAGATCGTCGCGCAGCAAAACCCGGGCCACCTGATCTCGGCGGTTGCGATTCGCCGTGGTCCCCAAGAACGTTCGCCATCAGACCCAGACGCGCCATCCGAGTCTGCAGAGCTTAAAGAGTAGGAAGTCCTCGCCATAGCTCCTCGAGAGGCGCCGCCCTCTTCACGAGGTACCGCGAGAACCAGCCGAAGGGCGGACACTCCTGCGCCTGCGACAGCACCCCGCGACGCTTCGCCATCACCTGAACCAGGACCAGTATACGCAGAGCCGGGGCCACTTGCCGATCCTACTTCGATCCTAGGTGGTGACGAGCCTGATTCGCATCAGGAAAGCGACACCGTCACTGCGGGGACTTATTTTTTTCCGAAGCCGAAGCCTGTTTCTCAGCGCGAACGGTCCAGTTCCGATCCGTTGACACCGGCGCCTTTTACTCAGGGCGAAACGTCCAATTCTGTTTCGTCGACACCTACATCTGGTCCTCCCTAGCGCGAACGGTCCAGTGCCTTTCCGTCGATACCGACACCGACACCGACACCGACACCGACGCCGACACCTACGCATTTTCCTCCTCAGGGCGAACAACCCAGTCCTGTTTCACCGACTATCGAGTCGATTCCCGGCACGGGCCTGTCGAACGCGCCCCGAGGAAGAAAGAGAGTTCATTGGCCCGAGGACGATAAGTTGTGTGATATCCGTATTGTGAGCCCTAGAAAGAAATCAAAATTGAAGAAGCCATCGCCATGACGGAGAACGGCCAGACAGCCGCGGGCGCCGATGCGCCTGGTGGGTTGCCGTTCTACGAGCAGTCTCGCGCACAGTTGAAATCACTATTGGCCAAGAGACGCGAGCTCGAGAAGAAATTGGTAAGTGTTGTCTGCGAGATTTCTTTTTTGCTTGCCACTGTTGGGTATGGGGGTTTTCTAACACTGCATTACGTCGTAGAACAATATTGAAGAGACAATATACACCAAGGAACAAGAATATCTCGACCAAACTCCGTCCGGGAATATCATGACCGGCTTCGACAACTACACAAAGGGGACCAACGCGGCGGCTGCCCAACGGCGGAAGGGGGGGAACTTGGAGCCGCTCCGTGTCTTCACCAAATCGTCCATCTCATACAACGCGAACGCCGCCGACTCTACTGCGAACACGCCGGGCTCAAGTCATGCGCCGACGCCGGTGAGCACGACGTTCGGGGGCGGCAGCGGCAGCAACCATCCCACGCCAACGAGCGCGACGGCATCAACGGGCAAAGCTGCAGGGGGCGGCGGCTCAAAGAAGGATAAGAAAAGGACCGCCATCAGCATAAGCGCCGATGTCGGTGGTGACAGCGAGAGCGACGTCAATGTCAAGAAGGTCAGGACCAACTTTGGGGCCTCCAGAAAGTAGGAGGATTCTGACGAGGCCTACCGCCCTTCTGGCGGTGACAGTGAATCAGAGGCGGGAGCCGTGGCGAGCCTCGGGCATGGCCCAGAACAGGACGGTCTTTGACTGCCTACAGCTCAAGTCAAGGATCAGGTCAGGGAACCTCTGTTGATGACTCCATTCCCGGATCCGGCTCAAAGCAGAGGGATTCTGATGATGAGTACACTCATCCCTGGTGTAGAAACAAAGCACCAAGGTCACGACGCCGAAGAGGAAGAGTAAGAGGAAGAAGAGTTTTGTCGTCTGTATTGATTATTCTTCTCAAATATGTTTTTGGTCTTGAAGCGAGGCGTTTCGGACGGACAGTTCGGAAGTAGGAGAACTATGAGCCCCGAGTGTCCAGTTCAGGCTTGGATAGGATTCTTTCTTAGATAGGGCTGTCACATGCAGCATGGTCAAGCAAGTTATAGGGAAATGCCAAGCATTTGGTACCAGCACGTTCCCCCCACGCCCGAGAGCTTCATCCTGACAGCCTGACCAAAAAGAGGTGTGCAGCTGCGGGGCATGCCCAGATCGACGTTGCATGCATCCTCAAGCATGTGTGCTGGTGCGAAGGTATCTCGTGTACATTAGGTACTTGATGCACCGCAGCGCAGTGCACCGCAGCGCGCCACACTACACCAAGGCAAACACTATCCGATTATAACCTTCGGAAAGGCTAAGCGGGAGGACATGAGAGGAGAGAAGCCCCTCCCTCTCGCATCAAGATGCCGGCAGAAGAGACTTGGTCGAGGCTCCGGCGCAGCTCAGTGTGCCACCAGGGTGCCCGTCAGTGTCATAATCGTGAGGGGTACCCAGGAAGCTCCTCCTCTTTTGACCAAACCTGGACCCGCCCCATTGCGGGGTTGACGGACGGACATGGCACGTTGAGCTGTCTTGACTGAGACAAGGACGTGCAGTTCTCTTTTCCATTTTCGCCAATTGAGGCAGGAGGCGAGACGGTAGTAGAAAAGCCCAGTAGTAACTAAGTAGTAGGGGCAGGGCAAAAGTGTATAAGGCCGTTCGGTTTTCTCTACAGCCTTTTGTTTTTGCCTCTCTTCTGAATCTTGCTTCCTCCACTGGCTCCCCACCCCACCCCGCTTGTGTTTACCTGCCTGCCCCTCACCTCACAATCAACGGCGCGAGAGGGAAGCTCCCAACCGCCTTCATGATGACCATCCGCTCAAAGTTGACCCCCGAGGTGCTACTCTCGGCACCTCGTAGATCCGCGGGCAGTCCCAACAGCTCTGGCACGCTGGCCCTATATACAGTGAGCTCCTCAAGTTTGGTCATGTTTGAGATGCCGTGACGTCTGCACGAGGAGGCATGAGACGCAACCAAATGGAACAAGAGCATGCATCGGCTGACACGCATCAGGTGTCGACGTATTCCTTCCAGGAGCACAAGAAGACCATCTCGGTCCAGGTGCTCGACCTTGAATCCAACCATGCCACCACTCTGTACACGGACTCAAACTACAGCGAGCCGACATGGATGGGCGAGACCGAGTTTCTCGTCATCAAGAGCGGCGAGAAGGGCACGTCGAGTCTCCTCGTCGCAGACGTGAACAGCCCAGGCGCCTCGTTAGTTTCTCGCATTTCCCCTTGTCCCGGCCTCTCTTTCTTTACTCCCACTCACATCCTTCGTATCAAGCCCCAAAGAGATCAGCAAGTTCAGCGGGAGCATCTCGAACCTCAAGGTCAGCAAGCTGAGCGATGACACCTTCGCCCTGGCGTGCTCCGCCCTGGTGGAACCCTCCGGGGCAATGCACAACCCCGAGAATGAGAAGAAGCCCTACTCCAGCGCCAAGGTGTACAACAGCCTCTTCGTCCGCCACTGGGACTCGTGGGTCAACGAGAACCGCAACGCCATCTTCTACGGCTCGCTCAAGCGGTCATCGGGCGGCGCCTTCCGCCTTGAATCCCCCGGCCTGGTCAATGTTCTGGCCGGCACGCGGCTGCAGAGCCCCGTTCCGCCGTTCGGCGGTGCCGGCGACTTCGACGTCGGCCCCACGGGGATCGCATTTGTGGCGCGCGACCCGGATCTCAACCCGGCGACGCACACAAAGAGCGACCTGTACTACGTGGCGCTGTCCAGCTTCGCACAGACCAAACCTCCCGTTCCGCAGCTCATCAAGACGGGCAAGCTGCGGGGCTACAGTGGGGCTCCCGCGTTCAGCCCGGACGGGAAGTCGGTGGCCTTTACGCGGATGCGCGACGTGCAGTACGAGAGCGACAAGCCGAGGCTACTGCTGGTTCCCGATGTCGTGGACCTGGCCAACGTGCAGGAGTTCTACGAGACAGCCGACGGCGAGGGCGGCTGGGATCGCAGGCCCGACAGCATCCTGTGGTCCGCCGACGGAAAGGAGCTCTACATCGTGGCCGAGGACCTGGGCCGTTCCAAGCTGTTCGCGCTGCCCTCCACCCCGCGCCTGGCCAAGGAGCCGCCGCGGGTCGTCTCGGACGTTGAGGGCAGCATCGGTGACGTCAGGCCTTATCCGGGCGGCAAGGTCTTCGCCAGTGGCTCCAGCCTCACGGATAACTCGCTCTACACTGTCATCGACCCCTCGTCCGGGAGCACGAGTCTCGTCTCCTCCAACACCAAGCAGGGGCGGGCGTTCGGCCTGTCGCGGTCCCAGGTCGACGACATCTGGTTCAAGGGCGCGGGCGACTACGACGTGCATGCATGGGTGGTCAAGCCGTCGGACTTCGACCCGTCCAAGAAGCACCCGTTGGCGCTGCTCATCCACGGCGGGCCGCAGGGCATGTGGGCCGACAGCTGGTCGACACGGTGGAACCCGGCCGTGTTCGCGGAGCAGGGGTACGTCTGCGTGATGCCGAACCCGACCGGGTCCACGGGCTACGGGATGGCCCTCGAGGACGGCATCCGCGGCGAGTGGGGCGGGAGGCCCTACCGGGACCTGGAGCTGTGCTTCGAGTACGTCGCGGACAAGCTCGGCTCGTACGTGGACGTCTCCCGCGCTGTCGCCGCGGGTGCAAGCTACGGCGGCTACATGATCAACTGGATCCAGGGCCACCCGCTCGGCCGGAAGCTCAAGGCCCTCGCGTGCCACGACGGAGTTTTCAGTACCCTCAACCAGTACGCGAGCGAGGAGCTCTTCTTCCCCATCCACGACTTTGGCGGCGAGCTCTGGAAGAACAGGGAGGGTTATGAGAGGTGGGACCCCGCGAGGTATGTGGACCAGTGGGCCACGCCGCAATTGGTAAGTAGCTAGTACCTGCCCATGATCTTCCCTACCCGGTCCACGGACGTCTATACTCCGGGGCAGTCTGTCGAGGTTGGAGGGGGCGACATGCTGACTTGGGTATAACTTTCCCCGCGTGCAGATCATCCACAGCGAGCTCGACTACAGGTTGCCCGTAACCGAAGGCCTGGCGGCCTTCAACGTTCTACAGTCCCAAGGTGTCGCCAGCAAGCTGCTGGTCTTCCCAGACGAGAACCATGTGAGTCCTCCCGCTGTTTTAATCGTCAAATAAATAGCACTGACTTTTCGGTCAGTGGGTCTTAAAACCAGAGAACTCCCTGGTATGGCATAACGAAGTGATTGGCTGGCTCAATAAGTACTCTGGTATTGGGGACGACAAGGATGATAAAAGAGTGTAACGATAAGATGGCTGAGATTCTGACATGATGTATTGCTCATCATCATCGGAGAGTCAAATTGTAAACACCATCTGCCGTTTATAGCGGAAAGCAAGATGACCGATAGCAAACCCATATACCATCATTTTTGCCGCTTTCAAGATGCCCTTCCCCACCCCTTTTTTGATCCAGCAGCAACACTTGTCAGCAATAGAATACGTCTCGAACCAAATTTCAAGACATGCTCTTCTTCAATTTTGTCCCTTCTGCTGTTTGCCACAGTCCTCTTGATATCAGTATCATCAGCTCGATCAGTCACTCATTTACGGCAGGTCCAGCTGGTTCTTCTGGATGAAACTCGTGATATCCGTCCAGACCATATTTCTGTTTGGGGAGACGATGCGACCGTTGGTTTTGCGACGGGTTTGCTTCTCATCAACCACCTTGTCGGGGTATTGCTCCTTCAGAGACTTCTGTACCCAACGCGAGATGGCTGCATCCTGAATACCGTCGATGAAGCGACAGATGAAGACTCTCTCATTTTTTCCGTAGTTGCCAGCCTTGTACTCTGCGTGCATGCCATGAATATGGTCATGGAACTCTTGTTGGGCTTCCTGCCGGTCCTCCCGCCGGGCTTCGTTGAGGTTTTCCACCTGTGGCGGCTTCTCCTCTTCGCAATGTGATACTTCATTCTGCTGAGCACGGACCTGGTTGGACCTGCCTGTTGGCATCTTGAATGATCGCGACTGATGGGTTCGACTGAGTTTTGCCTCCTTGGCTGGAGGAGCCAGTTGAGAAGGCTCGGCAGGAGTACCCGCATGAGCCCTCTTGACTCCCCATGGATATCGCTTTTCCGGTGACTTGTTTTGCTTCTGCACTCCGTTGCCATCCTGGTGACCGCGGGGGATAATCTGATCGTTCTCCTTGACTTCGTACTGAGGTACAACAAACTCGTCATCTGAGTCCTTATAGGACTGGTAGTGTTGTGGCTGGTGCTGGGGTGGCTTCTGCATCTTTGCAGCGACCTTTCGGGGTCCAGGGTCGTGACAGGACTGCTCTCCCTGTCGGTCACGAGAATTTGCTTGACCAACATCAGTAAGTATTAAATCATTATGCTAGAGAAGTCTTTCCGTACCAGCCTTTCCGGGAGAGTCTTCTTCTGTATGGTTGATCAGTGCACGGAGTCCCGCAATCTCATCTTGCAGCTTGGCTAAGGTTACTTGAAAGGAGCTGTTATTTCCCTCGAGGTCTTCATGGCGGTCTTGAAGGTTGGCGACAGCTTCCTGCAAAGCTTTGGTTTCCTCCTTGTAGGAGTCCTGGAGCTTGCGGATGGCCTCCCTAATGGAACTGGTGTCTTTCTCGTAGGAGGCTTGCAGTTTGGTGATGAGCTCGCCCATGGGATTGGCGAATTCTTGCTGGCTGGTGATGGCCTCCCACATGGATTTGGCATCCTGGTCGTAGCGGTCTTGCTGGCTGTTGATGATGGCCTGCAAGGACATAATCTTCTCATCAACAGCTTTCTCCTGCCGTCGACCGTCTGAAAGCTGCAGGAATTTAGTGATTTCTCCCATCATGAATGCTGCATCTCGAGGTGCCATGGTTGCGCCAGAGGATGCCCAGTAGCATCGGCAGCTGTTGCTTTTGCTGATGATCAAGTCGGCACTGCCTGTGGTAGACTTGAAGAGGGAAGGTGTGAAGGTGTTGCTGGTGGAAGAGGAGTAGGGGGGAGAACGGGAACAGAGGTCGCAGGGCCTAGTAGTGCTCTCCTCCATGGTGGCAGCCAGAGCACGTAGGTGCTGAAGCGTTTGGCTTCTGCCTCTTCTCCTTCTTCCTTCAATGCTCCTTCCGCGTCCAGCAATCCGACTCTGATCCATGGCTGCTGCTGCACCCAAGTTTGGAAAGACAATTTCTTTTCTATTGGATTAATTTTCTGTAAGAAGAGGCAGCAGAGTCTCTTGCGCATGATGCTGCCCTAACTTAAATTTAACCTCTGTGACAGTACTCATGGTTCCCAGTAGAGTTCGCTCTGCCTTCACGCTCATCTGAAAAGTGATTTAAACCCGTTCTTTTGCAAAAGAGACAGGTCAAGTGTTCGAGTTATCACAAATTCTGGCAATGTAATTCCCGTCCAGATGTTTGACAGCTACCAAAAAGGCGATTCGCTTCAGCTTAATAGTGTGCACGCATGTTGACTTGCACCTCATGACTTGAATCGGTTCCACCGGTCCACAGAATGCGAATATTGAGTGGTTTTGTTCTTTATTGAGGCCAGCCTCCGAGACTACTGTATGGAAAAGTCAAGACATGATAGGAAATCCGAGGGACCTTCATATTACTCGCCTACAGCGCCCCCCACTTCATCTTGATGAGGTCCGCGGCCCGCTCGGCGATTCCATAGACGGTGGCCTGAAGATTCGCAGTGGGAATGAGCGGCATAACGCTCGAGTCCACGATCCGCAGGCCCCCCACGTTGTGGACCCGCAGTTCGTGGTCGACGACACCTCCCTTCGCCAGGGGGAGCATCGCGCACGCGCCGGCAGGGTGCCACATAGAGACACTGCTGGCCCGGATCATCCTCTTTGCTTGGTCGAGGTCACCCTGCAGGTCCGTCGCGGGGTCGCGGCGTTGCAGCGGCTGCTCCAACGGCAGCCCACCGGCCGTCTTTGCGATCCTCTCTACCTGTAGCATGTGTTCGGCGTAGATCTCGATGTCCGCAGGATGGGACAGGTACGCTGGGTCAATGATAGGTGGCGCCGTCGGGTCTGAATCGCGGATGTGGACGGAGCCACGGGACACGGGGTGAGAGAGCAGCATGGCGATCGTAAGGAACTTTCCCGGGATAGGCCCAGTGGGTGAGTCGGCGCAGAATGACAAATCCACGGGGACAACCGCCTGAGCCCTTTGGAGCAGATATCCCCCAGAGGGGGCTGTGAGGTTGAGGAGTGCTTCTGACAGGACGGCATACGTCTCCGCGTTAGCCTGCGGCCCAGAAGGCTGGTTCTCATGAAGAATCTTTTCCAATCTTTCATATGCGCCCTTGGTATCGTAGTTAGTCATTGGCAAGTAGGCATAGCAATCGATTCCACTGCCTGTCAGCGCGCCGGACTTGTTGTTGATGTACTCTCCCATCGCCTTCGCAATTTCTTCAGGTTCTTGTCGTACGAGCGAATCCAAAGTACCCACAGAGTCCTTTGCCTTGTATGATATCGTGCACACCAGATGGTCCTGAAGGTTTTCGCCGACCCCAGGTATATCCAGAGAAGTCTTGATGCCATGTTTAGCCAGGATTTCAGTGTTACCTATGCCGGAGAGTTCGAGCAATTTGGGGGATTGGAGAGCTCCGGCTGAAAGAATGACTTCTTTGGTAGCCTTTACAAGGTGCTTTTGACCCTCTTGAGTGTATTCGACACCGGTTGCTGTGACCAGACTGGCTGGTTTATTTTCAAGAATGATCCTTTCCGCATGAGCACCTGTGAGCACAAGGAGATTGTTCCGGTCCTTCACTGGGTGGTAGTACTTCGGGGCAGAGAAGCTTCTGGTTTTGGTCTTGGGATCAATGGTATTCAGGTTGCTGAATGTGCCACTGCACGCGCCTAGAAAAGGGTCTTTGGCCATGGAATGAGTGATGGTGCTGAGTGTTTTCTTCCACTCCTCGTGGAGGCTTAGTGACGAGAAGGAGGTGGTGATAGGGCCGTGCGCCTGGTCATTTCTACCCGCCCAGCCAGCAGTATCCAGGGCCTTGTCCAATTTTGGGTCCACTGGTGGGGAGGTATAGGCCCTGGTGATATACTGCTGTAGCATTGTCCAGTTCCAACCCTTGTTCCCTAGGGTCTCCCATGAGTCGATATTCGCCTCGGTTGAGGGTACGAACACCTGGGCGTTAATAGCACTAGAGCCCCCGAGTGCCCTGCCCTGGTTTATGCTGGCCGTTCTTCCACCAAGACCAGCCTATGCGATATGTCAGAATTTTCTGGCTTCGGATGATCAAAAGCTTCAATATACGCACCTGCGGTTCTGTGACGAAGCCCCAGTCAACTTCTGATCCAAGTAGAGAAGCCCAGAGACCTGGGGTTGTGACACGAGGGTCCTTGCCATGATCATCCCCCGCCTCAATCACAAGCACACTGAAATGAGGGACTTCAGAGAGACGAGCTGCAACAGCAAGGCCAGCGGTTCCACCCCCAACAACTATAAAATCATACTCGGGTGCCATAGTGAGACAGTTCGTATGCTTGGTAAACGGAAAGACGTTACATGAATACGCTATGACAATGATGTGAGGCGCTCGAAGCGTGATGAAAGGTCCAGCAAGTGAATAAATCATAAAAAAAGTGCATGGGAGGGAAACACGACGCAAGACATTCTATATATGCTTCAAGAGGACTCATTCCATTCAAAGCCCCTTCCTACCACGGCAATCTCAGGCCGTGGACCAAGGCAACGGTGAAGCTGATTAGTACCTAAGCACATGATGCCGCTTGGCCAAGCGTAAGCAGTCTGACCAAGATGCCAGGTGTCCAGGCAACTCTGCATCTTTCCTGTCACCTTCGCCAAAGGGCAAAAACTAAAACTAATTGATCGGATCCTGAAGACGTTGGCGGTCAGCTGGCTGGGATCTTCTGTCTACCCCGCTTCCCAGCCGGTCAGCAAGCAGGTCGCAGTTCATGCTATTGTCGTCTCATCGATGGGTCGTCCAGGCGGCTTCCTGTGAGAATGTCCTGCACATGAGTGGGCTTCCACTCATCTTGGCGTAGATCTGTTCAACTAACTGCCAAACTTAGAACCAACATTTCGGTAATCACCAAAGGACATGGGCTCAAAAAATGTGATGGTTACTGGTCATCAACGTGCCTGCTTATTGGTACGGATGATGTCGACATGCAATGGATTCCAATGAAGCAAGGCAGGATTATCTGGAATGCAGGCTGTGCACGTTGGGTTCAAAATGAGGACTTATCCATCTGGGCTTTGAAATGAACAAGCCTAGCATGAGTCGGAATCAAGGGAACAGGGGCCGAAGTAGCCATTTTGTTGCTCGGGGCCCGTCTTGCTAAAATCTGTGTCCTGCATGAAAGTCACGGTTGGACACAATCTGCTGATTGCAGCAGAAATGTATGCAAGTGAATACTTGATAGCAGACTTTCGACAAGTGGCACCCTTGGACTTAAAGTCAAAACACAACTCCCATCTTGTGAATCGGGTGAGATTTACCCATAATTTCTTGGGGTACATCAGCTATTCTCTTGGCTTACATCACTCATCCTATTGTGCAGCATGATTACTGTGCCGTCAGACTGTGGCAAAGGTTCGTTGCCAAAACATTGCTGATGGGTGAGGATTGAGAGCACAGCTAGGAATAAGACTGCCACCCATGAGATCTCAGTTGTAAGCTTTATGGCTGTCTGGCGGTAGTAGCTCGGTGCTCAGACGCAGTGTGGGTCAGCAACTGGGGATGCCTATTCCAATGTGTTTTGAGCCAGGTTTTGTTGCAGGGGTAGGTAGATAAACATTGTCTCACGAACCACCGGCATGTAGCATCATCCACAGAGCTATCCGAGATCCCCTGTGGTAGTGAAGGGGGTTGCCCGGACTATATCACAGGCGTATAAAGAAAAGGCAGTACCTGGATGCCTTCAGTATTTTGACCCTGGAAATACACACCAACTTGACTAGGCAATCGCATTTCCGCCAGGCGAAGCCATCTTTCCCACAAAGTCTTCATCTCAAGTTAGATCGGAGTGATCTCTACCAAGCCCTCTCCTTCTCTTCTCTCAAATGTCAATAGCCTATAGATTATCCATTAACGACCCATTCACGCTCAACTGTGGTCACGCCATGATTACTAGGTGGAACAGCGCCGCCGCCTCCTTCGATATGTGTGTTTTTGAGCGGGTCTTCGTCACCTAGCCTTTCGAATTCGGACAAAGGGATGTCCGTGTCGCGGTTCTTGACATTGTTCCGATGGGCCATTGGTCTGCTTCCAGAGGCGTGACCAGGACTTTTGGCCGAATCATTGAGCTGACTGGGATTCCTCCCGGCAATTGCGAGGATCGCAGGCTTGATTGTGGGTAGGCAAGCATTGACAGCCCGTCTCATGGGCGTCTCCATCGTGACATGATTCTTTGGGACCGCTGACAGACCATTGCCGCGTGCAGGGAATGGCACCGTCATACGACAGGCAATCCTAGACATCTACGCGTCTAAGATTGAGGCTTTGCACGGGACCAGGGCCGCAACATCACCAGCGGGGGTCGTTCTGGACAGTACACCGATGCACGGATGCTGCCAGAAGCATTATCAGCATGAAAACTAGCATCGGCCTTGTCGAGATAACTGTGGACGCCAGTCTTTCGGAGTTGGGATAGAGTCGACTCAGTCCAGGTGACAACAATCATCAGGGATACCAATGAGTACCCGATAAAGCCCGGAAAACCAGCAGCTACGTAGGCTCCTCTTGTATACCGGCACCCTAGCCTTGAAGCCTTCGTATCTGTGTTTGAGGCACTTTGCAAAGGTCAAAAGGCCCCCAAAAAGACCTCAGAGACGGAAGAAGAGAAGATGCAGACACTGTACTATTTGCACAGGGCTGAACCGCCGATAAATGGCCGGGCTCCTGAGCCGCAGGAACCGAGAAACGCTTGCGTGTTCTCCTGACGGGCTCGGCGGGATCGCCGGGGTCCTAAATACTGGACTTCTTTATCGCATGGGGCGCCGTCGCCCGGTTGTGTGCCACCGACAGCTTTGAGCGACAGCAGAAGTCGCAGGCAGGATACGGCCTCGCGCCGCGACCGGCTGACAAGTTCAGGTGCATCGACGCAGGATGCACCTAGGCCTAACATTCCAAGAGTATAAAAGGCTACGGCCAGACCAAGCTCGTCGCAGAGCACATGCTAGACGCGGCGGCCCGGACGGGGGGCGTCTCCACAGTGATCCGCTGCGCCGTAGCACCACCAGCAGCAGCAGGAGGAGGCGTTCATTGACCGGAGCGTGGCGACGGTGTACCACGCGGTCAAGCCCCAAGCGACGAGGTGGGAGGAGCTGGACCCCGTCGTTGCTGAGGCGCTTGGTGGCATCGGGGCTGTCCTGTTGGAGTGGTGGGTCTCAGCGCTGCGGGAGAGTGCTCCCAAGACGGAAGACCTGACTGTGAATTCTGCTGTCAAGATGCTCGACTTTTACGACGGCCTAGTAGGAGGGAGCACGACTCATTTCTAAGAGAGCTTGAGACATGTCCAGGCATCCACTCGTGAGCGCGGCACCACTCAACTTGAACTGGTTACCGCACAACATGCTGGCACCACTTAGATCGCTCGTAGAAATGTCGTCTCATGGAAGCGATACGTCTTATGTCAGCAGCTCCAGATCCCCGAGGCCAGGTCGAGGAGGGGAAGCTAGCTCTCCAAGGTACGTACCCACATGTTGCACAGGCCCCTCCCTTCCGTGCCGCCGCCATCAAGCTTCAACCCAAGCCTGCCCCAACACAACACATCCTCACACTACTTAATGGCCACGAATCTTTCACCTTTTCCTCATTCAACTCCATCCATCCTCTTACCGCACATCACTTCTTTGCCGTTCCTCTTCCATCCTTCCATGTCCAAATCGGGTTATCGGAGAGGGTCATGACGTCGCTCCAGATAAAGCAAGGCTGAGATAACTTGCCAAGCTGTCCCGACTCAGCCATGAAAGTCACCTTTTCCACAATGGACGGCAAACCACCCAAGCCTTGTTGATTCATCAGATTCATCAAGGTCGCCATCCTTCGACATGGATTGTTGGCCGTAAGACCAGATGGCTGCCCATCAATCAAGCCCCCATGACACCATGGCTGCAAACGACCCCGCAGCTTGACTGCACCCGCCACAGTCGTTTGCTTTCGGCTGTAATGAAGTACATGTCTTACCTGAGCGAACACGCCTGCACGTCCTTCTCAACTTCGCATCCTGAAGCCTGTTGCCATGCGCTTTCAATCTACTTAGAGGTCCAACGGGCAGCCAAAGGCGTGATGGTCTCGGGAAGAGTCTCAGCTCCTAGATTTGCCACTGCCAGCTCCCCTCGACGGCATCGACTAGGTCACCGCCAAAACCTGGGCAGGGACCAGGCTACGTGATGGAGTTCGGATAGTCGCAAAACCCCAGCGCACTTGCTTCACTCGCGCAACACCTGCTTGCAAGGGAGCACCCACGGGATGCTTTCATTCATCCCATCCTGCCTGCCGACCCCCGGTCAAGATGCTCGCCAAACGGACGAAAAACTGCAGGATCAGAGCTACACGGGAAGCCCTCGCGTTGCAGACCGGGGCGTCGGGGACCGTGAAGAGACCCAGCATGGTCCTCTCTGAGCAGGCGACTCCCCACAATGCATTGGGCCAATGTCGTCCTGGGCAGGACGTTAAAAGGCCCTCTCTGTTGCTCGGCCGGCCGCGGTTGGCTGGCTGGCAACTTTGCTGGTCGTGTTAAAGACCATGTTTGCTAGGCTGTCACGGCTGGCAATCAGTGGTCCTGGGTAGGACTTTAAACTGCCCAAAAGTGTCGTCCAGCTGCAACGTGCTGGCGACCTGGATGTGGATGATCATGACGACACGAAGGATCACTCCACGGGACACCATTCTCTATGGAGTCATCATAGTGAGTCCTCTTGACTATTCACCATTCACCCTTTCCCAGCTCCCAGTTACTGACAAAAGCCAGGATATGATATCTAGACTCGAGCCTTTCAGGAATTCCGGATACTTGAAGCATTGGAACACGATATAAATAGGAGATGCACGTGCGATGTCATCACGAAGACAGACGATTAGCGAGCAAGCATTTATTTCGGCGTTCTGAGCGGACCTTTGCAGGACCTCAAAGGTATCTCAAGTGTAAATAGGACCCTACGGCATTCAGTTAGTCTATATCAGCACACTTCCTCCCTGCTCTCGCACAGTACGAGCTGACATTCATGACAGGTGGATTGATTTGGATGTGGCCACTGTCCGTCCTGGGCATGACACGAAAAGGCTCGGTGGCACCTTGCGTTGTGCGAGGGCGGTGAAGCGCAGTGCAGGCGGCATTGCAGCAGCTGCATTCTTGCCTACTTTCACTTGTCATTTTTTTTTTGCTCACGCTGGGTTTGAGCAATCTAACGAACCACTGGAGCTGATTGTCAGTACAGCCGGCGATTGTGTCAACTCTGGGGTGAATCTACTTGCCGTTGATGGCAAGAACACTCTTAAGTTCACATCTCTTGAGTCGGCAAAAATGACATTGAGCAGCAGTCCTCTTTCGTCTTGGCACAGGTACAGGCGCCAGGCTTCATATTTAATGCACCCTTGACGGTTTTATAGGGTGAATAGGAAGCTTGGCGCAGCGATGATCCAGTAGCACAACAATCGCGGCACCGACAGATGCGGTCGATGTCGCGTCGCGGTGGAATTATGGAATCGATCCCAGAATTCCCCGAACCGCGGGTTCCAATCAAGCGGGATTCTTTCTGAAGGAGATAAGCGCGATATAAGTGGCAACCCTCACCCGCTCTCCAGCTCTCTCTTCGGGTGGAAAGGAAGGGAAGGGGTTGTCATTTGGCTCCGAAGCCAGCATCTAGGACTAGGCCTAGGAGAATCCGGCCCTTCCACCATTGCCAACACTGCGTACCCCGTCATCTCGCCCCCTTCGGAGCGGCAGTGCCCAACAGGAAGGTTTGCCAAACGCTTTGATTTAGGGAGTTGGCCGAGTAGCCAACGAGCAACAGCTGGTCGCGTCTCTGGGGGACAGCTGCGCTTCACGTCGCACTGTCTCCAATTGCTCACTACTGCGATCCCTGGTTGGAGGAAGGAGGACTACGAAAGAGGTCGTGCGCAAGGCGGCCTTTTTTTAAAAGGGCATGACAATGTGGGGACATCGATGCTGGATTTTGGTCGAACGAGTTGACGGTGATGATGCTCTCAAGTAGATAGACTTCTTATAAAGAATCCAAGCTCGACTTTGTCCCCCAACACCGTACTTTGGCTACTACATGTGAGATAAAGTGACCACCGCCCAGGCTTTTGGTAAACCTTGCGCTGCGCACGCAGCCAATCAAATAGCCTCGTGGTTCCCCTTTGGGTAACACAGCCAAGTTTCGCCCAGCAGCGTTGCATTTCACATGATGGTCTGCACATTGGAAACCCCAACTCGAAGAAGCGATGAAGAAGTGAAATTATCTCCCTTCCGTCTTTCTGACAAGGTGGAAGGAGTACACACAAAAGAGTGTCTGTCTGCTAAGCGAGGAGGCAACTAAAGTATAAACGGCCCTACTTTCCTCTCCTTCCCGTACAAGATGAATGATGTGTGTTGAGGATGGATGGTGGTATCATAAATCAAAACTCCATGTAGTGGTCGTCGGGTTTAGACCCATTTTGCTCTCGGCTTTGCCTCCCTTTCAACGCCATGTCCCATGCAAAAAGTAGGGCTTGTGATATGCAGGTAGATGTTCGAATATGCACGGGATTGTGCGATGATGCAGTTACTCCGCCTCCCCTGCCAAGTAGGATCTCGTCCACGTCTGCCGAGATGAAAGACATATTTACGCATAGGGGTGGATATCAGAATCACACCCACGTGGCTCCCGTCCAGCCAAACTCGCCGTCAACGTTGACCCACTCGCCCTTGGCAAAAGCCCTCTCGGCACCCATCATGACAGCCAGCAGCCGGCACCCCATGGCGCCGACGGCGCAGACCACGCCGCCGCCCTCAGTCAGGTCTGCCAGCACGGCCAAGTCCATGAGGTACGCGCGGCCGACCAGGCTCCTGAGGCGGATGGTCTCGGTACCGGCGGGCGGGCCGACGCCGGCGGCGTTGTTGCTGGCGGCCGCGGCCGCCGACAGCCCCAGGTTCCAGAACATGGCAGCGAAGAAGCCGCCCTCCCAACCAAACGTCTCGTCGACAAACTTGTGCATGACGGACTTGTCGGGGCGCGAGTTGGGCGGCGGCAGCTCCTCCTTGCCGGCGAGCCGGATCTGCTCCTGGGCGCGGGCGGCGCCGCGGAACTCGTCGGCGTCGTAGACGAGCGGGTCGTCGGACGCGAGGATCATGAGCGACTTGGTCCTCGCGATGGAGGCCGGGGCGTGGTCACCGCCCCCGAGTGTCGCATTCAGCCGCGCGTGTGCGGCGTCGGCGTAGGTCGCCAGTGGGATGTAGCTGTCGGCGTACTGGAACTCGAGCGGGTGGCGGTCGCCGTGGCGCACGTGCACGCCGACGATCCTGCCACTACTGCTGCGCGCCGACGGGCCCTCCGCGGCGGATGTGGTTCTGGCCCTCAAATCGGCGATCCGGTCGCTGACGTATTTGCGGTCGTCTCCGTTGAGCCGGAACAGGGCCTCGTAGCCAGCGCGCGCCAGCGCGAAGAGTTCGCGCTGTGCATGGCGGCGGTCCAGGCTGGCGGCGGCGCCCTCGGCGTAGGTGTCGCCATCCGGGACGTTGGCCCCAAATATGTCGCGCGTGTTGGCCGAGGAGACAATGAGATGCCGTGCGTTGCGCGGGCAGGGAATCATCTCGTGCCGTGGCGGGGGCCGGCATGTGGGCACGGGGGGCATATCGAAGATGTTGGTGTACTCGCCATATGCCCATCTCGCGTCCTCGACGAAGAAGGCGCGCTGTTCCCGTTGCGCGAGACCATAAGCAGTCCATAGCGACATCAAAGTCTTGCCTAGCCCAGCATCGTCTGATTCCAGCACGTATGTCAGACTTGACGTGCACACCGGCTTGGCGCCCAGGCCATTCTCGTCCACACCCAGTAGATCACCACCACGGCCCGAGGCCATTCCCACCGCCCCAGGTAGGAAGCCATGCTTCTCTGCTTCTTTCACATCCACAAAGTGCCGGTCGTTCCCTGCATCGCCTCGGTTGAAAGTGATCTGTGCCTTCTCGACGGGGCTGTGCGTATGTAGCGCGTGAACCCTCATGGCGACCTCTCTGCATTTGGCACACACGTCGCTGTACTCCTTGGGCGTCAGGGGGTAGTGGTAGCTGGGCGGTATCGAGACGGTCCACTTTGCGCGTCCCCTCCGGTCGGTTACCATGATGGGCGTAGGGAAGTCCGGCAGATCATCCTGGCCGACCATCTCATAGGCCTCGTCCGAGGCCCTACCCCAGCCGATGACGGGGACAACCTGGCCTTGGCGGATGGACTGGGCGGCCAGGTAGAGGATGAGAAGCACGCCGGAGAGCCATAGCAAGCACCGGAAGACGCGGCTCGGGCGGGGCGAGCTGGAGGGTTTCCGCATCCGGGGAGCTTGTTGCGGCAGGGGCAGACCCGGCGAGGGCGGGGGAGAGTTGAAGACGAGGTGGTCGAAGCCGAACCGGGAGGAAGTCGAGGATAGCGGTCCCCTGTCGGAGTTGTTGTAGGAGGCGGCGCGCCGCAAGTTGATGCGAGGCGGCGAGATGATCATCTTGTGTGAGCGCGGTGACGACGTATGTGTCACCTGTATCGTGGGCGGTGTCATATCGAGGGATGGAGTCGCCGACGACTCCTCAAGCGGAGTCGAGCAGCGCGGTGTAGCTCGCCGTTTTGGAAGACAAGAGGTGAGCTCAAGGCGGTGGCGAAATGGTGATCGTCTAGGTCGCAGCCCGCAGTTCCACCGCTAAACTGCACAACCCACCAGGCTGAGATGCCGAGAAGAGAAAAAAAAGAGAGCTAGAAGGAGTTGTGGAGAAAGGAAAGATAAGACCAATGAGGCGGCGAGAATCGAAGTGTAAAGCGCGGGGAGTGCGAAGGCTTTCACAAGCGAACAGCCAGCGTTCGTCCAAGTGCCGAAGGAGGACAGAATTCCATGGGCGTCTATTCCTGGGCTCCTGTGATGGGGATGGGCCGGAGAGGCCAGCGTGCCCCGAGTCAAGAATATGGGCCAGCCGACAGCAAGGGAAGACGGGTGTCATGTGCCAAGATTGCTGTCATCTGTTGTTCATGAACTCCACATGAGGAAACCACAGCTGCGGGAAAGGATGGGGCTGGTGCTGTCTCGTGGGTTGAAAATAGACGGGGAATAGGCCAGCGATGGTTGAGATAGGACGATATCCGGGGGTCGAGCAGCCTGCCTATTCCTCGGGCCGGGAACTCGTGAGAGGGAAAAGAGAAGTTCCCAAAGTCATGCCAACATGGTGCGCTGTCTTGAATACATCAGGTACGGAGGCATGAAGACAGGATGGTGGGACTGACGATGGACAGCCTCGGAAGGGCGGGCGACGAGGCGTGCAGGTTTATTTCAGATCTTGCCTCGGAGACACAGCCGGGGATGGGGACGCCAGGAGGCTTCTATTCGCCGGGAGTAGCCCACTTTTGGTCCTCAAATAGCGAGCATGCCCCTCTGGGTCCTCTGGATGACAAGAAGCTTATACTGATCGAGCAGGTGGGAGTTTCGGATTGTCCAAAAGAGGGGCGCTGCAAAGCATGACGGATGAGCGGGTGGGTGGGTGTCCTAGAGCCCCAGAGTATTGTAGCGTGTCTGCGTGTGCACAAAGGGGGGTGAAGATGCAGATATTCTTCCTTTTCGAGAAGCCAGCCCCCGTCAAGGCCGGGAGGGCAAACGAGAGGCGCGCATAAGTCAAGTAGAGAGCAGAGAGCTGTCATGCCACTCAATTGCCCCAGAGCAGCCCCTCTTGGCGGCGATCCCGCCAGGAAGAGCAGGGGAGGACCCAGGACGTCGGTGTGATGGAACGCTGGGCCCGTCTTCGAATAGACAGTTTGTCTGCCCTTTTTCCTGGGGGAATTGATTGATCAGGCTGAACTGGCTGATTGAACAGGAGCGAAGTGTTTCACCGGTTACACTGCATCTGCGGGCATCTGCGGGCACCTGTTTGCTGGCCAAACGACGATGGCGTCCAATAAAGGGAGAAAAGGCTGACTGGTGCGGCATCAAGGGAAGGCTCGAGCCGCGGGATGACGCTTGTTCAATGTTTGGGCGGATGTGGCATTGGCAGAAGGGCAGACGTGCTTGGGGTTTCATCCTGCAGCCCGTTCTGCCCGTGAGGAAACAAAACAAGCCCGGCGCGCCGGTGCGAGACAGGGGGAGTAGATAGGCAGACAGGTAGACAGACAGACAGATGCAGATGCTGCAGGCAGTGATGGACGATGGTTGATCGGCCGTCAGCTTGCTGCACCCCCCAAGCCACGATCGTCATTGCCTGATGAATATCGCCGAGACGAGACGAGGTGAGGCGATGCAATGCGATGCGAGGCTGCCAGTCAGCCAGTTCAGTTCTCGTGACACAGTCCTGGCAGCAGAACCGACAAGAAGAGCGAAGTAACATCGCAATGTGCTCTCTCTCTCTCTCTCTCTCACCCCGCGCCAGCTTATTGGTGCCCCCATCTCCTCCCACCGGTCTTGTCGATCCGCGAAGAAAACGGAAAAGATGTCACACCCATACCTCGTCGAGCTTGTCAACTTGTCTCCTCATCCAAGCTGAACTCCAGGGTGCGACTCGAGTCGGAGGGGGTTCTTTTCTGACCAGAGCCGTGAGCTGACCAGAGCTCACATCAATACACTCACTCCAAGTGCAAGTAAACCTTCCCGCCGAGACGAGACAGCATCGTCATCGCCACCACGGCCGAGCCGCAAAATGCACAAAAAGGGTCCCAAATCTCCCATAAACCCTGAACCATGTCGCATCTGAAACATGCCCCCAATGCGGTTGGCACCACCACGCGCCAATCACACGACTCGGGCAAACCACCCGAGCAATGCCCAACTTGCATCCTCCCATCTGTCCCTCCCAAGGCTCCAAGGGTCCTTTTGCTCCACACAATATGCCAGAGGCTCACTCGCGCCTTGCCCCTTTCCGCCCACTAGGGGATTTATCCTCCATGACGCTACGGCTACTTACCATCCTTCCCCCCGTCGGCTCAAATTCTCCTAGAGCCATCTCCCCAATCTCTTCGGAACATGTCCATTTGTGACAGATGCCAGCCTCAAATCCCGCGGCCACCGGGGACACGACGGTGGGGCCGGAGGAAGAGACCGAGGCAGGATGAGCCACCAAGGTAACAAGCGCCGATCTGTGGTATCTGTATCTGTCTCACTACGCGACTGCCGCCGCTGTCGCAAGGCTCGTGTCATCTTGCCACGTCCTGTCCTCTGCAGCAATGTGTTTGCTGATGGTCAAGCCCGTGCATGTGCTCAAGTGCTTCGTATCTGTAGATGAATATATTATATATCTATAGGACAAATAACACATGTGCGACCACGGCGGGATGATGAGTCCACCCACTATCTCCGGTAAAGAACGGGTGCCACAGATACATATACAACGAGCACACCAACCCATCTTCATGCAACAGTCGGCCTAGCTTAGCCTCAAGTAGACTAGACACCAACCAACCGTTGCCCAGAGCCCAGAAACTACCATAATATAAAACTGCCACATCGAGGTGCGACAGCCCGCCAGAGATATATTGAGGGCGGACGACTGACGACGCACCCAGCGCAACCAGGCACACAACTGTTCCATCGTGTTCTTGTCCTACGCGTGCTCACGCTCTCACACTCACACAAGAGTCGCCCCCAAGAGTCTCTCTCTCTCTCTCTCTCTCTCTCTCTCTCTCACGGCCGTACAGCCAGCAGCAGCAGCACCACCACCACCACCACCTTCGCCACCATCGTACCCACAGCCTATGACCGTGAGCCACCATCTAGCCAGAGCATCTCAAGTAACCCGACCGGCGGCTTGGTCCGTCCGCCCCTCCCTTGTGCGCGACTGGTAGATAGGTAGCCCTAGGCAGACACCATAACCAGAGAGTGCCGCACTGTGGTATCCCACCACTGCCCCCCCCCCCTCCCTCCTTCCCGGAACCATACGGAGGCAACATTTCCACATGCTCAGGCACTGAATACTGTAGATGTCTTGTGTCACTGGGCGCCGGCGCAAGAGGGTGGAGACAACAGACGACGAAAAAGAACGGAGGGCCGGCGCCTTGGTCCCCTCCTCCCACCCCACGAGAATGTCGTCCGATGTTTGTCGCCACCGGCCGGGGCAGGGGGTGGGGGGAGACCAAATCCCAAGAGGATTCAGAAGTGCTTGAATCAATCTTGATCAACGTTATGCACTGCCAGGGTGAAGTCCCCGAGGGCACGAGTCCCGAGGGTGGTTTGCTTGCTTTACTTGCCTAACACACACCCCCGCCCGTCGCGAGCCGACGTCCGCCTTGGTGAGGGAGCGTTGGGGGCTCCTGAAAAGGTTGCTGCTTAAAGATTGTGTGTCTGCCGCACGTCTACAACTTTGCATTCCCGACACACATACTCACTCACACACACACACACACACACCCGCAGGTCGGCAGCTGTTCATGAAGCACACGACAATAGTCACTTCTCTTATCAATTCATCGTGCCCCCCGTTGTTCGTCGACAGCTATGTTCGGCCATAGGTATACAATACAAGAAAATAGGTAAAAAGGAGGAGCAAACAAAACGCTGGCTCGGGCCCTCATTCGTTAAAACCGGGCAGGCTCGTGATCGAGAGAGAGCACCCAGTGTCTCTCTCGGTCTTTTATTCCTTTCTTCCTCGTCCTTCCCCATGTTGGAAGGTCCATTTCTTCCCTTTCTTCCCTTTCTTCCCTTTCCCTTTTCACCAGGAAATATCAATGCCATTTCTGAACCAAACAAGGTGTTCCGATGTCGTACTTGCGCATGCCTTGGCCCCGGCCACAGTACCGCCACACCAGCCACAACGACCAGTGCCCTGTCAACAAGCACTCAGCCGAACGCATATCCTTTCCCGTCGAGTACAATCCAGCATTATCCGTACCTCAAAAACTTGGGTATAATAAGAAAAGCAAAACAAAAATGAGCCTTCATAAAAAGTAAAAGCAAAAGAGCAACTGGTACCGGCACAGACGGCTATGGAGCAAGGCCATGAGTGCGTCGCCTCTCCGATTCAACACTCATCCCGGTTGTCCCAAAAAGAAATAAGAAAAACAGATCAAGAAGTAATCCACCACGCTGGACCTAACAGCTCATGACTCCTCATCGTCATAAATGCCAACTCCAGGCAATGAAAAAAGCGACGCCTTCGACTTTGTGCGCCTCATAGAGGCCTTGCCTCTGAGTTTGCCGAGGAACTGCCGCATATTAAGAATATTCTAAACCTCGAGCGCGACTGGGTGTCGGCGATTGCTCTCGCTGCTCTTCCGGAGCGGTTCAAGGCGTTCCACAATGGGCTTCTCGCGATCCGCTGAGGCAACAACTCGGACGCTGCCCCGGGTACTCTTCACAATATGACCCGTCTCGACTCGGTCCTGTATCATCTCATCCAAAATGCGACTCATTTCGTCCGTGCTGCGCCGGTCCTTGGGGGAAGACCTGACACTGCTGTGCCGGAACAGCAGGCGTTGGGGGCTCGTTGGCGAGGTAGGGTTAGAGCGCGGCCCGTTCTCCAACATCATCAGCTGAGACGCGCGCGTCTCGATACTCCGGTCGGCATTCTCTCCTCTCCGGGCTGCACTGCGCAAGGCAATGAGCATTCGGTCCTTGTCTTCCAGCTGAGCACGCAGTTCGGCTATCTCAGCGTCCCTCTCCTTCAGAGCTGTCGACACGCTATGGTCCTCGCCAACCATTATGCCCTTGCTGCCAGAGGAAAGGCCGCCGGACGTGCGCGATGAGCTCGCCCTCCGGGCCTGGAGCAGGCGCTTCTCCAGGGTCGCGATGTACCGGTTCTTGTCCACAAGGTCGGCCTGCAATGCTCGATTCTGGGCTGCTAATGACGCCGTGCCGTCGCCGTACTCGCCGACGCTGTCGTCCTCGTCCCCAGCAGACCTCCCGCTGGTTGTTGACGCTCGGTGGTCCATGCTGGGCCTGCGGCCAATGGTGGACGAAGACGATGTCAGGGACGCCGAGCGCTCAAGCATGGGTCTGCCAACTTGTGATGGTGTCATGGACGACCGCGAAGACCGCATCGAGGCTTGCGAATACCGTGGGTGCGAACCTAAGGAGCTCCATGTCCCGCTGGCGTTGACACCTATCGATTTCGAGCTCAGAATCAGTCGGTTGAGGTGATCTATGCGCTCTTTCAGTGCCGTTCGAGCTAGCTGCATCTCCAACATCTGCTCCTCGTGCCGTGCTTCTGCCTCCTTCTCCCTGAGCAGTTCCTCCTCGGCGTCCCTTGCCTTCTCGGAGTTGCCCTCGTTTTTATCCTTCTTGGCTTGTGCTTCCAGCTGCGCTTTCAGCTCCGAGATTTCCATGCGGTAGCGTTCGAGTAGTACCCGTGCACCACCCTCGCCGCCAGCACCAAGTGCCTCCTCGGCACGTTTCGCATGGCTCACCAAATTGTTCTTCGCTCTCGACGCGAATTTGAGCGTGTTGATAGTTTCGTTCGTGTGGGTGTTGGCGGCTGCCGCACTTCCCGTCGAACCAATTTGGATGGTACAGAGGATACTGACAAGCGAATTGCCTGACAATGCACCTTGGAGCAACCTGGTCAGCTTGCTATCCCGGTAAGGCAAGTGCTTGCCGTCCTTGTCCGATTTGCCGTCTTTGTGCTCTGAGAGCTTCGACACAACAGTCCCCAGAGTCAGCAAGCTCTTGTTAATGTGTGAGCCTTCCTGCCGCCGCTCCTTGCTTTCGGCCGCCTTTTCTGAGCCTGCAAGGTCGATCAGGCTCAAAGTCGAGACCCGTACGCCGCCTGGCAACAGGGCGGATCGCTTGCTCTCGGCTGGCGCTGCGGGTCCTCCGGGTATGCGCTCTCTACTCTCGACAACAATCTGTACCACCGCATGACTTCGAGAACTTCGAGAATTGAATTGTGTGCTTGCTGTTCGTCGCGCTTGATCGCCTCGGGCGATGACTCGTAAGAGCTGCGTCGGACTTTGCACGATTTCCTCCTTCAGTGGGCTTGCGTAAACGCCTCGCTTGCTATCCTCCCGCAGCTTGATTTCTTCCTGGGCGGCGGGGCCGCCGACCCCACCAGTGTTGGTCGACATGCTGAGAAGATCATGAATCTTCTCGTTGTAGATTTCCAGATAGCTGACTCGAAGCAGGAACTCCCGGGAGGGCGTCTCACGAATGTACGAGAAAATATCGGTAATAGCAAGAGGGATCACGCCAGGCGATGAAGCAGTCCCTTGCATCGAGAATGTTTTGCCGGTGCCCGTCATTCCGTAGGCAAAGACTGTCCCGTGGTAACCCTCCATCACTCGTCTGACAAGTCGTTTTGCGAGGTGATCGTAGACTCGATAATTGTCATCGTGTGTCGTGAAAACGTTGTCTGAGAGAGGGTCAGCATTTCAACGTTACCCGCATGGGATCCTGCCCACCGTTAACGTACCGTAGTAGTAGTCACCCCCTTCCTTGCCGTTATATGCGATCAGAGACTTCCGCCCATCGACCATCCACTCCCCATCGGGCCGTTGATCTTGAGCCCCCGCATCTGGCCTCACTCTTACACTAACAACGACATTGCCCTTACTGTCCCCCTTTGACAGGTGTTTGCTTGAAGTGTCCGCCCCTGCCTTTGATCCTACAGCATCGACAGGATCGTCGTACGTGGTTGCTGACGTCGAGTAGGAATCTTGCGCTGAGGAACTTCGGCTTTGCGGGGGCGACGCCACGCTGATCAGTCCGTCGGAGAACCGCGCGCTTGCCCTTGTCACAGATTTGCCCTCGCCGGAACCATTGAGCAGACTCGGTGTGCCATTGGAACTCGATGTTGGGGTAGTTGCAGTTACTGTTTTAGATCTGTGGTTGCCTGACAGAGGACTTGGCGGGTGGCCACTCCCCCGGGTGTCACCGCGAGGCGGCTGAGGAAAGGAGTTAATGCTGACCGTCTTCCGTAGGGCCTTCGTCCCTTGCACGGCGGCGGAAACAGCGCGGGGCTGTGGTAAGGCGGTCGTGGGAGCTGGGCTGGCTGGTGGCAGGAGCTGGGAGCTGGCGGGTGCTCGCAGGCCACTCTTGGGTGTGGACATTAGTGACCTGCCTGGTGTGGATGGAGGCTGTATTCCCGACGACTTTCGCGTCTTTGCGACAGGCAGCGCCGGAAGGGCCATATTTGGCGGCGCATTGGGGTTGCGCTGTGGTTTGGGAAGTGCGGTCGCCATGCTGAATTAGAAGGCTACCCAACGGTAGCTGTGTGCCGGCTTCGACCCCCTTTGGAAGGAGGGCAAACGACGCTGAAGCTCGAACCTGCTGCGGACCAGCTCTTGCACACTAATTCACGCGCTCGTTGTTGGTTTGCCTAAGGAAAGGCAGTCGTGGCTGTTGAAGGGAGGCCGGAATTCCGTCCATGAACTGGCATCCGAGATCTCGGGTGACGGGGTGAAGGCGATTAAGGGTGGTGTCCGCAACTGCACCATGTACTTGCTCCCTGATCGTCTTCGTCCAAGGAAGTTGATGAGGTGCCAGGGATCAGCCCGAGAAAACAAGCTAGGCTAGGGGCCCAGAACCCGGCTTATCAAGGAAGAGGAAGTGAAACGGCTTCATGCAACAGCCACGGGCCGACCTCTTCAGGTATCCAGGAATACTGGGGTAGCTCGCTAGCTCAAGAATATCAGCGACTGGACACTCAAGAATAGAGAATCACCGGGGGGTGGCTGGGTGGGTAAACCATTGCTCGACCAAGGGCTGTGTCGTGGACCGCATGTGAAAATGTCGGCCAAAACGCAGCGAGAACTGGGCTTGGCTTAAAAAGCGATCAAGGGCAGGTGAGACCACAGAGGCATATAGGGGCGTGGCATCAAATACACGCCTGGGCCTTCCTGAGGCTACCTGCACGCGGCAGGCTGGTAGCCCCCCCTGAAAGGGCTCCTTTGTGCGTTGAGGCCAGGGAAGGGGAAGGGGTTGTTTTTCTTCGAGGTGGTAGCCTTTGCATACCTTTTCCAAGTTGTCTCAGATTCGCACAGGCACGAAGTCTTCCTCGATGCCCCCTGTTCCAAATGTATAAGGTAGGGTTGAGAGGGAGCAACTCGGTTTGCGACAGGGCAAGCGGGCTTCGGGTCCGGGGAAGGAATGACACGTCCTGTTGCGACGGGAAGTCGCGGCTCGGTGGTCGATGCAGAGGTGGCAATGGCCTCGCAATGGGAGGTGGTGACGAGGAAAAGTAAGGAGGTGTTGCGGTGGAGGAAGTCTCGTCTATGGTCTATGGGGAGGTGGGGAGTGGTCTGGGTCAGGGAGGCCGAGCTTGGAGGTGGAGCGTGCAATCGCAAGGCAAGACTGGAGAGTGACAAATTGAGCAGGAGTGACGGGAGCGGCAGTCTTCAGGATTTGAGATTTTGGAAGACGAGACGGGCGGGGATGAGGAGGAAGTCGAGATCAGTCGGGATCGGAAAAGATGGGACGGACGGTGAACAGATCTGAGTGGGTGGCAGCTGTCGTGTCGTGTCGTAGGCGTGGGCGTGATCGGTGGTCGACCGTTTACCGTTTTGGGGAGGACTTCTGGAGTCTGGTACCGGTGCTTGGAGCCAACGGTACTAGCAGTGACTGGTGCTGTGGGCAGGGAAGTGGGCTGCACGACACGGGACGACGGAAGCAGCCACCAGGCCAGACAGAGAGAAAGATGGACGGGATCGATCAGATGGGATCAGATTCGGGGGTGCAGCTCGTGGTGCGTGCTCTCTGTCTCTCTCTCTCTCGCTCTTTCTTGCAGCGTCAGCCAAAAGAAAGGGAGGGAAGATGAGGAAAATAGTCCTAATTGAGAGCCAATGTTGCATAGACTTTGGTTGGAAGTTGGTTTGAGCAGCCAAGGTGATGGACAGGGCAGGGCTGCGTGGGTGCGTGGGTGGGCACAGAGAGGCGAAGGGGGACGCAAGGAAATTGGCCAGCAGAAACAGACGAAGGCCTAACGGGATGGGGCGGCGGCTGCAGGGTGGGGAGGGCAAGCAAGCGATGGGCGAGGACAGGTCCGGGGTTGGCTGATAAGTGCCACGACGATCGGCAACGGGTCTGAGTTGCTTGGACAGTGCTAATAAAAATGCAGCCAATATAACGATAGAGTCAGTCAGTCAGTCAGTCAGTCAGTCATTCAACGTCCCTCGTCGGTGGGTGAGCAAGCTACACACCTACACAGAAAGCACACGGACTCAGAGCAGAATGGAGACGACAATAAAATCAAAACCACAAATGCAAGAGGGCGCTGCGCAAGGCGGCGCAGGAGGCGTGGGGCAGCGTTTGAGTGTTGTTGTGGCCGTTTATGCTCCGTTGTCTGTCGTGTGTGCTGTGTGCTGTGTGCTGTGTGTTGTGTGCTGTGTGTTGTATGCTGTGTGCTGTCTCTTCCCCATCCTCCCTTCTCTCCAGACAAGGTTCTCTGATCCCCATTCTCGATGCCCTGTGCTCCGTGCTTCTCTCTTCCACCGTAGTCTACCTTGCCTATTCGTGTCCTCCACGTCCCCCTTTGATCTCTCTCTCCTACCCTCCCTTTCTTTCCCATCTTACCCATCAGAACAGAAAGACGCAGTCAGTCGCACCATCACCGTACGGGCCATATCTCGTTATACTGTAGATGGGTTCTGTAGATTGGCGGATCGGCCATCCACCCATCCACCCATCCACCCATCCACCCATCCACGTCCCCCCAAAGGACGTTGCACCTGATCATGTCATCATGGCCAGTCACCAATCAGTCCGTCGGTCGGGCAGATCGCTGAGGATTGACTTCTGCTGTGTGGAGCAGAGGCCTACGAACCATTGCCGTTTTAGCAAGCAGCAATTTGGGCATCACCCCGGCCTGCCCAGCGCCTGCCAGGGCCAACCCTCCCCCCCTCCATAGGGGTCCCTGCCCTTTCCCTGCCGCCAGGGTTGCACCTGCACGATCCCTGCCCAGCGTCACAGCGGGGGTTCCTGCCTGATAACTGCCTATCTATCGGCTGGGCCACCACACCTTCTCAGCTTCTTTCTTTGCACTCTGCCTGTCTGCACTTGCACCTGCTGCACCTTGACCTGCTTGCTGACCTGACACCGGCCCAGTCTTGATATTATTTATCCAGTCTAATAAGTCTTTATCCTGGGGTTTGTGCTACCCACATTGCATCTACTATGCGCCCACATGCACTCACTCGTGTCATACAGCAGCACAGCAGCACAGCAACACAGCAGCACAGCAGCACAGCAGCACAGCACCATGTCTGCTATCCCATATGCAACCCTGCACAATATTACAGGAACTTGGGCCACGTCGGCCTCCACGTCGGCCAGCCTTCCCCAGATCGACCAAGCTGCAGTGGCCTTCCGGAAGCTGCTCTGTGCTGGTTATATGGTAGAATGTCACCATGTTTCCATGCCACGCATCATTATTGCCTGCGCCTGCAAGCCTGCTGAAGGAAACACATACACGAGATAAACTATTGCTTGCCCTACGTGGTACCGCCTCATACCAAGCCATTGTTGACGCAAGGGACCCGAAATCTGTACCACTCTTTGCACGCCCTCTCGGCCCATCGCCGTTGGGCTCTGGCCATGGCCGGGGAATCGAGGATGCAACCCTCCCTTTGGGCCAAACCACGCTTCCCCTTCCCGCAATCCCCAAGTCGGCTGCACACGACCCATTGGCCCGTCTCCATCCGGCATAGCGCCCTGCCCTCTCTGCCCTTCTGCCATTCCCCATCCCACCATCCCACCCTACCTGTCTGATTGCCAGCTTCGGTGCTACGCACTGCCTTTGCTCGATCAATCAGACGCCCCCTTTCCACCTCTTGTTCCTGACGCTTCCTGCCCGACATGCAGCAGGAAAAGTGTCAAGCCGTCCGGTCAGCCGGTCCAACGCTGCTGCATATTCTAGCCCATATGCCACGGCACACGCCTGCGGGAATGAGGCGAGGCCAAACACCCCAGGCTCATTTTAGCCTGCTCGCACGTATCCTCATGTCCTCTGCCGACGTGCCGCCGCACCCAGCACCACAGATTTGACCGTCGCCGCAGGGCCATGGTAGTCGCAGCCTCGTCGTCTCCGTCACGCCTGGCGCCGCTTCCGGGAGCTTCTCCACCCAGCTGTCATCGGCCAGCCTGGCGGGCCTGGCGGGCCCCAGGCTCACAGGCCTCCCTGTGGCCAGCACGGGGCATTCCGTACCGCTGTCAAATGGGATAAAAACTTGCCGGATTGACAGATGAGGCACAGAACAAGGAAACTGGCCCGTCTCATAACCTCTCGTCCGTTCGACACGGATGCGCTCGCCGTAATTTCCGCAGGGTGCCACTGGACGGTGATCTGCGAGCGACTGGCCCTCAGCCGCCCAAAGCGGCAATCTATACCCGCTCCTCCCAGATGTACCGACACCGTACGTGCCCTCCTGCTTCTTCAGTTCTGGCAGCCGGCGAGTGGTGCATCTGCATCGACAAATTTCGGTCCTATTCTGCAGAGTTTGGCTGGGAAATGACAGCGTTGATGCAGAATGCTTGCGTTACTTTGCACTTCTTCCCTCATCCCTATTTTGGACTTAGAAGATGTCACTATAAGACGTCACCCCAATAAAGAAGGTGTGTCGGCATTGATTGATGTCTGGTGCTATTGCCTTCACGAGTGCTCTAGGGGGCGCGCACAGCGCGAGCCCCTGTGCTCGGCCCAGGAGCATCGGGAACAACAGCATCACCACCCTCGTCTTCTTCTCACACGGCTGCGGTTTCGTCACGGGGGCTGAGAATGTTGCGCCGTCGATACCCTTGCCGGATAACATGGCCAGAGCAACGAAACGGAGGAAACAAGAAGGGACAAAACCATCCGGCTCCCCAGTAGCTACTCCCTGGGAATATCCTCCTCTGCCGGCACACCCGTCCTGCATGCTCAGGCATATACCTACGAACGTGTACAGATGAGATGATTGATGATTGACAGATCCGCCCCTCGGTCTGAGCACCCGCTGCATACTCTCGCGCCGTACTCGCCTACCCGACTTTTCTGCAGGTTGCTGGCTCTCGGGCCCAAGAAGATCTGTGACGTTTCGGCCGGCTGCAGATTCGCGAATCAACTCTGCACATGTGATGGGCTCATCGCATCGAGCGGACGAAACATGTTCGCACCAAAGGATACGTGACCCAGCGAAGGACCGTCCCGCACGAGGGCCGGCGAGACTCTCTGGGATAGTGATTTGACTCGTGGTTCTGCAAGCCGGGTGGACCTGGCCCAAGGCCAGACCTGGCGAGCTGCTGAGCGGCCTACCTGAAACAACAGTCAAGATGCTGGTACCATGCTCACCGCGACCTGTTCTCATAGGATCGTCTCTCGGACTGTATGCGTCTGACAATTGTTCACCGTGGTTGGACAATAATCTTCATCCGCGCTTTTCGCACCTTCATTTTGATTCTAGAATATGGTTCTTGCCAAATCCCGCTTCGCCAGCCTCTTGCCAGTCAGTGATCAACCCTGCCTTGCTGGCGAGAAGGTCCTCAATAGAGCTGCGACCCAGCGAACAGATGATGGCTGTCAGTACGTCCACGGACGGTTTCGGATGCATGCGGTGATCATTCTCGCCGCCGCAATGGTTGCTTCTTTGGCTTACAAACTTTCCAGGAATATTTCTTTATCAAGAACACCCACTGCCTAGTTAACCCTACCATCGCGATGTGTCAACACCATAGCGACTCATACGCCTTCTTCTTCGCTTCTGTATGGTTGGGTCATGGACAGCCAAGGATGTGGCATACACTTCTGCCACACCCACGGGATGATCAGATTACTGTATGCCGGCATAATATCCCTCATCGTCGTCTCGTCAGCAGCACAGGAGCAATATTGCTCGCCGGCTTGCCCTCGCTGAGAGCGCCGACAAACTGACCCGAAGAGGGGATCAAACGCTTTGACCCCAAGCAGCTTGCAAGGCTACCCTAGAGCCTCAGGCTCGAGCATCGACTATTCTGTAACCCGGCAAGCGCAGCAGAAGAGCCTCCCTCCCAAACTTCAATTACCGTTGGACCAGGTGCTCCTGTCTGCAAAGTGCCTTGCTCGCGACGCTTAGTGGTTGTTCCTCCGTCACCGACCACCGCTCGCCCGTCCCGCGGAGCGACGTTGTCGCGATCGATCATGTAGTGCCACTAAGACGCAATCCTGCGTTTCGCGCAGGCTTTGCAGGAGCTAGTGCTTCAAGATATGCGAGGCAGGGCCGCGGCGGGGAAACAAGCCTCCTTAGACTCGGCTTGGGGTCCATCAACATCGTCCCCGAACGCGATGACGAGAGCACCGAGCTGCCGCTGGCAAGCAGTGCAGTGCAACAGTGAGGGTCCTGCGTTCTAGAACCGCGCATACTGCGCGACATGGACGGCAGAGCACTGTCCGGTCGTATGCATGGTCGATCGCGAAGAAACTTTTGCATCTCGGACGAGCGTCAAAAAGCGAAACACTTTGTGCCGAACGAGCCAAGTGTTCGCCTCTCAGGCACAGTACTGCGCAAGAGGCATGGCGATGCTGGGTACGTCCCATGCGCGTGATTCGCCATGTTCGTCCAAAACGGTTGCAATATCACTGGTCCAATATCAGACTTGTGTAGCACCGGCGTCTGATAGGACAATGATGGTTCGCATTCTGTGCGGATAGCAAAAATATTTCGAGACACGCAGGATTCTTGGCGTAGCTGTCACGATCATCCTTACAAAGTACTCGAACTCGCACAATAGAGGGGAGCATCTGCAGGCAGTACCCAAACATCACAAGCAAACCTTCAGTGCACGCCAGCTGGTGACGTCGGGACCACCAGTCGTCCCTGCCCCACGCCTGAGCACGCACGTTTCGATAGTCGAGGCCTTACGGTGGCCCTGCCGCCGCCGTGGCGCTCGTCCAATTATCTCGTCCATCCGCCAGTGCACTGACTGCTCAGACGTCGCTCGATAGAGCGAACGGATGGCGGAAGTCCCAGACGACGGCGCAGTGTGCTAGACAATTTGGCACCCGTCAAAAACGGGGTGCTGGGTTTTAGGATGGCCTGGGTAGGCTAGATGGGCGAAAATCTCCACACGCCGCTTCCGAGCCGCCGGCCGCATGACGGAACCGGGTTAATCCAGGACACACGCAACGGCCTGCATTGGACTGTCGGGGGTCAAAGCTCTGCAGGAAGTCCGGCCCTCGACACTAACCTCAGACCATCTGCTAGTCCTTCGGGATGCAGGGATGGGGAGAGGGTGCCAGATCACCGCGAATGGGGAAGCACGTTTGGGGGCGGCGATGTCGTTGGGCGAAGCAGCGCCTGAGTCGAACAGGAGGCTGCTATACGTGAAACACAAGTTGGCAGGCTTCGGAACGGGGTACCATGGCTCCGGGCTTGCTTGGTTCGGACGGATCGATCATATTGCCCAGAATGGGGCCGGCTATAACGTCACAATCACATCCGAACGAGAGCGGGACCGGAGTGAACAGGCCGGAGTGAGGCATCGGACTGTATCTGGTCCCCGGTCTGGTATCTATTGTATGTTCTGTTTTGTTCACAAGAGCCTGACGCCTCTACCCACGCTGCCCGTTTCAAACACCTCCACAAGCCCAGCACCAACAGCTTCATGTAGTATCCAGTCAAAGGTCATACCATGGAAATCCCTCCATTTTCTCGTTCTAGCGGGCAACACCCCAGCAAACTCCCGCCTCTCCCTTTTGTATGCATGTTGTTTCGACTCCTGCTTCGCCACGCCACCGTCCCACCTCTCCCTCAGCAGCGTCTCGGGCATCTCTTTGTATGCCGACTTGGTGAGTATCGCCGTGAGCTGAGAAAGCGCCGCGGACACGAGCTTCAGGTATGGCCCCTGCCCGGGGACCGCAAGTGAGAGGTCAACACTGGGGCCGCCCTGGTTTGTACCACTGCTGCCTCCAGAGCGAGCGCCGCTGCCCCCAGATTCGTGGACAGCTCCTTCACCTCCCACTGCGCTGATCGACCCGGCAGCAGCGCGCGACACAGCCGCAAGGCTGATATTAGTGCCTCTGTCTTCGGGCCGTGCGAAGATGGACGTGACGCTGCCCACATCGCGGTCATGAGCCGTGGTGAGGAAGCCAGCCCTGACCAGTTGGTCGACGTGCGCCGGGCCCAGCGCCGCATCGCCGGCGCACACCTTGAGCGCGGCCGGGTTGTCCCGCAGCCAGCGGCAGAAGGCCTCCCGGGTCCCCTCGTCCAGCGAGCCGTCCGTCTCACTGGCCTCCACAAGCCGCTCCAGGTCCGCGGCGGCGACGAGCAGCTCGCCGACACCGCCGTCCCTGGCGCGCCGCAGGACCACGACCCTACGCAGGGCGCCGGCGCGGCACAGCTCCGCGGCCTCGCGGTCCACGGCTGTGGGGCTGCGCAGGAGCGCCTGCAGGTGCGCAACGGTGACGACGGGCGGCAGGCCCCTCCTGGCGCCGAGAACCTCTGCCACGCGCGAGGAGCTCAGGCCCAGCGACGAAGGCTGGTCCGGCATGGGCGTGAACATGTGCTCGCGCGAGAAGCGCATCGCCTGCGGGACGTCGCGTAGGGAAAGATCCGTCGCGAGGGCGTACACGAAACCCGTGTCGTCCAACTTGTCCTGGAAGAAGTCTTCCTGGTCAGAAACTGCCTTGCGCGCCTTACCAGCGGCTGAAGCCCCTGGTTTCGTCCGCGGGAGCGAGTCGCTCCATGATGAGGACGAGGGCGACGACGTGCCGCTTCTGATGTTATTGTTGGCTGCGGTGCTACCGGCGCCAGCGTTGCCACTGCTCGTCCGCCTGGGTGCGGCTGGCTTTTTGTGCACGCGGTTTGGGTTCTTGAGTATGGACTTTAGACGGCTGCTCATACTGTCGCTTTTGGACAACCTGCAAACCACCAACTGGGCGCTGATGGCGAGTGTCAACAGAGTGATGAAGTTGGAAGCAAGGGAGGCCGATGTGTGTCGTCAGGCCCGATTCCCCCGCGCCGCCCCCCCCCCCCCCAAGTGCGCCAGAATGCAAGGGGCTAGGTGCCCCAACGCCTGTGATTCGCTGGTGCGGCTACTGGGAGTTTGCCACCTGCCGCCACTAATAAGATTAACATCTGTCAACACTTGTCAAATGCACGCCCTGCGGCAGTAAGCCTTTGTACCACAGTACAGGCAAGATCGCCAATAACTGTAGAAATGATCGTCAAGGTGAGAACACAGTATCGCGGAGAATCCCTCCTCCAGTGGTGCCATGAATGTTCAAACATGTCACTGCACTGCAACGTCTACTGGATCGTCCCCTCCCACTAGCTTCTAGACATTTCTCTGTGGCAACATGCCTCGACTCCTACCTCACAGTAGTTGCCAACTTTTCCGGGGTGCTCATCGTTCGAAAGGGACTCGGAATGGGTAGATTCGGCATTCTTATTGAATTTGCAGTAATCACGCAGGCAACTGGTAATGAGAGCCACCTGCTCATGCGCTAATAATACTGACGTGCTGTTTCCTTCTGTTCTCTTGGTTGACCGTGACCTTCATGAGTCCAGAATCCTGCTTAGCTGTTGGGTCCCACGGATGACTTGAGGCATCGAGAAACGCAGAATACCATCCCTACACATTCTGGTTCTTCAGTGCGCCAAAGTACCACGTCACGAAACAGATATGTGGTGTCCGCCGAGCGGACGTGGTTGCTTGTCGAGTTTGAACGAAACCAGCCGATATGCAAGTTCTAACTAGGCATATTTGTAAACATCCGGACTACTGATTCTAGCAACAGTCCATGAGGAAATCGCAAAACTGTCATACCCACTCACAGTGGCTCAATGGCAAAAGCTAGGGAGATTCGCAGCTTGGTTCTCCACTTCAGGTTGAGCCTCCATGCAACACTATGCGGAAGATTTAATATGAGAAGATGACTTGAAATCAGGAATTGCGTTGGGCATATGCAAGTCTGTTCTTTTTCAATTACATGTTCCCGGGATGAATTCGTCCCATACTATTCCTTGACATGGCTTCTCGGCTTCTTCGGGAGCAAAGGTACGGCTTAAGAGGTCGCGGCACTTTCGGGTCCCCTGCGGGTTGATGGAAGTCAGTCCACTGCAGGTGCAGTAGTATATTTTGTGGATGGTGGCTTCTGCTGACATGGGGTCTATGCTTGTAGGCCTTTTATATATGAGCTCTAACATATCACCGTTCTGTGAGCTTGAATCGTTTAGTTGGCTGCGATCATCCCGCATGCACTTAAGTTAAATGCAGACCAGCCATTGTTCCCAAGTAGGTTGAACTCATTTATTGTCCAGGGCCCATCAAGCTACGCCCATATTTGAGAAGCTGGTGTTATAGTTAGACCGCCCCATCATGGACTCAGATCATCGCGAACCCAAATACACGTCAAATACGCCAAATTGCGATTCGACTCAGTCATCCTCTTCGTCTACTTCCCCAAAAGGATAATCCGTGTACCCCTCACTTTCAACCGCAACCGCACTGCCATAGGCCGTCTCTACATTCCACTTCGTCAACCTCTTCCCCAGCCTGAGCTTTTCCACAAGATCGGGATTACTGATAAACCACCGCCCAAAAGTGATCGCATCCACCTCACCCTTTTCCACTTCGTCATAGCAATTCTCGTTGTTATAGTTGCCACTCGTCAATATCGGTGTCGAATGCAGCACCTCCTCGAAGTGCCTGAGATGGAGATCCTCGACTGTAGCGGCCACTTTCCCTGCCTTGATAGCCGTGTACATGTTTTCCATCTTGGTTTTCTCTTCAAGCAAGAGATCGGCCCGCGGCTGTGTGAGGCATACGTACGCGATTCCCCGTTTCTCGACTTCGCTCAATGCATACCGGTAATTTGCAATCGGATCCGAGTCTAATGGGACCCAAACCGTTCCCCATGGGCTCATTCGCATTGAAACCCTGGAACGACCAACGGCGGCAATCACCGCATCCAGGATTTCGAGAGTGAGCCGAGCCCGGTTCACTTTGCTACCTCCGTAGGCATCAGTCCGTAAGTTAACGTTGCTGTTGAGGAATTGATCAAGGAGATAGCCGTTTCCTGACGACTTTTGTTTCATCAGCTGCCAGTCTTAATTTCAAGGGGAGGCTATTACCTACGATCTCAACACAATCAAACCCAGCCTCGATTGCGCATTTCGCAGCATGCACAAAGTCGTCGACTGTGTCCTGGATATCCTGTAACATCATCGGCTGGGCTGTCTCATGAGGCACTTTAATGCCTCCGGGACTGAGCCTGTTAAAGTAGCCAAGGTTCGTTGCGGAAGAGCTCAATGGCTTGCGACCACCCGGAAGCGAGGCCGAGATTGCAAAGCGCCCGATCTAACGAATTCTCAGATCAGCCCCTGAAGCTCAAGATAGCCAGGAGAGGATGAACATACATGCCACAATTGACACGCCATGAACGCTCCCTTGGCATGCACGGCATTCGTCACCTTCTTCCACTTCCGGTTCAACATAGTTAGCACCTCTGTAAACATTGAATAGCTCAGACACGACACACGAGTACTGCACAACTCCCGAGAAAATGGAGGGAGCGGCTGGGGATGTGCACATACCGCCCTCACATGCTCCGGCGCAAACATTCCTGGTACGCCGTGTTGATTCCCAGCCTGTGGCAATGTCAGCTTTCATACTTCCCCGTCAATCAAAGAGCGACATTTCAAGTGCATGACGCATTCGCCGCGGTGGAAGGGACGAACCATCAAGCTCGGATGCATCCCCTCAGAGATTATCAGCCCTCCCTTTGTCGCTCTCTGAATATAATACTCCGTGACAACTTCTGTCGGCACACTACCAGGACAGCGCAGCCGCGTTAGGGGCGACATGATGACCCGATGTTCGAGATTCATTTCTCCGAGCTTGAGAGGGGTGAAGAGCTTGCGGCTCTCGAAAGGCGAAGACATGGGGCCCATAGTGCTGGATGCAGTGTGTTGTGTGTTTTGTCGGGTGCGGGATGCTGCTGTATCGCAAGTCGCTGATTTTGTAGAAGTAGATGAAGATGATATCGTATCTACTATTACGTGGCTTCAAGATGGGGACTTATAAAATCTCAATCCCAGTCCGAAGCTCAGGCAACCCCAAATGCAGATGTTGTTGAGGAATCTTTACCAGTAATCTGGGGGAAGAAACCCAGGACCCAACGCTGGGCGACTGAGTGTTGATGTGGGTGACTTGCTCGACAAGTGGGCAATGCTGTGTCCACCGATGGTCCCAACAAGCCACAATGATTAATACAGAACCTCGGGAGAAATATGAGATTCATGCGCTAACCAGCACTGTGAGATGAACGTCCCGGAGGTTCACTAATCATAGCAGGGGTGTGCCGACACAGTGAAGATTTTGGGATTACTGAACTCCTGTCAACAAGAGACAACCGGTACCTCACTTATCTTCCTATGTTTGTGCGTTGGCAGCTTTTTATCTAACGATCACTATGATATGAGAGCTTTGTATTTCAGCCTTTCCTCGACGTACCACCACTTGTGTTGGCGGTTATGGCTAGAGTGAGCCCCTGGGGCGCGATATGACGGGTATACCATGGTAGGAAATACAATCGCTGTCCCAAACGACATATGAGTTGCAAAAGGGCCTTACCGAGATAACAAGTTATGTTGATCCAGTCGTCTCATGGCATTTTTACTAGAAATTCTAGAAGCTGACATATATACCCTGGAGTCCACTTGAAGGACAGAACACGATTTTAGTAGTATAAGGTATTTTTTGATTATTTCTATTTCAATTGCTATTTATCATCTCATTTCAACATGGGATATACGTAAATCGCCCCGAACTTCATTTTCGTTAACTATTCACACATCTGCAAGTGTATGGGCAGCCGCAAGGGTCGTGCCAAGAAATTCCCCGAGGTCTCAAATATCCCCCTTTCAGCACCTCATGCGAACTGAATCAGTGATTCTCCTTTGTCCGTGTGAGGCGTAGTGTGCGGCGTGGTGACTGGCGGCTCAGTGTGACTAGCGTAGCGGATTGTGTTGCCGTGAAGAGCCACCCTTCCAACAATGGAATCCGCCGGAGAACTTCCGTTCCTCTTGGCGCCTCACAAGATCCTGAGGCTATGTGGTCGGGCCGCAAATATTTGGCTGTTGGTAGGATCGAATGGATTATGTGGGGCGGAACCCTTGCGCGCAAGTGTGTTAACATTGCCAACGCCGGCTGGGCTCTGGCTGAACAGAGCCATGGCTGCTTAAGTGGAGCAGTTTTTGATCCTTCTGTTGGTCTGGTGCTGGAACAGGAAGCTCAGATGGCACGAAGGCTCTGATTTGATGGTACATGGCCCCGGAAGCGACGGCCTTGCACCAAACGGCGACAAGATGCTGGACGGCAAATTGTCCATATCAGCCGACGACTCACAACACTCTCTGCCAGCTCGAGGAACTAGCCAACTGGACTCAGACATCGTAACAATTGAAGTACGTGAAACGGCTCTGCGATAACGCATTACGACATCTGCGCAAGCCTCGAAGACCTCGACCTGAATTACTATCTCCACGAAAATCTGACAAAGTCAGCCCGACAGTCCAGCAAACCGTGTGTATCATAATTTACATACGGGTAGAGCAACACGACCAAGGCCAACCCCACAGTTTTGCGTTTTCAGCCTATCAATATATCCAGCCCTTTCGAGCTTGGAGCTCATATCCTAAAATATTTTTCTTTCTCAGGGGCCAGTCCAGGTACCGCCCACAAAGCCCACTCACCATGTCCTGGAACTCGACCAGCTGCCCCGACGGCGTGCCCGAGACCTCAACCCTCGCGATCCCATCCAATATCACGTTCGCCGTCGTCGCATCCAACGACTTCAGCAACCCGGCCCTCGTGGCCTGCTGCTATCCCAATCCAGTCAACGTCGCCGAGGACTGCTTTGCGTGGTGCGAGGCCCCGCCGGCAGTGGACTCCTCTGCGGACCAGTTCGCGAGCTGTCTCATCTTCAACGAGGATGACGGCAGCAGTTGGAGACATGGCGGCCTTGGGTGGCACGAGAAGAACGCGGCCTCGACCACCGCGAGACCCGTGATGAGCGTGTTTGTGTTGGGAATCTGGGTTTTAAGTGCGTCGGCGCTCTTCTGGTAAAGATGAGCTTGGTATGGGTATAATGCACGATATGAGGGTTGGTGGAGGGGCTCTGAGACGCTGCTAGAATGATGCATGATTGCATGTGCCGAAGAAATGACATGTAATGATGCCGATGAATCGGCGATCAGAAACTTAAAAATAATATTACCAGTAATTTTATGGATTGCCAACAAGTGCCATCTATTCTGTCCATCCGCCCGTCTTTCCCTGCCGATTTGGATTCTCATTTGAGTCTTGAACGAGCCAACTGACTTGGCACTTGCTGAAAGAAGGCTCGAAAACACAACATCACTGCCATTACACCCCGCGTGTTGCCCTTGTCCACGCCATAAAATCGTGTCGGCGTGGGTAGTGCCCCTAGCTTGCAACTTCCAAGCCTGTGGTCACCTGGTGAAAGATGCGTTGCAAATGGGTACATGCGCAGAGGACTTCTTCCGTGACATCGGGCCAGCCCCTCAGATATAGATATCTCTTAGAATCTTGTGTCTTGGTTTGGATGATGTTCCATGGAAGCCAAATGCAACCCAAAGCAAGAAATAACCATCGCGTGGTCCGGAGACATATATTCACATAGGGTCACAGTGTCGCCGCGGGGCAGAGGTTTGATTCAAGACCAGTAGTATTTTCAAGCTGACTTCAGGACGTGCTACTACTTCAGCTATTTCGCTCAAATTTGGTATTATCCAGATCCAGACCCATCCCAAGACAAAAGAAACGTTAGAGCAAAAACACCACGACAACAAAAGTTACCCAACTCCCGTTTCGTATCACACATTATGTAGCCGGCTCGGGCTTTTTCGCACCGCCAGTGTTCCCAGCTCCAGGCGCCGCGTCGTCAGACCTCGAAGACTCGGTCTGCTCGATCGCATTGGTTAGAACCGCGCTCTTCAAGTCGAGAGCCGCGGGCTCCGGCATCTGAGGCAGCGACGGCACCTCCTCGTCGCCAAATTTCAGCTCGGCAGTGCGCGGCGTCACGGCCCCGCTGCCGACCTTGGTCTCGGCGTCGCTCGGCCTCCTCGAGCCGTTAAGAGTCTCTTGCGGGCTCTCCTGAACGGCGTCGAGCTTGAGGCCGGCGGTGGCGGCGGAGCCCAGGTGCAGGCGCGAGTGGCGGTGCGAAGAGAGCCTCTTGTCCACGATGCGGGCGATGTTGTTATCCTGCAGCTGGTGGTCCGAAACCAGCTCCTTGTTCATGTCGTAGTGCCTGATTGTGAGGCTGGTGAGGAAGGCGAAGACACTTATGCCCAGGTAGACCCTGAAGACGCCCTTGAAGCCGTAGACGTAGCCGTCGACGATGGTGGTCTTTTGTGGGGACGCAGGCATCTCGAGGAGCCGCACGATGAAGGCCTCGGCGTGCTTGGCGATCTCCGCCCCGTCGGGCAGGTCAGACCACGACAGCTTGAGTGCCATGATGTTCTGGAAGGCGGAGCCACCTATGCCCACGCCAAGGGCGGTGCCGAAGTGCCGAAGGAAGCCGTACATGGCAGCGGCGGCGGCCTCCTCGCCATCGTTGCAGATGGCCTGGGAGGCGAAATTTTGCGCGTTGAGAGTCGCCCCGTGGCCGAAGCCCAGGAGGATGAGCGTCACCACCCAGACGCCGATGGAGGTGTCCGCATCCCATATTGTGAGCAGGCCGCAGGTGATGGTTGTAACCACCCAGCCTGACCAGATCGGCCACCGGTAGCCGTTCCAGCGGGTGATCAGGACACCAGTGATGATGGACCCCGGGACCAGGGTCAGCATGGCCGGCAGGAGGGCCAGGCCGGTGTGGATTGGCGAATATTCAAGGACCGCCATGAAATAGAAGGGAATGTAGTAGAGCTGGCCGAAGAGAATCAGGCCTTGTACGGCGCTGCAGATGTAAGTAGAGATGGCGCTAATGTTGTGAAATAGCGAATGGCTAAGGAAAGGTTCTTTCGCCATGTATTTCTCCCAGGCAGCGGTGCCTCCAAGGCCAGCGACACCGATGATCAATGGCGCGAGGGTGGCCGCACTGGACCACTCGAACTGAGTACCGCCCCATGAGATCGCGATGAGGAACAGCGTCGCGGAAGACATGAAGATGGCCGAGCCGACCCAGTCGACACGTCCGAGCTTCTGTCCCAGGGTCTCAACCTTCGGCTTCAGAGTGAGTAGGAAGGGGATGGAGACAAGACCGAAGGCGCAGAAAGGGAACATGATGTAAAAGACCCATCGCCAAGTGGTGTTGTCGGCGATTGCCCCACCGAGGACGGGCCCGACGCAGTTGCCCAACGCCCATGCTCCCTGGACTGTGCCGTACCACTTTGGCCGTTGGCGGAGAGGGACGATATCCGTGAAGATGACCAGACTCAAAACTATGATTCCTCCGCCACCGATGCCCTGAACGGAGCGGCCGCCCAAGAGCGTGGCGATACTCGGCGCAACTGCACAAATGATGGAGCCGATTGTAAACATCAAGATGGAGAACATGAGGAGGATGGGTCGGCCGAAGATGTTGGATATCGAGGCCAGGAATGGCATAGCGACTGCTGTTGATAGGAGATATGCTGTGCCGACCCAGAAACTCTGAGTCGTAGTTCCGCCAAGGTCTTCTACGATGGCCTGTAGAGGGTCATGGTCAGCATAGCTACTCTAACGCGGGCCTTGTCGGAAGATAGGACGCGGGGATTCCGTGTGGTTGTTGTATGAAGAAGGGGTGTCTCTTACACTAAGTGAGGTGACTATGATACATGCGTCGAGTGAAACCATGAAGCTGATGACACTGAGAGCGACCATGATCATTAGTTGGTGAGTGGTTGGCTTCCATTCTGTCTCTTGTCGAAGAGATTCATCAGCCACCTCAAGCTTGGCTTCGTGCTGCTGCTTGCTGCTGCGCTGGAAGAGGCCCATTCTGATCCAGTGGTGAAGTGGAGCTGGAGAAGGGCGCTGTCGGCTGTGGAGATCATTGGGGCTTGTCCTTTATAACTCCTCGGAGGACCAAAACGTAATCTCTGATATTGTAGTTGACAGCCCTTGTGTACAGCTTTGCACTAGGTAGGCTTGATCTTGAAATCGCTGAAACAGGCACGAGAAAGCGAGAGCAAGTGGTAATATGCTCTGGAGAATAGGTTATCGTGAGATGGGAAGACAGGAGAACAAGTAGGTTGATGCCTAGGATGTTTGGTATATTGCTGAGGAAGAGGTTTTCATGAAGGGCAAGTTAGGTCAGGCAGAGCCAGACCTAGTCCGTTCTTATATCATAGTCGATGGGAATCATCGCTGGTGGATTTACGGCTCGTATGGAGCCCTTGAGGAGGGCATGTTGGGCGTGAAGGAAAGCATTGGCCCTCAGCATCAGACAACACAACCAACGGTGCTAGGTATGGGGGATCGATGAGTGGGTCTTGTGAGAAGGAGCCGAACGCAACATACATGGATCTTGGCCACCCAAAAAAGAAACATCACCAGGCGTTCGGAGCATTAGAAGCTCACATGGGCGAAGAACAAAGCCTCACAAGCAACGACCCTTGACTTGACTCGGGCGCGCGAGTGTGACATCAGCATGGGAGGTGTGCCCTACCTAGATCAAGAACGTCTTAGGCAACGAAGAGCCGATCAACGATCAGCAGCGGGCCGCACGTTTTGAGGCATAGGCAAACGGCCCAAGGTTGAGGTTGGTGACCAAGATCGGAGCTAGCGCCTAAATGGACCAATGGTCTCACATCATTCCCCGGCAACATGTGGGAATACAGGCATGCCGCATTTATTCCTCAAGCCGCAGTTTGCTGACCTGCAGAATCCTCCGCTGGGCTCCAGGCCTGACGTGTCATCGGGCATGGAGCCCAGCGAGGACAAAGGAAGCTGCCGCTTTGCCACGCTGGACCAACACAGAATGTGACTTTGCACAGCCGCACGCCCGCCCACTGTCACATTGCCGTGCCTGTTTCAGAGTTGCGGTGCACGGGAGGATGCTAGATCTAGCCGATAGACGCGCACGCGTGCGAGCCGCCGGTTTGCTAGGACGGACAAGATTCTCCAGAGGCCGAAATTGCAGCACTTCGGGTTGGACGAGCCTGCGGCACAGCGATGGCCTGCCCCGGCGCTGCACGGCTTGATGAAATTGCGAAGTCAAGAAGTGGGATAAATGATATGCGGCTGAGGGTGGGGTGTGGGACTGGCCAAGCTCTGTAGAGCGGTCAAATAACCAACAACAACAACATACAAAGGCCACTTGGTTGGGCCAGAATTGGCAGAGTTTTTGCCGTTGCCCGCGAGGTGGAGTCTGAGGTCCGGAGACGTTGAGGTGCAGACTCAAGTGCCCTCCGTGAAGCGGGCCGGACAGGTGTGCAACCATGCTCGCGCGAGGCGTGAATAATGGGTTGAGTTTGGGGGCCAGCGGCACAGTTCTGTCGCTGGTGGCGAGGGTGGGTGACATCGCCAGACATGCTCGGTACAGAAATATCTTGTGGATTCCAGCGGTGCCAGTCCAACGAATATCTGCTCGAGGCGCGAAGGATACTGAGTTCAGATAGGAAGACTACAACAGGTCGCCCATAGCATTGGAGCAGCAGCGATGCCGAGACCCGTAGGCAGAAAGCAGTCTCGGGCCAGGCCCTCAGATTTCACAGAGTGGAAACAATCTCGATAAAGAAGGATAAGAGTTACCAGAGCCTTGGGTTCGTAGTGGAGGAGCAGTGACCAGTACACGTGTAGCGACGGCGGATGGCGGGTCACGGGTGGTCTCGGGCGTCGCTGATCGATTTGATGGTAGTCGTCGGCCTCGGGCAGGGCGGAGGCGGTCGAACCGCCAGCGTGACGGCAGACCGCTCATGGCGGACCAACAATGAGGAGCCCAGGGTGGCGTTGGTGGTTTGTTGGTTGCTAGAGTGCTGCAGAAGGGCGGATCAGTCGACGATGGAGTCAAGTCGTTAGCCTGGTGCGGCACAGCAGCTCCTTCGCTGTCACGTCGATCCACCTCGCGTGCTGTGCCGTCACAGGGAAATGAGGGCGGCATGGGGGGGGCGAAAAGTCGGGGATGTCGAGCCAAGGACATGGAAATAACGGGCGGGTGGGAAGGCAGCACGTGCTGTGAGTTGGGGTCTAAGAACGATGGTGGTACAGATGACCCGGATGATGAGGTCAACAAGCATGGCCGGGATGAAGTCGATGAGGTTGAGGTTGTGGTTGTGTGAGGCTCGAGAGTGAGCGCGGATGCGGATGTGGCCCGAGCTCCGTCCTCGATCCAATGCTGCCAGTCCAGCCAAGCTCCACTTTCAGGGCCGGCATCCAGCTCCAGCTCCAGGGGGCAGGGGGCAGGGGGCAGGGGACCAGCTCCTTTCAGTGCCTGGGGAACGGGTCAGCAGCAGCAGCAGCACAAAGGGACCCGGGACGGAGGGTCAGCCAGCCTTCTTCGTCTTGATTGCTCTCACGGCCACAAGAAGGCTCCCAGGAACAATTGTCGTCAGCCCTCTCGGCAATGCAATGTTGTGCAGACCGATATCCAATCTATCGGTTATGCTCACTGCCGCACCTACCGAAGCTAATTTAGAAACATGCATTTAGGATGATGAGTGACTGACTGAGTGACTGACTGGCTGGCTGGCTTGATGTAGCCCGCGCTTAGCCAACAGCCAGAAACCACCCCACGCACTCTATGTAGACTCTCTGCATGCGAGTCTCTAAAAATACCTTCGACACCCTGGGTCCATACCCTGGGTCCTACACATGCAGGCCAGGGTTACTCTACTCGGTGCATGCCGACATCTCATCTCAGCTGCACCTCCACCCTCACATTTCCCGCTTCTTGGTGAGATGCCGCAATTTACTTCCCGTCTTTTTCGGCACCCTCCCCGATCCCTCGCACAACTTGGCGCCCACGAGGCTGCGTTGCACACGTCACACTGGCCGGCAGCCACCCCTGTCGCTGGACAATCTGGTGCACAGACAGTCGCATCATACATCTTTTGGTATCGCAGCCCGTTCCACACTCTCGGAATGCTTTCCATTGCCTTTTCATCCCGAGATGGATACGTCTGTGTAGTTCTTGAGCTTTCGACTTGGATAGGTATACCCACCAAAGTATATATTGGTAACTCGGGCAGGAATCTGGGAACATACTTAAGTAGGCGTGCCAGCCTGGCTCGAAATATTCTGTGACATATATGGCATTAATATACTCCAAAATGCCCGAGCACCAGTCGCATTGTCCACACATGTCTAGCTTGTTGCGTCCGTACCGGCCGATCCCGTTGTCCTCACTAATTCGCACCAAATGATCACCCGAGCTGGGCGGCCTATATACCACCGCAGCATATTCATTTTATGCCAAGCCATCAACCTTGATACGGTCACGGTACTGCAGCTTGAGAGGCGTGATTGATGAGGTTTCTCGAGTAGCCAACAACAAATTTTATATTGGCGTTCACTGATACGTATCAGGCTTGTGGCCACTTTCAAAGTGGGACAGAACGACAGCTAAAGAGTGACGGGAAGGGAAAGTAAACAGCTAAATCAACAATTCGGCCACATAACTCAAGTTGTGGGGGCACTGCAGGCCGCATGGGCAGATACCAAAATTGACAGTCCACACGTGCCACAGATCAGACTAGCTCAAACGCACACAACCTTCACCTCAAAGCAGCTGGAACTCCACCTACGTTTCCCATTTAGAGGCAGACTTGCTCCTCTCACCCAATACGATCGGCCAGGAAGCGAGGGGCATTCACAGCAGCTTCGGTTTGGTACGAGAAGTGCCCGGGCAGGATGATGAGCGTCCCAAAGCATACAGCATCGGTGGTGGCGCAGTAGACCTGCCGCGGAAGGAGTCAGTCTTTAGAGCACGGAAGAAGTGGATTCATCAGATGTGAGAAGAAATAGGCTGTGTTACGCCCGTGAACTGCCCGAAGACCTGCAGCCTCGTGAGGCCTCCGGTGCAAGTTATAGTTGAGGGTTTCATGTTCTTGGAGAGTCGAAATTATTTGAAGGCTGCTTACCTCGGTCTTGGACGTAGGAAAGTTGGGGATGCGGCCGCCATTCTGCAGATTCTTGGTATACCCGAACAGCACGACGCCCTTGATCTGGTTCTGGATCGTCGAGCCCAGCTCAGAGATGGACGAAGCCATGACCGCGGTGCCCTGGCTATTCCCCACCGGGCTGTGTTAGCATGCGGCTTGGACCACCGATCGAGTCTGCCAGAGGTTTGGTTTCTTCTTACCTGTAACCGCCGGCAACAACGGCCGAGTTCGGGCACTTCGTGTTAGCCAGCGTGAACAGCCTCTTGGCCTCGTTGATGGCAGCCCGGCTGGTCCCCTCAGGCAGGGCGTTGGAGGCCAGGTCCGCCGTGTACGGCCCGCCGACGCCCTGCACCCAGACCTGAGAGGCTCCGAACCGGCTCTCGAGTGAGTCAGCGACAGTCGGTCCTGCACTTCCACCCTTTATGTATTTTGAAGAGTCAGACGAGCCCTTGAACTTCGTGGGGCTGGGGACGGTCTCACCATATTGCCCAGCTCGGTAGAGGCGCGAGCAAAAATGAAGATCACCCTGGGGCATGCGGAGCTGCTGCCACCTTGGAGCTCGTCGCGGGTCAAGCCACCCTGGCGGGCCTCGAGGTCGGCGACACGACCGTCGAGGGCGACCTCGATAGGAGCCGCGGCAATCAGGGCAGCGCAGAGAGAGATGGTGGCAAGGAACTTCATTTTCGCGGGTTATGGAGGCTACTGATGACTTTGTGGGGGTAATTTCTAAAAGAAGGAGGACTTCAGGTTTCTTTTGGCTTGTAGCGAGGGAATGGATGTTTCAGGACTGAGCGAGAGCTTGAGTCTGACGAGCAAGAGATTTATTATATTCAGAGAGGGGCATTTAGATGCTATTTATCTTATTTGGCATTCGACGTGATATGCTCAGAATTGATTGACAGTCTCTTTGAAGTCGCCGGTATATTCATTCGTCAGTCGAAGTGGCCGGTCATGTACGCCATTCAACGTCTTCTGATGACCAGAAGCCCCGTGTAAGCCACCACTCATCACATCAAGACATTCTCGTGAGATTCATCGGTCCAGTCGCATTCACAAGCAGTATTGGTTGCCAGTGGCCTGAAGTCGAATATGCTTGGCCGGTCAAGGAGAGGTTATGTTACACTAGGGCGCCGTTTCGCGACACAACATCGAATTGGGGAATAGTCGGAGCCGCTTCCGCTGACCGTCTTGGTTGCAGCCAACTCGAGAGCCTCGGGACAAGACTCTCGACAACAAAGCAGACACAACGACGAATTACAGGGTGAGGGGAATATGCGGCACGAGAACTAGAATGCTGCTGGTGGGCTGTGTTGACTCAGGTGTCAGCCAGTAGCTAGTCTCGGTATCCCTGAAAGCGACAGCTAAAATCTAGGATAGTCCACAGCCTTATTGGTCGGCTATGGGTAACGCTCGACCTGCCAATGTCTTGTTCTTGTCCGCCATGGCTGTTGCTGGAGTCTTTCCAAGGCTTATAGAAGAGCATCATATTCCCTGGTTCGACCTTATTCGCCAGATCTGTCGGTCATTTTGGTAACATGCAACTGTTCAAGTGGGGAAACCACTAGACAATTTCTGTAAACCTCGGCTTCATCAACCGAGGCCATTTGCAACTTTGGCATGATAGTTAATTGCACTTGACGAGAAGGACTAATGGAAGGGCTTGCTCCAACGCGCCTGGATCGAGATCCATGAAACACGACCGCTCTGCTTGCGCTCGTGTAATTAGGTGTTTGACCACTGAAGCGCGGCCTCCACGATGTTTCCGCTGCTATGATTGCCTTAAAAACAAGTAAAGGGCAAATTTTGAGTATTTGGCTATCTAGAAATCACAGATGAGATTTGAGATTTACTCATACATGGAAAGATGTTTCTACCAGGAGTATATATCACTATCAGCCGTCAATTTCATATGGATTTGTACCCTACTTTGTCCATCCGTAGGTACAAAAGTTGTGTTTCAAGACCGCCTCAACTTGTGGCACCAAGCTTCTGTGTTATAGCTTCAACGCAGGCTACACATTAAACATGATGGATTGAGTCCTCATCGAGCCGGTCAGTGCATAAATTCGCACCTAACCTACCCATGGAGTAGATCTCAACGTTCGAAACCGGGTTGTTGGTAATGACCGTTGTGAATTCACCAACCATGCTTGGCTAGTTGGGGCTAACAGGTCACACAACAGCAGAGAAGAAAAATCACGAGACCTACCCGGAGCTGATTCCAGGTTTTATTGGCCAGCCTGTAGCGTCGTGCTGCATGTATTCACACCCATACTGCAGTTCACGATTCGTCAACAGGCGAATCAGGGCTCCCCATTAGAACGCGGTTGGGGGCCCGGCAAAGCCACTGCCTCGGCTGGACTTTGAAAGATCTATAACGCGGGTGTTAATTTGATCTCGGCTCCCATGTGTTGCTGATCAATCCTACCTTTCGGTCAGCACCTGCACCGACCAATGCCAGGCAGGATCGAATGCTCTCAAAATGATATCGAATTTATGAAACGTGAGGCCAAGCGAGAAAAGTTCGCACAGCCTGGGTCTGTCGTTGCTGTCTCTTATTGGAAACAGCCCTAGTGTGCCATGCCAAGCGACCAACTGCATACCTGTTTCATTGGAGGGCAACAATCCAATGCTTCTGCACAACCTTCCAGTCTGCCCCCGAATTCTTGGCATAATGAGAGCATGATGATCAATCTACATCCATATGGCGTTATGAGGCTTTTCTAGAACGGAAAAGATGAACCCCTCACTCAGAAGGTGGACCGATGCGACCTGCTTGTGACCTGTTTAGCGCCCGACTATCCAGCGACGCCTCTTGCTCCGTGCCGCATCCTTACTGCTGCTGAAATTCTCCGTGAGTGGCGCGTCAGCATTGCGGCTCGGGAGCAAAATAGTGGACTGGGTCGCTCCATACGGTCACCAGGTGATCACTTTAAATGGGGGGGGGGGATGCCGCACGGCAAAACGCCAACATTGAAATGCGTGAACTCCAATGAGGATCCTACAGGCTTTCTGGAGGCTAGATCCTTCCAATATTCGGTACCAATCTCTCACAAGTTGTGTGCTCAGCAACATCCATCTTTCCTGGAGTGGAGGGCCCATCAATGTGGCCAGGCTGGTATTAACTTCGAACTCTGACCCTTCATGCTTCTTTCTACAATCAAGATTTTCGAGCGTGTGGATCTGGTATTCTGGGCGAGCCATGTATTGAAACCTGATTAACCCACCCACCGCAGTCTTTTAGTTCACATGTCAATGCCAACTATCACAATCTGTACGGGCACTATCATTCAGAGTACATATGTACTTGGCCTGCATGCTGCCTCTTCGCTTGGAACTGCCCCGCAAGGAGTGCCATTCTATTTAAATCGCCAACGGTGTTTTCTAATATCTTTTAGTAGATTTGATGGCTTACATAGCAACATGGTCAAAGTGGCATGAAGTCTTGACAGACTTTTTAGACCAATCACAACTCCAACAAAACGGTTCTGTGCAAGTAAAATTTTTCATTTTCTCGCAAGTCGTTTTCAATTTCATTTGAAGAGCCATCCCTTATGTTTCTCATTTAGGACTGGTCTTTCGGGTTAAATGATACCGATACCTCGACTGGGAAACATTGTTATGAAGCGGGCCTGAGACCTCGATGATCGGGTTATACCTGGGCTTGCACTCATTCTTTGTCTTAAGGCATAGCTCTACGTCAAAGTCGCGTTGATATGCGATTTCTTGATCATCATCATGGATGCATTGGTCATACACGTACCAGTACATCGGACACTCTTTGCTTGTAAATTCTTATGTCGGCGACACCGCACGTCGACTGACAGTGATGAATGGAGTTTTTGATGATTTAATGGCCTTAAAATTCCTGTATGTCGCTTCAAGTATGTGTGGTTCGTGTCCTGTAGAAAACCGAGAACACTGGAATTGCTTCAAACGGAAAAATCGCCATCTTCGCAGACTATTCTGGACATAAAGGCCTATATGCGTCTCCCCCATGTTATTGTGTTATGTGAGATGACTGTGTTGGTACCAAAAATAACCATAGAATATTTTTTTTTTAAAAAAAAACGAGTCAGAGGTCTGTTCCTGTGGACTGATCTTCTCAATTTGACTTGCATGATCCGGGAGCCAAGCAAGCAGTGCAGCACAGAGCTCCGGGTCATATATGATTGGGGGATTGCGAGATCGCATCAAAAAGAGCTGGCAGATATTGGCATAGCTGGGGAAGAAGAAGTTTAAATCTATGTATGTATGTAATTGGAGAGGGGAGCGGGTCCATGAAGAGTGCGTCGGTCAAAAAGTAGCAGAATTTGGTCCATCTAACGAATGCAAGGCCCCCAGTCAGGCAACCAGCATGTTAGGGCTACTGGAACTGGAACTGAAACTGGGGGTGTTACGAACGGTCCGTTCAACTTGATGAGATACCATGCATGATAACCTGTGATACGTGGCCCCTTCGTGGGTGGTCCGGTGTTTAACCATGTTCGCAGACCGCAACCCCACGTCATCAGGTATTACAATGGTACTCATCAAGCCTACTCACATCGGTGTCTGTGTGAGTGTCGCCGGGCCGGTAAGACCGTCTCCGCCAGACGGCAGTCGGGAAGAAACAACGCCAGGTGCGTGAATCGAACCCTCGACGGCCCCGTCTAACATCCGGGGTGGTCTATACCGCTGCGCTACTTAGACAGTCCTGGAAACTTCTTGAGGCGAGAGTTGGTGCAATCGAGGGGTTGATAAGGAGCGTTCTGGGGCCCACTCTGGCGTCCGGGGCCAGAGGGCTGGAAACCGTTTGCGTCCCTGGCAGTGACCAGGCAGTGCTTGAAACTCATTTGTAATCAACATTCACTTGTGCTGTGTCGTATTCCCCGTACCCCGCTGACTGGCACTCCCAGAAAGGATAATCCAAGGCAGATGCTTGAGACATGTGTCAATCCTAGCAGCCCTGAGCAAGTATGAAGCCGTGCTGTAAACCACTGTATCATGAACATGAACTTTTGACCGCTTGAACCTTCTCACGATCTAAAGGAGCGAAGCTTCCGCAAAAGACTGATTCCTGCGTTTAAACTAAAGTTCGTAATACAATTAATGACCACGGTACGACTACCTGGGTACGAAGCGTAGCGGAAATATTTGGTGATGCCCTACCCGTGGCGAGAACACTTGCTGTGGAGCATTTCGACCAAATTACAGCCCCATTTCCCTGTTGGAGGGATTCTAGTAGAGGAATAAGTGTAACCCTGAACTCCCATTTATCATAGAGTCCACGCCTTCGTGGGGGAAAGCACGGTGTAATTCAGGTTGTGTAGCTACTACGACGAAGTTCACATAGCCAATTGCTTGTGCTACCTAAAACTTGGCCCAACTGGATTTCACGGATAATACTTACCTCTGACCCCCTTTATGATTTTCTTTACTGTGAACTGCCCAACGTGGTCGATGAAAAGATGACGGACAGGACCAGCATTCAAGTTTGGAGCAACGGCACCGGGGCACTGTCGCCGTAGCCGACCCAGATACAATGACGAACTTGTTGATGTGATATTAATCAGAGCCGAATACAAAAGCTAACTGATTGAAAATGGCTTGATTATGACATCAGAGACAATGATCTCTATTTTCATAAAACTTTCTGTCCGTCCATGGCTTGTGGTCAAATGGCTCACGTAACCCTCTGTACGAAACATCTATGTGCCTTCTTCGGGGCCGGTCCACAACCTCCAACAATCTTGCATCTACAAAACTTGCCCAGCCCATTCGAGATGGCGCAAAAGCCTCGGAATGATATCTCTCCGGGCGATCACGAAAATTTTATTCTCTACGCCCTCGACAAAGCGTCCCTTTCACCCCCACCACCAACCAAGTTCTGCGTCGGAGCTTGCCTCGTTGACGGCGACACAGGCGAGTCATCTCCACAGGCTACTCACAAGAGCTTCCCGGCGACCGACCCGGAGATCCTGGAAGTACACATGCCGAGCACTGCTGCTTCATCAAGTTGTCCGATAAGCACGGCATCCCCGAGTCCCGCATCGGGGAGGTCCTACCGAAGAACACGGTCCTCTACACCACCATGGAGACTTGCAACAGCACGTTGACGGGCAAAAAATGCTGCGTTGATCGTATCGAGGAGCTAGGGGACGCGATTAAGACAGTATATGTTGGCATCAGAGAGCCAGACACTTTCATCGTTGGGAACTCAGGGCGGGATAGGCTGGAGGCTGCAGGAGTCAAGATGGTCATCGTTGATGGGCTGGAGGACCAAATAATGCGGGTCACTATGGCAGGCCACGAGTAGAAAAGTCCTGGCTGTCTTGTTAGTTTGACAACATCCACCTATGTGCTCTTGCATCATAGGACGATCCAATTCTCCGGATACTGCGCCTAATACACATTTGAAAAGCCTTACTCTAAAGTAGTGGGTTAAGTTGCTTGGGAAATTTCTCGGCGTGACCAGATGCTACAACTTGGTGCCAAAATATGTTCATGCCTTGCGTATTCTGCTTCAGAAATTAGTTACATTACAAAGAGACAGTTCCATCATAAGCTTCTCTGCTCCAACATTAGGAAGGATATCAACTGTAGACACAGTAGCTTTAGTTAACTGGTATTACACAGAGAAGAGGTCCCAAGATACAACGATTCGCGCTCTCAGCCTCCTTGAATCTAATATGAAACCCATCTGCCTGTTCTTCTATCGAAGTACTCCGGTTTGCGCGTTTTCAAATCCACGTGGTGGCCCTGGCTCTCGATATGCCGGTGCAGTGCGCTTGCTTTGTACCCAAAGTACTAACCACAATACAAGCACGTGGTGGTTGAATCCCGGCTCCTCGCATCGTGTTTTTGAGTTCTTTTATTTGTGCCTTTGGTCTTGGGAATCCACCGCTGGCGGTTGCTGTCCCAGTACTCAGGTCGACCGTTCGAAGGGTCAAAGTGGTGTCCCTTCTGATCCAGATGCGCGAACAGCTCGTTTCGGCTGTGATGGGCCTCATCACAAGACAGGCATTTCCAGCGCACTTCTGTGTGTTTCTTAGGCCTTGATTCCTCGTTTCTTTGCCCCGTCTGTTGCCTCAAAGGATCTTTGATGCCACCGGCGTGCGTCTCAAGTGGCGACGGTGGTTGGGGCGGCGACGGTGGCTCAGGCGCCGGGGCTTTCCATGGGCCCTGTGCAGAGTTCTTTGTGGTATTCCTCTGCCACACCTTCTTCACAGCTCGAAGCCTCACCGGTGAGTGAGTCGGATCGGAGACACACTGTTCTTGCCAAACATCCCCATAGCCGCCTTGTCCAAGTGGCTTCGTGAACTTCCAAATTTCTGCGACGAACCCAGAACGATGATGTTTAATGATACCATCCTGGAAGAATTCGGCAGAGAGTCTCCATTTTGACGAAGGACTCTCTGATCGGCTTTCCGGGGTCATGGCCGCTTGAATGCGACTATTTGGATTTGTGTGCAAGAGCTATTGCGCTCAACAGAGGCGGTAATGAAGTGTAAATGAGAGCTGAATTTATGAGAGACGAGAAGGAATTCATTCAATCGTGGTCACGCAATGGAGAAACCCATCGCGTCAACCCCCGAGCGCTTGAACGATTAAATCAAAACCTGCATATATCATTTACGTACAGTGTCGGGGAAGGACCGGATTGACACGTCTTGGCTTGCAGATGGCAGTAGAGCAGGCTGTGAAAAGGAATTGCTAAAAAAATTTCGCAGCCTGATACCCGAGCGCGTACTGTTACCACTATTATCTTGCTCAATATTCGAGACCATGGCAACCTATTGACAAATTTGTCCCGCGTTATGGTGGTCAGCATGTCCCCGTAGAAGGACGAATCAAGGCTAGGGTCTGCGTCTTCCCGGAGCAGCTTATTACGCTGAGCCTTCAAGGGAATGTATGATGGATCGACACCGCCTTTGACGATTATTCATCAGTCTCAGCTCTTCCAGAAGGCAAGAGTCCTGACTGGCTTTTCCTTCGCCGCATTCCGTCACCTCCTTTTTGCGAAAGGCATATCTCCCAGGCAAAGTAAGACGTCGGGCTGTTTTGCGAGCGAAGACCACGCCAGACCTTGTGAACGAGCCAAGTCGGAATCTTCTCAAGCCACTGATTCAAATCAAAAACAGTCAAGTAGAAATGGATGCCGCTGGTCTAGCCTTGGCGGGTATTGAAGGATGTATAAAGTATGTCTATGCTGCAATTCACACATGTGTTGACTATTCATGGCTGATTGAGACAATGACTAGGCTTGGAAAGATACTCGTTACAGTGTGCCAGGCATGGAAAGCTGCTGAGGAAGAAGTTGGCGAGCTCATCGTCATATTTGAGAGTGTTTGGGTCAAAACGACACTCCAAATTACCTTTGTGGAACGTATAGCGAGGGATCTGGAACAAGAGCACCGCCTTATTATCGAGAACTTGTGCATCACGCTTGCTCAGAAAATCTCAGCCGCTGTGATGAACATCCAGAAAGTCGCACCACTCACAGTAGAACGGTAATGTGAGGCAAGGTTTTTGGTCGTTCGGGCAGAGAGTCGACAAATCTTCTTATGTGAGGATGAAATCCATCCTCCGACCCGTGCTACAGGAACTCGAAGACTGGCATCGGCGTTTTGACCCGTCATGGCTTCTTCTCATACGCATTAGCAAATCGACCATCGACGAAGAGCTGAGTCGTGGAGTCGAAGAGCAAAATGCAGCAATGCACGGTGTCCATTCATCGGTTGCGACCCAGGCGAGAGGTCGAACGTCGTTCGCTTCAGAGCCTTTAATATCAGCTCAGAGACTGAGGGCTGCGCTACAACCCGGATCAGAGAGACAGGACAACATCTACATGTCTGTGGTGAAACTGGAAGCCTTGCCGATCCTGTATTCCAACGCACGTGTGGCAAGACCGCGCGTTCGCAACGCGCTCTGGTACACTCTGTGAGCTGCCCCCGTGGAAGCAACATCAGCGTGATCCGATGTCCTCTAGAGCCTCCGACAAAATCTCCTCAGCAATAGTACCAACATGAGTCTCAACCGCCGACTGCGTATGGCCAAGGAGATTGTCAAAGCTATCAGCTATTTGCACACCTTCAACTCCGTACACAAGAACGTCCGCCCCGAGTCGGTCTTGCTTTTCGAAGATACGACAGCTTCTCATTGTTCGGCATTCCTTGTTGGATTTGAGGGATTTCATTGTGCAGACGGACCTAGTGCGATGCTAGGCGATGTCGACTGGCACAAGAATCTCTATCGCCATCCCTCGCGGCAAGGCGAGGATCCTTTGGAGTACTACAAAATGCAGCACGACATATACATCTTGGGCGTATGTCTCCTTGAGATCGGTCTGTGGGAATACTTTGTATCATACACCGAGAACCTGTGTCCGGAACGAGGACAAGGTCTTGGACCCTTACGAGGTTGGGTAATGGAGAACTGCCGTGGGGAAGTTGCTTATCCTTCTGACCTCAAGAACTTTTTTACCGACATGGCAAGGAACCGCCTGCCGTTAGTCATGGGAGAGAGGTACGCGGACATCGTCACAACCTGTCTCGCTTGTTTGGACGAGGATAACGATGCCATTGGTAGCGAAGTGGAACGAAACGAAGAGGACGGGGTTCTCGTAGGTGTGCGATTCATCGAGAAAGTCCCAAGATTGACGAAATTGTCATTTAAATCTGATGTTTCAAGTTTGAATTGTTGATCGAGGTTTAAATTCAGCTGCCAGAGGTTTCAAACGGGTTTCAACTAGTTTTAAACAATAATGGGTTGTGCCATCCACACTTGCAGTCGGCCGTGGGGGACGTAGCTTAATTACATTGGGTGTTGGTACGGCCCTGACGGCGAGGGTCAAGGGGTCTTTGCACGTGCAAATGGGTTGAAGCAGACCGTACGTGTTTGGGTACGGGTTCTGATTTCTGCTTATCGAGAAGGAAGAAGCTATCGCTAATCTCGTCGCCCTGACGGTTGGTGTAGTAGTCGGCCCTCTGGCTGACTAAATCCAAACCGTGTCATTTGATTGGCTATAGCCCGTAGGGGCACGGGTACTTGACAGTCGCTCAGAAATCCACATTGGGGCCAGAGGCGAGATCAAGAGAGGAAGCTAATGGGGCACTCATGTATATCTACTGAAGCATTCCATATATGGTAACAGGAAGAAAGTACTAAATCTGAGTCCTAAGAGTATTACCCCAACATATTTTAAATACCACATCACATAGGTTACTATATACTCACTCTTTTCAGCAATCAGATGCATGGGAGGATTGTATGTGCTGATGTCACTATCTTACAGCTAGGCTTTTCATTGCTGAAGAACTGGGAGAAGCCAAGGCGGAGGCTGCAGAGAGGGATACAAGTTTGGGTGTGCTGCTTCAGCCGGATGGGTGAAGGGGTCACGGACAAGGGACAAGTTGCAACCATCAATCACTACAGCTGGCCGTGACTACGGACAGTCCATGACCAATGAAGCCAGATGTCATTCAAATGAACAATAAAGCTGAATGAACAGAGACTAAATTGCTCCGAGCTCCGTCAGACGTCCCGCTCAGTCACTGCCTCAACCTGGCGCACCAAAACGGCAGGGGTCCCGACCTGAAGGGCCTCCACTGTGCGCTCTTTTGCTGTGCCTCCCATCGACAGGCCGACTTATCCATCATCTTCAAGAACTATTCTCTTCACATTTGAGCCACGAAAATGGGCCACAACGAAGCCTTGGATGCTGGATTCGATACTGAACGTGCTATCCTAGACCCGAATGTGATTTTTGGTGAGTGACCAGTCAAGACAACTCAACTTGCACACGACTGACGACCACCTCCAGAGCTGCCTGCTGGGTTGTAAGGTGGTCTCCTTGCAACGACACGGAGAGAGCTTCTGGGCCCACACCGTCAAGATCGCAACCATATCAAGCGATGATCGCGCCGAAAGCTTTTTCATCAAGATCCTGTCTGGAGAAACCGGGAGGAAGATGGTCATCAGCGAGTTTGAGTCCATGAAAACGATACACTCCCTGGAGCCGGATTTTGTCCCGAAGCCTATCGCCTGGGGGACGTACAAGTCTACACCCGACACGCATTTCTTCCTGTGCGAGTTTCGCGATATGGACGACACTATGCCCGACCCCACTGCGTTTGCCTCTCGCCTCACAAAGCTGCATCAGCAGGGCAAGTCGCCGAACGGCAAGTTTGGCTTCCATGTGACTACTCACAACGGCAACCTACCGCAGTTTACAGGTTGGGAGGCGAGCTGGGAAACATTCTTTTCCAAGAACCTGAGATTCGCACTCTACCTCGAGGTAGAAGCCAAAGGCCATGACCCCGAGCTTGACCAACTGGTTCCTGCTGTTTTTGACAAGGTGATACCGCGCCTTCTCCGCCCGCTCGAGGCTGAAAGGCGCTCGGTCAAGCCATGTCTCGTGCACGGCGATCTTTGGTACGCAAATTCCGGGATCGACGTCGTACAGAAGCATCCGATTGTCTTTGATGCGTGCTGCTTCTACGCACACAACGAATGTTGGTCCGAATCTGCTTCTTGAAACTTTGCGTGAAACTGACGACTACAAGACGAATTCGGGCAGTGGATGCCGACTTGCAACAAATTCGGCGAGGAGTACCTGGCAGCCTACCGATCCATCGTGCTGATATCGGCGCCCGAGGAAGACTACCGAGGACGGCTTGACTTATACAAATTGTGAGCGGGGCTTGGTCGAGGCGGTTGCACACATAAGCATTTGCTTACATGGAGTCAGGCGGTTCAACACCCACGTTCCCGCTCTTTTCAAAGACAGTGCGAGTTTGAGGGAACAGTGAGTATTCAACAGATCTTCTTCACTTGTAGTGACTCTTGATTCTCTAACAACATACCAAGGATGCTTGGAGACATGAGAGACTTGGTTCAACGTTATGGTCAATGATTTGAGCATTCGCTGCCCTCACAGGCAGCATGACAATCGGCATACTAGTAGCATGTTTTGACTGCACGCTGCGCTAGTCAGAATGCGTGGCATCTTTGCCGATATGAATCGTGAAACTGAGCAGCAGAAACAATGGCTTGCTATTGAAGGATCACTGGTTGTTGATAACAGCGTCACGACCGCAAATTGGCACCATCGTACAGATGCTGGAACAATATATCTCCAGAATCAATTTCAGGCGATCTTCACTGCTCTATATACGAGCCCGAGATAGCATCAGGGCCGAAACGCCCCTACCATGCAACCCATCAGCAGAAGTCACCCAGCCCGAAGTAAAAACGCCCTTTGCCAGCTCATATTCTCAAAGACCAAAACGCCAGAACACCAAACATCAAGCCCACAAGTGTGCAGCAAAACATGGCTACACGCCTAGCAGGGTCTCCTTCCGATTACTTCTTGTACAAAACCACTGCCCGCAGTGCTTTACTTATTCAGGGTCCTAGCAGGCCCAGTGTAGTCCCAAGGAACGTAGGCGCTCGCAGGCACGGGGCTCTGGCGCAGGGCCGTCTCGGCAGGCTGTCTTGCTGCGTGCAGCTCACGCTGTTGCTGAATCAGAGGCCTGGCGTAGAGGGCTGGTTTTCACGTTTCGTCAGTGACTTGAGGCTTTGGACATCTGGAGGAGGCTAAGATGCGGTTCTGGACCAGGATGGGAAATTCAAGAGCTCACCAATTCCTGCAACAGCAGCGACGGAGATGATTCTCGCTGACAGAGGCAGTGCCTTTAATCTGGATGCCCGGGTGACGGCTGGCTGGATTGACGGATAGTCGAACTTGGGGAGGGCGGAGCCGTAGGAGTTGGTAGTCATGATGGGCTATTTTATGGCTTTTCTTTCGCTTAATCTGCAAGCGGTTCGAGTACCGTGTGGGTTTGATACTGCTTCGATATGGCGTCTTTGTGAGAAGAGAGATGGGTGACGATGGCCTGCTTTCCCACCCTCGAGAGCACCACCATCGGGCAGAAACCACTTAAATATCTGAAGATGCGCCCCGTTTATCCCACCAAGCTCACATGCACCCTGAGCCCGGTCGACACACGACAGCGCGCCCCGTGCCGGGCTGGGCTGGGGAGCGTGTCACGAAAGGTGTCTCGCCGGGCGCGGATGGTATGATCGATTACGGCTACTCATATGTTGGGTGGCATGAGCCGTGGCGAGGGTGGAGCCACCCGCTGCGCAGCCCGGGTCGGCGCCAAGGCCCAGCTGTGCGACATCATTTCTCCAGAATCAACCCAGATCAGAAACTGGCAAACTGGATACAGGGAAAAGGGACCCCAGGGACGGGCGCGGTGGGCTGACCATCTCCGCATTCCTGATTTGATCCAGATCTGCCAGTGTTCTGCATGACCGTAAGGGGCGGGCCCTGCCCTGCCCTTTGACGGGTATGAAGATGGTGCCAGAAGTGGCCTGTTCATCGGCACGGGGTAGATATTATGGGATATTGGGGCAGGCCGGGGTTTGCGGGGTGTTGCTGGGCTCGCTGGGCTCCGGGAATTCCAGGGGACTCGCCACGCCCGCGCTTTGGTCCTCCGGGTTATTCTCGTGACATCTGAGAACAACAGACGCATTGCATCACTGGGTTATCAACCCTTGCTTGAGACCATTTGCAAGCCTCTAGCGACTCTCTGCCTCTCCTATTTACATTCCCGTGCGTCTTGTTTTTCTTTTTCTTCGGCGAACACGCCAGTACTACTAGCATTCCAGTCTTATTAGTGGCAGGAGAGCCAAAGGTCAACAAATCCCCCGACGATAAATGTCAACGGTCTGACCGGGCAACATTTTACTCGCCTGCCGACCTACACGTTCCATCTCAGAAGAAAGTACTCCATTAGTGACTAGATGCTTTCCAGCAGTATCGGTCTTCTCGAACTACCGTACAGTACGAACGGAACAAGGCTGGGTTGACAAGTGTCGCAGACACTTGTGGACCCCTCAACCGGCAGCAAGGAGAACCACAGATCTCTGCGTTCTTCAAAGCTTTTCCCAGTTGCTGCCCACTTATTCGACAGTACCGGTAACTCACAGATTAGCCTCTTGCCGCAGCGGTCGGGTAAAGGTCATTCGAGTGGCGGATGCGCAAAGCAAGGCGAGCAGAACGACACATTGTTCAAGGATAGGACGTACATCGACGACCTGGGACTAGAACACCCCGGGCTGTATGCTGTGCGACCATGCTGTGGACAGTAGACCGAAAGGCGGATCCGAGGATCCTTCCGAGTCGTGTTGGCACCTTCATGGAGGCAGGCCTGGTGGGGAACGATGAGCGCAGACCAAGAAGCCCTGATGTTTCCCGGCAACAAGGCACAATTTAGCTGTGCACATGACCAAGACCCCTGAGGATCTCAACTTAAGATCTATCTTTACATGGCTTCATGGCTCGTGGGCCGGAGAGTGCAACGAGGTAAGGTATGCGGGACGGCCTGTCTTGGTGCCCAGGTCTGAAGCCGGCCTCGGCACTGCTCCCGTTGGCCAGCCCGCGGTTTTGGGAGCAGGTGTGACAGCGTCAGCGCTGAAATCTGCGGGTGATGGCTGTTTGTGTTATCTAGCATGACATGTGCTGCAGGCATTGTTGTGACCCCATGCCGCCTTGATTTGAATCGGCGGAATCTGTGATCCTGGGAAACGACACGGAGCTGCAGAAAACAGGTCAATTTTCGAGTGCGGCCCAGGCGGAAGCGCTCCCTGTGTGTCTGTGCTCGAGCGACCTCGGGAGTTATGTGATGGGCATCTCAGGGTCTTTGGGTGTAACAGGCAGAGGCCGATTCGTCAGTGCCGTGGTCCATGCTCGAGCGTGTCGTGTCGTCCATCCCTTGTGTCTTGTGCCTTGTAGTTGCGTGGCCATGTGTACGCCTGGAGGACCACCCAATCAAGGAGGCCCGAGGCCCAAGGATAGGGGGTTCAGAGAGCTGTGTGCAGTGCAGCGCAAGATGTGTGTCTCTGTTTTGACCATGAGCTTCCAGAAAATTCCCCGAAAGGTCTGCTAGGCGTTGGTAAGCTGGGACCGGGGGCGAGACGGGGCGCGGCAGGTATCCGTTGCGGCATACGTCAGGCGGTGGATGCCTCTCTCGCCGGACACGTTTTGGGCATGTGCAGAGTGCAGAGGAGACGGCTGCATTGCTGTGCGCGAATGCTGTGTGCGTGTGTACAGAGCATGTAAAAGGGCAGCCGGGCCCAGCTTGAGTTTTACCGCAGAAGCAGAGCTGACTTGGCTTTTTGAATGGGCTGGTAGGTGCATCTGCAGACAAACGACTTGTTCTCGGGTCTCGTTTGCTGAGCGAACACCACCTTGCGATACGAGCAATATCAAGTGGTAGTACGTGGGCACCTTTATATATATATATTTCTTTTATATACCACATGGAAACTCCCGAGACTCAATCACCTCCCAGACGTCCATCATTGCTCTTTCGACTTTGGGCCCTGCTCTCCTTGGGCACTCGAGATCGGATAAAGAGGAGTGAGTACTGATGCATGCAGCCTGCGAGCAATTGGACTTACCAACTGACCAAACATCATTGACAGACTCGGGATCATGTGCAGGTGGTGGTTTATTAATTAGTTGATGCGTCTGCGCCTGCGCCTGCGCCTGCATCTGCATCGCGTGCCGCCCTGCCGCCGTCGCAAACACCAACCAGCAGCAGCTGTTGGTCCGACCTTGCATCTCGATATTGGTTCAAGCACATCACAAGGACGCACTTGATACCACGTTTGCTCTTCCTCGCAGCGAGGCTCCCCACACGCAGGCCAGCTCTTGTCACTGCTCCTCGGGAGACTGCTTGAAGTTGGCGGACCCCGGACGAGTACTTGGTAGGTTATCCTGACACTGACCCATTTCGGAGAGAAAAGGAGGCTCAAGTGCTGAGTGGGCTCTCCAACCAGGGCCAGGGCCAGGGTGTTCAGATCCAAGGGTCCACCCAAAAACGACTGGAGCTACCCCACAATCCTGGTCCCCGTGCCGAGTACGTGCAGCAAAGTGCAGGACGTCGCAGTCGGTCGTGGTGGCCACTGCTTGACTACCAGCTCTGCCAGTAGCCAACGGGAAAAAAGGAGGTCCATTTTTTTTAACCTGGTCCGAGTGCCCTGCCTGCCCCGTGCCCACCCAACAGCCCGCACCCCCGACTTCCGCCCAGCCCAGCCCAAGCCCAAGCCCAACTTTTGTTGCGTGCATCCGCTGCGTGTGACGAAAGCTCCCTGGAGCCTTGGGGGCGGTGGTCCCGGTCCTGGTCCTGGTCTCGACAAGTCTCGAAGCTGTTGAACCACTTGCTTGCTTCGTCTTCCACATCTCCAAATCACACCCGCATCCATCTTAACGGCCGGCCAACCCGAACTACTCGTCGCTTCGATCCCTCGGTTCGAATCCCGCCGAGCCCCATTCACACGTCACTTCATATCGACTGCGTCCCTCGCCTGCTTCACGCGCCAGCCTCCAGACCTGCATCTGCGTGGTCGCCGCGAGCACCCGGAGCTTTGGGAGCTCAGCCGTGAGGCTGCCGGCAACACCCATGAAACTTGGGCCCCTCCATAGACATCGTTGACGATTCGACCCCAGCTCCATTAGAAATACACTCACAGCAACAACCACTGCACATCCTCTCGTGCTCTTCCTCCGCCCCAACGACCGCCCATCCTCGACCTGTGCCACCGGCCACAAGCTTCTGCCTCTGAGCCGCCTTCTGGACTCTCGCGTCCAGTCCTCGCGAACCACTCCGCCCTCGCTGTTCCTCGCGTGAACAGCCTGGTCCTTGGCACCTGGCGCCTCGATCCCGCCTTCACACAAACCACCATCAACATGGACGACATATCAGATGGACATTCTTCCTCCGCCGCAGCCATGTCTGCTGCTGCCGCAGCACAGGCTGCCCATTTCCTCGTCCAGAATCTCTCCTCTGTCGACACGATATCTCGCTCCACCTCGCCCGGCGTGCCTCTCCTGACCCCGGACGAGGACGACAAGAAGCGGTACCGCCCGCGGACATTCGCCTATTTCTCTCAGCTGCCCTTCGCCGTCGAAGAGGATCATGAGCGCGACGAGGCCCTGCAAGGCATTCTCAAGAACCTCTACATTGCCATCAAGGCCGAGGACTTCGCCCCCGGTGCCATGCACTGGACCCGGGAGCTCCAAGGATGGCTGAACCTCAAGTTCGAGATGGTCCGCGAGCTGCGCGCCACCCTGGCACAGCTCTACTACCACCTTGCGCTGGCGCCCGGTCTCGACAGCAACACTGCGGACCGCTTCACCAAGATGGTCATCACCCTGACCAAGTATGCAACAAGTTCCTTCCATCCCCTCACCCCCCGTCTCTGCTGGCGTCTGCCACCCAAGACTATACTAGATCCCTGCTCACGCTTCTCTTGAACAGGAAAAAAACCTACTTGAAACCTGGCGATGACCTATACCTCGACTGGCGCCCACTGTGGAAGGAGCTGAAGGGCTTGGTCATGCCTTCAGAAAGCGCTGCGCACCAGTCGAGCAGGAGGAAGAGCGGGAGGCACCTGTTGAGGCTGGCCATGCACGCGCAGACATACTTCGACCCCAGCGATCGACAAGAGATGCTGGCAGAATTCCTGCCCCTATTCAGCACCTCCGACCTGTCCTGCGCGTACATTGCCACCGCCGCGATCAATGTGCTGGTCCCCACTGCTCCGTCCTTGCCATCGCAGCCCCTCTCGCAGCCTTCCGACTACCTGCCCACATACTTCCACCTGTGGTCGCTCATGACGCGCTCCAAGTCCTTTGACATATTCTTCCTAGACATCTTCTCGCGCATAGCAAGAGATTACCTCAGCTGCACCCATGTACCCTATACAGAGCACGGGATATTTACTAAAGACCAGTCAGACCTCGTCTTCACTGCCATATTGCGTCTGACCGAGGTCCCCGTCGGTCAGGCCAACTCCCCATACACAGCGCTCGACTACTCCATGGGCGCGGCCGTATTTCTCGAGAGGGACAAGAAGCGCCACCCTGTGCCGCATATCGTTGCTAGGTGGATCGTACACTCGCTGTCTCCCAAGTGCCTCAAGGCCGAGAGCTCTGTCATGGCCAGCCTTGAAGGGCTGATAGAGTCTATTGATACGTTCTTCCATCCGTCAAATCAAGGCTCATGGACCAACTTTTTGGCACAATTCGTCTTCTTCCTCACCCACGGCTTCGTATCCAGGTGGAACCGTGAACAGGTTGGTGAGCTTGACACACCGGCTGACCGAAAGATCAACCCGGAGCTCAAGAGACGCTTCGTCCTCGCGCTCAAGGAGGTGACCTTCATGGGTCTCTTTGCCAAGAGTATGAAAGCCGTCAGTTACTATACCAGCACACTCCAATGGCTGGCCTACCTGGAGCCAGATATCATACTGCCTGGTGCGTTGCAAAGATTCTATCCAAGCCTGCAGGGGCTGGTCGAAGTGCACCGCACAACCTCGAGTCTGAGCGGTCTGATGATGATAGCAAATGTCATGTCAAAACACAAGGGCTTCAGGTGCCACCTCACAGCCCTGTTGGCCCTGGCGCTTCCTGGCATCGACGCCAACGACTTGGGCAAGACGCAATTTACGCTCAGCTTTATACAAAGCGTCGCATACAGCATTCCGTTTGCGCCCCTTGTTAAGGAGGGTTCTGAGGTGCGAGACACAACCCTGGCTGTGCAATGGGTCCAGGGCGAGATGGATCGCATGGAGCGTGAGGGCCAGGACGTCCAGATCAACTACCAGGAAGAGTTGTCAGACGAGGACGAGGCCAACATTGTCCGCTCCTCGACCGCTGCTTTTGGGGAGTTCGTCCTCACTTTACTTGGCAAGGTCTTCACGCTGCTCGAGAACCTCCCGGACGCCTCACAGGTTCGCGCAAACTCGCCCGAAGATAATGTCATCAACACCCTACCTGCTGCCCTCACCCCGCTCTTTGCGTCGTTGTCGCCAGAGCTTTTTGACCAGGCTCTGGAAAAAGTAGCAGCGTTTGTGTCGTCTCACGTCGTGCATCAGGCCAGAGATGCCATGGCCTGGATCTGCAATGCCCTCTGCAAGGTCCACCCAGAGAAGACTCTCAAGGCCTTCATTCCCATGCTCATCGTCAACATCCGCAATGAGATTGATTACAATGGCGCTGCGTCGGACCGCAGCAGTGGTACTGATGTCCTACCTCGGGATCGCGCTCTCGTATGGCACGTGAGCATGCTGAGCATGACTGTCGTCAACGTCGGCGCCGAGGTTCTCAAATACAAAAAGGAACTATTTGACATCGCCCAGTACATGCAAGAGAAGTGCCGCGGCATACCGACCATACACATTTCAAATTACATCCACCACTTGCTGCTGAACCTGACTCACACATACTCCGTCGACACAAATCTCTACGAGCCAGATGTTATTAAGAGGGGCTTGGACGTCGATGACTGGGGCAAGACAACGCCCCCGGCAGACTTGACCATCAAGTGGCACCGCCCATCGACCGAGGAAATACAGTTTGCCGTCGAGCTTTTCGAGTCTCAAGCCAGCGGCGCGTCTGAGAGGCTAGAATCGCTAATGAGTGACCAGACCCCCATCAGCCGCAAGGGCAAGAACAAGGAGTGGGGAGACGAGGTGTCGAGGCAGCTCACACAGCTGCGGCTTGTCATCTCCGGGGTTTCCGCTTTGTTCGACCCCAAACGGGCTGCTGGTGAGGCAAACGGCCAAAGGACAGAGGATGGCAGGATAGAAGCTGATGGTGATACCATTATGGATGAGGACGAAGATCCTCTGGCTGAAGTTGCCGACGACGAAGAACTAAAGCGCCAGTATCGGTATCCCTCGGGGTATATCCTCGATGCCAAGAGTTCGTTGTATACTCGCATCCACGAGCTTCGCGAGGATATCGGGCGGCTCCTTTCCAGAACCCACGGCTTCCTGAACAGCAACGCAGAGGATGATGTGACCTGCTTCACCGCTTTATACGCTACTTTCCGCACCTGGATTACAGATGTTGGCATTGAGAGATCTGCTCATCCTCTGGAGCGTTTGTCGAGGTTATACAAGGCCGACATAACCCCATTCAAGATTCCCGGCCTGCGTAAGGTCTATCCTCGTCCTCTTCTGGTCAAGCGAGCAGATGCGTATCAGCTTCAGAGAGTGAAGTACAACGCCTCATATCGACAGAAGAGCGATCTTGACAAGCGGCTCCTTCTTGATCTTGCCGAGTCATGCACGTCCTCGTACGCAGACGTGCGCAGAGTCGCACAAGGCGCGCAAGATTCCTCGCTGAAGGTGCTCATTGGCGGTCGGCCCTTGGTGATTCCGGTCATCCTCGAAAAGTACCGCAAGGCTCTCCAGAACAACGACCACGACCACATCAAAGGTGCAATGTACACCCTGCTCTTCACGTCACTGACGAAGACATTGTTGAAAGACTGGCGTTTCGCCCCTGACCTGATGCGGCTGTATATTGAGACTGCCAGCGTCGACAAGGCATCGATACAACGGCTGCTCTCCACCGCGCTCTACCCTCTGCTCGACTTCGGTAAGCCATTTGAGCGAATGGTAGTGGTAGATGCCAAAGCTGTGGACACTATAAAGCCCGCCGAGGACTGCTTCAAGGTGATACAAACACGACACGATTTCATCCTTGAGCGTCGAAAGAAGGTCGAAGCTAAGAAGGGGAAGCTGGGCCTCGAGCTGATCGAAAAGGCAAAGGGAGCGCATTGGAAAGTCAGCCTGAAGTGTGCCATCTTTGCTACCAACATGGTACTCCGTTTCGACACACTCGCCCCCCCACAGTTTGTCGACTTGGTGGTCAACGGCACAAATGACGACCACCCGGGCTTGCGGGCCAACTTCCAGCTGGCATTCTCGAACATATTTTCGAGCATCGATTTGAGAGCTGTTTACGGCCATGATTACCGGAACTATCTACTGGAGGAGGACTCGGATAACGTCAAATTGGAGATTGATGTCCCGTCTAATGACCCAGGATGGACTGACAAGTTCATCAGCTCCTTTTCCAGGCTCGACGAGGCCGAGTACTTCGTTGATGCTGACCACCCCGGTTGGCTGGTGTGGGGTAAGAAGTTCAATGCTTCAAAGGCTGATCCTGAGCCGTTTATGGCGTACGATGAAACCGAGGCAAAGGTCAGAGAGCAGGTCGGAAAGCTCCTGACCAAAGCGTGGTTCGCGAAGTGCTTCGAGTTCATGAAGCAAGAGCCACGAGACGCCAGCGCAGACAAGTTTCGGATGCAGAACGTAATCCTGCTCATGCATGTTTTCGACCTGATGAACTACGGGGTCACAGCTGTCAAATTTGATGACATCAAGGAGTTGATCCAGGACATCTACGGAGATGGGAGTGACAAGCACCAACACAGGGCCACGGCCGAGATCCTCGGTGCTATGTTATCCGGTGGCATCGATGACCCCCGGGAATACAGGGACAAGGTTTGGAGCTTCGCGGGACCGATGATGCTCAAGATCTTCGACGACTCGTTAACCCCGGAGAATCTTCAATACTGGATGACGTGTCTCCACCTGACGGTAGACGCCAAGGATCCCCGTCGTTCTCGGGAAATTGTTGAGAGATTGAGTTCCTTCAGACTGGACATGTCATCTAATGCTGCCTTCAAAGAAGCGGCCAAGGTTCAATTGCTCGAGCTCGTCATCAATGACGCGGGTTGGCACTTCCGGCTTGAGAAGCCGATCTTGGAAGACTTCCTCGCTCACATCGACCACCCCTACAAATCGGTCCGAGAGTCCATTGGCCGGGTTATCGCGACCATCTATCGTACACGGTATCATGAATCCTTCCCCAATGTGACGAAGTTACTCGAGGCCAACAAGGCGGAGTCTTCTGTAGGCATTCGACCTTACCAGCCAACAGCAGAGTTTTCTGCCACTATCAAGGAGGTATTCACGCGCCTCGAGAAGTGGCGGCATGAGCGTACTCCCGGTCAGCAAGAGCCATCCAGCTACACGAACGGATCAAAGACCGTGCTTACTTGGCTTGACTCGATGCTGAGTTCTCAAGAATGCACTCAGCTCGTCCCATTCTTCCCGGACCCTTTCATTGACCAGCTGCTCCACATGATGGATGTCAAAGAAGATCCAGAGCTCATGCGACTAGCGTATCACGTGTACCGGCACCTGGCTAATATCTCGTTCCGCGAGGGTGAGGATGAAGCCTTCATCAAGGCACTCATCCGCATAGGCAGGTCTGCTTCTTCCTGGCACCAGCGCCTGCGTGCACTCGTGAACATGCAAGTCATCTACTTCCGACGGCTGTTCCTAACGGCACCCAAGCACCGAGAAATGCTCTTCGATGCCGTGGGCGACATGCTTTCCGACACACAGCTCGAGGTCCGGGACTGTGCGTCCAACACGCTCGCTGGGATGATTCGATGCTCCCCGGTGTCACTTCGCACCCCAATCATCAAGAGCTTGATCGAGAGGTTCAAGCAGCAGCTCAGGGACAATCCAATGCCAAAGCGCAAGCTTCCCGGAACCGACACACCAGTGGACACGCAGAAGCAAGTAGTGCGACGGCATGCCGCCGTCCTTGGTCTGGGGGCCCTTATTGAGGCGTTCCCATACGCTACCCCGCCTCCCCTTTGGATGCCAGACGTGCTTGCACACCTTGCCAGGAGACCTGCAACAGACCCGGGTGTTGTGGGCAAAGCGGCCAAGACTGTACTATCAGAGTTCAAGAAGACGAGGCAGGATAGCTGGACGGTCGACCAAAAGGTGAGCTTGAAAACCCCGAGACTGGCGCTGTTGGGAGCAGTTTACTAACGTGCGCTCTTTTTGTGCAGTATTTCACGCCTGAGCAGCTCGAGGATTTGGAAGGCGTACTTTGGAAGAGTTACTTTGCTTGAGCATGACGCAGGCACAGATACGCGTCGCAAGAAAAGAAGGAATCCCCGTGTGTGTGGCCACCACATATTGATGGCACACATGGGCCGTGAAGCATCAGAAGGAGGTGACAAGCTCCACGTCCCGTGATAGACCATGGACTGATGCTTGCTTGGCACTTCGGAAGAGAAGGAACTGCCAAGCGTACCCCCCCCCCCGCTACACACACACATACATACACACGTCTGCACGGGGGCAGACATAACAATTAGTGTCGTCTCATAAAGCTAGACGCGCCTTGAAAGCCGCGCCCTGCATGTCATCATACCTGTCCCGTAATACAAGCACGGGAGGAAGTAGCATTGGCACCCAATGGCAGTGCGCACCTGCACACACGTCACATGGCCGTTGACCGGCTGCATTGGAATGGAATCGCCCTGGAGGGGCTTGTACATGTACAGTCAGCTTTTCTCCTGTATAATACATTGATAAAGGCGGTGTGCCCTTTGCAGTGCTTGCAAGCTTGAATCTCACTCGTTCTATGCATGTGTTAGTGGTCTTGAGCAGAACCCACAATTCTTGAAGGATGTTTGCTCTGTCGCACATGTTGAAGGCGAACGTCAGAGTGGGACGGGACAACATTGATGGCGATGCTGATTAATTTGGCACTTGGCATTGCTCGGTGTTAGCATGTTGGGAAAGAAATTGCTGGCGTCAGCAGGCGTTAACACCGCACACGTCGTTGCATGCTGACCACATTGTGGATCATGAGGCTCTAGGATAAAGAGTCGCTCGGTGGACGGGACTTTCTCGTGTTAACTTGCACCGAAGCACACATGTGTCGTGTGCTCATCTCATCCGAGCCACCTCACACCGAGTATTGAAGAAGAAGCAAGTCATCAAGGACCCGAGATCATGCCTCCACCACAGGGAACGCCGAACATCCTCGAAGGGCCTGGTAAGTGGGAAAACACACACACACTGCTTACCTTACCCACCGCGTTGAATTACCCGTGAGAATTACTCATCATTAACCTATTCCGTTTCCTACCCTGTCTGTAGGCGATACACCGTCACAAAGACGGTCCACAGTGACACATACCCGGCCATCGACCCCAGCAAGCTCGACCCGGGTCTCCTCAACGGCCGCGCCGTGTACATCGCTGGCGCATCCCGCGGCATAGGCCGAGCCATCGCCACCCTCCTTCGCCCGCGGTGGTGCGAGCCTCATCGCCACCGGCGCGCGGTCCAAGGCCGCCCTGGAGCCTGTGGCCGAGGAGCTCCGGGCGGCGGCGCACGAGGCCGGGCGCGCCAGCTCCCAGCTGCGCATCGTTTGCGTCGAGGTGGAGGTCTCGTCCCCGGAGAGCGTGGCAGCCGCAGCGGACACCGTGGCGCGCGAGCTCGAGGACGGCCGGCCCCTCGACATCGTGGTGCAGAACGCGGCGGCGCTGGGGACCTTTGCGCGCATCACGCATGCGGACCCGGAGGGGTGGTGGCTTCCCTACGAGATCAACGTGCGGGGCCATTTCCTCGCGGTGAAGTACTTCTTGCCGTTGCTGCTGAGGGAAGGGCCCAGCGGTGGGGAGAGGAAAGGCCTGCGGACGTTCGTCACCGTCGCCAGCGTGGGAGCGCACGTCATCCACGAGGGGCGCAGCCAGTACCAGTCGACCAAGCTGGCGAACCTGCGCATCGCCGAGTTCGTGGACAAGGAGTACGGCCCGCAGGGGGTCAGCGCGTGGTGTGTGCACCCCGGCAACGTGCTTACTGATATGGCTGGTGGCCCTGACGGGGAGATTGCCAGGACCATGGGCGAGAGTGAGTTCTCTGTTGTTGTCTGAAGGATTCCCCGCTAGGGGAATATTTTGCTGATGTGATGTTCGCAGTCATTGTCGATACCCCTGAGATAGGCGCTGACACCATCGTGTACCTGATCGCGGAGAAGCGGCAGTGGCTGAGCGGGCGGTATGTCAACTGCACGTGGGACATGCCGGAGTTTTTGGTGCAGGAAGAGGAGATTTTCAAGGGGGATAAGCTGAAGGTGCGGCTAGTTCTCTGAAAGGCGATAGCGATGGCATGGTAAAGCGTCTGAGATAGATGATACGCAGACACTCTATCACTAGCTCGTGGTTACTGCCAGTTAATTCATGATTTTTTCAGTGGGCTATGTTGTTTCATGGCCATTGGTTATGATCCAATTCTGAAACTTAATCGATGTCTTCGTAAATGATAGCGGTCCCTGATTGCTTTAACTTTTCTCTGAACCAAGTGAGACTAGTCTAGCAACATGAAACACAATAGTCCATCTCTGTGTTACCTAGGCACATAACAAGACTGAGACTATTTAGATTTGCAGCGCATCTTTTCCTCCGCTTCTTGCAAGTTTACTGCCTAATTCGGCTGAAATACTTGAAAAGTCGAAGCACGGTTGGATTCTCGCTCAAGAGTTTTGAGGCGCATCGAGGTCCTTCGACAATCATGGATCATATTTAGATGGTCATAGTTATCCCTTCCACCAAGTGCCTCTATGGGGCCGCATGACAGTATTAATTCAATTTCAAAGGCAACTTGAAGTCGCCTCCTGCAAATGCTCATTCAGAGAATTCCAGCCCCGCCACGTCTGGCTCAACGTGATATGTGGAATAATCCTTTGACAGAATCGCAAGGGATTAACAGCCGTGGACATTCCTGAACAAAAAACATACCGAGCCTAGCGATAAGAGAGAACATCAACATTTGTTCAATTTAGTCCACCAGATGGGAAAATAGTGTGTGAAGATCCCAAACGTTTGATGCGGCTCCAATTCTAGGCTCCAGTCATGATTGCAGCACAGCACGAACTTTCGGGTGATACATCACAAAAGGACATGCGAGCGTGGGTTATGCACAACTTGAAACAGATGGACTCTGGCGGGGGTTCAACTCCGCTCTCGGGGCTGAAATGCACGTCGCAAGCTGTGGCTGAAGCCGTCACATCACCCCATGTTGGTTCTCTTTTAGGAAAAGCTACAAGCCCCAGTATCGTATCTCCATACACTGCAAATAACTCAAATGATGTCATCACAGATTCTCGTGATGCGTATTTCCTGCACGTTATACATCGAGGATCACCTACTCACCGCCGGACTGATCCGCTTTAGAAAGTGGCTAGATGGACCCCACAACATGAGGCTCGCGCAACACGGGTGTGGATGAGTCCGAGGATAGGGCGAGGCTCAAGCAGGAGGGACGCGTTGCTGATGAGATGTAGTCCGGATGTGGTAAGGAAGCAGGCACACTCCTGGGACGCATGTAATCAAGGCGAAGGAGCACGGCTGCCCAGCAAGGAGTGCAAGTTCGACAAATCTAACCGGACTTGAAGAGGGCCCGCCTCTTTTGTTGGGTCTTCTGAAGCCATGTGGCGTCAGCTGCATGATATACTACTGCAGTCTCGAACGTGGTCGGAATATCGAGCACCAAGAAATTGGTCCTGTGACCGGCCGTGGCATGCAGGATTCTCCCACCGTTACATCCGGCGAGTCGCTCAGCCCTATAAGGTCTTGGACGACCTTCACCGAATCAAACAGCGGAGACTCGGACCGGGTCTTGTGGGACTGTCTGGCCACTTAGGCGAGCGGTATGTCAGAAAGCGGTATAAAATCCACCGGATTAGTCAAAAGGACCTTAACATCGTCACCAATACTGCTAATTGTTGCCATTCTCAGGCTCATCCTTTGGAATCACCCAATGAGTCGATGGTTTCAGCCCCCATATCTTACTATCTTACTAAGTGGCACCCTTTGTGATATGTTGCCCCCCACCCCTGGAGTCTCAGCCCTATCGACAATGACCCGAGCCCATGGATCAGATCTGGGACAACGGCCTAAGCCAGCCCCACAGAACTGCTGTCGTCCTGCAAGGTAAGCAAGCCTTACGCCCATTCTTGGCTAAGCCGGGCCGTAATTAATCATCGCGAACGCTCACTCCCGACGGCGAGAACTTGCCAAATCGTCACGATGCATATCGAGACACTTCCAAGCAGCGACACACCCAGACTACTGAGCATCACGCCCGGTGGGACCGACTTCAGTTTCGTAAGCGTTCACGTAAGCTCAGGCAGACTCTCAATCCGTGGGATTCATACCAGGTCGGTTACCTAGGTAGGTCTAGATTCGTGTTTTTGGCTTTTGAGTGAGTGGGATGAACCAATGAGGCTTGTGTCTGTGCCAGCCCTCTTACCCGATATGCACAGCTGGCGAGGAAGATGGTGGGTAGGACCTCTCAACTATATAGTGGCTGCATTTCCGACTTCAATCTAGACTCAGGGACTATGCCATCGCTCTTCCCTAGTATACCAAAGACTCATTAAAAGCAGGCGCCACGGACGTCTACCTTCCGAATTCCTCTTGGTTGCATATTCTCAAGGCCTCTTCACTCAAATTGCCTTTGTCTCGATTCCACGAACTTGATTTACACTGAAATCAAGATGGTCTCACACAATGTCCCGTCTCTCGTCATGTGGCGGGATCTGACGCCCTACCCCGGACGCCTCATCCAATCGTCTTCGAAATCTCCCCACGTTCTCATAGTGGGCGCAGGTGTGACTGGTCTCGTGACTGCGTGGGTTCTCCTGGACAAGGGCTACAAGGTCACCATCGTTTCCAAGGACTGGGCCAACTTCACCCCAAGTAATCGCCTCACAGCCCAGATCGCGGGTGCCCTTTGGGAGTACCCTCCCGCCGTCTGCGGAGCACATACAGATCGCATCTCCCTTTCAAATTCCAAGCGCTGGTGTATGACAGCTTATCATGCTTGGGATGCCATTGCCTCTCTGCCCGAGCTGAGTCGCGCCTCGGGGGTGAAGATGATGCTCTCAGACTTCTTCTTCCCAACGCCTGTCGAGAAAGATCCTGCACAGTTCTCAAAGATGGCCGAGATTATTTCTAGTGGCGTGAAGGGCTTCCGGCAAGATACTAGGCTGATGGAACAGCGAAAGGTCAACCCAAGTTACGGCGCTGTCGACGCCTACGAGTTGCTGGCCCCCATAATTGACACCGACCAGGCCATGATGTGGCTGATGAGTCTCGTTCACGGCAAGGGTGCAACTACCGTCACAGAAACCATCACTGGGGATCTATTGCACCAAGAAAATGAACTCCGCGCGCGCTTTGGTGTTGATGCCATCATCAACGCAACCGGCCTGGCCGGCACCGAGATTGCCGGCGATGCGACCTGCTACCCGATCCGCGGGGCTCTGATACGGGTCATCAATGACGGTCAAGACTTCGATAAGGTCGAGGCAGCCTTGACGATCACAGCCGATGCTGCCCAAGACTCCAACGAGATCGTGTTCCTGGTCCCTCGCAACGATAACATCCTCCTCATCGGCGGCATCGCGCAGCCGCACGAGTCGAGTCTTGACCTCACCCTCGACTCGCCCATCGTGAAGCGCATGCGAGAGCGCTGTGAGGCCTTTCTTCCCGGCCTCAAGAAAGCGCGCCTCGATTCCACGTACCCGCTGGCTCAGGGCCTCAGACCGTTCAGGGCTAAGAACGTGCGCGTCGAGAGGGAGCTCCGGACCGTGCCCGGCACGGAGAGGCCGAGCAGGATTGTGCATTCGTACGGCCAAGGAGGTGCTGGGTGGAGTCTTTCTTTTGGGTGTGCCGGAGACGTTGCGAGCTTGGTGGAAGAGGCGATGTGTGATTTGGTGCCGACCGCTATGGAGTTTGACCACTCATACTCAGATGGGAATGAGTCGCACGGCACGACAAGCTCCTTTATCTCCGTCAGCATGAAGGGCCATGAAGAATGATATTATTATGGGATGGGCGATGCCAGGAATATGTTTTCGGTGATGGGTTCGAAAAAAGGTCTGAGAGATTATGTCTCCTCTTGAAGTTAAAGGCCTTCTGTACTATCTCTTTCTCACGTTCGGCCTGCAACAGCTGGGAAGGGCAAGAGTGGAGGCATTATACTTACCCTTACGCCTTAAATTGGACCATATTCAAGTTTCTGTATCTATTTAGAGTTAGTTGTTCCTTATTGTATAAAGCATCAGAAATGGCAACGCATCACTGAGCAAGAGAATTCCAAGCCTACAGTGCAAGCAGTGTAGTAAGTGGGGAAATCTTCTCTTGTCTTCTCAGATTTCGAACCTTTCAAATACCCCATGGCACCATACCGCGAATCTGGTGAAAGCCGTGGCGATATATGCTGCAAGGCTCCGCCAGAACAAAAGCGGTCTGTAAAACGCAGCCGGCTCGAAGCTGACGCGGTGGCCGATGTGCAGGTACAAAAGACCGCCATAAGAAACGCTAGCCAGAAGATGATGCGATGATGCAAGTTGAATGTCGCACGGCTGATAGGTACTCCAGCTGCGACTGCGGGAGGCGCCGCAACAACAGCATTGGCGTTCGGTGGTCGGAGTGCGTCCCGCCCCTGAGCATTGCGTCTGAAAAGGATTCCCATAGACTGATTCCACCGCTGGTCCCAGGGAGGGCGGTGTCTTCGGCTCATTATGACAAGGTACGAGTTGATAAGATCTCGAGCCAAATGGTCTGCCAGGTCAGATGCGCTGGTGGGAAATGGGCGAGAAATATGAGTAGCTAGAAACTACAGGGAAACCATCGTGCCTCATTACCGTCCCAATTTTGCGTTCGGGCCCAATCTTCTGAGACATGGTGAGGCATATGGTGGTTCTGGTTTAAACCTGGAACAAAGAAAACAAAGAGACTTACCACGATGCAGGCAAGAGACTGCAACCAGCTCATTGTGGATAATCTTTGCAAGCCTAAGTATGTAATTTGTCGCTGAAACGAATAGAAATTTTAAGTCTTAATGTGAATTATGGTGTGGACCAAGCTTAATGATTCGCGATGCCAGACTGTGATCTTATGTGTTCGGTTTTTAGCCACACGCTGAGCTGATGCTGCTAGCTCTGGCAAATCCAGGCTCTTATGCGACTCATTGCGTAGATATTCGCAACTGAAACATCACCATGGAATGTATCTCGTTCAGAAAGTCATAAACCAGAAAGAGTCGACAGTTATTATCGGTGCCGTATCCATTTAGCTCACAAGTATGCTGACTGTACTTTAGAGCTTCTCCATCTTGTGTAACTGGAACTTGAGTCCATGGTCTTGAGAATGCACACCCTTGACATATTCAAAAATCTGGTTGGGCCAGCCCTTACATCTGGCTAGTTTTCACACGTCTTTCTGCGGCATCTTATTCGTCACCCCTAAATCAGACCCAGAGGTCTAAGATTCCATGCTGACCGACGATCAGCATTGAACCCGAAAAATCCATCTGCACTACTGGCCGCCATTACTTCAGCCGGGGGCTGGCAGTATCCATCTTTTGAGAACGGTTTACAAGTCGTTTCACAAACAGTACCATTCTCGGGAACGATGCCATCATCGAAGTACTCCCTGATGCGCTCGTTGAAGCACTCGCTCCAACCCGTCGCCATTGCGCAGTGCCCGACAGTGTCATGTATTAGGACAGCCGACCCCGGGTGGTCATTTGACATCAAGTATGCATCGTATAGCGGCGTCACCGGGTCCAGTCTGGCAGAGGTGAACAATATCGGGGCGGCAGGCACGCCCTCCTTCAGGCCCGGGTCGGCAGGAGGGGTACCCCAGGGACCGGCGAAGCGCCATTTCGGTCGGATCCGCCACCCAGAACAGGCCGAAGAGATGCCTGACCAGAGCGGCCCGAATGTTGATGACTGGTTGTGGACGGTTTCAACATAGCCTTTCCAGAACTCGAAGCCCTGCTTCTCGCCGTTGCGGTAAGGGCCGTCAGGGTCGGCAAAGTCAGCGTCGCCGCAGAGGATGGCGGCTTGTGCGTCATCTGGCCCCGGGTTGGTAGAGTTGTCGATGCTGCAGGCGTCCTGAAGAACCGGCAGGGTGATGTCTTGGGCGATTGATGAGTAGTTGCCCTTGAGCGTGTGGGCTAGAACATTGGCGAGGTAGTCAAAGCCGTAGGGTAGAGGGACGTACAAAGGTCTGTGTCCCCGTGAGTTAACGATCTGTGGAATCAGAAAGAAAAGCAATGCATGGATTGCTTACTGGACGAATACTTGGCGGATGTCGTTTCCTGTTATGACTCTCAGGTTCGAGGATCCGTCGCCCTGGACGAGGCTGATTGGGTTTGTATCGGTATCTGAGATGAGTTTGTCAATGCGACCCTTGATATCTTTTCCGGATTTGTCGCCCTTGTTCCAGAGTGGACAGTTATCTGTCCCTTCAAAACATGTATCGTAGAAGTAGTCCACAATCTTCTCGGTGTCGAGCAGATTGCACAGCCACTTGCCCTCGTGGTAGTCGTATACGTCGTCCACCCCATCCAGCACTACTCGTCCCACCCTTCCTGGGAACATAGACGCGAGGGTGTTCCCCAGAATTGTACCATAGCTAAATCCCCAGTACAACACACGTGCAGGCTCGTCGTGAGATGCATCACTGTCGACACTCAAGGGGCGCTGGTTTGCGTCTTGAGGGACGGTCCGTTCAGCACGGCGAAGCTCTTCTGCACGATCGGTAATTTCAATGATGTCCCGTGCGACGGACGCCGTCGAGACATATGCTAAGATGTCATCGTCCGCATCCTTTGTCTCGCACAGACTGCCGAAAGCTTGATCGAGGGCCAGGGCCCGCCTCAGCCCACTATCGCTATCACTGCGGGCGAAGACATGTTAGAGACCACAAGCCGCGATCGGACAACCACAGGAGTTACAACCAGGACTATGAGATACTCACCCAAGTCCACCGATACCCTTGGCCTCCAAGATCAGCGAGTCGCGCGCAAAAATGTGACTTCCACCGAAGCAGTCGGCCCTAGGAGTCGTGTGGGCAATGCCCCGGGGGTCGAAGCCCAGTAACTCGTAGTGCTTCTTGCCCTCGGTCATAGCCTGGAGGCGATTCCCATGTCTCTGGACCAAGCTCACACCAGAGCCACCCGGCCCCCCAGGGTTGAGGATGATGGTGCCTCCGAAGGATGGGTCATCTGATGGGACCGTGGCGGGAATAGTGGTGATAGCGATGGCGACCCTCTTGGTATTGTTGGTATCCTGCCAGTCCAGTGGCACAGAGAGCCTTGCGCATTGATACCTGCCATCGTAGCAGGAGTGGTACTTGAGCTGCTCCGAGGGTTCAATGGCGGACCAGTCGAAATCGGCAGCGAGCGCAGTGCGTAGCAACAGGCCCGCGGTAGTCAGAGCACTGGTGGCCCACATGACATCAAACAATTCGATTTGGGATGCGATGATACTGAGCTCGGATGTTTGGCGATGATGTGTATTTTTTGCGAGAGCAACGACAGCTGCACAAGTAGCCGGCGGCAGGTCGGAAACGTCAAGATAGGAACTTAGCGCCAAGCCAAAGTGGAGAGGATCAAGATCCCTGCGTGTTCCTGATGTGGGAGTAAGCTCTGCATGTAAGATCGGAACAATGCTCCGACAACACCAACTTTGTTTGAGCCGGCTGGTTGTCGTTATCCACCTTGGAACACAATACAGTCTGTTCGGAAAGAATTGAAACGAGAAGGCCAGCCATGAGGGCAAGAAGCACCCTTGATCTTTGCCCGTCGAGGGTTCTCCACCGATCCAGAGATCATCCTACCGAAGCATTGATTAGTTAAAGTCCTCTCTCTGACTGGTGCTTGTTTGGCACCACAACACTTTGCGATGAACATGGGAAGCTCCGTGTGGCCAACTACCTACGGACTGCTTAAAAATAGCCACCAGTGTAAATACATGACATCGAGAAGTCAAATCCACATAATACTGGCAAATAACTTAGCCCCATCTTGTCTTTCTCAGATCAATGTTAATTTGGCCAAGATGGAAGCCCATAGGCTGAAGTCTCTCAGTTAATCAAGGTCCAATTATCAATGCAGCTGGCAATGCACAACCAGCCTTCCCTCCAAGGTAGCCCGAAGTAATCGCAACCTTGGAAGTGAACAAAGAACAATTATGGAGGTCTTGAGGTACTTCAAATGTTGGGCACCACTCACAGTGTGAAGACACCGCGGAAGGTGCTTCCCCATGGATTAAACAGTCACGGCGGGATTGACCGTGTTTGTTATTGACCTACGTTCGTCCTGGGCTCGTGCAGCCTGTGTGAGATGCAGTTCTTCGTCGGGGTGAATGTGTGTATCATGTTAGCCTTCCGGACTGAGGCAAATCAGTGGAAGGCAGCTAGCTCTGTCCACGAGGTCTATCGACAAGGCAAGGCCAACCACCTCGCTCGCCTCCTTCACCCCTTCCATACTTCTTGCACCTGATGGGTCTGCCGCAATTCGCCAATACAATGCTTGCACCTGCCCATGAGCTGTGAGGAGTTTGTCGAGTGTTTACCATGAGCTCTTTCACCCCCATCAACGTCCCTGTCCGTGCCAGGGCTGCCCAGGCAAGACTCCCTTCTCATCTCAAATGTTTTTTGTATGGCACTCAAGAGTCTGACCCACCGCGACAGGAGGGCTTGGAGTCTGGCCCAGGTACCCGAGCCAGTTCTATGCCAGAGTTTCAGGAATCACCTTTTCCAAAGCCACAGGAGCTGCCACAGGAGCTGCCACAGGAGCTGCCACTCTCGCCCATGCCTCAAATCCGTTCACTGCACTTGCCCGCAGCTCTGCTGCCTCAACCGTCATTGTTTCAGCCGCTCCCTTCGTTGACTTCGCTACCCCCAGCACCGCAGATGCCCCAAGTGATTCGGACTGCCGGTGCTGCAGAAGTCATCGATCTGACGGGCCTCATTGACGAGGATGACGGTGAGGAGTGGGAAGATGTGCGCGACGCCATCGATCTGACAAACCTTCCGTCCGACAAAGAAGCCAATGGCCATGTTGTACACCAAAAATACACGATCCGCACCCTGCCTCCCCGTCGATACGCCCTACCCAATGGTCCGGCTCCCATTTCAAGCCGGACACGCTCACGACGTATCACAAAAGCCCCTCCAAAAGCCCCACAACAGATCCATTCACAAGGCCCTCCTCGAGTACCCCCTCGAGTACCGGCGCGAGTACCCGTACGCCGTGACGTCTGCGAGCTCTGCGCCCGGATCGTTCGCTGGGGCCCTGGCTGCCTGATCACAAAGCACCACCTGTACCCCCAAGAAATCACCAGGAAGTATGCAGACAGATACACCGAGGCCCAGAAGAACTCCATCACCTTCATTTGCCGGCCCTGCCATGATGCCGTCCATAGGGCCCACGGCAACAAGATGCTGGCCGACTTCTACTACGAGGTCGGCATGCTGAAGGCCGACCCGAGAATCCAGGCTCACGTTTCCTCGATGCAGCGCGCCACCACCCCGGAGCTGATCACAAGGTACGGGGATGGTGTGAATCAGATGCGGCGAAGGAAGCGCAGGGCGAGGGCAGCAATGAGTAACCAACAGAAGACGCCCACCTTGAAGCAAAAGAAGGCGACCAGCCGCTACAAACTTCGAGAGAGGGAAGCTCGCGCTCCGTCACCGCCGACGCCACCGCCTCCTGGTGTTCGGCGAAGTGCAAGGCTGCTTGCCAAGAGCAACGACCCATCGCAAATCCCTGTTATTGTCATCGAAGATGATGATGATGGTGCTGGTGATATTCAGGATGCGGTGATACAAGAGGACCATCAGAGAGATGAGAACGAAGAGAGACGTGATGTTGTCAGTCAGGAGGAGCTCGCGGCCCTTGAGGCGATTGGTGAATACATTCCGCTGTAGTCGAATACTGAAACCATGCTTGTGTAGCAAAGGCAGGGTTCCCATGAAAGCAAGGGTTTTCAGGATTTTTATTGGCAATACTCGTACATGATCAGATACAGAATGAGTTTGTCAGGTCCAAGGATAGACTTCAGGGTGGAAGAATTACATGCACCATCAATTTCGTTTCCGCCTACTTCTCTTTTTCTGAAACTTGACCCCAAAGGCCGCATGGCAAGACATTTGGGCAAAGCGCACCTCACCATCAGCCCTATTCAAATTTCCCTCCTAATCCTGCCAGAAACTCTTCATCTGAGTACATTTTCAGCAGCCCCGTCTACTTACCGCCATACATTTCGTCAAAACAGCAGGTGAAGACCCCGCACATCGACTTTGACGGTTGGGCAAGGCCTGAATCGTCTGTCCTGCACGGGCAGAGACAGAGAGCCCTGAGGCTGATGAGCAGCATGTACAAGGCAGCATGGCGCAGGTGCTGCGATTGCAGTGACTCGGTGTGCTTGAATTCCCAGATGGCCTTGTTCGCGCCTCGAGGGTGGCGAATGTCCTAGCCCCCGCGGTGATTACGCCTTGCTTCCTCACAGGGCTTGTCGGCCCGACCCCAAGCGTGATGTCAAGGAATTTTCGGTTTTCTACGATCGCGAACTGGATACCTCAGCTTGAGATCATTGCTGGCGGTGAATTTTGTCGAGGGTGCAATGCTTTGAGTTCAATCTATCAGCTGGGCGAATTGAGGAAACCTTTACAAGAATCACTAGAACTTCATCTCGGATTGGGGAAAGCTTAGACCTTCAAAATGCCGTTTACTGGGCAGTTCTCTACAAAATATCTCATTGAGTAGTTTTATTTGATTTTTGAAAGCCTTAAGGGTTTTAACCATCTGCAACTGTGTTGCTCGGGTCCATCTGTTCTGCCTGTGACCAGTGAGGCGACGACGGAGTGAGGCGGCGACGACGGAGTGAGGCGGCGACGGCGTGATACGCCGCATGCCTTCTTCAGCTGCAGTTGGTTCTGCCTCGTAATTCTCTATTCCCTGGGCACGCTTTTCTTGGAACGCAATGAAATGAAAGAGATATTCTACCTCAGGCCAGTTTCGCCCGTCCATAAACTTGCGGTGGTTGCTTTGGGTCGGCGGCTCGTTCCTCTCGTATCGATCACGGAAGATATTGAAACCCGGCATACAGTCGTGTGGATGATAACTATAGCCATTCAGAAGGGAAGATTCGATGGGCAGGGGACATGGGCCACTGGCAGCGTCCGGCTGGAGGAGATACCGTCCTAGTAATTCGAATTGGTCTTACGTCGGCGGAAACAGCGTCAACGGAGCCTCGTGGTGGCCTCCGTGTAGATACATCTCTCTTCGCTAGGAAAAAATAACGGAAAATACGTAAGCATATGAGAAAATCAGCAGACCGAAGCATTTATGAAGTAAGGGACCGGACTTGAACAGCAAGTAAACTTACCTCTTCACTAGAAGGTCCTCTATCGAGTACCACAACACCCACGAAAATTCTGGCCTCTGCCCAATATCCCACCACATCGGCGACACCAAGAGGGTATTGCTCATAATGTGTAAGACGGTGACAAAACACGGAAGGCCGTCGGCGCACACGCCATGGATTGATTGGTTTGCGTGTCTACCGGTGCATCGCGCCACTGCCTCGTAGACACTGTGTTTGTGGAACCCACTATCAATCTGGAAAACAGGGACGGCAATCTAATGGAATGATCGAACTAGCAGCTGAACAAGAGGTATTCTTTGGTCTGCGGCTTTGCTTGTTGAAAGTGGTGCAGCGTCTTGTGGAGACCGATATGTTAAGTTCGCTTTCGCATCATATGGAGTCTGGGCAGGTGACATGGAGCAAAGACATTGAAGCTCATATGACATGTGAACTTCGCACAAGGGTTGTGAAGGGCGCACATACCGTTGATGGAAATGTCAATACGTAAATATCGAATTCATCACGGAGCCTCCTGGCCTTCTCGTGGACGCCGGCACATAACGCCTCATGTCCCAATGCATTCACAGGGTGCTCCTCGTTCCAGATTTCGAGTTGAAGTCAAGTGGCCCTCGTTGGAAGTCCATCTAATATTTCGGAAAATCTGGTTTCCGCGATTTTGGCAGTCAAGATCTTTTCCAAAGCATTACAAAACACATCGACGTGCTCCGCGTCTAGCAGCCCAAGGATGGCTTCGCCTGAGTGGTTGCCCATTCTCTTCGGAAATTCATTTAACCAATACACAATATTGGTACTTTGCGCGAATTGGGCGAGGTTGCAGATGAGCACAGGGAAGTGGTGTTACGGTGTAATAGGCGGAGTGGAGTGGAGAGCCGTCTTGGGAAGGCCTGCGGCGCGGATCCTCTTTATTGCTTCAGTAGGGACCATTCTGAGTCGCCCCCAAACAGTACTTCTTCTCCTTCCCAATCAATCATCCGTGGATCATGCTGCTGTGTACGACTACACCTCGGAGGCTAAAGTAATCGAGAGATATGATTACATGCACTTGGTGGGGTTGTCAGATTGGTACTCTGCGCCCTTTAATGCAGCCCAGTAACACCTGTGCAGCTGTGCTAGTTATTCGCCTAAATCACCTCACAAAGTAAGGCTGTACCTCACGCGCCCTATTTGTAAGCAGCCTGCACGTAAACTTGTTCGATGGATACTGCGCAAAAAGCAGTACAATCCCGTCCTATATAACGAATTCGGGCAGAAAAGCGCGCCATTGCTGTCATAAGTGGTTCATTTTCCACAAGGATCACTAAACAAATACAGTGTTTGTCAGTGGCAGCTTAACAATTGTGACTCTGCCGGACGATCGCGAGTGTACTGAATTTGCGCGAAATGGGTCGCATGAATCGATTTCTCCGGGTATTTATAACGGAATTGATGCCCGTCGAAGCAAAAAGTCATGGACAGGAAGATCGCTCCTCAGGAGAGAGCTGAAGATAACACATTCTTGCATTCAATTTCCATCTTCATCTCGAGATAAAATACTTCGGAACCAAAATTTCAAGCTTAGCAAATTCAGTATGCCAGCAAAGATCGTTACCATTGTTGGGGCTACCGGCACTCAAGGCGGTGGCATCATCGACTTGCTAGCAGGCAACCCAAATTACAAGCTTCGCGGCATCACCCGCAACCCCAACAGCGCCGCGGCGCTGAATCTGGCGTCCCAAGGAGTTGAGTTTGTCCAAGCTGACCTCGAGGATCTGACCTCGCTGCGTGTCGCTTTTTCCGGATCATATGCAGTCTATGGCGTGACAGATATGCCAGGCATGCGGGCAGAACTGGGTGACAACGCCGCCGCTACGGTGGCAGAGGAGAGGCAGGGCATCAATATTGCAAAAGCTTGCCTCGATACACACAGCCTTGAGCACTTCATTTGGAGCACGCTGCCAGACGCCACCAAGATCAGCCGCGGTGCCTTTGACCTGCCCAACTTCAAAGGACAAGTCGCCGTTGACGCCTTCATCCGCGACCACGGCGAGCTCCTGGCCAAGACCACCTTCCTCTTCATCTCGCAGTATGCGAGCAACTACAATTATGGGCCGCTGGCGCCCCACCTGATCCCAGGCGCCGGCGACGGGCAGAGCGACACCTATGTCCAATTCGCGACGCACCCACCCGACACTCCGATCACGAGCATTGGCGACGTGCGCCGTAACGTAGGTCCCTTCGTCGCTGCGATATTGGATCAGCCTGCTAAGACGCGTGGGGGCACCACCGTGCTGGCACATGTCGAAGTGGTTACGGCCGAAGAATCACTGCAGATGTGGGCGCGCGCGTGGGGCGTACGAGCCGTCAGTGTTGCTGTATCTACCGACACTTTCGCTGAGATATTCGGATCGTTTGACTTCTTGGGGGCGATGTGGCGATTCTGGGCTGAGTTCGGGGACAGAGCATGGGGACTACCGAATGGTGAAAAGGTTTTGACGAAGGATGATTTAGGGGTGACTGGACTAATTGGGCACGCAGAGAGTTTCCGCAGTAGTTGATATCGGAGATGGTAATGAACAGTGCTCTATAACTCGCGAAACCCGCAATGTCTTCTCAATAATCAAGTTTGGGATACGAGTGAGGATTGGTCCACCCGCGAGTAGGTTTTAAATAAAGGTGTATGGCACCATGTACTTATATGCTGTGGATTTCTGAGCGACTGTCAAGTGCCCATGCCCCTACGGGCTATAGCCAATCAAATGACACGGTTTGGAGTTAGTCAGCCAGAGGGCCGACTACTACACCAACCGTCAGGGCGACGAGATTAGCGATAGCTTCTTCCTTCTCGATAAGCAGAAATCAGAACCCGTACCCAAACACGTACGGTCTGCTTCAACCCATTTGCACGTGCAAAGACCCCTTGACCCTCGCCGTCAGGGCCGTACCAACATATGCAAAAGCCTCGGCGTAGCCCTTTGACATGAAACATACCAAATGATAAAACAAACTTTTCGCGCCTAATCGTAAACCAAAATGAAGCTGAAGATGCCACATCGACTAAATGTACAGTTGGTGTCCTTTTCAGATGGAAATGGAAGTTTTGATTGGTGGTATTGCGACGAGAAATGTTTTGCTTCTCGTAGAATCGCCATGATACTGTTGAGCCTCTCATTGGCTCATATCTTTGTGTACTCCTTGCGTGGCCTTGTCTTCATTAGCAACTTGGGCTAAGCCTTGCTTTCCGACAGCGTGCCATTGCAAAGTCAAGCCATGATTTCTTCCCACCGATGCTGATTGATTCTCAGTCAATGCACATGTGCAAGCCAATCCAATGATCACAGTGCAGAGTAGACTGCAATCCCGACACCGATCCCACCCAGAATAACAGACCAACTGACTAAACCTCTAATGGCAGTCTTCGCCGCAAACTTATCAATGGCCTCGCTATCATTGATCCTCGGAAACGGCACATCAGGGATCTCCTTGCCCAGCGCCTTGCAGAGGGGCTCCCAGCCATCCTTCACTTCGATGAATATCAACCTGTTCGCAGGCACAGTCTCTTTCAACCACTCAATATGACGGTTGAAACTTTTCCTTGTGGGCGGCTCCGTCTCGCCATACAGGTAGAGCCATTGGTCTCGCAGGACGTTGATGTAGTCCACAAAATGTCTCATTGTTGGCAGCGGTAGGAGAACGCCTCGCAAAAACCATTTCGTTGAAGCCGAGGCTACGCCCACCATGCTCCTTTCCCACGCCTCCGGATCGCGTACCGTGCAGATTACTTTTGCATCAGGGTAGAGCTCCAAGAGTTCAGGGATTAGCAAGGTCCCTGGTGCATCTGTAACGGCGGCATAGCCATCAAGGCGCTTGCGGATCAGAGAAAGCGCGGCTTTTCTGTCAGACTCTATTCTGAAAGGAAAGAGTCTGAGGACCTTGATCCAGGATAGTATTTCAACTGGCTGTCCCATCGTGCATTGCGTGCCCCCGTGGTAGACTGGATTATCGAGGAGTATGCGCAATGCTTCGCTAAAGGAGGCGGTTCCTGTGCGAGGAAGACCTGCGCCAATGACCTGAAACTGTGTTCCGGGTCTTGGAACAGAAGCCTGATTACCCATTTTGGTCGATTTGACTAGTCTGGAAAAGAATGGTGTTTTGGTATTTTGGCAAATTCCCGAGGTCAGGGTTGGATGCTCCAGAGTTTTATGTTCCAAGGAAAACCTTAGCTACCTAAGTATTCCTGTCCATCAGCACTAGAAACGTCAACATGGTTCAGCGCCAACAGGACCAACAGGGCCGACAGGAGCATTGGACCAGTAATAAATCAACGTTTAGTTGGTGCTTAGTCTACGTATGAGAAGGATTGCTAGGCGATGCCCATAGGAGCGAGCTAACCCGCTATTACAGTCCATACCTTACAAACTGCACTGGTTACATTCTTATTTCCATACACTAATTAATAAAACTGGTTTATTTAATTTCTTTAGCTTTAGCTACATTTGTCAGATTATCAGTACATTGCGGACCGCCCCCAGGGGCGCATCCACAAAGTGGTGCCTCAGGCATCAACACTAGCGTCGGTAGAAAAGACCCAACCACCCGAAAGAAGGGGGTCAGCCGAACATATGACAAGACACACAACAATCAAGACCCATCAAATTATCTTTATAACATCGGTGATTACGTATAATCTGACAATAATCATTTATCGTCTAGCCCGCACATGGTCCTTTCGGCTGGACCCCGGAATCTCCATCCAGCCATATACCACTGGCAGGCTGCCTAACCGAGTATCTCCGTCTCGTCATCTACTCCGCAAAGAACACGCTTTCATCCTGTTAAATTGCTCTAGCGCAACAACTGAAAGTTGGCACGCGGATTATCTACACCGTAGTTGTCTCCGACTCGTTGTCCGAACCACGCCGTTGAACTACACCGCCGATGTCCGTTGCCAAGAAACTCTCGCGGCAGGCACATCAAGCAATAATCTTTCCCCTTCTGTCAGCCAGTCCGCTTCTGGCAACCGAACCGGCAGAGCACCTACCAGGCCCTGCGGGCACGGGCGTAAGGGACTGCATAGTCAACCCATGCGGCGAATTGGAGGAGACAGTTTCGGCCAATCAAAGGTTCTGAAATGGAGAGTTTTGCTTGAATTAGAAGTGTCGCCTCTGTGCGCCTATAGAGGGGACATCAAGATAAATAATCAGAACTTATATCCCCTATTTCTCACCTAATAGGAGTTTAAATAAAAAGTAAATATAACCATTAAAACCGCAAAAATTCAGGCTATCTTTTAGTACTATTTGAATAGCTAGACGAAATTTTTTTTAGTGCAAATTTCTAGTTCTACAGTTTCATTTTCGAATTTCGGGGAATTACGGGACCTAGGACCATTCTAAAAGAATGGCATAGAGGAATCGTTTTTAAGTTTTTTTTAAAAGTATTATAACCGGATTAAGAACTGAACCAGCTATCTAGTTTCTCTGCTTAATAGAGGCGATTCGCCCACCACATGCCCTGGGTGCTTCTATATCCTGAGAAGAGTGTCCACCTCACTCAACGATTCCTTAGGACTGCCAAAATCCATTTCATGACGGAATTATTTGCGTCTTTCTGTAGGTTCTGCAGGTTACACGCTGCTCATTGTTTGAGGTCAGACGTCTGTGATCTTTTTTCCCTTCTCGTTTCCAGACCAGGTAGGCTCCTGTGACCTGTGTGCAATTTGGGCTATCCGAGCCGTCTCCGCCTCAATGAGTATATCTGGTCGCTTTGACTGCGTCGCAGCTCTGTCTGTAAAGACAAAAGCTGAGGGGTTGTGGATGAAAATCTGGTCCATATCCTCTAGGGTTCTGTTGGCCGTCTCCGGGTAGAAGAAATATACGACCGGGCCAAAGGCGAAACAGAAAATCCCAAACACTTGGAGAATATTAGCAAGGTAAATGGAGCGCTCGGTAGTGCACTGAGCATACAGTGATGAGCAAAAGCTTCGTGTCGTGTTCTGGACTTACCAAGGAAGAATCGCCACTGCAAGTTGTCGAGGCCAACTTTGGTGAATTGGACAACAACGAATCCGCCCAGCCAGTTGACTGACTACAGAGTTCCTTGATAAGCTTCACCAGATAATATGTCTCCCAAAGGTATTTACTTACTGTCGCCGCTGCAGCACCCCTCGTGCGCCACCCGAGGGAGCTCACTTCAGCACTATAGACCCAAGGAACACTCGAGTACCCCAGGCCGAAAAAGACATGGTATAGTATGAACATAGCGGTCGCCACCTTGCCCATCTGTGTGTTGAACAAGATTAAATTAGAACCAATGTATCTTGAGCGAATCTTCCAAGCGTGCAAAAGGATGAGCAGCATGTTATATTGGTCTGTGCTTACCATCTGAGCTTTGGAGTCATCATTTTGTCCTATCGCCAGGCAGATGCAAGCGATGACGTGACAAAACCCCATGAGGATCGGCGAGTACCTAAATCATTAGAATCTGGATCATTGTAGGTTATGATTGGGCAAGCCTACATCATCATTCTGTATGCCAGGTCAGTATAAATTTCGCTTCTTTCCGCCGGCACTGGGGTAGATACTCACTTGCGACGTCCGAATCGATCAATGAGTAATAGACATACAAAGCTACAGAACACGTATACAGTGCTGCTAATTGCTGTGATCAGTCGGCTCATTTGTTGGTTGTATCCAACGTCTCCCTGCAGGAGGGTAGGTAGGTAGAAGCCTGCAATATGTTATCAGTCTATGGGCTCATGTCCATAATCATGTAACAGAAGCGCCAGCTAACCCAAAGCATTGATCCCACTGTAGACTTGAGTTAGTAAGATATCAAGAACAGCGCTCTGAGAGGTACCCTGCAAGATACTTGCCTAAACTGTTGCATGAACTGGGTGCCGCAGCCAAGAATCAATCGACGAAAATTTTGTGGCTTGTCTCGATGGCACAATACATCGATCAGAGGGACTCTATCATCCCTCTCCATTTGTATGGCCGCTTGAATAGACTGGAACTCAGCGGTCACTGCTGAGTCTCCGATATCCTTGCTGTGGCCTGCAAGTCTGGACAAGACATGCAATGCTTCTTCATCGCGATCAACTAGAAGTAGCCACCGAGGAGACTCCGGAACAAAGAAGAGGATCGGAGCAACAATGAAGAGAAATATCAACTGGAAAGCAAGAGGGAACCGCCACTGGAAGGCTGAGTCGTCGTAATAGAGGCCAAACGCAATCCAGTTTGCGATGCAGAAACATGCCACATTACAGCACGCCCCCACTGCCAGTAGCATACCACGTATGGAAGATGGAGCGCATTCAGATAGGTATACCGGTGACATTGAGGACACCAGTCCGATGCCAAATCCGTTGATCAGACGGCCAGCGATCATTTGCGGCAGATGCCATGACAAAGCTTGCAAGATGGATCCCACCACATTGCAAAGAACTCCTAGGGCGATCGTCCTGCGACGGCCAAGTTTGTCACCCAGGATGAAAGCTCCGATGGCACCGAAAAATGCCCCTAGCTGGATAAGATTTAGCATGGTTATTTTTTCTCATATTTAAAAAGATCTTCCAACTCACAAAGAAGCAGCTCGAAGTGATTCCGGAAACGTCTGCGTCAACAGTTGCTGGAAACTGTCTGAGGAAATCCGGGGACACAAGAACTCCAGCGAAGACGCCCTAGATAGCGCCCCATCGTCAGTTGGTTCATGGCAATTGTGATGGGAGGCGTCAGTCGAGCGGGTGTCTCACTTGATCGTAACCAAACCAGCAAGAATTGACTATAGAACCTTAGTTAATATGTATCGGCGAAGCTTGGAGGATGTCCACATGATTTGAGGCTACTCACATGCGTCGAGAAGAGTGATCAGGGCGATCAGCCACGCGCCGTTCACCTTATCATTGAAGTCCACCATCATTATTATCAATTCAGCGAGACCCACAAGCAGAAGAGATACTTTGTGTGGTTCGGGAGGTTGAAGTCACGAATTTTTGTGATGAGTCGATGTGCCCCATGAGTGACTGGTCAACCGGTTATGGAAAGTGAGAAAAACCTGGTGATGCAAAACTCTCCAGCAGACTCGATATTGAAAGCAAAATTGGGCCAACATGCACCACAATCACATGCAGCAACCAACGTTCAGTGTCCAACAAAGGAGTCGGCCACCAATTAGGGCTGCAGCTACGGAGTGCTGTCACCCCTGAGAAACCCCCCGGCGGGGCGGTCCACGCCGCCACTGGCAACGGAGCTGCGGCACCGGCGTCGGAATACCCGGGTTGGGTACCACCGACAGCATGTAAGCCAGATAAGCTGCGGACCATTCTATCGGCTGGCGAGATCAGGAGTATGTGGACTATGTTGAAAGGCCGGTCTACTAATATCCTCACAAGCCTTTCGCTGCACAACTGTGACATCGGGTTCTCACCGTATGTTCAGAGTCGGTGTTCGAATTCTGCTTGGTTCCGGGCAAAGTATTCGCCCACGTATCCACCAGGTGGCAGCGCAAGCTGTGCGAGACCGCTTGCTGGGACCTAAGCAGCGATCGACTCTGGCCCATGCTGTCTAAGTCGCCACGGGACCTTGCAGCATGTATTACTAGGCGTACTTCACAGGTTTCAGTTCCGGCAGCTGAATGTTGGTAAAGGTTGATCTATTCAACGCATGCGAATGGGTATTGAGCTAGAACGAGAAACAAATAATGTACAGGCTTGCATGTTCGATGCTCTAAATGATCTTCGGCGTGGCAGACGCGCCTGCATCTGGACCGCTCTGCCTCACTCCATTAACTGCGCGACGGGCCGAGTCACCAAATGACACTCCCTCGTGGATACGCAGAATGCGATTTCTTATAAGGAAGCAAGCAGACCGCTCGCTCCCATCTGCCGGAAGTTGGCACAGGTGATCCTCGTCAAGTTCGCGAAGTGAACGACGACGCTCAGGTTGCCAATGAAGGACTGGTCATCACCCGTCGCCGTGAAGGGATCCGTATACGACGCTTCGAAGGGGGAAGTGGTGATGGCGCCGTACTTGCCGGCGAGATCGCCCACCTGGCACGTCATCGGCAGGGCTGAATCGCAGGGTGGCTTGTCGCCCCGTTGAAAGGGGTCGAGGTGAGCCAACGTTGCGTTGCAGTTCCCATCCGGGGGGACAGGCTCCGTGTGAACATGGTATACTAAAGCAGTTATGTTAGTTGCCTCTCCTCGACTGGACGTGGGCGAAATCATGCTGTCCACTTACGGAAGGGGCCACCTTCATCTGGCAGATTGTCGATCATGATGTCGTATCTCACACCCTTTCCATCTCTTGCTGTTTGCGCGAGCACGACGCCTCGGACATTACCATTTGGCGTAGGTGTGAACTGCTGGTCTGTTGGGAACGTAGCCTTGAATGACGCTCCTTGCGGGTTGCTGTCTATCGCCGTCGCATTTCCCAGTGCCTGCGAGATTGTTAAGATACAATTGCTCTGGCTTCATCATCGGTGAGCTTTTCTTACCCCTGTAGTCACGCCCGAGGTTGCAGTAGTTTGACGTATAGCAACTCCTAGCGCAGAGGGCAGGAGGAACAAGCTGCTCAACACACTGAGATGCATCTTTGTCCGGCTGACCACCTGAATTACGTCTTCGTATTGGTGGGGGAAATGCTTGTCAAGGGATCTTATGCGTTTGCCGAAGTTGACTATTCAAGAATCTAATTCAATCAGCCGCTGCTTCACAGTTCCGAAAGAGATGGGGATGCAGCGAGCGATAGAACTTTGAATGAGGAGGAGGTGGTAACAATCTCGCAACATCTGGAGAGAGAGAGTGCGTTCCCTTTTGAGTGCTGGCTGCCATGACTTCCACGCCGAATTAGCCGTGGATCACAATCTCGGATGAATCGAGACATATCTAGTCAAGTTGACCCTGAGTTAGACGATCCAAGTGAAAAGGGGCTAATGGTCCAAGCTTGCGTGATGACCGAGATGCGCAAAACCGACTGAGCTCTGCGATCCCGTGGCAGCTGAGGGGTGGAAGACTTCCCCGATCAGGGATGCCTGAAGAATTCGGGAAGCAAGCCGTTCAAGCCCCCTCGGCGGCTAGAGCCAATTGTAGAAACACTGGCGATGTCGCCCTTGGTGGTGATAAGCACAGCCTCGAGCCTCGGAAGGGAAACGATTGCAACGAGGTCACATCGGACGAATGTGCGACCACGGAGACCCCTTGGCCGCTCCGCCTACGAGCCAGTTCTACGGCAGTGATGCCGGGCACCTGGGAATAACCCCATTCGGCAACGGCACTCACTACCTAGGGGCTGTGAAGATCGATCTCAGAGATTGTGACAGGTCTTGGCAAGCTGAAACCGGTAGTAAAGCACGTCATGACAGCAGATTGGAGGAACCGGATGTCCGAGCAATAGCTGGAGTGCAGACACAGCTGCGAGAGGAAGATGGCAAGCCACTTCAGATATACGTTTTGCCAGAGTTGTTTGATCACTTCGACAGGAGGCTTGCGGAGCGGTTTGCGGTTTGGACTAGCTCTCGTAGGCTGAGGATGTGGGCCACTCTCGATGCCGTGAGCCTGCTTAAAGTTGACAACTCTCTTTCAGGTTGCAACCCATCCAATACTTTAGAGTGGCAGACAAAGAAGGTTTAATTGCCCTCTGTGCAAAGACTTTGCTTGAGTTCTGCCGAAGTCTACAACGGCGCCTTGCGCGAAAACATGTGCAGTGTACGTACGAGTCAGGACACAGGTTTTCATCTCCCACTGAGCCGGCGAATCCACTATTCCGAGGGCACAATCTTGCCCAAAGTATTCTGATGGCGGACAGGGCTAGGGTTTCATGGTACATGGTCTGTCATTCTCTCAGTCTGTGCGCTTGTTTCTAGTCCAGGTGAGGCCCGCAAAGCTTAGCATGATCGGCAACAGGTAGCTGCTGAAACACTTGCTCTGGCTCAACGTCGGGGGCTAATGAAGCAGCACAGTCTAGTCGGTTTTTGAGGGGCCGCCTTGCGCATACTCTAGTCCTCTTCGTCTGATACCCTGGTGGTGATCGAGCTATGTAATGGGCGTCTAAATCCAGTTCACTTCATCTGTGGGTTGACAGCAGTGGGATCCAACCGCAGGCTGTCTCAGAGGGAGGAAGGTAAATTTATTGGTTCCAAGCTTAATTTAATTCGGACTGGCCTATCGCAACAAGCGGCGGCTAGCCTGAAGATCACTGGCTGACTTTGATGATATTCTTTTTTATAACCGCTCGTCTTGATCTGACTGCGGTGACAATTGCCACCTAGGTAGCCAGCCAGTCCAAAAGAATGCGGGTAAAATTGCTTGGTTGTGTCTCGTTCCACTTGTCGTATCTATTCGATACAGTAAATGAATAACCACGTATTGGAGAGATTTTCCCTGGTATTTTTATTTCATTAGGTCACTAGCTTTGCAAGGCACAAGCCTCAACCTGATGGAAGTCGTCATGGGCATCGCATGCACCAGCCCTGAGTGCCACTGCGCAGCCCCGGTCCCGCCTCAATGTCGCTCATGTGAGCAGATGTCCAAATCATGTATCCTGTCTACCAGTCATATCTGACCTCTCCAAAATACAGCCTCGATGAAATCATTAGCTATAGGACCAGAAAGACTAGATACTTAAAGTTTATATGCAAGAATAGTGTAACAAGATAAAGTTGCAGCCTAGTTAGTAAGATACTTTCCAACTCGATCGCGCAGAATTTGCACTCCATTCACCCCGCTGTGTTTAGTTAGATCAATTGGTCCGTACAAGTATAAATGCAAACAAGAACTCCGCGCTCATCACGACAGCCAGGTTTCGTCGGGTCAAATCACCATGTTGGGTTGCGCAGCGTTCGCAAACTTGAGGCCTTCGACGGTGCAGGGCTGTAGCCTAGGTCATGCTTTCCAAAGTTTCCTTCTGATTTTGAAACCAAATTCCCTGAGGGGACCAAGGCTTGCAGCTCAGAGTCAGAAGAGAAAGGGTTCTGCAAGACATCCAGCATATGCTCCAGCTCTTTAGCCATGGGGTGTGAATTGGTGATCCTCATCTGTGCTCTTTCCAAGGCAAGTCGAGAGGTTTCTATGGCTTTCGTCCAACTGCGTTTACGGATGTAGAGCTGAGCTAGCTTCAATAGTCCAAACACGCAATCTGGGTGTGCCACACCACGCGACGATTCAACGAGTCTCACCGTCTCGAGTGTTAGCTGTTCCGCTTCGTCCAATCGACCATTTCTGGCATAGACACGGGCTAGCTCTCCCCTTCCCATCAGAACACCAAGGTGGTCTTCTTTCAAGCTTCTGATGCCGGCTTCTATGCCCCAATTGAGCATTTCCTCGGCCTTTTTCAGATTTCCCGCCTCGATGTAAACCTTCGCAAGATAACAGAGAGCCCAGAGGGTCCATGGATGCTCCTTTCCAAGCTGCCGCCGGCGCTGGTCATATACCTCTTGCATGTGGCTCTCTGCTTCCTCCAGCTGTCCCAAGTCCAAGAGGGCCATGGCGAGATTGGCCTTAGTAGTGATCGTGTCCAGATGTGATTCACCAAGGAGGCGTTTGCGGACCTCGAAGACTTGGCGATGCACGCACATACTTTCTTCGAACTTCCTCCACGCACTGAGGGTGACCCCCAAGTTGTCCAGTGCCGATACTGTATCCAGGTACTTTGGATGATCGTTAGGGATGGTAGCCTGCATCCGTTCCACGGTGACTCTCTGTAGATCCAAAGCCTCGCAATACATGCCATGCAACCAATAAGAGCGACCAAGGTGATCCATAGCTTGAAGAGTTGCTTCGCTCGTGGGCCCTAAGAGTCGAGTTCGTGTCCGCACCACGTTGTCCTGGAGTTTGATGGCCTCTTCTAGTCTGCCTAGGCCCCAGTAAACCCCAGCAAGACCCAACATCGACGTCTGAGTTCTCTCATTTTCTTCACCCAGAGCCTCAGCGAGCACACTTTTTACCATGCTCAGCTGTATACCTGCCTTGTCGAACTTCCCACGTTCTGCGAATACCCAACCACATTTTGCAGCATTCTGGACTTCATCTCTTATAATCAAAAGCACAGTTGGCTGAAGGTATTTGGCGACCCGCATGCGGACACCTCGCAAACCATGGATGGTTTCCGATATAGGGTTACCGTATTCGCCTAAACAGACCTCAAGGTGTGGAAGCACGTCCCTATGAAATTCGCCATCTGCTTCACTACTACCAATTGGAGGCAGTGAGATGGCCTCCAACAGCGTGTTCATAGCCATGTATGCCCACACATCTCGTTCTTTGTGGCCCAGAGTGTCTCGTGCCCACGCTTGAACCAGGGGGTGTAAGGCGATGTATCGCCCATCAAAGTCAATCAGAGAGAGAGATTGTAGTTCGCCGATGGCCCAGTTTATGCGATACTTGTCCAGATTTCCATGATCATCTTTCAAAAATTGAGGGAGAAGCTTTGGAGGCTCTAAACGCTGAGTGAGTAGTCTCTGAAGCTTCCCGAAGAAGGACACCGGGGCGGAGGCTTCCATGGCCTTCAGGCGGTTGTTGACGGCACGTGCAAATAGCTCAACCGGGATGTGTTCGAAATGGAAGAAACAAATGATCTTCAGGAGATCTGATGCATCTCGACGACGAAGGCTTGGGCGTTTCAGTAGAATGTTGAGAGACACGTCGAACGAAGAGTACACAGCTTGTACGATGTTGTCGTGTTCGTCTTGGTCTTCTGTTGATGAGCGATTCTTGAGTAGTGTATTCCTAGCGGCCGAATGAAGGTTGAGGTAATCTCCCAGGTCGCAAATCCGTCGGTAAATGCAGTTGCCTGCTTGGATGACAGCCAGAGCGAGGTAGCCAAGCGTTTTCGTTATGAGGTTGCCGGCTTCTCGAGTTGATAAATCCCATGGTCCAGGGATATCAGCCTTTATAAGAAGGAGTTGTAGGGCCTCATCTTCTCGGAGACCCTTGAGCTCCAGGGCCCCAAGTGAGCCGTAAGCACGGAAGTCAGGACATCGAGTGGTGATCAATACGTGAGCAAACTCGCTGGAAGGAAAAAGGCTCTCAAGGTCCAATGATCGGTCGTCAGCATTGTCGATGATAAGCAGCCAAGGTTCGTTTAACTGTGAAAGAAAATGACGGCCTGCGTTCTCAGTTGGTTCGAGGCCTGCAACTTTTCCAATTCTGGAGAAGGAGTCTGTGACAGTCTCCCTTGAAGCTGCGTGGATGGTGAAGACCGCTGCATATCTAAATTTCTTAGTTATTGGAACCAAAAGGCGATTTGTGGTTTTCGACCTACTGTTTCCTGTACTCGCTAGCAAATTGGGAGCATAGTTGTGTTTTGCCAGAGCCTCCCATGCCGAACACCACAAATGACTTCTGCATTTCTGTATCGTTGAACACGTCGCCAGGGAAGAATACGTTGCAAATAGCGTTGAGCATATCTTCTCGGCCGACAAAGTTGGACGTTGTGGCATGTGGTGGATAAAAATGGCGATGAATGGGGATGGCTCGATGTCGGAAAGGCTGCTCCAGATGCACATCGAAACCGAAGCCACCCAGCTCCCATGCTTCCCCACCCCGTAGCTGCACCAATGCCGTCTCGGCCTGTTTCCAACGATGTTGTATGATTCTAGAAGCTTTCTGACAGTATGTAGCCAAGGCTGCGATCACTGTGCGGTAGTCTGAGGATTCTCTGGAGCCAAACTTGACCATTCCCGAATGAGTTGCATGAATTCCTGAGGTCTCGGTGTTGTCAAATTTGGGTGCCGCAGATTCTGGGTCGACGATGAAAGCACTGCGGTCCCCAAGCCGACTCGGTAGCTCTTCCCAGAAAAAGAACATGTGAAATTGTTTCATGAGCGGGGAGAAATCGTGGTCGACGGACTGAGAGACTTGGATATCACTCTTCACGTGGTGCTTGCTCAGTGTGCTCTTGTAAAACATCGAACGCCCCACTGAAGATGATTGCTGTTCCAGAGCAACCCAATTCGCACTTTCAGTTCTGCCATGCGGGGTCCCAAAAAAGAGGATGGCAAATGTCGATATGAACTGATCCCATAAATGCACTACCTTGGGGGCTGTCCGAGTCGAAGAGTAAAGCAAGCTCTTCTTTACGATCACACCTCCGAGTCCATGACAGATGAAGACGATCGGCCGTCTCAGCGTCCCCGCGAATTGCCGATTCGCTCGCAGCTCCTGTACCAACGACTCTGCCATCCTTTGTACATTCTTGGGGCCGTCATCTGAAAAGAAGGACAATGCAGTCGCATTGTATTCATATGTCACCACTCTCCCGACACGAATATCTTTAGGGAGGAGTTCTTGCAGCCAGTTGATGCCAGATTTGGGGTGTACCCACGCCTCTGCGGAACACTCGTTGAAATCGTGTACGGCAACGACGCTTCAGAAATTTAGACAAATACATTAACGGACGGGCGAGTGAGAAACATACTCGACGAGATTCTGGTGAAGTTTGGCCTCTTTCCCAACTCCGGCATCGTGGAGACAACTGACGCCTGGCGGCATGCTTGAGTGGCGCTTTCAGCATGAACATTGAGGATTTTTTTCTTTTCACAGTCACTCTGTGAATGAAGTTCAGCACTCTCGCATCAAGCGTTGGGAAGAAACGGGTAGCAACCCGTGGTGGTTCCAAGTTTTGGCAGTGCGGGGCTAGACGACAGTTACTGTCTGCCGTGCCCTTCGCTTCGGTCTCTACTTAGTCCGTGGCACACTCGGCATTTCTGCACCTGTTGCACCACGCCTTTGTTGGTTGATAAGCTCGGGGCTGGGGTCGACGTTGGTACTAAATTGGGGGCGGCGCACCCAGGTAGGGGCCACCTAAAACGATATGGCATCGAGCGGCTAATCATTAGACTCTGATTAGGTTCCGGTACCCACTCTCCGTGCCAGGAACACCAACAACGTGCGGACAAACAGATCCAAGATGGCACCACGAGGCAACGAGTAACTTGTTGCTTCGACCTCACACTGCAAATCCCACGATCTTCCAATATAAAGTCGCACCTTCCCGTCCAGTAGCCCCATCATATGACATCACGCTGGTTGATTTTTGACCGTCTCTACCCCTTTTCACGGTCTCTGTTTCCCTGACGAGTCCCTCTACCCCGCCCCCCCCCTCCTCCTTTACTGAAACCTTGCATTACAATTGACGGGGCTCCGCCATGGGGGACTCCCATCGCCTGGTCGGCTCTCCTGCAAATATAATACCAAAGACTGGTTTCAACTGGCTGTCTTTGCTCCTTCTTGTATCAACTGCATGGCTTTTGCATTCCCTGATTTACAAGTTTCTAGACTATCGGGTAAGCTGCCAAGAAGCTGCCGCAAGGCCTCAAGTGAAGACAATGGAAGGCTCTCCTAACCGATCACAGGCTGACCTTGCGCTTGGACGCAAACATGGATGTCAACTGCCCCCAGAACTGCCGAAAAGGTGGCCATTAGGTATTGACAGAATCAAGGAACTCTGGGACTCCAACGCAGACGGTCGTCTGTTGGCTTTTCTCTGCTCGATTGCAAAAGACTATGATGGTCGCAACAACTTGTGCCAGTACCTTCTCGTTGGACCACGGGCATATCATATTCTTCATCCCGCCAACGTCGAAACATTGTTATCCACGAACTTCAAGGACTACGGTTTCGGTTGTAGACCAGCGGTGTTTGCACCGCTCCTAGGCAATGGGATTTTTACGCAGGAAGGCCATGCAGTAAGTTCAGTTTAAGATGGAGAGGAGAGGAGAGGAGAGGAGAGGAGAGTACACAGAAACATTCTCTCGCGAAAGCCGCACAGTGCTGATGACTTGACAACGACGGGTTAATTCCATGTATCCTATTCAAGTTCCTTCTCTGGGCCTCCATCAGCACTCTCGAGCTCATGGGCACTAACCACGGACTTTGCAGTGGCGACGTTCCAGGGAGCTCCTCAGGAAGCAGTTTGCTAGAGCGAAGTACCAGAACCTCGAGCAGTCATTCTGTGAGCACGTTGACAATCTCATCGCCTGTATACCTCGCACCGGTATAGTCGATCTACAGCCACTCTTCTTTAGCCTGACCCTGGACGCTGCTACGTGAGTCCAAGTCTCCTCGTTTATTTTCTTCTATATTCTGTGTCAGATTTTTCCATTCCATCATTATGTGGTTAGCCTTCCGGCCTCATCTAGATCACTGACATGAACGTCGAAGAGAGAGGGTATTGAAGCGTCTCCCCTTCTTCCATTCCCTTTCCTCCATCCTTTGCTCAACTGGACAGTTTTTCACAGATCACAGAGCTGCCATCACTAACAGAATATCCACCAGGGCCTTATTGTTTGGACAGTCGGTTTACAGTTTGAGAGCCAATATCGATCAAGCGGAAGAGAACAGAGAGTTCGCCAAAAGCTTTGAGCTCGCCCAAGAAGGACTTGCCAAGAGATTCCGTCTGGCGCCTTTTCATTTTCTCTACAGTCCCGCAGAATTCCGTCAAGCATGTCGAAATGTTCATCAGTTCGTGGAGAGCTATATCCGAGAGAGGAGACTAGCCGGATGTGAACAAAAGACCAACTCTGTTACCACAGACAGTGACGCCTCGTCGTGGTTCATCAACCAAGTTGCTGCGGAATCTGACTCGGAAATTGATCTACGTGACCAGCTTCTCAATGTGCTGCTCGCAGGACGAGACACAACTGCGTGTTGTCTTTCTTGGATGTTGTGAGTCTGGGCCACCACAGAAATCAGGCAGGCTCGATTGCTCATCATTTCGAACGCAGTCGTCTCTTAGTTCGCCACCCACCGGTTATGCGTCGTCTACGAGATGAAGTCCGTTCGGTTATGGGCCATGAACTGCACCCGAACCGAGAGCAGATCAGAAGACTGCCGTTTTTATCGTGCGTCATTAACGAGAGTACGTTGAATTGTCCACGTATGTATATCAATGCATTCAGTGATTTCTAATTCCCTTCTTTGCTTCAGCACTACGGCTTTATCCATCGGTGCCCCTAAATAATCGCGAAGCTATCACCACAACCATACTGCCGACAGGGGGTGGTCCAACAGGGAAGAGTCCTATTCTGGTGCGTAAGGGAGAGCTAGTTGTGTTCTCTCAATACGTTAACTCGCGCATGAAAAGCATATTTGGAGAAGACGCCTACGAGTTCCGTCCGGAGCGCTGGGAAACGGGAGAGTTGTCTGAAATCGGATGGGCGTATTTCCCGTTCAATGGTGGGCCGAGGCAATGCCTGGGCGAAGACTTTGCGCTCATGGAAGTTTCTTACACGCTCGTGAGACTGCTTCAAACTTTCGCCGTTATCGAGCTGCCGGAAGGTAAAGAGATAGAGCCGGTGGGAACAGAGCGACAAAGGTTGACACTGGTACTTTCTAGCGCCGATGGTTGTCGCGTTTCAGTAGCGGCAGCTGGATAGGTGTTTGACTCAAAAGCAGAGAAATGTGTCATTCTCATCCACAGAAACAGAGCGTACACCCGTACATCGCGAGTACTAAACCAAATAGAAACTCCCCATGACCCACCCCCATACCCGTGACACCCACGGCTGGCCCTGACAACCGATCGTTCAGCTTCGTTTGTATTCGTGTCTAACCCTCAGCCTGTAAATACGCTCGATGGTGTGAATTGACGTTTGGTTTCAACGAGGTGGGCGAGTTGAGCCTGCGGTGCTCTCCCTTTGGATGTGGCTATGGTGTATTGAATTGATGTCCCACCTGGACAGTATATACTCCTTCTTTGCAGGACCGAACATCCACTTCGAACTAGACGCTATTGTCAGAGTTGCAGGATTCTACCAAAATTTGGGGTCTAGGGTAGCAGTATGTCGGTGTAAGACAAACTGGGCCCCAAGCTGATGCAATACGAGGCCATCGTAAAGAATACAGGACGCTAGTAATTACTCGACAACCACTTAAAGGAGGACAGCGGTGGCAGAATTAGAGATACATTCCCTGCGCCTTGCTCAAATCCCCAGCCCCCAGCCCCCAGCCCCCAGCCCCCAGCCCCCGGCCCCAACCCCTCTCTGCTAAACCTCAAGTTGCTAAAAATATATGGTCGTGTACACGGGCGCTTATCGACTGGCTCTGCGGCTTTGCGGCGCAGTATCCGATTTACTCCGGAATCAGTGTTTCCAGCTGGCCCATCCGTGCGAATGCAGAAGTCGGGTTCAAATAAATACATGGGACAGGAAGTCCCCAGGTCCCAGTTCATTCCTGAATTCAAACCTGCGGGAAATCGGGCGTTCGCCTGCAGAGCCCTCATACACTTCTTATTCAATCAAGTGGTGACTGCTGTATCTCAGTTTACAGTCATGGACAGGACGGCTGAGAGAATATACGGCATCCGCGAGGTACACAGACCGTTGGGAAATGATCCGGAAATAGAGTATGTCCACATGTTCAGGGTTATTCAGCCACACTGCATCAATATCACGGATATTAATAAATGCCCAGCATAATTGCAGTGCACGGGCTCAATGGTGATGCTCGTAGAACCTGGATGGCACGGGAGCGGAAGGTTTCCTGGCTGAGCCACCCGGATTTTCTGCCCAGATACATTAAAAATGCTCGGGTGATGGTATGGGGATACAATGCGAGCTTCTCGTCGCTCACCGGCGACACACCGTCGAAGAATCGCATCCACCACCATGCTCATACACTCGTGGCCAACCTCTCGGCTGATCGACAGGTAAGCGAGAGCCAAGGCAGTGGTTAAATAGATTTTTGTTGGTACTTTCATTGACAGAAAACAGCTCACAAAAATGACTGGAAAGCCTATAGTTTTCATCTGTCACTCGCTTGGGGGCCTGGTCGTCAAACGAGTGAGTTGCGATGGTGACAGCATGGCTTGCAACAGATAGCTCACACACAGCAGGCCCTCGCATATGCACAAACTCGGACTGGAAGCAAAGTTTCGCATGAGAATGATATATTCACCTCGACCCATGGGATCATGTTCTTTGGGACGCCACATCACGGGTCGTCAAAGGCAACGTGGCTCGCCAGCCTGAAGAAGATGGCGTCGATGCTGAGCCCGCATCCGATCAAGGTGTCGAAATCGGATCTTGTCCTCGCCCTTGAGCAAGAATCAGAGACACTACAGAATATAACTGACTTTTTTGTACCCATGATGAAAAATTTCGCTATATATTTCTTTTGGGAAGAGCACAAAACAGATCTGAAATTCCTTGGCAAAGACTACATTGTCCCCAGTGACAGTGCCGCGCCGGTGCATGACGATACTGAGCGCGCGGGAATAGCAGCAGACCACTCCGGCCTGGTCAAGTTTGAAGACCCGTCTTCTCCCGGATTTCATCTAGTGATAGAAGCACTTATAAGATATTGCGAAGATGCCCCTGTTGCCACGGCGCAAAAACACTTGCTCGCACGAGACACGCTTGGCCGGGAGCGAGGAAAAGAATTACTGGAGACACTACAATACATTACTCCGTCAATGACAAGTATACGTCATGTAATGAACATGCGGAGTTCTGGCACGAGTGCGCGAGCTTGGGATTTCACAGTGGATGAAAAGAGCAAAGCTGAAAAGTCTGCAAAGGCTGACTGGGAGCCATGACTCGGATCAAATGGACGATCAAGTACATTCACTTCCGGGGTTTACTTACACAATACAATTGCGCTTAGGCGCTCTACAGTTCTGAACAACTCTTGTTGAGTACCTTGATGCATCGTAGGTAACCACATTCAGGGCAGGCATAGCCGGTTGAGAGCCTTTCAAGTCAAAAAAACTGTGAACTGTTCACGTAATATTCATCCAATGCAATCACCACCTGGGCAGTGCAGATAATTTACAAGGCTGGCAGCTTCAAGCCGGGGAACCGCGCCGTGAGTGAAACAAACAACAATGTTTGTTTGGAAACTTGCTCTCAATGCCAGGATAATCCAATTGTCTCTATCCTATTGTTCAACGGTTCAAAATTCATGCGAACCAGGGAACCGGGTAGTAAGCCTTGCCTGTTCCAGCCACATACCTCACGAGTCACGTTTCACCCACCACACCCTCACGGGATTCAGTACTCAGCACAGGAGAGGCAACCTCATTTTCGCATGAAGGGGCTTGGCCATCACAATGAATGCGGCCTGTTTCAGACGAGAGATCGATGTACAGCAGGACACGCACGCAGCGTCGATGCCTCGCGCTCAGAGAAGACCCCGAGGCCCGGAAGTCCGCGCGTCGAGGGGCCAGGGGAGGAGGGCTTCCCCCTCGGACCAGCCACCGGGCGCCACCCGGGGGCGTACGACATGAACGGGAATGAAGATATTGATGAATGGCGGAGCGCTTACTCGTGGTTTGGCGTATCGCGCTACGGACCGAGTTTAGTTCGCAACGGTTGAGGTATGTCTGCTGACGGCCTAGTCTCCTCCAGGGGAGGCCAATCAGACGTGCTTCGCGCAGCATAGAGTGCCGACGAAGGCAGCGGTAGTGCTTATGCCACGCGACACGGACGACGCCACGCGGTTCCTACGGCAGAGTGTTGACTACATGTCAAAGCTCAACTATAAAGCCGGATATTCTATCACGTACAATCGAGCGAGTCATGACAGTCCTGATCAGGCTTGCACAAAAGGATATGTGTGGTTTGGTCATTAGAATTTAAGGTCCGCAGCTTAGTTAACCCCTGAACTCCGTACCGAAAAACACTCCTCATGCGTCACATGCGTCACATGCTTTCCGAACAATAGTTTTGATAGTAGTACATCGTAGTTATTTTGTTTATACACGGGAAGAACCCGAGGAGTCCGAGTGATCCATCACATAGGACTGCGGTGCATGTGGCCTTTAAACATGTGCAGGTCCTCCTTGCTCGTGGCCGAGCCCCCTCGCTCCGAGCCGGACCCTGACCCATTCGATGTCATGGGCTCGATCTTGACCCGCACCGTGCTAGTCTTGACGATGCCGCCACCCTGGACCAGCTTCGTCGTTGAGGCTTTGTCGTCGTGCGCCTCCTCGTCCTTGTCCACACGAGTGAACATCGTCCCCATGTGGAAGATATCGCTGCTGCGGCGCAGCGCCTTGTTCGATGAGCCAATCGTCGGTGGCGGTTGTGCGCCGCGGCCGGATGCTCCTCCGTGCATTTGCTTCGATGGCGGGAAATAGGACTCGGTCGACAGGCCGAGGCGGTGCATGATGACCTTGAAGAGCGGGCGGATGCAGGCCAGACTTCCCGCTGTGACGGCCAGGCCGCATTCGACAGTGGACCAGATGGCGATGTCGACTGTGGCAACTACATTGCATTTTGTTAATGACGAGGGATCACGGGTACGGCAGTCTGGGGTGGTTTGGACGTACAGAGAAAGTCGGGATTCCTGAAAGTTTCAACGTATGCGAGTCGCACGACGACTGCAGAACTTGCGATGCAGCCCATGCTGAGCAGTGGGATGATAGCAATTTTCATCCTCCGCTTCATGTTGAGCTTGCGAACAATGAAGATCGGCAGAAGGGCGAATGTGAAGTCGCAGATGATGTTGAGGCTCGAGTAGAGATATGTCAGGCCGATGATAATGTCGATTTGTATGCAGGTGCCTGGCTGGTCCTTGTTCCAGAAAAATGAGACAGGATGGCACTGTAGTGTGGTGACAAAGAAAAATACCAGACCGGTCATGACGTTGATGGCCAGGGCGCCGTAGATGAACCAGACTTGGACTTTTTCGACGATGATGCGCAGGAGGAAGATTCCAATGGAGATCTTTGAGAAGATCATGGTCCAGCAGTACCAGATATAACAATAATACCAAAACTGCGAAGAATAGATGGTGTCAGCCTCATCCAGGGCTATACCGTGAGGCGGGGGCTTACTCACCTGCATGCCGTTCTGGAAGTCGGAATGAGCCAAGTCCGCGTAGTGGCGACCGGTTCCATAGTGCACGCCGACGTTTACACATGTAACAAAGAGGATGAACGTTATCGTTGCGAGCAACATGAACCAATCATCCGTGCCGAAGGCCCTCACCATGCGCGCGCGCACATATGCCCTCAGCATGAAGGAAATGGTGGCCATCGTCACTAAGAAGATGGCCACGGCCGATAGCACCGGCCCGCGGTTCTCGATGGCGGCGGCCATGCTATGGGGGACGAGTAGTTCAGGACGGAAAAAGGCGAAGCAACTTTGTGATCAAAGCGACCTCGTGGTCGCCATGCCCTTCTGTTGTCTTTCTTGGGTTTCTTCTATCTTCCCTTTCTCCCTCTAGTCGGGAGCGGTCGTTTCGTTGCGGTCGAGCTTGATATAAAGTCGAAAGTTGTCGGGAGGCTATATCAGGAGAGAACACTATAGGGGGGTGGCCAGTTAAAGGCTGGGGCAGGAGAAGTCCACTTACCGAATCTGCGGTGTTGAGGCTAGCGCATATTAAAAGCTTACGGTTCATCAAACACTCGTCCTTGATCCTTGACAGTGCTTCTAGGCTAGCATGTAGTCTACTGTCGTACCCCTGATGCCCTGCTAAAGCGACAAACCAAGCTGGCCAGGCATTAAGATTGGCAGAATATTGCTTGGAGATCATAGGAACCAGCCAGTCCAGGGGCAAACATAACATCGGCGCGGGCAAGTTCGGACAAGCTGTGCATGATGCGATGCTACTGTGAACTATGTGTGATCTGGGCGGCATAGAGACGTCAAGTGTGGCGGCCTTCACGTTGAGTATGGGAGGGGACCCGGAGGCTCCAAGAGTTCTGGCCAAAAAACCGGAGCCTTCCGCTTTGGCGGGAATAACCCCCAGTGTGTGACGGTCTTCCTCCATTGAGGGGCGACGATCTTTGGGCAGAGTTGCATTTAGACCTCGGTCGTTTGAGCCCAGCCAGTTGGTCGCATTGACATTTAGCTGGGCCTTCCTGGACTGCCAGGCTCGCTGGAGAAACTGGCTGAACGCCATCGGGATTAGTGCAGTGGGTTCTTGTCCGGACCCGGGGCGTGGTCCGGAATCTGCGCTAGATCTATACCACACAGGGTGCTCCTCCGCTTGGTGATGCGTTTGGCGTGTGAATGCTCGTCGCTATTGCAGTAGTCTCAGCTTGGTGGCTGCAGATCCCCACTCGAGCTTGCAGCGTCGGCAGCTGCCAACTCTTGGGGGCCGCATGCAATCTTGTTCAGCAAAGCCTGTCCGAATGACAGCGGTCGGCTGTTGGGGCGCCCGCACTCGAAGCAATAATGCGTCGTAGTTGAGATTGGGACTCATAACTGCTCTCTTTTTGAGTTTGCCGCACATGGAGTATATGACTACCCGGCCCTAGTCTTTTGTCGGGGTCTCCTGGACTGACACGCGTATCCAAGACTGAGGAGGTGGGATCCATTGCGCTCGCGAATCTGACTTCGTCGTCGGGTCTAATTGCCGATGGAACTGGGTCAGAGCTTGCTTGGGCGGGCCGTTGGAGGGCCGCATTTGCTCTCTGCGCCACAAGCGATGTGCCGCATGCAATAGGCCATACCATATACCACACACTATATATCTGCATAGACAACATCATCACGAGGCACAGGTTTGTTGCGCCACATAGGCCTGCGTAGAGGGAGGCGTTGTTACGGTGGGATAATGTGAGTAGTAAAGTGATGCCCCTGCATATCAAGTGGCTTCGTCTCGTCGGTGAGAGCGAAAATCTTAATAGCGGCAGAAGCATTCGGCTGGGAGATACATAGTATGATCTTGCTCTCGCCGACAGCCCTACACCCGGGCACGACCGCCGCTTTCTGGCCTCCCAGTGAGGTCAGGCTCAGCAAAGGCTGAGCGTTAGCCTCGAGGTTAGGTTGCTCTAGAGTTACCAGTGGTTCGGAAACGTCTCACAGACATCAGCAAGTGGAGGTTAAACCTTCGAACTCGAGAGGGAGGGCCCAGAAACCTAAGCGACGTTCCTCTGGCATGCATAGCGGCCCCTAGACCCTCCGGTCAAGCGGAGCCCTCGCGAATGATCGTCGAGCTGCAATTTTGAAACAAGTCGGCGGCAGGGTGCACCGTGAACTTAACCTTCAGCTGCATCTTCGGCGACAGTAGTCTTGTCCGCCAACCCGGTCCGCAGTAGGTGTTTGGGTACCATCGACAGAGTCTCGGTCCTTGACAGCCGCGTGCTTGCCCGACGCTGAGCTCGCAAATATGCCGACGCCAAAAACGCCATCAGTCAAGAGTGTGCGTCCAGGTGCGCGTTTTACGAAAAACCTTCCCACTCCGGTAAGTGTCCCCGACGACGTTGCTTGAGCCTCTGAAACCACGTGGATACCGTGACATCGCCGCCTCATGGCGTTTCGAAACGGAAAGGTCGGCGTTGCTCAATTGAGCTCGCTGAAGATCAGGGGCTTAGGTCCGTCCCTCTTGCCCGTACTTGTTCGTCTGGTGGAGCGGTGACCTGGGCGACAGGGCTTAAAAATACTGTGACATCGCTTACCAGAATCTGCAGGCCTAGTAGGCAGTTTTGGTGGGCCATGGAGCACCGGCAAAACCATTTTGCCCCTCGCCTCGTAATCTCCAGTTGGGCGTTGTTTCCAACCGAACTATTTGCAGAGCTAGGCAAGCCGTGAGACTGAGGACGTGATGATCATTATCCGAGTCGGGCCGTCCAACTAGTCCGCAAAGGGGTCCAGCACCCCTTTTATCCGGCTGCCGCGGCCTCGCTACCATGCTCAAAAGTTCGTCACTCATTGTCCTCCGGGCTCTGCTTTCCTGCCGGGCTCTCTCGGCGACGCAGGGTCTTGCTGCCTTGTGTAAGCCCGGACCACGGTGAGGCCCTTGATCACCTTGTGCTTCATGGTGAGATCCGGCAGTCCTTCATCCTGAAAACACGTGGGCAGCGTTCACCTCCCCAGCTTCCGCAGCGGAGGATTTTCTACCTGTCGCGCTCGCTCTGCCGACTGCGACCTGGCCGCTATGAACAAGAAAGAGGTACCATTGTGCCGGTCACTGGTCTGGGTTCGAAAGCTGGCTATATTCGAGGGCTCAAAACGGATTGCAAGCACGTTCGTCACCTCGTCCCAATGGAACTCGGCGCAAGGATGCATAGACACACAGGGCGGCCGTGCGCGAGAGATCGGGCTCAAAACTCCGACAATGGATGCTTCTGTGTGATCGGTTGCGACTCTACGAGTCTGCGACAAGGTGCGGGTTGTGCTCGCGAAAAAAAGACTGGTCGCCATTTGCCGACGGCTCGTGTCGCGCGGCCGTAGCAGGGCCACTGCTGCATGACCAGCCTGCCAGCCTGACGAGAACGTGACAGGTGCGTGCCGCGTCAAGGTCGGACAAAGACGGTGGCTCTTTTTTGACAGCTGAGATGCAAGAGTATTGTGCTGCAATTTCCAATTTCCCAGCTGCTGTGCTCTCCTGGTTGCTGGAGAGATGCCGCCTGGTGCTCTGCGTAATGGCTAGAATGATCAAGCATGTTGAGGCCCACAAGCCAGGGCGAGGATGTGTTACCTTTACCCGCAGGTTTACGATGACGGATGTGCAGTCCAAGAGGACACAGCAGTTGTCACGCCGTGCCCAGCTCACTTGAGTACTTTTCGAGAGACCAAAAGGCCGTGTGGTAGGGGCAAAGTCATAATCTCAACATGCGGTCCTTGCCCGCAACACGGGGAACCACTAAATCCTGCGGCCGGGTCAGGGAATTTTTCAGCCGCGGCCCCAGGTGGTCCATAGCATTCAGACGCACCAACGCCAAGGAACCCCGGAAAGCCGGATCCGAGTGAGGACCCAGCTCCTCCCAGCGGTGGCTCCGCAAATCCAACGCCAACGAGTTGGGCAAAGATGGGGATTGCAAGGCTGTCGCGATTGAGCTGGACAGGCGCATGGCGATAAGCGGGCATTTGCGTGGTTCGGAAGCCGGTAGAGGTCTTGTATGGCCAGAGACAAGAGAGCCCATCTCCTTGGGGAGGTCATCACTCGCCAAGAAAGACCGTGCGGGCATATGTGATGTGTCGATCTTGATGCCCAGACACGTGTGGTCGCCAAGGGAAAGTCGGCTTGCGAGAGCGGTGTCTTGTGTCTTGATGAACGCTGAACGCCGCGCAGACGAGTGCTGACAGTACGTGAACCGCTGTAAGGCTGGCATCTGGGGCTGCGAGAAGCATGCAATAGAGATGCGGCAAGGCATTATCGTGCTGCTGCGTCCGGACTCGGAGACCTTGGAGCCCGTTCGGCAGCGAATGAGCAAGCTCAGAAGGGCCGCATGGCGACTTCCGGCGCTGACCGGCCTGCTGCGAGCAACACGCCCGCAGGTAGGCGCGAGGTAGGTCTATGGCTTGGCTCTGGGGATTCCCGAGGAATTCATGAGCTGATTTCTGTTTACCTATCAGTCATTTTCCAGTCGTTCGGACGCCCGCAACCCTGCTCCGTAAGATCCCGTGAGTCGGGCGTGCTTGGCGTGGAGTTACCGGTCTGCCGGCGTGACCTCATAGCCTGTCTACTTGACAGGTGCCTCTGAGGAGGTGTAGCAAACAGACGCTCAGGTGGAACCGGAGGCTGCGAACAACTCGTCAACTGTTGTACTCCCTTCAGCCACCAGGCACGGACATTTCAGAGGGGCAGACCTCGACCAGTCTCGCTGAAATCTCGAGCGCAATAGACGCAGCTGCAGTACAGTACACAAGACACCATGTGCATCGTCGTCCTCACCACGGCACATCCCAAGTATGCACTCATCGTGATCGACAATCGAGACGAGTTCATCCTTCGCCCGACATCACGGCCCCACTGGTGGAGCATGCGAGCTTCCCGGCAGCCTTCCAGGACGCCCACGCCCGATGTGTCGTCGCAGCAGACGGGCGTCGACGGGCAGCCGCTCAACGTCGACCCAGATGAGGTCCAGCACATCCTCTCCTCCCGAGACCTGCAACGAGCTGAAAGAGGCACTTGGCTTGGGATCACCAAGTCGGGCCATTTCTCCGTGCTTACCAATTATCGCGAGCTGGACCCCAGCAGGCTATGCCAGCCGGTCAGCGGGCAACGGAGCCGGGGCTCCATGGTCACATCGTGGCTGGAGAATTCGGCAGAGCGCAGCGTGCAGGACTATGTGGAAACAGTGATGGCCAGCGGCGGGTGCCAGGGTGTTGGTGGCTTCTCGCTCATCTGTGGCAAGTTGCGGAGGAGACGAGGGAATGAAGACGGCTTGGAGCCCATGGCTATCCTGTCAAACCGCGCCCAGCATCCTGACCAGATACCTTGGATCGTTGGGCAGAAGGGCGAGACAGTCGGACTGAGCAATGCGGCGTTCGATGACCCGGTGGAATGGCCCAAGGTGAAGAGCGGGAAGTCGCTGGTCAACCAGGTCGTCAACGAAGCAGTCGAAAAGGACATGAACGAGGATGAGCTGCGGGAGAAGCTGTTCTGGGTCTTGGACCAGAACACACTGCCTACCCACCCAGGGAAGAGTCTGGAGGATCATCTCGTGGAACTCAAGGAGTCCATCTTCATTCCCCCGATTGGCGACTCGAAACACCAGGACGACATGGTGAAGGCGGCAAGCAACGGAACGAGTGTGGACAACCACGCCGACCCTGAGGTGCAAGAGACGCTGTCCAAGGTGGTGGGGGCCCAACGACCAGACCCTCAAACAACGGGATTCGCAACAGGCATGTATGGCACGCAAAGACAGACAATCATCTTGGTGGACTGGGATGGAAACGTGACGTACACGGAGAGGGCATTGTGGGATCCAAATGGCAGCCCGGTAGAGAGGGGCAAAGGGGACATGACCTTCAGATTCGGCATCGAGGGATGGGAATAGACGGTGCATAAACAAGATGACAATGGTGGTCGGGGGATGGGTAGACAGACTGACGAATGGACGACTGCTGCATCAGCATTGATGATGTCTTCAATAGAAGGAATGAGCGATGAGGTTATTCGCACCGGACTGAACCGGAATCTGGCATGCCATCCTCCAGTGACGCGGCCACAGACCTTGAAGGTGTTTGCGCAGGAGCAAGGCTCGCACCTGCTGCTGCCTTTATCTCTGATGTTGAGACGCGACTTGACCTCGAGAAGCCGCCCGCCCATCGTCTTGGACCCGACGTCTGTATGTACTTTCCCGCAGGTATGAATGCACCTGATCCCCTTCCGTTGTCTTCCAGCAAAGTGAGCCTCTCTTTCAACACCTCGCTCCCCCACACTGACATTTGAGACCATCACCATCATCAATCACCACTCCTCCTTGCTCCGCCCTGACACCACCACTGAAAACTTTACGAACAGCTCCATTGCACGCCTTCCCCTTTACACACTCCCGCTCATCATGACTACAGATACTGGTCGAGTCAACGCTGGTCACTATCCCATTGAATGCGCCTCACCCCTCCCAACCTCCGACTTCGACTTCGACTCTGACTGCAACGACTGGCCACGACCAGAACAACCAGCCGAAATCACCCAGGTCATTGACTTCCTGACCTTCACTCTGAAGGAGGGGATCCAGCAGACTGTGCACGCCTTGTTCCAAAGCCTCAAGTGTACATACCTGCTTGTCTCCGAGCTCCACAGACCCTACCTCGACTCGGTCCGCGTTCTGGTTCCTCTGTGGTTGGCCGTGACCCACGCCATCCTCCTCGTTTTCTTTGTTCTGGCCCACAGGACTGCCACAGACGCCGTCAAACGGCTCCACGACTCGGTTGACAGACCGGTCGCGCGATTCGCGGCATGGAGCGAAAGCGCCGTTCCTCGCGTCTTCCGACGCCTCGCTTGCCGTTCAGGAAACGGCCCGTCATCAGTGCTCCATTCGGACCAGTCCAGCACAACGGCAGAATGATTATCCCATCTATCCCCGCTTTTAATACTCAGGTTGCCAGCGGGTATGTCTCTGGTGGTGTGGTGTCCGGAGATACCAAGGAACAAAAGAAGGGACATGGTAGACCCCACACACCCACGATTAGGATTCTTGAAGACTCGGCGCCACGACAGTTATCCAAGTCGCGTACATTCAACGTCTTCTCCGGAATCACGTCATCCTTCTCTAGATCTAGCCTGGGTCCTAGCCTCCGAACCACTGCTTCGTCGAACGGGTCGTCGGCTTCTCTTGCCCAGGCTGCAACGACCGACACGTCACTTTCCAAGGCACCAGCTTCCTCCCGCCTCCCGGTCTCCAAGAGTGGTCGATTATCCTTGGGATCACACAAGTCGGAATTGCACCTCACGCAGAATCCTCGCTGCATCTACACCCATCAGCCCTCAGCGTACTGGACCGGCCGCTTCAATGCCCTTCACGACAAGTTTCTGGCCGAGTGTCTGACGGCCAACAATCTGCAGAGTATACTTGGTGCTCAAGCAAGCAGCGCCACGGCCCGCAATCAGCGGCTCCAGCCACATCTACTGCGAGAACCCCAGTACAGCCGATTCAACACTCGTCTTCCCCCGTCCGCCACATCAGCTGCCGTGCTCCAACAGACCGCTGGCGGCGGCGGACTTGGCGGCGACACAGCAATGCATGCCGCAGATGCAGAACTGCTGCTTGACGAAGACGAGCGCTGCAAGCGTGTTTTCATTCACCTCGAGGCCTTCTGTGCCACCGACGAATCCCGGAGGAGCCTGTTCTCGTTTCAGCAAGAATATGCGCGCAAGATGCATCGTCCTAAACTCCTTCCGAAGGGAGGTACCATGGGTGACCGCAACTGGGTGTCACGGATGGGCGTGAGAAGGATTGGAAAGAGGGCAAGCATGTACTAACAAGCACGAGGCATGGTAGAAGGGGGCTTTCAAATTGGCATTTGCGGTTGAGCAGCACAAGCATGGTACCACCGGCGGGTTTGAGGGAAGAAGCATTGGCTATTTTCACCTTGCTTCCAGGAGTTTGCTAATATCAACATTCGGCTGACTGATTTGCGAATTTGCAGGAGGGGTTTGCACTGTTCTAGGGTAATGGTACACTGTTAGCTTGTTTGCACACGTGCTAGGCAGAGGTCGGGGAGAAACCCGGAGAAAGGAAAAAAGACGAACAGAGGTAACGTGGCCTTGAAACGCAAAGTTTAGACATCGAAGAGTTAATTCAGATGGTGCTCTCATGGTGATGATTGCTCTTTGTGCATCAGAACCGTACCTGGATGATCTACAGTAAGACAGTACACGACGCCGTTGACCCTACCGGGTATCCCCTCCAACGCCTTTTCTCCCGGAACAAACCAAGAAAGAAAGCGCTCGATGTTTGCTCTTGAACGCCAACCGCCAAAACTTTCTGTTTTCTCCTTTCCAAAGACCGTATGTGTGACTGAGCAAGGGACATCCGATGATCTTCGCGGCCGGACCAGATCCTCACGATTGTAATTGAAAATCATTCAACAGCCGCCGGCCCCTTTTCCCAAGCAGTGCGTCGCCTGGCTCAGCGGAGCAGGTCAGATGTTCCCACCTGTAGCACGCCCCGGACCGTTTTCCCATATATTACGGGCCGGAAGAAGCCAGGCCGCCGCTTCTCCGGGCTGATTATGATCTTGGACCGCAGGTACTCGCTGCCATCGACGAGTATGAGGCCGGGCGAGTCGGAGAAGGCGGAGTCCTAGTTCGCTTTCTTCCACAGCCTCAGGTAGTCGCCCAGCTGCTCGACCTTGCTGGCGAAGAAGGTCTGGCGGGCGTCGCTGCTCCAGACGAGGACGCCGATCTCCTCGGCGTAGCGGGCCAGGGCCTCGTACTCGGCCTTGGAGTCGAAATCCTTGAAGAGGAAGCCCGGGGTGGCGCGCATGCGCTCGTTCTCGAGCTGCCAGAGGCGGATCTGGTCGACCACCGTGGGCGGCAGCACGGGCTTGGTGTTGAGCTGCGCCACGCGGTGCATCTGCTCGTGTGCGTGCGTCGCCAGGTACGACACGATCTGGTCCGCCGTGATGCCATAGCTGATGGCCTTGCGGATCGATTCGCGCGTGAGCCGGCCCGTCACCATGCCCGAGAAGCGGTGCCGCAGGTGACAGAAGAGCGAGAGCACGCAGATCTGCAGTGGTGACGTCGTGTACGCGTAGATGCGGTAGTTGGTCTCTACGATGATGAATCCCTTGTGTTGCCCGCTCTCGCCGCCGCCGCCGCCACCACCACCACCACCACCACTGCCGCCGCCGTCCCCACCTGCGGCTATGGCGGCGTCGAATCCTGAAGACACGCTGCGCAGTGCTGATGCGCCGCTCGTGAGGGTTGTGGCGAGCCGTGTGGGGAAGTACTGGTGGTGGTTGGTCGTGTCTATGTAGACCAGGCCAAAGTCCACCAGACTTGGAAGCATGTTCTGACGTTTCTCAGTCAGAGCGTTCGTGTCGTAGGCCCTTCCTAGCTCCAGGCTGGCCAGCATGAAGAGGAAGCTCAGCATGTCGACGCTGTCCAGCTTGGCCTCCCTGCCCGACTGCTCCGCCTCCTTGCGCGCCTGGTCGGCCGCCTCCAGCCACTGCAGCAGCAGTGTCCACACCTGCGCGTTCGCCTCTTGTAGCAGGAAAGTGAAACCTGACTGTGTGATACCCACGCTACCCAGCCCCCTTCTCTCAACTAGACGACCAGCCACCAGCAGATCTTTAACAGAAGCCTTGGGCCCAGATGACCCAGACACGCTTTCGCCCCCTCCCATTGCGACACTGTTCACCACGAAGTGCAGTATATCGTCCCACTTCTTCCGTGCATACTTGTCGAGGAAGGCGATGTCGACGTGTTCAGGTACCGAGAGCGAGCTAGGTACACCGAAGCTCTGGTGCTCGCCGCCGCCTTCGAGTGCCAGGCGCAGGGAGTTCTTGAAGTTGGTGGTCAGGGCCATCTCCTGGGGCTTGTCCTTCACGGCCATGGAGATTGAGACTATGTGTAGACGCCGCAGGATGCCGAGTGCATGGTCACGGTCCTTCTTGGCATCGGGTTTGACCCAGGTGTCGAGGTCGTCGAGCAGCAAAGGCGTGGGCATGTAGAGGATCGCCATGACGAAGGTCTTGGCGAGGTTGGGCAGCATGCGCCGGAAGATGGCGAAGGCAGTGGAGGGCTGCTGGTAGAGACGCCGGAAGACAGCACCGGAGAGCTTCTCCAGGTAGTCGGAGAGTGTGAGCGAGGGCGCTGCAGACATGGTGGGCCAAGTTTGCTACGACGAGGGAGGAGGTGGAGGAGGAAGGTGGTCGGCGGCTGCCCCCGGCCAGTCAGTACCGTTGAGAGTCTCGACGAGGGCAGACTGTTATCGCATTGCTTGAATATGGACGAGCCGTCGGCGTATCCTCCTGATTGCACTGCCCAAACTGACTGCGAACAGGTCTGCTGGGTGGTGTGGCGAGGAGGACACGGCTCGTTGGTGGTTGAAGTTCGGGCTTGGAGCCTGAAGTCGAAATGCAAACCGTTAAGTCACGTCAAGTGCGTATGTGAGCTTTCCCTTAGCTAGGTCGCGGCAGGGATAGGCGCAGATTGGTGGGACCTCCAACGGGCACCAGGGGGCCAGTGGTTAGCGATAGTACCCCAGTGACGTCTGGGGGGTTCTGGTTCTCCAACAGCTTCACGGTCAAATCGACCTCTATCTCGCCGCACACGGGACTCTTTCTGGACTACCTCACTACCTACCCACAGTGCTCGAGCAAGACAGAAATTTTCAGGACCCTCTAATCATGGCTACAATTCTGAGGGCCTCGGAATTCGTTCCCAGAGTCAGTAAACCAATATCGATCCCAGGCAGACAGCAACGGCCCGAATGACTGACACTCGGCACATCGCTTTGCTTAGGTTCTCAGGAACTTCATGGGGACATCTGGTCTGGAACCAACGTGCGTACCAGTTGCTATTGACATTGGAACGACAGACGATGAAGACTGACGATTTCTAGGCTACTGGGAAGCAATAATGTGAGAGGATCCAAGGACTAATCTCCCTATTCGACGACCTCTAATACTCATCGCGACCGCCATCACAGCTGCGCATCGTTGCTGCCGGCCCTGGCAAGGTCACCTTTGATCTTCATATCCACAAACAGCACACAGTAAGTCGGCAAGACAGAAGACAGACACGCAGACCTAGCCACAGGGAATTCGAGCTCAAGATGCTGACGCATCAGCCAGAACCGGCTGAACATCTTGCACGGCGGTACCATCGCGAGTATGGTTGATCTGGGAGGCTCTCTTGCCGTGGCATCCATGGGGTTATATTCTACGGGCGTCTCTACGGACCTCAACGGTACGTAGTCTTCTGTCGTGCAGTCTCGAACTGGCTGACATGGCTGACGGGCATTCTTTAGTTTCATATCTGTCCTCTGGTGGCAAGGCAGGCGACAAGATCCGGGTGATTGCCGAATGCGAAAAGAGTGAGTGTCCCAACTCGACGCCTATCAGAATTGGAACCATTGACACTAATGAATCGCAGTGGGGAAAACCCTGGCATATACTCACATCAAGTTCTTTAACGGCAATGGAGACATGTTTGCAAGAGGAAGTCATACGAAGTGAGACCCCTGGCCATATCGTCTGCGTGTCTTGTTACTATACTCATCCGTCCAGATTCATTGAGAAGGCGCGTCAAGGCCAGAAGTCGCTGTACGCCCTCCCAGCATGGGACACGGACCTCCCGAAGGATCCCCTGAAAGACCTCCAGAAGGACCTCCCGGAGGACGCCCCGAAGGACCCGTAGATGGCAAGGAGAAAGGGCCCAAGTTGTAGGATACGTGGGTTGGCAGTCTCAGCTGCGTCTCCCAAGAGAATGCTGGTCTTCACGACGGACAAATCCACCGGCATCAGACGTTGAAGGTAAAAAAAGAAATCTAGAGAGGCTGTCCAATACAGTAGACTGTTGTAAGCCAGATGAGCCAGGCTGTTGACCTGAGCAGCTGAGGCTACCATGGTGCTTGACAGGGTACCTGGCCACTCCCGGCATTTGATCGCACACGTGCTTCGACCCTAGCAAGCGTGAAGAGCAGTGTCTCCGTTCTGGTTAAAGAAATGAATACTAGTAGTACATGACTGTAAGTCAGAGTTGACGTTGACAGTAGCTGAAGCGACATCCTGCAGAGCCAGTCTTGACGCCTGAGGCCAGCATAACGGGTGGATCCAATATTTAGTGGGGGTTGGAGTCGCTTAAATTTAAGTGCACAGAATTTTCCTCCCATCACAACCATAAATTCTTCACACACGGCGCCGCTCCTCAGGACAGGACACAGATCATGTCGTGCCGAGTCGAGTCGAGACCACAATGGAAGCCGAATGAGGTCCCAACAGGGCGAGGCTGAAGAGCCTCAATAGTCCAGCACAGCTCCGACCTAGGGTCCAGCCCAATTGGCAAACAAGGGACCGGGCGTGCGTGCGGGCGTGCGGGTGGGGTCCGTCTCGCAGGCTTGCAGCTGACACTGGCAGCCTCAAAAGCTCGCAGAACAAAATGGAATCGCCTGGATTTCTTCCACGCCGTTCCGGCTCCCTGGCTCAATACCACCGCCACCACCATTGCCGCTGCCGCCGTCACCCATAACACATCATTTGCTCTCTTTGCCCTTCTTTCCACAGCCTAACCTCCTTGGTCTGCAAACCATCACCATCGTACCGGATCAGAACAGCCGCTTTCACACCCACTCTGGGACCTGAAGGTACGTGTGTCTCCCTGCCACTTCTTCCCACCACAGCCCCACCATAACCACCACCAACAACACCACCACCACGTCTACGTGATGAGATTTATAGCTGGCACCAGTCATAGGGGTTTTTTGTACTCTCTCCCTTTGATGATCAAGCTGCGAATATAATTCACTTCTGAACGACGCCTTCTCAATTGGCACATTATGACACATTTCCCATCGGTCATGGCAGCCTTAACTGACACTGCCCCTCCCATCCAGACTTGAACCCTCCTGCGCCCTCTTCGCGACTGAAGCCACTCTTCCAGCAACCCTCAAGATGGTCCTTCACAACCCGAACAACTGGCACTGGGTCAACAAGGATGTCTCGGAGTGGACAAGAGCCTGGTTTACCGAGACCCTGACCAAGATCGAGGTGGAGGATGCCGGCGCAAAGGTCAAGGTCAGCAAGATCATCACTTGCGACGGCGACGTCGATGTCAGCCAGCGCAAGGGCAAGGTCATCACCATCTACGACGTGAAGCTGGTCCTCGAGTTCTCCGGCTCTGCCCCAGAGGCAGAGGACGCCTCCGGCACCATCACTGTGCCTGAGGTGGCACATGACACAGAGGAGGACGAGTTCGTGTTCGACGTCGACATCTACTCGGAGTCGAAGGAGAAGCAGCCCGTCAAGGATCTCATCCGCGCCAAGCTCATCCCCCAGCTGCGACAGCAGTTTGTCAAGCTCCCTTCTGCCCTGATTGCCGAGCATGGCAAGGATATCCAGCACGCGCCGGGCTCCAACCCCTCCAGCGGCTTCTCGACACCCAAGTTCCAGCCAAAGACTTCCGCACCCGAGCCCGCTTCAACATCCGTGAAGTCGAGCACCGACAAGGTCGTGAACACGACCACGGTGAATGACAGCGAGGAGTTCCGCACGACCGCCGAGGAGCTCTACAAGACCTTTACCGACCCGCAGCGGATCGCAGCCTTCACTCGCGCGCCGCCAAAGGTCTTCGAGGGCGCCAAGAAGGGCGGCAAGTTCGAGCTGTTCGGGGGCAACGTGGTGGGCGAGTACCTGGAGCTGAACGAGCCCACCAAGATCGTGCAGAGCTGGAGGCTGCAGCAGTGGCCGGCGGGCCACTACTCCACGCTGGAGATTGAGTTTGACCAGAACGATGTGGACTCTGTGACGGTGATGCGTGTCAACTGGACTGGTGTGCCAGTGGGCCAGGAGGAGGTCACCAAGGAGAACTGGCAGAACTACTACGTGCACAGCATCAAGAGGACTTTCGGGTAAGAACCTGCCATATCGAAGCTTTTACTATTAACGTGCTAACAATCGAACAGCTTCGGAACTATTCTATAGTCTGCTCGTCAGCGCGGAGGTTTCGTGGATGCTATTTGAGGTTCCATACTCTAGATGTCGAGACGAGCCACCGATTAGAATGAATGAATAAAAAATATCCCACAAATCCGAATCTCTAGCCCATCGACCCAATTGCCATGCGTAGAAACAATCAACCATAGTAGATGCGTCTGACCCGGACCGTAGAATGATGACATGTCTCTGTATGCTGTAGCTTGAGGACCAAATGGCGTGGGGGCACAATGTTCACATCAATTGATGTCTTCAAGATATGCTCCTTGACTCCAGGTTAGGGAACCGGTTGGGTGACCTGTAGGACCCTGGCCACGTCTGTGCCCTTGCAGCCTCTTCTCCAACCGAACCACCCGGGCAGCGATCTCTGCCGTTCCACTACTCATTACTAAAGCTCGAATAAAGCGCTGGATGCTAACCAGGTCTGAAACATGAGTAATCGCGGCCGGAGCCTCATGGCCGGAAGGCACCAGTGGGCCGGATCTCCACATCCCCGCCCGGCTCCGATGATCGCTCAACACATCGCTTCGTGCACACAAAACAATCCGGGAGGTCGCTCCGAGGAAACTATCTGCGGCACAGGTCACCGCCCCGTCTAATTCTCAGCTGTCCGTCCTGTGCGCTCGTCAAAAGCAGCTCAAGCAAGATGGCACCCGTCTACAAGTTTGCGCTGATTCAGATGCAGCCCAAGGTCAGTCTTTCAACTGCGTTATTACTTTAGACAGGCTTCACCATGTCTGGAATCTCGTAGCAAGAGATGGACAGACCAAAGCTTCTCCTGCGCTGTGCTGAGTTCGCTCTGCCGAGCTCTGGGAGCAAGTCTAGAAGGGGCCGGTGCTCGTCCCTAACGTTGCGGTCATATCACCACCTACATCACTCATCCAGCCTCCCAAGCTCTCGCTGCCTTGCTGACCATATCCGTACTGCAGCCAGTCGACCCGGCAACAAACTTCGCAAAAGCAGAATCAGAGATTCGCAAGGCGGCGGCAAACGGCTGTCATGTCGCCGTCCTGCCAGAGTACCACCTCACCTCCTGGGTGCCGGAGCACCCGGACTTCATCACCTCGTGCGCAGAGTCCGAAGCATATCTGCCGAGGTATCAAGCCCTAGCCCGTGAGCTGGACATCAGCATCGTCCCAGGGACGATCTGCGAGTCGCACCCGGCCAGCGCGCACGCGCCGCCGCCGCCACCTGGGGATGAAAAGGCGAGGGCGGCCCTGGCCGGCAAGGAGCTGCGCAATATGGCGCACTTCGTCGCAGCGGGGACGGGCTCCCTCGCGGGGAGCTACCAGAAGAAGAACCTGTGGCACCCGGAGCGGCCGCACCTGAGCCCCGGCCGCCACGAGCCGCACGCCGCCTTCGACACGCCGCTGCGCAACGCCGATGGGACGCCCGTGCGCGCGGGCCTGCTCGTGTGCTGGGACCTGGCGTTCCCGGAGGCCTTCCGGGCGCTCGTCGCCGACGGGGCGCAGGTCATCATCATTCCGTCGTTTTGGCTCGTCACTGACGTCGACGAGGCGGGACTGGCGCTCAACCCAGACAGCGAGAAGGTTTTCCTCGAGTCTTCGGTCGTGTGCCGCGCATTTGAGAACACGGCCGCCGTCGTATTTTGTAACAAGGGCGGGTGTAGCCAGGCTGCGCTGCCGATTGTGGGGAAGGTGAGGAATGAGGGTGGGAAGGAGCTGGGGCTGGATGAGGATGGGACGGTATATTCCGAGGTGGACTTGGATGTTTTGAGGATTTCTGAGGAGAATTACAAGGTGAGGGAGGATATAAAGGGTAAGGGATGGCACTACGGGTACGAGTTGTCCAAGGAGCAGGTAAGAGTACCTAGGTAGGGAGGGAGCAAGTGATTGCATTCTGGGGTTGGGCCCGTAAACTGAACAATATAACAAACAGGGAACACGTTGACCAACGAGACACCATCGCCTGGTGCACACATCTTGCACCAACGACATGATCATATGCGGCTCGGTCCGCGCGTAGTGGTTGACCCACCGGCACAGCTAGCTGATAACTGCATCTGTGTGGCTCCTTCCCAAGCCTCTGTTCCTGAAGAGGAACACGGGAGGAAAGTATTTCCCAGTCGCAGGAAGAAGGGGTACGATTTCGTGTCCATCGACCCGGGAAAGAGAAATTCCCAAATCATATCAACTTTACTCCGTCTCATAGAACTCAAAATTCCTCCTAAATATGTCGGCAGTCATTATTCCCAGTCAGTCGGTCGGACGCACTTTCATCCACGCCATGACGCGGAATGTCCGAGTTGTGCGGATGCTTCCGCGGGACGGGCGCCGGCCTTCTCGGCACGAAACAATAGTCCGCCAAGGCCGCAAGAAATGTGAAAGAATGAACGCCACTTAAATCGGTGTTGGTGTATTAGCGCGTTATGGTGTGTGACCTCTAGATGCATGGCGATATGAAGGGTGCCCTGTGAATTGAACTGGAAGAGGGAACTTACGAAGGATACTCAGATCTCTGATAAGCGTGATGTCCAAGAGAACGGTACTTCCACCTCATAACGAAGGAGAAAACATAAACCATGATGCGGTACCGATAGATCATGTATCGATATGACATAACGTTTCATACCGCTGCTTCAGTAGCACAGCGGAAGTATGCACGCAAGAGGGCGAGAGAGTAAACCACCCGCTCGCTATCTGAGTACATTGCACAACACCTAGACGGCTGGTGTACTCCTGGCTTGACCATCTGGGCATGTCTTCCATGAGAAACTATTCACTGGCGTTGACAGAACAATCGTGTTTAGCACCGAAACTGCAGTTTGCTTTGGAAGAATTGGTTTACCAAAAGCGCCTTTTCAGGCCTTTATTTGTAAATCTGTAGACATATCACATTTTTTTCACTTGGGGCACATGTTGAGGGATAGATATTAACAGTTTTACGTGTTTAGGCCGTCTATCTTATATACGCTGCTAACCAAGTACAGTAACTCCTTGGATCCAGTATGTCGCTCAGAATCTAATAAGGGCGTCATAAAATCATACCATAGCCAACTCCAAGCTTCGATGAGACTAATTCATGGACACCTATTCACCCTGCTCAGAGAAAGTCCGCCTCAGGCTGGGGTATGGTCCTCGGCGAGAACGTCGTCCAAAAGTCGGACTGCTTGACGAACCAAGAATTTGTGATCTTCCAATCCTGGGATGGGTCTTGGAAGTCGATCTGTAATGGCAGATGGTCAGAAGTCTGGCAATAACGGACTTGGGTTTGAGTTGTCAAGTGGGAGTGCTCACGTCAAAAGCCCGCAGTAAGCTAGGCACCAATTTGTAGATCTCCAACAAACTGATGTTCTTTCCGATGCAAGTCCGGCTGCCCATTCCGAATTGTAGCATCGTACCCGTCATCTCCTTAATCCGGGCCTCCTCCTTCTCCCTGTCCAGAGACTCGTCAACAAGCCATCTCTCGGGCCTGAAGACGTCCGCATCTTCACCGAAAATACTCTTGTTCCGGTGGAACACCCACGCGGAGCAGCCGACAATGGTGCCTCCAGGGATGAAGCGGCCGGCGATTTCTGCACCCTGCGGCGGGACGATGCGCTCCATGGGGAGTCCTGGGGCCGGGTGAACTCGGAAGGCCTCCTTGATGCATGCGTCCAGATATGGCAGCTTCTGCGCCTCGGCCCAGGTGACCAACCCCGTTTCGTTGTCGTGGAAGATGCCCTTGCGTCCGGCCTCATCGAGCTCGGACCGCAGCCGCGCCATGGCTGCGGGGTCGCGCAGCAGGTAGTAAAAGACGGCGCCGAGGCTGATGGCCGTCGTCTCGGAGCCGGCAAAGGCCATCGACACCGCCATTGTCTGCACGAGCCCGTCCGTCATGAACTCCGGGCGCGTCTCCTGCGCAGCGAGGAACTTGGAGAGCAGGTCGAGCGTCGGCCTCTTCTTGTCCGAGGTTGGCAGGATGTTGCCTTTTTCACTGTTGAGATCTGGTAGACGCTCGGCCATGCGCGCGCGGGCGAACTTGGCGACGGGGAACGTCGCGTCGATGAGGCCCCATTCGCCTAGCTTGAGATAGATTGGGTTCTTTAGGAAGAGACGGTCAAGAAGAGGGATTTGTCCAATCTGTTTGGGTTGTAAGTGTGTTGTTCGCTTTTGGATATGTGGGAAAGTTGAGAGGATGAGCTTACAGGAGCAACATAGTTAAACAGGGAGGTGAGGTATGTTATTATGCCGTCAATGTCCTCGTTCTTTTCAACAAACCCATGGCGCTTGCTGTAGGTGATTTCGCCGATCACGTCGAATGCATAGAATTGAAGCCAGCGAGTGAAATCACAGCCCTCCGATTTGTTGGCAAAAAGTCGCTCGGTCTGCTTGAGGAACAGCTTTGTGGTGTTATCAACGAATGGCTCGTATTGCACAAGGGCTGACATGGCGAAGGCCGAGTTGACACAACGTCGGAACTGTTGGTGGAAGTCATTGTCGACGGTGCTGAACAGACTCGGTTGCGACTGGCCCTTGACAACGGCTTGTTGAACTACATAGAAGTCGGACTAGATGTTTCGAAGCCCTCGTCAGTTTGCGTGTCACTGTAGGTTAAGCTCGTCACAGTCAAGCTTGGCTCACCTTAACGTAGCCCTTGTTCAGACCATAAATCGCCTTCAGGGCTGCCGGGTCTGCGAAGGACAGAGTGTTGGGTCCAAGTCGCACCACATCTCCGTGCTTCTCGTGAAGCTTGAGGTGGGTGATTTCTGGCCGGCGGTTCCATACGTCCACAAACCGCCACCAGTCCGTCAATGATGCCAGGAATGGCCCAGGATATCTGTTGAGTCCATTGTAATATCGATTTCGAAGGAGCCATGCGGCGAGGGTAATGAGTAGTGCAGATGCCCAGTGTTGAAGCACTGCATGCAATATTTGATCTGTTATTCCATGCATGTTGTCTGATTGTTGCCGGGTTGAAGACGGCGAATTGCTGTTCAGTGTTACGTCGAATCCGAGTTCTTATCTGGGGAGGATGCAGGGAGTTGAGAAGGAGGCAAGTATGGTCTACTTTCGGACGGATTGCACAAGTTCACCTGGCATGCACCGTCACCGTCACCGTCCCAAGGCAAGTCACTCGTGATGAGGGAGAGTGAAATATATGATCAAGGTAAACTTTTGGGGCTCAACGATATATAAATGAATTGCCCTTCTCGTGTATAACTCAAGCCCGGGCAAAATGCGGGACAATTATTCGCAGCAGTTGCCGGTCTGTCGGAATCACGGGAAGGCAGTGACAGTATCTGCTCACAACATGAAACTTTATGGATACGACATCGACTAGTGACGAGTCGAATCCACCAAAGACACTCGTTGCAAATGAGAGTGTCCATACATAACCTCTGTGGGGCGTGCGTGGAAGATATCTCTACCGCGCGGCCCCCAAGATCGAGAATCACAACTGGGATGCTGCTCGCAGCAAATGGGGGTCGATGGGAAAATCCAGAAAATCCGCTTGGGATACGGCATTTGAAGGCTGATAGGAGCGCCACCGGGAGCCAGGTGCCCTGCAGGAGAGTCCTCTCAGACGTGCTACCGCTTTGGGTCGCCTGCCTTGGAGAAGTGCCAGGTCATCCCTGGGATCCCCAGATCGTTCAAGCCGGTGGGGGTGCCTTGATGGGGTACCCCGTTTGCTAAAAGGATGGCTGTGGACATCGTGGAGCGACCCGTCGCCGAAAATAACCTAGCAAAAACCTGGAGTCCTCCACACTGTCATATGTGCCAGCACGAGACTGGCACGCTACGATGGGTTGAGACGAGGTCTCCCAGCGGTCTATGCTGGAAACTGCTGTGTTGGTCTCGCTCGTCGCAGCAGTAAAGCTCGAGGTGCAGCACCGCAGCAGAGTCGCCTTGGGCGTGCATCGTGAGAGCCGCGTCGGGTATTAATGCACCTCGATTTGTCCTTGCAGCCGCGGCGGCCAGGATAGAAGCCCGTTACCGATTCTCCTTGGCCGGAAACACCGACTGCCACGGGCCGGTGGGCTCAGCGTGTCAAGCGGCCTTGGGTGAATGGAGAGTGAAGTCGGAAATGTTTGGAGAGGGCGGGAAATAGTTGACCCAAGGTTAGTCCGGACTAGGATAACTCCATCGGACGCCAGATTAAAGGACGACATTGAATGATGTCAAGTTACACAGCGTCACTTGTCCATGCAAGGGCCGAATCTCGGAAATAAAGTATTTTGGAGTCAAAAGATTTCGAGATTCAAAATTGACTACAAGCAGTTCAAACATTCTCTATGGAATGAAGAATAGGATTAGGAACGACTGAGAAGATTGCCCAGAAAGAGCCCCGGAGCCTGCCCAGGTGCGTAGAACACGCCCATGCAGGGCTTTGTTGTTATTTGGTCTTCCCACCCGAAGGGCCTCTTCATGAGCCCAGCATTTAAGCACCGTCGTCCTGTTCGCGTCTTTGTGATTGCGCGAGATAGTTTGTTAGATCCGTTCACTACCTAGGTACATAGGTACGTGTCACGATATAAGGCACTATGTGTATTATGCATCTGTGGCGTCACATTTTGCTCGAATTGTACAGTGGTCTTTTCTCGCGACCGTGCGTGGAATATTTGATCAGCAATTGTTACAAGGGCTTGTGTAGGCTCCACGTGTGACAGCAACCCCTGCCCTTCCGGGTGTTGCCGTTCTGCGCATTCGCATGCCATTTGCACATGTGCAAGCACGGCCCCGTGATGCGGCTTTGAGTTGTTGACCAAGGTATATTGACAATATCTAGAATCGCGTGTTGGCTCATGTGACCAGCTACTGGGAGGGTGCTTGCTCCTCCACACTCTCTCCGCCATTAGGTTTCTTCCAGCTCCCGGCATAGTGGTGGGTCACCAAGGGCGGGCCAACCTCTTCAGGTCCTCCTCGTTGTATGTGTTGTACAAGGATGCCAATGAATTACCCGGGAGAATCAAGACATCGCCGATAAGCTTCGGCTCTAGAAGCTCGTAGTAGTCGTCCCACCCATTCCAGCTATCAGTCCCGCTCAGTGACGCCTCCAGGCTCTTCATAACGCTCACCGCGAATCTCCTTGGCCCAGTGAAATCCACAACGTCGCCAATCAAATCCTTCTTCAGCTGCGGAATTGTAGCGTTGTGACTCATGGCCTCGTCGGCCACTGCTTGCAGTATGTCGTCTACCACGGCTATCAGATGTGGCACACCTTTCCTGGCCATCACTGCCCAGGTACAGTAGTGAACTGCCGGTCGAATTCAACTCCGTACCCCGTGTCGAATTCCCAACTAACCACCAGACTAACATCCTCGCTGAACTCTTTCGGTATCCACTCGTCTATTGGTATGCCCTCGCATGAAACGTCCAGGTCGAACCAGATGCCGCCTTCTGCGTAGAGGAGTAGGTATCGCAGTATGTCGGCCTTGGAAATTGGCACAGTGAGGGCCTGTGAAAAAAAGGAGTCAGCAGGATTTCAAAAGAGGTTGGCTCGATGGAAGGGAGGGACTGGTCACAGTACGGCTAGAGCTCCTTTCAGAATTTGAAGCCTGATAGTGCCTTCGAACAACAGGTGGGAGATCTCGATTCTTGAAAGCGTTAAAATTGCATCGGGGAGCTTGCTTACCATATATGTCGCGACAACGTCAGGCCGTTGTTCCGCGTATTTCTCTTTCACAAAGTCGTCGGCGGACTGGTCTGTGAGAAACTGCGTGGTATTCGGGGTTCTGGGAAATGCACGTGCTTGTCCAATCACGGGCATCCTCGCTGAGCCCCCTCGGGCCTATCTTGTATCATATCTTCTTCGGTATATCACCAAGCCCCGTTCCCGGGTCTGAAATTTGTGGCCGGGTTTCCTCGAGCAGGTCCAATGACGGATGTCGGCCGGAGTATCTGCAGGCGTCTCGATTTCAGTGTGAATAGGCGTGTTCTTCCGTACCTCTTGCTGGGCTTCTGGAGTCTCCGGAGACTGCGTAGCCACTGGTGAGCCCGAGCTCACCATATAGCCGGTGCTCCATGTTCGGAATTGATAACACAGTAGCGAAAGAGTACAGAGGATCGCGATATACTTCAAGCTGGTTCTTGCCGCCATCCTGTGACTCTTGATTTACGATGAAAAGTGTGCACTCATGGGCGTGATTTGTTCATGGACTTCTTACTAACTAAATAGGTAGTCCAATTGAGTTGGCCTCGAGTCTAAAGTGCCTAGGTAGGTCGGTGGAAGACCGTGACACACTAAGTGAATGACCACATCAGTAAGGGATGGTCCGTCAAATCTATGGCTACCTACCATTGACATTCAACCAAAGTATCTGTCAAGACGGAGAGGGTTGCCGGCAAATGCCCCAAAAATGAAGTAGCTCGAATTCAGGGACGTGGTGCTAAACACAGGAAACGTGAAACCACGGATTAGCCCGTGGGTAAATACTACATTTGAAATAACATTTCTTTTCCTGTTGATCATTCTGAAAAGTAAACGGCAGCATCTGTCAGCTGGTTCCGATACTAGTATCTTGGCCAAGCCACAATGTCATGCTCTTATGTAGGTGTCTTGCCTGCTTTTCTTTCTCGCCCCCTTGCAATACGTGTCAACCAAAGGGAAGGTCTGTTGAACTGAATTCGACATAGTTCCCCCGTGAGTGGAGTAGTATGGCTTGTGCACATCGAACATCGGATCACGGGATTTATATGGCATGACAGATACGACATGTCAATTGGGACTACTCATAAACGTGATTTGCAGCAAGTGACTTGTTGACTGTGTGAACTTGACGACCGTGGATTCCTTTTGATTTATGCTGGCCTTCTTCCCTGATTGACGTTATTGATGCCACCCCAGATAAGCGCCCGTATTTCGCCCAATCTACCACTGCAGCGCCTTCAGCTTCACATGTAGACGGTTTGAGACCAGTTTACTCCTGCCTTGAGAGTTCTTGTGTCGGGCTCTTCGCCCGCCTTGATAACGACCTTCCACAATCCGTCCATAGACGTGGAGTATTCTCTGAATTTCTCTCATGCTTGTAACAATATACGCGTGCCCACATCCCTGCTCATGATACTACACCCAAAGCTTGCCCGGCCACGTCTTTCTCGACATCGAACTGCAGCCTCCTCAGCTGCGGTATCCCCGAAGAGCCGATTTGGTTTCAAGAGTATTCGGATGACATATGCGTTGAAATCATGCTCCCGATTTGGCTCTACGCAAAAGGCATCTTGTGCAACAAATTGGACGGTGACGCTCCAGACTGCCGGAACTACCTAGCGGCAGGCGGTGGCATATTGGATTCGAGCTCACGCCATGCCAGCCAGGACCAGTCGGACACCGGACTACAGTCCAAGACCGGAACTCCGTACGAAGATATCCGCAGTGGCATGAGCGGCGTCATTTTCGCGCTCTACGAGATCGTGTTCGTAGGTGCCTGCTTGCGCAAATCTATCCCGCGGTCTACTAAATTATCGTGATCACCAGATGCAGCGTTAGGCCCCATATTTCCCAGGCTTTAGTCACCTAACTGCTGGCCCATTTTATATCGTCTCTATTGGTACGGTTTATATCAATTATACAGAAGGCTTCAACGGGTCGTAAAAATTGGTTACCGGCCTGGCTCTATTAGTCCCAGGTGACCTCGGGCCGAAACACAGCATCCAGCTGCTTGCACATTTCCTCTCCCCATTTGAGGTCTGTCGGGGGCCTCAAAGTCTCGCTAGGGTTGATGTAATACCAAAGCTGCAGCTGTTGTACAAAATGTGAGCCTTTTGGTGTTAGTCATATCGAGCCTTGGATGCCTACATGAACACAAGCATTCTTCTTCCACTCGTCATTCTCCTTAAACTCTGGCTTCAATGCTGTGTCGACATACTCGTCCCATACGGCCTGGATCTCGTCTGTTAATGAAGGCGGCACTGCGACGCCGACAACAAGCGCCCAGGGTCTCGGGTGCAGATTGTGGAGAACGGCCCCGAGAGTCTGCGGCGAGTAGTGGTATTTCTCCAGCGTCTGCACGAAATCCATCATGGCAGTCATATTGTAAGGTGTCTTGTAGTCTGAGAAGATCTTAGGTGTTAAAGTGACTCCGGCGTTGCGTCCCCAGCCAATAACAACCACGGGGATGGACTCCTGAGAAGAAGGACGAGAAGCCATGGTGGAAAGGGCGGTTGATCAAAATAATGATATTTTCAGTTGTATTGGAATTGCGTCTTTCCTTGACCTGAAGGGAAGACACTACGAGTTTGCTGTAGTCCTCTTTTATAATGATAATTAACATACTGAGTAAAACAACGCACCTCGCGACTCCGAGCTCCGGACTTAAGCCGGTGTGAATGATACGCGGAACTAGAATATGTGAGGCCATATGTATCCACCCTCGCCCATCCGATGGAGCCGGCCGCCTTAAGTGCTCGAGTCAAAAGGCTTGTCCACGTGTTCCGGCCATGCGGCATAGTAAAAGGATCATTGCGCAAGGATAAATAAACAACCAGGCTTTGGAGCTGATAACAAGCTATTTGATTAGCAATAAGCGTCGCGGGGTTAATGTGACTTGGTTCTCTGCCGAATTGTCTTTAGAGGTCTGAGAAATAAACCGCTCTATAATCAAATCTCGTCTCTTCGATTCCAGCTAATACTCCGCTTTTGTAGTAACCAGACGTGCAGCCAGTCAACGTCCGCCTAGCCGAATAAAAGGTCCAGCGTGTAGCCTACCTAGGTGCTCTAAAGCTTTATACCTACCCCGCCCCAGAGCCCCTTAATATACCCTATAGCTCCTTTGCACACCTAGAGGAAGGCCTTCTGCGCGCGCCCAGAGGAAGGCCCAGAGGGGGAGGGGAGGGCTGGAAGGGTTAGAGCTTTATATGGGATAGCCTTTTTCTATTTTGATAGGCACCTAAAATCTCTAATGGTTTTCTTAAGAAGCCTTGTACTGGGTGGTCTGGAGGTAAAAGCTGGGTGGGCGGACGTTGATGGCGTGCAATATATGATCAACACGAGGCACTCGTGGTCACGAATAAGATGAGAGCGGTAATATTCATTATATACTAGTCATGAGAACGTATGTATCATCGCTGGTGCCTAAAGTGCTCAGACGCGGTTGATAAAGACCACGGTACTATTATAGTCGCCCAGGAGTGAGTACTGCAGGCCGACGTTCAGGAGCGTCGCGCCCGAGTAGGTGCCGGATCCCTCAACTTCGTAGGTAGCGGCAGGGTCGAGACCCTGGAGGCGGATGAAGGGCAGGGCCTGGTTCCAGACGGAGCGGACCTGGAAGTAGAAGAGGACCGCCTCGGAGCCGTCCTCTGAGATGAACAACGCGGCTGGCCAGTTGGACTCCTCGGGTAGCTGCAGGCGCCACAGGTCGCCGTTGATGATGAGTGGGTTGATCCGCTCTGCGAGGGCGATCAGCCCGGGCAGCTGCTCGCGATCCTCGTCTGCGATCTCGGGCGGGTTGAGCTCGAGGCCGAAGCTGCCGCCCATCATGGCCACGTGGGCGCGGAAGGCGATTGGAGTGGTGCGATGGGTCTGGTGGTTTGGGACGGCGCTCACGTGGGCGCCCATCGCGGAGGGAGGATACACCAGGGAGGTGCCGAACTGGATGAAGATGCGCTCCAGGGCGTCGGTGTTGTCGCTGGTCCAGATCTGGGGGAAGTACTGCAGAACGCCCGCGTCGAAACGCCCGCCGCCGCTGGCACAGCCCTCCCAAAGCACCTCGGGGAAGCGAGTGGTCAGCGTGTCGAAGACGCGGTAGATGCCGAGCATGTAGGCGTGGTCGACGCCGTCGTAGGGGATCTCGTGGAAGCCACGGTTGTTGTCCCACTTGACGTACGTGATGGAGGCATTGCTGAGGATGTTTGCCACGGATTCGATGACAAAGTCCTGCACCTCAGGCAAGGCGAGGTTCAGGACCAGCTGGTCGCGGCGCACTGTACGTGGGTAGCTGCCGGCACTCAGTACCCAGTCTGGGTGTTCATTGTATAACGTCGAGTTCGGGTTCACCATCTCCGGTTCAAACCACAGCCCGAACTGCAAGTTGGTCGTGCTGTTGGCCGCCTGGAGCTGCGTGACCTGTTCGACAAGAGGGCCGAGTGAGCCGCTTGGGAAACGGTCGGTGTTGACTTCCCAGTCACCTAATCCGGCTTTGTCGTCGACACGAGGATATTCTTCTCCGAACCAGCCATCGTCCAGGACAAAGAGCTTAACGCCAAGATCAGCGGCTTCCTGGGCGAGCGTGTAGACTGTGCTCTGGTTGTAGTCGAAATACAGGCCCTCCCACGAGTTCAGCAGGACTGGGCGGGTCTCGGTCTTGAATTCACTCTTGATGAGGTGGTTGCGGTACAGACGATGGTAGGCACGTGAGAGGCCACCGACTCCGGTATTAGAGTATATGGCTACCGTCTCAGGCGTTGTGAGACTCTCCCCAGGACCGAGACCCCATGACAAGTGATACGGGTTGAAGCCTAGCTGGGCACGTGTGAGCCCCTGAGAGCCCTTCTCGACGTCCACTTGAAACGAGCCCGTGTAGACCAGAGAGAAGCCCCATGCCTCACCCTGAGACTCCGTGGTGCTCGGTGTGGCCAAAGCGAGGAAAGGATTATGCAAGTGAGATGAATATCCAGTAGTGCTACCGAACCTGTTTGATGCGAGGTCAGTTCGGCGCCACAAGATCATTTTATAAGGTTACATGTGCTCACCCTTGAACACCGTACTCGACTGATCTCCTGAGTCTCATTGCTTCTCTCGCCCAATCTCCACGCAGCTCGATCATGTCCAGGTCGGTATACGGCAGATCTACGCTGAAGCTGGCAAGCCTCTCGACGGTGATGTTGCCCTCTCCCAGGTTCGTCAGGCTCACACTCCTGACAACGGCATCGTATTTGGGGAAGATGGAGTATGTCAGATTGGCGGCAATGGATGAGTAGTTGTCGTAGAGGTGAATCACGACGGTCGACACGTCCTCCTCGCTGCCAAAGGTCGAGGGTAGACCCGGTAGCTCAGGCTTTCCGGGAACGACGGTGTGCGACTGGTACTGCAGGTCGCTGATGGTATAACCCGTGGTCTGACGGACGCGGACGGCTGGGATTCTGAAGTCGCCACGCCCAAGATCGGGGAACTCACGCCTCACCCGTCCCGGCATGCCGACCCAACCGTTGACCTCGGGCACCGGAAGCGCCACAGTCTCGTAGGCCGAGCCGCCGAAGTGGTCTCCGATCAGATCACCGGTGACATTGTCGACGTGGAAGCGGTACGACACCTTGCCGCCGTTAAGGGCGAAGTCTGTGCCATCAACCGTGACGCCTGGCGTGGTTCAGTATTCTTCCGGTGCAGCATACGTGGTAGGTAGTATAGTTCATGCAGGTCTTACCTGAGGTGGATTGGGCATGGGCTCCGTCGGCGAGGAGCACCGAGCCAAAGCCCAACACGGCGGCATAGCGCCCCAGAGATGGAATGCTGAGCATCTTACCGGTACCTGAGTGATCGAGGTACTTGAGATGGGTCTGGAGCAACCTGGTGCTTAGGGGGATAAACACTTCTCAAGAGAGAGAAGTGGCAATACTGTCCATCCTCTCTTATATATTTGTGCGTACATGGGTCATGGCGCAGAATCACATCCGACATATGCACTCACTAACTTGGACTGGGTGCAACCCAGTACAGAAACCATGTACCAGGGCCCTCATCTCCGCAGCCAGGGCTTCCCCAGAAGAGGGGTAAGTACACTGGGGTAGGGACGAACTGCGGAGGCTGGGGCACGCAACCTGGTGAGCCTGGCCATGATCTTTTCTGCCTGGCCCTTGGTCGGCACGCCTCGGGTGGTCCCATCGCGGAGCGCCAAGGCTGGCGTACTTGAGTTTAGCAGTCATTAGGTTGGCCTTCTCCGCACGGAGGGAATAAAGGCGGTCGCTGATCAACAGGGCCGCCCCCACAGCCGCCAACAGAACTCGCTGCTTGGCATGACCGATTTCCACTTTACATTGTCCAACGGGACAAATTTCGGTCTATCCTCGTGACGAGAGCTGACGAGGTGCCTGTGGAGGGACTCAATGTAGACTACCAGTATACTCTAGCCCGGTCTTCCTAGTCGAAAAGTCTACTATGTAGTGGTGAAAGCGGGCCACTACTGCAAAATATGCAATCCAAGTCGCGGTGAAAATTCTTGGTCTTGCAGGCACATAAAGGCCCAGCAGTCTGGGGCGAGGTGACGCTAATACTCCAATGCCATGCATGTCATCTCATCGACATCCGAACTCACGCTGATCATCCGTTTGGCACACCATCCAACGACTGGCCAAGCATCGCGAAGGCTCTGATTATCGCTTGATGTCTCGTAGCTTTCCGGCCTTGGGCAGTGAGGCTTTTGTGGGCGCCAAGTATGATCCCTCAACTGCCGGACCAACTACCTGATGGACAACATCCCATGACCCTGGCCGCCGTGGAGCCGGAGTTGCCGTTGCAGCCCACTGTGGTTCGAGTCTTGGGAGTCCCGGTGTATAGCATACCTAGGTACGGCCAGTCAGACCTGATGTCATCTGTTCAGAGTTGCGGATATGTCGGGGAAACTCTACGAACCTTGCCGGCTGCTTTGTGGGGAGCCGTCGGTTAGTGCCAGCATGTGCGCGGGGAACATGGATGCAAGCAGGGAAGAAACCACTACCCAGATGTGCTCGCAGCTTCCAGACACTTTCGGCCATAACTTCTAAACAAATTTGAAAGCGGAAATCATTCAAAATTGAAACCTCGAGGCAAGGACGAATATGTCATCGCTGTGTGGCTCAACGCTCGGCTCCTGGATTCAAAGAGGTTTTAGTTCTTGCCAATTACCCGATTTCTTGCTCTTTCTCGATGCGCCTTGCGTGGACATAGTGGTCGGCCAAGCCTACGGAGAGATGAGCAGCACTTGAGTCAAGAATGGTAAAAGGGGCGGAGACGGTCCGATGGGATCACTTCTCCAGAGAAATTTAATAGCATCCGCAGAGTATGCCCTCACGGCCCAATGAGATTGCGTAAACCCGAGGTATAGGACCAATGGTGTCTCAGGCGTGACTGCAAGGGAAACGGCCTGATAAATAGACAGTCAATCGACTGAACTAGTAGTCACTTGGTTGAGTTTAGCCTCGTTACAAGGCTGTTACTAATTTCTTGGTACTATTGTGTCTGGCTTCGGCCACATTATGTATTACTAATTAATCAACGACTTAATTCCATTATTTCATTTACCCGCTATTTACTAAAACTTCAATTGTTTTTTTAGAGTTTATATAAAAAATTAGTTATTTTTCCGTATAAAAATCAATTTTATATAACGTGGTTTATCAGATGGCCGGCAGTATCAGGTTACCGGCAGTTTTTCCAACTTCACCCAACTTTTGTTGGCCCCAGCACCCCCCCCCCAGGGCCAAATCATTAATAAAAATTGGCACCAATTAGTGCCAACTGCACTTAATTACTTACTTCTAATTGATCTTGTTAATTATGAGTAGTTGGCGTGGTTGCCGTGCTGGTTCAAACAGGCCGACTTTTGGTGGGAAATACGCACTTTGCACCAAATAGTGCCAACTTCGCCTTCCAAATCGCGGTTCGCCACGAACCATAAATATATATATATTAGCACTAATTGGTGCCAAATACGCTGGATTTGCTATAATATAGTCAAAATCTGATTAATCAGACCCTTCCTCCTCTTTCTTGCAAATTTTTGCATAATGCCCAGCCTTGCCACACTTGCCACAGCATCGTTTGCTCGGTCCGCCGCGAACCGCCTCATCAGCGCCACCACTTATTTCACCAGCTGGTCGCTTCCCCTTCTATTTCTCTTCTATTATTGCTTGGGATTCCTCAATACTAAGTGCCCCTCCAAGTTGCACTCGAGTCCTTTTAGCCCTCCGGCGTTTTGCGAGTGCTATATTAGCCTTCTCAAGAGTGCGGACCCGATCCCTTAAAAGGATAAGCTCGTTCGCCATTACTCGTGCACCCTTTGCCATCTGGTCAACGGCCTCTATAATTGGTGTAGGAGAGCTACCCTGATGGGCGGAGATCCTGCCTTTGATATAAGTCGATTGCTTGACGGTTTGTTGTGCATTAGAGGGTGTTTGAGACTCCCATTGCTGGGGAGAAACAGGGACGGATGGCACTGGAGTTCTGATGCGAACATCAAGCTTAGAAATAACATAATCCGGGTCCCAAGGCACTATTCCAGCTCCCCTGAATACAGCCTTGATATTATTCTTCGTAAAAGTCTTGTCGTCGGCTGCCTTGAACGTGATAAAGAACTCGCTTTTGGTGATGTGGTTGATAGAAGCCCGGATGAAGTTGCTAATTTCCCCGCCATACGCGTGCTTCAGAGGCCGAAATAACGCAACATCTAGTGGCTGGACTAAATAAGAAGAGTATGGAGGCATACTGATAGGGATAATCTTGTTCTCCTTGCAGTATTGGTTAAATTCGGCTGACATATGGCTCTTGTGGCCATCAAACATCAACATCCGGTAATCTGCAACTCTCTTGGGTATCATATGCTTATCAAAGTGTTGAATCCACTCAAGGCCAGTCTTATTATCGGTCCATCCATTCAGAGTAGGTATAATCACCCAGGAGGGGGAAAATCCTGACTCTGTGGTCCAGCTTGCAAGGTGATAGGCGCCCTGAACAATAACGAACGGCGGGATGCACCAGCCCGTTGCATTAATGTATTCAATGACTGTTGCCCTTTCGCGGTTGCTAGGCTGGACAGATTTGGCCTTTCCACGCTTATCAACGCGTATAACAACCATTGACGCGGTGATCATGCTCATTATAAAGCCGGTCTCGTCAAAGTTATAGAGGTCGTCGTTAATGATCCTATACTTGGCCATCATGTTGCGGAGGAGCCTGAACCAGTTCCCAATAACCTCTGGATCTTCGCAAAGGGCTCTCTGATAGTTATAGGGATGATTAAGCTTAGTCTTTAGGCTGGGTTGCATCTCCACAAAGCGTCGAGCCCAGTGCTTGCCTATAAGCTTAGCATTACGCGACGCAAGAAGGTTGGCCATATCTTCCATACCAGAAAGTCGCAGGGGAAATCTTCGGACATCTTGATCAATGATGTATTGGACAAGTGTTTTCTCTTCGATTTGGTCGAGTTTGTGTTTATTGACGCGTGATTCCTCGTAAGTGGGTTGCTGGTTCATCCTATCCTGTAGTATAGATCTAGGAATATTGAAAATCTGTGCAGCTGCTACTATTAACAAGGGTTTCGCGTCGTTTTTTTCAGGATTTTTGAATAGCCTATATAGCTAGAAGTATTTTCCCTTCTTTTGAGTCAGGATACATAATGGTTATTGTTGATTTCTGACGCGTTAAATATTTAAATAGGAGGAATGATGCGAGACTAACGCGAAAAACGGAGACGCGATTTATACCTAAAACAGCCTGGCTCATACAAACCTTAACTAATACAGGCTACCCTGCACCAACCCCAACGCCTCCAAATTAATAAAATCAATTGGAAATAAGCAATGTAAAGCAGTTGGCACCAATTGGTGCCAATTTTTATTAATTATTTAGCTCTAGGGGGGTGCTGGGGTTAACAAAAGTTGGGTGAAGTTGGAAAAACTGCCGGTGACCTGATACTGCCGGCCATCTGATAAATCACGTTAACGTGGTTTATCAGTGAGTGAGACGTATCAGTAAGTGGGACGTTTTTGCTATCTCCGCCAACTTTAGCCAACTCTAGCACCCGTTTAGGGCCAAACAATTAATTAAAGTTGGCACTAATTGGTGCCAACTGCTTTAAATTGCTTATTTCTAATTGATTTTATTAATTTAGAATGGTTAGCGTGGTTGCAGTGCTGATCTAAATAGGCTGACTTTTAATGGGAAATACGCACTTTGCACTAAATGATACCAACTTCGCCTTTAAAACGGCGGTCCGCCGCGGACCACCAATATACATATATTCGTACTAATTAGTGCTAACTAGGCTAGTTTTGCTATAATACAGTCAGAATCCGATTAATCAGATCCTTCTTCCTCTGTCTTACACGTTCTTGCATTATATCCGGTTTCGCCGCAGTTCCCACAGCGTTGTTTACCTAGTCCGCCGCGGACCTCCTCCTTAGCGTTACCAGCTATTTCAGCAGCTGGCCGCTTCCCCTTTTATTTGTCCTTCTATTTTTATTTGAGAATCCTCAATATTAAGTGCCCTCTAAGCTGTACTCAAGTCCTTTTAGTTCTTCAGCGTTTATTAAGTGCTGTGTTGGCCTTTTTAAGAGTGTGAGCCCGATCCTTTAAAAGGATAAGCTCGCTCGTTATTACTTGTATACCCTTTTCCATCTGGTTAACAGCCTCCATAATTGGTATAGAAGAGTTATTCTGATGGGCGGAGATCCTATCTTTGATAAAAGTCGATTGCTTAATACTTTGTTAAGCATTAGAAGGTGTTTAAGACTCTTAATGCTAGGGAGAAACAAGGACGGATAGCACTGGAGTTCTAACGTGAACATCAAGCTTAGAAATAATAGAATCCGGGTTCTAAGGTACTATTCCAGCTCTTCTAAATGCAACCTTAATATTGTCCTTTATAAAAGTCTTATTATAAGCTGCCTTAAACGCAACGAAGAACTCGGTTTTAATAATATAATTAATAGAAGCCCGAATGAAGTTGCTGATTTCCCGGCTATACGCGCACTTCAGAAGCGAATATAATGCGATATTTAATAGCTGGATCAAATGAGAAGAATGCGGCGGCATACTAACAGTGATAATGTTGTTTTCCTTATAGTGTCACGGCCAGCATGAGATACAGCATGAGAGCTGGGTCTATTGGCGCTATCAACGAATATTCTAAGCTACAGAGAAAGGAGAAAAGCGGAGAGCGTCGCTCGCGCGATCCCTGGACTGCATAAAAATCTCGTCGCGACTGTGGGGCTAAGGGTTAGGGTCCTTGTGACGGTCAGGGAGCTTGCCTGACTGTGGCTGTCGTCACATATAGTATTGGTTGAACTCGATGTAAAGATCACACCAAACCTTTGTAGGGTTTAGTAGGAAACCTGTAGGGTTTATGTTAGCAGAGCGGCGTAGATGTGATACTTGACTGTTCGTAATACGAAGACACTGTTCTTCTTCCTTGAACGGTAATGATCACTAGCTGTGAGGCTATCCAGTTGTGAGACTGAATACTTAGATTGACGACTGAAGAGTCTGTTCTATGAAAGCTATTTACTGTGGTGATGACCATGTCCTTATATGTTCTGACTCTTCGGTGGGATATGTTGGATATGTTACTGATCCTACATATCCAGTGCTGAGGATATGTTGGATATGTTCCTGATCCAACATATCCATTGAGGTGGGTGGGTCTCAGGTCCTAACCCTGGCCTTGGCAGGCCATGCTGACTCGGCCACCTGGTGCTTGCGGGGCTGCGTCGTGGCATCCGGTTTTTGATTTGTTGGACCATCAAAACGGGTTCCCTAGGTGCCATTGCTGTTGGCTCATAACACCGCGGCGAGACTGGGCACAATGCAAGAACTTGTGAAAAAGAAGAAGAAATGTATAATTAATCGGATTCTGACTGTGTTATAGCAAATTCAGCCTAATTGGCACTAATTAGTGTGAATATATGTGCATTGGTAGTCTGCGGTGGATCGTGTTTTTATAAGCGAAGTTGGCACCATTTTGTGCAAAGTGTGTATTTCCCACCAAAAGTCAGCCTGTTTGGATTAGCACTGCAACCACGCTAATACCTCTGAATTAATAAAATCAATTAAAATAAACAATTTAGACTAGTTAACAGCAATTGCTGCCAACTTTTATTAATTATTTGGCCTTGGGCGGGTGCTGAGGTTGGCTGAAGTTGGTGGAAATAGCAAAAGTGCGCCACTCACTGATATGCGCCACTCACTGGTAAACCTCGCGATACTTAGTGTTAGATTTTAATGTTATGAACCAACACGAGGGCACCCAGGGAACCCGTTTCGAAGACCCAGGCAATCAGAAACAGATGCCACGACGTTGCCCCGCACGCACTAGGTAACGGAGTCCGAACACACACAGGGTTAGGTCAGGGACCCATCCACGAACCAATGGATCACTGGATCACCAGATGAGCCACAGAAACAACTGAAGAGTCGGAACATATAAGGACATGGTCATCACCACAGTAGATAGCTTCATAGAACAGACTCTTCAGTCGTCAATCTAAGTATTCAGTCTTATAACTGGATAGCCTCACAGCTAGTGGTCATTACCGCTCAAGAAGAAGAATAGTGTTTTCGTTTTACGAACAGTCGAAAGTATCACCTCTACGCCGCTCTGCTAACATAAACCCTCAAGGTTACCTACTAAACCCCATAAAGATTTGGTGTGATCATTACAGCTGGGTGGTGAACCACGTTATACTTCTTAGCGCTTAATACTTTAAAAAAAAATTTAAGATGTTCTTATTGAAAATAAGTAAATTACTAAAACTAATATAAAACAGGTTTTACATTTTAAGATAAAAATAACTAATTTAAATATACTTTTTAATTTAAGAAAAAATCTAGGTTTTTAATTAAAAAGATATATAATCTTTTCTTTAAAGCTTTTAGTATAAAATGTTCTGAATTTTATTATTTTAAATTTTTCTTTAAATTTAATTATATACTAAATTCTTAATTTAAATGAATATTTATTATTGAAATGATTTATATTATAAGTTAACAAAGTACACAAGTATATATTGTTATATTAAAAAGAAATATAAAGAATTCTATTAGAATTCAACAGTTTTATAAATAAAACTAGTTTATTTTTTATCACATAACTATTTCTTAATATTAATTTTATTTTATAATATTATTGTGTTTTTAATAAGTATTGTTTGTAAAATTATAATTATTAATATTGTGTTTATTTTTAGTGTTAAGTTTTAAAGTATTTATGATTATATAAAAAACTGCTTTTCAGCTTTTTCTTTTTTATAAAAAGCACTGTGGCCGGATTAAAGATGAAACCAGTTTGTAACATAGGCATGCTTGTGTACATAATACCCCGAACTTAATCCAGAATTAGTAATTGGTTTGATGAAATGAAGTAGGCTGAAAAGCTTAACTTACCTGTGTTAAGACCAAAGAGGATGTCTGGGAGAAGATCATATTTTTCTGGAGAAGACTGGAGCCTAACAACTGTAACAAGGCCGCTCTTCTTACACGCTTTCAGGGACCGGACAATAGTTGCAGAGCCAACAACATCCACAACATGATCTGCACCGCGCCCGTCTGTCAGTTCACGGACTTTAACATCCCACTCTGGGTTGTTAGAGTCCAGAACATGTGTTGCACCAAGTCTTTTGGTAGCCTCGAGTTTCTTTACAGAAGAAGCCAGCCTGATGACCTGTGCTCCTGCAGTAGTAGCGAACTACATGTAGATATATTGTTAGACCGTGAGAAAAGCCGAGTCGGTGCATAGAGGAACTTGCCTGTAAAACAGTGGTACTCACGCCTCCCGTGCCTTGGGAAACAACTATATCCCCGGCCTTTGACTTCCTAAACCCGCCGAACAAGGCATTCCAGGCAGTGCCATAGGAGCCGCCTAGAGAAGCAGCCTCCTCAAAACTAAGAGTGTCTGGAACCGGGTAGATGGAATCCTGGTCAACGGCCATATACTGTTGGAGCGTACCATCTCTGTCCCCGTTCCCCATAGCATCGCTAGGGTCCATCTCGCCATCGGAACCGGGCTCTGCGGATTTCCATGAGTTTGAATCGGATATGATGACTCGATCGCCGACCCGCCAACTTGGTGAGTCGGTGTTCACACTCTCGATCACACCGGCGCCATCCGCGCATGGGACCAGGCCGTCGACAGTACGGGCAAAGTGGACAAGGTCTTCTGTAGCCACCAGAAGGTCTGAGTCTACATCGTGCGTTTGAATTAGCGATGGGTCAAGGCCACGGTCTTCTAAGAATTCACAGCGGTGGGATGCCAAATCAGTAGGCCCTCCCAGGTCTCACTCACAGTTTAGCGACGCCGCCTTCATGCGCACTAGGATCTGGCCCATATTTGCCTGGAGCTTCGGGATCTCCTCTCTTTGGAGATTTCGACGGATTTTATCGGCCGACTTGGTGCCCCGCTCGTGGAGGCGTATTCTGTACACCTGTGATGTCTCGGTAGCCATTGTCCTAATCGGCTTTGCACGGTGAGCCGAGCCAAGTTCATATGCAGGAGTAAAAATATTGTTTCATGGTGGCAGCTAATTTGGAGGGTTGGAGAGGGCTTGAATGTTCCAAAGACAAGTGATATGGGCATTTTAGCAGTGGTCTCATTCAACTCATAGTTAGATTTATGCTTGCATCGATGTCCATCGCCTACTGGGAATTAACTTAAGCTTGCCTGTAAGAGATAAAGGAATTCAGAGGAAATCATTGCCTTGCGGAGACTTTCTTGGAGCAGGTCAACGCGCATTCCACCGTCTATTGGACAAACTTGAGTGGTCTCGCTGATCGAGTTGGTCGGTCAGGTGAGAGCGCTTCGGAGACTTATTCATGTCCACTTTTTATCTAAGGCGTTATCTCGGTAGTCGGATAGATTCAGGACATAACCTTATCTTTTGAGACTGGGCACTTGGTTCAATTGGGGTCGTGCTTGACCCGCCCCCTCCAACACCTCGTTTTTGTAGTGTAAGCCGACCGCACTGTAGTCCCCACATTCAGTACGAGACACACCCATAGTTTCTCTTCTTCGCCTCGGCCTCCCTTGTCTCCAACAAACAGCCAGTACCATGATCGACTTTTGACTCCTGTCGACACGGTATCTGATGCTTTTTCACTGTCCTGGCCATCAGATACTTGCTGTACACTGAATTCATCCTAAATGAATGGGTTCAAACTGGGCCAAGATGCGTTCTCTCCGGATTTCCCTTACGCCTGCTTGAATTTCAGCTGTACCTGAATGTGTAATGAACCTGGTTGATAGTTCCCACTCCGTGGTCAATAGCCAAGGGCAGGTACGCAAAATTTCTCGCTACAGGCTGGTTATCTTGTTTCAGAGAGCACAAGCAGAGGTTGTGATCAGACAAAGTCCCTCAAAACAGGTAAATCCTCGTACCCATGGCCCAGTTTCCGCAAAGCTCCTTTCAGCGAGCATGTGCGACTACTTCCACTCGAATTCATTCTTCAGCCCGTTGACACCGCTCTTATCACCCTCATCAAGATACCCACAGATCCTCCCCTCAGGATCCCACTTGCGCCTGATCTCCATCAGCCTCTTCGCATTCTCATCCCTCCAGAACTTGGTTCTCCGGTGCTGGAAGTCCGAGTCGCCGAGGTAGCTCCCGTCCGCGGAGCGCTCGGCCTCGCGCGCGACCGAGTGCGTCCACCCGACGCACCTATCGTCGTCCTTGGCATCCTCCCACACCGTATAAAGCGCGAAGTAGTGGTCCGTGTGCATGGATAGCGCCATTGAGCCCGTTTCGCCGTTGTTGCCGCCGCCGTAGTTGCGATAGTGCGGCCGTCGCGAGGTCGGGTACATGCTGTAGTACAGCGCGAAGGCCTTGCGGTGCGGCAGCGTCTTGAAGGCCCGCTCCAGCACGGCGGGTACGTCCGCGTCGTTGCTGATGTACGCGTTCTCCGAGCAGTAGCGGTGGCCCTCCGGGTTGGCGAGCGCCTGCGGTGCGTACTGCTCAGGCAACGTGGTGGGCTTGGCGAAGTCCTCGACGAGCGGGTTTGATGGTCGCCCTGGGTCGTCGTGCATTGGATTGAGGGCTGCTTCACCCTCGGCCTTGTTGGGCTTGAAGGTAAGGAAGTTGGCGATTATCACGGGGTCTGGGTGGTTATCGATATACTGCCCGACTGCGACCATCTCGGTATCGTTGTCACTTATTTGGCACATCTGAGTGCTGTCAGTGGGGAAATTCTTCTCAACGACTTTTGGCAGCCGTTAGACTCACATCGATGACCCATTTCAACACCTTGTGGTATTCGGATATTGGCCAGATGTAAATACTCTGGTACATCTCCGGAAGTAGTCGAGTGAGGAGATGAAACCTCGTCACAATGGCAGGGAATCCTGAACTCCAGTTAGGACTCCTAGGAACATGAAATTCAACCTCGAGGAGGCAAAGAGGAGACTCACCGGGCCCGCTGCCCCTCGCAGCCCAGAATAAATCTGCATTCTCACTCTCGCTGCAGTAAATCTCCCGCGCATCCGCCGTGACGACGTCAATCCCAACAATGCTCTCACAGGCCCATCCCCAGTTCTTACAATTCCATCCCATCCCGCCCTGCAGCAGAAACCCGCCCAGCCCGACATCAGGACAGTGCCCACCAGCAAACATCCTCCCCTTTGTGGCAAGGAACCTGTTGGCCACCCTCCCCGTCGCGCTGGGCGGACAGCTCAGGATCTTGGTGCGAGGGTCATACTCGAGCCCCTCCGCCTCACCTATGGTGTCGGACGAGGCGGCGGCCGAGGAAGAGTGCTTGCCGCCTGGAAGAGCGCCCAGGTCGATGCAGACGGCGTCGTCGCGCACGCTCCAGCCTGCCCACGAGTGGCCACCCGACCGCACCGAGACGCGGCAGCCCAGGTCCCGAGCGACCTTTACCGCCTGCGCGACGTGCGCGGCCTTGGTGGCGTGCACCACGGCCCGTGGCACACGGGTCTCGATCGCCCGCCGGTGGTTGAAGACGTGGCCCCATGCCGACTCGAGGAACTCGTCCCGCGGCGTCGAGTCGCGGAAGACTATGGGCAGGCCATCAGGTACCTTGGGGACGGCTTTGACCCCATTGGTTGATGAGCCATTGACGATTGAGGTTGAGGTTGCCATCGTGTCCTGGAGTTGGTGTGAGTGTGTGATGTGGATGAGTGCGAGAGCGTATTTCGAAAATGGGTAAAAATATATCCAGCAGTATGGGTCCCAAAGCTGAGACAGAAGAGGGAAACTTATGGCAACCGAACCGCGCCACGTCGAGGTCGACAACACTGACTCGAGCTCAAGTGGGAACAGACGTACGTAGTCTATCTGAAATACAGCTCTCTGGTATAACCTGTCCCAGCTCAAGCCAGGGCCACTGAAGGACCTGATTTGCGCAGCCCAGTAAATCTATGGCAGCCGCAGGCCAACTATCATTACACAGCCGACCCCGGATTTGCGGATCTCCACCCGACATGTCTATTCCGAGACAATTTTGAGGCAAGCTGCATACTCGACCCCACGTTCCGTGTTTAGGGCCCTACGGAACAGGGTTCGATAGAGCTCCATGGCGGTGGTGATCTCGGGCCCAGGGTCCCTAGCCACTCTCAACCGGGCCCACCTTCGGAATGCGGGCGGACGTGCTGCTGCTCGATGGGAGCTGGCCCAGGCCGCAAAGCTTGGTGCGTATAGGCGACGTAGAGAGAGACAGCCACGCGGGGGTTCTGGTGTCATCCTATATTCGTTGGTGGGGGAGTGTCAAGTGCAAACGCTTTTCTCTATTAGATAGTCCTAACGCTTGCTTCCAACCTACTTGCGCTCCATGGACAACCTGCCCGTGCCCTGCCAGCCCATTATTATATAAGCCCATGGTTGCTCCATCTCATACACAGAAAACACCCCACATATTGCTGTGGTCCTAGAATATATGCTCGTTTCGCTATGGCCTGAAAGCGACTATTTGTGACCACGCAGGTTTCCCAGAGACACAGGACAATATGCATGACCGTAGGTTATCTCGCCAGTGCAATAATCGGCAATGTAGCGTATACAATTCGATCCACGCAGGAGAACAACGATCCTTCGGTGTATTTGCTTGAGGCAAAGGTCGACTGAGGACTTGCGCGGAGCCAAAGTTGGTTATAGAGTGCAGCCCGGCTGGGGGTGTAGCTAGAAGTTTCTTGGCATGTTTAAAACAGCCTCGTTTGAACCATGATAGTTTGAATGAGTTCGGTTGTTTTCAGGCTTGCTCGTCTTCAGGGATCGTGCCAGCAGCGCATCTTCTTGCTCGCTCTTCTCTGTCCTTTGGGCCTTGGGCTTCTTGGTAACAGCTCTGGGCAGCCTCAATACCTTCGCCGAAGAGATTCGTCGTATACCGTCTCTACTTTGAACTCTTCGGGCCACTGGGCGTAGCTTTCCGTGGGTGTTTAGTTCGCTTCGTCGCTTTATGGGTGGGTGATTTTGCCCTTTCAAGGTGCCCTCGGCGCCCTCCATGTTCGCAGGCTGTGCGTGAGCCAGCATATGGCCTGCCGGCGTACCGACTTCCTTCTTTCCTTTGCCTTTCGCTTGGCTGGGTATCTGTATTGGCTGGGCAGACTTGTCTTGACTTCCCAGAGATAAGTAAAAAAACATCTCGCCGCCTATGGACTCTCTACCGGCAACAGAGACGCCACCCGAAGGTTGTTCTTCTTCCCTGCCGAGATCAGTGCTGAACCCTTTTTGTTGCTGGGTCTCGTGCCCTATATTCCCGATCGTATTTCTCGGTTCCAAGCATGTCTGAGTGAAACGACTCAAATGTGAAAAGGGGGGTGTCTAATCCTCCTCAGAGTCGCTATCGTCCTGATCCACAAGGGCTCTAAATCGGCGGCTAGCCAGATCTTGTTCGAGACCTCCCTCACTCTCGGGGTCAAGGTAGCCCTCGCCACCCATAAAGCTGAGAAGGACGGGCAGGAAGACCAGAGCATGCGTAGCTGCGAATACCACGAGCGCAACCCAGATGCGGAAGTAGTAGATCTCAAAGATCTTGCTCCGCGTGAAGGCCAGTACAAAGACGCCAAGTATCTTGGTGACCGTGATTCCCGAAAAAACGGAGCCGCCCACATTGACGAGCGCAGTCCAAGCACGCGCATCGCGCCCCCGGAAGCGGTTCTTAGCGCGTTCCATGAAAGTGCGCGAAGGAAACATGAAGGCCCTCGCAATGTGGGCGCAGAACTCGACTGCGATACCCACACAGATGATCAGGTTGACCAGCGACACAGCGTTGAGGCTGACATCGAACACTGCCATTGCACCGATGATGTCCACGATGGTCATCACTACTGATATCGCGATGGCCGCACCAGTGAGGGCTGAACCGAGGAGTATGGACGAAATGACGAAGATAATGCCAATCGCAGCGCTGAGGAGACCTGCCGTCAGGCCGACGATTGTCACGTACTGGTCAAAGAAGATATAGAAGACACTGTATGGGAACACTTCTGCCCCCGTTGACCGGCTAACTTCGTGGGCAATTCTCCTGGCGGAGGTGTAGGCGTTGATGAAGTCATCCTGACTGCGCAGGGGGGAGTGCATCGTACGGAAATGACTCGCAGGAATTGTCTCCTTGTCTTCGTCAATAATGACGGCAGAGCCGTAGGAGGCTTGACCGCCAAGTGGGCAGTCCTCAGTTGTTGGCGCGGAGAGGAACTTTTGGAGGTAGTGAATGAATTCATCTCCTTCCGGCATCCCTGAAAGAGTAATGTTCCATGCTGGATCTCGGTCTTCGAAGCAGGCAGATCCTTTCTCGACACAACACTCCTCAAATTGAGGGTTGAGCCAGAGGAAGAAGTCATCAACCCAGCTCGCGGCTGGGGACGAGATGTACGACACATCGGTGCGTTTGCGTTCTTGTTCCAAAACGTTGGTGAGCGACAATGTGTCACAAGTTGTGAACCGCGCGCAGATCTGTCGCTGGTGCTTTCTCTTAGTGGCATCAACGTCCTTAGCCACGAAGTAGACCGGTGGGCCCGAGTCGAAATAGTCGTAGAGATCGTTGAAGTAAGGGATAAGATAGGAGTCGTCAGGAATAGCTACTCTCTGGTCAAGCCCCAGTTTGACCTCAGGGATTAAAGCCACGCCGGCGGCGAAGAAACCAAGAAAGATTGCAACAATGGCCACCTTGACCTTCTTGCCCAATAGAGCCGGTGCGTAGTATCTAATTATGAGCCGCTGTAGAAGACCTTCTTCAGGCACCTCATATAACCGGGCGCCCATGTTGCCGTTGCTGCCGTTCAGATGGACCCTGGCCGCCTTGATGGTTATGCAAGGTATGCAGTCCATCCTAGAGTCCTCAACCCGCTTCTGGTTGAACGACAGCAACGAGATGAAGAGCGTGACCTGCAAGACAGCGTTGATGAAAACTGCGCCAGCGGCATAGATGGCGAAATTGCGGACAGCTGGCATGCCGACGAATGCACCAAGCGCGAAAGACACCGTCTCAGTCGTAGCGGACAGGAGGATCGAGGGACCCATACGCCCTAGCGCCCTAGCAACACGCATTTCGACGTCGTCATCGGGATTCCTGATGTTGACACGCTCGAACTCGTGAACAATCAGGAATATATTGTCGACACCCACGGCGAGCACGATGAATGGGATCACATCGACGATGATGAGCGTAGCCTTCAGATTCGCCCAAGAGAAGAGGCCGATAGAGGCACTGATCGACATAAGAACGATGATAATGCCAGCAACACCAAGGGAGAATTTTGACTCGACAATGCTGACAGCTGGGTTTCTCATCATGTCCCTAAGGGAAAGCGTCGTGGAGCCGAGGGCGATGGATGCATATAAGAACATGATGATGTAGCTGATGACAATGATCTTGGCATCCGTGTTTGTCGTCTTGTTGAGCTCTTGCTCCAAACTGATTTCCGTAGAGAACGAGAGTCTGAGGCCCCTGGAAGCCGCCTCCTCCTGGACCTCAAGCAAGCGGTCCTTCAAAGCCTTCTCCCAGTCCATAGCTCGATCAAGGCCTTGTGTCCCTTCTGCAAAGTTGTTGACGACCCAAGTGACCGTCATGGCGGGGGCGTCGACCACATCGTTTGTGTCGGAGTATCCACCTAGAATCATGTTTGGCTCCAGAGGCTGACCATAAGCCGGTCGGCACTCGGCGGGTGCTTGGGCGCATTGTCGTAGCTTATCTTGCCAGTCATCCTTGCCTACAAGCGCGGGCTCGTTCTCGAAGTAGGCCGCCACCGATTGAACAACACAAGCAGACCCAGTTGGCTTGAAGCAGACATGGTGGAGACTCATCTTGAAGATCTCGCTCTCGAGCTGTGAAATGCTCTTCTCGACTTCGAACCACCAGAGTAGTGTCTCATAAGTGAGGACAGGCCCTGGTCCCGAAGCGAGGGTATCGTTGACTAGAAACACCTTCTCTGCCCTATAGAATGGGCCGAAGTTGGAGTCGAAGAACTCCTTTTCTTGTGCAGCAGATGAGGTGGGCGCGACCCATAGCCTGGCCGGGTCCTTCTCAATCTCAAAACGCACCCACCCGGCGCTGAGGACAATGAAGACTATCAGGGAGCTGGTTATCGTGATGGCGGGAAACCGTGCCGCCAGATGACCAAGCTTGTAGAAGGCAGTATCGCACCAGGTATTCAGCCGGTAGGGCCTGGTGGGACGATCGAACATGGCGCCATTCTGCACGAGCCGGCCCTCGTCATCCTCATCGTCACTAGCGTCGATTCCACCCTGGAGCAGGGTCCTCTCCTCCTGCAGACGCGCAGCACGCTTGCGGTACCACGCATGGCCGACGATGGCCACGACGAGTGTTAGAAGTAGAATGCTGTACACGAATATGGAGGCAAACGAGAGACATGGTAAGGCCCCAACTTTGCAAGCGCCAGCCTCTTCGACCTTGGGCAATTCAGGGCATACTTCAGGGCAGTCAACGCATGCGCAGCGGAAGTTGGGGTCTTCGTCGTTGCATTTCTTGGGCGTCATGGGAAGAGGATCCATCTTGGGCTCCTTGTACGACGTTGGAAAATTGATCTGGAACGGAGAGCCGATCAGCTTCTCGTCGCCCAGGTATTTGAGGAACTGCGTGTAGTTTTTGGCGCCGCCTCCAATAAGTTTCATGGCCTCGCTGTTGCTTGGCCCAAACTTGACGTTCTTGCAGCTATCGTAGAAACCGGTGCCATAGTCTGCGGTAATGAGCTGGTCGAGCTCTGTAACGAGAGTCTTGTCGTTCTTGGACATGGTGTTGGTGACATTTATAAAAAGCGACTGGTCGGGAGAGCAGGTGAAGGTACAGAAGAGGTTGTAGAAGTTGTCTTTGCAAGCCGGGCATGACGAGACGATGGTGTTGGCGGTGGAAAGTTCATCTTTGAGGGAATCGACCTTTACGGAAGACCATGTATTAGCCGGTGGAGGAGAGAATGGTGCAACAGCATGAGAGACGGACCTGGTTCTTGGTGCAGCACACTGGGCCGTCATTCCATTTCGGACCGCACAGATCTACCAGCTGGTTCCTCAACGCCTTGTCGGGCTCCTCGGCAAGACCGTTGTCGACACAGGGAAGCTCCTTTCCAAAGAAGCTCTTCTTGCCGCAGTGGTCCCGGATGGCGCAGCGTCCGGCCTCGTGTTTCGGGGTGTACAAGTCGTCTGCCAGTCCCAGGCCGGCGAACAGAGCCAGGGCGGCGATTGTGGCCATGTTGACCGAGAGTGCCGCAGAGCGGCGGTAGATAGCGGGACAGGGCAGAGCGCAGAGCAAGTGACAGAACGAGAGACTCGTGCACCTGGCGGATGGACAGGCGCTGATAAGGATGGAGTATATAGCTCTTGGTGATGAAGAGTCGGGATGGTTGGTGTTGTGACGGGGGCGAGGCCGCGAGGAAGGGGAAGCTAATCCCTGTCCTGTCTGTAGTGGGAGGCCGCTGCCCTGCGTCATCATGCGCAGCGACCCGAGGTGTTCTGAAGGAACCTGGAACCGCGCCCACGTTTGGCCTCCGCACATGTAGTGCTTACCAAGGCGCCCCATCCTGTCACGCACCAGTTTGGGCCAAATCGTCACCTGCACGACTTCACATGCACATAGACCAGAGCTTGGACAGGTACAAATGTGTCTCGTAATCAGCCCTGCCGAGATGGATGTTAACTTCGCCTAGCCAAGGCAATTGCCCCCATATAACCGACCCTACAGGACATCTCTCCAATGTCTACCACCAACCCTTTGTGGATTCCTCCCCGCCGCGCAGATTCATCTCATTGCGTCTCATCGGCCAGTGCAATTCCTGGACTAATAACCTTCCTTGGTCATGGTAGGAATAAATCCGATAGGCACCACTCGGCGTCGTGCAGCACAAACGTCTTTGGCCTCAACATGCCACCCCATCTCTTTGGAAAACGCAGGCCCAACGCAGTAGAGACCATGTGTGCTATGAACAGGGGCACCGAGAGCAGGCGTTAGACGTACAGCGCCAACACCGACCAGACGATCAACAGCACGAAGCCTTTTGTTATGGCTGTTGCTTTCCAGATGTTGACGCAGTCCATCACGGACAGCGGCAAATCTGGGTCGGCGCCAGGGCCGAGCTGTCGGTACCAAACGCTCCAGTGAGGATAGAACCACCACTTGGCGAGCAGGCCGTCCTGAAGCACGACGAATCTCGTCAAGGTGCTTAGCCAGAGTACGAGGTCCAATGGGTAGAAGCGAGGGCCTGTCAAGTGACACCAGCCCAGCACCAGGGACATGGTGGCCGCGATATGAAGGTTGAAAGCGATTACGCAAGAAGCCGGCAGCCTCGGCTCACAGCCTATTCGTCGAGCTACGCTCTCCATGAACGCCATGTAATCGACCAGCGTGTGGAGATCCGGGCTGAGAAAGTAATATTCCCGCTCCGCCAGCTGGTTGTCTCGGGCCACAACTGCGTAGTCCGCGGGCAGGCTCCTGTGCCCGCCCAAGAGCAGCCCGATGTACCGCGAGAGCATCTCAGCTGCACATGGGATGCCGCCTTGGTCCGGCCTGGCGTACCCTACAAAGAAGAGGGAATTTCCCAGGCCTGGCGGAAAACAATGCAGGTACCAATCTCGTGGGTTCGTCGAAACTGGCGTTTTAGCCACGGGAACTCGTTGCGATACCCGTGGCACAGGATGATGGCGTCAAACGCACGCTGCTTGACAGCGCCGTCGGTCAGTGTGAAGTCGCACACACTCCCGCGGGCTTTGACTGCTGGGGCCACCAGGACCTCGATCTTCCGCTGATGGAGAGCCTCGCACATTCTCTGGTTCTTGGTCACGTATGTGGCCTGGTCGTTCAACAGGGGCGCTGACCGCGTGCCCTGCAGGCATGTCTGAGACAATGTCGGGTGTAGAAACGATCCAGTGCTCCAGAGAAGCATACGCGTTCTGGCCTGCGCTCATCCGGTTTATCATGACAGCCTCCATGAAGGCGTTGGCTGGGAAACCGAATTTCTTGTTTTCCTTCATCTGTTCCGTCTCCAAGGCCGTGTTAAGGTATCGAGGGCCAATACAGTTTTCCCGTCGGAGCCACTCGGTTACATGGGGCGACAGGTCACCAAGCTCAGCTGAGACGTCAGCGCCGCTCTCGCCGCTACCAACAACCAACACTCGCTGCTTCTCATTCTTAACCTGCTCCTTGAAGTTTGAGTGTATTCACTCGAGTGCATGATGTGCCCAGTGAAGCCGTCAAGACTCTCCGGTGTTTCTTTGGGGACTTGATTCGCCCTTGTTGGAAAGATAATGGCGTCTGCGTGTAAGTGTAAGGTGGCACTCTCTTCCCCCGATGGGTATCTCTGTCGGATTTCCAGTGCCCATCGCCCGTCCTTCGTTAATTCTGCGCTGCAAGCGTCCGCGTGGTAAGTGAAGTGGTTGTGTAGTCCAAAATGTTGGGCGTAATTCTTCAAATAATGTAGGTACGCCTCTGCTGATGGGTAGCACAACCTTTCCGGGGCGGGGAAATCGGAAAAGGACATGGCTCAGTTCGAAATAGTGAGATGGAGGTCTGGATAGGACGTAGCGCTGCTGAAGACGCCGCCGAGGTTGGGGGACCGTTCGAATGCTTGGGCATCGTGGCCGGCTGCCATCATCTCCTTGAGGGCTACAAGGCCACTGGGGCCAGCGCCGATAACAACCACACTTTTTTTCATTGTTTTGAAAGGCGACTGTAATTTCAAGGAAAGGATCTCCTTTCGATGAACGGGAATAAGTGTACCTTGCCCTTTTTAGTCTTCATTCACTCAGCCTGCCACCTTCCGGGTGCTGGTCTTACTGTTGGTACAAGGACTGGCATGTACAAATTCTATCAACATCTGTCACATTGTATACTTCTAACATTCGATTCAGAAGCTCCAACATGATGTGGAATCATTCCGTCACTTATCTTTGTCAAGTGTAGGATGATGCCGCTCTAGGGTCGGTCAATCCGTGGGTGGAGGCAAGAAGTGCTGGTCCCACATCCACTCAATACATCTGCTCGCCGACTGAAACTACCATTCGAGTGCCGCAGTCATTTTCGTTACACTCAACTACCATGGTTAATCAACCACGTGGGTCTCAACCATCACTCAGTGGTGCCGGTGTGTGCGCTCAGGATTATTATCCCATTCAAGGGTTTCGGCGCGTTCCAAGGTCGTTCCGGAGCCGTCACCTAATCTTGGCCCTTGCTGCTGCGTACTGAAGTCGAGTAGTGAGGATAAATTATCCCTTGTACGTTTCATTGGAATTCAATATATAGGAGGAACTTCAGAAGTGAACCAAAATCTGAACCATAATCACTTGTATCTCCTTACCTGTGCATTGGCCCATGAAGTGAGGATAAAGGCAAGCTTCTCGGACCGTCCAAAGCTTCATGAGCCATGCTAGAAACCTTTGTTCCTCCAGCTCGTAACCTCCATAGGCCGAGGAGCCACATTTGCGCTGGTAAACGAGCCAAAAGTAACCTGCGGGATAAATACAAGACGCAAGACCATCCACAGCTACTGCGCAGCGCGCGCACGAAGGAAGCCCAGCTGCCACTACCCCTTCCAGGCTGGACTATACCTAGGTAGCCACCGTCGCTCCAAGTGTACGTTATGAAGCGCTTCAACATTCCTCCAGGGATGTCCATTCCGGTCCTCAATGTAACTTGATCCAGGATGTATAATTCTCTTTTGCCTCAGAACGCCCAGATCACGAACCTGAGGGGAAGCCAGGCGTTGTGTTCGAAGTCGATAATCATCAACTGACTAGCTGGGTCATGAGGGTCCTCCAGAAGGAATTTGCCGAAGTTGATATCGCAGTAACACAGCTTGAGGCCCGCTGAGAGAAGATCGGCCGTGGTGAGATCAGGGTTGATTACCTTCTACCTGCAATGACCATATTAGTCAATTAATTCTAAAAGCTCATTTCTGAACACATCTTTTCATTCTTTTGATTGACCCACTCTTGGAGCTGCTCCAGGGTCCGGAACTCGAATGGTTCGTATGAGTTGTCTCGACCGAATGTAAAGTTCTTGATTCGTCCACCATCGACAGGGGCTGGAGCGGTATCAGGCAGCTGCTCGAGAGAGAGAGAAGAGGAAGCACAATGCATCTGAGACTGGCTCTTTGCATGGATGGACTCTCTCAGCCTTTGCTGACTTGCACATATCCCTTGAACAGAGATTAGGCTTCATAATGCTGCTAATGGGAGTTTCCATCACAAATTCCATGACGATAATCAGCTCAGCAGCAACGACAGAAATGAAACTTTCTTGTCGTAAGGCTCAGATTGGATATAAAAGCTCATATGACCAAGATGCAAAACTTAAAAGTCCGGAGTACTCTTTGAAACTACAGTTCGGCACCAGAGTAGTATCTGCCGTGCTGAACTGTTTATGGTCAATGACTGCACTGTAATCATACTAAATCTCCGTGAGCAACTAATTTGGGAGCGTGCCCAAACGACTGGGCACTGAGCTTGACGACCTTTTCAGACTGTTCTGGAAGACCAATCGTCCTGTCATCCTGACAGGCTTCGACATCAAAGTTGACCTGATGGAAATTGAGAAATGTTGTGACTAGGTGCCGTAAGTACCACGTTGTCCCCCTCTACACTCCTAAGCAGGTAACTGACTTACAGCAGACCAATCGACATCCCCATCTTGGACGCTGCCACCATCTTCATGACATTCACCGGCAAAACCCACCACCCAACCCTAGTCAATGCCCTGAAAAAGATCGGTCACCACACCCCTGTGTCCGTGCATTTTCATAACGCGGCAAATGACGCCTGGTTCGCTCTGGACCTCCTGTTTCTTGAGGCGGACTAGGCAGTCAAACAAGTCACAGATCCTGATGCAGAGGAAACCATTGACTGGATGGCCACACCAACAGCACCACCAAGCTCTCCCTGCAGAGACGAGATCTCCAAGAAAGCCTACGACCTGAGCCTCTCCACTCCGACCTATTTCAGTTTGAGCCAGGGCTACAACCTTGTTGATATCTTATCCCCATCAGACTCATAGTCGCAAGGCATACCTGCAGAGACCGTCAAAAAGCGTGGCAGGTGCAACAAGAGAGCAAGGCCAGAGGATTCCGTGGGTGGCAACATGACCAACTCGACCCCTCCAGGGGCGCAGAAAGACGACAGCCCGCCTGCCAAGAGGCAGAAATTGGCACACGAGGGCAAAATCACCGATGGAGAGGCCAATGAGGTTGATGGGCATGGCGCGACGGGGTATGACGGCCACAGCAGGGATGGTAAAGCACAAGATGCGGAGGAAGACGTGGAGGGCAGAGATGGGCAAAAGAGGTGTGACTCCGGTGACGGCGGGTCTGAGGCTGGCTTAAGGGTTTGAGCTCTGTCTCGCCTGCTGGGTGATGACCCAAGTCGTTGTCGTTGAGTATCCGCTCAGGGGAAACAAATTAAAGGAATATGTATCAGTAGGAAAGCAACTGGCGACTGATAGCGATTAATGCTACATTTAGCCTCCCACAAATTAGAGCTGTTAAGAGAATCGGCAACAACTGTAACAGTGAGGTGGTGATGCCGTCGCTTCACCGATGCAGTGCATAGGTAGCCAAAACCATGCATTCAAAGTACCTGGGTTGATAACATTAGAGACAGGGAATTAGTGGCCTGCTATTCTCTTCATCCCATTTGTCCGTAGCTACAGTAAAGGAACCAGAAATCTGGAGTCTCCTGATGGAGGACGCATCGTGAGCAACCATATTCAAGTGTTGCCGTACTCAGTCAGGGGATGTATGATCCATGGATTATAGCTGGTACGTGAAAGATGACTCGGTATGTCCGTTCAGAAATTTACGGTGGCATATATTCCCCACAAGAACTAGGAACAGGTACCAGGACTTATATTATTGTCGTTATTTTGGCGATGATCCTTACAGCTGGAATTGGCTCGAGGAATTTGAAGGAGCACATTAACTACTCCAACTCACACCATCTACTACATCTGTCACTGCTTGTTGGGTACATTTCAGAGCATTGCATTATATTTTGTTCAAATATGGCAGCCGCTTTCCTCTTGCGTGCTGTGTATGGATTCATCAAAGTGTTTGATGATAGTGAATATTTTGGCTCATTTGAGTGACGAAACTTTGGCTTGTGTAAAGACATTGAGTTGCCATGTGTCCGGGCACAAAAGCGGCTTGATTGGAATATAATTATTCCTCTACTGACACTGCTTTACGCTTCAATGCTCATATTACAAATATGATCAGAAATTATCACGCGTGACCTCAAACGATTTCGAAGTTGTACCCTGGCAGTGTCGCTGACAGAATGCGAGTCCACATGTCTATGAATTACTTCCAGCATTACCACGCCATGATAGTGGTCGAGTTTGCCCATCACCCATCAGTCATTCTACCATCCTCTATCCTCTGCTAGACGGGTGAATTTTAACCTTTGATCCGAGCAAGGCCTCAGCACTTACTTCAGAACCGGAACCCACCATTTCTCCCGGCTCTCGAGCTGAAAATGGTGACAGAGCTTCATAGCAAAAGCGTACTCTGCATACTTTGGGAAGAAACCGCTCCTCTCCCAATCAACGATGCCTGTGATCTTCCCATCTTTGAACAGGATGTTCCGTGGCGAAAGATCCCCATGAGTAAGCACGAATTTTCCCGAGGATTTGCGGCGCTCTTTCTCTAACCATCGGGGCCATTTCCGGTGTGCCAAACCAAAGAACCCCACGGGCACTCGTTCCATGCACCAGTTGTCGAACTCCTCCACATTGGAAAACGGCCCGCAATACGTTATGGGAAGGCGATCGTAAAATTTCTGCGTGGGCTTATTATTAATGCGGCCAATGTCAGGTTGTGTGCAGGCACGTATGCGAGCCATCTGTTCGCGCAGCTGGGACACTATGCTGGACTTTTCGGCGTTACTGTAGTCATGCCAGACGTCAATGAGAGGCACACCTGGGACCATATGGCTCAGAATGTCGCAGCCAGTTGGCTTATCTGGGTTGTCCTTTTATATGTCATAGAGCGCGTGCACTTTAGGGGTCAACACCCCGTTGGTCGCGGCGTAATGCATCATGTCGGCCTCGGTCCGGTTGCTGTCCTTCGGAATTTGACGATCAGGCAGCAATAGCTTGATTGCTATCGATTCTCCAGAAGGTTTCTTTGCTCTATCACACTTATGCCAAAATATTGGTAGACCTCGTCGCCACAGAGTGGCTGGGCCTCATGAATAGCAATCCACAGTTGCGAGAGATCTTGGGCTTGTGCACCCTTCTCAGTGGGAGCCATATCGTCCATATTCAGTCATCCAGATTGGAGAAGAAAGGATAGACAAAACGCGTGATTTTCAGCAGGATTCTGTCTGCTACTTATTATCTAGGTATTTACTTAGGCGCGCGCTTAGAAGATGTTTGTTGGTGATGGGAAGCGGTGATCTTCGTACCCCTAACCCTGATTCATGTTACCACACATTCACCTCCGTGCTTGCATTTAGACTGCTCACAATGACATTCCTTCGATGACGATGCTCCTCTACGTCTCGTGACCCTTCCAACTTATCAAATCTTGCTCGAAGGCGGCATTAATCGAATCGAATCAACAATGTAAGCGTACTCGCCATGCAGAGGCTCACCATCGTCCTGGCCGGAGCCCCTGAGGCCGACCGGCTTGACTGGAGCACCCCCGACCTTCTCCAGACTTTCCAAGACTCGATCGCAGCCTTCGCACTTCTGCCACAGCAGGCGAAACATTCTCTCCCACACTCCACGGCATCTCAGGCTGATTCGTTTCTGGACATGCCCGTGTGGCGTTCGCTGTCTCTCCAGCGCGCTCACGTCCACACCGGCTTCTCCCAGCAACATGACCTCAACATCGTGAACAACTTCCCCACCAGCGCCGACTTCCTCACTACCGCTGGTATGTCCTCCAAGGCTGCGTTCCAGGGTATGAGCCAGGAACACATCGCCGGAAATGAGAGCAGGCTATTGGATGAGTGGTACGAGCACTCGCTCGCCCTGCACGACGAGCTTGCCTCGTCGCAGCTCGTCCCACGCGATTCCCAGGACCATCACACCAGCCGTGGCGTCAACGGGGACGACCCTTCCTCGGAAGGCGCCACCGACTATTCTAAATCTTTCTCGTTCAATATCAGTGACGAAGGGGACACCACGACGATCCTCACCGCTGATGATGACGCCACCATCGTCGTCAGGACGCCCCTGCAGCCCGGCCGCCAACGCATCGGCGGCGGCGGCGCCTCGGACCATCTATCGGACCTCGAGGACATCCCGCCCACGAAGTACCTCCAGTCGATTCAGCCACAGACCATGACAGTGACGCTCATTGTGGGGATAATCAGAATCGCGGCCCCACGGACGGTAGAGACGCGGTTCGGCGCAACCAGGTCGCTGGTCGAGGTTCTCATCGGCGACGAGACCAAGTCGGGCTTCTCGGTGACGTTCTGGCTGTCCGCGGCCGAGCTGGACGGGTCAGGTCCGCTCACTGGGTTCAGGACCCAGGACATCGTGCTCATGCGCAACGTCGCGCTCAACGTCTTCCGCGGCAAGGTCTACGGCGGAAGCCTGCCGAGGGGCAGGACGGGCGTGTACCTGCTGCACCGGGGGCGTAAGCTTGGCGCCGGGGACGATGGGGGCCACTACTCGGCCGCCGACCTGGCCAAGGCTGGGAGGCGCGGGGCTCGACAAGTCCATCCGCAGATGGAGAAGACGCGGCGGGTGAGGGACTGGGTGTTGAATTTTGTGGGTGGTGGCAGGCTCGCCGGCGGAAATGATGCTGGCACTCGGAGGTCGCTGCGGACGAGGAAAGGGAAGCAGAGGGCCGCTCCTAGGGACTGGAACCAGCCTCCGCCGTTGGATTCGCAGTGATGGAGGATTCTTGAATCAGGACAATGTCCTTGCATAGCTGGCGCAAATTTTGGAACGGGGATTGTTGGGCAAGATGGACTTTTTCCAGTGATACCCGGCGGCTTTGAAATTTCCACCACTGAATTAAAACATGACTCTAATTTTCGCTTAATTCCGCCCATGCAACTCGTTTAAACAAAGTACTTTGAAGAAAAGGATACGGAGAACACAACCTAGAAATCAGGTCGGATGCCAGGTCAACAGACATTCAACAGTGGCGGACACCATAGTGTCGCACACACGAAGCTCGAGGGGTGATGACGGACACATTGAATATACGATCGAATTCTCATGACCCAAATGCTAAAATATTTGTATCAGCGCGACACTCGGCACAATGTTGACAAATCTGTTCCACCAACGAAGAGATCAAGGCCAGCTCAAAAAGAGAAACGCCGCCGTGCCCCTCCTCACGCCCTGAAACCTCATTCGGTGCTACACGCGTCCCTCCTTTCGGTAATTCCTTGTACAGGAACTTCGGGATATTTATTTGCAGTGGCTGGCTCCCATCTGGCCTGTGTGTTTATTGGAATTACGGTGGGCACTGTGTCTGGACGAATTGGCGTTTGGTTGGGGGTGGGAGTGGGTGGTGACGGTGGGTGAATTGGTGACGGGCCTTGGGTAGTTGGGCAGCTGATGGCGTGGTATGTATGGTGAGCATCAGATGTTGGATCTGGGGCGCACATGGGCCTGTAACTGAGTACTATGGACCACCCCTTACCCGATCACTCTCACCACACAAACCACCAAACTTCACTTATACGCCAATTGGTCAATTCTGAAGCTATTCACACGCCGACTTCAGTATTCTATAGTATTTAGAGTGGTGTTTTCGCTTATAGTAGTCAATGCCGTTTTGGGGGCTCGGGGTCGGAATAAACTAAGTCCTGAACCCCGCACATTTCGTGGGCCCGGAGTTCGGAATGCAAAATCTTCTTCATGCCCGGCACCCCTTTTTCTTCTGATTGACCCACAACCTCACGATGCCTTCCTATACGGAAGAAGATATGGCTGATGCCATATTCGATGTGATAGACAATTGTGATAGATAATCGTGATAGACAATCATCTTTCTAAGCGAGAATCGGCCCAGATCCATGGTGTACCCTATACCACACTTGCAGACCGGATGAATGGCATTGCATCCAAGTCTGAGGCGAAATACCCTGTCCAACGCTTATCGAGTGCCGAAGAGAATAGAGTAGTTGATTGGATCCTCACGCAAGAGTCTCTGGGCTACGCCCCTACGGCCATCGTTGTCCGCAAAGTTGTTGAATCCATCCTCAAGAAACGAAGCGATTCTGAGCCTCTCGGGAAGAACTGGATGGACGGCTTCAAATCGCGACATCCTCAAATACACACCAAGATTGCGAGGGCATAAGAATCAGCCCGCTTCGATGGCTTCACTCCAAGAGCGGTTGACTAGTATTTCGACCATCGTGAGCAGTTTAGCTGGGTGGAGGCAGACTTGACTGTCAACGTAGATGAGGGCGGCATTATGGAGGCCCAAGGTACATAGTCTATATTGATTTATTACTATTCTAGTGCTTATTTATATAGGAATCGATTCCCTTGTAATGGGCAGTGTCGAGACAAAGCAGGCCTTTCGGAAAGGCAACGGCAGTCGCTCGTGGGTCACTCTGATTGACGCCATCACCGCCTCGTGTATACACCTCGACCCAGGCATCATTTTCAAGGGAAAAGAGCTCCAGGCCCAGTGGTTCCTTCGGGAATTCAAGAATATTTGCCCATAGCACTATGTTTGCTCGCCCAATGGCTGGACAGACAATGACATCGCCGTCGCCTGGCTGCGGGACGTATTTATGCCCCAAATGAATAAGCTTCGAGACAATGACGAGGGACGAGCAATTTTATTGATTCTCGATAGTCACAAGAGCCATACCTTAGTATGTATCTTCGTCACTTCATTATTTCCTATAGGAAACGCTCAGAGATTAACCTCTATACCCATAGGACGAGTTCATGGAAGAGTGCTTCTGGAATAACGTTTATTTATGTTTTCTCCCAGCACATACCTCTCACGGGCTACAGCCAGCAGACAATGGTCACTTCAACGTCTTGAAGAGTGCTTATCGCAAGGAGATTGCCCAATTAGATTCCATCACCGATTCGGCCCCCGTAGGAAAGATCAACTTCCTACGATGTTTACACAAGGCTCGGAAAGCCGTGACGAGAAAATTAATCCAATCTGCTTGACGGCACACTGGAAATTGGCCCATCAATCGTCAGAAGGCAATGAATCACCCAGAAATCCAACCAGATAAGGAGAAACGCAAGGCCAGCACTATGGGGCTAGATGCAGAGCCACAAGACGAGCCAGTCAATCTTCACTTTATTATGGCGTTTACCAAGGAAACTTCTCATCAGGTCTACAAATTCCGTCGCCTTGCAGACGAATTTGAAAATCTTCAAGCCAGGATTGCAGTGCTTGAACAAGAGAATGCCGAGCTCAAGGCTCGAGTAGAGTCACGAGCCGGGACAACGAAGAGACGAGCCGTGCCGCACCCCAACAAGAAGTTCATGAGTATTCGTGACATTTTGAGCAAAGGAGGATGTGTTGAAGACCTCGAAGGTTTGCAGCCAGAATATCAGCCAGAAGAACAAGTTTTGATAGCTGCAGCGGAACCCGAAGAGGATATTTACGGAGTCAGTGATCAAGAGATCAATGAGGAGGAAATTCCGGCAGAGGTTCGCACCAGATCGGGCCGAAATATTCGGAAGCCGACTAGATACGTAGATTGAGGGGCTTCAGAGCATCAGAATCATATACGAACCGGTCGAAAAAACCAAGGAATCAATTATTTGTGCATCGTGAAAGTTACAGACTCATGGTGTGGCGAGTGATCGGGAAAGGGGTGTGATCGGGAAGGGGTGGGGCATGGGTAGTGCTCTCGGAGGGTGAGGCGTCTTCATCTTGTTGTTGGTGTTGGTGATGATGTGACTGCTCAGCAGTACATCGCAATACTCTCTTTACTTTTAGTGACGGGGCCTCCCTACGACTAAACGAAAGTTCTCCCCAAAAAGAATACATAAGCCAACATTATTGAACCATTCATGGTTTATGCAATTGAACTTGCTATGCATAGGAAAGCTAGATAGACTGAAGGGCGGCGGGGACGATTTCATTCGCATCTCTCATGGGTTGTCTTGCCTGCCCCTGCCCTACAGAACTGCCTGATACTGTGCACCTGGTCCTCTGAGCTGTACGGTCTTGGTGATATGCACTTCTTGCGGCCCGTGGTACCGGGTTGCTGTCCTGAGCATGACCTCCAGGGCACCTTGCCACTAATTGTGAGCTTGTGTTGCTCTTCCCTTTTGCTCGTGGCACCTTCATCGCCCTGTAACCCATCGTCTTCAGCATTATGCCGCCCATAATCTGGGGGAAGAGCGACGGAGTGTTGATAGTGTGACCTGACCAATTTTGCCCAACCACCTTCAGATATACCTGTCCCTAGGCTCTCGGCGGTATTGATGCTGAGACACAGCATGATGAGATGGTAGTGGTCGCAGAAGGGCTTCAAAATGTGTCGAACTCGTACTTTCTGAATTATACCCCAGAAGAACGGTCGGATGTGAATGCTGTGGAGCCATGCCTGGAGAATACCGTCCTGCTAAATTATGCACTCGTAGACGGTGGAAAATCAACCGCCTCGTCGAATGCCATCTCATCAAGGAGACGCGACGGCCGCGACTCTACTTCCGATTCCTAGTCTTCTTCTGGGTCTGCGTCGTGTCCTCTTCTTCCTCATCCTGGCCCTTCTTCAGGTCTTCCGTGAGACCCCACTCCTCTTTGTCGTACCAGTCTTCGCCATCGGACATCTCTCCGACGTGTGTTTCGGCTTTTGACCACTCCAGGACCGTTTTCCGCATTCGCTCTGCCTTGAGGAGGCCATGGTACAGCTTTTCAGTACCGCGGCATACTTCTTCTTGTTTCTGGACGTACAGCTGGAGTAGTCGCCGAACATCCTCGGCTTCCTGTTCTGGGAGGCCTAGATCGCGGTCGGGATGGGCTAGCTTCGGCGCAAGGAATATTGGATGAATGAAAGGGTCGCTGGTGGATGCCGCTGAGGGAGATGCAGCTCGACTGCCGTTTTGATTTGCGGTTTCACCAAAACCAGGCGCAGCGCTTCCATCCAACATAGCAACATCATCATCTGCTGTGTCATGTCTGGCCCCGGGTTGTTTCCCCTTTTGTTTCGCCGAAGTGCCAGTTGCTGGATCCGACTCATGCTCGTCTGTTTTTTCGCCATTGGTAGCGAGCGCTACAACCTTTCCTGCGCCTTGCCCTTCATTGACAGCTTCGCGAGTGTCTTTGTCGGATCCAGGCTTGTCCGCCTTGCTGCCGTCGCTGTTCGCCATAACCACATCTTCGTTAGACGGTCCCGGTTTCTCTTGGGCCTGAACCTCCTCGCTAACGACTCCATCGTGGTCCCCGTTCACGGGAGGTCGAACTGTGCTGCCGCCATTGATGTTTGGACTCGAAATGTCTTCCAATCCTTCTTCCTGTAACCTCTTGCGTTTCATCTCACGCGAATCAAAGCTATTCCTAAACATTTCTTGATCATTGGCGCCCAACATCATCTCAGGAGTCACCCAGGTATGATCCCCGCTGAGTCTTGTCAGGAGTGGCCGTACTTTCCACAGCGCAATGTTTTCTTTGTGCATGAGATCGCAAGCTTGGTTCGTCAATTCCTTTAGGGCGGTCGACTTGAAAGGTCTCGAGAGTGTGGGATGGGCGGGCAGGTCCGTGACTGCAGTGAGCGGTGCGAGGAGTTCTAGTGGCCAGTCAGTGATTATCCAGAGACGCGACGCCGTTCTCTGCATTACATACGCTCAATATGAATTGACGAGTAGGGATCAGCCTCAGCCGCAGCGGCAACTGCATCTTGGACCTGCTCATCATCGTCGTCGCTGTCGATGCTGTAGCCGTCCTCGTCAAAGAGGGGCGGGTTGCGACTTATTACGGCTCGCTTATATCCTGCGTGCTCGACCTCCTGTGTATTCCAATTAGCGATTGAGCTAATGAGCCGTCTCAACTGTTCGCGCGTTGGGTTCGGAACGTGCCTCCTTGTAGACTGCAGGCTCAGTCGGCGGCCCCAGTTTGCCCTGGCGGACAAATCTTGCCCTCTTCTTCAACTTGTTGCCACGATTGGTCGTCTGTTGGATCTCGGAGTCGGAGTCGGATTCTGGCAAAGAAATCATGTCAGCAGCACGGTCGTTACCGGTTCTGGGCATGGAAAGCTCTTGCCGATGGCTTGTCTGGCCACGGTCTTTTTCATGGCCTTGGCCAGGTCGGCAAAGAGGACTTGTTCGCGCGTTAACGACATGTTGGTGGTGCGCGGAGGTTACGTCGAGATGGTTGAGGCTCGTGGCAGTAAGGAGTGGTTGCGCTGCAGGTGCCCAGTTGCGGTCGCGACGCGCGAGACTTCTGGAGGAGGATAAGGAGAATAGATTCAGTGCCCAGGTCAAGATGACTTGGAGGGAAATGTGGGAATTGATGGTAGCGTGGATGGTGTCGCTCAAGCGGACCTATTCGCCAGCTCAAAGTAGGAATGTAGCGCTTTTGTCTGCCATTGTGGAAAACATTAGGGAGAGGGGTGTATCGAGGAGGGTGGGTGGTGAGCGGCAGGCGCTCGAGTGGCAGTCTATTCCTAGACGGAAGTGAACGCTGCTTCCACCATTACTAGAGCCCGTCACGGCAGGCAGAATTGGCCTCGGGAGACATTCTGCGGCCATACATGACGCCAGACCGGCAGTATCGCTCACCGCCCGCAGCTCATCCCACTTCGAGAGCTGGGGTCTGCGGCCCTTGCTTGGCCCCAAATTGGAGTAGAGCTACCAGACAACAGATGCTCTCTCCCCTAACCAGCCGCGCATGTTCCATGGCCCTGTTCTGTAGGTGCAAGCAGGGGAGCATACGATCTAGTGGACCATCTCTTTTCTTGTTTAGAATATCATAGATGCTGGAATAAAGCTCACAAATGCCCTCTTTAATGCAGGCTGTCCTCCCTTGTGAGTTCAAGACCGCTACTATCTACTATACCCTGCGCCTTCTGCGCACACACACCAGGCAGGTGGGTCAAGGGTCTGGTGAGAGCTTCCGCTGACAATGACCGCCAGTCTCTCCCGCCGTCAGCTGCCAATGATATCCCCACCAACAGACAGGCCTGCGCAGAAGGTCGTCATCTGAACGCTATAGCCAGCCCTGGTTATCCACGATCTGCAGTGGGTATCGTCGCCCAGCATGGACGAGTATCCCCCGTGCAGCTTGGACCATTGTTTGCCCTTGGCTGTTGTTCTTGGTCTGCCATCCAAATACGCCCAAGAGTCCTCTCTCGACGCTCAGTACAAGGACGGAGCCACACTTATTCGATCTGAACCACCACCGGTGGAAGGAGACCAGGTCGGCGCCCTTATACAGCATATCCGGAACACGGACGCATCAGGGCTGCCCTGGAACGGGAGGGACACCAGCAACGTCAAGTACAAGTTCCGCTTCAGGACCACTGGCAGGGTACGTGATTTGCTGATGCCGGGGCTGAAGACTGCATCGGTGGCGGTTATGTGATGAGGACTCTGCTGATCATCCCAGACCTATCTGCTACCCCCGAAGCTTGCCCGTCTTCCAGATGACTTCGAAATACCACCCTCCCAGGCCGTATTACACTCGCCCTTCTCGCCTCTGAGTCCAACAGCGAACCTATATCCTGATGGTCTGATAGATCAGGCATGGCTCAAGAAGCACCAAGAACTCGTGCCGAGCGTTCTCGTGTGCCTATATAGCCTCACGGCGGATGCTACTTTGGCGACCCTCCATGATAACAAGATCAAGACAGACATAGGTGTTCTGAGGAACGCCCTGGCGCAGTCTGGCTGTAAATCAAAATTGGCTGTGATAGTACTGGTCGATAACAACCATGGCGTACAGGAGAGGCTGGAGAACATTCGCAGGGGCAGCGGACTCGACGCGAAGTCATTCTTTGCTGTGCCCACTGACGCCTCGCAGGACGAGCTTAGCCGCATCATGGACAACGCCCTGACGACGCTCTATGCACAGTCCATCGAGTACTATCGCGATCATGGCAGGCGGGTCAAGAAGAAAAGGGGTCGTGGTGCCGCACCCCAGCCCACCGTCCCACCCACGTCCGGCACTTCACAGACGCTCTCACTGCCGGGATGGCATATCCGGCACGACTTCAAATCTGCAGTGTTTGCAGAGTATCGTCAGGAGATGGATGTCGCATTGCGTTCCTTTGAACAGGCCTACGAAAATCTATTGAGCTCTGAGGTCATGGAGATCATACCGAGCTGGAGCCCTAGATGGAACCAGGCGAGGTTCCTAGCCGACGTCATCGCTGTGCGGTGTATCAGGTGTCTTATGTGGAATGATCAGCACACAGCGGCAGTCAGGCGTTGGGAGAGCCACAGGGAGAGGATAGCGGATTTCGTCGATCGGCAAGGTCATGGGACCAACAACTACGGCTGGGAGGCCTGGGAAGCACGCTGGGCCGTGGTAATGGCGAATCTCATTGAGAAAGCCGATATTCCTGATTTTGACCATTCCGCCGTAAGCATCTACTTACCACCAGAGAAGTCTGCGCAGGCAGAGAGAATACAGCCATGGGAAATGTTGCATCATCCGGGCTACTGGTACCGTCTAGCGGCACGACATACGTTTGCGCGTCGACGGCTTGCCTTCAAAATGCCCGAAGACGACAGGAGGTCACCGAGCGAATCCCCAGCCTCCAAACTGGCTTCAAAAGCCTTCAGATACGACAGCTACATGTGCCCTGAGCCTTACGACGAGCTGCCTCTGGCTCGGTCAGGAATCAACCACTCCCAAATAATTCTGGACTACCTTCTCTCTGCGCAGTCATATTTCATGAAGAAACAGCAGCAACGACTCGCTGCAGAGGTTTCCCTTGAGTGCGCCAAGGAGTTGGCCGCGGTTAAGGACTGGGCAAATGTGGTGAAAATTTTACGTCCTTTCTGGGATGAATTATCATTTCGGCGAGATGGCTGGCCAGAGATTACCGAAGACATGTGCTGGGTGCTGAGAGCTGCAGCAGTCGATATCGCGCAGGCTGATCTGGTGGTATCTATTGATTGGGAGCTGTTGAACAATAGTAAGATCACGCACACTGCCTCAACTGGTATGGCCATTGACATAGTTCTACAGGATTCAAGAAGCATCCAAAGTGGCATTACGATTTGGCGAGGTCTCTCGATGGTGTCAAAGCGCCCAGGCCGTCAATAGATCTGAACGACGAGTTGGGCACATCTTTCATTATGCCTTCATTCGTATTTCGGCACGAGGAAGGAAAGGCCGGACTTACATGTCAGGCTCAGCTGTCCATAACATCAAATGCGGTGTTGGGATCGGCGCCTATCGCTCTGGAGAGCATCATCCTGAGATTTGATGGTAGCATCAAGCCAATACTCCTGACCCACACTCAAGACGGCGATGCTGGTGAGACAAGACGGGGGCCCGTGTCTTTACATGTGATCCCGCTGGTCGAGGCCACGGCGGAGGCCGAGGAGGACAGTCGGGCTGCCGGAGGCCTCAACGAGCAACTGCATTTGAGCGGCACCAGTGACCTGACAATGATTCCCGGGCGCACGTCTGTTTTCGAGATGAACATTCCATTGAGAGAGCCTGGTGATGCGAGCGCTTCATCGCTCAAGTTCACTGTCAACTACGACGCCTTCGCCTTGACGTATACTACAAACGTACAGAAGGCAGGCAGCGGTCACGCGTGGCACACTGTACGATCGAGCAGACGGATCGCGCGCACTCATCCTCAGTCCATCCGGGTTCTTCCCAGACCCCCCAAGATGGAGATCAGAGAAGTGGAGTTCCTTGAGCAGTACTACACGAATGAGGTCATTGAGCTTCCCTTCGACATCATCAACGAGGAAGAGGTCGATGCAACCGTCAAACTGGATGTTACAGTGCTCAGCGAGGACCCACCAAATTTCAAACTGAAATTCGGCGACGGTGAAGAAAAGCGGGCTTTAGCAGACGGCGAGGAGTGCACGCTTCTTGGGGCGCCTCTGGGGTTGATCAAGAGTTCAGAGTCCTCGCGCGTCACCCTAGTCTTGACAGGCGCAGAGCAGACAGCGGCATATACGTTGACACTAAAGGCATCTTATAGCCTCGTCACCGACGCTGCGACCTCGATCATACAATCTGCTTCTTTCCGCATTAATGTAGCCAGCCCGTTTGAGGCGAATTACGAACTCCTCCCTCGCCTCCACCGGGACCCCTGGCCAAGTCTGTTCGACCATGAAGGGGTCCAGAATCCCTCAGCAGAGTCGCCTGGACCGAGCAACGGCCTTGCGCAAGCTTGGTGTCTCGTAACTCGATACGCCTCGTTTGCATCCGAAAATTTGACGGTCCTGGACCTCGACATCGAGGTCCAACCCGCACATGGTATGCAGTGCCAGACGTCGAAACGAAAGGCCCTGCCACCTGACGGTCTACAAGTCAGCCCGAAGACAATCGAAGAGACCCAATTTGACGTCGCTGTCAAAAGGGCAAGTTTGGATGATCGGAATCCGACGGGCCTCGACGTGTCATTCATCATCAAATGGGCCCGGCCAGGAGCTGAACCCGGCGTGTCCAACAGGACCCTCCTCGCGGTCCCTCGCCTCCCCGTCTTCACTATGGAACCAAGGGTCCTTGCGTCAGTCTCGTATGCCAAGCAGGGCGATCAGGTGGAACAGGCCCTACTAATAGACATCACGATCGAGAATGCCTCGAACCACTTCCTTACCTTCGGCCTTACCATGGACCCCAGTGATGAGTTCGCTTTCTCCGGCGCCAAGCAGACAACCATCAACCTGCTCCCAATCTCCAGAAGGACGACATCGTACCGGCTGATACCTTTGGTCAAGGCTGGCAGCTGGATCAGACCGACCCTGACGGTCAAGGACAAGTACTTCCAGAAAGTATTGCGGATTATCCCGACAGACAACATGAAAGCCGATAAGGATGGTGTTTTAGTTTGGGTCCCGCTGTCTGTTGAGCATGAAGACGAGAAATAGTGTATGCGAATCGGCGGGTATTTAAGCTGACATTTTCACTGTGTGGTTGGCGTAGACCATTGGCAAATACATGAGATGTCTTGTCTCCACGCAATTGCCTCATGAGGCATCATTGATAATGAGACGCATGTCTCTCAATTCGCAGCATTTCCCCAATTCTCAAGCGACAGAGTGATGTCCTGGTGCAAGCAGGCTCATATTGCACATTATCTGGGGATCCCTGATGATCAGTGATCGCTTCCGCGTCTCCTTTTGTTCTGGGCTGATTTAAATTGGTCATAACTTCGTCGCTGCGAAGAAATCAGATCACCTGCTGCCCAATCAGGCAGGCGCTGATATCTGCAAGTCGGGATCAGTGATGATCTTCCCTAATGCGAAGGGACGCACGCCTGCTAAGTCGTGCACCTGCGCTCAGCAAGGCGGATCCGCTATAGTGCTGACCGAATGAAGGTTGGGCCGAAACGGAGTAGCTAGGTGTCGCCAAACATGCGCGCCGGACACAGGTGGCTTCAATGCCATTTTGTAAGAGGAGAGGCGATACGGGCACTACGTGAGTTGATCACACCAGTCAAACCTTGCTTCACTCAAGTGCGTGTCGAACCACCCATCATCCTCTGCCACTCCATCAGCCGCCACCGCCCATGTGCCGCTCTCTATCAGCGACGCCCAGTGCCCGAGAACCTCCGCAAGCCCGGCAGCCCGGCAGCCCGGCTCTCCATCCATGGACAGCGGCCTTTGAAGTCACCGGCCGTCGATATCCCGGAGGGCGTGATCAGACGTACCGTGTCGGAGTCGATTGCCTCAGGGATGACGTACAACCCTGCCTGTCGGCCGACGGTGAACTTTCCAAGCCCCCAGGGTTTGTCAAAGGACTGAATGTCGATACTCGCGTGGCGTGACGTGTGCATGTTGACTGTTTTACCTGCGAGAAGGATGAGATTTGACCACTCCGGGTCGTCTGGGTCCTCCTGGCCCAAAGTGGTGGACCGCCTGAAGGACGTCGGATCTTCAGAGGCATACATTGCTTGGAATGCCTCCGAGGAGAAAGTTGTGATCCCGGGCGCCACGTACGCGAACTTTGGTCTTGGAGCTTGCGAGAGAAGTTCTCCAACAAACGACTGATGTGGAAGGAAGACATCATCTCCAGGCCGAGCTGAAGAGGCGCGAGCCTCTCCGACTGTTCGCCAGAGTCCGGCAGCCGCGCCTCGATGCCGCAGAGCAGCCTCTCCCAGGCCGAGAGCGCCTCGGACAGATCCGTCTTGGTCCAGGGATGCACGCGGATGGAACCCTGGCTGCGATCAAAGAAGTACTTCCCCGAGTCCCACTTGTCAAGTGCCTTTGTAGCACGTTCTCGAGTGAAGTTCACTGTTCGTCAGCAGGGAATGGGCCTGGCGCCCAGTGCCAAACGACCCTGCCCGTTCGCACGTCGAGGAAGAGTCCTCCATCCATGGGAGAGCCGGCGTTGTTCTGCCCGTAGAGTAGGATGAGCTCTGGTCGGGCGTGTATGCTGAATGTTTCGCTCCAGAATAGGGCCGGGTCAGGCTGGAACATCTGTTGCGTCAGCACGCCCTGGCCATGCTGTGGGCTCGTTGGGGTCGCGGTCTTGAGGAGCGAGAGAAATCGGTACACCGGGAGCTCATTTAGGCCTGGTATCTCGGAGAGCTGAGGCGAAGCTTCTAGCAGCCGTGCAAGTAGGGTTGTGTCCGCCGCGGCAGCAGGGTCGTTTTCGATGGCCTTTGTAGCAGCGCGTTGTGGAGGTCTGCACATCGTTCCGGGGAAAATTCCATGGTTGCGTGTCGGCTGCGTGGTAGATTCCAAACTATTCGCTACTCAGGCGTCTGGTGAACGACATACCCATTGACATGTGCTACAGAGAGCACCTCGCTGCAGAAGCGCATGTATCAAGGGAGAGAGGTTGTGAGTTGTGCGTAAATTAGAGTGACAGCAGTGTCCGAAGGTGATAATGTTCTACCACCACTATTGCGGGAGGATATAAGCCCTGAAAATATTTTACACGGAAGGTTTGTTGCTTCACCCTCATCTATCAAACTATGATGATGACTGGCGTTATAGATGAAGGGAGTCCATGATGTCTTTCTTAACCGCCTTAACTCAGTTGCAGAGCACTTGAGGCTGCCTGGTACAGGATATGTGGTCTGTGTCGAGATACATGAGCCATCCCGAGGTCACTATCTGTCTCTTGGCTCGGAACCATCTAAATTCTCTTCCGAACCCAGATCCCAATCCCGAGACGAGATATCTAGACTATGACGATGGCAGATTAGCATTTTTGCCCTCTCAAGAAAAAGAGTGTGGTCCACATTCGGCTGCACACATGCATGTGCCTGCAGTTGGATGGGGCTGTGTGCGGATTGAAATGCAACCCCCGCGTCTGTTTTAGTGAGGCCAGCCTTCTAGACCAGGCAGGCTGACGCCTCACTGCCCTCCTCTTCCTCTGTGCCAGCATGCGCTGTCCAGCAGTCATTGGTCAATTTACAGCTCTTTCCAGTCTAGTGAGTCACGGAGCCTTAATTCGTTTTTACATATCCGCTGGAAGATGGGTATGCAACCCGGATGCCACGCCCCCTTTGCCTGCTGGTGCATGTTACTGGTGCGCGCACACACAATCAGTCGTACGGCGGTACCGGCATGCACTGCTTACTGGGCAAACAGGTCGGGGAGCACCTGCAGAACGAGGCAGCCGGAGGTCACAAGCACACGCACATATGCAGCCAGACGGATGAGACTCGAGCACAGCATGAGATTGTGCCATGCGAATGGTTGCTTAGCGAGGGCCTGCCCCGGCGATGTGACTCTTACGCTGGGAGGGCCGCAGGCTAGGTCCTCTTAGGCCGGGGTCTTGAGCATGCTTCTAGAGCGCAACCCTTGCCTTTACCCTCTCGCCGAGTGGTCACGGATAGTGCTTTTGACTTGCGGCTCGTCTGGTCGGTGCTGACCGGGCCTTTTGAGGCCAAGGCTAGTTGGTTGTCCGCGCCGGGAGCTGCAGGCGAATCACTTACGGACAAGATCTCTGGGTGGGCTCTCACAGCCACGAGGCCAACCTATGTCACCGCTTGCGCTATACGCCTGTACTAAGTCCCTGCTGCCTGACGCATCACCGGGGCATTCTCATTCGGCGACAGGCACGGGAGTCACTAGTGTGGGGTCTTTGCGAACCACATGTAAGTCTTACGGGTGACGATTTTCCAGGGTATATATATAAGCATGTTTGCTGCCCAAGAGATAAAAGTTCACTCGTGCTACAACCGTTTCTTTCCTCCCTTGGTGTTTGTATCTCCTTGGACCTGGTTTCCACCTCAGACGTTACGCACTCGACAACCGGTCGTGGTGCCTTGTACCTGAGAGAGTACACTGCTCTATAATACCCAGGTATCTGCCGCCATACCTCCACATTTGACCCATTTCATACGATCTGTTGTCGGAGGAAATATGGCATTCATCAGCAGTTGCCCAGCCTCGGGCGTTCCTTCATGTTCATGCCCTTCATCCACTCAGCCATCCATGAACGAAACTCCGTCAGCCGGGTTTACAGCCCCAGCTCCTCAATTCGCCCTTCTCGAAATGTTCTTCCCTGGCTTCTCAATATTCTCCAGCGCCTTTGAGAAGTACTTCAAGGTCGACCTGAACTATTACATACCTCTCGTCATCTTTCTCGGCAGCTTCACCTTCACGTGGCGTTACCTTTCTGATTACCTTTGGGAGAAGCTGGAAGCCTATTTCATGAGCACGGTGGATATTCGAACCGACGATGAGATCTACAACATGCTTATGGCTTGGGTTGCCCAGCAACAATTCTCGAAGGGCGCACGGCGCTTTGTTGTCAACACAAATCTGAACTCTAGGGCATGGTACCTGTGGCGGTGGGACGACGACGACGACGACGGGCCAGAAGAGGGCGACGACAGCGCTGTGTCCCACGGGAAGAAGAAGAAGACACTCGCATACACGCCCACCTTTGGAAGCCACTTCTTCTGGTACAAGGGCCGGATATGCATTTTCCGCCGGGACAAGGGCCGTGACGCACAGGCGGGCTATATGCTCGTGAGCGAGCGCGAGGAGATCTCCATCTCATGCTTCGGTCGCGACCCCTGGCTCTTGAAGGAGCTCCTGATGGAGGCACGCACCCAGTTTACGCAGCGCGATGAGCACAAGACGCTCATTTACCGTGGAACGATTCCTGCGGGCACCACGACTCCTGCCTGGCAGAGGTGCCTGGCCCGAGCCAGCAGGCCCTTTTCGACGGTCATCCTCAACGAAAAGGTCAAGCAGGATCTTATCGATGACGTGCAGGACTATCTGAACCCGGCGACGCGAAGGTGGTACTCGAACCGTGGTATCCCGTATCGCCGTGGCTATCTGCTGTATGGCCCCCCCGGGACGGGCAAGAGCTCACTCTCATTGGCCCTGGCTGGATTCTTCAAGATGCGCATCTACATCGTCAGCCTGAGCAGTGTGACCTCAAACGAGGAGAACCTGTCGACCCTATTTGCAGAGCTGCCGCGGCGGTGTGTAGTCCTGCTAGAGGACATCGACACGGCAGGCCTGACGCACACTCGTGATGACCAGCAAAACAACACCACCACCGACAACAAGGATGACGATATGGAGCCAGGGCAAATTACCAAGGGCCACGGGCCTACAAATAACAACAACAATAACAACAACGGTCGCCTCTCCCTATCAGGTCTCCTGAACATCCTGGACGGCGTCGCCTCCCAGGAGGGCAGGGTCCTGATCATGACGACCAACCACGTCGACAAGCTGGACAAGGCTCTCATCCGGCCGGGGCGTGTCGACATGATCGTCAAGTTCGACCTGGCCGACACGGGAATGATCAGCGCCATCTTCCGCGCCATCTTCGCGCCCCTCGAGGGCGACGACAAGCGGCCCTCCAACGCCGAGGCCGAGGCCGAGGCGCTGCGGGACCCGGAGGGCACCCAGCGGCGCGCGGCGGCCGACAAGGCCCGGCGCGACGAGGTCACGGCCGAGATCGAGAGGCTCGCGGAGGACTTCGCCGCGAGGATCCCCGCGCACGAGTTCAGCCCGGCCGAGCTGCAGGGGTACCTGCTTAAGAACAAGCGGGACGCCAAGGGGGCAGTCCGGGGCGCCGAGGCGTGGGTCGTCGAGGCGAGGAAGGAGAAGGCTGCGAAGCAGCTCAAGGATGCGGAGGAGAAGAGGAAGAAGGAAGAGGAGGAGAGGAAAGCCAAGGAGGAGGCCGACAAGAAGAAGGCCAGGAAGGAGGAGAGGAAGAAGAAGAAGAAGAGTGAGAAGGGTGGCAAGTCCAAAAAGAAGGAGCACAAGAGCAAAGAGGAGCCGTCGTCCTCTTCGAGCGGGTCCGACTCGGACTCATCAAGCGTCTCATCCAGCGAGTCCGAGTCGGAGGCCGAGACGGGCAAGGACAAGCGGCACAAGAATAAGGGCAAGGCCGACGTCAAGATCAAGACAGACGGTGTTAAAGAAGACGACCAGGCACTCAAGCCCCCGGCCTCGGCGACGACGGAGAAATCCGACGGGTTCATCAATGTTGAGAAGGACCGCGCCGACGATGAGGACCACGGAGGCAGGCCGAGGAGCGCGGACTCGGGCTACGGCACACCGGCGTAATGGACGGACGGGTGCGGGAAGTGCGCTGCTTGTCACTTTACTACATTTTTGGGGGGCATTGGGAGGGTTCGGTGTCTTCGGCGAAGGGCTACGTCTGTAGGAATACAAAACTTGAGCCAAGTGCATTTCACAAGTCTTGGTAAGTCAGTCAGTCCGTCGCAGTGCCACAGACACAAGCGCTTTGCTTTCGAATCGCGGAGGTGGCCATAAACTAGAACTGCATAGAAGAATACGTTTATTCTTGCTCCTTCATTACAGTTTTGCAACACTTGCTACATCTGAGGCATACGCTGAGCAAATTACAGTCCGCCACCAGGCAACAACGATTATTAATATGTGAATTTAGGAGCAACGCGGCGGCGCCATCCAGGCCAGCCCTCGCTACTAGGCGATTAACAACACTAGTTCACTTCAAAACCGGCCAAACAAAAAAGAAGTTGCAGGAAATGCTAATATTTCAATACCACTTGTTGGAAAGAAAAATAAACATGCCAAACATGAACCAAAAACCACGCCATATCATCCAAATCTGGCTGAACTGGCTCTTTTCGTCATATCAACCCACGATGGCAACCATAAGCACGCACCCCTGACATCGCCAGACATCGCAGTCTGCACGGCAATATTCGCCTACAGCGTCGTGGTCTTCTTCCTCACTAGGCTCAGCATCGACGAGCTCGGGCCAGAGACAAGGCGGAGCGGCCGCCTACCACCCAGCAGCTTTCTCTACCTCGCATGCATCCTCTTGTGGCCTGTCACGGTGGGCATTCCCGCGGGCCTCCTGGCCCTCGGCCTGCTGCACGCCAGTCTCGGTAAGCTATGGACCCTCTCGGCCCGGGGGGTTCGAGCGTGCCGTCGGTGGATCAACAGCTGTGTTCCTAAGCGCGAGCGAGATGTGGAGTTGGAGATGGGACTCCTTGTACCGTGCCAGCTGGAGAGTCAGCTGTGGTGATGCCGAGTCGGATCAGGCCTGCTCGCAAGCCGATACGACGTCCCGAGACGAGGTGGCAGCCCTCAGGAAGGAAAGCGGCCTGACGGCCGAAAGGTGGGGGCCATCAGCACACTTTCGGAGCTTGGCACCGCTCCGATGAGCCGGCGCAGGATCGGGGGCCTTGAGTACACATCGATTCAAGACGGAGCGAACTTGAAGATGCCCAAGAAGAAAAAGGAGGGTTGCATCACAGGGGTATTCGGACCTTGGCCGAACGTTGGTCTTGGTTATGCCTGACGATAGACTCAATACCAAGTAGTCCCTCGGGATAACACCCCACTTAACACCGAGGTCTGACCCGACCGTGGCCCTGCACCACTGAGGCAGTCCCACAGTATCGCGGTGGGACTCCGGAGGTTTGGACACACAGAGGAACAACAGGTTCTGAGATGTGCCATCAGGCCGACGACACAATCCGGACTCGGAAGCTCAAGTGGGCTAGCTTCGACGGAATTGTTTGAGGTGCGGATGATGCAGGTTCCTCTGGTATCCGTGCAGATCCAGGGAATTTGAGGCGGGGCACAGTGTTCGGCTCGGCCACTAAGCAGGCTCGGAATCTGGAAAGGGTGAAACCCAGGAGGGAAGAGATGTTAGACACTTTGTCGTAGCAACACTCGATGGAGACACCAGGGACAGAATCGGTAGCTACTAGCAACCTAGGCGGGGACGAATTGTACACCAGCTGAAAGGAGTCAGGAAAGTTACGAAGTAAAGCTCTTTGCGATGTTGAAATAATCGAGCAGATACTGGCGTGGGTGCTGTGAATGTGATGATGTGAATTCACCTTGGTTCTGCCCATGGCCCGCTTGGGTTTGAGCCTCAGCCCAGCACGAGGCAGCCTTTTCGATGAAACGAAATGGGGAAACGAGGCTGAGGATGGATGTCTAGTTGTTAGTGGCGGGCAGACTGGCTGGCCTGTTCCGGCAACTCGAGGTTGGTCCGAGACGGAGGCCATCGGACGAGATCCGTCGCTTTGTGCGACTCCGGGGTTGCCTGAAAGAGGTTGTAGTTCCTGCGTATGTTTTTGGGGGAGGTCGGGAGATTTGGTCGGGCCTGCCATGGAGTTTTGCGAATGCCCCGGGGCGTGGAATCTCGCGGAATCGTGTTCCTGTCCAGGAGACAGCCCGAGGTTACTGGTTCGTCTCTTTTCTCGATTCCCCGTTCCTCTTGTTGACGGTCGATGTCCCTCACTCGGAAAGCAGCGCCGACCCCGCGGGACACGGCAACCTCTAGCGCGCGTCGTGGGCCTCTTTTTTACGTAGGCGTGAGCAGGTTTGGCCCACCGATTTGATGCAGGTTGATGAGATTGATTAGATTAGACCGGATCTGATAATTTCGATGCTTGTTGTTGTGGTCCGAAGACTCGCCTGGGCATTCTATTGGCGCCGTTCATCTGTGGCAGAGTTTTCCTTCCGTGGGTCGATTTTGGCGCTTGATGCTCGCTCGTGTTGAACAGTAGACTGTCACTTACTGATCAACTTCCGAATCAGGAAGTGCCCGGCCATACAGTAATAAAGGTGCACACGGACGAGACAAGGCACGAGGCCAAAGCTCCCAGAGCTGTCAGCAGCTGTGCCTCGGGTGCTCTGGCCAACGGTGAGCTCAGCCACCGGGTGTAAGCTACGGAGTACCTCGCTACCCACGCAGCAGGCCCAGGTAGCACGGTGACGTCGAGAGAGATGGCCGTGCTGCCATGATGCGTGCCACACGTGCCTCCTAATTGTCATTGCCGTCTCTCTATGCTGCTAGGGAGGGAGCTACTGCAACGGGTAACCTTAGCCAGCCTCCAGCGTAACCTGGTGTGGAGCACAAAGGGACGATTCAACGGCAGCCTGCATGGACTGTCAGACTGTCCGAGTGTCCAATGGTGGCGCTAGGGGAATCAAGAGCAGAGAAAAAAAAAGTTCAGGTGTGTTAACCGTATGATGACGAGCGAGATCTTCAGAGGCGAGGGAGATTGCGAATGCTTAGGTGGCGCAGATATAATCTCAAGCCGCCTAGACAGAATAGGCTGTCTTGTAGAAAGCAACAAAAGCCACCACCACGGTCTGTTCAGGTACGTACCTCAAGCCCTCGACCGGACTGAGGGCTGGCAGGGGTCCGATAAGCAGGGGTCTGCTGAATTCGATAAGAGTGGCTTATCACCGTCGTATCATCGTACCATCCGGCCCCTGCTGCACGCACCTCGACACGCTTGCAGGCCTGGACAACTTTTTAACTCTGCGTCCCGCCTCCCGAGTCCAGAGTCCAGACTCCAAACTCCAGGACATGACAGGCCGAGACTACAGACTTGAGTAGGAACATTGCAGCAAGGGCTACCGCCAGTCCCAGTTATTAGCCATTTTCCCGCCCGCCGCTGCCATGTCGCAGATTTCCTACTATGGCAAATCGGCCAAGCCCGACCGGTTCCTGTTTCTGGCGCGAACCGTGGCGATCCCGTGCTCCGATTCGCAAGCATGGTACAGCCTTGCCGTCACTCGAGCACTGCCCCGGCGTCTTGAGCGTCGGGACGGGGGCGTTGTGGACGGGCGACGGGTGTGCACACGAAAGCTGGGTACGCTTCAGTGCTGAAAAGGCCCGCACGGCTGTTGCCACACCCTCGGAAGTCGTCGAGGCCGGGTCGGGTCAGTCTGACACGCTGACGAGTAGCGCAGTGCACAGTACAGCGAAGGGTTTACGATCAAACCATCTATCTGTTCCTGTTGGAGGTGGATAAGCCAAGCACGGTGTGCAATAGACTTCATAATTCAACATGCAAGTCAGTCAGTCAGTCTATCAGTGTCCACTTGCCAGCGGGTGTTGAAGCTTGGGCTCCACCTGTTCCGCACCGTCCTGGGATCCTGGGATCCCCTCGACTCGCACGCCCATGGCCAGAACAGCCAGAACAGCCAGTCCCGAAGATAACAATCAGACGAAGAATATCTTCCTTCCCCTGCAGCCCCAAGAAAGACGGACATCCGGCATCCACCCTCCTCTTGTGGATTGTCCCCAGCCGGTGGACCGCCCGCATCAAAGACTAGATCATCCTCTTTTGACAGCAGTTCCGTCCCTCGTCGTCGTCAGTTGGGAACAGTGGCTGTGTGGCCAAAATAAAGACAAGACCACAAGCAACTGCGTAAGTGACGAATAGCAGTGCACGTAGCCCCAGCCTGGTCGACGGGTGGCTTGGAACGAGCCTGGGACAAGAATCTCAAAGGAGGGTAAGAAGGGGCGGTGTACCTGTGCCGTATTGTTGTTGGTGTTAGTGAGAAGAATAATAAGTGAGGTTGAGGCGGCAAGAAGGGGAGAAGGGTTCGCCCAGCCAGCCCAGGGTCCCAACAAGCTGTGCCGCCCGAGTCGCATGCAGGGCAGCAGGGGCTGGCTAACAGATTGGACTCCCCAGGACCCCTCGTCTCCGTCCATCCTACCTAATGTGGTAGGCTACGTACCATCCGCCCACACCCACACCACGCCCACCCGCGCCTGCATTTTATCTGCCAGAGCCCACTCCAACATCGCAATTTCTGCCGCCCATACAACTACTCCCTCCCTCCCAGCACGCTTTCCTCCCCCTTCTCTTCCTCACCTCTCTTCCAAGAACACCCTCCAAGTCCTCCTCAAACCAGTCCCATAGCTCTAAACATGGCTTCTCGTCCCCAGAACATTGGCATCAAGGCCATTGAGGTCTACTTCCCCAGCCAGGTACGTACTCGCCCAACGCCCTTTCCGCCTCCCCGATGTCGCAATGCCTCCTGTTCTGCCTCTTGACAGAACCGCCAATTGCTCGCCATGCCTTGAATTTGCACTCGTACTGACATTCTCCCGTGGGAATACAGTATGTCGAGCAGTCCGAGCTCGAGCAGTTCGACGGCGTCAGTGCCGGAAAGTACACAATTGGTCTGGGCCAGACCAAGATGAGCTTCTGTGACGACCGCGAAGGTGAGATCCTCCTCCCCTGACTCCGCTTTCTGCTCTACGGCGGGACCAGCTTGCTGACAGCACCACTGCCAGATATCTACTCCTTCGCCCTGACCGCCGTCTCCAACCTGCTCAAGAAGTACGAGATCGACACAAACTCCATTGGCCGTCTCGAGGTCGGCACAGAGACCATCCTGGACAAGTCCAAGTCGGTCAAGTCCGTCCTGATGCAGCTGTTTGGCGACAACACCGACCTGGAGGGTGTCGACAACGTCAACGCCTGCTACGGAGGCACCAACGCCTTCTTTAACGCTGTGAACTGGGTCGAGTCCTCCGCTTGGGACGGACGGGACGCCATCGTGGTTGCTGGCGACATCGCCCTGTACGCCAAGGGTAACGCCCGTCCCTCAGGCGGTGCTGGCTGCGTTGCTATGCTGGTCGGACCCGACGCTCCCATTGTCGCCGAGCCCGGTCTGCGTGGTTCTTACATGCAGCACGTCTACGACTTCTACAAGCCCGACCTCACCAGCGAGTACCCTTACGTCGACGGTCACTACTCCATCAACTGCTACACCGAGGCTCTGGACGCTGCCTACCGGTCTTACTGCCAGAAAGAGAAGAAGCTGCAGAACGGCACCGCCAACGGCCACGCCAACGGCAACGGTGTCGCCGACCTTCCCGTCAAGACCCCACTGGACCGCTTCGACTACCTGGCTTTCCACGCTCCTACATGCAAGCTGGTCCAGAAGTCTTATGCTCGTCTCCTGTACCACGACTTCCTCGCCGACCCTGACAGCTCTGCTTTCGCCGAGGTGCCCAAGGAGATCAGGGATATGGACTACAAGAAGTCTCTGACCGACAAGGTCGTGGAGAAGACCTTCATGGCTCTCTCCAAGAAGAGATTCCAGGAGCGTGTAAACCCCGCCATCCAGGTCGCCACCCTGTGCGGCAACATGTACTGCGGGAGTGTTTGGGGCGGTCTCGCCAGTCTCGTCTCTCACGTCCCCGCCTCCAGCCTTGAGGGCAAGCGCGTTGGTCTGTTCAGCTACGGCTCCGGTCTGGCTGCTAGCTTCACCTCCTTCAAGGTTGTGGGCAACACGGAGAAGATCTCCAAGGTTCTGGACCTCCCTGCTCGCCTGGAGTCCAGGAGGAAGGTTCCCCCTGAGACCTACGATGCTGTAAGTTCATTCAATGCCGAAATGGGTATGCGTCTCGAATGCTAACCGAGTCCGCTAGCTGTGTGATCTGCGCAAGAAGGCGCATCTGCAGAAGAACTTCAAGCCTGAAGGGGACGCGTCGACTATCGTCCCAGGCACCTACTACCTCGAGGAGGTTAACGACATGTTCCAGCGGTCTTACTCTGTTAAGGCTTAAACAGATTCTATCCTTTTTTTTGGTACCAAGATGGTGTCCTCCAACACGCATAGAATGGGAGGCGTCTGCTTCGGGATGTGGTCTCGACACGAGAGAAAAGACGGGCCCTGGCGCAAAAGAAGTTCAGATTACTACTGCTTTGGGTGACTAGTGACGCGCGACGAACCACAGGCCAACTGCCTGCACTAATTAATTACGTCTCATGAAGGCCAGTTGACGACATATATGGCCAGCATGTATATATGACGGGATTCTATGATTGTTCTTGGGGAGCATCTACACTAGAGTATAGACCCGTTAGAGGAGAACTGGGGCTTATTAGTACTCAGTAACTCAACCATTTTCTTATCCCCATGCCTCCATCTATCCTTTTATGATGAAATGCCTCCAGTCATTTGACCCAGGCTGGGGGTTTGTGTGACCCTGTCTAAATCTATTCGGTTATGAAACACCAATGTACACATCCGTAGATAATGGGCAGCTCTGCAGAGAGCCAGCCCATGCGCTTAAGCACATCCGCCAGTCTCTAGACTCCATCTCGTCTCACTCCTCCCCTTTCCACTTCCAACTAGCGTTTCTGTGCAGCATATAATCACCGCTCTTGATGCTCTTATAGATGCCGTAGATCCCGCCGAAAGGCCACATGCCCTTGAGACCGCCGCCACCCGCGCCGGCCTTGGTCTTGTCCAGGTCGACCTTCACCTTGACCTTGTCGTAGACGGAGGGCAAGCCGGCCTCGTCGGCCTTGTACTTGGAGCGCAGCGAGTCGTACCACCCGCGGCCGCCGTACATGTCCCAGAACTCGGGCTCATCGTAGTACGTGTGCGCATACAGCCACTTCATGCCGCCCAGCTCGCGGACCTTGGCCTCGAGCGCCCGGTTAGCGGCCACGAACTCGCCGCGGTCCGAGGGCCCCCAGCCCCAGACGCCGACGTTGAGCATCATGTCGTCTTCCTCCTGGTCCGCCCTGGCCAGCTGCTGCTGCTGCTGCCCATCCGCCGGACCCTTGGGCGTCGTCGTGAACGGGTGGAACGTCGGCGGGCCCCGGCGCTTCAGCGGGCACAGCCACAGCGGCCAGATGCCCAGCTCGCCCGCCGTGTAGTCGACGAGGTCCGGGGCCGTGGCGAAGGGGACGGCGATGTCCTGCACGACGAAGCGCGCGCTCTCGCCCGAGCCGTGCAGCGCGCGGTACAGCATCCGCGTGTGCAGGAAGTCGTCGAGGAACCAGCGCGTCAGCTTGTTGAAGGGCACCAGCTTGAAGTACGTCCAGCCCGCCCGTCCTACCCAGAACCCGGCCCGGTCGTAGCGGAAGAGGTACTCGGCCAGCGGGATATACTCATCGTCTTGGTTTTGTGTCATCGTCGTCGTCGTTGAGGATGACGCCGTGCGCTCCTGCACGTGCATGTAGAACCAGGGGTCCCGCGCACGCGAGAAGGTCCGCACCGGCGCGGCGGCCGGCTTCTCGTCGGTCATCTGGCCTGTGATGACCACGCCGTGGTCCTTTGAGAACAAAATCCCGTCGACGTAGTCGTTCTCGGCGCGGGCCGTCTCCTCCCTGACCGCGGCGACGGCCTCGGCCACGCTGCTCGTGCGGCGGTAGCGCGTGCGCACAAACTTCTTGGCCGCCACGAGGTTCAGCTCCAGCAGCGTCGTCACGCCCAGCGTCCCGACCGCGCCGGCCGCCCCGCGGAACAGGTCCGCGTTTTTGCCGTCCCTCCCGGACGGCGTGTTCGGGTTCGCGGCCGTGACGACCTCGCCGTCCGGGAGGACCATCTCCACAGACGCGACCGTCTCATCGAAGAAGCCGTGCCGAAAGCTCGACGACTCACCCGCCGTCCCCGCGAACCCTCCGCCCGCCGTGATCCCCGGGAACTCCATCACCACGGGCGGCACCAGCCCGTGCGGCAGCGTCGCCTCCACGAGCCGGTCCATGGGCACGTTGGGCTCCACCAGCGCCGTGCGCCGGGCGGTGTCCACGGACAGCACGTTCCGCAGGGCCGAGATGTCGACGACGCGGGCGCGCGAGCCGTGCAGCTGCGGCCGCGTGCTGTTGGTGCTGCCGTGGAAGATCCGGTAGGGCTCCTTGGCGGCGTAGAAGCCCCGCACAGCGGACGAGATCTTCTGCACCAGGGCTCGGTGGCGCTCCATTGCGTTTGTGGGTGTGGGGTTTGTGTTAGGTGTATATAAAGGGTGTATATAAAGGGTGTCTGGAAGGAGGCCGGTGGTCCTCTGAGCCTGCTGTGGCTTCGTTTCTCCCCTGGGTTTGCGTCGCACCACCGCCGGCTTTGCCTTACTTGATCGCAACACACGCTCACCCTCCCTTCAATCCGTCGCCACCACTCAAGCTAATCAGCTGGCGCTCCGGGTGGTTCGTCAGCTCGTCGGGACGGCTGCACGGGCAAGGGTGGAAGTATTTAGAGAAGCAAGTTTGGGTTTTCGGCAGCTGGACCGGACACGAACACGAAGGCACACCCCGGCGCCTTCTCATAAATCCGCCGAGTAAGGCTGAGTGCAACCCACACTGGAGCCCCATTTCAGATCCGAGCCGCTAGAGCCATTGCTTTTTCCTTTTTTCTTTTCTTCTAGAATTCTACGAGGACGAGCATGCGTGTTTTCCATGTGGTCAGCCAAGGGTGCGCGCTGCAGCTTTCGTATTCGGTTCTCAGCTGTCCGGTTGTCTGCTCGTTATGCAAAGCAGGCAGTACGTTTGTCGCGTATTTCGTCAAGTTCCGCTACATCCCATCACCCTGATGGTAAGTTAAACTTTTACTGGAATTGAGAGCAAGTGCCTATTGTACTATCAGGTGTGTATATCCTCTTGTAATTATTATTCTCATACTGGGTATATCAAAGTTTGAGAAAGCCGTCTTGAGAACGGATGAAAATCCATGCAACTACCATCCAATCATGAGCCATAAATCATGCAATAACGATGCCCGCACATGCTGACATGCCACCGAGTCCTCAAAGCTTCGCAGCCACATCCCCCGCCGCCTTTGCCGGCGCCCTGTCCTTGCCCAAGTTCCTAAGTCTCTCGCGCAGTTCCGCCTCGGTGTAGGGGCTCAGCTTGGCCGGGTCGATGTCGGCTTCCTTGAGCGTCTTCGCCTTGAGCGTCCTGAAGCTCGTCTCGATGCTCGCGGGTCCGTGCTCGACCACGTCCTTGATGAAGCCGGTCCACGCGTCGAAGCACCTCTTTGACACGGGGCTGTCCATGAATACCATGGGGAAGCAGTGGGGCATAGCTTCGAACTCCTCAAAAATGATTGGCACGTTGTCCGAGTGCAACTTGACAGCCATGTACTTGTCCTCGTCGGCCAGCAGCTCCCACCCGCAGGAAATGTACACTGGCGGGCACCCCTCCCAACTCTTAGCGGTAATGAGGGTTGCCAGCGGGTGTGCGATAAAGGCGTCTGCGCAGTACAGCATCTTCCTGGGCGGGTTTGCTGGCCACGCCGGGCAAGACGGCCGCACCATCTTTTCGAGGCCCTGGAGCATCGGGAGATAGTCGAAAGCGGCATTGTTCTTGCAAGATGGCGAGGAATGTGTGAGATCCAGCCACGGGGAGCTGAGGGCGAGGCCTCCTGGTAGGTATGGAGTGACCTCCTGACCGAACCAATGGATCTTCGTGTTGGTCCTCTGAAACTCAAGCAGCAGCTGCGCGAGGGCCATGCACAAGTTGCCTCCAGCGCTGTGTTTCTGTCAGTACGTTCCTTTTCACTGATCAGACGAGTACGAGAAATGCGAGATGACTTACCTGTCACCTGAGAATACCACATGTTCCGGCTTGACGGCCTCGTGAAAAGCCCCCAGTGGCGGATAGAGTAGAGTCAGGTATGACTGCAGAGCGTCGATGAGTGCCGCCGGGAAAGGGTGTTGCGGAGCCAGCCTGTACCGCACCGAGTAGCAACGTCCGCCAGTCATCTTGGCGAGCTTCTTTGTCCCTGGTCGATGAGTGGCCGGGTCCATTAGGTAGTAGGCGCCGCCGTGGAAATACAGAACAGTCGCCGGGCTCTTGACCTCCTTCATCATCTCGGCGTACTTTTCCGCCTCGGTGATGGGCGGTAATCTTGACTGGGTAGTGGCGCCTGCTCGATAACCTTGCCACTCGGCCTCGACTGGGACAGCCTCGGGCCACTCAATGCCCTTGAGTGGTGGCGGAGGGCTGCCGTTGCTGCTGGGCTGGCGCATATTCTCCACGGCACGGACGACAACATCGCGCAGACTGGCCTCCTTGGGGCTGGGTGCTGTGTACTTGGCAACCCAGATACGCCCCTTGACCCCAGGGTCCTTGTTGAGCAGCTTCTGGGTCGAGGATATGGTTGTGGGTTTTGAGGGAGTGAGGAAGGAGCGGATAACGGCCACTGTCAGCTCGGTCCTAAGGTCGACATACTTGCTCGGCGGCGAGATTTGTAGGACGTGGAGGAGGGCCACGCGCGCCATCAGAGGCAGCTTGGGCAAGACCTGCAGGTACATCTTGAGGCTGTCGGCGTCCATGTCGAAGAGGCTGGGCTTTTCGTATGAAGACATTGTGGGAGCCGACGCTGCCGGTCGGAGAGCGACCAGACGGGGAGGTATATAGCAACAGTAGGACTGCAAGAGGGCCAAGAGGGTGGCCAACGATCCCAACAGGCAATGCCTGTTCGTCGTGGAGAGCGGCCGGTTCGTCTTCTTTTTTGCAGAGCCTGGGTCCCTGCCGCGTCTGGTGGGATGTCCTTGTAATGGGATAGACAGGAATGAAACAATGTTACAAGAAGCCTAACAGAGAAGGTCGGATGCGAAGCAAGGTGTAACTTTATTTATGCAGCAGCAGCGGTGTCGATGAGCAGGCGAAGACCTTGTGGGGAATTCGAGGAAAAGAAGAGGAGGGTGTACTGGGTACGCGGTCCATATATGTCCGTATGTAGTTTGCACTAGGTACCATACACCTAGTGAGGTAGGGTGACCCCTTCTGGGGATTCTGTCCCCCCCGGTCTTGTTGTCTGCGGGTCAGAGGCCAGCTTTACACGGCGACTTTACAGAAAGTAGTGATGAGAGGATAACTCGGTGGGTGGGGAAGGAGAGATAGTCGCCCCTTGAAGAGAAGCGAAGCTGAATGGGCCTTAGGGAATAAAGTCGATGGTCTAAATGACCCAGCTAGCCTCCCCAATGTCGAGCGCGTGCTGCTTTGGCCAGAAATTACTGTGGTGGAGGGGTTGTACCTCGGCACAGCTGCTCCGAGCAGAGACGGTGGCAATTGTGCCTCGTCCGGCCCGAATGCGAGGGAGATGCGGCTAGCGAGGTCGAGGTCTAGTGTGGTGTATCATATGCCGGCACTCCATTGTTCACTCAACGTCTTTGTCGCAGCCAGACTGCCAGAAAAGACATGTAGAGATAGACATACGTCTCAGGCTCGGTGAGGTTTCCAAGGGCTGCAGAGCAATTTTCCTTTCTGCCCTGGCCAGCACAGCACAGCAATACGACCCACACCATCAAGCCTGTCGAAGGATGTTCCCGAAGCGAAACTTGTCGGTCTGGATTTCAGCCCCAGGTGGCGTTATGATTGTTTCCGCCGGTGATATTACTATAGCCCTGGGGCAGCTTAGAAACGAAAGGAAACAAGCTACCGAGTTCGTTGCGTGCGTGCGCGCATGTACTCGTAGAAGGGTGGACCCCTTCCCGAGAAGCCGGCGTGCTGTCCCATGGCTCATTTGGAAACTGTTGAAGCTTTGTTGCAGGCGGGCTGCTACGCATTGAGGGTGTCGTCTGGTATCCCAGACGTGACACTTCGCAAGGTGGCCTCTGAATGCTCTCTAGCTCCGCGAGAGATGAGACGACGAGCACGCCGCGAGAGCGCCAATGCGCTTGAGACGGCAGGGGACTTGCCAAGCACAAGTCATTCGAGCAGACTCGAGCGACAAAGGAGCAGAAGACCCAGCTGGTGAGCTGTCTGGGCAAGGGTGTGTCTGGGAAGTCATGAGAGATGATGGGAGATGGGGATGAACGGCCTCACAGCACAAAGACGGACAGCAGCCGATGCAGAACTGGAGATGAGCAACAGCAGTCGCGACTGTCGCCCTTCTAGGACTAGCCGCGCGGGTCCAGCCGCGCCTTGCCCCATAGACCGTTTGACCGTGTACTAGCACCAACACACCGGATGCGTTAGGCCGACATGTTAGTGTAGAATAGCACCGTGGCTCTGGCATGTGTCCCATCCCATCATCCATCGACGACGATGTCCATCCCAGCTTTCCACACACCTGCTCAACCACCCCACCACACCTCCTCGGGCCCTGCCTATTTATCCCTTACCCATACGAAGGGGTCTTGGCTCACGGAATGAAACAATCTCCAACTAAAGAGTCATTTCCATTGGTACCGTTGCGGTTTGCAACGTGGTTAAACTGATACTTGTTGCTAACCCCATCCCAACGCCTCGGGAACTCCAACAACAGAGGCTGAATTCCCAGTGTGCCGCAGCAGCATGAGACGAGCATACAGAGAGTCTATCTAGTCGGGTACTCCCGGCCTCGCTCGCCGACCAGGTAGCAATTCGCGTTTCAGCGTCGCAATGATCTGCTTCGCGTATCGCTCGTCCTAACAAAACTGGCCCACCTCACCTCCGTCGACTACGCCCATCCATGCAATTTCACCAGGCAAATACACTGCCATAGTACATAACATAATACATCTCGTCATGGACCCGGTGAAATACCTAGACCGCTACAGCCAGACACGCCTTCCAGCCCACATGTATTTGTCTCGTCACTTGGCTCCTGACTCGGGCACATGTCGACTTCAAATGTTGCCGTCCGACTTCGGGCCGCAGTCTCAGCGCTCAAAGCTCGTAGCTCGGGCATGGGAAACCTAATTCAAAATGTTGAGGGCGCTCCTCTTAGGGCCAAGGGCGATGATACTGGAGATCCTCCCTGAAGCCGCGACAATGGGTTCAAAGTGCTTCGACGTCAATCAGTCCCCGCGAGCCATGACCAATCGGTTGTTCAGGCAACTCCAGCAGTCCCAAAACCAAGATCGATCGTCTGATCCTCGGTGAAGACTCGCGATCTTGACGTCTTCGAGAAATATCTCGTCTGTGAAACATTTTCTCCCCAGCCCAAAGAGGGCGGCCCTCTCCAGCCCGCCAATGCGTGCCGAGCCTGCCTAACCACCATGCCCGGAGGACCAATCGCAGCTCTTGAGCGCTTGCTTGACCAGCACAAGAACGGCCAAGAGAGGGCCGACTGACGTTGGGGAATTTGACAGCTCGTAGCGCGAGACACTAGACGTTACCTCCCCGTCGATATTCGGGGAGCTTCGCGGTTGGCTCACGAGGTGAGTAAGCTAGGCCGACCTGGACACATCTGGGGCCCCTTGAAACAAACAAACAAGGTCCCTCAGCCTATGGCCGTGCAATCGCATCTCTGCTCTCTGGTGCTCGCGGGCTGAGGCGCCTGGTGTCACTGGTGCAATATGCATTACATTACTTCCGTGTCCAGCTTTAAAGCCAGAAGATGAAGGAGCCTAATATAGTATAAACCAGTGCAAAGTAACCTCCATACTAGAGCGTTATTACAACTAAGCAAAAAATACTTACTAAAAGGTATTATTATTACCGCTTTCCTATTATAATTATTATATATAATATTTTCAATATTATTAATATTATCAAATAATATTAACGTGGTTCACCAGTGAGTGGTGAAATGATCACACCAAACCTTTGTAGGGTTTAGTAGGTAACCTGTAAGGTTTATGTTAGCAGAGCAGCGTAGAGTTGATACTTGACTGTTCTTAATACGAAGACACTGTTCTTCTTGGTTTTACGATAATGATCACTAGCTGTGAGGCTATCCAGTTGTGAGACTGAATACTATGATTGACGACTGAAGAGTCTGCTCTATGAAAGCAATCTATTGTGGTGATGACCATGTCCTAATATGTTCCGACTCTTCATCCATCCTTGATGATGGACCGTATGGACCGCTCGTCGGTCCTGTCGGTCCACCCTGGTCAGTGGGTCTTTGGCCCTAACTCTGATCTCTGGGCATGCTTTGCTGATTTCGCCAGCAAGTGCCTGCGGGGTTACATCGTGGCATCTGATTCTGTTTGCCTGGGCTATAAAAATGGGTCCCTTAGGTGCCAACGTGTTGGTTCATAACAAGTGGCGGATATCAGTAAGTTGCGGATTTTCATCACTGCTACTAACTTTAGCCGACTATAGCACCCACCAAGGGCCAAAAAGAAATCAAGAAGAATTGGCACCAATTGTTGCCAACTGGTCCTAATTGCTTATTTTCAATTATTCTGGTCAATTTGGAGGTGTAGTAGTATTGCAATGCTAGTCTGAATCTTAAAGTTTTGGTGGGTGGGTTTTTTTTTGGTGCAGTTCGCATTCCTAGTTTTCGTATTAGTTTCGCATTATTCCACCGACTTAAACATTTAAAGCGTCAGAAATCAACAACCACTAACGTATTATTCATCTAAAGAAGATAAAATCATTCTAGCTATTCAGGCCATTTAGAAATCTAAAGAAAAAAAAAAACCAAAAAAAACCGCGTTAAACCACTACTTATAACTCAAGCTGCTAAAATCTTTAACGTTCCCGGGACAATACTACGCCGCAGGATGAACAAATAACGCTCTCGTCAGGAATCACGCGTCGAGAAACATAAACTTAACCCAATCAAAGAGCAAATACTTATCCGATATATTATTGAGTAAGATGCACGAGGATTTCCAATGCTACTTTCTGGTGTGAAAGATATAGCTAACCTCCTACTAGCATCGCTTGATGGCAAGCTGGTCGGCAAGAACTGGGCAAAAACGCTTCGTGGATATACAACCAAGCTTGAAAACCAGGTTTAATCGGCCTTATAACTACCAGAGGGCCCTCTGTGAAGATCCGGAGGTTATTGGGAATTAGTTCCGGCTGCTCTGTAACATAATAACTAAGTATAGGGTTCTAAACGATGACCTCTACAACTTCGACGAAATTGGTTTTATGATAGGCCAAATAACCTCAACCCTGGTTGTTATATGTTCTAATTAATATGGGAAGGCTGAATCTGTACAACCTGGAACACAAGAATGAGCAACAGCTATTAAATGTATTAATGTATAGGGCTGGTATATCCCGCCGTTCATAAGAGTCCAAAGCGCCTACTACCTTACTAACTGGATAATAGAGCCAGGCTTCTCATTAAGCTGGATTATTAAGCTTACCCCGAATGGGTGGACAGATAACGGGATTAATCTAGAATGAATTTGCCACTTTAATAAGCATATAATCAAATGAACCAAAGGTAAATATCGGGTGTTTATCCTAAATGGATACGAAAGCTATATATTAGCGGATTTTAAGCAGTATTATAAGGAGAACAACATTATCCCTATTAGCATGCTACCATGCTCATCTCATTTACTCCAGCTATTAAACATTATATAATTCTTACTATTAAAGCATATATATAGTAATGAGATTAATCTCTTTATCCAAGCCTTAATTAACTACATTACTAAGTCTGAGTTCTTTATTGCGTTTAAAGTAGCTTATAAAAAGGTTTTATAGAAGAAAATATGAAAATTGGGTTCAGAGGAGCTGGTATTTCTCCATGGGACCCAGATTCTGTTATTTCTAAGCTGGATGTCCGCTTTAGAAACTCCGATGCAATTACTCCCTATATTACCATTAAAATAGGAATTAGAAATACTCTTAAATACCTACTAAACTATCCAGCAATCGAGTTTTATTAAAAGCAAGATCTCGGCTCATCAGGGAAGCTCCCCTACACAAATTATCTCGGCATTTTAGAAGTTCACAAAGGGCGCACAAGCAATAGCGTATCAAATTACTCTTTTGAATAATCGGGTTCGTACTCTTAAGAAGGCTAATATTGAGCTCGCTAAGCACCAGAGGGCTAAAAAAGTTGGGTGCAGCTTGGAGGAGCACGTAGTATTGAGAAATCTTAAGTGATAATCGAAGAAAAACAAAAGGGGAAGTGGTTAGCTGGTGAAATGGCTGGCGATGGCGAGGAGGCGGTCCGCGGCGGACCAATTAAACAACAATATAGCAAATGTAGCGAGACTGGGCATAATGCAAGAACTTGTGGGAAAGATGTAGAAGGGTCTAATTAGTTAGATTCCGAGTAAAAAATAGCATTTTTTTAAGAGGTCTGCAGCGGACTACCTAAATAGATGGTCTGGCTGGTCTAGATTGAGGTTGATCTCACATAGCTAAAATGCTCCATTTTGGTGGGGAAGCCAATTTTCGCACCAAACGTCAACCACTTCAGACTGATACTGCAGCTACTATAGATAATTTAAATTAACTATATTAATTAAAAATAAGCAACTAGAACCAGTTGGCACCAATTGGTGTCAACTTTTCTTAATCTTTTCGCCCTTAGTAGGTGTTAGGGTTGGTTAAAGTTAGTAATAGTGATGAAAATCCGCTACTTACCGATATTTGCCACTCACTTTTGAACCACCTTAATTATAATTATTAATAATAATCAATAATACTTAAATTCTAATTTAAATAAATTTTTTCCTATTACTTATAATATTTATATAAATAATGTTAAATATCAATTTAAATTTATTTAATAATAATAATAATGATAATAATAATAATAATAATAATAATAATAATAATAATAATAATATCAATTTATAATATTATGAAATTAACGTTAAAACCCAACGAGTCGGGCACCCGAACGAGTCGCGCGCTTTTGTGTATCGCCAGCATAACAAACTGAATTACAGCATTATATCAATTAAAATTAATCAAAACCATTTAGAAATAAATAAATCAGACAATTATTTATCTTCTTTATATATTCGCGCATTATGCTTAGGCTTTCTACAATTACCACACCATTATACAATTGGTTTACGGCGGACCGCCTTATTAGCGCTACCACTCATTTCGCTAGCTGGCCGCTTCCCCTTTGCATTTAAATCAATTATCTTTTTGGCTTCTTGTTATATGATATTTGAGAGATTTAAGGTGTTGATAGTGCTAGGGAGCCTGATTATAATGGAAGCGTCCGTATTTTGATATCCAGCTTAGAAAGTACTACTTTCTGGTCAGATGAAACAAGACCTGCTCCTTTGAAACCTCCCTTGATAGTCTCTGGCTTAAATACTTTATTATATATAACATAAAAGGCTAAGAAGAATTCTGTTTTATTAATATGTGTGATTCGGGCCTTATTATACTAATTGATTTCTCCATTACTTGCCTTTTTTAATGGATTAAAACACTTAACATTAAGTGGCTGAAGTAGGTAAGATGAATAAGGAGGCATGCAGAGAATAAGAATGTTCTTAGATTTGTAATATCGCTCGAAATCCGTATAATGGTAGTTTCTATGCCTATCAAGTAATAGCAGCTAATAGACGCCCTTTATATATGGTGCAGTATGCTTATGGAAATGCTTAATCCATTCCATAGCAATAACATTACTTTTATATCCATTTCAGCTTATTTTAATAACTGTTGAATGGGCTTTCTGCACGTACGTACGTGTTAGTGGTGATCAACTCTTCTGGTTGATTCTGCGTATATCTTCTCTATGAAACTACGAAAGGGGTGCTCGTGCGGAGAACACATAAGGTCCTCCCTTCACCAAGCCGAGCAGGTTACCTAAGCCACCAAGCTTGATGAAGGAACCGTATGGCCCTAACGACCATTATTCCCACATAATAATACCATAAAAATATGTTATAAGTTTATATATTATTATTATCAAAATGTTTATTAGCTAATTTAATAATAATAATAATAATAATAATAATAATAATAATAATAATAATAATAATAATAATAATAATAATAATAATAATAATAATAATAATAATAATAATAATAATAATAATAATAATAATAATAATAATAATAATAATAATAATAATAATAATAATAATAATAATAATAATAATAATAATAATAATAATAATAATAATAATAATAATAATAATAATAATAATAATAATAATAATAATAATAATAATAATAATAATAATAATAATAATATATATATATATATAATAATAAAGAAATATTATTTTTAAAATTTAAATTTATTTACAACATAATAATAATTATGATAGATTAATTACATTAAATTATTATATTAATTACTTTATTTCAATATAAGTATTTAATATTAATAATATTAAGAGTCTCTGGGAAAGATGCTAGGCAAATGGTTGCTTGGGGCAGATCAGGATCTGAACATTCTGTGCTATGTTGTGATGCCTAACTACATTGTGATTCCAGTGCGTCTAGCCACCTGTCTTATAACCTAACCTGCCCATCCCTCATGGCTCTCGATGCACGCTAGCCTGAGCGAGGCTCAGCCCTGACTTGGACGCTGTATGGGCCTGAGCGGTGCTGCGGTGTCTTCACCGGGCCTCCGACGGGCCCGAAGTGCTGCCTTCCAACAATTGATAAAATTATACTAATTAATATTGAAAATAATTAAATATAATATTTTAAACATATTAAAATGAAAGGTATGTATTTAAACTTAATATAACTTAATAAATGAATAAAAAGTCTTTTTATATGCTAAAACTATTTTTAAATCAGAATTAAGGGGCTATAATAATATCTTAATGGGACTATAAAGATACCTCTTGTAAATTACACATTATACTAGGCTCCTTTATCTTCTAGCCCTTACCACTGTTCACCTATATTCTTCCAGCAGTTTGTCACGAGCATGCAAGCCCAGGTATGTATTGAGAGCTTGCCACGGGCTGTAATGATGCTAGCCATGGCGATCGGTCCGTATCAGGTCTGTGTCGCGACCACTGGCTTCGTATAGAATAGCTTGGCGTTTCTTCGCATAGTGTTCAATGGATGGTGGCTACGAAGGAGCCTGACCATTCCCTAGGCCTCGTAATCACTGATGATTGTAGTCGCCACTGGCTAAGCAGCTGGTTCGAAGGAACCAAGTGCGCTAGGGTCATTGACATCTCTCGGCGTTCAGCTCCTTTCCTTGGCCCTTGAGACTCTGTCGACGATCAAACATTTTGCCTCTTATTAGTAGCACGAGGGCTTTGACTGTAGAAACCGAGCTACCTAGGTACCAAACCGTGCAGCTGGCCGTGGGTTTATAGGACACCTGCACCTTCTTAAAACCTATCATGCCGTGCGGTGGTATAATAGATGGAGGTCCTGCCGTCTGATCAAGGATTTGAGAAGACGCGGGTTGCATACAATTTCCGTGCTTGGTATTCACTTCATCGAATCCAAAGACCTCTATCGGCTACAGTTCTATGGCGAGTTCCATTTCTTCTGTCACACTATGCTTATAGATGTAAACCATGGTAATGCTCTAGGCAATGTAACGTCCTCCTGTTATAGTTGGGGTCTAATACAATTGGCTCTCTCGCGCTGTAACATGTTCTCGTCTGTTTGGCCAAAGGGGGCCTGAGAACTGCTCAGAGCCGCCCATGGACCTTCTCAAGCACAAGACGAAGTGTCTTGGATCATTACCACGTGTTCGTGCAATAATTGGCCCAATACTGTGGCATCAAATCATATAGGTGTCGCCGCTGCCGGGCGATAATCAACCGTGAGAACGAGGTACCACCGCGGTCTCGCAACAGCAACGAACAAGGCATGGAGTCATTGAACGGTTACTGAGCCAGGGGTGGGCTTAACTGCCCTTTCTTGGTCTGGTACATCACGTCGAGGACCGTCAACCCAATCTTCCACTTGGGCGCAGACCAAATATGTAGAGCAGTTTATCCTGAAGAGCTTGAACTACATTTCAAGTTCGGTTAAACAGCTCGGAACATCTGTACCTATGCTCTTGCAAGACAGGAACATGGGACGCGGTGTATATACGAGAATTCGTGGCGTGATCAGGCTGGACCTCAATATCTTGCTGTCTACAGTTTATTTGGATACTACAACCTAGCATGTCGTCTGGCGTTCTAGAATGGAGCTATCTGCTTCGTTCTACGAAAATAAAGTACTGCAGACACGTTTGATTTCAGCATCCGCACTTCGCTAATAGGCTCCTTCACCACTCCGCATATTTGACGTCTTGGTCAATTCAAATCCCATGATAATGACAACTGTCCATCGGCTGTACAACTTCCGAGAGGATTCATCTGACATCATCCTCCTTTTCAAGCTGTGCCTCGCTCCATGGACCGCCAACCTTGGAAGGCAGTGACACACAACCCAGCAATACATTCAGCCCATGTTATGTGGGAGCACTGATTATCCGGCGCAGCCTTTTTCAGGATAGTGCGGAATTCATCGACCGAGAGGGTTTTATCATTCGAAGCGATCAGTTTGTGCAAGCCCCCAATGGGCTTGCACAGTCCAATCCCAAGTCGACACCTAGGCTGAACACATCGTCGCGTGACTGATACTTGAAGTACTTGCCCACCGCAGACTGAGCCTCGCTCATCTTGTTGCGCCTTACCTCCGGGTTATGATACAGGTACAGACCATCCTAATACTTCCTGGTAAGTGACAAGTATATTTGGTCGTTACCAGCAGGCCTGTCGTAATGGAAGCCGCTGATGGCGGCCAACTTCAGAACCGAGTTCGAGGAGAGATTCCTTAAAGCTCCTGTACATTCAGACGCCAGAGAAATCAGTAAGCAGCCAAAGTAGAACCCTCTTTGCACCCATTTCAACTTCGTCAGTTTCAAAGAGGCCTACACAACGCTCTCGCAGGCGAAAATCTCTTGCCCAGATCGAGAAGATGGTTGCCTCTCTTTATAAGGAGGTCTCGCATGTGAATCAGTTACTTTATGACGTCGACTTCATTTCATACACAACACAGGGCCTCGAACAAATGTGGCCATCCACGGACCCAAGGAGCTTGAGTGCAGGGAGCGACTTGAGCGTACCCAGACGCAGGAGGTCAAGCAGGGCAGCAAGCCAGCGGCTGGATCTGCTCGTGTATTAGACCAGGCATGTCCAGCCACTCCAGACGGACTTCTGTGAAAGATGAAGTGTTTTCATCTGCCGCTGGCAGCGTCCATCTCTGTCTGTCAGAGCACCTTAACAACACAATGGGATTCTGCTCTCGACCTCCGTGGTCGACACATCAGCCTGTCTACCGCAATCTCGGTTCCATCAATAACAGCCCGTCTCTATTCACTGCAGTCTGCGTAAAAGAGCCGTTCAGATGCCTTCTGAAGTGAATCTAGAAGTGGCGTAGTCTGTATTCCAGAAGACGAGTACTCCCCCGAGACAGCCAAGACTGTACATATACGGGCTTTTGAGCACTTAGACGAGCTCATCAACATGAGTAGCTCATCAAAATGAGTCTCCATTGGCGTGTGTACAATTCTGTCACGATCTAGTAGGACATGTACACTGATGTCTATTTCGGTAAACTACGCGAAACCGGGACGCCGACCTTCGTGACAACATTTCTACACGGCGGGCCGACAGGCACATCCATGGATGGGATTTGCTTACTCATTTTTGCCGGTTTAATGTGATAAAGATCCCTGCAGTTCCAAGCCGGCGCATACGCTTTCCCAAACGGGCCTAAAGTTGAATTCAGTATGTCGGGTCGTCGAAGGCTCCGGGATTTCGTGAGCAGACATAAATATCTAGCATTGCTTCAGCAAAAGCACAGTGGTGGGTGGAAGTATAAGGTCTGGCCTCGTATCAACGTGAACTGGCAACTTTTAGAAACTCCCACATTCTGCCCAGCCTCGCGCTCAAATCAATCAATCCAACGCCAACATGCCCGCCCCAGCACCCGTTTCTACCGAGACAATTAACATCCCTACTTTCGGTGATGTGAAAGGTCTCGTGTATCCTAGTGGAGCTCGCCAGTTCCGGGGGATACCTTATGCCAAGCTCGCGAAACGATGGACTCGAGCTGTATTGAACACCTCTCTACCCAATGGCTTTCACGATGGAACGCAGCACGGGTGAGATCCAAAACGCAAAATTTCTGTCTGGGACAGATTATTCTGACAAAAAAAAACAGCCCCATTTGCCCACAACCGCCGCAATACACATGGGGCAGCGAATTGGTTCCTGTGCCGCCTATCCCGCATTTCAACAAGGACGTTGAGGATGAGCTTAATTGTCTCAACCTTAACATTGTTTTGCCGCGGGCTACACAGGCAAAGAATCTCCCTGTAATGGTTTGGATCCACGGTGGTTCACTCCTGTTCGGCTCTTCAACGAATCCCTGCTATGACATGGTGAAACTGGTCGACTACTCGTCCTCAATCGGCGCCCCCATTATCGGCGTCACAATCAATTACCGCGTGGGTCTTTTCGGCTTCCTCGCCTCCGAAGCCATCGCGAATGACCTGAAGTCAGACGGCCTCGAAGGCATCGGCAACTTCGGCCTCACAGACCAGCAGACGGCGCTGCAATGGGTAAACCGCTACATCGCCAGCGGAGGCGGCGATCCAGCTAATGTCACCATATTCGGCGAGAGTGCAGGAGGCATGAGCGTCGCCCATCAGATCTGGACGCGCGAGCCAGCTCCTTTCGCCCGTGCTATCAGTATGTCGGGGACTATTAACACCATCCCGGTCTGGTCCCTCGAGGAGCACGAGAGGCGGTTCCGGGGATTGCTGAGACACCTCAAGATCGAGGGGGCGGACGGCAAGGCTCTGGCGGCGCTGCGAAATGCACCTCAGGAGGCCATTGCGGCGGCAACCTGCGATATTGAGGGGTCCATGGGCGCGACGGGAAACCCGTGTGATGACGGGTGGTACCACGCGTATAGACCTTCACTGCAAGATGGAGGGATAATCTCGCCGCCAGCATGGCTAAAGGGATATATGATCGGCGATGTGAAAGATGAGGCGGCCATGTTCCGTGGCAGCCTGCACGACGAAGACTATGCATCGATCCTGGGCCACTTCAGTGGATTTATGGAAGAGAAGCATGCTGTGGATGTGCTGCAGCGATACGGAATATCAGACGACCTATCGCACGAGGAGCTTGACCTGCGCTTCGAGAAGATGGCCACTGATGGTTTGTTCTGGCTGCAGACCTACTTGCACGCACACGTGTCCAAAGTGGAGAGAACATATGCGTACCATTTTGACCAGGTCTCGCAGCTGGAGACTTCATTCAAAGGACTGGCTCACCACGCGGTCGAGCTGCTTTATGTGTTCCAAACCCTTGAAGAGAGAATGACGGAAGAAGAGATGAAGCTGTCACGGAAAATGGGTGCAGACTTCATTCAGTTTGCGCATGGCAACGATCCATGGAGGAAGTTTGAACAGGGGAACTGGATGGTCTATGGGCCAGACGACAAGTGGGCACTCAGGACAGAAGACGAAGACAATGCCGTGAGGAACTATGCACGAATGGTAAGCATCCTCGAAGATGGCTTGTTCCCAAAGTGGGCGGAGGCAATGGATTATGTGATCAACAGAAGATGGTTCTTGGGTGCTGTCGTTCCAAGCAAGGCTGCATGATCATGCTACGTTCCTGCATGCTCTCAGATGCCCCAACGGCTCAACATGGCAAGGTACAATGGTATGCGACATAAAATTCCGTAGCAGAAGCCGTGAGCACTGGGCAGGCGTGGACGATCAATGTTGTAGCTTAACGGGTATAGAATTCTGCCCTAGATAGCGAATTACTAGCTACTTGATTACACAGGGAAGATTATCTCACTATAAGTGTGAATATACGTGTTGCGAGGTGTAACAATTGTGTCTAGACCATCCAGCTCTCTTTAACGGCTGTAAAGACCATCAAATTAGCTGTTTAATTTGGAATTCGCCGCTCAGGACACAAAACACTCTTGTTTTCTTTCATACCTTCTCGTCATCTACCCCGGAATACTTATGTAACTAAATAATTCAAGTAGTACAGACATAAATTTCCTAATTATATGCAGCAGACAGCAAGTAGCGCACACAGACAATGACATGATCTCTGACTGCTGAGTGCCAACGGGGACATCAGCACTCTCCTCTAATGGGCAAAGAATCTGAGAATTAAGACTAGATCATTACGAATATTACAAACACAATCTATGCAGCGATAGTGGTGTTGAAACTGTGCACGCCAGAGGGCACCGTGAAGACAACCCAACCGTCCTCGTTTCCGACGAACTCGGCACGGTTCGAGGCTTGCACATCGTCACCGCCCGCTGGCACGCGGACCTCGGCCCTCGTATTACAAGGGACCGTCACCGTCAGTTCGAAGTCTCCGCCACCAGTCCTCCGCCACTCACTCCGGGCCTCGCCCCACGGCGTCTCGTACGTCCCAGCGGCGCTCTCGAGGTCCCCGACCGGCCTGGGAGCGAACACAATACCATCCGCCCACGTATCGGTGAAGGTGGAGAGGCTGGCGGGCTGGATCCCCGCGATGCCGGCGTGAAACCACTCTTCAATCTGCGCGAGGATCATGTGGTTCTTGGACGCGCTGCGGTCCCAGTTCTCGCCCACGGTAGTCATCCCACCTGGGTTCTCGGCGGTCGCGGCCATGAAGTACCCGTAGCTGGGCTCGTCATTCTGCTGCAGCGATGCCCACAGCACGTCGTCGCGCCCGCCGGCTTGAAGCGACCGCACCGTCGGGCTGAGGCCCAGGTGACCCGCGCTGAGGTGCGGCCCGGCACCGTCCTCGGACGGATACGATTCTGCCAGCTCGACCAGCGCGTCGAGCACCTGCGCCCTGCTGCCCTCGGGCACGAGCCCCGCGTCTAGGGCGAAAGCCTGCGCCGCCTGTGTGGCGACGCTGCTGCTGTTGCTGGTGCCGTTGTTGGTGTACTGGCCGCGGGCGTCGTCCCAGAAGGCGGCGTTGAAGGTGTCGCGGATCTCGCCGGCCAGGTCTGTGTAGCTCTCTGAGTCGGCGGTGCGGCCGGTGAGGTTCGCCATGCGGGCCATGGCCTTGATGGTGAGGTAGTACCCCCACGTGCCCGTGATGCGGCCTGAGGTCGAGTTATCGGCGGCGACCCAGTCGGCCAGGGCCGCGTCGACAATGTTATCTTTCACCTTCTCGCGCTGGATGTATCTTACAAAGTCGGTCATCTGGTCGTAGTGAGCTTCCATGACTGATGTGTCGCCGTATAGGTCGTGTAGCAGCGAGGGGACGAGCACGATGGCGTTGCCCCAGTTGATCTCGTCGCCGAAGCGCCCCTGGTATCCCCAGTCATATACCGGTGTCTTGAGCGCAACATTGCCGGCCATCGAGGCGTTTGCCACAGATTGGCCCTCTACTAAGTGCCGCATGTTGGTGCGAAGGAAGGCCCCGAAATTGAAGTTGCGGAAGAGGGCGCCCATGGGCATGGTATAGTCGGCCGGATATGAGAGCTTCTCACGCCCGGGGCAGTCGGTGAGGACAGACATTATGTTACTTGCGAACGAGTAGCGCGCCATCTTGTGGATGCGGTTGACTCGCTCGTTGGACGAGGTGAAAGTACCGGCGACCGGAACATTTGCCTGAAGTCGCAAGCCGGTGATCAGCTCCGGGCCAGGTTCAAAGTCGGCGGGCAGGCCGGTGACCTGGATAAACTGATTGCCAAAGTAGTTGAACTCAGGATGCCAAGATTCACCATTGGCGCGGCCAGCAGTCGTGTAAGTGTAGAACAGGTCAATGCCGCGGGAGCCGGGGCCCAAAGAGGACTGGTTGATGGTCCCATTTGCGTTGAGCGACTCGGCGGGTGCCACCTTGACGACAACGCCGGCGGGTAGAGCGGGGAGCGTGAGAAGGGTCCAGCCGGCGAAGTTCTGACCATAGTCGAACACCCACGTTCCGGGGGTCGGGTTCGTGACTGACACCGGCGTGAAGCGCTCGTGGATAGTGACAGGCTCCGCGGCACGAGCCACCAGCTTCGTGGCTAGGTTGGGAGGAGGTGCGAAGCCGGCTGCGACCCAGCTGGTCGAATTGAGATTGGCGCCGGGCCGATCCCAACCTGGTTGCTCGCGGCGAGCGTCATAATCCGAACCCGAGTACCAGTTGTCGAGAACCAAAGGCCCAAGTGAGGTGCGCCATGAGCGGTCAGTCACGATGGTGTTGGTGGTGTTGTCATTGTAAGTGACCTCGAGGCGACCGATCAGTCGTGGGGTCACAGCAGCGCCAGCTGAGGCATCGCTGGCAGCTATGTTATTCCCAGAGCCGGTAACCTTTGCCCCGGCTGCATGTGCGAGTGCGAGGCCGGGGGTGAAAGTTATCGTGGTGGTGGTGTTGTCAATGGCTGTGATAGTCCGAGATTCGAGCTTATCGCCGCCGCCACCGGTGTCCAGGTTGATAGTACCGCCCAAGTGGTATCCGGTCACGTTACTGAGAGTCACGCTCGTGCTGCCAGCTTGTGCGTCCGCGGCTAGGGTTCCGTTGCCTTTGAGCTGGCTCTGCCACCATGCGTAGGGGGCATTACGGCCAACGGTAGGGTTTCGAACGTTCGAGCGTATGTAGGCTGGGCCGTTGCCAACACGGACACCGATGGCATTGGCTCCGGACCGCAGAATTGACCTGATATCGTAGGTGCGGTATTCGCTGGAGAGCTGGTAGTTGGAATAGCCGGGGGCGAGAACTTCTTCTGTAATTTCTTCCCCATTCACAGTGACGTGATGTAATCCAACACCAGACATATATAGGCGTGCGTCGGCTACTTCTTTGCCGGTGGGGATCTCCAATTGTCGTGCAAATAGCGGCAGTGGTTGGTTGTCTGTACGGTCAGGGTAGTCGATCCAACGAGCTTCACCCCAGTCAGCCTGGTCAAGCAAGCCCATGGTCCAGTTTGACAGCGTCGACCAGCCTGAGGGACCTCCGAGAGCGTCCCAGACCTGCACACGCCAAGAAATAGTCTCTCGTGATCCGAGGGTATGTCCGAAGCGAACATGCTGCTCTGTGGCATTGATCTTTCCGCTGTCCCATATCAGCTGGCCGGCTTCTAGATCCTTGGCGGTAGCCGCTGCCTGAATATTATAGGCAGTCTGCCGGTCACCAGGACATATGAGCTCGTCGCAATCACCATTTTGTACCAACTTCCAGGCCAGGGTAGGACGGGGATTGTCGAGGCCCAGGGGATTGTCGAAACGTCCGTCGACGCTGAGCTGAGCGATCTCGACTGCGCCTGGGGAAGATGCTGCAGTTGCTCGCGCCAGACCGAGCGATGAAGCGGCGAGAATAGATGAATACCGCATCGTGAGCCCCTGACACCAGACTAGAAAGAGAGGATTGCCAGTATCATTTGCACTGAGCCTCAGAGTAAGGCGGAGGGAGATTCAGCAGCCTCGTCTTATAAGGGAAGTCAGCCAGCAACAGCGGCTGTGGCGAAGGCGAGCTGGCCGGTACCCAGATGAATCAACCATCCCACTACTCTTGGAGAACGAACAACATATTGTCTGCTGGTACCTACAACCACGTGACAGACTGGCCGGCGATGGCGAAGCGAGCACAATCTCGGCGCTCGCTTGGTTCATTGCCCGATGTGCTCCTCCTGACCGAGTCTTTGTCAACGGCGTCGGGTGATCTGGCAGCAGGTTCATGGGCTATCGCCCATATATACGTCTGCCAAGGCCCGAGATGGTGCCGGTAAGAGCCACAACGGAGATTGGAAACTGGTTTATATGGGTATTAAGAGCTACCGAGCTGACGTGACCGAGAAGCTGGGGTAAAAGGCGGGGAAGTACGGGGGTGGAGGGAGTTGGATATGGGCTATGTGGACGACCCCCGGCTCTATACGCGTTTGGAGTGTTGAACGACTAGTCTATGTGCTGGGCGATTTTGGTATACGCGTATCACATTGTGCTATGGAGACATGGAGGAGTCGCCGGCAAATCATTACCGCGAACTCCATTTATTGCCCCGCAATCCACCTGATCATGATTCGTTACACCATGTAAAGGCCCGAATCACAGTATTCTTTTGCTCCCTAGTGCACTGAAATGGTCTCGGTTTCGTACCGGGCACAATTCCCAGGCGACTGGGCAGATTGCCTGTGCTAATCAGCACAGTCGTCAGGCTACTTATAGTCATCAATCATGAATGAAGGCCACGTTTCCTCGGCTGCTATGCTGCCGTTACGGGCCGTTTTTCATTGCAGTGGCGTGAGTTGGCTCTAGTCCATATCATGCGTGTCTGCGTTTTTTTTTAATTTCTTTTTTAAGACTGCGGTTGCCCAAAGAGCAGCGAGATGTGAGAAGGTCCTGGGTTGCAGGTGGAGGACTGCAAAGGCTTGTTAATAATGGTGCCTCGCAGGGCACTGCGGGGCCCAACTGCCCTGTACTAATCACAGTCACCAGCCTTGGCTATTCAAGTTGCTCGATTATGCTAAAGATTTTTGAGACTGTGTTGTATGGTATTTCTAGTTTTGGCTGGAGACATTACAGAAATTAAGTACCTTGTGCCATTTGGCGGCATCTGCCTGTATAGCGGGTGCATGGGATCAGTTTTGTAGTCTGATTCGCTCAAAGTCGGCGTTCCGACACGCAGCCACAAACACCATGACTATAGTTTCAACTTGTCGCTCACCTGGGCATTCTTGACTTCCAAACTTATCAATACTCGGATTCTTGTAAAACTCTTCAGAATACAGCTATTAAGTAATAGTTGTGTCGTTCACCTTGGAGAAACCCATCTATAGAGCCACATTAGGTCAATTTCATCCAAGTTGAACACGGGCCTTCATTGAATTGCGAGCCCACCCCACCCTCGCCGTACCTGCTCCCGAGACAACTGGAGCCAAAAGAAATAGAAACATGTGGCCGAGTATAATTGAACGATCGAACGGGAGATCTCTGAGGGGGGTGATGAGTCCACATGTGAGAACTTGCAGGCCTGTTTGGACTGAATCAGAGAGTATAGCTACCCGATCCCCAGGCACGAAGTTTGGGGGTTTGGTAGCATTTCCAGATGTAAGAATAAAGAAGAAGCCGCGAAGCTGTGCACCGCGATATCTGAACCCGGCGAGCGCCGAGGCGAGCGCTATGCAATTGTAAGTCCTGTGGCTTCTGTCCAGTAGTAACTGAAGCCTGTCCGAATGTAGCAGCGCCTCCTAGTTAGTCATATCAACGTCCAGAACGCGTGCCTATACATGATGATGCAGGTAGTGCAGATTGAGAATTCAGTTATCAGAAAGAAATCCAGTAGGTAAACACTGGGTTGGCGACAGCAGAATTGAAGGATAGCGAAAAGAACGACTGAAGAAGTGGTTAGCCCTAGTGGTTCCCCCACGGTCGGCTTCAGAAGCTTAACGAGAATCACGCTCGTATGCGGTGCAATGAGAGACCAGACCGAGCATACACCGGGGCCGACCCACGTTCAAGTCATTTCACAGATTTCGGTGACGCTTCTGTGTTCGGTCACCTAATGTAGTCAGTCGTTGATGAGATGAATTGCGGATAGGGGTAGTATTGCCGCATTTGCAGCCAGTATGTACGCATCTCAAGTCTGACCAATAGCATTATACGAATACGACTTGCCCGGGATTGCCCTGATCTCGAAGATGAACAGTAATAGAGCTACGGCCAGTGCTGGATGATAACTTGGAACATACATTTAAACAGCTGTCCTTCCACTGGCCGCCTGGAGCGGCCCCTATTTCCTGCATTACGATTATCCAGGACTCTCGATGCCAATCGGTACCACCAAGGACTGATGATCATGGTGGTCGATCCCCCTCAAACGCCTTAACCGATTACGGTAATTGTACCCGCCGCGGAAACAAACCAAGATAATAGAACGAAGCGCATCTTGAACTTACCGCTTTGGATAACGGCGCCGACACAGTCGGAGGACGTAACGGCACTTTTGAGCACTATTGATCAATTATGTCTCGAGTTCCTCCCCCGGGCGATTCGTTTAATTCGGAGCTGCCTCCTACATTGCTCCCGCACCTGGAGCACATATACCGTTTCACAGCCGACTTGAGCGCCGACACTCTTGACGGGCCCAACATGCGTGGCAGCGGCCAGACCATATCCGCCGCTAATTTTTCCCGTGCTATCGTTGCTGGACAGAGGGTCAACGGCAAGGTGTTGGAAAATAGCGGCGCAGACTTGGCGACTCGAGTCGCTTCGGACATGACAGTAAGTTATACTTCACACCTGATCACTAATCATCGTCTCGCCTCGGGTCCTCTGACACAAAGTGAGAATTAGAAAGTCTACATGCTCGAGTCAAGTTACACCATCCAAACAGATGACGGCATCCCCATTGTTGTGGATGCAAAAGGGCTTTTCATCCTCGATCCCAGCGTCACACACGCTGAGGCGGAGAAGCCGGAATCCTCGCAACATAAGCACCAAAGTTACTCACGTTTGACTTATAGCGCGCCTTCAAATAGCGATTACAGATGGATCAACAACATCGTGGCTCTCGGCTTGATGACCATCTGGGATGGGAAGGTCGTGAATGACGCATATCGTCTGGACGCCATCTCTTTAGAGGAAGCCAGGGACTTAATTGCTCCGCCCCAAGACGAGAGCTCTGAAGGGCGACAAGAATGAAGCCTGAGAAGAGGCCCAGAAGTGCACGGCCATTGGATTGCAGAAATTGGTGCATATAGACGACGAGATGAAAATGAATAATACTGTAAGTAATCTACGCACAGAGCGTCCTTGACCACCTCAACATAGACACAGACGCGAACCGAAGGCAGCGTTCACAGATGTAGACTAACGGTAGCAATTTGGACGAAGAAAAGCAGATAGGTCGCTGAGTGCTCCGATAAACCAGCTGCCCGGAACCATATTCCAATACGCAGTTGCAAGATAATCCCATAACACGATTCAAATCGCAGAGCTCAACTCAACACCGCAATGGGCTGCGTCACCAATTGCACCTCACGTCAAGATGTTATTCCGCGGCCATCAGGTTACCCTGCTTATCGAGTAGCTCATAATAATGGGGCGCCATTGCCTTCCTGATCTTCTTACCCCAGATGATCAGCGGCACAAACAACATGCTGATGGCGAATGAGATCAGCCCTGCGGTGATAAACATGTTTGAGAGCCCGCTGCTCTCCAGCCAGGGAGCGATTGCGAAGGGGATCGGGATGCCAATGGCGTTGCGCAAGAATGCAATGCCAACGAACGCCTCCGCCGTTAGGGGGCGGTATGCGTCGATGACCAGAGACAGGGCCGCGTCACCGATGGCACCGAGGCCGAAGGCGAAGAGGCCACCGCCAATCGAGGGGAAGATCCAGTGCATGCCCTGTGGAATCATCGTCATTAGGAACCCTGAGCTGGGCAAGAATTGAACAAGGGTTCTACTCACGCGGTCGGTGGTCGTGCCAAACATGATGATACCCCCCGCCATGAAGAGCACAGGCGGGAGCAGCAGGTACAGCCGCATCTCGGGCTCGTACCATCCCCCGTTGCGTCGCGCAAGCCAGCGCACGGAGCGGTCGCCAAGAAGGCCGGAGTAGAAGCTGCCAAGAAGGTTTCCGACGAAGGGGCCAAGATTCATCAGGCCGATGCCGTCCGTGTTGAAGTTGTACGGCGGCTGGCTGAACCGGATGGGGATGATCGATGCTATTATGACGAGCCAAGTTATGCCGGCGGCGTACTGGATGGCTGCGTAGAATACGTGAGGGAGGAGGATGACATAGGCTGGGAAGTATGCGATTTTCCAGAGAGGTTCCGATGAGTAAGTGACCCACCGCAGGCGTTGGCGGTAGGTTGCCGGTGGGATTTGCTCGGTTCCTCTCGTATCACTCTTTTTTTGGTGGAGGGAGATGTACTGATCGTCCTTGGCCTTGTCATTTACATCCTCGTATCCCTTGTGTGTTGTATCCGAAGGACGGACTTCAGACACTCCCTCCAACACCTGGACATATTTCGTCTCTTCGTATGCGGAAATGAAGACAATAAACAGGAGCGTGAGTGATATGGCGATTGCGAGGTATGACCTTCGCCAGCCGGTATATTTTGCCTGGATACCTGCTGCCATGGGAGTCAAGAAGCTACCTACCATGACTCCAGTGATATAGAAGGCATTAGCGGTGCCTCGTTGGTGGACGAAGAAAATGTCTGCAATCTAGATAATGCACGAACATATTCAGCAAAACTTTCTACGCCTCGTGGAATATTCGGTTCAACTCACTGTCATCTGCACCACGGTCTCATTCGTCGCGCCGGCAAGACCATAAAACAGGTTGGTCAGGTACAGTTCCGCGTCGGTCTTCATGTAGGTCGACCACCAAGAGACAGCCGCCATAGCCGCTGTCGAGAACACGTATGTTGATCGTCGTCCATACTTCTTGGTGAGTGGAATGAAGAATATACAGCCCATAGCAAGTCCGGCCAACTGGGCTGACTGGGTATTGTTGAGCTGTTCGAAACTGAGTCCCAGCTCGGGACCCATCTGCTGCCAAAAACGTGTTTGCACGGAGAGACTGTCCTTGGATCAATGACTGAGGTCGAGAGAAGTTCTCTTTGTGGTTGTGGAGGGAAGGACTCACGCTGTGAAGACTGCCACTGTCTGCCCCAATACCAGGGCAAAATTCAGAACTTTTCGCCACTTGCTCCAGTTCTGGGACCGGCTGTGTCAACGGAATCCTTTCACGAGAAACTGAGGATAAGTGTAGGTGCACGCACGAGTGGATCGTTACAATCGTCGGAAGGAATAGGGAAGCGGACGAAAGTGTCGGATTCGTTCTCATTGCCTTGATTATTCCTTTTTAGCAGATTCCGCGCAGATCTCTTCCGGGTAGAGTTCTTACGATGAACCATGAGAACGTCGCCGGGTGCGCGATCTCCACCGGTATTGTGAGCTGGCATTTTGTCGAAACAGGTCTCCTTGAGAACCCAATGACTCCGTTCGCATGTGTGTCCCAAATCACAAGCTGTAAAGCAAAGAGTAATGCAGGCGGTAGCAGGAGGATGCAAATGTTCAGAGATATGACGGTCGTTGGGCTGGGAGTCTATTCCAAGTTTAACAAATGACAGGTGGATCTCTACTCACATCAAGCTGGGGTTCGTCCACTCAAATACACGAAGCTGTCAACGATGAGTAGGTATAAAGCAGTCTTGAGTTACGCTTGGTGTCCACGACCTTGGCGGGGCGATAATGCAATTGTCCAACTCGTAGCAACTTTGCCATTCTAGGCATGTAAAGTGTGAACTCGAGGGTGCGGTCATGGTATAGTGATAAGAGGCATCCTCCTTGCCCTCGATACGCCACGCGCTTTGATGCCCTTGGGTTGCCCTTGGGAATCTCCACTCTGCCTCCCTGCCATCCTTGTGCTGTGTATCTGGCATTGTGTGGAGTATGGGGTATGGGTCTGGGGTAAAAGGCGAAGCCTAAAAGAGGAATTGTATGCGCTGCCGGCGGAGCCTAATGTAGAGAGCATGGTCGTTGGCGCGTGCAATGGCCGAATATGGACTGGTGTAAACTTTCTAAGGTATCAGCTATGTCCGAGGGTCAGTGATAAGGTTAGCTAGTTGTGGAATACCCAGGCTATAAAATTGTAAGACGCGGAGTCTCAAGTATTCAATTGAAAGGCGCGCCAGTGCGAATCATGAAGGGATTCCAAATAACGAAGCTGAGTCAAGGTGAGTTTTCAGTGCTACAACATATCAATACTGAGGGTTTCTGAGCGACTGTCAAGTGCCCATACGGGCTATATAGCCAATCAAAGGACACGGTTGGGAGTTAGTCAGCCAGAGGGCCGACTACTACACCAACCGTCAGGGCGACGAGATTAGCGATAGCTTCTTCCTCCTCTCTAAGCAGAAATCAGAACCCGTACCCAAAAACGTACGGTCTGCTTCAACCTATTTGCACGTGCAAAGAACCCTTGACCCTCGCCGTCAGGGCCGTACCAACAAATACCCTTCCTTTGACACTGGGAAACTGCCAGTGTCCAAGAAACATTCAAATTGTGTGATGGCTGATGATTCACTGATAGGTGACAGTAAATCGGTGGCAGCAATCGCCAGAACGATATGCAGAGCGTCAGATGTCTTTGCCAATCATCGCGCCGATGACCTGTCGACTGAGAATCACCCAGCTTTTCCGTCGACCCCCTAATACAATGGTTGCGCCCAGGTGCTACGCCATGGGGTGCGCTGGGTCCTAGGTCAGTGTCATGGCAACAAAGAAGGGTATATCGGGCGTTGAAGCAAGGAGAGGTCTATGTCACCGTGGATTTGGATCCTGAGGGAGATGAGGGGACGGATTCGATAGCATCTGTCCCGGCGCTGGGATTTCTACATCCGATCAACCAGAGTTGGTGGCGCCGTCTCATGGCTTCATTTTTACGACTGCGTTTTGCTATCCTGGATTGTTTCAGCTCAGCAGATACCGATGAGGGCAATATGAAGGTCCGTATCGTCCAAGACAATAAATTCCCCAGCATCGTCTCGAGCTAATGATTTGAATAGAGGGTTGGAATGATGCTGGCCAATCATCAAGTGGGCGAAACGATAGTGCAGACCGTCGTAGGTAGGCCGGCGTGGTATCTCGAGGCTATTGCGGTTGAACCATCGTATCAGAGGAGAAGGCTCGGCTCACAGATGGTGGAGCATCTTGTGAGCCTTTGCCCTCCCGGCCTTCCGATTTACCTAGAATGCACGGACAACAAGAATGTTGGATTTTATGAGAAGCATGGTTTCAAGGTGGTGACCGAGACGCGCTTGATAGATCCTATGGTGGAGTCAGATACAGGCGTGAGATGAGGGCTCATGGCAAAGCTATGAATTGTATTAGGAAGTTCTCACCGTACCGGGTCAGCGGTGTCTATGCCTTTCCGTCAGAAGAGGGCTATTTCTGTCCCTTGGGCTCTCATAGCGGCGTCTGCATCAAAAGAAGCACCGCCACTCATCTCTGCTTCTTCCAACGTTTCGAAAAGAATCTTCGCGTTTAAACTCGGATCCCAAGTCCGGATCTTATCTCGAAATCGCCTGAGGTCGACCCTCCATTGGGGGCGATCATCCATGACCGTAAACTCCAAGCTGGCCATCGTGACTGGGTAGAGCGTGCTATTACCGACAAGTGAATGTCCGTATTCCGGTTGTTCGAGACCCAGGTGTACAGCTTCGAGAGAGCTCATCAAGCGGAAGACAAGCTGTTCGGTGGATGGCAGAATGACCCCAGGTGGAGGATCTTTCATATCTGCTAATTTGCCCCTCCATCGCCTTCTGTGCTCCAGCATGCCAGCGAAACGCCAGGCATCCCACAGGTGCGACTGGACGAACTCACCAACTTCTCCCGGCCAGAGCCAGAGCTCTAGCTCACACCCAGGCTCGTCGATACGGGCGAATATGTCCAGTAACAGGCGAGGCAAACCTGAGACGGGTTCGACCCCATCTTCCTTGCCGTTCAACCAGTGCCGCTGTGCCTTGCGAAACCGGCGCCAAAAGCCGAAATGTGCGGTTGTCCTGCCTAGGACTAGACTCGGAAGATCCATAATCCCCATGACCTCGAAGCAGTGGTGGGTGTACAGATCGGCATCGCTGCCTACATTCTGGAGGTCGCCATGCAGATTATACAAGTCGGCAGTACACAGAAGATGGGATGTCCATCGGAAACCTCGGACAATCTGTAGGAGTGTCAATTCAAGGCGGATACAATTATGCAACAGAAACACCTACCGAAAGAGTGCATAAGAGCAGGCCAGCGCCTAATGTCCCGGCTTTAATCATGCCATTGCATGATGAAAGCTCTGCCTGGAATGCGCGAAGGGCATGTTCGAATTGGTGATGAAACCTTATTGAATGGCCATCCTCTAGACAAATTTGTAAATTTGCGCAAACGACGAACAGGGCAGTCGACGTTTTCGCTTCCTCTGCGATGAGGGGCTTGACCCATTCATGAGTAGACGTAGCGTAGATGTTATGAATCCCCTTGTCAAGGACTGACACATGTCAGCAGATGCTTCAACTTTAAGATGGCTCTGGATGGGGCGGAAGACTGACACCGTTGGAAGGCTACTTGGGTCTCTTCGTCTATCGCTGCAGGACTGCTCACGGCGGCTGGCGATTCGCCCAACTGATATGATGGCAGTGATACAGGCGAAGCCTCACTGGCACTCGGTGCTGCTGGTGGAGGGCTCCCACTGTCCTCGCCGACATTGCTTTCCGGTGTGCCCAGGGTCATCGATTCGGCCCCGCTGGTGGTTGGCTTCGAGGATGCCCCGCTGTCGTGGTGGGACGATGAGGCAACGTGGTCGCTGTCCCAGCGGAGCCGTATGCTGTAGCCATCGCACTCTATCCCCTTGGCGCGGCACGCCATGCAGGTTGGACGCGTCTCATCGCATTTCCGCTTCCTCCGTCTACATGTCGCGCAACCGCCGCGTGACCGCCGGAATCGAGGCATGTTATGACGGCGTTGATTGGAAAGGGGCGAGATTGTGTTATCACGCGGGGTACCAGAGCTTGCAAACGTGAGCCGAGGCACGTGTCCCCAGAGCATGATAAGCTGCTAGAGCGAGGCCCGTAGTCCCCAGATGCTACCGAAGTGCAAGCCTACGTAATAAATGAAAGTTAGACAGGGTCGTAATATCATCCTATCTTTATGTCCCCTTTCTTTTCTTCGAAAGAAGAAGGAGAAAAGAGAAAAGACTAAAAGCTGTGGAAGCGAGGCAGTGAGTTCCGTCCGATGTGAGCATGGCTGCCCCTGTTGCACAGCAACGCTCATATCGTGTCCGGCCTTGACTGCAACAGTATTCGTGTGTTGAACTATCCAAATTTATTGCTCACACAGGCATCATTCCCACTTGTTCTCTGCTGCATTTACCGTGCGATGTATCTCTATCAATATTTGCCACTACCACGAGGCTCCATGCTAGAGATTTATTCACTCTAAGGTCGCGTAAACACCAATGCTCTAACCTCTACCCGTAGGTGCATTGTTTACTTTGCTTAGTAGCACCCATTGTTAGCATGATAGGCGTTAAAGTAAGGTGTGTAACTAAAAAAGGGTAATAAATAAAGAGGTGAATTTCCCTTTAAAATTTAATATAGATTTCAAAGAAGGTAAGATTAAGATTACTTTTTTCTTCGACTCTTTTTAAATTAAAATAATTAAGTAATTGTTTGAAACTTGAAGTAAAACATGATTTTTAATTTAAATTTATTAAAATGTATTTTAATCTATATGTACCCCTTTTTAGCTATATATGTTGAATGGGCTTTCTGCACGTACGTACGTGTTGGGGGTGATCAACTCTTCTGGTTGATTCTGCGTGTGTCTTCTCAATGAAACTACGAAAGGGGTGCTCGTGCGGAGAACATATAAGGTCCTCCCTTCGCCAAGCCGAGCAGCTTACCTAAGCCGTCAAGCTTGATGAAGGAAGCGTATGGCCCCAACGACCATTATTCCCACAATATACCCTATTTTAGCACCCCCTACACCGCCTAGCGCAATACACCAGCAGATTAACCCCTCAAGACTCCTCATCTGCCACCTGGTCTGCCTCATTCAATGCAGCCCAAAGCCTTGACCAGGCTGAATGTGACTAAAGGAATCTGAGTTATCACCTCTTTAGTACGTAGACCCAAAAATCTGAGGCCACCCCAACCTCAAGATCAGGCTCCAATAAATGTGGCTGCCTCAGATTTGTACATTTGTGTGACAGCTCATGTGATGAATACAGTATCCATATATCTTCGGACGGACTCATATCAGGCTGCACCATCTGTGCAAGCTCTCCGACTGGGGGCACCTCCCTTGAGAATGCTGATGAACTTTGAGCCTAAGGAAAGCACGAGTGTAACATGTGTCCGTTTCAATTCTAGCACAGCCGTTGCAAAGACTTCTAAAAGCCCAATGACCACACACTCATCCCGATCAAGGTATCCATGGCCCTGTAATTAGAAAGACTCTCTCTGTCAGATGTCACCGCCTGTAAACATGATCCTTCACAGATTTGACGCTGCAATTTCGTTCTCAGACACCTCCTGTTTCTTGAAGAGCTGCTCCTCGGGTGGTACAGCACCATCATGAGCCCAGATTGAGATGGCTGACGTGGCCATCCTTGCCCCTTTGGAAAGCGATCTTGAAAACACTGTGAGGGAAAGGATATGTGAGTTTGGCCTTCTTAGCCTGATGGTCACGAGAGGTAAGCCAGTGGAATGTCTCGCCCTGGAGGTGTTTCAGATTCCAGACTTGGGAATCAAGACCTTGGAAAGCAACCTGTAAGATATCATTCTCAATGAGTCAGATTTCCACCTTGAATTCCAGGTCGCCAGTGTAAAGGTTGGTACCAACGTAGTCCCTGAAATCCTCAGGCGGTGTGCTATTTGCAGCCACTTCATTGAACATTGCTTGGACCTTTGGATAACTCTGGATATGGTTTTTGAATGTCTCATTCACGAAGGCCATGATGTCAGCCGGAGAGGGGCTGTCCACCAAGACTTCCACCATGACATGGGGGATCCAGGCTGCAGGGTCGGCCAAACCAATGGAGTTGGTCAGAATGGCTACTACTGCATTGGCCTCTGGAAGGAGCAGAAAGAATGATGTGTATCCAGCGAGGCTTCCAGGGTGGGAAATAATAAGTCTCGTGTTGCCGCCGGGGACAACTCGAGGCAACCCTTTCACGAACATTGAGTTCGCTCCAGTGCCGCAGATGCTTCCTGGTAGTTGGTGCCGGAAGACACCAAGGCCATAACAGGACTCCATAAGAGAAGTTGTTGTAAAGATATGTCCGGAGAGCTGTTTGTCTATTCATTTGAGCTTTGTGGCAGTCTGGTCGTCTGCTGCGAGATGAGGTATTCTGCGAGCTGACTGCAAAAGGGCAGTCCCATAATCGAGCAGATCGTTGACAGAGCTGAGAACCCATTATTCTGACCCCATGATAGTACCGTCCTGTGCTTGGGGTCTCGGCAGGGGATGGAATCCAAGATTATCCAGCGCCGCATAGGGTTTTGCAACCTTGTGATCAGGTACCATGGAGTGAACAGCACTGGTGTGCTTCAGGCCGAGGGGTTTGATCAAGGCTTGATCGATGTACTCTCTGTAGGATTGACCAGTGGCACGCTCAATAATCTCCCCAGCGACAGTGTAAAGCCAATTGTTTATTTAATTTTGTAAATTATATTTAATAGGAAAGTAATTAATTTACCGTTGTTAAAATTAATTTTCAAATCTAGTATTAAATATGTTTCGTTAAGGTTTTTAAGTATAATAATAATATTTAAAACTAATTTTCTATTAACGTGGTTTACCAGTTAGCCGTGTTCATCACATGCCCGTGTTTTTTTACCACTTCCACCAACTTTTGTTAACCCTAGCACCCACCAAGTTCTAAAATATTAACAAGAATTGGCACAAATTGGTGCCAAATGGTCCCAATTGCTTAATTTCAATTGATTTGGTCATTTTAGAGGTATTGCGGTGTTGCAGTGCCAGTCTGAAAGTTTAAGGTTTTGATAGGCGGGTTTGTTTTTGGTGCAGATCGCGTCCCTATTTTTCGCATCAGTCTCGCATCACTCTACCTACTTAAATATTCAACACGCTAGAATTTAACAACCATAATACTAATCTACTTAAAAAAAGATGAAATCCAACTTGCACTTCAGGCAATCGAGAAATCCAAAAGAAATCAAAAGAAACCCTTAAATACAGCTCAGGCTGCACGAATCTTTAATATCCCTTACTCTACCTTACGCAACAGGATGAACAACTGATCACGTCGTAATGAATTACGTTCGAGGTGTCATCTTCCATGCAGTGATCTAAATCCTCCGCACCGCTGGCATATCGTGATACCAGATCAGTGGGCTAAATGAAGTGTCGAGCCCGGCGATCGACCTCCTCAGTTCCTGGGGAAAGGCCGTAATGTCGCCGTCGCTAAGGCGCTCCAGGGTGTAGGCAGCCGGATTGTTTTTGGGTACCGAGTTGATAAGCTTGAGCTCTCCCTGATCCATCTCTGCAAAGATGAGCGCCAACTCGTCGGGACGTAGAATTTCCAGCCGTTTGAGAAAGATGGAAAAGAATTGTGAATGGCGAATCGGCGCCGGTAGAGCGATTCGGCGGATGCGATGCCCGTAGGAATCGCGAAACTGCAACAAGTGTTCCGGCTCAAGACTCAGGCTTTCCGTGAAGACTTCTAACTTCTCATGGTTGCGCAGGTAAAGAAAGTCACGCTTGGCCGTATACTCGCCTTTGAGATAGCTCGTTTTTGCCGCGCTCTCGTTTGGTGACACTCCTTTGTGCTTGGCGAGCCACTTCAACAGACGAGATCGGGCCTCAACTGTCTCAACTTTTAGAACAGGAGGCACTGGAAACTTGATCATTCGGAGTAAGGCGGCGTACTCGGCTTCTCGCCTCGTCCAGGGCATCATTAAGCTCGCCAAGTAAACGGACCTCTTGGGAACTAATAACCTTGGAAATACGTGGGTTGCAGGCTTGTCGAACCAGTCTGCGAGATACATCTCGTAGATATGAAGGCGGATCTCAAGGGGCAAAGTGGCGTAAGAGGCCATGGTGGCAGAATCCTGCAGGACGGTGAGGCAGTAGATGCCGGGAGGAGCCGTTGAAAAATGTCAATCCGCTTCGGATACGATAAGCGGATATCTTTCCGTCTCGCTTTAGAGTATCAGGATATAGGCAAGTAAAGAATGTTCAGAAGTGCAGGGAATACTGGCCTTGACGCACTGGCAGCACGTGTGTGGAAAGACATACAGAATAAGTCAGGGATTGTCACGTTCGGGATGATTATAAGTAAGATCTGCGTCACGCTACTATTATTACCCTCATTCAGCGGACCGAAGGTCGACAAAAAATATGTGTCCTTTTTGTGACCTATTGCAGTTGGAGCAGTCCTAGGTCAACGTGGAAACAGGGCTAAGTCAAATAGCTTACACCGGCCTCCGTGCAAACAGAACAATGCATAAGTTCCGTAGCAACTGATCATGATTCGAAGCCACTTTCGAAGAATTTCCCTGGTTGAAAAGCCGTGGGATGAGAGCATTTTGAAACGATATATTAGCACCTGCGAGAACGGCTATTACACTGATACATCACCAACATTCCAGCTACATCCGATGGGAACGTATCGCCACTAGGAGGCCATACCAACTACATGCCTAATCCGGCCACCATATTTTATACCTCAACAGTGAATGTAGACAAAAAAAGCTGTAGATATAGGTATTATGAGTGTGGGTAGTGAGTGTAAGGCTCCAGGAGTTTTGCATGGCTTCTCTCGTTATACCAGTGAGCCGATTTGCCATCATATCTGCAGGTGCGAATAAACGATCTCATCGTTTTGGAATAGGGTAGAGGAGGCAACGTGTATGTGAGGTCAATACGGCACCGCCCAGGATTCTCGCGTGAAAGACCGCCTAGAGCTTTCGACACCAGCAAGCACCATTTAGTTCGGCAAGGGCCTGCTAGTTATGGCTTTAGTTTCAATCCCGTTCTTAGCCGAATCATCTCTAGTCCGGGCCAGGAATCTTACGGTGGACGGAAGGCTACATGGGTGCTTGGAGGCCATCATCCTACAATTCCTAGAGAGTCGTTCAGATCGTTATGAAACCGGCCATCTCTATCTGCATCTAAAGATCAGAGTTTGGGAGCACTTGAGAGCACATCATTGTAGACACTGAGTCGGCCCCATGCATTAAGATGGAGACAAAAAAACAACGATCAACAAGCAGCAATTTCCTTGTGACAGCTGAACAGAACTTGAGTTCAGACAAAATTCGCCTGGCGGTGCTGTCGTTTATTCTGAAAAGTCTGACTGCCCGATCGGATGACAGCGGCGGTCAGGTGTTGGAATGCGGCGGTCAGAAGAGTATCTTCATGCTTTGAGGCCTTGCACAGTCATGAGTGAACAACCAAACAGGCTGTTTTCTATGTATTAATTAAACACATGTAATATTTTGGAAACCCTAGTTGGCCAACGTTGATGTTCCCTTATCCACCGTCGCTGGGCTCCTGGAAGGAAAGGTGTCGAGAATCTTGGAGAATCACTTGCAGGCTGGAGATTTTCATAAGGCCCATCTTCTACACCCCCCCTCCCCCAAAAAAAAAACCAAACCAATTCGATACCCCTTTGCAAACCGCGCCAATCAAAAAACTTGTACCACATGGCAGGGCGGATAGGTTCCCGAGTTGTCTGCAGGTCAATTGTGGTCCAGCCAGGGAAAGATGGAGGGTGACAAGCAAGGTTCGATCCTCGTCCCTGGTATTGCTGCATATGCTCTTTTTTGCCCAATTTAGTTGCCTGTATGTATGCCTTTGCCGATGGATAAGCTGGTCCCATGGAGTTGAATTTTTCTCTTGTTAGATCGCTTGATACAACGCGTCAAGCTGATAGGGACTGTCTCCCGTAATAGAATCCATCTCTGGGGCACATCCCCGGCACAGCGGCTAAAACCCAGCGAAACACATATAACCTGCCTCACTGCAGGTGCAACGATACCACGGCTCGCCTCAATCCATACTTGTGTGTATCTGATGCTTGGAAAGCCGGGCCATACACGAGGTGTGCCGTGAGCGTCGTCACATCGCGAAGAGATAATATTGAAGCGGTACCCGCAACGATACACGCCCCAGAGGTTGGTATCATCATGATGTCGTCGTAGTCCTGTAAACAGTTTCATCCCTGGCATAAACATTCCGGCCTGCAGCAACCCGTATTCCAACATTGAACGCCAGAAACACCACGCCACCTGGTTTTCAAATAAACATATTACTCATCGTCGCCCTTGTCCTCGGGCATGCCCTCACTCGCGAGCTCCTTCTCGAGCTCGTCAGTAACGAAGCCCTCGTAGTCCTCCATGCTCTTCTGCACGTGCATCTTGAACTTGATGACGTCGTTGAGCATACGCGTGATTTCTGTGTGGAGCTCCTCTCTCAAGGCATTCGCCCGGATGGTGAGCTGCTCGTACCTGTGGACCAAGTTAGCAAAAAGTTGGCATCGGAGGATTGATACGTCACTTACTCAATGTTGACATTCATCTCCCTCTGCTCCATGAGCTGTACGCTCTCGGACAGGTTGGACCGCATCTTGGCCAGCTCCTTCTCCATTTTTTCGATCTGGGTGTCCGAGGCCATGCGCTGTGTGTTGGTGACCTCCTTAGTCTTCTCGTGCTCCTCCTCGGCCGCGCGCACCCGGTGTTCGAGCGACTCCACCTCGTTTCGCTTGTCCTCCATGGCCTCCTTGATGTTGTCCAGCAACTCATGGTCCTTCATCATAGTGTCCATGGCATGGCTGCGGCGCTCCGAGATCTCCTTTCGCAGAGAGAGAAAGGCGTTCTTAACCTGACCCCGGAGGTCCAGGTTGAGGATGTGCGCAGGCTGGTAGCCTGTGTGAGGGTCGGCGAGGAGGCGTTCGTTTTCAAAGGCATCACCAAAGGAGCCCTTAAGTTGTGATGCTGTGAAATTTGGCCCCTCGTTGACTGTGACCTTCAGCTCATAGTCCTTGCCCTTGGCGTTGACAGCGGTGGCGGGTATGAGCCCAATCTGGTAAGCCAACGTGTTGTATCGGTCGACGGTGCGCTCGAGATCGTCGAGTTTCCTGCTAGCTTCGACTTCTTTTTCTGAGACCTTCTTCTTGACCTCATCCAGCCGCTGACTGGCCGACTCGATGCCTTTCTGCAGTCGCTCCCGTTCCGATGTCATGCGGTCGATATCCGCCATGCCTATGCCTTGGTCGTCGACTGCCTTCTGTAGGCCCCTCCGCTCATCCTCAGCCTCGTGCAGCTCCTGCATCATCTTCTCGAGCTCATCTCGTAGGACTTGTATCCTGCTCTCGTACTTCTCTGATCTTTGAATAGCGAGGGTATTGTATTCCTCAAACTTTATCCGGTCCTCCTCCATAATTCGGTGGTACTCGTCGAGCATGGCTGGGTCCGGTGTGTTTTTCTCCAACTCTTCAACCTCCCGTTGAAGTCTCTGGTTCTCAGATTCGAGCATCTGCAACTCCTGTTGGTACTTTGAATTGGATCCCTCGAAGGCGTCGGCCATCATCTGCACATGTGGGGCCAGAACCTTCTCGGCCTCTTCGTCGCCTATGTCATCATCCATGTCGAGCCAATCCCTGTAAGCCTTGCTCAGGAAGTCGAAAATGATGTGGTCACCAGTCACGTCGACCCCGGCCTCAGCGCATGCCTCCTCATAGCGATTGGCTGCGTATGCCTCGAGCATCTGCGCCAGCTGCATCATCCAGTGCAATATACCAAGGAACGTGTACCAGTTCTGCCCTCCCACTGCAGCGATCTGGCTCTTGGTGATACTCCTTTCGTAGGGATAGCGAAGTTGTTTCAGTAACGGGGGCACCTCTTGGTCGATATTTTTCATGAATCTGTAACTCGGGTCGATGCGGTGGTACATCCACTGGAACATGAAGACGAAGTCTTTCTGGGTCGGAGATTTCATGACATTTGGCGACAGGGAGTAGTTCATCTCCATCTCAAAATTGTTCTGAGCAAGGTAGTCAAGCAATTCCTGCCCTATCCTCGCCTGGAACGCCCGGTCCCTCAGGGGCCGCGGGTCGCGTGGGACACCGGCTGGCTGGGGCGCTTGCTGGAAGAAGCTCTGATGGCCCCCTATGTGTGCGTGTGTGGAGGTCCTCGCCCGGTAAACGCTGCTCCTCCGCTCGCCGGCGCTGGATGCGCGCCCCGGGATATTTGAAGGCGTGTATGACTTGAGAGTGCTTGTGCTTTGGGGCTGGAACGACATGCGCTTGGCGGAGGATGCGCCGAGGTCTGCCAGATTACCACCTGACGAGGAGCGCGCGAACATGGGCTGAGGTGGCCTCGACAATGCTAGGGATTGCCTAGATCCCGAGACAGAGCGAGAGTGGCTCGACGAGTAGGGCGCGCCGCCGAAGGAGGATTGCGATCGCTTCATTGCGGAGGGAGGTTGTGGAATGGCGGAGTTGTGGCTAATCCCGCCAAGAGTCTGCGCGTCAAGAACGGAAAGTCAGTATGTTGTAGCGACAAGAGAGTGTAGCAAAATATGGGAAGCGAGGGACTGGTCGGGTGGGGTGTCGTTGAGGAGGAGGAGGACAAAGTCGGGCGGGCGCGAGTGGGTAACAGAGGCTTAATATTTGGAAGGGACCCAGACTGACCTCTCTTGGGCGGCGCACACTCCACAAGCCCGTGTCTTGCGACATGGTGGATGTCGCAACTTGCTGGATGAGGATGGAGATGAGGAATTGGTACCAATTTCAATCGTGGAGTGGAGTAGCGAGGAGAGAATCTGAGAAGCCAGCCCGACATCAACGGCATGCAGGGTCAGATATATGCTGCGCCAGACATTCCCAGGTCTCTTGGCTTTCTCCAGCACCGTGGGGCCAACAGCTCGGAGAGTGTGTTGCCAGGACGCCAGAAAAACAAAAGCCAGTGGCCCAATCAGGAGAGTCCGTCAGTCCACCTTGGGAATCGGGGTCGGGAGGCCAGGGAGGGTTGGGGTTCAGAGCAGCTGGACCGGGGGTGGTTAGGGGACGGGGGAGGGGGGATTTGGGAAGGGGCATGTGAAGTTGCGCCTGTCGCTTGCCGCCTGCGCTTATTAGCAATAGGTGGACAATTAATGCCAAGGGCTGGCTGGCCTGCCCGCAGCGTGTTTCCGCTTGTACCTCGGCTTCGGGAAGTTGTTCCACGGCTGGTCACAAGTCTTTCCATCCGGCAACAGACTTTAAGTCGACGCTTCTTCCTCTTTTGTTGCTGTCAAGTCATGAAGCAGACCGGATAGGCTGCCTGCCCATCATGACGATTCGCGAGGACCTCGTGGCCTCTGCAGTAAGTACTCGTCCCGAGCTCTGCAGCCTCACCAAAGTAACCCGTATGCTAACGACGTCACGCAGGCCCAGTGTAAGTCTTCACGACAATCCGCGAATATTGCCCCCGCCCATTGCTGACGCAACAGTTCGCGACAGTCCTTCAAGATCCCAGCGTCGCGGCATCACCAGTCGAGAACCGGGTCGCCTTCCTCAAGGCCAAGAATCTGACCGAGGAGGAAGTACACGCCGCTCTGTCCCGCGCTGGACCCGAGCAGGGACCCGCGCCGTCATATGTCGCACCTCCTCCCGGCGCGGTATTAGGGCAACAGCCAGCATATTATGGGGGTTATTCGCCTTACGGATGGCAACAGACACCCCCGGCGGTGCCTAAGAGGGACTGGAGGGATTGGTTCATCATGGCCACGGTGGTCGGTGGGGTAGGCTACGGACTGTATGCCCTAGGCAAGGTACGGTGCTCAATTATGAGAATGATATATATCGTACAGCTAACAGCTGGACAGCGCTACGTCTACCCTCTTGTCGCACCACCGACACCAGAACGCCTCGAGTCCGACAAGAAGTCAATCGATGAGCAGTTCGAAAAGGCCTTCTGCCTGGTGGAGCAGCTCTCCAAGGACACCGAGGAGCTGAAGGCCGCCGAAGAGCAGCGGAATGAGAAGCTGAACAATGCGTTGTTTGAGCTCGAGACCGTCATCAGCGACCTCAAATCTGCCAACAGGAGGAGAGAAGACGAGGCCGAACGCATCCGGGATGACGTCCGTGGCCTGAAGGACTCGGTGCCTAAAGCTCTCGACGCACAGAAGAACCTGACCGACACGAGGCTCCAGGAGATCAATTCGGAATTGAAGAGTCTCAAGACTATTATCAGCCAGCGGATGACCAGCCAACAGCAGCCATCATCAACTACGAACCCCATTTTCCATCGCCCATCAGTTCCCGCCCCTGTTTCTGCCCCCTCGCCAGCTCCAGCAACTCCAAGCTCGGATGGCGCGACCAATGGCAGTGGTGGCGCTGAGGAAACGCCCAAGCCTAGCAGTGGGCCATCTGTGCAGGATTACGCGGCGAGCACGGGGCGGAGCTCACCGTTCAGCAGCGGCATTTCAGCCTCCACGGTCAAGATTCCAGAGTGGCAGAGAGCTAGTAAGTGACGGGTCCGCACCCCCGACACATGAATGTCAACACTTTTCTCGCCCTCCAGTCATGATCCTTGTATTTGGAGATGGTAGATCATCTACTGACAAAGTTCAAGTGGCGACGAAGAAGAGCAGCTCTGCACTGAATGGCGGCGCTGCAGATAGTGGCAGTGGCTCACAGCCAGAGGCGGGCGGTAGCAGCTCATGAAATTGACAAGGCCGCCCTGCTTCACACTTCTGGACCGCTGTATCATAGGAACATTCAACTGGATATCATATCTGCGTACGTTCTGGGCGAAAGTGTGGGCGCGTGACGATCATTAGAAGGCCGATTCCCATGTAATCTACGAATTCACTGTTTTTGGGACCCGAGGGCCGATGCGCGCTATAGGCTATATTTTGCGTGTCTTCACACGTGTACAAGCACCGGCCGAGGATATATATTGTCAGGTATGTAAGTAAGGTAGCGACCGCAGCAGGAGACCATGGAAGTCGGCAAGCTGCAGGGGAGAAAAGTCAAAACCGCGGTGACCGACCGAAATAGCATACGGAAGAAGCTGCAGACCAAACAGGCACCACCTGTTGGCCCATGTCGTCCCACTCTATCGATGGCCAAGCTTCGTTGGATGTACCCCACAAGCGCAGCACTGCACGAGAGGACGAGCCTTGGAAGGGTGGAAGGATCCTCAAAAACGGGTGAATGTTGTGGGCGAGGCCACGCGAAGGATGACGAATGACACGACGCGACCCCATCAAAAGGGACAAGAGACCGTGGGAGTCAGTTCAGCTCAGCATCGTGGGCATCGTGGGGATTTTGAGCAGGGCGCGCGCGTGGACTGCCGACACGACACAAGGCGGTGACGGGGCATTCTGGAGTGTTGTGTCGCGTGTGGGTTGTCGATACCGGGTGGCTGGGAACAGGCTGAGTCAGGATCGTCATCGACCAGGAACCGAAAGCGTGAACCGAAAGCGCGTCGGCTCTGGAGTCTGGACGGCACAGCCGACTTCAAGACTCGACGGCCCAAGGCCCTAGAGGTTCGAGACCCCCGTTAGATGAGACAGCATCACAGAACGGCGACATCCAGGGCCTGGGGAGGCTCTGCAAGCTTCTGAAACATGGACTCGACATCATTAGCCGCCAGTTCGGAAATTTGGCAGGGCTAGTTTTAGATTGGGCAATGGCATCACGTCTCCAGCAGCTTAATTCTTTGTCTGAACCGGCCTCATTGTCGTCTCGTCTTGTCTTGCCCTGTCCTGTCCTGTCTGTTGCTGGAGAGGGGTTAGGCAGGATGAAGTCACAGGCCGTGGACCAACGGTCAGAATGAGTGGGATTGGGCAGCCCCCCAGCTGACAGGAACGGCTGGTGGGGTAGCATCCACTAACAGCCCACAGTGGTAGCTTGCGGTGGCTGGAGATAGAGACTGGATAGCAGCAACGCATCCGCATCTGCAAGCAACATGCAGCAACAAGCTTGAGGGGTGGGGCCTGGCGGGTGCTCCCCCGTCACTGCGGCAACGGCGACGGGCGTTTTTATTTGGGGCTGATGTTGCATGGTGGATGGTGTATGGTGGATGGTGGATGCGTGGGAAACGGGCAGCGCGGAAGTACAGAGTGGATATGCCTTGGCTCGCCTTCCTTGCCCTGCCTTGCCTGGGTGCCTTAGCTCTTCAGTCTCCAGTCTCCAGTCTCGCCCTTGCCTGTCTCGATGAATTGACCGTCCCCATCCGGAGGCGCTACTGATCCTACCAGGTACTCCGTACTCCGTACATGCAGTTTAGTTATTGATTGCTGGTGCCGCCGCTGCTGCTGTTGCCGCTGCCGCTCTCTCCCCCTCTCATCAATATCAATTGGCATCCTTCCTGGCGCGTCGTCGTGAATCTCCACACCGACACCGACACCAACACCGACAACCACCAACATCACCAGCTTGCTTACTCACCGTGTTTTTGCCTGCGGGCTTTTGGATTATTGCTTTTGACTGCTTTCTGTCGCGACAATGACGGCATGAGCATACAACATAAAGTACTGTTCTGTCTGCACGCAACATTGCTATTTCCATTCGGCATATGACCTGCACCGTATCCACCCCATCGCATCGCATCGCATCGCATCGCATCACCGCCCCCCATTTCCTGCCTACCCTACCGCCTGATCACCCTCACATGAATTGAATCCAGCCTGCTCGTTCCTCAACATCCAGCCTTGAGACAGCATGGCTGCTATCCACAAAGGGGACTACAATTTTTCAGAACGGCGACAGCAGTTCGAGCAAAACAAACCCACCGGCGGCCTGCGATCCTTCCTCCACAGGCGAAATAACTCCGACGGCGTCAGCCTCATGTCCACCTCACCCAACAACACTCCCTCGTCAAACAATCAGGGACAACACCAGGGAAGCCGCAGTACCGAGGACCGCCAGTCACCCGCCATGGCATTCCCGAAACTGGGAATTGACACCGAACCTGCTCAGCCGCGGCACTCGCCAACCAGGACACGCCGAGAAAGTGTCGATACCAACTCCAACTCCAACAGCGACAGACTACAGCCCCCGGCATCTCCCACAAAATCTGGACTGGGCACTTTCACTGCGAGGTTCTCCAAGGACAGAGGCCCCAGGGATGCGTCACCACCCAAGAAGACCCGGTCGTCTACTAACATTGTCGGCCTGCTGTCTCGCCCAAGGTCGAACAAGAACTTGAAGTTGGACATGGAACAGCAAGTCAAGAACAAGGAAAACAGGAAGCCGTCAGATCCGAGCGCAACCGACGCTCCTCCAACCCCAATCTTCGCCCAGATGCGCAGCAAAGGCTTCGGCCAGGCAGTTTCGGTTCCCAGCTCCCCCTACGAGTCGCCTGCCGACCCATTCGCCTCAACCAGCATGCTGAATCTCAACCACTCGCTCCGTCCGTCTCAATCAAACGTGGCCCCTGGACAGAAGCAGCGACCTAAGTCGTTTCAGCCTCAGTACCTTCCCAAGCCTGATGCTGCTCAGACGGACGACGGGAAAGAGAGCCGTGGGCGGACAAGGCACGACGAAGCCAGGGACGGCAATCGCGCCTCGCCTCAGGCCAAAGCACGTTCCAAGTCACGCAATAGAATCTTGTCATCTTTGACGACCAGAGGCGGACGAAAGTCGAAGTCACCCTCCCCGCCGTCTCAGGATGCGAGCGAGCCCTATATAGACCCCAAGGAAATCGATAAACACCTTGAGGCTATGCTTGACAGGCGGAATATCCCCGAGAATCAGCGGCACAAGATGCGGAGTCTGACTGATACCATCAAGATGGAATTCATCAGACAGGATTGGGCTGAAAATGAGGGGAAGAATCTGGTCCGGCCACAGACCAACGATAGTGACGATTCTGCCTCATGCACGGCCAATGCATTTGCACAGGAAAGCGAGAAGAAGCAGTCGCGTGGGAGAAGTTTCACGTTTTCAAGAAACAGTTGGAAACTTGGGACCTCACCGTCCAAGGGAAAGAAGAAGGATGCCTCCGTCAGAGGACACACTCGGAACAAGTCGGCAGACAGTACTCTCAGCGAGAGGCCTTCCTCTTCAGGCGGCTCGTATACTGGTAACGGAATCATCGCGAAGATCACCGGTCAGCAACCTTCTGACTTTGTCAACTATCTGCGCAAGGTTCAGAAGCCTGAGTCCGTGGAGGTTGGCAAGCTTCACAAACTGCGCCTATTGCTCAGGAATGAGCGCGTCGCGTGGACCGAAGATTTCGTGAAACAGGGTGGTATGCAGGAAATCGTTGGTCTACTTCACCGAATCATGGCAGTTGAGTGGAGGTGAGTCGACTGAGTGACCTGCTATGTTTTCTGCAGCTGATTTATTCTTTCTTATAGGGAGGAACACGAGGACGCTTTACTCCATGAGAACCTGCTCTGCCTGAAGGCACTGTGTACAACTGCAATGGCCCTGCAGTATCTTCACTCCATTCAACACACACTCTTCCCGGCCTTAATCGGTATGGTGTTTGATCCGGAGAAGAAAGGTCCAAGTGAATTCACGACGCGGAATATTATCACATCTGTGCTCTTCACCTACATACAAAGCGGCAACCCGCAAGAGAGGGTACTCAGAGCCAAGACTGTTTTAGCTTACCTCCGCGATCCACAGGCCAAGGAGGATGAGCGACCGGTTGATTTTGTTCTTGATATGAGACGAGAGCGGCCGTACCGCGTATGGAACAAAGAGGTCGTCAATGTTACGAAGGAGGTCTTCTGGATCTTCCTCCACCAACTCAATGTCGTTGCCTTGCCAGCAGGGCACAAGTCGTCAGAGGACATCCGTACTACAGCCAACCAAACGGACGCAAACAAGTCTACCAAGGCCGAGCAAGGAGCAAGCACAGCGTTGGACACGGAACCGTACGCATACATGAACCGTCATTTCCCACAGGAGCGACCTCCTGTTCCGGCCGCGCCATACGTCGGTGGCGTCGAATGGGATGCTACGAACTATCTGGCATCGCATCTGGACATTGTCAACGCTGTTCTCGCGTGTACTCCAACACAGACCGAGAGAAACGCTTTACGCGAGCAGTTGCGAATCTCGGGCTGGGAGCGCTGCCTTGGAGGCAGCTTGCGGCTCTGCAAGGAGAAATTCTATCCTGCTGTGCACGATGCTCTCCGCAACTGGGTTGCGGCGGCCGCGGACGATGGCTGGGATGTGAGAGACGTGCGATTCGGCCCCCCGGCCGAGTCACGCAACTCATCACCCAAAAAAACCGCCCCTGGGGCTCCTGCATCACCCAAGAAGAAGCTTTTAGACGAGCCTCCACCACGGCTGGAGATGCCAAAGCTGGACTTTATGCTGGACGGGCCACTGTCCGCTGCCCCTTAGTGGAAGGATGAGAAGTGGACGAAGCTATTTGACGATACGAGGCAGCAGATGGCGAGAGAAGCGGTGGCTCTCGAATACGGCAGGTGATTTGCCTGTCAACGCGCTTGGAAGGATGTAGGAAGACGTCCCCTGCCGAAGACAGGCGTTGATCATGTTGAAAGGAGTCCAGGACGGGGAGAAAACACAACTCATAACTTTGCATGAGCTGACCAGGTCATTTGGAGTTCGGGTATGAAAGGCGGCATGGCAAACGGACCTCATATTTTTGCGTTTCGAAGGCTTGGATTCCTGCATGTTATCGGAATGTCCGGTTTCCTTTTCCGTTGACACTCATCAAGGTGTCGTCGGCTTTGAAGTTACAGGGCCAGACATACTGCCCTTCCTGCTCGGACGAGAGGAAGGGCGCGCATTAGGGAGATGCACAGAGGTCGGCTGTATCTGATAAAGGCCCCCTAATGAGATGGAAGCATGGGTTGCACGGTAGATAGGGCGGGTTCTCTTGTTTGCAGCTCATGTGGATATGTCTAATGAATGATATGAAATACATACAAGATTACTTTGAGCTCTCTCAGACTTGCAAGCATCCCTCTCTTTCTATGGTGGCTCAACTGATTGGTTTACACAGCAGGGTTGGGTCCGCTCCCGCGAGCACAGACCCTTGTATGCCCCAGAATCGTCTGGTAAATGACCCGTTCCGTTCCTCCAACGTCATGCCGTGAGCCTTAATGAAGATTGCAGTCTTATTACAAAACAAGGGTCCGCGCTGAAGTAGAAGCACTAGTCATAGTATCCGGCGTCGGCTGTACTCTGGCAGTCATTCCTGGGGAACTCATGGCACCGCGTATTCCAGCCAGGCCAGATCTTTAGCTGGTGTGGATTCCCAATCACCACGAGTTCGCAGCCCTAACCTCGTGCGAGTTCGGGCCAAGGCTCCCAGCATCGTATCTTCGTGATTCAGCCTTTTTCTCCACTACCATGGACGGAAATTCTCCCCTCGCAGTTTGCGCTGTCGGGCCATGCTTCACGCCCTCTCACACCGGCACCGTCCTGCCTCCGACTCAACAACGCCTCCATCGCTCTTTTGCCATCCTGGCTACTGCCATGCCACGTAGCACTCCACGTCGCCTTGACGATCCCCCCTCCGCTCCGTTCATGCCCGAATAAGATACCCGCACCCTGCTCATTCCCACCTCGCCGGGAATCCTCGCGCAACGAAAGCGCCTGGGCGATGCGCCCCTCGGTGGTCAAGCCCAGGCCGGACCGCGCGAAGCGCTCCAGGTGCATGGCCGCGACGAGGTAGACCTGGTAGCTGAGCCACGCGTACTGCAGGGCCGGCGGCATCCAGGCGGCCGCCGAGCACAGCAGGCCGAGCGGGAACTGGGAGCTGAGGGCCGGCGGGCCGGTCAGGACCATGAAGGAGCCGTCGGAAGGGGGGCAGTGCACCTCGAAATCGAGGGGCGGGTCAGAGGCCACGGACGTGGAGGAGGTGGCTGAGATGAGTTCCTCGCGGCGGAGGGACAGGCTCGCGCTGAGGAGGCGGATGGTGAGTAGGGTTAGGAAGAGGGGGGACCATGCCGTGTGGTAGGCTGCGAGCAGGCCGATGAAGAGGAAGATGGCGGTCGCTTCGGCGGTGACGATGCAGAAGAAGGCTCTCCACGTAGGCATGTTAAGTGCCTCGGAGACAAACTGTAGAGTTTCTCTTTCTCCTTCGGATGGCGCGGACAGTTTGAGATGGTGGACGGCGACATGCGCGCGGAGGACGCTCCGCGGGCGCTGGCACTGCTCTTCATCCCCCGTGCCCGAGCTGACGAGCTGGTCGCCGGCGGGGATCAAAGCCAACGCGCGTGCCCACAAGCAGTTCCGAAGCGGTCTGCTCGGCCCTGCGTTCTCGGCGCCGCCATGGACCGTGTACGTCCAAGACTGCGAGCGAAAGAACGCGGTTCCGAGCATGTCGCCCCGGCTAGGCCCCTTGAACAGCCCGTGCCGGCGCATCTCGTCGAGGGGAGTCAGGGCGGCCTTGTGCAAGGGCCCGCCCATAGGCAGGAGCAGAGCTACGTGCGGCGCCGAGGCGCCGCGGAACCCGGAGAAGAAGCGCTGCGGCCACAGCAGGCGCTCGAAACACTCCATGGTTGCGGCCTCCGCCCCGATGTAGCCGAGTAAGGCGCTGAAGCCACCAATGATACTGCTCTGGTCTGCTGCGGCCGTCATATTATGTGTAACTCTATGACACTGGGAAGGCGGCGAGGTATCCCGGGCTTGGGGGGGGGGGGGGGCGATCGAGGAAATTGGAACGCATGGCGCAGAGTGGTGTGAGGGACTCGAGGCAGATTTTGAAACCCGCATGACTAACTGACTGACTGACTGACTGACTGATCACTTTGCGCTGGTCTACGTGTTCATGTCTCCGAAGCAGGATCTGGTTCGACAATCGGGAAAGACTACAGCTGACAGTGGCCTGATGCGTTACACAGGGAGCGAGTTCTGCGACACGATCGAGGATACAAGAAGGCCCAACTCGGAACTCAGGTGAGACTCACGGAAATCAGTGCGTATTGCCCAAAATCATTTGTATTCTCCAAATTCGTTATCGAATGCAACGATGTCGAACGCTGGGGTTTCATCCCACAGCAACACCTCCATTTGGCCCAGACGGAGAGTGAAAGTGATCAGGGTAGACGTCTCCTGCTGGCCACGAGGCCTCCACGACGCAGAGCACTGGGTGGCATTGTGGAGCAATCCACGCAGCCAATCTCAACAGATCCCGATGAGTTCCATTCACGAGCTCTGCGGAACTTATTCTTGCTCCTGTCTTTATCGCGATTCGAAACATCTATATCGAAAACGGCAGAAGACAATGGCTTCTCCCTGGGCGAACCGGCCTTGAGCGAGAGCGAGAGGTACTCGCTAGAACTTCTTAAGGGGTGATGGTGGTGTGAAAGGGAAGAGACGGCGACACTCTGATGGAGACGATAGTCAAACCATGCATCGCTTAGCTCGCCGGTACCGCCTGTAAACCAGACAGCCTGTCCCGATGGCCCGAAAAGGGATTGGATCATGCTCACACACTTGAGCATCTGGCTCCAGTGGCTGATAAAGGACTGGTGCATCTGGTGGGGCACGTTGTCTACAGGCCGAGCCAGTGTATCTGCCACGGAGCTCCGTTCATTCTGCAGCATCTAGGGACTCGGAGAGAATGCTTCAGGAGATGTTTGGGAGAGATACTCACCAGGGCCATGTCTACGACCATGTCTCTGTCTATCACGATGTCATGATAGGGCTTCTATAGTCTCATACAATCCATCCGGAGATGAACAGGGCTCAGCTGGAAGGGATTGTTGGAGAAGCCAGCGCTGTGGAAGCCGCACAAAGGATTGGGCGGGCATAATGGCGCAGACATGGTCCAGAAGCCGGTGGCTTTGATCTAACTCTTGACGAGTCTCAGAGGGCTCAGTCCCAGGGGCATGTAAAGAACATCAGAGATGCGACTCCGGGGTTGCCTGTCATCATCGATCCGTGCCCCTGGCTCAAGAATGAACAACGGGGTTCTCGTGCGCAAGAATTACCTCAATATTTATGGGACATCGAGGCAGAGAGCACTATCGAGGTGTCTGGCCTTGACGCGCGAACGATTTCGTACGCAGTGGTCAGCTATACCTGGGGCCTATGGAAGAAGAAAGAGGACGGGGTGCAGATGCCCGGCGTGCCATTGTGGCGCGTTCCCAAAAACGAACGATTCCATGTAGAGAAGCTTCCCGGCATGTTGAAAGAGCTCGGCTTCCGCGAGAAGTATGTCTGGATCGACGTCTTCTGCATCCCGCAACGGCCTGCAGTCGGCTCCCTCCCAGATGACCTGGCAGGAATCTGCCAGAACGAGCTTGCCAGACAAGCTGTAATTTTCCAACACGCGACAACTGCCGTCGCCTGGCTTCACGATGTTTCTGACTGGAGGGTTCTCCGACGGAACCTGGAATACATGGCTCTTAGTTTCCTACGAGGCTCTCACCATCACGCGTACGACAGCAAGTTCTTTAACGCGATCGGCAAGTATCTTCAAGAATCCAAAGGGGAGAGCCCGCAGGACTCAGGCCCACTCGTCAAAAATCATCCAAATCGCACGAAGGTTGTCCTGGCGACGTGGCTGACATCACTGTCGGCGCTGCAAGAGTGCACGATGCGGCCGGACCTACTGCTCCTCAACGAGACGTCGGAGCCGCTGACGATCGGCGGGTTTCCTGGACGCGTCGGCGACCTGTCTCTATGCACACTCGTATGCCGCCTCATACATACAGACACGCCGTTTCGGAGATGACCACCCGAATGTGCAGCTTGGCAGGATACACCACGAGCAGATCCCCAAGGCCCTACCGCGAGGGCTCAGGGAACTCGTCGCGGTGATTGGGGATGTGGGGCTCAGCAACTTGATCAAGACCCACCCATCATGGCCTTGGTGATGGGCCGAAGCCGTCATTGCAAGCGTTCGCGGGCAGAGCCCATCATGTCGGTCGCAGGCGCGACCGAGTGGCATCTCAAGAAGCCGGTCGAGCAGTTCCGGAGGGATCAAGGAAAGAAGGACGCTTCCGAGCTGGTCTACGGCTTGTATCCCTTGCCGTTCGTGCAAGAGGTTTACAAGCGGACCGGAGCCACCAACTTCTTCATGTGCTGGCATGACGTGTCAACTGTGGTCCGGAGGCCAGACGGGGCGGAAGGGGGGATGCTCAGGGTCAAAGAGGGGAGCATGATGCCTTTCATGCAAAATTTCGCAGCGGGAGGGTCCATCCTCTTCCAGTCCGCCTGGTTTCAGAAGGACATGGACGACCACCCTGCCGTGGCTGACCGGGAAATCCAGCAAGATGGCAGCGTCAAGATCCCAGCGGCTGGTATCGTTGCTCCGAACCTCCCACCTGGACATCCCGCGCTTCCAACGCCGTATTCCCCCCTTCCAGAAGTTGAGTTCATTATTGGTGGGAACAGCCCTTCTCGGCCTGGAGACACACGAGCAGAGAGTGATGCCAGGAAAAGCCTGGTCAGATGGGTGCAGCAGATGCATGGTGAGGTATATGCTGTGTGCACTGTATGGTCAAGAAGCATGATCGGCGGCATCTTACTGCAGCGGTTGGACGAGCTTGACTTTCTGGTGAAGGCAGGAAATTTCGCCATAGACCCTGCTCACCTGTCGACAGAGTTCGACTTCGAATTGCCCAAGTCAACTCGGGTGGATTGGTTGGTCTGCTAAGCGTGTATGCGCTTCTGGTACGGCTTTCTCGGAACAGAGACAGTAAGTAAATGCTGGTGGTTGATATGAGGACTGGCATGCTCGCAGAGTTTTGGTCATATAATTATTTCCAGGGCGACAATCACCAAATGTCTACTCATCAAGCAGACCTTGATATTGTTTTTCGTCTTGTTCTCAAACTTATTCAATGATATTTTATTGCCCACACATTGAGATCATACTTATGAATAGGTTGGCCCATCCGTCTCTGGCCCATCCGTCCCTTTGACCGTCTGATGGCATTCGAAGCTGCATCGGCGTGGCTCAACCCTCTTCAGATATGTTGTAAGATAATTGCGGGAATAGAAGACCCGGTGGCCTTGCGCTGGATCATTTATCAAAGTCAAGACAATCAATATCAACCGGGAAACGGTATCAAATTGATGATATGGCCCAAAGACGGACGTTAATCACCTTCGCCAATCTTGTAATTATCTCAAATAGCATCTGGTTGCTTCTTCAGCCGAGTACAACTGAAAATGGTGGGCAGAAAAGCACATATCCAGAATAGTTAATGGAAACTCACCTAGACGTACTACGCCAGTATGAATCACAGATAGAATGCGTGGCTGGCAGCGGCCGCTTCTAACAGCCTAGCCAGCGGCTCCGGGCCCCCACGTCTTCGGGGCTTCTGAGCTCCCCCACCAAGCAATGACGACCGAGGGGGATCTCCTCGGAAAGCATTTTCCCCACCAGTCACTCTCTTGCAACAAAACAGCCAGCCCGCCATCAACTAGCAAACCACAGGCAGCCCCTCCAACCTCCACCATGGCCAGCCCAACCTCCACCATGGCCACCTCAACCTCGGCACCCTCAGCAGCGGCTCCCTTCGAGTTCCCGCGCGAGTACTACTACCCGCCCTTCTTCACGCGGCAGGCCAACCTCAATACGCACCACGCCCAGCTGGTCAAGTGGTCCTCGCTCGTACTCGCCTACTGCCAGCACCACCGCATCTTCAAGCTCCCGCTGAGCCCCACCACCACCCCCTCTTCCGCATCCTCCACGGCCCCCGCCGACGAGGACATATTCTTCAACAGGAGGCTCAACAGGCGGCTCGCGCTGGCGGACGTGAGGGAGGTCATCGACTTCATGAAAAAGGACGGGCGGGCAGAGTACGTCGGCGGCGACGACGGCACCGGCGCCGGGGGAGACGTCGTGTGGGTGTACTGGCGGACGCCCGAGGAGTGGGCGGCGCTGGTCGAGGGCTGGGTGGACGAGACGGCGCAGAAGGGGACGGTACTGACGCTCTATGAGCTCACCGAGGGCGAGGGAACAAGAGGCACAGGTAAGTCGCGCTATACTTTCGGCCCTCCTTTGTTGCTTCGATGGGGAGTAGGAGTGTGGAAGACCTCCGCACGAGATCCAAGCGCTGACTTTGGCTTTCCATCTACGACAGAGTTCCACGGCCTGGACCAGGAGCTATTACAAAAGGCCCTCAACGTGCTGGTCAAGAGGGGCAAGGCACAGATATTCGGGCAAGAGGACTCCCAGGGTGTCAAGTTCTTCTGAATGACCCGTTGGGACGAGAGTTTGTTCACAAGATTCGACACGTTCATAGCATATCGCTGCTATCGCGCGTAGCGCCCACCAATGGCTGGCTTTTCTGAACAAGAACAGACACGGCTAAGATGCTCCAAAGACGCCCGCAGTCGCCCAACACAAGACCACAGCAAATCATGCCGACCGTCCAAAACATAACCCATACTCCGAATCATGGCACCAGCCTCAGTTCCCCTTGAAAAACTTGGTCGCCAGGTATCTCTTGTCGAACTTCAACTCCTGGCTCATGGCCACCTGCAGCAGCCAATCAGACGACACAACCCGCGGGTCCATGTTCCCTTCCCTGGCCATCTTCTCGAACCTCGGCCACAGCTCCCGCTCCGCCTTGCTACCCGACGTCAAAAGGTACACTGGCTCCTGCCCTTGGGAATCCTCGTCCGGTCTGGTGGGCTTGATGGTGGAGGCACCCCTTCCGGTGTACGTCTTGAAGATTGCGCCATTCGCCTCTGCGATTGGCCGGTAGCTCTCGGCGCCGCTCTTGATGTCCTTGGTGCAATATATGGGGACACCCCACAACAGCCGGCCCTTGTTCTCGCGTGCCCTTGCGATCGACTTCTCCAGCTTGATTCCGAACCTAGCCTCATTGTCCTTGTCCTTGAGCTTGTACTGTTTGACGTCAAGACGCTCGCCAGCTTCGAGGCAGGCATCGATGAAGCTAGAATTGATGACTTCTGGGCCACGGGCTAAGGCGCGAAGGAATTTGATGGTCCGCACCATGTGTGGTGCGGCGAGGTAGTCACATGCCGCATTTTCATGTACAATCTGGATTCCCATGCTGCGCAATTTCCGCTATTGCGTGGGTTAGCAAAAGACTGGTCAATTCTTGGAAGTCGCCAAGACTAACCTTGTCTGCTTCCTCTTTCTTCAAATTGTTGAGCCATCCCTGGTAGCCCGTCAAGATGATGCGCATGTCAACGGGTGGTAAAGAAGGCTTCTGTCTCTTCGCTGGCCGCTTGTCTTCCACTTCCTCTTCCTCATCCTCTTCGTCAGCATCGTCCAGCAGGTCATCGTTTGGGCTTGCAGATAGCGCCGTTTGCTGCGCCTTCTTCTCCCGCTCCTTTTCCTGCTCTTGCTCCAAGAGGTTCGTGGCACGTTTGCCGCCGAACGGCGTGTTACCAGAGGATTTTCGCTTCCGTTCTTTTTCGTATAATGCAATATCTGGCGCCAAATTGTGCAACTTGCTGAGCGCTGAGGCTTTGGCACTGCGGCTGCCGCTTGAGAAGACAGACGACGTTTCGTTTTCTTTGCCAACTAGTGTACGTCGGGTTCTAACCGGCGTTGCAGTTTCTTGCGCTTTTGCCTTTGTTTTCGGGGGCGCCGGAACACCAAATGTCTTCGTTGTCTTCACAGCGTACTCAACCTCATTATCTTTCATGACGTCGAACTCCGGATGCTTCTGTCTCCCAACAACTAGTCCAGCGGCGGGACCATGAGCAGCTCCGTTCTCCTTGACCAGGTCTTGGATTGCTCTCTTGCGGCGAGCCACCGAATCCAAGTCGTCTCCGCCCGGATAGTATTTCTCGTGCAGTCTCGACTCGTCAAGGAAGGTCTGACCAATGATTTCGCCTAGGTTCGTCCGTGGGGGGAAGTGGACATAGCGAGGGTCCGTCAGGACCTGCACCTCACACTTTGCGTAGCTCTCCTCGAGCCAAAGGTGGTTGACCATAGGGATGCCCCAATCCGCAGCGGCCTCGCACTTTTCGCCACTTTTGCGCGCGGTAATGAGATGCGTATTGTCTTGCCTCATGGAACCGGTGGGCTCGGCACCGGCAGCTCTTAGCAAGTTCTGGAGGTATATCCGTGCCTCGCCTCCGTAATTGGAGAGCGTGATCCGTTGTCCTCGCAATCCCGGGATACCCTCTTTAGGAATGGGATAATGCAAGAGACGCCGGAGGGGGCTTGTCCACCGATTATGCATGATCAGATAATAGAGCCAGGCCAGGTTGCCGACGTCCTTGCCTTGCTGACCAGCTTTGACATACTCAGGCCCGTCGCGGTACTGGCAGACGAACCAATCACAATCATTTTCCGTGTCGACCACTGTGCCTCCTCCATTCTCTATGAGGCCTCTCAAGGTCTTTCGCAGCTTGTCGTTGATGCCGAGGTCCCACGACAGGACGATACTCTTGCCTTGGAAGACAGTCAGCTTTTCACGGGCTCCTGCTTGGTAATGTACAGTTATTGGATGTCGATCGGGCCGAGCGGACGCTGCTCCATCGAGGTGTTGGCTCGGTGGGATGGCAACAGCATCGTTGGAACCAGATCGCAGTATCTCGGGGTCTGGAAGCAAGTAGGGGCTCTCGTCGATCCTCTTGCCCAGACGAAAACAGTCATCGAACCTGAGAGGTGTCAGAATACGGCAAGGTGCCCTGGACGGTTTTGACTAACCAATGCGGCAAGACGACCTTGCACCGGAAATTCTTCTGCGCGGCCAACTTAGCCTTGGGGCCATCCATGGACAGGGCGCAGATGTGAGTGGTGAGGCGGCCGAGGTCTTTGGACTCCATGCCACCCATGGCGAGGACAGCACCGGCAATTGTCTCCTTGTCGGTGATTGGGATATCGTCACATGTCAAGACAACGTTGGAGAAGATGAGACGTGGGTCCGGGGAGTACGGCCGAATCTGTGCCTGGCGCCCCTTGTGAAGGGAGGCATTGATCCATTCAGGCACGACCACAGGGACCATCATTGCCATTGCCTCGTCGTACTCAGGGAAGTCGATCATGTCGGCAACAATGTGGGTGCACTCCGGGACCGAGACCGAGCCGTCGTCACCAAGACCAACGATTCCGGCGCCATAGTCCAAAACAGTGCGTATCAACTAGAGTCCGCGTGTTAGAGAGAGAAGGTCCAGCGGGTCAGAAGCAGGGGCTGAGTATATACCAGGTCGATTGTGCTCTGAGTCAGACTGCTACTTGGTACGAATGCAAATGAGCACTCGGCGAACAAAGAGTTTTGGGCAGCTTTGCCACCGTCCTGCGCGGCCATGGTGCCTGGCAGTTGGCCGCCGCGACGCGTCAAATGGCGGGCAGAGCGTGTTGGATACAGGTGGCCAAGAGATCGCGACGGGCCAGTGGCTGGGGTTTGTGTGTTTGAGAAGATTTATCTCAGGTTTGGGGAGATACGGCAAGTCAACGGGAGGTGAGTGGCGAGTGGCATGGACGCAGACGTTGAGAGGCGACAATGACCAAAGTGCAGATGTTTGTCAGGCAGAGACCGCGACTTCCCGAGGTGCGCCTGCAAGCTTAATCCACCCACTCAACGCGAACCCGACGCGGCAGCAGGCGCAACCCCACCACCTGAAAATGCTGGTCCGTGCGGTGACCACTCTGCACCTAGGTGCCTGGGTACCTAAGTACCTTACTTGGGTATTATCTTGGACCTGTAACTGCAGGTGGATAACTCCTGGGTTTACTGTACACTGAGACTATAAAGTGGCTACCCGCTCATCGTCTTCTTCAATAAACATTATGATTTCCCGTGGGAGCTAAAATATGTCACAAATACGAGGAATTGGCGGAGAACGTCCAAACGACTGAAGCCTTCACCACATCCTCTCAATCAAGAATGACTGACACCGTGCCCTGAACTCCGATAACTGCCAGACCGATGTAAATTGTTACCAGATTCGACTGTCCATTCCAGATGTTCGTCCGGTTGTACCTTGTCTCTCTTTTGTTTCTTTTTTAATAAAAAAAAAAGAAAAAAAAGAGAGAGAGAGAGAGAGAGAGAGAGAGAGAGAGAGAGAGAGAGAGAGAGAGAGAGAGAGAGAGAGAGAGAGAATAGAAAAGGAAACCAACGAAAAGAAAAAGGGAAGAGTATCAGATGGAAGGTGCGTTGATAAAATGTTTAGAGGAAGCATCATCCAATCACGCTGCTAAATTTGCCGTAATTCCGAGCATGTCTGGACCGACACGCAAGGAATTTCACAAATTGAAATGGACTACGTTGAAAGGATTCACTCTAAGTGTGTATGTATTGATTCAGTTCTGGTCTGCACCACAGGCTTCCGCTCTATATGCTCTTTATGCTTGCAGAGGACCTGCTGGTCGAATCTTCACCATGAGAGGAGCGTGCGACCAAACTAGTCTGACCGTTGCCCTATCTGTGAGGCTCTTCTCTGGGCTAGCCAGCTCCATGTCGAAGTTATAGACATACCTGGCTAGAACAACCCGTATCACGGCAGGAGCAACGCTTTTCGATCATGTCAGACCATTTCTCCGAGAGAATTGAGATGTGTAAGACTTACTTCTGGCCCAGACACTCTCGAGGGCCATAGCTGTATGGGTGGAAACAAGACCTTTTATCTGTTTCGAATTCAGGGTCGCCCATCCATCTTTCTGGCACAAAGTCGTCTGAAAACGTAATATTAGTACCCGTCAGCCGGAAGCAAACAGTATTTATTGATCGTAAGCCAACTGCAGCTGACAGTGGTTTCAACGGAGCACAAAGGGAAGCTCGCAAAATATCTTCCCTTCACTTGGCGGTGGGCAAACTCGGGCTGCATAAATTGACTTACGTGGTCGGTTCCAGTTCCTCTCGGAGTGGTACCCAGCCCAATGCGGAAACGACACATTCGTACCCTCCGGCACAAAGTTCCCTGCCACCACGGCTCCTCCTGCGCCGACGCGACGAGGATGATTGCCGGGCACAGGCGGATGTATCCTCATGCTCTCCTTGATCACAGCTATCAGGTAGTTCAGCTTGCTGACACCCTCAATGTCGATGGCAGCCTCAGAGGCAAACGCGTTTCGGACCTCGGCCTTGAGCTTTGCGTACACGGCGGGGTTCTTGCAGAGGTGGTAGACGGCGCCGATCAGGGTGGTTGCTGTTGTGTCTGTGGCGGCGACGATGATGATTTCGAGGCTACGCTGGAGTTCGCCGAGGTTTATGCCGCCGGGCTTGTCGAGCTGGACGAGGGCATGTGTCATGCTATCTATCGTTTAGTAGGTAGTCTGCCTGTAGCCAGAAGTAGAAAGAGGATGTTGTTCGAGGTCACCACGTACAAGTCGGGCTCGGGAAATTTGGCCTGCTGGCGCTTTTCCAGCAGCTGATTTACAAACTGCGTATGCTCAAAGCGTAGCGACAAGGCCTCCCTCAAAGCTGGAATACCGCCGAGGAAATGATTGAAGGGCCAAATTCGTTTGGATTCGTGCAACACCGTGAAAGCTGCGGTCGTGGTAGCACCGATGCCAATCCTGTTCTCTTTAGTCAAAGATCCAGAGCGTCAGAGGAAAGAAAAAGTCAAGGACAGGCACTTACCATTTGTGGTGCACTCCTTTCTCGACCCCCTTGAAGTTCTCCCCTGTAGCCAAATATGCCACAATATCATAAGCAATCAAGTTATTCCAGTTGGCAATATCTGTCTGTTGGCCCGACTTTGCAATGGCCCTCAATTGTTCGATTAGTCCATCAATGAGCAGCCTGACTCTGGGCTCGTGATCTTTCTGGGCTCTTTCGGTAAATCCATTTCTCATCGCCTTCCGGATCCGCATATGTTCTTCGTGCACTGGATGGTCAAGCAAGCTCTCCTGTCCAGGTGGCGGATTATAGTTTCCTTTCGGCATCTCAGGTCTGCCAGGCTTCTTTCCGTAAACATCGTCCCATACCTCGGGCGTAATGAATGAGAGCTCATTGGGTGCCGAGCGGATGACTGGACCGTACTTTTCATGCGCATCCTTCAGTGTAAGCCACATGTGACCTCGGAGGCGCCCGATGCTGTTAGGCAAGCTGCTGGCTGCATATAATTTTGGACCAGGATAGGAGGCCAGACTGTTGCAAAGAAGGATTAGCATGAACTGCACTGAATCCAATGTGTTACGACTCCAGATCGAATGGCAATTTTCACCATCATCACGTGGTAACAGCAATAAGGAGTCACAGCTATGGACGTACGGATGGAAATAGAGGTTATAGACACCAAGCACCAAGAGATAGACGAAATATGTCTGTCGTGAGGAATAAAATTAGAACATCACACAACACCGCTACACGAGGGGTTTACTCACCAATGTCAAAGACACGCACAACTTGAGAACTGCATGTTGGGATAGGTGAGCCGTAAGCCAATCCCGCACAGCTGGCCACAAGGAGGAAGGGCTCCGAGAGACCGCGGTGAGTGACGAGTTCGAAGCAGTTTTCATGTTCATCCTGATAATTCCAAGGAGCCGATATTCCAGTTGGGTAAGTTTCTCATGATGTGCGACTCCAGGGTCCAAATGTACAAGACTATCTGTATCCTCTACACCGCCCATCGAGCAGATGTTCATTATCCTGCGGACTTCGGTAAGAAGTGGTACTCCGGCAGGGTGTGGAGACCACAGCCTCGGCGACAACAGTCGATTCAGGCCAAAAGTGGAACTCCTAAAACTCACATGCGGTACGAAGAGGAGACGAAGTAAAGCTCTGCTATTCTATAAAAATGATATGTTTTTAGGCCGGGTGTAGAGGGCTAAGAAATCAAAGAGAGCTTGATTTGAAATTCTTTTGGTATTGATCCCTAATTCACAACAGAAATAGCTTCTAGGTTGCCACATCCGCGGGCCGTTCCTCGCGATCGCCTCGGGCCACTGTCAGCTACGCTCGGCCTGTAAAAAGCTCCCGGCTTCGAAAGACCACAGACCGGCAATTGAATCACGTCGTCCGAAAAACCAAATCGTCGAAATAACCGGCAATTGTGCTGCGCTTCGGGGAGGTGCCGACGTCAGCGATTCTGACTCGTACAATTCATCTACGAGTAGAGCTTGACTAGGATCCGAATTGGTTATATCCCGGGGGTACTGCAACTTTGCTGAATCGTGAATTATGGCTTCGGCAGTGAGCTTCGGGTTGAAGCTTCAGGTGCGAAACGCACTAGAACAGTTGTTGGGCTAGAGTATATAACATAAACAGAACGGCCCATGTATTGCCATTTCAGTCCGTGGCGATTATTATTTCGGCCTCTATCTAGTAGTGGTGATGGCTATCGGACCTAGCTTGGAGAAAACCCCCCGGGAGTACAGATTCCCGGGACCAAAGGCCTTGCACCAGCCAACTGCAGTCGATGGGGCTCTTCCAGCCATTTACTCTCGGCGAGTGCTCATATTCTCAACTACTTCAGATCGCAGCCGTGAAGATGTTATCTCCACTCTCTGCAGCGCACTGCGCACCACCACCCTCGAGTTTCCCGTCCTCTCACACTCCGCCAGCCATGCCTCCGGAAAGTGGGCGTTCCTGCCCGGAGAAACAGTCCTACAAATTAAAGAAATCCCCAATCTGGCATTTTCAGACCTGCAAGATGCCAACTTCACGCCGGGGCTTCTGAAGCCCGAGCTTCTTAGCACGGTCCCTGGCATGATCGATTTCGAGAACGAGTGGGACTGCTGCAGGATCCAGGCAACCTTCATCAAGGGCGGCTTGCTGCTGACCGTCTGCATACTACACCTCGCCATGGACGGGCGGGCCATCTCGCAGGTCATCCAGTCCCTGGCGCGGAACAGCTTCGTGCCGCAGGCGCCGGCGCCGGAGAGGAGCCTCACAGCCCTTGACCGCTCGCGGCTGGAGGTGTCCAGCGCGGTGCCTGACATTGAGAAGCTACCGGCCTATTTGATATCAACAGGGGCATTCGACTTCGCCTCCAGGGTCGCGGGTGCTATCAGCACCAGGGTGTATCGGTTCACGGAGGAGTCGCTGGCACTGCTCAAAGCAGACGCTTCGTCCCCGGACAGCCCGTGCTTCAGCACCCAGGACGCTGTCTGCTCCCTCGTCTGGCGGCAGAAGATCAAGGCGCGCCTCGCGACGGGGATCGTAAGACCGGCCGAAAAGATCCAGTACTCCTTTCCCGTGGAGTACCGGGGTATTCTCGATCCCCCACTTCCTTCTGACTTCGTCGGTAATGCTGTGTTATTTACTGCCACTAATTTTGTGCCTGTTAACCGTCTGGTCGAGGCTGAAGGGTTGCAGCTGGCCGCCAGAGAGGTCAGGCAGGCGATTCGAGCAGTTGATGCGGAGTATGTGGATAACTTCATTTCCGTGGTACAGAGCGTGGAGGACCTGCGGACGTTCAACTTCTACGGGGCGTTGAATTGCAGGACAACGGCGATAACTTCGACGACATACAAGGGCCTCACAATGCCGGACAAGTGGGGCCCAGTGCTAGGACGGTATGAGGGCATGACTTTAATGGACAAAGGTTTCGGTGATGGCATGTTTGTAATTATGCCACCAAAGGTTGTGGGATGGGATGTAATCGTTACTTTGACAAGCGAGGCGATGGATGCATTTGAAGACTCAGAGTGGAATAAATATGCAGCGAGGCTAGATGTTTGAGATTTGTTCAAAATGGAATTGGCACTGACGGTCCTCTCATTTTTCTCGTTTCTTTCTTGTTAACAAGTAATATTTCAGCGGGGATGTTGATAGACTTTGAGCCGTGGTGTGAGAGACCGTCATCATGGCCCGTGTGGTTCCTAGGCTTAGCTATATTCCAAATCCTCGGTTCCAAGTATCAATTTTACCCAGAGTATCATTTGTGCTTGTGTCCGCGGCCTCTTTGTATCCACTTCGCCGGTTCCGCTGTACTTGTCACTCATCTGTCAGAACAGATCCAGATGTAACAAGAATCTCTGTGCTGCTAGGCAACAAAGACCGATTAGCCAAAAGACCAGAATTTCCAATCCCTGAGAAATACCACTAGCACTCTATAGAACCGTCCCGTCGCAAGATGCTTTCGGGTAAATAAACACAGCCTAGGGAGATTGGAGCCAAGTCACAGCTTGTTATTCTTCCGTTAGAACGGATACTCTGACTAAGTCAACGCTCCACTATATACAGTACTTTGGAGCCGGACGTGGATCGTAGAGCCTCAGACAATGTTATATATCAGAATTCCCACCACACCAGCCACGGATCTAGGCCATCTACTTCTGTAGAGTGAGCACGCCAGGCCTATAAGGCAAAAGGTTATAATCTCCCCCAGAGCTAGGCGACCGCCCTTGGTACAGGAGCTGAAGGTTACACGGGTCGATGGTCATCGTCTGGTCCGGGTTACTGCGGATGATATCACCGTGGCTTATGTCGTTCGTCCACGTGGCACCGCTGTTGGCCTTGCCGGCGAAGGGGGCGCTCTCGCTCGTGGCCTGTGACGTCCAGGACCCGCCGAGGCTGGTGGCGGTGTAGGAACGGAAATAGCGGCCGTTGGCGCCGATGGACTCGACAATCATGAGGTACTGGCTGCTCGAGACGGTGTAGACTTGGACCGCCTCGAAGAGGTTGTTGGTCGTGTCGCTCATGATGACCGTCGACGCCGTGCCGAAACTTCCAGGGAAATTACCGATAGGCATGCTGGCACGGTAGATTTTGCCGTTGTCGCCGGCGAAGAACAGGTACATGTTGCTGCTGTCGCCGATGACGGTCTGGTCGATGGCGCCCGTGCTGGAGCCCGTGATGGTGCCGGTGAACAGCGGCTGGGCCGCGGACCACCCGTTCGCGTTGGTCGGGTCGCTCGACGTCCGGTAGGAGAAAGTGGTCGGTCCCCACTGGTGGGCCAGCACCCAGATGCTCTTCGGCGCGAAGTAGAAGAGTGTGGGTGCGACGGCACTTGAAGACATTGTGTTTTGGCTCGCAGAGCCTATGTCAGCCCAATTGGAGAAAAGGCCGAAGTTCATGGAGCCCCATGTCGAACCAGTGTCGTGGAATGACCCGTAGACGAGGTGTTTGCCGTTGTAGACGACGTGAGTGAAATCCTTGAGAGAGGCCCACCCAGACTTTGGGTTTGCCAAAGAGCCGGTCGATGTCCATTTGTATGTTGACGGAAGAGTGCAGGCTTGAGGCGCGGCCGCCGCCATCGACGCCAGCAGCCCTCCTAGAATTGTTCCCAAAAGTCTCATTCTGAAGGTGATGAATTCTGTGCTCAGCCTGGCTACGAGGGAAGGAAGATGCAGACTGCCCAAGTGGTCATCTCCGAGGCAAGCATCGCTGCGTGCAGATGCTGCCTTCGTCTTTTGTACTCCATGTTCCACAGGCATAGACCGTTTTGTCCGAACGATAATCGTGCGCTACAATATAAAGTACGGGGCGGGCCCTCCGCATGGCGAGCCCCATTTCGACGTTGGTAAAAGATTCTTCCGTCAATACGGGACTAGCCATGAATTTAACCAAAACATGCTCCGTTGGCACGGACGAGATTTGTTCTAAGCGCCCCCCAAATGCGACCCCCAGGGGATGGGCCCCTGACCTTAGTACGACTCTATAGCCGCCCCTATATTAATGGCAGGGCTAGGGATGTTCTCTATAGGCACGCGTATGAAAGTCTGCAAGGTTGTATGGATGGGTCCCAGTCGTACGAGAGGCAAAAGCCGTTGCACATGCCTGCCACTGTCAGCTTAATGCAGGACGGGCCGTGATTATTTTCCTACACGTGTAGGGCCAGCTGCGCAAGAGTAGGTATATGTGTGGAGATGCTTGCCGCACCAATCCCAAGAGCTGTCGTCATGGTCACCCTGAGCATCTCGGCCGAACTGATGCCTGTCTCGTCCAAATTCGGATTCAAGCTTCCCGCGTCCTCGGAAACTCGACGGAGGAGTGGAGATGCTCAGTGGGAGTGCCTGGTCATGTGCCGCTATTTCCGGTACTTGTAACGGCCATTAGTCGATGTCATGGTGACCCATCTCTGTCGTCTTTAATTTTTCTTTTTTCCTCTCCTGCTTTTTGGGTCATGGCATGATGGAAACTGAAGGGCTCTGATCCTTGTCCGCCGTAATCAAGGTCAGACGAGAGGCACCTCCCTGACGCTGACCTGCGGTTATTGAGCGTCCTCTATTTGGGACTAAGGAGAACGCATCTTGAAGAAAAGAAAAGGTCTTGGGGGGGGGGGGGGGGAGATAACTGCTCCCAGCTCCAAGTTCGAAGTCTGATACCACAGCGATGGTCTCTTCTTGTCACACCAGCAGCGATGGAGTCAGTCAGCTATAAGTATGGCATGCAGGGAGAGCTACTGCAGTGCAGACTGGCACACAGCGACAGCCGCGGCGTGTAACCAGGGTTAGGACTATCCTCCTCAGATGCAGCAAGGGAGTCGAGCTTTGCCATCGAGATTTCAGCACCTGATTTCACATTACATGAGAAAAGCTTCCAGTCGCTCGTCTCTTGCTTATGGCTGGATCAAGTGAGTCTCCTCATGTGCAAGTCAGGCGATCACCCGCAAGGGCTTACTCCGGGCTGGGCCGACTTCCCGGGGTGGAGGGAGCTCCGAACGCACGTCACCCGACGCGAGCAGCCGACGGCGCCAACCGCGAATGAAGCCTCGCCCTGCCGGCTATGCTGACGGCCGGCTGGTTGGCATTGCAACCCTGGATCATCTCTTGAGAATCTCTCATCGTCATCGTGTCTAGAGTCCACAATCCTTTGCTTTCGGGCCCTCGTGGTGCTGCCAGTGCCGCTCGCCATGGCGGAGTCGGGGGAGGGTCACCGGGCACCATGCTCCAATCGCCAAGGGCCCTGCGTCCCATCCACCCTCCTCCATCTACAGCACGAGTCGACGCCCTCTGGCTGAAAACCTGGTCCTGAGTGACTGGATAACCAACCCGCCCTCAGATTTAAGAATTGAATATTCTCGCTGCCGTCCATTTCAAACCCAGGCCGTCCCGTCTCACGCCTCCCGCATTCCAACGCTCTCTGTTCCGCCAACCTCTTTAGCTGCCGCCCTTCATACTCGCCTGACCGCTTAACCATTGCCCTAGCTTCTAGCCCACGAGCCGTCCATTCCAACCGGGCCTCACTAGGTAAGAAGCTCCCTTGATGCCTTTTTTTCTCTCCACATCCGCCGGTCCTCGCCTCAGCCCGCATGATCAAACTCCGACCTCCAGAATCCTGGGTCATGCGTGTGGGTGTCTGAGTCGTCACGGCGCCAGACTCTGATTTTTTCCCCCTTTCATGCGACCCATTCCATGATCGTGCTGGCAGTTGTCTCATTTGCGTACCTTGGTCCTGTTGCCCTTATTAAGCCATGGTGTCTCTGTATGTGTGTATATATATGCGTGGAGGGCCATTTCCTGGAGGAGGACTGTCGAGGCTGAGTGGTTGCCGATTATCGATGAGCGAGGTCTTGATTCGACATGGTTTCTTTTCCAGTCAGGGACTCAAAGTCCACGGCTACGGGCAAAATGTGTTCGTATCTGCTGCTGATGGCACTCCAGCTGGCCTCCTGTCAAGCGTCTGCGGTCAACCAGGCTCTGAGGGTTGGAGGGCAGGCCATAAATATAGTCCCAAGACAGACATCTGGAGGAACGAACCAGACTGTGGTATGTGGTGCACCATTTGAGAACAAAACGGTAGCTGAAGAGTCGTCGCAGAACACCCAAGCTATCCAGGACCTCATCACCGCAACCACAATACCTGTTCTCACCACAGCAATAGAGACAGGAACTGCCCAGATACTGCCGTCCCCGACAGTTGGAGCAGACACAGTGGGAACCATAGTCACCAGTCTGGAAACCGAAGGACGCGAAGCACGAGTCACAGAAGGTCCTTTGATTGACGACCCAATCCCATCACCAACGAGCTCTATTGCCACAGACCCGACAATGGTAATAAAGCCAGCCAGAATGAGAGTAGCCGCGGTGTCCTCAAACATATTCGATGCGCCCATCGGCACCGGTCCGCCCCCAGCTTTCATCGGTATTAGGGGCGACCATCCAGTCCCTAGGCTTGGATTCCAGCAGTCAGCGCCCATCTCGACGAACAAGTTCTACCAGAACTTCTTCCTCGGCTCACAAGCCTCGCTCACCCTTATTCACCCTTACTCCGTCGCTTGGGTCAAGGAGGGTGGTGTGACTAAAAGCTGGGGGCTGTCCGTCTCTCACATCGAGGCTAATCAGGTCTCCTACGGCCCCGTACGGGCAAATGGGGCCTCCCAGTATTTCATCAATCCCATTGGAATTCAATCATTGATCCTGTCGGCTGCGGAACTCGGCTCGAGCACGACCCTGACCACTACTCAGGCCACCGAATTCTCCGTGCTCGTACAGCTACGCTCTAGTGCGGCAGCAGCGCCGACTATTGAGTTCCCGTTGGTGCAGGGCTCGGGATTTGTAACGGCGAAGTATTATGGTGGCAAACCCGTACTTCAAACCGGGGTATTCTTCACGAGTGTGACCAAGGTCACCGTGCAGCCCCGACCGGGGGTCACCAAGTACAAGATCAGACTCGACGACGGTAAGGACTGGCTGCTCTATGCCTACAGCACAAGTGGGGCTCCCCTGGACCTCCAGGTTATGAACAACGGCCTCGTCAGCTCGAATGCACCGTTCTTCGGCACCATTCAGGTTGCAAAGGACCCCGGCAATGCTGAGGCGCTCTACGACGCGGCCTCCGGCCAATACGCAGCGGGTGTGGTTCTGTCCGGCACAACCTCAGGCATGCGCGGAGAATATAGCTTCGGCTTCGTCAAAGCCGGGCTGACAGGCGCGCCGCTGCTGATGTATGCCCTTCCTCACCACGTGCAGTCGTTCGACGCCACGACGGCCGCCGCGGCGAGGCCCGATGTGCAACTGCAGACCACCACCAAGGGCAAGGCTACAGCAGTCCTGGCCGACACCTGGAAGATGGTCGAGCCTAGGCTGCCTATCAGCATGTCGTTCCTGCCGTGGTCAAACACCGAGGGGACGAAGAACAGGGTCTCTGCTGCCGCGAAGGCGAGAATACTGCAGGCGGCGCAGTCAGAGCTCAGTCAGGACATGGGCGCCCAGTCGAACCTGAACTCGATGTACTACAGCGGCAAGGTCAGTTTGGCTGTGGTGTCTCTGCGAGTGAGATATTTGCTAACGGTCGACATATTATAGGCTCTAGCGAAGTTTGCCATGATTCTCTCTGTCGTCTATGACCTGCTTGGCGAGTCTGCCCTCGCGGCCGCGGGTCTCGAGAAGTTGAAGGCCGCCATGGCCCGATTTGCCACAAACCGGCAAATCTTCCCCTTGGTATATGAAAGTGAGTACATCCAAGACGGCAAACTCACCTCCCATCCGCTTCATGATGCTGAGGTTCCGCAGCTGCCTGGGGAGGCGTGGTCTCCTCGGGTGCCTATTCGACGGGCGACCCAGGTGTGGACTTCGGCAACACGTTGTACAACGACCACCACTTCCACTACGGCTACCACGTCCTCGCCGCCGCCATAATCGGCCACCTGGACCCGACGTGGCTCCCTGCCAACAGGGACTGGGTCAACACGCTGGTGCGGGACTACGCGAACCCGTCCTCGCGGGACCCGTACTTCCCGACGAACCGCATGTTCGACTGGTACCACGGGCACAGTTTCGCGCACGGGCTGTTCGAGAGCGCCGACGGGCGCGACCAGGAGTCGAGCTCTGAGGACGTCATGGCCAGCTACGCGCTGCGCATGTGGGGGCTCGTCAGCGGCGACGCCAACATGGCCGCCCGGGGCAACCTGCAGCTCTCGGTTCTGGCGCGCTCGCTCAACCTGTACTACCTGTACACGAGCGACAACGCCGTGCAGCCGGCGCGCTTCATCGGGAACAAGGTCGCGGGGATCCTGTTCGAGAACAAGATCGACCACGTGACGTACTTTGGCGCAAACACCGAGTACATCCAGGGCATCCACATGCTGCCGCTGCTGCCGGCGACCAAGCTCGTGCGCGGGGACAGGTTCGTGAATGAGGAGTGGGCGACGTACTTCTCCAACGGCAGGGCCGATACGGTCGTCGGGGGCTGGAAGGGCGTGCTCTACGGGAACCTCGCCACCGTCGACCCCGTGACGGCCTGGAACTTCTTCAGCTCCAGCACCTTCGACCCGAGCTGGCTGGATGGTGGGGCCAGTCTGACCTGGTATCTGGCCTACGCTGCTGGTAAGTATTTCCTTCCCTCATTGGAGATTCATTGCCCAGTACTTTATTCAAAATTGTGTTGCTGACGATATTGAAAACCGCAGCCTTGGGAAATCTTTAGGGGTGGGGGTGGAAAATTACACTGCATACTCTCGCTGCCATCTCACTCGTTCCGTGTACCTGCGTACACCATAAGCCTCGTGCTATTTGAACACGATGGAACCGCAACTTCATATATTTTCCATTTAGCTTTCCTTTTCTCATTTTTTTCGATACCATATTTTGGCGCACCTTAAGACCTAGCATGCTCTCTACTAGCTCATATTAGATACAGCGTCCTGGCAGCAGTGCCGCCCGGGTGGGACATAGATATCTACCTTACATGCCAACCATGAAATCACTTTGGGGTTCAAGCCCAATCGGATTGCTGTATTCCTTGTGCATTAATCCAAGTATCTTTGAAAAGTCACCACATCCAAATTCATCCCTTCTCATCCGACCCTCCCGTCCGGACGCGAGCCGCCCCTTGCTCGAGTCAAGATATGGCATGGTATGGGATGGGTTGGGATGCAGGGTGGTCCAGGCGCTTCCCCGAGATGCAAGCCAGCGGCATGGTTCCGTCCAATGCAGGTATTAGCCATCTAGGCTTGGTTAAAAGAGTTTCCAGGGTGTTCCAGATAGGCTGGGCTGCTCCAAGAGCCCCTCCCAAAGTTGCGTTGCACACCCACAGGGAAAGGGGCCAGGGGGTCCGGCCACCCACCACATGTCGTACCACCCTCCCCTCGCTACCCCGAGGCACCGCACCACTCTGGAGCGCTGGGCGCCTCATCACGCGGCCTTTCTCCAACCATCCCAATAGATCATTGGTGGAATTGGAAACAAGGTGCGTATAAGTTCACGTTGGCGAGAGGGGAGAATGGTGGTGTTTGGTAAGAATATATAAATGTTGCTCAATCCCGAAGGTGTGCTCAGCTACGCTATTGTAACGAGCATGTTAGGTATTTCCCATTCCCTTCCCAAAACTCCCAAAACCCGTTAACACCATCGTATCCCTGGTATCGCCATTGCATATAAACACGCTCATTTCCCAGACCAGCCCCAGTCAATCAAGCACAAGAAACATTAATTACTTGAGGATGCTCAAGGCACCGCCCGACGATGTCCGCTGTAGGGAGCGGCTGACTTAGTCGCAGCCGTTGACCCATCCACGGCTCATCTCGACGGCCTGCTCCCACTTCTTGAACATCTTGGTCCTCTTCTCCTCGCTGATGCTGGGCTCGAATTTCACTCTGCCCTCCTGGTTGATCTCGGCCAGGTCTTCCAGCTCGGCCCACACGCCAGTGGCGAGGCCGGCGGCGATGGCAGCGCCGAGGGCTGTTGTCTCCCGCATGGCGGGCCTGTCAACGGGGATGCCGCTGATGTCGGCCTGTGTCTGCATACATAGGTCCGAGTTGGACAGACCACCGTCGACGGCGATGATCTGGAGCTTCTTGCCGCTGTCCTTCTCCATGGCCTGCAGGATTGCATGGTTCTGGTAGCAGGTGGCCTCGAGTGTGGCGCGGGCGATGTGGCCCTTCTTGGTGTGCTGTGTCATGCCAAAGATGGTTCCCTTGGCATCGTCGATCCAGTAGGGGGCGAAGAGCCCGCTGAAGGCGGTGACGAAGACAACACCTCCGTTGTCATCAACACTGCTAGCCACCTCCTCGATCTCGTCCGACTTGTTGAAGAAGCCCAGGTTGTTGATGAGGTACTTGACACCAGCGCCGGCGACGGCGCAGCTACCCTCGAGGGCGTATACTGGTTTCTGGCCCTTACCGAAGTCGTACGCGACGGTGGCCATCAGACCATGCTTGGAGATGACGGGCTCGGTGCCGACATTGTAGAGGAGGAAGCAGCCGGTACCATAGGTGGTCTTGGCCTGGCCAGGCTCGAAGCCACACTGTCCAACTAAGGCGCTGGACTGATCACCCAGGCAGCCTGCGATGGAGACACCGGCCAGGGGGCCCTTGGCGAGCTTGCCAAAGGCCTCGCTGTCTGAGGAGGGCACAATCTTGGGGAGAGCACACTTGGTGGGGTCGATGCCGAAGAAGTCAAGCGACTTCTCGTCATATTTCATCGTGCGCAGGTTCATGAACATGGTGCGGGACGCGTTGGAGCTGTCGGTGACATGGACTGGCTTCTCGGCGGCAGCGCCACCGTTAAGCCTGTAGATGAGCCAGGAGTCGACGGTTCCAAAGGCCAGCCGCCTCTCCTCGTACGCGTCCTTGACAGCAGGGACGTTCTCGATGAGCCAGGCGAGCTTGACGCTGGACGGGTACGTGCTCAGGGGCAGGCCGCACATCTCGACCAGATCGTCTGCGCCGTGCCGGCCCTTGAGCTCCCGCACAAGGTTCGTTGTCCGGGTGTCTGGCCAGACGATTGCGTTGTGGAGGGGTTCACCGGTCTGCTGGTCCCAGACGACAGTTGTCTCACGCTGGTTGGTGATTCCTATTGAGCGGATGTTCTTTGCAGTGTAACCCTTAGCGGTGAACTGCTTCATGGCACCCTCTATGCAAGCCTCGACGGATGTGAGGAGCTCAATGGGGTCATGCTCGTGCCATCTGCAGAATTACTGTTAGGGACATGAAAACGCGGATGGTGCGAAGCAGGAGCAGGGGAGAAAACTTACCCTGACTGGGGGTACAGGTTGTCGAACTCGATCTGGTGGTTGGCGACAGGCTCACCCTTTTCGTTGAAGATAAGGAACCTGGAGGAGGTGGTGCCCTGGTCGACAGCGCCGACGAACCAGTGCTCTTTCTTTTCCATTTCTGTTGAGTCGACACCCTTGGGCAGGTAGTCATCATGGACCTGGCCTGCTTGCCTGCCAAGGGGAGTTGCTGGGGCTGAGCGGCACTCGAGGTAGGAGACGGAGATGGCGTCTGCCTTCTCGTCGATGGGGGTGCCCTCGAGACTGATTGTGCCTACGTCGTGGCCGAAGCGCAACCTCTTGTTGTCGCGACGGGTGGCATTACGGTTTGCCTGTCTTACGGCAGTGGTGAGCATCTTGGGCAAAGTGGAGCTAAGGCTCAGACTAAGGCTAAGAAGGCTCGGTCGTCTTGTGACTTGGAATGTGGCTTGGTTGCACCAAGCAGCTGGAGGAGGATGGCTGGCCCGTTGGGGCAGGAGCTGGGGGGCAGGGCTGCGTGCGTGGGGGTACGGCACGAGGGTTGATGGGTTCTTCTGTTTTGGTGTGGCAGGCAGCCCTTTGGCCTAATGGTTTTTATGTTGGTGTTGGTGTGAGAGTTGATGTTTCTGTTTCACAAAGAGTCTGGACAAGTGTCTTGGGCCTTTGCGAAAGATATGAATGCAAGAGGAGGAGGAGGAGGAGGAGGAGTAGGGAGGAATGGTTATCATGCTGGACAAGAGAATCGACAAGTGATCTAGAGCCGGAGGATGGGAGGGTATTTGAGTTGGACTGGGCTGGGGCGAGGACAGGCCAAGAATCCCAGAAGGGTAATCCGGTCCAGTAGTCGGAGTTGTTCTGGGCGTTTGGGTTGGCAAGGTACGTTGGGCTTTGGTGCGGTCACCGTCGGGTTCGTCAGTCACTCACAGAGAGGGTGAGAAGAGGCCGTGGGAGGAACGTCAGGAAGGCGACGATCGGTTTGGGACGGATTGGAACGTCACGGCTCTGTAACGCTGCGCAGGTCCTCGCAGGTCGGCTGCAGGCGAGCGAGGGCAGGGGTGTAGGGATGCAGGGATACAAGGATAACCAGGGTGCAGGGGCAGGGGTAGGGGTAGGGGCAGGGGCCCCAAGACGCTAACCCATGTGCCACTGTCGAGCCCGAGGTTGCTGTCTTGTCGTTCGCGAGCGCATGCAGAAGTGTAAAAGCGCAGAAGGGCAGGCGTGTGTGTGGTGGGGCAGCCGACCAGTACGAGCCGCCCATTCGTGGGATTAATGAGGGGCAGGTTATTTTCCTCTCTTCGAAAGGGCAGCGCCGACTGCACAGTCTGGGGCACGGCGAACATTCTAGGCTCTCAGGCTGTCTTCGTTCCGTTCACCTCGACCCTCGAAGCAAAGGCCTTCCCCACCTGCAACAACGCACACACTCACGCTCACACTCAACACTAGCAGAACGTATCCACCCATCCGTCGCCTCTTCTGCTGCCGCTGCCGCTACCGCTGCCCTGCCCCATCCCTTTCCACACTCCTGGGCTCTCTCCTCTGCCAGTCAACCACTCAACTAGTCTCTGCTGGCGCACCATCGAGAGGACAGAGAAGAGCGAGAGGGGACCCTCGAGGGATGGGGGCCAAGTGGGGCCAGCCGAAATTACCTGTCAGCCAGGTGAGCACCTCGACCATCTCCACTCGCCCGCTTTGCTCACCTGCCACTGCTCTGCCACTGCCCTTCCCGCCAAACAAACTTCAAACATCGGGAGCGGCCTTCAGGGAACCGCCTAGAATCCCCCGCAATACCAAGACCTCGTCAAACTTTCTGGCCTTCTGCCCATGGTCTGCCATGGTGGGGCGCAACAGCTGTTCATATCCCAGCTTGGGCTGCCCGCCCTGCCAGCCTCTGCCCTCAGAATCTGCTGCTGAGTGGCCTCATCGGGACAGAATCTTGGAGAACCCAACCCATCTGGCTCGGCATCTGGGCAATCTGCCCGCCCGCCTGGTCTGAGCATCCCAACCGGCCTCGTCCTCGCCTCGTATCGCCGATTGCTCGATCTTGGGGGGCACTGCGGGAACGGCAATCTGACCGCCGTTGGACCGTCTGCCATTTGTGTCGCGTGCCCCTCAGCCCGGCCCAGGCCGCCGGCATTGGTGATGGCTATGGATGAAGCCATTTCGCCCAGATGTATATAATGCCTCATGCCTCCCGCCTTGGGCACCTTTGACTTTCTCAACGGGGCGAGCAGGCGGGCCGAGGGCTTGGGATGCAACAGATTGGGTGTGAAAACCCCAAACTTCCAACCAGTCTAACAAGCCAGCAAGCCTCACCAGCGTTGCGACGCTCTGGGTTACAATGCATCAGATTGGCTTGCGCTCCGATCCAGACCTTGAAAGGCGTGATTGCTTACTCCCACTATCCCTGGGCCATACCGACATCGCCGGATTACCAGATTCGTCCTCACACCTACATGGCAGCTTTCGTGGAGTCAAAACAGACAAGAAACAACCCGACAATGTTCTTTCCACTTATCAAGTCAAGCAGACACCAGCTTTCGTTGGGCCAAGAGCACAAGATTCAGGAAGGCCAAGCGAGTCGTGCATGGCGGGGCGGCCAGCGGTCGAACTTCGCCCTGCGACCCGACGGGGCCGTGACCGGAAAAGAGGTCCAGATGCATCCATCGTGACCACCGGATACAGTATACGCGTCAAGTTCCAACACGAGGTGGACAGCACCCGTCCAACGTTCATGCAGAATTGGCCTTCCCCGCCTGGCCCTTCCGTTTCTCGCCACCGTTGATACGGGCCTTCTCGCCTAGGAACCCAAGAGAAAGGGGGCTGTGGGTTTATTATTGGAAGCCCAAGGTTATAATCGCCCACACCCGCCGCCCCTCGATCCAAATCTCCCAACTGGCTCCCCCACCTTTTGGTCTCTCTCACTCAACCGACAAAGACCCACATCAACAAACGGAGCGTGCATCTAACATCGTGGCCGAAACTCATGCACTCCAGATGGGCCAACACTAACCTTCTGCTTGGCGAAGCGCAGTGGCCCCGGATCCTCGGTCTGCACAGACAGCTGTACCGTGGCGGAACCCAGGGGAGCCGAAATCAAAATTGTCCTCATGGCCCCAATCACGCTTATCTCCGATGCGACGCAGGCGCATTTTTTATTTGGAACTCGTGCCGCACCCAGCCGGCGGGCGCATCTCTGTCACCCAGCCCACGCCTGTGTTCGGGGCCATCCACGACTGCGATAAGGAAGGAAGAAGACAAAAGAATCACGGACGCCTCGGACAAGCTGTCCATGCGATCTGAAGTTCTTGGTCAACTGGACAGGTTCTCATCACCAATTCTGCTTAATCTCTCATTGGCAGTCGCATCGGGGATTCAACCTTTCCACAGTATTCGGTCGGGCTTAATGACGACCGGCACCTCGCGAGATTTGTGAGCAATAGACCGGCAACTACAGAAGGGGGAATATGGGCTCACGATGTTTCCCCACTCAACACCACGACGTTGGACGGAGTGGTGTTTCCGCTCGAGAACCGTCTGGACCGTCCGGCTGCATGCACCTCACGATCTCAGGAGGGTCTCGGGCTGTTTCGAGAGGCTGACAAAGGCAACTCCACACAGTCGCTCGCAATCCTCACACAATGCCCCGGACCCCCGGCCACGACTCCGGAGACTCCAGTCCTTTCCCTCTGCTGAAGATCTTGGGGCCCCGAAGATCCCTCACAGCCACACCTGGCGCTTCACTGACCCAGTGACTTCATTCTAGAAATCGTCTTGGGGCCCACTGACGCCACTCGCCGCCACAGATCGCTCTCACACTCTCGCAATGGCCAACATCGCCATCAATCTGATCCTGCGCACATCCTTGGCTGACTCATCTCTCACTCCCAAAAGTGCACCTGTCAGAAATCGATCAGCGCTCGTCACGCACCCCACATGCCATCACTTTGGCCTACGGGTTACATCAGCCTGTCTCAAAGGTCCAGTCAGAGCCCTCCGCGGCCACGCCCCAGGTCCCCCGGCCCGGAGACCCCAGGCGGCCTACGGCACGTAACGTACGCAAGAACCAGTTTGGATGATATCACCCACGCAGGGTCCTTGAGCCGCATCGGAAAATGCTGCGTATCACAACTGTGTCTCTGTTGTCATCGTCGATATCTTCAGGGGATCTGCATGCCCATCCTTCTCCCCAAGACCCTGAATCTGGACGATTACATCAATCACCCCAGAATCAAAACTGGAGTCTCTGCCCTACAAAGGAGCAAATGCTCCGTAGGATGCGAGAACCACAGATCCGACACCAATGATATCACCACGGGCGCATTCGAGCCGTATACGTATATGGGGAGCCACGGCTGAAGAGAACAAGCAGCAGGCAATTGGAAAGCAGCTCCGTGCCCGATGGTTGGTCCCTTCTTTGTGGCCCCGTTGTATCGAGACCTTTTCCGAGACCGTTGAGACCGCTCCTTAGGGCCCCGGGACCGCAATGGCTACGGCCCGGGCCCAATGATATCACTTCTGTAGGTACGTTCTCTAGGCTACGTTGGCTGGTGTGGCGGGGACGGCGCACACAGCGGTCAGGTGCCACAGCAAATGGCACAGCAGGACGAATCACATCGACCTGAGCACACGTATGAATCTTCCGAATGAGGAAAACCGGGCTCAAAGGAGTCACACGTCTCGTTTCGTGTGCTGTGCTGTTGCTTGTTCTAGATAAGGTCCCCAATCCGTTATTGTATGGCGTAGGTGCATACCTTAGGAAAGGATGACACACCCGAGCAGCCGGTCTGCCGGGAGGCCCTGATGCAAGCATTGCAGCATCGCAGCACTGCAACACCTCTACCCTGTCCCGCTCGTCAGGGCTGCATGTCGTGGGATGAGCCGACCGGCGCATTGAATAGGCTTGGCTGCATCGTTTGGTGATTAGAAACATGCCCAAAAGAATAATAATAAAGGTGAGACGAAGTCCATTGGAAGCAAGCCTGTGCTAGGAAAGGTTTTTCAAAATTCCAGGCGGCACTCGCTCTCCCCTACGCAGTCATAGGCTCGCTTTGTGGGGTGTTTGGTCGCCAATGGTTTCCCAGTGCCATCTACAATGGCAACCAGATGTGACGGGTGTGCATCGCCGATGCTGTCAGACCTTGTATACTACTGGATTAGTCACGGCGTCATGCTGGGTTGGCGATTAAGGACCTGTGTAGGTGCTTTGGTGTTCTATGCGGAGGATACGGAGTGCCACTTCGCAATCTCCGCTGTCTCTTGCTTGCGCTGGGAAAGCCAGTGCTGCCTCAGGTGATGTTGCTTAACACATTTCATGAGAAAGTATCTGGAGTCGTCAGTTGCCCAGAGGTCACTGCTTGCTCGTAGGTATGCGGCCCCTGGTTCATTGCCTACAATAGCTTACGGTTCTATATAAGCTGTCTTGTGTCCGCCGTCTCATATATGGTCTGTTCCCATCCAACGTCCACAGTCCGCATTTTTATGTTACTCTGCCGGTTGATTCGTATTTATTCTCAAACGAGGTTTCTGACTGAGTATCAACTTGCGACGTCTTCATTGCCGAATCATCACGCATCCTGAAGATCTTTCCGGTGGAAATCCATTGTCGAGCCATAATGAGCGTTGCAAAGATGGCCGGAGGATCCAAGGCAGGAGCGCCCTCACAAGGCGTCCCAGGTCGTTCTGCGGCGGCGATGCAGAACCTCATTTTGGCTAAGGGGGGTGAATGCCTTACTTCTCGACCAAAACCTGCTGCGAACGCAAATCCCATCTCACTGCTTTCCAACTACTTTAACCTAACGCTCACCGGGGATGAGAAAGAGAAGGATTTGACTGTGTACAAGTACACTTTCCGAGTTTTAGGCAGCAACGGCCAGGAGCTCAGAAGCGCGGCAGCAAAGGGCATTTTCGAGTCAATCTTGAATGACCTCGGAGCCCAGCAAGGTAAATATGCTACGGACTACCGGCAACAAATTATCGGCCTGGATATTTTTAAATTACCTGAGAAAAAGTCCGGATGCGATCACAGACGACTCGAGCTGACGGGGTCCACCATTGAGTTCGTAAGCGATATGCAACTCCAACTCGGCGCCTCAGTCGTAACCTCGCCTTCCCCGGATGTCATAGGTTGTTTGAATTTGATAACAGGACATTGGGCTCCAGAGCAGGAGAATATCGCGGCCATCGGATGGCATAAGTTTTCCCCAAAGTCGAGCGAGCGCTTTTGGAAAGAAAAGGAAGGCAATGATCAGTGGGTGTATCATCTCGGGAGTGTCTTCGAAGCCAAAATTCCTGAATGCTTATCTGTCATTCGAGGATTCTTCCAAAGCGTACGTCCAGTTGATGAAAAGCTCTTTCTCAATGCGAATTCTACGTTTGCCGTATTGCGACCGGCAGGAAACATCGGAAGACTATGTCGTGGCTTATCACCTGCAGATTTGGCCAGGTTTCATAAGGCTATCTCCAAGGCAAGAGTGCCTTACAAACTTCCACCAGCATCAAAGAACCCGGGGCCGGCGAAGGTGGTGTGTATCGCGGGATTTGCTCGCCTAGACGATAAGGACTCAAGGAACAATGACACAGGGCGGTCACGGCAGATTCGTAAGGATTTCCCAAGATCAACGGACACAAGCTTCTGGTTCAACAATGGGTATCGTACGGTTCAGGAACATTTCAAAAAAAATAGGATATGGCTCGACCCCGCCCATAAAATCTCAACGCGGCAAGATGAGCCTTTGTGTACTTCGTAGTTGGGCTCGAAAGACTAACTATAGACAGAACGGGGCTGCGCCATTGCAACAAATTTGCTACTTATCAACATCGGGAAGTCCACCCGCCCGGAATATGTGCCGGCTGAATACTGCGAGCTCATCTGCGGTCAGCCAATACAATGCAAAGTCAATGAGATCTCAGGTCTTAGAGACGACGTGCTGAATGATCTGAACAGATTCACGTGCCGGTTGCCAAATGATAACCAGGATCGGATCGGCTCGGAGAACCTAGGACAACACTTGAAACTGCTCGACAAGAAGACAAACGGAGCAATGAAAAGCTTTGGCGTGTCTATTGACAAGGATCTTCTCAGGATCAAGGGACGTCTATTGAAGGCTCCGGATGTTGAATACTCGACCAGAAAAGTAAAAGTGGATGGGGCTTCATGTAATTTAACTAATACCGCACTCATTCAAGGGAGGACCAAAGAGTGGTCTTGGATTTACTTTGGCTCGGGAAAAGATGGTATCCATCGCGACGCTGTTCCCGGGACCGACAAGCTGGTTGATCATTTGCGAACAATGTGCGGCCGCCAATTTCCAGCGGCGGCAAAACTCCAGGATCGTTTTATCAACATGGACAAAGGCGAACCTGGCCTAGTAAATCCTTTCCAATCTGCTCGGGATAAATTTCAACTTCTGGTTGTTGTCTGCTCCAAGAAATTGCCAGCTGAGACTTATAACATACTCAAGGTTCTTGGAGACGTTGTGTTTGGGATCCATACGTCTGTCTTTTTGGTGGGAAAATTCAGGAAGAGAAAGGGAACCAAGCCTCTAGATGATAGCTACCTCGCCAATGTCGCCCTGAAGATCACCCTGAAGCTGGGAGGTATCAACCACCAACTCGCGCCATTCGAGCTGTCCAAACCGTCCACGGCGTTGATGGTCGTTGGCTATGATGTGATCCATTCCACAGGAGATGAAGAGAGCGCCATCGAAGAAGGCTCTGTTAAAGAGGACATCGTTGAAAAGAACGGCACTGATTTAAAGGAGAGAAGTCAAGTTGGTCTTGTTATCAGCGCCGATGAACGGCTTGGACAGTGGTTATCATAGTACTGGAACCAGACAGCTCGCCAGGAGATGACGGATGAAACTATCACTAAGGCGTTTGCGGATTTGCTTCAGGCTTGGAAATCGGCCAATCCTGATAAGAGCAACAAAACGTCGCTCGACGTTGTCATCTATCGAGATGGAGTGTCGGAAAGCCAGTTTGACCAGGTCCTTCAACACGAGGTACCCAAGGTCAAGGAAGCATACAAGAGAGAGTTCCCCAGTAAGTCGATACGAGTTACGTTAGCGGTTGCGGTAAAACGACACACAACCCACTTCTTTCCAACAGATTCCAATGGACACGACAAAAAAGGGAACATCCGGTCAGGAACAGTGATCGACAATGGCGTCACGCAACCCAAGTATTGGAAGTTCTTCATGGCCGCCCACTTCGCCCTACAGGGGACTGTGAAGCCGACGCGCTGTCGTAATCTTGGATGAGATCTTCTCCACGGACTACAAGAACCATCCCGTAAACTCCGCCGCGCAGCTTGAGGACTTTACGCACAAGATGTCTTACCTGTTCGGCCGTGCAACCAAGGCGGTCAGTATCTGCACCCCTGCTTACTACACCGACACACTCTGCACGAGGGCTCGCGCCTACATGTCTGTACTGGCCAACTCATCACGCCGGGCCGGAATTGAACAAGTTATCGCCTCATTGCCGGAGGATATCAAAACGCGCATTATGGAAGGGAAGGCTCATCCCAACTTGCAGAGGTCGATGTACTGGATCTGACCGGTTGCGGGACTGCCCTCTGCTTGGTTGAACAGGTGTCAGCTGCTCCAGTCATTGTTTCGTTGAAAGTGCGCTTGAAGTCGCGTGGCCTTCATAGCCACATCTGTTCCGACTACCAACAACTAACACGCACTCTTGCGGAGTAGGATGGTGGAAAGTTGGGGGACTAGACGTATTCGCAGCAATTGCGTTGGACGTTGCTGGATACGAGTTTGGGAGCTTGTTTGGAAGCGAACCTTCAAAGTCGTAGGAAAATTTGTTGACTTAATGATGATATGACCATACAGCTATCGATTGGAACCCAAATATTGCATGACCTCGAAAGACAGTGAGTCTTTGGCCCAAAATATGCCGCACCCTGGATAAAATATGCGTAGTGTCGTGCGCTTACGGCATACTGGAGTGCCTGTGATCATGCACTTCAACGAGGTATCCATGGGCTTTGACATGTACAAGAAAATGACTTCAGTTTGATGCTTCCTCTTCGAAGCCAATGGATATCTCGTCTCGGGGGCAGGGTCCGGCTCGTATCCCTCCAGCTGATTGCTACTGGACAACGGTCAGCCGCAAGAATGGATGATCCCCGGCCGGATATAAAGTGCATCCTCGTCGTAGTATAATTTTCAATCGCCAATTGTACCACCAATGCTCTTCAATCCAGCCCGTTCTCCGCCTTCCACCTGTCCAGGTACAGCTTGGGACTTCTTGGGCCCTCCACGCCGTACTCTCGGTAGGTCTCCATACCCGACTTTGCCCTCACGTTCTCGGTAACGAATGGTGTGAGCTGCGCAGGTGGTCAACATACAATTTCGATACCATCGCTAAGGCAAATAGGACAAGACCACTAACCTTGAACGTGTCCAGCCCTGCGGGCACCGCGTATGTTCGCACTTTCGAGAAGTCGACCTTGAAGCCACCCCATTTGTCGTGTGTTCCCATATTCCCTGAGCGGTTTCCCTTGTAGAAGCCCTTGTTGATGTCCTTCGTCGTCAACCGCAGCTTGCGGAATTTCTTGCAGAGGGCTTGTGTCGGCCTGAACATGGTTGCTGCCTGGTTCGGAGGTCGGCTCGGCGAAGATTCGTGCTGGGTGGTTTATGTCGGTTGTGTCAGTGCAACCGATGGGGCTCGGAGATGGTATGAGTGCGTTGAATGGAAATGCCCAAATAAATCAATGCTTAGGCAGCGTTATTACCAATCGGCGCATTGATTGTTCGGGCGTCGCAGCCATTGACAGTCAAACCTGGGGATGTGGTTGATTTTCCAGCGGAATTTCGCCGCCAGTTGCCTGCCCCCAGCTCTGGGCGGCCTGCTATCGATAAGCGGCTGCACTCTAAATTTTTGGGTAGCTCGCCCATCTTTCGCAAGTTCTGCCCTGTTTTACGTCGCAGCTCATAATTTTTCTTTTGGTTCTGACCAAATTCAAAATGCCTGGACGTCAATCTCATGGCCGGACCCTTTTGGGCAGTTCGCAGCCCAAAGCGCCAAAGCGACCAAACCAGAAGTCCAAGGCGAAAGCCCGGGCCCACGCCCTCGATGCCTTCGCAATCGCTGGCAAGCAAATCCAGCCAGACCGCATGACAAGGCGCGGACGAGACCTTGAGCTCGACCCTGAGAAGCAACCCAGAGGCGGCAAGCACCGTCGGGACGAGGATGACGAAGACGATGAGGAAGAAGACGAGGACGAGGACGAGGCTCCCCGCAAGAAGCGCCCCCGACAAGACGCTGCCGAGGATGACGAGAGCGAAAGCGACGGAGAGGAAGTAGACGGTGGCAGTGACAGCGAAGGACACGAGTGGCACGTGGGCGTCAACGATGACGATGAGGATTCAGAGATCGAGAGTGACGAAGCCTTTGGAGAAAGCGACGACGAGAAATACGACGGCTACGCTTTCGGAGGTAGCAATGCGCAGAAGACGAAGAAGAAGAAGAAACGACCCGAGAGCTCTGGCGATGAAGATAGCGAAGAAGATGATGCTGGTGACGACGGCGAATCGCTTGGCTCGGATGCTATCGACCTTGCCGACGCGCTGATGCAATCTTCAGACGAGGACGAGGACGAGGGTTCGCAGGGTGATACTGAGTCTGGGTCGGATGAAGACGACTCGGAGTCGGAGACCGACGTCGAGGACGTCGACACCGAGGCCGATGAGTCCGACGATGAAGTGAATCCAGCCGGGAAGGCCAAACTTGAGAAGCTGTTCAAGAGCTATGCCGATACCGACGAAAATGGCGCAGACGCGGACAGTGTTCCACGCTCAAAACAGGGCACTTCTCTACAAGACCTTGGCCTGTCGGATATCAAGAACCCCGACATCAAGAGGAGTGTAAAGCGGGTTAAGAAAGAGGTCAGGGCCGAGGAGGGCAAGAAAGGCTCATCCAAGAAGCTCGATGTACCACTCGCCAGGCGTCGACAAGACCAGCTAGACCGCATCGCGGCCTACGAACAAACGAACAAGACGCTAGACAGGTGGAACGAGACAGTCAAGCAGAATCGCCGCGCAGATCACCTTATGTTCCCGCTTCCGGATACTCTCCCCGATGCTGGCCTTGACAACGGCGAACTTCTTCCGTTGACCAAGAAGACCGCTGGCACGGAGCTTGAGCAAGCAATATTGTCTATCATGGAGGAGTCTGGTCTCGGGCCTCAGTCACAAAAGGAACAGGAAAAGAAGATCGACGCCAACGGCGAGGAGCAGACTATCTCTCGTTCGGAGCTGAAAGATCTCTGGGCTCAACGCCGCAAGGATCGTGAAATGCAGTCTCGCGAACAGAAGCGCGCGAAGCGCATCAAGAAGATCAAGTCCAAGACTTACCGCAGGGTCCACCGCAAGGAGCGACTGGGCGAAGAAGCTAAAATACATGAGGAGATGAAGGCCAGCGGGGAGATTGACTCCGAGGACGAGCGCGAGGCTGCCGCCCGGCGGCGTGCCCTGGAGAGAGTGGGCGCAAAACACAAAGACAGCAAGTGGGCCAAGATGGGTTCTAAGACCGGCCGTGCTGCGTGGGACGACGACTACCGGGCGGGCCTGACGGATATGGCCAGAAGAGACGAGGAGCTGAGAAAGAGGATCGAAGGGAGGGCTGGTGGGAGTGATGATGAAGAAGATGGGTCAGATGCAACATCTTCATCAGGAGATGAGAACGGGAACTCCAGACTACTCAAGGAGCTCGACGAAGATGACGAGGACGCAGACGAGGGCCCGCACGCCAATCTCATGAAGCTCAAGTTCATGCAGAGGACCGAGGCAGCGCGCAAACAAGAAAACGATGGACTCCTGGCAGAAATTCGTCGTGATCTTGAATCTGGGTCAGATCAAGAGGGCGAAGATGATACTGAGGTCCAGGTAGGGCGCCGATCATACGGCCTGCCAGAACAGAAGAAGCGCATGCTGCAAGGAGCCAAGCGTTCAGTGGTCAATAGTGAAAGGGAAAAGCCGTCAAAGGGCGGCCTCACGAGCAACCACGCGAAAAGCTCATTTGCGACGGATGGCAACGATGTACCATCAGCCACAGGCGATCACGGTGCGTGGTCGCACGGAAAATCAGCTGTTGTTGAGAGGAAGAAGAAGAAGATCACAGGTGACAGGTCTGGGGACGTCTTGGAGCTACATGACATTGTAGTGGCCAGCCAGCCAGCGAAGCCTTCCAAGACGAAGACCAGGAAGACACCAAAAGCAGCAGCAGAAGAGCTCACGTCCGCTCTGCAACCTGGAGATGACTCTTCAGACGACGAGTTCCACCATCCCCTTGCGGTTCGCGACCTTGATCTGGCCGACCGCGCTTTCGCTGGTGACGAAGTTGTGGCCGAGTTTGAAGCAGAGAAAGAAGCCATCATGTCAGAGGACGATGAGAAGATGGTCGACAACACAATGCCAGGCTGGGGTAGCTGGGCCGGCGAGGGTATCAGCAAGCGGTCCCAGAAGCGGAACAAGGGCAAGGTGATGACCAAGAAAGAAGGAATCAAGAGGAAGGACAGGAAGGATGCAAAGCTAGAGCGAGTCATCGTCAATGAGAAGAGGAATCGCAAGGTAAGCCTCGCTATTTGCGTACTGTTTTGGTTGATGCCGCCAACAAGAACATGTTCGCTAACAATACCTCTAATCTAGAACGAGAAATTCCTAGCCTCGCAGCTCCCACATCCATTCGAGTCCAGGCAGCAGTACGAGCGGTCTCTTCGCCTCCCTGTTGGACCCGAATGGATGACGAAGGAGTCATTCCAGGCGTCGACAAAACCAAGGGTTATTGTGAAGCAGGGAATTATCGTACCTATGGCCAAGCCCACAGTTTGAGTGCCCCCACTGCGCTCTGGGAGCGACGGCTTAGGCTCTTTTACTTAGTACTAAACCTAGCATCAGGTATACTATCGGATTCATGTGCATGACGGCGACGAATTGGACATAGAGGCCGGTGTATAGAATGATAACCGCCCAGAGTCTAGTACCTGGAATTCATTTACGGCAAGAAACGCCGGGATAATTTTATCTGCGAAGCATGCCAATTCATTTGGCTTATTCAACCTCCCTACAGGCGCGGGTAGACTCGTGCACTGAACTCAATCTTTTGCCTGCAGCTGTAGGCCAACACACCAGCACACCAAGCTCACACTGACAGGGCCGACAGGTTATGATGGAAGACTTTTGCCGGGGTCTTTCCGTTTTGGGTATATCTGATGGTGGGCCGCTTCTTGATTGTCGGTCTCATCTGTGTATTGCCCGGCGGCGAGTTCCGTGAGAACGTGACGACACACCACTGCTCTAGCACTGCAACAGGATCTGGGAAGCCATTAAGGGACAGGACAGCACGGTATTTCGGAAACTCTCTTCTCGTTTCTTTCTTGCCCCGCCCCATTGACTCGTTTTCCCTCTGCAAACCGTCGATTTCAGTGTTCTTCTCACACCAATTCGCCGCTCCCCAGGCGGACGAGTCTCCCCAATGACCCACTTGATACTGTGGGGACGTCTGTAGTTGAGCCGCGTGGATGAATTCTCAACCCCTGACTGCTCCCTCTACGAGCCTCGATGATCGACACCGTTAAAAGGAGCATTGCTTCCGCCCCTACGTCCTCAATTGAGTTTTCGGGTGGCAACAAAGTCTCCTGCAGAGCATCAATCTTCGAGTTTTCTTTGTTGAGGCAAGCCTGCGGGACTTCAGATACCATGGGGCTTGTAATGTGGACCAGCATCGGTCTGGTGTCCGATCGAGGCGCGAACACATCCTCACAATGACGGAGAAAGTGCTCCGGGATGGGTCTAGCGGTGCGGCCCGGTTCAAAACTTGAGCTGTCGATGCCTTACACTGGCAGCAATGTAGGGCTTCAGTTACGTCAGAAGGCACTGTGTTGCTGTAATGGGCAATTTTCAGCTGGCGTGATCTGCTTTGGTAAATAAAAGAACACACCCTCTTACAAGTTGTCCGGGGACCCTCAACATTCCATCCTGCGTGCCTGTCCTTGCTGCATTCAAACTTGGGAGGCTGCAACAGTCTACCAACCCTGAATTTATAAGAACAGAAATTCCGCCTCACGATAATCGACACAACCGATATTCCGGCCCCAACTGTACATCATCAATCTGGCGGAGATAACCAACACGACAGCCTGGTCTCTCATCAACCATACCAGCCGAAATTATTGTGAGTTCCGTTCTTTCACCGTAGGCTATCCGATTTTTGAAGATCTATAGCTGACCGCGTACAGGAAGAAGTCAATGGAGAAAATGTCTGGAGAAGAAGCGCGCGAGCCTCATAGCGGGCGCCGCCATGGCCAAAATGATGTGGAGCAAGAACAGACAAGCAGTTCCAAGCAGCACCAGTCAGCCAAGGCTTCAAGCAGGCAACAAGGTGAAGAGAGCGACTATTTCCAGCGTCTGGAAAGAGTTGAGACGCCCAATAGCGCCCGCCGCACAGGTCAATCGTCGGGAGGCGGCGCGGATAGGCCGAAGCAACGCCCGGTCATGACCAGCCGTCCGTCCACATCGATGTCCTACACCCTAGGAAGAATGAATGAGGACCCAAAGATGTCGGACAAGATAACTCACGTGGTTTCGCAACTGGACGAGGAGGGAATGGAGAACCTCGAGCATCTCGTGACTGAGTTTGCTAAGCAGAGGGCCAGGCCAAAGGGGCAGCTTGTGTCCATGGACTACCGAGACCAGAATCCGTGGTATGATCAAGGGAGGAATAAGCCGACTTTCAGTCTTGCCGAGCCCCTGCCACACGTCGGCGAAGAAAATGGCCCTATACGCGAACAGGTATGCGCCTCTCCAAGCCTTTCCCGTGATCTCACCCATTGCCGATTGACTCCCACGCACATCGGCACCTTCTCCTCCATTATATGATCCTTCAGCCTAACACTTTTGTCATGTCCTAGGATAAGGAAAAGCCAGTGTTCAGCCTCGGCGAGCCACTGCCCCACACAGTACGGCGATCAAAGCCGCCCAAGAACGATGACGAAGACGTGGAGCAGGGCCTCCGTAAGAAGCCCACAAAGGAAGCTGCCGCCGGCTCGGACGACACTCTGCAGGCGTCACGGCCGCAGACATCACGGCAACAGCGACAGGGCGAGCAAGACGAGGGCACGGAGACGGCCAAGAGGTTCCAGATCGACGCGGACACGCACGGCGGGCAACGGGAGAAGGACGTGGTTGAGGACGGCAGGACGGACCCCAACTCGATGCGCAACTGGTGGGCGCGGTTCCGGGCGAAATACCCGGAGCTGCTGGCCGAGTTCCTGTGCACGGCCATGTCGGTGTTCCTGGGCGTGGCGGGCACGCTGAGCGTCAACCTGTCGAAGAACCAGTCCTCGCAGTACGGCACGTACGAGACGCTGTGCTGGGCGTGGGGGCTCGCCTTCATGTTCGGCATCTACATGGGCGGTGGTGTCTCTGGTGCACACATGAACCCGGCCATCTCCATCTCGCTCATGGTGTACCGAGGGTTCCCCTGGAAGCGCTGCATCGCGTACGTCGTTGTGCAGGTGATTGGTGCGTTCGCGGGTGGGATCCTTGCGTTCGCGCTGTACTACGATGCGATCATGCAAGTTGACCCGACAATGTAAGTGCCAGATACCCAGTCTTTCTACCCCATCTCCTTCAGACGAAACGTCCCGCTGACCCGAGATGCAAATGCAGGACGGAGACATATACAAGCTGGTTCACAGTCCCACAGCCCTGGGTAAGCCCAGCCACGGCGTTCTTCACAGAGTTCCTGGGCGCCGCCGTCCTAATGGTGGCCGTCCTGTCGCTCGGTGACGACCAGAACAACCCGCCGGGTGCAGGGATGCACGCCTTCATCCTCGGCCTGCTGGTGGCCGTGCTGAAGATGACACTGGGCTACAACACCGGGGGCGCAATGAACCCGGCCGCAGACCTGGGCCCCCGTCTCGCCGCCCTGGCCGGCGGGTACCGGACCCCCGATCTCTTCAGCACCGGCTTCTGGGCGTACGGCCCGTGGGGCGCTGGCGTCTCTGGGGGTCTCGTTGGGAGCGCCGTGTACGATGCTGTCGTCTTCGTCGGCAGCGAGTCGCCTATTAACTACCGCTGGTCGAAGGAGCAGCACAAGTGGCGGGCTCTCATGAGGAAATAACGAGCACATCTTGCAATTATCACAGAATTTTTCCTGGCTCGGGCTTGCTTGTTTTATCACAAGGTTCGGCGATGGAGTTCTGGAAGCATATCATCGGTGAGGATATAGCCGGCGAGCGGATTATTTAGCGAGTCTATGTGCTTTGAAAAGTTTTGTTAGAATTTCATGGTGTAATATTTCACGTTTCATGGCACTTTGGAGAGCTTCTTCACTTGTTGTAGACGTCATCACATTGGTTTCAGCCTCTCGCCCCGTCACTTGCGCCTAGAATTGTGTTCTGACGGCACTGCTGACTATCAAGAGTGACGTCAAATCAAGAAACCACGAAGGTCGGCCATCAATTGTAGAGAACGACTGTTCTGCCGTCTCTATGCTTCGTGTTGTTTCCGTTTGTCAACGTCCCCTCTTGGGCTCGACCTACTTACAACGACTGACGTACCTCGGTGCCCACCACCATCTCACCCCTTCCTGTGTTTTCTCCATGGATCACCATCCCACCACGGGTCCTTCTTACCACTTGCACCTCCGCCGCCATTGCTGTCAGGCGTGCCGCCGACGGGGGTGTTGCCCTGAGACTCCCTGAGCTTGCAGTCCTGGCACACCCGGTCCACCGTGACGTCCTTGTGGTTGGCACCCGCCCCGAGGCACGACTTTCCCTGCCAATCTTGTCAGCCGGGGAACTTTGAACATGGTGGGTTTTCGAACATGTGATGGCCCTGAAGGAGGGAGACTTGTGATAGAGCTCGGAGGGTTAGATCGACAATGGGCGAGGAAAAGAGATGAGAAAAAAAATGTACAAATTCGGGACAATTGTCGAATTTGTTGAAGGCGCGGTGGCCACATTTGAAGAGGCTGTTGACCTGAGTGCACATCGCTGACCTCGTCAGGCGCCTGGCACTGGCTGCGGCACTGGCACTTGTTCAGCGAGGACGAGAGGACTCGGGAGTCCGCTAGGGATGACGAGTGAGACAATACAGTTATTTCTTATGGGGGGACGGGACCAGCGGTTCATCCACCTAATAGTGGGAATCCGGCTGGGTTGGTCCTGAGCGGGTGTTCTGTATGTCAGAACATCTGTGAGATGTCCTGGTGAAAAATTATACCCTTCATCCACCTAACAGTGGGAATGGGCATAGACCAGCTGAGATAGAGAGAGAGAGGTGAGCGAAAAGGGAAAATAGGGACGCGGGAAAAGCAGAAGTGAGGAGAGAAGCATGGTCACGAGACTTTTTGTAGTCGACTGCAGATAGACTGCAGACTGAAGTGCAGATATTAAACGACCCTCCAAGGGACCCATGCAACGGAAATATTCGGTCTGGTCTGATGTATAATGCAGCCACAGCCGATCCAAGACTCAACGGCTGGCCAGGTTTCTCTCCCCGGCACTTCTCTTCGCACGCGTTCCTGCTGGGCAAAGGAGAAAAACAAAGAGGCTTCCGGTTCCAATCCCGTAGCCGGGCAGGGCAGCCTGCAGCTGTCACTGGAGTTTGACAGCCTGCATCGAGATATTGGGACCCGGCCATGCGACCCTCCACATCCGAGGCACCCCCACACCCATGCTTGTGTGTTGCTCGCTTTTCCCACAGCCTCGCCCTCCCTCAAGATGCAATGCATCTCTTTCCAATGCAGGCAAGTGCTTCGTGGCGACCTACATAAGCATCCGGCTCGTAAATGCAGGCCGAGGATGACGGCGGGAGACGGGGACGGCGGCTTCTTATCCCTTTCTGTTGCTTGTCCCGTCGTCGCGAGGGTGATCCTCAAGCCACAACTCCATCCGCATGCGGGTCGACATTTGATGATAGGCTAGCGAAGCCCACAACCTGTTGCGCTACGGGTGCAGAGGGTGCTTTGTGAGTGCGCATCTAGTTTCAGGCAAGGGAAAAAGGTAGCATGAGATGATGTAGGCTGCAGACTGCGAGTACACAACCCACTTTGCACTGGAAGGGCGTGGAGAAAGCAGCAACCCTTACCCTTCAAAACATGCTCCGCCCTCGGACTGCTGCTCAACATGGCCTCTCTCACTCACGCAGTGGAAGGGCCAGTGCTCAGTGACGTTTATCATGGAGCAACAGAAACAGACTCATCTTCCACAACCTCACCCCCCACATCCCACTCTCACCGGCGCAGAAGCGGGCAAACATGGCGCTTGACCTAACTACCAAGAACATCTCCTTCATTGGTACGTGACCAACACCATCACTACCACCATGGAGGGGAAAGGCGCATCTAACCCCCACCTCAGCTTCTCCTGCGCCTCGTTACACAAGGGAAACGAAGCACCCCTCAATATGCAGGCGAGATGAAAAAGACTCACTAAGCTAACAGCCACCCAACAGGAGGCGGCAACATGGCCGCGGCCATCATCTCGGGCCTGGTCAGCAAGGGCTTCGACAAGCAAAAGATCCACGTCTCGGAGCCTTGGGAGGTCAACCGGCAAAAGATGGCCGATCTGGGTGTGAAGACGACCACGTCGAACCTCGAGGCCGCCTCGGGCGCCGACGTACTCATCGTCGCCGTCAAGCCCCAGGTCGCCAGGACGGTGTGCCAGGAGCTGGCGGCCAGCAGCCAGTGGTCCAAGGCCTCCTCGGCGGAGGGGCTGCCCCTGCTGGTCTCCATCGCCGCGGGCATCACGAGCGAGAGCCTGCGCACCTGGAGTACCACACCCGCCGGCGTGGCTCCGCCCGTCGTGAGGGTCATGCCCAATACGCCCGCGCTAGTGGGCGAGGGCGCGAGCGGGCTGTATGCCGCGGAGGGTGTGTCGGCCGAGCAGAGGGAGCTCGTCTCCGCGCTCATGAGCAGCGTCAGCAAGGCCACCGAGTGGGTCGACAGGGAGGAGCTGCTGGATGTTGTAACCGGCCTGTCAGGTAAGAAAGGAATACTCCTACTCCAAAATTACCAACTATGTTGTTCTAGAAGTACCCCGGTGGCTTTCCAAAGCCCCGGGACTGTCTGCTCATGTTCTGACCATCACTTATGACCGCACAGGTTCCGGCCCGGCGTACTTCTTCGCCATCGTGGAGCACCTGGTCGCGGCCGCGACGCGCCTGGGGCTCCCCGAGGAGCAGGCGACGCGCCTGGCCAAGCAGACGTGCTTCGGCGCCGGCAAGACCATGCTCGAGTCGGCCGACCCCCCAGCGCAGCTGCGCAAGAACGTCACCAGCCCCAACGGCACCACCCAGGCCGCCCTCGAGAGCTTCGAGGCGTCCGGCCTAGCGGCGATCGTCGACAAGGCGGTCGAGGCCGCCACCAAGAGGGGCGAGGAGCTCGGGAGGACGCTCGCCGAGTCGTGAGGGGGCGGGCTGCCGTTCTTTCCCGCCTGGCCTGTGTCGGACTGACTGCTGGCTTGTTCATGTTGGGTTGGGATGTGAGCCGTCGTGTCACCGTACCAGTATTTACCGCACAGACAAGTCATAATGTTGTCCGGATCATGCAAGACCGTATTTGGTGACACCATTCAAAAGACATCTCGAATTGGCAATTCACCCGAACCTGAACGCCTGGGCTGAAATTGCGAAGACTCTTGACCGCCCGACCCTTAATATTTTGGTACAAGTGACATAAGAAAACCACCTGAAAACGCCAACTCCTTCCTCTGGCCATCTCGACTCCCTGATCCCCGACTCCCCAACTTTTCACCAAGTAAAGCCTGCCCCTGAAGACAACTTCGAAAAACAAATGAAAGCGGTCGACCAGTAGAACAATTTGAAATATTATCATCCTTTCGTGTGTTTGGCACACCGCCATCGTAGTTCCGCCATCAAATCCTGGCTCCAGCTTGATCCAAGCAATCTCCAATGCCCGACCTAAGTATCATCACGGGCAAGCTTTCATATGTGACCGAATTTCCAGGTGACGGATTCAAGGACGGTAACCCAAAGGGCATGCGAAGGCCGAATGTCAGGTTGGTAGCCGATTGTTCGAGCCCGAGGCTTCTTAAAATACAGAAGCCAGCAGGGTGTTGAGGGCATCACTAGGAGTAGCGTAGAAGGCCAATGCGATGATAACGTATAGACCGAAAAGCATAGCTCCCTCGAGATAGTTCGATTTGCCGTCCTGGACAACGTAGGTGACGACGAGAACAGAGATAAAGAACGAGACCGTTTCGACTATAGGTACGCAATTAGTGTAAGCCACAAGACCCACAAAAGGGTGCCGGATAGCCGTAGGGATAGTATAATATCGACTTACACGTCTCAAATTGGAAATCCATTGGCCGATCGATGGCCCAACCTAGTAGAACAAGGAACGGCGTAACAAGGAGGGCAATTTGCACACTTGATCCAACGGCGACTCCCATGGCCTGTATCGAAATGTCAGTGTCACCATTTAGGGAATATGGGGGAGGCGTCAAGCCGCATCGGAACGTACCAGGTCCATTTTGTTCTTGATAGCAACAACGCATGCCGTGACGTGCTCCGCAGCATTTCCAACAATCGGAATAAGAATAAGACCAATAAAGTTCTTGCTGACCGCGCCAGTCTCGACAATGGGATCGATGGCGTCGACGAGGTAGTCCGCGCAGAATGAAATAATAATCGTCGTGATAATAAGGATTGCCGCTGCCGACCAAGCACTCATGGAGTCGTCCGCTTCTTCCTCTTCCTCCTCCTCTTCGTCATCCGAGGTCTCTGGCACTTCAGGGTTAAACAGGTTCTTGTGTGTCCTCAGCTGGAAGAACAGGTAGAGGCAGTAGAGAAGCAGCAAGATGACGGCCGTCCCGCGGGAAAGTATCAGGACGCTCTTGTGGGCGGAAGCTTTGTCCTTGTCGTTCTCAAGGACCATGAAGAGGGTGGCAGGGATGACCAGCGACGCGGAGGACAGAGTCATCAGGGAGCAGGCAGTTTGGGCGGTGCCGGAAGCAAATACTTGCTCAGTGCCATTGCCGTTCGCATCTCGCATGTTAAAGATGCCACCAAGGAAGAAGCACATGCCCATGACCAACAACAGGTTCGAGAGGATAGAACCCAGCATGGAGGACTTGACCACCTCGATTTGGTTGTTCTGCAGGGCAATGATACTCACCTGACGGACAAATTAGTTGACGTGAGCCCAGGAGCGTTGCCAGGGTGTAGTACTCACGATAAGCTCAACGGCATTACCAAATGTGGCATTGAGCAGACCGCCGAGAGTCTCGCCCAGTTTGGACGAGATCTCCTCGGTGGCAAAGGACAGGATGGCGGCGAGAGGCACGATGGCCATGAAGTTGAGGGTGAAGACGAGTGTGGGGCTCCACTCGCACACACCGGCAACAATACCGAGTGGAACGAAGAACAAGAGTACATTGACATAGTCTGTGAGGATAATAAGAAGGCGGTTATTGCCAGGAGACGGGGAGAAGCGGCAGCCTCGTCCGGGCCGGAGCTTCGGGGTGGGAGGCACTTACTACTGAGCAATGTGATCTTGAGGATGTTGAAGACGTGTACCGGCCAGCTCACAAAGGGGTTCGGGCTGTCCAACCCAGGCGTGTATTTCCCAAGGAAGACCTGGCCCCAGAAGCCGCGACCATTGTGGGACGAGCCGCCGCCGTTGGGGATCAAGGGCGTGTTTTCATTTGCGTGACTCTGGCCCTCCTCGTCGGCAGAGCCATTCTGTCCGGTCCTGTCGATTTTGAAACTGGGCCGCATTCTCTTTAGTTGTTCTCGGAAGCTGACGTTTGCTGTTTTGCGGCGCACCGCATCGTCAGCGATTTAACTTTTGCAAGGCACCGGACGTTCTGGAAGGCTTCGGGATGAACACAGTGGTGTGTCCACGAGGCGAGCACGGAAGACGGACGGGAGCTTGGGCCAGGGGTGTAGGGTACTGATGACGGCTAGAGGGAGGTTCGGGCATGAAGCTACTCGGCAAAGGCAGGCTGACAATGCAAGAATGGGATTGGGCGTTTGATGGTTCAGTGTTTGTGAGAGGGTGGGCGAGAGGGAAGGGTTATGTGCGACGGCAGCTAGCGGCCGGAAAGGAGACAGGGCGGGCGTTAAGGGAATACAGTCAGGATGGGCCGCGTTAACGGTTGGCTCAAAAGTACTCACAAACCATTGTCGTAGCAGACAGAGGCGCGGTGGTGCCAGCGTATTGCGAGATTGGCAAGGCGCACAGCCAGGTTGACCCAAGATTGAACCAAGAGCACGTGTAGGGCCAGGGGCAAATATACCAAGAGAAAGCTATCAAAGCTTCACAACTCAGATCTCCGCAGGAGGCAGCAGGATGGAGGAGGACAAGTCAGTGGTCGATGGCTGGCGAGCAATAAGCAAGGCGCTGATCGCGGGTGAGAGGGTGGGGACCCAGTCGAAGGATATGCTCGAAGATGTCGGAGGCCAGCCCAAGCACGGAGCTTATTTGGAGATTGGGACGGAGGCTGCGGTTTAGAGCGATGCCGTCGCAGGCTGAGCACGAGGACGTTGTGGTGATGACGGATGGCTCAAGTCTTAGCTTGGCTGTGGCTGGAACGCCAGTGGAACCTAAGCCGGAGAGCTGGTGGTCTTGGCTGATGCCGAGTCGAGATTGAGATGGATAAATCGAGAGTCGCGGGGGGGGGGGGGAAGGGGGCAGTTGAACGGGAGAATGAGGGCCCCAGGGGGCAAACAAAAGAGGGATGATATGAGGATGTGTCGGGAGGGAGGGAGCGCAGAGGGAGTAGGCTTGACGATTTGATTTTGGCTATTATGTGTGTGCCTACCACGCAGCCAAGTACGGAGCAGGTAGGTACAGCATGTAGAGCCAACAAGAAAAACACTACGTCAGACAGGCCCTATTCTTTGTCTTCTCCCTCACTCTTTTTCTCCTTCTCTTCTGTCGCTCGGACTGTGACCTGACCTAGTGGGCTCTACTTCTTGGTCGAGGGGATATCACCCAAGCTTCCACGTCACTTTGCGGCAATTTCTTGGGGCCAGGGCAGACACTGGACGGGGGGGCATGGGCGTTTATGTTTGGACGGCGCACCTGTGCTGCGATTGAAACGGGCCTGATGCTTGTTTGAGGTTTCTCGGCCAGCTTTCGAGAGTCAAGCAGTCAAGATCGCTGGGGGAGCTCTGGCGCGGCTGGGCAACGGGGCTAGCTTGGGGTGTGCGAGCCTGCACCTGCTGCAGTGCGACTATCACTTCTCACTTTTACCCCTACCATATTAAAGTCGATGCCGCTTGGCAGCATGGGCGGCCTCAATTCTTTCCTGTGACACTGCATCCCCTCGACGACATCAGCAGACCAACGTGGCAGCCGTGGCTTTCTCTCTCCCCAATCACCGACAGTCCGCCTTTCGACGACGGAGCAAAAAGTGGCCAGTCCCACTGCCCACGCCCTGCCTGCCAGCCTGCCAGCCTGCCTGCGCATTTCCCACACCTGCAGCACCGTCCTGCAATGATTACGCACGCCGTAGCGCCTGTCAATCGTGAGCTTCCTGTGAGCCTCCCGTGAGGCGAGGCCGTCGGGGCCACGCACCCATTCGCCGGCCTGTGCTGTCCTGTACCGACTGCAGAAGTGCAATGACACTCACCTATTATTATCACTGACTCGTCCCACGTGCGAGTCTCTGTGCTGCGCGGTCTATCGGACCATCAGGTCGAAACCAGCCGCGGCCCCTTCCTCCGCCCCCAACCCGGGCTCCGATGGCTCCTACGGCCCCTTGAAACCATGCCTGGGAACGACGAGCACCCCGTATATCCTCAGTACTGCTTCCACCTTTCTCCCACAATCAACAGGTTCTGTCCTCTGAGGTCCAGCAACATCGAGAGCCTTACCACGCATCCGGGCTTCGCAGGTATGCCGATCACAACCTTTGCACCGAGTCATTCGCCCGCCCTAATCATCCTCTCGCAGGCCAAGATGTATTCTTCCACAGGAACCTCCCTCTACGTTGGGTTCGTATCGCCGGCATGGTAGTCGCTGTTGACGAGTTCCCCTACCGGCGCATCTATACCGTTGACGACAGTGACGGTTTGTGCATCGAGTGCGTCGTTGACACACCGAAACTCGACTCTCACGACCCTGCGACGGTCACCGCAAAAATCGTTCCCAAAGATGTTGACGTCGGCACCGTCGTGGATGTCAAGGGCGGCTTAGCCTTGTTCAGGGGAAACAAACAGATCAAGATCGAGAAGATGTCAGTCCTCCGCTCGACGGATGAGGAGGTGGTCCTGTGGGAGAAAGCCAGGCAATTCCGAGACGACGTGCTTGACAAGCCGTGGAAACTGACGGACAGGGAAATCAGGAGGTGTCGCAAGGAAGAAGAAAGGCAAGACTGATAGTCCTTCGCCAGAGGGGACTCCCATCTCTTGACTCTCCACGTGCTTTCACTGCGACAACTTCCTCGCCTCTGTCTTCGCCTACACTGCTGTTTCCCACAGCCAGAAACGGTGTTCCGCATATACCGCGACGCCGCTGTCCGGACTCGGCTTTGTGGAGCCCTTACGGAGCGCCTGAGGAGACATTCGGCATTCATCCAGTTGACTATCGAGTATGATGATACCCCGTGCATATCCGTCAATGACGCCGCTGGATGCTCATTCCTGTCGCGACTTGGCAGTGAAGTTAGACGTCGATGCCCGGCCATGATGGAACGAGTCATCCAGTCCTAGGTGTTAGGCAAGGCGGACTGGATCAGAGACTACTCCAGGCCCAGATCAGTCAGTCTTTGCGCCCCTGGCCAGCGTACCGCGCATGAGTGCGGCACAGGATCTAGGGTATCCTATTTTCGGCACACGCCAAGCCTGACCTTCATGTCCGCCTGGCAGAGCCTCAGTAAGCGCACAACTATTTGAGGATGGCACTCCGGATCGTAGTAGCCTCTTTAGGATCGTCCTGCGCGAAAGCCATCTGACGGTTCGAGGCCACGATACGACATAGACGAGCCGTTGGGTCCGGCAGAAGGTTGAGGTTGGCGAGATGTCGCCTCGGTGAAATAACGCAATCAACCAGATGTTCCTGATTTAGCACGGCCGACAGCGCCCACGGTGTCGCGCTGGTGGGGCCGTGGACCGTCGGAGATAGGCGGATGGCGCATCATCAGGATCGTCAATAGTCGAGTTATCGCGTCTCAGCATTAGAAGACCGTGGTCGAGGTAGCTGTGATGCACGATATTACGGCTGGCTGATTACATTGACGCAAAAGCACCTCGCAGCACTGCATGAGCTTTCTGCTGAATGAACGTGTTTCGATGCCGCAGGCTCTTGTCCCTGGACCACCCCCCGAATATGTGTACGTTGTAGCAAAGTCGACCATCTCCTAGAACTTGTTCAGGGACTATGCCAAATTATAGAATCTCCACGACTGCCGATCCAGGGCGTCTCAAGAGGGACTCGGGGTCAGGTATCCCACTTTTACGTATCCCCGTTTTTCCCATACATAATTTCGGCAAACTTTGCATCTGCCCAGGTGCTGCCAAAAATGGGATACAGTGTCCGCAGAACCGGCGACAAGGCAATCAGGTCGGAGCCTGTCAAGATCGCTTGGCAGCCTTCCGAACCGGAGAGTCGGTTTGCGGCACTCGTCGCCCCCAAGGCACTGCAGCCAGCACTTGGCCGAGAGGGCGCACATGTGGCCCCAGGTTTATGTGTATATATGTTTTGTAACCCTCCCCGACCACGTGGAATACTCGTGTGTCTGCAACCCGGCTTTGACGGAATCCTCATGCCGGGACTAGATAGATGACACTGCACACGCTGCCGCCCCTGCTACGACCCTGCGGGTGGGTATCTGAGAGGCAGTTGGAAGAAGGCTCTGTGAGTCTATATCCTCTGGCTATCCAGGCTATCCTGCCCTTGAGCGCATATCCTATCTCAACCCCTTGCGCTAGAACTGCTAGTCCGCCATCGGTCCCGAACAATTTTTTTTTTGGTCTCTTTTCGCGTCGCGTCCTAAAAAAGAACCGCGGCAATTGTCTGAAGTAAAGGCACCGAGGCAAAATCCCAGCACCCCCAGCGCCCTGGGAATCCCTCCGAGACGTGACACCACATCAAGGAGCCAGACAGACGGTGCAACTCGAAACAGCCCGCGCGCGATGGGGGGCTCGGGAAAGGCCTCTTAGTTAGGGTTCAGCACGGCCACCACCGAGCGGAAGGGGGCCGGGGAACGTGGGGGGGTTGTGAGTGAGTTGACATGACAGCCAGTCCGCAATTGTAACCAAGTTCTCTGTGGCGGCATCTCGCCCGAATCAGACCCCCATCTCCCGAGGCCAGGCGCCCTGCGAGGCGGCGCGAACACTAGGGCAGGGAAGAAAACTGACGGCCCTTGCTGGGCGAGGCTAGAAGTTCGGCAGAGCCGTTCTAGAAGTTCGCGACGCGAGGGAACAAGCTACGGGATGGGCTGCGCGATCTCGAGGCCAGGTTTGGCCAGGTTTCTTTCCGGGGCACCACCCGATGGTGGTAGGCCGTATCTTCGGTCGAGACGCTGATGAGGCGCCCATGGGATGGTAGCAGGCTTCGTCTCGTGTGCGCATGCCCCGTCCATCCCGAGGTCAGTTGTGGCGGATGGGGGCGTGTTCGGCATTGAGAAAGGGATGACTGACTAACTGACAGACAGACTGACTGACTGACTGACTGACTGACTGACTGACTGACTTGTGATAACCCGAGGCGCAAGACCGACAGAAGAGCAGGATGAGTAGCAGGATCGGGCAATTCCGGCCGAGGGCCACGGCTCAGGGCGCCATGAATCCTGAGGTGTCATCTATCATCTTACTATACGGTGTGTACCTGGATCATCATGGCAAAAAGGAGAGATGGGATGTGCGGTGGATGAGATGAGTGCAACAAAAGCTTAGGTGAGTCTGTCTTGCAGGGTGATACCCGAAGCACGGGGTACTTTGCCCAGGTTTGACAGATCACAGGCCGGACTAAACAAGCAGACCGAGTATCTACCACCGTAACATGACAGTATCAGCCCTGCCCATCTCACTATTCCCGGCCTCTTATTCCTCCTCGCTCTTGTAGTATCTAGTATACCTCAAAAAAGAGATGGCTGCGGGTACAGCGCTGGGCCGGCAACATTCTTAGCACATTCTGGGTGGGCCCCTACTGATCCTGTCATCATATGGCGACGGATGGCGATCTCTTGACGAAGGATGAATAGGGCCACGTTCGGAGGATTCAGAGTCTCACGTTCTCGCCTGGGATTTGCGCCCTGACAGGCCCCCGGAGCGGGTTTGGGTTTCTGGGGCTGCCGCGTCTCCTCACCTCGTTTTACTCATCTCTGGTCTGCTCCGCCGGCACAATGCCTATCTACCATGCACTCTACTGTGCTCTCTGCTGGCTTGGCTACATCGTCAGCTGCCCCAGGCCCACAGGTCAATCATTCGACCAAACCCCTGGAGCTGCAGAGGGAGGAGGCACGGGGGAGGTGTGAAGGTGCAGGATCGGGCAGGCAGTTTGGGATTGACGAGAGAGGAGAGAGGAAAAAAAGAGGGAAACAGAGCTAGACGGAGGCGTTCCTCCTACGGCAGCGAGGATGTGCGCCAGTTTGCGCCACTGTTGGAGTAGCAGGAACAGGAACAGCCTGCGAGAGAGGCAACCAGACCACCTCGACCCCGCATCCCGGACCCTGTTCCCGCAGCAGAAAGCATCACCACCAACTGGGCTGGGCTGGGCTGGGCTGCAAAGCAAGCTCAAGCCGGGCCACCACCAGCTGGGCCTAGCACCGAAGAGCACGGGCAGCAGGAGGAACAAGGTTGGCGTCGGCAGAGTTCGAGGGGCGGGTTTGGGCAAAGTCCAGACCGACTGAATGACTGACTGACTGACTGACTGTGATTTTGCGCCTCATCAGCATCACCGTCTCTCCACACCGACCTCCTCCTGGACCAGAGTCTGTCTATCCATCTATCTATAGCCTGTCTTGCTGTGTCTGTCTACAGTATACATAGACACGGTTTGGCAGACCGACTTCAAGCTGTGTTAGCCTCGAGCAGATCCAGAATCAGATCCAGGGGTTCCCAATTCCCAATTCCCATCGCCCGCTCATCCTATCCAACTCCACCACCACCACCACCACCACCACCACCACCACCACTAGAGAGAGACATCCTCGACAGACGCACTCTCATTCGAGTCCAGTCCAATCCCAATCCAATCCCGTCCCGGCAGCGAGCCCAGTCCTGGCCTATCCTGTATCCTGCTGTGTTCTGTCTCGTCCAGTTAAAGTCCAATCCGCCCCAGTCAAGTCCACCACCACCACCGACGCGGTTGAAAGTACAGGACTAGTAGAATAGAGTACGGAGTACCTCCCAGGCTGGAGCAGCACATCCAACAACCCCCCAAATCTTCCGCACTGTCAGTTCTGCTCTGCTCTGCTTGCTTGCCTGCTTGCCTGCTTGCTTGTTTGCTTGCCTGCTTGTTTGCTTGCTTCCTGCCTCGCCTCTTGCTCGCCGCCCGGCCGCCCGGCCGCCCTGTCGACCGAGGACCTGGAACCTGGACCTGGGACCGACCGCGAGTACTGGGCCTTTTACCTCATCAGATTCTGCAGCTTGTCTATTGGCATCCTCCATTCCTCTTCCACCGCTCTACCCGTTCGGTCTGTCAGTCAGCGTGTTTCTTCTATAGACACTAGCAGCCATCCTTATTCCCATATCATATTTACAGACCTGCAGCCCAGCCTGCCCGGTCCGTTATCATCCTGTCATCTCCCGCCCTCTCCCATCAATCTCCCCACCACCCAGCCATTCGGTGGCTGCGGCTGCAATTGCTCCTTTCCCGCATCGACAAACGCCGCCCTGCTCGCCTCCACCACCCGCCCAGCCCAGCTTCTCTCAATCAACAACTCGACTAGCTGGCTGATTCTGCCCGCCAGACCAGACCAGACCAGACCAGACCAGACCAGGCCACACCCGCCAGCCTCGCCACACACGACTCTCCACGACGACTTGTCTGTTCTCGTTGTCGAGCTTGCTTACTACGTTGCTACTGAGTGGTCCCCGGTATTGTCTTGTGATACGTCAGGGACAAGGCGAGTCAACGGGCTCTCACAAGCACGAGGTACAACACCCGCCGGTATCCACCTAGCAGGCAACCTCACCGACTGAGCTGCGTCGCTGCAGACGGACAGACAAACAGACAGGCACACGAGCCGACACCTGCCACGATCCCCACGATAACACAGCACCAGTCAACAGTCCACCTGTCAACTGTCAACTTCTCCTTCACCACGTCCTCCATACCCAGAGACTATCCCCGCCTCCCACAAAGGACAGCTATTCTGACCTAGATCCATCTCCACCTGCAACCCCTGTATCTGTCCTCGCCACGCCCGCCCGCCCCCCACGAACAAAGCCAAGTCGAATCAAAGCCGCTCGACCTGGGTTATCCGTCTGGACCAACGCACCGACTGAAATGTCTACGGTTGAACCATAACTCAATCATTGCCTTTCGAGTTCGAGAGCCAGGGCGGTCGCTCCAATGGGTAACAGCCAGGGCAAACCCGTCGAGTTTGACGGAGAAGGTGCTTATCACTCCATCCCGCCCCTCCCCCTTACTCCTCCCTGATCGGTCCCTTGCCTGACCAGCGCGTCGTCGCATTGTCGCTGCACGTTTGACTGACAGTTTTTGCTTGTTCGACACGACAGTGAACCTCAACCACTTTCGACTGCTGCGAGTCGTCGGCCGAGGAGCCTTTGGCAAAGTACGCATCGTGGAACGAAAAGACACCAATCTCTCGTTTGCCTTGAAGTATATACGCAAGGATGAAGGTGCGCGGGTCGACCCACAACACAGCGGTTTTTGCTCCCTGGCACGGTCGCTGACATCCTAGACATCACACAGTCGTCCGGTCCGAAAGCGTACGAAATATCATACGGGAGCGCCGCATGCTCGAGCACGTTAATCACCCTTTCATCTGTAACTTGCGGTACAGCTTTCAGGATATAGAGTACATGTGCGTCCTCTGCCACGGCTTCTGATCCCCCAGACCGCAATCTTGTTACTTATGCCCATGCCAGGTACCTTGTTGTCGATCTGATGAGCGGTGGCGACCTCCGATTCCACATCTCCAGGAAGACCTTTACGGAAGAAGCCGTCAGGTTCTGGATCTCCGAGCTGGGGTGCGCTTTGAGGTACATACATGGTCAGGGCATCATCCACCGTGATGTCAAGCCCGACAATGTCCTCTTGGATGCAGACGGACACGTACATCTTACGGATTTCGTAGGTACAACTCAACCAATGAGGCATGCCCTTGTGTTTCTAACGGAGTTTCTCAGAACGTGGCATCAGACATCATCCCCGGAAAGGTTCTGACGAGTAAATCTGGCACACTGGCGTACCTTGCCCCCGAGGTCTATGCCGGACATGGCTACGACAGACGGGCTGACTGGTGGTCGCTCGGAGTGCTCTTCTATGAGTGCATCTACAACAAGGTTGGTCATTGCCACGAGCACATGCTCAATCCCATCTACGGACCACACGGGAGCTCGCTTGAAGCACTAGATTCACGATAAAGTTTATTTGGGGTGGGGTCGAAAGCTAATATGTCGCACAGAGGCCGTTTGAGGGGAATTCTGAAAACGCTTTGAGCACCGTCATACAGGCGGCCAACCCCAAGTATCCAATCACACAGCCCCCCGTCTCCTTGCTTTGCCTGTACGCCATCAAGGATGCATTGACCGCAGATCCGAACAAAAGAATGGGTCGTACATGGGAAACATTCACGCAGCACGACTTTTTCCGCGTGATCGATTTTGAGGCGCTGGAGAGGAAGGAATTGGAACCAGTGTTCGTCCCGTCATCCGAGAAAACCAACTTCGACGCAACATATGACCTCGAAGAGCTGTTGTTGGAGGAGGCTCCCCTGGAGGCCCGGGCGCGGAGGCAAAAGCCACGGGAGCGGCTCAAGGATGACGCCACAGACAAAGAAATCAGGGAGGATGAGCTTTACAGGATGATTGAGACCGACTTCAGGCCGTTTGACTACACCGTGGCCGCTTACAAAAAGTAAGTCCTGCTCGCGCACCCGTCTCGTGCAGAAATTACTGACTCGGTCACCAAAATAGGATCACGGAGGGCGGCGCGGAATGTGAGGCCGCAGCAGCAGGCGTAAATGGCTTGTCGGATGGGCAACAGCCACAGGCGCTAACAACAAACGATGCACGGCCGTTATCACAGGCGACAGCCTCGTCCAATACTTACCAGGTTGGAACAGGACAACCGCTCGCACCCTCGCGGTCTACAGAAGCCAACCCGACGTCACAACAGCACGCCAAGGGTCTACACAACAGCAGGGAGCGCAAGGGCGGCCCTGGGCGCCCACCTCCCTTGCCCCCATATCCCAGCTCATATACGAACTCGAAACATGGGAAGGCAGCGGGCCCCAAGGGCATCTTTGTCGAAAGCCCCACCGGCGGGGTCCAGGTCACCCTCGACGGTGGTGGAAGCTGGTCTGACCTCGCGCGACAAGACGCGACGCTTCCTGCGGATGCAGCCGGTGCCGGACAGGAGGGTGGCAAGGTCGAGGCTAGCTCCGGTGGCGTGTTCGGTTTCCTGAGTAGGAAGAAGGGAAGAGGCAACAGCCCAAAGCCGAAGGAAAGGGGAGTGCTCGGGAAAGAAGGTGCTCGAGTTGTGATCGGCTAGGCACGGTTCGGATCGTCGAGCATGAACGGCCGGGCTATGGTCGTAGAGCATCAGAGAGTGGAAAGCCACCTGGCTGCCAGAACCCTCTAGTCCGACTCAATGGCCCTCACCGAGCTGATGGTCCGGCCAGGAGATCGAATCCGTCGAAGCTGGCCCTTGTGAGAGCGGGCCATCAACGATGATCCAGTTTTCATTACAGGAACGGCGATTCTACATCCAGGAGGGCCGCGCGTGAACCCGATGTGCCAGAAGGTGACGAGCAGCCGAAAGGCCCGCAAGCCCGGTGAGTGGGGGATTAGCGGGCACCGACGGCCGATCGCGACGTATCCCCCCCACAAGGCGAAAGTCTCGAACAAAGAAGGGCGGCGGGGTTGCGCTTCGGATGTTACAAGGACGGCACAGAAGTCACAGATGGGAGTACCTTTACCGGCTTGCATGGGGCGGCAGTGCCCTATTTTCGATCCGTTTCATGACGTCCCCGTCCGTGTGCGAATGTATTGTTCATGGGTTCATTGGCGTCTTTTGATAGAGTGGGCTGGAAGGAATGGTTGGCTGTATTGGTTGCAGTACAAGCTTGCATGAGGTTTCCGGATTGGGAATCGCGGAGTCGTTTGGTGCATGAGCGAGTCGAGCTATGGTGTGCCGCCTGTCAACTCCATTCCCTTGTTTTTTTTTATCACTCCTACGCATAACATTTCTGTCAACATGAGCACTTACCAAGCATGGATATTTGAAGCTCAGACAGCAGACGAGCTTAACCCCTGGATTTTGTCAGTGGAGGGATGACCTGCAAGTGGCATGGTAGAGAGGGATGGGGAGAAATCATAAGTAGCGGAAATACCCAAATAGTTCGATCAGTAGATTTGGAACAAGAAAAAGAGGTCTTTACTGCGTGTGCTGTTATTAGGGTCTAAGTATCTACAATGTGCGTACGGATCGATGTTTGCCAAGTATAATGTATATCAACCATGGACATGGGAGGCACATTTGCTCCCTCGTGCCTCGGACAGTGGAGTTACGTGCTTGTCAGGGGAGAGGAGGGACGGGTGGGGGCGGCTGGTTGGCCCCTGCCGCTTGCCGCGTTGGGCTCGCTGGGCCTGTGACGCTCTGCCAGCGCGGGCCTGACAGCTCGCTCGCTCCAACAGTTCCAACCTCAAACAGTCCCGCCAAACTCGCTCTCCTAGCTCTCGCCAGACAGCCGCTACACTACCGATCGCATCCATCCACCCAGCAGCATCAACCAAGCCCATCACTGGCCCCGGACAGCCAAAGGGGAAACAGCAAAAGAGTCTAGAAAACACCACCCGGCCCCTCGGAACGACGCCCGCCGAAACAAACGACGATCGAGAATGGATCTGGCGTACGACCACATCGTCGAGGAGTCGCTGCCCAAGGAGGACGACGGCAAGCGCAACAAAGCCTCCGGGAGCGGGGCGGAGCAGACGCAGAACAGTCTGAATGCCGAGTTCCAGGATGCCTACAAGGCCTTCTCCGCGAGCCCCTGGGGCGCGCGGCTCGGCGGGTTCTTTGGGAATGTGGTCAAGCAGGTACGTCTCGCACAAGGAGGCCAGACCCGTGGTGGCTCAAGGGCGGCAAGGTATGGGCGTACTAGTCACAAGTCTTGGGGTCCTAACATGTCATCCGAAACCAACAGGGCGAGACCGTGTACCAGGGAGCACAGAAGGAGCTCACGGCGGTGGGGAGCGAGGCCCAGCGAGGGTTCACGGGGCTGACCAACGCCGTCATCAGCCGGACAAGGGGCCTGTCGCTGGCCGGCGGGGCCGAGGCCGGGCGGCAGCAGCGGCAACAGGGCGAAGCGAGCAGCAGCGGCGAGAACAAGACCGAGGAGCTCACGACGGACGAGGCGATCAAGGAGTCCGAGAACGTGCTCTCGCGGCTGCGGTCCGAGGCGGCCAAGCGGCTCAAGGACATCCAGCGGGCCGAGGACGCGGCGGACGAGGCGTTGCTGCGGTTCGGAACCAACATCAGCGCGTTCCTGCGGGACGCGGTGAGCATCGCGCCGCCGTCGGGCAGCGGTGACAATGGCAGCGGCAACAACGGGCAGCAGGGCGGCAGCGGCGAGGTGCTGTTCGAGAGCAAGGACGCAGCAGGCAAGAGGGTGATCCACACGAGCCGGTTCGACGCGCAGCTGCACGTCATCCACACGTCGACCGAGAGCTTCACCAAGGACCCGGCGACGGGCGACTGGGACGCGTGGGGCAAGGAGTTCGACATCAAGGCCAAGACCGAGGACATCAGCAGGGACCTGGAGAAGTACCCGGAGCTGCGGGCGACCATGGAGAAGCTCGTGCCCGAGACGATACCGTACGAGGACTTCTGGAAGAGGTACTACTTCCTGAGGCACGGCATCGACCTTGCCGAGGCTAGGAGGAAGGAGCTCCTGAAGGGTATGTGCTGGATCCTTTTTGAGTTCTCTTTCCATTACGACATGACACGTATCATCTATGCTAACACTCCCTGCGCGCCCAGCCGCGTCTGCCGAGGAGGAAGTCGGCTGGGACGAGGACTCGGACGACGAGGCCGCTGCCGCCAAGTCCGACGAGCCCAAAAGGCCCGGCTCCACGGGGTCCTCCACCACCATCCACCCTCCCACCAAGCCTGCCGAGAAGCCGGCCGCCGGCGCCTCCGCCGCCACCCTGAAGCCGAACGAGTCGCGCAAGTCCAACGATGAGAGGTCGCAGCCCGACAGCGAGACGAGCTACGACATGGTCGGGGCGGCGTCCGGCGTGCCGAGCAACGCGCCCAACAGCCCGCGGGAGGGCCGCAAGGCTGACGACGATAGCGACGAGGACTGGGAGTAATTCGTTGAGAAACTGTCTGTGCTTTTAGGTCTCTATTTGGGGACTTGTTGGTTTCCCCGCTGCTGCAGCAAAGATGGCTGTAGGCTTTTTGCGGTTCCGGTATTCCGTCTCTCATCCTTTGGGTCTGGAGGAGTAATGGCGTTTCCCTTGTAGGTGACGAAGCCAGGGTAGGCACGCACTTGAGCCGGTCTTACCAGAGGTCTTGGTTATCTTCTTCTCCCTCTCCTCCTGTAGTCCGGTGCGACGGGCCAGATCGCAGGGCATCAAGATCACTTTTTCTTCCACCTTCTGAATAATGTCGCACGTCTCTCTTCCCCCTTTCCCTGTAGTCGTAGCTGTAGGCCCTTTGTATCCCAAATCCACACGATGCCCAGAAGGCGCCCCCGGCGCCAGGATCCGTTGCAAGAGCTCACCTCTTCCTCGTGACCTTTGTGAACCCGTCGTCGTCGACCTCGGGCGGCGCCTTCTCCTTCTTTGGCGCAGACTCGACCAGCGCGGGGGCCTCCTCCATGTCGTCGTCCGAGTCGCCCTCGTCGTCGTCATCATCCTCCCAGTCCGTCTCCCCGTCCTGGTCCTCGCCGTGCTTGAAGTGCACCTTCTCGCCCTTGCGAGCCTGCCAGCGCGCGAGCAGGCGGTCGACCTCTTCGAAGTTTTCCCTGGCGCATTGGCCCCGCAGCCGCACGATCTCGGTGGCGACGTCGAAGGCGGTATCGTCGTCGACGTTGACCTCGAACTCGTCGAGCATCACCTGCAGGATCAGCTCCTCGAGGTACTCCGCGTCGGGCTCCTCGATGCTGTTCTGCTCGCCTTGTGCCGTGCTCGTGGTCGTGTTGGAGTTAGAGGAGGTGGTGTTTGTCGTGGTCAAGGGTGGGAACTGGCTGGCGACCTCGCCTGCGAACCAGTCGCGCTTGTCGGACGAGTCCGGGCCGCCCCAGTTGTTCTGCACGGCGAGGGTCAGAGCGGGCCAGAGGTTTAGGGAGAGGGCTACGCCCTGCTCGAAGCGGGACTGGCGGGTGTCTGCTTGGGTTGTGGGCGGTTAGCAGGGTGTTTGTTTTCTTGAGGGGGTGTTCATGCTTGAGTAGAGGATTGCGACGGACCTGTGGGCGCCTCGGCTGTTGTGGTGGAAGCCATGTTGGGCGATTGGCGCTGGCTGGCAGCTTGAGCAGCTGGAACAAGGGCCTCGTAATTTCTAGAGGGACGTTACAAGTGCCAGGGTACAGTATCACGGCCAGGATAGTATCTCAAGTCGGGCGTCAATGGCGGGCGGCGATGTTGACATTTGAGGTTGGATCTAACACTTTAAAAATTTCACAAGCTTGTCCCTGCTCCCACCACCCCAGGTACGAAATCCCTACCCCCTCTGCGATAAGCCTTGCGGTGTTCTTATCAAGACACAGGACAGGACTAGCCTGGGCCGGAAGTCGGCGCGCCAGTTGGGAAAATAATTCAGGGACCAATCTCGTGCTTGGTACGGATGACCTCATACCAAATAGCACGCCCTGTGGAAGACACCCACCTTGAGCACTAATTCCAGAATAGTGCCGGGCCAATGAACTAAACTAAAGGCTACTGTTTGAGTCTCTTTTCGAACCGTCTGCCAATCTCCCAGCCAGTCGCCATGCGTGCTCGGGTGGCCTGCAACCTGTAAGTAACACAATGGGAATTCAGGATAGGCAAATCCGTAGTAGGGGACCGCATCTGCCAGGGACACTGCAGGTGTTGGTTGGTCGTGACTCCCCACCTCGAACCATCTCTGACGGACAGATTTAGGTCCGAGACCGAGATTCAGCGTCCGGGGGTCCCGACCGCCCGGGAACACGGCGGCTATTCCTGGGGTCCCAAGGTCTGGGCACCGCAAGGTTCAGTCAGCGTCAGCTCGTTGTATGGTCAGAGCCAGGCAGCTGAGGCCGTTCAAGTGAGTCGTGACGGTCGGGCTAAGCAACCGTGGGGCGGGTGAACAAATACGCGTGCAACGACGCTGGAAGGGTCCCGAGTCAGCGTGAGGGTGGAAAGACTGAAGACACGGAGCATTTTGAGGGGTAGCATAAAGCATGGACGGGGCCTGGGGGCTTGGCCAACCGTTCGGAGTTGAATAATTAACTCCTTAAAGGCGAGCGGGCTGGCAACAAAGGGTTTGGCTAGTATCAACGGCACAGTCTAGAACGGACGGCAGATCCCTGAGGGCCCCAGGGACTCGGATGCTCCTATCTCGCACTTCGCAGCCAAACAGCGTGCGCCGTACAGGCATATTCACATCTGCCAAGCGCGGGAACAAGTGCAGAGGGAGTGATGAGGTGGGGGACAGTGATGTGACGATCCTCCCGCCTCTGCCTTGTGGTTGGGAGTCATACCGGACAAGAAAATTAGGGATTGCCCACGCTACTGTACTCGATATGCAGCCAGTCTTGCTTGGTGCTATCTGGCGTGTCTGGGAGTCTGGATCGCATGGAATCAAGGTTACCCCGTGCTGGCTGGGACTGGCACAGAATCTTCTCTTCCCGCCCGACCGGTAAGCCGGTTAGTTGCTGTTATTGGGTACGATACAGTGCCACCACGCCGTGCATGGCAAGAGTGATCACTCGCAAGCATCCGGCATGAAGGCCCAGGACGCACACTAGCACCGACCCAAGGGAGCCAGGTCTGAAGGCCACCCCCCCCCCCCAAAAAAAAAAAAAAAGGACAAAAGCCGCAAGGCGCGAAGGCGCAATGCCAGGCAGGCCCCAGAGGGCAGAGTGGCTAGAGTGACCCTGGAATTGGGCCGTGTGGTCAGGCAACGGGGGGGAGGTCGCATGTGGTCTTTGTATCTCCCCATCGCATGGACACGGTGCTGACAAATTCAACATCGGCTTCCACGCCCCTCCATTCAAGACGGAGCCAGAAGGAGGGGGTCAGCCTCCGTGCCAGCCTCCGTTCTGCCCTTCAAGCAACCCCCGCGGTCCATCCTGCTGCCTCAGTCAGTCTTGCATCCTGTCAATCAAATCCTCCTGAAATCCTGCCCTAAGTTCTTATGCCTCCTCGACCGTCCCAGCGGAAAGGAAACTTCTAGTTGCCCACAGCGTCAGCAGCTGCCATTGGCAACGGACAGCATAGCGTCTTGACACATCTCGTCTCACCGTTCCCATCTCCGTGTCCCCCACGGTCAGCACAGCTGCACTGAATATACTGTGACGGAGTGCGTGAGCCTCGGACAGACTTTCGCCTCTCCCCGTCTACCTCACCTGCACTCGCAGATGGTCCCTGCTCGGACAACAACTTGACCCGGTCTTGGATCGACTGTGTATTCCCGGCCAGCCCCTTCTGACCCTGTGTCCTGTCTCCGTTTTTGAAGCCTGAACTCTGAGCCCTGTGTTTTGGCTTGGACCGCTCCGTCTCTTAGGCGACCCGCCCCATTGCGCCGCCTGACCGCACGGGGAGTGCCTCCGTTCGCGCCCACCATCCAATCTCTCTCTCTCACACACTCTCTCTCTCTCTGTCTCTCCGTTTACGCTCCAGGCCCGGTTACTTTGTTCACCGATTCGACCGTGCCCACCTCTTCGTATTCTCTTCCCTCAGTATCACTTCCACGTCATTCCCACAGACACCACTCCCCATCGCCAGTCAGGGGATTCTTCGGCTGGAAAACATAACACGCCTCCGGCAGGTCCAACTAGACCGACCCGACAACTCTTCTCTCACTGTAGTCCCACCCTACAGTGCCAGAAACCCATATCTCATTTACGCCCTGCGCCGGAGCCAAGCCCAGAAGTCCAGACTGCTTTGGCACGCCAGTGGCGAATTTCTAACCCCAAACCAGACAACGGGGAACAGCACCACCGCTTCAACAGCACTTATCTCGACTCCCTGCTCCACCCAGCCCGTCCAAGTCTAACCTCACCTCACCCTGAGCTGGCTCTCGTCGACGTCGCCCCCAGCACGCAAGTCACGATGGCCTCCACCGGCAACCCGCACGACTTCGTCCTCACCCCTCAGCAGCAGAGCCTGCTCTTCGCTGCTCTCAACTCCAACAAGCAGCCCCTGACCTCCCCAATGGCTGGCAGTCTGCAAATGTCCCCGGCCTCGTTTGGCAACTCCCCGACCCAGAAGACTGATATCAATGGCTTCGACACGAGCCCCTTCCTTGACTATGACTATGACATCAACGGCGACACCAGCTTTGATTTCAGCTTCGGGGATGGGTCCAACGCTAAGATGATTGGCGACCTGCCCGGATCCGCCGGCAGCGACAAGTCCAGCTCCGAGAATAATGAGACCGAGAAGCGAAGCCACCCCGACGATGAGAATGACGATGAAGGGGGCGATGCCAAGAGGCAGGAGACGGGAGAGAAGGTTTCTAAGAAGCCCGGACGCAAGCCTCTTACCACTGAGCCTACCTCGGTATGTCCGGCCACGCGCAATGCAAATCCATGACATGTCTTTCATATCCCATGTACTAACGAAACTCGTCTGCCTAGAAGCGCAAAGCGCAGAATAGGGCCGCGCAGCGCGCATTCCGCGAGCGCAAAGAACAGCACCTCAAGAACCTCGAGACAAAGGTCGAGGAGCTGGAGAAGGCTTCAGCGCAGTCCAACCACGAGAACAGTGTCCTGCGTGCCCAGGTCGAGAAGATGACCAGTGAGTTGGGTGAGTATAAGAAGAGGCTCTCTCTGATGGTAAACAACAACCGCTCGTCCAGCCTGTCTGGCGCACAACGGCCCACATTTGGCCATGCTGTCATCAACAACCTGAACGACGTCAACTTCCAGTTTGAGTTCCCCAAGTTTGGCCAGCTTCCTGGTCCTCCCTCCAACCAAGCCTCCGTGAACGGCCGTTCGTCCAACTCACAGTCACCTCGCAACACTCGCAGCCCTAGTGACCAGTCCAGCCCCATGGACCAGTCTGTACGTCACGGCTCGACTGGCTCCAAGTCGACGAATGGCGTTGATACCCAGGCCAAGGAGGATCTGGCCAACTTCTCCGGAATCTTTAGCCCTCCCTTGACCAACAACAATGTGGCGTCAGCGGCCCGTGGCAGGGCAGAGTCTAACAACAGTGGTGCGGCAACTACGACCTCGTCGCCCTCTGCTTCATCAAACTCCCACGGCGGTCCAAGCTCCTCTTGCGGGACCTCTCCCGAGCCATTTACTCAGTCACCGATGGGCTGCAAGCCCGTTGACACACTGACCACCATTGGAGAAGAGAAGCACCCTCTCAGCAACATGAACCAAGGTGAGATACGACAGTTTGAGTCTCGAGACAATGCAGAGTCGTCTGCACAGGAGACTTGGCTCTTCCCGTTTCCGTTGCGAGGCTGACACATACCAGACTTTAGCCAATTCGCCAGTTTCGACGTACATGATATGAACTTCATGTCGTCTACCAACAACTTCCAGTTTGACCCACAGTTGTTCGGCGGCTACCGTGAGCCGCAGGAGAACATACTGAGCACTGGTTTCGATGACACCTTCTTCAACGATGCATTCGACGTTGACTTCACGACGCCATTCTTCGCACCTAGCCCTGCGCAGAAGAAGGACGATCTCATGTCAAGGATTGATGCCGCCAAGAACGAGGACGCGACAGAGCTGGTCCAGACTACAGATGGCCAGCTCCTGACCTGCAATAAGATCTGGTACGTGCTCACGAGGCATTACAGCAGTCGCAATTCAAAATCTAACAGCATGTGCAGGGAGAAACTGCAGAGTTGCCCCAAGGTCCAGAACGGGGACTTTGACCTCGATGGCTTGTGTTCTGATCTTCAGAAGAAGGCCAAGTGCTCCGGCTCCGGTGCCGTTGTCGATGAATCGACTTTCAAGAAGGTGATGCAAAAGTACCTGGGCAAGTCTGACAAAGAGATGGAAGAAGGCTGTCCAAATGAGAAACTTCAGAATGGGCAACAGGCCGAGCAAATTTCCACCTGAATGGAGTTGATCGGCGTTCCAAATTTATTTTCGGACACCCAAACACTCGCATTATACCGGCAGATACGCCCGGCACGGACGTGGCATTGGCTGGACAGCCATTTGCCAGAATGGCGCAACGGTAATTTGCAATACCCAAGGAGGGGTTTTTAAAAGGGGAATGGTCTTTTGTTTTCACGATCGGATCGGCGTTGTTCAGGTACAGGGTACGAGGCTCCGGCCCACCTAGCATTGATGGATATTCAGCCTGGCGAAAGGCCGACCGGGTCACAAGGCGTAAACGCTCGCTGAGAAAGTTGTGCTGGGACATGGATTCCAAGGGTAGCCGTCTTCAGGTCACGACGAGTTTGAGCTGTTCAGTTAGTGCAATATCTGATGGTCGAATGTTTGATTGATTTCACCCACTGTATACTCTCCCATCAATTACTTTTTACATACTTCACGTCTTTTGTCTTCGAACAAGTCAGCCTGCATCTCAGCCTCCTATTCGGTCAGCTTCGCACCCAAGGTATGTGACATGTACACTGTACTCGAGACTACACGGAGAGAAAAGCAAGCTGCATTCGTCCCAAACTACTGGCAGTTCTTTACAAATGTGCTCTCTACTGGCGCCACGGCTGCCCCCACGATCCTGTCGCCCCTTGCCCAGAAAGCCGGAGAACACAACCCCCTCGGGAGCTCCCGCCTGATTGCTACCGGCGATCTTTCTAGTCTATGACGACGTCTCCCGCCTGGAGATCAGCCAACAACCCCAGCAGAAGCTGCTCGGGGGCTGCAACGTCGAATAACTTAGTGGAACTGGGACAAGGCATCAGATACATGTCGGGAGAGTGAATCGGCAATTTGTTTTGCCTGGTGCTCGAGCCTAGTGTTGGGGTGTGACGTCTCTGGCCGCCGCCTCCTCCCCCGACGAGCTATCACTGGCTGCCATATATTTGGAGCAACGCAGAGTCTTGTCCCCCTCGATCTACATTTCTAATAAATTACGTTCTTAGCTCTGCTGTGTACTCACACCAGGTATGCACATTCAAGCATTGGTGTCAACTCGTCACTAGCAATCCCTCCTTACCAGCCGCATTCTATCACACACAATCCCAATATGCCAGCCTCCCGCGCACCCCTCTTCGACAAGACCCGCGCCCTGGGCGAGCTCGCCCGCCCCCGCCGGCGCCGCGTGATCGTCACAGGCGGCTCGGGGAAGCTCGGCCGCGCCGTGGTGACCCTCCTCGCGGAGTCCGACTGGGAGGTGATATCCGTAGACGTGCGCCGCCCCCCGACCGCGTCCGAGGACGGCAAATCCGGGCTGGGCGGGGCGTACCGCCTCGTGGAGGTAGACCTCGAGGACATGGGGTCTGTCCTCGAGACCTTCATCTCGACGGACATGGCGTACGGCAGCGTGGGCGGCCCGGGCGTCGACGCCGTCGTGCACCTGGCCGCGCTACCGTCCCCCGGCCAGACCAGCTCCAGCAGGCAGTTCCGCACCAACACGATGAGCACGTACAACGTGCTCGAGGCTGCGCGCAAGCTCGGCGTCCGCAACGTCGTCCTCGCGTCCAGCGAGACGCTCATCGGCATCCCGCTCGCCGAGGACGGCCACGGCCACGAGCCAGCGAGCCTCCCCGTCACCGAGGACCACGAGCGCAGGCCCGAGAGCGCCTACTCGCTCAGCAAGCTCGTCGGGGAGACCCTGGCGGAGCAGTACGCGCGGTGGGACCCGGAGCTCAAGGTCGTCTCGCTGCGGTTTAGCAACGTCATGGCGCCGCGGGACTACGCCGACTTCGAGGGCTGGCAGGACGACCCGGCCAAGAGGAGCTGGAACGCGTGGGGGTACATTGACGCGCGCGACGGTGCGCAGGCCGTGGCGAAGAGCCTTGAGTTTGAGACGGCTGGGCACCACCAGTACCTTATCGCTGCTGCTGATACGTGCATGCGGGCGAAGAATGAGGAGTTGGTCAAGGCTTGCTTCCCGAATATCAAGTACACGCCCACGGCGGGCGAGAGGGAGTCGCTCTTGAGTATTGAGAAGGCGAGGAGGGAGCTGGGGTACGACCCGAAGTATACGTGGGAGGCTCAGGTTCAGAAGTTGAAGGGTGGTGGGGGAGCGGTTGGCGACCATGTCGCATGAGCATATTTGGGCGGACGGCAAATGGTGGACTGAAAAGTGTGCCCATAAAGTCTTATTTCGAGTGTATACTGTTCCTACAGTGTGCGAAATTGTAAAGCAGTACATCAATATCAACCTGACATACCGAACCGATTGTGGCAATATTACGTACAGGTCCTCATTATTCTCAAGAGTAAGCATCTCCTACATTGCGCCCCGTTCCAGTCTTGCGGAAATTGTTGCCCTCTACAGGCTCCTGGAGTTAGGGCTCGGAAGCCTTAGGCTTCATTGTTCCCAGGGTAGACCGGGCTGGTGATACGGGTTGAAACAATTGTGAGGTGATTCAATTGCACCAAAAAGGGCAATGATTCAAAGCAAGCTCCTCAAAAATTGTGGACATTGTAATAACACGGTCAACCACAGCATCTTTGGCACAGGCACTTGAACGGTTGGCGCAAGGAGGCCCAGTATCATTTTCATGGCCCACTAGTTGGTCTACATGCTTGAATAATTGTCGTCCTGGAGTTTTGTCTCCACTGTGTACTCAATGTAAATTACTATCCCTGGATCTCGGGGCAGTCGTCACAAGTTTGAGCCACAAGTGATCGTACAGATCTTCCTGCCACGCTGCACATCCCCGAAATATGCTTATACACCGCGTTTGATCGACGGGACTCCAGACTTTCGTTAGGTGACATTGAGCCCGATCCTTGCGCCCAGTGCACACCAACAGGGAGGTGTGCTCTGCCCAAGTTGTCTCCTGAAATCTGACAGCATTTCTATCTGATTCATGTTCCAAATGATGTGTTCGAGAAAGGCCCACTGATGTCATGGGACTCCAGCGCTCAACGCGGAGGGAGGACCGTTTCAGTAGATCTCCTGGTCTCAAGTTCCTTCGTGTCAGGCATGCCAGCTTCAACACCAACCAGTACCGGCAAGGGCAGGCTTGTCAATAGACTCAGGAGAGTTGCATGGCCCACAAGTTCTGCGACAACGTGAAGAATCAGTAGATTTTGATTTGGGTCACAAATAAGGGGGCTGCCATGCTAAGTAGGAAGACACCTCTATATAAATACACGTCGCCGTCGATCTTTTACTTAGAGTTGACCAGCTTACATCTCTCCATTTCATTATATTATTTTGATTCATTAAAAGACACACATTTGGTTCGCACGATGATCATACCTTAGCTTTGTGTATTCACAGCTCACCGCCCCGAACAGCAAACATGCAGATCTCCAAGAACCTCGGCCTCCTCACCCTCACGGTCCTGTTCGCACTGGGCCAAGCAGCACCCCAACAGAAGAATGGCGGCAACAACAACAACAACGACAACAACAACGATGGCGGGGAGACGTCACAAGTGGACACATTCTTCGACAGCTTCAAGCAGGGCGGGTCAGACGCCGGCGGCCAGAGCGAGGGCGATGCTGCGGCCGCGGCGAGTGGCGCCACGCAGCCCGGCGACGATGTCACGCAGGGCTTCAGCGCCGAGACGCAGGCTGAGGTGGACATCGGCGAGCTCACGTGCCAGCTGAACAGCAACAGGCAGGTTGTGTGCTCTGATATCTCTGGGGCCAGCAATATCATCCGTAAGTCGGAGAGACATCCTCACGCATGCAGCTCCACCAGGCGCTAACCCAGATCTTCCGCATAGCTTGATTGATCTTTCTTTAGTTTACGCCGTACGGATTTGGGGCTTGGGATATTGTGTTGCGTGGCCTGTTAAGATGAAGACTTTGTGTGTGAGGATCATATCGCTGAGCTCGAGCCGGTAGACTTGTTTGTGTAGTGCACCTAGGTACTACATATCATCATTGCACCATTCACCCGCTGCCAGTCACCAGCTCCCGTCCCAACTATGCACGCCGAGCTCGTACCACTTGAACAACCTAATTCCCCTTGATTTAGACGTTGCCTGGCTCAACGGCCACGGCGTTAAATAAAAACCTCCGCGACCAAAGAGTCGCGTGTCCAAGTCAGGCTGTCTCCACGGAAATAAAGTAGGGGAGCGGTACGCTCAATGTGGTAGGAAACTCGCCACCTCAGTACATAGGTACATTGGTGGGAATCAGGGCAGTATTGGCTCGAGAGATGTTATTCTTTTGGTTGGTCCAACCGTCCCTGCGATGCGTGTTGACATGATGACTGGTAGTTCGTCTCATAGAAACACCACAACAACAGACGATGCATTGCAATACTAGGATCTGAGCTCCTTGTGGTGTGTTGGCCACCCACGCAGTCACCCACACGGCCACTGGATTCAGTCACTGATGGCGTTCTTTTAAGGACACGCTAGCGAAGCTGTAGATACATTCTCTTCCTTCTTCTTACCGAAGATTGGAACTCGAAAAATGCAATAAGAACCGTTGACCTACGAGCAGCTGTCAGAAAAGCATCTCAGAAGTGGACGCCCTCTGTTGCGAGCAAGTACTGATATTATTTGACAGTCGGTGGAACGACTGAACTTGATAGTTGCTTGGAAATAAGCACGGCGGATTCCAGTCCTTTCTCCCAGGTAGTGCATCCTCAGAAGCAACTTATACGGAGTGCCCAGCCCCCACAAGCGGCAAGGCATCTTTCATCAGCTTGGCACTGGTCTCTGGAAAAGAGAATCGCATAGATACTTTTACGTAGGTATTGGATTATCATGAACAAATCGCTTGCCTTGAGACTGGCGGCAGAAGACAAAGAAATAGTAAAGCAAAACCCCAGATGATAGGAAAATCACTGCGTGCAATTGTTTAGTTGGGTGGAGCAAGAGTTGAAGGGGAGAAACTGTGGGACGTCTGCTTAGTTATTCCACTAACATAATATAAACACATATATGGGAGTCAGATCCATATGAATGACTGAGCCAAGTGATAATTATGATTTTCATCATGTTCTACTACTGATTTGGTTGTCGAGGTGGATGGTTCCTTGCACTAACAGGATCTGGGACCTTCAAGACTACCTAAGTATGGCGCGCCATAAGGATTGAGGCGCTGTTGGCAATCACGTAGGACGATCAACTCAACTCTGTCTGGACCAATGGTTTGCCCCAGGTTTTTTGAACTGCATATTACGTGCCAAGGGACCTTATCATCGTGGCATCCTTTGCCCCCAAGATGCGGTCCACCAAGAGACCTGTCGTCGATCAGAGCACCAGGCCAAATCAACAGACCTAAACTGCCTAGAGACTAATGCAAGTTCCAAAAGAAACATGCATGCCCAATATAGATCTTGACTTTCATCACAAGGCTTGAGTGTTATATCTAGAAAATGAAAAGTATAAAACTTGATTCAAAATGCCCTGCTATCAATTATGGCCTTCAACTTCTTTTCACCTCACAAACCTCCTGAGATATCTATGAGAACCAGAAGCCCTCGCAAGTTTGTCAATCGTAAATATGTCTTCTCCATCCCAGGCTACTGTGTTCGTGACTGTTGCAAATCGAGGTGAGATTGTCCAGGTGGATGACCCTGGATTCCTCAAATGATTGGTTCCAGATCTAAACAGAATGTTGTCTCAGGCATCGGTCGCGGCCTCGCAGAGGCACTCCACTCCCGTTGCAACCATACTGTTATTGCTGCCGTTCGAAACCCCGAAACCACCACGCTGAAAGAGTACAAGCCGGCAGAGGGGAGCAGGCTCCTTCTGGTCAAGCTCGAGAACTCGTTGGCTAGTGACGCGACCGATGCTGTCCAGAACATTCGGGCCGCAGGAGTGGAGGGTGTCGACTTTGCCATCGCATGCGCAGGTATCAACCCCGTGGATGCCATTCTCACCATCGAGGACATAGATCTCGAGAAGCTGCGGGGGATGTTTGAGGTCAACACCTTCTCCTACGTTAAGCTCTTCCAAGCCACCCGCCCGCTACTCAAAGCCGCGGACGATATGCAGGGCGGACGCGGCCCCAAGTTCCTGGCCATCAGCTCCAATGCCGGCTCGACTGTGGACATGGAGCCTTACATCTCGGGCAAGGTGGGGACATACGGCGTAAGCAAGTCTGCGCTGAACTACCTGGTCCGCCGCACGCACTTTGAGAACCCGCGGCTCACGGCGTGGGTTATGCACCCGGGATTCGTGCAGACGGATAATGGCAATGCAATGGCCGAGCTGTTCGGGATGCCGCAGGCGCCTGATACGGTGGAACGGTCGGTTGAGGGCTTGCTTGGGCGGATTGATGGTGCGACGAGAGTTGAGACTTCGGGCAAGTTCTTTGATATCGACGGGAATGAGCTGACTTTCTGAATACTTGAATATGGCGTCAATGGCTTTGAAGAAAGGACGATCTTGGACTGAGTGACTGTGTGTTTGTGTTCTGTGGGTGCACGTTCTGAACTATTCGAGTGAATTTCCACTTTCTGAATTATTTTCAAGGTCCATTGACGGGTGAACGAGACACGGCGTTCGTTCGCAATGGAGGCTACCGGTACTTGGAATGGAACAGCAGGTGCAAGTTCGTTCAGAGAGCGATAGCATGACCGCCCCAATTCTGGATGAGTTTACCAGCGCAATCAGTTAATGCTGCACAATTTCCCGCATTTGAAAAAGTCTTGGACACTCTTCCTGAGTCCTGTGTAGGCCATCTCGTGTATAAGAGGAAATCTATAAAGTGTATGGTCTGGGAATATCTCAGCAGTGGCTGGAATTTGCATGCACCGTACTGAGTACGTTGGATATCATTGCATTCACTGTCAGTAGATCTATTAGTGCTTTTCAAGTCCAGTCCATCTCCTGTCGATCCTAAGAGTCATCATTGCATGCCGTCCAACCATCAACGCCGAACCGAACCAAGCCATCCATGAACATCAACACAAATGGGCGCACACCTCAGCGCCTGGATTTCTTAGGTGCCTTTGGTGCAGGGTCTTCCGAGGCCTTCTTCTTGCCGAGCCTCGCCGCAGCCGCCTGGAACGCCGCCTCGTCGGGCTCCTCCTCCACCGCCTTCTTCTTCTTGCCCTTGGCCGACTGCTTCGCCGAGCCAGCGCCGTATTTCTCCACCAGATGGTCGAAGAAGTCTTCGCCGCGGTCCTTCTGCCTGTTACTGATCAAAGCCGCCAGGGCGTCCTCTGAGTTCTCCTTGCCCTTCGGCTTGCCTTTGCTCCTGGCGCCCTTCTTGTCGCCAAACAGCTTGTCGTGCACGCCCAGCTCCTTCGCGTAGTCCTCAGCTTCCCGCGACTCGCCTTGCGCGGCCTTGACACGCGCCTGCTTGGACTTTGCGCTCTCCTTGGTATATGCCTTGTACGCCTTGACGTCGCCGCTCTCGATGGCCTCGTCGATGATGCGCCGGAATCGCTCGTCGTCAACCAGGACGTCGCTCAGCATGACGGTCTCGTAGATGCTGTCCATGTCGCCCTTGTGCTTCTCGTAAGCGACGAGGACGTCGTCCTTCTCCTCGTCGCTCCCCTTATACTTGGCGGCGAACTTGTTGATTGCATCCTCGCTTATTGCCTCGGCGAACTGCTCGCGGTAGAAGTCGGACCAGTTAAAGCCGTCCGAGTCGACTATGGACTCGGAGGTGGAGCCGGTGGCGTCGTAGCGCTTCCGCCGCGCTGGGTCGGAGAGGATGGCGTAGGCGAAGGCGATGCTTTGGAAGGCGGTCGTGGCCTCGTCTTTTTGGTCGTCGGGGACTTTGTCTGTTTTGTAGAGTTGGATGATGAGTACAATATGTTGACGTGTGGAGGATCGCGGCTCGAGTGCATCTTGGCGTTTAAGCCAGGCTTGACTTACCTGGATGAGTCCTGAGCGAAGCCTTGCGGTAGGCCTTCTTGACCTCATCGGGCGTCGCGGCGCGCTCGAGGCCGAGCACCTCGTAAGGGTCAATCACTGGTGGCTCGGGTGTCATGTTATCCTCGCTGTCAGATATCTTGAATCAATGATGTTTGCAACACACAGAATGCAGTTGTGGAAAGCCTGGACTTCAGGCGGTTGGAAGACGCGACTCGACGCGGCTGCACCAAGTCCAGAATCCAGGGTCCAAATGGGAGTGGAGCTGCCGTACGTCAGGGGTGGGGCCCTGCTTTTGGCCGAGCTCGGCAGCGAAACTGGGCTCCCAGCTCCACACCAAACCGCCTGCAGAGCCTCCATGTCACTTTGCCCACCTTCATCTCAGCTTCACTAGCCCAGGAAACTTTTCAAATTCCTACTCGGGCATTCTGGCACTATCACCATGTCTGAAATCCAGGCTAACGATCACCGTGCATACATGGAACTTGCGCTCAGCCTGGCAAGAAAATCCCCTCCCAAACCGACAAATTACAGAGTCGGAGCCGTGGTGGTGGACCAATCCACCAACGAGGTCCTCGCAAACGGGTACACCTTGGAACTGGAAGGAAACACACATGCAGAACAGTGCTGTCTGATAAAACTGTCCGAGACACACGGCGTCCCAGAGGAGCGCCTTGCCCAAGTGCTACCCAAGAACTTGGCCCTCTACACCACCGTGGAGCCATGCTCAAAACGCCTGAGTGGCAACATGCCCTGTGCTGAGAGGATCCTGCGCCTGGCTGGGGTCATACAAACAGTCTATGTTGGTGTCATGGAGCCAAAGAAATTTGTCACGGAGAACACGGGGCGAGAAGCCTTGGAGAAAGCGGGTATCCGGTTTGTCCACGTCGAGGGACTGGAAGACGAGATACTCGAGGTTGCCAAAGCCGGACACCAACCTCAGGGCAACTGAGACCAACCCTCAAATGCAGTGCAGCCGACACTGTCGTCCAGAATGACGCCAGGTCCCTCGCCACAAGCAGTGTTACAGCCTCGAATTCCACCGGACTTGAGCAGCTCCCGCCGGGGCTTAGATCCCACCAGCTCAGTAATAATATGGGAACACTGCAAGGTGGCACGCACTCATCTTTATGAGACCATGATGCATAACCAAGTTTGGACAACAGCCGAATATATTTTGTTCTACGTTGCGCTCGACACGCCTCGTAAAGTCCAACATCTTCCACCAAACAGACAATTCATGCCCATCAAAACTCCCACGAGGACTGCTAAGCTCGCTTCTGTTTAGACGACACGCTACATAATTCAGACAATCTGACTGCTCGCCGTGCGAACTACACCAGAATACAACCATGCTTTACACAACCTCGCAGAACGTGTCTCGTGGTCAGAAGGTACAGATTGAATTTTACTGGGCCTGTTTAATGCCACCTATATTCGTGGCTTATGGGCCTGCGCAATGCGTATCTCCTCTGCCTTCGTCAAGCCGTGACCAATGACCTTTCCACCCATGGCGCCACCATACGGACTGGCAGCAAAGCAGCCGAGCTGATCCCTAGCCTCATTCCAGAGTAGATCCAGAGTGGACTGGTCCAGCTGAAGAAGGCAATTACCCAAAAATATCCCAGAACATGGCGGAGCCGCCCAGGCAACAAGGCGACCAATATGGGCCCGAGGGCATCCTCGAGCATGATGAAGGCGGCGTGGAGAAGGAAGAAGACCACAGCTCCGTTCTCGGTATTTGGTACGCCCATTAGCTGGTCGGCATGGTGGTGAATAACCGGATATTAAGAAGGCGATCATCAGGCGCGTGTATCGAGAGATCGCCGAATGACGCGAGACAAAGGGGAGGGTGTTATGGACGAGCAGACTGGCACGGCCTGTCAAAAAGCAGCGAAACATCTGGTGCCACGAGACACCCCAAAAGCGGCGGATGGTGTATGATTCCGAGAACGACCCATACAAGGGAGGGCAGTCCGCGGGCTGGCTCAGTCCTGATATCACAGCAACGATGGCACCCATGTTGGCCATGAATAGGTTGAGGATACCAGTCGTGAGCCAGTATCCGAGGACGGTGCTGCAGCGGAAGATGACATCGCCGGCATTCAGGGCACTCGTCGAGAAAAGAGCGGCCTTGTCTGCGCGTACCATGCCGGTCTCCGGCGGTGGCATCGATACCACCAGATCGACGAATAGATAGGCCGCGAGTGTGATAGCCGCACGCCGCAGAACGAAGCCAGCCCGGGACTGCTTCTGAAGGCCGGCTGAAGACGGAACGTTCTTCACCTCCCACGGTGTTCCCACTCGTCGAACATTCCACAACAGGCCCAAGGTTGACACCACATCACCGCACGCACCTAATCCTGATTTTCGGAAGCGGCGAATTTGGGCGGCATGGACGCGGGAAACGAGAGCCAGTTCTGAGGCGCTGAGAAACTGGACCCGGAGCAGCGAGGCGACTGTTGCAGCCCAATGGGGCTGCTCATTTCTCAGACAGATGGGAACAACCAGCTTCTCCATCCAAATGGTGGTCGCACACAGCGCAAAGACCTCGGCAGTCCGTTTACTTGTTGACTGCGCTGGTGTGTACAGGATGAAAAGAGCGAAGAGGGCAAGAAGCATTGTCTCAGCACCGAAGAACCCCAGCGCTACGAGAGACATCATTTGGCACGTGTAAAGTCGTCATTGTGCAGGTCCTGAATTTATCTCGATGTCAAGGTATGCTGCATCACCGTGTGGCCAGGCGAGGTGGTCCTACTGAAGAGGTGAGGATAAAAGGATTAGCGTTCCATCATGTGAAAAATACAAGGACGGATGTCGAAAAATGGGTAAGTGACAATGCTATGCTTCTCCGATCATGAATCTGGGCCTGGAGTCTTGCGTGAGAAAAGAACCCGAAATTATGGACGGATGATTCAAAACTAATGATGCTCCTGTTAGTGATGTTATTGAACCACAGCCAATCGTATTGCGATACTGGTTAGAGCCTCCACCTGAGATTACATGGTCTGAAATCCACCAGGTCGTGTGCCGCGGACAAGGACAAAGCGATTAGTTTCCATTCGAATGTGATTGTGCCTCTTGTTGTTGGATGCAGGGACTTGGCCACTTCGTGCAATCTTGACCTGCTAGCTGCTAACCAGGGTTAAAAAGGCTTCGGCCATATTATATATTACTAATCAACCAATAACCTAATTTTCTTATTTTATTCACTTATTATTTAACGTAGTTCGTCAGTCAACCGGTCATAGCACATGCCCGGTCAGTTTTAGTACATCTACCAACTTTAGCTAACCCCAGCACCCACGCAGTGTACAAAGATCAATTATATTTGGTACCAATTGGTGCTAACTGGTCTTAATTACTTATTTTCAATTGATTTCATCAATTCAGAATCGTTGGCGTGTCTGCAGTGCTAGTCTGAAGTAGGTGACTTTTGGTGAGAAAATTGGGTTCCCCACCAAAATAGAGCATTTCAACCAAATGAGATCAACCTCAATCTATACCAGCCAGACCATCTATTTAAGCGGTCCGCCACGGACCGCTTGAAAATGTGCTATTATTTATTCAGTCTGAATAAATAGACTCTTCTACATCTTTCTCACAAGTTCTTGCATTATGCCCAGTCTCACTACAGTTATCATATTGTCTTTTAATTGGTCCGCTGCGGACCACCTCCTCGCTATTACTAGCTATTTCACCAGCTGGCCGCTTCCTCTTTTATTTTTCTTCAATGATTACTTGAGGGTCCTTAATACTGAGTACTCATCTAAGCTGCACCCGATTTCTTTTAGCCCTCCGGCGCTTAGCGCGCCCAATATTAGCCTTCTCAAGGGTACGGATCCAATCATTTAGAAGAGTAACGTGGCCGGCCCCCATTCCGACCACCCCCCCCCCCATTCCGACCGCCCCACAATCGCGTCACGCGCATGCACGCGTCTGTACCCACCTATAAACACTCCTCGTTTTCTCGATGAGTAAATTTTCTCTGATCCCCAAACTTCTTACGTATGTTAATTGAATCATCATGATGCAATATTCCGAGACAGAGCTGGAAACAGCAATCCTCGCTGTCATTCTGCTGTTCTCATGAGAGGAAACCAAAACCAAGAACAAGATTATTGCCATTATTCATGTATGGATTGATTCTAGCACTTACCTCACGGCTGTAGTCTAATATCAAGTCGCGCTAAGAGACAAACCGGATTTCTTTTTGGATAACGGAACCTTCGTCGTCAGAGTTACCTGAGAACAGCTTCTAAATGTTGATTATTTCCCAAGAAAGGACTAGCGTGAAAGGAACATTTCAACCAACACACTCGTCAAAGGACGAATTTGGAAAGTTCCAAGATATGGTAACATGAACCTAGAGTTCCACCAGCTCACGGGAATAACGCATTTGCCAAGCCTGTAATTACTTCTTTAGTCTTTTCATCAAAGGAATTGGATTATATTATTCCCGACACTGCTTGTTAATCTATCGCTTGGTAATTCAACAGTAACTAGGTACGCTGTCATGGGTATGTGTTGCGATCAGCCTTGCCGCATAAGAAACACAGCTCAGGACTAATAGGCTCTCTATTTCTCCTGTGTAGAACAAGTCATCCCGGAAGCCAACAACAATTAAATTATTTCTTACCTGACGGCCTACATACAAAACTTCAGGATTGCATACAGACTTGCCAGAGGTATAAGACCAGTTGACAGTTCCCAATTCGCCATTAGGCAGCATCACAACCAAATCTGTCAATTTTCTACATCAAGAGCTCGATACTGACTGGCTGGATTTAGTCCGCTCTACCAAGTTCCAGAAAATGGAGCCTAACGAACAAAGCCGACCCACGGCCGGAGAAACCACAGAGCCCGATGCAAGTCATGGCCACGACCCCGAGAAGACTGAAGATGAAGGACAAGTTTCCCCGGGCTATCAAGAATATTCGGAAGGCTAGAGCAGGCAAGTCCGTGGCTTTCGCTGGGTCATCGTGTGCATTGCGCTCTACGTTATTTGCGCTTTGTACGGCCTCGACACCACCATCGCCGCCGAAGTTCAGGCCCCAGTGACACAAACCTTTGAGCACGTCGAACAGCTTGTTTAGATCGGAGCTGGCTTCCCACTTGGTTCTGTCTGCGTCATATTGCTTCTAGGCACCATCTACAACAGCTTCAGCATCAAGTGGGCGTTTATCGCAACGACAGTGCTTTTGAAGTAGGCTCGGCACTATGTGGTGCTGCCCCGAACATGAAGGCCTTGATTATCGGCCGGGTCCTCGCCGGTGCTGGTGGGAGCGGGATCTATCTCGGATTACTGCAATATTTCGCCGTCTTGACCGAGGAGAAGGAACGTGGCTTCTATATGTCTCTTGTCAGCCTGTCCTGGGGTGCGGGCGCCGTCCTGGGCCCGGTCATAGGAGGTGCTTTCGCTGTGTCCTCAGCCACTTGGAGTTGGGCGTTCTACATCAACCTCGTCATTGGAGCAGTATTTTCTCCAGCAAAAATTCTCTACCTGCCGTCCATTCTCCTTCTCCAAGAGGTCAGCATTCGAGACCGATTGCTTCGCATCGACTGGGCCGGCTTTATCCTCGGGTCCGGGGTCTGGGCCAGCTTCCTCATGGCCCTGACGATGGCTAGCGGACAGTGGCCCTGGAATGATGGGCGAACCATTGTTACCTTTGTGGTATTTGGCGTGGTTCTCGTCCTTTATGTTTTGCAACAATATTTCGCTGTCCTCACTACCAAGGAACGACGCGCCCTCCCTGGCCACCTCCTCCGCATCGCACGGAGGTTTTGCTCTTTATCGTGATAGCAGCTGGTACCACAACACTTTTCGTCGTCGTCTATTACATCCCTATCTACTTCCAGTTCGTCAACGGCGACGAGACTCTGATGGCCGCTGTTCGCTTACTCCCGTTCATAGTTATCGGCGTCACTGTGAACCTCGTCTCCGGAATTTTCCTTCATTTTATCAGGGTGTACATGGTACTGTACCTCATAGCTGGTGTATTCGTGGTGGCCGGTGGTGGTCCGCTGGTGGTGTACCTTGACCCCAGCACGTCGACCGGGACTATTTATGGCCTAACAATCCTTGTCGCTGTTGGCACCGGACTCTCCATGGCAGGTCTCCTTTTATCATGTTCCATCTTAATTCATTTGGAATGCTAGGACTAACTTTCGAAACAGACATTGGGGTACACCATAGCCACATTGACCCTGCCCCCTGAAGATGCTGGTGAAGGCCTCAAAATGCAGAACATTGCTGAGATCGGCGGTCAGGTTATCTCGCTCGCAATCGCTGATCAGATATATCAGTCATCGGCTGTCAATAAGCTTTCAGGAGTGTTTGCAGGCCAAGGCTACTCAGAAATCGAAATTCGGAGTGCGGTGGCCGGAGCACAAAGCACGGTGTTTGAGGACCTAACCCGGAGACTGAGGGATGAAGCGATTGACGCAATTGCCGCGGCTATGCATTTGACGTTTGTGATGATTCCCATTGCCGGCGCCGTTCTGTTGATCGCTGCCCTTTGCATGAAAAGAGAGAAGTTGTTTGGGAAGGCCGTGGTTGCCGGTGGGTAGGGAAGACCCGAGATGACGGTTCAATGATTTCTTGGGTATTCATATCACAATGTTGGTAGGGGGCGTTACACATACTAATTGACGAGATACTAGAAGAAAATCGAATCATAGACTCCTTTGTAAAAGGTCATGTCCCTATTGAATTGTGTTCGAAGAGTTCCTTTGTTGAGTTCTCTGGGAGCTCACGGGCTCCGCATATTATGCAGCGTGCCATATATCGGGATCATGTTTTTTGTGTCCTGTTTTTCATTCCCTACAATAATATGCCTGCTTGCGCCGCAGAAGCAAGCCTATGGGCGAGTTCCGGTAGCATGCTCCGACAACAATATGACACGCAAACGCGCATATGTCCTTTCATATGGCTATTTCCTTATTCCAGCACATATTCGAGCCTTAGTGTGCCCAAAGAGACTGGTATCAGAGGAGAACTCTGTAGGTTTGAGCAACATAAGGTTGAGACTGAGCGGCCGGCAACGCCGTCGGCAACGCCGTCGGCAACGCCGTATAGATTCCAAGGAGATGAGTTTAACTGTGAGCATGCAGCCGCATTCCAAGATTTTGGGCCTCAAGCAGTAGTCAGAGACAATTGAGGGGCCAATACATTTTCCTCGCCTAAGGAGGCCTTGATTGAAGCTGTTGAAGTTGTTCTTGTACTTGCTTAATTTTGTGTTTGTGTTGGCTGAGACTTACAAAGAACATTCATCTTGGTAATTCCGGGGTCAGTGATTCGTTTGTTAACAAGTGGGATGCTACAGCGCGAGTGGCTTCCATCCGCAATTACCCAGACCCCATATCATAGCAATTTGTATTAGAACCAAAATGGCCTAGCTGTACTCAGTTACTTCATGTATTTTCCTAACTGCGCAGAGTCTGGACTTTGCGTTCAGTCCAGAACATGGGTTCTGTCCGTCAACATCTTAAGATGGTGAGCTCATTGTGCGAGACCTCGGGCGGCAGCCGTTGTGGGCATCGGCCGTCATGTTAGCATGCCATGCAGGGGCTGACCCCTGCTGCAGCCCATTAACAACAAACCTTTGGGAGGGTGGAACAGATGCCACTAAGCCTCAAGGAGCCGTCTGTGACGTCGTCCAAATGTGCGGCTGTATTCCGGGCGACTGGAAGGATTGACTTCATGACGGCCAATACACCATTCACTAACTCATCGTATGCTTTCATAAACACGGCCACAATTCATCACAGAGACGAAGTTGTGTAAAAGGTGAAGTCTTACCAAGAAAAGAATGGCCGTTGGCGCGGACTCAACTAGGGCAGGTGTTGTCAACCTCAAAAACCAAGCCGCCTGGCGGGGTGCATTAGCAACTCCACGACCAGTGCTGGCGCATCTAAACGGCGACACGACATGGTTGCTGCAACTCCCGGTCCCAGCGGCTGCAGCCGCATCTCCGGGATCCAAATCCAAAGCAAAAAAATCAGGTCGGCGCTCACGCTTCAACATACTGATCGACCCGTGGCTGCAGGGGCCACAGAGCGACGTCGCGTCCTGGTTCTCTACACAGTGGCACGTGGTCGAGCCGGCCGTGCAGACGATACAGGAGCTGGAGGAGGTTCTGACCGATTTAGGAGATGGGCAGGCAAGCGCCGGCGCCAGTCAAATCGACTGCGTGGCCATATCACACGAGTTCACGGACCACTGCCATCAGGCCACGCTGACGGAGCTGTCCAGGGGCGTGCCGATAGTCGCGACAGAAAAGGCCGCAGACCTGGTACGGTCCTGGGGGCATTTCGACACTGTCATCACCACGCCTGGCTTCTCACCCTCGACGACGGACTGGCACCATGTGTTGGCGGATCAGACGGGGACGCTACCGCCGTGGCTGGGGATCGGCCGCGTGATCACCCAAGGAAACGCACTGTATTACCACTCGGCCGTGATAATAGCCTTCGACTTGGGGTACAGTCCCAACCAGCGCGCGACGCGGTCAAAGGACGCGGCGCGACAGAAACAGTCCGAGGCGGTCATCTACTCGCCCCACGGGATCAAAGGACCGGACCTGGAAAGCGTCAGGGCCGCAGGTATCAAGACCCTCGCGTTGCTGCATGGTCTGGATGACATCCGTATTTGGATGACGGCACAGCTGAACCTGGGCGCACTAAATGGTATCCAAGCAGTGAGAGCTAGTGGTGCGAAGTACTGGGTGGCGACGCACGACGAGGCGAAGAAGGGAGGCGGGCTCATCTCATGGCTGCTGCAGCGGACGACGTATTCTCTGCGAGACGCCGTTGAGGCCGAGGAGGCCAAAGCGAGGGAAGCAGAAGGGGATGAGTGGCCGGATTATGAGTTTGTCGAGCTGGGCTCGGGAGACGGACTCATCTTGACGTGATGATGCATCCGAGACGATGATTAACAGGTAGCATATTGTTCGAGGACTAAAATTGTACCCACAATGAGTTTGCCGGTACCGTGCTCTTGAATTTGGATGCGGACGAGACAGAACCAGCTGCAAACAGGTATTGTTGACGCTGCTGCCAGTCGACCGACACTCTACTTTTGAAGAAATATTCGCCATGTCCGATGCGGATGCATTCCAGGATACATGTATGCGTCGTGAAATTGCCGTTACCATTCATTGCGGCTGCGAGAGTACGAGTACTTGAGAACAACCAACCTATGTACCTAGGTACCTAGATTTCTCTTCCGACTTACATAAGCAGCGCGGCTGCAGTCAGCACAGCTTCAGGCCGAACCCCTGCAAGTTTGCAACTTCCCGGTCTTGGTGGCGTGTCGGACTTCGTGAGTTCGACAATTTTTCTTGCTGGTTGCGGGGAGAGGGCAGAAAAATCCACCTCGGGCAGCTCCTACTCCCACTTTCCATGACAAGGCCCCAAGCCCAGGCCCAAGGCAAGGCAACGCAAGGCTGATGCTGCTGGCTTGCCCCGACCACTTCTCTTCTCGAGGACCAGCAGCTGGCGATATTCAGACAGAGACACACACATACCGACACACGACAGGCAGCCACGCAGCAGCATCTACCCACTCACACGCACAGTACACGGAGCTGAAGCTGATTACCCATCACCAACCTCGCCTTCCTATTGTCTCTCTTCCTTTCCTTTCCTTTTTTTCCTTACCCGGCTGGCTGCCTTTCGTTCCCCGAAGACTTCCCAAAAGCTGCCCCTCCCCCCTCCGACCGACCGACCGCACTTTGCCTCCGGTGACGGACAACCCCAGCTACAGCGACACATCCTATCACCGTCGTTCTATCTCTGCTTCCAGCCTGGCGAAACTGGCTGTTCAATGCACCTTGACCAGTCCCGTTGCCATTCCTTCCTCCCCACCCCCGCCTTCTCGTCAGGGCCTGATTCCCTGTCTCTGAACCCCGTCGTCGTTGCAACCCTCTGTGCCGACGGGTTTCTAATCAGGCCCTGCAGCCCCCTCTTGCGTCAGTAGTCCGCCCTGTCTCAGACATCCTCTATCGGTCGATCCGTTTGACAATGGCGTCGACAAACGCCCCATTACCCGCGCCGTTTACCACTGCCCCCGCGAAACCCTCCGTCGCGAGGAAGGCCGCTGCCTCGCAGCCCGTCATGCGCAGACGCGTCGAGCCCGTCATCCCTCTGCCTTATCTCCAGCGCCGACCCAAGAAACCTTCCGCTTCTACGCAACTGCCTTCCCCTTTGCGAACAAGCAGTGAAGACGCAGCTCCGAGCCCAACCAAAGAGCAACCCCGAGGCCAGGCGGAACAGGTAAAAGCCAAAGCAGACGACCACAAACAGGCTGTGGACTCTCCGCCTGCGCAGGCACTCGAACAGAAGGAACCAAGTCAGGCAAACCACGACGCCGTCTCCATTCACCAGGAACCGAAGCCAGCGGCAGTTGCCTCTGCTACACAAGACCCCGTCGTTTCTCCACCATCCTCCGGAGAGCTGACACCTCCAGGTAAGAGCGCTTGGCATGGGCCTGAAGCAGCCTCGTTCTCACAATCACTCCCAGACACCACACCAAGTGCTCCCTCATCGGTCTCATTTCCTCCCCAAGCCATGTCGCCAGCCCCGTACAATGGCGTGCCTCCGCCCTTCCCGCCAGCCGACACCCAACCTACCCACTTCCGAGGTTCTGTTCCCGACCCGATCCACTTGCCCCAGCTGAACCTCACACACCGGGCTATACACCAGCATCACCCCAGCAATGGCAGTCTGGTCTTTGGCGGGTTTCCCGGGTCCAACACGCCATCGCCCGCGCCCAACTCTGGAGGTGTCTTCCCGCCTCCGGTGACCATGGCCCGCGAGCAAATGCCGGTGCCTGGTATGGATGCGTTTGGCCGACCAATGCTTTCAGGTGCGCCCAACGACGGAATTGTGCAGGTTCCCTTGAACCATGGACCCATGACTCCACACAGCTTCCATGAGTCTCAGTCCTCACGCACGGCAGACGAAATCGGCGCCACGATGCCGTTCATGAATGGTCACAGCGGCGGGATGGAGTTTCAGGGTCCCAGGCCTCCTCCTGGTATTGCTAGGGCTCCTCCTCCAAGCAACCAACCGCAGTTCAATGCCGAAGGCCTCGATATCGCCGATGCCATGATATTCACGGACCGGGTCAACGACATGTTTAGCAAACCCGCTTTCGCCGACTGTGACGTTTGTTTGGTCCTGCCCGACCGCCTGACATCCATCAATTCCCAAAACCCTGGGCAGCTTGATGCGCCCTTGCGGATGCCGGCCCACAAGCTCATTCTATCAATGAATCCCATACTTGCCAACCTCATGCAGAAGCAAGCAGAACAGCAGAATGCGCTTCGTCATGGCCTTCACGAGCTCCGAATCGCCTCGGACGACCCTTATCTGCGGGCCGACTCCATGTGGAGAGCGATCAAACATGTGTATGGTTTCCGTTACGTTCCTATGGGGAAGCTAGCAGCGGACAATTCGGATATTGAGAGGTTTCACTTCGTCCTGGGTTATGCCGCTGCCGGTGCACTGTTGGAGATTCCTCACATTTCCATCAATGCCATGGGAGAGGCATCGAAGCTTTTGAGCTGGGACACAATTGAGAAGGGTGTGGAGTTTGCGCTGCGTGACTCGATCATGGTCCTGAACAGGATGGAAGGTCCACATGGCCGCCTCTTCCCGTTCCAGTACAGGCACGGCGTTTACGTGAACGAGCTGGTGGAAAAGATCATGATGTTCATCATCACTCACTTCCCAAACAACTTCACCTTGGACACCGCAGGTGATGATACGCGATACGCTCGTCTGCCGTCGATCTCGCCCGCTTGTGGAACGCGCGGAACGGCGGGGCCAGAGATTGTGAACGGAATCCGCGCTCCACAACAGATCTCTTCACGCAAGTCCATGCCAAGATTCGGGGATATGGACCCCGACGAGAATCAAGGCGACGAACAGGCTGTATCGCACCAGCGGCCTTTCGAGCACACTGCAGCGCTCTCCCGGATTCTCCTCAACCTACCTTTCGAGATGTTAAAGTTCTTGCTCGAGAACAACGGCTTCGGAGGGGTTTCTGGCTGGCAGACAGCTTCAGACCGGCGGCGAGCCCTTCCCCAAGTGGTCGCGGCGCGAGAGAGCCGCCGCCAGCGTTTTGTCTCGGGATTCATGGCTGGCCGTCACGAAGGTTCAGACCCCGGGGCAGCCCTGAGGAGCAAGGAGCCTCAGCTCCTCAAGGGGGTGTGGAACAGCGTGTGCTGGAGGGAACAGTGCGTGCCTAACGGAGATGGGCCCGTCATCGAGCGGGTTTGGGAACCGTTTGGGGACAGCGAGTAGTACCGACTGTCGCGACGCTTATGGCCTGATGTCGAGCCTACGTCGCCGGTCCTGGAAAATCTGCGAACGAACTTGATGTTATGAGTTGGATGGATGGACGATATTGAACGCCAAGTATGAGGGCAGTCAGGGGAGGGCGACAGGGCATGGTTTTGCACGGCGTCTTCAAAAGCATTTCTTGGCACATTCGGTGGACGCAGTCGCTGTCTTGGTTTCATGGTTGCGGAAAAACAAAAATGGGCATGGCACAAAAACAAAAGCATTGCGACGGGTGTTGGAGTAACGTGTTGAATTGATTTCTGGCTTGTTGCGCAGAAATGAAGGCGGAGGGAGTTATTGGCACACACTATGATGATGTGTTGTGTCTGGGGTTTTAATCAGCAGATTCTCACCTCTTCGGACGAGGTGTCCGGAGAGCCAGGCTGCTCACAGACAGGCACACATAACAGTCTTCCATACATACAGATGAAGTAGCAGCAGCAGCAGCAGCATTTGGACAGCGGTGGATGGTTGTGCCGCTACCAGGTCAACGGCGGGGTCAGCTGGAGGCGTCCGGTTGAGTGTCGTCGTCCAGCGGTGGAGGTGGATAACCCCTTGAGTTTTGGCATTTGGCATTTGTTGTTAATAGGAGATACCAGACAGTTTCAGCCCAGGTTTCAGAGAGGCAAGCAAAGCAAATTTTGTATTATTTGCATACCTAAGTGTGAGTGTTCGCCGGTCACAATTGGTCAGAAGAGCAAAAGTTTGAGATAAGCCCGTCCAGCTGTATGACCAGAGCAGATCACAGCAGATTGGTGTACCTACCTGCCTTCATTTACTCGGCTGCTGTGCCAAAAGGCAGGGGGTGAAAGGAGACAGATAGGAGGGGGAAAAGAAGTGAAAGGATATTTCCAGAAAAAGAGAATTCAATCTAGGTACACTGTATGTAGCCAACGAAGATCTTGCCAATGCTCGTGATCTGCTTGGCCCGTGAGTGACCACGCGCGAGTGGCCGTATTGATGTCTTGGACCGAAATGATGTCGGACGTCGCGTCCGGGCCCAAGATTTAAGAATTATGCACTGCGAAGGAAGGTGTGGGGAAGAAGGGAAGAAACAGGGGAGGGGGCCTTGCAACCACTTGGAGGATCACAGTGTTTATTGGACCAGGGCCACAGGCTCCGTGGGGCCGACCAGCTTGCAAGGGGAGCTCCCTGGCCAGGACTAGGGGTCGATGGGCGAACGAGCCGTGGGACGAACGCGTCTGTAAGCCCACGGCTAGCAGGGAGCGTCGGCTGGTTGGCCACATGCAGAGCCGAGGCACGTGGAAATCCCAATCCCAAGCAACCTTAGGCGAAGAGAAACCAGACAGACGACTATCCTCAATCACCCTACACTACTAACTAGTCTAACCAATCCACCCACACCCGCACCCACACTGCCAGACTGCCCAGGACCTTACCGAGTCTATCTATATACAGATCATCGAGCCACACGACCCTTTCCTAACACAGTCCAGACCAGACTGTCGGGGTATTCCCGTCCTCGCGACAAGACGCCGTCGTGACTTGACCCCACCCTTTGTAGATAAACGCGTCCTCCCTCGAGTCTATTTCTGGTCAAACAAGCCGTCTCTGGCGACGACTATCACATTCCGAAGGAGCACCGAGCGTTGTAAGCAATTCTCTCTTGATTCGGATATCCATTGCCAAACACCATCGTCACAAAGCCCGACTCGGTCACTGGGGGAATGAAGCAACCAAGGAAGGCACAGAAAAGCACCACATCACAGGCATCGCCTCTAACGCAGCCATCATTCAGCAATACTACCTGCCGACGACTACCACCAAGCCAGGCAGCCCCAAGCTGACTGTCTCATCCAGCTTCAAGACCTTCCGCACCTCCATCTACGCTTCGAGAACCTCCTCACGCTCCCCAACATCACCCAGATCCGACAGGTCCATGGCCTCCTCATCCAGCGGCAGAGGCCAGGGAGGTCTCGCCGCATCACCAGCTGCTTCGGGCACCCTCTCGGCAAAGTCCACAAACGACCCAGTCCTGCGCAACACCCTGCGGTATACCATCTCGGCCCGCGAATACGCCCTCCTCCACCGATATGTCTTGTCCAAGTCGCGCCAGCTCAAGAAGCGCGTGCCCACGGTTGAGACCGTCAATCGCATCATGAACGGCGATGTGGGGAGCAGCAGCGACAAGAAGGGCAAGCCAAAGGCCATGGAAGGCGCTGCCCCGGTGGACATGAGCGTCGCGGACGTGGGCAGCACGAGCGCAGGGGTGAACGCCGGCGCCGGGGCCATCCTGGGCGCCGACGACTACAACGCGCGCGCTGTGCGGCACTCCGTCCGCATCTTCGCCACCACGGCTGTCGCCATGAAGGCCTGGGGGCTGATCGCGACGAGGTTTATGGGCCAGAAGCAGGACCCGAAGCTGAAGAAGCAGCCGCTGTACAAGTCGCCCGTCTTCCGGCTGTCGCTGTCGTTGAGCAGCATCTTGCTGCTGTACAGGCTCCTGTTCCGCTTCTTCACTCGGTTACGGCTGCATATTCTCGACCCTTCCGCCGAGCCGTTTAGGAAGAGGAACCCCAGGACCGCGAATACCCTCACCTCGCCGTATGCGCCTGCGGTTGGCGCATCCTTGGCGGGTCTTGCGTTGGGGGTGTACCCGGCCGAGCAGTTGCGCGTCACCGTCGCCATCTACGCCATGTTCCGGGCGTTAGAATTTAGTTGGAACTTTGCCGAGGACGGAGGCTTGGTGTGGGGAAGAGAAAAGAATGGCCGGATGAAAAAGCGACCGTGGTGGTTCGGCAGCTGGTTGCTTCAGCCTTTCGCGTTCGGCCAGCTTCTGCACTCGTTCGTCTTTGACCTGGACTGCTTTCCTTCAGCCTATGGTGATTTCATCATGAAGAACTCGTCGGCCTACCTGCACAAGCGACCCAAGGACTACCCGCCAGGCTTGAAGTGGCCTGGCACGCGGGAGGTCGTAGACAGCCTGGGCCAGATGGCCCGGCTTAACTGGCCGTAAGTCAACCTATTTTCTATCAGCCTAAAAGCAGGACTAACGTTCCCAAAAGGCCCGATGTCTCACCAACACTTTTCCCTAACAAGGAAGAGACCCTCCCACCGACGCTCACCAATATCTCTCCCCTCACAGCTCCGGCACACCCTCTCATCACAGCACTTAGCTGTGCGACTCTCCACCCACAGGATCCATCATGCAGCCGCACATTCCTCACCTTCTGGCTGCGCTCCTTCCCACCGCTTACGCGATTCTTCCTGCTCGTCTACTCCGCCTTCCTGATCCCCAAGTACAAGGCGCTGTACAACTTCCCGTTCACGACGCTTAACAAGCTCGTCATGAACGCGCTGCGCATGAGCACCTTCGTGACGGGCTCCATCTCGTCCGCCTGGGCGTCCATATGCTTCTTCCAGACGTGGCTCCCGCGGTCCTTCCTCGCGACGCAGCGCTTCTTCCTCGGCGGGTTCCTGGCCGGGTTCTGGGCCTGGGTCGAGCGCAAGCAGGGACGGGGCGTGTTCCTGTACTCGGCGCGGGCCAGCGTGGACAGCCTCTGGAAGGTGGGCGTCAAGCGCCGCTGGTGGAAGGCCATGCGGGCGGGCGACGTCTGGGTCTTTGTCCTGGCCGTGATGCTCACGGGCGCCGTGTATGAGAGGGACGCGCGCGCCGTCAGGGAGGACAGCTGGAGGAAGGGCATCAGCTGGATCAGGGGCCAGGGGTTCCGCGACTGGGCGGTCGAGGCGGAGCTCAGCGACGACGAGGCCGAGGAAGTCGATGCGCAGTCGGATGCCGGGAGTGACGTGGAGAGCGAGTTCGTCGAGAGTGTCGAGTTTGTCGAGCGTGCTTCCTAGGTGCAGGCGCTTCCTGACTTTTACGAGGTCCTCGTGGCGCCGTGATCGCGGTGATGACCACCGGCAGTGATGATGTGTGGATGAGACGTGTGTATGGATCAATGTTTTATGAGCAACGAATGAACCACCTATCGGCGACCTTAATGTAGTGCTTAGTACGCTGTCGTTTCAAAATGCAAAGCCCAAAAGACCGGTTCCAAACGGGGCAAAGTAAGGGGTGGGCATCACAAAACTTGGCTGCCTTAGCCAAGTGAGGAAAATAAGATCTAATACATGTTGTGTTCTCACAAATATCTGTCTCCCAAACTTTTTAAAAGCGTGTCCCAGCGCCGCTGACAGACACTTTCGCTATATACTTACACTTGGGGGTACCTGGCCCCTCTGTTTTGGATCCCGCCCCAGGGAGCTAGCTAAGCGGGGACGTCGCTGTGCTTTCCAGAAAATATACGCTCTTCCTGTGAGGGCCGAAAGTGTGCAAAAACGTGCAGACTGGATTTACACGATCCCCAGCAGAGTACGTGAGAAGCCCTATTAAGTACCAGCATATCGCTAGGAGAGGCGTGCCCCGGGTCAAGAAAGCCAACTGCAGTCTATACTGATGTTTCCAAGTACAGGAGGTGATTCTTCAGGAAAGTAACCTGTCAAAGTCTTTCCAGAATGTGTGTCTGATTGTTTATATTCTGTGACAGGTGAATGAAATGCGATTCTGTATTGTGGAGCTGATTAGTACGGAGAACCGACTGAGAGCGATTGGCACCGGCTAGCTATAAAAGTACTCTATGCCACCTCTGAATGGTGAGGCGCTCGCAGGTCATACTGGACTCAACTTGCTCGTACTACTAGTAGTGAGTATCCCACTACTAGGGTTGTTGGTCAATACCCGCCCAGGCCCAGCATCCGCGGCTCACGCCTAGAGCACGTTCTGATCTCCGTCTTCTGGCCACCACGCATCCAGAGGATAAACGCAAAAGAGATTTTCAAACACTTTCTGGCTCCAATAGAGCCGATTGTTCGTTGCATGTGTACTCATCCGGCTCGGCCTCCGGAATGGGCTCCCCGGTAATGGCCTCCTCCGCGTGCCGCGCAAGCATGTACATGAGCAAGCCCACGACCACCGTCGCCCAACTGATAAGGACTGCCTTTACGACTACGAATATTCCAGTTGAGCGCTTGTGACAAACTCCATGAGGACTAGCGACAGGTGAATTCGTGTGGATATCGGAGGGGGCTGAAGCGCTGTCTGCGGCGTCACCGCTGTCTGATAAATCATTTCGCAGTGATTTGTCGATAAAATTGGGAGCTGGGGTTTCAGTTGGCTCAGAATACTGGGCGATAGTCCTGCCGCATGGGAAATGTTGAACCTGTGTCCCTGTTGGGACCTGTCGTCGCGTGTTATCGTCTTCGATGATGTGTTCACTTTCTGCATTGACAGCATGGGTTTCGGCGGTACCGTGGCCGAAATGGTGAGTGTCTGGAGTTGGAACAAATGTAGCCGTCCTTGTTTGTGGCAGTGATGGTGCCGCATCATCCGATATAGCATCGATGGAACTCGGAGCCGGGAAACAGGCCGTAGGGTTTACAATCGGGACTGGGGGAATTACAACAACCCAAAGTGTCCCCTTAAGAGCCAAAGCAACGGTTCTGGGGGCGGGGCGACCCCGTATCTTTTGGGAAGACATTCTATCTGGAAATGGAGTTTCGTGTACCTTAGTGCAGTCGTTTGTGATATTAAAGACTTGCAACTGTGATGTGCGAGGGTCTGGCAAGAATTCAGATGGCAAAACCAAACTTGCCCACAAGACTTCAGGGAGCGTGGTGTTGCTTTATAAATACTGAAAAGTCCAAATGTTATTAAATCAACCCCTTATACAGCATGTGCAACGGAGATTCCCATGAACCACAAATCCATGCTGGTCACCTGGCAGGAGTGACTGGAGGATATGGATTGAGTCACATCGCAGTACATTGGATTGTGACTGACTGTGACTGTCCCCGTCAAAGCATCTTCAGCGCCAACGGGAAGCCGCGGTCCAATGCTCACGGTCGTCGCTCGACATGACACGGAGGTTACCTGTTCCATATGGACGGGTGTAGGAACGAAGGTCTGTGAACTGAAACCAAGGGTACGCCACCCAAACCCACAACACCCAGGTGCCTTCACCTACATCACCCACGCCGACTTCGGCAACATCCACTCCCAGAACACATACTCCCACAATTCAGAAACTCATCAGACCTGTGACCAATACCCACACTCAGAAAATCAGCCTTTGGTGCGGGTGTGTCCAATTGGGCTGGCTGCCAGGGATGCTCTTCTGTCTCGTCATGGAGGGAATGATTTGACACTGTACCTTCCGTTTTTCTAGACCCTTTCGTCAATCGCAAGGAGGGTGCTAATCAATGCTCCCCCAACACCCGTCGTCCATTTGACCCAGCGTCTCTCTCCCTCCCCCTCTCTGCTCCCATCTCTCTTCCCACCGTCCCATCATCAACCAGTCTCCCCCATGGCTGGTTGGTTTGATGCGTTGGCAACGTCGCAAACGCCGAAAGGTTCCGCCACCCCAGGCGATCGATTCAGGGGCGACGGGAAGCGTGACACCTCTGCGAGCCACACCGTCATTTCTTGTTGAATCTTGGCCTAACCCAGAGAAGCAGAAGGTTGACCAGAGCAATGCTGAACGATTCAGAGGTCGCAAGAGACACGCCGAAGTCGATAGTCACGATGGCGACTTCTCCACTACCCTTCCACCTTCAAAGAGTCCCCGGTTTACAGAGGCTGCCAAACAGAACCCCAAGAACAAGCACCTAGCACCTCGTGGCCGAACACCTCAGCATCAAGCAGCTGCGGCTCAGACAACCCAGCAGCCTCAACCACATCAGGCGGCCGCTTCAGCTGACCAGCGTCCTTCCACTGTGCCCCTCCCCAACGTGCAGGAACAGTCTCGGCATCTACATCGGATCCTGTCGTGCCCTGCTGAAGCATACTACGACATACTGTCCCTGGCCAACGGCACCGAGATGCTTGAACTGGTCGAAGCAAGCTGGCTCAAGCTGTCATTCCTCATGCGCTCATGAGTGTGTCCATTCCCGAATGCGGTCAACGCACTCTCCCGCGTCAATGACGCGTACGCCTGGATCCAGAAACACCCCGTATTGCCCCAACCATATGTCCTTCCACCGCCACCACCACCACCACTTCCGCCCGTGGCTTATGATGTACAGAGCACCTCAAACGTATCTCATTTCGGTTCTTTTTCCAATGCAGAACCTGTCAGTGGCTCTAAACAACGATTGGATAGCTGCGATACCCAGCCTCACAATGCACCCCAGCGCCCCGAGCCTGATCCTGATCGTATGTTTGACCCACCCCCACCAAGGACCTTCGCCCCGAAACCATCCTCCCATGTCTATATCAACCGCGGCAAACCTACAATGCGCCCGGTGGTGGGATGGCAGTTCCGGGAGCACGGAGGAGAGACGCGCGTGTGGTACCAGGGAAGATGGCGTTCCTTGATCCAGAACCGCCACGATTTCGTTGGTTTGCGTATTGATCACGAAGGGTGGATCAGGCCCCTCCTGGATGACAACTTCAGTGTCGGCAATTGGGACAAGATTCTGGCCCAGGCAAAGTTAGAGTTCAACAGTCACCCATAAGAGGCGGGGGCTCTGGTTACTTTAGTGGTGCAGACCAACTCATCGGCCTTGTCATTGCTCTTTTCTCTGTATTTAAGTACCATCGTTAATCAGCAGATCCGCCAGTATGCCTGTGGAGGGGGAGGGTATGGAAGGCCGGGAGGCAGCACGCCCATTGCTTGATCTTTTGGGCCTGTATGGTGACTGGCTGCTACATGAAGACGTGAAAATCAAAAGTGAGCTGTACAATACTCCTTGCTAGGAGTGGGTATTATGAGTGGTCATACTATGGGAGTGGCTCTTGTAGTTACCTTTGTACTACAGAAAGAAGGCAATTCGAGATGTGGATCAAGCTCTGAACCCTTGTGCCCATGTTACCCCAAACCTTACCCGGATAAGCTTGAATCTCCCCGGGTGTCGTGTTGCCCCACATTGCAGGATGCCGGGCGGGTGGCCGGACGATAGCGATCTCGGTTGACCGAGTCCTCTTCTCATTCGGCAACAGCACTCGGAGCACAATCGACACTCCTTTCTTCCGGAACTGACACCTGCCGGCTTCCCCTGTAACTACTTCACTGCATTTGACTGGCCAATGGAGTCGAAAGCACTCGTATCCCGCGGACCGTTCTCCCAAGGGGGCTGGGCCATGGAGGATGTAAAGCTGCGGGAACTGAAACACGACGAGGTCGTTGTTGAGATAGTGGCATCTGGCATCTGCCACACGGACTTGCACTGCGGCGACACACCGGACGACAAGGGCGTGCCGGCAGTCTTCTACCCTAGAGTCCTCGGACATGAAGGTGACTATCCCTTGGCCGCCACCAGACACTGGAAAAGACTGTGCTGACAAACTGAGTCAGGATCTGGTTATGTGAAGCAAGTCGGCAAGGATGTGAGCGGTGTAAGTTAGCTATTTGACTCGCCCGTGCAATGGACTCTTCTTTGACTCTTGACATCGTGTGCAGGTCAAGCCAGGAGACCCAGTCTTGCTGTCTTTCTCTTACTGCGGCAGCTGCCACGTCTGCAAGACGGGCCCTCCGTCGCACTGCGTGGATTTCTTTGAGATCAACTTCATGGGCGAGCCGGCCTTCCTCGACGCAAAGGGGGCTTCTATCGGCGGCCGCTTCTTCGGACAGTCAAGCTTCGCGAAGCACGCCATCGTCAGCGACAAGTCCGTCGTGAACGTGAGCGGCCTGGGCCTCGAGCGCGAGGATCTCAAGCTCCTGGCGCCTTTCGGCTGCGGCCTGCAGACGGGTAGTGGCACCGTCACCTCCGTGGCGAAGGCAGGTCCGGACGATTCGATCGCCATCGTTGGTATGGGAGGTGTCGGGCTGGCCGCTGTGATGGCTGCTAAGAACCAGAAGTGCAAGAATATTATCGGCATTGACAGGGTGGAGGCCCGACTTGAGCTTGCGAAATCGCTTGGGGCCACGCATGTCTTCAACACGTCCAAGATGTCGACTAAGGAGCTTGTATCTGCCGTCAAAGAGGCGGCTGATGGGCTGGGCGCGACCATCTCGATCGACACCAGTGCACATCCACCGCTGGTTGCTGCCCAAATTGAGTACACGCGGTACATGGCAAAGATCATTCAGGTTGGAACCGGCATGCCGAACGCAAACTTGACGCTACATATGCAGAGCTTCATGGTCAGTGGCAAGCAGTACTTCGGCGCTGTTCAGGGGCACAGCAGGACGAAGGAGTATATTCCACAGATGATTAAGTGGTGGAAGGAGGGTATATTCCCCGTGGAAAAGCTAGTCAAGTTCTTCAAGTTCGAGGATTTCGATGAAGCTGTGAAAGTCATGGGAAATGGCGACGTTGTGAAGCCTGTTATGGTATGGTAGAGCTCAAGAGAAAAGAATTGAAAGAAGAAAACACAGCGTGGCAGTTCCGAAACATGCCCACCAGCCATATTAATTTACATCGCAGCCACCAAGTCTAGAACAAGTATTATCGATGTCCCCCGAAGCGGTGCTGAGTATCGAACATCAAGCCACCTTCGATTCCCCCTTTCTCTCCTCGGTCACCCCCTCCCCATTGGAAGATGAGTCGCTGCCCGCGCCGGCCTGGCCTAGGATTGTGGTACTCTCTTGCTTCTTAACCATGTCTAGGTAACTCCAGTCACCAATCTGCTCGTCAAAGAACTGGTCCAAGTCCAGCCCTCGCTCTTCGGCCTCGTCCGAGACGCGAAGGTGCAGGCCGGGGATGTACTTCATAATCATAAGCAAGGCAAATGAAACAACGAAAGAGTAAGCGGAGATGGCGCATATCTCCGCAAATTGTTTGCCGACTTGGATTCCGTTTCCATCGAGACCTCCGGATGCGAGGGTTGCGCCGTCGAGGGCAGAGACTATAGTTTTCCAGATTCAGTGTTACTTGTCCCAGAAGGATGGTATCAATGGAAACAGGATTACGGATCGACTTACTCGAAGACGTGGCGAAGATTCCAGTAAAGAAGGAACCGCACATGCCTCCTATCCCGTGGAGCTTGAAGACATCCATGCCCTCATCGATATGCAGCCACACATTGATATCTGACACCAAAGAGCAGACGACAGCAGTGAGAAAACCAATCACAGCCGCAAGCCAGACACTAACGTAGCCTGCTGCCGGCGTGATCCCGACAAGGCCAGCAATGGCACCTTCGCATGCCCCGACGACGCTAAAGCGTCTCTTGTGTCTAACATAGTCCACGATGACCCAGCCAATAGCCCCAGTCGACGCTGCAGTGTTGGTGTTAAAGGCAGCATACATTGCCCGGACACTAGCGTTGAGTGCTGAGCCGCCGTTGAAGCCGAACCACCCAAACCAGATGAACACAGTTCCGAGGAAGACGAGAGTTGTGTTGTGCGGCTTGCCGTGGGACTTGTCATCTGAATTTGTCTTCCTCTTGCCAAGGGCTAGGGCATAAGCTAGTGCCGCCCATCCGGAAGCAATGTGAACAGGGCCGCCGCCTGCGAAATCCAGAGACGGCAGGTTGTACAGCCAGCCGTTGGGGTTCCACGTCCAGCAAGCGATGGGACAGTACACGATCGTAGCCCAGAAGAACCCGAAGACGAGGGACGGGATGATACGACCGCGCTCAAAGGCACCACCAACGACAATCTGTACGGTACATGCGCAGAAAAGGAGCTGGTAAAGGCAGAATGCGATATCCGGGATTGTCGGATTTCCAATGGAAGGGGCCGCCACGACGTTTCGCATCCCAAAGTTGGCCAGGTCACCGATGAAGGGACCCGCCGTACGACTGTAGGCGAGCGAGAAGCCCCAGAACATCCACTGGAAGGTGGTGACTGCTGCGACCATGAGGGACTGGAAGAGGAGGGCGAGGGCAGACTTCCGCCGGGCGAGGCCTCCGTAGAGAAGACCGATTCCGGGGATGATCAGCCATACTATGAACGCGCAGAAGATCAAGTACGTGTAGTTGTACTCGTAACCCGCATACTGGGCGTTCACGTCCACCTCGAACGGGTTGCCGCCCGTTGGCATTGATTCGTCATAGCTCGGCTGTCGAAAGATAGAAAGTATCAGTGTGGGTCAAATTTAGCCATAGACTTTATACATCCAGCAATCGTTCGGCTCAGATACTTACAGCTTCGCTCATGGTGTCGTAATGTATTGCTAACTTGGAGTGTGCTTCCAGATGTCTAGTTACATTGACATCTGCAGCACCATGAGCCCGGACGAGCCAGGGGCCACGGAACTATATAACGAACGGCATCAAATTGTTCCATCTGAGAATCGGATCTCATATCAAGGCCCTCAGACCCTGGCCAAGAAACCCTGAAGAGACCGGCGTTCTATCTCTTATCATTATGAAGCTAAAGTAGTGGGCTGGACACAACCCAAGCCGACGGTTCGGCGCAAGGTTGGCCTCTCCATCCCGTGCCCGGCTTGCAGGACACCTCGGCAAGGATTCCTTATCTCTTGGCACATTTTAACATTACAGTGCCTGCTCCTGAGAAAGTGTAGATATCAGCGCCGTTCCAAAGGTTTCCAGACCATAACCATGACCTCTGCTGATGACACCAGCCGGGCATCCAAAGATAACACACCTCCGACCCAAATCCGACTCGTCATCGAACGCAGGACCAAGAACGCCGGCTGCTAATAATGTAACCACGAAGCAGTGGCGTTACCGAGCTGTTGGGATCGAACATGTCTCAAATCCTTCCACGCCCTCATTTGCTTTTTCCTTTGACAGGTGATCTTCTGGCGCTAGTGCAATAAAGATCACTGAGATCACATGGGCTGAATGGTGGTACTGAGAAACGCCAGAATTTACTACCTAGGTACTATGTCATCTACGCAATATCGGTATCGCCGTGGTCTTGAAATTCTGCCGTATTCAAAGCTTCACATACCTTCAAAGGCTTAGACGCAACACCTCGTTGCAACATGGTGATACCACCACTAAATTCTTGAATATTTAAACATAAGCGTACCTGGTAGCCTTGTCACATCTGCTACACCAGCTGGCTGTGCCTTTGCGGTCTAGAGATGCCTTATCCTCTGGATGGATATTATTATATGTTGGGACATAGCAATTTCTAGTAGCTTTGCCGTAGGTTTGATTGATCTAACTAGAAGTGGAAGATTGTGCTGCTGTAGATACGAAGAGGGCAAGTCTCCGTATGGCTAACGGCAAATCATATATTGACTGGTGGAGTGTTGAACAGAAATAATAGAGTGAACCAATGTGTCAAAGAGGAGGCGTATGACTATATTTCGCATTCAGAAACTTTTAAAGCCGGCATAATCGCACTCATCTTGATACAATTTCAAGTCATGACTTTTGAATACCCAACGACTCCTTGCTAAAGTGGTAATCAACCATCACTCCCCTATACTCTAAGCTACCCGTGTGGCTAATTTGCTGGCGGTCCTCATTTTAAGCCCATACTTCCAGAATAAGACTGGCATTGCGATCAGGAGTGTCTCTATTCCGGTGAGCATCAAACCTGTCGGCAACGGGCCCAGCCCGTCGTATAAGATCGGTGCCAGGAGCGGCAGACCGCCGCCAACGATGTTCCTCATCGACGCGTTTCCCGCCAGTGCGCTCGCCGCGAAGCCCTGTGGCCCGCCATAGCACATTGCCAGGTAGTTGCTGACGTAAATGAAGGTTATGGTCATACCCATGCCGAACGGGATGCCCGACATGATAGCGATGACGGGCGAGTTGGGTGGTGAGGCGGATAAAGCGAAAGGGAGCTGCCCGAGGGGTATCAAAATGCTTCCGAAGAAGACGAGAGGGATGTTGCTTTCCTCTGGGGATGGAGGCCTCGATGATAGATTTTGCTTGGGTTCTGAGAGGGGACCCGAGTTGTTGACACTTGTGCTTGATGCGTTGTGACGGATTTGTTGGAGGAGTGGAATCAACCTTGAGACACGGCTTAGAAGCGGCTCAGCGAGTATTGCTAGAAGGACTCCTGAGCCGATAGCGAGGAATGGGAGTCCTAGTGGATTATGTATTGTCAGTTCCATTCTCACAGGCAATTGCGCAGAGGATGTGCCATAATCAATCTGATGGACCAGAAATGTAGGTAGTGAATAAAGCAGAAGAATTGCAGGAAGTCGTACCTGCCACGGCTGGCTCCCAGCCACGGAGGTCTCGGTATATGATAGGATATGCAACAATACAGAGGTAAAGAATGGAGTAGAGAATAGAAATATATATGTCCAGGAAAAGACTGGTAGAGTCAGCAATCAGCATGATATGGAACTTTCCTCAATAAGACCACTAGAGCTCACCAAATAGGCTCCCTAATTACCATCATGGTGGGCCTCTTCATGCTCGTCAACAGACGGTCCCTGAGATCCCCAAGGTTCACTTTCTTCTCGTACTGGGATAAGTGTGTATTGCCTGGCTGTTGATGATTCTTGCTGTGTTTTTTAAGAATAGCTGGTGCAAATGTCTCTTGCACGAACAGCATCGCCACCCATGAAATACCTGCAAGAATGACCATGATCCAGTGTATCTGCATCGTTGGGAGTCAGCTGTCAAAGAAGCAAGAAAGAGATTTCATTCGATCGTAACAATGACCCAGGTCGTAGTGTGCCCGTAAGTTTGAGACAAGGAGTACAGAAAGTGTGGTTCAGTTCTCAATACGGTTGAAAATATTTCCAGAAGCTACTTACCCATCTCCAGCCTAGATACTGGAAGACTATACCGCCTAATACAGGACCCATGACTGGCTAATCTGGGAATTAGTTACCGTATAAGGTCAGAGGAAACATGAGGAAGGACAGATGTAAGACCTACGCCATTCGCCACGCCTAAAGTCCAAATTGAGAAATAGAGCGCGCGCGTTTTAGGAGTTGCTATGTCGTTCAGGGTGCCCCAGCATTCGATACCATGACGGAGCCCATGCAGGCGGCGAAGAACCTGGTGATGAGCAATGTCGCAAGGTCCTGAGCCAAGGCGGAAGGGATCAGCAGAATGGTGAAGAGGAACATAGCCACAAGGTAAACTGGGCGCCGTCCGTACATCTCGCTGAGTGGTGCCAGGACTAATGGTCCTAGAGCGAGGCCGAACAAATATGTGGAGACGCCAAGCACGGGAAGGGTAGTGTTTGTGATGGCAAAGTCCTGTGTCATCCCCGGGATACCAGAGGCGTAGGCGGTTGATACCATGATTCTGAAGACAATTGTGAGAATATGAACCAAAAAGTGATGCATATATTGTGTATAAATAAGGAGTGATTACGGATTGAAGGTGGAGGGGGGGGGGGGCGGAGGCTGGCGGTCGGGTTCACGCTTACACCACGAGAGTAGAGTAGGACACGGCCGCCAGCACTACGCTGCGGTACCAAGACGGCCAATTCTTGGGACTCAATCTATCATTGTCGGAACAAGTGGCCTCCTGCGCAAGGTCTCGAGCTGTTGTTTGGGTCTCGGCATCAGCGTTATTCTCCGAACACCCCCCGAGCGTCGTGTGAGATTCAGAGATGGAAAATTCCAAGATTCCTGGAGCAGGTATGGCGTCCTCGAGCGGCGCCACCCAAGACCAACGTTGTGGACTTGGAAATGGACTCTGCCTGCCGGTGTGCTGCGAATCGGCTGTCGTTTCCCATAGATGCGCCATGTGAGATTGCTTTGCAGGCGACGGGACAGTTGGTGCTGAGTATGCCATGGCTAGAGATCTGTACAAGTCGACTGAGTGGAAAACGCGTGATGGCGTGGTCTGCTCATGAATACAAGGCCGGGGAAGGTTGTAAGAGCAGAGAAGAAAGAGCAGATGGTAGTAGCCCGACAGGCTCACGAGCGTGGAGTTTGCGCAAGCTGGATAGCAATGACCTCGGAGCTCGAATGGCTGTACCCAGGTACCCTAGATAATGAAACAAAAGGAGGTCATGGAGAGGACTGCAAGAAAAGAAATGAAGAGATGAGCAAAGCTATAACTAGGGACGAGAAATGGGAAAAGAAAGACGAGTAGTATTGGATTACGTCTATGGGAAAAAGGAGCCGGAAGCCGAAAGAAGATTTTGCAGCGGAAACCCCGGACCTGATTACTTGGTGGAAGGAGACCGATGGCGCAGTGTCTCCTCAGAACACACGTGGACTGGTTGATGAGGGAGCTAAAATGGATCAGCGGAATAAGCCTCTTCCGCTTCCTTATATGCATCGTACGACCAAATCCAACGTTGCTGTCGAGGGTGTGTCCTGCGAGGAGTTCATTTTAGCAATTGGTCAAGAACAGAGTCAGTTGAGCGAGTGTCTCGTGCTCACCAAGTTGTATTTTCCTCAAAGCTGCGTGCCATGTCGACCTTGCGTTTCTCTTGAGCCTCCGGGCTCTCTGAGTGCCAGTACTTTGCGTGGACGCGTGTCTCATCCAGTATGCGTGAGGCTCTTGCAATTCTGATACCCTCATACATGGCTGTGGCTCTTGGCAAATGTTCTGCGGATTGAACGTGACCGAGAAGACAGCCCAGGATGGCAGCATCTTCAAGACCCATGTTAAGTCCTTGGGCCATGTACGGCAGAATGGCATGGCAGCAATCCCCAGCCAAAACACAGGAACCTTGGGCAGAGCGCCAGCTTGGTAGAGGGTTTACTGTTCGAAGTGTCAAGCTCAGGTCGAGAAGAATGAAAGGGCGTCCTCAACACGACTGTGCACGGAAGGCATGTTACTAACGGTTCATAAGCCTCCATTTCGCGACAGATTCCACCCTTTGGAGGATTTTTGTCAACCTGGAAGTACACGCGTCTTAGTCTCGATGGCCAAAGAAGATTGTCTGTTGATGATTTCAAAGCCAAGATACTCACAACGGGTCCCAACCCTCAAAGAGACGTCGCATTTCCTCCACGTCCCCTGGTCGCTTCGCTTCGCGTGCCTTGGCTGAAGCTTCAAAATCATCTTTGACCGCCAACACAACGTTGAGCTGCGAACTGTTGCGCACCGAATACCCCACGGCGTGTGCACGAGGGCCGAGCCACTGCTGGACACGGGGCGTGCGCATGAACTCGGACAGTTCTGCATCGTCGCTGACCTGGGAGGCTTCTAGCATGATACGGTATGCCATGTCACCAGTTGGCTCTGGAGAGACGGGCCTCCCGAGGACCTGTGAGTTCAATGAGGACCACACGCCATCTGCAACAACCACAAGGTCACCTTGGTGCTCTTCGCCAGTCTCAAGCCGCAACAATGGCTTGGTCCTGGCCACATCGAGGTGCACAACCCGCGACGCGAACTTAATGTGCACACCAAGAGCCTCTGCCCTGTGCAAGAGAGCCTGCTGCAGGTCTATTCTGTGGAGTGCCCATAGTGGGTGACCATACCGCTGCTTGATCTCATTGTCGTACTTTTGCCGACGGGCGAGGACGGTGCCGTCGAAATTCCGGATCTCAAGAGTTTCTGGGGCTGCAGCAACAGGCTGGAGGACGTCTGCGATGCCCCAGCGTTGGAAGAGCCTGGTGCCATTTGGAGAGCTCTGCAGCCCGGCGCCGAACTCGTGGAGGTCGTCGGAGGCCTCAAGGACAGTGACCTGGTGCCCTGAGAGTGCGATAGAGATGGAAGTGGCGAGACCGCACAGCCCGCCGCCGATTATGAGAACATCCATCTTGGCCAGTGTGGGCTGTGTTGGGCGGGCAGCAGCGCGCGGCTTGCGTTGTGCCGTGCGAGAGATGTGTACTTCTTCAAAAGGGCGTAGGATGAAGGAAGGGGGATGTGCTGCAGCCACTGATATCTCATCCGAATCTTTCGGACCCAACATTTGGACTTTGTCAGAAATAACTTCTCATATGTCGGACTCACCCGGTGGCGGGAATTTGTCGATCCTTTGCATGACTTGGCTATACTTTGCGATGTGCTTGGACGATGTACCACTACACAGAGCGCGTAAGAGGGGTTAGATTTGTACTCAGGAGGTGTAGTTCCATCTGCTGTAACCACACCGTGGTACTTTCATTTTTACCCCCCTCGCAGCCTTATCAAATATGGGATGATATTCAGGCTCAAAAGGAATCTGCAATGCTGCGTGCTGAATGTAAAGATTGACTATTTGCTGACTTGCACGAATTGGGGGCCTGAATTACGGCCCCAGTTGTGCGAGACTCGGCGCTCGCACCAGGCTCTCCTGCTGAAAAATCTCGACATTGTACACATGGTTTGTAAAGAGGCTGATCCTGATAACTAAGCGCGGAATTTGGGCGCACTCATCAGGTTCTCGAAAGGTTCCCAGTCCTCCATTGCTAATACTCTATCGCAGACCTCGTACTGCCCACTATATAGATATCTCGTGCAACTCTTCAGCGCTTTTCTTTGGAATCGCTTCTCGTATCTCTATTAGCCCTATCACTTCCCCCACACATTGTTATCTACCTAGACCCTCAGCAAAATGGCTGCAAACGCCCAAGTTGACGCCGATGCCTACACGGCCCCTTTCATGCTCACCAAGTCCATGCACCGCGACGTCTACCCGGCTGTGGATCCAGTCAAAAACCCATCTATCAGCGCAGATGGAAAGGTCTTGGTCGTCACAGGAGCGGGTGGCGGTCTCGGCTTTGTGAGTTTGGCCTGCCAGCACATGGCTCTTTAATTGCGCTGACGCCACATCCTAGGCTGTTGCAAGGTCCTTCCTCCAGGCTGGTGCCAAGGGTGTGGTGCTGGTTGGTCGTAGCTCTGAAAAGCTTAAGTCGGCTGCTGCAGACCTTCCAGACCAGTCCCGTGTGCTCGTTGCCGCGGGAGACACCGCCTCCCAGGAGGCCGCCGACAAGATCTTCAAGGACACCGTCAGCAAGTTTGGCCAAGTCGATGTCCTGGTCAACGGCGCGGGCGCTATGAATCTTGGGCCAGTCGGCCAACTGGGCTCTTCAGAGTGGTGGGAGAACTTTGTAAGTTGCGCTTACCCAACAGGGTCTGGCCTGAATATCGCCATCTAATTTGTGACCGCAGGAGGTGAACGTGCGTGGCACCTTCAATATGATCCATGCCCTGATCAACACCACTGGTGGAAAGGGAACCGTCATCAATCTCGTTAGTTTGGGAGCGTCCTTTGTGGTTCCTGCTATGTCAGGGTATAGCGCATCCAAGCTCGCCGTGATTAAGCTCGGCGAATGCCTCGATGTTGAGCATCCCGGCCTTCGTGTTTTCTCTGTACACCCAGGAATGGTTGAGGCGGAAGCGGGCCGTGGTATGGTCGTACCGCCCTTCCTGCCCTTTTCTAAGGATAAGGCTGCCCTTACTGGAGGGCTCGCAGTTTACCTCTCTTCCCGGAAGGGCGACTTCCTCAAAGGAGGATACATCCACGCAAACTGGGACGTTGATGAGCTGGAGAAGCACAAGGACGAGATCTCTGAAAAGAAGCTTGTCAAGCTCGCCTTTCTCAACGGCCAGCTTCAGCCTGGTGGCTACCCGTGGAGTCAGATCTAGGTCATAACGTCTAAGTGAGAACAGGAGAATAAGGGTGGACAGTTTGTGTCTGAAAGGCGGATCAAAATTGGGCTCACAAATTGCGAGATTTACTCTCGGAATTAGATTTGGCTATTTCTTCATACATTGTTGTTATCCAGCATATTGAGACAAGTTGCTTTGGATATGGTACCATCGTGATGATCTGAATTGCTAGCGCGGCAAGACGCTGTTGTACACAATACAAACAATACTGCCTATCTTGATGATAACGCGAGCGCAGTTGGAAGGGCGGTCAGTAGTATCTCCATGAATCAGATCTGAAATGCACAAGCCTTCAACTTCCGCAGCCAGCTAACCATACTCGCCTTCTTTGGGATTAGTTTTCCTTGTCGTGAATATTGTCTTCAATTTGTGGCCACGGTTATCCCCTCTCACTTAGGCATTCTGAATCTTATAGTTACACATGTGTAAAAATGACATTATTGATTGAAACTGTGAATGTACATGACATCAGTCTCAACGCCTCTGGATCTCATCTTGCATCTACGATGCCGCAAACTGTTCACCTAGCGCCCGCTCAGACAGCACAAGGCGGCTGATGTTCGGTGGTACTTGCGCCCGCCCTAGACCGTAACCAAGAATTTGCATTGAGTGGGTTGCATCTTTCCTTATTCAGGTTCACAAAATTGGTGCGGCATGCCAATCTTGCTGGCAGACTGGCGGTCAAGCACCACGCAGTAAGCAACGCAAGCGATCACTGGGTAAAGAGGTACACAGTATTGGAATTGTTCTCGCACTTTTGCCACACCTTCCTGCTTCGCCAACACCTCTACTTTGCTCTGTGGGATCGGCTCAGAGTGAGGCTACTCAGCCTAGTCACCACAAAATAGCTTCATGGAACTTTCGGTCACCGATGTCAACATATTGCGATATCGGTTAGATGAGATCATGCCTAGCAAGAACTGGGGAGTATCCGGCAGGCTACTGGATGACTGTGCGTTACTATTGTGTCCCTTGATCCTTGCTGTGTTGATAGCAATACCGTAGATCATCTCAACCACTTGAGGGTGGTCCGGGTGAATACGTGGTGAATACGCGTCTTGTACACATCAGCAAAAATCTTCGACCCAAAGCCTCAAGGTATTGGCCACCTTCCGCTAGGGTAGCATCATTTAAAACATTCAAGAATCTCGAGAGCATTTTCAGCATACCCACTTCCTGTTCACCTCCAGATCCACTACGACAATTACCAATCAAATATTCAAATCCTCTCAACATGGCTGTCCAATCTCTCTTTTCCAAGCTTGATGGCTCGTTGGTGCCAGCTTCTTACAAAAAGACGCTTTCTCTTGTGAGTTGATGTGCTGGATGGAAGAAGGCCGCAGAAGAGAGGAACCTTTGGGATCCATACTGATTCACGATAATCCAGGACTCGCATGAGACAGCTTCGATACAAAGCCATAGGGAAGCCATCCGCAAGATTCTTGCTCATGGTGCCAACCACGATGACCGTATTATGGTGCTAGTCGGCCCGTGCAGTATCCACAGCATGGAGTCTGCTCTCCATTATGCCCGCCTTCTCGCCCAAGCTGCAGCAAAACACCAAGATGATCTTCTCGTCGTAATGAGGGTCTATATTGAGAAGCCTCGCACGACGGTGGGCTGGAAAGGGCTCGTCCATTCGCCAGATCTCACAGAAACTACCAACGATGCTGTAGACCTTGCAAAGGGTCTTGCTATTTCCCGACACATAATGCTCGAAGTCACACGGCTGGGCTTGCCAGTCGTTACAGAGGTCCTCACACCTCTCGTGGTCCCGTTTGTCGACGACCTACTTGCATGTGGAGTGATCGGCGCCCGCACCACTGAGAGCCAGACACATCGAGAGCTGGCCAGCGGTCTTTCCATGCCCGTGGGCTTCAAGAACGGCACTGATGGCAGCCTCGATGTCGCTATCAATGCCATGGCATCCGCCGCTGCGCCGCACTCAGTTATCACCGTCGACGACGACGGCCGCATGGCCTACAAGCACACGGCAGGCAACGATAGCACATTCCTCGTCCTTCGAGGAGGCAAAGCTGGTCCTAATTACGGTGCTGAGCACACGTGCAGTGCCAGCGCCATCATTGCCGGTGCCGGTCGGGGCCAACCGGGTGTCGTCGTCGATTGCAGCCACGGCAACTCGAGCAAAGACTACCGGAACCAGCCTCTTGTTGCGGCTGATGTTGCCCGACAAATCGCTGAGGGCTGTCCCGTGGTCGGCGTCATGATCGAGAGCAACATAAATGAGGGGCGCCAGGACCTCTGCGGCACGTCAACCCCGGAGAATCTCAAGTACGGTGTCAGTGTCACGGACGGATGTGTCGGATGGGAGGAAACTGAGGCCATTCTTGGTGTCCTTGCTTCTGCTGTTCAACAGCGGCGGCGGGAGCGCGTTCCCCGTGCCCACGGTGTCCACTCCAGGCATGAATTCCAAGCCAAGAATGGTGAGGTTCAAGTTAATGTTCAAGAGCTTACCATGGTGGAAGCCTTGAATTGATTATGGTCTTCTCATTCTGGATCTGAGTATCAGATTGATTTTGGATAAGTTGGAAAACGTTATTGCGTTATAGATACATATAGACTATTGGACTCGATATCTCTACAATGAATTGAGATCACACATATTGGACCGAAAGTATATCTAGTATAAGTTATGTGTGAAGTAGCATTTTCTTTCATAAAGGCTTTGGCAATCTCAACTAGATATTGGGCGAGCACGCCTGGACACTGAGTACATAAGTTGGTTTCGTTCTGAATCCGATCACGGTATTAATTTTTTTTGAAAAGATTTTTTTTTTTAAAAAAAAAGAAGAAGAAAAAAAACAACCTGGGGGCGGTCACTTCATACATTCGTAAACGCTCAGAGACCCAGCGTTAGATGATAAACACAATACCGATAAAAGTAGGTTCAAAATACAATAATTACTCAAGTTAGATTCCACGAGAGTAGGCGGTTCTGCTCAACTTTTGAAACACAGCGCCCGAATTCGCACCCATATTGTACAGTTTCTCGATAGGACATGAGTGCTTTCCTGAGAGTTGATCTTTCACTGCATTCACTTGTGGATTTTGACGGGCGTGAGTTATGTGGGGGCTGGGTGAGGGGCACGTGGAAGGGTCGGAATAGGAAGAGAGCATATAAAACGAGATGGAACAAGAGCCGAACACATGGACGCCAAAATGTATAGATTCATTCTTCTCGTCGTAGTTCAATCTGCCATGCATGCCCTCAACGTCATTGAAAGAGTGCTTATATCACATGAATAACAAAGAGGGGAATGGTTCTAGGTCCCAGTATCTAGACCATAATGGCTCTGCCGCCAGTCAAAACCTCGTCGGTACTGTTTCTGGCCCCATTTTCCTTCTCCCCTTCCTTCGCGACTGCCTTGGATCCGCGAAGGGCCTGGAACTTCCGGGCGATCCACTCCCCACTGGTCAGGGTCTCATTTTGGACACGGGGTGGAGTCAGACCCGTCGAGACAAGAGGACTATTCACCGTCTTCAGTGGAGTGTCGTCCTCGGGACGCATCAGATAGGCGAAGCTGTAGCGCTCTGGCATGGCGAGCCCGGGTAGCGGACCAACCCTGTGCAACGAGCTCTTGATCAACCCATCTGTGAGCATGCTCATGCAGTCGCCGAAGTTAACAACTGCACAATGAGCCCGTGGCTCCACGTATACCCAGTCTGACTCCTCTGGTGCTTTCTTCTGCTGGCTGACACCCGAATTGTGTGGAAGGACCTGCAAGCCTGGAGTCGTGGAGAAGACAAAAGTGAGGCTGCCAAGGTCCGTGTGTGGCGTCTGCGGAGGTGCGGCCCCGTCTCTGACTACCTCGGTCTTGTGATATTTGAGTAGGCGCAGCATGTCAGACGAGGGGTGGCTCGGGTTGTGGAAGTCTTCGAATCGCTCTCCAGGCCTGAGCGAGAAGTTGGTGGAGAGAGACTTAAAGATTGTCTGAGCAGCGGAACCCAGACCGTTCAGCAGGCTGCGTAGCGACTGTATGTGAGCTGCAACGGATGGCGTGTGTGGAAATGACTCTGTAGTCAGCTGTAGTAAGCCATTCCTGGGCAACTGGAAGGGTGTATCTCTGATTTAGCAGAGAACTGGGATGAGGATGAAGGAGGAAAGAAGACTGCCACTTACGGCCCAGCTTTCAAACCCGTCTCTGGCACCGTCCTTGCTGACGATGTTTCTACCCTTGGGCTTGTACCCATTTGTCTTCATTTTGGATATCTCATCCACGTCAAAGAGATTCTTCGTCCCTTCATCGTGACTGAAAATTGCGGAGGAGAGATGAAACACCGCATCCGCACTTTCAAGGACCTCACGGTAGGAACTGTGAGAAAGATCCAGATAGAAGAATCCATCGGTGACAGCAGCCTCGAGGAGCAGACTTGCTTCTGCTTTGGATCCGCTTTCTAGAGAATGCAGGGAGATGACTTTCAGAGTCGCCGGCTTGACATGATCAGGGAGCGTGGAGACGCTGCCACACGGGGTCGTGGACGGACTGTCTGTGCGAGGCATTGTGGATGTTGGTGTGGATGGTGTAGGCACCGAGGTTGTCATCACTTATTGTTGAGGCTTTTGTAGTAGGAGGATTGGATATCTTGATTGAGATTAAAGTAGGGACACAGCCCCATTAAAATCGTGTGCGTTCACACTACACCGCCATGGAAAACAAGCCAATTGCTTACTTGCGAGACCATTCTTATAGCTTTCCTGGCAGAAATCAAATCAATGGTAAGACTGCTTTCTCATGCATTAGTTGCCCCATCAAATTACAAAACTTGTTTATGTTACTTCGTAAATAAGTAATACTTCAATGTTATTTGCATTAGCCTGGGTACAGACGACACACGGGATTCCATACAAGTACAAGACCGATAGCACTCACCATTGTTTCTCTATCAAATTTCCATTCGTTGCCTCATAATTCCCCCGGAGGATTTTTGAAAGCCAAGGCCCAGGCAATCAGGCGGTGAAACTCATCATATCATTCAAACCGGGGAGCAGGATTGGCCTTCGCGGTTTGCATGTGAGGTCGATCAGTCTGCTTCTGGAGTCATCATGGATTCTTTGAACAATGTGCAGAGACGTCAGCTTAGTTTGCACACCGCAATTTCTACCCTTACACTGGTGCTGTACTCAACACCATACAGAAATAGGAGCCTCAGTCGGAAGCACTGTGTAGTACAGCCTTCCCCCGACCTTCTTTGATAGAGAGCGAGGTGGGTCCGAAACGAACACAAAGGTACCGGTTATTTCCACAAGCCAGCGCCATGCAATTCTTCGATGACCGCTCAGAACACATAGATACTATGTACTTCACCAAGCCAATCATCTGCAGAAGACCATATGTCAGATCATATTATGGTTGGTCCGAGATAGCTGCCAGCCGCGATGGAAGGGCCGGAACCACATAGATCCTGTTGAGATCAACCCTCACCGCTGTATCTTTGCCTCATAGATCCTTTCGGGCGAGCAGTGGGGGCTGACGCCCAGTTTGCCAGGCGAACGTAGGATCCACGAGCAGCGGATTCAGGATTCTGTGTGCCACAGGCAGCCCTGCGCCTGCATTATCGCAAGGTGCCGGTTGGACAAAAGTCCCACAGTGGCTGACTGCGTACTTCGCATCCAACAATCTCGCAGAGCCATTCAGCCGTGACTTCTGGTTGGGAGCATGGTGCCCAATTTCACTGATTCTGATGTAAGATGCAGATCACTTACAAATGCCTCGGGTTGTCTATTACACATTTCCAGAATTGGGCGTACCAAGAGACTCAAGAAACCCCGCGAGCCTTACGCATGAAGCGGCCAAAGTGGATTGCGGGCGTAATAAGCACGGCACATGAATGCGGCTCGGGGTCAGACGGCCTAGCCGCAGAAGTAGCTCCAACGACTGGTCAGCAATGTGGTACGGCCCGTACTTGGGGCCAAGACTACCGAGGTAGCTGTGCCCATTCAGGCTGATTTGCATTGACATAATGCTCCGATCAGAAGCCGGTCAGCAATGTGGTGGTCCTTCCGAGGAGGCCGCCGTGCCCCGCCGGCCCCCACGCCAATGCAGGTAAGACTTGGGTCAAACTGTCATAACTCATTCGAGCTTTATGTCAACGTCAGGCTGGGTTTTGCTTAGACAAGCTCTTCCTAAGCTGTCGCAGGATGGATTTCGAGGGCATAACCACCCGCACCATGTGTTGGCCGTGCGTCAGAACCGAGCTCATCGCCTATGAAGCCTCGCGCCATAGTTCTTCATGGGCAATGCAGTGTTTGGGACACAAGGAACAGGCACAGGCTGCTCCTTAAAATGACTGGCTCTACGAAGGACGGCTACGACATGAAAGACTTTCCCAAGTTGAGCAAAAAAGTCCGGAGAACTGATTTGTGTTAATAACTAGGCCAGACTTGGAAAGCCAAGAAAGGACCGGAGGTGGTGGAAGGCAACCAAGTAACTAGGCAACAAGCAATATAGGAAATGAGTGAAGCCAGCATATAACATTCAAGCTGAGACTGGGCGGCATCAGTTTAGGCTTTTGAGACCCCTTATAGGTAGAGTACCTGGGAAACGGGATTGCTGGTGTTTTCAATTTGCATATGTGCTTTAATCAACAATTAGGGGCAGGACAACTGTGGCGGACAAGAAGCATCGTGAATTTCAAAAGCAATGATGTATCGGTGTACAGAATGAGTGAGAACCAGCAGAGAATTGACTTTTACTATTAAATGCGCGGGACCGAGATACTCTTCACTATTTGCTGCCCTGTAGTGCAGGCCGCCGCCCCTCAATGACAACATGATTGCTCCCATTGAGTCTCCAGACTTTGTGAAGGACCAGCCCCGATTTACGGAGCAAAGAGTCCCACTGAGCTTCAGTTCGCTCGATGCCGCCAAGTGCCATCATGTTCCAGTCCTGAAGTGCCATAGACCAAGGGGCACCAATCTCTGGTACCTCAACGTCTGCAATCAGGACACGGCTGCGTGGACCCATCGCCGCGACCGTGTTCGACAGGATCTTGGTTGAAATGGGGTCGGACCAGTCGTGAAAGATGCGTCGGAAGTAGTACGCATGAGCACCGTGAACAGGGTTCAGTTCAAAGAACGAGGCGACTTGAGCTTCAATGTCTTTGCCCAGGTGGCCCGTCCGTTCCGCGTCCCTTATGACCGACTCTTGATCTTGAAGGACCATCCTGCCCCTGAGGTTTGGAAATGTCTGTTTGATCTCCAGAAGTGCGTGCCCACGCCCGCCGCCAACGTCGACAAGCGCAACCTCATCGTCGTGCAGAGGGTACTGGTTCAACTCCTTGTCGAACGGGTAAAGGCTTGCAACGTGGTTTGCTGACGGCTTGCTCTGCATACCACTGCTGAAAAGGCGCTGGCGCTCCGGCGAGGCTGCTAAGTACTCCCAAAATCCCCCGGTCTGCTCGGATAATCCAAGGGCGAAGCTGATGGCTGAATCCTGATAGCTTTCGGGGCTCTTCCAGCCTGTGTTTTGCAGGTACTCCGCCATGAAATACACGCCCTTGCCAACAAACTCGTACATTTGCTGGAACATATCGCGATTGCTCTCCTTGACGAATGAGCGAGAGAGGTCATTGTGGATGAATCGAGGTGTTTTGAGTGCTGCCTTAGTATTGTGTGTGACCTCACCTGAGGTGCCCACAGTCTCTTCAAAGACGTTGCATGAGACCAGAGCCCGCATCAGGCGCTCGACGAGCAGCTTTTCTGCCCCACAGTCCAAGGAGATCTCCTCAGCGGTCGCACCTGCTTCAGACACAATCGTGAAAACGCCGAGGCCGATCGCGCATCGGATGGCCGAATTCTGTGCGGTTCGGCAGGCGGCGTAGTAGACATTCTCCGCTGGATCGCGAGCGGCGATACCGAGCAGCTCAGTCAGTTTCACAAATGCATCTCGTGATTCGCGGCTGGTGAACCCGCCCGTAGCACTATCAGTAGTGTCGGCTGCGAGCCGTGTAAGCTCCGCGACTAGCTCCGTGATACGACTTGTCGTTGCAGCCATGGAACCCATAATGTCAAGAGTAGTGACGCAAGAACGCGGGCTCAAGTGAGGGATCGGCGGCTGATGGTTGGGCTAGGCCAGTAGAAAAGCACTTGATGTTGAACGACTTTAGAATTGAGCAACGAGACACGAACTAGAGAGGAGCATCTCAGGGAAATAACGTAAAGGTTGAAATTCGAGCTGATAGAAAAATATGGTAAAGATAACCGATGTGACGCGATATTTACATGGCAAGGAACTACAAAGAGTCTTTAAGATATGCTCGCCGAGGCCTTGTTAGCCAACAGTGACTCGTGGACTTCACCGCTCTTCAGATTTGATTAACACAGCGCATAAAGAGCCCGCTCATCTAGACGGACTCATCATGACCTACGACCTACCTAGGTTGGCGGAGAATGCCGGTTTAGCAAGATGTGTATCTACCCTCGGCATCCCAACGTCGCTGGAAGGCGTTGGAAGTAAGCACGGCTCTAGCGCAAAGATCGCCGCTGTTTTATTACCGGTCATATCCTCGATTTTAAGTTCCGAATCCTTAATTCGTATTACGTCCCGTCTTGGTTGAATGCAGGTCTCCTGCTGGAGGGGGCGTTGCTGTATCAGGATCGTAAGACGGCGTATACCGCGACTCCCTGGGTCAATGTAGCGGATAGGAAGATGACATTGTGGGTGGGGTCCTCGCACATCACCGAATATTGATGATTTTTAATGTCTGGATGACTCATGATTGTGTGTAGACGCGCTTCCGATCGTTCTGGCCCTCAACCTCTAGCCTCCTAGGGATAACCGCGCGCCTCAGGTGTGCTACCTACGAAAATTGCTTTGTGAGAGGAATCCTAATCTGACCCAAGCGCCTCTTTTCGGCCCAATGAAGAATTAAACGGATGTGCTGAAGTGCTAAACTGGATCCCGTAGATTCTGATACTTAGTTTCATGCCTCGAGTTGTCATGGTAGGGCCCATCCGGTGTTGAAGTCAACCGTTCAGATAGAAAAAGATTTATGAGCCATCGCTAAAGCCCTTGGTATGGCTGCCCCCAATACAAGCTAAGGCTACCCTGACAGGAGGAAGACATCCATCTCGTATCACTGTAGAAAATGTTTCTCGTGATTTCCGCAGGATTGTGTAAATATGGTTGTTAGCAGGATGGAAGGAATGGATCAAGTCTTCCACTGCCAGAATTGGCAGGCAGCAGCACTGCTGATTAGCCCTCTCTACCACCGATTAGCCCTCTCTCTTGATTGAAGCCTTAGCAGCTTTCATCCTTCCAGAGGGATCCCATTCTCTTGTCGCTGCATCCAAAATGTGAGAAGGGAATTTCCGGGCTGAATTAGAGAAGGATTGCGGCCAAATCACGCCCCCCAAGGGCTTGGGTTGGGTAATTGTTAGCAGCGCTCGGCCAGAGCGAAAGGCTGCGCCCATTCCATTGATCCTCATCACGGTATTGGTTTATGTGAGCATGACATTGGAGGCCAAGTTGAACGATTTTTTGGTGCAAAACACGGCAATAGGGGAAAATATCACAATGCGGATGAAGAAATCCAACTGAGGATGTGGCGAAGTGTTACTATTCATGGGAATGAGTAAATAGGCAGTCAATAGCAAAATGCGAGAACAGCTATCATCGTGAAGTATATTAACTGAGGTCAACACCCATTGTTGAAAACATTTCATTGAATTTCCTCTAGCCAGCAGCTTCAGCATTTTTATAAACACTAGAATTCAGGCATTTGTCGAACCATCATGGCATCTTTCATCACAAAGCTCATTACGGGCGCCCTACCCCTGTTTGGTGGTCTCCCCCTACAAGAGACCAATGGGTACTTGCATTCTATTCCCTAGGCCTTTTGGACTCTCACTGACCAAATTTTCAAGCAATTTCGAGGGCTATGAGGTGGCTCATGAATTGGTACCCAGAGTATGTTTACCCCTTGACTCGGTAAATCAAGACCACACTAGTTGACATGTGAGTTTAGCAGAGTGGATTGGGGTCGTTCATCCGCCCAAGGAACAACATCACGCAGCCAACCCTCCCGGACACTGGAATTACTAGAAACTACACTTTTGAGGTTGCACGTGCCACTTTGGCACCCGACGGGTACTCGAAGTCCATGATAGTCATAAATGGACAGTTCCCAGGACCGCTCATCGAGGCCAATCTTGGAGATTGGATCGAGGTGACAGTTAAGAATTCCATTACTGAGCCTGAAGAGGGCACAGCGATCCATTGGCATGCGTTTCTTCAACAGGGCACGCCATGGTACGACGGTGTTCCCAGTGGTAAGCCTCGAGATTGCTCTTATTAGCTCTACGAAATCGTTTTGGGCTCAAGCCTAAATATCTAACATGTTGATAGTCCACCAATGTCCCATCGCGCCGGCCTCTGAGTTCACATACCTTTTCCGCGCTGACCACGTTGGAACTAGCTTGTATGTTCTGTTAAGCCGCCGACTGTGTCATTCTTCTGAAAACTTACTAACTGCATTCCAGCTATCACTCCCATTACTCCGCGCAAGCGAGCGCAGGCGCCTACGGGCCCATTGTAATCCATGGAGATACAGCAGCGCAATATGATTTGGACCTTGGGCCTGTGCTCTTATCGGATTGTAAGCCCATACGAAAAAGAGCTGCACATTGATGACCTCACACTTACCTCTCCGTCTCCCAGGGTTCCATTCAGAATACGAGGAGCTCATCGAAGGCGTGATGGGTACAGAAATACCACCCATGACGCCAAATTCCGACAACAACCTTATCAACGGCAGAATGAATTTCGATTGCTCTATGGTTACAGACGACACACCTTGCGTCAGCAATGCAGGAATATCAAAGTTTCAATTTCAGCCCGGCAAGGCACACCTCCTGCGTATCATCAACGGTGGCGCAGCTGGGCTGCAATATTTTTCCATCGATGAGCATGAGATGACAGTCATTTCCAATGACTTTATTCCCATTGAGCCATACAACACTACATGGTTAACACTTGGAGTAAGCACCTGCGCCTTCCCTCACTAATCAACGTTCTACCAACAGCAAACGGGGCAATACTAACAAAGGTGAGCTAGGTCGGTCAACGTTCGGATGTCATCGTGCACGGAAAGTCTGGTGATGATACAGAAAAGGCATACTGGATGCGAGGCAATCTGTCAACCGTCTGTGCCCTTCCCCGGCAGCCCTACGCACTTGCCGGCGTCTACTACAGCGAGGAGGACTACAATGACAACACGACCCCAAGCAGCGTGGCGCAAGATTTCGACCCCAGTCCCTTGAACTGCGGCAATGAGCCTTTGACCAAGACTACGCCCTTGACCGCAGTGCCCGCTGTCGCGGATCCCGATACTACCATCGTGGTCGATGTAACCTACGCCATAAACGCTACGGGGCAGCAAGAGTGGCGTATGAACGGAGTCGCCTTCCGCGGCAACTTCAACCACCCTATACTGGGTCTCGCAGGTGAGGGCAACGTCAGCTATCCGGAGGATCCACAATGGAACGTGTACAGCACGGGCACAAATGGCACCGTGCGCATCATCTTCAACAATGAGAGGAACGAGTCCGAGAGCTTCGCGCACCCGATGCACCTGCATGGGCATGACTTCCAGGTTCTTGCGCAAGGAACAGGTGAATGGGATGGCACCATAACGAATCCGGAAAACCCGCTGCGGCGCGACACTCATATACTCCAGCCGCTGGGCTACCTGGTGATGCAGTACGAGACCGATAACCCCGGCGTTTGGCCCCTGCATTGCCATGTGGCGTGGCATGTCTCCTCGGGTTTCTACATCAATCTGCTCGAACGGCCTAATGACCTGCAGTCGATGAAGGAATTACGCCCGGTACTGGATCAGACTTGCCGTGACTGGGATATTTGGTCCAGCAATAACGTCGTTAACCAGATAGACAGCGGCGTGAAGAAGGAGAAACAGAGGCGCTAAGGACTGGAAATATTCAGCTGTCAAACTACTTGAGTCATAGATTGTTTTTATTTCTTAATTTCTTGTACTATATGGGGATTAGGGTCCTTCTTTGGAAGATGGGATAAATGACGCGAATTAGTTAGAATGTGTTACCAGCAGACTTTCTCTTTGTTTCCTGCATAAGAATACGCCTATCTACACTTGGCCTTACCCTAACGCATACAGACCATGATAGAATGCACTACTAAGAATTTGGATGCCCCATTATTGACGAAGTGTCGTCTTGATTATGTATTTCCCTTTAGGTCTGGTCCCAGGCCACCGAGAAATATTGAAATTTATTTAGATTATTATTTGGATAGTTTATATGAATTTGGTCTATAGTAAGAAGTTTCATTTTAGAATTGGTGATGTCGCTCTCGGGGCTATCGCATTTCGGCCTGAACGGTTGCACCGACGGACCCGAGGCAGCTTAGTCCCGTAGTCCCAAATGTGGTAGGGCTGACGCTTTACAGTTTGCGGAAAAAGTCCATGACGCAACGGTTTCAACGCCATCGGCTTTGTCGTGTCTGCATCTAACTTCAACAGATAAGTTTTACATCATTATTAAGGGTACTTATAAGTACGCCGTTCCTGAAACTGAGAACGGCGTACTTATGACTATTTTCTACACACTGATCATTTACGGATCGCATCTGTCAACAAGTAACTTTCGGCCAAGTGTGCATATTTCGAACCCATCGAAAATCCCGACAACTGTGACAATGGGCATCTCGCTCTCCACCGCGCGTTACATTGCGCCGATTTCCTTCGTCGTGAGTACCTAGTCGAGTTTGAAGCAAAATCATTTTCTGGTGCTTGGAAATGCTTACCGAAAATGCCGGATAGATTGACTTCGCTGCCCAACAGTATGGCATGCTGAGTACCCCGAACATGAAGGACGTCCACGATGCCAATCTATCCTTCTGGTCTCCCCAGCCCTTCTTCATCGCAGGCTTCTTCTTCCCACAACAACTGTTCCAGCTTGCCTGGCTCTGGCGCCTGTGGCGGTCCAATGACCAAGCCGCGCTCGAGGATGGTGCTGTGAACACAATGGTCGATTTTAGCCCGTTCTACACCGTGGGTAATCTCTGCATTGCGAGCTGGATGATCTTCTGGAACGCGTCGGATCTCAAGACGAGCAACATTTTCGTCGTCATCAATTCCCTCGCACAGCTGTACTACATCTTCGGCCGACTTCCGCCCATGAACTTGAACTCTACCAACTCGATATTGACAGACATCGTTAGCAAGACATTTGCTGGAATTGGTGTGCTGGACTTACTGCACAACGGTTCCGTGGCGTACTTTGTCCACCAGAAGCCCTCAACCGTGGTCAAAGTCCTCACTGGCCTTGGATTTGCGGGCCTCGCATCTTGCAGTGATTGGATTTTTGGAGGATGTCTGGTATATGATCTTGTGGCCCTTTCAGTGGGACAGAGGGCGTATGGCAATGAGAGCTGGAGCAATATGCTGGGTTTCTTTGCTGCCGGGACCGCCGCTATTGTTGCGGGCAAGAACATTTTGAGGTATGAGCCCCTCGATAACCATCTCCCCCCCCCTTCCAACCGACTTGAAATGAAGCACGATGTGGATATACTAATGGCTTTCTAGACCACCATACATCCGCTCACCCAAATCAGACTACCGGGCGCTGTAAGACATCTGCAGGCGTTTTATCAGAAACCTGTTGTTGTGTAATTGAGCACTTATTCTGATCACAGTGGTAAGCGATGGGCCTTGGAAATTCAGTTCTGGACGGCAAGGTTGGATGCAGAATCTTCTGACCACCTGCATGTTTTGATTATGATGCGGTCAGTCACGAAATCACCGTGTCTTACTACTAAATTCGAATTGCGTCTGCAACCATGGATAGTAAACCGCTACATTACTCGCGCTGTTACTGTACCACGTAGACCTGCATAAGTACGTAGTTAGATGACGGATAACTGATACGCCCGATTCAAGTACCCGACTCAGACACCCAATTCTAATTCGAATCTGATAGCATCTAGAGAGTATGATTTAAACGTACAAGTTTTGTGTGAGTGGGAGGCGAAGTATCAGATGCTGTATGTGAGGGCGTTTGCAGGCGGCAATTGGATATAACATTTCTCAAAGTCTATCTACTTTAATCTTCCTACTATAAAAGTCCATATTATAATAACAACGGCTTAAATTTCTAAAAGAAATACGATATTAATTATCATTTTATTCACTTAAAATATATCTTTTACATTCTCTTATAATATTAATATTTTTAACTTTTAATAATTATTAATAGTAACTCAATTTAAATATTTTAAATTATATGTTAATACATATGCATTAAAAACTTTAAAGTATCACTTTTAACATATAAAATTAGCATAATACTATTAATTCAATAAATTAACTAATTTCTTACTAAGTAAGTATAATATACAAATTATATTTAAAGTTTTTAGAATGTATTAAACTTATTGAATGGGCTTTCTATACGTACGTACGGGTATCGCGTAAACGACGGGTTGGATTCGGTACTGATTACTTGTTGTTTTTAACTAATAGGAAAGGGAGCCCTTGAGGTGCGATGGGCACGATAAGCATGCCTACCGCCCAGGGGCTGGCTTAGTCATCTGACCAAGCCGTGAGTATCAGTGTACGGTCCATGCCGAGTGATATTCCAACAAAATTTATTTTAAAATTATATAAAAGGTTTCTTACTATTAATTTAAATCTTAAATAAATTATTAGCATTAATTTATTTTTATACACTTGAAAGGATTTCATATTTCATATTATAATAATTAAATTATAATATTCTTACTTTTATATGTTAACTTAAAAATTAATATCTTTATTTTAATTTTAATTTTATATATTTCTAACGCTTTTTTTAATATCACGTTTTCAATTTATATATTATAATGAAGTATTACAAACAACCTTAATATTGAACGTAATTTATATAGTTAAACATTTTTATTATTAATTTGAAATTTAAATTTAAATTTAAAATTAAGTTTCCTAACTATAATAGTACTGATTTTTATATTTATAAAACTAGCTTGTATTATAATACTATGCATCTGAAGTTTGATCTTATTTGTACCTTATATTTAGTAACTCTATTTAATAATCCATCCTCCCACAAACACTACTCGTAGAAGCTAGCTAATATCGTCTAAGGTGACTATGGTGTTGATTCCGGTGCCCTTGTAGTGAATCGATTTTGCTTTGTGCAGTAGGTGACGGAGGAGGTTTACTCTCATGTGAAATTGGATTGGGTTGCGGCCTAGGAGCAACGCGGGCCACCGACCCCTGGAGTCGGGGTCAGGAGGGGGGTCTGGCATTCTGTTTCTTTTTGCGTCAGCATGATGGTACACATGGCTCAACACGCTGTCTCACCTTTCCTTGTGTGTCACTGGAGCGGGAAGTCCTTGACTGTGATGACGTGGCTGGGTGCCGTAGGAACTGTGTCTTTCTGTGTGGCTGGGCGCCGTAGGTGCTGTGTGTTGTTGATACTGGAAGAGAAAACGAGTCCAAGCTTCGCGTTGGAATCAATAGAAGTTGAGAGCGGGTGAGTGGGATACCTCAAGCCAAAAATCGGCGGTGGTTGGAAATTCGAGGTTTCAGATTGGGAAGTGTTGCAGAGAAAGTTTGATCCAGGGTCAGGAACTCAGGTTTAAATAGATTTAGAATGCTCCGTCATTTGAATCAGCCGAACAATTATTGAAAACAACGGCCAGCGTACTGGTTTGCTTCGTTAAAAGTTTTTTCATCGGTCCAAACAAAGTAAATGTCCATCCGGCTCCGAGGCGGTCAATCATGAGCTGCAACACGGCAGGGGCGGTAGCTGCGAGCGCGCAGCGCACAATGTTGGCCGAAGCTGAGGCAGTCGACGATCTTGTGGGGTTCAAGTCGGTGAGAAGAGTTCCAAAGGCCTATCACTGCTCAGCATAACCCGTAACTTTGACCAATACAAGAACACAAAGAGGGAACTAGACGGCCTGCCAAAAAGAGGCCAGTGGTGGCAAAACCTATGACTGTTTGGAAAATCAAGGGAGCTGAAACGTGCTGTCCACCTCGCTTTAGCAAAGACAATTAGACAGCGGTGACGGCCGCACTCACCAAACGGAAAGCACAGCCAACCCGTATCCCATCGTGGCCAATGTATTCAAGCACACCAAATACAAGGCTGTCCTGAGCCTCGCCTTTTCTATCGGGAATTTTTCATCGACATCACCGAGATCTGCCCTGGAACGAGGCTCATATTCCTTCGCTAACCGAGCGTAATCATAGTCGAGGACCTTGCCCCAGACTAGCAAACTGACCAAGAAAGCAACGCCAAACGGAATGTACACCAGTCCGGAAGCAGGCTCACTGTAGTGATACACTTCGATGAATTATGAGGAGAGCGACGCCTGGGCACAGCAATATATCATGTAGTATATGCCATTGCAAACCAGAAATATTGCCACGTCTTGCAGAAGTAGCAACTTCAGGGAGACCAGCGGATTCAGCAACAACAGCTTAGGTCTTTCCCGTTGCACCTGGGACTCCAAAATCGGCTCCCGCCACTCTGGGAACAGAGAAACCAGTGTGCTGTTGATTCCGCGGGCAGGAATACTGCCGTTCCCCCCAAGGCACCGCGCGGTTTCCGGCAGGGCGAACAGGATCATTACAAGGCAGGCACCTCCAAGTATGCAGAGAAACCAGAATATGGAGTGCCATCCCAAGCTTGCCGCGAGTGCGCCGCCGAGGATGGGCCCAAGAAGGTGAGCAACATATGGACTGCAAACTTCAGTCATCTGCGCAGGAATTGTCTTCATGGTCCTTGGTCTCTTACCCAACAAGCATGATCCCCACGTAGGATCCCCGATCAGCTGGAGTCGTAATGTCACTCAGGACGCCATATACAAGAGATATTGTGCCTATTAGGTCTTAGTAACAGAGACTTCTCACCGGCCTACGGGCTCCGTAAGATGAAAACTTCTCACCGGAGCTTCCAGCGCTTTGTAACATCCTGAGAGCCAGTAAAGCAGAGTAGGTATTCTGAAGGGCTAGCCCCAGGTTGGCTGCCAGGCAGATGCCCAGTGCCAGAATATAAATTGGGCCTCGCCCCAGTGTATCCGCCGCATTGCCGAGCAAGGCTGGGGCGATTCCTGAGACCACCATGTACGTAGTAATGGCGAGATTGATGAGCCCGACCGAGACATTGAGACCATCTGAAATTGCAGTGATGGCAGGATAGAAGATGAATGAGCTCATCGGTGACAAAATCCCCGCGAAATCAGACAGAAACACGATCCATCTCCTCTCCCAGATAGTGAAGACTGTAAAATGCTGCTTCTCGGTGGTCGTTGGAGAAGTCCCCGAGGCCTGCTTTTCTTGCATTGGATGAGCTTGCTGTGGCCTCAACTCAGTGGTATGAGGCGGAAGACTTTGTTTGTGGCAACTGAATCTGTTCTTGGGTTGCCCGCGTGATTGATCTTGTTGCGTTTTGGACCTTGGAAGTTTTGGATTGTGTATGAAAAAAAATCTCAGTCAGCGGGTTGACCGGTTGGTGGTGGCTACCATTGCATTCACACGGTTGGCATGCAGTAGTCTGCGGCACAGAAGGTCCGACGTCAGGGGTGCCCAGGTGCCCACTGGCAAAATTTAAAAGGAACCGAGGTATTCATCCTGGAGCATCGCATAACTTCCAACTTCTTCACTTTATCGTTTATGTGCCAATTCTATATGGAAATGGCGTTCCCTTCCGAGCAAGCTGCCCTCAAGAATAAGCTTGATGCTATCGCCGAGTCGTCAGGTGGTCGATTACCACTGGATAGTGGCATTCAAAGTGGTGGGGACTTCCCCAGAGGCCCTTACCCCCGCCTCTATGACGGCGCTGATCTTTCTTGTTGTAGTCATTCCAGATTCCTTAACGTCGATTCACAATCACGGGCACTCGGCATGGTCGTACACGGTATGGATCGACGCGATGACAAAAGGCGGCACAGTCGCTTCATATTTTGCGAAGGTATGAATCTTAAGGGCTTCTCTCTCGTGGATTTCGAATTTCTGTAAAAACCATGCATAGCCTTTTCCGTAGTCTTTACTAGTCGCTGACGTATCTTACTTTCAGTATGTGGCCGGCGAAGTAGGGAGACGTCAGCTTGAAGGCGAGTACATCGGTATGAGAGAGCTGCACCGGTCAGCTCCTGAACTGGTGGTGACGCTCATTGCGTGGGGGCAGTTGAACGAGATTTCTTCGTGCTACTTTCTCTTGACTGAGTTTAAGGACCTAGGCGTTGGCCTGCCTAACCCTGTTAAACTCGGTCGTAATCTGGCAACAATGCACAAGAACAGCGAGTCACCCACGGGAATGTTTGGCTTCGGAATCCAGACATACGACGGCGCCAGGCTACAGCATGTTGCTTGGGACCCCAGCTTGACCTCGTTCTTCTCAAAACTGCTGTCCGAAGCCTACCGCCAAGACAGGGAAACAAATGGGACTTGGCAAGACATGGAGGTTGTTTTCGCTCGCGTGAAATCCCACCTGATTCCTCGCCTGATAGCGGCACTGGAGCGTGATGGGAGAACTGTTAGGCCGTGCTTGATTCACGGGGACCTATGGGATGGGAATATTGCCACTGATGCTAAGAACGGCAACCCTGTCATTTTTTATTGTGGAGCCTACTACGCCCATAACGAGATGAAACTCGGTATTTGGAGGGCTGAGCGGCACGATCTTAAGGCCGAGGTCTTCCGACTCGAGTACCTTCGCAACTTTGAAGCCAGCGAGCCGAAGGATGAATGGGACGACAGGAATCACCTCTACATTGCCAAGACCAACTTAACGTTCTCTGCTCGCTACGCTGGGTCTCGTCCGAGAAAACTGTAGGTTAATGCCCCAGTACCTGTGCATCAGATGGTTATCTCTAACGAAATAGGGCATTCCACGACTTCTTGTACCTCATTCAGAAGTACGTTCCATGGGATGAGTCTTCAGAGGACAGTCTTCCTGTCACGAAGGGAATGTAATGGAAGGCTGGACTTGTCTCACAAAGATTGAAACTCAACGAGAGCAAGAAGGGCTGTTCGTGCGGTGAAAACAAGATCGAACCTAGGATGCACGACGTCGCAGTGCAGGTCGGTCTTGTAAGCACGGAGATTAGCGCCATCACGACCGGGAAAATCGATCCCAAGACCAAAGACGCGACTTGCAGCAAGAGGCACTAGGCCACCAAAGCCACTTCCGGCATTAAGAAGGCTCGTCGGCAGCCAGCCACGGCGCACAGGTTCAAAGACGCGGTGTTGAAGAAGGCGTCAGAGGCACACAGCACCAACCCCGAAGCCAAAATGCCAATTTTCCTAGGCTGCATGGAGTCGATGGAAAAAGGCATAGTACAATTTGTTTACTATGATGCGGATCACAAAATCCTTCCCAGAGTTACCAAGGAACTTTCTCGATCTCGACACCTCGCCCGAAACCCTGACCAATGCCAAGGGACTTTCTATGCAACTCCAGGACAAGTTCAAACTGTCTCGGGTCCGCGAGCACAATCTCCGTGCCGCGGTCTATCTAGCAAGGAACCGGTTGACCCACTGGGCCAACGGCAACGCTCTAACCTCGCGCCCAGAGGGCGACGACTTGAAGCTATTGGTGCGGTACACGTTGATGCGTAACTTGGAGTACTCGGACCAGGCGGTTATGGACAAGTGCAAGGAGTTGAAGGTACCAGCGTTGTGGGAGGACATGGAGGACATGTTTTGAGCGGGTAGGACGGTAATCAACGAAGGAACACAGCCACAGACAATCGACATTAGGATTCTTTCATAATCTTGGGCCGTCGTCAATGACACATGGACTCCATGTTGTGCAATGACTTCTTCCCCCTAATTTCAGGTGAATATTAAGTTAACTGATCTGTCTTTGCGCCCGTGATTATACATTTCCTCATGATTGAAGCTGCCGAGACCGGATTAACGTCCTTGTCAGTTCTCCTTGTCGTCATCCTCAGCATCATCTTCCGCATCATCCGCGTCGTCCTCATCGTCCTCATCGTCGTCCTCATCGTCGTCCTCATCGTCGTCCTCATCGTCGTCCTCATCGTCGTCCTCATCGTCGTCCTCATCGTCGTCCTCATCATCACCCTCATCTTCTTGGTCTTCATCACAATCCTCCTTCGAATCCGGATCGGGAAGGGTGGCATTCCGGGGTGCGTCCCGGGCCGTAATTCCTACTTGATCAAGTGGGAGTGCGAGAGCAGGAACAGCAAAAGCCATTACGGCTTGGGCCTGCTCGCCATTTCGTCAGACTTGATTCACAAACATGAAGTGGGTATGTCTTTTCTTACAGAAAGATGACGACTGAGGCCAGTATTGCCGGCGCTTGAGACTTGGAATCCGTTGCCAGTGGTCAGGGCGGCCAGGCCCAAGGCGAAAAGTTGAATAAGAGAGTACATTTTGGGGTTTGGGGCTTGTTTTGCTCAAATAAGATAATGAAAGAGAGACAGTAGTTGAAATGTTTGCAAACGAATGAATGTAGACGACTTTGACAAGGAAACTCAGCGATGACTTGGAAGAAATGGGCCATGCAGAATGTCGAGAGACAGAGAACCTTTTATGTCTCCAACCCCTGAGCAGCTAGAGTTGGGAAAGTAAGCAGATTGCGCGGGACCGGAGGCCAAAAGCCTGGTCAGGGGCAGACTGCAGTAGTGTAACCGAGCGGCTTGAAGCCAGCAGAAGGTCATTGCGAAGACTGAATGAAAGGACACTGTGATTTGTGTTTGCATGCATTAGCTTGTTCGAGATCCCGAACGACTCTGATGGGTCAGCTCCCGCTAGACACAGGGTGCCGAGGGCTGAAGCTTGGGCCCGAGGCCACCACAGAGCCGCGGATGAGCTGCAAGTCAGAGGGGTTCCAGATCGGTCCGCCACGCCACGATGGCTTCGGCTTACCCCTTGTGACCAATAGTTTTCCGATGGAAAGATTAGCTGCCGCCGCTCAAGTCCTAGTCCCGAGCTTTTGACTGGGTGTGTTGAAGTCGGCGCACGGCGCACGGGTTGCCGCTAAGTGGTTCACGAAACGCGCGCCTTGGGAACGGATGACAGATGTTTTAGCGTGAGCTTGATCGCGGAAGAATAATTAGACTTTAGGCAGGGGTCAAAGCAGGTGACACTGCGGAAATACTGGCCTGTGTCATGTTTTGACCACACACAATCTCAGATGTCATCAACATTTTGAAACAGTCTATCTATAGAAACTTTCGTCAGAAGCATTGACACTGCTGTCGTCCATAGACGGAAGTTCATACAAGTGGACTTTCAAGTTTGGTACATCTCTGTGCATGAGGGCAGGGGATCAACAGCAATCCCTGGACTTTAAAATCGTCAACTTCCACCCGAAGATCAAAGATACTGATAGAAGGGAAAGAGTCTCGTGTGGGAACCCACTTTCTCGACTTCACTAAGTGCTTAGGCACTCAGTCATCTGAGTGCCTGAGGGATGGCGTATGAGCTGAATTAACGTGACGTCACGAAGAGCCATGACGTTGAAGCAGACAGCTGACCGCAGTTTTCACACTCCACGACCTCTTCCGTGTTTAGACAAATTTTGAGTTTTGAATACCTGAGCTCAGTGAGAGGTAATTTCGCGACCAACCGTTCCGCGATGAAGGACTATTCGGCACAAGAGTGGCTCCCATCCGCTTCGGGCCTCGGCAAAAGCCCATTGTACCGCGCGAGTGATAAGACATTTTTCTTCGCCGATATCAAGAACCGGCTCGTGCATATGATACCCGAATCAGAGGGGTGGAAGAAACGGAGGACATACGAATTCAACCAGCCTGTTACGCGACTAGAAGTTGTTGCCAACCGCACGGATGTCCTGGCTATGCAAACCAGATTTGGCCTCGTCCTCCTGTCGCTGCAGACGGGAACGCTCAAGGACATTGCAACACTCCAGCACAGCAATACATGCCTCGACTCCAAGGTGCGAATGAATGATGGCGCAATAGATGAGAAGGGGAGATGGTGGGCAGGATCCATGGCCTTAGACGAAGAAGACCCGATCGGCCGACTCTGGTGCATGGACGAAGGCCCCGGCGAGACCAGGACGGCATCTGTGCGAGAGCTGAACAGCCTTCTGGAGACGCCCGTGCCCAACGGACCTGTCTTCTCACCAGACAACAATATCTTGTACGCAAGTGAGACTCCTCAGGGAAACGTATTGAAGTTCGACTACGACACAAAGGACGGTCCGTTTCAAATAAGCAGCTTTTTGTTCAGCTAGAGAATGGCGGGATGCCGGATGGAATGAGGGATGTGGTTAAGTGACAAACATCCCTGCCGCTTAGATGGCATTTTAATACTATATTAAAATGTCATTAAAATGTCATCTCGCTAAGACATATATTTAAATATTATAATTTAACATTTTAAAGGGTTAGGTTAGGGTTATGTTAAGGTTAATACTTAGTGTTAGGGTTAACATAGAATATTTAAATATATGTTTTGGTGAGATGACATTTTAATATAGGTTTTAGGGTTATGACAATTTAATAGGGCGAGATGATAAATTAATAGTATACTTAAACATTTAAATACTATATTAAAATGTTATCTTGGCGGCAGGGATGCTTGCCATTTGACTACACAACTCGGATGGGATGGCAGTTGACATGGAGGGTCACGTCTGGATCGCGGCCAACTGTCAGGGGAAGCTAGTGCGCTACTCCCCAAGCGGCGAGGCCGTGGCATCGTGCGTGGTTCCTGGGGCGAAAATGACCTCGTGTCCTGCTTTTGGCGGTGAGGACCTCAAGACCCTTTTCATCACATCCATTGCGGCTGAAGGATCTACGGGCCAGTTTACAAGGCCAAGGTCGACGTGCCGGGTATTCGCCGACACGAATACAAGTCCTAGCTGGGTGTTGTGATTAAATGGATGGATGAAATCAGACTTATTTGAACTACTGTGCATCTCTTGTGCAGAGAACGTAACCTCGTAGGGTAGCCTTCTGGTGCAGTGCAGTCAGTACATGCACACCTCAGTTTCGTGATCTATCACCATCAACCTTCAAATCATAAGTGAATTTTTTTTTATTCTTGACTGTGGAGGCAGCGCCATGACCATGAGATTCTGGCGCTTTTCTGATGCTTTTTGTCACGCTTTTCCTCACTTTTTTTTTTGGAGCTCTTCGGGGGCTAGCTTTCATCGTCCTCTGCGCATGAAGGAGGAGCAAAACTTTCTACCTCAACGCGCGGCAGCGGGCCCACTGGTGCCCAAACTTATCAAGCTCCCACATTCTAAAAGCTGTCAGCATCATCTTTCGCAGTGGATGCAGAGTCTGGGAAATCTTCTGTGTGGAAATGTGAGGCGATCCTTCGATGTGAGGCTGTCCCTGTGCTGCAAGGCTTCGAAAGGTTGTGGCCAACCTACCTCCAGGGCAACCGGCCGACGTCAGGTCTCGAAATCGAACAGCATCACCGAATCGATCGCATCCTCAACCTCCCTTCAGATGCCTATTATGACATCCTTTCACTCGCCAATGGCACCACCATTGGCGCATAATAGCTACATAAGCCTGTCTTTCCTGATCCACCCGAGACCCTGCCTCCATCCCAACTCCTTCGAGGCCCTGCTCCGCCTCAATAAGGCACAGAGATGGGTGTCTTAAAACCTTGGATGCCTGCAACCATTCCTGCCCCCGCTGATGCTACCGGCACAACAGCCATGGTCATTCGGGCGTCCAGCCATGCCATCGCAGCCTCTGCCCCCTGCTGTGCCTTCACCACCGCCGCCAACCCCTACACAGGGCACACAGCCCAGCTCAGGTCCAGTCGTGTGTTTGACGGATGAAGACCATCCATTTTGGGAGGCGTTCAAGGCGGGCGGAGCTACGCATGCGGCGGGGGCAACCCAGAGCACCACGGCACCCACGCAGCCAACCACCGAGGCCGCCACCCAGGCACCGACCCATGCACCGACTCGGAAGCTCCCGCCCAGGCCCTCGGATAGAGTCTACACCTCTGGTGGCCGTCCGGTTTTCCGGCCCACTGTCGGCGGGCAGTTACGAAGATTCGAGGGCGAGATGCATGTGTGGAGCACTGGCCGCTGGCGGCGCCTCATCCGGGACCGTCCGGACTTCCAGGGCCTGCGAGTCCGGCAGGATGGCTACATCATGCCAATCCTGAGCGGGCAGCTCAGTACTAGCCAAATGGACAAGATCGAGAAACAAGCAGGGTTCGAGTTTAACTCTCACCCGTAGATAGCACGAGATAGACATCTCTGAATATGAAAACACTTGACCCTTGAGCATCATTCCCTTATCAAGTGTAGGGTTAAAATAAATTAAAAGAAAAAGAAAAAGAAAAAGAAAGAAAAAAGGGGGAGGGGGAGGGGGAAAAAAAAGAAAAAAGAAAAAAAAATTAATATTAATTATGAAAAAAAAATAAAAAGATTTATTAAAATAATTATAACAGTTCTTTTTATTTTATTTTATTTCATTTATTTTATTTTTTCTAAACTATAGTTTTAAAATATCAAATACTAAGGTACTAATTTTTAACCCTGATGAAATTTATTGTGTTACATGAAATAGCTGATTCTTGACCAGAACCTTGGTCATTATGTTCATCATGTTACACCTCTTATCGTCCTCCCTCCTTTCTCCACTGCGTACCAAATTTCCAGGTCACCGCTACACCGAAAAGCCCGAATGCTTGCACGATGGCGCAAATCGTAAATGCCAGACCAGCCCCAACTCCGTTGACCATCGGCATGATAAAACTTGTGCCTCCAGCAGCGAACAGGCATCGAACAAGGTTGAGGCTTGCACTGGCTGCCGCGCTGCGGTCGGAGTAAACATCGACGAGATAGGTCATGATGATTGACTGCGTGGAGACAGCTGTCCAGCCTGTGACGAAGGTTGTGATGATGGGCACGGCGATGTGAACCCGCGGCGCGTAGTGGACGGACCAGCCAAAGGCAATGATGGATATGCACTGGGCTATGGCGAACGCGGGGACAAGACGGAGGCGCGCCTTTTCGAGGGGGAAGTCCTGTCTCACGGTATCCCGGGCCTGGACTTGTTCCCCTCCCAGCTCTCCGTCCAATCGATCTGGCTTTGCATCATGGTTCGCTTTGACACGCCGGTAGTCCATATCGAGGATGTGCCCGGTGATTATAGTGCCCACCATTGAGCCAACTCCGTTGGCGATGAAAGTCAACCCTACTTGAGTCTCATTTAGGCCGTAACGGTCCATGAAGAGGGAAGATAACGCGGTGATGCTCATCTGCCAGACAGCGTAGTAAATGGCCAGGAAGACAATGATCGGGGCGGCGAGCTTGCTGAGGAGAATTCGAAGTGGCCCGGTCACATCGATCTTCTTGGGCGGATCAGAGCTTGCTGCATCTGGACTCCATGGTACCTTGGTAAGCCTCTGGTATGTTCTCAATGGGTATCTCACCATGAAGCTTGCTGTCGTGCGACCCCCATTGCCAACAACTGACCTGAGGGTCTCGGGCAGGAGCAGCAATAGCGCAGCCAGAAACACAGCACCGTAGATGGTGAGGAACAGGAAAATGGACCTCCAGCCAAAGGAACCTGCCAGAGCGCCACCAACGACCGGACCAACAGCAACAGGCACGAGCAGGCCGGCTTGGAAGATGCCCATGAAGCCTCCTCTTTCGGCTCGCGTGGTGATGTCGCCTATCACTCCAGAGCCTATCGCAATGGTGCTTGCGCTGCCAGTACTCTGCAAACATCTCAGAACTAGGAGGGTCGCATAGTTATGCGTCTCAGCCAGGCCGACACATGCCCCGATGAAAACGACAAATGTGTGGCAATACGCGATACGGCGGCCTCTGGCATCGGACACAGGGCCCCAGAGGCTCGGGGCTAGACCCTGAAAGATGAGGTATGACGTGACGGTGAGGTTGACAAGTTCTATAGAAACGTCCAGATCCTGAGCAATAGTTGGCAGAGCTGGGAAGTAGATGTTCGAGGCGAGGCCGGAAACTGTCTCAATGTATCAGCCAAGCGGTGGTTGATGTGGGAAAGACCATCACAACCATACTGGGCTGCGTCTTATGGCCACATACAAGTTGCAGCAAAAGACACTATGACCACTATCACGGCCTTTTGGCGGTTGTCAAAAATGCTGTACGGTTCCTCAGCTGCCGGGTGCCTTGGCATCGACGATGGCGACTGTGAGCCAGATTCGTTGCTCGGAGCTCCATGAGACTGATTCTCAGAAAGCATTGACCTTTGATTTTGTGACCGCATTTGTTCTCTTATTCTTTCAAATTATTTCAATGAAATTGGGATTCAGTCTTCAGGAAAACGAAGTTGGGGGCAAGAAACAACGTTGTAAGGGGAATGGACGATGAATAGACTACACGTAGATCCCTCGTCCCTAAGATAGACTTCCAAATGAGAGTGTGTTTCGTGATACTAGAGGTACTATAAGCACCTTTAGATGTGACGCTGGTCGGGCTCTTGGGAAGTTGATCCACAGACCACGAAAGGGGTCGCAGGACGGACTGCAGGTGGTTTGCCTGAATGTGGTTGGGCGCCGGAATTGAGATGAAGCCAGCGGAGCTGAGAGAAGGCGCCACCACCCTTCGGAAGTTGTGTCACTTTCGATGGCTTCTACAGGGTGGAACTCTGCCCAACGTCATGGCTGAGAGAAACAAGGAGATTCGTATCTTGGGTTTTTTTTCCTCTGGTTTTCTTTTGTGGTCTTGGTGTCGAAATAATTGATAAGTTGGACAGGGCAGCCACCAGCGCGGAGATCGCTTCTGGGTGTATGAAACGCCAGGATCACTTCACCTCGACAACTGCTTTTAATGACACTCTCTGATCTAGATATTCTTTAGATTATCCGAATTGAACTGGCTCAGGATGTGTGGAGCTGGAAACAGCAAAGAGCATCGTGCCAAATCCATCTACTTCATCTAGCCATTGAGCCACTCGCTTTCGACGCTCCACTAGACCAGATTCCTCAAGCCATGAAGGTGCCGGCCAGAGCTCATCAATGCGCAAGCCACCCTCAGCCCAGTCAGCCAGATGGGTATTGTATGTGATCTCCCAGTCTCGGTGTGTCTTCGCCTCCCACTGGCCTTGACTTCCAGGTGCTGGTAAGCCCTGGAGCTCAGTCCCTAAGTAGGTTGGCAGGCCTTCCTGGGTAGCCAACACACTGTCAAAGAGATACATCGTGTAAAGAGTTCTTCGCTTTGCTTCAGCCACGATCCAGCTTTCCCACCTTGGCCGAGACCGCTTCTCCTCAGCCAAGCAAACGAGTCCCTGCCGACAGCACAGAGACGCGAGCTCCTGAAGGTCCATCATCGCCTGACGCAGAGACTGGCCTGTAACATTGCCGAGTTTGAAGAATAGCACCATTAGGTAGATCAGGTAAGCTTGGAACGCGGAAAGCAGGGTGAGGCCATCGTCTATAGATGTGCGTTGTTCGTACACTCTGTTCATCTCCCTCTGTATTACGTCTGCGGCAGTGATATCACTGCCTGGAAGCAGACGTTCGCAGATGCGAACCAGGCTCAAGCAGGTAGACAGCGGTGGCCTTGCCAGCGGTGGTTGCATCTGTGCAGAGTGGATGAACGGTGGGACTCCGCGTCCGCGGATCGCTATCGAGGCGTACGACCCAAGGATATTTGGGATAAGAGCCTTGATGTGGTCTGGATAATTCTTGACCTCTTGTCCTGGCAGCGGGACGTATTGGTTCAACCAGCGGAAGCCAAGGTTCTCAGCATTTATTGGACACACAAGGTCGTGGTCTATGCAAGCCGGAATACTATCTGCACTTCGGTGCTGGGCGTCTGAAGCCGCTGATGCTGCCGATGCAGGCGTTGATGTTTCCAGTACTTCTGAGGACACCACTGTGGGACTTGTGCTATCGCCTGGCCCTGCGAGGCCAAGTGTTGAATCCGCAGGGGTGAGTCGTGCTTGCCTGTTAGGACTGTGCCCCAGGTGCCCAGGCGGTGCGCCAAATGAAGGAGTACTGCCTCCGCCGGGGTTGCTGATGAAGTTGTCAAGACCGGGTCGTGGGCTGTCGGATGTCGTAGCCGGAGTTCGGACCACCTCGCGGGGATAAGCGCAGTTGAGGCGGCGCTGTGTACACCTCCCACAGCGTTCCGGGTGGCGATCGCACTTGGCCTTGGCTGAAGAGCAATTCTGGCAGGCCTTCTGGCGCGAAGTCGAATACCTGGTCGTCTTCATAGCGGCTCGGTGGATGGCCTCAGCGCTGGCGATAACGAATGTTTAGAAGGTCAAGTCCGTCCAAGACCGCGAGAAGCGGGAAGTGGTGTCCGCCGGGCCCTGAACTCCGGCCCCAATTCACTCTTTTCTGGAGCTAACTCTCGGCTCAGCTCCGTTAGCTCCGTGAGCACCGTCCGGGGCCCCACTCTTCTGATGCGAAAGCCTGCACGAAGGCTTGTATGCTAGACCCCCAATCTCAAACCTCAGACTGGTCCAAAGTTTACAGCTGTAACTGTTCTCTTCACATCTGCAACAACTTCCAGGAAGACACCTGTCGAATTATATCTTCTCTTCAGCACAGTCGCCATGGAGCCGGAGACTAATTATACTCAAGGCTATACGAAAGCCGCCATCGCAAGCCATGCCTCCCGGACAGTCGACTCGGATGCCAGCTTTTTGGTTCCTCATCTGCGAGAGACAGATCACATACTAGACGTGGGTTGTGGTCCAGGGACCATCACCGTCGGGTTCAGAGCGATTGCTACAAAAGGCTCGGTCATCGGTGTCGATATCTCAGACAAGGTCCTCGAGCAAGCTCGAGAGACAGTTAACACAGCCCGGATAAACTTGCAGGACACTGCCTCTCCTCTAGCGCCAATCACATTTCAAAAAGCAGACCTCCTCGCCGGGCTCCCTTTCCCTGACGACAATTTCGACGTCGTCTTCAACTCACAACTCTTTCCCCATCTCCCAACCCATGACATGCGAGTCCAAGCCCTTGGGGAGATGCGTCGCGTCCTGAAACCGGGAGGAATCATGGCCTCACGCGATGCCGCAGAACTGCACTTCTACCCACGTGAGTGCGATCTCGACAGGGTCTGGGCGGCCAACGTGGCCAAGGGGTTCGGGGGCGGTAAGCCAGGCGCCTGCTTCCCCGGCGGCGACATGCCTGCGCTATTTCACGAGGTAGGCTTCGACGCGGCCAAGGGAAAATTAAAAGTCGGGGCGGGGACAACAGTTCACTCAGGCAAAGAGGCGCGGGAGTGGTATGTGACTGCGAGCCTGGGAAAGCTGGAACCGGGCGATGCGTTCAGGGACAGTTGGCGGCGTGCGGGAATCACGGACGGGGAGATCGAGGAGGCACGAGAGGGCTTACAGAAATGGGCCAAAAATGGCGACGCGTGGTATGTTGCGCTCCAGGCTGAGATACTGGGGTGGAAATAGGCCAAGTGGAATCCCGTATTTTGGCGAAGAAATAGTACCACTTGAGGGTTGATGTGTGGTTATAACTAAGTGCTTTATTGTGCTGTTGTGCCTTTCTCCTTCCCTAGGATCCTGTGAAACGTCATGACAACCGTTCAAAAAGCATAACACCGACCATCCTGACAATCATTGACCAAATTACGGGTGCCCAGTCGCAATGCTAAAACTCAAAATGCAGGAATTGCCCATTCTTTTTGAATGAAGGCAGCAATGAGATAAGCGGTGTCCACCCCCCAAACATCGGAGGATACCGCTTGCCAAACCAACCCGTGCCCATAAACTCATGAGCAAACACCCTGTCTCGTAGAACCATCCGGCTGTCCAACTTCTTGATGTCGTTTGCGTCATCCACCCCCCACCTTACGCGGGCCTCGCTGTTGCGGAAGGCCTCCAAAAGTGACGTGAAGACCACGCAAATAGACCCCACTGTGTCGCACAAGATATTTCCATGCGTGAAATGGCCAAGTAGCCGCTGTATTAATCGCATTCCCTTCTCGGGTTCCAGATAATAAAGTAGACCTTCCATGATGATCAAGGTTGGACGGTCGTTCGGTATCTCACGAAGCCAGTCGTCGTCCTCGTCTGCAACGTTTGCCGTCAAGAGAGTGTAAGCCTCGCTTTCTTCATCTGGCATAAGGCGTTTTCTCAGTCCCGTTACTCTTGGTCGGTCCACATCGATCCATTTCACTTCCCTCCCGTGTCGCAGGCGCTCATATCTGCTGTCCAGGCCGCATGCGAGTTGTAGCACGAGGGCGTCTTCGTATTGATGGCGGTCCAAGAAGTCTTGGGCCCAATTGTCGATCTGTTTTGACCTGCCGCAAATGTACTGTACATATGATGGGTCTAATTGGAAGAGGCTTCGTGATAGGTCGAAGTTGATTTTCTTCATCAATGCGGAGGCATGATGGTCTCTGAGGATCGGGTTCTCAGATGATGCGTCTCTCACTCGTAGATACCACACCATCAGAAGCGTTTCCTCCTCAGGATCTAACTGGATTTCGATGTCTTTGCTGTCATTGGTGGACTGGCTGCTGGTGCTGGTGGCCAAGGATGCTTGGCCTCTGCTGAGAGGCTTCACGGTCGTTGGAGAAGGCTCCTCGGTAAAAGTGCTCGGCGTGAGTGGTGAATCCATCGTGGATGGTGGACAGGGGCTCAAAAGCAAGATTCGGGCCGGACAACAGACTCGTGTGTCATGACGGACGGGTTGAAGGTAGCAGCAGAGAATAAGGCAGAGAGTAGGATGCAAAGCGGTGGGTCCGATTATTGTTAAAAAGTGATGAATGTTTTACCTTTTGATCATAACCTAGGTGTTCCGCCGTTCTAATGTTTGGTTGCCAACCCCGTCGTCGTCTTGTGACTCCACTCGCACGCCGACCCCTTTTTGGACCCATATCGGTCATTCATGCTAGGCTCTGCTCCTGATGTTTGGCTTAAGATGGGCCATTCCCTCGAGAGGGCCTCGCTCCGTTACCTTTTATTGCTGCCGAGCCCCAAGTAGGTGAGCAGCTGGGGCAGCTTGGCTGGGGCAGACCAGTTCAAGAGTACAGCCGTCCGGCCGCCGGGGATATTAGAGCCACACAGATAATCAGCACCCACTCATCCCACAATTCTGTCATATGCAAGGTGTCCCACTGCACCTGCATGGCGCCATGCTCCGCAGGTTGGGCGTCGATCTAAAAGTGTGCTAAACCATTACGGTGCCAGCCCCCAGTTCTTCGGCCTCGCGTCACGACAAGGTATGGATAAGCCACAAGCGCTCTGCCATGCTTGTCAGCACGTCTCTCCACGCGAATGATGAGAAGACGAAAGGCCACGGAAGCCATTTGTAATATCGCAAAATTCGTAACAGACAAAGCTGCTCATCTGCCAAATTGAATCTTGGTGCCCAAGTTATTGCCGGACTGTCCCCGAAACCAGATATAATTTGTGTGTGGGGCCTGTGGTTAATCTTATGTACCTGGCGGCATTGTCTTGTTTCTGTGGGCAAAGATCTGGATCGTCACCTGCATTTGTAAACTGGCCCGAGCTGTCATGCGATGGGGTTGCTCCATATGATGTAGTAGTTTAGGGACCGTGATGCACCACCTGACCAGAATCCAGGTTGTCCCAGACTGACCGGCTCCTGTGCCTCACAACGTGTCCCTTTTTTTTTACCCATTGCCTGCGTACCGGCAAACATCACCTCCGGCTTTCCCGAAGTACCTTTGCGTCTAGATTTGCAGCTCACTTCCGCCCGGATCCGGACTCGCAAATGATACCTGTTAAAAGGCATCCAGATCATGGTAGTAATCTGCAGAGTGGATCTGGACGGCGTGGACTTGGCTTAGTTCACAGACAGCCTACGCCGTGCATCGCGCATGGCTGCTGGGTATGCTCTGAAGGAGTTGCCAAGACCCTGGCATGTGGCCCATTATGGACCTTGGATTCGAGCAAAGGGTCCACTACTGGGACGCCTAGCTTCTTGAAGATCCACATCAAAGCCCGGGCCAGTGTTCACGAGCTGCGAAGATCGGCGGTTCGGGGAATAAAATGGTCTCCCAAATTGATTGGCGGGATCGGGAAGCCGATGGTCATGAATTTGATGTGAACGGTGAATCCCGTTGGCATTCTGCGCCATGCTGTCATCGACCTGCCAACTTCATCTGGATTTGGCCCCGAGCGCTGGAAATTCAAATGCAGCCAAATCACTTCTATATCAGGGTGCAATTGGAAGTTATGGGAGCCGCATTCCAAAGTGATTTACTCGACTCCTGCATCCATGCACAACCCCCACCCCCCAGTGTGGGAACGTTGACCGCAAACACCACATCGTGCAGTCCCAGAAGTTCTTGTGGAACTTGAAGTGCTGAAAATAAGAGTCTTGAGCTCTTGATTCGCTTATATTCCCAGAACCACAAGTACAAGTACATACATAACAATTCGCAAGGTGTCGCGTGGTTGAAGACCCATGATGGCTTGTTTAGGATCACCTGGGTCAATGAAAAGCACAATGTCGCCAATTCCTACTGCTCAAAATCTGGTGTAGCAATAATACAGAAACCAGCACTGGACTCAAACAGGATCATCTAAGGAACAATTTCCATCACTGTACCGGAATGGCCGCAGCATTGAGTTTTCCTGACGTCCTGTTGCTCGTAACCGAGCTCCTGGGTTCTCGAGACTGTCAGTTACATACGAACCTCAGTCCTGTTATTGTCTTTCATCGTTCATGACTTCCGTAAATCGATCGGTGGCAAACAAGTTGTATCCAACACCAGTCTCTAATCACACGAATAACGAACATTGACTCTTCTGACACCGGGTTCTTGGGTAACTACCCAGACTCACTGCAGACTAGCCAAGAGCTCTGATGGCTAGGCAATTGCGGTCATTCATTGGACCATCTGGGCCACTAAATGATTCGATATCATTTCTAACTCCGGAGACAAAGCCAGAGAATCTCCCAGTAGGGTTTAAATTAGTTTCATTATTTTAATTTTTTCGTATTACTAAGTTGATTCTGCACGTATTTACTTTTATAATATAATAATACAAAAACATTACGTTTAGGCTTTTGTTTAACAAAGAGTGTTATAGCCGGATTAAGGGTAAAATTCATTTATATTACAAAGTGCACTATGAGATCTCGGGGTTGGCTGATTAGAGCCCAGCATGAAGTTGAGAAGACGTTATATGCGCTGGCAATCATCAATATACTAAAGCAGTGCACAAAAGGGGAAATATTCAAATACTTTTGAATTGAGATAGTTTCAAGTGGCGAGGATATTGATGTCCGTCGCAACATGAAGGTTATATGTATATGTATGAAGAACAGCAAGAATTTGTTACATGCTTAACAGTTGACACGAATCGCTTGAGCGAACAGAGCATATGTATCAGCGTGGTTCAAGTTCCGGGCTGCAGTGAGCCCGCGAACACAAGTGTATCCGTAGCAACTATAATCGTCGGTGCCCTTGACCTGTGTCAGGTGCGTGGCCTCGTGGACGACGACATAAGGGCGATCAGTACCGTGGCAAGTGCTGGTCGAGGCCGGGTAAGAGAACCAGGTCGGGCAGTAGTGCATGTAACTCTGGCTGGGTACCGTGTAGGCGACGACGGACCCCTGGCAGGCGCCGGCTGAATCGGTGCAGCGGATCTGAGTGTTGCCGCTCGTAGCGCTGCCGCACTGTGATGCCATGTTGTTGAACACCTGCGCAACCGTGCTGCGCGTGCTCGAGGTTGAGCTTTTGAAGTACTCCTCGAGCTTGGCTGCTGGCGCCGAGTTGGCAGCCGACGCAGCGGCTTGGGCATACTGCACGCAGCCCGACAGCGCGGAGGTCAGCGTGCTCCGCTGCGACGTACTGCAAGTCGACGCGATCACGGTGCGCTTCAGCCGCGAGTTCTCGTGCACGCTGGAGGCCTGCGCGCCGTCCACCGTCACCTTGATAGCGGCGGACTCGATGCTAGCTTCTCCGATGATCTCGGTGCTGTTGGCCGTGGCGTACTTCAGAGAGCCCGTGGTCGCAATATCAAAGTCGCCACCGGCGCTGAGGTCGTGTACTTCAGCTACGTCCCACTGGGTCTCGACGGTCTCGCCCGCGCCCAGAGTCTGGAACTCGTCGGCATCGACGAGATTGGAATCAACGAAGATCCTCAAGCCGCTGAATGCGACGTTCTCGCCTATAGAATGGGTGAGCTACTGGTTTCGTTATAAGTTTGATCAAAGCACTCTCTAAAAAATATATAAACGAAAAGGAAAAAAAAAAAAGAAAAGAGGTTGGGGGGGGTGGGTTGAGTTAGTCAGACTTAGGAATGAGAACAGTCACTCAAAAATTAGACTTACCACCCACGGACACGGCAGTCTTCTCGATAGGGCGATTGTCAAGAATGCTTCCGGTCTTGAAGACATTCAGGGCCTCATTGCCGGTGTTGGTAATCTTGGCCTTGACTTCGCTATTGCTGACCATCTCGATTTCGACATTGATGGGAGAGTCACGCTTGCTGATGTCGACAGCAAGAGCGTTGGCCAGAGCGGCGAGGTAGGGTAGACTGACGATGAACTTCATTCTGGATAATTGATAGAGAACAAACTTGACAGTTAACATTGGCGACTAAGTTACTTTCCATGACTGGCCGCAGTGGAGATGTCCAGCGATTATATATACTTCTGTTCAAACCCCAATACGAGGCTTCTCTTCGGAATATATAGTACGAATGCGAAAGAGCCCAAAGACGGGAGCAGACCAAATAGGAAGGTCACCTCTACTAAGGGTACCATACTAAGGATACCATACCGGGCTTGGCAGAGGTCTGGCAACAGTTGTGGACCAGAATTGACGGTGTTTAGGTCTGTGGGCATGGGTGTAGTGGGTATGGGTGCTGCGGGCGTGGGTGTTGGACAATGTGCCGGTATATCCTCCGTTCCTGGCGGGAACAGTTCCACCTCTGGCAACACATCACTGATTAGCTGCTCCCAAATAAGGAGGTCCTGCTTTGGGGCAGCTTTTATACGAGACACCTTGATATTATTGTTGTACTCGTTGGGGAAATCGTTTCCTATTTAAGGTTAAAACGCCAAGATGTCTGTTTGTCTAGTCAGTTTCTCCAGCATCCTCTTCACTGGAAGCTTTATATGGAAGAGGTATGATGCTCTGTTGGGATTCTTTTACTTAAATGGGACCGAGGCATCTAAAAAAGGAAGGTATTTGGATAACGAGTACAGAAGAAGGCTGCCAGCATAGTCAGTCAGTCATTTAATTATGCTACAACTGAAACAACGGTTGGCAGAGGAGGGACGGTCGTTGATCCAACAGCATTAATTCTGCAGCTTCCATGGATCTCAGGAGCAACAATTGCAGGCTTTCTGGACTAGAGGCCAAAATAGCCAAAAGACGAGAGTACAAAAAAGGAAGGTTGTCTCTATCTTGGTCCACATATCGTAGTAGCGTGCTAGGCAGCCGGAGCTCTTTTACTTGACTCTCTTAACCCACCAATTAAGCTATCTGATCTTAGAGAGTAGAGGAGACGACTCAATTTGAACTTCACCCCTGACCAGGTTCGCCAAGGTCTTGGACGCGCTCCTCCTGTCAAATGTAGCTTAGGTCAACACGGTACTCGCCCGACTCAGGAGCGAAAAGCACCGCAAAATGGGGCACTTGGCAGACTTGGCTCGGCATATCTCCCTGCTTGCAGATGCACGCTGGCCACAAAGTAACAGCGAGATGTCTCCAATCACAATTTCGAGGGGCCTGCCTTCGGAGGTTTTCTCTCCAGTTGCTGAAATTCAGCACTTATGCGCAGTTCCCTGATATGAGATTAATCAAAGGAGAGGAACATACACATGTGCGATATCTAGGCTTCCTCAACACACTATATGCGCGTTTTGAATTGTAGCCGTCGTGGCTCCGGCAAACTCGCGATCCTCTTCTAATCCGAAAATTGAATCCCAAGATCCATTCAACGGCCTCAAAACTCGGAAATCCAAGAGATCCGCACCATCGACTTCTTCGGCAACACCCAATATTTAATTGGAGAAACAAGGCCATCCATGATCTCCCCCAGCCATCGAGTCCTTCTCTTTGTCCTAGGCCTGTTTGCAATAGGTTTCATCTTATTCCCTGGGCTCTCGCCAACAAGGCTGCTAAGTCAGCGCTATCATCTTTACACGATGTCCGACTTCTCAGTACCCAACAACCTTGAGGTCTCCCTCTCGTGGGCTCTCGGCACAGTCACACCAAGCTTCTCCGTCTCGGTCAAGAATACACACCCGTCAACGCCGCTGACCTTGCTGAAGTGGGACTCCCCGCTGGACCCCCTGGCGCTGCAGCTGGGGCTCATCTCCGTGACGCCCGCGGGGGCGTCGGCCCCGATCGACATGCCCATCATCAACGTCCGCCGCCGGATGCCGCCCGGCGCCGACTCGCTCGTGACGCTGCAGCCCGGTGAGTCCGCGAGCAGCGTCGTTGAGCTGCGCGACACGTTCGTGCCCGAGGCTACATGGGCTCAGGGCAAGGCGGAGGTCAGCATGAAGGGTCGCTGGGCGGCCGTGTGGCCTGGGTTGAGCAAGGACGTCCTGTTGAGAGATGTGGAGAAACTCAGTGCCCTGGGCGGAGGTGGGGACGGCGTTTTGACTGGGGAGTGGGAGTCGCCTACTATAGGAATTGAGGTATAACCTGTTTAGACTGAGGAAAGACCAGCCTCTCTGGGCGGGGTTCACTGTACCCGTTGTCTCGCATGTCTGGCCGCCTTCCAAGATAGTGAAAGCGAGCTTACACTAGCCAGCAATGATTCGATTTTCTGTGGAATTAACCGTAGTTAGGCGTGAGTCGAATATAGTGTCGATTCCTTCATGACATAGATTGTCTCAGTAAGCCTCTAACGTGGTCCACCAGTCAGCCGCGCACACCACATGCCCGCGCACTTTTGCTCACTCGGTCAACTTTAGCCAACCCCAGCACCCACCAGGTGCGAAAGGGTCAATTGAAATTGGCACCAATTGGTGCCAACTGGTTTAAATTATTCATTTCTAACTGAATTAGTCAATTTGGAGGTATGGTTGTATTGCAGTGCCAGTCTGAAAATTTAGAGTTTAGGTGGGCGGGTTTGTTTTTGGTGTAGATCGCGTCCCCATTTTTCGCGTCAGTCACACATCACTATACCTACTTAAATATTCAACACGTTAGAGATCAACATCCACTATGCCAATCTACTCAAAAGAAGACAAGATCCAACTAGCACTTCAGGCAATTGAGAATTCTAAAAAAAATCAAAAGAAACCCTTAAGTACACGTCAGGCTTCACGGATCTTTAACGTCCCTGAATCTACACTACGCGATAGGATGAAGAACCGACTATGTCGCGAAGAATCACACGTCAACAAGCATAAACTTGACCTAATCGAAGAGCAAACGCTTATCCGGTATATTATCGAGCAAGATGCACGAGGATTTCCAATGCGGCTTTCTGGTGTGGAGGATATGGCTAATCTCCTGCTGGCGTCACGAGATGGCAGGCCTGTTGGCAAGAACTGGGTATAACGCTTTGTGAATGCACAACCAAGCTTAAAGACCAGGTTTAATCGGCCTTATGACTACCAGAGGGCCCTCTGCGAAGATCCAGAGGTTATTGGGAATTGGTTCCGGCTACTCCGTAACATAATGGCCAAGTATGGGGTCCTGGACGACGACCTCTACAACTTCGACGAGACTAGCTTTATGATGGGCCAGATAACCTCAACCCTGGTTATTACACGTTCTGATCGACATAGAAAGGCTAAATCTGTACAGCCTGGGAACCGGGAATAGGCAACTGCTATTGAATGCATCAATGTGAAGGGCTGGTGTATCCCGCCGTTTGTAATCGTCCAGGGCGCCTACCACCTTGCCAACTGGACAACAGAGTCTAGCTTTCCATCAAGCTGGATAATCAAGCCTACTCTAAATGGGTGGACAGATAACGAGACTGGTCTAGAATGGATTCGGCACTTCGATAAGCATACAATCAAGCGGACTAAGGGCAAATACCGGATGCTTATCCTAGATGGACACGAAAGCTATGTGTCAGCGGAATTCGAGCAGTACTACAAGAATAACAATATTATCCCCGTCAGCATACCCCCATACTCATCTCATCTACTTCAGATATTAGATGTTGTATTATTTTCACCATTAAAGCGTGCATATAGTGATGAGATCAATCTCTTCATCCGGGCGTCCATCAACCACATCACCAAATCTGAGTTCTTTCTTGCGTTCAAGACAGCTCACAATAAGGTCTTTACGGAAGAAAACATGAAAGCTGGGTTCAGAGGGGCTGGTATTTCTCCATGGGACCCAGATTCTGTTATTTCTAAGCTGGACGTTCGCTTATAAACTCCGGTGTAATCTCTCCCTGTATCACCATTAAAATGGGAATCACAAACACCCTCTAATGCCCAGCAGACTGTCTATTAAGGGCAGGATATCCGCACATCAGGAAAGCTCCCCGATACTAATTATGGAGGCTGTTGATCGGATAGCGAAGGGAGCACAAGCGATGGCACACTTAATTACACTTATGAGCGAGCAGATCCGGACACTTCAGGAGGCCAATAAAGCACTCGCTAAACGCCGGAGGGCTAAACGAAGCCGAGTGCAGCTTGGAGGAGCACTTACTATTGAGGAATCCTAGGCGATAATTAAAGAAAAAGAGAAAGGGAAGCGGCCAGCTGGTGAAATGGCTGGTGGTGCTGAGGAGGCGGTCCGCGGCGGACCGCCCAAACGACGCTGTGGCAACTGCGGCGAAACTGGGCATAATGCAAGAACGTATGAGAAAGGGGAAGAAGGGTCTGAGGGATCAGAATCCGACTGTATTGTAGCAAATCCAGCCTAGTTGGCACTAATTAGTGCGAATATATGTGTGTTGGTGGTCCGCGGCGGACCGCGATTTCGAGGCCGAAGTTGGCACCATTTGGTGCGAAGTGCAATTTTCCCACCAAAAGTCACCCTGTTTGGACCAGCACTGCACCCACGCCAGCCACACCAGATTGACAAAATCAATTAGAAATGAATAATTCAAACCAGTTGGCACCAATTGGTGCCAATTTCAATTGACCCTTTCGCACCTGGTGGGTGCTGGGGTTGGCTAAAGTTGACCGAGTGAGCAAAAGTGCGCGGGCATGTGGTGTGCGCGGCTGACTGGTGGACCACGTTATACTTAAGTGTAATCCCTGACTCTTGGTACTGGCACAGACTTGGCTGTGTTAGCAAACCAAGCATACCATTCATAAGACCAGGGCAATCAATTCGCCAGGCTGGTGCCTAGTTATATATTGATAGTTGCCGTATTATCACGAATATTCCACTGAGAAAATCTATATCATATAAGCTGTAGTTGGTTTCGTTCTTAATCCGATCACAGTATTTTCTTTTCTAGAGAAAAAAGCCTGGGGCTGGTTTCTTCATACAGTCCGTCGTAAGCGCTCAAAAATGCAGCGCTAATTAATAAAAAACATTGACGATAACAGTAGGTTAATATAAGCTGTAGTCGAAGCCAGCTTGTATATAAAGTATTGACGTAGCCTCGTGCTGGGACTCAGACAAGTCACGCAAGACTTATGTCGAGGAGCCCACGACGTGATACCCCACCTGCTTCATAGCTTGACACGAGCATCACAATTCGAGATTGGTGTGACTTTTTAAATGGAGAATTTTGACCGGAGGATGGCGGCGTAGGGATTGACCTGAGGGAGCTTGCTTAAGTTGTATGGCTGCCGCTGATCCAAGGCTCTGAATGCTGAATAGGTCCCTTGAAGGGACATGCCAGCATACGTGAGCGGAAAGACTAATGATAATGGACGTTCCATGAAATCGATTATATAGCTGCGAGATGTGTGAAATCGGGGGTCGACAAGTGGTGATGCGCTGGCAGTGCCAGGTACTAGATCAAATGATTCTTGATCGGTACTAAGGGCAGCAGTGACTATTCGGCTCCGAGATTCTAGATGAGCCCTGGCTCATTTCTGATGATAAGCCAATTGTTAAAAAGGCTTCCCTCGATATGCTAACGGCATCAAGCATCGCACATCCACGGTACGATGGAGTTCCTGAGTTATTGAACAACAAGGAAAGGTGCGTATAGAACGAATCACGCCGCATTGGTGCTCGTCTTTGACCACGAAACTCGCATGGAGTACTAGATAAGGAACATTCCAAAACTTCTGTGAATTCAGACTCGAGGCCCTTGGCAATCAGGTTGACAACTATGCTATTTGCGATCAAGACACGCCATCCTGTCCCTATCAAGGTTAAACAATCAGTTTTGACAATGAGAAATGCTAGCTGGCAGGAATAGCCAGCATGCACCCATCTCTGCGTAGAACACAAGATATCACGACTTGAACTTGAGAACACACGCCAGATAGAGTACAGGGAGTCACGTCGCCAATGAGCTCGCTCACTTAGCGTATACTTAAGTTACTTGAGATCGTGGCAGAGACACCGGTGCTACATTTCCAGGGACCTACGAGTCAACAGAGAGTTCATGTGTAATCAACTTTGACGCGCATGCTCTTTCGATACACAGATGAATGATGATTCGAAGCATCGTCCTTGTACTGAGATCAAAATTCTCTGTGTATGCAGCCATTATCCAGGCAGGCCACAAGATGGCCAGTATCGCCATAGACAAACTAGATTGCTTGGACCAGATGCAAGCAGTTCCTTCTTGTGGGAAGACTTCTTCCCTGGAGAAATGTGTTGCACCTGGAAACAAAACCTTAACTCCTGTCTGTTCTTCTGTCGCGCAAGGATTGGTGCTGGTTTCCAACCCGGTGCCACAGACACGGAACGTCTCGGTTAGATAGACTTCAGCCTCATCAAGTAATAGACGTCAGTGTCAGGAATAGAGTTTCTCATAGTAATACCTCGATCACACTCAGAATGAGTTGAATTAAACATGGACTATCTAAGCAGGTAGGCAATTAGAGTGCAAGTGTATGCCAAATATGGCTCATGGAGCTTGGCGGTCGTAGCGCGCATAAGCGCCGAGGTGGCAAGTTGCGACTCGCTGCAACTGTCATGATTCTTGTCTGTATATGGTGATACAGTGCAGCGTCATGCAAGACACGGCAAGACACCCGCAGGCATGGCCCGGGAGAAGCGCCGGTCTGCCGCGCAGCGAGTGCCAAGATCCGGGGCAGTGTGGATCGCCCGTCGGCCTTGGGCGCCAGGGCCCGCCGGCCGCAGGGCCAACGGGCTAGAGCAAGCAGCCTTTGACCTACAACAGAACGTCTGAACAGCATCTCGGCGGCTGGGCAGGTCCGAGGCGGGTGCTGTGCGGGAGCACCCGCTGAAACGAGACGTAATTGTCCGGTTTCCGCCGCCACTGGGCCCCGGCACGCCTGTGTGCCACTCACTCACTACTGTAAGTCGAGTAGCCCAAGTCTTTGCTGGGCGTGCGCCGCCTAGGCCAAAGCAGGACATGTTGCATCTAGAGACTCATCGGCCTTAGCATCGTACATCGTATACACATGAGGAGTCGATGCCGTTGCGAGCGATTCATGAGTTACGCGGCACATCAGCTTGGCATGCTGCAGCCAGCAGAAGGCAGGCGGCGAACGGCAGCCACTTGCAGCAGCACATGGCCTTCCTTCACCGCCGCCTGCCATGCCTGCGGGCCGATCTGCCACCGCAGCCACAGTCCAGGCTGGACGGGGCCGAGGACGGGGACCCTCCCCTTCTTTTCTGCCAAGCGGGGATTGCACCGGCCTAAAGCCTTGGGGCCTAGACCACTTAGTCTCTAGCAAAAAGTGACTTCATCGCAATTCATGTCAAAAGCCTCAAGAGCCCACTTCCAAGGCCACGACAACAATCGCTCCTGATGCCCGCCACCTCGTTCAAGTGCGAGCTGCACTCTCCAGGCCCAAGACACCGCCAGCATGTCGGAATCCGCAATCAGTCTCGATGTCAATGATATCAAGGGGTGGCGTTCGATCGTCACTCTTATTGTCTTTGTCGTAACTAGTGAGCGAATCAGCTTCCTCGCCCTCGCGACAACCGGGACTAACCACGCTACGCAGACCTTGCCGTGCTCTTCCCTTTCGACGTCCCTATCTACCTGCCCAGGCTGTTCGTTCAGGGCGTCTCTCGTCTTCTACAGCGCTTTCGCATCATCTCGCCAAGGGACTCTCACCATGGACTGGAACGCTACGCTATGGGGAAACCCAAGACCTTTGCTCGGCTACTGCTCCCTATCAACTTCCTGACTGCGCCAATCATAGCGGACCTGTTCCTGCTTGCAATCCTCGCCATTGGTCGGGAGGAGGTGGCTGCAGGCACTATCGGCGCCCACCACATTAACCCCATCGACATCATGGTGTTTTTCATCACCCTGGCGTATATTGCCATTTCCATCGACGCCTCGGGGCTCATCAGGTATCTGGCATTCAAGGTCCTCATGTGGGGTGGGAAGGCCGGCCACAAATTGTTCTTCTACCTCTATACCTTCTTTTTCGCTCTCGGCTCCTTCATTGGCAACGATCCCATCATTCTCTCCGGAACGCCTTTCCTGGCTTACATGACCCGCGTCTCAAGCAACATTGAGCACCCGAGGGCCTGGATTCATACCCAGTTTGCCGTCGCTAATGTCGCCTCTGCTATCCTCGTCTCTTCGAATCCAACCAATCTCGTGCTTGCTGGCGCGTTCCAGGTTAAGTTTATCGAGTACACAGCCAACATGATCGTCCCGGTCATCTTTACAGCCGTCCTGCTGTTCCCCTGTCTTTTGTACATTGTCTTCCGAAAGGACAGCTTGGTACCAAAAGTAATCACCATGCACGAGTTGCCCGAGGAGCATCGAACCCGGGAGCCAGTCAACCCAAACATCCCCTTCGCCAGGGGTAACCCGGAAGACCAGGAAGACGAGGACAAGAAGAGGCTCGAATTGGAGGAGATTTTGAACCCCTACCTTGATAAGGCAAGCGCTCTGGTCGGGTCAGTCGTCATGGCTGCCACTCTTATCACAGTGCTCGTCGTAAATGCGGTTATGTCGGGCCAGGGAGAGCACCCCGTCTTCTGGGTCACACTTCCAGCTGCATTCGTCATGTTCTGCTGGGACGTTTCTCATGGATGGATCCACCGTGCCGAGACCCGCGAGATAGCAAGAAGAGGCCGGGAGGAGGCCGAGACCGCACGTGCCGAGCGAGGGCTGAGGGAACAGGACGCCGCCACCATGGCTACAGCCCAACACCGACAACTCAGCTCAAGCCAGGATACGAACACCACAGCCCTGAACTCCGAGAAGGCCCCATCCCGAGACGGGGCTCGTGGCAACGACGGTGCAGAAATTGCATCGGCGGCTACCCGACCGGATGATTTGAACGAGAAGTCTGAGACAGGCAATAATGGGGCAGATATGGGACATATCGGCGGCCATGTGCCGGCGAGCGAGAAGAGGGACAGGGCCACCGTCCCAGCCAACGAGTCACACCCGCGCACACTTGCATCCGCCTCGGATGGCGCACACGTCTGGTGCCAGGAGACCTTCCCCACCACTTCAACCGTGTTTTCTCTGCTCCCCTTTGCCCTAGTGCCGTTTGCCTTCGCCATGTTCATCCTGGTAGAGGCACTCGTCACCAAGGGCTGGGTGCCGGTCTTCGCATACGGATGGGACCACTGGGTGAACAAGACCGGCGTCATCGGCGCTATCGGTGGCATGGGCTTCTTGTCGGTGATCTTGTGCAATGTAAGCTCCTCTCCCAATTTGAAAACCACGGCCACTGTAGTGTATGATATCGTACTGACCTGCACCAGTTCGCGGGCACCAACATCGGCACCACCATCCTGCTTTCCCGGGTGATCCAGGCATGGGCAGAGATACACACCCAGAACGGCATTCCCATTTCCGACCGGACCTTCTGGGCCACCGTGTACGCCATGGCAATCGGCGTCAACTACGGTGCCTTCAGCACCGCCTTCAGCGCGTCGTTGGCCGGCATGCTGTGGCGAGACATCCTGGCCAGGAAGCATATCAAGGTCCGGCAGCGCGACTTCGCCCGCGTCAACTTCCCTATCATCGCCATATCCATGATAATAGGCCTTGTGATCCTGATCGGAGAGGTGTACATCATGAGGAGCGATACTACGCCATACAGCCTGAATTGAAAATTCCCTGCCATTACAAGTACTGATATCACCGTGCCTTGGTCTCGAAACTGTCGAAACTAGGTTTCCCTTTCGTGGCACCTCGTATGGATACGAAAATGCCGCTACCCAAGCAGTAGTTGTTACCCGCCAGAGTCTGGAAGCCGACTGCATTGTACTTTATCGCAGTTTCAGGTGTCACTAACACCGTTTCTTGGATCAGCGCTCACGCCGCGGTCGTGTAACACACAATTTGAAGAGAATCTTTGCTCCGGAAGCAGGGTATCAAGCGAATACTGCATTGCTTTGGCGCTGGGGGATAGCCAGCATTGAAAATGCACCATCGGGTGCGATAACCTCGCAGGGCGAGGAGCATATACACATACCATGGATTCAAGGTCATCAAGAGCTAGATGACTGCATGTTACTAGACGCATTGATACAAGCCTGACAAAATAAACAAATGCTGTAATGGTACATTTGCCACTGCTCCGTCTTCTATATGAATCAGCCTAGGCAATTGGTTAATAAGTATACCTTGACAAATTCATGATATCGGCGGGTTACGCTCTAGTCAATCCAGACGATGTCACGTAATTAAACAGCAGCAGAATGACTGTAGTTATACGTGAAACCGCTATCTTACTTAGATGGCTCACCCCCGGCCAACAGCGTGGTAAAACACATACCACAGGGTTGGACAGCGGATTCAGGACCGCAGTCAAGTTGGCTATGGCTTCATAAGCCCAGGCCAGGGACGTGCTTTCGACCAGTCACGAAAATTGGGCTCGGGGAGATATCACATAGCCCCCACCTACTGAGGCCTCCCTGACCCGCTCATGTATCATAACCAGTTGCAATGGTATCGGTCCCAGGATAGCACACAAAAGTCAGCCCGTAATGCAGCTTTCATATGTGATATGCTACAGACAGACCAACTGTGTCTTGATCAAATATTGGTGGCTGCGGAGGTTGAGTCTCCCGGGAGTCAGTCATGTGAAAGCAAACCGCTGCGGATGCCGACGGTTCCACTTCCGGCGACAGGATCCGCATCGGGAAACGTCAGTGCCGAGAACAAAGCCGTTGCAGAGTTCATATCCCCCGGTTCGTCGCTTTGTGGATCAGGGACAGAATTGGACCAAATTGCGTCAAGAGCTTATCGGGTTAGCAGTCTATGACCCCCACTGGGGAAGCTCCCCTACTCGGGCGGCGCAATTTCAATAGTGATCAGCGGCTCAGCCCGAGCGTTTCAGCCCCAATTTCCATCTCGGGCAACCACTATCCCAAATAATAATGAACGGGAGCACGAGCACAATCAAACACAATGGCAACTTCGGGCTCATATGAGCAGTGGGAAAATGGAAACCCCCTATACTGGAGGCCGAGGCTGCACCGGTCCCCAGTCAGTGAATAAAACCAGCAACTTCATCCAATGCGCCAGCATTGCCAGTGAATTTCCCTTGTGGCACGCAGCACAGATACATACAAGCCAAGCCCATTCTCGATTTATGAATTCCTAATCCTTAAAGCCTAATCATTCCGAAGCGATCGACAAATGATCAAAGACTTCCTCTCTCAATACACACCTTGATCGACCAAGTCCCGCCTAAACCAACCCCTGTTTGCCGAAAACGACTCGCCAAAAAAAAAAACGATAGACGATGGAACCACTCCCGATCATCAGGGACACGCCCATGGTGGAGGACCTGGAGTCGCCCTTCTTCTGGCCGATCGGCTTCAAGAACACCTTCAAGCTGGTGCAGCGCATCGTGACGGGAAAGGTGGAGAACGACATGACCGCCGCGCGCAGCCTGCACGCCCTGGTGCGCAAGCAGCTCGCCGTCGCCGCCAAGGAGAACTTCCGCGAGACCCAAGCCCTGCTCTACCCGGAGACGGGCGAGCAGGCCAACTTCGAGCTTATGATCGAGACGGTCATGCTGCGCACCCTCGTCGAGGGCGCCCCGCAGGACACGGACGCCCGCGAGGAGATGGCCGTGCTGGTCGAGAACTGGATCAGCCTCCCCGGTATGCAGGAGCCCACTGAAAAGTTCCTGCGGTACCTCCGGCCGAGGCTCTGGAAGGGAACTGTGTGAGGGGATTACGGATCGCATCTTCATTTTGAGATGGAGATTCTGAATGTACATCAAGGGTAAGTCCATTCAATGCAGCGGGATCTTCGGTCAGTCCTGTCAACTAACAGCAACAGCCAGTACATGGCCGTAATGATGCCCGGCTGGGTTCGACTACAGCCATGGTCGGTGTGGACGAAGATCATGCTCATGGCCTCAGAGCACACGCAAGGCGCGTGAGACTGCCAGCTGCGCAACAACAACTCAATGACGATTTGGAATTGGGCTTCGTCCGATCGATGTCAGACAGCCTGTGACAGCCCCAACAGCAACCACCGCCTAATCGGGGAAACCAAACGCTACCTACGAAGTTGATTGAGATCAGATTTGGGTCAATGAGCCTCCTATACGCCGGGATTTTGAGCTGTCGAGAAGTTCTGAACAGGCGCAGGAGGATGAAGCTTGTCCAAATGATTCGCGCCAAGGAAATACCAAGCAGGACGGTGACTCGACGAAGGAGGATCCACAATGGTCATCTGGGTACAACGAGAACTGGCCAGTCTCGTCACAGCACACGCAACGGAATTGAGCAACAGGAGGCGTTGCAATACTTCCGGGGACAGACACGGACCGCAGAGGATGGGTTCAGGTTGTCACTTGTGAGGGACGCCGAGCAACCAAAGTTCACGCGTCAAGTGATGGGTGAACCGAGTTCACAGATACTTTAATTAGCTAATGAGAGTCAAAGCACCAGCGTTGACTTGTCTTCAAGAATATTGTCCCCCGGCTCGAGTGTTTCTCGAGCAGCCCAGAATTTGCTTGCTCAGACGGTCATCGTGAATTGTGACTGACCCGCTGGAAAATGTCACCAGATGTTTATTATGACCTTTCTTCAAAAATGCTCACTCAGGTCTCAAAACCGCGCCCACCGCTTGTACTGCGAGAGTAGCTAAATATGATATTTCCGCGCGGTAGAGGCCTTAAGGCACGCCACTCAAACCTCTGACATTACGCATCGCCATCAACTGGATAGTCTGAGAAATACAAAAACTTCAGAGCGAGTTTCCGAACCCACAATGTATCGGCTTCCTGAATCTCGACCATGGACTGAAAACAGACCCGGCGGAATTTCTGCAAGCTTTGTAGCTAGGCAGCCAAATCTGACCAAGGAAATCGCTGAAATGTAGTGACTATAGAACCTGGGAGCAATTGCGAACATTAAGATGCCGCCCAGGGCTGAGTCCCAAGGTTTCCGCGGGTCTCAGACTATTGGAATTCAAAGCTACCGGACGATGATGTCGGTGAGGCGTTAAGGAGCAGTTGCCCCGACTCTTGCCCCTTCTCGGATGGTTAATCTTGCAAAGGTCAGCATTGTGATAGCAAGCGTCAGGATGGGGACGCTGTTCTCATCTAAGTGGCATGAAGACGGTCTGCCGACAGTTCATAGGAGCGAGAGGAAAGCAGAGGCAAGCGAGGGCCCTGGGCATGTCTGTACACTCGGTAGCAAGGGTACAGGGGACCTGAGCTGACTCAGCATCCCCGCGGATTCAAGACATGGATAGTCTAGTTGGAATGGAAATAGAATAGCATCTAGAATCGAAGCACGCGAAACACTCTCATGCTACCTTCTCCAGCCTTAGGCCATTTGAGACGCATTCTCTTGTATTCTTGGCAGCTCGTACCATCACCATATCCATTGGAACACTCATTTATATTCCGCAGTACACTCATCACGCGCACTTGTCCAGCAACCGCTCGCCTTTCCTTGCGCGCTTGCCCCTCGACTAGATCCTGCGAGCTAGAAAAAGCAAACAGCAAACATGGACGACCAATTTGGGGGCAGAACCGACGACGATCTTTTCGCCGACGAGTTTGAGCCCGTTGCCGAAGAGGAGCCTCAAGTACACCCTGACCCTACGCCAGTGTCAGTTCCCGTCGCGAATGACGCTCCCGCACCCGCGAGCCAAACCCCCTCAACTGCACCTTCGTCTGTAGAGACTGGTGCAGCGCACGATGCGCCCGCTCCTTTACCTGCGGCCCCCATCGTGGCAGCTCCCGCAGCGATGCCGTCCAGCACGGCAACTTCCAATGCAACAGCGCCGCCACAGAAGTCGGGCCTGATGCAGTCGCGACATGCCCAACAACCGCCACCCTCGGCGCCACGCGCCCCACGCAACCACCGCGCCAACCACCAAAACCACAACAACAGCAACAACAATACGGGAGGATCTCCCAGCCCGTCGAGCCCTGCGCCGTCCTCCTCGGCCAGGCACGAGACCCGGCAACACAAGTCCAACCCGACCCCAGACGCCCGCACCGGTTCCGGCGCAAACCCCCGCACCAAGCTCACGGAGGCCGAGCTGGCCGAGAAGATGGAGAAGATGCGCATCCTCAACGAGGAGAAGACGCGCCGGTTCAAAAAGGTCGAGGAGGACGAGCAGTCCCACGCCATTGCTATGGAGAAAGCCTCCGCAGAACAGCGCAAGCGCCGGCAAGAAGAGGCGGATCGCCGGAAAAGAGAGGCCAATGACAAGAGGCAATTGGACGATGAGCGGGAGAAGAACAGGCAGAGGAAGCTCAATGCCCTGGGCACTCGCGAGAGCCACTGGGACGAGGGCAAGGAGGACAGGCTTCAGGAGGAGGACCGAAGACGGGGAGGGTCCAACTTTCGGGGCGCGAACGGAGGCATCCGTGGCTCTCTGGGCGGCAGGGGAGGTGGCCTGTCCGGTAGCCGCTTCGCCGACACAACATCAGACACAGAGTTCATGTCTGGCCGCGGAGGAAGAGGAGGCAGAGGCGGGAGGGGGCGAGGGGGCCGTGGGGACTTCTCCGGCACGCCACCTCCCCAGGGCGCATCACAAACGGCCAAGAAGGAGTCCGCGCTCACGGCTGAGGAATTCCCTGCCCTGCCATCTGCTCCAGCTTCGAACACCAAGGTTGCCTCCGTCGCTCAGGCAGACCTCAACTCGCCGACGTCGCCTCTTGGGCAATGGGATGACGAGATGGCTGCGATGGATGCTAGGACTGCCGCCGCGAACAAACCCTAGGCGGTACGCGTAGCAGCGAGATAGCCACGATGCAGGCAATTTCAGTTCGCCCCGCTGAGGGCCTACTCCAGTTCCCAGTTCCCCGCGGAAGTCGAAAGCAGAAGCTGTTTGAAAGTCCTCCGCCCCAGATGCCCAGGAGCCAGAAAATGACGATACCCTGTACGAAGCACAACCTCGAGACCTTTGGACCAGTGGGGAAGATATGCCAATCCAGCCTCACAATCACGGCAAGCGAGTTTTGGTTTACTCTATAGGACGGCAGGTGCCGCAGTGATTATGAAGAAATGAAATCGGGATACCAGAATAACAATGGCGCGCAAAAGCGAAATGATTGACAAGTAGATGATACTAAAAGGCGAGGTCAACAGAATATAGATCTGTCCCCGGCCATTCTCCGTGACATCTATAACCAGGACAGGTGTTCTGTCCTCACGTAAATGCTGCGTTTTCGTCCGCCTCAAAATGCTTTCAATCACGTCCATTCTCTTCACTCCCGTTCTCATGAGAGGAACGCACTAGAAGTGGTACGAACGAACGTACTTAATTGACGGCTTGATGAGGGATTATAGTCTCTGGTGTCTTGTTGGTATCAAATTTTGCAAGGCCAAAAAAGCAATTTTCAACTTTCCCCGTCCGTACAGATTCCATAACGCCTCCAACACCGGAACAAGCGCAACGCCGCGCACTGAACAAGGCATGTTCTTGGCGCTCAATGCTTCATTCATCAGGGCCCCAGAAGCCAATACCCCAACCCACCCTCATTGATAAATAGCCTTGCTTGTGTATTGACACGGCCAACGCGTAGTCAGCTCTGCTGCATAGCCATTATAGGCCTTGTTGTATGCAACGAAACACCACTCGTTGATGCTGCTGGGCGAGGCAAGTCCCTGGAGATATCAGCGCATCGGTTAGTGTCACCAACACGAGCCTCGTGGCATGTCTGCCTCAAGCTTTAGAGCTAGTCGGAGAAGTCCAACGCATCGCGGCCGTCGTCCTACCAACCGCCACGATAGCCTCTTCCCCGGCCTCTGTACCCGCCTCCGCCACCCCTCGGGCCCCTTGGGCCGCGGCCCCAGTCTCCACCACCTCCCGGCCCAGTCGGCACACCTCCCATTTCGACATCGCCACCGTCACCCATAGGCATAGGCCGCGGCCGGCCCCTCATCTCCTTGGGGAAGCTGTCGAACGTCTTGCGCATCTGGGCGTAGCCGAGGTGCATCTTCCCGTAGAAGTGATCGGCCAGCCGACGGTCGTTGTCCAGCCGCGAGAGGTAAGCGCCGCAGACGTCGCAGACCTGCAGCTTCTGGTGGCCCGAGGGGCCCGAGGTGTCGCTGAGGGCCTTGAGCTCCTTCTCGCGCTCTGCCTTCTGCTGCTGGGCCTGGCGGACGCGGAAGAACTCGTCGTAGGCGCGCCCGACCTCGCCCAGCTCGCCCAGAATCTCCACCTCCAGCAGGCCGTTGTTAATCGTCGCGGAGAGGTCCGAGATGGACTTGAGCAGGACGTTAGTCTGCCGGATCTCGTCGGGCGTCTTCTCGAGCCGCCGCTGCGCCACGTCGATGCGCCGGTTGCACTCGTCTATGTACTTCTGCAGGTCCCGCATGTAGTCGTGCTCGAAGCCGTAACGCTTCCGCTCGGGCTCGGGCAGCGCCTCGTACTCGGCCTTGAGGGCCTCGGAGTGGACTTTTGGACAGGGGCCGAGGTCCTGCTTCGTGTTTGTGAAGAGGTCGTGGGGGCAGGTGCCGGCGATATAGGAGCGGCAGGCTTTGGGGTCGGTCAGGGAGATCTGGGAGGACCTAGCTGCCATGCCACCGCCCATGAGCTGCTCTGTGGTACTGTCAGTCTCGTGTGAAGCCACTTGCGAGATGGGATGGGGGAGGGGTTCATACCGAGCAGCTTCCTCTGCTCTGCTGCCATGTTGGGCTGTGATTATCTTTCCTGGCCGATACCCTTGGTAGTCCACTGGAACATGTATATGCTGGGCAAGACAAGTGTGATGTTATAATTTGGGAATTCCACTGGCCTGCTTGTTCATGTCCTGCGGTTTGGGAGACGTATTTGGACAATGCGATCGGCCGGACGTTGGAAGCTCGGCAGAATTTCTTGCGCCGGCAGGCATCTTAGCACTCACTGAACACAGGCCAAACCTTATCCAGCCTAGGTGACCTTGTTGACCCATACCACCTGTGAAAGTTGGGGTCCAACGATTTCGGCCCTGCGTCACTTGCCTGTCAGCACCCCTGCCCGCTCAGGTCCCAGGGGAGCTACCTGTCAACACCACTACCTACTCTCTGCAGTGCGTATGGGCTTGTGAGTATCTACGTCTTTATTTCCAACCAGGAGTCGCCCCAGCTTCCGATGGATGGACCATAAACACGATGCGGCACTTCACTTCATTCCTTTTTCTCGTTATTGCTCTTGTGATACCCATCGCTGCGTCTGACTACCATGAACAGCTCGTCCTCAAGCCATTACCACTGTCCGCCCTCCTCGCGAGCTTCAACTTCCGATCCAACACGACCCTCTCCCAGTTCGAGGCTCACAACTTCCGATTATTCCCACGCTCTCTCGCGCAAATACTGGAATATTCTGGTACAAAGGAGCTCCACCTACGTTTCAGCCTGGGAAGATGGGATGCTGAGAGCTGGGGTGTTCGGCCATGGGGCGGTACGAGAGAAGGAGGGACTGGCGTTGAGCTTTGGGCATGGCTTGATGCGGACACAGAGGAAGAGTATGGCTATACCATTTACAAGAGTCGTGAGCGATCCAGCAGCTAACTTACCGCTCGCAGAGCCGACAACAAGTGGCTGACACTCACGAATGCGCTGTCGGGCCTGTTCTGCGCCTCGCTGAACTTCATCGACGGAACGCGAACAATACGGCCAAGCATGTCATTTCAGCTTGAAGGCGATCATCCTGATGCTGTGGCATCCAATCTACATCTTCTACACGGAACGCTTCCACGAGAAGTGGTGTGCACGGAGAATTTGACGCCTTTCCTCAAGCTACTCCCCTGCAAGGGTAAGGCCGGCATCGCAAGTCTGCTCGATGGGCACAAAGTCTTTGATTCTTCTTGGCAGAGCATGGCCATCGATGTGCGGCCGGTCTGTCCCGAAGGTGGAGAGTGTGTCTTGGAGATCGAACAGTCCATCGATATGGTCCTTGACATCGATCGGTCGAAGAGGCCCAGAGGTGCGTCGTCCGTCATGCGTGCCATGTGGGGTTTATCACTAACAGCACCTTAGACAATCCAATTCCGCGTCCAGTTCCTGGCCATGAACTTAAATGCAATACCTCCAAGGAGTACCACTCAGATGACACTTGCTTCCCGGTGGAATACAGTATAAGCCAGGACTGGTCTATATCCCAAGTGTTTGGCAGACCGATCCAGGGGACCTGCCCCTTGGCTGATGCTGATGTCGCCCCTATGTGCTTAGAAGTGCCGGAAAGTCGACCCGTCTGGGTGACAGAAGGTGTCAACGAGTTCAGGAAGGAGAATGAACGGAAACGCTGCTACAGTGCTAGCCCAGAGACTGCAATCGACTTAATCCTGCCCCCGATCGAGAGAGAGGGCGAGAATGCGCAAGCTGTCATCGAGGAATACGTTCAACCCGATATTCCCCCTCTCTACGCCGAGCGCAGTCTTACTGGGCACGGTCAAGAGCGCGGAGGCGTCCAAACTATTCTCACGAATCCCAGCAACACGGAGGATGTTGAATTCGTTTATATGGAGTCTCTGCCGTGGTTCATGCGAATTTACCTGCACACTTTGGAGGCTCGGATTTTGGACCCACCCAGCGGCAAACAGCAGGAAGTCATTCAGGACATCGTCTACAGGCCTGCCCTCGATCGGCAGCGGGGGACGCAACTGGAAGTGAAGCTTCGGATTCCTCCCCGGTCCACGGTGTTCCTTACCTACGACTTCGAGAAGTCTATCCTGCGCTACACAGAATATCCACCCGATGCGAACAGAGGTTTTGACGTCGCCGGCGCAGTTATCACTATTCTAAGCAGTGACAAGTCGACCTCAAACCTGCGAACCACGGCGCTCTTGCTCAACCTCCCGACGCCTGATTTCAGCATGCCGTATAATGTCATTATCTTCACTTCGACTGCCATAGCACTGGCATTCGGAGGCATGTTCAATCTCCTAGTCCGGAGGTTCGTCGCTGCGGATGAAGGGCCTGAAGTCACTATCACCAGGTTGAAGAACAAGATAAATGCGCGTTTCGGCGCACGTCTGGCAGGCCTGTTTGCAAAAGGCACAAAGTCACAGGCGCCAGCTGTGGAAAGTACAGGATAGACAATGTATGAGAAGTACACAACCGCTGCAATATGACGCTACTTCCAGATCACTATTTACTGAGGCCAATCTGCGGAACGGAAGGCGACCTTGTTCTCAAAAACTCGGCATGGAAAGATTTCTGAGACCGAAGCACCCGTTCTTGCATTTTTATTTTGCAGACTTTATCTCGCTGCGGCGTCCTCCCTTGTCCTGGTGGCTTTTTCTCACCAGGTGCCCAGCCTAAACGAATAGAGATGGCCCATCAGATCCAACATGCGTCCTCATGCGAGCATACATGTGCTGCCCATGCAATGTCGGGCCGACTACCAACATAGACCTACGTTTCCCCTTGTCCGATGAGTCCATACGCGGCAGCAGGGGACTCGACACCTCCGGGCATCTCATCACCGCGGCGTGCGGCGCGGGTCGAATTGCCCCGAACGGACGGTGCACGAACCAGTTCAACGAGTGGTCGCTGGGCGGCCATATGTAGTGCGGCATCAGGTTGCCCCAGATGTATCGCCCGGACTGACTCCACCGGCCCATGAGACACCCATCGACCACACACCGGCGCGCGGCCGCGGTGTCGACCTCCCAAATGAGGCTGGCCAGAAAGATTAGCTTGTCGGCGAGGAGATTGCAGAGGCGCTCCCTCGCGGTGGCGCAGAGAAGGTCTGGCGGGACTGTTGACGGTTGGCCGCCCATTTGTACTGAGTAGGCCACGCCTAATGTTGTGCCAAACACAACGAGAAATACTGCTTGGAGTGTTGGTCTCGGGGCCTTGCTAAGCGTGTCGAAGTCGACGTGCTGGTCGAGCTGTTGGAGCAGTGAAGAGCCGGTCAAGTGGCTTGCTCGGTGTAAGTCCTGGACTGACAGCCTCTGTGATGGACTTCTCTGGTCGCGCCATGCTGTATACGCCAGCGTGGTGGCTAGGATGAAGTCTTGAAACGTCGAAATCAATTCTCCGTCCAGGCTGTCTTCGAGGATTTGAGCCAAGGCATGGCTGGCAAGTTGGGACACGAAGTTTGTCTCAAGGTGTGGGACATCTTCGTTGACGATCCAACTCAGGCATCTTTGGGCAAGAGCCTCGATGTCGGGGGATGATGTTGAATATGGAGTTGTGTATTCTCGACCATGCAGGGCCCTCAAATTTTGGATGAGCAGTATTTGATCCTGCTTTTTAATGACTAGAATGGACACACTCAGCACTCTGCATTCAACCATAGCCCTTGGCGATGACCTACCATGCTGAAATATGTCAAATTGTGTCAACGGCGTGCCGACCGCTTCTTTTTGAGGTGCGTCCACCTGCTCTACCTGATCCACAGATCGACTGGAGTGTTTCTCGTTCCGGTGTAAGTCTTGCTTGAAGGGAAGGACAGCTGAATCGTGTAGATCAGGGTGTTCCATGGGTAACAGTTATTTTCTCAGAAATTGAAAAGTGTGCTGATTCAACGGCGGGAAATGCTGTGGTGAAAGTCTGAAATTGTTATAAATTGCCAGTGGGCCTGTTCTGCTATATCTATGTCATGGTACTCGAAATACAGGCGGACGCAAGCCCGCGGCTAAGCTCAGACTCTATATACAAGCAAGGTCCCGATCCGGCAATTGCTGCTCAACCGTCGCACGATGGCGGCGGACATTGAAGGGGCATGAGGCTCTATGGTAGGAATTAAACTAGCATGAATCTACCTAGCAAGGGAAAGGTCAGGATGATCTCCGGCGCCACAATGGGCATCTAGAACGTCGATTCACGCCGCCATTGGGCGGAATCGGGGCGCCTTCAGCTGGTGTCTGACCCCTGCCTGTGGAGGATCTGCAACGAATCGGTTACGGTGGCTCGTCGCGGCCAATCAACACGGACCCGCGGGCCAAGCGGGGACGCTGCTCAGCTGAAAGGTCGACCACGCGAGCTGAATTGGGGACCCGAAACGGGCAATCAGTCAGAGAAAGTGCAAGTGTGCACTGGCATTGTGCTACGTCAGTAATCTACACGAGCTTTACCTCGTGGTCCAGAAGCGTGCCGTGAAGAATTTTGTATACTAGGGACTCTAGATCTTCAAGATCGGGACTGTCAGTGTTCCAGGCCCACAGAACACGATCTACAAGTCGAAGCTGTGTGGATCTGGTTCAGTGGCTGGGTTTTGGGTCGAACATGAGCGAGGAATGGACTCAATACTTGCTTTTCAACATCATAAGTACTTATCCCGTTTCAATTTGGCTGTCCACTATTTCCCTGCAGTAGGCATGGCGTCCAACGGGTCGGAGACTAAAATTCCTGTATCTGTGCGTCTTGCTCTTCTGCTGTCCACTTAAAAAGATCCCGTGTTCATCGATGGAATAAGTACGCCAGCATGGTGGCGATAGAAGCCATTCAGATTGGAATACCGGTCAATAGTTACACAACTGTTGAAGGATATAAGTTGGCTGTCTCACGTCATGTGTGGCGCCGGAAGATTCTCTTCTTGGCACGGACGCAAAGCTGGCTTGACCAGTAGAGAAGAGACAAATGAGAGCGATGTGAATCCTAGTCAATGCACTTTGAAGTGTATTTAATAGTAATCAGAATTCCTACATATTCAAGTCCCTAATTTGGGGGTTGTCCGAGTGGATGCATGCACGGCGGTGCGTACGCAGGTGCTGGTTGTACGTTGAGAGTTCAGTAATTGGGCGAAGAGCAGGATATCCAGAGACAGGAGTCTCCAGAAAAGTCTGGCTGGATAAACTGTTCCATTGGTTGCCCTCAATTCTCATGCCTCGACTATACTACTAGTAGACGATTTATACTTTTGAGTTCCTCTACTAAGCCGCAACGACGGCAGTTGTCCTGCTGGGGCGAGAGACAATAGTTTTGGGTTGTGGGCAATTGATTTGCGAAGCATTGCTTTAATCAGTGACCTTTCAATTTACTTCTGCAATGCCTCTTACATACGTATATTTCATCCAGGAGGAGCTGCACGCAGGCCCTGCAGAGTGTTGGGATAGAATTGTTATAGAAGCTCCGTCCTCCTTTACTACCAAAAATTAGGCAATTATATGCTGTCTTAGATTATGCCATTGCTACGATGCATACATACTGAGGATAGACTTTGGTCGTTGAGTCAAATCGGTGTAGTCCACTTGCGATGTTGGAGGCTTCGGCATTTTGTGTCGGCGTTCGGGTTGCTAAACACACCGCCATGAAAAAGATGGAGGACTAGTGGTGGTCTACAAATGGGGCCCGCTACCCAACACCATCTATATAGAACGCGCACACATTCTTTAGACATATGCTTGGGTACTTCCTTGCTGTAATGGCATACCTAATAGAAAAATGGACCAGACGATCTGCAACCATTTTACTGAACACAACATGTCTCGAGTCATTACTTGGGAAGGAGAAGATGACACAAATGTCGAAAGGAATATGGTCTACAACTAGGATGAGCCAAGTACGGCTTGTGAGGTATCCTTCAAGGAGTCTGACTTTTGTTGCAAAGAAGGCCTTGTGCTCCTTTTCCGCTTCCCCGTGGCCTTTCTGTTGGCGACCCGTTTATCTACATTGCACCATGTGATAGGCAGGCTGCTATGGTCGTTTCCTTAAATGTCCGTGGAATGGAAATGGCATGCTGCCTGTCTTCAAATCCTCTCCCAGAGCAAATGGATCAACACAGGAATCTGTTAGAACCCGGCGAAATAAGCCTAGGCTCGAAGTAAAATTACCTACTCAAGATTCCCACTTCCTGACACGTGCGGTGGCATTTGGGATCAGGAAACCTTATTTTCTCAATAAAATTACTGGGTCCGCAGAAAAACCATGGTTTTCACTCCACGAGTCGTCCTAGAAGCACCGTGATACCAATGTAGCTAGACTACCGTGAGAGAGTCGCCTGGGAATCTTACCTGGCATATATAAATCAGTCAGTAGATATCACCACCATGCGCTTCTTAGTCCTTACCATCATTATAACATATCTGTTCAGCTTCTTTAATTATTTTCGCAGTCATCTTGCCAGGATGCGCTCGTTCACGACCCTCGCTTCTTTTCTCCCACTAGTTCTCGTCCGACCCCAGGCACTCGGAGATGGGCTATCCAACCTCGCACGGGATTACAGAACAGTCCTTGACTTCGTCAAGAAAGTCACGGTCGACCCAAACGGCATTATCAAGAACTGGAATGGTACCGACGTTTGCCGATTTGAAGGGTTCACTTGCAGTGAAAACCCATTTACCAGGCAACGAGCACTTGCCGGCGTTGACCTCAATGGCGCCTTGCTAGCAGGTGATCGACTGACACTGGGAGGGTTCATCGACGAACTTACCGACATCACATATTTCCACGCCAACTCCAATGGCTTCCTTGGACAAAGTGCCCGATGACCTTTCGAACTTGCACTGGCTGTACGAACTGGACCTCAGCAACAACAATCTTTCTGGGCCATTCCCCACTGGGGTTCTGACAGCTACGAATCTGACTTTCGTGGACTTGAGATTCAACCAGTTCGCTGGCACCTTGCCCGCCGCGCTCTTCGAGATGGACCTTGACGTACTCTTCCTCAATGACAATGCCTTCTCGGACTGATCTCAGACACCATTGGGTCAACGCCGGTCCGATATTTGACTCTCGCCAACAACAAGCTTCAGGCACGTGTTCCCACCACCATCGGCAACGCCAAGAATCTGGAGGTGGTCCTATCTGGCAACCAGATCTCATCTCCCTTACCAGCCGAGTTCGCTTCCATCAAGAGTTTAGCCCTACTAGACCTTAGTGACAATAAACTCGCTGGTCAAGTACCGGAGGCACTCTGCGAAATCCCTACTCTGCAATTATTTAGCGCGTCCAGCAACTTCTTCAGCAAATACCTGGGCCCTGCTTGCAAGGAATTGTTCGGTAAAGACATCCTAGATGTCTCCGGAAACTGCATCAAAGGCGAGAGGGACCAGAAGATGGACTGCTCTTGATTCCATTGAACGGCATGGTTAGGGCAGGAAAAATCACTATGTCAACGTCAAATTGCTGAAGGCATATGAGCGAGTTTGTCAGCTTCACGGATGTGTTCTACATCCCTATGCTCAAGGCTGGTGCTGTTTCATGCATTAAACACTGGAAAGAAAATTCGGAACATTGACAAAGTTCAGACTTATCAATGTAGAAAGCAGATGCTTGAACTCTGGCCCGCTTCCACATATGCTCTCCCTCCAAAGTCATGCTTACAATGAAATCCTTAGCTTTGAGCCAAAGGTCCTCATAGATGCTATCCCTTTCGGCTGGTTTGAGTCATACATGTCTAGGCATAAGTCATATTTCCTACTGCTTGCAGGCTGTTTACTGAACATAACTGGTAAGACTCAAAGTGCCTTATGATGGGCAAAACATTGCAAGACACCGACAGCCTGAAAGTAATAATTTTCATACAGTACTCATTGCTTACCATGCGCTCTGAGAGAAATATAAAACGTTGTCTTCAATTAATTGTATAATGAAGGTTGCTTGAGGCAGAGGACTCATTGTACCTGGGTATCATCTAACTGACCTGAACTGTGCAGGCTGTATGTAACCAGAGTTAATTCCCAAGTTCATTGTCCAGCTTGATCGAAGGAACCCTTGTTACCACTGGATATTCTACGTTACCAATTGTTTTTTTTTTCTTCAAACAAAAAGCACATCTCCCAAAACTTCCAGGTCACTTACACTGTGATGTCTCACGGTGGATATAACAGCCACCGGACCTTCCAGTCACCGACCATTCCGACGAGCGTTTATGACTAGCATCAACGGAAAGCCATTGGATATCTTCCTTGTTTTTTCCAGCCGTAATCAGATAGTCAACGTACAAACCCACCTGCGCCATCTACCATGGCACTCATCAATCCACATTTCGTCTTCCCCAAGACTGCGAGTTTCATCCAGTCCGAAAACCATCGCGACCTCCTGGACATTGTCGACAAACTTCGCTCTCGGGGAGTGAGCCACTACATCGATATCCCACAAATCATTGTTTGCGGAAGCCAGTCCTCCGGAAAGAGTTCAACCCTCGAGGCACTTTCGGTGATCTCTTTCCCTACGGCTGAGGGGTTGTGCGCACGTTTTCCAACTGAGCTCATACTTCGCCGTGGAGACGATACCGAAATCAGCGTCCGTATACATCCAGCAACAGGGCGCACAGAGAAAGAGAGAATTGCCTTGGCCGCTTTCGCCCCAAGGACAACCGATCGTGACAATGTCGGCAAGATCATCGAGTCAGCCAAAGCTGCGATGGGACTTACAGGTGACGCAGCCAAAGTCTTCATCACCGACACACTACGAATTGAGCTAGTCTCACCTGACCAAACGAATTTGGCGATCGTCGATCTTCCCGGCTTGTTTGGCGCTTCCGATAAGAATCAGTCAGATGAAGACTCTACGGTTGTCCACAACCTGGTGACTCAATACATGAAGCAGAAGCGTAGCATCATTCTAGCGGTTGTTTCTGCTGATAATGCATTCGCCAACCAGCCCGTCACGAAACTCGCTCGAGGCATCGACCCAAGCGGAACTAGAACTCTCGGCCTCTTGACAAAACCCGACAAACTCGACAAGGGCTCGGATACGGAGAAATACTACCTCGAACTCACGCAGAATCTAAATGTTGTGTTGAAACTGGGCTGGCACGTGCTGCGCAACAAAGGGTTCGACACGCTAGATGACACGCCTGAGCAAAGGGAGCAGCGAGAGGCAGAGTTCTTCAGAGAGTCGGCATAGGGCATCTTGGAGCCGGAACAGCTTGGCGTTGAGAATCTGCGAAAGCGACTGCGTGAGATCCTTTGGAACCAAATTCGCCGGGGTCTCCCAGAGGTCAAGACCGAAGTGCAGAAGGGTATTCGTGACTGCCAGTTGAAGTTGGCACAACTTGACAAAGCGAGAGACAACAGAAAGGAGAAGCAGAAGTACCTCATGGGAATCAGCAGTCGCCTCACCAAGTTGATGCAAGCTGCCATCGATGGCGTATACGCAGACGAATTCTTTGAGTCCTACCCTGGCGAACAGGACGCCTTCGAGCGGCGTTTGCGGGCGAGTGTGCAGAAAACCCTCACTGAGTACTCAGAGGAGATGACCGCTGATGGACATGCTCTCTAGATTGTCGAGGATGGTCTTAAACCTCAGAGGTCTCTCATTATCGCAGCAGTAGTCAAAATTTGGACACGGTCAAGGCCTTGATAGAGGAGTGTTGAGGCCGGGAGTTGCCGGGAACATACGTGAGTAAACAGTGCCGGTTACATGAGCGATCATTTGTTGATTATTTATCTGGAAATGAAACAGAACCCCATGGTCGTGAGTGATTTGTTCAGTCGGCAGTGCAAGCCATGGCAAGCCATCTCGCAGAAACTGGTCGAACTCATCCACGAGGCTGCGAAAACCTCTTTCAACAAACTTCTGTCGTCGATTTGCTATGAGAACACAAAAGCTCGTTTGATGAAGGGGGTCATCTATCCATCTCTGTATCTCCTGAGGGAAAGTCTGAAAGACACGGTTGCCAAGCTCTTGCAGCCTCACCTTTTAATCCACCCCATCACTTTCAATGAATATTTGACGGACGAGGTCCAGAAAATTCAGGGTGACCGTCACAAGCGCAATTTCGACGAAGCTTCACTCAACAGTTATAGATTCAACACAGACAATGCACAGAGCGACGAGTTCGAAGAAGTCAGGTTGTCTTGTCTTTTGCGATCATTGCTCACAGCGACAGCGCCCAATCCGAAAGAATACGCGGCGTCCTTCGCGGCAGACGTCGCTGCAGCCTACTACAAGGCAAGCGTTTTGTTGTCCGTACCGCATGCCTCTAGACTAACATTGCTTTCAATAGGTCGCCCTGAGCAAGTTTGTTGATGACGTTAGCGTCAATGCTGTCGAGACCTGCCTCATCCAGAAGTTGCCTAACGTGTAAGTTACTATATCCATCTGGCTGGGTACCTAGATACCCAAGTACCTAGGTAGTGTCAGCTCCTGAGATTTTGCCATGTCTTTTCGGATACAGACGAACTCTCACAGAAAGAAAAGTTCCAGTGAACCTGAGAAGGGCATATCATCTTTCTCAGCCAGTTTTGGGGCGCAACTAATCTTTGGAACAGGTTCTCCCCGAGATTGTCTGGGGCCTTGAGGACGGGGAAATAGACACACTCGGATCCGAGGATGACTGCACCATACAGAAACGCTTTGAACTGCAGGAGAAGCTCGGCGTGCTCGAGGAGGGCTTGAAAGACCTCGATGCTTTCACAGCTCGCAGCTCAGTGTGATGCATTCTAATCACCTCTTCGGCCATCCGCCTTCATCCCTGGTTCTTCATTTGTGTTAATATCCGAAGATGTCATGAGCTCCGGATGAAGAGAATATGGAAGAGAGCAAGTGGGATGGATGGTTTGAGTACAACCTTGAGCCTGCCGTTGGGGTCACCTATGAAAACAAAGGAAGACATCCTTAGTGATTGGTCGGGGGAGTAATAGTGTGGGAAGATGTCCTGCGACCCTATTGTTTGTTGAGGTCATAGCATACCCGCCGCCAGTTGTGGGAAATTTGCGTCAGCCATCAGACTTGGCCCGAGACCACGGACACTGTGTTGACCGAGAATAGATGAACGCTGGCTGTGCACATGACTGTGAAACAATTAAACATGCAGGTGAACCTGGCCGTGTTTCCTGACATTGTAAAAATCCCAAACCTCGGACTACAACCACACCAATCAAGACCTGGTTGAGCGATTTACCGGCATGACCAAGACGGGAAACAACACCTGCCCAGGCTGCCCAGGCGGAAGGATCAGGCAAAGCTTTTCTACCTAGTGAGCCTCATCTGCTAAAATCTCATGCACGCTTTGACCTTTGCGGCGAGCAAGCTGTAAGAAGCATTCGGTATGAACCTGGTGATGCAACAAACTACCCGCCGGCCTCGGGTCCGGTTGCTTGGCCGACTTGGCCCAGAGATCTGATGTCGTCATTCGAGACAGCTGAGACCATAGCCTGCTTGCCAATGCGAGATATGACATGATAGTATTTGTGATTGGCACATTTGTCGTTGTACAAAAACCTTTTGACCACGAGTCGTTGAACGTTGAAGTACTTATAGCTCGCTCCTGCGCGCCAGGCACACGCCAGTTGCGGATGAACACGTCCCACTTGAACTTAAGACTCAAAATCCGTGAAACGGAACAACCAATTGGTCTGTCGTTTTAGTAAGAACACCCCTCAAATCTCCTTTTTTTTTTTTTCAATTGGGATTCAAACATTCCACAGAGACTCCTGTTAATTTCTTCTTGCGTCAACTATCTAGTGACACCAAACACAGCAGAGAACCCGGCAGCCTCATCGTCAGATTAATTGGGCCCGTCCAGCATCCATTATGAGGTCTTTTGTTCAGATATTGGCCCTATTCTCTCTCGCTCTTGCCGCCTCAGCACAATACACTGGGCAATGCACCAAGACTAATTGCGGTGCATCTGGAGCGGTCTGTAGAGGAGGTGCAATCTGTGCACCATACCCTTCAACAGATCCAGCGCTTCGACAGGGCTGCACGTGTAGCAGCGGCTGATTGTAAGAACTTACCTTTCATTTGCAACATTTGGCCTGGCCCACGCTAATACGAAGCTGTTGGCAGAGGACTGTGGTGGTGTCGTTAATGAATGGCTGCGCTTAGTTGGCCGTCGTTGTGGAAATACTACCAATAGGCCCTCGGCTTTCGCGTGCTCAAACGAACAAGGAATTTACACAAATATTTACATTAGTACTATAAATGAAGTAAATACATGGCAGAATACAAACAGTCCGATCAGACTTGCTCGAAGATCAATAGTCAGATTGTGCAGCCACCGGCCACATATACACACATAGTGACTTTATCGTCCAAGAGAAGTCGAGAAGTTGACGCCCGAAGGAGATCAGAAGGCCGTGGAATATGCATTTCCCAGATATGACTGAAAGTTAGAATCCTTGAAAGACGCGGTCGCGTCACCGAAGTCGGTCGTATCAAGCGCCTCGCGAGCGGCATCTGTCAGCTCCTCCCATGCGATCACCGGCTGCGTGCCACCCTCGGTGTTCGTAAATATCAAGGTATGATCCACGGGCCAGTAGCTGATATATCCGACGTAGGGGTGAGTGCCGTCAAAGGTGGCAGTCCCGCTCACGTAGCCTCCGTGCTCGCTCACGACCATGGCTACGAAGGTGGCATCAGATGAGTTCTCCGAAAGGAAGACGACGGCGTTCTCCCAGTCGTGCCGGTGGCCAAGGCCATCGGATGGCTCGTCCTTTGGCATGTACCTATATCCCATATAAGTCTGAAGAGTCATTGGTACTAAAAATCTCCTTGGACTCACCAGCTGTACATGATGGCAAAGTACTCCTCGTACACGGAAGCTCGCGCGTACACCTGCCCAGTGCTAGACGAACACCCGGCGTTTGAATCTCCAGTTGGGCTAAGTCCACCACTGGGACGGAGCCCGTCAGAACTCTCGTTACGTTCTTGGGATACTTCTCGCCGAGTACTCACGAGGTATTGCCTTCGGCGTCCACCGCAGGGAATGGTACACAGCCGTTGAAGACCTTGAGATACGGCTTGTACGCCAACATCAAATCCCCTTCGCTGTCATCTGGCACAGCCTCCGCAAACCCAACCACGGCATCATGGTCGATGACGGCACGATCCTCGAGGATGGTGGGCTGGCAGAGCGCGGTGGTGCCTGCGAGGGCAGCTGCCAGGAGTGACCGAAAAGCCATTGATGATCCCGCCCTTTCCATGATCTCTTGGGCTGCCGTTCAATTGGAAGTGTAAACACCAGTGATGTATTGGAAGATTGATATGTCAATCCACACACTCATGGTGGGAGGAGCAGGCCGTGCTTTAAGTAGAGCCATACCCGTATGCATGGCTGACGATGCTACCACAACCAGCATCTGTGAGTCCTTACCCCACCCACTGACCGAGTATTGTGCGGCTTAATCGTACACGGCAAGTCGAGTGCCGTGCGTGCCGCTGTAACTTGCAGGATTTCCATCTCGCAACCAGGAACGATCGCGGTGCTAGTCGGCGTTCGGACTGGGGGCTTGGTAAGTCAGCAACGAATGAAAGCAATCACTTGACCACGTTGGAGGCTGGAAGCGGTCGGGTTCCCCGCGATATCTAACGTCTAGGGAAATATAGAAATTGGGATTTTGGCAGGCGTACCATTTTCTCATAGGATATAGCGGTATAGCATTGCGTGCAGAGGTCATTTCCTGTCCCAATGTGGCATGGTTCCGCGGCGCTATGGTCGACTGTGATCGGAGGTGTGCCAAGAAAGGTTACGGCTCTGGTCAAGCGAGCATGGGAGGGTGAAAAGGACGCGCAAGCTTTCGCGTTTGTCACAATCCAATCACTTGTGCATGCTCCCATTGTGGAAAGCTGCTATTGGGGGCTGCACGTCTGTGCGCAAGATGTATAATCCACATCAATTATTGCACGTCTATGGCTTAACTGTCTTCTAGGCGCGTTCTAGCCAGACTGTCAGCTACCGGATTATAGGCTACATAGGTGTAGTAGTTACCATGGCCGAGCACCTGCATTAGATGCTCCGGCCCGTCCCAGCTCTCGCGGTTCCAGGCCGTCCGAACTGTGCCTCTAGCGGCAAGAACAGACACGTACAAGGTCCCGTTGTCCTAGCGTTGAGGCTGCAACTATGACTGCTTGCTGTCAGCCGGGATAGTTGCGCGTCGATCTTATTTCCTTGCTTTGAGAGCTCATCAGTGCACAAGTGTTGTGCTACAACTGTGATTAGTAGGTAACATCGAATTCTAGTCCTACTGGATCGCACCATAAGCCGTTGACGTTCACGGGCACCAGCTGCAATTCGTTCTCGTCAACAGCCACTACTTCTGTGCTATAGAAGGCAGCGGCAGCCTATATTAGCTGGTTTCATTCTTAGTCCGGTCACAACAGTACCTTTTCAAAAAAGAAGCCTGGGGGCGCAGCCTACATTAGCATCTGCGAGTGGCAGCTGTAACTGTGGATTTCCGAGCGACTGTCAAGTGCCCATGCCCCTACGGGCTATAGCCAATCAAATGACACGGTTTGGAGTTAGTCAGCCCGAGGGCCGACTACTACACCAACCGTCAGGGCGACGAGATTAGCGATAGCTTCTTCCTTCTCGATAAGCAGAAATCAGAACCCGTACCCAAACACGTACGGTCTGCTTCAACCTATTTGCACGTGCAAAGACCCCTTGACCCTCGCCGTCAGGGCCGTACCAACAGTAACACTCTCCGCAATCAGTGGATCTCACGCCAGACTCGGAGTAAGATAAGGGCTGCAACGTTGTTTACATGCACAGGCTAGTGGTAATCAGTTAACTTGCTTAAAGGTCAACGGCAGCACGCCAAGTGCCTGTGCATCGAAGAAGGAAAAACGAAAAAGAGAAAAAAAGTAATTTCAAGACGGGTCTGGCCGGGGATTGAACCCGGGACTGGGTGACTGTTAGCTACTGTAAATTTCTGCAAGTGGATCTGAATTGACTTACCCTCGCGCAGTGAAGCTTCAGGGTGTACCCTAAGCGCGAATCATACCACTAGACCACCAGACCAGGTGTAGTTATTGAAACTGGGGTGGTGGAATCCACGATACTGGTTGTATAAGTAGCTGAGACGGCCAACTCTGGAATTATCACCAGCCAGAGGTCTTGATCAGCAGTCTCAACGTCTCCAGGTCTTTCCAACATTCTGATGGACAGCACTTGCACTTCTTGTTCCGCGGAACTCTAATCTAGAATCCCATGCCTTGACTGCCACTGGTTGATTGGCTTGAGCTTTTTCACACGAGACGTTGGGCTACTACAAAGTTTCAAGTGACCAGCCATGAGGGCCAATTCTGTGGTGCTGGTTTGGGGATACCGGCTCGGCCAGGAGGTGCAGCCGTCGAGGGCGGGCCGGCGAGCAACCGTCGACCGCTCGGAAGTTGGCCGTTACAGAACTTGGAACCTTGAATTGGCTGGCCACATGACCTACGCCCTGAGTCGTCATCCGGATACGATAAGCCAGCACGCATTTGCGCACGTCGCTCTCGTGTTCCGCCCATGCCTTGGTCCGCCTGAGCGTGCAGCCCTCCAGGCAATTTGGTAGTCCGGAGATGCTCACTCCCGCCGCGACCCAAGTCCAGAGACCCAGTGCAGTGGGGCAATTTCGGTGAGGTAATACTGAGAAGGGTTTCTTACGCGACAGGACTAAGCCCTTCCGATCAGCTCGCACCAGACTCGGTATTTTCTGTCGAATTAGCAGACGAAGTTCGTGATGCTGTTACCCACTCGTTATTGCTTGGCGGTCGAAAGCTTTTTCCCCGTGGGGCAACTGAAGATTGTGCCCACTCGTGTTTGCGTGGGCCCGCCTGTTGGACCCCGGCTCGAACGAACGCCCACCCCCACGAACCGTCTGACCGTACGAGCGCCTGGATTATTAATGATCAACAACAGCGCCCCCAGAGATTGTTAGTGTACCTCTCGGTTCTGCCCAACGCCTTTGCCCATTAGCAGTTCGCACCAGGACTGCAGGATAGTAGCGCAGGGCGGCGACACACTAGCACTGCACACTGCACACTGCCAGGCCGAGATTTATCCCGCAATTTATCGCGACACGGAAAGCATGATGCGTGTGTTGCTCGGATATCAACACTCAACAAGAGAGACCTCGGGCAGCCGTCGGGAACGGTCACGCCTCTGAAATTGGCGCCAGTCAGTTGGCTTCACTCCTTGTCAGGATGACGGTCTTGGCTGTTTCTTGGCCGCGTGGGCCAGAGAAGCTCCAGGTGAGTCTGGCAGTCTGGGGACCCCGCAAGTGATCCGAGGAGTTGGGTGCGCCTGACCAAGCCCTCGCGTGCGCGGAGGCCCAATGAGAACCAGGCCCTGGCCTCTTGGCACAGCACGACCTCAGTTGAAATGGGGACCCTCGAGTAGGTTCTGGCCAGCTCTCTCGTGGATCCAGCCTGTCCCACTGCGGTGTCCTGCGGTGCCCTGCGGCGTGGCAGGCCACGCGAATGCAACGGCGCTCGACCTCATTGCAACTCTCGAACCGCATGTTCGGACGACGTGTGCTCGACGTTGCTTGATATAAAACACCATTCGCAGAGTCAAGATATCCCATTCTGGCTTGCCGGATCTGAGGACAAATACGAGTATTCCCTGCATAAGATCTCGTCGCCGTGATTCCAGTACTGGTCTAGCCTATTTGTCGTCGCCCCAAGTAGGCTATCCGGCCCCAATGCTGCAGGAGAGATGGTTGATCTCCGGCACTGGCTGCCCGCCAGATCCTTCTTGCGCGGTATTTAGACCCGCCAACTGAGCTCCCGGTAGCCGACCGTTGGCCACTCACAGCGATTATTACCACCAACATCCTTCGCTAGATCGTTCCTTATACCCTATGGGCAAGTAGGCCCGAAGTCTGTGCTGCCACCCCCGTCCTCCCGAGCCAGGAATCGACAGGGAATTGCCTGGAGCCCCAACGCGGGGGAGGCTTGGAAATGGCCTGAGGTCGCCCTCTTCCGACGTCGACAACAGACACGTCCTGCATCCCGGCGCACAAGGTGGATATCTTTTCGCCAGGTTTTTGCACTCGTGCTAGCCGTGCTTACCTCGGCAGGGCTGGCCCTTTCTGGTAATCCGACGGATTAATATCCGTCGCCCAACCCCCTCGACAGGACTGTACATGCGAATTTGTACCCAACAGGCATGTCCACCTAGCTGGATTGTTTGGTCCGCATGAGCAGACTTTGTTAGGTGGTGGATCGTGACCACGATGGCGGCGCGAGTACCACGGGCTCTTCGTAATGACATGTATATGTATAAGTCCAAGGCCTCGATTTTGCTCGGCGTGAGAGAGGAGAAGACGGGGTAACCCACTTCTGCATGGTTCTACTGAGTTGACCGCCTAGGCCGCGCGGGCTTGGGGGCATGCGAAGTGGTCCATCCATCCTTGGTCCTCATGGATTGGCCGTTCGTTATCGTAAAGCGCCAGACAGGACTTGAATTTCGGCACAGGGGTTCCTGTGATGGATGTTGATCTTGCCTGCCCCTCAGACGAAGCGGCTCCCTTCGTTGGTGAGGCCAAGGGAATATAAGACCCAGTAGCCCCTCGATCCGACCTGCCCAGCTGTCCACCAAGACCTCCAAGCTCTCCAAGCCTTCTCCCGCCCCTCCTACAGCCCTCTTAGCTTCCCCGCCAAGTCAACCTTCTCGCACGCCACACTCTCGGCGACAGGCTGGGCGACAAGACGTCAAAATGGCTGGTGGTGTAAAAAAACCCGTCAACGTTTTCCGGCTGAAGAACCTGGGGTTGCCCAAGGAAGTTTTCAACTGGCGCCTGTGGTTTTCCGTCTTCTCCTTCGGCTTGCTAGGCGCAGCCCGTGTAAGTACCTCTCTTGTCTTGCTACAGTTCTCCGATCTTCACCCTTGAAATGTATGCATCACTTTGGGACCCGTAGCAGGTGATTAACAGTCAAAAGGGGGTCGATGAGGGCCTTATAAGTGGCAGTTTCAACTCCAAGGATTTCCAGGCCACAATCAACTTTGACTCCTACGATGAGGTCGCACAGGCCAACATCAAGGCCAACGTGTCGGCCATGGTCCAGATTGGATCTGTCGGCGGCGCGCTTTTCGCATTCATCATCGCAGATCGAATTGGCCGTATCTGGGCTACTCGTGTGCTCTGCACATTCTGGGTTGTCGGAATCGCCATTTTCATGGGCAACAACGGAAGCCTGGGTCTCATCTACGCCGGCCGCTTCATCGCAGGCCTGGGAGTGGGGATGACACCCGTCGTAGGAGTAAGTCCCTTTCTTGTCTTGTTACAGTCCCCGGATCTTTATGCCTTGAAATGTTCTGGAATGTATCACTTTGGGACCCGTAGCAGGTGATTAACAGGTACCAGCCAGTCTACATTGCCGAGATAGCTCCTGCGCCGATACGAGGTCTATGTACCTGTATTTTCACAGGTTTTGTTTACCTGGGCATCGTCCTCGCCTACTTTGCGAATTACGGATGTGAGATCAACATTGGCGATACCACTCACGCTCGCTGGCTGGTTCCCACTAGTGTGCACATCATGTTCGCCGGCCTCAGCTTTTTCCTGACGTTCCTTCAATATGAGTCGCCTCGCTTCCTCATCAAGCAGAACAAGGGCGAACAGGCTCTCCACAACATGTCACGACTTCGCAATCTCCCCCCGGACCATCCTTACGTCGCCGACGAAATTGCTGCCATTACCATTCAGCATCACGAGGAGATGGAGGCCACCAAGGGCACCACTTTCTGGGGCATGATCAAGGAGCTGCTCTTCATCCCGTCCAACCTGTACAGGTTCTACCTGGCCATCGGCGCCCAGCTCATGAGTCAGTGGAGCGGCGCTGGTTCTATCACGCTGTATGCACCAGACCTATTTGCGCTCATGGGCATCACCGGCACCAACGAGTCCCTGCTAGTCACCGCCGTCTTTGGCATTGTCAAGCTCGTTGCCGCCATTGGCTGCGCTCTCTTCCTAGTCGACGTCATTGGCCGAAAGCGCTCGCTGCTCCTCGGCATCACCCTGCAGGCCACCGCCATGATCTACGTGGCAGGTTTCCTGACGGGCGTGCCTGGGCTGGGCCAGGTCGACGACTACGAGCTGACCCCCGACGAGACGGGCCCGTCCAAGGGTGCCATTTTCATGATCTACCTCTCTGGCTTCGGCTGGGCCCTGGGCTGGAACTCGATGCAGTACCTGCTCACGGCTGAGTTGTTCCCGCTGCGCATTCGTGCACTTGCAACGTCCATCGCCATGACCGCGCACTTTGCCAACCAGTACGGCAACTCGCGCGCCCTGCCCAACATGCTGCTCCCCGTCGCGCAGGGTGGTATCTCCCCGGCCGGCACGTTCTGGTGTTTCGCGGCCGTGACCATCGTCGGTGGCGCCTGGGTCTGGTTCTTTGTTCCCGAGACGTCCGGCCGGACCCTCGAGAGCATGGACCGTCTGTTTGCCCTGCCCTGGTATAAGATCGGGCTGCACGGCAACAAGGATGCCGATGAGCTCGACGCGGCCTACAATGAGAAGGCTGAGGAGGCTGGGGCGTCCCAGGCAGATCATGTTGAGAAGGGAGCGGAGAAGGTTTGATGCGTTGTTTAACCGTATAGCGTCGCGTTGTTTATTCAAAACGTGGTTACAATTATAATATTCCATGGATCTTAAAGCTCCAATCGTTTCCTCGTCCCATATATTTGCTTAACAGACACTACTCATACGGTGACTTGGATTAAAACAACATCCAAAAAGTGATACACCACAGAAATTTTGAGGCTCTGCTTTCAGGTTCTCGCTTTGATGGACGCTCACTGCTGGCGAGGGCTTGTTTCGGGAGCTTTCTCGTGGTCTGTTCGGAGGACACTTGAGATGTATATGTGTGTGGAAAGGAAAGGATGGTTTGCTTGGCTGGGACCATTTGCAGAGCAAGTTGTGATCAATGCGAGACCAACTTGCTTCGCCGTGTGACTCTTCGCCGGCTATTTGTGTTGATAGTTCTAGTAGCCGGACTACGAGGCTGTCATTATTTCCTTGCCAACACACTGTCCGAAATGGAGGGCCAATTGTTGTTGGGACCATTGGTACTGGCAACAGCAAAATTCGATTTCAACAGCCGCGGAGATCCGGCATCGGTTGAACGCCACGCCATCAAAGGAGGTGCACGAGGTTGCTACGTTTCATGGACCAGGCAGTCCAGTAGTCACTGAATGTTTACAAAATTACGAGACCAAGACGTTTCCCGAATGGTGACGCCGATTCAAGTCCTGGCGTGACTGACTCGCTGGGCAGCGATAAGACGATATTATCTTGAGATCGCCGCTCCATTTCACGAATAGGAAATCCACATGCCTGAGATGCACGAGGGGTCCATTCCACCAAGGCACTGCTTAGTACGTCATGAGTCCTCCATTCATTACCATTGAGTTTGACGAAACTATTTGTCAGGTGGCAACCTCAGTGGAATGAGGCCTTAAGGTAGGTCAAATCCCCAGAGTTATACCGGGGGCCTGACCTTCAAAGGTTGTGCGCTTTCTAGTAGGCCAGGTATTTTAAAGGGTTCCCTCAGCGGGAAAGTTACCTAGGTACTTAGCTGTCTTTTTCGAGTGTTTGGAACGACATGTAACTTTCTTGAAGAATACAATAAATGAAGCCCGTTGGCAAAGCAAGTGCGTAATCGCATTGACTTCTTCATGCTATGAATGCTCATGTTCAAACCAGTTTCCCCGGCCACCTCCGATTTCCATGCTTTGTTTCTCCCGTTGAATAACTTTGCAGCATTAGTTTGAACGAGATCTCCAAATACTCCACCAGGTCTCTACTCTGTTGGACTCCAAGCCCGAGACTCAAGCCTACTTGTGCGGGCCAGGTGCTACCTGCTTAAGCAGCACCGTTGTAGGCGAGCAGGTTGGGCGTGCCCGAGGGCAGACCGGTGATGATGCCAGAGTTGGCGTTGTTGCGGATGTATGTGCACAGCGCCGCCGGGGTCATTGATCCTTGCAGAGCGAGGAAGTAAGCACCCAGGCCGGCGACGTGAGGAGAAGCCATGGAGGTTCCCGACAGGGTAGCCTGTTGTGGGATGAAGCATCAGCAATACGTCCTGAGTATAACACTTGCAGAGGAATTCAATTTACAGTGGCACTGCTGCTACCGATGTAGGAGCTCACGATGCTGCTTCCAGGCGCGAGAATGTCCACAGTCGAGCCGTAGTTGGAGTAGGATGCGAGGGTGTCAGTGCTGGTGGTTGCGCCTACGGTGCAGGCGGTCGTCTCAGAGGCAGGGGAGTAGTTGGCAGCGTTGGCAGCGCTGTTGCCGGCGGCGACGGCCAGGAAGACGCCAGCTCGGACGAGAGCCGCGGCGGCCGAGTTCACGGCGGTGGACTTGCTACCACCGAGCGACATATTGGCCACGGACGAGCACGAGCGCTTTGGGGCATCGGTGGCCACAAAGTTGATGCCGGAGATGACGCCCGAGTTGGTGCCGGATCCGCTGGAGTCAAGGACCTTCACTGCGTACAGAGTGGTGGACTTGGCGACACCGTAGGTGCTGCCACCGATAGTACCAGCAACATGAGTTCCGTGCCCGTTGCCATCACTACAGCATTAGGAGTCAGCTTTCAAAAGAACTAAGGAACAAGTTTCAATGTAAAATAGGATGCAATGGGACACGGAGTGCCCATGACTTTTAAGGCATGGGCTCTGTGAAGGAAATTGTTGTTCCCAAGCGGGTTAAAAATGCCCCCGGAAGCTTCTTACGTGTTGCTGCTGTCGGCATAGTTGGCAAGGAAGGACGCTCGGCCACCAAATTGCTTCATTAGGAATAGCAGTCAGCCTTTGCTTCCTCGACACACACGAAGCTTGCTGAGAGAAGAGCCTACAGAGTGAGAGACGAGGATTCCAGTATCAATGACGTAGGCACACGTTCCGCTGCCGGCGGAGGTATCGTAGACGTAGGTGCTCGTGGTACGAGCCTTGTGTGAGATACGCCCCAGGCCCCAAGAGGCGGCAGTGGTGCTGGTGAGCGCGCGCTTTGCTGTCTGAGTGGTGGATACCTCCTCAGGAACGTAGTCGATCTTGATGATAGCATCCTGCTCAATGTACTCGACCTTTCGGCAACGCCAGAGTCAGCAAACGTGCTCTTGCCTGATGCTGGCTTTGGGTCCATGTGACTTACATCTTCCAGCTCCGCAAGGGCGTCAAGAGCTTCAGGGGAAATCTGGGCTGCGAAACCCTTGAACTGCTTGTCCGCATCCCACTTCGCGTAGGCATTACCCTCGAAAAGATCATTGGCATAGTCGATGGAGTCCTGAGTGACATCGTCCTTCATCTTGACAATGTACTTTTCTTCAAGAAGAGCCTCGACATTCTGCGGCTTTAGGAGAGGGGCAGGCTCGCCGGAGCGCTTTTGAGCACGAAGTGCCAGTGCCAGAGGCAAGACAGACAGAATAGCTGCAGTCTTCATCTTGATGAGGGTTTATAAGTACCTGAAGTAGTATCGAAATGGTCTGAGCTGGTCTATGTCTCTCCAGAGATGTTGCAGTGAGGAGTAGAGTGGAGGTGAGGATATTGGAAGAACTCTCACGGTCCTCGAGATCCCTTTATAGGGATTTTAAGTCCCCAGAAATATTCCTACGATATCAACTGTCCATTCTCCTTCCCTTATGAGAGACCACTAGTTATACCTAGGTACAATTGCGCCATCTACTGTCGAGGACCCCAAGACTCGCGAGCTGCGCCATAGAAACAATGAGGAAGGAGGATCGACAGAATTATCTACATGCGTCTTATCACGTTCCTTGGAAGTTGGAAGAATGTAACTCGCACAGACGATATCTGAACTCAAGAACATAGTTGCGTTGCATGCCCAAGTCCACTACAGGTGAGGCACACCACGATTGCATAGTCGCCTTCCGCAAACGAAGAGATAAGAGGGTGCCCAGAAATTCGCCGAATGGCATTGGCAACGATAATTCCGAGGCAGCAAACCACCATAAGCAAGGCAAGGCGAAAGGGTGTGGAGGAGTTGTCAGCAGAGTCCGTCGTGCAGATGGGTGCTGTGGCTAGCCGCAGTTGAGACTATTGACAGGAGGCGACCTTAGGCCAGCATCTCGGAATCCAGGCTCTGATCTCAACGAAAGGATAGGCAATCTTCCTGCCTATCCTGATCATCAATGTCTGGCATATGCAGGCTGCGAGTGGTTGTAATTCTACGCTCTAGACGTGCAGGTCAATATCTGCGGGCTTGGCTCTCTTGGCACGCAGCAAATGTTACCCCAGGTTTTCTATCAAGGTTCACATGATAACGGGCACACGCTGCTGCTAGGAGCTTGATAATGATTCCAACTCCCGGCTGACTTGGTGGAATCTGACATGCCGTGATCCCGGCGAGATACCCCTAGAGTTGATGAAGTGAGTCAGGCTGCTGTTGCGCAAGAGCTGTACGGTTCATTCACGACTGATAGGCGACGCCTGCCTTGAGCACGAAATCACGTCTGTTGCAACATCTTGAGGCCTTATTTCCATACAGTGACATGTGTTCCCTGAAGTATCAAGCATATCGGCCCGGGCGTCCCCTCTCGGAAAGCGGATACTGGTTTCTGAGGAGGGCTCCTGTTGGTGGAGGTGTCGTTGTACGGAGACTGCCTTGCTAGGATACCCATGAGTGAGAATGACCAGGATGTACTGCCTGATTCGGTTAGACCAAAGAGTTTCAATGTGTGTACCAACGCCAGCTTTTTGCCCCTGTCAGAGACGGCGAACGAGTCACCCTTGACGACTCCTCAGTGCGCTCTTCGCAAGCTCTAGACTTCGGGACCCGCGGTGTACATGAGGCCTGCCCTCGCTTGTATGGATGCACTTAGAACTGGCAGATGACATCATACCCAAGTCCACCCTCCAGGATGTCAAGTTCCGTCTCCACCGCCTGGCTTGACCTGTTCGCAGAGAGCGATGCCCCTGATGCCGAGTCGTGCTTCAAGAGTTACGACGCCCTCGACACACTGGATAATGCTCCAAGTCTTGGCTTCCTGAAGGATCTTGTATGGGTTGAGATCAGGACGTGGGTTGCCAACAACACCGACTCCTTGTCTCTGATCAGCCATGAAGACTTGGACGGCCCGGGCCGCGTCTTCCTCGGAGGTATGAACCATGCTCTCAACGACGAAACACTCCACGAACATGACATCTCTGCTGCAATCAGCATTCACCCCAAGGATCTGCTCGCATGGCATCCTACCGACACATCATATGCGCTTCGACGCTTTTCGGACCCGAACTCGACATGCTCAGTCAAGCACCACCTCATGATCGGTCTAGAGGACAAGGCCAACGCCGATCTCATGGAATACTTTGACCAGACTAACGACTTTCTTGCAACAAATCTGAAGGAGGGCCGCAACATCCTGGTCCACTGCAAGTCCGGCCGGTCACGCTCGGTCGCTGCTGTGATCGCATACCTGCAGCGGAAATACTACGACACCAAAATCCAGCCGCAGAACCTCGGGTTGGATGAGGCTCTCAGCAAAATGGTTTCATACCGGGAAGCCGTCACCGAAAGCATTCGCCTCCAGCGCCTCCCTGTCCTCATCATAATGGAGCGCTTCGAGGACTTGCTACGACTCTATGACTACCAGCTACTAGGGCATCCCGCCTACGTGGAGAAGCTTGCTCATATCTTCTCCCCACCGCCGGCATCTGAAAAGAAGCTAGTGGAGCTGCACATGGCCGAGGCGCAGGCGACGGGCTCGCAAATGTCAAACTCGCAGTTGCTGAGCTCGCAAGGGACGTGGTCGCAGATGACGACGTCGCAGACAATATATCTAGAGCACCCCGCTGGGCTGAAGAGGGTCAAGAAGAAGGGTGGCGCCGCGATCCTCAAGCTTGCTATTGCCATAGCCTTCTTTAAGAACAACCAGAAGCCGCCGGTCCCTGTGGTTGAGCGCCTGTTCGAGATCAATGAGGCCTATTTCTGGGAGATGGAGGGTGTGGACTTTCAAGGGGTCGATTACAAAGACTCTGGGCATATTCATCGCGGCATCTGCGCCTTCTATGCTCAGTTTGCCCAAGAATATGGTTACGAAGCGCCCGATGCTGTCGCACAATTATCGGACTAGTGATGGAATGGAGACACCAGAGACTTTGCATCAAGATAAGATAGATAGTTGGGTACTGCTTGGGCGCCAATCTGTGGTACTTCCTTCGCTGCCTATAAGCCTCTGTCGCCTTCACGTTCTGAGGGTGGCTGCAGGTGGCCGTACCACGACCGCTCCGTTGACATGCTCATGCGCATCATGGCCAGTTGCTAGCTTGGCGATATCGAAGCATAGATAGATTTAACGCATTGCTGGAGTCCCATAATTGTTGCTGCATACCCTTAAGGTATGGTAGTGTCAGTGACTGGTGGACTGGTACCGGGAGAGTTCGTGATTGAGCTGAGAGTAACTAGGTATCCATGTGAATGAAATCCATTCCTACGAGTTCTCAAACGGGAAAGACTGTATTGTCGATGCCGCTAGGCTTTTCCACATACTGTGTCGTTTGTGCAAGTGAATATGGGTTAAGCAGCCACGGAGACTTCACCTACCTTGAGCACCTCGGGTGGGGTCAGGAGGTTGCACCTGTGGGTGAATGCGCAACAAACGATGATATTCACCCGTTGCCAATCGCGACCCACTGGACCATTGTGCTTTAAATTTCACCCTCGTCAACGGCCCAAGCAGTATATATACTCCAGACGCCCCCCCTCAACTCTGTGCCTTGGAAATCTCGCAACGGACCACTTCCCAAGAACAACATTGCCCTTCAGTCTTCTCTCTTCGTTTTGCCTGGGGCGCATTGTCGCAATATCATCGCATCAAACTGTCCCTCCCTCATCGCCTTCCTACCTCGACGAGGCGAGCGAGTCGCCTGCCACTGGTTTGCCTTGAATGCGAGGCATTTTGGGTCGTCGAAATGATGTCTTCGAGAGAGCATCGAAACTACGGGCTACCTTCCCAGTCCGAGCAAGACCCATCTAGGGATATAAGCATCTCATCAAACACTCAAGAAAGTCCAGTCTCCTTTCTGTTTCTGCCCCAGCATCAACTCGCCTGGGGTCGGTCCATGGTCGCCTTCCAGGCCGACGGAAAACGGTGGACGCAAAGAAGTCCCTCGGGGGATGTACCTGATAAAGTTGTTGCGGTACCTCTCAGGGTGTGGTCGCCAATCCAGTTGCCTCGTCGCAACCACCCATGACAGGACATAAGCGGCCCTGCTACACCAAAGGCCCCAACTCTGGGTTGCGGGCAGGGCCCTCCTGCGGGTAAGACTTCGGTGATTTCGAAGCAGGCGACGACGGCACTGCGTTGTGGGTCGTTGGATAGTATGCCAAACATCCCGTCTATCTCCGTCACAGGAGCAGCCGCCAGCTTCGTGCTCGTCCTTGTTTTGGGCGCGGGGTCCGAGATTCTACGTCCTTACTGCTGGGACGTAGTGCGGGCGCATTAAACTAGGTCCGGGCATCTTAGATGCTCCTCTTCCCAGGACCTCCTCGAGCGACACCTCATGGCCGTGCTGGAGTGCCTGTGGAGCAGCGGGGTCTGGTGCTGAGGCAACCAATTCGGCCTGTCGAGCGCTTGCAGGACCTCTTTACGGTGATGGCAGCAGGCGAATATTGGGGCCGCCGTGCGAGCTGATGTGACTTGCCAGCTTGGTTCTCCTGCTGACTGGGTTTTTAATTCACATATACCGAGGCACAGTTTGCAAACGAGACCGACGGTGCCCTTACCCCAACTCCAAGCTCTACTGTCAAATTGTCCACGGCACCATCCTCCAGACGAGATTCTCTCCACGATGGCTTTATCTCGGCTACAAGCCTGCCTAATGCAAAACTCACACGAGAGAACCGGCCCTTATTCGAACGCCATGGATTCCGTCTTCCAGAACGCTATCCCCGAGAGAATTGCCCAAGTCCCGAAGACGCAGTGGCGTCCGGATCAGGCATTGTCGACCATAACGCGGTGGAGCTCAAGAGGGTGGAGGTGAGGGAGATGGAGGTTGTGACTTCAAAGTACCAGAGGCAGCATGAAATGGGTCTGGCAAGAATGAAATACAAGCTCAAGAAGAGAAGATCGGGCTCCTTGAGCGGGAGAGGATCGACAGAAGGGAGAGACACGCCCATGCCCACAAGGAACGAAAGGCAAAGATCAGAGTGAGACGGTTGGAGGTCGAGCTGCGGTACGCGAGGGCAGAGATCGCGCACGCCCACGAAAAGCGGATGACGGAACTTCGAACAAGTCTTCTGGAGCTGGAACGGGGTCACCAGACCGGGAAGACGGGCATGGCCGAGCACTATCGGGGTTTACAGTCGCTTCTACCTGAGCTTTGGGAAGATTGGTCTTGCCGGATTGAACATCAAGGATGCCTTGAGGCTTGTCCAGCATGTCCATAGAGGTATTTCTTGGTCCCCGCGGGTCGCTTGGGGATTGAGGCGGTGGTTACGCCGTGAGAACTGAAGGGTCGGACTTCAGCAGGCGCATTTGCCAGGATGATATAGTAGGGGAAAAGTCAGGTACAGGTTCATCTGTCTAGACCAGGAGCTGCTGCTTTAATCACCGTGAGGAACAAGGGGACCACTTGGCCAATAGCTCCACTTGTAATAAAATGTTATATACCAGAGACCCATATGGTCTCATATTCCAAGGGAAGACACAAGGTATTGCTGGTAGTGCTGTCAAGTGCTCCTAGATACAATTCTAGAGTCCCTGAGCCTTAGGAGGCCGAACTATATGGTTAAACGACCATGCTAGATATGTACGATCAAGTAAAATATAGGGCTCTTCGTCGAGCTAAGGTGATTAGATGAATTCCTGCTGGGCCTGCCCAGTAGCTGGCGCCAGCCCATTCGCCTGAGTACTTTTGGAATTAAGCTCCATCCTGCTGTCCTTCATCTGCAGCTTGGTCCAGATTCTGGTACGCCGGGGGTTGGGGACAAGGCACTGTACTGAGCAGCCCAGTCCGCCTCCTCATTTTCGCCTGCCTGGGCCACCGTGGAGCAAGGTGCCACCTCAAAGGGAGGCTGCTGAGAATCGGGCGCCGGGGTCATGAATGCGGACAGATGGTCCGCGTAGCCGTTGTAAGCCTCGCACTGACAGGGCTCCATCTCGCAACCCTCACATTGCTCCAAAGCCAGCCCGGAATCCCGCTGGTAGTTCTTTTCGTCGCTGCCGGTGGCGTTGAACTTGACGCCATGGACCCAGTCCTTGAACGGGAGACGGGGGCTTTCGACCTGCATGCCGCTCATGCTGAAGATGCTCGAGCGAGTTGTTGTTCTGGACCTGTTCGAGGGCGTTGGCGCAGGGTCCTGTGAATATACCGATGATGATGTGCTGGCCGGCGAGACGGTGGTTCTTGGTGGGATCTGCTGTGCCTGAGTCTGAGCCTGCGACGGCCGCCGGCCGTGGGCCCTTGGTGATGATAGCTGGCTTATGCTCCTGCCGTGGATGGCCGAGGCCCTCAGGGCGGCCCGGTCAAAGTTGCGTACAGAGAACCGCGACATGCGTGAGGAATCGCTCTTGGTCTTCTCGGACGTGCCGGTCGGAATGCTTTCCCCGCAGGCGCTGATGCGGCACTTCCTGTTCACCTTTGCCCTGTGCTGGTCGAAGACAAGCTGGAACTGGCCGGCCAGGAAGAAGCACACGTCCTCGGAGTGTTCTGGGATGAGCTTTTGCAGACTCTCGCTCAGGTCGGCCCTGAGCTCCGCTTGGCTATCGTCCAGCTTCTGTTCCATCTCGACCATTTCGATCACCGGGAGATATTCTAGGCCTCATGTTAGCTACCCGGGTGGATTTGAAGGGTATATGATGGGGGACTCACCCGAGTCCAAGGCGGACGCGTCCTGTGGGAACAGCAGCTTCCAAATCTGCTCCCAAGACCGTATGCTCCGTCTAGGTGTCGGGTCGGCAAGTATCCGATCCATCTCCTCGGTGATCCCTTCCTCTACCACATGATCTGAGGCGGTGGCATTAGGCTCACACATCTCCTCTACTGGCACCATCAAGTGTTCAGATAAATCGGACGAGTTCTGGAAGCCCGCCTTGCATCGTGGACAAGAATGTGGCGGTATACACGCTCTGTGGTAAGTTCTAATATGGTGCCTGTACTCAAGTCAGTCTAAGTCTCTTGTGCCTGCGAGTCAACGTAAAACATACTTGAGCTCTTGTATGCCGAAGAAAGGCCTCTTGGCACAATGCTCGTGGTCACGAACGTTGAACATGACCGGGTTTCTCTTCCTAAAAGGACACGAATAGGGCGTCGATGCGCTGTGAACCTTTCCCCCCATCCTATAGCCGCCGTTTCCGAATCCAGAGAACTTCTGGTAGGTCTCCTTGGAGTTGTCGTACGCGAAAGGGTCCTCGTCCTCGCCGCTGCTGATGCCATACCTGGCATGACTGGTAGGAACCTCAGAATCCGAGAGATGTTCGGACGCTTTGAATTGCGTCTCCGAATCCGCTGCGTATGGCTTTGGCGCCCTTTTCCGATACTGCGGTAGAGTCCAAGGAGGGTGCTCTTTTTGCACAGTGGTCGACACCTCCTGCAGGCACCTCTGGACGGCATCATGAACCTTCAGCGGCACCGTGGTCTTGGCCGCCCTGAAGCCATAGCCCTCACGGAGAATTGACGATGCGATCCTTGAAGTAAGCGCGGCGCTCGGGTCGGCGTCGACTGTGTCGTGTGGGTAACTATCCCTTAGGGGGTCCGTCTTAGCCAAGCCACTCTTTCTTCTCCCGGGTGGTGGAGCCATCAGGCTGATTGTGCATGTGGCTGTCAATGCACTGCTTCGCGCATGGGTCATGGAAATATGGTGTGTGGTTGGGGTTACTCACTCAAAGGCCCGGTTGGCCTGCCTCGCGCTGACTGATGAAGCCCTTACAGGGTGGGTAGTCGACCTTTTGAGCGTCTTCTTGGTGTCCGGCCCGTTACCCTCGTCCCGCGTCCGAAGTGGTAGGCCAAAACTCTGCGGTCTATCCGCTGTTATTTGAAGCTGGCTAGTTTTATTTTCAGACGGGTACTCTGCGGTGTGCTGGGACTGGATCCCAAAAGCTGCCTCGGCATTGGACATTATATCCGTGGGGACAAAGGATGGATCGCTATAGTCTGCAGTGTCAAACACAGGAGACGTCGAGCCGTCAAGCGAGGGAGCGGGGCTGGCTGAATGAGACGATAGCGTAGACACCGAACATGTCATGGACTCCGGGTAGGAATTATCGGGTATAGCGTATGGCCTTTGTCTTTGGTCTGTTTTCATCCTGGCGTCGTGGGATAAAGAGCGTGGGGATCCCGCGTAAAGAGACCGGAGATCCATGTCTGCACGTCGGTATGTCATGAACATGCGGCGCTTCGTAGCCGCCGGTGGAACGGCCCGCCGTGTTCGGTGCCTGTGGTGCTTGGATAGTGTAGATGGATTATTATTTTAAAAAAGCAAAGTATACAGGGGATGCATGCAGGCGGTGAGTATACAGCAAGCAGTTGAGGAACTTAGAATAGAACAGAACAGAACAGAACAGAGCAGAGAAATGCGACGGGAAACAAAACAAGACACAAGGACAGGGCGACTCGGGAGGGAAACAGGAACACATGAAGTCGCCCCCCAGAGCCCCATCCGATATAAAAAGAAACATGATCAAACAAAACAAGATGGCCGCACCCACGGGGGTGGACCACGACCGCGAGCTGGACCTCGTGCTGCGCGGCGGGAGGCCGGTCGCCCAGGGCCCAGGGGCCAGGGGCCAGGGGCTGCGAAGGCTCGAGGGTTGGTGGGCTGGTCATCAGTGCCCCTGTCCAATGGGGCTCTACGCGCCGCCCTCGCATCTGGCTCCACGAGATTTGGCCCGTCGCAGATGCACGCCATTGGCCAGGCCGCCCATTTGGCGCTGAGCAATCAGAGGCGCCAATCGCCTTAGCTGCGCATCTCGCAAAAGTCGTCGCGAGCGTAGCGCCCAATGGGCACTGACAACGCTGATCTGACATGACGTACTGCGAACTGTCACCGGCTTGACCGGTGGCTCACGCGACATTGCGATTTCTCTCGGCTCCATGGGACAACTTCCAAGTTTATTAGGGGGCAAACAGCCGCAACTTGGTGGTTTTCCCCGAGGTAGACGAATCTCGCCAAGAAATGCATTATGGGATGCATACCTATATCCTCCATATCATATACATTGCCTACTTGTACTAGATGGTTCCGAATTTATGTCCTGAAATCTTCGCTTATCCCTACCTGCGTACCTCACAATGCAGGCATCTAATAAACGTAGAAGACCATAGTCTCTGGGGCTGTCTGCCTCAGCTTCTTGTTCTTGTGCTGCAGGCTCAGCCGCATGACCCACACAGCCATTACAGCCACCGCCGAGAACGAGATGCTCGCCATCCACGCCTTCAAGAACCTCGGATTGTCAGTGCTGGGCCACAGATACGGCGTGTATATGCTCGACATGTTCCCCAGCGAGTTGCACAGCGCGAGTGCGACGGCCTTCTTCTCAGGCGTCTGACCAAGCGTCACACTGGTCCAGCCAAGCATTATGTTATTAATACCGAAGGAGAAGGTGACAAATATGAAAATTGCAACAAAGCGGGCTGCAATATTTGTTGTGACCGCCGGAATGATGAAGCCAGCAATTATTATGCCCTTGCAGATGGTAATATGCCAGGTGCGCTCGTTGTAGCGGCCAGACGTGTAGGACATTACAATTGCCATTACGGCCGCGAGGAGGTATGGTGGGCAGGTAAGGGCGAGAGTGGTCGTAGTGTTGTATCCAAGGGTGCGGACAACGGTAGGCAGGAAGCTCTGGAAGCTGACGGACGAGATGTGTGTGTTGTACATCAGGCAGAAAACCCACGTGCGCCAGTCGGCAAGGGCCTGGCGAAGGCCGATCCATACGCTTGTAGCTTCCTCGCGCTGCGTGGTATCGGCGGCGATGCGGGAATGGGCCAGCTGTCTTTCCATTTCGTTGAGCCATCGAGTCTGCAGAGGATGGTCTGGTAGCATGTAGAAGGACAGCGCTGCGACGCCGATGGATAGTGCACCCTGAATTATAAAAAGCCTGGGTCAGAAGTATTAGTGGTTCGGCCGGAAAGGAAATAGGCAATACCAACATACCAGCGCCATCCAGCAAGGCCATGAACACCATCGAGTCCAGCAAAGACACCGGCGGCAATCAAGCCAGCGAAGCTCGAAGCAATCATGTTACCAGTGTAGAAGATGGCCATTCTAGTTGCAATCTCTTTCTTGGTGTAGAAAAGCGAGAGGAGGAAGAGAGCGCCCGGGTAAAACTATATTGTCAGTCAATAAGTCTCCAGTTATCATGGCTGCGGGGGTTCTCACAGGAGCCTCAGTAACACCGAGTAGGAAGCGGCACGCCAGCATGCTCCCGAAGTCGTTGGCCAAGAAAGTAAGCAGGCAGACAACCGACCACGCCATGCAGAAGCCTGTCACAAGTTAGCTTGTGTAGCGTGGAAGAATGATCAAACATACCACCCAGATACCACGACGGTCTGACACGATTCAAGATCATGTTCGAGGGGATCTGTCCCGCAATGTAACCAACAAAAAGGATGGAGATCAGTGTGTTGTACTCCGTGCCTCGAAGACGGAGGTCGTCGTCTAGGGTATTGAGTTTCGCGTTGACGAGGGCATTGCGGTCGAGGAAGTTGAAGCTGTAACACGGGTCAACCAAATTGTCTCCGTTGCAGCAAATGACCTGACGAGGGGACTTACAAGTACATAATCCAGAGTTGAGGCTGTTGACGTTCGAATTCAGTTGGCGATCAAGGTCTAGTGCTCATTACATTCTAAGGACTTACGAGAATAGTACGGTCGAGTTTCTTCACCAGAGCGATCTCTGCTGGATTCGTCTTACTGCGAGCTCCGAACTCGTCCAGCTTCGCGTCCACTTGTATTTTTTCCAGAGGAATGTCATTGTCGCGCGTGTCGACATGTTCGACATAGTTGGAGCCTGGTTTCTCCTCGTTCGTCGTGGCTGTGCCATCTGCTGGAGCACGATCAATGGGAGCCATGCTACTTGGTAGCACAGAACGATTACGAAGTACTGTAGAAGATCACAGTGGTGCGCGGGTTGGTTGTCAAGTAGACTCGTCAGAGGTTCTTATAGAGTTTCGGTCTACCGCGTTCCCAAAGACTTGGACAGCTTTCCAAGCCTCGCCGAGACGCAACTACCCATCTTGAGGTTCTTGACCGGTATCGTGGCTTGGAAAGTCTTGGTTTTACGTGGGATGGCGCAGAACTATACCTCCTTGTGTCTAGGCACAATCGTGTTACCCCAGAGTCTCCCCGCAATACCAAGGCCGACCACCAGGCTTCCCCGGACTGGATCCCCAGATACACGGGTTTTCCAGAACAATTTGGATAGCCCAATCATAACAGATAGCGAGAAGCCTGGGTGCTGCCTGCAAGCCTCGGCGGCGGTACCGAACTCCGTTCCACGCCGAGGTTGGCATTTCACAGCAGAACTCAGCTTTGTGCTGAGGCCGAGCCACTTGTCCTCCTAGTGGAGTTCTTGGCCTGCGGCAGTTTGACTCTGACTCGGCTGGACTTCGGTACCCCATCCTTAGACTCGTCAAACTTCAAAGGCAAAAGACACCTCCGCTCGACGGTTTGTATCCGGCTTGCATCGCCCTGTTCCCGGATATTGGACTATGACCACGTGGGTTGGCTGTGGGGGTCAGGCACGTGCTGCAACAAGAGCTCAAGCCATCAGTGTAGACTCTAGCTGACTTTTGGAAGCGATTGAAGGCCAGCCAAGCTCAAGGAGTTCGCACAGCTGAGGGGTAAATGAGGCGCCAAAATGTCCATAAAATCTGATGGCCAGGGGGAGTAGAGCGAGAGGGTCCGGATATACGATACGAGCGATGCTATGCTGTTTCTCAGTGCAGTATTTCCATCGGATTCCACGCGACCTGGGTTGGGGCCCTTAAATAAGTGGACTCGGATATGTTTTATGACCATGAGGAGAAGCTTGCCCAACCAACGACTTCTCAGTGACAAAGCACCCCTCTCGAGCTGATTCAGCGCTCGCTCAGTGTCAGCCAGGAATGCGCTGCCACGGGATCTTATGCTGGACGACTCACCAAATTCATCCTCGTGAAAACCTCAGTCATTTTCTTCGCCGAGGCTTATCCGGGAGAACTTCATCTCACGGTGTACTTCTGTCGTAAGGCATACCAGCCCTATTGGGGTGCAGCATAGTGTCATGTAGAAATGCATCCTTTCTATGCCTACCAATTTACGAGACCAGTCAGTATTTGCCTTCACATACCAATAATGATTTTATAGACCTGTCCTTGCCCATCTCAGGACCTTGAACTGAATGTAATATCTTCTACCTTTGGTCCCGGGCAAGATAAGCGATGAAACACAGAGCGAGGTGTGAATGCGAGCTGAAGCCTAAGGAGGAGTTTCAGTCTGCTACCGCTGGTTTTCTTATAAAGAATGCTATTAGTTTGCCTCCGAGGCCCTGGTCGAAGCGCAGGATGGAAGCTACCGTTTCGCATTTCAGGTTGCTATTGAAGCAGACGCTTAGAGCCGGGCAAGACGCTAAAGGTTGTTGCGCGTCGTGGCATTGAGCACGCCCAGAGATCTTGCCTCAGCTAAGCTTTGGCTGCCAACTTTAGGCATCCAGTTTTCACTGTCCCTCCTACCCGGGTTCCGTCCCTGGAGCTTGCATGCCTTATCTGCTCGGGGAGAGTCCACAGAATTTGCTTGCGTATCATGTTGAGGGCTTTTAATACTAAGAACAATCAAAGTTGGAAGTGGTCTTGTTTTGTCTCTGTTTTGTAGCTAGCTTTTGTATACCATGATGGAGCGATGCCTTCACAATTGTCAACAAATAAAAGGTTTAATGAGGGTTTGCTTAACGGTTGAAGTAACTGGAATGGGTAGTTGAAATTTGATTTCGGAGCAAAGTGAGCACTGAATTGTAATGTGCTCCTTGTATTATTTATCGAAGATCCATCCCAAAATAGTGCACAGGAAGGCGCAAGCAATGACAGGCTGGGTTGGGAAGACTCACTCGAGATTCAGTCGTTCGACCTCTGTTTATTTCTCGGTACTAATCGTTTCAATGCACATTGTGGATTGAGCCAACGCACACCGAGACCAAATGAGCGCATCATCCAGTGGAATTTTGGGGCATCTCAAGCATGTCAGATATTGGTGCTGTGGCAAACTGTAAAGAGTATTCGGGTTGCGGTTCCCCATTCAGTCGAGACAAATTGATTGGTGGGATCGGACTGAATGTGACACAGTCAGATCCCCTTGCATGATCAGATGCAACTAGGACTGAAAATTGCCCTCTTGGAGAAAGCCGCCTTGATAAGAGCACCGTGGCACTGCATTGGTACGACATGTGCATTAGTTCCCTTTTGCGCATATTTTTGCTGTCTATGTGTGATGTCCGCCGAGAACTCCGAGTCTGCTTCCACATTTTCCCTCCCAATTTTCTCATTTTCCACTCAGACATACATCAACAGCCACGGCATAGCACCCTCCAGAATATGGACATACAGGAGAAGGTAATCGGCACTGATAAGGTCGAGTCAATCAATCAAGATTCTGGCAGCGGAAATGTCGACGAGAAGACTGGAACTGCCGAGGATCGGCTGGACATGTTCCGCATGGGCAAAGTCCAGGAGCTCAGGGTATGTTCTGACTCCCCAAACACGCGTACAGTTGTTAATCTCGCAAACCTGAATAGCGAAACTTCCGTTTCCTGTCCATATGGGCCTTTTCTATGATCTTGGTGGCATCTTGGGAATGCTCTTTGGTGTGAGTGCTCCGCAAGTCCAGAACGAAGACCAAGCTCGCTCAACTTTTGAATGTCGCTGAAATTCATTCTACGACGTACAGACTCGCTAGCGTCAGCCTCGTCAATGGCGGAACCGCTGGGTATATTTGGATCTTCTTCATCTGCTGGATGGGCTTCATGCTTGTTAATACGTCAATGGCAGAAATGGCGTCGATGTGAGTGAATACCAGAACAAACCTTGTTCACCGTGTGGTACTCTCCTCCAGCCAGGCGCTAATAACAGCTAGGGCCCCGACGACTGGTGGTCAGTACCACTGGATATCCGAGTTCTCTCCCAGAAGATATCAAAAATTTCTCAGCTACCTAATGGGTTGGCTTTGCGTCCTCGGTTGGCAAGGTGGTTGTGCAAGTTCCTCTTTCATGGCTGGTACTATGGTCCAGGGTCTTATCGCACTTAACCACCCGAAAACATACGTTCCCGAAGGATGGCACGGCACATTACTTACGATAGCGGTTGCTGCCTTCTCGGTCTTTTTCAACACTTTCCTTGCGAGACACCTTCCGACGATTGAGTCAGGGCTATTAGCGATCCATTTCCTGGCATTTATCGGCATCCTTGTAACACTCTGGACCATGTCGCCACATATATCCGACGCCAGCGTCTTCACTCAGTTCAATGATGGCGGAGGCTGGAACAGTCTTGGCGTTTCTACCCTTGCGGGGATCACGTCAGGCATTTTGCCCTTGTTGGGCGCTGATGCTGCAGCACACATGGTACAACTTCATTTCCTCTGGCCTGTTTCTTTACATTCACGTGACCAGGATAGGCTGCTATGCAGTCTTTCCTTGTGAAGCGAGAAGTCCCCATACGTACTGGAAGACACAGACAACTTACCCCTAGAGCATAGGAAATAAAGCCATATTCACTGACAACATGATATAGTCTGAAGAATTACAATCAGCAAGCAAGACAATTCCTCGCTCAATGATCCTTACGACGGCAGTGAACGGCCTGCTAGGGTGGATCATGATCATCACGTTTGCATTCTGCGTCGGACCCAACGTCGAAGACATCCTAGCATCACCTACAGGTTACCCATTCATGTCCCTCTTCTATAACTCTACGAAGTCAACAGTCTCAGCAACAATAATGTCCATATTCATACTCCTGATGCTGGTCAGCTCGAACCTGTCTATCGTGGCCACGGCTTCGAGGCAGCTCTTCGCCTTTGCCAGGGACGAGGGCCTGCCATTCTCAGCGTGGTTCGCAAGAGTTTCGCGGAACGAACTTCCGATGAACGCGATTGTTGTCACGTTTATTACGTCTGCCCTGCTGTCGCTCATCAATATCGGTTCGGCCACGGCCCTTAACTCGATCACGTCACTTTCCACGAACGCACTGCTCTCGAGCTACATGTGCTCCATTGGCTGCATGATTTGGCGCCGGTGGACTGGTGCCCCACTTCTTCCGAGTCACTTCAGTCTGGGGCGCTGGGGATTGCTCATCAACATTGCTTCCGAGGCTTTCCTGATCTCTGCATTCATCTTCGCTTTCTTCCCTATGTCGCCAAGCCCCAGTGCCGATTTCATGAACTGGAACATTCTCATATACGGTGTCGTGGTTCTAGGCTCGATTCTTTACTACTTTTTGAAGGGAAGACATCGATACGTTGGTCCAGTTGAATATGTGAGAAAGTTGGACTGAAAACAACCTTTGAAATCGAACCATCAGATAAACAGTAAAGAGTGTGTTGCAAAATTACTATGGAGTTGTATTACGCAATTGCGTGGAGGCTTCCCTCAGTGTGGAATAAAGAGTGGTGGCCTGGTGTAATGCATTCCGTTTGAAAAAGAACCGTTCAATACTGCAAGTTCAGAGCCCATTCGTCGTATTGAACTCTGGTTAACTTTGCCTCGTGCCTTGCAAATCCATTCTACCGGGTGCCATTCAAGTAGCAGTACCGTACTTTAGCAGCACTGGGAAACTGTTCTCTTGCATCCCGCCATCTGCGTTCCACATCAAGGCGTATATTCCATCTGTGCTCGTTGATGTGGCCCAGAATTGCGATTCCAAGTTCGAGTTGTCATTATATACTAACTGTGTGGCGAACAGTCCGAAGCCTGTGACGGTGCCATTCATCTCACTAATGGTTGCGACAGGGGAAACGCCGACGGAGTTAAAGGGATCTTGATGCATGATGTAGAGAGATCCGATGTCGGTACCGTTAGCCAGTGTTGCATTGGCCATCCAATTCTCGTCGGTGATCGAAGAACTGAAAGAACCCCGCTTAGTTTCTTTTTCTTCGGACTTGGATAGGGGTATGTGTTTCCAGAAAACGAGTGTGGGTAAACTCACAGGCTCCATTTCACGGGAGCAAGGTTTGCTGAGGTATCCTCAGGATTGAACGTCACGTAGAGCTTGCCTGGGACGGAGTTTCAGCAAGACAGAAAGGCGCGGCGTTCTTGCGGGAACTTCTCACTATCGTTGAGCCCGTAGGAAATAGGCCAGTCTGTGGCTCCCTGACCGTACGCGTAGAGAACAACATCACTTGCGATGCTGCGTTTCACATTTCCGTTGGGAATGATCAGGGCTGAAGCCAGGCTCATTTGGAGCGACAAAAGAGTGACGAAATTGAGCTTCATGTTCCCAGGCTGGGCTTGTAATAAAGAGTGTCAAAGAAGTAGTAATTGAAGGAGTGACGCCGTCAACCGAAGGAAAGCAAAGAGAGTACACCTTTGTTAGAAATACTTAACGAGCACCTCGACGTAGTCCTTCTGCGCCTACATATAGAGATCCTAGGACGGGTTGTCAGAGATATACCCGCTCAACGTCGCCTTCCTGAGCAGCGGTCATGGACTACGCAACGTCCAATTTCAGTCAGGAGAAAAGCATGCTCACTGCAGCTCTCACATCGTCATCACGAAGTTTCATTGAGCGTCAAACGTGGCAGGCCCTGATTCACGGTACTATGGCATGCCAGGTACGTAAGTCAGCGAGGTGATCCGCGATTCATCTCTGTGATACTCCGAGCCTCATCGACAAGCGTAATCGCCGGTCGTCATCACCGGCATCTATCATGGAACGCACGGGCGATGACTTGCAGGACGCGAGTCTCTGTTTCCCCACAAGGTGTACGGGCCGCTGTTCGCCAAGCCCTCATTGGCCAATGTGACTGTCAAGCTTCGGCAGTGGGTTAAGCATGACTTAGATAGCAACGGTGCCCCGCTACTTTATGTTGATCGCAATTCTACGTCGCTCAACTTTGCACTCACAGCCTTACATTGCAGAAGGTTCGATTTTCGTGGACAGCCCATAATGGACAGCGATGATGAATCCTCGGGGCTCGGCCACGGGGATCTACATAGCACGATCTCAAGTCCGACCCGCTCCGAGACTCGAGGCCCACAAGCTGGACTCGAATAAGGCACATTCAATTGGCCAGGGCAGTTGAATAGTACAGCAGTGACTTGAATATCATATTGCATGGGGACAGTTCGACGAGAAGAGTCGTCATGCCTTGATGAGGCTGTGAAGTCATGTAATATGCTGTCTCAGAATTCTTGTGTTGATTCGATTCCATGACCTAGCCCTAGAGGTTACTAGTAGGGCATGATGTTATAAAAGCATCTTGCAACCCGGTCTTCTTGGCTGCAAAATACTGTCCAGCAACGTCGCAATCATTCGAAAAACTGTCATTCTTTTGAGTTTTGTCGCTCCTTCTCGCATCGTCTTTCTCTATTCGAGAACCAGCCTTAATCAGGTTAACAGCCACAATGCTTCTTCAATCTTTTATTTTGCCCTCGCTCCTTGCCTTGCCAAGCGTTTTTGGAGCTGCGGTTCCAACTGAGAACGCCACTTCAGCATGCGTGAACTCTCCTTCAACACGTTCATGCTGGAGCGAAGGATTTGATATCTCAACCGATTACTACGAATCGGTGCCCGACACTGGTGTCACCAGGGAGTACTGGTTCAACATCGAGAATGGTACCGCCTCTCCAGACGGAGTTGAACTTCCGGTGATGACCGTCAATGGATCGCTCCCAGGCCCAACAATTATCGCTGATTGGGGTGACTGGGTTGGTAAGCTTGCCTCTGATGCCTTTTGATGAAGGGAAAGTGCTGATCCTCTGATTACGAAGTCGTGCATGTAACCAATGCACTCCAGAATAACGGAACTTCAATTCATTTCCACGGCATCAGACAGAATTGGACCAACTACAACGACGGCGTCCCCAGTGTAACTCAATGCCCGATTGCTCCTGGAGACAGTTTCACCTATAAGTGGCGTGCGACTCAGTACGGGTCCTCCTGGTACCATTCGCATTTCTACGTACAGGCATGGGACGGACTGTTCGGCGGTATATTGATTAACGGTCCTGCCACTGCGAACTACGACGTCGACCTAGGAAATTTGCTTCTGAATGACTGGTACCACGATACTGCCGACAACCTTGCTCTGCAGGCTTCTATCTCTGGACCCCCGACCGCAGCCAACGGACTTATCAACGGAACAAACGTATACAACGAGACCGGCTCTCGTTTTGAAACCGCATTTGAAGCCGGGAAGCGATACAGGCTACGTCTCGTGAACACAGGAGCAGATAACCACATGAGGTTCATGATCGACAATCACACTCTTGAGGTCATTTCTACGGATTTCGTTCCCATTGTGCCTTATAACACAACCAATCTCTCCATTGGGCTCGGTCAGAGATATGATGTTATCGTACAAGCAAAGGAGCAGACCAGTGGCAACTTTTGGCTTCGAGCCATCCCGCAAGAGTCATGTTCCGATAATGACAGCGGTACGTTATACCTCAGATCTGCTGATATCAGAGAATGCATGCTGACTTCCCTCTTTGTCACAGCCGACAACATCAAGGGTATAATCCGGTACGGCAATTCGACCGAAGATCCCACAACGTCCGCGTTCGACTATGGCGACTCTTGCAGTGATGAGGAAATGACCAATCTCGTTCCCTACCTCAACAAGGCAGCCTCCGACAGCTGGGACGTCGAAGAGTACCAAGATGCCGGCGTCCAGGTTACAGAGAATGCCTTGCTTTGGACCATGGGCGGGTACTCTTTCCATAATGAGTGGGACTACCCCACTGTTCTCCAGGCTCTCGAGGGCAACGATACGTGGACCGAGAAACAGCGCGTGTTTCAGCTCCCTGAAGCCGACAAGTGGGTTTACATGGCCATCTCGTCCGTCTTCGCTGCGGACCACCCAATCCACCTGCACGGCCACGACTTCTGGATCCTAGATCAAGGTTTTGGCACATGGAACAATCAGACAACCAAGTTTGTCCTTGAAAACTCTCCGCGGAGAGATGTGGCGATGTTGCCCGCGAGTGGCCACTTGGTCATTGCCTTCAAGACTGACAACCCTGGCGTGAGTGCCCCCGAAGAAGGCTTATCCCTCAAACCGTTTCTAGTTGTGCAGATTCTAACTGATGCTTCCATTTCAGGCCTGGTTATTGCACTGTCACATCGCTTGGCACACGTCTGAGGGTCTTGCTGTCCAGTTTCTGGAGCGAGAATCTGAGATGGTGAGCACGGCTGGTGTCCTGGATAGCGACGCCATCAATAGCACTTGCGCGAACTGGAGCGCAAATGCAACTCCTGCAGAAATCGATCAGTTTGACAGCGGAGTTTGAAGGCTTCCAGAGTCTTGAACTTGCACGCTTCCAGTGGGTATTTTGGGACATTTCATAGTCGCTTTAGTAAGGCCCAGGGGGTGCTTGATTTAATATGCTTAGCAGTCCAGAGATGAGATTTGCTATAATTACACTCGTTTAGATCTTAATATGCTCTATTGAGTACAGTGGTGAGCCCTTCAATACTTGACATTACCTACCAAGAGGAAATCAAATCAGCTCCAGTCGTCTCCCCACCATTTGTCTTCTCCCCACGGGCCTACACCCGGGCCTTTGAATATCTTGCCTCCCTTCCAGACAAATTTGATATTGGTCTTGTCTTGTAGCACACGGACATCCTCAACCGGGTTCGCTGTAAGGCCCAGGATATCTGCCTCATAGCCAGCCTTGAGTTGCCCAGTCTTGGGCGCCTGGGCGCCTACTGTGAGGGGGCCGTTGGCC